>CM037584.1:67823720-70466107 GCA_021018995.1 Chloranthus sessilifolius | reverse complement strand
TTTTATTCATTTTATTTTAATTGAAGATTGAGAACCCTAACCCCTATCACGCGGGATTTATGCTATTTTAGGGTTAGCGTGCGTTCTGTCCCGCATCAATTTGGTATCAGAGAGGTTCAAATCCTCGGCAAGTAGATTGGCAAATCATGAATCAAGATCAAGTTCTCGAAACCCTTCGTGATTTGAACGATTACATGGTTTCCATGAGAACGTTCGTGAAACGGTGGAACATTCCGATCTTGCGTCAAGAGATGGCGATGGTGGAAAAACTATGGTGCGAGAAGAAATGTAGATCATCTGATCAACATGGTTCCATATCCAAGCATATGGCACTTCTTAACAGCGTTTGCTGCAAGTTGCTAAGGTCGCGTCGGATCGTGGTCGCATAGCGTGAGAATATCAGTACGATAATTATCAACGCTTTTATTCACGATTTATCCGAAGACATATTAGACGTGATTCAAACTTTGAGATCGAAAGCTACAAGCTTCAACCCCATATCTGTACCCATGAGAAGTCCTCTACAGGTTATAGTTTCTCTACCCGCACCCGTGGTAGCACCTACAGCGGTGGAAGATACCGAACCCACAGTGAATCTGAGTACCTCCATGCCAATGGAAGAACCGATGGAGCCAGTTGCCCAAGTAGATCTAGTTATTCAGATTAATCTTGTGCATGAACAACATCCGGTTGAAGAGTCCACATCGGTTGATGAGGTAGTCGCAGATCTCGAAACCATTGAAGAACCTGAGACCATGGGAAAATTCGAGATTGTTGAAGCACAAGCATCCGTGATTTTTATCGACGTATCAAAGATAAATTGGATCTCACCCAAGTCAAATCCGGTTTATTTGTCCAAGTCGTGTCCGATCGAAATTCTCAACATAGTATTCTTGACCTCCGCGCAGGAGATCAATTTTGGCCAAAGCTCGAGGTCGAACTTTTTTAAAGTCGAGGGGATTGATGGGGAATTTAGATCCGAGTGTTTAGATCATGGCCGAGCCAATCGAAGAAAGTCAACAAGGAAGAAGTGGACCCATAAATGGGCTTTCAAACGGCCCGTGAAGCAACGTGGGGCAGGCCAAACTTTCGGCCAAAAGTCGCTCGAGCAAGTTTGGTTGTCGCTCGAGCGAGACATCGAAGAGCACAAAGGGTTTTCTCTGGAATAAGTTGCTCGAGCGAGCATCGATTATCGCTCGAGCGAGTCACTTCGAGTGTTGGCATTTTAGTCCTTTTTCCTAGGTTTTTCTTTGTAAGCATTTAGAGTAGTTTAGTAAATGTTTAGTTTTAGGGTTTTCTGTTTCAAGCCCTCTTATATCCTTAAAGCATTGTAAAAGGGAGTTGATTATTGAATGAAAATTAGAGAGTTGCTTTCGTGCAAACCTTAGAGAACTTGTGAAGAGTTTTCGATCGAAGGAGCAAATCTTTCGAAATCTATGTGTTTATTCATTTCTCGTGCGACTTGGTGTGAAGCCGACGTATAGCCTTGGTGTGAAGCCTCGGAAATCCTTGGTGTGAAGCCTTGGAATCCTCTGTGGAGCAAATCTAAAGATCCCCTATCTTATTCTTTTATTTTTATTTTAATTGAAGATTGAGAACCCTAACCCCTATTGAACGGGATTAATGCTATTTTAGGGTTAGCATGTGTTCTGTCCCGCATCAAATTTGTATCAGAGAGGTTCAAATCCTCGGCAAGTAGATTGGCGAATCATGAATCAAGATCAAGTTCTCGAAGCCCTTCGTAATTTGAACGATTACATGGTTTCCATGAGAACGTTCGTGAAACGGTGGAACATTTCGATCTTGCGTCAAAAGATGGCGATGGTGGAAAAACTATTGTGCGAGGAGAAATGTAGATCATCCGATCAACATGCTTCCGTATCCAAGCATATGGCGCTTCCTAACAACGTTTGCTGCGAGTTGTTAAGGTCGCATCGGATCGTGGTCGCTGTCAGTACGATAATTATCAACGCTTTTATTCACGATTTATCCGAAGACGTATTAGATGTGATTCAAACTTTGAGATTGAATGCTACAACTTTCAACCCCATACCCGTACCTGTGAGAAGTCCTCTACGGGTTATAGTTCCTCTACCCGCACCCGTGGTAGCACCTACACCAGTGAAAGATACCGATCCCACGGTGAATCTGAGTACCTCCATGCCTATGGAAGAACCTATGGAGCCAGTTTCCCAAGTAGATCTAGTTATTCAGATTAATCTTGTGCCTGAACAACATCCGATTGAAGAGTCCACATCAGTTGATGAGGTCTTCGTAGATCCCGAAACCATTGAAGAACCCGAAACCATGGAAAAATCCGAGATCACTAAAGCACAAGCATCCATGATTTTTATCGACGTATCAAAGATCAATCGGAACTCACCCAAGTCAAATTCGGTTTATTTTTCCAAGTCGCGTCTGATCGAGATTCCCAACATAGTATTCTTGACCTCCGCGCAGGAGATCAATTTTGGCCAAAGTTCGAAGTCAAACTTTTTCAAAGTCGAGGGGATTGATGGGGAATTTAAATCTGCATGTTTGGATCATGGCTGAGCCAATCAAAGAAAGTCAACACGGAAGAAGTGGACCCATAAATGGGCATTCAAACTTCCCGTGAAGCAACGTGGGACAGGCCAAACTTTTAGTCAAAAGTCGCTCGAGCGTATTTGGTTGTCGCTCGAGCGAGACATCGAAGAGCGCAAAGGGTTTTCTCTGGAATAAGTCGCTCGAGCGAGCATCAGTTGTCGCTCGAGCGAGTCACTCCGAGTGTTGACATTTTAGTCCTTTTTCCTAGGTTTTTCTTTGTAAGCATTTAGGGTAGTTTAGTAAATGTTTTGTTTTAGGGTTTTCTGTTTCAAGACCTCTTATATAAGGTCATCATAACATTGTAAAAGGGAGTTGATTATTGAATGAAAATTAGAGAGTTGCTTTTATGCAAACCTAGAGAACTGGTGAAGAGTTTTAGATCGAAGGAGCGAATATTTCGAAACCTGAGGAGTGTTTATTCATTTCTCGTGCGACTTGGTGTGAAGCCGACGTACAACCTTGGTGTGAAGCCTCGGAAATCCTTGGTGTGAAGCATAGGAATCGTCTTTGGAGCGATTCTGAAGATCCTCTATCTTGTTCTTTTATTTTTTTTATTTTAATTGAAGATTGAGAACCCTAACCCTTATACCGCGGGATTTATGCTATTTTAGGGTTAGTGTGCTTTCTGTCCCGCATCAAATTGGTATCAGAGAGATTCAAATCCTCGGCAAGTAGATTGGCAAATCATGAATCAAGATCAAGTTCTTGAAGCCCTTCATGATTTGAACGATTACATGGTTTCCATGAGAACATTCATGAAACGGTGGAACATTCCAATCTTGCGTCAAAAGATGGCGATGGTGGAAAAACTATGGTGTGAGGAGAAATATAAATCATCCGATCAACATGGTTCCATATCCAAGCATATGGCACTTCTTAACAACGTTTGCTGCGAGTTGTTAAGGTCGCATAGGATCGTGGTCGCATGGCGTGAGAATATCAGTACGATAATTATCAACGCTTTTATTCACGATTTATCCAAAGACGTATTAGACATGATTCAAACTTTGAGATCAAAGGCTATAAGCTTCAACCCCATACCCGTACCCATGAGAAGTCCTCTACAGGTTATAGTTCCTTTACCCGCACCCGTGGTAGCACCTACACTGGTGGAAGATACCGAACCCACGATGAATCAAAGTACCTCCATGCCTATGGAAGAACCAATGGAGCCAGTTGCCCAAGTAGATCCAGTTATTCAGATTAATCTTGTGCCTGAACAACAACTGGTTGAAGAGTCCACATCAGTTGATGAGGTCGTCGCAAATCCCGAAACCATTGAAGAACCTGAGACCATGGGAAAATCCGAGATCGTTGAAGCACAAGCATCCGTGATTTTTATCGACGTATCAAAGATAAATCAGATCTCACCCAAGTCAAATCTGGTTTATTTGTCCAAACCGCGTCCGATCGGAAATCCCAACATAGTATTCTTGACCTTCGCGCAGGAGATCAATTTTTGCCAAAGTTCGAAGTCGAACTTTTTCAAAGTCGAGGGGATTTATGGGGAATTTAGATCCGCATGTTTAGATCATGGTCGAGCCAATCGAAGAAAGTCAAACAAGGAAGATGTGGACCCATAAATGAGCTTTCAAATGGCCCGTGAAGCAACGTGGAACAGGCCAAACTTTCGGTCAAGAGTCGCTTGAGCGAGTTTGGTTGTCGCTCGAGCTAGACATCGAAGAGCACAAAGGATTTTTTCTAGAATAAGTCGCTCGAGCAAGCATCGGCTGCCGCTCAAGCGAGTCACTCTGAGTGTTGACATTTTAGTCCTTTTTCCTAGATTTTTCTTTATAAGCATTTCGAGTAGTTAAGTAAATGTTTTGTTTTAGGGTTTTCTGTTTCGAGACCTCTTATATAAGGTCATTATAACATTGTAAAAGGGAATTGATTATTGAATGAAAATTAGAGAGTTACTTTTGTGCAAACCCTAGAGAACTTGTGAAGAGTTTTCGATTGAAGGAGTGAATCTTTCGAAACCTGAGGAGTGTTTATGCAATTCTCGTGCAACTTGGTGTAAAGACGATGCACAACCTTGGTGTGAAGCCTCGAAAATCCTTAGTGTGAAGCCTTGGAATCCTCTTTGGAGCGAATTTGAAGATCCTCTATCTTGTTCTTCTATTATTTTTTTTATTTTAATTGAAGATTGAGAACCCTAACTTTTATCGCACGGGATTTATGTTATTTTAAGGTTAGCGTGCGTCTTGTCCCGCGTCATCTCTCCTCTCTCCAACGTCGACGACACCTCAGCAGGCTACCAGTCGACGACACTACAATGTGTACTTGATATTTTATTTTTTTAATATTCTATATTTGATGATATTTCATATTTATTTATATTTGCACATGTTGCAAATTTGCTGATGTTCAATATTTGATAATTAGCATTTGATTTATATTTATTGATATTTGTTTATGCCTAGAAGATGAAATCCTCAATATTAGAATAAAAAAAGGAGGCCTAAATAGTTGATTTTTTTCTATAAAAACAGATAAAAAAAATTAAAAATTAACAAATAATAATGATTAATAAATAAAATAAAAATAAAAAAAATTAAATTTCTTTAAAAATCAATAAATAGCCTTGTCATGGCTTCGCCATGACCTTGCTACGCCGCCTAAACTACCTTATTTCTACTTCAATCTCATTGTCCTCCTTCTCGGGATCTTCCTGAATAATCAAGGTTTGGACTTTAGTAGGACATTGAGTTGCAAAGTGGCCAAAGCGTCACCTATTTTGACCAGTAATTTTAGATCCCTCAAGAAACTTCGTTTTCCCCTTATCGACCTGAAAACTAACAGGCTTGGACGATGAAAATTTCTGATTGCTCACCCCTTCCGTGGAGATGAGAATTGGATCCTCCACTGGTAGGTGTTTCAATATATTTTTCCAACTCTTGTATCATGGCATAACAATCCTCTAACGTATCAATGTGGTGGGGAATTAACTCCTTCTATAGCTCTGGATGAAGACCTGTTCTAAACCTAGACAACTTGACTCGGTTCAGACACATTAGTAATAAACATGTTACCTTGCGGAGATTTTTCCATTGGTCTAGGAGGCGTCGAGTGTAAGATGTGGGGACATATTTTTCATAGAGCTTGTCTTTCATGCCCACCCACATATTAATGCGTTCGCAGTCAAGCACCTCCCGTCAGCGCTCTAAATTTGTCCAAAAAATCGCTCTTGGCCCACTAATTTCATCTTGGCCAATCTCACCTTTCTCTCTTCTGTCATATCATACCAATCAAAATAGTGCTCCATATTGGATAACCAATCAAGGAAGACTTTAGGGTCCATATGCTATTATAAGTTGGAGCTTCGACCTGAACGGCTTTGGGAAACTTCTCGACTGGATCACCCAATGGTCCACGACAATTATACTCTCTCCGAGGTGGTGTCGTACTAATTTCTCTCCTATGATCCATGTTAATTCGTCTCTCCCTAGATCCCCTAGGTGGTGTTATATTGGATACCTCATTCAGGACATCTTGGAATTGTCTCAGGCATGCTTCCACACGGTTGGATTGTGTTTCATGTTGTGCTTGCATATTTGCAAGGCTAGCAATAAGGTCGCAAATCGCGGCAACAAGGTCTTCGCTAGCCATAAGTGGTCAACACACACTCTAAATGAAACCTAAGGTCAATCCAAAATGCAAAATAAATCCTAATGCAACACCTTAAACTAGACTATGCTCTGATACCAAATTTGATGCAGGACAAACGTTAAAACTCTAATTATGTGAATTTGGGATTAATTTGAGATTAAATTGAATAGCGAAAATATGCAAAATTATCCAACCACATAAAATTGCTCAATAAATACAATTAAAGCAACTAGATTAAAAAACTTCTAGCGTTCACTTGAATTGAAGTTTCCCGAACTAGAAAAAAGGCTCCGATGAGAGAAATGGAATTTTGATCTCGTTTAGTGCACCAAGCAACAATTTCAGTATCGTCTCTTGACACCTCTAGGGATTGAAGAAATTAAAGGCCCAAAAGGTTTAATTTAATCAAGGGAAAAGCATAGAATTTATCAAATAAGAATATATTAGCAAAGATTCCAGCAACTAACCAACTATGGATTGTGGATTTTGGGATTTTACCCAAAGAAATAATTTACTTGACAATAATTAAGAAAACAGAATAAGAAAGATAAGGGTTCCAACATGGATCAAAATTTTGGACGAAACCGATACGTATCGTCCGATACCTATCAATTTCAGAGGGTGACCAATACGATAAATACAGTATTTAACAAGCACCCCAAAAATAGGTAAGTTATCGTCCAATACGGGCAATGTATCGTCCGTATCGGACGATAATTTAAAATTACCGGCGATAATTTCCTATAAAATTTAAGTGACGAACGTCTGTGGCTTCATAACGGACGTTTGTGGCTTCAAAACGGAAAAAAAAATTGTACCAGACCGATACATTCAATGTATCGACCGATACGCCGGGAGGTATCGTCCAGGATACATACCGAAAATTCGGTATTTTGATCTATGGGTTCCAAGGCTTCACACCAAAGAAGTACATCGGCTTCACACCAATCCGCATGATAAAACGAAGATTCACTCTCTAAGTTAGAAAGAATCTCTCTTTCGGTTGAAAACCCTTTACAAGTTCTCTAGGGTTTGCACAAAGCAAGCTCGCAATTCACTAATCAATCAACTATTAAATTATTCTAAAAGGCCTTATATAGGCAAATAAAACCCTAACTAAACATAGAAATGAAATTATAAAGTTTCAATTTAACTAAAACAAAAAAAAAAGTCAAACTTTCGTCCAAAATTTGGACTCCAACAAAATCCTCGCACGAATTCGATCAATCAATGATGGTGTCATCTTAGGATGGCTCTCGGGTCAATCTCGATCGATCAAAGATGGACAAAACTCCATCTTTCATTTTCTGAGTGTCATTTGTGTTTCCTTTATTGTTCTTAACCCTGCACATATATTGATCATCACTCGCTCCTCGACACATTGAATTGGGCTTCGAAGCTTTGGCCCTCTACATGCGCTTGCTGCTTATTTTGTACCGTGAGATGTCCCCATCACACACCCTTCAAAAGATCAAACACTTTCTTCCTTTCAGCCACCTTATGATCTTTACCAATACATGAACGACCAATTCATTCTCTTGGTACTGGGCCAATACATGAACTACCAATTCATCCCATAGAGACCTCATATGAGTATAGTAATCACCCAACAATCTTTCTCCTTGATGGAGACTGTTGATTTTATCACTCACCTAGAACATCTTGGCCAAATTCTCTTGCTGAAAATAGGCATCATGACTTGCTTCCCACAACTCCTTAGCGGTAGACAAGTTCATAACGGATTGACCGATTTCAGGTTGCATAGAATGCAACAACAAGGTCACAAATTTTCATATTCCCAATCCCCAAACTCGGGATCAGTCTCTGCTGGTCTAACAACAGTCCCATTAATGTAACCCAACTTCTTCTTGGCCTCCAAGAACATGTATGTAGACCTAGACCAAAATAGATAATTCTTTCCATCAAACCTCATAGTAGCTAGGAAGCATGGATACGCCCAAAAGGGCGCCGTATCCGATACGTATCGGATATGGGTTCGGGTGGGATACGCCTGCATGCGTATCCCAAGAGTTTTCGGGAAAAAAAAAAAAAACGAGTACGAGTGGGATACGCCTGCATGCATATTACAAGAGTTCCCGAGAAAAAAATTGGGTACGGTACAACCGGAATACAGGGTATGATTTTATTTTATTTTTAAATATGATTTTAATCCCTAATTTTTTAGGGACCGAAATCGTATGCGATGGCTCTGTTTTAGGGTATTTGCTCTGGCCTCTGGCTATTTTTTAGGGTTGCAAAAGGGAAGGAAAAAAAATAGAAGAAGAACTTTGCTCTGACTCTTTTTTAGGGTTGCAAAAGGGAGGGAAAAAAAATATAAGAAGAGGAAGGAGTGGAGCTGTGGAGGACATACCTACTGCGGTGGGGCTTCTTCTCAAATCAGGTACCTTTTTTTCCTTTCTTTCTTCTTCTTCTTCTTCTTCTCTCCCTGCAAGTTTTTTTTTTTTGGCTGCGATTCTGGGTTTTCTTCGCCGAAGGGGGCTTTCTACTTTTCTTCGATTTGCAGCGGTAGGCTTACCCTTCAATTTGCAGCAGTAGCCAGTTGTAGCCTCATATTTAAAGGGCCCGACTCACGTGACCATCATATACACTTAAAAAATTTATTTAAATGATCTCCCACCATTGAAATGTCACTTTTTATCTCACACCATTGAAGTATGATTTATCATTATGCCATGTGGCACACATCTATTATCAACCTAAATTGCCCAAGTGGCAATCCCTCGTTGGAACATGTCGCAGCCAAAAGATCATGTTTATAAGTGGATGTAAACCATCTGATCAGTGAACTTCTATATCAGCCATCAAAATTAAGAACAACCGTTGACATTAAGTGCACAGATCGGATGGTTCAAATCTCCCAAAAAGCGTGATTTTTTTACCCATAGGCCTTCTATTGATAATATATCACTTTGACGGTATGGATTTCCAAGATCATAAGCCAATAAATGGTGTAAGATCGTTTAACAATCATTTGGTGCTTAAATGACGGTCAGGATAGCCGGTCCCATAAAACTTGATATGCAATTGGTCTGACTCACGTGACCATATTTTTGAAGGGCCCGACTCACGTGACCATCATGTATACCCAAAAAATGTGTTTAAATTATCTTAAACCATCAATAGTTTAAGATGTGGTGATTTGTACCATTAAGGAGATTTAAGCCATCTGATTTCAATCATAATGGGCCCAAAATGGCATTGTAGGGTGATTTAAGCCATCTGATTGTGGACTTTAATATCCACCATTGTTTACAATATTCATGGTCAATATTGAAGATCATCGATCAGCGTTTTACGATGTAGTGATCTGTACCGTTAGGGACTTTAAGTCATCTGATTTCAGTCATAATAGGCCAAAAATGGCATTATAGTGAGATTTAAGCCATCTGATTTGTGGACTTTAACATAAACCATTGTTTTCACTATTAATGGCTGATATTAAAGATCATCAATCGGATAGTTCACAACTTCACATCCACTTATATACATATTTCTGAATATAATTTTCTTTTATGGACAAATTTTTTTAATTTTGCATCGCCAATGAGCGCTTCCCGTAGTTTTGGCACCAGTGGGAATGACGATATTCATCCTCTATGGAGATACGTTATGAAATTAGGGGCATCTGATAGTGGGGATGGTAACCAAAGATGGACTTGCAATTACTGCAATGAGACATATACTGGGCCGTATTCTAGAGTAAAGGCAAATTTACTCAAAGTTAGCGGTGTGGAAGTTGCTGTTTGTGGTAAAGTTTTACTCAAACATATAAGGGAGATGAGAAATTTAGAGGATGAAGCGGACAAAATGAAGAGACCGAAGCAAGTCCCTTTATCTGTTTGATCCATAGCAAGTAGCCACGGTAGCTTGGCTCCGATTAGTGGTATTGGTGGTATTGTTGAACCTCCCGCGCTTGGGAAAAGAACATAGGTTTGGGATTCTCCCTTGGAAAAAGCATGGAACAATGAGGAGCACGAACAATTGAATGGGATTATTACTAGGATGTTTTATTCCGATGGCCTACCATTCCATTTTGCAAACCCGCATTATGTTTCGGTCTTCAAGTTTGCAGCAAATAAAAATCTTGATGGTTATATTCCTCATGGCTACAATTCTCTACGGACCACATTGTTGCAAAGAGAGAAGGCTCATATAGAGAGGTTGTTGGAGCCAGTTACAGAGACATGAAAAGATAAAGGAGTTAGCATAGTATCTGATAGATGGACCGATGCACAAAAGAAGCCACTTATCAATTTCATGGCTCATCAGATGAAGAGCCAGTTTTTTTTAAAGCAATTGATGGCACGAAAGAATACAAGAATAGGCATTATATTGTTACACTGCTTCTAGATGTTATTAAGGAGGTTGGACCTTATAACGTGGTCCAAATCATAACAGATAATGTGCCTGTGATGAAAGCAGTTGGATATCTTGTTGAGGCTGAATATCCTCATCTTTTTTGGACTCCTTGTGTTGTCCACACGTTGAATCTGGCTCTGAAAAATATTTGGGCAACAAAGAACACAGAGAGGAATGAGATCGCCTACAATGAATGCAATTGGATCACTCAAATAGCCGATGACGATTCATTCATACCGGATTTTTATCATTAATCACTCAAGAAGGTTATCACTGTTTAATAAATTTAGCCCTTTGAAGTTGTTAGTTGTTGCTGAGACAAGATTTGTTTCGACTATAATCATGATGAAAAGACTAAAGCTTGTAAGAAGGGGTAGAGCATGGTGATTAGTGAGAAATGGTCTTCATATAGAGAAGACGATCCAGGGAAAGTTGCAACTGTGAAAGAGCTAGTCTTAAGTGATACTTGGTGGGATAAAGTCGATTACATCGTTTCCTTCATCAATCCTATATATGAAATGCTTAGGTATGCTAACACAGATAAGTCTATTCTTCACATGGTGTATGATATGTGAGATACGATGATTGAAAATTTGAAGAAAACAGGCTTTAGATTTGAAGGCAAGGAAGAAAGTCAAACATCGATTTTCTATGATGCGATTCATAGTATACTCGTCGATCGATGGACTAAGAGTTGCACTCCACCCCATTGCTTGGCCATGTCGTTGAATCCTAGGTATGTTTGTTTACTCAATATAATGTACCAATTTTTTATTTCATAAACTCTTTTAATGCTAATAATCTTCTTTGTATTTTATAAACAGATACTCTAGTGTCAAACGGATCGACAAGGCTCCAAATCGTGTTCCTCCCCACATGGATGTAGAAATATGTGCAGAGAAGAACAAATGTCTGAAAATATTTTTTCCCAATTCTCCAGAAAGGGCAAAGGTGAATGTCGAGTATGCTAAGTTTTCCGGGAGTCTAGATCACTTTGCCGAATTTGATTGTTTGGAAGACAGGTGGACATTAGAACCAAAAGTTTGGTGGTATACTCATGGAGCTTCGTTGTCATTACTCCAAGGCTTGGCCTTCAAGTTTCTTGGACAACCATGTTTGTCATCATGTTGTAAGAGGAACTGGAGTACATACTCCTTCATTCAATCATTAAAGAGAAACAAAATTTTGCCAAAAGGTGTTGAATATTTAGTTTATGTTCATACTAATCTTCGACTTATATCGAGAAAGAATGAGGAGTATGCCAACGAAGCAAACAAGATGTGGGATATTGCAGGAGACATTTGGGATAAACCATTTTGAGGTGTTGGGGTACTTGAGATTGCAAATCTCTCGTTTGATGAACCAGATTTGGAGTCTATTACATTCACTAACGTGGATGCTGCTGAGATGGATATTGACATCGTTTGATGTTGTTTCTAAATAGTTTCTATTTGTTTATTGTTTTTACATTTAGTTCATGACAAGTTGAGGTTGAAGTGTTGTTGGGATTTTGCGTAGTAACACCCGTGTCTTACATTTTAATTTAAGTCTTCAACTCTAAATATATCTTTTGGAATAAATTTGTCTTGAATTATTATTTTTTGTGTTGTTTTAAGTTTAATTATTTATTAACTACTTTTTACATTTAAAAATAACCTAAAATATATATAAAATAATTTTTTAATATAAGTACCCCCGCCGTACCCGTACTCTGATTTTTTAAAAATTGTCGTATTGCCATACCCATATGTCGTACCCACACCGGTGCTTCCTAGCATAGTAGTGATATGAAGCCCATAAGATTTCTCAGCACAGCTGCCCACACTAACTTTTGATTCTTCCATGATGAAATAAGACAAGGCACGCAAACAATCAACAAAAAAATTGCTCTACAGCACTCCGGGTCACACTTTCCGACAAAAAATGAGTGCTCTACGACACTAACAATAAAAAACAGAGCCTACACAACAGCCTGCAAGTTATATGATGGTCGCATAACACTGCAAACACACTAAACGAGCCATAGATCTCTATGGATTCCATTACAGAAAACACCATATCTCCAAATATATGTATCCAAATCAAACAATACCACACAAATGAAAACTACATAAAAATACTTCCATATTCATGCCACCATGCTAATCAATCGGATTCAAAACAGGGAAAACAATCCCAAAAACAAAACTGGTAGAGACAAACCTGAAGCCCAAAATTCAAAATCTGCGTATCAAATCAACACAAAGCAAAAAAAAAAAACAACTTACATAACCTTCTAGAGGATGAAAAACCGATCAGAAAGTGCCTTTGTCCAGTTCCATTTGAGTCCAATGCTTCGAGATCCGTGAATCCAATTGATTGGGGTTTTCTCTCACAAAACCTTCGAATCTCCAAATTTGTTGGGAGTTTCAGGATGTCACAGAAGACAAAAAAAGGCGTACTCCAGATTTCGATCAGATCCCAACTGGTTTCGGATCGATTGGAGGTCAACAAGTTGACCCTGCTGACGTCAGCGTTGCAGGGGTGAGGTCAGCACTCACGCACAAAGATAAGTCTGAATTCGGCTGCTCCGATACCAAGTCAGAATTAGTAGAATGAATTAGGGTTAGGGTTAGGGTTAGGTGGGGAAGAAGAAGAGAGAGGAGAAAATTAGTTCTTAGCACTCTTCCCAATGCATTAATAGCTTTTATATGAGGCACAGTACATCACGGAAACCAAGGTTATGAAATTAATGGAAAAGAGTAAGTGAAGTCACTTATTACACACACACACCCACTAATGTAATTACATAACTCTTCAAAATTTACAAATATATAAAGGAAAGGTCATCAATCCCCAAGTCAATATCAAAATCTTGTTGATGGATCTCAATAGATCACCTTTAGCAGACCTAATATATTTTATATGGTAATTGTTGTAGGTCAAAGTGCAAAATTCCAAGAAAACATGAAGAACCTTGGGGCAAACAAAAGGAACAATTGTGTTCTGTTTAGTTTCTTTTCAAGAACGAACATGCTCGTGGCAGCTCCTGACTATATCTTAGTTTCAACTATGGTTAGGCAGAAAATATGATAGACCGGCGGAATGACAATTATAAAAAATTAAGGGCGAGGGATATAGGATGGCATGAAGACACAAGGGAAAAGAAAATAGTGTTAGAGAGGCTAAAACTCCAACTAACGTAGAGTTATACGGGTCACTTTTGATCTCCTCCCGAAATGCTTGTTCCTAATGATTGAGAATTGGGTTAAATATTTGCCGCTCCATCATAGTGAAGCCTCAGCACAGTCCTCGTCATTTTATCGCTTATTGAGGAAAAAGGATTTTGTCTTTTTTCCATAACCTGCCTTTTTATCTTTACACTTCCCTTGACCTTAGGCAAGGTATAAATGTCTTACTTTCAAAACATTTCCGATGGTTACAGACATATAGAGATGAAATGGAAGGCATAGCTTTGAGGTGCAAAGAGGTTCAGGTTTCCTTACTTCATGTTGCAGTAGTCTTTCATATTATCATATACTTGAGCGGCACTGATTCTCAGGCTTTATTCCTACCTTCATCACCGCGGCTTCAGTTGCAAGCTTATGCTGATGCAAACGGAGCAGGTGATGCTACAGACCAAAAGACGACTACCGCCTTCTGCAACTTTCTTTTAAGATATAATGGAAAAGCATAAAGCTAGATGTGGTCATGTGTTCCAATTTCAAGGGATAATACAAGGATCTGATTTTTTTTGCTTCACTTGATCTGTCACATATGGAGGTCCACTTGTCCATTTGTACACTCTCTATAGTAACAATCATACCTCTATTTATATTGCGTATGACCCCATGTTTCATGAGTGAACCAAACACAGTGAAAACCATCATCATTTTGTCACACATGACTCCTAGGTTGAGCCTTTCAGATCAATACTATACGAAATAAATATGGCAGGAGATCAAATAATAGTATTGCAAATAATATTATAACTAAATAATACCACTGTAGCCCGAATAAATTGTTTTCATATTTTTTTATAGGTAAGCTGGGATAAATATTTTTCAAATTTTGCGGCTATATATTGACCGCCTCGGCTGATCTTTTACTAAACTAAACAAAATCATCGACTAAGGTATATAGTGAATATATAAACCGTCAAATCATTCACGAAAACGATACTTGTTAGAATAATATTGGATATAATATGTTTGCACATATTCAACATAGTGGAATGTTCTGTTACAAGGCTACGTGTACCATATAAGTCAATTTAAAGTAAATTGAGCAAGAAGAACAAAGTACATAATAATAGGTTCTACCGAGCCCCAATAAAGAAAGCTCTCTTTGAAAATCAATATTATTGGCTTGACATAAACCAACGAGGATAATAATATTTCACTAACCTTGTTGAGATAATTCATCTGTGTGATCACACATGTAAGCACTACCAACATAAAAAACCATGTCTCTGGAAATATTAACTGATTCGTACCCTCAAAAGTCAGCTTCAGTGAAGTTCCAAGAGCTTTGACGCTCATTACCTGAACGGTAAAAATCATTTACGAATAAATGATAGGCTTAGGTGATATGAGAGAATCGGGTTTTTTGAGTTCCATTTGGCATGAATTGAAATGGAACAATAGACAATCATTTAGATTAGTAAACTAGAATATCTTCGATAGTTCAAAAAGAAAATACCGAGAGGGAGCCCATCAAAGAACAAATGCCGGTGAAAACCAAGACGTTTGTATGCCCACAACGTGGAGCAAAATGGAAGATTAGCACCAAAACCAACACGGTGACTGCTGACACATAAAGCAAGAAAGCTGAAAAATGATGAAGGAAATCAGCATGTGATCATCGGAGAGAAAATCAGTAACAAGTGCAAAAGGATAAAATAAAATGAAACAAACTATAAAATCTACAAGACTTAGTATAAGGTATAAGGTACCCAATCCGACAGCCAGTGGCGGCATTCAGGTCGATCTCAAACTGACAACCTTGGCTAATGCGATGATAATTTTGAGTGCCAAATCAGTGCAAGGTCAAAAGATAACTTTCACTTTTGACCATTTGGACAAAAGGAGATTGACCCAACTGCCACCGGCACTAGGATCAGGAACCTTATACCAGCTGAATCTACAAACCTGGTTGAGTTGCCATATTCCAAATTTGCTGAACAGAAGTAATCGAGCTCTCCTGGGGCGCATGGATAACAATTACAACGGACCCCGCAATGCACATCAAGCACCCCAAAATTCCTAGCTCGTGCAACCTCTCTTTCAAAATAAAGTGAGCCAAGACAGCACTACTTCCATATCATCCAGGCCATTATAAACAATTGCCATAAGGTGGTGGTGTTAGGACCTCAAACCAAATTATTATGGACTCCTAAGAGAGGTGAACTATGTGAAAGGAGCTTACCTGACAATAATACTCAATGCGCCGAGAGGTGTAACAAGAACAGCGGGTGCAAATGCATATGCTACAAAATTCGCTACCTCTCCCACTATCACTAAATCAGATACAATACGAGAAGAGACTAAGAAGATGCAATATTTAGTTTGTACCAAAATGAAAGCCCACATAGTACCCCTTTGATCTCTAAAAATAATAACTTTTGCATGAAACAGGTAGTAGCAATCCCAAATTCAACTAATACAAACCTTTGAATCCTTAAAAGAGTCTAATAGCAATCAGATAGTGAATCTATAAAACAGAATATTAACCAACTAATACCCATATAGGGATGCAAGTTCGGCTCAGCTAAAACTGAAACTGAACCGATTTTTAATTTTTTGAAACCAACTCCCGAAATTTCAGTTTTTCTGGTTTGGTTTCGGTTCGGTTTTTGGTTTTTTTTTTTTTTTGTACTTTAAAGCTATTTTTCAGATTTTTTTTGTTTTCTAATCCTACCTAATCGGGTTTACCACCCAAATCCGAAATGAAACCGAACCAGAATCAGTTCAGTTCAGTTTGGTCCAAATCGTTTTTCGGGGCTGTTCAGAACGTTTGGTTCGCACGGTTTTCAGTTCACGTTTCGCCCTATACCAATATAAGAAAGAATTCATGCCTATACAAGCCAATTTCCTTACTACCAACCATAATAAATGAAATCAGTTCTCAAACATCAATTATCAACAAAAAAACAGAAGTTTCAAATCCAGTAAGTATCAATCTCAATAAACCGAATTCCTAAGTCAATTAATTATAAACAATTGTCTAAACCAAGATATTTACATTATAATTGAATCAACAGAATATCATATAGTAATCAAAGAAAAGCCCAAATCACCTTTAAAAAAAAAACAAATACAAAATCAAAATTACCCAAAATTTTGAAAAAATGCTCAGAAAAAGTACTTACTGGTAATCATTCCTGTCCACCAGAGAGGCTCTAAAAGATAAGAATACCCACCAACTCCTACAAAACAAATAAATAAACAAGCAAGTAAACATCAAATTACATAAAACCCAAAAAAAAAAAAATTGCCTGGAATCAAGAACTATAGTGTGATAAAAAAAAAATCCACCTGCCCGAATTCCAGCTGCACCTGCCCGCCTCAACCCTTTCTTCTTAATTATAAAGCTAGCACCTATAAAAACACTAGAAAGAAAAGCCAAAATAAAGCCTTTTAGATTATCGGAAGAAAAACCCATGTTAATAATTCTCTCTTCTTCTTCCTCTTCCTTTCTTTTTATAATTCTCTTCTCTTCATTGAATTATATATGTGCAAAGAAAAAGTTTTCCGATCATCAGCTTTTTCAAAAATTTCTGATTGATCGAATTGGATTATAGATTTGTGGAGTGGAGTGGTATTTAATTAATTGATTTTATTAATGTTATTGTGATCTAAATTATTACATAATATATTTAATTAGCATATAATATGATTTAAAACTCTTATTATATTATGTTTGATATATTTTCTAATCTTTTTTCTATGAAAGAAGCAAGAGAGTGGCAGAGGCAATTTGTGACCGTCCGATCCTATTTGATTTGCTTGCATTATGGGTGGGACCCATTTAAATACCAAAATAGTATTTAAATGATTTTATACCATTAATAATTTAAAATATCGGATCATAGGCTCATCGATATCGTTTAAAGTGAATAGACTCAAAGATATCACTTCTGATCCGACCGAGAGCACCAACTATAATGATAAAGGTTAACTAATAAAACTCAACCTACGTGACTTGTCGGGTCGGATAATACTCGATCCAATATTATATATGTCAAGAAGTACAAATAATCGTAGGTCTTAGAGAGAAGTTGAAAAAAATAGAGAGTCAGGAAAAGAGTTTTAATGGGAGGGGATGGGAAGGAAGGATTTAATTCATTTTCATCCAATTTTTTTATGCTTTCAATAAATTAATCTTTTAGGGATCGTCTTTTGCTTGGAGGCTTCAGTTCTCCATATTTCTCTCCTTATTTTTTTCTTATTTTAGGAGTAGAATATGAGAGTTTTTTCCTCTTATTGGTGAGTCTTCTTTTCCAAAGAGATCGACTCTACGAAAGCCTTTTTACAATCCATATTTGTTTCTAAAACAGTTTTTGTCAAGGTTTAACCGACGTTTTGATGACTTCGTTATTGCGCGAACACTTGCTCTATTTCTACGCCATAAGGCATCGTTTGAAAACTTCGATTGAAGTGTTGTATGAAGCTTTTGGTCAGTATTTGCCCCCGTTTCCAATGTGTTGGGAGTTTTTATGGATCTTGAGTTTGTCGATGGTGGTGACGTCTCTTCGAATGAATCTTTGCTATTGATTACCGACGGATCATGGTGATGGATTCTTGAAGTTTTACCTGACTTTGAAGGTCTTTGAATTCCGTTTCAGTGTTAGATGGGTCTTAAATGCTATTCAATGTATTTTAATGTTAGTTATTTTAACTACCACTATTGTGACTCTCTATTTTGTAACCATTATCTATTTCAAATGAAAATAATAAAATTTCATCTAAAAAAAAGTACAAATAATAGGAGTGTTTTACCAGGCCAGGTCAGCCATTCTCATCAAGTAGCTAAAACTTTAACCCTACCAGACCTGTTGACAGCCAAAGGATCCGCTCTCTTCACCATTAGGTGCTCAGCATCTGAGTACCAATTATGGTGAAGAGTCCTCTGGCTATATCATGTCTACAATTTAGACAACTCATGCCACCGATTGAAGGGCTTTAATATTAGTCATTAAGATTAAAAACAAAACAACGATTGATGTTGTACTTCATAGACTAAATGATTTAAATTTTCTTAAAACAATTTTTTTGGGCCTGTTGCATTTTGATATATAATCTATCACTTTCACAATACAGATTACCCACATTTTAAATTATTGTTGGTGTAAAATCATTTAAACACGATATTAGTATTTAAAAGAAGGTCAAGAGCGTGGGATTCATGAAGCAGAGGCATGTCTTTATGAAATATATGAGGTTTTTCCCCAATAATAGAAGCAATCATTTTAACTGTTTCACGCGCAATGACCAAGTTGTATAGGGGTACACTGCAAAAATCATATAAGAGCACTAGAACTATCCTTTCAAAGCACTCGAATATAGGTGGCTTTTTTTTCCCATCTGTACTTGATCAGGGGCGGAGCCAGAATTTTGTCATAAAGTGGTCATCTAATTAATTAATGTTAAAAAATTATATAATTTTTTTTCTAAGCAAACACTAAAAAAAAGAAAATACCTACAAACGAAACTAAATACAAAATAAAAGAAAAGTATATACATATCGATTAGGCCATTCCAACAAAATTGGTCTAATTCAAAATTCCCTCGAAGAATGGCTACGAGGTATGATCATCCTCGTCGTCATCCTCTAAAGAGTAGGATGATGTGACAGTATGTTGTAGGGAGCCCGTAAGACCATGAAAGCTGTTGAGCATATCCCGATGATGAACGGGAAGATCCGACATTTTTTTATTTAATAATTTTGATGCCCTTTAAAAACTATATATGTATTAAGTTCTTTTTGCTCTTTACATATCTTAGTGAATTGTTCTAGTGGTAGACTTAGCATTTTGTGAAGGTTAGGTTAGGTTCTAGGTTCAAACCTTGCTATGTATAATAAATTACTTAATTTTTTAAAGTAATTATACTAGAACTAGCACCTAAATAGATGGAAGGGAGCTAAAAATAGGCCAAAATTATGGAATTTAGTTTAAAAATCAAAGAAGAAATATTTGTTATGAAAAAAAATACCATAAAAAAGTTTGTTTGAAGATTTTAAATAATTTTGGGTGGCCAATATAATTTTGGATGGATGAAAATCCACTAATATAAATTAGGATACCTAAAACTTAATAACAAATTTTTAGAAAGTTTGGGTGGTCAATTGACCACCCAAGTCATAACGTGGCTCCGCCCCTATACTTAATGGTTCATATTAAAGGACTTTGATTGGATGGTTTCAATGCTTTAGCATGTGTTAATTTTAGGCTGAGTATGTTTAAAGGGTATGATTATCCATATCGAATATGTTTAAAGGGTATAATACTTTTATATATGATAAAAATATATTATATAATTTTATGGGCTTTTGTCCAAATGGCGTCCTGTACTTTTTTTTATCACCAAAAAAACATGTGCGTCATTTTGTTTCTAAAGAGCACCCAAGTGTTCCATGAACAGGCCTCCCGCGTTAGAAACCCACATAAAATGCTATAGTTTTTGACATTTTTATCCTTTTTATTAAATCCCCTTATAAGTCACTGAAATTACTAATATATCATTAATATAAAGCCCATCTCTAGTGCAGAAATAGGCGATCACCATATCTCAAATCTTCTTTGCTCTTCTTCCTCACAGTCACCACAGCTCTAACCTTGAAATTAACTAATTTTTCTAACATGGGTTTCACTAAATTCTTACTAATTGTTGTCATGGGAGTGGTGGTGCTTCTTAGTCCTCTTCAGATCTTCCTTTTTCTTATTATCTAAAGAGATCAAAGCAGGGTCAAAACAGGGCTTTTTCTGATGAAGAAGAGAGGTTGAAGAAGGTAGAAAAGATGATCTTTCCATCAAAATCGTACTCATGATTTGCTTGGCACTCGCCATGACCTCCTCTTCTCAGATCTGAGATTGTTGGGTGTGTGTTTTTTGAATGAAATTTGAGGAGAAAGAGAGTTGGGTTTCTTTTTTATTTGATTATGGAGAGAGGGTGTTTGGAGGTGTAGATTAATATAGAACCCTGTTATTAGCAATGGAAGAGGGAGGAGGGAGGAGACGACCGATGAATATATCCTAAACCCAAAACTATTTTAATTTTATGTTTTTTGAATGAAATCTGAGGAGAGAGAGTTGGGTTTCTTTCTAATTCGATTATGGAGAGAGGGTGTTTGTGGGTGTAGATTTATATAAAACCTTGTTACCAAGGAATGAAGAGGGAGGAGGGAGTAGACGATTGGTGAATAAACCCTAAACCCAAAACTATTTCAATTTTTATTGGCAAGGACTATTAGGTTATTTCAGTATATGGTAGAAAAGCACTGCGTGCCGACGCGACCCGTTTTGAAGCTGCACACCGGCTATTTTGTAATATAAAAAAATCATGAAAATTGAGATAAAAATAGTTTTGGGGCGCCTTTCAGTACTTTTCTCTAATTTAATTCTTTTTTCTTTTACTTTCCCCCTTATAATAAGATTCATCCACCGATTACTTTGTAATAGATAAATATATAATCCTTATAAACATCTATTAAGTTTGCTCTCTCTCTCTTACCAACTATTAAATCTCTTTCTCACTCATCTCAATGAACAACAGCTAGACGGCAATTGACCAACCAATCAACACCTATGACCAATACCCATGCTCCTAATTAAAATTTAACACATTAAATTTAAACAATATTTTCTCCAATCGATCCATTAAATCCAAAAGGACTATGAGATTAAAATATATAAGGGTTTTCATTTATTTAATTTATTAAAGTTTTCATCTATTAAAAAGAGAAGATAATGTTTAAAATAATATTAGGAAAAATTATTTATAATAAAACTTATTTAGCTTGAAGCTTGGCTCAGCCCAACTCGAACTTGACAGAGCCGAACTAGAGCTTAAACTTTTCAAGGAAGAGCCTAGAGCCAAGTTCCAGCTTGGCTCGTATAAAGTAGAACCGAGCTAGAGCTGACCCACCCATGCTCGGGCTCGGCCCGGCTCGGTTGTAGCCCTAGTCATGTGCCATTATTTCCTATCAAACAAAACCGACTCACTTGACTGTCATTTAGACACCATTTTGGTGTTTAAATGATCTCACACTATTATAAATGTAAGATGTGAGCAATCGAAGCCATCAAAGTTATAGTTCATACATTGAATGGTAGTAAGCCCAAAAAATACACTCTTGGGCAAATTTTAATACTCTGATCTACGCACTCTAACATCGATCGTTGTTATTGTTTTTTAATGATTGATATTAAAGTTGACCAATCGGATGAATCGCATTTGTTCTCGTAGACGTGATTCTTTGGTCAAGATATGTTGTAATGATTAGCCATCAGTTGAACTATTTAGATTAATCACATGGGTGCCACATAGCGTAACAGAAATGCTTATTTTAATGGTGGGGGATATTACAGTGGTGAGGATTAACTAACAGAACTCAACCCACACCTTATAAAGACAATAGTGCAAAATAATGTGGAGGACAAGTATCAAACTCACAACTCACTCTCTCACATTGTAGGGAGCATACCTATTGGGCTAATGCCTCTTTAATAATAATATAAGATCATTTAAACACTATTTATTTAGTGTTTAAATGTCTAGTGGGACCTATTACTCTTCGTCAAATATCATTTAAATTGTCACTTTCTTATGCATCAAGCAACGAGATTTTGTAACAGTACCCCACTCGTCCCAATGTCGGGTTCTCGTCCAATGCAATGGTTTTTAGCTTTTATGGGAATGGGTTGGGAGAGAAGCTGGCCAAGAAGCAGGCACTACCAAATGCTGTTTCTTATGGGGTTTCCTGTTTGGATACCTCTATTTGCACCCACTAGATAGCTAAGGGAACTACAATCGAAAAATCTTTGACTCTTTGAATCAAATGATGGAGGTCATTTTCATTTCAACTTTCCACAATGGAGCTTGGGCTTTTTCATATGGGGTTTTTCATTTGGGTACCTCTATTTGCATCCAACAAATATCTAAGGGCAGAACAACCGAAATATCATTGATACGTTTGAATTAGATGATTGAGATTATTTTCATTCCAATTTTCCACAATGGGTTTTGAAATCATGGGTGTACCATCAGATGGTAAATTCTTTATTTCATGTGGCACACATCTCAAAAAATCTTAGACAGCTCGAATATGGCAGACAAAGCTCTCGTCTCGAGACACTTGGGTGAGTGAGCTGCAGAATGGGAGATGTAACCCTCCAAAGGTGGGGTGCTATATCGAGGGCTAGATGATGCCAAGAGAAGGCAACCTCCAGACCCAGTTTGGGAATTCGAAAGGGAAAATGCATTTGGCGGGAAAAATACACATTTTCATTTGTCTTGATTTATAGGAAAACATATTTATAGGACTTTGAAAAATCTTTAAAAGTTGTTTGAATAAACAAACAGATAAAACAAACTTATCCTTTGTATGATGTTAATTATTGTACTAAAAACTATTAAATTGATACATTCAACCAAACATAATAAATCAAATTAAATATGTCGTCAGAAACTTTTTTCTATATTATGGCAATCTTTTTGTCAAAAATGTAGGTGTCCAAACGAAGCCTAAACGTAGGTAATTCTTCCCTCAAAAAAGAAAAAACCCACACGATGCCTATAATTAGATGATATCCGTTCCGATGGTTTTCGGATAGTGATTTGGAAGTGGGTATGAGCGAGAGAGGAGCTGCAGCTCATTTTTTCAAAAAACACAAGCGACCGCTATAACTATCGCCATAGTAGATAGGCTTTCGATGTCTTCTACTTTAAAAAATGCCCCTAAAATCACGGTAGAGAGTGATATATATGCCATGTGATTTTAAGGCCACCTTTTAGGGATCCATGTCATGTGGAACGAAAAACTGTCCACCTGATGGTAAGCTCATGGTCTCAAAGATCCATTTGTCGAAGATTAGGGTGAAAAACAATCCCCATCGTTTGATTCCAAGCAGTCAATGAGTTTCAGATGTAGGCGCTTTCAATAATCCTGTAGGCACGAACAACGAAGGTAACAAATAGAAACTGCTGAATGTTCTTGGAACAAATTAAAAAAATAATGAATATAATCCATAAACTTTCATTATACCAAATATCTAAGGGCACCATAGCCTGTACCAAATACTAAGGGCACCACAGCGGAAAAAAACTTGAGTGCTTTAAATCAAATGATGGACATCATTTTCATTCCAATTTTCCACAATGGATCTTGGGCTTTTTCTTATGGGGTTTTGCATTTGGGTACCTCTATTTGCATCCAACAAATCTCTAAGGACATAACAACTGAAAAATCATTAACTCTTTTGAATTAGATGATGGAGATCGTTTTCATTCTAATTTTTTACAATGACTCTTGAGATCATGGGTGTACCATCATATGGTAAGTTCTTTATTCCACGTGGCACACATTCAAAAAAAGATCAAAAAATCATGTGGGACATCAAGCTCAAACGTGATTTTCGGGTAGCTAGATACAACTTGCACTCAAATTTTTCGTATTTTTGAGATTTCTGCCATGTGGAACACTATCTAGGTAGTCTGATTTTAAGACTCAGCTCATTATTTATAATGAGCTGTTGGCTCATAAGAGACAAATCTAAACTATACATTCGAGCGAAACATGCCTAATTACGCTTGTCTGGTCCGAGACGAGAGAGAGATTTTAACATATTGCTAAGAAGAAACATAGAGAATTTGGTTAGGTCCAACTGATCCTTAAAACTTAAGGTTCCACTAGACGCTAATATCTGACTAGAAAAGTAAATGTTTAAGCTTTAGAAGCTTCTAATCCATAAAAGTAAGATAAATGGTATTATTGAACCTAAAGAGCAACTGATGCTTAAAAGAAGATATCAATATGCAATGACTAACGCTAACCCGGGTTGTGGAGAGAAGCAAAGATTCAAGAAATAGAGCAATTACTTGCACACAAAGTTAAAACTCCCTTTCAATGTGACTTGTACACGTTTTTCAGTGATTGTCCCATATTGATATTAGTAAAAGAATTGATATTATATATCTTATTTTTTTAATGACTAAGTTATCCTAGTCGTTACACCTTTAGTAGAGAGAGATGGGTAGAGAGATATGGAGTGGTGGAGAGAGAAAGGTGTAGAAAGAGAGAATGGTGAAATGCGAGCTCTTTCGGGTTCAGTGAACCATGTTGTCGTTGATTATGAGTAATGTCCACAGTAGCTCTGCCTTTTTTTCCATCCAGCTAATCATACACTTAGATTCACCTTTTATGATAATGTTATCAAACCATTTTTTTCTTTTGGTTTTTTGGATAGGTAAGCTGGGCTCGAACCCGCGACCTTGAGGATACATGATCCCACTTGAATAGCCATAGTCATTGCTAGTACAGATCCCGAAAGGTTTTAGAGGTGTATAAGATCTCTTTTACATTTTTTTTTATCAATAACACAGGATTTATGTCCTTAGCCCTTACTGTCATTTCTCTCCTCCAAAAGAGACCAAATAATGGTGAATGGTGTAATCTCACAGAGTACACAGACCACTCTTTCTGAATGGACCAAGCCACCAACTACCAATTACAATGCCCACCTCGGCCACACTCTGGCAGGATCCAAGTCACGTTGAACATAGCCAAGAACCAGTTTCAAATCTGTGCTACTGCTTGACAGTGAAGGAATAAATGATTTACACTTCTGCCATTCTACACATGCATCTTTGAGGTTCGTTCTCAGCTTAATCAATTGATTACTATCCATTGCCGAGCTGAAAATCCTCAGAAATCTAATAAAAAATCGTCTCACCAAGCCAAATGTCCAACAATAATCTGATTCTATCCCGGTATCACCTGACCTAGCATGAGATATTCAGTATCGCTCTCCCTACAACTGACCCATTGTTGCTTCTAGCAGCTTCCACACCCCAATTTCCTGTTTTCTGAACATATTTTTCAGTTAAGCTGTTTCTCCAAAGAACCTTAGTGTCAATATCTGCTTGCCACAACCATTTAGTAAGGAAAGCCTCATCTAGATTCTTTTTAAGCTTTTGATACCGAGACCACCCTCCCTTTGCTCTCTTAAGTTTTTTTGTTTTTTTTTATCGATCGGTAAACGACATTGCATTAAAAATCCAGCTAGAAGTTGAGGCCAAAATATAAAGAAGGAGAAAAGAAAAAGGAAAAAAGAAAAAAGCAGCAAACAAAAAAGACAGCAGCAAACAAAAAAAACAGCTCACTGAAACATAGGCTAATCAACCTACGGGAACTAATTGTTAGATTTTTGTGGTCAATACTTTAACCCATCTTTGGGTTTCCATTAAAAATTGGGTTAGACCTTTGACCACACGTATCTCGAGGCGATAGAAAGTAGTTTCCTAATATAAGTAATATGTCTCCACTTGATGAGTTAGAAAAGTGAAGTAACATATAAGGAGACCACGGTCTCCTCTTCCTCTAACCCTAATACATTCCCATCTAGAGACTGAACTTAAAGAAAACGAGAGGTAACGTGGTTTCCGATTCTTTGACAGAGATCATTGGTTTCATTAAGGAGATCACTAACGCAGCGATCCGATAATAAATACAAGGTATGCGAGGTTCGGTAGGTGCAAATAAAGGTTCTCCTTCCAATAGTCTAATCTAAGCTGTATTCTTTGACTACGAAAAACATAGAACATATCCTTCTTGGAGTAGCTTCGCTGCTCTCTGTCCGAAGTTAGAAATTGTCAACGTTGGTCGCTGATTTCATTGATCCCGCAGGCGTTGAGTATCAGGAGCCTTTGGAGGGCGACGCTACCGGTTATCAGGAGGACTACGGTGTTGATCTTGATTCGAGTGCCGATTACTGATCATTGTGGACTTAGTATTGAGTTCTATTGATTCTAATATTGCGGATTTTATAGTTTATTTTTATCGGATTTGTCTCCGACTAGATTTACATTTTATTTGTGGATTGTGATTTTATCACACTTACTCAGTATTTATGTCTTATTAGAGCAGAAAATCTTCTCTAACAAGGAGTGAGCAAGGAAATAACTGCTATAGCAGATAAATCATGCTTTGAGGTGAATTAACAAGGAGAAAGGTGGCTTGCTAAATCATGTATATAAATGATAGATAATTTTTTATAAACAATTTCTAGACACCTTATGTGGCACGATGTGATTGATTGTAGTTCTTGGGCTCCACTTTGGATGCAGTCAGACACATCTTCTTGCAAAGGTATATTTTGATTGTGTAATTCGAGCTTAAATCCTAAAATTTCTAACAATTGGTATTATAACTAAATCGGCTCGACCCATCGATCTAACAGAAAATTTTAATAGAGGGTCCTTTGCAACTTTTATGACCCGTGGGGCAGCTCGAATCGCCGCAGTTTTGTCCATGGTGGTGTCGCCTCATGGAACTTTAGGGCTCTGAAACTGCTCCTATTTTAATTTAATTTTTTTGGCTGATCCGAAATATCCAAGTTTGAGGGCCATTGAGAATTCCTTCCTACTGGGGCCTCTTTTAGTATGCACAAGTATCTGATCAAAGATCAGTTCAATTGAAAAATGTGTTGCGCATGCCTGGGGGTATTTGGATGCATTTTGATTTTGGTTACAAGACGTCTCTTAAATTAGACTTGATTCAAATCTTTAAAGGGTAGCTGCAGATAAAAGACGCCCCAAAGCCAAAAGGTCTCTCATTTCTATTTTTAGAAGAGACGTCTACAAAGGAAGGTTTCTGAATTTTTTCTTTTGTGAGGAAGACTTCTGTTACCCTTCGTTTGTTTCCCTTTCATTACACGACGGGTCTTATGGGCTATGTGTCCCGACCCGGTCAACAATCGGACTCGGGTCATGACTCAGTCTTGGCTCATGGTCCGGTCCAGTCCATTTCCGGCTTATAATTCACTACCTGATTCGGCCCGTTAGACACGACCCGTTTGTCCTTAAGGCCTACTTTTACCCCATATTATTCTTTATTCTTTTCGTGTCATTTCTGGGTTATTTATAAGTCTGATTTTCGAACATTATCTATAAATTTTGACTTTTTCGAGCATTCCATATCTGTTTTTGAGGTCTATTTCTTAAAAGGAATTCTCTATTATGATTTTCTTATGACCTGACGTCTTTTTGACAATTTTTAATCGGATAATTAGTGTATTTGAATGCTTTAAATTAAAGTTGGGCTTTGTGAGGAAATATAAGATTGGGTATTGAAGATTGTGCTATAACACTAACGTTGGTACTTACATAATGTTACCCATGATTATTATTAATTTTAACACTTACCCACCACATGAGTTAGATTTGGCTACTCTGAAAGATTCTTCTGCCCAACTGTGATGATCTTTTCTTGTGCTGTGGTTTTTATAAATGAGATTTACTTTTATTTGATTATTCTCAATATATCATATCCGATTCAAGGTAAATATCATGTATGTTTTTCAATGCTCTATTGTCAATGTTGACTAAATGTGACATGCGTGCCCACATAATCATAGTTTGATGATTATAGATAATTTGTTTACTTAATGCATATATATCTTATAACTGTTTGATTTTGATTAATTTATTCATCAATTACAATGTGTGGAATTGATTTATCTTTCAAAAGTAGATTAGTTAGCAAGATGTGTATATATCTGGAAATGAGTTTTTTAAAACCTTGAATCGGACTTGATATGATTGAATGAAATTTAGGTCGTACCTTAGGGATCAAGGTAGACCAGTAAAAAGATCGTTCGAGGGTGCATAGCTGAAATAGACCGAGGTCTGCCCAAAAGTGACCGCCTATCTAGGTTGCGTGACTTTTGAATCTTGATACTTGTGTCTCATTAATATTGGGTTGGCACATGCTTCTATGAGGTTTCTAACTTCTGGTCAAAGCTGATTTACGAATTTCATATAAGTAAGGTGAATAGAATGGTCATAAGTGCGTAGGGGAGAGAAGGATAATCTTTCTGGCCAAAGCTGATAGAGAGTCTAAATCAAACATACGGCACGAGTGATTAGGTCTATGCGTGTTTCCTCAAACACAATCTTAGGAAGAAAATTGTATGCCGAAGTTTTTGCCCAAAGGTGATGCTGAGACGATGCGACCGGGCTGTCCCATAAAGTGAATGTTTGCACATGACTTATACTCTAATTAATTCGAATTTGACCCTAAGTTCGAGTTAAGTCCTTCGAGGTTAGTTAGTGACATATGGTCATAGTTCATGATGAATTTTTAGTGACATATGGTCATATCGTAATTCTCAAGGGCGATCCGTAATATATGATTATAGATTCATCATACATATGATCATGACGTATTTCACAGAGAATATTCAGTGATATATAATCAAAATATTTGATAAATTGTAAAAGTATAGTGGTATTTTTTTTAGTGTTATTTAGTGGGATATGGTTACTGTTAGTGTAGTTATAATTGTGTTTACTATTTTTAAATTTTTTAATGGTGTTGAACATCGAAAAGATTTCAACTTTTGACTTAGCATGTGGCTAGTGATTTTATAATACGATAAATGAAAAAGTTAAAGGATGACGATGATGATTCGCGCATCGATAAATGAGACACAAATTGAATAATTATAGATGTGATAGAAATGTAATACTCAATAACATATTTTGAGAATATTAATGTTTTCAATTTAGAAATGATTTTGTGACTTACCTCGTAATTTGTTGCTTCTATCGTTGTATTGATATATTTGAGGTGAATAATACTAAAATAACATTTAGAACAACAAATATTAAAGTTGATATAGGTAAAAGTTGAAATACCAAAATTGATAATCGAATCATATTATTATAATTAAATTTTTAGATAAATTTAATGTTTTTTAGTTGATATCAATTTTTATGAACATGAAACGTTTAAAATTTATAGATAGTTAATGCGGTTACGATTAAGCTGTTCTTGTCGAAAAACTTACAGATTTTAAGAAATGGTTAAATCAGTGGGAGTTTGTAGTTGTTGACAATTATGAATCTTAAAATTGTGATGTTCATATCGAATTAATTTTAACTGCACAATTTTAGTGGGAGTTGTCTCTCTGATATTGGTTAGTTTATTTTGTTGTTAATACATCATATATTTTAATTTTGTACACGTGCTCTTGAGAGTATCTGAGATTATACTTTATCCATATGCATGGGGATTTTATCATATGGCAAGATGGTGAGGTTGTATTTCGTTATGCCTGAATTTTGCTTGGGCTAGATGTGAATAGGCATCACATCGGTAAACCTTGGTTTTGATAGTTTGGTGACTGAAAGTCATAGGCGTAGAGCTAGTAATGCATCAGGAACAACATATCCTTAAGGGTATGACGCATGGACAAATATAGGAACTGAACAGATCTGTAAGTTGTCTGGTATCACTAAGTAAAGACTTAAGTCCATTAATGATGCTAGTTTTGTGACCATGGATTGCCTAGTGTCGCTTCGTAAGATGGAATACTCTATGCACCATGATCCTTTATTGGTATTGTTATTGAATTTGGGTGGTTGTTATGAAGCATCGAGGTAGTAGGGGTCAATGATTTTTCAAAATATAAAATGGATGGTCATTGGCTTTTCAGAGTTTGTTAGCCCAGAGAGTCGTTTTTAAAAATTATGTTTAGGTGAGTTAAGGTATAGACCAAGTGGGAGAATGTTAAATTTTTGTGGCCATTACTTTAACTCATTTTTAGGTTTCCATTAAAAACTGGGTTGGACCTTTGACCACACGTATCTCAAGGTGATACGAATTAGTTTCCTAATATAAGTGATATGTCTCCACTTTCTTTCCTTGATGGGTTAGGAAAGAGAAGTGACTATATAAGGAGACCACCGTCAACTCTTCCTTTAACCCTATCACATTCACATCTAGAGATTAAACTTAAAGAAGACGAGAGGTAATGTGATTTTGAATTCTTTGGCGGAGATCATCGATTTCATTAAAGAGATCACTGATGCGGCAATCCGATAATAAATACAAGGTACGCGTGTTCTTGTAAAGGTATATTTTGATCGTGTAATTCGAGCTTAGATCCTAAAATTTCTAACACTAATTAAAAAATATCAGGAGGGTTGCCCTCCCCATCCTTATCGAGAATACTCCAGAAACAAATAAGGTCCAAGATAGACTTCATAAGGAGGCCAATTGGGCGACGCCACTCCTAGAAAATTCTCTGATTACGCTCAAGCCAGATACCCCAAAGAACCGCAAAAATCCCCACCCTCCAGTAGGCCCCAAGCTAGCCGTGGAAGATAGGCCCCCCTTCAACTTGCCATCAGCCGCGACACAGTTTCGGGGAGAAACCAGGTAATATTGAAGGAGTTGAGCACAGTATTCCAGATCTCGAAAGTGACCCAACATGGATAAACTAATGGGTAGCCGTTTCTTCCGACGGAAGATACCTGAGACACAAGTTAGGCATCACGTTTCCCTAGATAATAAGTAGGTCAATAATGAGTATACTATCACAAGCAAGAATCCACGAAAAGAACCGAACCTTGGGGGGATGGGGGCTTTCCAAATGCTTGCCCACTCGGCTTTAACAAGAGGGCACCTAGACAGCATACGATAAAAGGATCGAACCGAGAACACCCCATCCTTAGCAACCATCCAAACTCTTATATCAACTCCAAGTTTCTCTCTATGATGTTGGGCATCATAGAGAGAAACTAGAAGGTTGGAGAAAGCATGGATCTCATCATCGCAAAGGTTTCTCTATAGTGGTACTATTCCACACCACAACGTTGCTTGATGGTTCAGCTAGGTCTACCATCATACTAGTCGAGTTTGTTGTATCCTAAAGATGGATGGAAAACACTCCTTAAGAGGGCGGGAGTCCACCCACGGGTCCTCCTAAAATCTGATGTGCGAGCCGTTGCCCCATCTGAATTGAATCCACTTCGAAAATAGCGGCCAAATAGCGGAAATATCCTTCCACCAAGGGGGCATATGTCTAGAGCCGACCATCGAAAAGTATCAGTGGTTAATCAGACCAGCCATATTTATCAGCTAACACTTTAATCCATAGAGGATTTCTTTCCCTCTCTGTAGACACTCCCATTTTGCCCTCTCGGAATATACAAATCTGTTCAGTCAACCTTTGACCTCTCCATGACCCTAACATGGGAGCCATATGCTGAAACAATAGTATATAGTTAAACATAGGCTGAAACAATAGCTCTATGGCTCATATCCCATAAAGGTAAGGACCATATACTGAAATAATAGTATATGGCTGAACACAGGCTGAAATAATAGCTCTGTGGCTAAGACCCCATGACCCTAATAAGGACCATATACTGAAACAATAGTATATGACTGGACATAGGCTGAAACAATAGCTCTGTGGCTCAGATCCCATAATTCTAATACGGGACCATATACTAAAACAATAGTATATGATTGGACACAGGCTGAAACAATAGTTATGTGACTCAGTTCCCATAACCCTAGGGGCGGAAACTATATACTGAAATAATAGTATATAGTCGAAACGCAGGCTAAAACAATAGCCTTGGGCCTCGAACCCAACCCAGACTCAGGACAATCCCGAATTACGCGCACTACACAACGCGCGCAATTCGATTATGCGTCACACCACCAGCGCACAATCAGTCCCCTTCAGACCAAACTACTCCTCCCTTTGACCGCCTCGAGACTTGGTTGCGTGCCCTAACCAGCGCCCGCAACTCACCGGCGCATAATTGGTCTGCTTTAGACTCGATCTCTAAATTTCTAGGCCGCCAAAACTCCACGATTAAGCGCTTAATCAGATTGTTCGCACCAAATTGGGCGCACAATTAGTCTAATCAGATTATGCTTGGGACACCCCAGCTAAGCCAGTCAGCAGGTCACTTACTGAGTTGGTCATCGACTCAAAATGGTTAAGCACCTAATACAAGGCGCTCAATTCAATTAAGTACCCCGGATAGGGCACGTAATTGGATTTGACCAGCTAATTAAGCGCACATCACAGGGCACGCAATTACCAAAATATCTATAAATAGGATCCACCATCTCATCCCAAAAACACATCACAACGCATTCAGTAATCAAATTTTTGAGTTCTTGTTTCCAGGTTTAGGATTTTGGGATCTCTCTCTGCGGCCTTAGCCTCAGGTATATTTTTTTTCTAGTTTTTAATTTCCTTAGTTCTAGTTCTTAGTTCTAGGTTCTAGTTCTTAAGTTCTAGCTTTTAGTTCTTAAATTCTAGTCTTAGATCTTAATTTTAATTCTGGTTCTAGTTCTTAGTTTCTAGAACTAGTCCTTACTTTTTTTTATTTTTCTGGTTCTAGTTCTTTGCTTCTAAAACCAATCCTTAGGTTTTTAATCTCTAAATTCTAACTTTATTTTTTAGTTTGTTGTTCTAAACTCTTAATTTTCAGGCTTTAGATCTTAAGTCATAAATTCCTAAATTCAAATTCTTAGTTCTTGATCTCTAATTTTAGATTTTAATCAGTCATGAGTTTTAGTCTCTAAACTCTAGTTTTAGATCCTTCAGTCTTTTTATTATTTTTAATTTCGAACTCAAATTCTAATATTCAGTCTTAATCCACAATCCTTAAAATTTTCAGTCTTCGATCTTCGAATCCTCAATTTTTAAACTTAAATTTAGTTTTTCAATTCATACAATTTTTAAAATAATCCTTAGCCGATTGATTTGCCCAAGGGAGCTTACGAAGGATACCCGGGAACGAGGCTAATCCTCCTTAGCATAACGGGCCCAAACCCTTTTTTTTTATAATTAATTTGATTTTTAATGAGAATTAAGATATTTAAATTAATTAAACTCCTAGTAGAAGTAAGAGACCCTTTTCTAATTAGACTCCTAGTAGGATTAGGAGACTGTTTCAATTAAACTCCTAGTAGAATTAGGAGTCTCTCTTTAAATTAGACTCTTAGTAGAAGTAGGAGACCTTTTTTTAAACCAGACTCCCAGTAGGATTAGGAGATCAAATTAATTAAAATCTCAGCAATAATAGAAAATCAAACTAGTTACACTATAGGTAGCCCACAACTGTTGACGTCGGCTGGCCGACAATTCAGTAAAGGAGTTCAACCTGCAAGCCCCCGCTCTCCTTGAAGCGTGATCAGTGACGTGTTGTAGCATTGATAAATATTTGCAGCTGGTGATCATATCTTCTCGGGTATTCTTTATTTAGAATCCGCCTATTTAATTTCAGCAATTTAATATTTCCTAATTTATTACTCCATCATCGCCTTTGCCAGAGTCCACTTGAACCGAATTGGGCCACTATTTTTGGGGACCAAAAGGAACCCAAAAAAAGTGCGTACAAACACTCTCGGCCCCGACTCTCTATAGCCACTTGCCCAACAAAGCCACATTAACGGTCTCCAAATTTCTAATGTCGATCCCTCCACATGAGATGGGGAGGTGGCACATCTCCCAATTCACTAAATGATACTTTCGGTCCGAGCCACAGCCTTCCCAAAGAAAATTTCTCTCGATTTGTTCCAGGAGATGAATAAACCGCCATTGGGCACCGAAACAACGACATATAGAAGATCAGAAGGCTTGATATAATGGACTAAACTAGCAAAAGCCAACCTCCGCTACTTAAGAAATTGCCTTTCCATGTTGCCAAAGGGCCTTCAAAACGCTGGATCACCGGGTCCCAATCCAAAGCATTGGGAGATCCCAAAAGGAAGTCCGAGATAAGAAATTGGAAGCTCCTAAACCCGACTTCCCGCACTCTTGTCCAATCTCAATAAAACCACCTGATCCACCCCAACCCCTGATATAGTAGATTTGAAGAGGTTGACCGGCTGGCTGGATACTGCTTCGTAAACTGTGAGAACATTCTTGACCGTCTCGATTTCCTTCGGAATAGCATTAGAAAAAATGATAGTATCATCTGTGTACTGTAGGTGCGTGACCACCCTACCCAAACTGCCGACCGCGAATCTCGAATGATGATTAAGCAACAACGACCTTCGTAAGAGGGCCCCCAATGCCTCCCCCACCATGTTAAAGAGGAAAGGGGAAAGTGGGTCGCCGTGTTAGAGACCCCTAGAACTCTTGAAGTAACCACATGATTCCCCATTAATTAGAATAGAGAACCAAGCATAGGAACAACATGCCTTAATCCAAGCAATCCATTTTTCTCTAAAACCAAACCGGCGCATCACGTAAAACAAAAAGGCTCAGTCCACACTGTAGAGACCCCAATTTTGCCCTCTCAGAATATATGAACCTGTTCGGTCAACCTTGACCTTGCCCACAACTTTCAGGAAGGACTTACCTTCTCTGAAAGCTTTAAGACCCTAACACGGGGACCATATACTGAAACAATAGTATATGGTTGAAGCACAAGCTGAAATAATAGCCTTGTGGTTTGGACCCGACTTGCCCTAGGAAAAGCCCCAAATTACGCGCCCTTCTCAGCACGCGTAATTGGTCCCACTTGGACCAGGGTTGGACTTGTTTAGGAACCGATTTCGCGCCCACACAAGCATGTGCAATCAAATTGCACGCTCCATCACCAGCACGCAATCGGTCCAATATGAACCGGTCCTTAACCTTCTAGAGGCAGCCTTAAGACCCGATTACTCGCCCAAACCAGCACACGCAATCGATTGCGCGCGCTGTACATGGCGCACAATTAGTTCTAATTTGATTAAAATTCAGACACTTGGTTGAGCCAGTTAGTCGGTCACTCACTTAGTCAGTCACCGACTCACAGTTATTAAGCACCCGGGACATATAATCCGGTTAAGCGTACCAGACAGGGCGCATAATTGGGTTTGACCGATTAATTGCGCATCTCTCGCAGGGCGCGCAATTACTCGAATATCTATAAATAGACCCCCCTATCCCACAGATCAACACATCAAACAATTGAGTTTTCGAATTCCTTTCTTTCGAGCTTAGGGATTTTGAGACTTTCTCTTCAGCACCTAGCTTCAGGTAATTTCTTAGTCCTAGTTTCTAATTTCCTTTCTAGTTCGACGTTCTGGTTCTTAAGTTCTAGTTTGTAGTCCTTAATTTCTAGCCTTAGATCTTAGGTTTTAACTTTAGTTCTTAAATTCTAGTTTTCAATCTCTGGTTCTTAAAACCAGTCCTTAGCTTTTAATCCTTAAATTTTGATTCTAGTTTTAATTATAGTTCTAAATTCTAGTTTCTAATTCTAGTTCTTAATTTTTAGATCTTCGATTTCAACTTTTATTTTTTTTTGAAATTCAAACTCTTAGTTCTCTTTATTTCTAATTCTAGGTTTTAGTTTTTGAATCAATTCTTAATTTTAGTCTTTAAGTTTTTGTTTCTGGTTCTTAATCTCTAGAACTAGGTCTTAGTTTCAAATTATTTTAGATCGTACCCTCTATTTTCAAATTCTAGTCTCAATATCTTCTAATTTATAATATTCAAAATAACCTTAATTTCTATATTAAAAAAAAAACTTTAATTTATCAATTCAAAATTAATTTTATTCAATCAATCTATACTATTTTTAAAATGACCCTTAGCCAATCGATTTGCCCAAGGGAGCTTACGGAGAGTACCCGAAAACGGGGTTGATCCTCCTTAGCATAGCAGGCCAAACCCCCCTTTTGTTTAGACTTTTAATCGAAGTAGGAAACTTAAAATAATTAGATTTCTGATAGAAGTAGGAAACTTAAAATAATTAGAGTTCTAATAGAATTAGGACACCTAAGTTAATTAGAGTTCTAATAGAATCAGGATACTTGAAATAATTAGAGCCCTAGTAAAATTAGGATATTTGGATTAATTGGACTTTTTAATAGAAGTATGAGACTTAGGTTAATTAAAACTCCTAGTAGGGTTAGAATATTAAATTAATTGGACTCCCCGGTAGGATCAGAAAAACTAAAGAAATTAGACTTAGAGCGGGATTAAGAAAGTCATATAAACTAAACTCCTAGGTGACCTAGTGCTATTGACGTCGGCAGGCCGACGATTCAGTAAAGAAGTCGAACCCACACCCCAAAAGGCATGATCAGTGACATGTTGCAGCGTTGATAAATAATTGCAGCTGGCGATCACAACAAACCAGGTATTTTCCTCTTTGAATTTACCCCTTTTATTTCTATATTTTAATCTACCATTTATCACCTTCCGCTAGAATCCATATAGACCAAATTGGGCCACTCTTTCTGGGGACGAAAAGGAACCCAGAAAAAGCACGTACCAACAGACTGGCGATCGCGATGAGACTTCTTGTCGCTAAAGTTACCTCGTTTAGTTAAAGTTTTTTTACAAACCAGTTTTCTTTTTCGCCGTGTTTCTTTCCTACATCCACTCTACTATCGAGGATTTCTCGAAAGTGTATGAGCATTCATCAGAGGCTCGAGATGGCTGGAATACAAAAAATAAATTTCACTGACAGTAGTAATCCTCCGTTATGGAACTACCACAACAACCCCATATACATCGAGGATCTAACTGGCGAGTTCGCTCAGTACAACCCCAAGATTAACATGACCAGTGATCAGGAAAACCCCTTCACCCCTCTTAGCACTAGCAATGACCACAGTGGAAAAGACGGCAGTATCGAACAGAATTTCACCGCCTGACAACTCGTGAAACTCAGCATCTAGAAATTATAGAAGGGAGGCGATGACGCTGAAGAACTACTCCAAGGCCTGACAGCTGCGTACGAGACCATCAAGGAGCGTAAAGAAAGACAAGAGCAAGAATGACTATGGCAAGAAGGGTCACCACCCACACCAAGCACAGCCTCAGCCCACGTGTCGCCATTAGGTCGAGCCGCTCGTACCCTCTTCAACAACGATCGCTAAGACCGAGCTCACCCCCGAGCTACTCAAAAGGAAGCCACTTTAACAGTAGAGGATTTTTCCAAGATGCTCGACGAGTTCATGGTTAAGAGAGAGCGCTCTGATTGTTCATTTGAGTTTTATAAGTTCTACCAAGACCTAGAGTTTACCTTACCTGCAGGGTTCAAGCCGCCCAAGTTTAACAAATACAATGGTATGGAAAACGAGATTAGCCATGCTTTCGCTCTATCTTTGAGACATAAGGAAAATAGTCATAATTTAATGGCCTTGTCATTAGTTGCAGACAATTGTAATATAGTACAAAGTTCTATAAAGTCCCTTAGGTGTTGATAGGGATCCTCTCAATCAATCCCATGGAAAGTCGATAAAGCTTGGAGCGTATTGAGCTTGATCTCGTAGTTTTGACCAACTGTAACCTTTGGTATAACTATACAAGAGGGCGCGGTTAGAGTAACTGGGTTAAAATGTGCCTGAATTGGGCGATCGTCAACCATTGTTTGGGATTCTCTTCTGGAAGATCAACTAGAAGCTAAGTTACGCAAGAGAGTCCTTTCAATTTCTAGGTCACCCTCAAAGAATTCTAGACTTTGAGATCGAGTGTGATGCAAACACCAGAAAAACTATATATTTTTGTGTTTTTAATTTTATTCAAAATTTATTTTAGAACACGGGGAGAGAAAACAAATTTGAGACTGTAGCTTCTATTATCAGAAGAAGTGTTGAAACCTTTGATTCGGTGCTCTGAATAAACCTACAAAATATTAAGAAGTGATAAAAGAAAATAAAATATAAAGAAAATAAATAGAGAAAGACAAATATTGGCTTTCAGAAATTTTTCACTTTCCTGACAATGGCGCCAAAAACTTGGTATATTATATGAATTATGCTTTGTCTTAACCTATTGCAAGCACACAGAAATTACAACACTAGTGTAGGATCCCACGAGGAAGGTTGAAACTCTGAAAACTTTTATTTGCTTTTAAAGATTGTGAAAAATGAATAAAAGAATAATTATTAAACTACTTACAGAAAAATAAATCTAAATCCTCCTACTTCCAAATTATGGTCGTCAATCACAATCCTTCAATTCTCGTATGCTTACAAAATTAAAATATCGTTACACTATATCTCAGTCCTCTAAAATTTGGGTGTCAATTAAAAACTAGAATTCTTCAATATATATTTATACTAATTTTCAATATTCCAAAAATTTGGCGTCAATCAAACTCAAGAAAATTAACGATGGAAAATAAGAACCATTACACTAATTTAAAAATTCAAGACTTTAAAAGTCAATTAAAAGCAAGAAATTTTAGATGTTTACAAAGTAGTAAATGAAAGTAATAAAAATCTAAACTAGGAAGCAAATAAAAAGATCTTTCATCACTCAGTCACAGGCGTCAATTGCTTTTGAGAAATTTCGGATACTCTACTCTAATCTTCCAGTTCCCGATCACAGTCGTCAATTTCTCTCAAGAAACCTTGGATATCTAAACTACTCTCAACTAAGGTGATCGAAAGAAAACTCAACCGCAGTCGTCAATTGATGCTGATAATTCCTTCGATAAGTTTTCTTCCTATGCTGAACTCTCTTATTTATAGATCATAAAGAGTCGGTTTACATTATTCGAATGCTAATAAAAGAAAACTACTAAAAATAAAATATTCCTAAACTAACTAAACTTCTATTCTTAATCTTCCTTGCTTTAGATTGGTAGATGTGCACAAGACTTTTTTCCTTATTTTCAGTAGCAAAGATCTTTAGGATTCTTTTGTCAATCTTCTCAGATCCGTGAAAGAGTAGAACTTCTAATTCAAGTAATCTTCTAATTATGTGCATGGGTTTCACGTGATCAGCAGTAACGATGAGCTTTATTTCGTATAATCGTAACTATGATTGCTTCTGTTTCTGTACAATTCATGCTCTTTCGAACGTTCGTATCTTCGCTTTTGTTCCTCCAGTAGTAAGCTTCTTCTGGTAAGATCGTCCTCTTTCTTTTGTTTTTGTTTGTTCAAGATTACGTTTGATTGTTAGCTCTCTTTCTTTGGCTTACAGACCGGTTCTCAATATGATTGGATTGTATTTATGTACGATTGTATTTCTTGCTATTTTTTGAGTTCGTTTTGGCAAAGATTAACACTTTGACTCTATTTTGCTATCTATTCTAAGTATCTGCACATTAGCATCTCATTAGTAACAAATTGGAGTCTAGAATCACAAAGTTAAAGGTGATAAAGTGATAAATTATGTGATTGATCGGGTGTATACAACTTGTAATATGATAGTACAGTGTGATATATGATAGAAACATACCATAATGAAACAACAGAAAAATAAGAAACAATTAATACTACAATAAAGCCACTTACCACTTTGATGACAATAATTGTAAAATTCGGTGATACTTATTCAATTTCCTAAAGGAAGTTTGATATAAAAGATGAGTATTTCAATTTGTAATTTAATTATTTTGTTGCAACCAAGTTGACTAATTTCGTAAAAATATTTTTCTTTCAGAAAATGAAACCCATATAACTTTTGAGTTACATTGCAACGAGGTCATTTTCGAACATTACAAAGGCATACATTCTCATGTTGGATTTTGGAAGTATCAAAAGAGTCAACGGGCTTCACCATTATGTTCAGAAGACCCAAAAGCTTTAAGATCGAGTCCTGATTCACCGGAATCGGACATCTAGGTAAAAAGACATGCTCGCATATATTTTAATCTAAGGTTTTAATAATTTCTATACTTTAAAACAAAGGGCAAATCGATTTTCATAAGTCGACAGGTCTATTGTTCAAACAGACAACGTCATTGCGTCCGGAATACATCAATAGCCTAAAATAGGTCCTGGCTACTTTTGAAACAGGTCCAAATGACGAAAAATATGATTAATTTTTTTTTCTAAGTTTAAAGGTAATTTAAACCTTATATTATACTTTATAATAGGTAATTCAGGTTTAATGCTTAGTCGGGTGTATAAACGAACTATGTCGATGCATAATAGGTAATTCAGGTTTAATGCTTAGTCGGGTGTATAAACGAACTATGTCGATGCATCTGGAATATCCAAATATTTAAGGGGTAGCTTAGTTTTGAAAATTATAGCCTGAGTGATTTTTAATGCTAAAAATACACGTATGGTAAGTTTAAATACTTATACATTAAAATATCAATAGTTCAAATTGAAATTTTGAATCATCCATCTTCTAATATGGACCATCAGATGGTCGGAAAATATAATTTTACATGGGGTTGTGTCTCTTGCCTCGATATTGATCCGACCTCTAGCACCCTAGATCATCTTATCAATATTTTACAAGATTTAGGAGTTACAGGCACACTTAGGGTACCTACTATGTAGTGATCAGATTGAATGGATCTGAATCATTAGATGGTTAAGAAACATAGTTTTAGAGGCATAGGGTCTTTGGACCCAGTCTATTTCGACCTCTAAGGCCTTGGATCTAAGGATCAATCCTTTCATGGTCTATGGTATTAAAATGTTGTTTGAATTTCTCGATTTCTATGTCGATTTCTCAGATTCTGAACCTATAGATGTCTTGGGAATTAAAATTTGAAGGGGGTCCATCTCTATACATTTTCTTGGATCGGGCCCATAAGGTCCAAAATTTAAGTTGATTTTGTTTTGAATCAAGAGCACTAAGGGGGTAGTTGCACCAAACCATTGGTGCAACGCTCTAGTACCATAGAGGCACTCCAATGCCCCCGACTATAGTGATTTGTACGAGGCAAGTTTGCCAGGATCGCCGGGCAATGGTGGCGATTGGTTAGGCCGATCCCCGAAAATCGATTGGTACCGGTCCGATCGTCGCCCAATCATCTCCAGTAGAGAACCAGAGGCCCAAAGTGGCTAGAGAATATTTTTCTTTAGTTGTAGAGATGGAGAGAGATGGAGATGTAGATTGGTCTTCCCTCTAATTTCTCTCTCTCTAAACTCACTATTCTCTTTGTAACTTTCTAATCTTTCTTTCTCAATACAAATTCTCTTATTCTTCTTTTTGTTAAAGGAGTCTCTGCGACAGAGACGTGGAGGAGAGTCTCAAGAAGAGTGGAGAATTGGATATGGGGTAATCACATACACATGGATATATATGTCTATATATAACATAAACAATATATATAGATATTATACAAAATATACACATCTATATATATTTTCTTTTTCTCCTTTTTTTTTTTTCTCTTCTTCTTTAACAACACATGAGCTCCATTAATGGAGTTTTTAATCGAAAACAATATTAATTTTTTTATTAATACAAAGGTATCTATCAATTTGAAGAAGGAGAGAAGAAGGCCCCTGAAAAATTGGACCATCTGGATACTAATAGTTATAAAAGGACTCTTCGGAAGGAAAATAGAAAGAAAATACCCGACGACTACTTCAAAAAGAAGAAGAGTAAGAAGAGTGGTACCTCTGTACCCTCTACTATTGAGGTCATTGCAACACAGGGCACTAGTATGGACTTTGGTGACACTGCTGCTGCACCAACCATAGCTCAAGACAGTCCACCTATCTTGCCCACCACTTCTCTCACTTCTCCTCTTGAGACAATGATGAGTGAGGGTGTTAGTACTTCTACTTCACCCACTAGAGTTAGTACATTTACCTCCCTGTTGAGTCCGGTTATCACGTCACCCAGATCATCCACAAAATCTTCACCTCTTCGACCATCATCCCTATATTACGATCCATCTTTGGACTCACCATCAGGTCTTGTTATCCCTGGCTCATCTATGATGGGATCTTTGCCAATTGTGAGTGAAGCAGTACTTGATAGTCCTAGATCTCTTGTTGTACCACCCATTGCCCCTATCACATCAAAGGATACTGCCCCACGGACCATCATACACACATCACCATTGAGTGCTCCAATGCTAAGCACCCCTATTTTCACTGAGTCTGCTCCTGCTCCTTTAGTTATAAGATCTGTCGAGCAGACTTAAGTCCCCATTGAAACAATTACAGAAGATCAGGGGAATGTGTGCGATATTCAGGTGGGAGCACCATGACTTTCACTGGAAATAGTGAAACTCCTATTGGGCTATTCACAACCTTACTACGTGATGTCTCACCACTCGTGGTCACTTCCATTGTTGCTCCCATCTCAACCACATCAGGACTCACTCCTGATTGGGAACGAAGATTTATAGAGATGGAAGCATGAAAAAAGAGAATGTCGAACGCCTTTCATCAATTCCCGCATTGTTAATGAGCCTGATAAAGGAGGTTAACATGCTTATGGCTGAAATCATTCCCCAAGGAGAGAACACAACTGTCCACAATGAGGTAAGTATCTCTAGCACTAGCCCCACAACTCACGTTCCCCATGACCCCGCCATTCAAATTGCATCATCGTCTCGGGTTGTCATTCCCGAAACCGGGGGCCCCTCAAGGTAAGAGAGACTTTCATACCACGAGAGAATCCGACAACAGATTATGCATGAAATAGGTACGACTATGTACCTAAAAGCCAAGAATGGTGTCTACCGGCAACTCCAAACAACCATAGCTAACATCAAGCAACAAGCCACTCAACTAGTAGTCAAAAATAGGATGCTAGTGGAAGAGAAAGGAAATCTAGAGCAACAAAATGTAAAATTTCAAGAAGAAAATGCTAGACTAAAGCATGAAGTAAACTTGCTTCAAAGGACTCTAAGCCAGAAAGAGCAGGCATACACTCAAGCCTAAGAGCAAATGATTGCAACTATGGACGAGCGAGCCCACCAACTCACATTGAAGCACAGTCCAGAAACTTGAATCCGAGAAGGAGAAGTTGAAATCAGAAATAGCCTGACAAAAGGTGGAATTGATTGTCGTTCATGATGGAGGCATACACGCAGTGGCGAAGTTAAAAAGTGAAAATGAGAAGCTTTGCACGAAAATCCAGTTAAAGTCCTATGTCATCTCCGAGTTAACGAATGACAATAATGCTTTGAAGCATGCCCAAGAGGAAAGTCGGGTCATAGAGAATCGCTATGCCGTACTTCAAGAAGAAAAAAAGGCCTTTGAGATATGGTGCCACAATTTAGAGAAGGAGTTTAAAATGAGAGAAAATGATTTGGGGAGAGATCATATGACCGAGAGTGAGGAGGAAGAAGAACTGGACGAAATTGATATTGTGACCGCAATGGATGTCTACACTTCAAGGAGTGATATACAAAGCATCACAACACCTACATCTGTGGTTTAGAGAGCTCCACTGGCATTATTATCTATGCTTGGATCTGTCCGAAGCCCTCCACCTGAAGCTCAAGCTGATATCACTCAAGGAGGACCACACAGTGAGTGAGAAAAATTTGGTATTCATGTGCGCATTTACCTCTACACTCACAGGTACTATTTTTTGTTTCCCTTTGTTTATTTTTTTTACAATGAGGACATTATTTCGTTTGAGTTTGGGGACACAGTCATACTTTATGTTCTCTTTCTGTTTGTTTTCTTTATTAGTGTTTTCTGTTTGATATATATATATATATATATATATATATATATATATATATATATATATATATATATATATATATATAAAGTAGTTTCTTTTGTTTGTTTGTTTGCTTGTTTTAATTTATGTCTAATATTTGAATTTGTGTGTTTAAACTTTAGTTAGTTTAGTACATGTGGAGTAAAGAGTTTTTCGAAGAGTTTGATTTCAATTACAATTTACAAAATATCTTAGAAGAACATTCTCAATTCATGATTGGATTTAGTATATTCATGCTCAGTAAATGACACACTTGTACCAAATTTGGAGTTTTTGAAATTCTGAATTACTTTGAACTTTGGATTTTAGATTTTAATTTCAGAATTTAAAGAATCAGTGAGCTTTTAAGCCATACATCCGATCTTTTTTAGGGTTAAAAGGTCTAAGTACTTAAATTCCAATTTTTTTTTGAACTTCGAGAATTGTGTTAAAATCTCATTTTCGTTCTTGAATCCATGACTGTAATTATGTTTGTTTGATTCTAGAACTACCTATTAGGGATATCAAAAACAATATGACATTATTACTAGTGAACTTGAAGATGAGAGAAGGTCATCTTTTGATAGTTTAAGCCATAAAAGCCAAAAACTCATGCATTTGATCTCTTGAACTCAGATTTGAAGCTTAGATGAATAGAACCTTATATTTCTTTGTAACCCAAACAAAATACTTAGAAACCAACATTCATAAGATTTTCAGTCTTTTACCCTTGTACTTCTAAGAATTTATAACAAAGGGAGAACAAGAGAATTAAATAAAAATCTAAAGTTGAAAATGGGGTGTTGAAAAGAAATGGAAAGGATCTTGTAATAGAAAGGAGAAAAGAAAAATATTTGGTATGTTGTTATAAAAGAAAAAGAGAAGCAAAGTCTTCCAACTCCCGAAATTTTTTTTGGAAGAAATTAGTTGAGAAAATCTTTAAAAAAATAAAGAGAGAATAAAAGAGCAAGTCAAGAGAGAAAAAGAATATGAAAAGGAAGCTACAAAGGTTGTTAAAATGGGAAGAAGTGATCCAACTTCTTGGATCTATTTTGAGCTAAACAAAGTTAAGATGAAGAAGAATAGGTTTGGGGGAGTAGTTAAAGAATGAATTATTAGAAAATTTGAATCCTTATACCCTTTATTTGCAACCTCAACCTAAGCCCCAATACAAGCCAATACAAGTCCTTAATCCAAGAGTCATAAAGGTAAAAGCCTAGCGGAGATATTTTTGGTTTGTACTATGATAATTCAACAACACGAGTGGAATAGTTAGATTATTCTTTCATGAGATTTATTAATCATTGAAAATAATTCTCTTTGTGATGTAAATAAATTAACTCATTTTCTCTGTTCTGTCACGTCAAAATTTGTGAAAATTCTCAATTCTGTTTTCCTTGTGAGTGTATGCCCAAGTGAGGATTGAATGAAATTGAATTCTAAAACTTTAGTTTAGCATGATTTATATTGGATAGATTCTTGTACTTGATAAACACACCACACACTTTGCATGAGTTGAAACTTTTTAAAAATCATGATTAAGGATAACTTATTGGATAAGAAGTGAAAAAAAATTGAAATCAGAGTTCTGAAGTTCTTCACAACCATGTAAAGACTAATTATTGATTTTTGTTGAAAACTTTAAAAAATATAAAAATGATTTGAGGTTTGTGGGTACCTTCACTGTAAATCCTCGGGAGATACAACTCCTTCACTAGGTATCACTTAGGGGTTTAAAGACTTGTTGCATATGTTAAATGCAATCGTGTTCCCTACGAAAGTGATATTTTGTTTAGTAGGTTAGTATGTGCTTCCATTCTTAGTAATTATTTTCTAGGGACTAGCAAAGCTTAAGTTAGGGAGTGTGATCATTCACATAAAATATATATTTTGATACCCTATACAAAGCCTTGTTAATCTAAATTGCGGTACTAATGCAATCTCTTATGTTATTCTTAAGTCTTAACATATGAGTAATAGTTGATGAGAAATCTATACCAATGATCAAAATTTTGGTTTTCGTTTCGGTTTTGGAGGGGACCGAAATTGGAATTTTGGACCGAAATTTCGGTCCCAAATTATCGTTTCAGTGGGGACCGAAAACGATAATTTCGACCGATATTTCGATCATTTCGGCTGAAATTTTGATCCTTGATCTGTACAGAAGCACTCAAAAAATACTTGAGGATGAAATCCTATAATACTAGAGTGATCTAGAGTCTGAGTTGATCGAAAGCTAAAGAGGTAATTTGATCCATAAGAGAGATGATCTCATCTTTTGAAGAATACCACACAATTGCATAAATCAGAACTCACGATGGATCGTGAGGAACGAGATTACAGAGGAGTAAGGTCACGATTAATTGTGACCTTGGATCATTGCAAGAGAAGCAAAAGTATATACTCCAGATAATAAAGCCCATGCAATCGTGAATTGCGATTAAAGGGGAAGAATTACGATTGCAGAGGAAGAATTGCGATTGCAAAGGAGAAATTAGGATTGCACGTGAAAAATTAGAATCTCATCCTGTTTACAGAACTTATGCAATCATGAATCACAATTGCATGAGTTGTTGCTTCGACCAATCTCAAATTAAGCCACAATTGCAAAAAGAGATGCTACAGAATCAAGATGGTAGAGAATCCTCATATGTTTGCTCACGATTTCAAAATCAAGATTGATTAAGAAGCATATATATTCTTAGAAGTTTTAGTTTAAGTAGATTTTTAATATTACTAGGATTTGTAATATGATCTTTAGGACTTTAATTTAGAATGTATTAGGACTCTTAAGAATTTATAAATAAGAGGTTTTGCTTCAATTCCCTTGTACAATAGGTAGAAGTAGAGAAATATATAGATCGAGGTAGATTTTAATACATAGGTAGAAGTAGAGAAATAGATAGCCATAGAGATAGTTTTATAAATTTACTTAATTTTCATTATGTACTTTATAATTTCTTGTCAATTAGTGGAATCAGTTATGGAGATGTGTGGTTGAGTCTTCTAAAGTCTGGGAACCTGTTACATCAAAGATAAGTCTGAATAGCTAGTTGTTTCTTATTCTTTTAAATTTAGATTGTAATTGGTTAATGAATATGAGTTTTAGAACTTGTCTCTGAGTTTTAAAAGGTTTTCAAGGTTTCTATAATTCTAAATTGTATGCTGTCATTGTCGCCTTAGGTTTAAAGTTACTAGATTTTCATCACCCGACTATGTTACCGTTGTGTCTTATTTAGTTTTATTAACGAGATTATTGCTAGAGAAGTTTATGTTGTCGTTGCTATCTTAAACTAATTTTATCTTCTTCTTATATTATCATTGTCACCTTAAGATAATTATAGAATTCAAAGTAATTAGAAATAATTAACTAGGATTACGAATCTGCAATTAGAAAGCCTAGACTTGTTTTTCTTATCTATCTTTGCAACTTTACTTTTCAGCATTAGTTGCAATTAATATTTAAAATCAAATCTATTTACTTTCTGCAATTTAGTTTTAAAACCAAAATCAACTTGTTTTCCTAAAGACTCATAGACGTATTCTTTTCAGAAGATTTATTTGAGGATCAATACCCTTACTCGTGTTACAAGTCTCTTATACACTTATAAGGTGATAATTTTGGTATAGTAAAATAGCTATTATTTGTACAATCTTTGGTCATTAACCTAACGTTGCTAGCCCCACCACATCCTCCTTGAACAGAGACATTATCCTTCTTGGTGGAATTTATGCCTTATCAAAAGTCTTAATTAGCTTTTTCCTATGAACTAGTTATGGTTCTATGATAGTGAATCATATGTATGATTTTCTTTAAATGTATGAATCAACCATTTTCCATTTTCCCTTTTTACATTATAACATGTGCATTACAACCTGCCCTAATCATTGCGCTTGGTCTGTTGTTGCTCTCAGTTTTTTATCCCATATGCAAACCCAACTTTACAACATATCTACGTCCAAGATATAACTAATTTGCTTTTCCTTGATAAGCACGAGTGACCAATATGTGTCTCAATGCTCAGACGTTGGCCATAATCATTATAATTTTTTTGTGCAGTGTTCTTCTGAATCAAATTCCATACCGACATACATATTTTCATTCATATTAGATTCAACCGAACGCATTTTTAGCGTCAGCATGAAATGCTTTGATAGAAAAAACTTCTTCCATTCCTAACCTATGAAATACATAAAGTTTCACTTATGAATTATACAATAACTAAGGGTATATCATGTGGTTAGGATAAATTAAGACCCAATTTAGATGTATAATTAAGTAGTTCATGTGGTTAGGATAAATTAAGACTATAATTAAGTAGTAGTAAATGCGTTGATAACTTTGAGTGTCGCTTTAGTGACAGGTCAAAAGCAAACTGTCACAAATTTGAGTGCTCACAAAAATAGTAGTACATTTCCCAAGGCTTGGTCATTTGGAAAAAAGATATAGACTCCAAAGCCATCACTGCAAATTTAGGTTGGGAAACTAATGTCAACTCTACATCTAATTGGAGCAAGGATCAAAAATTCAGATTTTACTTTGATTTCAGAGCGGACCGAAACCGAAATTTTGGTAGTGGGGACCAAAACTGATAATTTCGGCCGAAATTTCAGTCATTTAGGCCGAAATTTTGATCCTTGATTTGGAGAACCTACATGGATAAAAAATTGATATGAGATGTCTGGCTCGAGCATCAAGGGCAGTGCATAGTGCATGTGCATTCATCAATTTCCATTTGCCAAACTTGTCAATCCCATAAATTGTCTCTTAAATTACATGGCACACATCACACTCAAACGTCATAAAAGGGGTATATGTGAAGAGCCATGGTGTAATAATGGCAATTGATGCTTGTGCTTTCAATTGTGGGGCCACCTATTTGCATTCACGAGGGATGTGGCACGTGCCCTCTGGAATGAAAAATCCTATAGGGAAAAAAGAAAGAAAAATGAGGATGGGTCTTCCCATTTCTGAAGAAGAGATAAAATGTAGCGGATGAGGGCTCTTAAATGTTTTTGTTTTATTTTAACTTGTTTAATTGGTTGAGCAAGTTACTCTAAGGGTATGTTTGATTGCCAAATGAAATGCATTTTATGGTTATAATTGGGGTTTTGACCGTGAGTGATCGTTTGATAGACCAAAGAGTAAACATGTTTCAACGCTTTTTAGTTTATGATTACAAAAATCGCATACGAAGAGAAACCCTTGTATCCGCTCGTCGTTACACGTATAACGACGAGTGCCAGTCATAATTGTGAAACACGTTTGCAATCAAACATGCCTTAAGATTATCACTTTCCGCATTAGATTTAAACAAGCATTTCCAATGGGCTATGCAAATTTTTGGGTGACGTAACTAAAATGACACATGAGGTGTGTATAAGTTAAATTTGGCATACCACTACACTCCAATTAAGTATGCCAAATTTAACATAGTCTAACTAAATAATGATTAAGTAAATAAAATGTTAAAAAAGTGATTTTAAAATGAATAAAATATGCTAAAAATGAATTTAATATAACTATAGTGGTATTCCAAATTTGATATAACAAGGTGAGACAACAAATTCATGTGGGATTTAGTATCTTGATTGGAGTGAACGACTTTCTTAAAGCATGTCAAATGAAAAATTGCAAACAGAGGACAAATTTGATGCAGACAAAGTGCACTACGTGGTGTGATGTGATTGATTACACCGATCTATATTAATCGAGCCCTACTGTACTTGCAGCAAGATGTAATTGGCTGCACCGATCTATATTAATCGAGCCTTATTGTACTTGCAACCAATTGCGGAGTGCCATATCAACCACTTGTACTTTGCCTACAAAAAAGAAATCTCCACCATATAACAATGTTTGATGTCCAAATCTACCACTTGTGAATGCCACATTGGGAAATTGCGTCTCCTGGTGGAGGGACATTGTTATACAGTGTATAATTTTTTAAAGACAATTTTGGAGATAATTTATATGGTGCGACGTGACACATATAGTGCTGCCCAAGCACAATAATCAGTCGTGCCACATAAGCTGACTGCAAAATTGGCTATCACCACGTTCATAATTTTCCCGCGTTTGAGATTCTCTAAACTCATAGATTCTCTCCATCGGATCGCCTTTTTATAGAACGTTGTAAAATTAGAGGAGCTTCTGTTTAAATGTGGGTGAGGAACCATTATCCATAACAGAAAGGAAACCCCGAAAAAAGGGATGTTTCGTGCACTGAGTCTAAACCGATCCGCCCGAGTCAAACAATCCTTCGAGTTCCTCTCTCTCTCCCACCTCCAAACCCAAACCCTAGTGTCTGGAACTCAAAACCCTAATCTTCTTCGCCCATTTTCTTCTTCTTCTTCTTCTTCTTCATCTTCATCTTCCTCCGATGCTGAGCTCCGTAAATACCTCGGCTACTTCGCTCTCCTCCTTGGCTGCGGCGTCGCCACCTACTACTCTTTCCCCTTCCCCGACGACGCCAAGCACAAGAAAGCTCAGCTCTTCCGCTACGCTCCTCTCCCCGAGGATCTCCACACTGTCTCCAACTGGAGCGGGACCCACGAGGTCCAAACTAGGGTTTTTCTGCAACCTGAAACCCTGGAAGAGTTGGAGAAGATCGTGAGCGATGCGGATCAGAAGAAGCAGAAGATTCGGCCGGTTGGATCGGGGCTCTCGCCGAACGGGATTGGGTTACAGAGAGCTGGGATGGTGAATCTGGCCCTCATGGATAAGGTTTTGGAAGTTGATAGGGAGAATAAGAGGGTTAGGGTTCAGGCTGGAATTAGGGTTTCGCAGCTCGTTGATGGGCTCAAAGAGCACGGGCTCACGTTGCAGAATTTTGCGTCGATTAGGGAGCAGCAGATCGGTGGCATTGTTCAGGTTTTTGCTTGTTTCATTAATGAAACATTATTATTATTATTATTATTATTATTATTTTGGGTGATTTTGAGGGTTTTTTATGTTCTGCTTTTTATTATCTTTGTTTGCAGATGTTTCGTTTTTCTTGATCTGATATGCAATTATTAGATGGCTATAAGTTTGTTATTGATTAATGTTGTAATTGAATCCCTACAAAAATGTGCTGAAATTATATTGGCATCTTTTTCACATTATATAGGACTAGTAAAACGTGGTGCAATGCACGCAAGAGAGGAGAAAGAAAATATGAATATTCATAATAGTGATAGGGTGGCATAGGAGACTGATCTGTGTACCGTTCTTGCTTCATGGGTTGGACTCCCAATATTAAACTCTTGGAAAGGAAATTTTTTTTTCCCCTAAAACTTCTCCAAATATTAATTTGGTATTAGGTGCACCACCCCTTATTCCCTGGTAAGGGATGGAAGAAGAGCACACCTTGTTAGTGTGTGTCAACGGAAAATTATGCCATTCCACATAACCACATACGATCTCAAAGGACAGATTTCCCTTATCTGTCCTGCGAACAAACAAAAGGACGTAGAAGTGCAATTCTTGGGTCAATCACTGTGTTTCCTTCTCAACATGAAAATTCCAATTTTCCATAATCAATTTAACCATCTAGATTGGTACGTAAGTGCATCAAGTGCAGATAGAGACGAGGAGCACTACCATCTACTAATCTTAGATATGTACACTTTACTGCTGAAAATAAGATATATTTATATAAACTTATATTTGTAACTATAGAAATAAAAGAAGAAGATAAGAAACAATGAAAATACTCACTGCCACTGGCAGACATTGTAAAGCCAACTTAGGCAAATAAAGAGGAGGGAGGAGATGAACCTTGCAACATTGAGAACCGTCGAATTGTACTCATTCTTATTCTTAAGTCTTAACTAACAAATTTATAACATCAAAGCATTGTGTTGAATTTATACTTGCCAAGGGATGTGCAACCTTCCCAAAGGTAACAGTTGAATGATGGTTAAACTTGGTTTCCCAAAGTTAACGGTTGAATGAATGGTTAAACTTGGTTTCCCAAGGAGTAATGATTATTTGAAAATATTTTACTGTTCAAACCGTTTGGTAAAAAATATCTCATGATAAAAATAAGTTTTTTCAGTGAAGTTAAAGAAATCACCCTCATGTTTTATATCTCGTGATAAATTGAATTTTTTTTATAATGGAATTATCTATTGAACAAATGGGGCTTACTATATCTCGGGATAAAGAATATTTTTGTAATAAAATTGTTTAATAGAATTGGAGAGAAATTTGGGGATTAATCTAAGATAAGTATAACAAATGTTGGTTTCCTCTCCCAAAAACATCTCTCAATTGTGTTTTATTAAGTATTCAATCTGCAGACCCATAGTTGTGTACATACGATCTCCATCCACCAATTAAGCCAAACATTGGGTGACATATATGTGTGTATGTGCGCAAATTATTTAGTTTAATTTGGTAAAAAGTAATTGTGCTGATGTGAAAATTGGTTAACACAGTGACCGACATAGATGCAGTGTAGAAGCACATAATCCTAATTTTTGAGACTGAAGACGTGTCCTGTTTTTCTAGCCTCAATCACAAAAGAAAAATATATGGACGTGTCGCTCTATGACTCTTCGAGTGTTTTCAAATCTCATATGTTGGAGAGATAGCGTGAGAAGGTGTGAAGGGCATTTTAGTTTGAAAATGGCAGAAAATTGGGCTGCACTTTTACCCGCAATTACTGTAGAGTAACCTTATGAATATAGAAGGGTGCATCCGGTGAGTAACCTTATGAATATAGAAGGTTACGTCTACTGTTTTTTTATTTATTTAAATATTTTAAAAAAATGGTACTATAATCTTATGGTTGATATATGAGTAGATAAGAGAAAAATAGGGTGTAAATTACTGCTGAGTATCCGTATGAATATTGAAACTTGCGTCCACGAAATTTTAAAAAAAAATCTTTCCAATTTTTTTTAGTGTAGCCGTCCAATTGATTGAGGAGCATTTTAGTCAGAATTCAGCAAATTGAGATTGCGCTCTTAGTCGTGCCATTCTCTTTATAATAGTAGAGATATCATTTATCATTCTATCATTAATAAATTAGTTCTTTGGTAATTCAATTGATAGTCGAATCAAATGATTATGCTTGAGTCACCGAGACGGAGTATGGGATTATGATAGCAGGGGAAAAAATTCAGAAAATGGCAAAAAATGGAAAGTACAGGAAAGAAAAGGAGAAAATCAGAGTACGGGAATAAGTACGGAAACGGAAAATTCGGCAAAAAGGCCAAAAATGGAAAGTAAAGAAAAAATTGAGAAAATATAAAAAATAAAAAATTAATCTATATGTAAAAAATTAATTTAACTTTTTTTTGCCCTTTTAAAACACAAATATGTGTTTTGAACAAAAAAACAGGTTTTGTGGTTTTGTACTTTTTAAAAGTTTCTGTAAAAAAATATATTTTATACAATACTCTTAAATCTTATACTGTTGGCAAACATTTGAAATGGTTGACTGATGGAGTGCATTTCATGGTGTTAGATTTATGTGTATTAGTATATAGCAACAACTATTATACACTTAAGTGTACAACATTGGTTACATAATAAAATGCCCAAATTTATTTAAGGAGTACTGAACAAGATTTAAAACAAGCATAGAGTAATACTCTGCTACACATTGATGGACAAAGGAGCGATCCCTGCTTGTAAACTCACAAAAGTAAATTACACGCTCATTCATACATGGTTATAAATGCCACCCGAAATAAAGTGTCTCAGATGAGGGTTTTGACAATGGATGAATTCGATAGAGGATTAGCAATGTATTATATGAAACAAATCTATATAGCATTATTTTTATGTATGTCTCGCTTGATAGTCATTTGTCTTTCCTAGAACATAGCGACAAAAAACACTTTTAAAACGTTACTTGTCAAGTTAACATAAAAAACCAACGTGTTTTTTTAAGAGGCATTTTATTTGTTTAAATTGAGAATTCGTGTTTTTTAAAGAAAAGGAAAAAAATGTTGAAGTTCTAAAATAACTCATGAAAAAGTATATAAAATGTAAAAATTAACATAAACTAAACCTACTACCCTCAACTAAACCCTAACCATTAATTTGTCAATGGTTAGACTCTTTTAACGTGTATAATTGTTTATGGCAGTGTTGTTAAAAGCGCTAGGCAAACTTGAGGCAACAAGGGTCCCTAGGGCCTAGGTGCAAGGCTTGTTTTTTCGAGGCGCATTTTAATTCTAATATATATATATATATATATGGTACATATTTATATTAATAAATTATATTCTAGATTTTAATTAATATTTTATAACATTAAAATTTTAAAATATATTTGTAAATTAATTTTTATTAAATTTTTTAGTTTTTAAATGTAAATCATTAATATATATATATATATATATATATATATATAAAATAATATAATAAATCTATAACTATAATAGCAATCAAGTAATTAAAAGTATAAAAGATAAGAAACAAATAAATATCATAAACAATTGAACATTACATATGTTTGCACTAAAAGATTACTATTTAAGAAACTAGCAAGTAGGTGTCTAAGAAACTAGAAAACGAGCTCTAAGTCTCAACTTTCGAGTGTAGCATTGTAGCTTATAAACTTAAGAGATATAAGTTTTAAGAGTTAAGGCTTGAAAAATATAAGTTTAACGTATAACTCGTGTACAAGCTCTAAGTTATATAAAAAATTGTAAGTTTTTTTTATTAAAGTACCTCGAGGCATGCCTAGGCGCAGTTTTGCGCCTAGGCGCCCAGGCGCACCTTTCACAACGCTGGTCTATGGATTTATGTGTTATGTATCAGTATTGCGTTACTTTATTAAAAAAATAAGCTATAAACTCGGAATAAATTCCTCCATTACTTCTCCAGGTCTTGTAAATTGCTCCATTATTTCTCACAGCAGGGCTGAAAAATGCTAAAAAAATGCCGGTAGCTCTGGTGCTTAGGGTTGGAGATTGGATTTGTTCGGCTTGCCACAATGTTAATTTCAAGCATAGGTCCGTTTGCCATCGGCATGGCTGTGTCTCCACAAGATTCGAAGGAGTTTTGGTCAAAAGTGCTGAAGACCAAATTTCTAGGTTTGGGAAAAACCAACAGGTGGTCTTTAATGGAAGCCAGTTGCGGGACGTACGCCAAGGGTGGTCCATTGTAGGCAAAAGATTCCATAGGACCTCGGGGTTTGGCCTAAGGGATGGAGTAAATATTTCTATGGAATCTGCCCTCCGACGTCACAACTTTTCCTTTGCTGACGTCGTTTTGGGGGAGGGGGGGGAGGCAGGTTTGTGTGGCGACAGGTCCGTCGCAGCCGATATCCTCCTTAAAGCTTTCAAACAGGGAAAGAGAAATGATACTACCTCTTCGGTTTCCGGGGCAAGGAAAGAGGCGCTTGATGTACATTCTCCTCAGCTCTCTTCCCTTGCAAGGAACTTAGGGGATTACTGGGTCATTCTTTACACTATTAAAGTTTCCATACCTTTTTTCCAATTACTAAAATGGTTACATAGTTCTTGGGGGTTTATGGATAGGCCAACCCTTTCGACCATTACAAAGATAAAATATCTCCTCCGCTTTCCGTCGTTGTCGCTAGCACAAAATTTCGACTCCAAAAAAGCTTTCTGCATCAACGGCGTGCCGGTGGAGTGTGGTCGCTGGGATCCGACCGTCGACGATCTTCATCTCCACTGTTGGGATGGAAGAGTCTGGGCTCGTCTACTCGGCCTTCCTCTCCATGCTTGGACCCCAGAGGTCCTCAAGGAGATCGGAGACCGATGTGGCCGATTCATCTTGGTCGATGGAAGTTTCGACGATTTGTGGGAGACTGGATTTGCCCGGATCCTTGTTGCCGTCGAGAGCTGAGAGAGCATCCCTAGATGCTGCGAGGTTTTCATCAACGACCAAAAACACAAGGTCTTCATAGAAATGGATCCTTGTCCCTCGGCAGATGCAGGATGAACCTGAGGGGTTCAGGAACCCCGACAAAGACGTATTCGGTGGTCCCTTGAAAGAAATCTCGTCGGAGATCGACCTACTCAAGGATGAGATGGAACGACCCAGAGGGGCGTTGCTGCAACCCCGAAGGGGTGCTTGCCCGCATACTCGCCTTTCCATCAATAGTCGTCCTCATCGGCGGGGGACCCTGATGCCTCGGGAATCATCTCTTGGTGGATCGTACAAATGACGACCTGGAAGAGGGTGAAATCGAATTTTGGTCCGACGAAATGGAGAACTTTTCTCAGGGAGTGTCGGTTGGTGTTGCTGAGAACTTCGCTTTGCCGGAATCCCTTGCGCTGACGAGCTTTCTGCGGCCGACGAACCCTCTGGAGGTGGATCTAGTATCGTTGATTAACCCAACGGTGGAGGACTTGTCGTACATAAACTACCACCTTTCAAGCTTCCACCTTGCTCCCACGGCCGGGATGACCTGGATGCCAACTTTAAGAGGCGAGGGAGTTGTATGACGCTGGGATTCGATGACTTTTGAGGCGGCAAGTAGCCATAGGAAGACGGATGGCTTCGGCTGCTAGAAGGGTATACTTGTATTTTCCCCTCAAAGAGATAATAATAGCAGCTTTTGGGGTTCGTGCGCAGCTAAGGGGGCGACACGTGGCGAGTAGGGGGAAGGTTTTGAGGATTGCAGGGTGGTATTCCCAAACCGGCCCACGGTTTTTGTTAGCAATCCATACTCCCTCTCCGACGAGCTGGCTCTACGTGGCTTGACACGTGGCTTTCTGGTTCTTGATATTGAGCCTTGTCTGGCTTTTCCTCAATCGCTGGCCCAAGACCCCTCCGTGTGGCTCTGTGGCTTTTGGGCCCGGTTCCTTCAACTCATTGGTGAGAATTATGCTGTGGCGAGGGATTATCCTGGGGCCTTGGACCCCTCTTCTGAATCCGCAACTGGATTTAGGCCTCAATCATGCTCTCCCCACTCCTCAAAACTGGGGAGTGTTGTTGCGTTTGAGCCTTGCTCCTGTGATTACGAAGATCGGGTCTCCTCTTCATCAGAATCAAATTCTTCTTTAGCCCCGATGGATTTGTCTGGGATTTCCTCCTCTTCTGAGGAGGACTTAGATGGTTCCTCTTCCTGTGCTTCGGTTCTCCCCGTCAGATCTTTGAGATGCAACGAGGAGGGTCGGTGGGTTGATTTTCCCTTGCTGGGCGCAACGAATTCATGGAGGTTGAGAGCAGGGATCAAAATCTCGGTTTCGGTTTCGTTCATGACCCGAACCATGAATTGATCAAAATTTCGGTAAATTTTGAATTTTTTTGAAAATATGCTCCGAACTTTACCGAAGTTTGCCGAACTTTATTTTATTGGTTTTTTTAAACTCTTTAACATTGTTAGAATACATATTTACACTAGTGAAGCTAATTTTCGATCACACAATGGATCTTGAGCTCATGCAAAACATATCAGACGGTCAGATTTTGATTCCAGATTGAATAAATCTCAAAAGTGACCCGAGAACCCTTCTCATGATACGTCCATGATCAGGGTCACTTTAGGGATGTATGCCACGTGGAATCAAGATCTGACCGCTTGCTAGTTGGGATATGATCTCAAGATCTACTGTGTGAAATATTGGGTACCTTTATTACCGCTCACACAATCTTTGAAAGTGCCCATATGTGCAACCCCTTTAAACCCATTGATTGCTTCTGAACAGATGATGGAGATCGTGTTTCACCCTGATCTTCCACACAATGGATCTTGAGATCATGTCGCACCTATCACGGTCAATTTTTTATTCCACATGTCATATCTTCAAAAAATTCCCCTTGAATCCTATGGCACACATCACACTCAAACGTGATTTTAGGGCCGTTTTTGGGGGATATATGACATTTAAAATAAAAAACTAACCGTCTCGCGACATGATCTCAAGATCAATTGTGTGGAAGATTGGGGTGAAACAAGATCATCATCTAATCTGAAGCAATCATAATGATAAATCACACTTTAATGGTGTAAAATAAAAAGTGAGTTTTTAATGGCGTAAGATCATTTAAACACCATTTGAAAAATCATAGGTGTGTGCCACATGGCATAATGATAAATCATACTTTAATGGTGTGAAATAAAAAGTGATATTTTAATGGTGTGAGATCATTTAAACACCATCTAATCGATTATAGATTGAAGGTTGGGCAATGAATGTGAACCATCCGATTGATGAACTTTAATATCAGCCCTTAAAATAAAAAACAATGGTGGATATTGTAGTCCACAGTTTGTATGGTTTAAATATCCCTAAAAAACAATTTTGATGGTTCAGATCACCTATATTGTAAACCCTTATGGTCTAAGATTACTTAAACGCCATTCTAGTGTGTATGACTCACAGGAGAGTCGGTCCCATGCTCCCATGCTTATAAATTGTTTGCAAGGGATATTTAAACCAATTTTGTAGGGAAGCAGATATGGGCGTCGTGTCACGGGGTCGCACTTCCGCAACCTCAGTCCCGTGCGGCACTTAACGCACGCTGCGCTAAGTCAGCCTACTTCTGATACCAATGCGGGCGTCCTTCGACGCGCATTAACCCACAGGTGCTTGCCATCAAGGCAACGAAGCCAACCCATCTACACATCAGCTATGATACCACCCGCCTAGAGGACAGGAACTCCCCCAACGTGATTACCTCCGTTTCGCGGCCTACCCCCAACTGTATCGTGCCCCTTACGACACGCTCAATTTGCACCACTGTGCTAAACTTGGCCTGCTTAAGCTTCACCCTGTGCACTGCACTAGTACCTCACTCCGCAACAGTCTTGGCATGCAGCTCCTATGCCATCATGTCATGCTCACATACCGAACCAAGCCCACAGCCTTGTGCCTCATCGCTCGCATGCTCAACTGAGTCCCACGCAGCTCTCGTGCTAGCGTGCTCTACTGAGTCCCACGCAGCGTTCATGTTCTTGCAAGGTTGCCTAACTGTATGCACCGCGACGCGTAGTCCGGAGCCAAACTTTAACCTCGCGTTGAGTTCCACACGACATCGCTGCGTCGACGTCCTAGGCCCACCCTTTCAGGCCTAGGAGACACTTGCGTCCCCTCTGGCAACGCAGGCCCCGTGTGTGGGGGAATAGCTCTCTAGCTCCCTTCCCCTATATAAGGGTAAAACAGTTATTCAGCCCGAATGGCAGGAGAACCTCAAACCCCTTGGTTTGACATACCGCAACGCCTCTTGCATCGCTAGCCCACCTTGGCTATGTCGCGACCGTGTCACTCCCGCGTCCTACCCACATGCGACCGTGTCGCGTCCTCGCAGCACGACCACGTCGCCAGGCCCACTTGGCCCCATGTCGCGTGCCCTCCTGACACCACATGTCGTGCCCCAAGCACCATGCTGCAAGCTCGAGTATTGGCCTCGTCACAGTCGGCAAGGAGGATTGTGGAGAAATGGGCGTCGGCGAGAAGAACATTTATTCTTCTTCCCCGTTTTTTTTTTTTTTTGCAAAAACTGGGTTTTAACACCCTTTAAAAAATTTCAAAATTGGAAAACCAAGTCTCAGCCGATAATTTCAAATTTCGGCCAATAATTACCTATTTCCAGAGAAGGGAGGGGGGGGGGGGGATAAAATGTAAGTTTTCGGCTCGGTTCAGGCCGAAATCGAGACGTCTCGGCCGAAAATTTGAAATTTCGGCCGAGATTTTGATCTATGGCTGAGAGTCCACAACGGTGCCTCTTCTTCCATAGGTGGAGGGAATGGAATGGAGTTCGACCCAATAGAGGATCTCATTTTCTTTGGCAAAGGCCATGACATGTCTTTCAATGACACCGATGAGGCGCTTAAGGGTATTTTTTTATCTGTTACGAGCACCCGAAAGCGAAGCTCGTTTCGTGGCAGAAGGAAAGCTAAATTCCGAGAATTTGCTCGATTGGAGTGGGGTATGTCTGATGGGAAGGGTGGGTGGTCTTGCTAAGACTCTTCTGGCGTGGGCTGGGTTTTATTAGTTTTCCCATGAAGATAATGTCCTGAAATGTTAGGGGGATTTGCGATCCCAAGAAGAGATCTGGTGTGAAGCAAGTCATTTTCGCGCATAATCTGGTGATAGTCACGCTTCAAGAAACGAAGTGGGGGGACCTGTGATCAGGGTAAAGTCTTATCAGCTATGGGCGGGAACAAATGGGACTGGATTGGAGTGGACTCCGCTGACGCTTTTGGTGGGATCTTGCTCGGATGGGATTCTTTTCTTTTCCAAAAAGAAGAAGAAATCGGGCTCTTCTCCACCTCGGTAGTCTTGACCAACAAAGATGACGAGAAAAAATGGGCTTTTATCGGGGTTTATGGTCCGATTGATGCCAACAAAAAAGACGAGTTCTGGTTTGAGATGGCCTCGATTGCGTCCCGGTGGGATGTTTCGTGGTGCGTGGGAGGAGACTTTAATGCTGTTCGCTACCCTCACGAATCTACCGGGGGCCCTCCTGACTGAGCGGCGATGGCCAGTTAGTCCCAACTCCTTCATCCAAGATTGGCCCTCTTCGAAATGCCGCTGCAAGGGGACCACTTCACTTGGTCCAATCTTCAAAATGTTGCTTCTTTTAGTCGGTTGGACCCTTTTTTGTCTCTACCAGCTGGCTAGACTTATTCCCGCATGCTTCCCTCCAAGATTTTGCCAGGGTGGTCTCCGATCATAGACCTCTTATTCTAGACTATGGGGCCCGGGGGAGAGGTCTGACCCCTTTCCGATTCGAGAATGAATGGCTCCTCAACGAAGATTTCAAATCTCGGGTTCCGACGTGGTGGTGGGAATTGAATCCCTAAGGGTCGGCGACCTTTAGACTGATTTCTAAACTTGGGCATCTGAAGGGGCGTATTAAGAGATGGAATAGAGAGATCTTCGGTTTATCCCACGAGTGGAAAGCGGTTTGCTTGCTCGTCTTGACGAGTTGGACCTCATTGAAGAATCTAGAAGTTTAAATGACTCCGAAAGAGATGAAAGACTCAAGCTCAGGATGGATTTCAATGATCGAAACCTCCAGGAAGATCTAAAGTTCATTGGTTAAAGGTGGGGGACAATAATACTAAATTTTTTCACGCAGGTTCTAATGCGAGATCTAAGAAGAAATTCTTGACAAAAATATCGGTTAACGGGGTTGAGTATTCTGAGCAAGAGCAGATTAGATGTCAGATGTCGAATTTTTACCGGGAGCTTTACAGTGATGATGGTTGGATTAGACCACGGTTGGACGGTCTGGATCACCCGTCCATTTGCTTCGAAGACAAAGCCATGTGGAGAGGCCTTTTTCCGAATATGAAAATTGGGAAGCTATCAAGCATAGTGGGAAAAATAAGTCGTCGACCCCCAATGGATTCACAACGAAATTTTACTCGAGTTTCTGGGACACTATCAAAGGAAACATTATGGAGTTCTTCAATGAGTTCCACTCACAGGCCTATGTCGGTAGAAGTCTAAATTCCACCTTCATCACGCTTATCCCCCAAATAGACGGTATGACTGACGTCCGAGATTTCCGGCCAATCAGCCTCATCAACTGCCTTTTCAAACTTTTGACGAAGGTTTTAGCCAACCGCCTTAAACCTCTTATGGGGTCCATCAACTCGGAGTCCCAAGGAGCTTTCGTCCATGGCCGTCACCTAACTGATATGGTGGTTATTGTGCATGAGGTGGTTCATTTGGCCTATTCCGATCAGAGGCCGACTTTCTTATGGAAGGTCGATATGGAGAAGGCATACGATTGGGTTAGTTGGGAGTGCCTTGATTACATGTTGGCCAAATTCGGTTTTGGCAATGTTTGGAGAAATTAGATTAGAGCCTGTGTTGTCGGCTTGGTTCTCGATCATGATTAATGGCTCTCTGGCAGAGTACTTTAAAAGCTCGAGAGGCCTTAGACTAGGGGATCCCCTATCTCCTTTCCTATTTAACATGGTCAGGGAGGCGTTGAGAGCCCTTATTTCCCGATCTCGGGCGATGGGTCGAATCTCAGGCATTTCGGTTGGCAGGGGCAATTGTGTGGTCACGCACCTTCAGTATGCAGACGATACTATTCTTTTCGGGAAAGGCGATCCAGGAGAAATTATAGCTCTTGCTATTATCCTCTTTGTTTATGAAGCGGTTTCCAGGCCAAAGGTTAATCTTCTCAAATCTTTCGTATCAGGCATCGGGTTAGATCCCTCGGATGTTGGAATGTTGGCCGAAGAGAGTGAATGTGTGGCGACTCCCCTCCCTATTACCTATTTAGGTCTCCCCTTAGGGATTGGCAAGCCTAAGGCCGGTAAGTGGGATTCGGTTATTCAACGGTTTGAAAGAAAATTGTTGGCTTGGAAGGGCAAGCTCCTCAACAGCGTGGGGAGGCTTCAACTGCGTAATTCAGTTATGTCTAATCTTCCCATTTTCTTCATGTCTGTGTTTAAATGCCCAATGACCGTCATTGATTCCCTTGAGAGAATAGAAAGGAATTTTTTTGTGGGAATGCTCGAGTCTTGAAAGGAGATATCACTTGGTGGCTTGGGAGGTGTGTTGTTTGCCCAAACGCTTTGGAGGTTTGGTCATTCGGGACCTCCACCAAGTCAATCTAGCCCTCCTCGGAAAATGGTTATGGCATGGCTGGGTGGCTGCGATCCCGAAAGAGGAAGGTTATGGGTCACGATTCTCCTTCAGAAGTATGGGAGTATGCCGGGGGATTGGGGGGTTAATGCCATTGTTGTCAAATCGCATATGCAATGCTATGTGATGACATAAATATATATTTTTTTTCAAAAAAACTCAAAAAAATCCCCAAAAAATTCCCAAAATTGTATAATATATGTTTTGTGTTAATTTTGTGCTCTATTGATTTTTTAGTATCTAGAATACTAAATAAAAGTATATAAGATTAGTAGATAACTCTCAACTCTTTGGAGTCTTTGCTTAATTAACTATAAAATAGAGTAAACAAATTATGAACAAAGATTTAAGAAAAAGAGAGCGAGAAATAGAGAGAAAGAAAGTACTAAAAACTCAAAAAAGAAACCAAAGTGACAAAAATCGTACTTTGGATGGATGTGGTATGGATTAGAAAGAGGAACCCCCTATTTATAGACTTTGGGGAGGCCTAAAATGTAAAAAAAAAGAAAAAAAAGAAAAAAAAAACTCCAACGGTCATATTTATGATCGTTGAAGGTGTATGCGATTGCATACACGTGTATGCAATTGCATAACTTCCTGATCGCATATGCCATCGTGGCATATGCGAAAGCCACCTTTAGGATCGCATATGCGATGGCTTTTGACAACAATGGTTAATACCATGCCGACTGGGTGTGTTTCAGCGTAGTGGAAAGGTATCAGCTCGGACTGGCCCATTTTTCGAAATGGATTCGTTTCAGCTGGGGGGATGGCAGGAGGATCCGCTTTTAGGACGACCCCTGGGTAGACTTTTACCCTTTGAAGGACAGGTTCCCTTCGATTTTCAACTTATCGCCTCAGTCGCACGGTCTTGTCGGGGAGTTTGTTTTGGAAGTGAGGGGAATCCATGCTTGGGACTTGATCACTAGGAGAGCATTAAGAGATAATGAAATGGAGCCGTTCCAACGGTTGCTGGCCTCTCTCTATCAGGCCACCAGAAATCAGCAGCTCCATGATGTTAGGGTTTGGGGGATAAGCAAGAATGGTGGCTTCTCGGTTAAGTCTTTTTATCTCGCCCTTACGCTCCGTCCGTTGATTAGAGCTGAATGGTACTTCATCTGGAAGACGCCGATCCCTCCCAAAGTCAGATTCTTTGCGTGGACCGCGATTAAAGGATGAATCTTGACCATCGATCAGCTGATTATCAGGGGCAAAGATACCTGTAACCAATGTCCCATGTGTCTCTCCGCGGAAGAATCGATTCCCCACTTGTTCATTCATTATCGGGTGGCCTCAGAAATTTGGAGTACCATCTTGAAATCTTTCGACCTTTGTTGGGTTTTCCCGGATACACTTCATCGGTTTCTCGTAAGCTGGAATGGCCTCAATTGGGAAGGTCCTCAAGGCGCGTTTTGGAAGGAGGGAGCTTACGCGGTGGCGTGGAGTTTATGGTTCGAGAGGAATGCCGACATCTTTAACCATAAACGACGTCCTATCGACATTATTCTAAAGGCGGTTAAGGATTATATGCGTCACTGGGTAGTTCTAGATAAGTATGGGGTGCAGGAGTGCGATGATTTTTTGTCTTAATGGTGCCTCTGTCTTGTGAAGGTGGTGCTCTCGGGGAGAGTTAGTAGCTGGTTCTGTGTGGCTGTGTCTGGCCATTTTTTTTGCTTGTTGTCCTTTGGTTGTTGCTTTTTTAGCCTCATCTGGCATCTGTTTATGTTGTTTTTTCAGCTTCTTGCTGATTTTTTTTCAATGAATTGCTCTGTTACCGATCAAAAAACAAAATAAATGTTTAATACGTAAACTATATATTTAATTATTTATATATATTTATTCCCATTTGTTTTTCCCAACTTTGATAAAATTTTCCAAATTTTTCCTTACCGTTCTATTTTTGAACTCTTTGTTACTATGGCCTAGAATGATAGGCTTCATCTCGATTCTGGCTATGAACGAAAAATATTGGAAAACCAAGTTGGATGTATGAAATTTATGACAGGGCTTCCTTTTCTGATGCAGTATGTCACAAATCTCTGTTAAGGAAGCAATAAGTCGGACAAAATTTCATATGCACATGATGTAGAGGAAGAAGGAATGGCAGCAAATGATGTGAATCGTTCGGTATGTATGTGAAGGAGCATGTGGATTCAAATTGTCTAGTGGTCCTGAGCCACAAAAGCACAGCTTTAGCATGAGGATTCAAATTGTCTAGTGGTCCTGAGCCACAAAAGCACAGCTTGATCAATCACATTAATGATCTAACAATTGGAAGTCGACTCTTTGGGCATCCACTCGATTTACAAAATTGTCATCCACTCGCTTATTAGAACCAATTGCCTTATCTACTAGAGAGTATGACACTGAAATGATTACTTGAAACTTTCTGTACTGATGAAAAATTCTACTGATCTCTTCTTTTTCACTTTGAGGTTGACAGTTAAAGGTCCCATTAGAAAATGTGAATTCGATGAAGCAATGATATGATGATATCTTCTGTGTTTATCACTATACTCCATGCCTATAGCTTCATTTGACATGGCCGATCACTATGAATATGCAAGGAGTAAAGCTAATTGAAAGACTGGTGCAATCGAGAAAAGATCAAGAAGAAGAGAAGCCTTTTAATAAAAATTAACAAGGCTGTTTCTGTTTAGACTATTATTGGGCCTGTTTAGAGAACCATTTGGGCTCGAAGTAAAAACCCACGATGAATTTTAAATAATTAAGTCACTATATGCCACATGATCATTTAAGTGATCACTTGAGGTCACCTAAAAAGATAGGACGCTTAATATATTGCTGCTGCATAATTCAAACCAATGTTGTTAGAACTCGTATCAGAAGATCACTATCGTCATTTTGAATTGGATTGGATTGTATTCAACAAGTTTTTTTGTTAAGTAGGAAAAATTCTTAACAATATCTAATAAATCTATACATTGAAATATGATAAAATCTGTCCAAAATGAATGTAATAAATTGAAAAAAATTTCAAAATTCGAACCCATTCCTATAGTAAATACTATTTACCCTAGGCCATAGAGAATATATATATATATATATATATATATATATATATATATATATATATACACACACACACACACACACACACACACACACCCAAATAAAGAAAGAAAGAACGAAAAACTATTTGTCCTTGAGAATTTGGTTGGAATTGAAATTTTCTTCAATCAATCCTCAATCCACTAAAGCTAGCAAACATCACATGCATTTTTACAAATAAAAATAGGAGAACAGAAAAATATATACAAAAAATCTCTAAGAAGTAAAAACTAAAATATATAAAATCTATGATTTTTTCTATCCCAAGTGGGTGTTTGGTGTGATGCTAGAAGACTTGGGTTTGCTCCCCAAAGTCATGCTATGGAATCCCCTCCTGTGAATTACCCGGTCACTTGCAAGTGGTAAACATGTGCACTCGTAGGGATAAGTCCTTCCCTCAAAAGGGTTGGGACAGCCTTCATGATAAAAATTTCAATGAAATACCATGTATCAAAGACATTCATTCCATCACATGTAAAGAAGACATTTCATTGGATTGATTCACAAAGTGTAGGTAAAAATTCACAATCACATGAAATATAAACAATTACAATTTTCAACTACCTAAAATGAAATCATATATTTGTACAAGTGTGTGCATGTTTATATTGTATATTTGTGTGATATGCCTCTTTCAAGTTCAAACTTCTAATACAAAAAAGAAATCCTGTAATTGCAGAAGTATATATATGTATTTATATACTTCTTTCTTGACATTGAAAGTTTGTAAAAAAAAGTATATCTATGTATTTTATAGACTTCTTTCTTGACATTGTGAGTTTGTAAAGAAAACGCATATCTACGTATGTATATACTTTTTTCTTGACATTGTATGTCTGCAACCCAATTTTTTCATTCTTCATCTCCATACCCTATATCAAATATAATCTTCATCAGCAGTTAAACCATTCCTTGTAGACCTCTTCAGACTTTGTTGTGACATCTTGCCTCTCTTTCTTTATTCTATTCTTTCTCCTCATTCTTTTTTTCTTATGGGTTTATAAGGCGGGATTAGAATTGGGGGTAAATAAGAAATAATATTTTTTAAAATAAAAAGTAAATTTATAATTGAAATACATTTATCTTTCGTATTGTGTATCGTATTGTACCGTATCGTATCATTTAGCATATGATATGGTTAGAAAATGGTACATACCATCGATATGTATCGTTTTCTATAATATTGTGTGTATCTATATCGTAGTGTGTATCTACGACAATGATGTCTATGTTTTTTACTATCTTTCTTCAGCTTTATTTCTTAACAAACTTTATTTATTTTAGTTGAAAGGCAAGTTGCGGTTTGCATTGAAAACCATAGATAGTAAGAGTCGAGTGAACGCCCAAATAATCTTTGAAGTGGAGAATCCTTCTTCCATTTGCTCCCTCCTTTTCCATTTAATTCGCTATAATTTTTTACCAGTTAATGAAAAATTAGATGATTTTCGGTATCATAATTGAGGGAGATTTTTATAACTGGTCATCATCATCATCATCATCATCATAGCCTTATCTCATCTATTTGGGGTCGGCTTTGTGAGTCCTATTTCTCCACTCGTTTCTAATTAGCACTAAGGTCTCTGTAACTTCGCAATACTTCATTTCCCTTCTCACGACTTCCAATCCAGGTCTTCCTTTTCTCCTACGTCCTTGTACTTGTAGAGTCTCAACCCGTCATAGTCTTCTTCTATCCTCTAATGAACTTGTCTAAACCACCTCATGCGACACTTAGTAATTTTTTCCTTTATAGGTGCCACTCTAAATTTTTTTGTTATGTACTCATTATGTATTCTATTCTTTCTTGTTACTCCACACATCCATCTCAGCATACGCATCTCGGCCACATGTATCCTATCTTCCCCAATATTCCACACCATATAGTACAACAGGTCTAACCGCCTTCTTATAAAAATGTCCCTTTACTCCTATTTGAGACGTCCTTTTCAAATCCACCATCTGATTGCAAAGTAGAGCCTAAGTAGCGAAATCTATGGCAATGTAACACTAAATGATTTTCTATTTTGACTAAATCCTCCTCTAAACTATCCAGTTCACTAAATTTGCACACTATGTATTCTATCTTTGTTCTACTAATTTTCAAACCCTTTGACACCAAAGCTTTTCTCCATAATTCAAGCTTATCATTTATTTCTTTCCTCGTTTGGGCGATTAAAACTATGTCGTCTGCAAATAACATGCACCATTGGATCTCTTCTTGTATATCTATGGTTAATGCATCCATGACCAAGGCAAACAAATAAGGGCGCAAGGCAGATCCTTGATGTAGCCCAACTCCGCCAGGGAACTCACTTGTCTCTCTCTATGTTGTTCTAACACTAGTTACCACCTCCTCATACATGTCTTGAATCATCTCAATATATAAATTTGAGATGCATTTCTTCCTCAACGGTCACCATATTATTTGTCTCGACACTCTATCATAAGCCTTCTCTAAATCATTAAAGGCCATATGTAGGGTTTGCCTTCTCTCTAAACCCTAAAAGCAGGAACGGTCCAATTCACTACCCAAACGCGATTCCTTTATTTAAAAAAATGTAGGAACCACGATTCCTACATGGTAGGAACTGCGGTTCTGACGATTCCTTGATTTAAAAAAATGTAAACTTGTAAAAAGTGAAAATAAAAATTATATTTGTGATCTAAAATTACCAGCAATAAAAAAACAGCAAAAAAAAAAGTCACAAGTGATTATATTTTTATAATTCATATAAAAAAAGTGAAAAAAGGAAAGTTATGATCTTATTCTTACCTTGTCATTGGCTGAGACTTAAAACCCCTTTTTCATCGGCGCCCAAAATTTTAGGCTTTTTTCCTATCCCTATCTTTGTCTCTGAATTAGTATGTATAGGTGATGACAAGGATATCCCCCCCCCCCCCCCCCCCCTCCTTTTTAGGATTTTATAAATAATACCTGCCAGCTATTAGGGTTATTATAAGTATACCCTAGTAAGCTTTTAGGATATTTATAAATATACCCTCTCCAAGTCAATGTGGCGGTGTAGTTCAAAACTTCAAATAGTAAAATGAAAATTTATAGTACAGAGCACCCGCACCAAATAAAGTACTAGCACAGGTTACTTTTGACACGTGGCTGTATTTTTAATCAGTTGTACCGTGTGATTCGAAAATCATGATCAATCATGATCTAGAGATCTATGGTTTCGAAAAGGCTGGTGTTACAACCACACCACTTTATGTTATAGCCACCTCACTTAAAAAAAAGGAAAAATCTGTTGTCTGCTTTGAATCAGATGATAGGTTGTTTTTCGTGCCCATCTTCCACAAAAATAGATCTTCAGATCATGGGCATACATCAGACGTCATGTTGATTCCACGTGACACAAAAATCTCAGAAAGTGAACCTGAACCACGTTTGATGGTATCATTGTTTTCACTTTTTAGAATGTGTGCCATGTGAAATTCACATTTGGCCGTCTGAAGAAATACCATTTGATCTCAATATTTATTGTGTGGAAGATTGGGATATGTGTTCTCGTTTTAAAGGAATTTGTATATATGTTTTAATTTCCATGATCTCATCTAATTAATTATGGATCTTTTCTCTCTCTCTCTCTCTCATATATATATATATATATATATATATATATATATATATATATATATATATATTACAGACTCTTCCTAGGCACTCCCGCTTCCTAGATTTTTATAAATTGCCGCTCCCGCTCCCGCTTCGTGCAACTCAGCTCTAAACTTGTCCATAAGTTGCCTCAATAAGAAAATAATTTCTGCAATTTCCAAATCTAGATTATTTTGGTTGGTGGTAAAGGAGAGCTAGACGAAGCATGAGAGATTGAGACAATGTACATGAGCTTGATAATCCTTTTGCTAATTACATATGGAAAAATGTAACATAGGAATGAATGGCTTTCTTAATTAGTTGATAAAACATTACCTTTTATATAAAATTGGGAGATTCAACACAGTCCAAAATTCCCTTGGATAATAAAACAGTTATTGAAAGAGGTTTGACTAAACTACTCTTCATCATTTGTGGGAATCCTGATCTATAACCTAGTGCTCTCAGCATAGTAACAAAGTTCAGTTTTGGCAATATTTCAGTGAGGGGTCGTTTTGGTTCATTTCGGATAAATTCGGGGATTTAAAAAATCTATAAAAGATTATGTCAATTATTAAGAAATTTAAAACCATATATTAATCTATTTGAAATTAAAAGAAGGATATTTTAAAGCAATAAAACAGATGCATTATATCTTTCACAATCCATATGCATCACAAATTGACAATCCTCAAGGTTGCAGGTTCGACCCTAGCTTACCTATAAAAAAAACATTACAAAGAGACAAAAGAAAGTATAATTAAAACTGTGAATATTGCAGCCTCAAGGTTGCAGGTTCGACCCTAGCTTACCAATAAAGAAAAACATAATTAAAATGTGAATCGAATTTCAAGTCATAAAATTATTAAAAAAATTGCCGAAATTTCATAATAGTTTGGCGAATTTCAGAAAAATTCATCGAAATCAGAAGAAATTTCACCGATGGTTTTGGTGGACTCTCATTTCCATAGAATTTTGGTTAAATTCGGAGGAATTTGTGACTGGTTTTCAGATGACATGCATTACTCAAAATTTAGGCTATTGATTGTAAATCGCAAACATCAACTCAATAGGAGTGGCTATGATTTTATGCGTAGTTGTGAGTCTTAAGTATTATGTTCTTCAAGAATTAGTTCGGTAGTTAAACTGCCATAGCTGCCCATATTCATGATCTTTTTGGCTAAATTAACAACCAATCCTTTAGGCTTCATTTGGTTTCTCGGAATCCGGGTGCTTTCTCAGGCATCACTCAGATTCTTATAAACTTCAGAAAGTTGGCTGTGTGGTAAATGGGTGGGACCCACTCAGAAAAGTCTTTTTCTGAGTTTTGAGTTGCACTTGTTTTCTGAGTAATTACTCGAAAAGTATCTCAGAAAGTGTGCTGGGTGTCATCAGATCAACCCCCCTCCCCAACGTCCTCTTTATAACCTGTACTCTGCTTGCTCTTTGGTTTATACTCTGTTCTCCACTGTTCATCTATGTCAGCTTTTCTCACTTGTATTGTCTTTGAAATTTTCATAACTCGTGCTCCTTATTGATTAGTAATTTGAGAAAAGGGATAAGATATAATGCAGGTTCCTTATTATAATGCATATTCCTTGCTATAGAGAGATCTTGATCTCAGTAATTGATGCGTAAAATTACATTTTTCTGTAAATTTTGTCAAGTTCATCTATATATATTCTTCTGGGCATTATTATATGGGCTTCATTTGGACACCCACATTTTTTGGGTCTTCTTTAGTTGAGTGTGTTTGATCCACCTTTCATGGACTCAAACATGGTATCAAAACTCGGCCCATAGCGATAAATATTGGTTTCGTCGAGAACTGATACCGATATGAGTCAGTATCGGTTGATACTGCCTCAGTGTCGACCGATATAATTATTTTCTTTCTATTTGTTTGTTTTTTGACAAAAATAAGATATGGGCTGATACGGTATCGTCAATACCGTGTCCGTATTAGCCGATACTTATCGGTCCAAGATAGACCGATACCCAATACCGATTCCAAGTTTGATACCTTGGACTCAAGAGCTTGTGGTTGTTCGATTCCCTTGGCGTGAATTGCTCACACCAATAATTTGATCCAAATTCGACTCACTTGTGGTGTAAGATCACATGCTAACATATCAAGGGTGATATCTTATTCATAACTATTATTATTTAAATGGATTCCGGTTTACAAACCAAACAACTGAAAGCCTGGTTTCCTAAAAGACCATGCTTTCCACAACTCAACCAAACACATTATTGATTTCCTAGTCGACCACAATTGCTGAGTCCCACAGATTCCTGGTATTCCTGGAAAATGATAGGAAACTACCAATATAAGCCTTAGGGTCGAAATTGCTTCTATATGTGCAGGACCATCATGATGCGTAGGACCATCATTGTTTTTTTCTTCTTTCATACCTACAATACACGTCTTTTCTGTAATCACAATCATTGAGCATGTGCATGTCTGATTTTGGGATTAATTTATGTGGATGTTCTCGCAAATAAGGTATTCAACTCAATGATATATATGTTTTTTCTAAGGGACAGGCTCCTCCCTTGATGTGGATAGTGCCATGAGAAGCACCTATTTAGATTGTATGGCATACACCTTCGATCATTGTGAGTGTTTCACGTGGATGACCATCACTTGTACCACTCCCAGCCCAAAAATCATGCATGTCAGAGCATTAGAACCACCCAATCAGAAAGCATTAATATGAACTGTTAAGTAGATAGAAACAATAGCCCATATTAATTTGCTTTGATCGGATCGTTCCATTGCTATGATGTGCATTGTTTTCGGGTTGAATGTTATACAAGCAGTGTTAGACATGTGGCATGAGTGCCAAGTGTCAAGGTGATGCGGAATTGAAGCCTACACGCCGAGATCGTGGCCAGATAAAGATGAGACATCGAAAGAGAAAGTGAACCTATGAATGAGTTTTTAAAAAGGCCCATTAAATACCCGTGTGCATGTTATTTTAGGCAATTTTTTTTATGTAGGTTTAGTTGATTTTTTTTTTATTAGGATTCTTTTAATAACTAGTTTGTTTTAGGATTAGTTTCCTTATTTGAATCATGTAACTATTAATTTCATCACTTTCAGCGCAACTATCGGAAAAATGATCGTAAGTCTATCAATATATGTTGGAATTACGTGATTCTTGTCTTGTTGGAAAGCTATGTTATTAAGCTTTCAAACAAGACCAATTTCACGTCAATTAGACATCGTTTGATCCTTCAAAAGTGGTTGCGTAATAAAAAAAAAGGATTAACGGTGAAATTAATTATGACTGTTAGTTTAGAAAGTTTTAATGATTGATTAGGAGTTTTATTTTAAGTAGTATTCTTATGGTTTCTTTTCTTTATAAATACACATTGTAATCTCTTATTGAATAGTGAATGGCTAATTCAAATTTGCTTTGCAAAATTGAGAGCTTTGAACAAAGTTTTCGTCGAGGGTGCGATTCTCTCAAAACTTAGAAGAGCAATTCTTCTTTCCATGTGCGGTTTGGTGTGAGGCCAACTATCTTCCTTTGAGCGATTCCGTGGATCTTCTATCCCTTTTCTATTTTGTCTTTTGATTATTGTCAGGTAATTTATCTAGTTTGTTTTTATTTGAGCCTTGAATTTTAAATACCTATAATTTTCTTATTGATTAATTCCGTAAGGATTCGAAATTGTCGCTTGATGCCCTAAGCTAGATCGAAACTAGAGTCTATCTTTAGACCTATTTTCTAGATTAGGAAATTCATATGCTAGTGGATGCTAAATCAAATCAATTAAATTTCCCTAATAAAGTTATCAAATATTTTATGTGTTTTGGGAATAATTTCGATATTTTCGCTGCTCAATTAAATCTCAAATTGATTTCAAAATTGCATAAACAGGGTTTTAGCGTTTTTTTTACTGCATCACAAGGTGTCCTAAGTGTTTGTCACAACAATTTCTTTTATTTTTTTATTTTTTTATATATCAGTAATTGAGATTTTATATATGAGTAGCAAGGCGCTGAAGACCAATACAACCTCGACACACACTAACCAAAACAGGGGCAAGCAAAAAGGAATAGAGAAAACAACAACACTCGGGCTCCAAAAAAGAACCCAGCCCACTCAACCCGGATCCCAAAGGAAAGAAGGATAACTATCACCCGCTCCATCTCTCTCACGACCCATAATCTCACCATCTCCGATACCGATCTAATAACCATACCCACATGTTTACTTTTCTTTTCGAAAATCCTGCAATTTCTCTCGCACCATAAGCACCACAGAACGACGAATAATGTGGCCCTCCAAAGGTCCCTTCTCTCCCCCTCCACCTTGACAACATCCCAGCTTAGTAATTGTAGATAAGGCGACTCTGGCGTAACCCAGCACAGCCCAAAGGATTTGAGGATGACACCCCAAATCTCGCAAGCCACTCTTCAATGGAGGAAGAGATGAGCAGTGGACTCCTCCCCGTCGGAACACATCACACACACGTTCGGAATATCTTTACCCCTCCGAATGAGCTGGTCCCTGGTTAGAATTCTATCCTTACAGAGCGCCCAAACAAAGAAACGGATCTTCAAAGGAATAGGTTCGCTCGAATCGATGGAAGCCATCGTCTGAGAGAGATTTGACGCTGAATTTTCCTTCACAATTCAGGACCCAAATTCTCTTATCATACCGTAGGGACTTCTGCTGCGTCTCGTATAGCCTTCTCAGTAGGTCCAAATAGCTCCCCACTTCATTGTTCCTGAGAAATCTTCTAGTAGCGACTTCCCAAACCTTCCTCCCATTGGTAACTGAGACAAACTCATCAATCCTTCTACCCGGATTCGCGGATATAACGAAGATGTCCGGGTAAGCAGCCTTAAGCGGACCCACATCCAACCAAACGTCCTCCCAGAACCGGATGCGTGTTCCACACCCCTAGCTATATCGCACACCTTTAGCAAAGATCTCCCACAGGCGGGATATACCTCTCTACCACACCGAGGTGCTCCTGTGGGTAGAAGGAGATATCCCCTAGCTCCCCCAAGAAAGCCCGTATTTTTCAGACAACACCATCCACCAGAGACTTCCCCTCTCCTCCGCCCTTCCCGCTCTCCAGAGCCACTTACCAAGCATAGCCAGGTTAGTCCCAGTTAACAAGATAATATCGCCTGTTCATGCCCAATCCTTCCCAGAGAAACGATCGTTGGATGTGTTCCAGCTAATAGAGAATTTTAGTGGCACACTTAAACATGGACATAAAGAAGATGGAAATCGACAAAAGCACCACTTTAACCAATATCAGCCTCCCCCACTGCTCAGCAATTTACCTTTCCAAGACGACAACCGCTGTTCAAACCTCTGCACAATTGGGAGCCACTCGGATTGTGGGCTGTCTGAGGCCAAGAGGTAAACCGAAGTACCTGATAGGCAAACCCTCGATACCACATCCAATCAAACCAGCTAGGTCAGTCAGTAGGGCGTCCTCCACATCAATGTCAGAGACCGCAGACTTGAGGGGGTTAATTCGCTGCCCCGCCACTGCCTTATAAACCAAAAGCACATCAGCCAAAGCGCAGAATTCCACCACATCAGCCTTCCCAAATAAAACCGTATCGTCTACATATTGCAAATGCGATATGAATCTGCCCCGCTCTCCCACCCGGATGCCAGTAATTAGATTTAACTCCCTGGTGCGCATGATCAGCCCTGTTAAAGCCTCTCCAACCATATTAAATAGAAACGAGGATAAAGGGTCTCCCTGCCTGATGCCTCTAGAACTCTTAAAATGCCCGGCCAGCGTGCCGTTTACCATTATCAAGAACCACAGAGCGGAATAACAACCACGCATTCATTTCCTCCATATGTCGCCAAACCCCAACCTCCCTAACATATAGTCTAGATTCTCCCAGTTGACCCGGTCATACGCTTTCTCCATATCCACCTTCCAAACCGCGGCCGGTCGACGCTGTACATGAGCCGAATGAATTGTCTCATTGGCTACCGCCACAAGATCCGTTAGCTGTCTACCACGAACGAATGCCCCCTGATTGCCATAAATAATTGTATTCATCACCCGCTTGAGCCTGTTAGCCAGCACCCTCGATAAAATCTTGTAGAGGCAATTGATAAGACTGATCGGACGGTAATCGGAAATATTCTCAGCCCAATGAATCTTGGGTATGAGGGTAATAAAGGTAGAGTTTAAGGATTTACCGATAAAACTAGTCATGTGGAACTCGTTGAAAACCTCCATCATGTCAACCTTAATGGTCTCCCAAAAAGCATTGTAGAACTCCATGGTAAACTCGTCCGGTCCCGACACTTTATTTCTACCTCCAAACCTGATCGCTCTCCACACTTCGTCTTCAGTAAAGCTACTCTCCAGCCCCCTACTAACCTCCTCCAAGAGAGAATTAAAGGGGATCTCATCCACCTTTGGCCTTGTGAATCCCTCATCCGTGTACATCCGTTTGTAGAAGTCGACAATATTGTCTCGAACCTGATCGTGACCCGAATACGTCACCCCATCCACGACAATGCTTCCCAAATACTTCGACTTGTTACGTGCATTGGCAACCATATGGAAATACTTGGTATTAGCATCCCCATCTTTAAACCAACGAGCCTTAGCTTTCTGCATCCATAGCACTTCTTTGACTCTACAGGTGCTACTGAACTCCACTTTCGTTTGCAATCTTACCTCCCTCTCATCCTCTGTAAGGTTTCTGGACTCCTCCAAATTATCCAACACCTTCAGCTTTGAGAGCAAGGCCTCTTTTTTAACGTGAACCCGATCATACTCATCCCTGTTCCAGATCTTAATTCTATCTTTTAACCGACGAAGTTTAGATAGGAATCGGTACGCAGCAGTCCCAGTCGTCACCTGTTCAGATCACCATCCCCGGACCTTCACCCGAAGGTCTCATCCAATAGCCACATGTTTTCAAATCGAAAAGGAGAAGGCCCCTTTCCAATAGACTCATGTGTCAAAGCGAGAGGGCGATGATCAGAAAAAGCTCGGGCAAAAGCTTCCAACCGAGCCCCCGGGAAAATTTCTAACCAATCAAGAGAGCAAAGAAATCTGTCCAACCTGCTAAGAGTTGAGAGAGCAAAGAAATCTGTCACAACAATTTCTGAAAATACCGATATGTATGACACGGCCTTAAAAAACTTAAACTATAAAAAATTAAAATATATGTAATAAAATATAACGAAAGGAATCCTTAGAGAGCTACTTGAGAAACCTACTTAATGAAAAAATGAAAAGTATATATAATGTATGTCATTAATCTAACCTAAAATATTCCATATCATAAAAATGGCTTTCAAGGACCCAAGCCTTTCATTTATAATTTACTAAACTTTACACAGTATTTCATAAAATAACTTATTTGACCATTTTGACATGAGGCATACTCTGATGGTATAAGGTGGTATTTTTTTCGTACATGTCTAGAATTGTCATGTCATATTAAGGAGTGTCCAAGTGCCACCAAATGCTGGCCGCAAAAAATGGCAAAAGGAGAAGTGTCCAGGTAACACTGCAGTACAAGTGATGGCCATCCACAAGAAACAATTAAAATGATACAAAATGTATGTGATGTGGCCTAAAATGAGTTATCTATAAATGCTTGTCATATCCCATTATTCCTTTTTTTAACTAGCCAAAAATTACTTTTATTGAGTCGCCATATGAATTGTCTTTTTCATCATTCAATTATCTTAATATTTAGTTGACTCTTTTGCATCCATGCATCTTCAGGTTGGCGCACATGGCACTGGTGCAAGCTTACCGTCAATTGATGAGCAGGTCCTCAGCATGAAATTGGTCACTCCTGCTAAGGGAACAATTGAGCTTTCTAGAGAGAACGATCCGGAACTGTTTTATCTAGCTCGCTGTGGTCTGGGAGCCCTCGGAGTGGTTGCTGAAGTCACCATCCAATGTGTTGAGAGACATGAGCTTGTGGAACACACCTTTGTCTCTAATATTAAAGAGATCAAGAAAAATCACAAGTAATTATATAGTTTCCATTCTTATACTGTGTGTAACTTCGGCACACCATGTTAAAAAAATTGCTATTTCAAACAGTGGGAGACGTCTTGTCATGGCCATAGGCACCAAGTCGGAATTCAGAATAATTCAGCAAGTAAAAAATTTACAGAAAATTGGAAAGTAGGAAGAAAAATGAAATAGAACGGAAAAAAATACTATGAACTGAGATATGGGATGAGCACAGGTTTTAGACTTGGGATTTTAAAATTCTCAAGATATGAGTTTTATTCTAAAACCCATTGCTCTTAACCTGACATTTTAGAAATGAGTAATTGGAAGTTTTCATTTTAACTTGGAATATAAAAAGGTGATAAATGAGTATTTTTATTTTATTATTGAATCCTGAAAAAATGTGCTATAATCGATTAAAATGCAAAATTCGTGAATAAATAAAGAAATTGTTACGTTTTCAATTAGTCACGATTAAAACACGAAACGATCATTTCAGGATTTATTTGCTATTTAAACGTGACTTAAGTTGTAACCTTTTCAACTAATCACAATTAAAACACGTAAAGATCACCCCAGGATTTATTCGCTATTTAGATGTGATTTAAGTTAGTATTTGGTGATTATGATCATGGCTACTAGGACAATTCCATAATCCATTCTTCTGTTCTCTGATATTGTTTCTTTACTAATTACATAGGTGGAATGTACATCTATATATCTAGATAAGTTCTACATATGTTATACATAGGAACTAATATTTCTACAAATATCTCTTTCTTTGCATTGATATTTGTACAAGGATGATGGGAGTATGGTTTTCCTGGGTTTTCATTTCTGATATCTTGTGTCCAAATCTGACATGACACTCTGTCCACCCATGTGTGACAGCTTATATTGCATTAAATGATCGGTTTGGGGACATTGATGCACTAGTACAATTTTTGTGATTTTTGGTGGTTGTCTTTAAAGATGTATCATAATCTCATGTATTCTTTTTTACCAGATATTCAAGACCCCATTTTCTTTTTATCTACAGGAAATGGTTAGCTGAAAATAAGCACCTGAAATATTTGTGGATTCCATATACAGACACAGTAGTGGTTGTGCAGTGCAATCCTCTGTCAAAGTGGAAAGGTCTGCCGAAGTTTAAACCTAAATATGGCAAGGATGAAGCACTACAGCATGTTCGCGACCTATACCGTGATTCACTTAAAAAATTCAGGTAAAATAATTGGTTATATTTTTCACTTAAACATCATGATGTAATTATTTTCACATCAATTTCTCACAGCTGATTTGGTCCAAATAACCAGTCAGGGAAAGTGATTAAAATAGGGGACTGACTCTGCTGCCCGCATATACACAGCTAGGGCTATGACAGCCCATTATTATACCACGCAGTGCACATCTTTGATCAATCCAAGTAGTCCAATCAGCAGCCCATCTTTGGCACATATCCCAGCCAATGAATCATGCCTATAAGGAGATTGGAACCATCTGATCGGTGCAAGTTTCATGCCTATAAAGATATGCACAACTATCCTTATTTGAATTCATAGATTGGAGGGTTCAAATCCTCAATGAGTGTACTTTTTTTCTCATAGAAACACCAGATATTAGCTGCCACTTTGATGACTCGGATTGCTAAAAAGTGCGACACATGCCCCAAAATTGGGGTGGTCACTCCCCATTTATCTTTCAAATAGTCATGGCGATATCTAAATAGGTCAAATAATGTGAGTACTTATCCATTCTGTCAAACTTCCAAGTTTTCCTTCTTTTCCCCCCAACACCCCTTGATATTTTGTTTATATTATTATGATCAATTCATTTGTTTAATTGCTTTTAAAAGCTGAGCTTTAGATACCATGTGCTTACCTGACTCTGATAGTTTGCTTCCAGTTGATCTCGATCTGCTGTGGCATGAGAATTTTATTTTTCCAAATCCATGCTTTTTTTTTTTTTCTTTTGTACGTGTATCATTTTCATATAATAATTAATTTCTTACCCTAAATATCTGGTTGTATTTGACTGGCATCTTCAGCAATATTAGCTTTGTTATTGTGATTATTTTCAGTTGATGCCCAGTTTAGTTTGTTGCAGAACTGAAGAGACTGGTTCTAAATCTTCAGAAAATGGGGAGCCAGACATAAATGAGCTTTCATTCACAGAGCTGAGAGATAAGCTACTTGCGCTTGATCCTCTAAACAAAGATCATATCGTAAAAGTTAATCAGGCAGAGGCAGAATTCTGGAGGAAATCGGAGGGATACACAGTGGGTTGGAGTGATGAAATTTTGGGGTTTGACTGTGGTGGACAGCAGTGGGTGTCAGAGAACTGTTTTCCAGTAGGGACCTTTTCAAAGCCGAGCATGAAGGACCTAGAGTACATGGAAAAGTTGAAGCAGCTCATACAGAGCAAAGAAATACCCGCCCCTGCACCTATAGAGCAAAGGTGGACTGCTCGTAGCCAGAGCCTAATGAGTCCAGCTTCAGGCTCAGTAGAGGACGCAATATTCTCATGGGTAACATCAACTCTCCATTGCCTCTGCATTTATAAGTTGACCCACATTATCATCATCATCTATAAAAGTAGACCCACATGTGCCAAGTAATTCTTTCACATAGATCATTGTGCAGCTTCCTAAATTAAGCTGCCACTTAGTTGAAAATTCACTAGTTACAACATTTATGATGCCCTTTAGATCTTGGTTGTCAAGCCGATGCTGTGGCCTCGCCATGGCGAATGGCGATGGGAAACACCATATACAATCAAATAGTCATGATAGCTAAATAGCAACACCATAGTGTCATCATGGTGGAATAACACTATGGTGTCGTTATGCACGCTATTTGCTTTCTTTAGGATAATAACGTATAGTATTTATAAAATAGATATGTTATAAGTATGACATTGTTATAATTTATAATACTTATAAATTATATATTTTTTATATTATATAAATTATAAAACCCGAACTTAAAAGTTATAAAATCCTCGACTCTCTCTTTCTCTCTCTCTACGACAGCTACTAACACCAACGTCATTGACTCTATAGTATGTATATTAGATATTTAAATATATTTTAATATTCTCTATTTGTTGATATTTTATATTTATACTTAAAATGTTGCAAATTTGTTGATGTTCCATATTTGATTTGTATTTGTTGATATTTGTTTATGCCTAGAACATAAAATCTCCAATATTAGAATCAAAGTATGATGCATCAGAAGTTGAATTTTTTCTTCCTAATTTTGTTTTTTGTTTATATATATATATATATATATATATATATATATATATATATATATATATATATATATATATATATAAAGAAGAAAATAATACTACTAATTAATTAGAAAAAAATAAAAATTTTAAAAATTAATAAATAGCCTCGTTATGGCTTGGCTATGACCATGCCATAGCATAGCGAGCCTCTTCGCCATGACCATGCCACACTGCATTAATTACCTTGCTTTAAACTAGTGGTATTCTAAGAATTCAATACCTTCATGCACTTAAGTTGCAATATGTTATATTTTCTGAGAACTTGTTCGGACGTTGTACTATAATAGAAATTTGAGTCAATCGTATTTCTTTGAAAATTTTCACTCGACTTTTGTGAGCTATTTGTTTTGTTTTTCTTTTGTTTTTTTCCTGTCTTTTAAGAGGAGTTTGTTTAAGGAATTTGATACATGTACACATGAATGCACAGCTGCACACACATAGAGATGCATGATGTTACAGTTGGCTCTATGCATGCACAGCTGCACACGCATAGAGATACATGATGCTACAGGTGGCTCTATGCAGTTATGGACCGGTATCCATTTGTGCATACAGATTCGTGCTGCAGACAGCTCTCCATTGCTCTCTTTTTTGAGGTTCTGATGACTCCTTACCCTGGAGGTTATAATTACGGCTTTCAGTTGGCCATTGGGTTGGGAAGGGCCAAAATCTAGTTCGGTTCCATCCTTGGGCACCCAACCTGACCCAACTTTTGAGCCAACTCAAAGGTCTGGTAAGATTCTTCAAGACTCAACGTGACCTGACAGGTCAAGTTTATGTGCCCAATCGGTCGGATTAAAAAATGGGTCAGGCAGGTCGTGTAACAGGTTGACATGACCTGTTGACAGCCCTAGTTCTGATGACTCCAAACCTGAGAACCGTGTTGCATCACATTGTGGCCTGCAGCTATTCTGGACCTACTCCCTGTAACAGACCTAAAGGAAGATACTGTAGCACATGGATTCTACAGTTTTCAGCAAGTAGATTGAGTTGAATTAACAATTATATCTTTTGATGTATACTTAAGACCTTGTTTTATTGTTTGTCAGGTAGGTAAAATCATGTACCTGCCTACCACAGATTCACGCCAGAGAAAAGAGATAACGGAAGAGTTCTTCAATTACAGGCGTTTGACTCAGATTGAGCTCTGGGACGAATATTCAGCTTATGAACATTGGGCTAAGATTGAGGTATGAATCAGATCCTGGATACGATATTGCTGGAGATCTAGAATCAAATGTAGACCACAAATATATATATATATATATATATATATATATATATATATATATATATATATATATATATATATATATATAATCCTTCTTTTCAACTAAACTAGCTCCCACCTTAGTTTGGATGTTGGAACTCACACATACTTTTTTCTTAATTTGAGGTCCATCATGCTCTCATACTGTCATTCTGAATTTTTTGTTAGCAATATTTCCATTCCAATTCCTAGAAAATTAAGTGAACCTCCAATTGTAACAGAATATGGAAAAGACCATTTTTTCTTTAATTTCGTTCACAAGATGAAATTCCTCTTCTTCTGCAGGTTCCAAAAGACAAGGAAGAGCTTGCTGCACTCCAAGCAAGACTGAAGAAGCGCTTTCCGGTCGATTTATACAATAAAGCACGCAAGGAATTGGATCCCAATAGAATTCTTTCTAATAATATGGTAGAGAAGCTGTTCCCATTATCAGAATCCAGTTGAGGAGCTGTTCCTTTGTTGTGGCACTGGGCTTAGGTTGTGCAACCTCGAGACACCATATGAGTACATCTGGCACTGGGCCTAGATCGTGCAGCCTCGAGACACCATATGAGTACATCTGGCACTGGGCCTCATGCTCAACTTTTCAGTCATAAGTGATTTTAGTGTTTTCGCTAGTTCTTCGGTTTGCCGGTCGTTCTCGATACCAAGTAATCTTCACCATCTCGCCCAACGGAACGCTAAATGAACATCCCTTCAATTGCTTTTCGACATATCTTATATCAGAGGACCCTACTTTTCTGGGGTTTAATATTGCCATGCCCTCTATTTTATTCTGTGGCCATCTCTGCCTCCTCTTTGCTTGCCGTGTATTTTTTACATCTCAATAGAAGTACCCACTCTTTCATAAATAAATAAAAAAGGAAAAAGAAAATGCTAGGGCCCTACCTGACCAAAATTTTAGCTGCCTAACGGGAAAATGCCATATGCCTGACCCAACCCGATGGTACTTCTAACCCGACCCAGCCCGGTAAAAATCCCCTATACTCCAAGATTTTATTTTATGATTTAAAAACTTGGTTGTCACATGAAACTTTGGCGAGTTGGTTGGATCCGGCTGAGTTTCTGGAAGGGTCGATGGAAAATTCAGTTTTTCGAGTCTTATGAGTTTCTCTAATTACTTGAATAAGTTGATACCAAACGATTATTAACTATTTCTTTAAATTTTAATATTATATATAATATATCCGAGTTGACTTAGTTGAGTATTTTTTAGAGTTCGGGTTCGAAAATCATGTTTTATATTTAAAATATCGGGTCAAGTCAATCCAACCTAACATTTTTGCCTGACCCGATTTGAAGTTTTGGTCAGTTGATGCCCGAATTCACAGGTTAGTTAATATGCCTGACCCGGTAAAAAGTCGGTTCTGTTGGGTTAAGCATTAGGTCGACCTAACCCGTTGATCGCCCTATTTCGTACGGGTTCCAAAACTGGTGGACATCACTAAGGCAGCTTCCTTAAAATCTAACTCAATTTAAACGATCATGCGATTGGAGATGAGAAACCCATCTGGATGCCATCCGACTCTTGGTTCACATAAATAGGGATTTCAAAACTTATATATATATATATGTAAAATTTGCACTTTTGGCCTTATAATTTTTGTCGAAATGGTCTTATAATTTCAATCATTGCATAACAGATCAGCTTCAAGTCAAGCCGGTTTCGTAAGATATCGGTCATTATCTTAAGATATCGGTCGCTACTTTAAGATAGCGGCCGATATCCTACGATAGCGGTCGATATCCTATGATATTGACCGCTATTTTAAGATAGCGCCCGCTATCTTAAGATGTCGGTCGCTATCATATGATATCGGGTTGTCGACATTTATAGCGCTAAGTCAAGTATGACCCTTTTAACTAATCAATTTTTATTTTGTAAATATTATAGGTTGAAATGGATGTTTCCCTTCTTTGTCATTTTGATTTCGTCCGTGTGGGAGATAATATTTACAACGGATGACATCGGAGGATTGTCACTGTCACAGAGAACATATCATTTGATGAGTTTATGGAGAAAATGTACAAAGTCAGTAGGACACGACCGGAAGAACATTTTATTATATTAACGGTTTCATTACGCATAGGGAATGAGTTTGTGTTTGTCGAATTGTCTGACTTCGATGATCTTATAAATTTATTCAGAGCATATCATATTGGTGATGGTGTGATAAATATTTATATCGAAAAATTATTAGTCACTATCGTAGCATAAATTTTATCATCTTTAGAAGCATTTCAACCGTTCTACGAAACAAACAAAGATGATCAAGAATGTGAGAAAAACGTCAGATTATTAGATAATGATGGTGTGGAAGCAGAACATTTGATTGAAAATTAAGAAATACGATTTGAAGAGGAGAACATCGCTGCACCGATGATAGCCAACTATGATAGAAATATAAATATAAGATTTCGCCCATACTGTAGGTCTTTGGAGCAATCCTCTTAAGACGTTCCAATGAGAGAAGGCGATGAAGATAAAGGATATTGTCATCAAATGAATCCGATGCATGATGCATTTTAGCTCAACTTCGAATCGGTAAATAACACATTTGCCTGAAATCAGTGAGAAACGTTTTTAGTCGGTCTTAATCTATGTCAATGGCCTTTCGAACCAATAGTTTCGGAGCCAACGATAATCGAGCCTTCAACAGAACAACCTCTCATATTTCAAACATTCTCACTTTGGGCAATCTCAATCTAAACAACTGTACATCAACCAAACGTTCATCAACGGACTCAATCTCAATCACGTAATAATCATCCAGTCGGTGACAGTGATAGTGATCCTGAAAATAATGAAACACCGTTGTCGCCCACTTCGCGTGTTGATATTAATAGGAAAATTGATCAACCTCTAGTAGACGAAGATTATCAGCTTAATGACTCGGAAGGAGAGTATATGAATTCGGATGATGAGGAACTGTATGAAGGGAGACTAATTACCATTGGTCAGGCGTTTAGAAATAAGAAATCATTTCAGAAAGCTCTTAAATAATTTGTAATAGTAAATAAATTTTAAATTAAACCACTAAAAATCAGTCCTTTTCGAGTTACGGCGAGGTGTATTGAAGTAGGATGCGTTTGACGAATACATGCATCGAAAATGGTAGGTGTGGACATGTTTATTGTGAAAACTTTTCGCCCGAAGTTCGGAAGCGGACATCGCCAATGTATGGCATCGTGGATACCTTCATTCGTGAATGATAAGCTATTAAAGGGCTTTGACGAGACTCCTGCTTTAATAATTTTTTATATTAAAAAAAAATATAATATAACAGTATGTGACAGCTTGGATTTCGACAATCCGAAACCCGTGCCATCAGTACAATCCTCCAAACCGTGCCCCATGGATACGTACGGAACATTGGCATATCAAGCAATAATAAGGAGAAAGAACGCATAAGAACTGATGCTAAAATAAATCTCCAATTCTATACATATACTAAAAATCAATAATCCAAAAGATGGTTCTAAACTCATGACTCTGCATGAGTTCAAAAATTCACTTGAACCATTAGTGACATCACTTAGTTACCCTAGATGGTTCGCCAAAAGAATATATCTATTTTATTACATTTCCCAAAACAATTAGGCTTGACATACCAAGCTGCACAATATGCTTTCAAAACTCTCTCTATCAAGGTACATAACAGAGTCTCCTAGAAGAAGTCCTCAGGAGGAGGCTCTAACTCGTCTTCGGGCACGTAGTCTGAATCCCCCGGATCAGCGTCTCCTGAAGCCTCTACGGCCGCTAGCAAAGGACCTGCGACGTATAGTCTAAAGGGTGAGCTACATTCTAGCTCAATAGGGAACAACACAATGAACATATAAGTCAAATCCTCACATATATTCCATGATATACTTAGTATGATGCATTTATGAACTTTATTGAAACAGGTTAAAGAGTACATATGCATTGAAGTTTACTGCTGGTTTACATGTTTAATTTATTATTAACTGTTCATGAACTATACTGAATAGGCCTAAAGAAACTTAAATTTTCAACATAAGTAGTCCCCGAGCAATATAGCATCGAGCCCCGATGGAATACCCTCCATCGTCGTCTAAATAGACAGTTGTTGTAAATATATCATTTTGAATACTACCAAGGTCTTTTTCTCATAGGCTACGTGGTTTAATCTCATCTCAACATCCTTGGGATGTGCTACTGTGTACGGATAGACCACCGTGCCGGTGTACAGATTGGCCGCCGTACCGGTCACAGATATCCTGTCGAGTAAGTCGTGGGTATCCCGCCACATCGGTGGAGTATTCTGTTCAAACCTTAAATAACAAAAATATCAGGTGCTTTACATATAGTTATTCACTGTGTAAATGTACTACTTTATATCAATTAGGCCTTATCAGTCTTTGTTCAATCTTACTTTACAATCTCTCTTACATCCCTAGGATATCTAAATTACTTGCATCACACTGATGCCTTTATCACTTTCTCATCCTCTGGGGATGTCTCATTTTCTTATGTTTACTTGGTGTCACACACACACACACATATTGAAAGGATTATATAATTAAGCATGTTCATTTCATTGGTGTATCATACACACACACACACACACATGGAGATTATATGCTTCATTTCATTTCTATATCACTACATACATGCTCTTATAATCATAGTATATATTCAAGGTGTTTCCTACCTCAAGTCTCTGAAGGTCCAAGCATCTAGGTCTCACTCGGCTCCTTATGCTTGTGTTCACACGTACCACCTATGGTACAACAAAACATATACAACACATCAGTAAAGATGCAATAGAGAAGGTCTAAGACTCCCCCATGAACCCCAAAGTCCAATTAAGAAGTCAAGTCAAACTGCCAAAATCGATTAATTGAAACTCTAAATCGATTAATCGATTCCCAAATCGATTAATCGAAAATCCAAAATCGATTAATCCATCCCAAATCGATTAATCGAAAATCTCAAAGATAGTTAATCGATTCCATAATCGAGTAGTCGAAAATCCAAAATCGATTAATCGAAAAATTCAAAATCGATTAATCGATTTTCCAATTCGATTAGTCTATTTCTCCAAGCCTTATTTCTCCAGCCACTGAAGGCACTCAGTCGATTAGTCGATTTCTAAATCGATTAATCGACTTTTAAAATCGATTAATTGATTTCAAGATCGATTAATCGAACTCGGACATTCATGCTTTTTTAACTTCTAGTTAATCGATTCTCAAAATCGATTAATCGAATTGGCCAGAACTCAGCCCCTTTTCGGGCTGTTCTTCCAAATCTTTTTCTTCTTATTTTTCTTTCTTTTCTAGCATTTTAATTTGATCATTTAACTCATCCTTCCTATAGCTAATGCACAACAAAGTACTCATTTAAATCTAGCAAAATTCACCCAAATCAATCTCCTCATTGATTGAATGGTTAGGGTTCCAGCTTTTGCTCCAACGATTCCAATCACGTTGAATCCAGTATTTATTGCTCGATCCCAACTTGATTTACCATTTGCATTAACTCGAAGCCCTCACTCTCTCTTTAATCTCTCTCTCTCTCTCTTCTTAACTCTCTTCACTAACCAAACAAGAGAAATAACTTCTCTTTTAGGTTTTTAAAACCTTTGTAACTCCTCTTGCTTAGGTGTTGAGCACATACACCATAGATAGGTGTATGTGACTCCAAACTAACATCATATACTATGCTAAGGGTCATACTACATCACAAAATACTTCCATCCTCAAGTCTACTGTTTGACCATCACTTGGTCAACCTACGACCAATGAGGCACGAATCTCGAGGTCACAAGCTCAAATTTTAGAGATATTACATTCTCCCCACCTTGAGAATTTTCGTCATCGAAAATGAACTCAAAGGTGTGTCGATTGGGTACCCCACATACGGGTGATGTCACATACCTGATCACGAAAACTTTACTAATTTAGTCACACACAATGTAAGAAATAGCGTAATGCAAGCAATTTCCAAAATTATATGAATTTTCATTTCATGTGTTCCAAAATTTATAATTGCCAGTTACTCAATAATTACAAGTCAAAATTTGATTACAACACCACAAAAATTCAAAAAGTGATAACAAAATAACCCCATCGCCATAAGCTCACTCCGTCTCCTCTCCCGGTTGGTCTGGTGCTAGGTGACTTGCCTGGGCTGGCTGCTCATTCGTGCATGGCGCCAAGCCGGATGTGCCGGCATCCATCGCACCAAGAGATGGAGTGGTCGCGCTCATAGCCCAAGCTCGCTCCTCGCTTAGGTGTCAGCCTTTGGTAGTCCAACGGATAGATGTACCGCATGGTGTGGTACATTAAGAAGTCCATGCGCCGATTCATCTATTGGTTGTTGGCCTCCATCCGAGCCAACACGTCCTCGATCGTAGGCGCTGGGTGAGCCACTCGTCGGCGATATGTCGATGTAGGTGTGGCAATCGCTGACTGCGACGGTGGCGTAGGGGATGCGGTAGTGTGAGAGCGTGCCCCCTCAGCTGGTGGAACAACGGGGTGTGTGCTCCCCATACTGGCAGGTCCTGATGTGGTGGTGGGGGTGGTGGTGGTGCTATTGCTGTTGGTGCTGCTGGGCCCTCAACTGGTGGGGTCCTCTTCAACAACCTGTAGCTACGACCCCATGAAGCGATGGAGTAGTGCTTCACGTGGTCCGTAGCTTTCAGCTCGTGGGGTGAGATGGCATACTCTGGGGCGTTAAAGTAGCACTCAAGCATGCTCGATATAAGACAAGCACAAGGCATTTCCTCCTTTGGTCTCAAATGACCCTTCATCAACTTTCCTTTGATGTAGACCATCCTCTCTAAGACGATCTTGGTGGCGTCGAACCAATGATCGCAAAATGTCGCGTATAGGGCCTGTTGAACCAACTCCACCCTCTCGGTATCATGGCGCATTGGGTAGAGGTTACACTTGATTATAGAATCAAGCATCTACATGTAGTGGGCAAATCTACCCTCCTAATAGATGATTCAGACCCCTTTTCCTATTGGTCTTCTCGGTCATGATTTTCTCAAATCTCACCTCTTTCGCAAATGGTGGAAAGAGGGTGGTCTCGGGCATGAAATCTAAATAGCAATCTAGGGACTCGTGTATGTGGCGAGGGGTAAAGGTGTAGTTACGATCATCAATCTTGGTCGTAATGATGTCATCAGTCGGACCCTCCGCCAAGCGCTGGTAAAATAGGCAAACTAGCCTAGGGTAGTAACACCCGTGTAGCGGCTTTAATAGGTTACCGAGGCCAGCTTTGACCAAATAGTTCCTAGCCCATTTGGTCTCACCCTCGACGTTGGGGTCGGTAAACAAGTCCTCGTCGATAATATATTCATCCTCGAAATTCTTTGCCGCCCACGACTCATTTGGTTGGTGCAAGTCTACGGGTGGTGGTGGTAATGTCGGTGAAGATTCGTGCGAAGACGCGCTCGTTGAACCAGATGTAGTATCCAATGACGACGGGGAGGGGGTTTGTATAGGCGATGGTGATGGTGGTGGCGGTGCGGCGTTCTTACATCGTACCGGAAGCTTCGAAGCCCTTGCTTCATGGTCAAGCGAGTTCGAGGTGGTGTGATAACTCTCGACCATGCATTCTTCATTGCATCACAACACAATTTTTCTATTAACATTCTCTCCATTGGATAAATTGGCTAGATGGTCAACATTTGATTACAATGGAATGGAAGGTTTAAATCCGCAAACATGCTTGCGGTGGTATAATTTTTGACTCTCAAGCTGTCACAAACAAGTCCGGATATTGTCCTTTCACGTCGGCCTCTTGTTCCCACGTAGCTTCTTCGGTCGGATGATTTTCCCATTGAACAAGCACTAATAGAGTTACTTTTGTCCGCAATACTTGTTTTTTTCGATCCAATATCTCTGTCGGTTCTTCTATCATGCTCATGTCTTCATGCATTTCCAAAGGTTGAATGCCCAAAATGTGATCAGGGCCATTTATATACTTCCTGAGTATAGATATGTGAAACACATTGTGCACCCGATCGAATAGCGGTGGTAATCCAATACGATATGCAACTTCACCTACTCGACCTAGAACCTCGAATGGTCCAAGGTAGCGGGGACTTAACTTTCCTCTCTTTCCGAATCTCATGACGCCCTTCATATGCAACACTTTGACAAACACATGTTCACCCACTTTATAGTCCACACTGGTCCGCTTGATATCGGCATAGCTTTTTTACCTGCTCTGAGCCGCTTTGAGTTTTGCCCTTATCATCCGAACATAGGCGGCATTATCTTCAAGCATTTCGGGTCCCAAAACAAATATCTCACCAATTTCTTTCCAATTGATAGGCGATTTACATCGCCGTCCATAAAGAGCTTCATACGGTGCCATCCCAATGCTCGTCTGAAAACTGTTGTTATATGCAAACTCAATCAACGGTAGGTGCTGATCCCATGATCCTTACAATTCTAACATACACGCCCTCAGCATGTCCTCGATGATCTGATTTACTCGCTCTGTTTGCCCATCAGTTTACGGATGGAATGCTGAACTGAAATCCAATTGCATTCCCATTCCCTCTTGAAATTTCTTCGAAAACTTTGATATATATAATGGGTCACAGTCAGAAACAATGCTACTCGAAATCCCATGCAAACGGACGATCTCTTTCATATATAATTTCACGAGTCTTCCTGCCGTATATATCGTGTTGTAGGGCAAGAAGTGTGATGATTTAGTCAATCGGTCTACGACTACCCAAATAGCATTATATCTCTTCGATGTACGCGGTAGTCTAACGATAAAGTTCATAGAGATTGATTCTCACTTCCACTCTGGTATGGGTAGAGGCTGTAATAATCCAACAGGATGTCTATGATCAACTTTCACCTGCTGACATGTCAAATATCGCGACACGTACTCTGCCACGTCTTGCTTCAAACCTCTCCACCAGTAATTTTTTTTCAAATATTGATACATATTCGTACTACCAGGGTGAATCACGTAGTTTGACTTGTGAGATTCATCAAGAATAGTATGCCGCAGATCGGCATTGTCCGGAATACAGAGACGACCCTTGAACAATAAGGAACCATCTTCTTTCATTGAGAAGTCCGATTTGATGCCTTCAATCACATCTTGACGAATCTTTGTTAGTATCAGGTCTTTCATCTGTAGCTCGTGGATATGCTCAAATATCACTGGCCTTACTGAAATATTTGCCAAAAAGGCTCCTGTGGCTTGCAACTTGATGTTCGCATCATATAGTGTCAGATCTTCAAACAACTTCCATCTGTGTATACCCAAAATCAAACTAGCCAACTGAGCTGAACCCTTCCGACTCAAGGCATCGGCTACTATATTAGCATTGCCTGGATGATACTGTATGGAACAGTCATAGTCTTTGAGGAACTCCATTCATCTGCGCTGCCTCATATTTAGTTCCTTCTGTGTAAACAGATATCTGAGGCTCTTATGGTCGGTGAAAATCTCAAAAGTCTCACCATACAAGTAATGTCGCCCAATCTTTAGCGCAAATATGACCGCTGTCAGTTTCAGGCCATGTGTCGGGTAATTCTTTTCATTCTCTTTCAGCTGTCTCGACCCGTAAGCTATTACCTTTCTGTGTTGGTTGAGTACGCAACTCAAACCATTTTACGAAGCATCACTATAGACTGCGAATCCTCTACTGCCTGACGGAATCGCTAGTACTGAAGTTGAAGTGAGTCTCTTCTTGAGTTCTTGAAAACTATTCTCGCATGTCTCACTCCATTCGAACCTTGCATCCTTCCGTGTAAGTTTTGTGAGTGGTCCCGATATCTTTGAAAAACCCTCAACAAAATGTCGATAATAGCCAGCTAGTCCGAGGAAACTATGAACGTTAGTCACGGTCTTTGACTGCTCCCAATTGATCACTGCTTCTATCTTGGAAAGGGTCAACTGTGACACCATACTTTGAGACGACATGTCCCAAAAAGCTAACTTCCTCTGACCAAAACTCGCACTTGATGAGCTTGGCGTACAGTTGGTGTTCACGCAAGGTTTATAGAGCAATCTTCAAGTGTTCTTCATGTTCCACTTTTGACTTGGAGTATATTAAGATATCATCGACGAACATGACGACGCAAGAGTCTAGGTGTGGTTTAAACACCCGATTCATCAAATCCATAAACGACGTCGGTGCGTTCGTCAACCCAAACGACATCACTAAGAATTCATAGTGCTTGTATCGTGTCCTGAATGCAGTCTTCTGGATGTCCTCTGCCTTAACTCTCAGCTGATGGTATCCAGATCTTAGATCGATCTTGGAGAAATATCATGCTCCTTGCAGCTGGTCGAATAAGTCATTTATTCTAGGCAAAGGATACCTATTCTTTATAATGAGTTTGTTTAATTACCGATAGTCAATGCACAGACGTATTGACCCATCTTTCTTCTTTACAAACAAGGGCGGTGCTCCCCATGGAGACACGCTTGGTCTAACAAACCCCTTATCCATGAGCTTTTATAACTGCTCTTTCAACTCCTTCAACTCAGCAGGAGCCATTCTATATGGTGCTTTAGAAACAGGTTTCGTTCCTGGTGCTAAGTCGATGGCGAACTCAACTTCTCTTTCTGGAGGTAATCCGGATAATTCTTTCGGAAACACGTCAGCGAAGTCTCGCACAACTGCTATCTCCGAAATAATATTCTTCTCTTCCTTATCCTCCTTCAATAATACCAAGTATCCACTACACCCATTTCTGATCAAACGCTCGGCCCTGACTGCAGAGATAAGTGGCATACACGTCGATCTCTCTCCTTGAAATCGAAACGATCTCCTCGTGTTAGGTCTGAAAATGACAACCTTGTTCTTGCAATCCACGATTGCACAATGAGTCGACAACCAATCCATGCCAAGGATCACGTCGAATCCTTGCATATCTAACATGATCAAATTTGCCTGTAGTTCAAAGACGCCTCCATCAATGATTCTCACGATCACGGAGTTGCAAACTTTTTCGGTATCAGCTGATTTCCAGTTGGAACAGTCACAGTTAATACAAAGTCTAGCTCCTCTGGGTTGACTTTCATCTTCTTTGTGAAGCGAGGGGTAGTAAATGAGTGGGTAGACCCCGGGTCTATCAACACTCGAGCCTCATATGTGATGTCGCTTCCTTTCTTATAAATTTGTAACGTACTTAGTCATACACACACACATATATATAATGTACACCATCATACCAAAATTATTATATACAAGTTTCTTTCTATTTTCTATATGGATGCACATTCTCTATCTAAACATTTTTCAAGAATTAAAATTTTTTATTTAAAAGAAATTCTCACCTTGGATCATGTCGTTTGTATTTTGGGCTTCTTGAGCTGTGATCGCATAGGCTCTCCCTTGGAAGATCAGCTTCCTTGCTTGTATCGATCGTGGTGTAGAAGCTGAAGCCGTCTTCCCTTTATTCACTCAGAGCAATCTTTGATCAAGTGGCCCACCTTGCCACATATGAAACTGCCCCGAGTACCTTGCCTACAGTCCGCCGTCTTGTGAGACTTGCCACACTTGGCACAAGTCTCCTGCAGTGTGAAAGATGTAGCTCGTGAGAAACCCTGTGTAACTGTAGCTCCGATAGTGATAGTAAGGCTCTCATATCGTATCGGCCTCCCCGACGCAAGCAATGGAAATCTCTACTGGTTGCTCTGCTGCGCCGGTCTTTGATACCCTCCTTGAAATGGTGGTCTCTGATTGTGGGCTACGAATCTCGACTTTTTATTCACCGGCTCGTAGTTCCCAGTTCTACTCTGATCCACACTCCACCTTCCTTGTTGTTCCCTCTGGCGGTAGCGGTTATTATTTTCTTCTTCAACCACTAATGCCTTGCTCATGACCTCTCCATAGGTCCTTATCTGGAATGGTACTACTCCTCTCCTCACGTCCGGTCTGAACCCTTGCTGAAACCTCTTCGCTCTCATCATCTCCGTGATGACATAGTCAGGTGCGAAGCGAGCGAGTCGCATGAACTCCACTCCATACTCTCTAATAGTCATCTTCCCTTGAACGAGTTGCAAAAACTGGATCTCCATCTGATTCCTCACAACTTCTAAAAAATACTGTTTGTTGAACTCTTCAACAAATTCATCTCACGTCTAGGGCAAATTTGGAGTCTCCTGAGCCTTAGTCCGTGAAACAGACTTCCACTAAGGCCCAGCCTCCCATCTAACATGTAGGCTGCCCAACGGACGCTCTCGTCCTCTGTGCACGTGAGCATACTAAATACTTTTTCCATCTCACTCAGTCAGTTCTCAGCTGCAATGGGCTCTGCCTGCCTCGAAAAGCTAGGAGGTCTCATCCTCCTAAACTCAGTAAATGCAGAAGACACTGGCGGTGCTGGAGCCACTGGAGGTGTTGGTGGCTGATGCTGCTTGTGGGCAGTATGAGCTGCCAAGGATGTTGCCTGCTGTGCCATGGCAGTCTCCATGGTTTCCATAGTGTGCATCATCCTTTGACGCTCTTCTCTATCTTCATTTCTTTCTCTGATTCTCTCCTGTTCCCTCTGATCTCAATCCTGACGATTTTGATCTTGATTCTCTGCCTGATCTTGGCTCCCTTAGCCACCACTGCCTGAAGCCCCTCTATCTCCCATAGGCATTCTATTGGTATTCGAGATAAAATCATCTCGACTACGCAAACTTCTACTATGGCCGCCCCTGGGTCGGCCCCTTCCTCTAGAAGACATAACGGCTGCATGTGAAACTAAAGTTTCGTTAGCAGAAGTCCTTATGCTCTGATAAAATAAAGTTGTCAGACTTTCTAAAAGAAACTGCTATGATACCAACTGTAATAGCTCGGATTTTGACACCCCGAAACTCGTGCCATCAGCATGATCCTCCAGACCTTGCCCCATGAATACGTACGAAATATTGGCATATAAGCAATAATAAGGAGAAAGAACGCATAAGAACTGATATTGAAATAAATCTCCAGTTCTATACATATACTAAAAATCTATAATCTAAAAGATGATTCTAAACTCATGCCTCTGCATGAGTAAAAGAACCCACCTGAACCATCAGTGACATCACTTAGTCACCCTAGATAGTTCGCCAAAAGAATATATTTATTTAATTACATTTTCCAAAATAATTAGGCTTGATATATCAAGCCGTACAATATGCTCTCAAAACTCTCTCTATCAAGGTATACAGCGGAGTCTCCTTGTAATAGCCCGAAAAATCACGCTAAACTATGACCTCGGGATCCATGCCCGATCGGTCATAGGTTTGACCAAATGGAAGTCCAATAGTTAGCATGAGGTGTGATGAACGGATGAGATGTGACAAATTGAATGTCTATGTGGTGTGTGTTGTAATTGTGAAGTCGCATACACCTATCGCGGTGTATGTGCTCAACACACACACGTGAGGAAAGGGATAAAAGGGTTTAATAACCCTAAATGTGTGTTTTTGGTGGTTGAGAGAGAAGTAAAGAAGAGAGAGAGAGAGGAAGTAAAGAGAGGAGTTATTGCAACTGATTTGGAGGGGGGATTCAAGCGATAAAAGCCGGATTCAACACGGGTTGGATCTGTTAGAGCCAAAGCTGGAACCCTAGCCTTCCAACCATTTGATTTGAAATCAATTTGAGATTGATTCAAGGTAAATTTTTGTGAATAAAATACATAGATCGTAGAGGCTAAGTTGTAGTTGAAAATGGTTAGAATCATAGGATAATGGCTTAGAAAAATAGAGGAAAAAGTATGGAAGAAGATTGAGAAGAAGAACAAATGAAGGGTTGGACCGACATTCGATTAATCGAAATTGGGTTTCGATTAATCAAAATTGGCCAGGAAGTTGAAAGGTCAGAGGACCCCGATTTCGATTGATCGATTTGGGTATCGATTAATCGACTGGGAACCTCCAGTGGACCCCAGGGGTTGGAGGAAAGGACTTGAGGGAAATCGACTAATCGAAATGGGATTTCGATTAATCGATTTCAGTTTTCGATTAATTGATTTGGGATCGATTAATCGATTTTAGGAACTCGACTACTCGAATCGAGAATCGACTTTGCGAAACTGAGAATTTCGATTAATCGAATTAGGATTCGATTAATCGAATGAAAACTCGACTACTCGAATTGAGAATCGACTTTGCGAAACAGAGAATTTCGATTAATCGAATTCATTTTGATTAATCGAATGAAAATATTGATTAATCGATTTGAGAATCGATTAATCGATATTGACTTTCGATTAATCGATTTTGGAAATCGATTAATCGAATCAGATTCGATTAATCGATTTTGGAGTTTGATTAATCGACTGAGAAAATTTATGTTGACCTTGGAGTTTGACTTTAAGATTCTTGGAGGGTCTTAGACCTTCTTTATTGCATCCTTTGTGATGTGTTTCACATGTTATGTGGTACCATAGGTGGTACGTGTGGACTAGTGCACAAGGAGCCATGTGGGACCTTGATGCAATGATCAAATGAAGACTTGAGGTAGGGAACACCTTGAACATGTATTTTATTTTACAAGAGCATGTATGTAATGATATAGATTTCAATTCAATTGTTTAATTGCTTAAGAATTGTGAAAAGTGTGTGTGCGTGTGACATCCATAAGAGTTATTCTAATAATCCATCCCCAGGGGATGAAGAAGTAAAGAGATGAGATCATCAGGTGTGATGCAAGTAAATGGATACATCCCAGGGATGTATCCAATGATTGAATCATGTTTGACAGGGCCTAACTGATATAAGATAGCACACTTACACGGTGAATAACTATATGTAAGGCACCGATATTTTTGTTATTTGAGGTTTGATAGGTTACCCCACCGACGTGGCGGGATATCCACGACTGACACGGCAGGATATCCGTGACCGATACGGCGGCGAAACCGTAGGCCAGTGCGGAGGCTTATCCGTACATAGTAAGCACACCCCAGGGGTGTTGATTTGAGACAAGTGAAACCCCACCACCAATCCCCAGGGGAAAGGGGCTTGGGTACTATATTTGTATTCCCAGGGAATACGTTAAAACTGTCTATATAGATGACGATGAAGGGTATCTCATCGGGGCTCGATGCTATATTGCTCGGGGATTACTTAAGTTGAAAGTTTAAGTTTTGCTTTAGGCCTTTTCAAAGATCATTCATGAATAAATGAAAACATAAGTAATGAACAAGAAATGAAATGCTTTTAACTGCTTTTCATCAATAATCGATAGACACATCATGCATGGCATATCATGGAATATATGTGAGTTATAATTTATATGTTCAACCGTGTTTGTTCCCTATTGAGCTAGGATGTTGCTCACCCTATAGACTATACGTCGCAGGTCCACTACTAGCAAATGCCGAGGCTTCGTGGAGACGCCTGAGCCGGTGAGTCGGACCTTGGAGACGAGTTGAGCCACCTCCTGAGGACTTCTTCTAGAGGATTCCGTTGTGCCGCTTTGAGGGCTTTTAGAGAGATTTTGTACGGCTTGGTATGTCAAGCCTTGATTTTGTTTAAAACCATGTATATAAGGAGTTGGGATTATTCTTTTGGGACGAACCATCCGTGATGATTTCTATCATCGATGGTTCGGATCGGTTCTCCATTCATGCAGAGGCATGAGGGTAGAACTGTCTTTTGGGGAGTTAATTAATATAGATTTAAATTCCGCAATTTCATTTATTATACTTTTTGATGCTTGATATACCAGTGTTCCGTGCTTAGCTAAAGGGCACGGTCAAGATGATCGTGCTGATGGCACGGGTTTCGGGGTGCCGAAATCCGGGCTGTCACACTCCTAGAAGAAGTCCTCGGGAGGAGGCTCTAACTCGTCTCCGGGCACGTAGTCTGAATCCCCCGGATCAGTGTCTCCCGAAGCCTCTACGGCCGCGAGCAAAGGACCTGCGATGTATAGTCTAAAGGGTGAGCTACATCCTAGCTCAATAGGGAACAACACAATGAACATATAAGTCAAATCCTCACATATATTCCATGATATGCTTAGCATGATGTATTTATGAACTTTCTTGAAAACAATTTAAAGAGTACATATGCATTGAAGTTTATTGGTGGTTTACATGTTTCATTTATTATCAACTGTTCATGAACTATACTGAATAGGCCTAAAGAAACTTAATTCTTTAACTTAAGTAGTCCCTGAGCAATATACCATTGAGCCCCGATAGAATACCCTCCATCGTCATCTAAATAGACAGTTGTTATGAATATATTATTTAGAATACTACCTAGGTCCCTTTCTCATAGGCGACAGGGTTTAATCTCATCTCAACATCCCTGCGATGTGCTACTGTGTATGGATAGTCCACCGTACCGGTGTACGGATTGGCCGCCGTACCGGTCACGGATATCCTGCCGAGTCAGTCGTGGCTATCCCGTCACGTCGATAGGGTATTCTATTCAAACCTTAAATAACAAAAATATCAGGTGCTTTACATATAGTTATTCACCGTGTAAATGTGCTACTTTATATCAATTAAGCCTTATCACTCTTTGTTCAATCTTACTTTACAATCTCTCTTACATCCCTGGGATGTCTAAATTACTTACATCACACTTATGCCTTTAGCACTTTCTCATTCCCTGGGAATGTCTCATTTTCTCATGTTTACTTGATGTCACATATACACACACACACACATATATTGAAAGGATTATATAATTAAGTATGTTCATTTCATTGGTGTATCACACACACACACATAGAGATTATATGCTTCATTTTATTTCTATATCACTATATACATGCTATTGTAATCAAAGTACATGTTCAATGTGTTCCCTACCTCAAGTCTCTGAAGGTCCAAGCATCAAGGTCCCACATGGCTCCTTATGCTTGTGTTCACATGTACCACCTATGGTACAACATAACATATCAATAAAGATACAATAGAGAAGGTCCAAGACCCCCCCATGAACCCCAAGGTCCAATTAAGAAGTCAAGTCAAACTGCCAAAATCGATTAATCGATCTCCAAAATTAATTAATCGAAACTCTAAATCGATTAATCGATTCCCAAATCGATTAATCGAAAATCCAAAATCGATTAATCGATCCCAAATCGATTAATCAAAAATCTCAAAGATAGTTAATCGATCCCATAATCGAGTAGTCGAAAATCCAAAATCGATTAATCGAAAAATTCAAAATCGATTAATCGATTTTCCAATTCGATTGGTCGATTTCCCCAAGCCTTATTTCTCCAGCCACTGGAGGTACTCAGCCAATTAGTCGATTTCTAAATCGATTAATCGACTTTCAAAATCGATTAATCGACTTTCAAAATCGATTAATCGATTTCAAGATCGATTAATCGAACTCAAGCATTATGCTTTTTTAACTTCTAGACCAAAATCGATTAATCGATTCTCAAAATCAATTAATCGATTTGGCTAGAACTCAGCCCCTTTTCGAGCTGTTCTTCCAAATCTTTTTCTTCTTAATTTTCTTTCTTTTCTATCATTTTAATTTGATCATTTAACCCATCCTTCCTATAGCTAATGCATAACAAAGTACTTATTTAAATCTAGTAAAACTCACCTCAAATCAATCTCCTCATTGATTGAATGGTTAGGGTTTCAGCTTTTGCTCCAACGATTTCAATCACGTTGAATCCGGTATTTATTACTCAATCCCAACTTGATTTGCCATTTGCATTAACTCCAAGCCCTCACTCTCTCGTTGATCTCTCTCTCTCTCTCTCTCTCTTCTTAACTCTCTTCACCAACCAAACAAGAGAAATAACTTCTCTTTTAGGTTTTTAAAACCCTTATAACTCCTCTTGCTTAGGTGTTGAGCACATACACCACAGATAGGTGTACGTGACTCCCAACTAACACCATACGCTATGTTAAGGGTCATACTACATCACAAAACACTTCCATCCCCAAGTCTACTATTTGACCATCACTTGGTCAACCTACGACCAATTAGACACGGATCCTGAGGTCACTGTTTATCGCTCAATTTTTGAGGATATTACACAGTAGGTTACTGGAAAGCATGGAGAGAAAAAAAAATGACGTTAAATGACATTTGAGGTATCTGGAAGGCGCAATTTAAGATGTTATCGTCATATATCGCCGAATTACAGCGGGTCAATCCAGACGTATAGATTGAATTGTGTCTCGAGCCTGATAGTGCATTTAAGAGATTCTTCATGACATTCGGGGACGATGAAAACTTCATGGCATTCGAAGTTTTCGTAATACTTTATGAAGAATAATTATGGTAGATGAAACACATTTGCGGGGACGATACAAGGGAGTGTTGTTAATAACTACAGGGATAGACGGGAATAAACATTTATTCCTTATAGCGTTTGACATTGTACCGAAAGAAAATAAAGATTATTGGGCATGGTTCCTTGATCTATTAGGGAGATGTGTAATCGGAGACTTTGAAAAGCAGTTTATATTGATATCAGGCAGGCAGAAAGGTTTGATGGAAGCTGTGAAAAACGTTTTCCCTAACGCCTTTCATAGCTAATGTATGTGACACCTAGCTCTAAATCTGTTTGATACATATAAGGATATAATCTCTAGACCGCTTTTCTAGGTTGATGCCCATGCATTTTTGAAAGCAAAATTTAAAAGAATTTTATGAAAAATAGAAGACGACGCCCCCCAAAATGTACAACATGGATTAAAGAAATTGGTGATCATTTATGGGTGCGCGCTTATTTTCCAGGAAGGCGTTATGATATGTTGACAACTAATATAACTGAAAGCATTAATAGTGTGTTGAAAATAGCAAGGGAGGAACCGATCGTGAGCATGTTAGAAACTATTCGCACAAAGGTAGCCGAATTTTATCTTCATCGTAAGGAGGAAGGAAATAAAATGACACACGTGTTAACACTGATGACCCAATAACACAGTACGAAATTCAGGATGGGCCCGTCAAAAGAACGTTATACCATATGGTCGTGATACATTTCAAGTTAAACGTGGTGATTACACTCACAGTGTCGATCTAGATAAGCGAACATGTACATGTAGATGTTGGGCTATCCTTGGTTTACCATGTTCACATGCGATCGCCGCATTATTGCGCCGAAACAGAGAAAGAGAGATCCCCTAATTTTGTTAGTACTAATTTACTAGTAACTTATTTATGGAAACTTATAAAGAACACTTTATCCTGACCGTTGACAAGCGCCAATGGACTTCGCTAAGAGACGACATTCAAGTTTTACCTCCGCACAAAATACGTCAAGCCGGTCGTCCGAAGAAAAGGAGAATAAGATCTAAAGGCGAAGTTCGACCATTATGATGTAAAAATTATAACAAATACGGTCATAACCGTCGCTCGTATAAATTTGTTAGAATTTAAAATTAACTTACATTACTTGTAAGAGTACCCTAAGTCAGTACCTTTATTTCTACCCTTATATTATTGCACTTCACTGAAAAAAAATGAATAAAAATGAAAAATCAATTAATCGAATGAATCGAAATCAAAATCGGATTAGTTAGATTCCGTTTGAGTCTTTTTGATATCATATATTGCCAATACCAAACATCATCATCGATCTCAATAACATCTATTGTGATCTCATTAATATTTTATCTCGTCACTATCTTTCATAACATTTTATAATCTATAAAAGATACCTCATGTTTTGAAAGAAATAGGGATCTCAAACTAAACTGCTTTGGATCAGATGATGGAGATCATTTATCATCCAAATAGATTTTGAGATCATGTCCCTACTATCGACCGCTAACTTAAAGTTAGCGAAAAATTAGCGCCCGCTAACATAAGTCAGCGGGTACTAACTTAAGTCAGCTCTTGCTAATATAAGTCAGCGCTCGCTAACTTAAGTTAGCTGGTGCTAACTTAAGTCAACGCTCGCTAACATAAGTCAGCGGGCGCTAACTTAAGTCAGCGTACGCTAACTTAAGTTAGTGAGCGCTGACTTATATTAGCGGGCGCTAACATATATTAGTTTCTAAGTTAGTTTAGTTCTCTAAACATAGGTTAACGTGGGGTGTGTGTGTTATTCAGAACAATTAAAAATAATTGTCTCAGGGTTATTATTATCTATAAAAAGTAGACTTGAACTCAAAGTTATGCTATTTAAGGCTTATTTGATGTATATTTCATAATTTTATCAATGCATAACCTAAATTGTAACAGAAATATTTATAAAAATATTAAAAATTATTACAAAAATATAAAATATAAAGTTTAACTCTTCCCAAACGTGCACATTAAATGTCCGATTTCAACTCTAAATTGTTACATTTGTTTTTCTTCGAAATCAATAGTCTGCCGTTGGGAGAAGTATTCTATATACTTCAAAACATACACACTGCAGTCCCAATCGTTTCTTTGGAGCGGGAGAACGACACTATTGAACGCCGATGCCTTCCACAGTTGATCGAAAGTGGACATCAAACCGGCAGTATAAAGAAGATGCGGAAGGTGATGCAATAGATATCCTTTATGCGCTTCGAACCTCCTTGAACACTCTCGGTCTGCTGGGTCTGTCAACTTAATTTTATGATCAACTAATTAAATTATAGCTAACGCCCAGTGGCTATATTTTAAACTATGTATCGGAAGAAAAATCTGCACAGAAACGGAATCGGAATCTTAAATGATTAAAAATTTAAAAAGTTGTTAACGTTAAATAAAGCGAAGTGTAGTATTAAAAAATATGTCGTTCTACAGTCGACCGCGTAAATTCCGCGTTTATCATTGGTAAGTAGGGGTTCAAGCGGCTTTGAATTGTGACGAACCTGTAACTCGTCACAGTAGGATTGCCACTTATCAAAGTCGTTAAGTGCTGCTAGACCTTCATTATCGACATATTTTTAAAAAAAAATTTCGTCTGCCATAAGCAAGGTTTGAAAGAGGATAATATAATAAGTAAATAAATTAAAAAAAGTGAGTTGAGAGTCATGAATGAAAAGATAAATAAATGAAAGAAACGAAACAATAAATAGTTGAAACCTTATCAGGGCGAATGCAGAAGCGAACCAGCTTTTTTCGGCATTTGTCATAAACATTGAATCGTTGATAACTTCAAGGACTTTCGAGTACGTGCCGATGACTTCATTGTCGAGCCACGAGTATCTTTTAAGGACCTTTAAAATAGCAACTGTGATGTCAACACCCATGATAGTATTGACGATCACATTGTCCTCTTCTCCGGCCGATTCTAAAAACTGAGCATATATTTATGCTCCATTGATTTTGGCTCATCCTCCTCCTCCACAACCAATCTTGGTCTTTTTATAATGGCTTTACTGGTAAGAGTTTTTCTCTTCTTTCAAGCACGCAAGTCATATCCCTCGACTTTACTCTTTACAGTTGATAGTTTCACTAAAATTGATTTTAGTGACGTCGGCTGTGACTCACGAGAAGGCTGGGTAAGGGAGCACCCTCATCACCCACTTCAACTAAAGGTTGTTTAGCAGGAGGTTGAGGTGCTTCAGTAGTGGGTTGAGTGGTTGTTGGTTTAGCGGCAGAAGTTTTGGGGGCAGTGATTTGAGGAATAGGTTGAGGAGCAGTGGGTTTTGGGCCAGTAGGTTTAGGGGCAGAAGTTTGGGGGGCAGTGGATTAATGAGTAGGTTGAGGAGCAGTGAGTTTAGGGGTTGGTTGAGGAGTGGTGGATTGATGAGTAGGTTGAGGAGCGGTGGGTTTAGGGGTTGGTTGAGCAGCGGTGGGTTTTGGGCCAATAGGTTTTGGGGCAGAAGTTTTGGAGGCAGTGGATTGATGAGTAGGTTGAGGAGCAGTGGGTTTATGAGTTAGTTGAGGAGCGGTGAGTTTATGAGTTGGTTGAAGAGCATTGGTTTAGGGTCAGAAGTTTGGGTGACTGTTGGTTGCGTGGCAGTGGAATGAGGGGCAGAAGTTTGAGGAGCAAAAGATTGAGAAGCTGTTGGATGAGTGGCAGTGGGAACAAAGGTTTCAAATAGAACAGAGGAGAGAATATTATCCTGCATAATTATAAAATACATTAAAAAGTATCATTATATTTAAAAAAAATAATATTATTTGCGAATCAGGTTAGCGACCGCATTATCGACCAATAATGTAAGTAATCGGCCAACAACTTACATTATCGGCTGACAACTTACATTATCGTCCGATAATGTAATTTATTGACCGATTACTTACATTATCGTTCGCTCATGTAAGTTATCAGCCGACAACTTAAGTTATCGGACGATAACTTACATTATCGACTAATAATGTAAGTTATCGGGCGATAACTTACATTATCGACCGGTAATATAAGTTGTCGGTCAATAACTTACATGATCGGTCGACAAGCTAATTTTACATTAATCTTTTAAAAAATAATTTTTTTTTAAATTTAAAAAGAATTGGTTTAGTACCTTCGTCAAATGAGATCTGACTGCATCAAAGTCCTTCTTTAGTGCGTCATTTTATTCAGTTAAATTTAGAACCCGATTTTGTAGAGACCCTACTTCATTTTGTAATGCCCTAACTTGCTCTTGTAGGGTCTTCTTGTCTCTCCCTAGCTGTTCAATGGTCAGTGCATTCCCTTTAAGCACTATAAATGCACGTCAAAAGTCACTTTTCATCTCTTTAACAGCTATATGGAGCATATTATATTCTTTTCTAAACTCAGTTACTTCTTTGGTTAGGTGGGGTTGCCTAACCAGCTGTTCTCTTATTGGCTGGAGCTTAATCTCCGATTTGCCCTTTGATTCCATATGTTGATATACAACGACCTTATACTCAATATTTTCATCGCTGTCATCATCGTCATCCTCATCGTCATCAGTGTCATCTCAACTCTTCGACTCTTTTTTGAGGACGTGTCTCGTAACTTGGGATATCGTTGTATTCATATATATTTTCTTAGGAGTGAGGCTCTTCGGTCTTTTCCTGCTCTCTTTCTATCTCTCTTTGTATAAAAAAGAGTCGAACCGATCGATACTGTAATTTGTACTTTACTACTTCAAGCTCTAAGATAATTTTAGACTTAAGAAAATTTTCTCGATATAAATTAGGATTACGACTAAATTTTAAGCCTTCCCATTTTAATAGCCTCGGAAATGGATCTTTCAGCTCAGTAAGAGCGGTGGCGACTCCAGGAAAGTGCTCAAATGCCCAAATTTGTAGGGCGATAGTACATCCGTAGATGTTGTAATGCCCCTTTTTTTACTTTTTCATCATTTTCCTTCTGACGTTCGCTTTCGATATGCAGTTTACTAAAATTTTGTAAACTATCAGGCCCCACGGAAACTTGTTGAACTCTTCAAGGTTATCTACTAATGCCAAGTACCGTGTGTCCACTTCCTGGTATGTGTCCGGAAGTAAGAAAGAACATAAGAGAAACAACAATGATAGTTTCAAAAATTTATCGTTGGATAGATTGGTACTATCAACTATTTACGAGATCTTTTAGCCGACTTCCCAAGAAAGAATTTGTATCGAATCGTTTCTTTCTTTGGCACGGCCACTTTCTCAGACTCAGGTTTCGTCAACATGTTCAGGCCTAAAATCAATGCTATATCGGACTCTTGCAGTAGTACATTGGTATTCCTAACCTTGAAAACATTATCTTTAACCCAAAAGCTTAAATTAACATCAACCAAGTTTCCAATGAATCCTAATTTCTCATTAATCCTAAATAGATGACCGAAAATTGAATCATCTAGAATCTTCTTCATCTCTTCGTTGCAGTGCGAGTAAAATTTCCTAACATTAATTTCATAATATTTCTTGAAGGGCTTTAGAGACATAGTCATTTTACAATCACTTAGTGGGAACTGCAAAATATATAAAAACAATTAATTTACAAAATAAGTGAGGTTAAAAATATTTCGCTAACTTACCGCTAAGTTACATTATCGCCCGACAACTTACATTATCGACCGATAACTTATATTATCGGCCGCTAAGTTATATTATCGATCGACAACTTACATTATCGGCCGCTAAGTTATATTATCGCCCGCTAACTTACATTATCGTCCGATAATATAATTTAGCGGCCGATAATATAACTTAGCATCCGATACTATAAGTTATCGGTCGATAATGTAACTTAGCTGTCGATAATATAAGTTATCGGTCGATAATGTAAGTTGTCTGACAATAATGTAACTTAGCTGCTAATGTAAGTTATCGGTAAGTTAGCGGTAAGTTAGCAGGTTAAGTGAGAAACATAATGGATGACTTTATGTGTTTAAATGTAAAAAAATAAATTACGTGAAAATTTTCTATGACTTTTTCTCTGCTTTGTCGTCGATATGCCGTTGCTCTCTTGGTTTTTACAGAAAAGTTAAAGTTAAAGTGAAGGAGTAAAAAATGAAAAATAATAAAGTTACTTTTGCACTGATCTTAAGCATTAAAATATTAATTAAATAAGAAGGTCGGTGTAAATTTGAATATAAGAGGTCGGTGCTGACGTGAAACCGACTTGGCTTGGAGCTGACCTGTTATGCAAGGATTGAAACTATAAGGCCGTTTCTGCAAATACGCAAAATTATAGGGCCAAAAGTATAAATTTTCATATATATATATATATATATATATATATATATATATATATCGGCTATCGGCAGGGTCTCACATAGATATATATATATTGGCCAAATCGGCCAATAATAAACTCTTATTTTCAAATGATTAAAAATATAAGATAATAAAATGTGTAGTCGAAAGGACATTTTTAATATTTTATGCAGTTCATATTTGACACATTGGGTGATATAATGCGATATTGGCCAATATGACCTTATATTGGACCCCAAATAGAATGGGGGGTGTATATCAGCTTAGATGAGGCCTAATCCGATACATATCAGCTATGTGCCTATTGGAATCAGGGGTGTATATCATCCGGGACGGAGCCTAGCCCAATAGGTATCGGCCATATGCCCTATTGGATAGGGCGGATATTTAAAATCATGCATACAAGGAGATGAAAGTCTTGCAATGTGGTGACCAAGGGGTCAAATCGGGTATTGGTTCATGGAAGATTGATATGAATTGGCTGATAGCAATACAGAGGTCAAGTTTTTGACAAGCTGGATTGATATGCTGACAAGATGGTAATAATAAATCTCCGGTGTCCCTCTGATAGCGCCCACTTGTTTACTGAAAGTGCACACGTCCTAGACCCTTTGACAAATGTTGATTGTGTCGGATCAGATGATGGAGGTCATGTTTCACCCAGATCTTCCACACAATAAATCTTGAGATCATGGTGCACCTATCAGATGGTAAGTTCTTGATTAAATGTATCACAAATCCCTAAAAAATGGGCTTAAAATCATGTTTGAGTGTGACGTGTGCTATATGAGTCAAGGGCTAGTTTTTGGGGATATGTGGCACGTAATCAAACGCTAAGTGTTTGATAGGTGCGTCATGATCTCAAGATCTGTTGTGTGGAAGATCTGGGTGAATCGCAACCTCCATCATCTAATCCGACACAATCAATGATTTTCAAGGGGTCTAGGACGTGGGCACTTTCAGTAACTAGGTGGTTAACTAGGTGGGCGCTAACAGAGGTACCCTTTTCCCTAACCTTGCGGTAACGTGTACGCTGGCGAGCACTGTTGCATCATATGAGGTTGACAACACAAAAAAAAGTAGCTAAGAGGGCGCGATACCCCGATACGCAATACCTGATACGTATCGGGGCCAATACGTATCAATATCGGCCCATACATATTTGATTCCTTGGTGGTGACATTGATCATAACTATGAAGTCTATATGATGCATCACTTGATTCTTGAGCATAGTAACCGAAATCGACTGTTTGAAAATTTTATGGAGTATATCAGGAATTAGTAGCAAGTTTTTCAGAAAGCTACGAGTCTTTGGAAAAATTTGTGACTTTCCTGAGTAAATCACAATTATTTCATGAACTTTTCAATAGATACAGTTTTTTAATATTTATTTTTACTGTTTATTCTTTTTTTTTTTGAAATGATTATTCCAGATTTTTCTGATATTTTGTTGAATTTTCTAGTTATTCCTCTTGTCTGACCTTTTTATACTTTTTATACTTTCTTCTGATTTTTCTCATTTTCTCCTTCCTTTTTTTAGTAAATTTTTACTATTTTTTCCCAACTAGAACGTTCATTACTTATAAATTGCACCTTGAGGAAGAAGATTCTGTTGTGTTTAATATTTATTTATTTTTTTCATTTTTTATGAATTTTTGCCTTTTTACTGGGTGCCTGCCTCCTAATATTGTTAGGATGCATTCGAAATTTACTATAACGAGATATGGTTATATGTAAGTTATTGGGCTCGAGCAAATGACTTTTCATGGTCATATACTGTTTACTTTAATCTCTATCGCCTAAGTATAGATGCAAGAAGAAGGTAACAAAATAATACTAAAATAAATCAATTAATGATAAGACTTGACTGATTTACCACTTACCACACATAGATTGCATTATTGTAAATAAATGATAACGCTGAACATATGCATGCATTGATTCATATGTTATTGATTCTGATTGTTATATTGATAGGCTTATGGATGGATCTTGATTGATTTGTTTACATTGTTTCTTAGTTGCTCATATTTTAGATTCACTCTTTGCTAATTTCACACTATACCTATGTTAGTTTGGTTGGGGATCTTTTGCGTATCTGCTAAGGTTTTCATATAACTTCCACCCTTTATAACATACATTCAGAATATATTTGAGTGTTTAAAGTAGGACTGGATCATACATTTCATGATACATCAAAACTTCAGTGACAATATATAAGGAAGACTACAAGAAAGTGTGTGGTGTGACGAGGGCTCGCGGCATGGCCATCTGGGTCAACCGCAAGGCTACTTGTACCACTAGTGTTGGAGTATTGGTGGATAGAAGCTGGGGCATCATAGACGCGTCACCAAGCCATGAAGACTTCGCCATAGGTACTCTAAATGCTTTGGTCGTGGGCCACAAGGGCACGCGACATAGTGGCAGATTGGGTTCGTGACACAGTGCCAACAGGGCACGCTATGCGATTGCGACACAGCCATATGAGGGAAGATGTGGGGCGTTATGAGCGTATTGGAGTAGTGAATGGGCAGTATGTCAAGCTAATACGTTTGAGGTTCTCTCGTTATTTCGCCTAAACTGCTGTTTTACCCTTATATATGGGGAAGTGATCTTAGCAGCTACGCGACATGTCACTAGCTTACGATAGCCTTGTGGGCTTGAGGTCGTACATCCGGGCCTTGCTTGGTGTTTGTTCGCTCTAATTACGTCGTATGCTAAAGCCATCGTGTTTGGGATAGTTTGCAACCACCTCCACGGTGCGGGTTCAAACCTAATGCGGGGTTGCCCCTTTACTAGTCACTGCATATCGCACTATTAATTTCATTTGAGAATTCAGACAAACTCTAACCTAATGCGTTATCGTGCAGGCTTGAGACTTGAGTAGGCTGACCTAGCCAGGGGAACTAGGTGCCGCATGAGAGTTTATGTCGCAATGAGTGACTTCGTGACAGTTGGTATCAATGCTTTAAAGATGGCCGACACTGAGGTGATCAATGGTGAAACGTGACGGCATACAAGGGAACGTTTAAATGATTTGAAACTTCAGACGGAACTGTTTGAGATAGTGGTGTCGTTTGTAGCAGACCATGGAGAACGGTTGAACAGGCAAGAGGAAAACCACACCATGTTAGTGGAGAACGTGGAAGTCCTTATTGAAGACACGAGGGGCACCATTGAAGTCGATTACAGATTGATTACTTGACGACTAAGGTGAATGTCTTAATGAGGTTGATAGGCACTAGGGCTGCTTAGCATCCATAAGCTCCCCCACAAAAGGTGAAGATACCCGAGCTACGATGCTACAGGAGAGCTCATGATGTAAAGGAATTGGAGAATTTCTTGTGGGACATGGAGCAGTACTTACGTGTCATGCCACCCACCACAGAAGATATGAAAGTGGTCACAGTGACCATGTACCTAGAGGGGGATACTAAATTGTGGGGGTGTATGCGTTACGAAGAGATCCAGTGTGGACGTTGCGTCAATAATACCTGGGAAGGCCTGAAGAAAGAGTTGAAAGCTTAGTTCTTGCCAGAGAACGTTGAGTTTATTGTTCGACGTAAGTTATAGAAGTTGTAGCATACAAGCACAGTGAGAGAATACGTGAAGCAGTTCTCCGCCTTGATGTTGGACATCAAGGACATGCCCAAGAAGGACAAATTATTCTACTTCCTCGAAGGCCTCAAGCCATAGACACAAGCTGAATTGAATAGAAGAGGAGTGCATGACCTTGCAACCGCACAGGCTGCTGTAGAGCGATTAACTGATTTGGCCTGTTGGATCAAAACAAGAAGAAGTCGCATGAGAATAAGGGTGGTTCGAAGAATCTGATGAAAGACAATAAAAGAGGCAAGACCGACACCCACGAAAAGAAGTCACATGGGAAAGAGTCACATGTCAAGTTAGCCAAATCAGCCAACTATGCGTCGAAGTCGGGTTGCTTTCTGTGTGGAGGGCCACATTGGGTGAAAGATTACTCACAAAAACAGTCTTTGAATGCTCTTTAGGCATCTGCTAGTGCTCCTCCACCTCCTTCCACTGAGGAACTAAGAATGGGGGCAATCAGGTTGTTGAATGCCATAAAAGGGCATGTTGAGAAAGGAATGATAGTTGCCCCAAAGGGATTGATGTACGTCGAGGCGTGCATCAACGAAAAGAATACCCGTGCCATGGTGGACATGGGAGCGACGCACAACTTCATAGCAAATAAATAAGCACGTCGCTTGGGACTGAAGCTAGAGCAAGACTCTAGCCGGATAAAGGCCGTGAATTCTAAAGCACGTCTCATTACTGGTCTAGCAAAGGACGTAACTATTAAGATAGGGTCGTGAACCGGAAAAGCAAACTTCATGGCTGTGTTGATGGATGATTTCTGAGTTATCCTTGGGTTAGACCTCCTGCACCAAGCCAAAGTCGTACCCATGCCGTACCTTGAGTTAGTGTGCATGTTTGGGGAGGAAACCCCTTGCATGATCCTAATCATTCAAAAAGGCAAAGAAGTGGAGGGTGTTGAGTTTATCTTGGTGCTCCAACTCAAGAAGGGACTGAAGAAAGGAGAACCTACATTCCTTGCTGCACTGTTTGAAGAGAATACGACAGGGGCAACAAAAATTGTGCTAGAGAGAGTGTCATGACTACTAAGGGAATTCTAAGATATCATGCCGCCTGAGTTGCCAAAGGTGTTGCCACCCAAGAGACTAGTGGATCACCGAATCGAGTTGGAACCAGGTGCGAAGCCTCTGGCCAAAGCTCCCTACAAAATGGGTCCTCCTGAGCTCGCCGAGTTGCGTCGGTAGTTAGATGAGTTATTAAGGGCAGGGTTTGTTCGATCGTCGAAAGCTCCATTAGGCGCTCCAGTCATTTTTCAGAAGAAGCACTATGGTGGCCTTCGATTATGCATCTATTACAGGGCTTTAAACAAGGTCACCATCAAGAACAAGTATCCAATGTCATTTATTGCCGATTTGTTTGATCAGTTGGGTAGTGCGAGATACTTTACTAAGCTAGACTTGAGATCTGGCTATTACCATATGCGAATCATCGAAAGAGATGAAAGCAAGACTACCTGCATGACAAGGTATGGGGCCTTTGAGTTTTTGGTGATGCCCTTTTGGCTGACTAATGCACCAATCACATTTTACACTGATGAATGAGTTGATTCACACTTACCTCGACAAGTTCGTGGTGGTGTATCTGGACGATATCGTCGTATACAGCAACACGTTAGAAGAGCATCTCGTCCACCTTCAAACCATCTTTAATGTACTGCAAGAGAATCAACTCTATGTGAAGACAGAGAAGTGATCGTTTGAGCAAGAGCAGATCATGTTCTTAGGGCACCGTATTGGGGGAGGAAACATCAGCATAGACCTTGAGAAAGTTTGTGCAATCCAAGAGTGGGCAGTGCCAGAAGGGTTGACCGAGCTACGATCATGTTTGGGCCTCGTCAATTATTAGAGAAGGTTTATCTCTGGATATTCGCATCAAGCATCGCCTTTGACCATCTGTTGAAGAAGGATCGACCGTGGCATTGGTCCGAGAAGTGCCAGAGGACATTTAAGAATCTGAAATCAGTGGTCATGAGTGACCTCGTGTTGAAGCTACCCGATCACTCTAAGCCATTTAAGGTGTACACGGATGCCTCTGATTATAAGAGGAGTACTAATGCAAGAAAAATATCTAGTGACCTTTGAGAGCAGAAAGTTGAAAGATATCGAGCGGCTGTATACGGTTCAAGAAAAAGAGATGACAGAGGTAGTACATTGTCTAAGGACGTGGAGGCACTAACTACTTGGGTTCAAGTTCCTGGTGATGACTGATAATGTTGCGACCTGCTACTACCAGACGCAGAAGAAATTGTCGCCGAAGCAGGCCCGTTGGCAAGACTTTCTAGTCGAGTTAGATATGGACTTGGTGTGCAAGCCCGGCTGGACCAATCAGGTTGTAGATACTTTAAGCCATAAAGCAGAGTTGGCAGCGTTAAAAATTCAAGAGCAGGCTGCAGCTAGCCGCGTTAGTTTAACTATCACCAATCAGTTGCGTAATGGGTTAAAGCTTAATCCTCTTGTGAGAACTATCATATAATAGGTAGAAGAGGAGAGAACACGTTAGTTCTTGACTAAGGAAGGATTGTTGGTGACCAAGGGGGGCCGTTTCTATGTGCCAAAAGTGAGAGACCTTAGGAGAGAGCTCCTTAAGGAATTCCATGATACATTGTAGGCAGGTCATCTGAGAATTCATCGCACACTCGCCTTGTTGGAGAGGCATTTTTATTGGCCCAAGATAGAGGATGATGCAGAGGAGTATATCAGGACCTGCCTGATATGCCAACAGGACAAGATTGAGAGAGCCAAGCCATTTGGGCTCTTGCAGCCTTTACCAGTGCCATCATGACTATGGGAGAGCGTCTCCCTTGATTTCATCTCTGCTTTGCCAAAAGTAGGGGAGCTCGGATCCATCCTGGTGGTTGTGGATCGGTTTTCAAAGTATACCACATTCATTCTACACCATTATACTGCACAACAGAACAGGCAACACGGTTGTTCGTCAGCAACATTGTGAAGTATTGGAGAGTGCCACAAGTGATTGTTAGCGATAGAGATCCGCGGTTTGCTAGCAAGTTTTGGTCAAAGGTATTCAAGCTTTTGAGGACAAAATTAAACTTCTCATCTAGCATACATCCTCAAACTAATGGTCAGACTGAAAGGGTGAATGCCATTCTGGAGCAGTATTTGAGACACATTGTGAGTGCCAACCCGAAGAACTGGGTTCAGTTGTTAGACATAGTATAGTTTTGTTTTAATCTGCAGAAGAGTTCAGCCTCGAACAAGAGCCCGTTTGAGTTGGCAACTGACCAACAACCTTTGACGCCTTACACCGTTACCATGGGATACACAGGATCGAGCCCATCAACCTACCATTTTGCAAGAAAGTGGCAGAGAAATACTGACATCGCTAGGGCCTATCTGGAAAAGGCCGCTAAGCAAATGAAGAAATGGGCCGATAAGGGATGACGACCTATCGAGTTGAACGTAGGTGACAAAGTTCTGGTAAAACTTAATCCTGAGTAGCTCAAGTTTTTCAGAAGGAGACACACAAAGCTAATTCGCAAGTATGATGGACCATTCCCAATCACGAAGTGGATTAATGACGTTTCGTTTCAAGTGTAACTTCCTCCTTGGCTGAAAGTACACCCAGTATTTCATGTCAGTTGCCTAAAGTCGTATCGAGCATATTCGGAGGACCCCGCGAGAAGTTTATCAACTCGCACTGCACCAAATGCTGGTTTAGAGTCGAAGAGACAGGTGAAAGAGATCCTTACTCACTGACCCAGTAAATGGGGAGATGACAGTCAGAATGATTTTCCTTTGGAGTACCTTTTGAAATAGAGGGGCCTACTCGAGGCCAAAATTACTTGGAAACTTGAGAGCGACCAACCATCTTTCCAAGAAGCTTTAAATAAGTACTTGAAGCGCGTTGACGAGGGACGTCAACGCAACTAAGTAGGTGAGGATGTGACGGGGCATTGCGACATGGCCATCTGGGTCAGCCGTAGGGCCACTTGTACCACTAATATTAAAGCATTGGTGGATAGAAGCTGGGGCATCATAGGCGCTTCACCACGCCATGAGGGTTTTGCCATAGGTACTCTAAAAGCTTCGGTCATAGGCTACGAGGGCATGCGACATGGTGACAGATTGGGTTCATGACACAGTGCCAATAGGGCACGCGATGCGATCGCGACACAGTCATATGGGGGAAGATGTGGGGTGTCATAAGCGTATAGGGAAGTGATCTTAGTAGCTACGCGACGTGTCGCTAGCCTAAGTGATCCCTATCAAACACGTATGATAGTCTTGTGTTCTTGTGTTCGTGCAACCGAGCCTTGCTTGGCGCTTGGTCGCTCTAGTTACGTCATGTGCTAGAGCCATTGTGTTTTACATGGTTTGCAATCACCTCCACGGTGCGGGTCCAACCCCTATGCGGGGCTGCTCCTTTACTAGTCGTTACGTATCGCACTATTAATTGTATTTGGGAATCCGTACAAACTCTAACCAAATGTGTTACCGTGCAGGTTTGAGACTAAAGTAGGTTGACCTAGCTAGGGGAACTAGGTGTTGCACGAGAGTTTATGTCGCAACGAATGACTTTGTGACAATGGGCTGCTAGATACTAAAAAAATTTATGAAAAATTTATAAGTCCACAATGATTGTGGCTTATGAATTAAGGAGTTTCACATGTGATTCTGAATGAATGAAAGAAAGTGTTAAAAATTATATAAGTATTCGACAATGAAATCATAATTGTTGGATCAATAGAAGAAATAAATAGTCCTTTCTAAAGCATAAAAAAAAGTGAACATTTACCTTTTATTGATATAAATGAGTTATGTTTTCCTTATTTCAACACTTGGATTGCAAGGAAAGAATCTCAATTTCTTTACTAATTACTAAGTAGATGTTATGTCTCTTATAACACTTGATAGATTTCATACATCATATATACATGTGAATGGTGGATGAAAATTGAGTTAAAATAAATTAATGTAATCATCTATTGGAATTGTTAGAAAGTTTATAAAAGTCTCCTCATATATTGTAATAACTTATTGCATTGGGCTATGAGCAAGTCACAACACAAAGTTTTATGTCCTCGTGTAGAGGTAAAAAAGTCAAGTTGTGACCGACTATGATCTCTAAATTACTCGATGAATGTAAGACATTTGGTTGTAAATGAATATTCAAGACCGAATACGACACTAAAGGTAATATCAAATAATATAAAGGTATGTTCGGTTCATTGTAAAGGCTTCCCCATAAAAATCACTTTCCCTGTAAAATTATGCTGACCGGATTACATGTAAATTTACTTTTTCTCATGTAAAAAACATGTTCGTTTCACTGTAAAATAAGCCTGTAAAGTTTACTCTTTGTAAAATATAGAGTCATTAATACTTTTGCAAGCAATATTTTAGTTTTACAAGCCATACCTCTCGTAAGTCAAAAAAATTACAGGTACTTTTGGTGGCATAGTCCATGAGAAAACACGGTGAAACGAACAACCCTTGCCGTAAAAAATCAAGCCATTGGGGTGATATTACAAGCTTTCCCTGTGATCACCCCTTTACACAGAAACGAACATACCTTAAAACTAGACTTATAGTCAAATGTTGTACTTAGCATGAGGGCATTTATTATATAAAGACCTTCTCTCCTGTATCTAAGAAAAACTTGTAATCTTTATGGAACCAGTTGCTCCTTATGATTTGGAGTTGCTGATCGCTACTTATATGTGTATCTAATTAAGTCTTAACCTATTGCAAGGGCACAATGGAAATTATAGTTCTAGCATAGGATTGTTCCCACGAAGATAGGTTTATTTGTACGTATATATATATTAATTTTCAGAAAACTTATACTTATCTTTTAAGTTCCTAAACTACTTGAGAAATATGAATAAAGAATGGTTTCTGTAACAACCCTTATTTTGCTATATTTGACTCATTGACCCTGGATGGTCGTGCGACTGTTTTGACCCAAGTCAAACATTTGACCTATATAATGTGGTCTTGAAACCCAATGGTTATGATTAGAGTTATGCACCAAACACTTTAAACGCCAACCGGTACCCTGTGTGGAGTGTATACATGTTTGTGTACGTTGCACTCTAACCTGGACCCAATTTTCGAACATTGGGCCTCTACCCGAATGCGCCAACTATTTGGGCCGACTTAGGCCTCAAACCAAAAGTCAATTAGAGCCTCAAACTTTTTGAACCCATAGGTCCTAATTAGGCGCGTGCTCGTTAGGAAATGCGTCACCATTTCGAATTTTTTCAAACGAGATCGTTTCAGGTCAGTTTGAACCTCGTTTAAGACTTTTGGACAAAAGCTCATATATCATGGCGGTGTATTAACTTAGTGTCAAATCTCATGTGACCAGGTGGTTTGGGTGTGCAAACCCCACATTGAACCAAAAGTTATTTTGTATAATAATAACAACTAACTTGGGTGTATGCGCTTTACACCGAACTAGGCCCTTGGATAAGGCTTAACACCCAAATGGGTGTATGTGCTTCATAAGGGAAAATCCCTTTTTTCTATAAGAAAGCAAAACTTCCTTTGGAAGCTTACCTATTTGCAAAATTTGGGGGTTTTGGTTTCTAGAGAGAGAAAGAGAGATAAATTGGAGGAGATCGCTCATGTGGGCGTCCGAAACTCCGGTCGGTACCGTTGAATTCGAGGTATTAGCCTCGTGTTAGTTTTGTGCGCCAGAGAAGTAGCTAGATTCTGATGCAACCGAAATCCGTGAAGAAATGAAGGTTTTATCCCTTCAAACCCTCTTTTGATTTGGGTATTTCGATGTTCCGAAGTCCGTGGGTCGCGTAAGAGTTTTGTCGCGCGTCAAGAAGAGATTTTAGCCTTTGATCGTGCCAAAACGATCGTGAGAAGTAGGTTTCAAACCTTTACACTTGCAATAGGCGAAAGCGTCGATAATTTCGATCTCCGCTCATTGTACGTGTCGATCTCGCGAGATTGAAAGGTAAGATTTGATTTAAATCGGTTATAATTAGTTTAGTATTGAATTATGGGTGTTTGGAATGTGTGCCATGAGTTTTGAGTGATTTGGATTGAAGAAAAAGAAACCCGACGAGTTTCTGTCAAATTCGATCGATCGAATTTTGAATCGATCGATCAATTTTGACAAGGCATGGATATGTAAGAAATTCTGAAGAAATTTGATCAATTGATCAAAATGAAATTCGATTGATCGAAATGAAATTCGATCGATCAAAATTGGAAATCGATCGGTCGAATTTGACAGAGCTTGTCGACACTATTTTGGTATTTTAGTCGTAATTTTCTATCTCGTTCTCAAAATTGCATGATTCTTGAGGCGTTGAAAATAGGAAAACGATCTCTACAACTTTTATGAGTTAACCAACTCCTAAATCAAATGTTTTTAGAGTCCAAATTGAGTGAGAAGTTGGGTCAAGTTTCGAGTTAGCACATTTTGATTGAAGTGTCGATACAGCTTCGGTATTTTGGCGATAACTTTTTACTCCGAACTCCTATTAATGCGAATCTTATGGAGTTAGAAAACGGACAATAAGATCTACAATGTGTATTAACCAACTTTTGAATAAAATGTTTTGGGGGTCACAATTGAGTTTGAATTTGGGTCAAATTCTAGGTTAGCACGAACTTGCCCAATTCTGTCTTGGTTTTGAGAAAATACTTAAATACATCAAGATTAATAGTTATTAAGGTCAATCCTTAATACATCGTGTATTTGTGATGTAGATTGAGAGCGAGAAGCCATCGATAGGACTTTGCTTGGCTGCACACAACTTTGAGGTTAAGGTAGGAGAAATTCACCATCTAATTGCATTTTTTATTTTTGTTCATAGATAATGTAATATAAACAAATGTTTTATAACTATTTTAGAAAATATGAAAGCTTTGAAGTATGAATTTTTAATTAATCGCATGTGTGTGTGTGTCCATTTTATTTATGTATCGGTTTTTGTTCCGTTTATGTATCTGCTTGTGTTTCGTTCCGTATCCGTTTGTATTTCGTTTCGTTTACGAATTCGTTTATGTTTCCGCTTGGGAATTTAAATTGAGAACCGTGTGAATCTAAAATCAAGTGGCAAAGAGGGGTTGAGGCCTCAGGGTTTTTACCTTGTTCCCGCTATGGGATGCTTTGGCCCAATGATATGCTATGTTCATGATATGTTCTAACTTTGATATGTTTTGTTCCCCGCATATGGGATGCCTACATGATTGTGCCTTGATTATACTTATGTGCAAAGAAGGGTTGAGTCCCCGAGGTTACGACCTTGTTCCCGCTATAGGATGCTTTGGCCTTTTGATATATATGCTTTTTTTCCCCGCATACGGGATGATTCGGTTATATGCATGTGCAAAGAGGGGTTGAGTCCCCGAGATTTTTTACCTTGTTCCCACTATGGGATGCTTTGACTTTCGGATATGCATGTTCTATTCCTTGATACATTCTCGTTTCTTATATGCTTTGATTTGATGATATGTTATTCTGTTTCGTTATATTCTCAGCATGACATGTCAATGTTTTTAACATGTTTCTACTTTGATATATTTTGTTTCTGATTTACGTCTGTTTCCCGCTATGTTTTGTTCTGATTTGTGTTCATTTCCGATATGCTTTTTTTCCGCTTCGCTTTGTTTGAAAAATGAAAATATAATATTTGTAACTTTGTTTGACACGAAATTATTATGAAATTCTATTACTAAATCTATGCATTTAAATGATAAGATGTGAATTGTATGCGAATTTCATCTACTGAGCTTAGATGTAGCTCACCCTTCGACTATACGTTATAGCTATAACTCGAGATCTAGACTTGGAGAAGAAGATCTTCAGTTTTGTGGATTTATGCCTTAGTCAAGGATTGTAGATTAGCACGTTGTGGACTTTGGTGAGTTTAAGCTTCATATGCATATTGTACGCCACTGTTTGGTGATGGTCGGCCATCACTAGTGGTTTGTTTTAGTTATTATTCACGTTGGATATTAGAACTGAAGATTTAAATTATGCCATATATTTTACCTACTTTAATTTTTGCATGTGTGTGGATGTACTAAGTATTCTGTATCAGATTGTAATCTACGATCTGGCGGTCTGAGTTTTCCCATTAAGTTTAACAAAAAAAATTATTTCGGAAAATTCGGGTTGGGAAAATTTTGGGCTATCACCGTTTCTTAAACTAAATTTTACATAAAATAAATCCTACATCCTCTTACTTTAGATTATGGTCGTCAATGACAATCTTCAGCTATCGAATGCTTATAATTTTAAAATACCGTTATATTATATCTCAGTCTTCTAGAATTTGGACGTCAATCAAAAACTAGCATCATTCAATATAGATTTATACTAATCTTTAATCTACCAAAAATTTGGGTGTCAATCAAACTCTAGAAAATTAAATATGGAAAATGAAAATCATTACATTAATCTGCAAATCTCAACCTGAATCGTCAATTCAAATTAGAACTTGAAGATGCTTACAAAACAAGAAATTGCATAAAATAAATCTAAACTAGAGAGCAATAAAATTATATCTTTCACCCCTCAGCCACAGTCGTCAATTGTTTCTGTGAAACTACAGATATCTACTCTAATCTTTCAGCTCTCAATCTCAGTCGTCAATTGTAATTGAGGAACCTTGTATATCTAAACTAAACTACTCTAATTTGATCGAAAGAAAACCCAACCTTAGGCGTCAATTGATGCTGAAAATTTCTTCGATGATTATTCCTATGTCAAGCCCTCTTATTTATAGATCATAAGGGGTCGGTTTACAAAACTCCTAATTATAATAAAAGAAACTAATAAAACAAAACTATCCTAATATAATTCTACTTTTAATCTTTTTTTTCTTGCTTTTATTCTATTGATGTACTTGTAGATTTCTTCCTTTGTTTCCGTAGCAGAGTCCTTTAAAAGTCTTCTTCGTCAATCTCCTCAGATTCGTGATTGGCCAAACTTCTAAGTCAAGAATTCTTCTAATTTAATGCATGGCGGTGTTAATCTCATGTGATCAGCAGCTTCAGAAAGCTTCTTTATGGATAATCGTAAATCATGATTTTTTACTTTTCGATACTGCTTCCTATTGAATGATTCTTTATTTATGATTCATCGCTTTCTCTTGTATAGTACTCTTTTGAACGGCTTTCTCTTAAGAATCGTAAATTACGATTTTCCACTCTTCTTCTCATCTTTCCTCAAAATCGTAAAACACGATTTTTCACTTTTCAGTAGGTGAAGATTCGTCTTTTGATTCAATCGTCTTTTTATTGCTTTATGAGTTCATTTTGACGAATATTATCATTTTGATTCTCTTTTACTATTTTTTTTTAATATCTACACATCAGTAACTTATTAGTAACAAACTAAGTCCTAGCATCACTAAGTTAAGGGTGATAAATTGGTATATTATGTTACTGATCACACCCCAAACTTACGCTTTGCTAGTCCCTAGCAAACAAGGAAATATAAAGCAACCTAAACTAAGAACTTAAATGTCACTTTCGTAGGGAGCACGATTGCATTTAGCAGATGCAACAAGCCTTTATAACCCCTAGGTGATCCCTAGTGGAGGAGTTGTAGTCTCTTAAAGATTTTCAGTAAAGTTACCTACAAACTTCAAATATTTTTGGATTTTTTTAAAAATATTTTTCAAATTTTTATAAAAATTAAAAATCTAAACTAGTTTTCGTACACTAATTAAGTTAACTAAATTGATTAACTTGATCATCGCATAGTTTGTTATGATATTCTAAAATGACTCAATCATTTATCCTTACTTTCCATTATAACAGTTATCATTGATTAGAACTCCAACAATTTCAATTCATAGTAAGCAGGGAGTGTATGCATCAGTGAATAGTTTATTCTTCATAAATTTTTTTAAACTGCAGATTTAGAAAACATTTTCATTCAAAAACTCACTATTGACATACTCTTAAAAAGATATCAAAACTTTTGGGTTCTCATAATATATTTTTCAGAAAAATTCAGTCAAAAGATAATTGTAAATAATTTCAATCTCATAGAAAAGATAATCTATTATGTTTATATAATTCCCTGTATAATCCATAGTATCTATTTTTCATATCTCTACTAGGCTTATGCTTTTGCAAATGGTAAATCAGAAAGGTCTTTTCTTCGAATTATAATGGGGGTTTGGGTTTCAAAAGGTGTTAAAGAAAGGTAGAAAGGGATTCAAAAATTTTCTGAGAATTTAGTTCTTCTTTCTCCTATTTTTTCTTCTTCTTTCCTACTTCAGTAAGTATCCAAGGATTGGATAACTTTTTCCCATTTACTACTTTTTTATTTTTTTCTTATTTTGTATACATCCTAGTTCTTCAGCTTATTTTGTAAAATCGTATTTTATGATTTTTCTTTCTTTACTTTTTTTTTCTAAATCGTCGTTTTAAATCTCCCTTTTACGATTTTTCACTCCTTTCCCATATTCTTTAATTGATTTCTTCAGCTGTACTCTTTTTTAGCATTCCCCTTCTCTTGTTTTATTTTTTACTCTTTTCACTCTGTCTTCTTCCCTTCTTTTATATTCTAAACTCTCAGAAAATATAAGGGTTAAAGGTTGAAAGCTTTGGGTAGTACATATGGTTAAGGATTTTAAAAAATTTGGTACAAAGAAATTCAGTTTAGGCTTCTAATATGGGTTCAATGGATAAGATATTTTCTAGGATTTTAACTTTCTGGCTTTGATTTAAACAAACGATGGCCTTTAATCATCTTTATAATTTACTAGCATAGATGCCTTATTGTTTTGATATTTCTAATAGACAGTTCTAGATAAAAAATTAGGTTATCATAGTCATAAAATATTTTGATTCTAAATTCAGCTATTTGAGATTTCATATAGTAAAAAAGTTCAAAGAAATTTTGACTTGAATAGAAACAGTCTCTCTCTCCAAGAAAAGAAAGGAAAATTTATCTCTAATGCTCACTGATTTATAATTTTGAAACTATAGTCTAAAATATTGCAGTTTAGATCAATCTATTGTTTTAAACATTCATTCTAATACAGTGTTCAACGAGCTAAACATGAATTGTTTTGTTATATATTCTGATTATTAAACTTCTACTATGATGGATCGTAAGTTTTCAAGAGTTGTAATTTTTTCTTTCATAATTCACATATAATGATCAACTATAAAACTATTTTTTTTTAAATTAGAGAAAAAATTATTCAAAAATAAAACTAACTAATATACTAATTAACTACTACTATACAAAGAAGTTGTTTATCCCCCCAAACATAATTAGGATAATGCCCTCATTGGCACAAAAATAGGGGGCACTTAAAATTTATTTACCTAAAAATTATTAATATTATTGATTGTTTACCGGATGTGAAAAAAATTCTTTAAAGAATGTCCCTCAAACTTGAGGAAAACACATCTAGTTTATTTTCAGAGACATCAATAACAAAAATTAAAAAAAAGTTATAACAACTACACAGTTAGTGAAAAAGAAAGTTAGTCAAAAGAAAAATATCATATATTATCTGAATATTTACAAAGAACATAAAAAAGAAATCTAAAAATACTGAAAAAGTAAAAACTAATTACATAAAAGTATAGACCTAGGAAAAATCTAGACACACACTATCGATGATACTGGTAGCAACGTCCGGGAGAAAATGCCTTCGATAAAGATCGGTCCTTAGCTTCTAACCAAAATTGTGCTGCCCCTCAAAAGATGCTTAATCTCTCCCTTGGATGGGTGGGTCCAATAGAAGAGGAAAAAGATAAGACACATGAAGATGGAGGAGGTGATGATGGGGAAGATTTCTGATGTTTGGGGGATGGGGGTGGTGTCTCGTCAATGGGATATGGTTTGGGGAGAAGAAATAGAAGCTCTTGAAACAGTCGCGCCCTTCCTTCTAGGAGAGCACTGATTTCTTCTTCATGGCGTCGAAGTAGGCGCTCAAATGCTTCACTTATTTTGGACCAACTTGATGATTTTGCCATGGCAAGAGTGTTGGCTGTGGAAGAAGGCGGAAAGAATGGAATGAATTAATCAGGCGGTACTTGGTTATTTATAACCGATCCAAATTGAGAATTCGAAAAGTTGCCATAAATGGACGTTATGGGTTGACATTAATTCATACGAATCGGTTGGTAGTCCTATTAAATGCTAAGAGACGTGTTTGTGTAAAGTGAGGTGACACCTTTGGTATCGGAAGTTGTGCCTTTCTGATAACAATTGCGCCGTCTGGATAAAACATTCTCTTAGCTATCATAGTCACTACGATTTTCTTTGAGAGAATACTCAGGCTGCAAGAAATCGTAATCACTGTGATTCAATGCATTACAAAATATGTAGACATACCTTACTATTGTACATATAATATATACACATTTGCTACGGATGAGTCGGTAACTCGACTATGCTCGAGAGTTTGTCAGTTATACTCCGGGTCTTTTAGTGACATTGTGGACACCGTCCCTTTTTTTTCCTAAAGATATCATTAGTTTGAGTCTCTGTCCATTAACCTTAAAGATACGATTGTCTATGGGATCTTGAATGGTTACAATCTCATGAGGGAATACTTCCACAACATTATAGGGTCCATCCCAACGACTTCGTAGTTTTCCTGAGAATAATTTTAACCTTGAATTATATAACCAAACTTGTTGGCCTGGCTCAAACCTCTTTCTCAAAATGTGTTTATCATGAAATGTCTTGGTTTTGACCTTATAAATTCAAGCATTTTGATAAGAATCATTGCGAATTTCCTCTAGCCCATTGAGTTTAAGTTTCGTTGTTCCTCAGATGCATCCAACTCGAAATTTAATGCTTTGATGGTCCATAGAGCTCTGTGTTCTAATTCCACAGGTAAATGACAGGCTCTTCCATATACCAATCTATATGGAGGCATGCTAATGGGTGTTTTATAAGCCGTCCTGTATGCCCACAAGGCATCATTTAGTCTTAGGGACTAGTCTTTTCTATTAGGCTGAACTGTTCTTTCCAAGATCTTCTTTATTTCTTGGTTGGAAACCTCAACTTGCTCATTAGTTTGCGGGTGATAGGGGGTTGTGATTTTATGAGTCACATCGTATATCTTGAGCAAGCTCTCAAAATACTTATTGTAAAAATGACTTTCTCCATCACTTTTAATAGCTCGTGAGGTTCCAAACCGTGCAAATATATTTCCCCTGATGAAAGAAATTACCACCTTATGGTCATTTGTTCGTGTATCTATTGCTTCTACCCATTTTGATACATAGTCAATGGCTACAAGTATGTATATGAATCCCAACGAAGGTGGAAAGGGTCTCATAAAGTCAATGCCTCATACATCAAAGGGTTCTGCGACCAAAATTAGTTGAAGGGGCATCATGTTCCTTCGAGACATGGCCCCTGACTTTTGGCACCGATCACAGGCCTGACAAAAATTATGGGCATCTTTAAATTGCGATGGCCAATAAAATCCCGATTGCAGTACCTTAGCAGTCATTTTCCTACCACCGAAGTGTCCCCCACAAGCATATGTGTGGCAAAACTGTAGAATATTGTGGGTGTCACTATCGGGCACACATTTTTTAATTATTTGGTCTGAGCATATTTTAAATAGGTCAGGATCCTCTCAAATATAATATTTTATGTTGGCAAAGAAAATATATCTGTCCTGATTAGACCAAGTCGGGGGAATCTTACATGTCAAATAATTTATGATATTGGCATACCATGGTACTATTGCTTGGATGGCAAAAAGTTGCTCATCCGAAAAGGTATCGTACAGAGATTCTTTACTGATGGTCTCAGGCATCTCTATCTTGGACAGATGATCAGCCATCACGTTCTCAACTCCCTTCTTGCCTTTAATCTCAATGTTGAATTCCTGCAAAAGAAGGATCCACCTGATTAGTCTTGGCTTGGCATCCTTTTTGGATAGTAGGTATTTTAGTGCAGAATGATCAGAAAAGATAACGATCTTTGATCCCAATAAGTATGGTCCAAATTTATCCAAAGCAAAGACTACAGTGAGAAGCTCCTTCTTAGTGGTGATATAGTTAACCTGAGCTTCAATCAAGGTTCGACTTCCATAATAAATTACGTGAGGGACCTTGTCTCTTCGCTGTCCTAAGACGGCACCTATTGCGTAATCAAAAGCATCGCACATTACTTCAAAAGGTAGGGAATAGTCAGGAGGTTGAATGATTGGTGTAGATGAGAGAAGTGCCTTATGCTTGTTGAATGCGTCAAGACAGACATCATCGAAGTTAAAGGATACATCATTTGTTAATAGGTGGCATAGCAATCTCGAGATTTTTGAAAATTCTTTGATAAAGCAATGATAGAAGTCGGCATGGCCAAGGAAAGATCCAATCTGCCGTATCGAAGTTGGTGGTGGTAGATTTGCTATTACATCGATTTTAGCCTTATCAACTTCTATTCCTCTTTTGGAAACAATATGCCCTAAGGCTATGAATTCTTGAACTATAAAATGACTCCTCCCAACTTAGCACTAAATCAGTTTCTTCACATCTTTCTAATACGAGGGCAGCATGATCAAGATAAGAATCAAAAGTTCGGCTAAATATCGAAAAGTCATCCATGAATACTTCAAAAAAGATTGTCATCATGCATCTTTGGAATGTTACAAGTGCATTACATAACCCAAAGGGCATGCGGCGATAAGCGAAGCGAACAGTTCAAAAGGACACGTGTTTTTTTTGTCTTCCAGGTAGACCGAAACTTGATTATACCCTGAATATTCGTCTAGAAAGCAAAAATACTCCTGACCCGCAAGTTTCTCCAAAATTTGGTTGATAAAGGGTAATGGAAAATGATCCTTGCGAGTCATTGAGTTAAGCTTACGATAGTCAATGCATACACGCCACCCCGTGGTTTCGCGTAGTGGTACTAACTCACCAACTGTATTTTCTGTCACAGTAATCCCAGATTTCTTTCGGACTACTTGGATGAGACTCACCCACTCACTGTCGGAAATCGGGTAAATAATACTTGTGTCCAGTAGTTTCACGATTTCTTTTTGAACAACTTCCCTCATATTTGGATTTAATCGTCGCTGGCTTTCTCGTAAGGTTTTGACATTGTCCTCCAAATGTATACAATGCATACATATCGAGGGGTCAAGCCCTTTAAGGTCAGCGACAGTCCATCCTATTGCATGCTTATACTTTACGAGTGTGGCCAATAACCTACTCTCTTGTTCCTTGTTAAGAGCTGATGAAATAATTACTGGGAGAGTTTCGTTGCGCCCAAGAAAAGCATATTTAAGGGTATCAGGAAGTAGTTTCAAATCTAAGGATGATATTCTTTAGATAGATGGTTGTAACGATTCATTGAAAATAACAGGCGGAGGTTCTATCTTTGGCTTCCAAGTTTTGGATTGGAGTTCACAGATAAAAGTGTTCGTCGAATAAATCACCTCCTTTAGTTGGTGGTCTAGTTCTTCCAAATCTGTATACCATAATGTAGTCTGAAGCACATCCTTTGATAAAACTAGAGGTAATATTTCCTCTACCAATTCTTCAATTTCATCTATGCTGAAGTATTCCTCGTCGTCTATTGAAGCCATTTGGTTGGCTGCAGTAAAGACATTTAATTAAATCCGCATCTCCAAAAGAAACTTCCATTACCTCGATTTTACAGTTTATACAAGCATTGGTCGTGGCCAAGAATGGTCTATCGAGTATAATGGGAATCTGCGTTGGAGATTTTAAACTTGGTTCCATGTCTAATACTAGGAAATCGATAGGGGAAACAAATTTTCGACCCCAACCATCACATCTTCAATAATTCCTACAGGCCTTCTTTCTGATCTATCCGCTAACTGAAGAGTTACTGACGTAGGCCTCATGTCTCCTAGTCCCAATTTTTCGTAAACAGAGTATGGTAGCAGATTTATGCTAGCTCCCAGATTCAGAAGTGCTTTATTTATTGCATGATTTCCTATGATATATGGAATTATAGGCACCCCAGGATCCTTAAGCTTGGGTGAAGTTCTAGCTTGCAAGACTGAGCTTACTTGCTCATTTAGGAAAACTTTTTGCGAGACATTGTTTCGTCGTTTTCGTTTCTGCGTATACATCTCTTTTAGGAATCGTGCATAGGCTGAGATTTGTTTAATTGCTTCTAAGAGGGGCAAATTGATCTTCACCTCTTTGAAGATCTCAGTGATTTCCTCTAATTTTTTTGAATTTTTATCAAAAGGGGATGGTGCACCAAAAGCATTTGAAAATGGTAACTTTGGCACATAGGGTACCTAGGTCACAGATTTAAGTGTACTGTCTTCTTTATTTTCTACTTTTTTTTGCTTTTTGGTTTTCAAATTTTTTGGCTTTTCCTGTGGGGGTCTCTTCTTTGGCTTCGTTTTCTTTTTCTACAGTCGTAGGGACAACTACTGGAGTAGGCATCTCTATTCTATTGTCAACAGTTCGGCCACTCCTTAAGGTTTGAACAGCTTGAACTATGGGAGTTAGTGTCTACGAGCTCCTTGGTTATACTCTCTTTCCTCCCACTGTGAGGCTAATTGCCCGATTTGGGTTTTTAGATTTGTAATGGACTGAGTACAAGACGGTAAATTTTGGGAGATCTGAGATAACTGGGCTAATTTTCTAGAGCAATGTTGCGGATGCTATTGTAAGTCCAGAAGGATTTGGAGTATAATAGCACCATCATTTCTATTATGAGAATATGGTTGTTGTGCAAAGGATTGGTATGAGCTATATGACTGTTGGGAATTCAGAGAATTTTGTGGGTATATATAAGATAATTCTTGTTGATTACCCTTGAGAAGCCATAAAGATTATCCCACTGAAAATTATAAGGATTCTCAATACTACCCCACTGAGAGGTAAAGGCCTACTCTGTCTCCAACATGGTTGGATACCAAGGAGTAGTTGGGAATTCTATTGGGGGTAAGTCATCTTGAGATTCGGCCAAGATGTTTCATCACGGTCTTGCATCTTAAATAAAATATTATATATATATATATATATATATATATATATATATATATATATATATATATATATTAGAAAGCAGGGAGAGACAAATCTGAGCCTCTAATCTCTGTGGTTAGCAGAAGTGTTAAAACCCTTAATACGTTGCTCCGAGTAAACCTGCAAAAGCTTAAGAAGTGATCAAAGAAAATTAAAAATATAAAAATATATAAAAAGAGAAAGATAATGTGACAGCCCGGATTTCGACACCCCGAAACCCGTGCCATCAGCACGATCATCTTGACCGTGCCCCTTAGCTATGCACGGAACATTGGTATATCAAGCATGAAATAAAATAATAAACGAAATTGCAGAATTGAAATCTATATTAAAGCAGTTCTCTAAAAGACAGTTCTACCCTCATGCCTCTGCATGAATGGAGAACCGATCCGAACCATCGATGATAGCAATCATCACGGATGGTTCATCCCAAAAGAATAATCCCAACTCAATATATACATGGTTTAAACAAGACAAGGCTTGACATACCAAGCCGTACAAATCTCTCTCAAAAAGCCCTCAAAGTGGCACAACGGAGTCCTCTAGAAGAAGTCCTCAGGAGGTGGCTCCAACTCTTCGCCGGCCGCAAGGTCCGACTCACCAGGGTCAATGTCTCCTGAAGCCTCGGCCGCTGCTAGTAGTGGACCTGCGACGTATAGTCTATAGGGTGAGCTACATCCTAGCTCAATAGGGAACAAAACACAGTTGAACATATAAATTATTACTCACATATATTCCATGATATGACATGCATGATGTGTCTATGCAATTACTGATGAAACAGTTAAAAAGTATTACATTTTACTGGTAGTTTACTCGTGTCTTTTATTTACTCATGAATAATGCTGAAGAGGCCTAAAGCAAAACTTAAACTTTCAACTTAAGTAATCCCCGAGCAATATAGCATCGAGCCCCGATGAGATACCCTTCATCGTCATCTATATAGACACTTTTAACGTATTCCCTGGGAATACCATATAGTACCCAAGCCCCCTTCTCGGGATTGGTGGCGGGTTTCACTTGTCTCAAATCAACACCACAGGGTGTGCTTAATGTGTACTGAATAAGCCTCCCAGACCTCGGTTTACGGTTTCACAGACGGCCACGGATATCCCGCCATGTCGCCGTGGATATCCGCCACGCTTGGTGGGTACCCTATCAAACCTCAAATAACAAAAATATCGGTGCCTTACATATAGTTATTCACCGTGTAAGTGTGTTATCTTATATCAGTTAGGCCCTATCAAACATGATTCAATTTTGGATACATCCCTGGGATGTATCCATTTACTTGCATCACACCTGATGCTCTTATCTCTTCACTTTATCATCCCCTGGGGATGGCTCATTATAATTACTCTTATGGATGTCACACACACACACTTTTCACAATTCTTAAGCAATAAAACATTTGAATTGAATTCTATATCACTACATACATGCTCTTGTAAAATAAAGTATATGTTCAAGGTGTTCCCTACCTCAAGTCTTTGTTTGCTCAAAGCATCAAGGTCCCACGTGGCTCCTTGTGCATTGGTTCACACGTACCACCTATGGTACCACATAACAGGTGAAACACATCACTAAGGATGTAATAAAGGAGGTCCAAGACCCTCCATGAAGCTTAAAGTCAAACTCAAAAGTCAACAAAATTTAGCACAGTCGATTAATCGAACTCCAAAATCTATTAATCGAATCTGATTCGATTAATCGATTTCCAAAATTGATTAATCGAAAGTCAATATCGATTAATCGATTCTCAAATCGATTAATCGAGATTCCCATTCAATTAATCGAAACCTAATTCAACCCCTTTCGAGCTGTTCTTCCCAATCTTTCTCTGCACTTTTTCCTCTATTTTTCTAAACCATGATCCTATGATTTAAACCATTTTCAACTGCAATTTAACCTCTACAATCTATGCATTTATTCACAAAAATTTTACCTTGAATCAATCTCAAATTGATTTCAAATCAAGTGGTTGGAAGGCTAGGGTTCCAGCTTGGCTTGAACGGATTCCTTGCGCAGAATCGGCCTCTTTAATACTTGAATCCCCCTTCCAATCACCCACAATGACTCCTTGCTTTATCACTCTCTTTACTCCTCTCTCTCTCTTCTTTACTTCTCTCTCAACAACCAAGCTATTGATTTTAGGGTTATTAAACCCTTTTATCTCCCCCTTAGCTTGTGTGTTGAGCACATGCACCTCGATAGGTGTATGTGACTTTAGATTTTCAACACACACCACATAGACACTCATCCCATTGCATCTCGTCCGTTCATCACACTCTATGCTAACTATTGAACTCCTAATTGGTCAAACCTGTGACCAATCAGGCATGGATCCCGAGGTTATAGTTTAGTGTGATTTTTCGGGCTATTACAGATAAATACTTATTTTCTTAAATTAATAAATACACAATAAAATGCTATCCCCGGAAACGGCACTAAAAAACTTGATCGCTACTTATATGTGTATCTAATTAAGTCTTAACATATTGCAAGCGCACACTGAAAATTATAGTACTAGCATAGGATCGTTCCCACGAAGATAGGTTTATTTGTACGTATATATATTAATTTTCTGAGAACTTATACTTATCTTTTAAGTTCCTAAACTACTTGAGAAATATGAATAAAGAATGGTTTCTTAAATTAAATTTTACAGAAAATAAATCCTAAATCCTCCTACTTCAGATTATAGTCGTTAATCACAATCTTTAGCTATTAGATGTTTATAATTTTAAAATATCATTACACTATATCTCAGTCTTTTAGAATTTGTGCGTCAATAAAAAATTAGCATCATTCAATATAGATTTATACTAATCTTTAATCTACTAAAAATTTGGGCCAATCAAACTCTAGAAAATTAAATATGGAAAATAAAAATTATTACACTAATCTGCAAATCTCAACCTAAGTCGTCAATTCAAATTAAAACTTGAAGATGTTTACAAAGCAGAAAATTACATAAAATAAATCTAAACTAGAAAGCAATAAAATTATATCTTTCACCCCTCAGCAGCAGTCGTCAATTGCTTCTGAGAAACTACAGATATCTACTCTAATCTTCCAACTCTCAATCCCAGTCGTCAATTGTGATCGAGGAACCTTGGATATCTAAACTAAACTACTCTAATTTGATTGGAAGAAAATTCAACCTCATGCGTTAATTGATATTGAGAATTTCTTCAATGATTATTCCTATATCAAGCCCTCTTATTTATAGATCACAAGGGATCGGTTTACAAAACTTCTAATTCTAATAAAAGAAACTACTACAACAAAACTATCCTAATATAACTCTACTTCTAGTCTTATTTTTCTATCATTTCATTCTGTTGATGTACTTATGGATTTCTTCTTTTATTTCTGCAGTAGAGTCCTTTAAAAGTCTTCTTCGTCAATCTCCTCAGATCTGTGATTGGTCAGACTTTTAAGTCTCCTTTAAAAGTCTTCTTCGTTAATCTCACGTGATCAGCAGGTTAAGAAAGCTTATTTCTGGAAAATCGTAAATCACGATTTTTCACTTTTCGATACTGCTTCTTATTGAACGATTCTTTATTTACAATTCATTGCTTTATCTTGTATCGTACTCTTTTGAATGGCTTTCTCTTAAGAATAGTAAATTACAATTTCCTACTCTTCTTCTACATCGTTTCGCAAAATCGTAAAACACGATTTTTTACTTTTCAGTAGGCGAAGATTCATCTTTTGGTTCAATCGTCTTTTTATTGCTTTATGAGTTTATTTTGATGAATATTATCATTTTGGTTCTCTTTTGTTATTTTTCTTTAATATCTGCATATCAGTAACTTATTAGTAACAAACTAAGTCCTAGCATCACTAAATTAAGGGTGATAAATTGATATATTATGTGACTGATCAGTTGTACAATAGGATGTGAAAACTTATTTTTATAATGAAAAAACCTGATAAAAATGTCTACGTGGAACAATCTGAGGGTTTCTCAAATAAAAATAAGAAATACTAAGTGTGCAAACTAAAGAAATTCCTATATGTACTTAAAGAAGCTTCTTGTCAATGCTATTTTAAGCTTAATAACTTTATAACTTCTTTTGAATTTAAGGAAAAAGTCATTGATTGATGTATATACTTTAAGGTTATAGGGGTTGACATTTTGCTCTCTAGTAATGATTTTGGTCTAGTACGGGACCTCATGTGATCTCACCAAGAACTTATAATAAGGCAATCTATGTAATTAAATATGAGATTATGAAGACCAATCTTGAGGTATGTTGGGTAGTGTCGGAAAGCTTACTTTAAAAAAGTTCGTGAAAGGTACAACATAAAAAATTGTTCAGCTGCTATTGCCTCAATCATGAAAGGTGATAATTCACTAAAATCCATTGTCCAAATATGACTTAGAATGAGAAGAGATGAAGAAGATTTTCTATGCTTCTGCACTAAAAAGTTGGATGTATGCTTATACATGTACTAGACCCAATATCAGTTTTGCCATTGAGATGCTTAGTAAACATCAAAGTGATTCAGAGTTAGATCATTAGAAAGTTACAAAGAAAGTGATTCAATATCTGCAACAAAGGATGCACTACATGCTCACGTATAGGAATTATAATATTTTTTAGGTGATCGAATATTTTGACTCGAATTATCTCGGATGCTTAAATAGCAAAAAGTTTACATCAAGCTTTCTTTTCATGCTTCCTGGGTGAACTATGTCTTGGATGAGTACATAAGAAAATAACTTCTACTGGGCACACTATGGAAGTTATGAGGCCATAAATCATTTGTTGTGGCTGCAAATTTTTATTTTTGGGCTCGGGGTTGTTGACACTACTACCAAGTCGCTGAAATTTATTAAGATAATTTCTCAATAGATATTCTAATGGTATAAAACATATAAATATTAAATACTTCTCCTGTAAGGAGGATGTTAAGAAACATTATGTATCTATAAAGGATATTAGAACATAGTTCATGCTTGCAGATCCACTGACCAAATGAATGGCACTAAAGACCTAAAAAAAATGTTAAAAGAGAAGGTCTTATTAAGAGCCTGCGATGTTATTTGGCTATATAGATTGATTATTAGCATTTGATACTTTTTATATTCTTTTTGTAGGTAAGTTGGACTCGAACTTGTGACATTGAGAAAATATTGTCAACCTTCCATTGTACTACGGGCTCAAACCCTTGATACTTTTTATATTTTTATTTATTTGAGTTTTTTATATATTTTTATTTATTTGAGTTCTTATAATGAGACTTTCTAGTTTTTTTATTTTTGTTAGAATTTTTGTTTGAAAATTCAAAGATCAGTGTTTTTACATGTGGGCCACACACACTATAATTTTATAAAATTTTGAATTGCAGTTGCTTGAAACAATAAAGGGCATTATTGAAAACAGATGAAAACATTTAAGTTTCTTGATTTACATGTGATTCTTATTCCTTTTGGGATACCTTGATGGGTGGTATAGGCAAGGCATGACTCTTATATATATATATATATATATATATATATATATATATATATATATATATATATATATATATATATATGGGTGGATGTCCCCTACTCTCTACACACAAGTCTTTGGCATCTTCCTCATCAAGAGAGGCAAATAGTCTCCTTCATCTTCTTCTTAGGGAAAAGCTTCGGATTGCATGTCTTGTATTAATTAAAAAATAATGGTCACGACCTTCTTGATGAAGTATGCACATATATTTAAATTTGTGACTATTATTTTGCTTGATCATACACGTAGATATCGGATCGCAAAGTCCAACAATTGATATTAGAGCAAGCATTTGATGCATGATCGATCAAAATACCCATAAAACTATTATGTGTTTGAAATTCTTGACTTTCTCAAAGAAGGTGAGATTGGTCTTATTTTCTTTCCATATTTTGCACGATAAGATCTTTTTTTTTTATAAAAAAAAAATAAAGTTTTTCTATTGAGTGGCATTAAGGACTGCTCGATTTCTCCTCCTAAGAAGAATGCTCAAGAAGAGGAGAGAATCTCTCAACATATCCTTTGTGAAATAATAGACATTCACAGGATGAACTCTTCCTTAGTGGCTTGTGTATTAGGTGTTTAGTACTTGCACCATTCCTTGTGCTCGCCCACCTCACCTCTCACAATAAGCTAGGGTTCGTTCAATGCCAAAACCCTAAGCTCACTCTAAGTCATGGACTGAACCAATCACCATAATGTAATGTGTGGTCTGTACAGGTTTAGGCTGGTGCCCAGGTTGATCCCAATAGTTGGGTGTGGATTGGGTGCACTGGATTAGTGTCCGACCCTTCTAGTTGTGACCTACTTTTTATTTATATTTCATTGCATATTGGATGTTTTCTTCTCTAAAAGTATTTTTTAAAAGTATGACAAACATGTAGTAGATAAAGTCAGAGGCTTATAATGGTCAATACATTTATTCAATATGACAGGAAGTAGGATTTTAGTTCTTTATTATTATTTAAGACAATATTTGATACCCAAATTGTTGGAACACGATTTTCAGGAATCCTCCAGGATTCGAAAAAATGCACCAAGTTGGTCACTTGGGACTCGATTTGTAATAGGGTCAAGGTAAACTAGAAACAAACAGACTTGCTTAGTTTAAAGGTTAAACGACAAACAGACTTGCCAAATGGATCGCTAATAACACAAACGTATTAGTGATCAAAAGATAAGGTTATGCAATACACAATCCTGCAAAACCAATGTCAGTAACAAACAAACTCACTTGATAAAAAGATTTAATAGTGCAACAAATAAACCTGCAAAAGAATTGTTAGTGACAAACAAACTCACTAACATATGAAATGTCTTACAAAAAAATGTGTTAGTAGCAAACATACCTACTAGCAAATCTAATTAACTGTGATCGCCACCTATAGATATTTATCGACGTCGTAGAATGTCACTGATCACGAGGTTTAGGTGGGGGGTTGTAGATTGGACTCTTATACTAAACGTCGGCCTGTCGATTTTAGCAGCTAGGGTTGCTTAAAGTTTTAACTAATTCATAAATCTAACCTATGTGATCTAAACTAAAGGGGTGTGTTGGCATGTTATGCGTGGGATGGTCGAATCCATTCCCGAGTACCTTCTGTTGACTCCCTTAGCCAAATCAATTTAAAGGTTATGATATTTGAAAAAATATGCAAGAGCAGTGTTGACCTAATTGAATCTAGGGTTAAGAATTTAGAATGAGTATCCTAAGGGAAAGGCTCTAGGGTTAGCCTCATTTTCTTTAGAAAGTGTGAGCCTCAACTAAAACGCTTACTCAGCAAAATTTCTAAAAGAAGTTGAAATTCTAAACTGAAACGTTTAGAATTAAACTTTTTCCAATTTGGACTTTCAGAGCCAACCTTGAAAATTCCAACGAAAACAAGTGAATTGAATGTGTGAGAATGAGAGGGGGAAGGGTCTATATATAGTTTCGACCTAATTCACTACAACAAATTGTATCTTTGGCGACAAAATATATTTTTGTTCGCAAATAACATACTTTGGCGACAAAAACAACACTGTGTCGCTAAAATGCATAAAGGTACATTTTTTAGCGACGATAATAAAAATTCGTCGCTACATTGTACTTTGGTGATGAAATAATTATTTTGTCGTCAAATATCACCCTTTAGCGATAAAATAAGGAGTTCCTCATAAACGATCATCAAGAAAGATATATTTTTGCCAACGAAATATTTTTTCGTCGTCAAATATCACCCCTTGGCGATCAAATAAGAATTTTATCGCCAAATGTAAACATTTGGTAAGGAAAAAGGATTCTGTCACCATATATTGTCCAAAAATATATATTTTGTAGTGACAAAATACGGCTTTCGTCACCAAATTTTGTCAAAAAAAAAAATTGTGGTGACAAAATCATGTTTCGTCGCTAAATAGCCCACTTTGGCAACGAACTAAGGACTCCATTGTTAAATATTAGCCTTTGGCAATGAAATAAAGATTTCATCGCCAAATATTGAAAAAATATTATACTTTTTAGCGACGACATAAAGTGTTCGTCACCCAAAATCGTAAAAATATATATTTGTGATGACGAAATTCACTTTTGTCTCCAAATAGTTTCAAAAAAATATATTTATGATGATTAAATAAGGAGTTCTTCGCTAAAGATCGTAAAAAATATATATTTTGGGCTCCCAATATGACACTTTAGTGATAAAATAAGGAGTTCATTTCTAAAGATAGGCAAAAGGCATATATTTTTTACGACGAAATATTTTTTCATCGCCAAATATCACCATTTGGCGACGAAATAAGAATTTTTGTCTTCAAATATCAACATTTGCCAAGGAAAAAAAGGATTCCATCACCGAATATCGTTTTGTGGCGATGAAATAAGACTGTCGTTATCAAATGTTGTCAAAAAATATTTTATAGTGACAAAATCGAGTTTCGTCGCAAATTAGCCCGCTTTACTTCGTCGATGAAGCTAAAATTTCATCGTTGAATATTATCCCCAAAAAAATAAAATTTAGTTACAAAATAAATATTTTATCGTCAAATATCATCCTTAGGCAACGAAACAAGCATTTCATCACCAAAAACATGACATGTGACACAATATCTATCACATCATTAATATCATTTAATTTATTCAAAAGCCATCGTCTAATTTCATAGTTGATTGCATATATTTATGTGATCTACATCATATTTAGTACCAATCTTTTTCACCAATGATCATTAGATCACGATCTTCAAATCTTCAAATCAAACGATTTAGACGGTGTTTCCATATGATAGGCACCAACAATACCGAACCTTACTTATTTTGTGCAAGGACCAATCTTGATGAATGCAAGCAATGTCTCCCTTAAACAAATAGGTTAGGTCGGGCAAGAGAGCCAACTTATTATTTAAACCCTCAACTTGAATTGATCCAAACTCGATTATTAAAAACTCGAAGCCAATCTGCTCATTTTAGTTGACCCTAAGTTGGATTAAAATATAAGAGTTAAGGCCATATCGAGTAATATAAGATAAGGAGCTACTTTTTGGAGATTTGTGTCATATGAAATAAAAAATGGAACATCTGATGGTACCCATACGATCTTAAGATAAGCCAGTAGAAAATTAGGACGAAAAATGATTTCCACCATCTAATTCAAAGTGTACCATGGTTTTTATAAATCTCCACCATCTGATTGAAAGTACTCAACGGTTTTCAGCGATCTCCATCTGATTGAAAGCAGTAAAAAAATGATTTTATTGACAATATGTTAAAAAGTGCCATTATTTTTTCTTATAAATTATTTTGAGTGACATTTTTCGAAAAGGTGCAACTAATCTATATCTATTAAAGTAATATGTGGCATTGCTAGAGGATTTATAGGAATTTCGGTATTTTGTGTTAATAAAACCGCCATAAGACATAACCTATTAAAACGATCCGTCCTCTTAAATTTCAAGGCTACTCCCAAGAGAAACACAACCTATTTGAATTTGTTTTCGAAGAAATATAAAGGCTTTGAAGAGTATACGCGAGTGCTCACAAGATGACATGTGCGCCTGGTGGCCAGATCATATATCATATGGCATGATCAACCGAAAACAAATCTTGTTTTAGGTTGATCAACCATAAAACATGTTATTAAAACAAAATAATAATTTTTTTGACTTTTTTGCCCTTCGTTTGATGGGTCAAAGATAAGATAACGCTCCAAAACTTTAGTTTATTGATTTTTGCCAACTTTGACCATATTTTTAATGGTGGAAAAGTCATAAAACAACTTTTTTTTAAAATGAGATTTGACCAACATTACCTACGTTGCCGTAGCACCCGATCCTCGCGATGGATGTCGTATGATAGCTACCTGATGGTGGGGGTAGAGAAGTCTCCACGCCTGAGTGTATAGTCCCTGGCCTCAAATATAAATAGGGTAGCTTAAATACACACCCATCGAATCTTGAAATACGCCCACACCAAAAATCATTGATTGCTTTAAATCATATGATGAAAATCGTGTTTTGCTCCAATCTTCCACACAAGGGATCTTGAGGCCATGAGCGTACCATCGGACAGTTAGGTTTTTATTCCACATGGCACAAATCCCAAAAACGTGTCCCTAAAGTCACAACGCTCAAACGTGTCTTTAGGGCCATGTTTTTGGTATCTGTGCCATGTGGATTAAAAAAACTAATTGTCCGATGGTATGGTCATGACATCAAGATCCCTTGTGTAGAAGATTGTAGCCAAACACAATCTCCATTGTTTGATGTAAAGCAATCAATGATCTTTGACATGGGCGTATTTCAAGATTCGGAGGGCGTATTTAAAGGTACCCATATAAATATTAGGTTTTAAAATAAATTTTTTTATATGCTATGCCTACTCTGACCTTGTTTGTCAGGTGGCATATAAAGAAAACTTCTTTTTGTTTTGGGCATGACTCTCTTGACCGACCTTTAAGCACCAAAATGGTGCTTAAATGATTGTATACCATTGATGGGCACAACATGTTGGTAATCCACACCTTCAAAGTGATAGATCAGAAGTTGAGAGGTATCGGGCCCAAAAATAAATGTTTTTGATAGCTTTTAACCATCTGATCTGTGCACTCTCATACCAACGGTCGTGTATAGTTTTAATGGGTGATATTCAAACTCGCCAATTGGATGGTTCACATCTATTAATGGACATGATTCATTTGGTTAAAACATTTTCCAATAAGTTATTGCCGCCTAAATCATTTAGATTCATCATAAATCAATGCGACATGACTTATTAGGAAACTCCACTTCAATGGTATGAGATAAAAAATTCGAGTTTAGTGGTGGTGTCCTAATTATATTAGTGGATTCTCAGCCATCCAAAATTATATTGACCACCTAAAATTATTCAAAATCTTAAAACAAACTTTTTTATGGTATTTGTTTACATAACAAATATTTCTTCTTTGATTTTTTTAACTAAATCTCATTACTTTGGCCTATTTTTAGGCTCCCCTTCATCTATCTTATTTTCGTAGAAATTTCTCTCACAAGGGGCTCCACTATGTTGTAGAGCTATATACTCACATGTATGGTGTATAGGCTCTAGTATAATTAATTAAAAAAATTAAATAATTTATTACACATAAAAAGATTTGAACCTCGAACCTAACCATCACAAAGCACAAGTCTACCACTAGAGCTAGAGCAAATGACTAAGTTATGTAAAGAGCTAAAAAAACTTAATACGTATATAAATTTACAAAGGCATCAAAACTATTAAACAAAAAAATGTTGGGTTTTCTCGTTCATCATCGAGATATGTTCAACAACTTCAATGGTCTCATGGGTTCCCTGCAATGTACTGCCACATTATCCTACTCTTTGGAGGATGGCAATGAGGATAATACTACCTCATAGTCATTCTTCATGAGAATTTTGAATTAGGCCAATTTTGTTGGAACGGCCCAATCGATATGTATATGATTTTCTTTTACTTCGTATCTAGTTTCGTTTGTAGATATTTCAAATAAAGTTAATTTTTTCATACTGGCTTAATTAGGGCTACAACCAAACCGGGCCGAGCCCGAGCTAAGGTCAGCTCTAGCTCGGCTATACCTTATACGAGCTGAGCTGGGGTTGGCTCTAGGCTCTTCGAGCTCAAAAATTTCAAGCTTTAGCTCGGCTCTCCGAGCTCGGGGCGAGCTTCGAGCAAAGTATGTTCTATTATAAAAAATGAACTCAAAATAAAAATCACGTACCTTTTTAGTAGATATCATTTTGAATGACACTTATCATTTGATTTGTATCTCCTTTTTGTCTATCTTCTTGTTGGTTAATTTGATGGTCAAGCGATAGGTTTAAAATTTTTCTCAGACTCATGTAGCACGATGAACTTTGATGAAATTAGATCAATTGAGTGAAGTCAGTTGAGTGCATAACTTTTTAAAAAATTTACGAAAAATAATATATTTTTATAATAATTTGAACTCTTGAAATATGCTTGATAACTATTGTATTCTCTTAATAAAATATATAAGTCAAGATGAAAAATATGGTAGATGAAAATACTAATTATTTTTAAAAAATATAAAATGATAAAAATAGCTTCACTAGTTTGATCTTATTCACTAATTATCTCAATTTGCTCTCAAATGGAGGTGATATTGAGAACCGTGGGTCGGAGTAACAGTGGGTATTATATAATATATAAAGTAAAAATTAGGGCAAGTGGGGACCAAAAGTTCTTATTTTATCCTTCAAAGTAACCGTTGAATAAACTTAAAAGGTTACTTTGAAGGGTAAAATAGACCTCTCAAAGTTAATTATATATATATATATATATATATATATATATATATATATATATATATATATATATATATATATATATATCGAGCCATAGAGCTAAGCCAGGCTGAGCCGCCCTTAGCTCTAGCTCGGCTCTGTTCATTCGAGCTACAAACTACCCAGCTCAGTTCGGCTCTCGAGCCGAGCTCTAAAGAGAAAAGCTCTTATTTTTCGGGTTGAGCTGAGCCGAGATGTCGAGCTAGCTCAGCTCTGTTGCGGCCCTAGGCTTAATCGATATGTATTTTTTCCTTTTCTGAGAGGAACTTAAGAACGAAGGATTATGATCTTTTATGGGAAAGGCCTGGAATCTGAGTAACTTAAGAACGTATTTGAGAAAAGTTAGGAATCTAAGTCTACTAAGAATCTGCAGGATTATGAGTTTTCAAGAATATAAGCTTTTCTAAAATCAGGAAACACCTGAACGAAGCCTTAGGGTTTTAAATTGATTAATGTTTTAATATTAGGTTAATATTAAAACTCTAATCAATTTAAAATTTTAATACTAAAACTTAATTACCCTAATGTTAAAACTCTAATTATATCTAATTTTTTATTTTTATATATATATTTTAATTTTAGTTAAAACTCTAATCACTAATAAATCTGAATCCTCATTCCCTCAACCCATCTAATTTTTTTCTAAATATTTGGGAACCCTATACTAAAACCTTAATTACTTAGAACCATGGATCAAAATGGTATACTCTATATATATTTTTTAGCATTTTCTTAGAAAAAAAATTATACAATTTTCTAACATTAATTGATTAGATGATCACCCTATGAAAAAATCTCACACAGAATGAAAAGCTGACTGGCTTATGGTAGTAGCATGATGTCAAGATATATTATTTTGAAGATTGGGACCGAAAACAATATCCATCGTCTGATTTAAAGTAGTCTACAACTTAAGCGCATGAATCTCGTTTTGAGAAGGAAAATCTTAGGTTGTAAACAAAGAAACTTTGAGAAAATAAGTTGCGGCAGGCGCTAGTTTGTTGTCGCACTAAAAATAGGAGAGCCTTCAATTACAAATCAACATTCTCCCTTCCCAACTCGAGTTTAATTTGCTTAAGAATTCATGAGTTTTATAAGCTATTGGATTTAATCAACTTCTGACTGTTTGATAGGGTGGCCATGATCTAGGGTTTATTGTGTAGAAGATTGGAACAAAAAGCGATCTCCATTGTTGTATTCCAGTTAGTCAAGATTTTTAATGGTGGACACATTAGGCTACCGAGACCAAATCTTTTACTGTAAATATAAGAACTGAAAAATTATGGCCCAACATTTCAAATGAAAAGAAGAGGGGGATCCTCGTAAAAAAATTCAAAAAATAGGAAACGTGGGATTTATTTTTGGAAAAGTTTCATAAAATCTCCTGAACTTTCACTGCAATGTCTGATGGGTACCTGAACTTAAAAAAATACAACCTAGCACCCCAATGAATACAAATGCTCAATTTCACGCCCCTATAGTCAACCTTCGTCTCCTGTTTGACGAAAATTTCTGACTAAGTGCAAAACAACTGTCAAGTTGTTGCGTGACTCAGCTTGTTTTAAGCGCCAAGAGGAGTCTCCTTCGCTAATAAAATTTAACATTTTGGCGTAAGAACTTCTTTTTCTCCTATTCTTCTTCTTCTTCTTCCTATATAAACCCTAAACATTAAATCCTAGAAACCTAATGTGATCCAACCTCTGGAAAAGAGACAGAGCCTGATTCAAATGTTGAATTTGTAGGCTACATTATGCAATTGTTTATTTTATTATTTTCACATCATTTCATTTTTCATTTAAAGATTGTATTTTTGGCTTAGGATTTTCTGCCATCCCCTCCCATCTTTAAGTTGTTCGAAAATTTTCCTCATTATTGTGCAAGTTTCATTTTTTTTCTTTATCTGATCTTTTTATGGACTTACTATTGGCCGACTATGAATCGTTTGTAGTTATACTTTTCTCAGCAAGGAGATCTTAGGTATAACATTTGTTCTTTTTATTGCAGAGGAGAATGACTCCTAGGAGTTGCAAATCGTATATAATCTGATCATGGAAGCTTCAATTGCATTATAATATAAAATCTTTATTTTTTTTGTAAATATGGTTTATTACAGATCTTATTTTTTACAAATCTGATTTTGAAGAGAATAGACAAAAAAAACTTGGTGATGGAAAGATCAACCCGGATGGGTTTCATTCACTTTGGGATTTTTTGTTGTTATCTCTAGCTTGAGAGGATGGTTAGATCAAAGATTTTGACCTTGAATAGCGGATGAGGAACTGTTACCGGCTGCTGACGATGATGCCATTAGAGGTCTGTTGGAGAAGGAGATGAGGACTCGGCCGAAGAAGAGAGGAAGTTGAGGCGCCAAAATGATCTTTATTAGAGAGGAAGACTCCTCTTGGCGCTTAAAACAAGTTGAGTCAGCTTTTGCTTGTTACGTCAATGAGTCCACACAACAACTTGATGGTCGTTTTACGCTTAGTCAACGATTTCCGTCGAACATGAGATGAAAGTTGATGGTAGGAGCTTGAATTTGGGCATTTGTATTCATTGGAGTGCTAGGCTGCATTTATTAAAGTTCAGGTGGACATTGCGGTGAAAGTTCTAGGGTTTTTATGAAAATTTCTCTTTGGCTGCATTTGGGAATGTGGATTTAGATTTGGGGATTTTAAATTCAAGTATTTCAAATTTAGGCATATCAAATTCAGAATTTGAAAATTTTGAATTTGCAAATCTCTTGTTTGAATGTTTAAGCATTGCCTTAAGATATAGCCCAATGATATAGATACTTCATTTGACTATTTTTTTTATAAAAAGAATTTATATTTCATTGGTTTCCTTCATATATTCTATGTAAGTAGAGATGCAAGTTCGGTGTACCGAACTAAACTGAATCTGATTTTTTCGATTTTTGGTTCGATACATCATAAATCGAAATCGAACTGAAATATATCGATTTCGATTTCGGTACACCGAATTCCTCCAACACATAAATTCTTCTCGAACCGAAATTGAATTTTTTGGTGTTCGATTCGATTCGATTTGTTTCGGTTTGGGTTTGGGGAAAAAAAATCGAAAATGGGTGCAACAGGCAATTTTTTTTTGAACCCAAACCGAAGCAAACAGAACCGAACATTGAAAAATTCGATTTCGGTATATCAAATTCCTCCAACACAAACCGTTCCCGAACCAAAACTGAATTTTTTGGTGTTCGGTTTGCTTCGGTTTGGGTTTAGGAAAAAAAATTGAAAATGGGTGTAACTAGCAATATTTTTTTTCCAAACCCAAACCGAACCGAACACCGAAAAATTCGGTTTTGGTACACCGAATTACTCCAACACATAAACCGTTCCCGAACCGAAACCGAATTTTCGATTCGTTCTTAAACCCAAACCAAGCAAACCAAACTAACATCGAAAAATTTTGCTTTAAACCAAAATTCAGCTTTGACAATTCCTCCAACACATAAACCGCTCTAGAACCGAAACTAAATTTTTCGTTGTTAAGTTTGGTTTGATTCGATTTGGGTTCAGAAAAAAAAATGAAAAATAAAATTTAATTTTTTTGGAAATGAGTGCAACCAGCAATTTCTTGGTTGCACCTAGGGTGTACTATACAAAGGTGGGCTGCAACGGCAAAAAACTTGTCGTTGCAGCCCAATGACGACTGCAATGGCTAGTTTTCTAGTCGTTGCAATAGCTACTTAATCTTGAGTTGGGTCAGTTCGTGTCGGGTCTGGTTTGGTCTGGTATCGGTTCAATCCGATTCATTTACCATTGGTTCTACCCGATTGAGTTCGGTTTAATTCGGGTTGCCTTATGCCTAATCCAATCAGACTGATCAAGCTTAAAAATACTCAACTGAGGCGGGTTGAGTCGCAGGTCTAATCGTATCTATAAAAATACTGAGTAATAGCTTTTTACTCATTAAACATAACTAAATATAAATAATGGTATAAGATTTGAATTTTCAAATAACTCACAAAAGAAGTTACTTATAAATCCACTTTTTCACAATACAAATATGGATTTGGAAATTCGTGGAAATTTCTCATATCCAAACACAAAAAGGTAGAGCCGAAACGGTGGATTTGGATTTTGGACATCCAACTCGAATTCCCGAATTCCAAATCCACGTTCCCAAACTATTATTTTCACCCTATTTTCTTCCAAAACAGTGGAAATGTTCGGATTTGATATTCCGACGTGGCATTTTCCGCCTAATTCCTAAATTCCAAACAGACCCCAAATAAAAACCCCTCTCTCTTCTCTCGGCATGCAGCTGAGATTCGTCGGCGACGGCCCGGCCAGATACGGCGACCCCTTTCAGCCGGTTAGGTCTCTCTCTCTCTCTCTCTTCTTATTCTTTCTCTCTCTTTCCCCTCTCTTTCATTCTATTTTGCTGGCAGCCATCCCCACAGTACGACACGGCAACACCGCCCTCTCTCTCTCTCTCTCTCTCTCTCTCTCTCTATTCTTCTTCTTCTTCTTCCTCTCTCTCTCACTTTCACTCTCAGCTGGCAGCGAGCCCCCCTCACAGCCCACTGTTCCCTCTTTCTCTCTACGGTCTATTGGCCTAAGCCCTAAGGCTTTTTGTCCTAATGGCCCTATTTTATATCATCACAGCCACAGCCACATCCCCCTAAACCCTAAATCTCTCTCCCTCTCTCTCTCTTTGTCTCTCTCCGTTATTCTCAATACCCAATCCCTAAATTTCTACCTATTTCTTTCAATTTTTTTTCAGGATTTTAGTTGGATTCATCTGTTCACGCGCGTGGTTTGGATTTATCGCTGGTAAGTTTCGATTTGTCGGAGCTCGTGATTTCGTCCAATCACGCTAGATTGGAGGTAAAATTAAAATTTTTTAATTTAAATTTGATTTAATTTTATGTTAATGAGTTAAAAATATAGTGATTTTGAATGGGATATATGAAATGTGAAAATTTAGTTTGTATGAAAATGTCGAAATCCCTAAAGCCCTAATTTTCGAGATTGAATATTTTTTGACTGGTTCAAATCACATGATGGATGGAGGTTTTTTACTCAAATTTTCACACGAAAAATATTTAGATCATAGTATTTAAATCGCAGTCACAACACTCATGATGATACTATGTTTAGATGTGCCCCCAAAATTGACCATTGACAATTTGATGTGCCCCAAAAATCCCGTCAACAATATGTAGCTGATACCATTGCTCATCTTCTGCTTCCTTGATATTTTCAACAAAAAAGCTGCAGCATTCTGCATTAATGAACCACAAACTAAATTATTCCAGAGCCAAATCAATCACCGCTTTAATTCAATGGTGTAGTATGTCAGCAGATTAAAGAAAAGACGGTAAAGACATTACACGGGACGAGTGCCTCACTACAATACATGATAAATTGATAATAAGAGCTTACACTGGCAGTATAAGCTGATTGAAATTTGAGAAAAGCTTGTTTTGATACCAAAAAACGGGGTGCGAGCCCGTCCTGTATACAAAATTGGGCGACATTGGCTCAAGTTCTTCAAGCTCGGGTTTGTTGTTTAAGCCCAAACCCGATCCAATCCAGGCCAAGCCTAAATATGATACCAACCAGTGTTTTAAATCTAGTGTCTCCCCTAATTTATGAAACAAAACATACACAAAAAATCAGTAGAACTAATCTTATTGGGAGGTTGGAATCTGAGGCTTTTCTTTCAAAATATCAACTTCATGGTAATGGGTCTCTGAGGGTCACCCATGTTCATCCATTCTCTTGATTGCTTTTTATTTCATATAGTAATAGCATCTAGTCAACCATCAACTTATTGAAGCCCCAAGCCAAGTGGACTACTGTCATTAAAGAGTCTTGTTGGAAGACGAATAAAAGAACTTAAAGGAGAGATGAGATAATGATGAGTACAATAGTCCACACTTTCCTTTGGAATTTTTTCTGTCATTTCCTTTTCTAAGATGCGCCAATGAGGTGCAAAAAAAAGTATATATGTAATAAGATTAAGAAGACATCAGAGGTCTACTCTATTTAAACTTCTAATAAAAGATGGGGGCTGCTATTAAGTACTAACCCCAATCAAATACTAAATATCCCCTAACCACTGCTGGAAATCTCACTGATTGAAAGAAACTAATTGAAATTTGAGATCATTCAACTAGTTGAAACTGACCAATAAAACCTCCATTGAGTGAATCCAATGGCAATGTGAAAAGAAACTTTTCAAGAGGGTGATCAAGTGCCTTAAGGTTCCCTGAAGAGGGGGATCAAAGTTGTATCCTGGACATCTCATGTGATGTATTTTCTCTGATTCTTTAGAGCTTTTGAGAGCTCTCAGATAGTATCAATAGTGCTAAGGACTCCCTTTAGTCCCTGTTTTGCGAAGCTCAAAAAGCGGATGATAATTCGATTTACTAAAAATGCAATCTATGGTTCAGACAAGGTAATATGGATCACCTGAATTTGTAATTCCCTTGAAGAATTTCTCACGCGACTAGTAAGATAGTTATAGAAAAAGCATTCTAAACCTGATCAAAAAGATAAAAACCAGTTAGATAGTTATATAAAAAAGGATTTCTCCTACCACTAGTAAGACAGTTCTATCCGGATTTGACTCAGTAACCGAATGACCGAATTTCTAATTGAAGAATTTGGTGAAATTTTAAATCTGCAATACTAATTGTAACCCATCCCAATCTGTACTTTTCGTGCTGATGTACTGACTACTGAGGCTCCATGATATGGCATTAATGAGGCTTCATGATGTGGTAGTTTCTAATGAAGTCATTGGAGTAGTTCATGTGCTTGGTCCACAATGGTTGCAGATGCTCAAAGGAAATCTCCAACCATGGTTTTAATTGGCCATTGTATTGAATCACAGTAGCCTCCCGTATTTGTCGTAGTCAGTGTTATTTTAGTCGCCTAAACCTAGCATGTCCCAAAATGGTCACTTGGATAGACATGGCCATTAAGTGCGATCAGAGCCGAAGGCAACGCCCCAATCTTCCACAGTGTCATGTCTGCATGCAGATTATGCACCAATGAATACCAGTATAAAAAATAATAACAAGTACTGTGTGTGTGTGTTCATAGGAACATGTGTGTGTGTATGTATAATAAAGAGTCTTCATTTTCTTTAAATGATTTTTTTTGGTAAGTCTCACTTTCAAAATAGCTTTTTGTGCAAGAAAAACAGCCAAACTTCTGAAAAGCAGGAAGAAGACTAGAAGAGAGTCATGCAACAAGACTAGAAGAACCGCTTGTCGATCTTGAGTTTCCGAGTAATTGTCCTAGTTCCAGAAGAATCATCGACATCCTCCCTAAATCAATTGTCGGCTTCGTACCAACGATAGCTTTGAAGAATCCTCAAATGCGAAAACTCTTCACAAGTTTTCTACGAAAGATTCACTCTTTCACGAGATGCACGAAAACAACTTAATTTTTCATTCATCTTTACTCTTAAAGAAAGTCTTTGCATGCCTTTATATAGGCTAAGAAAGCTCTAACTAAACATAAAGTTCGAAATAAGAAAGTCCTAAAACAATTAAAACTCTAAATGGTAAATTTTTGCCTAAAATTTGTGTAGCTGCCAATATGCGGACGACTTTCACGTATGTCTGTCATATGACCACGGATGTCCTTGGGCACGAATGCCCTTGCCTTAATTTTTCAGAATGCCATTATTTTCACGGATGTCCGTTCTAATGCCACGGACATCCGTCGTATAATGACAACTCTTTCATAGGCCATTTGAAAGCCTATTTACGGGTCCACTTTCTCTTTGATCTCCTCTTCTTCTCGACTTTGTCATGATTCCAATATGCGGTTCTGAATTCTGCATCAATCCCCTTTACTTTAAAAAAGTTCAACTTCGAACTTTGGCCAAAATTGTTCTGCACGGAGGTCAAGAATACTATGCTGGGAATAGCAATTGGATGCGGCTGAGACAAATAAATTGGATTTGACGTGAGTGAGATCCGATTTATCTTTGATACGTCGATGAAAATCGACGTGAACAAACAACCAACACGATCCTGGGACCAGGGGGTCATGGGATCGCTAGATATTATCACAAATACTTGCTCTTTATAGATCTCGAACTTTTCAACGGTCTTGGGCTCGGTAAGGCATCTCGCGGATACTCGTTCTTCAACTCTCTCGGGCTCTTCAACGGATTCGGGATCGTCAACGACCTTATCAATTAGGTCTTCCCTAGGGATGGAAGTAATTGGATTCACCGTGGGTACGATATCTTCCAACGGTATAGGTACTACTACGGGCGCGAGTAGAGGAACTCTAACCGGTAAAGGTTGTCTCACGGGTATGATTGTGAAGATGAAACTTGTAACCTTTAGTCTCAAAGCTTGAATCATTGCCAATACTTCTTCGGATAAATCGTGAATAAAAGCTTGATAAGTATCGTACTGATATCCTCATGCCATGCAACCACTATCCGACGCGACCTTAGCAACTCGCAGTAAACATGGTTAAGAAGCCTCATATGCTTGAATATGGAACCATGTTGATCGGAAGATTTACCTTTCTCCTTGCACCATAATTTTTTCACCTTCGCCATCTTTTGACGCACGATCGGAATGTTCCATCGTTTCGCGAACGTTCTCATGGATACTATGTAATCGTTCAAATCACGAAGGGCTTTGAAAATTTAATCTTTACTCATGATTTCGCCAATCCACTTGCTGAGGGTTTGAACTTACTCTGATACCAATTTGTTGCGGGATAAATCGCACGTTAACCCTAAAATAGCATAAATCCCACGCGATAGGGGTTAGGGTCTCAATCTTTAATTAAAATAAAAAAATAAAAGAAGAATAAGATAGAAGATCTTCAGATTCGCTCCAACGAGACTTGTCAGCTTCGTACTAACGATAATTTTGAAAAATCACTCCTCAGAGGCGAAAACTCTTCGCAAGTTTTATACGAAAGATTCACTCTTTGCAAGATGTACAAAAACAACTTAAATTTTCATTTATCATTAACTCTTAAATAAAGTCTTTACATGCCTTTATATAAGCTAAGAAAATCCTAATTAAACATAAAGTTCGAAATAAGAAAGTCCTAAAACAATTAAAACTCTAAATGACAAGTTTTTGCCTAAGATTCGTGTAATCACCAATTTGTAGACGACTTTCACGGACGTCCGTCATATGACCACGGATGCCCTTGGGCACGGATGACTTTGCCTTAATTTTTCAGAATGCGCTTATTTTCACGGACGTCAGTTCTGAAGCCACGTCCGTCAATTGTATAACAACAACTCTTTCACGGGCCATTTGAAGGTCCATTTACGGGTCCACTTTCTCTGACCTCTTCTTCTTCTTGATTTTACCACGATTCCAACATGTGCATCTAAATTTCGCATCAATACCCCTACAAGTAGCTAGAATGATATCACTACTCCTAGTAGCATTATATAAAAAATGAATGGAGTAGAGCCAATAAGTTAAAACAAAAAAAAAATTGTTCTTATTAAGTTGCAAGAGATTTCACATTTTCAAGACAGCCAACACCTTAAGAATTAATCTTAGCTACCATCAAATAATGAAGTTGTGTATTGCGACCATAGTTGGTATTAGGCACATGATCCAAGTGTCAACAGATGCACTCAGGCTGCTCTCCCAATGCCAACATTGGAGAATGTGCCGATAATGTTGAGCACCAAATCAGTGAACAACACTTCCTGAGACTTGGCCATTTGATAACCACTAAGAAGGAGATCGACCTGAGTGCCAGCTGCTGCCACTCAGGTTGTGTTACTAATACGAACTCATGGACCAGTATAAATAATACCTTATAATAAAACGAAAACAAGAATAAAAGTGTTGGATTCACATCAGGAAGCTTTAGAAGATACTTATAATAAACAACAACTCCAACCTTGTGTACCAAAAGTGTTTTCGACTCACATTTATTCAAGATAAAAAAACCCAATTGATAACCGAATATTTGAATAAATTAGAACATATTAAGCACGCCTCTACTAAAACTTCTGCTCCACCTGCCGTTGAAAGGAAAAGCAAATGACCATGATGAAAAAAAAATTCCAATCACGCACTAACAATAAGCTTAGCATTTTGTAAACGGATCCATACCAAATAAAAAGATATGGAAGAAGATTTTGATGTTCTTGAATGAGTAATGTATCCTGCTCATATATGAATGAGAGGAGAAAATGACATAAAACTACCTATCTACACTAATTTAAAAACACTCAAAGATAAACATATAAACATGGACCAAATGAAAAACGTTCATCAATAATAAATTCGAGCTCACTTGACGGTATCATAATGATTCCATCCAACCTCTGAAGACCGATGACCTAACAGATAGTACTTGTGAGTTGTGAGCAGGCTGAAGCCTCGAAATGCCAAAATTGAATAATTTTTTTTTTAAAAACAGAGATTTATAAAGATGACAAAAAAAAAAGAACTCAAATCAATTGACCTCACTTAAGTGCATAAAAAATGACGACTGTTTCATCTTATGGTATGGTGCTGGAACTCCCTTGTACCCAATGAGACGAGCGAAGTCTTGAAATTTCTACAAGTATACTCAGCTGAAATAGATGAATTTTTTGCAGACTTTGTGACGGGGACGCCGAGTGCGTGGACATTAGTTTTGGACCACATCGCTTCTACCAACGTCAAAAGAAGCGAAGAGGGAGCCTGAGTACCTCAGCTTCAAGGGAGAAACGAAAGGCAAAGGATAACGTTAGGCGACGGACGTCTGTAGATTCAGCACAGATGTCCGAATTTAGTGCACCTCACTGTTTTGGTGCACAGATGTCCGTAATGCCCTACGGACGTCCGTAGTTTTTGTGTTTGTAGGTGGACGTTGTGCTGCTAGGGACGAGAAATTTTTATATTTGCGGAAATTGTATTTTTCAGTCTTTTATTATTATTAGGACTCTTTATTTCGAATTTTATTTTGGTGACCTAGATAAGGAGGCTTGTAAATACTTTTGAATATTTTGAATGCATTATTGCTTGAATATTCTTCTTCTGGAGATGAGTTTAGTGTGAGGGCAAGGGAGTGATTTCCAAAACTATCTTTTTATCTTTTCTATTATCCATCTCTGTTTTCTCTTAATCTTTTACCTAAATTTGATCCCATATTTCAAAAGCCCTAATTCAATCAAACCCTAAATCCATCAAACCATAAACCTATTCCAAACCATAAGCCTATTACAAAGCCATAAACCGATTACGAGCCCTAAACCAATTTCGCAACCCTAGTTCGAGCCCGTGAATCTACATTTATTCAAAGACGAACGCCCAAGCCTGGAAAAGCTAGAGTTCTATCTCTAGGCTCTATCCCGCCTCGAATCTAATAGTACTTGTGCATCAGACTGGACCCTAGCCGGATCTCGCGTGATCTACCCATCAAAATTCTTCAAACCCTAAGGTATCTAAGATAATTTTGCAATTAAACTTGAATTAATTTATTTAATTTCGATAACATTTCATCAAAATCATATTCACGCATTTTAGGGTTATCGTCCCCCGTCAGTTTTGGTATTAAAGCTCCAGGTTTCTAGGTTAGGGCATCTATGCTTGTCATATTTATTTTATTACATTGTTGCTTTTCTTTTATGAATCCATATTGCATTCCATATTAGAACCCTAATAGGAATCTGTGATCACCATGGACTTGAGTGCAAATCTCAATACCCTTAAAGGTATGCAAGAAGAATTGGGTGCGATTAATGCATGTCTGAATACCATAGAGCAAGCCCAAACATCCTTAGGAGTTGGTAATGATAGATTGTGTGATCGAATCAACCTACTGGAACTTGAAGTTCAACACCAAGGGCGCAATGGTCGCCAAGGTAATCGGAATCAGAATCGTATGAATCCTTGTAGAGATGACTACGACCTTGAAGTGCAATTCCTTAAAAATGTCAGAGTTGAGATTCCGATTTTCGATGGAAGAATGGACCCTACAGTCTTCCTCGATTGACTTTCCAACATGGACCAACACTTTGATTGGTATGACATGAATGACGATCGTTGTGTCAGACTCGCTAAAATGAAATTATTTGGTCAAGCTCGACTTTTCTGACTCAATGTTGAGTGCATTAGGGTGAATGCGGGTTGTCCTCTCGTTACTCATTGGGATGACATGAAGGAACGACTTACTGAGAAGTATGTTCCTTTATCATACCACCAATGCCTCCTCGACCATTGGCAAAATTTACTCCAAGGTGGTATACCTGTGACCGATTACATTGCTAAATTTGAAGAATTCATGATGAAGGCAAAGGTATCGGAAGACCCTGAATTCACTCTCTCTAGATTCCGCATCAGATTGCGATTTGAATTGCAAAAAAGAGTTGATTTCTCACCCCGTGGAAACACTTGAAAGATGTTAATGTTGTTGTTAAAGATCTTGAACGGTATTTGAAAACATCGGTGGCGAGGCGAAGTGAGCCACTGTCACGCCCCGAAATTCGATACATGATCCATTTCGGCACATGAACGTATTCAATAGTCAAAATTCAAATAAAGGAACATAACGGTCCATTCTCATACAAAATTCAAATTACAGTTATTTATAATTACAACGTTTAAAACACTTCCTAACCAAGGCTAAACCAACAAGTCTTCTAGGGTCTTCTCCTGAGGTGCAGCTTCCGAACCACGAGGTCTGATTTCTGAAATTAAATAGCAACGGGGTGAGATAAACTCAACAAGTAACCCCCAATAATAATATAACTTCTTTTGTTACTTTTATCAGTTTCAAATTGAGAATTTCATATCAATAGAATTAACATCAGCTACACCATCTAATGATTCAATATAAAGAAAAATAACTTAATTTACAATTGTACTTCGTATATTGTACGATTGTTAATCAATAGCACCGATCCAAGTGCATTTGCAATTACATTATCATTCATCATTCACCATTAATCATTCATCATGGATACCAGTCACAAGGAGGGCTCCATTCTTTCATTAATCCCATTGTCAACCGTGCCGATCCGGTTTGACGGGTTACTTACGATTCAGTACACAAATGGATCCGTTCATCCAATACTACCATGCGGCCCCATGGGGATCTTAATCAAAATCATATTATAATCATCTTTACAATATTCATCATTTCTACAATCATTCATGCCCATTTCTTTTAGAAAAATTTTCCAACATGCTTTACAAATTCTCATAGTCTGATATTTCAAGGTAATTAGATCATGTGAGAAATAAATCGACTCTACAGTGCTTACAACATTTATATTTTTCTAACATTAATCAAAATGCAATAATCATAACTCAATAAGACAAATCTAGAGTTATTCATGCTATCAATAGTCATTCAACCATTGACTTATCATTATGATAGTATATACTATGCAAAATAAAAGCATCATTACTAATAAAATACGTGTTAAAAGAACATGCTATGGGATAGGCTACTTGCCTCAGATGTTAGATTCACAGGTCTTGTGAAGGTGGTGTGAAGTTTCACGGTTTCAAGTAGTTATCTGGGCACAAGGGAAACCCGATCAAGAATAAAAACGAACTAGGGTAGGTTATCGATGTAAAGTTGGATTCTAACTAGATATCTCAATTCTTATTTTGAAAAATATTTAATATCTAAAATTCTTAATTTAAACAACTTTAATAATCAGTTTTAAAACCCATAACCTTAAACAATTACTTAAATCCTTTTTAATATCTAAACTAGCATATAAACAGACTATATAGAGTTAGATTATAAAAATAGAATATAAAGTCAGAGTATAATTTAAAATAGAAACCGAACAGAATATAAAATCAGATTATATTAGTAAAATAAAATCATATTTATACAAGTTATAAAAACAGATTATAATAAATAAATTGTATAAAAATCAGGTTTGTAAAACAGATTTAAAATTTCGGATTTGTGAAACAGATTAATAAATCTGATTAAATGCAGAATATAATTCCAGATTTACATGTAAAAACACAGAATATAAATCAGATTAAACAGAATATAATTTCAGATTATTGAAATATATTTTCAGAGATTTAAATGTGTACAATCAGAGTTTTAAAATAAAAATCGGAATAAAACTAGAAATTCGTATTTTCCAATTATAAACCAGAATATCAGCTTAAAAACACAGATTTAACATATCAATAAAATACCGAAAAATAAAATATTCATATATAAAATCAGGTCTTCACAATATAAAGTTAGAATATACAAATCAGAATATCCAATTTTTAAAATCAGAATATAAAATATAACGCCAATTTTCTAATATATATAAAGTTGGAAAAATCAGCATATAAAGTTATTAGTTTATAAAACAAGAATATAATTTACATTAGATTATAACTGGATTTTTAAAATACATCATCAGCATATAAAACCCAAATTTAGAATATAAAATCAGGATTTATAATTTTATAAACCAATATAAAACAGAATTTTGAAATATAATTTCAGCTTACAAAAATAGAATCAAACCAGGATCTAATCAGTTCATACAACTAGGTTTTAAAAACTAAAACCAGAGTATAAATTCACCATATAAATCAGGATTTATAAATGTAGAGTTGAAATATAAACCAATCCTTTAAAATATAAACCAGGATTTAAAAAAAAAACAGATTTATTACAACATAATATAGAACTATAATTTTCAAGGAATATAGGATTAAAATGTTTAAGATTAGAAACTATAAATCTAGGTTTAAAGAACTAGAAAGTAAAAATAAAATACAACTTTAAAAATAAAAACATACCTTAAAGAATGAAGAGGAGAATAAAATTTTGAAGGCAAGAGTTTGAAGAAGATGTTTGGTGTGGAAAAGAGAGGAGAAAGAGCTCTACTTATAGGCTTGGTTGAGGTGACCGTTCGGATTTGAATTAACTCCGCGAGTAATGGAGCGAGGCGTTACTGCATTACAAAATTGAAGAAGAAGAAGAAGAAGAAACCGCTCCTCTTTTACGGATAGGTTTTGATTTGGGATTTAAGTTGTAAGGGAAAAGTTTAGGTATAAAGCTTGTATAAGTTAGAGTGTGTGTGTATGTGTTTTGGGTCGAATCGGGTCGGGTTGAGTTGGGTCGGTTCTAGTTAGGGTTTGGGTTTTGGGTCGTCACATTCTTCCCCCCTAAAAAAAAATTTCGTCCTCAAAATTTACCTTAAGCATTTTCGAAATAAAAAAATCTCTTCCTCGAAATTTACCTTAAGCATTTTCGAAACATTTTCCCCCCCCAAAAAGAATTTCGTCCCCGAAATTTACCTTAAGCAGTGTTGAACAGGTGTGGGTATATTTTGCGCATATCTTCTTCACGTTCCCATGTTGCATCATCTCCGGAGTGATGTTGCCATAGAACTTTTACTTGAGGAATTCTTTTGCTTCTATGACCGTGAGTTTTCCAATCGATGATTTGCGTTGGCGCTTCCACGAAAGACAGATCTTCTTGTACTTCTAAAGGTGCAGGGTCTAACACATGTGCGGGATCAAATTTATAATCTCGCAACATTGATACGTGAAAGACGTTATGTACGTTGGCTAGTGAAGGAGGTAAAGCCAGTTCATAAGCAACTTTTCCAATCTTTTTGAGAACTTCGAATGGTCCGATGAATCTGGGACTGAGCTTTCCTTTCTTTCCGAATCGTAGAACTCCTTTTGTTGGTGATACCTTCAGAAATACGTGATCTCCAACTTCGTGTTGACGTTCTCGGCGATCCCGGTCCGCATAACTCTTTTGGCGATTCTGAGCAGCAATGAGACGTTCTCGAATAATTTGAATCTTTTCCGTTGTTTCTTTCACGATTCGGTCCAAGCAGACTTGATCTCGACTTCTTCCCAACATACAAAGCGTAAACAAGGTCTTCCATAGAGTGCCTCGAAGGGTGCCATTTGGATACTTGCTTGATAGCTGTTGTTGTAGGCGAACTCGATCAATGGCAAATGATCGTCCCAGTTTCCTTTGAAGTCCAGCGTGCAAGCTCGTAACATATCTTCTAACGTGCGAATTGTCCTCTCAGCCTGTCCATCAGTTTCTGGATGAAAAGCAGTGCTGTACTGCAGCTTGGTGCCCAACTTTCCTTGTAACTTCCTCCAAAGTCCTGACGTAAGCTTTGAGTCCCGGTCTGACACGATCTTCACTGGTACACTCCTTAATATATACCTTCGAGACCCATCCCTTTGTTTGAGTTATTTTAACTGGTAAGAAGTGCGCGCTTTTGGTAAGTCCATCCACGATTACCCATATCGAATCGTGACCACTCTGTGTTCTTGGTAGTCCAGTGACGTAGTCCATGTTGATCCGCTCCCATTTCCACTCCGGTATTGGCAAAGGTTGTAGTAATCCCGCTGGCTTCTTATTTTCGGCTTTAATTTGCTGACAGGATAAACATCTTGAGACATATTCAGCAATTTCTCTCTTCATGTTGTTCCACCAAAAGTGTCGCTTTAAGTCTTGGTACATCTTCGTACTCCCCGGATGTATGGTATATCGAGACTTGTGGGCTTCATCCAGCAGTTCCTTCTTTAGCTCTGGGTTGCTTGGTACATATAACCGGTCTCGATATCGCAACGAACCATCCGCACATTTTCTGAATTCTGTCTTTTCTCCGTTTTTTACGTCGTTCATCAGCTCTATCATCTGAGGGTCAATTGCTTGATTTTCTTTTATCTTCTCGACGATGGTTGATTGGATGCTTAGATTAGCACAGAAGAACTTCGATCCTTCCTCCCGAATGGTTGCCCCCAAATTCCCAAAATCTTGGTGTAGTCTCCACTTGTTGACCATGAGGGCGGCGAGTGTCCCCGAGGATTTCCGACTCAAAGCGTCCGCTACGACGTTCACCTTGCCGGGATGATACTGAATAGTGCAGTCGTAATCTTTTAAAAACTCCATCCATCGTCGTTGGCGCATGTTCAATTCCTTTTGAGTAAAGAGGTATTTTAAACTTTTGTGATCCGTGAAGATTTCGAACTTCTCTCCGTACAAGTAATGCCTCCAAATTTTTAAGGCAAAGATAACCGCTGCTAGTTCCAAATCGTGGACTGGGTAGTTTTGTTCATGAGGCTTATCTTGATCGTAGGCGATGACCTTCTTGTGCTGCATAAGTACACAGCCTAGACCTCTTCCTGATGCGTCGCTGCAAACGTGAAAACCACCGCTTCCTGATGGAATTGCCAAAATTGGTGCTGATGTCAACCGTTTCTTTAATTCTTGAAAACTTTGTTCGCAGTCGTCCGTCCAAATGAACTTGGCGCCTTTTCTAGTGAGTTTAGTCATTGGAAGTGCGATCCTTGAGAAATCCTTCACAAATCGTCCGTAGTACCCTGCCAGGCCTAAGAAACTTCTGATGTTTGTTACATTCTGCGGCTTCTCCCAATTCACGACGGCTTCAATCTTGGTTGGGTGGTGAACTCCTTCTCGAAGCGACGTGACCTAAGAATGAGACCTTATCCGTGGTCGCATTTACTCGACTTCAGTAAAGGTTATGCTCTCAATGTCTCCGAACTTTCTTCAAATGCTCCTTGTGCTCCTCACGATTCTTTGAGTAGACCAAAATATCGCCGATAAATACAATGACGAATTTATCTAAGAAAGGTTTGAAAACCCTATTCATCAAATCCATGAATGCAGCTGGGGCGTTTGTTAGACCAAAAGGCATTACTAAAAACTCGTAATGGCCATAGCGCGTTCGAAAAGCAGATTTTGCTATATCTCGTTAATTCTCAATTGGTGATAACGATCTCGAGTCAATCTTGAAAAGACCAAGCACCTTGTAATTGATCGAAAAGGTCGTCGACACGAGGTAGAGGATACTTGTTCTTGATAGTTACTTGGTTCAATTGGCGACGATAGTCAATGCACATCCAAGATAGTGCCATCTTTCTTCTTCACGAACAGAACAAGAGCGCCCCAAGGTGAAACACTTGGTCGAATAAAACCCTTCTCTAATAGTTCTTCTAACTGTTTCTTCAATTCTTGTAATTCTGCTGGTGCCATGCGATATGGAGCCTTGAGATTGGAGTCTATTTGGTAAATCGATGGTGAAATCAATCTCAAAGGAGGTAATCCCGTAGATCATCGTGAAAGACGCGAAAATTCTAAACAATAGGAATACTCAAAATTTTGGACTCTTTCTTCGTTTCTTCACTCACAACATAAGCTAGAAAACCCTGACAACCTTTATTAAGAAATCTTCTTGCCTTGATGGCGGAAATTGCAGGAAATTTGGAATTCATAACTGTTCCTTGAAAAGAGAATCTGGGTTGACCCTTAATACGAAAACTAACTCGTTTTCTAAAACAATCGATAGTAGCATGGTAAGCAGAGAGCCAATCCATACCCAAGATAACATCGAAGTCGGACATACCAAGTAGAATTAAGTTTACGGGTAGATTTTTACCGTCTAAGTTAACTGTACACTCCCTATATATCGTATTGGTAACTAGTGAATCCCCAAGTGGTGTGTAAACGGAGAGTGAAAAATCTAATTGTTGTGGCACGGATTTCAAGAGTTTAGCAAATGCAGGTGAAGTAAATGAATGACTTGAACCAGAATCAATCAAGACTTTAGCAGGGTTCTCGGAAATAATTAAGGTACCTTGAATAAAGTTCTCCGAGGTTTCTGCCTCCTTCTGAGTTAAGGCGAACACTTGTCCTCGAACGTTTGGACGTTGCTGTGGAGTGAGTCGCTGCTGAGTGACCTGCTGATTTCGTTGTTGCGGTTGATACTGCACCAATTGTTGTTGCCTTTGTTGTTGCTGTTGTTGTTGTTGCGGGTACTGTCGCTGCTGAGAATATGGCTGCTGTTGCGGGTATTGTTGCCGAATAGGTAGAGCGTTCCTCATCACTCCGCAATATTTCTGTATATGCCCCACCTTTCCGCACCCATTGCAGGTCTTCTTTGGTTTTGAACATGTTCGAGTCACATGTCCAGATTCTCCACAGTTGAAGCAAGTTGCATTCATCATTCTGCAAGGCGTGGTACCATGTTGCCTTCCACAGATTGTGCATGAGGGCCTAGGAAGAGCAACGGCCTGCGAACCTTCGAATCGCGGTCGTTTGAAATTGTGGTTTGACGTAACAGGTACCTTCCCATTAATGCTTGACGACTCCCTCTTCTTCATGTGGAATTCGCGGAGATCTTGACAATCTTCCTCTGCCTTTAGGGCTCGTCGAACAGACAATGCGTAATCCTCCGAAAAGTATGTAGAAATACGAGAACGAATATCGGGCCTAAGACCCCTGTCAAATTTTTCGGCTCTTTCTGCATTGGATAAAGTGTGCCGATAAAATCTTTCTAAGTCCACAAACTTAGCTTCGTAATCGGCAACACTCAGATTCTCCTGCTTCAAAGTAAGAAATTCACTTTCCTTATTTTGTTGAATATGCTTTGGAAAGTATTTCTCGAAGAACAGCTTAATAAACTTCTCCCATACAATCACTTCGTCCTTCTCCACCTGGGATCTCAGCATCATCTTCCACCAGCGCTTGGCTTCCCCAGCCATTAAGAAAACAGCGTAAGTAGCCTTCATTTCTTCAGTACATTTCATTGCTAAAAAGATATTTTCAATATCTTCGATCCATTGCTCGGCTTCTAAGGGATTAGTTGATCCCCTAAATATCGGAGGGTTCATTTTCTTTAATCTTTCGAGTCCTGCTCCAGCGTCGTGATCAGAGGAGGCGGAATTTGTTCCTTTCTGGGCCATAGCTGCCAGAACTGCTTGCATTCCCTCCAATACTTTCTCGACATTAGTCGAGTCGATGTGAGTAATGTCATAGTGAGTAACGTTCTCGTCAGCCATCTAATAATAAAATGACATAGTAATTACTAATTGCAAAAAGGTTGTAAGAATACTTTATAAATCTCTCATCCAATTTATTTATCGAAAAGCAATTACATGGATTATAAAAAGCAAATAACAACTTAAACTTTAACTTAATTTATTCTAGGTATTACTAGTCTATTCATCATCTGAGATATCTATTATCTCAGGCTCGATTGGGTCATGATTTTCTTTTTTTTCAGGTTCGACTTCATTTTGTTCTTCGTTCTCAGAAGCCGGGCTGTACTCAGATGATTCTTCAGTGTCCATTGGTTCTAAGCCGTCCTCTACATCATCATCATCAGAGAGTATGATATATTCAGACGGGGTGTCAATCTCAATATCTTCATCGTCAGAGATGTCTATTACTTCTACGGGTCCAGGTGTATAGTAAGGCTCGTTAGAAGACTCAGACGAAGATGGGTAACTAACATCATTCCATTCTTGAAATGGTGCACGCGGACGTCTATCGCAACTTTTCCTAGCAGTGTGACGCATTCTCACCATTTCCTGATAACCAGGGAAATGCCCAATTCAATTTCTATGAGTAATAACCTATTTATTTCTAACCTATGGGTCCACAACCTAAGGTCATCTAAGGTTTCGCTAAACTTGAGCTTTGATACCAAATTGTCACGCCCCGAAATTCGATACATGATCCATTTCGGCACATGAACGTATTCAATAGTCAAAATTCAAATAAAGGAACATAACGGTCCATTCTCATACAAAATTCAAATTACAGTTATTTATAATTACAACGTTTAAAACACTTCCTAACCAAGGCTAAACCAACAAGTCTTCTAGGGTCTTCTCCTGAGGTGCAGCTTCCGAACCACGAGGTCTGATTTCTGAAATTAAATAGCAACGGGGTGAGATAAACTCAACAAGTAACCCCCAATAATAATATAACTTCTTTTGTTACTTTTATCAGTTTCAAATTGAGAATTTCATATCAATAGAATTAACATCAGCTACACCATCTAATGATTCAATATAAAGAAAAATAACTTAATTTACAATTGTACTTCGTATATTGTACGATTGTTAATCAATAGCACCGATCCAAGTGCATTTGCAATTACATTATCATTCATCATTCACCATTAATCATTCATCATGGATACCAGTCACAAGGAGGGCTCCATTCTTTCATTAATCCCATTGTCAACCGTAGATCCGGTTTGAGGTTTACTTCAGATTACTAAGTACACAAATGGATCCGTTCATCCAATACTACCATGCGGCCCCATGGGGATCTTAATCAAAATCATATTATAATCATCTTTACAATATTCATCATTTCTACAATCATTCATGCCCATTTCTTTTAGAAAAATTTTCCAACATGCTTTACAAATTCTCATAGTCTGATATTTCAAGGTAATTAGATCATGTGAGAAATAAATCGACTCTACAGTGCTTACAACATTTATATTTTTCTAACATTAATCAAAATGCAATAATCATAACTCAATAAGACAAATCTAGAGTTATTCATGCTATCAATAGTCATTCAACCATTGACTTATTATTATGATAGTATATACTATGCAAAATAAAAGCATCATTACTAATAAAATACGTGTTAAAAGAACATGCTATGGGATAGGCTACTTGCCTCAGATGTCAGATTCACAGGTCTTGTGAAGGTGGTGTGAAGTTTCACGGTTTCAAGTAGTTATCTGGGCACAAGGGAAACCCGATCAAGAATAAAAACGAACTAGGGTAGGTTATCGATGTAAAGTTGGATTCTAACTAGATATCTCAATTCTTATTTTGAAAAATATTTAATATCTAAAATTCTTAATTTAAACAACTTTAATAATCAGTTTTAAAACCCATAACCTTAAACAATTACTTAAATCCTTTTTAATATCTAAACTAGCATATAAACAGACTATATAGAGTTAGATTATAAAAATAGAATATAAAGTCAGAGTATAATTTAAAATAGAAACCGAACAGAATATAAAATCAGATTATATTAGTAAAATAAAATCATATTTATACAAGTTATAAAAACAGATTATAATAAATAAATTGTATAAAAATCAGGTTTGTAAAACAGATTTAAAATTTCGGATTTGTGAAACAGATTAATAAATCTGATTAAATGCAGAACATAATTCCAGATTTACATGTAAAAACACAGAATATAAATCAGATTAAACAGAATATAATTTCAGATTATTGAAATATATTTTGATTTAAATGTGTACAATCGAGTTTTAAAATAAAATCGGAATAAAACTAGAAATTCGTATTTTCCAATTATAAACCAGAATATCGACTTAAAAACACACAGTTTAACATATCAATAAAATACCGAAAAATAAAATATTCATATATAAAATCAGGTCTTCACAATATAAAGTTAGAATATACAAATCAGAATATCCAATTTTTAAAATCAGAATATAAAATATAACGCCAATTTTCTAATATATATAAAGTTGGAAAAATCAGCATATAAAGTTATTAGTTTATAAAACAAGAATATAATTTACATTAGATTATAACTGGATTTTTAAAATACATCATCAGCATATAAAACCCAAATTTAGAATATAAAATCAGGATTTATAATTTTATAAACCAATATAAAACAGAATTTTGAAATATAATTTCAGCTTACAAAAATAGAATCAAACCAGGATCTAATCAGTTCATACAACTAGGTTTTAAAAACTAAAACCAGAGTATAAATTCACCATATAAATCAGGATTTATAAATGTAGAGTTGAAATATAAACCAATCCTTTAAAATATAAACCAGGATTAAAAAAAAAACAGATTTATTACAACAGAATATAGAACTATAATTTTCAAGGAATATAGGATTAAAATGTTTAAGATTAGAAACTATAAATCTAGGTTTAAAGAACTAGAAAGTAAAAATAAAATACAACTTTAAAAATAAAAACATACCTTAAAGAATGAAGAGGAGAATAAAATTTTGAAGGCAAGAGCTTGAAGAAGATGTTTGGTGTGGAAAAGAGAGGAGAAAGAGCTCTACTTATAGGCTTGGTTGAGGTGACCGTTCGGATTTGAATTAACTCCGCGAGTAATGGAGCGAGGCGTTACTGCATTACAAAATTGAAGAAGAAGAAGAAGAAGAAACCGCTCCTCTTTTACGGATAGGTTTTGATTTGGGATTTAAGTTGTAAGGGAAAAGTTTAGGTATAAAGCTTGTATAAGTTAGAGTGTGTGTGTGTGTTTTGGGTCGAATCGGGTCGGGTTGAGTTGGGTCGGTTCTAGTTAGGGTTTGGGTTTTGGGTCGTCACAGCCACAATACACTAGTCCTCTTTGGAGAGGGACGATTTAGTGTCGGAAACCAGCCTCCCAAACCTACACAATCTGTCTCTACCAATACGAGGTTTGAAAAGGGAAAAGGTGTAGTCGGAGAATCCTCGAGGGGTAGCTCTCCAATAAAGTGCTATAAATGTCATTGGATGGGACACTTTGTCGCCCAATGCCTACAAAAGACCATCAAAGGAATCTCCTCATTGAGGGAGAGGAAGATGAAGGTGATATAGTGGTTAAAGAGGAAGTGTTTGAGCCAGACAACACACTCAGTGATGAGGAGGATGATGCTATTGGCCATGCTCTAGTTGTGAGGTGTGCCCTTGCACAGCCTCAACGGGATGAGAATGATGATTTGCGAAGGGAGAATATCTTCAACACTTTTGCTAGATTTGGTGAAAAGAGTTATAAGGTCATCATGGATAGCGGTAGTTGCACCAATATAGTGTCAACTCACGCCATACGTCGCTTGGGGCTTACGCCTGAAGCCCATCCGAGAACTTATAAAGTTGCATGGGTCAACTCTTCATCCATTCTTGTGTCGAAAAGGTGTCGTGTACCGATTCAGTTAGGGTCTTGTTCGGACACCTTATGGTGTGATGTGGTGCCATGGATGTGGGCCATATCATTTTGGGAAGGCTGTGGCTCTACGACATGGACGTGCCACTTTATGATCGATCAAACATATACACGTTCATGCTTAAGGGTAAGAAGATTACTTAACACCCTTTGCCTCCCAAAACACCATCGACTAATAAAGTCGAGAAGAAGGGCGAGACTTCAAAATCCATCAATATTGTGAGCCCTTTAGAATTTGAGAAAGCGTCGTTAGATGAGAGTGTGGTGTACGTAGTCGTCATCATTGAGAGAGCTCTCGAGTCGGTGGCCGAATACCCTATGGACGTTGAGCTGATCTTGAAAGAGTTTATGGATGTCTTCCCTGAATACTTACCAAGCGAACTCTCTCCCTTACGTGATATCCAACACGCAATAGATTTTGTTCCCGGATCCACCTTACCGAACCTGCCCCACTACAGGTTGAATTCGGTTGAGCACGCCGAGTTGACTCGACAAGTTAATAAGCTCCTTCAAAAGAGGTTCATATAAGAGAGTCTGAGCCCGTGTACCGTACCTGCCCTACTCACTCCTAAGAAAGATGGTACGTGGCGCATGTATGTGGATAGCCGTGCAATCAATAAGATTACAGTTAAGTATTGGTTTTCTATACCGAGGATCGATGGCATGCTAGATATGATGGTTGGTGCCACTATCTTTTTAAAGATCGGCCTTAAGAGTGACTACCATCAAGTCCGAATCCGCCCCGGTGATGAGTGGAAAATCACCTTTAAGACCAAGGATGGTTTTTATGAGTGGACGGTCATACCTTTTGGGCTTTCTAACTCCCCGAGTACTTTCATGAGACTCATGACCCAAGTGTTGAGGCCGTTTCTAGACAAATTCCTTGTTATATATTTCAATGACATCTTAATTTATAGTTATGACAAGAATCAACACTTGAATCACCTTAGGCTGGTTTGTGAGACCCTAATGGGTGAGAAGTTGTTTGCGAACCTCAAGAAGTGCACCTTCATGCAATGTTCCGTTATCTTCTTGGGTTTCATTATCTCGGTCGATGGAATGGTCGCGAACCCTAAAAAGATTAAAGCCATTGTGGAGTGGCCCGAACCTAAGAACATACACGATGTCCATAGCTTCCATGGCTTGACTACCTTCTATTGTCGCTTCATCAGATGCTTTAGCACCATCATGGCCTCAATCACTGATTGCATGAAAAAAGGGGACCTTAAATGTGGCAATGCCGCGACGAAAGCCTTTACTGAGATTAAACAACGGATGAGTAGTGCACCTGTTATACGATTGTTGGACTTTTCTAAAGTCTTCGAAGTCGCATGCAACACATTGGGTATAGGCATATGAGTGCTTAACCAAGAGGGTCACTCAGTGGCCTAGTTTAGTGAAAAACTTAATGAGGTGAAATAAAAATACTCCACCTATGACATGGAGTTCTATACGGTCTTTCGATCTCTTTAGTATTGGAAACATTACCTTAGACTGCAGGAATTTATGTTGTTCTCTGACCATGAAGCCTTACACTTTCTTGCTTTACAGAAAAAGTTGAACATAGGGCACGCAAAGTGAGTCGAGTACCTTCAAGGGTTCACATTCGTATAAAGCATAAGGCCGGTGCTGAAAACAGGACTGTTGATGTTCGTCGAGTGGCGACTTTGTGCACAATGAGCACCAAGGTCGTCGGGTTCGAAAGGTTAATGGATGAGTATCCCGAGTGCCCAGATTTTGGGGTTGAGTACACTACTCTCCTTAGTGACCCGACCAGCACACACTTCGTGTACGCCATCCAAGATGGGTACTTATTCAAAGGTAACCCGCCTTTGCATCCCTCGCACTTCATTGCGTGACTTTCTCATTTGAGAGTTACATGCTGGAGGGATGGCCAGACATTTCGGGCGTACTAAGACCACTGCGCTTGTAGAGGATAGGTTATTTTGGCCTAGCCTAATGAGATATGTCGCTCGGGTTGTCAAACATTATTGTACTTGCCAAGTGTCTAAACAGAGCAAACAAAATACCGGCTTGTACACCCCGTTACTTGTGCTACACACACCGTGACAAGACCTCTCAATGAACTTCGTGCTTGGACTTCCTAAAACTCCGAGGAAGCACGATTCCATCTTTGTTGTAGTGGACCGATTTTCCAAGATGACCCACTTCATACCGTGTTTTAAGAACTCCAATGTATCCCACATTGCTAAATTATTTTTCGCGAAGGTAGTACGTCTTCATGGGTTGCCCAAAACCATTGTGTCTGATAGGGATGTTAAATTCACTAGCTATTTTTGGAAGACCCTTTGGCACATGATAGGCACAATGCTTCGGTTTTCAACGACTTATCACCCTCAAACGGATGGCCAAACCGAGAGTACCAATAGGAGTTTAGGAAATCTCCTTCGTAGTCTTGTCGGTGATCATGTTAGGACCTGGGATACCATTTTACCCACACCTGAGTTTGCTTATAATAATTTTATCAATAAGTCCATAGGCATGAGCACCCTCAAACGGATGGCCAAACTGAGAGTACCAATATGAGTTTAGGAAATCTCCTTCGTAGTCTTGTCGGTGATCATGTTAGGACTTGGGATACTATTTTGCCCACAGCTGAGTTTGCTTATAATAATTCTATTAATAGGTCATAGGCATGAGTCCTTTTGAGGTAGTACATGGTCTTAGGCCTAGGACACCACTTGATTTGGTCCCCATGTCTGCATCCCATAGAGTGTCAGACAGTGTTACCTTGGCACTTCTACTTTTGGGATTTTTGCCTTGCCGACACTTGGTGGCACTTGGCACCTGTGCCGACACTTGGACACTCCTCAAACAACACGAAACTTTTAGACATATATGAAAAACCTCATATTACTATTAAAATGCTTATCGATTTGACAACGATAAAATGAACTTTGTTTCAAAAGAAAAGTGTGTAAAGTTTAGTAACTCCTGAAACAAAGGTTTGGGTCTTTGAAAATGATTTTATACTATAATTTATGTTTATTAGGTTCACGACATATATTATGAATCTTTTCATTACATATCTAAATTGGTTCTCTAAGATATCCCTATAATTTTTCTCTATATGCGTTTTTTTTATTTATTTTATTTTTCTTATGGACGTACCGTGCGTGCCAAACATCTATTAGCAACTTGACACTTGGCACCCGTGCCACGTGTCAAGGTAACACTGGTGTTAGAGTCTGTCGATGCATTTGCACAACACATTCATAGCTTGCATGCCGAAATTAGACAAAGAATTAATTCAAACAACAATCAATATAAATTATCTGCAGATGCTCACAGGCGTTTTAAAGAATATCACGTGGGTGATTATGTGATGGTTCGGGTTAAGCCTGAGTGGTTCGCATTGGGATTCGCAAAGAAGCTCCAATTCCGAAGCGTTGGACCTTTTAGAATTTTGGCTAAGAGTTGTCCTAATGCATACGTGCTTGAGCTCTAGGTACGGGGGTTAGTTCAACGTTTAATGTGGAGGACTTGGTTCCTTACTTGGGTTTCACTCCACCTCCTGAAAACTCACTCCAGCCACCTCATAGCCCCAGTCGCAACCCAACCTTGCAGCCTGCACCTCTCCCTTCCCCGAACAAACAAAGACAAGATGAGATAGAGGATATAATAAATGATCATACCGTCTCTATACGTAACGCGAGATTCCAGAAGTACTTGGTTAAATGGGTTTGCAAATCAGAGTCCGAGAACACTTGGATACACGAGAACGACGTTTGCCGTTTGAACCCCGACTTGATCGACATCTACCACCAGTGTGTTTCATCGGTGATGAAACCTTTTTGGTCCGGAGGAATTGACGGGGACGCCGAGTACGTGGACATCGGTTTTGGACCACATCGCTTCTACCAGCGTCGAAAGAAGCGAAGAGGGAGCCCGAGTACCTCAGCTTCAAGGGAGAAACGAAGGCAAATGACAACATCAAGCGACAGCCATCCGTAGATTCAGCACGGGCGTTCGGATTTAGTGCAACCTCACTGTTTTGGTGCACGGACTTCCGTAATGCCCCATGGATGTCCGTGGTTTTTGTGTCCATAGGTCACGGACGCTCGTGACCCGAGGACGGATGTCCGTGGACGTTGTGCCGCTAGTGACGGGAAATTTTTATTTTGCGGAAATTGTCTTTTTCAGTCTTTTATTATTATTAAGGACTCTTTATTTTGAATTTTACTTTGGTGGCTTATATAAGGAGGCTTGTAAATACTTTTGAGTTTAGTTTTTGAATATTTTGAATGCGTTATTGCTTGAATATTCTTCTTCCCGAGATGGGTTTGGTATGAGGCCAAGGGAGTGATTCCTAAAGCTATCTTTTTATCTTTTCTATTATCTATCTCTGTTTTCTCTTAATCTTTTACTTAAATTTGATCCCATATTCCCAAAGCCCTAATTCAATTGAACCCTAAATCCATCAAACCATAAACCTATTCCAAACCATAAGCCTATTACAAAGCCATAAACAGATTACGAGCCCTAAACCAATTCCGCAACCCTAGTTCAAGCCCGTGAATCTACATCGGATCGAAAACGAATGCCCAAGCCTAGAAAAGCTAGAGTTCTATCTATAGGCCCGATCTCGCCTTGAATTTAACGGTATTTGCGCATCGGACTAGTCCCTAGTCGGATCTCGCGTGATCTACCCATCAAAATTCTTCAAGCCCTAAGGTATTTAAGATAATTTTGCGATTAAACTTGAATTAATTTATTTAATTTCGGCAAATTTTCATCAAAATCATATTCAAGGATTTTAGGGTTACCGTCCTGCATCACTTCGGGGTTCACTTTGTCTTCAGTTTAAGCCTCATCATATAGCAGCTGCATTCCTCCAAGCCAAATTCATAAACTTTGATCTTACTTCTTTTTGGAGTTTGTGACAGAAGTTTCAGGTACATGGCTCACATCTTTGATTAGTACAAGTAGTTTAACTTGCAACATATCACTGACACGCTTTTGAGATGATTGGAGCCATCTAATCCGTGCATTTAAGTATCAACTATTAAAAATTATACTTAACTTTCCATATGTGAGTGCATAGTGACTGACATATCTCAATTAGTTCCCATATACTCAACCATTCCTCTTGTGTATAGGAGCCATATATCAAGGATGTGCTTGGTTGTCCTTTGCTTCCCACCAGCTAGTGTAATGTAGAATCAATCAAGTCCATATTCGGTTACATGAATCTAATTGTTACTCCTAATTGTTGTCCTACATACACAACCATTATTTCTACCTTCTACCTGATAATAATTGAACATTTTAGTATGACATTATGCTTAGCTGAGAGAAAAGTAATAATGAGATATTTAATAGATAAATCAGTGTGAAATGCCATATGTGTCCAAAAGGCTTTCTTACTTGGCTTGATATTTATTCCGAAGGGCTCTTTTTGTACCAGCAATACTTCTTTCAGGGCATATGCGCTTTTGTATGTTCAAGACATATTTTATTCGTACTTTATAGGCTTTGTATACTTTTGAGTTTGATTTATGTTTGTAGATATTGTGTAAGTGTAAGATCGAATTAAGTCAAGAATAAAATTATGCTCACGTGATATCCACCTAGTGCATTATTGTGATTGTTCATATCTTTTACTTTCATGTCTTGCAAACTCAAAATTTCTTACTTGATTCAATATTTCTATAGTATGAAATTGAAACAACAGTTGGAGATTTGGCTTCTATTATTCAACAGTTGGACATCGTTTTACCCTTCAAAAGTGGTTGCGTAATAAAATACGGGATTAGTGGTGAAATTAATTGGGACCGTTAGATTAGAAAATTTTAGTGGTTATTTTAAGAGTTTTATTTTTAGTAGTATTCTTAGAGTTTCTTTGCTTTATGAACACATTGTAATCTCTTTTGAGAATTAATTAATGAAGAATATTAAAATTTGATTGTTTTGTGCTATCTTTGAGAGCAAGGGTCAAAATACCGGTTTTCCGGTACGTATCGTCCGGTCCTTCCGGACGATACGTACCGGGTATCGGCCGATACATTCAATGTATCGGCGATACATTGAATGTATCGGTTTGATACATTGAAAAACCCGGTTTTTTCCCCCAAAATTCCAAAAAAATCCCCAAAAATTCCCAAAAAATCCCAAAAATTATATTTATTTATTTTAACTATTTTTGCTTTTATTTTTGACTTATTTGATGAATTATTTAGATGAAAACCGGTATGTATCGGACGATCGTCGAACGATATTATCTGGACGATACATTGAATGTATCGTCCAATATCTATATAAATGGGCGTCATACATTTAATGTACCGTATCGTCCCACCTCCGATCTCGTCGTATTGTCCGATACGTACCGTTATCGAACGATAATTTGATCCATCAGTAAGATGCCTATTTTGTAATTTATTTTGTCTTAAGATCACATTTGTAACAATATTTCAAAAATAATAGCTATATTGATAAAAATAAATTTTAATTGTACATGAAAAACTTACTTTAGAGCCACATTGAATTTCGTGGTGGTTCTTGGCCCTCATCATCATCGTCATCGGTCTTGAGGTTCCCGGCCTTTGCCTATAATGTTGCCCATCTTGATACCCATGATTATATGTGCCCCTTCCGAGGATCGATTGTAATGCGTAAGGACGGACCTCCAAAAATCGACCAACGAAGTCATATGGCACCAATAGGTTTGGTGTGTGGTAGTATGGGTTACTAGTTCTTTGAGTCTTGTATTTTACAAACCTGAATCCCCCAAGCTAGAAGTCATATAACCCATATGTATCATCTTGTGGTGGTGGTGGTGGTGTTTGATATGATCCACGCTCCTCTTCCTTCAACCCTCCCATTCTAAATGTAGGAGTGTCGAGCTGTGTTAATGGCGTGAGTTATCGTCCCATGCCGCCATATCTCTATTAGGATAAGAGGTACCAGCTCCCTCCCCTCCACCACCAGTGCCAACGTCCCCTCCACCCTCATGTCCTCCACCCCCATCCTCACCACCCCCATCATCACTCTGCGTTTAGTCATCGATCCGACCCTTTGAGCAGCGATTCAATCTTCTTTTCCGCCTCGGCGGTTGAAGCTTCTTTGCTCACTTCTCTTTCAAATTTTGTCCGACCATTCGATTGCTCTCACTATCCAAGACTGGCTCTTCTCTCTCTTCAATCCATTCATTCAAAGGGTCATCCTCTTCGAATATATAATCCAACTGGATGGGATCAAAATAATCACCGTCTGCAAGGTAGAATATGATAGATGAATTAGTATAATATGTAAGTAAGACTTGATATAATTGAGGATCTGAGACTTAATGTAATTGCTTACCACGGTTGGTTCTCTGTATATTCCTAACCCTTAATCTCATGTTGTAGTGGCAGTAGACTAACTTTTCCAATCGGTCCATAGTTAGTCTATTCCTTGTCTTTGTATGAATGAGAGAGAAAGTGCTCCAATTCCGCTCGCAGTTGGACGAGGAACACGTTTGCGACAATACCCTCATTGCCACCCGCCTCAATATCGGACCATCACCTCCATAGTGCATCCACCAATCAGCGGGTTTGTCGTGTTTAATTTGGGATTGCGCCAACGGGGTCCCAAATGACCCATGTCTCTTTGAAACATGTCAATCTATAAAGATGAAACACAGTAAGGCACATATCAATAAATAGATGATAATATCACATGACATTTGACTTATTACTTATAAGGTATTATACTATGATCACTCACATCTCTTATCGCTTGGCCTTGGTCCGCCAACTCAGGGAGCATTCTTTGGATTACATTGAGCAAACCAGTATACACTTCATCAGTGTCGCTCAGCTCGAAGCGTCAAGTAATGTGCTACACATCAAATATGAGCAATTTCATCAGTATGTGAAAATAATGAATAAATAAAAAAAAATCACTACATAATTGTGCAACATGTTATACCTGCTGCATGCAAGTACTGGTGAAATTGTGCATCCCACCTCTTGTCGATAATCGCCCAGTATCGTTTATATTTTGTAGGGCATTTGGTTTTTATAGCCAATTTTGCCTTATCCATTGACTCATAAACGCATTCCCATCGTTGGCTTGTCATCACCATCAACCAATCTCAACACTTGCACCAGCGTAGTAGTGACGATCAGTGGTCTACATCTCGCCCAAAAGCTGCGTCAGATCGGTCAAGAACTTCAAAGGCAAGCTAGTCTCTTTGCTCGTGGGAGTCCTACTTCATATTGATTCCATTCTTCCGACGACACCATGCTTTTCAGCTCACGCCTATATCTAGCCAAACTCTGTAGGGCTAAGAACTGTGTTGCAAAACGTGTAATCGCAGGTCGGAGCAACTCATTATTCGTGAAGGCTCTCATTAAATTTACCAGCTTGTCACTGTTGTACAGGTAGGAAGTAATCGTTCTTCCCTTTTGAATAGTTGCCTGTGCCTTGCTTCTTTTTCCTAAATCCTCAAGAATGAGGTCCATGCAGTGTGCGGCACACGGGGTCCAGTACAGGTGACGTCTCTTCGCCATTAGTTTTAATCCAGCGGCTTTGTAGTTTGCCGCATTGTCTGTTACCACCTGCACAACCCGCTGCTCTCCAACCTCATTAACTACCATATCCATTAGTTTAAAGAGGTAGTCAGCAGTCTTTACGTGCCTAGAAGCATCAACTGATTTTAAAAATACTGTCCCGGCATCGCTGTAAACCAAAAAGTTTATCAAGCTCTTCTTTGTGGGACCAGTCCATCCATCGCTATAATTGTGCAACCTCTCTCATCCCATACATCCTCAAAGCTCAGACGTGGCGGTTATCTCATCGTACTCATCTGTTAGTAAGGGCCCGGATATCTCATATGGAGAAGGCTTTTAACTCTGGACCAACTTCCACTTGTATCTATCATGCTTTTGAAATGCAGTAGTCGCTACTTGGCTCGGAATGTGGTTGTATATAAAAACTTGGCAATGGATTTTCCAAGCTTCTTCCCCATTTTTCAAGTGACATCGCACTCAATTTGGTTTGTTTGGAGCTTTATTGCCATACATGAATGGATCCATGAAATGAGTGCGGCCTCTAGTAGACAGTCTAGTGTCCCTCATCGATGTCGCCCCACGCAACCTCGCCATCCTCATCAACATCAACAACAGTGGCCTATGACTAGATCCACCAGTAGCGAGGCATGGATGGGCCCTCAACTCGACCGAAAGCAGATAATCGGCTTCTTCCTGATCTCGCCGCTGATGTGCTTCCCTAACACTCTCTCTCATAGCTCTTGCCATCTGCTCATCCTCATCCTCATAATCCTCAGGTGCACCTGATGTAAACTGTGGATCTGGCCTCCTGATTCTCTCATACATTTCTCTATCACGATCGGCCTCAGCTTTTTTCTTTCCCTTTGCCGCTTGTAAACTAGCTCTGATATTTTCTTTGACCTCCCTGGGTACACTAGGACACCCTCTTGTCTCTCCCTTAACATGAGCCAGATGCTCCTTTAATCGTGTGATACCTCCTCCCAGTAGTTTTTTTCCACAAAGATTACATTGAATCTGGAGTCTATTACCATCTATTGCTGTACCATATTGCCACGCTAGATCTGTCGAACGTACCATATTTATTTATTTCACCTGCATGAATGAGCAAACGATTGAAAATAAATATCTAATTTACACTTGAAAATAAAATTTACACTTGAAATTAAAATTTACACGAGTAAACATCTAATTTACACTTGAAAATAAAATTTATTTTTACTATTTTAAAAATATTAGAATAAATTTTATCAAATTTATTTGATATTATTATAATTTATGAATGTTTATTTGATATTATTATAATTTATGAATATTTATTTGATATTATTTTAATTTATGAATATTTATTTGATATTATTATAATTTTTGAATGTTTATTTCATGTTATTATAATTTATGAATATTTATTTGATATTATTTTAATTTATGAATATTTATTTGATATTATTATAATATTTGAATGTTTATTTCATATTATTTTAATTTATGAATATTTATTTGATATTATTATAATTTATGAAAATTTATTTGATATTATTTTAATTTATGAATATTTATTTGATATTATTTTAATTTATGAATATTTATTTGATATTATTATAATATTTGAATGTTTATTTCATATTATTTTAATTTATGAATATTTATTTGATATTATTATAATTTATGAAAATTTATTTGAAATTTCTTCCATATTATTCTAATATTTTATGGGACATATCCCATAATATTAATTATTTTAATTATATGTGACGGTTACATATAATCAATATGGGTCACATATAATTAAATTTAAACATAAAATTAATATGGGTCACATATAATTTAATATGTGACCCATAAATTTAATTATCTTTGACCCATATTAATTTTAAGTTTAAATTATATGTGACCCATATTGACCCCATAAGTGTAGATCTACCTTATTTAAAGGTAGATCTACCTTATTTAAGGGTAGATCTACACTAAATTAGTGTAGATCTACACTAATTTAGTGTAGATCTACCTTTAAATAAGGTAGCTCTACCCTTAATTAGTGTAGATCTACACTAAAAAAGTGTAGATCTACATTAATTTAGTGTAGATCTACCCTTAAATAAGGTAGATCTACACTTTTTTAGTGTAGATCTACCCTTAAATAAGGTAGATCTACACTAATTAAGTGTAGATCTACCCTTAAATAAGGTAGATCTACACTAAAAAAGTGTAGATCTACACTAAAAAAGTGTAGATCTACACTAAATAGGTGTAGATCTACCCTTAAATAAGGGTAGATCTACACCTATTTAGTGTAGATCTACACTTTTTTAGTGTAGATCTACCCTTAAATAGGGTAGATCTAAAGTGTAGATCTACCTTTAAATAAGGTAGATCTACACTAAAAAAGTGTAGATCTACCCTTAAATAAGGTAGATCTACACTTTTTTAGTGTAGATCTACACTTATTTAGTGTAGATCTACCTTATTTTATAATTTAAAATGAAATAAAATGGTACAAAAATGATAAAACGCATTACACTTACGTTGATCTGGTGAATTTTTGTGCGATTTGAGTGATGATTATGTATAATGGCCCAAAACGAAGGAAGGAAGAAGAAGGAAGAAGAAAGGAAGAGGAGAGGGGTAAGTTTCGAAATTAGCATGTGGGCCCCACGGAATCTCCAAAATACCGGACGATATTTTGAAAATATCGTCCGGTATTTTGATATTATCGTCCGTATCGGACGATAATTTGACCAAAAGGGGGTTTTTTTGGGTTTTTGAAATTATCGAACGATAATTTCAAATTATCGCCCGATAATTTGAAGTTATCGTCCGATACGGACGATACGGACGATAATTTGTCCGTATCGGACGATAAATTAGGTGTTTTTTTGGGGGTACGATACATACCCAATGTATATCGTATCGCCGACCGAAACGATCTGCGATATCGTGTCATTGAGAATTTGTCTTCCCCAAGTTTAGGGTTTGGTGTGAGGCCAATATTTTTGCGGGCGAAATTCTAGTGATTTTCTATATTTTCTTATTTCTCTATTTTTATTTTTATTTTATCCCAGAGATCAAAACCTTAATCTTATCATGCGGGATTTATGCTACTTTAGGGTTAGCGCTTTTTCGTCCTGGATCAACACCCCTCCACCAAGCTTACCCTCTTCGACTCCCATTGTGATAAAATACGACATTTTTTTGAAAAATAAGCGTATAATACACGTTATTTTGCCACAATGTATTAAACATGTATAATACCCATATTTTTTGAATAAAATACGTATTTTCATATAATACGCATATTTTGCGTATTAATCACGTTTTTCTTGTATTTAACCATATTTTAAAAAACTGTTTTAAAACTTAAAAAAAAAATTTAATGTTAACTCATTTTTTCCGATTTTTTTTCAATTTTTTTTTTCTTCTTTTGTATTTTACAATTTTTTTACCTTTCAATTTTTTTTTCTGTATTTTGCCATTTTTTTTCCGATTTCCTCGCTCATCGTATTAAATCCGTACCCGTATTTGTCACTTTGTTGACTCCTAAATGAATTAATGTCCTACCCAATCCAAATGTCATACTTACCGAAATTATCACGCACTTAGAAGGCATGATGTTCCTCCTTGATTATCCACAATCACTCTCCCAACAAGGCTAAGTTCATACGTATAACCTCCTAATACCATGCTCAGCTTCCTTAGAAAAATGGCACACCTTCCAATTGACAAGGCAGAACCTTTTTTGCGTTCCTCTGTCTTCCCATAAGAAGCTTCTTTCAATCATTTCTAACTCATCAAGACAGCCATAGGATACCTAAACATGGATAAAAAATACACAAGCGAATTGGAAAGAGTCCACTTAATAAGAGTCAGACGGCCACCAACAGAAACAAGTAGCCTTCCCAAAATGCGAGCATATATTTAAAATGTTCAACCACCAGATTCCAAATAGGGCTCCTAGGTTATGCAATACAAAATAGGAGAGCCCAAATAGGACCAAGTCAGTGAATCCCATAACCAATCAAGCTAGCAACATCAACAAGAAGTGAGGCATCCAACCTAATACCCCAAACCATAGACTTCAATAAATTCACATTTTGACCAGAGATCTCCATAACATCAGAGGATAGCTTTAAATTTTTTTTAACTAATCTAGTCCATTTCCACAAAAGACCTTAGTGTCATTTGCATATTGATGGTGATAAGAGGCCCACTATTCGCAACCTTGAACCCTTTGGATAAACCAATATCCGTCCATTTCCAAAGAAGTGATCTGAGAGCTTCACCACCAAACTAAAGATAAAAGAAGACAAGGTATTCCCTCGATAAAACTCATAAGTTCTCCTGAAATAACCCATGGGGTTACCATTAACAAGAATTGAGAACCAAGAGACCCATAGCAAGCCCTCATCCAATATTCCAATACGGATCAAATCTCATTTGCTAGATCATTTAGTCAATGCACTTTTTATAGGCCTTCTCCATATCAACCTTACAAATAATGCCCAATACAAATGACTCGTAACAAGAATCAAGTGCCTACGGGCCATCCTCGCTACATCTATGATTTTCCACTCATGATCAAAATCGAGAGAGCGGGCTTTGGTGCCCCATATTCCCCCTTCCCCCTGACTGGAAACTCAAACTTGACAGGTGCTCCTTCAATAATCCCAGAATGAGTAGTTTTAGAGGCCTAGTTAGACCATATGAGGTGACCATATTTGACTTTTAGCATATGGGACTATAGTTGAGGGGGCCGACTCTATATAGGCTAAGGCTACAGCTTTACTAGTGGGATTAAAAGCTGTGATCAATTATTGCAACTCACTAGTCGCGTTGAGGAAAATTCCTCTATTTTATTCCTAGGGCTAGCGAGAGAGGATTTCATAACCTTAAGATGCCAGTGGTGCCCGTTTACCCCATCGATTCTCTCAGTGGTGCCCGTTTACTCCTATCGATTCTTTAAGAGGAAAAAACAGATTTGTTTAATTCCATGATAAAAAACTGTGTGAACGGTGGCATTTAACAGCATTCGGCAGCTAAAAGATGCTTATGAACTTTACAATCTAGAACTTAACTTATGTACCATAATAATTGCTACTAAAATTAACTAATTAAAGTATATTACATTGCTAGTACAAAGGAACCCCAAAAAAAAAAAGCAAAACTAAATTTCTCCTAAGCATTTTATCAAACAGCTGTTGTGCTACGTCTGCATACATAAGTTAGTATTATTATTCTTATAGAGAAGGCCTTTTCTCCCTTCTAATCTGAGCAAAAACTGATTTCCACAAATGCCAGGATTTTGTTTTTGAAAGTTCTATCATTAATCTCCAACAGAAAGGCATATGGTATCAACCTCCAAAGAGGCGGACCAGAGATTGCAACAACGCACTTTGCCAACCCGCCACCCAGGGACGCAGCCAGGATTTTTTTCAATGCGGGCAAGCAATAATACCATATACAAAAAAATTGTATAGTCTAGTAACTAAATAAGAACTTTTTGCAAGAGGTAAATCTTATCGATATAATTTTTTATATTAACTAACAATGTTTCGGGCGGCCACCTGGGAGGATTGGGTCCCCAGCTGAACCGCTTAAGCGCTGGGTGCTACGTCAGGCAGGGTCTTGGGCTCCCGCCTGGGCGGCCTCCTGGGCGGTTTCAAATTCAAGTTGAGTTGGAGTGGGGCGGGTCGGGACCCTATATATAACTATTTTTTTTTTCCCTTCTTCACTTTTCTCATCTAACCTAACCCTATCCCCTCTTCCACCGGCAGCGCATCTCCCTAGTCCAGCCCCTTGCAGTCACCGGCAAGGCACCAACGACCACCATCGACCCTCCGACGATTCTCTGGCAAACAAGTATTTATTTATTTATATACATATTTTTTTCATTTTTGTAATCCTTTTTTTTTTTTTTGTTCTTCTGTATCTTCTTTCTTTCTTATTTTCTTCTTCTTTCCTACATTTTTTTTTCATGAATTTCTTCTTTCCTTCTTCTCTAGTTCTTTTTTGTAATTTTTATTTTCTGCACCTTCTTCTTTCTTTCTTCTTATTTTCTTCTTCTTCTTCTTACCTGCAATTTTTTTTTGGAATTTGTTCCTTTGTTCTGGCATATTCTTGGTACTTTTTTTTTTCTGGCAACTTTTTTTTCGACTTCTCTGTTTTTGTCTTGAATTTTTTTTTTCCTGGCATTCTATATTTTCTTCTTCTTCAACTTTTTTCTTTCTCATGACACACACGCACACACACACACACACACACACACACACATATATATATATATATATATATATATATATATATATATATATGGCTTAGAGGGTGTTTCTATATGATGCAATTAATCGGCTACTTTCCGAACCGGCTAATCATTCAGAGATTTATTCGACACACACTTAGTTCATAGACGTTTTACATTTTTTCTTTTTAAACCCTATTTTTGCAACTATGCTCCATGGCACCATTCAAAAACCCAACTTCATCTGATAGGACTAGTTGGACTCAACAAAAATCCAAATCAGTTCATATATTATGTATTGCCAAAATCCAAAGTAAAACAAGGTCCACAATGGCCCGTACATGTTTGAATTGAATTATTTCCAATTTTAAGTAAATATTTCCTACTCATTATGTCAACTTGATCAAAAAATTCTTGGCGTCATCGCAACCTACACAACTGAGCTACCCAAGTCATGACCTCCAAGCCTTTACTAGATTTGAGAATGAGCGAGAGGGAGAGAGAAAAAATAAGAGAAACCTTACTAGTAACCAGAGAGGGCATTGGGCAGTCAGACCGGTGAGTCTGGCAAGAGAGAGAGAGAGAGAGAGAGAGAGAGTGGAATCCAGTTCATCAACCAAAAGTCGAGATGGGTATGGTAAAGAAGAATCTAAAAGATCTGTGCCAAAAGAGATTTCAGGGGACAATTTCAAGAGGAATCGAGCACCATTAGTGCCTAAATTAGAACAGAAAATTTCAAATTTTGAAATCACCAGAGAAAAAGAAGGAACTGTTTTGGAAAGAGTCCATCTGTGAGATGGATTCTTCATAGGAAAGGAAGGAATGATTTTGGCTAGAGGCCATCCTTGAGAAGGACTCTACTAAGAAATAAAAAATAGTTTTTCTTATTTGCAATCTGCCAAACAGGCTTAGTATGGATATGGTATATAAATTTTTTTTTTAATAGAAATATATATGCAATATAAAAAAACCACAGTTGAGTATAGGCATCTGCCTGCGCTGGCCCACACCTGGCGACATCCACCACCAGGTCAATGACGGGCATGCAAGATATAATGGATATGAAAGAGAGAAGTAGTGCCATATCGATAAATAATGCCAAAGCCTAGACCATGTGGCTTGCGCACTGAAGCACAATGTTGGTTAATTACATTTTTATGGTTCTATGAAGGTTGTATTTTGCTATCAGAAATATGTTTCTTATTTAGTATGATTTTTAGTTTTATAAATTTGGGATTATTGTACCCATGCGTTTGCCCAAATAGTTAAAAATAATTAGATAGTTAACATGCATTTTCACTTTTCTGTAAATGTTGCAAACCTGTACATTTTTTTTAGTGACGAAAACATCTTTGTGTCTATATCTGGCGCATGAAATCTCTGATCAGATGGCTCTTAGAGGCGTATGGCAACTAAAAAAGCTGGTGGTCAGCTATAGTGACTGGGGTGGAAGTAGCAGGGGTATCAGGTGTGTTCTTTTATTATTCTCGAAACTGGACTTTTAACCTATACAAAGCTTATGCAACTTGTTGTAGCACAGGTCAAAATCTTGCATGATACGAAGACATATCGGGTGATGTCTTGATATCAGAGCCACCTGAGACAGATGTATCATCTCGGGTGTCACCGGATTGGCAAGACATGTACTTTATACCATGGATCAAAATATCGTCCGATACCGATACGTATCGGACGATGCGTATCGGTATTGGACTCGAACGATACATTCGATACATTCAAATGTATTGAATGTATCGAACGATACATTCAATGTATCGTCCAATACAGACCGATACCGATACGTATCGTCCGATACGTATCGTTTTGGAGCTCGGACGATACGTATCGGTAACCCGATATTTTAACCCATGCTTTATACTATATTGTGTCGCTGATACCTGATACCCGGGACAATACATATTGGTATTGGCATAGACAGATTCCGAGATTTTAATCCTTGCCTTATAGGGCTTCATTTATGGTGCATAGTATTCACCTTTTAGTCTGTATGTGAGACAGTTAATTGGGCAATGCTATAATAATAGGAATGTAATTCAAATTTGTGGGGGGATGCTATGTGCCAAAGTACCGGGGAAAATCATATTTGCCAAATTAATTATTAATACTAGTTTTATTTTTCATAGGTAAGCGGGCCTGTTGTATTTATTTTTGGATGGTATGTAAAAGTTTTATTAAATTAGAGGCACTCGCCACTAGTACCACAATTCTTGCAAACAGGTGATGATGGAAAACACCATTATATCAAGGGAAATCTGATCTCACTACTAAAGTGTTCATTTATGTTTTCATTCACAAAGGAATCTGTCATAGAAATCTGATCTCACTACTAAAGTGTTTGTCTACCTTTTCATTCACAAGGGAATCTGCCATAGAATTAGCCTCTTGAAAGGTGTGAATGAATAGGATCGAGAGCTTTCTCAATGAAGTTTTCAAAACTCCACGGATTGGGTACCCCCCTTTTTTATCGGTAAAGCAAATAAACTAATGCGGTAGCGAGAAATAAAAAAGTTGAGCTTGATAACAAGAGGCTAAAAAGCACAAGCAGCAAGAATAGAAGGAAAACTAAAGCATCAAAAAGTGAAAACCCGGAACCCAACAAAGCAAACAAAAGAGGCCCAGCAAATGGAACAAACCCCCAACCAGCCCGAGAAACCCACCAGGCCACGGACACCTACATCTCCCTCAAGCCATCAACCAAGTCCATCCCCTCATCAAGCACAACACGTGGATACAACAAAAACCAATTGAGGACCCAATCTCTAGCCCCTCACATGACAAAAGCGATTTGCTTCTTCCTCCTTCCAAATACTCTCATTCCTTTCCAACCAAATTGCCCATAAGATCATGGTGTCAAAACTCGGCCGATACCGTAACCTATATGTATCGGCGATAGGTATCGGTTTCACCGGAAATCGATACCACATTGTATCGTTATTGGGTATCGGGTATCGGCCTATACACACTTGATTTGAGTTTTTTTAAAAGTTGTTTCACCTTTTTTTTAATTATAAAATATCTGTATCAGCTGATACAGACCTGATACTGATCCTGAGTTAGATACCTTGCATAAAACAGCCATTAGGGTAGTATTCCAAAAGTTCTTTTGATCCCACCAAGAGCTTCATACTCTCACGAAGCTAGAAGATGCCCTAACGACCTCGGGAAAACCTAGCTAACCCTGAACACTGAAGCACCATATTCTTAAATTTCCTAGCAAACCAACAGTGCAGAAACAGATGGCTAGCTGACTCACCCTCTTGTAAACACAAAGTACTTATTACGAATATTCTTTCCTCTCAATCAATTGATCAATTGTAACAATGCAACTCAAGCCAAAGTCCACCCAAACATGATCTCAGGAGTAAATCCTGTCCCCCAAGCAAACTTGATGCATTGATTGAATTCGATTTTAATTGAGCAGACACCTGTCAACCGGGTCAAAACCCTAGTCTCCCTACTATTAATTCCCCAATCATTGTCACAACTACCATACTAAAACTTGGACCCAAAAACTGTGTCCACCTGCACCCTCCATAGCCACTTACCAAGGAGGGCCTTATTTCTCTTGCATAGTTTTGCGATTGGCGAGGCCTCATTCCTCAAACAAGTTCTGCTTCATTTGAATTGATTTCCCAAATGGACCTGAGTAAGAGACAAGCACGGACTCTTATTCATTTTGGATGACACTGACCAGCTCTTCTCGGTTTACCAAGAGCACATCCATAAAAATCGAACTTTAACACTTCAATGTGAAGGATAATTCTACTCATATTTTCTTCTTTGGTGAGAACCTTCCCTCCCTTGTCAATTTCTCTTCTCATGCCATCTGAATGTCAAAATGCAAGAAAACTTTTAGTCCTCACAGGCGAAACTTTAAAGTCCACCTGGACATTTTACATTTAATTTTTTGGCACACCATCTAGAAATTTCCTTCCAAAGATCCAGCTATATCTTTCCTTCTATATCAACCATAGCACCCGAACTGAACATATGGTCCAGAGAATACAACATTTTTTATTGAATGGCCCATTCAACCCCCTTCCCCTCCTTCGAACCACATCAAGGTCCTCAAGAGGTTTCATGTATCAGCTGATATGAACCTTTAGGGGCTTTGGATACCCTAGGAGATCCCCTAGGTATCATCTGGGAACCGGCTAAGCCAATATGTATCGGCTGATACCATTGGTACGTATCGGCCATGGTTCAAAATTTAGGACGAAACAGGTATCTGTCGTCCAATACGTACCGGTTTCGGAGGTCACCGGTACTATACTTTGAATGTATCATACCGGTGCATTACATATATATTGATAATGTATCGGACAATACATACCAATGTATCTTCCGGAACTGGTAGGTATCGGACGATATGTACCGCTTTTGGAGTTGGACAATAAGTACCGGAAAACCAGTATTTTAAACCATGGTATCGGCTAATTAAGGGGATTTGGTATCCCTTGGTATAGGCCTGAAGGTTGGCCAATGTGGGTTCTTATATTAAGTGGGAACGTAGTTATGAACATTTGAATCTGGCCCATGTCTCTCAGGCTTGATTAAAAGTTAGAGTTTGACATGTCTATTGGATTTTATTTATTTATTTATATTATCAATCTCTAAAAGCTTCTTTGTATTTAGCGGTTTAGTTCTTCGTTTACATGGGGGATTTTCTTATAGTAATTTGAGACTCGACATGGCAGGGCGTTTATGGAGTCTCATTTGCCAACATTTAAGGATGCCAATCCGCAGCTAGAGGTGGTTACTGAACTCATACGTGGTCAACATCCCCATTTGAAGGCCTTCTATAGTAAGATCTCTCACTGATTCATTGTTTTTTATTCCTGCGTTACATTAACGTTTTAATGACAGCAAAATTAATATCATGTTTAGTTAAAATGATTAACTACTAAATACCTATTGCTTATTAGGAAGTGACCAAAGCCACCAAAACTTCCTGAATGATTGAATGCTTTCAAAAATTTTTATGGCGAACCATATATTGGCTCTACAACTTGAAACCTTAGTTTTTGCCTTCTTTATTATTCTGTTTTGCAAATTTAAGATGTGTAATGATCTGCTGTGGAACTCTCTCATTTTTAAACTTCGTTTTGCTTACACTATTCCTTTTTAAATTCTTCTTATGGACAGTCACAAAAGTCTCCGACTTCTTCCAAAAATCGAAAAAAGTCAGCAATTTGCAGTCATTCCATTCCCGACTTTATCACCGATTAATCGGCGAAGTCGTGACTTGGCCGATTAATTGGCGATGTTATCTGATTTTTTTTCTTTCATTTTTTCATTTTTTTTTTCCACTTATATTTAAGAGGGAAAAAATAACCATTAGGTTTTATACTATTTTGTTTGCAAAACATCTTTAGGTGTTGCCTATTTTGCACTAATTTGTTTATTAAAACCATTATTTTTAACTTGAAATATATTATGATATGTATTTTTTATATTTTTAACTTTTTAATTTTTGTCCAATTTTTCCCGACTTAGACCCTTGCCTATTTATGCCAACTCCCGACTTTGAGACTATGCTTATGGGGAGTCTTCCATTGTTTTCTTAGACTTTGAATTTTTGCTTGTTCTACTTTTGGAGCTTCTTTAATGTATTTATTTGAAAATGAAACTTATCCAATCCTTTTTGTTTCTTTTTCGGTTTTGAGGAGATGGGGTGTAATATTGGTTTTGTTTGTTGACAAATCTCTCTCAGGCTGCAAACATGTTTGGGTAAGGGTTGGGGTCAACCTGAACTAATTAGGGTATAACGATGGCCCAAACGCACCCTGACCTGATTAGTTGCTAATCAGATTGGGTCAGGTTGGAGGGAAAATGGCAAATAGGTTCTGCTGTGGAGTAGGAGTTGCGTAGGTTTGAGAATTCAAGACCCAAACCTGACCCGTTTATCAAATGGAGTGGGATTTCAAATCTGGCCTGACGGGTCGAGATTTTGGATCTGAACCTGACCCGTGGTGGTTGGTCACTTACCTGTCAGGTCCGCCCGACCCATTTGTACCTCTCTCTCTCTCTCTCTTGATGCATCTACCATTCTTGTTTTCAATTAATATTTTATTAACTTCACGTCTCCTAACAAGATTTTGTTTATTTACAGAGAATAAAAATGAGCGTGTAGTATGTGTTAAGAATCTAACACCAGAAGACGTACTATTACATGCAACCAGGCTACGGAATGCGTTGGGGAGGAAGGTGATTAAACTGAAGACACGACATGTAACCAAGCATCCGAGCGTGCAAGGCACCTGGACCACCGATGTGAAATTTTGAGGCCATGGGAATTTTATTTTTCAGTTTAGGAGCTGTGTATTGTCATTTTTGGAATTGATTTCTGGTGTTCTACATGAAAACTGATAGGCATTACTGAATAGTTAGTGATGGACCCATTGGTCAATTCATCTACTCATGAGACTCAAACAGAAATCCTTTGACAGAAGGTTTTCCATTAATAATTTTAAATTTCTTAAGATTTTTTTTTTGAGGTTACATAAGGGAATTTGTGATTTGCATTTTTTTTTTGGAGAAATGAAAAAAATTCATGATTATTGACCCAGGAAATTTCAGCTATCTCCATCTTCAGTTTCTTTGATTGTGAGTTGCTGGTAGATGGAGTCAGTGAAGCCTTTGAAGGGAGCTCAATTCTAGATTGAGACTTCAGAAGAATCAGATGAGACTGAAGAAAACTATGGCTTGATTCAAAGTGAGGGCATGGTCGATCATCCATCTATTATTAGCGCTGGCAATAGGTACCCAACCTGCACACCATCGGTCTCTCTGGCGTCAATCTCCTATCCGAATGGTCCAGCTCCTGACGCTGCATAACTGTTGATTTTGCTGATTTGGAGCTAAAAAATATCAGCACATTTTCCAAGATTGACGGTTCGAGATTGACAAATTGATGGGATAAATAATAGGCTTCTTCGTTTACCATTTAAGTCTTACCAATTTAGAGGATTGATGTGCCAAAAGAGTGCAAACTGATGAGTAATAGTGAATAATATAAACTGGCTGTGGGCACCATGTGGCACTTATAATGAAGATCGAGTGTTACGAAAACTTGGACAAGAGCGATCAATTGTCAAATAAAAAGTATGGACACAATCCGATATGCTATTGATAACATTAGCATCTGGCCCATGATCTCATATTCAATTTTTGTTGAGTAATCAGTCGAGTTTTCGTTGTCGCAAAACTTCGGGCAGCGGACTCTCCCATTTTAGATTCAGAATTGGATAGGGTAATTGGTGATAAGGTATTCGGAGGGATTCTAGGCCATAGGGGATGTCTATGTAGATTGGGGATCCTAGCCCTAAAGGATCGTATTCGCCTCTCGGCATAGGTTGGATAAGGAGGTGGGTTTTTGGGGTTGATTAGTTGGTGGATTTGATTTTCAGGTGGTTTAACAGGTGGAGCAGGTGTGTTACTTCCGGTAATGAGAGTAGATGGGTGAGCAGTGGTCCGGTTGGGGAGATCGACAGAGGTAATGTGGGAGATGGGTGTATGGCCTTGGTTTGTATGATTGGGCATGTGGTTGTTGAAGATGCCTAAATTTGGAGTGGGTTGGGTAGTGTTTTGGTTGGTGGTTTGAATATTTCTCCAATTAATTTGGTTGCGATTATTCATGTCATAGATCACATCACACAACACTCTAACATTCTTCTAAGGTTTGCCCCGCTTATCGATTAAAATGGGCAGTATTTGGTATAGTCCAAATTTGTTGGCCAGGGTCGCGGCCTCTCAGGTGGGAACCTAATAAGGTTTTGATTATTAAAGGTTCGAAAAACGTTAGAAATGGTACGGGTAGGGGTGGATAGTGCTCTCTCCTAGGTTGGTAGCCCACTCCAGTTCTAGGTGGTTGATTAGGGTTTTGGGGTGGAGGAACGTTGTTGTAACCTATTGGGGGGTATTTTGAGCTTGGTTCTAGTTTCAGTTCTGATTCTGGTTCTGATATTGGTTGGGGTAGGTATTTCTATTAGGGTAATGGTTCCGGTTCGTATTGGGTTTGATTTTGGTTAGGATATTGGATTTGGTATTCGCTATCTTGATTTTGATTCTTCGGGTGAGAGTTTCCGCCTCCTTGGCTTTGCCTTTGATTTGTAACAACATTGACTTGTTTAGAGCATGAGACTTTCTTCTTACTCTTTGTTTTAGAGTCATTAGAGAAGACTCCCTCATATGTTAAAATAGAGAAAGAGAAGTCTTCATTCTTAATGTGTCGTTGAATGCGCGAAGCACATAAATAAATGCTAAAAAAATTAAGACAATCGCTTAAAATAAGAGCGCTTCGAAGAGGCTTTCGAACATTTTCAATGATGGCATCGACTGCATCATTTTCTTTCATTTGACTCCCTGCTTGAGCAGCGAGCCTTCTCCAATGACTAACAAAGACTATGAAGTCTTCCTCGGCTTCTTGTTTTGTAGGCATTAAATCATTAAGACTGATGGCCTCATGAACTAAATGCTTATATTGATCTAGGAGTCGGGTGACTAGTTCATCAAATGTCTCAATCTTATTGAGGGACAGAGCAGTGAACCAATCGAGAGCTTCTCCTTTTAGGGATCTCTGAAAGTAATGAATTAGAAGCTCTTGATTGTCGCGTTTTAGTCGACAATCATTATAGACTAGAGCCAAATGACAATTCAAAATTTTCGTTCCGTTATATTTGTTGAATTTAGGAGGTTTAAAATCAACAGACACGATAAACTCAATATTTTAGCAAAATTTGTTGAATCTAAAAAAATACCCAGGATGTTCTCTCTTGGCCATATATCCATTTAGGATTTGAGTAGGTCCCCATAGTTATTGCAGTGTCTGAATTCCTTTTAGATGATTTAGTAAAGAGTAGACCTCGACGATTATCGCTTAACAAAGTTCGAAAATACGCCTATTAGGTGAAGCTAGAGGCGTTAGAGTATGTGGAGTCGGTAACTTTTCCTCTCGTTCATTCCTTGAAGTGACACGTTCACCAATTAGACGACCACCCTTGTATACTAGTTTACGGTCTACGAGATCTTTATAAAGAATGGAGAGCGACTGTAATGGGGAATCAACTTCTTTACAGCCTTTAGTCAATGATTTAGTAGTAAGATCCACGATTTGATCTGTAGTATAGTTTTGTCCAATGCCACTATCGGGACGATTGTCTCATGGAGGGGGAGATTCCTCACCTTCACTTGTCATGTTTACTTGGGTATAATCTTGGACTATCTCATTGATGGTCCAACAGTATACTCACGATTATCGTGGAACCACTGAGTCATTACTAAAGTTTAATTTACGGATTTCAGACATTTTTGAAAAAAGCTAGAATACGAACTCTCAATCTCAAAGGATTTTAGAACTAGGGTAAAATGATGTTCCTATTCTACTTCAGGTACTTAAGCATTCCTTAGCGAATATGAGTGTATCTCTGGATCTACATGGGGTAGGTATAATCTTTGCCTAATTAGGTCTTACAAGAAGGTCTAATGCGTAGGAAGTTTCCCGGATTGAATTCTCATAGAGATGATCACATCAGCCCTTTCACACTAGAGGGCAGTAAAATGGGTTTCTAAATGCGGATGCCTGTTATGAGTGAGGTGTGTGCTAAAAAAGTGATTTAAAAAAAATAATAATTTTTGAATTATTTAAAATGGGCAACTCTAGAAAAGGAATCGCACTATGATCGCCAGTCAGTTGGAACGCGATTTTTGGAAACCCTCTTGGATTCGGGAAAATGCTCCAAGTTGATCACTTGGGACTCGGTTGGTTAGAGGGTGAGGGTAAACTAGCAACAAACAAACTTGTTTACTTTAAAGGTCAAGCAACGAATAGACTTGCTAGACTGATCGCTAATAACACATGAACTTATTAGCGATCAAAAGATAGGATTATGCAACAAAATCCTATAAAACCAATGTCAATGACAAACAAGCTCACTTGACAAAAAGATTTAATGGTGCAACAAACAAACCTGCAAAAGAAATGTTAGTGATAGATAGACTCACTATCATATGAAATATCCTGCAAAAAAGGGTGTTAGTAGCAAACATACCTATTAATAAATATGATTAACTATGATCGCTACTACGGATGTTTATCGACGTCGCAGAACGTCACCGATCACGAGATTTATGTGGGAGAATGTAGATTAGACTCCTATACTAAACACCAGCTTGGCGATTTTAGTAGCTAGGTTTGCCTAAAGTTAATTAATTTAGAAATCTAACTTATGTGATTTAAACTAAAGGGGTGTGTTGGCCCGTTATGCGGGAAAGATCGAGCCCGTTCACGAGTACCCTTTGTTGGCTCTCTTAAGTAAATCAGTTTAAAGACTGATGTTTTAAAAAATATGCAAGAGTGGTGTTGACCTAATTTGATCTAGAGTTAAGAATTTTAAATGAGTATCCTAAGGGAAAGTGTAACATCCTGAAAATTTTGACTTTAAAGAGTGTATCTCAGGATGCGTGCCCGACTTTAAGTATTGTACCTCGAGATGCATGCCCATCTAGTCATTTGTTTGATCAAGTGAAAGTCAACTTGATGAGTTAAGTTAAATTAGGTTTGGTGTAGAAATATACACTTGAGTGGTGTTAGATCTTTTAGTAGGGTGTATGTTCTATACCCATCAATGTGTATGTGTGTTCTATACCCAAGTTTAGGTTATAATAAGTAGCATAAGAGAAAGTAAATTCTCTATTTTGTGGTTGTTAGAAATTTAAGAAGGGAGAAAGGGAGGTTAGAGAGAAAGAAAAGTAAATGCTTGGGCGTAAATACAAAAGATTTGTGCGTAGGATTGTGGATTGAAGACCGTATACGAGCTTTAAATTTCGACAAAATCGCATGTGGGATCTCGTGGAGTTGAGGCTAGGAGCCCTAGCTCTATATCTAAGCCCTTGAATCACTCCTACGTTGGATTTGAGGTAAGGTTTTGTTAATTGATGATGTGTGTGATGTTTGAGCTTTGATTTAATGTAAAAAGGTTGGATTAAAATAGATAAAAGAAGAAAAAATTAAGAAAAGGCGAAGGTTAGATGTACAACCGAAAATGGCTGTTTTACAGTCAAAATCGATTAATCGATTTGAAAATCGATTAATCGATTTTTGTCAAAAACTAAAGGCTACAGCTCGAAACCGATTAATCGAATTTAATTCGATTAATCGATTTTTGATTTTCGATTGATCGATTTGAAATCGCTTAATCGACTGGGTACTGCCAGTGGCTGGAAAAGTTTAGTTTTGAAAAATCGATTAATTAATTTGGGATCGATTAATTGATTTTGGAGCTTCGATTAATCGATTTGGGATCGATTAATCAATTTTGAAAATTTGATTAATCGATATTGGGATCGATTAATCGATTTTGACAGTTTTCCTGTGTGTTTTGTTTTGGACATTGGAGTGTTGGGAAGGCTTTGTACCTTTCCTTTTTACATCGTTCTTGATGTTTTGTGTATGACCTTGTGTACTTTAGGTGTGAACACTTGGAATTGAGCATGAGGAGCTGTTTTGGACCCTGATGCTTGGGATTGAACCACGTGAGGTAGGGAATATTCTGAACATGTATACTTGAATACGAAATCATGTATGTAGTGATGTGATATGTACATGCACGTGTTAAGAGCATAATTATTTGCTCATTAATCGAAATTGAGTGTAAGTATATGAGTTAAAGATGTGTGTGTGTGTGTGGGTGTACACTAAGTAAGAAACCAATAAGCTTATAAGTGCATGACATCCCAGGGATGTATATGAGATGTGAGCATCTAGGTAATGCATATGAGTATGTGACATCCTAGGGATGTATAGTCAAATATAAAATTATGTGAATGAGACTTAAACAAACTTTGAATATTATGATTAGCACAGTTACACGGTGATAAACTATATGTATTTTGCACAATTGATTTGAGGTTCGTAAAATACCCCACTGATACGGCGGTATACCAATGACTGACTCGACAGAATATCCATGACTGGTACGGCGGCCAATCCGTACAAACATGAGATAAATTATCAAGAGGGTAATGAGTATGCCAAGTCTCCTCGGTGAATGGGACTTGAGCTTGTATTTAGTTGAAATATAGTTCAATTGAACGACAATGGAGGGTATTCCATCGGGGCTCGATGTTATATTGTTCGGGGAATAGTTAAGTTATTTGATTTAAGTTTGTGACACAAGTCTTTGTGTGATATGAGAACAGGTTAAATAAAAAATAAGATGTGACATGTGCATTCAGTTCATGCTTTTGGTAATTTAAATACTTTTAAACTATTTTCAGCTTATGAGATCATGCTTCGCTTATGTCATGAAATATGTGTGAGTAAGATAGCTTTACATATTTTAGTTATTTTCCTATTGGGCTAGGATATAGCTCATCCCTTGACTATACGTCACAGGTACAGGTGTTGCTCGGGATCCAGCTGCGGAGAAAGGCTTGGGATCTCCTGTTTGGAGAATTTTACCTTAGGTGAGGTTTGGACATGGGTATATTTTGGGTTTGTATAATGAATGTTTTGAGGTCTTTTGGATATTGGACTTGGTATGTCCGGGAATTTATTACTGTATTAATATTCATTCTGTAGGTATGTTGTTGAAGCCACTGTTTAGGTGATGGTCGGCCATCACCGGTGGTTTTCTTGTGAGCCCATTTTATTCAGTCTTTACGTATAAAAGAACCTTTATTTATGCTATATTTTACTTTGACTCTACCTTTGTTGGCACATCAAGTAAATTCTGTATTCGGTTCGTGATATGTGCGATCCGATAGTCCGATTTTTCCTGAGTTTATGATGTAAGGAAGAAAAAAAATATTATGCAAGTTTTTGTGGAATCGGAGAAAATCGGGCTGTCACAGTTGGTATCAAAGCTTAGGCATTAGGTCTTTGAGGGACGATGTGACAGTAGAGCTTAAGCATTAGGTCTTGGCTTAGGACTTATTGGGACTCAAGACTATTGCAGTAGATGCTGTTAGGGTATAGGAGATCCAATTAGGATTCTATCACAGTTGGTGGAAACTTTAGGCTTTAGGTTCTTGAACTCTCAAGTCGTGGCAGTAGGTTTTGTTTAGAACTTGGGTTGTGGATTTCATGATCTCTTATAGTGGAGATAATAATGATCGTGATAGAGGTGCGGTGATAGGATACAACAGATGTTTTGTCAGAACATAGAGTCATAATGATCATGATCGCTGTTGATTGAAACCTTTATTTTATTTTGACAGATCGCAATGGCACCACACAAAATAGCAAGAACTGGATGCACCGAAGAAAATGAGCATAATAGATAGTTGCTTGAAACGATGATCAACATAATGGCTCAACAGACTGCATTACGCACGACAATGTTGAGAGAGACGACTCACACCTCTCCATTAACGAAGGTTGAGTCATGCTCAAGGTGTAGAAAATGACACAAGACATCGGACTGTAGGTGAGGCATGAGAGGGTGTTTCAAGTGTGGGCGAATAGGACACTTGATAAAACATTGTCCAACATTGAAGAAGGGGGTGACGACCTCGGAAATGACTCAGGATACTTCTCGGTCCACAATATAGGATCGTGCACTTGCCACCCCTGTATTTGTCCAAGTACCCTCTCACTCTTCGGATCCTACACCGATTGGTATATGTGCGCTGTGGGAAGCGCCACAAAACGGAAGAGTGTCAGTTAGTTTTGCGCACATGTTTTAAGTGCAGTGAGAAAGGGCACCGGATCAAGGATTGCCCAGTGAGACGTCAAAGGCAGGTAACATCAACGTCTACTTCCGAGCCGATCCTCCCTACAACTCAGGGTCCTACAAGTGAAACATCGATGCGCGATGCACAGATGACACATGAAGTTTCCCAAGATATAGATTCATTATCGATTGTCAAGGTTTTACTCAAATTTTTAGATGACAAATGCCTTAGAAATTGTGATTGCTTTTGACACTTAAGGTATATCATGATACCATCATATGTGCATCTGATTAAATCACTTGCATGACATAAATGAATTTCAATTTTCAAAGATTAACTAAGTAGGTGATCAATATAAGGATGGGGCTTGAATATGCCTTGACAATTAGGGTGACATTACGTAAAGATAGATTGTTAGTAATCTGAAATTAAGTTGACATTATGAGTAATGATAATTGAACTAAGACTTGTAAATTTACACTTAATGGATCTAATCGTAATGTTCTTCTCTCCGACTAATAAATCATGAGTGCATTGTGTTCGGAAGCTCTCCTTTCAATTTTGAGTGCAGTTGTTAAACACTATAGTTTTAAGTGGACATCCTTAGGGAGTTACATCCTTAGAGAGCTGGGACATTAAAGAACTCTTTAGGATTTGGAAAGTTAAGGAAATATGGATTTTGATGGCCCACATTAGGGACTCGATCCTTAGTTTGAAGGAAGCTAATTGAGAAAAGATAGATGAATTCGTAGTGACTTCTCAATTCACTATTGGATTAGCTATCACTACTATAACCTTAGACTTTGTCTTACCATTATAATCGCACAGTTACAAACACTTTAAATCCATACTGACGATGGTGGATCAATAGGAATGATAAGAACAATTAGTGACTCTATTGATTGTGTTGACGTCTGTGCACATGAAGAGACATTTCATCTTAATCTGACATGTACGTAAGACCTTAATCTTACGCATCGAAGGGGTGTTCTTTAGAATTGCCATCTAGAATTATCTCCTTGTTTGAATGATTGGATACATTGTGACCGAGTATCTTTTCTTTTATAATCTGAGTGGTAATTGAGTGTGATAAGAATGATTGAAGGCATAAATTTGAGATTTTAAGATCATTATTGCTAATTTATAATAAGCTCACTTTGTAATGACTTCATACCTTTGTGGACATACGTTATGGCTAACGATGGCATTTATTATGGTATGCTTGCGGTGATGGTAATTTAAATCGTGGAGGAAGTCACACATTTAGACTAGTGGTTAAGATTATTCCTAATTGATGGTTATCGAAATTCTCAATTTCGCGGGAGTGTATTTTCAGCTTTGTGGATGCGTTTTATCATGGGTTATGTGATGGTGTCAAATTTCATTGTGGTAATAACTAGTTAGGCCGTAAGAAATTTTATTAATTGATATATTCAACTTGTCCCGTATTATAGTTAGATTTTATTCTAATGGATATAGCATCAATGGGGTGAGTCAACTTTTCTCTGACTGATTGTGTAAGTTTCATAAGTGGGTGACTGTGCTAGACAAGTATTATCCAAGATCTGGAGGTGTCTATTGGATATTTTTCAGCATGGTTATCGACGTGATGCAATCATTAAGGGATAATTTGATGATCTGCTGGGCTAGTGATAAGTGGGAAATGCTTGCCAGTTGGAGGGTCCTGCTTATAATTTCAGTTTCTGGATTGATGGTTGTAATCTCAAGGTCAATATCTTTTTCTTTGTGGATATATTCTTGCCAACTATTTATAAAGATACTTCGTTAAATAGTGAAAGGGAGGTTTTGTAATTACCTATGCACGAGTTAACTGATCTATCACTCCGACTCTTGAGTGAGCACCGGTTCGGTTAGTGCGAGATGGACATCCTTAGTGTAAAGCTTAGAATATAGATTTTTACCAGTATGTGGTCAATCTTTAGACGATGTGTTGTAGCAAATCTCCAGTCAACTCTGGGGCTTTGACCATGTGTAATTCCAATTCGTCGTAATGTATGTAAAAATCTATATTCTCCATGCATCTTCGAGAAATTTTTGTCCTTGAAGATGCACGGAGGGGTAATGGAGTATCTTCTCCTCTTTTACGGAGATTTTGAAGGATGGATTGTCGGTGTGAACATGTGTGGGTATGCTGACTTTGGGCGTAGCTAATTTAACTATGACAGTAAGTGTGTGATTGTGTCAAGTGACCTGGGTCGATGTGTGGACTACGAGGGGGATAAGTGCGTGTGACTTAAGGTTTTATAGTTGCAAATATTTTCACACATTTGTGATAATTGAGTTGTTACTCAGATTACCTTCTATGCATCTTTGAGGACAAAAATTCCTTTAGGTGGGGAGATTGTGATGACCTGGTCAAGAGGACGTGAAATCTTGGTGAGGATACCCAGATGGGTGGCACTGAGAAATAGCCGCGGACCTTGGATTGGATTGATTTCGAGGTAATTGAAGAAAACCAAAGAAGAATAGGATGACTTCGGTGTGAGATGTCATCGATCAATGCAAACTGTTGTGTATACCTTATCATGTGTGTTTAATCGCAAAACATGTTAATATGGTGTTTTAGATGTATTATCGATGCTATTAGCTCATCTGTTGATATATATGTGGGGATCTTTATTGTAATTAATGGTACATGTTAACAATTAATGATTAGACGATTTTCTTTTCCTTTATGACGATAGTTAAATTTTAATTGTGATTCATGTGGTTAGTTGTGGGTTGACAATTTCATTGATAGTATATGTTGTAGTTTATATTGTAAAAATATAGTTTAACAAATGATTACCTTATTGGATAATCGGTGGTGTGCCGATCTAGTGATATGTGGATTTTCATGCAGGATGATGGATAATTTGGTTGAGAAAAAATTCAGTCTTTCATTGTGAACTCAATGTGAATAGTTAATTGAATGATTATAAGAAATTCATTTCTTCGTTCAAGGTGCGTGCGTCGTTTCATCATTATGGATAAGTTCTTGTCAATAGGAATCATTGTTAGTGAGTTAGCGTTCGGAAGTGTCGCTGTCAATTTTCGAGGACGAAAATTCCTATGCAGAGAGGAATGTAACAACCCCGAATTTATTTTGTGTATAAATCGATTCATATACGTGAGTGTTCAACTTAATGTGCATGGTAAGACCTGATTACTTAAGGCAATTTTTATGAACGAAAATTTTATAAGGTGAGAAGAATGTAATATTCTAAAAATTTTAACTTTAAAGAATGTACCTCGGGATGCATGCCCACTTTGAATAGTATACCTCGAGATGCGTGCCTGTATGATCATTTATTTGATCAAGTAAAAGTCAACTTGATGAGTTAGGTTAGATTAGGTTTATTATAGAAATACACACTTGGGTGGTGTTAGATCTTTTAGTAGGGTCATATACACCTATCAATGTGTATGTGTGTTCTATACCCAAGTTTGGGTTATAATAAATAGCATAAGAGAAAGTAAATTCTCTATTTTGTGGTTGTTAGGAATTTAAGAAGGGAGAGAGGGACGTTAGAGAGAAAGAAAAGTAAATGTTTGAGAGTAATGCAAAATATTTGTGCGTGGGATTGCGAATTGAAGACCGTACATGAGCTTTAAATTTCGACGGAATCGCATGTGGGATCTCGTGGAGTTGAGGTTAGGAACCCTAGCTTTATATCCAAGCCCTTGAATCACTCATACGTTAGATTTGAGGTAAGGTTTTATTAATTGATGATGTGTGTGATATTTGAGCTTTGATTTAATGTAAAAAGGTTGGATTAAAAGAGATAAAAGAAGAAAAAATTGAGAAAAGGCGAAGGTTTGATGTACAGTTGAAAGGGGATGTTTTACAGTCAAAATCGATTAATCGATTTTTATCAGAAGGCAAAACTGAAGGCTACAGCTCGGAACCGATTAATCGATTTTTGATTAATTTGATTAATCGATTTTTAATTTTTGATTAATCGATTTGAAATCGATTAATCGACTGAGCATTGCCAGTGGCTGGAAAAGTTTGGTTTTGAAAAATTGATTAATCGATTTGGGATCGATTAATCGATTTTGGAGCTTTGATTAATCGATTTTAGAATTTCGATTAATCGATATTGGGATTGATTAATCGATTTTGACAGTTTTCCTGTGTGTTCTATTTTGGACTTTGGAATTTTGGGAAGGCTTTGTACCTTTCCTTTTTGCATTGTTCTTGATGTTTTTTGTATGACCTTGTGCACTTTAGGTGTGAACACTTGGAATTGAGCATGATGAGCTATTTTGGACCTTGATGCTTGGGATTGAACCACGTGAGGTAGGAAATACTTTGAACATATATACTTGATTACGAAATCATGTATGCAGTGATGTGATATGTACATGCGTGTGTTAAGAATATAGTTATTTGCTCGTTAATTGAAATTGAGTTTAAGTATGTGAATTAAAGATGTGTGTGTGTGTGTGTGGGTGTACACTAAGTTAGAAACCAGTAAGCTTATTAGTGCATGAAATCCCAGGGATGTATATGAGATGTGAGCATCTAGGTGATGCATATGAGTATGTGACATCCCAGAGATGTATAGTCAAATGTGAAACTATGTAAATGAGACTTGAACAAACTTTGAATATTATAATTAGCACAATTATACCCGATGATAAACTATAAGTATTTTACACAATTGATTTGAGATTTGTAGAATATCCCACTGACACGACGGTATACCCGTGACTGACTCGGCAGAATATTCGTGACCGGTACGGCAGCCAATCCGTACAAACATGAGATAAATTACCAAGAGGGTAATGAATATGCCAAGTCGCCTCGGTGAATGAGACTTGAGCTTGTATTTAGTTGAGATATAATTCAATTGAATGACGATGGAGGGTATTCCATCGGGACTCGATGCTATATTGTTCGGGGATTAGTTAAGTTATTTGATTTAAGTTTGTGGCACAAGTCTTTGTGTGATATGAGAACAAGTTAAGTAAAAAATAAAATATAATATGTGCATTCAATTCATATTTTTGATAATTTAAATACTTTAAAACTATTTTCAGCTTATGAGATTATGCTTCGCTTATATCATGAAATATGTGTGAGTAAGATAGCTTTGCATGTTCAGTTATTTTCCTATTGGGCTAAGATGTAGCTCATCCCTCGACTATACGTCACAGGTACACGTGTTGATCGAGATGCAGCTGCGGAGAAAGGCTTGGGATCTCCCATTTGGGAAATATTACCTTAGGTGAGGTTTGAACATGGGTATGTTTTGAGTTTGTATAGTGAATGTTTTAAGGTCTTTTGGATATTAGACTTAGTACGTCCCGGGATTTATTACTGTATTAAGATTCATTCTGTAGGTATGTTGTTGAAGCCACTATTTTGGTGATGGTCGGCCATCATCGGTGGTTTTCTTGTGGGCCTATTTTATTCAGTCTTACGTATAGAAGAATTATTATTACTTTAACTCTACCTTTGTTGGCATACCAAGTAAATTCTGTATTCGGATCATGATATGTGTGACCCGATGGTTCGATTTTCCTTGAGGTTATGATGTAAGAAAGAAAAAAAAATATTGTGCAGGTTTTTGTGGAATCGGAGAAAATCAGGTTGTCACAAAGGGCTCTAGGGTTAGCCTTATTCTCTTTGAAAAGTGCATGAAACAAAGTAGAATGATCAACCACAACTAGAACGCTTACTTAACCAAATTTCTAGAAGAAGTTGAAGCTTTATACTCAAACGTTTTGTAAAGACCCATATTTTGAACCCGAGTTAGACTAATCTTGTGTGCGTATTCGGCTCGATGACCGACGTCGTCGATTGTTTTAAAATATTATTTAGATGTGATTGTGCGGACGAATTCAGATTTAGAGCACGTTTGGACCCTTGTGTGAAAGCCGTGCACCGACTTCGGTGTGTCGCTCAACACTGGACTTGAAATAATTAAAATTAGAAGTTTAACACACAATAGGAGTGTGTGTGCTTAACACTTTAAGTAAACCTATTATAAGAATGATGTTCCTTCCGTTTTATACTAGGTTTTGTTTGATTTAAAGAGAAGGAGACGAGAGCTCCCATCCGCCGGAAAACCCTAGCCGCGTTGGAATCATTTGATCATCACGAAGCTTCGTTATTATCGTACCATCGTTTGTGAAATATGTTAGAAAACCTTTCCTCTTGAAACCCCACTTTTTCGTTTGAGATTCATAAACCTAGGGAGAGTTTGAATCGATATTGGTTTCGTTTTTGACGTTTGGGAGAGTTTGAGACTTTTGGGGACGAATAGGAGTTGTCCCTGTGAACTCGTGGGATCGATTGCGGCATCAATTGTCGAGGAAATCTGACGGTTTCGTTTCAAAAACCTTTGGTGTGATTCTTTTTCCAAATAAGGAAATCTTAGAGTTAAAGGTATGATTTTTATTGAATTTAATGATTAAGAATTGTATATTAGATGTGGGTTTTGTATTTGGGTTGGGTGTATTTCAATTCGGGTAGAAACGGGGTGAAAAAAATTGCATTGTTATTTGAGTTTCTAAAACTCAGATCGTGCAGTTGCTGTAGCTCACACGAGGCATCGCCAGAAGTTTGACTTTATAAGTTGTATACTCAAAAATGGTTGATTATACTGTAGTCTATGTACTCGCTCACGTGATTTTAAGTTATCGCTCGCGCGAGGATTATCATCACTCGTGCGAGTACAGAAGATGTTTTTGTCTTCGTTTTCTTTTCTCTTTCCGAATTGTGTGATTATTATGCTACTAGACACGTAACATAAGGTCTTTATGGTTGCTAGGTTATAGTGTGGGTCTTGGCACCGTCAGTTAAGCTTTATTTGGACTCCGATTTTGTGTGAATCATCTCGAGGTAGGAAAATCTCATCACTACTGCATTTTATTTTAATTCTCGTAGATATTTTGAATTAGAATATTTGAACTTGCATATGTCATTGAAATCATGTCTGTAAACTAAAAATCTAATATAAACTATGAAATCTGAAATCTAAACTATGTATAAGAAACTTGCATTTGAACTATATTAGTACCTGCATCTATTTTATGATTCACCTGAACGACCTCTCAAAATTCCTGAATAATTTCCTGGCGCAAGTTGCCCTCCTGAGTGTAGGGAATTGTTGCATTCGGAAAAAGGGTTCATAAACAACGATGGTAGGTAGGGGTTCCCATCGGCTATATTCCTGCTCTCAAGATATAGTAACTCGGGAGGTATTTTAAGTTGAGGATTAAGTCATGAATTACTGAACTTTGCGTATAGAAGTTAGAAACATTAAGACACTGAATATTTGCATCTACTTTGAATCTGTTTTCACCTATTTAGAACTTGATCGTACGTATGATTTTCTGTATTTAAATTCATTCTTTTACCGCATGATCTAGTTCTTACATATTATATTCCGAAATATGTTTGAAAATCATGTTGTTTAAAATACAATGCCGTTGATGATATTTTTCTACTGAGTTTTATTGGTTAGCTCACTTCGACTATACATTACAGGTCCAAGTACTGACGTGGCAGTTCAGTCTTGCGAGCCTGATCCTAATTGCGTACACATGGAAGAACCTGAGGTCCCTCATGAGGAGTATTTTTCGGTTTAGGATCTAGTTTATTTAATTGCTTTTGGTGAGAGTGTTAGACTTGGATTGTGGGCCCACCTTTGGTTGGATATTTTGGTTTAGTACTTATTGATTTATTACTGTTGTGAACCATGTTTCGATGATGGTCAATCATCATCGGTGGTTTTTTATTTTAATTGCTTTCGCATTTTTCTTAGCTTAGTTACTTATTGCATTTTACTCTGATATGTGCTCTGTTTGTCTGGCTTATCATTTAACCGATAGGTTGGCGAACTGGCCTTTCCTATACCTGAGGGATTGGAAAAGTCGGGTCGCCACAGTTGGTATCAGAACCGTGGCTTTAGATTTCCTAAGGACCCATGAGAACCCAATCGTAATCCTGGTACAGTCGCATCAGAGTTATGCCATTAGGTTCAGAACCACTAGTATTGTGTGTGTGATTGTCTTTACAATCAATTTTGACTGATGTTGTTATTTTCACAATAACAGATCAGCATGACCCCAATATTTAGAGGTAGAGGTAGAGGTAGGACAGTTCCATTAGAGAATATTCCCGAAGGTGTCGGGACATCTAGGGGAGTTGAGTTTGCTACCGGTTCTAATGCAGTTTCAGTGGGAGTTGGAGTTCGAAGAGGTCAGGATGGAAGGATGGAGCAAGTGTTGGAAAATCTGGCCACCAACATAGCTCAGCAGACCGCATCTATGGCTTAGCAGACTGTTGTCATCGCCTAACAAGCAGAGCTGATTTCTGTTGGACAGTAACAGCATCCTCCGAATTTGCCGAATTCAGGAGGATGAGACCTCTAAATTTTTCTGGACAGACCGATCCGATGGAGGCCGAAGGTTGGTTGAATGAGATGGAAAAGATCTTTAAAGTACTTAAGTGCACCGATATCAAGAGGGTTCGTTGGGAAACTTTCAAACTGGACGGACAGGCTGGACCATGGTGGAAGTTCGTGGCTAGACACAGGGAGCAGGAGTTTCTCAAGACTCCTTGGACATGGGCTGAGTTTATCGAGGCATTCAACGATCAGTACCTTCCCAAGATCGTCAGCCATCAGATGGAAGTCCAGTTCATCAAGCTGGAGCAGGGGACAATGTCAGTGTGTGAGTATGGAGATGAGTTCATGTGACTTTCAAGGTTTGTACCTCAGCATGTTGCCACCGATATGATGAAGGTCAGAAAATTTCAGCTGGGTCTGAGGTCGAATATACAAGAGAGAGTGGCTATGTGGGAGATGGAGACATATGGGGGAGTGATGTCAAAGGCCCTTAAACCGATGGACAGATCGAGAGGGTGAATCAGATCATAGAGGACATGCTACGTGCTTACATGTTGGATTTTCAAGGGGCATGGGACCAACATTTACCGTTGATTGAATTCGCCTATAGTAATAATTACTAGGCCAGCATTGGCATGACACCCTACGAAGGTTTGTATGGACGACGGTGCAGGTCTTCTCTTAATTGGAAAGAAGTGGGTGAGAAACTCATTTTAGACCCTGAGATCGTGGAGAGTACGACCGAGACAGTTCAGTTAATCCACGAGAGACTACGCATTGCTCAGAGTCGTCAGAAGAGCTACGTTGATCTTAAAAGGAATCATGTGAAATTTCAGGTGGGAGACAACGTGTTTGTCAAGATCTCGCCTACAAAAGGCATAATGCATTTTGGGAAGCGTGAAAAGCTGAGTCCGCAATATGTTGGACCTTTTGAGGTTTTGGGTTGAGTCGGTGAGGTCGCTTACCATGTAGCCTTGCCACCGCAGCTATCAGGCATGCATAATGTGTTTCACGTGTCCATGTTATGAAAGTACGTGAAGGACCCGACTCATATATTAGACTACTAGCCCATTGAGCTTCGGGAAGACTTATCCCTGATTGAGGAACCGGTACAAATCTTAGATCGTAAAGAGCAGATTTTACGGACCAAAAGTATTCCCTTAGTACTTGTGAAGTGACAGAACCATTCTTCAGAGGAAGCCACTTGGGAACGCGAAGCGGAGATTCGTGAGTAATTTTTATAACTTTTCGAGTGAAGGTAAATCATAAACTATATAGATGTAAGAAAAAGTTAAGTACCTTTGACTTAAATTTTTTTTTTTTTTTTCAAACAAAGCATTTCTCTTAAACTATAACATTTATTTGGGTAATGATTTCGAGATTACATATATCTATTACTATCACACAATAAAATCTTAGATATCATTATTATTTTGTTATTAGTTAGAACCCGTGTTATTAATTAGGACATGTGTATACCATGTATGTGGTTACATTTTTGCAAGTATTCGATTTTGGCCTTTGAAATTTCTACTCGAGTAATCATTGATATAATGTATGTGGTCTAATGAGAGAAAGGTGAGAGATGTGTTGCTATGTTTGAGTCACAGTGGGGTTTCTTTTTTCAACCGGTTGAAACTTGGAACGTAGGTGTCCATGTACGGATGCAACACCTCTATGGTATTATGGGATGCCACATGAAGTACATCCAGATTACTACGGTCTCGGTTCCTTGCAAAAGTATGGTTGGTAAAACCTATTGCACTGTGACCCATTTTTTTATGGATTTCAAACTGTTTGATTTCGCCTTGAGATTAACTTGCGTTAGGATAAGGGCGTACTATAGACCTAGTTCAGCTATCTGTTTTATTTTTGAGGATGAAAATTCTTAAGGAGGGTAGAATGTAAAGACCCGTATTTTAAACCCGAGTTACACTAACCCTGTGTGCATATTCGGCTCGGCGACTGACGTCGCCAATTATTTTAGAATATTATTTAGATGTGATTGTGTGGACAGATTCATATTTATAGCACATTTGGACCCTTGTGTGAAAGCCATGCACCGACTTTGGTGTGCCGCTCAACACCGTATTTGAAATAATTAAAATTAGAAGTTTAACACACAATAGTAGTGTGTGTGCTTAACACCCTATTATAAGAACGATGTTCCTTCCGTTTTACACTAGGTTTTGTTTGCTTTAAAGAGAAGGAGACGAGAGCCCTCATCCGCCGGAAAACCCTAGTAGCGTTGAAATTGTTTGATCATCACGAAGCTTCGTTATTATCGTACCACCGTTTGTGAAATCTATTAGAAAACCTTTCCTCTTGAAACTCCTCTTTTTCGTTTGAGATCCATAAACCTAGGGAGAGTTTGAATCGATATTGGTTTTATTTTTGACGTTTGGGGGAGGTTGAGACTTTTGGGGACGAATAGGAGTTGTCCCTGTGAACTCGTGGGATCGATTGCGGCGCAAATTGTCGAGGAAATCCGACGATTTCATTTTAAAAACCTTTGGTGCGATTCTTTTTCCAAATCAGAAAATCTTAGAGTTAAAGGTACGAATTTTATTAAATTTAATGATTAAGAATTGTATATTAGATGTGGGTTTTGTATTTGGGTTGGGTGTGTTTCAATTCAGGTCGAAACAGGGTGAAAAAAATCGCATCGTTATTTGAGTTTCTAAAACTCAGATCGTGCAGCTGCTATAGCTCGTGCGCGCAAGGATTATCATCGCTCTCGCGAGACATCGCTAGAAGTTTGACTTTGAAAGTCGTATACTCGAAAAGGATTGATTATACCGTAGTTTCTGTGCTCGCTCGCGTGATTTTAAGTTATAGCAACCACAAGGATTATCATCGCTCGCGCGAGTACAGAAGATGTTTTTGTCTTCGTTTTCTTTTCTCTTTTTGAATTGTGTAATTATTATGCTACTAGACACGTAATATAAAGTCTATATGGTTACTAGGTTATAGTGTGAGTCTTGGCACCATCCGTTAAGCTTTGTTTGGACTCCGATTTTGTGTGAAACGTCTCGAGGTAGGAGAATCTCATCACTACTGTATTTTTTTTTTAATTCGTATGGATATTTTGAATTAGAATCTTTAAACTTGGATATGCCATTGAAATCACGTCTGTAAACTGAAAGTCTGATATAAACTCTGAAATCAGAACTATGTATAAGAAACTTACATTTGAACTATATTAGTACCTGCATCTGTTTTATGATTCACTTGAACGACCCCCTCAAAATTCCTGAACAATTTCCTGACGCAAGTTACCCTCCTGAGTGTAGGGGCTTGTTGCATTCTAAAAAAGGATCCATGAATGACGATGGTAGGTAGGGGTTCCCATCGGCTATGTTCCTGCTCTCGAGATATAGTAACTCGGGATGTATTTTAAGTTAAGGATTAAGTCATGAATTACTTAACTTTGCATATAGAAGTTAGAGACACTAAGACACTGAATATTTGCATCTGCTTTGAATCTGTTTTCACCTATTTAGAACTTGATCTTATGTATGATTTTCTGCATTTAAATTCAGTCTTTTACCGTATTATCTAGTTCTGATATATTATATTTCGAAATATGTTTGAAAATCATATTGGTTAAAATACAATGCAGTTGATGATATTTTTCTACTGAGCTTTGTTGGTTAGCTCACTCCGACTATACGTCACAGGTCCAAGTACTGACATAGCAGTTCAGGGTTGCGATCCTGATTACGTACCCGAGGAAGAACCTGAGGTCCCTCATGAGGAGTATTTTCCGGCTTAGGATCTAGTTTATTTAATTGCTTTTGGTGAGAGTGTTAGACTTAGATTGTGGGCCCACCTTTGTTTGGATATTTTGGTTTAGTACTTATTGATTTATTATTATTGTGAACCATGTTTCAATGATGGTCGGCTATCATCGGTGGTTCTTTATTTTAATTGCTTCCGTATGTTTTTTAACTTGGTTACTTATTGCGTTTTACTCTGATATGTGCTATGTTTGTCCGGCTTATTGTTTAACCGATAGGTTGGCGAATCGGCCTTTCCTATACCTGAGGGATTGAAAAAGTCAGGTCGTCATATGTTTAGAGTTTAACTTTTTCCAATTCGAAATTTCAGAGCCAACCTCGAAATTTTCAAAGAGAACAAGTGAATTAAATTCTTGAGAATGAGAGGGGTATATGGTTTCGACCTAATCATATGCTGAAAATCCTGCGTATAATTAAATTATACGTTGGAACTTCAACATATAATTCGAATTATACGCTGGAGCTTCAGCGTATAATCCGAATTATACGTTGGAATTCCAAAGTATATAGTTCGCAGCGCAACTATTTACTATTTAATTTGCTTATAGAGCCAACTCAATTTGTCTTTAAGCCGACCTCCTGAAGCGATTTGGAGCAATTATACACATGGTAATTCAATTATTTGCATATGCCTATGCGTATAATTTCATATTTGGTTGGGTCTGGGTTGTTGAGTCGGCTCGAATTATACGCATGTGACCATGCGTATAATTATCGAGAGATGGATTATTTTGAATGCCGATAAAGGTTGGGTTTTTCGTAATTCCAGGTGTAAGCTATTGTTTATTTAGATTCACTGTTATATGTTTTCGAAAGGTTGAAAGTAGGATGTCTACATAAATGTGTATAATTGTAGATATATCGAAAAATTTCATGTTTTAATCGTCCTATATGGATATAACCTGAATTTTGTTGAGACCACTAAAATTGATGAATACATGAACCCAAATCACTTGTACATTCTTTTGTAGAGTGTTTGTGATCAACATATCACTCACTCTTTCTCTCTCTTACTATTTCAATTGCAATATGACTGCGCCATCATACATATCTATATGTAGAAGGTCGAGAAACTGTCACTCAACCGCATGATATTAAGTTTTTAGTGCACCATTAACCCACACTTGTGCTATGGATTTTTTCTTGTTTATAGTAGTGATTTCAGTAAACAAGCAAATGGGTATATGATTAATTGGGATGAATTGAGCTCTCCAGCGACTCATGAAATAAGACAAGTTTAGTTATATAATATAGCATCTTACCCCTAATAGCTCGTTTTGAATATTTCTTTCGAGTATTATAGATTGGGTCTACTTGTTTAGGTCTTAATTTTTTGGATTTGGAGGCTTGAGTTCATTAGACTCTCTCACCGGATCTAACGTCAAGGTTGATTTTGGACCGTAAATAGTCGATTTTTGCCCTACTCTTCAAGATTCTACAAAATGGACTAGAAATTGGATTTTTTTGACAAGTAGATGAACGGTGGTAATTCATCAACTGTTAAACCTTGTATTGTGGGCAAGGATTAAAATTCTGGATTTCATGTCGGTTTCGGTGGGGACCAACACCAAAATTTCGGCCAAAATCTTCATCCCCATTTAAAAATTCTGAAATTTTGAGATTTTGTTTCAATTTCGATGGGAACTGAAACTCAAATTTTGGTCATTTCGGCCGAAATTTTGATCCTCGATTGTGGGTTTATACTAGTTTTATTTTTTCTTAGTGTTGTGAGCCACTCTCGGCTCAAATAGGCACTAAGCACCTTATTTAGGTTCATTGAAGAGGTTCTTTGTGCATCGGGCTCATTTTAAGTCCGATTTTGACTTTTGAATAGTCAATTTTGATCTATTTATTAAGCCCTATGTTGTGGACTTTCTATTGACATTAATTAATGAAATATTTGGTGCCCGAATGATGTGCCTAGTGTATTATTGTTATATGTGCTTTTGGATTATGAGTTTGATCCTATGACCTAAGCGTATGTGTGTGCAAGCTCATAAGTCTACGTCTAAGTTTTGTCGATATATATTTATTCAAACAATCTTTTGTGGTACTCTTGACTATGTGCATGTTACACATATTCATTTTAGAATGGGTTGGTTAAACTCTTGAAACTGGACTTATCGGGTCTAGGATATTTTCTACAGTGGCTTAGTAAGACCACTAAAGTGATCGTTCAGCAACTATAATCAAAGTAGGAAAGGTGACCATTCTATGAAGGTTATTGTTTCTTAAATTTTGAGACCTTTGTTTGATTAAGATAACCTAGTGCACCTGTCTGCATAGGGTTAATGATTCTTCCCAAATGTGATTTAATTATCTCCATATAAATAACATGTGTAGAATAATTGTGAGTGTGAGAGAAAGAGAAAGATAATTCTCTTGCCCAAAGGAACTGACTCATCTTGATCGAACTGAAAATATGAGCGATTAGGTCTATACACATTTAGACGCAACGTGAATGACAAAATACATATCTAGTTTTTGTCCAAAGGTGTTGCTGCATGTTGCATCTTGTCTATACTTGTAGAGTAGTTTATTTGCACAAGATAAATACTCCATACAAATAAACTAAAACCCCTAGTTTGAATTGATTTAGTACTTGATAGACTTTGGTGAAATACGGTCTTTGTTGGAGTCCTTTGTAGACATATTAATTTAATTGTCGTTTTGTGACATGTGTTCACAATTATGAATTTTAGGTGGATTCTTTGGTTGGATGACACAATTTTGTGTTGTAATTTTCATATTGATTAGTAGAAATATAGATCAAACTGTTATTCAAAGGAATGCATTTCCTAGTCGTTGGGTGGGGTAGGGATTTTTATTTAAATTTTAATGTTAGTTAATTATAAAATTATTCATTTAAAATGACTATTATACTTCTCCATATTTTTATTGTTTAATAGGTTTTTGGCGATATTGTTACATCACAATTATCACCATATAAAATTGATAAAGTCTTTAAACTTTGTAAATTTGAGTGAGAGTTATCTACCTATTATAATTTTAGTTATGATTTATGATTATCATGATACATCTTTGATACCTGTTGAGCATATTCAATGATAGAGGTTTTCATACATTTGAGTTACATAGCTTGGTGCGTAAGTCAATTTGCCTGTGAGTATTTATGCTCGCTTAGGATATGCTTGAGGTTAGACGTAATTTGACACCATATTAATAGACCTTTGTTTTGATGAATAGGTGGAGCTTTTCATATGGCTGAGTTTTCGCATATCAGAATAATATATTAAATGTATTAAGGAGGACAATATGAGATTGCACATATATAATTATAACTTTGAAGTGTGCATCGTTTTACATGCTAATTTGGTTTATTATCTTTCTAATTTATTGATAGTGCTAATTTTGTGACTATAGAATTATCTTAGTATCAATTTTGAAAAATGACGTACTATATGCATTGATGATTCATTACTAGTGTTGTCATTGAATTCGAGTGATATTTGGGTATGCCTAAATTATTTGAAATAACGATTTTCTCTACAGAGTGCACTCGTTTTGATTGTCTTAATCCAGTGAGAGTCATTTTTTAAAATCATAGTTGGTCTGTGGACTAAGAAGTGGGAAATTGGTACAATTTATTTGAAAACTAAAAAGTCCATATTTTTATGTGGCCCAATATATTAGAACATGGATTGAAGTTGCTTGAAATAATAAAGGACATTATTAGGAACTGATGAATACCTTTAAGTTTCCAGATATACATGTCATTCGTATTCCTTTTAGAATACCTTGGTAAGTAGTATTCAAAGTCGGATACGACTCTTCATTTTATATATATGGGTAGACCTCCCCCTCCCTCTATATACAAGCCTTTGACATCTTCCCTATCAAGAGAGTGTAGAAAGAGAGGCGAGTAGAGCCACCTTCATCATCTTCTTAGAAAAAAGTTTCAGATTGCGTGTCTCGTGTCAACTAAATAAAAAACGTTCACAATCTTCTTGATAAGGTACACATATATATTTCAATTTGTAATTATTGTTTTGATTGATTATACGTCTAGATCGCAGGGCTTGGAAGATCCAATAAGTTTATTTATCAAGCATTTACCATTAGAAACCCCCATTCAATCCGCGATGCCCGCTTCCAACCTACAAGATTCAATAAAAAACGATTATCACGAACCTCAAGCCTAAAATAGGTTCAACCTTTATAAATGAGTGCAAATGGGCAACCTTGATAATCAGGCTACCTCAATAGTTTGACAAAACAATTGGGCTTGAGTCTTGAGTTATAAGCCTAATAAAAATCAATCACATGAGCCATTTGCCACGGGGGCACAGTTCGACACCGGCTATCATACCCGTGCGACGCCTCGTTACTGCAACAACGAGGCCAGCCTAACTCTTCATCAGCTCTGATACCACCCGCCTAGAAGACGGGAACTTTCTTTCATGATTATCTTCCAGCCAAGGCCTACCATACTAACGCATCGTATCCCTTTACGACAGCATGCCTGCACCTCCATGCCTCACTTGGCTTGCTCAAGCTTTATTCTTGTGTTATGCATCAGTATCTCGCATCGCAACAGTAATATGTAGCTCCTCATACTGTCCCATTCCAACATGTCTTGTCGTCATACTGAACCAAACTCACCATCGTGTGTGGCCCATGCGACCAACACACATTAGCATCAGGCCCTCAGCCAACGTGCACTATAGTGTCCCACGTAGTCCTCGAGTGCCTTCCTCATATCCGACCCATATGCACTGTGACGCATAGCTCGGGCATATGATAATCTCACCTTGGGTGACACATGACATTGATGAAACAACGTCCTAAGTATACCCTTTTAGGCCTATGAGACCACTGTGCACCCTCTAGTGCCACAAGGCCTCATGTGTATGCGAGTAGCTCCCCAGCCCCCCTCCGATATATATGGTTTAAACACTATCTCAAGTCAAATAGCAGGAGAACCTCAAGCGTATTGGTTTGACATACTATCCATGACACACGACTCCGGTCCATGGCACACGACTTCAGTCCATGGCACACGAAACTCATGCAACACCAGCACCTCTAAGTCAGTTACCCACGTGTGTCTAGTCGCCATACTAGCATACGACCTAGCTCGAGTCGCCATCTACGCCACATATATGAGAGTATGCACGCAACGCAAGTCCCCACAAGCCTCTGCGCTTGTGCTTCACATACCTAGCACCAAGGCCTGACGCCCTAATGGTAGCCAATAAACCAATTGTAATGCCTCTACACCCTCCTGTTGCTACCCAGAGTATTGGCTCTATCACATCCTCCACCACTCCATAATGTCAACGTCCTCGTTGACGCCATAATCACAAGGAATTGACCACGTCACCTCCTCCCAACCTGATAATGCCAACACCCATGCTGACACAAAAACTAGCATTAGCTCCTCGACCTTCGTCTTCACCCCATGCCAAGTTTTCTCAAATATCTAGCCTCAAGGACTGACACTTCCCCGCTAGCTTAAACTTGGCCCCATCCGCATTTCACTGGGCATGAAACCGGCTTCTCATACGAACAAGAAATATACTGATTCTTCACGTTGTCCCATACTAGCGCTATCTATCACCATGCCATGCACTAAACACACTGCTCGCTCTAGTACATCGACTTTCATTTTCACCCAAGAGTGCGCCAACCAAATTCAGCATTTGCAACACCTCGGTACCCCGGCCCTGTCTTCACCCCTCTGTTTCTCAAGCTCTTCTTTGACTCAATCTAGCTTTAAGGTCCCCCCACCTTCCTGCTAGCTCACCCAGCATCACCCCTTTTGGATCAATGTGCCCCTCTAGTCCCAAGGTCTCTCTCCCTTCCCACTAGTTGTCCAACGTTATCCCTTTTAAATCAATTTGGCTATGATACCATCTGTCACGAGGAACAGTCTGACACCGGCTATCACACCCGTGCGATGCCTCACTGCTGCTACAACGAGGCCAACCTAACCCTCCAACTCTGATACCACCAGCCTAGAGGACGAAAACTCTCGTTTATGGTTACCTTCCCACCAAGGCACACCATACAAATGCATCGTGTCCTTTTGTGACACATATGCCTGCACCTTCGTGCTTCGGCCTACTCAAGCTTCACCCTTGTGCCATGTACTAGTACCTCGCCTCGCAATAGTAGCATGCAACTTCTCATGCCGTCTCATTTCAATATGTCTTGCCGTTATATTGAACTAAATCCACCATCGTGTATGGCCCATGCGACTAGCATATATTAGCATCCGGCCCTCAGCCAGCGGACCACAGTGTCCCACGTAACCCTCGAGTGCATCCCTCATATCCGACCCATATGTACCGCGATGCATAACTCAGACACATGACAACTTGATCATGGGTGATACACGACATTGCCGAAGCAACTCCCTAGGCCCACCCTTTCAAACCTAGGAGACCATTGTGCACCCTCTAGGAGACCATTGTGCAACTTCACCTTGGGTGACACACGACATTATACGAGAGTAGCTCTCTAACTCCTCTCCCATATGTATGGTTTAAACACCACTTAAGCCAAATAGCAGGAGAACCTCAAACGTATTGGTTTGATATACTGCCCATGGCACACTACTCCGGTACATGAGACACGAAACCCATGCAATACCAACACCTCCAAGTCAGCTACCCACGCGCACACGCGTCTAGTCGCCACACTAGTACACCACCTAGCTCGAGTTGCCATCTACGCTACAGATATGAGAGCACACACGCGACACAAGGCCCCACATGCCTCCGCGCTCGTGCGTCACACACCTAGCACCAAGTCCTAAATCCCTAACGCTAGCCAACCAACCAGCTCTAAGGCCCCTAACGCCCTCCTGCTGCTATCCAGAGTATTGACCCTGTTACACATTGCTTGCCCAAAGAGTAGGGTTATCAAATGGTTTGACTTTAGTTTAACTTGACTTAGTTCGGGTCGGGCTTGGACTTAAATCGAACCTGAATGGACCCGAGCCAATCAGTGCCCAATATTCTATCTAGGCCGGCTGGGTTTGGGCGTATTTTTTAGGATAAAAATAACAGGGCCAACCAAACTAGTCCAACCAAATCCATCTCAATTAATGGGGAAGGCCGGGTTGGATCAATTTCCGACTTGGCCAAAACCCGTATAGGTCAGGTTGTGGCTTAAATAAAAAGCCTTGACCCGAAAAGAATTTGGACTAAGCCCAACCCAATTTTCAATCCAAACCGAGTTCGAGCCTAATTTTTAGGGTCGAAACACTACAAAAAATAAAATTATTAGCGACAATTTTTTTTAATAAAAAACTGTCGCTATTAGTTCTGTCGTTACAAAAAACTGCCGTTACAAAAATAATAGTGACAATTTTTTATAGCAATAGGACTAATAGCGGCAGTTTTTTATTAAAAAAATCTGCCGCTAATAGTCTTATTTTTTGTAGTGAAACTATCAGGCCTATCTAAAGATCTGCCCAAACCCAACCCGGTTTGGCCTGTTGTCAGGCCTACCTTAGAGGCATCATTACTATCATGAAAACAGAGTATGCATGTGGCACTCAACATTATTTTATAAAGCCTGTGTTAGGTACACAGGCCGTATCATTCTGCCCGGTCAAAAATAAACTACAAAAAATTTGCAGATATTAAAATTTTATGTTTGAGTACCAGAGTTTATTTGAACGGACGGATTGAGATTGCTTGTACTGCGACCAGTTCACCAACGATGTACCCAATACAAACTCATATAAATATTCCAAAAAACAAAAAGAAATTAAAATGTGGTTGGTTATGGATCCCATAAGAAGTGTGGTCTACATTCCCCTAACCCTTTATCTAGTTTATCTTTATCTTCTTTTTTCATTCTGAACCTTTGAAAAATAATTATTTATTTATTTATTAAAATATAAATAAAATAAAAAATAATACCCAAGTTTGTTTCATTATTATTATTATTCTTTTATTAATAAATAATTAAAGGTTAAATTAGTCCCTTTGTTTGATTCTGCGCCGCACGATTCGGGTGCAAGGCCATCTTATCTGCCAGGTGGTAACTCTCATTTGTCCCTATCTCTTGCTCTGACGACGTTGCGCGCTCTTATTTATAAATCAAACTGCTCCTTTTGCTTCTTCCCCTAAAGTTGTAGGCGCTTCCACAATTGATTGCTGCAGAAGTTATTAAATTAATTTGGTGAAATATTCTTCAAAGAGGTAACAACTTATCTCTGAGCTACTGAGCATCTCAAGTTTCTACTTTTCTTTAATCTTGGTTTAAAAAACATGTTCTGTTTGGCCATGCTTCAGCTTTCCGTTCCCACTTAATAAAACAGATTCCTGCGGAAGCTTGTTTTGGCTGCTTCTAGCTTTTGTCCATTTTGGGGTGTAAAATGGTGCTTGCGGGAAATTGTTTCAACTGAAATTAGGCCGGAAAGCTGTATTAACCAAATCATATCTATGATAGTGGTGCTGTTTTTATCGTCAAGGGTACCCTTAGGCCACCCTATGAAATTAGTCGGGTACTTTATTACGCAATTATATGAAACTGTATTTGATTATAAGTGCTCTTAGCTTTTTCGGAGAGTGACACCAAACATATGCGTATTAATTATCCCATCTGAGATGGAGAGGATACGATATGAATCTTATGTTACAAGTGCAAATTTAAGCCTATTTACTATATGTCATGACTGATGAACTGGTTTTAAAACGCTTGTATAATATGATTAGTCTCAATCCTAATAACACCGTCTGATCTGATCTATGATATATATATATTTTATCATAAACTTATAAGATTACATCGTATTCTTTATAAATGCTCTTTCTACGTCAGCATTCCATTTTTTAATGCGTGAGTTGTATAGTATGAAATATGAATACATTATTCATGTAAGGTTCTGGTTACGTGTAGCTGCCACTAAAACCTTAATCTGTGCGGACTACACTTTCTTTGTGTTAGATAAAATTAGGAATAGAAATTTGAAAATGATGAAATGGGAAAGAGAATTAGACTCGAGGCACGTAATCAATGTCTTTAAAATGCTATTCGCTCCCTATTCGAATAAATTCTCGAATATGCAAAAGGGTTCCAGCGAGACGTTTCTAGGATACAACGAGCTCAATCTCTTGGATGCGATCCATTACTTTGCAACAGTAGATATTTGCCCCTTAAAACTCAATCTTAAGAAGTTCCACCAAAAGAAGAAAGCAAGAGGAAATTCTCAAGTTGTATGCAAGGATTTCGATGGATTTCAGAGTGTTTAAAAATGTGTCCAGAGATCTGCTTATATAGATCTCAAGTGCCTTTTCAATATGACTGTTGGACCAACAGTCATATTTTGGACGGTTCAGATCTTTTAGAGATCTTAACCGCTTCATCCAACGGCAGCCTGAAAGGTTGCACTTTTTTGAATTCAAATTCCAATACGGTTCAGATCTTTTAGAGATCTCAACCAATCCGTTTGGCCCCCCGATGCAAAGTGCGTGCGCGCCTAAATGCCAATCGCCACGTACGAACGTGACGGCTCGCCGTAAAGCACACTCTTCTCTTCTTATTGTTAAACAATAATAGAAGGTGAAAAGCTCTATATATAGCCTAGACACTTTTTACTTTTACCAATGTGAGACTATTCATTTATATCTATTGCCTAAAAATTAACCCACAAAACTAAGAAAGAAATCAAAAGGAAGTTTTATTTTCTTTCAAGTTATTTAATATATTCTAAACTAATAAATAAATATAACAATTTGCACCTGAAAACTATGAATGAACTCATTATTTTAGTGATGATTAGCTTTATTTGCACCCATCTGCCTCCACCTATCAAATCATCTAGAGGTGGGGCTAGGTGGGTGCTTTTAGAGTTTTCGTTGGTGCAAATTAAGGCATCTAATTTTAATTATGAGTTAGTCTACAATCATTGTCCACCTATCATGGGTGGATAGGGTAGTCCACATGTCTCTGTGATTGAATAATCTGCACGGATTTCAATGTATAAAAGTCCTTGCATGTCATACTGTTGAATATTTTGTCGCAATCACGATCAAATCTAGAAGTGCTCCAATATACCAAGTAAATTTAGTGGTTCGGATAGATGGACGTCCGTGAATGGACTCACAGACATCCGTGGTCACGGACATCCATGAGTGATTCACAGACGTCCGTGTTCCGGTGGTTCCGAAGATTATGGGAAGTTAGAATCTCAAGGACATCCTTGGTCAAGGACATCCTTAGTCAAGGACATCCTTGCCCCTATAGTATAAATAGGATATGTGTGATTCGGGATGTAAGGGATTTTCGGAATAGTATTTCAATTTAAAAAAATCTCTCGAGAATTCTTCATATCCATTCTCTTTGAGATATTCTTGTGTTTGTTCGGAATTGATGTAAATCTTAAAGAATCTTTTTGCCTTGGCATTTTAAGAATGTATTAGCTTATATAGATTGAGTGGGCTTGTGTGAATCGAGTGGACCATCATGAGAGACGACGGTTGAAGGCGATAGCATTACATTATGAATGGGATGATTGTGAGAGGCGATCATTGTTGGTGAGATGAGTGAAAGAGAATTTTATTCATTAGCACTGTAAGAATGTATTGTTCATAGTGGACTGTTTGCCTTGGATCTGAGAGAGATCCCGTGATTTTTACCTGTGAAAGGGTTTTCCATGTTAAAATCGTCTTTGTTAATTTTGTGGTTGTGTTTGCATTATTTCTCTTCTAATATCATCGTTTACCCAGAATTTTTAATTGATATCAAAGCCAGTACACTTTGTCTGATTCTCACGAATCGAGTGTTATGACCAACTCGGGGTATCATGATCTTTCTAGAGAAGTTGCATCTACAACCTCTTGTATTCGATGGTCCTACTTGATCTGATTTTACTTGACAAATAGTTAAGGGGAGCAAATAGAATTGTAATTTTTTATTTTCATACTAGATTAATGTATAGGACTTAGAAGAGAGCAAATATGATGTAATTTTTTATTTCTTTGAGTCCTTGTAATCTAGATTTTATTATGATTGTGACAAAGGGGGAGATTGTTGAATATTTTGTCGCAATCACGATCAAATTTAGAAGTGTTCCAATATACCAAGTAAATTCAGTGGTTCGGATGGACGGACGTCCGTGAATGGACTCACAGACATCCGTGGTCACGGACATCCGTGAGTGATTCACGGACGTCCGTGTTCCGGCGGTTCCGACGGTTATAGGAAGTTAGAGTCTTAAGGATATCCTTGATTAAGGACATCCTTCGTCAAGGACATCCTTAGTCAAGGACATCCATGCCCCCATAGTATAAATAGGATATGTGTGATTCGGGATGTAAGGGATTTTGGGAATAGTGTTTCAATTTTAAAAATTCTCTCGAGAATTCTTCATATCTCTTCTCTTTGAGATATTCTTGTGTTTGTTCGGAATTGATGTAAATCTCAAAGAATCTTTTTGCCTTGGTGTTTCAAGAATTTATTGGCTCATGTAGATCTAGTGGGCTCGTGTGAATTGAGTGGACCATCGTGAGAGACGACGGTTGAAGGCGATAGCATTACATTATGAATGGGATGATTGTAAAAGGCGATCATTGTTGGTGAGATGAGTGAAAGGGAATTTTATTCATTAGCACTGTAAGAATGTATTGTTCATAGTGGATTGTTTGCCTTGGATCTGAGAGAGATCCCGTGATTTTTATCTGTGAAAGGGTTTTCCACGTTAAAATTGTCTTTGTTAATTTTGTGGTTGTGTTTGCATTATTTCTCTTCTAATATCATTGTTTACCCCAAATTTTCACATACAATCACACAAATGCTTTAATGTACATAATCGTTGACTAACTCTTTAATTATTCCTAATCTTTATTAGCCTTATGCATATTCAACATTGCAGGTTGTATTTCTCTACCTAATTTTATCAAAATTTTACTTTGGGAGACACTGCTTGCTTATGCAATCAGGGTGGCCTGCCCTTAGATTTTGGAGGCCCAAGACGAGGTTTTAAAATAGGGCCCTCTTTCATATTAATCTAAAAAAAATTTGTCACAATTTTATTTTTTTTCGATAAATAAAATAATACTCGTTGCTCTTAGATTACAAATATCTTCATATTCAATTCTATTATTTATAATTTAAACATGCAATTAACAAATTAATGAAAGTATATATTAAAGGAAAATGCAACACAAAAGGATAAAGGCTAAATAGTGGAACGTACCTGACGGGTCGAGTAACCCAACCAATAACATTTTAATATTTGTTATTACTTTAACTTTCATTGAATCTTTCACTGTAATTTTTTAGCACTTTAATAATCTCAATAGGTTCCATAAATAGGTTAAGTGGATAAGTTCTCATTGAGTAGATCAAATTTGACCGGTCATTTGCAAAAAATGAAACTGTAGCGAGTTTGAAATCGCTATTTTAAGGTAGGACCATTTAATATATATATATATATATACCTTCCAAACTCGCCCATGCATTCTATGAAAGCGCTCACATCCTAGACCCTTTGAAAACCATATATATATATATATATATATATATATACCCTCTAAACTCGCCCATGCATTCTATGAAAGCGCTCACATCCTAGACCCTTTGAAAACCATCGAATCCTTCGAATCATATGACGAAGATCGTTTTTCATCCATATCTTTAACACAATAGATCTTGAGATCATGGTGGACCTATCTGACAGCCGGTTTGTGTTTCAACATGTTATAGATCCCCAAAAAATGACACTAAAATCACGTTTGAGCGTGATGTGTTGCCATATGATTCAAGGACAGTTTTTGGTGATTTGTGACACATGGAATAAAAAAATTGACTGTCTGATTGGTGCGCCATGATCTGAAGATCTCTTTCGAGAAAGATAGTTATGAAAAGCGATCTCCATAATCTCATTCGAAGGAATCAATGCCTATACATAAGGGCGGCCTCGCCCAACGAGGCCAGTCTAATGACCTACACTAACTCGGTTGAGACCCGATCCATGACCCATTAAAAAAAAAATGCATATATGAGACCCGATCCATGAACCCACAACCTGTTGGGTAAAAAGTAAAACAACACTAATCACTTAACCAACTAAACAATTAAATTGATTCAATAATTTTGTACATTAAATTAATCTACTAGATGGTAAAGACTTACAAGATTTGGGGGCCCGAGGCGCCCGCTCTTGGGCCTTGGCCTATGACCGATCCTGTATGCAATTTGTGTCGTTGCACGTAATTTAAAAGGAAAGAATTCGGTGTTTTTAAACCCGTGCCATGTGAAATACCATTTGATTTGAAGGCTATGATGTAAAGATCTTTGATATCAAAGACTCGTAAGATACATAACCTCTCTCATCAAATTCAACATAATCAACCATTAATTAGATGGATATCACATTTTGTGCCAATTTTGGGCAGCAAAGGTTTTTACACAGCGAGCCAACAAAGGTTCACTACAAAAATTAAGACTATTAGCGGCGGCCAAAAACTGTCGTTATTAACAAAAAAACACTATTAAAGTCTAGTATTAGCGACGGGGTATTAGCAACAATTTTTTTGTTAATAGCAGCAGGTTTAGCTGCCGCTATCAGTCTTATTTTTTGTAGTGGTTTTTATACAGTGAGCTTCAAATTAGCTAGCTTAGATGGTGTGCCATGCGTCACATGTCTAAAAAAATATCAAGTCTTTCTTTTAATCAATATTCAACGACTCAAATCTTATGTGCAAACACGGTAGAATTCAGCTGCTTTAGTTGATTCTCATTCTCACTTCTAACTCCCTGCAAAGAAGGATTTACTTGTTCTAGCAGTAACCTCCCTGCTCTCTACTAGCTCCCTATCAGAGCAAATAAAATCGGCTCTGATAAGGAGTGAGCAGAGAGGAGGGTAGAACTGCTGAACAGATAAATCTTATATAAAATCTTGCTATGTAAGGAGTCATCAAGGAGAAGGGGTACCTACTAAAGCAGGTAGTAGGATGTTAACAAAGAGGATGGGGAACCTGCTAACGCAGGTGAACTCTGCTATGGTAGGGGCTAGAGCTATGCCCTATGCAGCCTAATTATCTTTGATTTTGTAAGAGATTAGATTCTCCGACCCTAATAGAGATAGCACACAATGGCGCAAAATAGTTGCACATGATATTTGTGTCGTTGCACATGGTTTGAAAGCGAAGATGGTATTTTTGGAACTTGTGCACTTGGAATATCATTTGAGCCATTTGACTTGAAGGCCATGACGTAAAAAGTTTTTGGTGTTAAATATTGGCATGAAACATATTATCTACTTTGGATTCAACACAGTTAAAATTTAGATTGATTGTGTTGAATTAGATGATAGAGATTGTGTTTCGGGCTAATCTTTTACATCAAAGATCTTTGCATCATGCCCTCAAATTAAAGGGCTTAAATGGCGTCCCGAAAATATCAATTCTTTTAGGCTGCATTTGGGAACAAACATTTGCATTTGAGAATTTCAAATCCAAGCATTTCAAATCTAGTTGTTTCAAATTTAGAATTTGAAATATTTGGATTTGCAAATCTCTTGTTTGGATGTTTAAGCATTGCATTAAGATTTGGCCCAAGGATTTATAGATACTTCATATGGTTTTTTTTTTATAAAATAATTTATATTTCATTGGCTTTCTTCATTCTATTTAGGGGTGGAAGTTCGATGAACCGAACCAAAATCAAAACTAAAAATTTCGATTTCGGTGTCGGTTCACCTAAAATCGAACCAGAACCGAAATGTTTTGAGTTCGGTTAACCAAACTCTCCACCCCCTGAACCGAAACAGAATTGATCTATTTTCGAATTTTTTTGAATATATATATATATATATATATATATTATTTTTTTCCATTTTTCAACTTAGGGTCAATTTTCTTTTTATTGAAAATTGATTTCTCTTGTTTGATAACATGGAAGTGTAGTTACATAGGTGGAATAAAAATTGTGTTATAAAATTAAAGTTTGACCAAATATCAAACTTTGATCATAGATAAAAACTTTCACTACCAAAATACAAATAATACAGTAATAAGCATTATCTACTATCAAGATACACTTATCAAATTTGGACTAAAGTCAAATTTTGACTAAAAGTCAAAACTTTGACCAATAAAAATGAGGCAATATATTTTAAAGTTATAAATTAAACAATGATAGATATTTTTAATTATAGTATTCCACTAATTACAATTTATAACTTTTTATAGAAAATCGAACTTTGGAAAAAGTCAAACTTTGACCAAGGAAAAATTGCACTAATATAATATAAATTTATATAGTAGTAGACTCTATCTATAAGTAGGTTTCGAGTTTGACTAAAAATAAATTGTGTAAAAGTCAAAGTTTGATCAAAAGTCAAAGGTTGACTTTTTATTCAAACTTTGACCAATAAAAATAGAGCAATATATTTTAAAGTTAAAAATTAAACAATCTACTAATTAAAATTTATAACTTTTTATAGAAAATCAAACTTTGACAAGAAGCCAAACTTTGACCAAGGAAAAATTGCACTGATACGGTATAAATTTATGTAGTAGACTCTATTTATAAGCAGGTTTCGAGTTTGACTAAAAATAAATTTTGTGTAAAAGTCAAAGTTTGACCACTAAAAATAAGGCAATGTATTTTAAAGTTACAAATAAAACAATGAGAGACATTTTTAATTATAGTAATCCACTAATTAAAATTTATAACTTTTTATAAAAAATCGAACTTTGACAAGAAGTCAAACTTTGACTAAGAAAAAATTGCACTGATACGGTATAAATTTATGTAATAGTAGACTCTATCTATAAGCAGGTTTCTAGTTTGACTAAAAATAATTTTTTTGTAAAAGTCAAAGTTTGACCAAAAGTGACCAAAAGTCAAAGTTTGACTAAAGGTCAAACTATTGACTGATAAAATTGGGATTCTAGTATCACATTATAGATCAACATGAATTTTTTTGCTATCAAATTGTAGGAGTCAGTTTAATAAAAAGTAAAATTTTAATTAAAAATCAAAGTTTGACCTTAAAGTCAACCTTCGACCCTTGGTTGGGATGCCTCATGCCCAACCCAACCAGATCAGTCAAGCTTAAAAATACTCGGCTCAGGCGGGTCGAGTATCAGGTCGAACCGTACCTATGATAGCACTAGGTAATAATTTTTTATTCACAAAACATAGTCAATTATATGATGGTGTAAGATTTGGATTTTCAAATAACGCTTAAGAGGTGTTATTTACAAATCCACTTTTTTACATTCAGACATGGATTTCTAAATTCCCATGGATTTACCAAATCCAAATCCAAACACAAAAATGTGGAATCAAACGGTTGGATTTGGATCTAGATCCAAATCCAAATCCCCAAATCCAAATCCACGTTCCCAAACGCAACCTTAAACTATATGCAATGACACAAATCTAGTGTGGAAGTAGTCACTCCCGTTACGATGTAAAATTTATTTATATTAGGGAGTGACAACTTACACCTATTATTATGATGTTGCACCTTGTGTAAAAGGACTTCATATTTTTGGAACTTGTGCCATATGGAAACACCTTCTAAGGGGTCCAGTTTAAAGGCTATGATGTAAAGATCTTCCGAGCAAAAGATTGACACCAAACGTGATCTCTAACATACGATTCAGTGCAATCAAGTGTTTAATGGTCATCAATTGCGTTGAATCATATGGTAGATATCTTGTTTCTTGCCAATCTTTTGCATTGACGATCTTTTATATGACCATCAAATCAAAGGATAGCTGATGTTTTCACATGACACAAGTAAGGTGTAACAACACAATTTTTAGGTAAAAATAGTTGCTCCCTTGATATTAATATTATTATTATTGTTAATTTTTAGGGTTATGGTCAGTGTAAATCTCAATTGTCCAATCCTTCACATAAATGGTGTAAGATTCTAAAATACAACTCAATGCACTGAACCTTGGTGACCAAATTTTTTTATACAAATTATTATTATCAGTTATTCCTCATCTGTTTGGGGTCAGCTTTGTCAGTCCTATTTCTTCATTCATTTCTGATAAATGTTGCGCTTTATGTAATTCTCTAAGCTTTCATATCTCTTCTTACGACTTCCAGATTTTCACTGTTACTCTTCTCCTATATATAAGAGGGTTGCTTATCAAAATAGAATTGGGAACAAAATGTTTCTGATTATTATTACCAAAACAGATATATCTTAGCAAAAAACAACATTCACACAGGTTTTTGGGCACTATACATAAGTACCTAAACTGCCGTTTTAAGTGATTAACAACTTTTAAAGTAATATGTGAAGCAATTTATTCCAACTGTTTCTCTCTCCCAGTCTTTCTATAAGCTTATATGCTATTATTTTATTACATTGCTACAAAGGTTATTGAACATTTGTCACCTCAGGATTCAAGCTCAAACAATCTTCAGAATCTGTCTGCCTGCTCTGTTCATCTTCTTCTCCTTCTTCCTCCTCTTCTTCCATTTTCCAACAAAAAATCCTCTGAAATCCATTGAATGAGTTCTGTTTTTTGACAGGTAAGTTTGGCTCAAACCTGCCACCTTGAGGTTAGTTTTAAATTAGCAACTGTGTACTTCTCACTGCACACTATCTGTGCAGAGACAATGGTCCATTTTATCCATTGAATGCGTTCATCTCCTACATATGGGTCTTAAAGACCACACAAAACACAATCTCCACTATTACCAGTCGACTGCCTCAATTCTTAATTCTTTGATACACATTTATTTCCATTTTCCATCTCCTCCAACTACATCTTCATGTTTTCTGTTCAATTACTGAAACCAGTGCAAACTAAGAACCTGTGTACAATTCAATATATAGGTCACATTACAGTGTTGAAATGAGTATAATTAAAATTGGGTTTGATTCATTTTGTGTGTTGTTATAGGTGAGGTGTTGTGAAGATAAAGATGGATTACGTATATGGACCGGGAAGGAACCATCTGTTTGTTCCTGGGCCCGTGAACATACCGGAGCCGGTGATCCGCGCCATGACCCGCAACAATGAGGATTACCGATCTCCGGCTGTTCCCGCAATGACAAAAACTCTTTTGGAGGACATTAAGAAGATCTTTAAGACGACCTCCGGAACCCCGTTTCTGATTCCCACCACAGGTACAATTTGAAAATCTTCTCTCTTTACACCACTTGGTTATGATGGATCTCATTATTTAACTATTCATATTGGCATTTTAAGCTTATTTGATTCACTTTTAGTCGTAATTCAAATACCAAGGAGTATCATATTTGTAATTTTGTATGGTTTGGCCAAGTTAACAAGGTCGATACTAGTAGACTCAGTATGACTTTTGTTCGTAGCAGACTTCATACTGGCCTGACATTGCCAGATTCTGTTCACCGTGTCATTTCATATTATGTCAGCGGGTCATATAGGTTCAAGAGTGGTTTTGATGTATTGTTTAGTTCCTTAAGAAACAGTATCAGAGTCAGTACTACGTCTCGGGTTCAAGTCCTGAAATGGTAAACCAGGAAAATGGCCACTTATAGGGTCACAAAAAGAGTATCATAGTGAAAGCTGCCACAGAGTTAGCCGTTATGGATGTCAGTTGTGGAGCGTGATGGTATGTTACGACCACAAAGTAATAAATGACTTAACTTTCCACTCCATTAATGCCTAAGTGTCTTTGGTGTGTTCTTTTAATCCTTAATAGTCATGTATAACAATGGTTTTAAATACCAGCCATATCTGATACATATCAGCCGATGTATATCGAGTTAGGCCCCCCTCCGATACACTATACACCACCGATTCGTTAAGGGTCAAATATTGGGTCAAATTGGTCAAATCAGCACATATTGGTTCATATGTGTATTGGCCATAATCTTGGAATGCCCTTTAGGTAATTTTTTAAAAACTAATTTTTAGTTATTTATATATGTTTTTAATATTTTAAAAGAAAAAAAGGTTACTCTAATATCGGTTGGTTTGGCCGAAAGGTATTCGATATATCTGCTACCTAGTGGCTAGTGGCCTGGGACAATATGCCCGATAGATATCCGTTTTAAATTCCAGTGTACAAAATAATTGTCAAAATTTGCCCCGTATCTTAATAGGATGTTTCATAAGATGGCACAATCTTCACATTGCAGTTTTCAGTAGTCACTAACTTGTACATTATAATGCACAATTCTTGAAGGTTTCCTACCATAGACACATCCTCCATGGTTCATCGGGGATTTGAAATAGTCTTTTCAATTCAAGAAAATGGCTAGGGGGTTTACTCATGGCAGGATCAAAATTGGGTTGGTTAAATATCCACATGTTTCTGTTGCATTAGCTGTAATTTTCTTAAAACAAAGATTTCTATGTTCCTAGAACAGAGTCTCCAAGAATTGTAACGTTCCATGGACTAAGATGCTGTAACATGGTTTAGAATCTTGGATTTCCAAAATATATGACCCATGGCAAACACATGAAAATGAATATAGTTATCGGACGAGGTAAAAATGCAAAAAAAATGCCTGCAAAGGTTTGTATCGCCCAATATAATGGTATCTACGACACGTCTTGGTTATGCCTGAAACACGATATGCCTGGTGGAAGATTTATAATTTCGAGTGATATTTTAAACCATGTACTATAAATGCAATATATAATAAATTCCTTTTGCATTCCATTCATGTGAAAATTCAGAGACTGTTCTCTTTTTTTTTTTTGTCGTAAAAGTTCTCCTATCAACTCAATTATAAACTTTTCCCAGGTGATGCCCTAATGGAAGTAAGTAGGAAAGAGTTGCATATACTCATTTATCGCTAATGTTGCCTAAGTATATAGGACGGAGATTTTATTGTATATCTAGTTCCATAAGTATTACCTGTTTCTGTTATGATTATACGTTGAGCAGGTATTAGGTACCTGACCTGAGTGCCAGCGGTGGCACTCGGGTCAGTTTCCTTTTGTTCAAATGGAAAAGCCTCAGGAAATGTACTGCTATTTATGACAGGGAAATCAGCGAAAGTTAACTTTTTGACCTCCTACCGATTTGGTGCTCTAAAATCTAAATTATATCAGCGCATTTACCGAGGCTATCAGTTTGAGATTGTCCTGAGTGCTGCCTTTGGCACTCGGGTGGGTACTTTATACTAATTCTTATATTTTTTGCTTGGTTCTCTTCTCTTCCATTGTCTTTTCTGTTGCTTGCAGTAGAATTTACGTCAATGTCCTTTTATGGACCCAGGGACTGGTGCATGGGAAAGTGCCCTCACAAACACTTTATCTCCTGGCGATCGAACCATTTCTTTTCTAATTGGGCAATTCAGCCTTCTGTGGATTGATCAACAGCAACGCCTCAAATTTAATGTGGACGTTGTGGAAAGTGAGTGGGGCCAAGGTGCCAATCTCGATATCCTTGCGGCAAAGCTTGCAGCAGACAGCGCACACACCATAAAGGCTGTTTGCATTGTTCATAATGAAACGGCAACTGGTGTCACTAATAATTTGGCAGCAGTGAGGAAAATACTCGGTACGTACAGAAATTACTCAGTAGAATAATGAATTAGTGTGTTTTTGGAGCAGGAATTTTAACAAATTTAAGTTGCTTACCAATTTACTTGATCAATATAGATACTTTCATTTTAGTGAGAACTATGAATCAGAAGGCTAAAGTTAGTTCATAATGGCAATTCATGTGCTTGACATGTATAATTAGAAAAAAAATGGTAGTGAGGGATTTTATAAGATAATGTTTATGGGCATTGTATAGTTTGTTCCATTTTAATATACAAATCTCAATCCCTCTTGAAAGCTTCTCATATCATGAATGTGGAATTGCAGATCATTACGAACACCCTGCATTGTTTCTCGTGGATGGAGTTTCCTCGATATGTGCTCTTGATTTTCGTATGGATGAATGGGGGATCGATGTAGCCTTAACAGGTTCTCAGAAAGCTCTTTCGCTGCCTACTGGAATGGGGATTGTGTGTGCAAGCCCAAAAGCACTTGAAGCATCCAAGACAGCCAAGTCAGTTAGAGTATTCTTCGACTGGAATGACTACTTGAAATTTTACAAATTGGGAACTTTTTGGCCCTACACTCCTTCAATTCAGCTCCTGTATGGGCTAAGAGCAGCTTTGGATCTCTTATTTGAGGAAGGCCTTGAAAATGTGTTTGCAAGGCACACTCGTCTAGGGAAAGCTACAAGGTCAATCCATTTTTTGGTGTTAAGGATTATTTTCTACATTTATATTTTATGCAGTTCGTTAGAATTTAGAAAGCCGCGTTCCGTTCATATAATTTGTTGGGTATGTAAACTATTTATGGAAACTCTATAGTTTCTTTCTCCCATAATTTATTCCTCACTTAAATGTTTGAAGTATTGTGACAAAATACCGGTTTTTTTTTTTAAATACCCGTATAATACACGTTTTTTTGCCACAACGTACTAAACACGTATAATACCCTTATTTTTTAATAAAATGCATATTTCCGTATGATACACATATTTCGGACAGGGAACACATTTTTCACGTATTAAACCCACGAAGCAACTCATCCTTCGCCCGTTGCATATCCTCAAACTTCCTTATTTCCTTCATCTTTTTCCCGCATTTTATTGTATTTAAAAAAAATATATATATTTTAATTTTTTTAAAAATTTTAATATATCTAATTTTTTCCACTATTTTTTCGGTTATGTTCTGATTTTTCCATATTTTACAGTTGTTTGGCTTTCGATCTTTTCCCCTTTTTTTCCGTATTTGCTATTTTTCTTCTTGACTTTCTTGCCCACCGTAAATAACCATACCCATATTTTGTCACTTTGGTTTGAAAGATTGATAGTAATTTTCTTACAAAATTTAACCTGCAGACTTGCTGTTGAGGCATGGGGACTTAAGAATTGTACCCAAAAGGAGGAATGGTTTAGTGACACAGTAACTGCAGTAGTGGTGCCACCTTATATTGACAGCTCGGAAATTGTTAGGAGGGGATGGAAGAGATACAATTTAAGCTTAGGTTTGGGTTTGAACAAAGTAGCTGGAAAGGTGTTCCGAATAGGGCATCTTGGCAACCTTAATGAGGTACAGTTGATCTTCTTCTCATCTGGCTCCTCCTGGTTATTTAACTTCTCTGTTCTCCTTCCTGGGTTATCTGCACTTCTAATTACTGAGAGATAAATATATCCAAATTGCTAGTTGATAATGCAATTCTAACCTGGATCACATAACTTAAATATATCGACATTACTAGATACATGAATTCTGTTACTAGAGACTCCAAGTATTCTGATGTAGGTGCTCAGGCAGGCCCATACTTCAATAGGACTCCTTAAATACAAAAGACTCCTTGAGGTTTCAATTTCTGTTTTACCTTAATTAAAAGATTAACACTTATAATCTCCAAAGCGTCCTGCCTCTGTAGATGATCTCTTTTCATTTGGGTTCCATCATCAACCTTCACAGTTGTTAAACCATTTGTATAATCTCTTTATATAATATTCTTTTTGGCTTTCTTTTGTTACACATTCATCACCTTGATTCTCGTAGAATACAATGTCATTAGGAATAAAATTTAGACTATTGGAAACCCTTTTCAGGATTTTTTTTTGCTTCAAAAAGTTAGTATGGCCTTAAAGTGTTTCATCTTAAGCTGCAAGACTAGTACATTTCTTTTGGCATGTTCATCGATTGAAATTAGTTTTCATAAAATAAGTGGTTGATGGTAATTGGTAGAAAGTAAACTTTTAGTTGTGACAAAAACAAAGACAACTTAAATGAATTGTAGATACCGAAACATGAATAGAATCAAGAACAGTTTTCCTAAATAGTTGTGGCAGCATATGGCATGTAAATCCTAGTTGCATTACCTCAAACATTGTGAGTGCACAAAATGGCCAAACCCTAGCTTGACTATAGAAACAACCAACTGCATCTGAACATTGAAAAGACAAACATAAGTGCAGCATAACAGTAATGGTTATATATATATATATATATATATATATATATATATATATATATATATATATATATATATATATATATATATATATATATATATATATATTACTTGTTCCAACTATCAAATGCTATTTTGAGGTAGGTTAAGCTCTTCATATCATTTTCTTGGTTTGAGTTTAATAACTTTTTATCTTAATCGAGCTGAACCTTGTAATTATGATGTTCCACACAAACTGGACTACTTACTACTAACTTTACTACCTTCCATGCAAACCTCAAGGAGTTGGCGAGCTGGCCAGGTACCCACCCACCTTAGGAAGCGGGAGACCTGAGTTCGAATCCCCCCATGAGGCCGCTTTGGGGATTTATACCCCGTGCTGACCCGGCATGTGCAGGTGTTGCACGTGCCCCTAGGATTAGTTAGGTGCTCTAAAAGGCCCGAACAAAGGAAGAAAAAAGACTTTAAACAATGTCAAACTAAATAGGACTAAGATATTGCCTTGTTTCCTAGTGGTTATGACATGAAACTCGGAACTTCAAAGTTACAAATTCAATCGCAACTTATCCTCCAAAGGAAAAATGCAGGACGGGTAGCGTTAAATGTAGCTAGTATTGAGTTGAATATTAGTGATTTTTTTGTGTATCCCGAAGCCTGCATGTGTAGCTAGGTTCCAATATCTAACTAGATTGAATCCACTTCTTCGGATGCTTTAGTACTTGACCTGAAATTCAGGGCGGGCATTAGCCCTTTAAGCAGAGTTGTGTTTGGAAAGGTACATGTTTTTACAACCCGAGTTCTTCCTTCTCAAATTGGGTTTCATGTGCTGAAATCATTGACTGCTTTGAATTAGATGATGGAGATCGTTGTTTTCATCCCAATCTTCCACACAATGGATCTTGAGATCATGGGCCTACCATCAGACGGTCAGGTTTTGATTCCATGTGGCACACATCCTTAAAAGTGATCCGAGAACCTTTTTTGATGTATTCCCATGATTATGTTCATTTTTTGAGATGTGTGCCATGAGGATTCTACATCTAACCTTCTAATGGTAGGCCCATATATGTCAATGGATCCCAAGACCAACTTTCTCAGACAATTAGAGTATCAAGGTCATCTATAGAGCCAGAGTGATGCATTCCTATCAATCCTTATAAATTCTTAATATGTTACAAGCCTTTTAAGAGTTTGCAACCAAGCAAATTTGAACCCAAAATGATTCATTTGGCTCATTAGATTTTTCTTTTCCTTCACTTACTCCAGAACATTTAACACACATTTCTTAACGTTCCCTTAAGTTGAATCATTCTTCAATATACTGAATTCTATGGTCTAGTATTTGACTTAAAATGTCCTTGGAACTACTTCTTTCTAGTAATTCCCTTGAAAAAACTTAATTACAACATAAGTTGTAGATTAAATTAAGATCCACTGACATGACTTTGTCTACCATCAGTTGTGCTTCACTTAATTTGTTTATTGAAATTAGTTTTCTACTTCTCTGTGTTAAGACATCTAAATCACAAAATTATTAAGGCGTATCAGGGATCGAACAGCCACACACGACCTCTGTTATGCACCTTATGCCGTCTTCTTTTATACCATTTTAGCATGAAAAATCTGTTCTCTTCGACAAAATATGGTCGTTTATTTATGGGTACGGGCTAACTAATTACGATTTAATTGATTTAATTTCTCGAACTTTTGTAGCTGCAATTGTTGGGCTGTCTCTGTGGTGTGGAGATGATACTCAAAGACGTCGGGTACCCCATTAAGCTGGGAAGTGGTGTAGCTGCGGCCTGTGCTTACCTGCAGAATAATGTCCCCTTGATACCTTCAAGGATTTAGATTGCTGCAATCTTCCTTCTCTTAAATTACCTTAAAAAAATCTGTAAAAAAATATACTCTATACTCCTAAAGTTAAATCAGTACTAGTCTTGCTTCTTTCATGATCTTTTAATTAATTTCCCTTAATTTAATCTTTAGTGCTGTTTTCAGCAGATTCTTATGCTTGGTGATGTTGAGATTTTTTGTATTGAGTTGGTAATTTATGAAATATAGCATTGCAAATGTCATAATATAAAGGTCTTTTGGGACAGTGCCCTTTGTCAAGATGGCGGGGACAGCCATCATTTTGGCTGCCATTTGGCACCCGATCACATGATCAGGTCTCACATGAAAGAGCACCCCACTGAACATATATTGTTATGAAAAAAATAAAAAAAATAGCATGTTCAACTAGGTCAACCGCGCTGAAAATGATGTGAGTGAAACCATGGTTACCTAATTCGTTGAGTAAGTGACGGGGACGCCACCAACAAAGATCTAGGTTTCAGGCCGTACTAGGTGTACCTGTGAAGGAACCATGACGCGCTAAGATCTAACGGAGAAAGACTTTGAGGAATAGCCTTAAGAAGAGGGCCTCTGCCTAGGCTCGCTCGAGCGAGGTGCTTCAGGAACTCGATCATAACTTTCGGGATTTGGTCGCTCGAGCGAAATGTGCATGAAATCAAGGTCAAAACTTTTAGCCTAAAGTCTCTCGAGCGACCCTCGGTTGCTGCTCGAGCGACCATTCGTAAAGATTCTTGCTCGAGCGACAATCAAATGTCACTCGAGTGAGTCACGTGAAGGATTGTCATTTTTATCATTTTTGTTTTTTCTTTTCTTATGTCACATGCAAGTTACCTTTTACGGTAATATAGTACTTTTCTATTTTAGGGTTATTCCCACCTGTAACTATTATAAAGCCTAATTTTGTAAGCCATTTTTGGCACTTGTTGAAAAATAATGAAAGTGCATTGCATTTTGAGCTTGAGATGAGCTTTGAAGAGTGAGTCTTCTTCCCCATGTGGGTTTCGTGTGAGGCCAAGGGTGTGGATGCCCATGTTATCTTTGATCTTTTATTTTATTCTTATTCTTGTCTAATTTTCTCCTTATTTTATCAATCTCTTGCATCTAATTTCTTCCCCTTTTAATTGATTGCTCCAAGCCCTAACCCTAGATTTAGAACAACCTCGATGTCCATCATTGTGAATCGAATCCGATCTTAGCCCGTCGATTCATGACCGTTGTTGGGCTCGAGCTTGTTCGATTTGCGCCTTTAACGTCTCGATTCAAAAGCCCTGGTGAGGAGCTACCGATTCTACCGCGAGCTATGATCTAACGCCCCGACCTATATGAAGCAAGAGTTCTATCTCTCGGATCGCCTCTTCTGCATTTTCTAACGAATCTCGCTCGTTGGCTTGAACTCTACGCGAATCAAATATGGTTACTTAGGCGAAATCTTACGAAACTCTAAGGTATCACTTTAATTTGTAGTTAATTGTTCAGTTAATTAGTTCAATTTCTGAAAATTAGCATATCATGAGCATTCACGGATTTTAGGGTCGTTGTCCCGCGTTAATAAAATTGCAAATTGCGAAAATGTATCGAACTAGTTCGCGGTTCGGTTCGCTCTAGTTTGCTTAAGATGAGTGAGCTGGCCCGACCAACACACAAAGACCATAAGTTGCTAAAAAACATTTCACATAGATTGAAGCTAAGCTTCTTTCCACTCTTGATGACTATTTTATATGGACAATGTTATATAGAGGACATATTTTATGCAGACAAAGTGTAGGCGACTGATGTTGCGCGGCGTAATTGACTGCAGCTGCGTTGGGGCTCAATTAATATAGGTCAGTGTAACCAGTCACGTAGCGCCAAGTCAGTCGCTTGCACTTTATCCTCAACAAATCTGTCATCCGTTTATAATTTTTCATTTTACATATATTGTTTTGTATATGAGATATGCAGGGCCAGTCTTTAGGTTTTGGGAACCTTAGGCCAATTCATAAAATGGGGCCGGCTGAGTTATACCTTTCGTGGATGGGGTCTAATTTTTGTATAAAATTTGGGGGCTATAGCAACTGCCTATTGGGCCCATGCCCAGTGGTGGCTCACGATATACAAAATATATATTAGTAATGGTTACATTCAAAATTGCATAAATATATAGTTCATTTCTTAGTTATAGCTCATCCTACCCCTAGCAAAATGGGTTTGTTCAGATTTAGCGATTCTTGAATTACGAACCCAAATTCAAACAAAAACAGCGAATCAGATAACAGTGGGTGAAACTAAATAAACTTGACTAGTTTTCATTTGGGCCGGACTCTCCTGACTATAACTTAAACACCAAACTGATATTTAAATGATCTTGCACCATCAATAGTTTAAGATGTGGGTGCATAATTCGTAATGTCAAAGTGATAGATATAGATTGGCGTGCAACAGGCAAAAATAAAAAATCACACTTTTGTAGTGTGAGATTAAAAGTTAAACTTTAATGGTATAAGATCATTTAAACATGATTCTGGTGTAGAAACGGAATAAGATCATTTAAACATGATATTACATCAATCGAGTTACATCCTATTCAATCGTCATTTTATAAATAATAATTGAAAAAATCAAAAGTGATAGAAATATTTAAAATTGTTTGGATCAATGTGTCATAAGCATGGTATAAAAAATTGGCCGATACCGATACATATCGGTATCTCAACTCGGTATCGGTATCGACCAATATATATCGGTTTCGGCCGATATCTCTATTTTTTTATTTTAAAAAATAGGCCAATACGTATCAGCATTGTAGTATCGGTCCTCCATGGACCGATATCCGAGTCCGATATCCGCCTCTTATATGGCCTTTGATTGAATGATAAAAATTGGATGGTGTAGATTATTTTATGAATTTTAAGTATAAACAAATTTTACAAGTTTAATAGCCAAACAACGGTAGATTTGTTTTTTTTTAACAACCTTCGATTGTTTTTGTTAAGAAAATTTTTACTTGAGTTTTTCTCTTATATGCCATACTTCCGTGAGTTTTGTCAAACAAGGCCTAAAGGACTCTCCCACAACAGGTTTTTTTTAAAAAGCCGTTCAGGTTTCGTTATTTTATGATAAAAAAATATTCCATTTTAAGACAAGTTTGTAAGGCAACTTTCTCGAGTTTTAAGATAACCGTTAATAACGTCATAGATATAGAATGAAATTTTATATTTTATCTTAAGAATTTCAATTAATGTGAAAGATTGGAGTGAAAAATGATTTCTATTATCTGAGTTAAATCAATCAATGGTCGATGATTAAAAGACAATGTTAAAAAGATTAAAGGGCATGATCAAAAGATTTTACGTGGGAGAGACCATCTAAACCTTGGATTTGAAAGTCACGATCAAAAGATTCTATATTGAAAAAATTGGTATGAAACACGATCCATCTAAGCCTTAGGATTTGAAAGCCATGATCAAAAGATCCTATATTGATAAATTGGCACGAAACACGATCTTTATCATATACTTCGTTGCAGTCAAAGGCCATTATTTGATTCAATTGTTGACTGCGTTGAATCGTATGATAGAGATCTTGTTTTATGCCAATCTTTTGCAACAAAGGTCTTTAGATGACAGCCTTCAAATCGGATGGCTTAATTGGTGTTTGCACATTGCATGTATCCCAAACATTAATCCAAAATTACGTTTGAGCGTGATTTTGTGCTACATAATTTTTTATCCCTTTTTTGGGATCCGGTGGCATGTGGAATAAAAAATGACCGTCCGATGGTATGCCTATGATCTCAAGATCAATCGTGTGGAAGATTAAGATGAAAACCAATTTCAATCATTTGATTTGAGTCTAATACGACATTATAAATTGGATAGTTGAGGACTAAATCATTGACTGCTTTTAATCATAAGTTCTTTTTTTTTTTTGTTGATGAATTTAATTAGAAGTTGAAGATTCCTTATTGCACCAATTTTCCACACAAGAGTTTTTGATATTATGGGCGTACCATCACATAGTCAAGTTCTTGATTCCACATGGCACGTATCACAAAACTATGATATACAAATCACGTGGCATACATCACGCTCAAAACTGATATTTTTAATATTTTTTTTTAAAAGTGTGTATGTGGAATCAACAAATGACTGTTTGATGATATGCCCATGATCCGAAGATCCCTTATGTGTAAGAATGTGGGGGGAAAAACAATCTCAATCGTCTAATTGAAAGCGAAAAGCAGTCAATGGTTTTAGCATAGGTGCCTAAGATTCAGTGAGTGCTAATAAAGCTACCCAAAGTCCCAAACGAAAAATACCACCCTTTAAAAAAATTTCACTTTTAGAACTCTCCATAGTTAAGTTTTCTATCTACAGTATTTTATCATAACTTAACTTATATTAGTCTGCAAAAGTTATTTTTTCCAAGCTTTTTTTTTCAGCGGATATTTTTTACAAGTTTGTAGCGGCACACCAACTTTTATTATTTACACAAGACTATGATTTTCTAAATTTTCTTTTTAATCTTTTCCAAGACAAGAGGGTACTGTTAGCAACTCTGTAAAATTAGAAAGAAAAAAAAAAAAAAAAAAGTTAGTCTAGCATGAGTCCACCCATTATTTGTATTAAGGGAAATTTACCTGATAGGCCCTGTCAGATACGCCTTTTACGTCAGAAGCCCTAAAGTTTCACTTTTACTCAGACAAACCCGCTGCGCGCCGAGCTGAGGTACGCCTGTAGGAAATACCCAAACTACCCCCACAGTAATAAATAGCCGCCCTCTTTTCAAATCATTTACTGTTTTGAATTTACTTTTTCGTTCGAAGTCGGTGGAGAGTCGTTTACGCTTCGTGGACGATCGCGTTCAAAACTACAACCTTCAAGCTACCAAATCTGTAAGTTAGAATTAAAATTAGCTTCCATCGCTATAGATTTTTTATTTCTCCTCTCTTTGTTACATATTTTGACATAATTTTTTTAGGTTTTCCCATATGTAATCGATCTCGATTATATATGTAATCGGTATCGATCATATATATAATCGTTACCGATTACCTATTTAGTCGCTATCGATTACATCGAAGATCGTTATCGATTACATTTAGAGTCGATAACGATTATATATGTAGTCGTAATCGACTATATAAACTGTGGATGACGAATCTATAACAAATCGATATCGACTCTCTATGAATATAATTAATACCCATCATTTGAAATAATTTTCCTATAGTTATTACCCTCGATGCCATAATAAATCATACGAGGTTTTATATTTATCTCAGCCAACGTTCAATTTATTGCCAACTATCCTTTTGTAAAACCATTATGGCAAGTTAGGTTGGAAGAATGAGAAAATTTAATACAACGATTCGTATTCCACAATCTAGAAGCTTTAAATACAGGTTTAGTTCGTCCTTAGCAAACCACCTATCATCCCTACCAGCCCATATTTTTCCCAATGTCTGACGACGAAGAAAAAACCTTCTATAACCCAATAAAGTTCGATCCTCATGGAGGACCCACCACCACCAGAACCGGATCCTCTCATCCTCGGTTCACGTGAAGCGATGAAGTAATGGAGATTTTGGCGAAGGAAGAAAAGAAGAAGAAGAGGAAGGAAGAAAAGAAAAAGAAGAAGGAAGAAAAGAAAAAGAAACTTAAGACGGAACCACCCGGCTCTCCACCCCATCCACCACCTGCTCTTCATCCTTCTTCCTAACTTTTCTTTTCTTTTTTAATTATAAGTGAAAATTTGAATGTAATTGAAATATTTTGCAAGTAAATGAAACAACTTTTTGATGCAATGGCGACTTTAAGAAGTCTTTTGAGTCCGTAAATTAAATATTTTCTATTTAAATAAGGGAAATTTACCTGACAGGTAAATTAAATATTTTAAGATCAATGTAGACTTATATTTAATTGATGGCGATTTTATAAGTAATCGAGATCGATTACATTGAGAGTCGGTAGCGATTACATATAGGAACGATATCGATTATATATGTAATCGATGTAGGTAAAGAAGAAGGAAGAAAATAAATAGAACAAAAGAAAGAAAAAGAAACTTAAGAGTCAGTAAATTAAGTAATTTCTATATAAATAAACATTTTGAGGTCATTGCGAATTTATATTGAGTCGTTGGCGATTTCATCGGTAATCGATATCGATTACATATAGAGTCGTTAGCGCTTACATATGTAATCGTTATCGATTATATGTAGACTTGCAAGATTTTCTTTTTATTTTTAATTTTAATTAAAATATTATGAATGTAATTGAAAATTTTGCAAGTAAATGAAACATTTTGATTCAATGGCGACTTCATGAAATCTTTTGAGTTAGTAAATTAAATATTTTCTATATAAATCAACATTTTGAGGTCATTACGACCTTATATTGAGTCGATGGCGATTTCATCTGTAATCGATATCGATTACATCTAGACTCGATATCGATTACATATAGAATCGGTATCGATTACATCTAGAGTCGGTATCGATTACCTATGTAATCGATAACGACTCTATATGTAATCGATACAGGTTTTATATATACATTTCATCAACATTTTTAACTATCCTTGTTAGTATGGTGCTCAGTCCTTTCTTTTTTATTACAGTTCATTTCAAAAGACTGTCAAGATGGTTGTACCGAGCTGTTGCCAAGTGTTCACCAAAGCGTTTGAATCTCTACGAAAGTGCTACCCCAGATCGGAAGAAGTTACTGAGAGATTCAGTTTTTGGTGAAATATTTCAAATGCCGAAGGGTGTGGGATTTCTTTTCGATGTGGTGGATGCGATGCTGACATTTTGGGTTGATAAAAACCGCTTCCAAATTGGGAAGACTGATGTCTATCTTCGGAAGATAGACATTGCATTGATACTGGGCCTTGCCGTAGTTGGCCCAGAAAAATATACCTCATCCGGTAAACCATCGGTAGAACAAACCATTAGATACAAATACTTTCGTGGAACGCCTCCCGGAAAAATTCTCCGGTCTCATATAGATGCTGCAATTTATAGAGCGGAAAGTGATGAGGACTTCTTAAAGTTGTCCCTTCTGTTTGTGTTGTGCATATTTCTCTTCCTCGGGTCCCACCATCAGATTTCGGAAGACCACATCGACCTCATCGATGATGTGGAGACCTTTAACCGAACTCCGTGGGGTCTGCTCGTCTACCAGGACTTGATGGAGTATATAATAAAGGGCACGGCGAATAGAAAAACCGCCGAGATAGATAAAGCCCTGAAGACGTACAACACATATGGATGCATATGTGTACTTCAATGGTGGGCTTATGAGATCCTGCCCGATATATCGCCATCCAGTAGGCCTCAAGGACCCTTTCCCATCTTTGAAATGGTCTGGACAGTATGATCCGTGATCAAAGGTTACACTCAAGGCGATGTTAGACAAGAAGGTATGAGGTCTATTGCCTATTCAAAAAAGCAACTTACCGATTCATTCTAGAATCGACATCGATTCATTACGTAATCGCTATCGATTCATTTATTTAATCGATAACGATTCCTTAACAATCGATAGCGATTACTTACGAGTCGATAACGACTTAATAAGTAGTCGATAACGATTCATTACCTAATCGATAGTGATTTGTTAAGGAATCGATAGCGATTTATTAAATAGTCTGCCGATTCTTTACATAATCGAGTGATTTATATATATAACGATCATTTTATTACATTGTTTCATTTTCTTTCAAAAGGTTCGCGCTCCCCTCATGCCTCGTGGCTTTGAATTAGAGATACCCGTGGTAAGAGAATATCTACTAGTTCAAAAGGAGGTTGGGGGAAGAGGAAAGAACCGGTCCAAGAAAGTCAGGAAGAGATTCGGCCGAACAAGAAAAGAAATTACATTCCGGTCGAGAATGTTGGAGAGGGAGAGGAAGAATGGGATGACGCATCGACGTCTGAAGAAGAACCCCTCTCGAAAAAGGGCCCCGTGCATGTGGGAGAGGGTCGGTCAAGAACTAGGGGGGCCGCCAAGGAGAGGTTGGCAGAGAAAGATAGCCCAGCTGAAGCGTCCACCTCCAATGATTCTTTGTTGAGGAGGGTCGATCATTTGACGCTGGATAACTTGAAGCTCACCCAAAGAGTGAGCGATTTGGAGGGAGAGAATAAGGCCCTAGCTAATCGTTGTGCTTCTTTAGAGAAACTATGCAACTCCTTCAATGAGAGGCTGAATTCAAGGGATGCGGAGTGGCAGAAGTTAAATCACTACAACTATTTAGTCAGAAAGGGCCAGACTGATATGAAAGAACTCCTTGAAAATTTATTGGAGGCGAGACCTAAGGTATGTGTTGAAATCTAGTTTTAGATGTTCAATTTTGTTAACATAAATTGATATCGATTATATATACAATCGTTACCGATCATATATACAATCGTTATCGATTATATATGAAATCGATGTCGATTCTATTTACAATCGATCACGACTATATATATAATCGATAACGATCATATATAAAATCGATAGCGACTATATATATAATTGGTAACGATTGTATATATGATCGATTTGGACTTTTTAAAATGTGGACTAAAAATTAATTCTTATTTTGCATCATTATTACGATGTACAGGATGTGGCTATGGAGGAGCTGATATCGAAGGTGTGCGACACAGCCTTCGGTGAGGAACCATCAGCTCCTGCGCATCAGGTTCCTCCTCCTCTTCCCGTTGATGAGGTGAAGGCAGCTGCTGACAAGCAGCCTGAGACCCAAACTGATAAGGGTCCTGCTGGTGAAGAGGAAACCTCTTCCCAATTGCCTTACCAACAAGCTGAGCTTCGCTTAAGACCTAGGCAAGCGAAAAGCAGTAATGCCATCAAACCTAGCGGTTGAAAAGAAGCCTACCGCGAAGGCGGTGAAGGACCAATCGAGCTGGACGGTGGCGATCATTACCGCTAGTCCGGTCTCTTCGATGAAGATGCTCGCCTTGAGCTAACAGCAGAGCAAAAATATATGCTAGACATATGGAACAAGCCTCTGAAGGAGGACGAGTAAGTAGAATTACCTTGAATACTTAACTTTATTATTATATATTTATCGTGAAGATTAGTTAAGTTGGCCATTTTTTATGCAGAGAATATGTTAGCACTGTCGGCAAGTATAAGCTGGTGGTGCAATCCTTCAGATGTCTGGCGGGAACCCAGTACCTTGATAACTTTGTAAGTTTAAAGTTTAACATACTGTAGGCAAAATCGTTATCGATAGCTTATGTAATCGTTATCGATGGCTTATGGAATCGGTATCGATGGTGTATGGAATCGGTATCGATGGCTTTTAGAGTCGCTAACGATGGCGTATGTAATCGTTAGCGACTCTGTACATCATCGATATCGATTCATTAGAGAGTCGATAACTATTTCGACGACTTAAATAATCGTTCCCGACTCTAAAATGAATCGATATCGATGATGTACAGAGTCGCTAACGATTATGTATTTAACTCTAACTGCATATTTTAATCTAACTGCTTTGGTTTCAGGTTATGAGCGCCTGCCTGAGACATTTGGAAGTTATTGATGATAAAATTCATCCTGAGAAAGATGTCAAAAACTTCCTAATGGACCCTGCCACACTGACGTACATGGGCTATGAACTGAGAGATTTCAACAAGTTCACGCTATTTAAAAAATTGTACGACCAGTCGATCGAGGTTCAAGTTCACAGGTGGGCTGCCTATAGACAAAGAGAGACCGGAGGGAAGAAGCTGATGGAAGCTTTCTTCTTCAATGAGCTTCAGAATCTGTGGGCTCACGAATGCAACATAGTATGCTTTTATCCTCTTTATAATTATTCTTTTTAATTTTTTCTATCATACCCTTTGAGATTATATTTCTTTTTTGTAGATATTTATGCCAATACATTCTGAACAACCACTACACTGGGCGCTTGCGATCGTAAAGGTAGTCGAACGATCGATAATGATCGTCGACCCTATATTTAATAGGCCCTCTAGGGAAAGATATGTGTCCCAATTGCAGGCGCTGGTAAGATATTTTGCTTAGCATATCTTTTATCATTGTTAGCTTAATATATCTGACACTTCTCTCTATTATTTCGAAATAGACCCAATACCTTCCCGTGATCTTATATTCGTACGGTGACTTCGCTGCGCTAATGAAGAATAACTATCCTTGGTCATCTACTGACTGTCGGATCAAAGCCGTCCCCCGACAGACCAACTCCTGTGATTGTGGAGTGTTTGTTGTGAAGTATGTCGAATACTTTATGATGGGGAAGAAATTTAACTCGCTGCTAATCGATATAGAGAGGATCAGCAGAAATTGGCCATATCGCTACATACAGATTTGATGGCGAGTATCTTGGCGAAGGAAGACAAAAAAGAAGGGGAGCAGCAGTAGTGTGGTTGTATTTGAATATTTTTGTAATAGTGTGGTTGCATTTGAATATTTTTGTAATTATAAATTAAATTATTTTGAATAGAATTGCACTATTTTTATGTAGTTGTAGTTAAAAAGTAGAATAGCATCCATTAGCGACTACATATATAGTCGTCATCGACTATATAAATAATCAGTGACGACTCTGTATGTAATCGCTCCCGACTATATAAATAATCGTCGTTGATTGTATAAATAATCGATATCGACTATATATGTAGTCGTCATTGACGATATCCATAATCGATGCCGATTCTTAAATGAATCGATATCGACATTATACATAGTCGATGGCGACTCTATATAGAATCGATATCGATTAGTTATACAATCGATGACGACTCTATGATACATCAGTAAAGACTATATTACAGTATAAAAAAACATGGATTCTGAATTTCTCATTTACATTCAATCTATCATTATTAAAAATATACACTGTTAGCCCATCGTCCCATCGCCTTTGCAGCCTCAAGTTGTGACCATATTCATTGCACCTGCTAAACTGTAGTGCCCTAACCTCACCCTTAGACCTTATCCTTCTCTTCCTCGGACGGCCGGCTTGCTTTCGGCAATAATAGGGTGGTCTCACTTTCATATTTTCAGGGAGTTGCTCTGCTTGGAACTCCCATTGACTTTTATCGGTGGTGAACCCATTGCTCGTTAAATGTTTGTCTAAAGCAAGTGAAAACCGTTCTCACAAAATTTATGGTAGTCGAACTTCTTCGATTGATGGCCGCCACGGCATGGGGAGCAAGGCAAGCCATGAATGTGCCAGCAAGGCAACTCAGTCTCGTGTTCCAAGTCGACGTGATGAATGTAATTTCCGGAATTGACTTGAAATTGATCGCGCCCGTATGGTTGAGCTCTCTTTCTACCGGCCCATTGCAACACCTTCTTCATGTGAGCATCTGCTTTCGGGCAAAGAAGGGTGGTCCATTTATCAGATATCTTTCTACGTTTTTGAAAATGATCGGCGACTTTCTCTCTAGTAGTTCTGATTAAGTCAATAATTCGTCTCTCTCGAGCTATCTTTAGCACGCTGTTTAAACTTTCGACAATATTCGTAGTCAGGGACTCGTACTGCCTTCCTTCCATATGTGCGCGTGCCCAATGCTTTGGATCTATTTTTAAAATATATTCTACGGCCTGAGAATCAGCAGGATCTTTCTTCATTTCGTTAATAAAATAATCAAATTTCTCTTTCGAATATGCACGCGCGGCGCACCACCATAGACCCTTCACATTGTTCCTGGGATACTTGTGCTGCAAATTTTGTGTCATATGCCGCATGCAGTAGTTGTGATATGCGTTAGGGAAGATACGTTTCACCGCATTTATTAAACCCTTCAACCTGTCCGTGATGATTACGAGATCTTCGTTAAACCCACCGATCACGAACGCACCTACCCATTCAAGAAACCACATCCACGTATCCTCTTCTTCTAACTCGACCACGGCAAATGCTAACGGTAATATATGACCATTACCGTCTTGCGCAGAAGCGATAAGAAGGATCCCTTCGAAACGTCCTCGTAGGTGTGTGCCGTCTACAAGCAATATGTGACGAAGTGTATTGCGGTAGCTTTCGATGCATGGGCCAAAACTCCAAAAAAATCTTTGAAACTTACCGTCAAGAGTAAGTTGAAAGGATGTTTGTACATTAGGATCTATCCTCTCCATCTCCTTCACGTAGGCCGGTAGATCAACAAATTGTCCTTCCCAACTTCCTCTAATATCATTAAGGGCAAGCTCTTTTCCCCTCCAAGCTTTTGCATATGAGATTTGCACATTATAAGCTTTTGCAATATCAAACATTATCGACGCCGGTGTGTAGTCGAATCCTTCCATAAGTTTATCCCGTACATAATTCGCTACGAAAGAGATTGTTGCATTACGGTGACCGTGCGGTCCGATCTTAGCGGCTCCGCATGTATGAGTACTATTGAATGTCTTGATTTGGAAAGAAGCGAGCCCAGTCAATTTAGAAGCATGTATTCGCCACGAACAATCGGGTTCGTAGCATCCACCTTTCGATAACTAGCGGTCCTCAAAGGCGAATTTGAAAGTTTTTCCACCGCGTGTTCTTTCAATGCTCTTTGAAATGTTTGTTTGTCTCGGAAGATCTCTCCAATTTTAAACGCCTAATTCGATATTCGGTTTCCACCTCTTCATCAAAGGAATGCCTGATGTCTCGACATTTCGTAATCTCCGTCTACTAGGGATTGTTAATATCTCTCAAAAATTTTGGGTCCTCTTGGATAAACCCATCTGGTTCGCCTTCATATTCTTCTTCTAAGGTATCTTCATTCATGGCGGTGTTCTCGGGTGGTTGACTAGATCCTTCACGAAGGGGTTCGATGTGATTGGGATCCTTCACGGTAATGGATAATAGCGTGGTTGGCTAGGCCCTTCACCGAAGGGTGCTCATTTATATGGACATGGGGTTGAGTTACTAATTCCCATCGATGGCATGGTAGAACATAAGTCTTGAGTAAACCAAGTTGTCCATCCACCGGGAAGATATGGTGAAATCGTTGGTATCCACCACCCTTTCAAGTATAGTCTAACCATTGACTACATTGTTGTGACCCATGCATGTATTTCTTTGGGGTCATCATACGATTCAATCTGAGCATCGTTTAAATCAAATGTTGCTTTCCTCTATCGCTCGCCACAATATAACCGCTATCGCCTAACGGGACGGTATCGTATACTAATTTCATCCTCAAACTTACATGGCTGAAATGAATGAAAAAATCAATTCCACGAGATTTACTTGTTCAAACTTCAATCGAAGGATGACGGTTCCTTAATGATGAATACTTTTATAACGTCCACTCCGGATTTATAAAACGTAAATAATGTAGCCAAATCATCAGAGTCCAAAATGTCGGCAACCACAGACGTATTCACTATCTTCATATGAAACTTTGTGGAAACTGTTTCATCCGCCTTCGCAAAACTGACAGCAGACATTCGCCTTATGAATTGTTCATAAGATATTTCAATTGAAATGTTAATAAGCCTCCGCCGGCCACCTTCATACAAGCCATCATCGTTTACAAGAAGGCCATCATAGTGACAAAGAAGAGGAATCCTCATGTCCGTCATCGTCTGTTTAAGAATGAGAAGGGTCATAAGACTGATGAAACAAAAGAGAAAAGACGACTATAACTCTTAGTCGATTGCAAATACAATCGATATCGACTCTATTGTGTATACAATCGATATCGCCTCTATATACAATCGGCATCGACTCTATTTGAAATCGATAGCGATTGTATATACAATCGATATCGATTTCAAATAAAGTCGTAATCGGCTCTATACACATCCGATATCGATTTCACATACAATCGATATCGATTTCAAATAGAGTCGTAATCGGCTCTATACACAATCGATATCGATTGTATACACAATCGTCATCGACTCTATTTGGAGTCGATGACGATTGTATGTGAAATCGATATCGGATGTGTATGGAGCCGATGACGAAAAGCAGGGCCTTCTTCTTCTAAGAGATACTGCATCACTACATAACACTAATAAACTGAAAATGGGGTTAAGTAGGATACCTCTAGTCGCAAGGACAAAGTTCAGGGTCTTTTTGCCACAATGAAGAAATGCAGGGCCTTCTTCTTCCAAGCCTCTATTTTCTTCTTCGAAATAGCAGATCGGAGCAGATCAGACTAAGTAAGGACACTCCGTCTAGGGTTTTACACCTCTAACTTTTTTGCAGGTTAAAATGAGGAAGAAGACGATGCTTTGTTGGTTAAAGAAGGTCTTAGAAGGGGGTAATTTGGACCTTTTACTCTCCTTAGGGTCGGCTAGGCTTGGAGCTGATTTGTCTGGGTAAAAGTGAAACTATAGGGCTTCTGACGTAAAAGGCGTACCTGACAGGGCCGGTCAGGTAAATTTCCCTTGTATTAAAGCAGTCCACTAACCGATGTGACTTTTTACAATTATTGTTGTGATACACTTTCATGTAATCGATTGTTTCAATATATTTCTATCTTCTTTTTTCTCTTATTTTATGTTTGTTTCAACATATTTCCATCTTCTTCTTTCTCTCTTACATCTTATTCTTATTTTCTTCTGTATTTTGGTCTGATCTACACGACGTTACCCGACTCTACCATCTCAAAGATCAGCTGGTCCTGTCGTGCTCGACCTGACCCGATTGGTTAAATTTATGTATTGGACCGGGTAAAATATCAGGCTGGGTGGGACATCGGGTCAACCGAAATCTTTTGAATGTCGATAGAGAGAATCAAAGTTTTTTTTTTTTGTTAATAAATAGAGTAAATAAACAGAATTGTGTCCATGATCCATATTGATCCAACGTGAAAAGAAGAAAGATAGTATACAGAAACTATGCAATAAGAAACAAAAAAAATCAAATATATTGAAAGAAAAATTAAGGTCATATATTATTGGTACGACGCCCAGGCCGGTGAGCTCTGTTTGAGAAGAGAGAAGCCAAAGAAATCCCGCTTCCAACACAAACCAATCTCATCACCTTTTCTCAGATTTCTCCGAATCACGAACTCCTCCCTCCAATTCGAATCCATAACAAACGTGCTTCTATTGCCCTCCAGTTTCAGTTTCCTAAACACCAAATTGTGTTGGGAACAACCAGTGTCGAAATCACTTACGACTACCACAACACCTACTTCTTTTCCCTCGACGATCCTTCGGACAAAACCCTTATCCCAGAACCTAAAGATGTGGTTGCTAACCTGTTCATGCCAGAGTTCGAGCCTTGATCGGTGACCAACGTCGTCCCAAGTTAGAATTTTTTTGATGGGCCATGGATAGTACAACTCTCTGATACGTTTAGGACCTTTCCTGATCTCTACAAGCTCGCTGATGTAGCGCCTTTTGTGGGTTCCCACCAACTCCGGCTCTTCTATCTCTTCAGCTTTGGTTGGTAGAAATTTATAAAATTTTGTCACCTCCATTGATGAATCTAAGTGGTACTAACGAAAGGCTGGTTTTAGCTGTTTTTATATGTAGAAAGAGAAGGAGCTCCAACTATCACCGGTCTACTTTGAGTAGGAAACTGTTTAGAAATCAGAAGAAGCAGGTAGTGTTTGATTTGAATTTAAAGGCTTACTTCTGTATCTTTCTATTTTGATAATTACCATAATAATGCTCTACTTAGAAACCAATTCTTTAGCGTATAATAATAGCAAGATGAGAGTGAGAGGATCCAATTTCATATTGTAAAGGGCTAGGGTATCAATGGGCCCGGCCTTACCCGGTCCACAGTGGGACAGATATGGGCTAAGGTAGGTAAGCCCGAGACATGAATGGGCCAGCCGGACTGGATCAACCCGACCCGATTAAAAAGCCGGGTCAGGTATGAGCTAGTTCAAATAGCCTAATTAAAAATTGGCCCGCTTTTGCCCGACTTGAATCTGGCAGGAATTGATCAAATTAATTTTTTTTTTATATAAAATTGTCGAGCTGGCCTGACATGGCCGGCCCGTTGTTTAAATGATCTTACACAATTAAAGATTATATTCTTTATGTCACACAATTGAAATATGATTTATCATCATGCTTTGTGGCTAGGGCTATCGACGGTTGAGTCGGGTCGGGTCAAAATTTTGGCTGCCCAATAGGACAATTTGCAAATGTCCTACCTGACCCAACCTGATAGTGCACCTGACCCGATGCCCAACCCGACCCAGTAAGAAACGCCAATTTATAATTTTTAAGCTATAACAAATACCCGATCTGGCCTGACCCGAAAGAACCTCTTGGTCGACCAACCCGACATGACCCGGAGGTCCGGTTGGATGTCTCATGCTCGACCTGATCCGATCAACAATGTTTCAAAAACCGACTAGTCATCTAACCAACAAAAGCACTGGTTCGACCCAACTGGGTCGGATGGCGTTGGATCAGATCAGTTCAACAATTATATATATAGGCGTAGAGATATCTCCACGCCCAGAATGGTCTATGAACAATATGTAGCATGGGGCCCACTTTACTAACTAAGGTTAAAACTTTTAAAGTATTTTAAAAGTTATAGTCCCTTTCAACTCTTCGAGTAATTTTTTCAAGTAAGTGTCATAGTAACTTTTTCATAGGTCTATTTTTAAGGATGTGGCATGAGGCCCACATGACTTTTTCAAAGAAGTGTCGGACTAACTTTATGGCCCTCGATAGCGAAGTGCTGATGCCCCGATATCGAAACATTGACATCCCGGTTGACAAAGTGTTGACACCTCGGTATCAAAGCACTGGAACCCCGGTATAGAAGCATTGACATCCGGGCTGATGAACCGGCTCCCCGGCTGGCAAAGCGCTAGCACCCCGGTATTGAAGCGCTAACACCCTGGCTGGAGAAGCATTGACACCCCGGTTATGAAGCGCTGGCACTATTATATGGAAGCGTTGACACCTCGATAGCGAAACGCTAGCATCCCTCTAGAGGAGCGTCGTCGGAGTTTCGATGCCGAAGTGTTGCCGGAGTACATAAGCTAGAGATAGAAAGGACACCCGTCTAATTTTGCTTCTAGAAAGATAGAGGGTAGAGAGAGAGAGGGGAAGAAAAGAAGAATGAATATATATCACTTAACTTAAGCTAGGTTAAATGACATAAGAGAGGAAAACTTTAGTAATATGGGGCGCAAAGATATCTGTATGGCCCGCCGCACACTCCCAGTCCTCTATATATATATAATATTAAAATAAATATTTATAAAAAAATTTAAATACTAAAAAAAAAAATAAATTCAATTATTTAATAGTCTTCTATTCATTAATTATTAATTAAATATAGGGATAATGATTCTTGACCCGTTTAAACACCAAATGCTATTTAAATGATTTTGTACCATTAAAGTTAGACTGTTAATCTTATACCATTAAATCGTGTTTATCATACTTTCAGGTGGTGCACATCTGTGATGATTAATTTAAATTATCCAAGTGGTAATTTATCATGGGAACATTATTTAGCCCAAAGAAATATGCTGATAAGTGGATGTGAACCATCCGATTAATGATATTTAATATTAACTAATAAAATTGAAAACGACAGTTGATATAAAAGTCCACATATCAGATGGTATAATCTCTTTAAAACATAATGTCACTATAAAAATAAGGTGTTTCAATGGCACATACAGTTAAGAGCCGTAGCGGCAGTTTTTGGTAGCGACAGGACTAGTAGCGACAATTATTTGTTAATAGCGGTAGTTTTTTGCTGCCGCTAATAGTCTTATTTTTTGTAGTGTGTTTGGGTGTGGTATATTAAAAGTGCTTATCTATCAGTTTGACGGTATGAATCATCCATGTCTTTAATAATTGATTGTAAATGGTCATTTAAACATCATTTCATTTTTGGTGTTTAAATGATGGTCTACGAGAGTCGTCCCTTAAATTTAATATCATAATCAAAAGAGTTATATAAAATGACCTTTTCGAACTCATTAACTCCCAATCACCAAGAAATTTCTTCTGGCTTTTCCTTCATTTTCTTTGGTTATTTTAGTTAGAGGATGCTGTACTTTAAGCTTTTGATATCTTTTAGGTTATTTTTATTTAATTTTGAAAATAGCTAGAAATACTATTTTTGTATTATAAAAACAAAGAATCCTTATTAATTATTAACTTAGGATTCTTGCCATTTTTTTTAAGTTTTCTAATTAAATTAAAAGTTCATCCTTTTTTCATAGGCTATTTATATAAAATGTATAAGATAGACATTTTAAATTATTTTAGTTCTAAAATAGAAAAGCTAAGAATAGATAATCTAAAAAAAGGAAAATATAATTTTAAAATAAGATAAAAAATAAAATTAAATAAATCTGACCGAATTTTAATGAGCCGGATGAATTAGGCAGTTCACCAAAAAACCAGACGGTACATGAGTTGAACCCAAAAAAATGGAAACTTAAAGTTTTTTATTAGACCGAACTGGCTATGCTCCTGCTTCTGGTGAATAGGATCGGACCGGCTGGTCCGTTCCTATTTTTATATCACCGACGACAAGTCAATTTTACATACCCGACCTGCTAAAATATCAAGTCGACCCAACCCGTTGACATCCCTTGATGCATATCCGCGACCAATCTAACTGTCCAAGTCACAATCATCATTGGAATATAGCAGTGTATGTGAACTATTCGATTGATGAATTTTAATAATATCCATTAAAATTAAAAACAACGGTTAATGTTACTGATTACTTACATCATCTTAAACCATTGATAGTGAGATCATTTAAACATAATTTTGATGTTTAAATAAAGGATCAAGAGAGTTTGGCCTTCCGTCTCTCGGATTGAAGATGTTGAGCTAAAGAAACCCATCTATATGGGGAAAGGGCAGAAGGTGGAAGTAGAAGAGGATGGTGTAGGGTGGGGTGGAAATAGATATATTTAAACTCGTGTGGAGGGGAACCTGTTGGAGAAGGAAGATAAGTTAGTTAGGCAAGGTTCCAATATGAATGATAGCCAACATTTTGCTATGATATAATTGGTCATAGTGGTAGAGAATGTACAATCAACGAGATTAGACTTAATGTGGGAGTGTGACATAGAGCACAGGGCTGAGATGTTACTAAAGGAGAAAATTTGTCACGATCCAAAATTTTATCTTATCATGAGAGCCTAAAATTTTGTATTATGACTAACTAACACGCATCCTAGATATCTTAAGCGGATATATATATATATATATATATATATATATATATATATATATATATATATATATATATATATATATATATATATATACATATAATCAGAGTTATCACGCTTATATGGCTTTACAAAATTCGTGAATCCAATAATAAAGAATAAAACATTAGGGCAACCATAAATGAGTAATAAATGCGATAATATTTGTGAAATAACTACTAATCAAATAAAGTAAGAGCTAGAAACAAATCCAATAAACGACTCTATAGATAACCAATAAATGAGCAAAATGAAAAAATAATCTATTGAACTAAAGATCCTAATCAAAGTACCGAAACTATACTATCAGTAATCGACAGTAGGATCGAAGTCAGAACCAATGTCCTCCTGATAACCTGCCATGTCGTCTTCCTAAGGCTCCTGGTACTCTGCATCCGTCGGATCAATGAAATTAGCTCCAATAGGATCAGAATAGCTAGGGTCTACTATGTTGATATAATCACCTGAAATAATAAATGCCACAAGGGATGAGTTGCTAAACAACGTGCAACTTAATGGATACACTACCAATCTATCATACTCTTCTTAGGTACATTGTGGGGGTGCATCTCGTGAGTGATAAAATTATAATAGCAATATAACTTAAAGAGGGAAATAATAAATTCCCATGCATTGTAAAGTTCATATCATACCATAAATGCAAGATTATGATTTAGACTCACTCCAGTCTTAACGTACCTCACCATATCTCATAAACATAACTTATTATCACATCACATGCGTCTGTACATCGCATGGGCATACATACATACTCGTAATCCTAATACGATCTGTGTCAGAATTGCTACTCAAGCCTACAATGTGAGGATCACCATAGTAGTTTACCACCATAACATAATGCCCTCGATATCATAACATACTCATAGGCCTCATTTAGTCTTTGGGGTGACTGACCATAAGTGTACGGTCTCTAAAGGAGAGAACACACACTTCATATCATACTTATATTATCATTTCAGAGACCCATCTTGATTGTAGATTTTAGAATCCTTACGGTGACTACGTAACGTACGCCACATATAGAGTTAAGATTTTAATCTTATGTTGGCCTATACAACGATGTCTTATTATCATACTCATATCTTAACACTTAATTTAATTTAAACTTGACCTTAAATGAATCTTATACTTAATTTATTATATTTAAGGCTCAGGGGTGAGAGGATCACCATATATGACACCGTGTACGAGGTTACACTAAATCTGTACTCACCAACTCGTCATGATATCCTATACCACCATGAGTTATGAGGCATGCGAATACGGTGTAATCTCTGCTTCGATATCATCTCAGTGAATCACTACACCTAAGCGTAGACATGATCTCACACACTCGCGTATATAACCTAACATATCTATACCTCGTACAACATACTAATGATATAAATTATCCTCTTATTTTGCTTAGTAAATAGATTAAATTTAAAGTTACATCTCACACACACACACACACACACACACACACACACACACACATATATATATATATATATATATATATATATATATATATATATATATATATATACACAATTATACAACAGGTGTAGTTCTAATGTGAGTGTGATCGAGAAAATGAAAGGTTTAGGTTTTGGCCTCACAATGAGCATCAAAATTCTAAAGTTTTCATGCCATCGCAAAAATCGCGTCAAGGCGATGAAAATTGATATATAATATATAATAATCAGACAACTACGTAAAAAGATATGTCGATTTAAAGTTAGATTTATCATGACCAATCGTGGATCACGATTTCACGAGAAGAGATTATGATTGATCATGACTGAAGCTAAAAGGAAGTCACGATTGATCATGATAGAAGCAAAAGAGACCACTATTGATCGTGACAAAAGCAAAAGAGGTCACGATTGATCGTAATAAAAGCAAAGGACGTCATAGTTGATCTTAACTGAGTTATGATTGATCGTAAAGTGCCACGATTGATAGTGAAATGTGCCATGATCTCAAGTAGAAAGTGGTGCCATGATTTCAAGTGAAAAGAGATGCCACGATCGATCGTTAGGATGTCATGATTTATTGTAATGGCCATGATTTCAAGTAAATTGATTTCGGGTTGCAATCGATCGTAATTTCCACTATCGATCGGAAATTGCCAGGAATGGCTATTTCGACCAATCATGGTTGAAGTTTTTAGGAATAGTTCAGGGCCAAATTGTCTGTGCGTAGCCCAACCAATTTTAAGGTCCTACATAGTATTTTTAGGGTCGAGCCCTCCACAGAAGTTGGAGGTTGGGTAGGGCTGGGCCTCCCTGCAAATTTCCGGCACCGACTAGCCGATGGTTCGCTGGTGGCAGCCACCTAAAGGGTTGTTTTAATAAAATATAACATATACTAAAATTTTCAGATTTAAAAATAAATTAAGCAGGTTTATTTAATTTAACCCGTCGATGCACGATCGAACGCATTCTATGCAAGATTTGAGAAGAACAAAGGGGATTGATGGGTACCCACTTATTGAAGCGTGAATAGCAGAGTCGAAGAGTCTGTACTTGATGTCGGCGCTGCTTTCTCCAAGCTTTCTTCTCCTTCCTTCTTCCTCACCTCATCTTCGATCTCGTTGCTTGAAAGAGGTTGAGGTGGCTCTGGTGGGTAGGTGAGAGGACACACGAGAGTTTTGAGGGGAGAGGCTAGAGAGAGTAAGGAGAGACGAGTTGAGAGAGAGAGAGAGAGGTTGCACCGACTATGGTTTCTTAAAAGGAGAAAGATTAGAGATCTTTCTGGAGTTGAGATCCTAAAGATAGCAAGAAATTAAGTTATGTAAATTCGTTGGAATCTCTAAGAAAGAGGTAGGTTCCGATGTGAAGTGCTAACACCGTGCACAATGTGTTACTACATCTAACACCATTAAATCAAATCAAGAAGGGTCGAGTCGTTACAAAATTATAGAGATAAAGGAAATGATTTTCATGCAAAGACCCTGAAGAAGACGAGAATGGAAGTAAGGATAACTCAGAGTTGGTGGGTGACTCGAAGGAACCAACTTAGAGTATCCCAAGAGTTAGAACCCTCACGGATCACGAACCTAAAAATTTGAGAGATACAAAGACACATGGGAACTGGAATATGGAAGATACTAATAAAGGGAGTATGGTCAATAGTATGACTAACTTTTAATTTAGGAAAGTGGGCGTGAATGTGGAGAGCCATGATAGGGCGGTTCCCCTAAAAGGTAGGAAGGTTACACAGTTGGAGACCCAGAATGAGGAAACTACCAAAACTAGAATTGAATCCGAAATTATTTTGGAAGAAAAGATGGAACTAGGGATACCTAATTTGTCTAATGCAACAAACCCTCTAGTTTGAGGGATAGTTTGTAAGGTTAAAAATCTGGAGAGGAACCTTCACATTGAAGGCCACAAGTAGAAGCAATAGCAAAACCAGGTTTAAATTCAGTAAAGGTTGAGGTTCAAAGATTTAGAACAATAAACATAGACAGGTGAGTGGCGATGAAGAAAGTAACTCCGGTGAGGGTGGCTTCAAAAATGTCCAAGGTAATGGATGTCAATGAGGTACCAAATGATGAATTGACAGTGGTTGTTGAGCAACACCCCTTCTTGTACCAATGAAAATAATTTGTTGGAATTGTTGGGGTGGGGAACCTTTGAAAAGATAGCGAACTTTGCCGAATGGTGAAGAAAGTAGACCGCAAAATTATGGAAGCAAAGATCGATAAAAAAAGTGTCACGCCCCCAGCCCCTCGCCTCTCATGTTGGGAGGCTCTCACCCCCGCACGTACTGATCCACGAGCTAGGTCGACACGACACACGCACGCCAATTTTATTTTCAATTTCATGTTCATTTTCCAAAAATCAATTAAATCATGATTCAGTTAACTTCTTTTTACGATATATATATATATTTTCCTAAAATATTGCAGGAAATGTTTTTACGAAAGATTTTATTTTCTTTTCCCATTCCCGTTAATCTGATTGGTCAAATTTAATTTTTCTCAAGCTTTTAAAGTAAAAATAATCCTACTAATTGTGGAATTATAAATAAGACAATTAGAAATGTAGTTCCACAAAATTCAACTTCCTAAACAAATATTTACAAAAAGTCCATTAACAAAAATATATCTATGATTTCAAAAGTGTTGGACTGAACAAAAACAAAAGGAAGGAGAAAGATCCTGTCAAAATCAACATGTAAACCACTCACATGTGTGTAAGTGTTGGTAGCACTATAGATAAAACGAGCTCAAACTATCAGCTCAGTGGTCGCTCCAGGACCTCTCCTCGTACTGCTTCCTTAGCTTTGATTGGGTGGCTGCTCGCTGGCCTCTGAAATTTTTGAGTTATGAAATGATCGTAAGCGGTGAAGCTTAATAGAGTCTTAGTCATTTAAGCTATGATTTTCAGTATAGTTAATATAAGAGGATTTCATATAGTGATTGTGCAAGTGAGGTTTCCAACGTAAAGTGATATTTAAGATTAAACTAACGTTAAATAGAAGAATTCTAAGTATGAACTACAAAGTATAATACACATTATACCGTTACTATTAAGCATGAAATGAACATTTACAATACAATGATGAAAATAACACTTATGATATAAGAATTTCAATTATATTATGAAAATGACATTCTATACACTACAAAAAAAGTGGCTTTTTGCAGCGTTCAATAAATGCTGCAAAAAGTCATATAAACGGCTCAAATATGATTAGTGGTGCTTTATTTAAACGTCGGCAATACGTGTGCCATAGTTATTTGTGACGTTCATGGCGGCATTTCAGATAAAGCACCGCTATATCTTTATTATTAGTGGCGTTTGGGAAACGCCACTAAACGATCTCGAACATGCTGTGATAAACATTCAGAAATGTCGTCTAAATTTTGGCGACGCTTATAAATGCCACAAAACACAGTTGAAAGGTGTCGCTAAAAGACCTATTTGTGTCATTTTTTAGAAACACCGCTAATAGTGTATCTGAAAGGATATAGCGGCGTTTGTGGATGAAGTGCCGTTATAAGTGACTTATAGCGGCGCTTTTTCGAAGACCGCTACAAAAAATTATATTAAATTTAAAGAAATTTTTTTTTTATAAATATTTAAAAAAGTTAGCTATATCATACATGTTAAAAAAACCCTCATCCCGACAAACAAAATAAGTATCCATCCACAATCACACATTAACCATTCATGAAAGAAAAAACACAATGCTCAATAGGATTTAACACAATGTAATAAGCCCCCCCTCCCACCAAAAGAAAAAAAAGTTAAATCATCAAAAGTAATAGCATAAAGAACACAAATCAAGAAAAGCAAGGAGTTTCTTTCTAAGGCCATATCATAAAATCCCCATATTCATAGCCCATAGGCTAAGTAACAAAAAAATATAGTTAAATAATAAAAATCCCCATTGTTTCTATCTCTGTGAGGTAATGTTGGCCTTTTGAGGTGAGTTGATTCAATCACACCATGTTATTGTATGAAACATAGAACTCCTTTGGCATATTGTGTTGTATCGTAGTAAACTCAAAAATTACAGAAACCAATTAAGAATAACATCAGATAGAGAGACATAAATGACACCATAAATGACTATTTAAAATAATCAATGGATTTGTAAAAAGTAATCTTAAAGACTGAAATTTCAGCAGCTTCAATAGACTCAAAATTTCATTAGCTTACCTAGATAGGCACCTGATTAGATTCCGGTGAACGGTACACCACTGTTGTTGGCCTACGGAATTGAAACTAAACATTTCATTTAGTTAATAACATCAAAATAAAATAAATTCAAATGAAACTAAGCATTTCATTTTAAAATTCTAACGAATCTAATATTATGGTAATATAGCTAAAAAAGAAAAATAGTGATATATACATGTTTTAGAAATCATCATTCTCATAAAGTTCTCCATTTCTGCAATTTTCTTCTCCATTATAGCAATTTTTTCTGTCATTTGTGCTTCCATCCTAGCACTTTTTTCTACCATTTGTGCTTTCATTGTGGCAACTCGTTTCGACACTTTGCTCTCTATTATGGGATTATTTTCCACCACCTGGGTCTTTAATTCTTCTAGCTAAGCCCTCATTGCAGAGAGCTCACTAGAGGATGCACGATGGTTAAAGGTTGACACAAAAATACTAGTAGGGGTTGGGTCTAATCCAATGCCTTGGACACGACCATGTCTCTCTTCTTTTCCCATGGCCTGAGCATACACGTCAGTGCGAGAGATCTGATCTTGTGATCCCTCCGGTAGGGTTGAACGGTAATCTTGCATCTCTTTCTAGAATAATTTGAATTTCAATTAATTACCTAATTTCAAGTGGTAATTACATAGGTCGGTCAAAGTGGAACATGGTGGTCGCCTACAATCACCAAAACAAGTATCCACATGATTGCATGTCATCCATGAAACTTTGCATGTCACCAAACCAAGTATCCACATGGCTGCTCATTAATTTCATGGAGAAGCTCAACTGCATCCTAAACACCCTCCTCATCCACTGGCTTTCCGCTGTCTAAATGAGAGGACACAAAGTCTCTCTGTCAAAGAAGAAACCATATTCAATTTTAAATGGTAACAAACAATATAATTTTCTAAATTGTGCACTCATGTTATACAAATAGCTAATAAAAGCTATGCAAAATTCATTCAGAATGATAGGAAGATAGAAAGCACAATTTGTCAGTAATCTTACATTGTACTGTAGGATGTAGAATGATGTATCACTAGCAATTGCCACTAGATCACCACTATCAACCCAATAAAGATTCTGAAATAGTCCAGGCAATAAATGGATAATCAACCACAAGATCGGTTAAAAATGAAAATGTAGTAACCAAGCTGTTTGGGTAAAAATTATGACTCACCTTGACAGTAACATCAATTCAGCGAATCAATATACATAATTCCTGCCTATTTGTAATGATCCCCTCCTCCTAGTCATGATTACTTATGTCAAAAATCACAAAGAAATTTAAATAAGTAAAAATATGGATTCAAGGAAAAATGATGCAGAAAACTATGAAATAAGTTAACTTGTGTATAAATGTTTAAAGAACTCATGCTGAGAATTGAAATAAGATGGTACTTTTATCAGTTATTTTAAAAATTTGACTATGACATCGTAAACTTTATGTCTCCAATTAGCTGCCTGATCAGTGCCGAAATATGACTATATTTCGCACCTTAATCCCTACATTTAGTTAGCCGATGAAAGCATCTAATGGTTGTTATGTAGTTTCAATGTTTACAGGTGTTTCTGACCGTTGAGGTGTAAAAGAGCATAAAAGAAGATAATTAAAAGTTACACAGGAGCAATAGACTAAAAGTCAAAAGAAGCACCGAAATCCGTAAAGTAACTCAACATTCACCAGGAGAATGAGATTCTACCCCTAAGTGTCAATCGATTGAGGACTAAGTGTCAATCGATTGACAGGAGAAGACAGCTTTGTCCCCACTTACTTTGTATTAAAAGTCAATCGATTGTTATTTAATTCTCAATCGATTGAGGCTATTAGGGATAGGGTTTGCTCGGGCCTATAAAAAAGAAGCTACGACTTTTGTAAAATCTTCTTCTATTCATTATTATTGAGGGGGCTTTCTATCTTCTTTTCTTTGAGGGTTTCTCTCTCTCAGTAGATTGTATTAGGGTTTAATTTTTCTTCTTTTCTATAGTTTTAAGAGCATAGTTGTACCTAGGAACAAAAGCATTGTAAAAAGAATGTTGTGATAAATAAAAGAGCATTATTAAAATGATGTCTTCGGATCTACAACGGACTTGTACACCGAGGATGAGTGGCTAAAGTTATTTACTCAAGGAGAAAGCGAACCGAAGATAAGTAACTGTTCTAGTATTGTTTCTACAATTTCATGGTATTGTCATTGAATCATTCTGTTATAAGTGTGTGCTTGGTTGAATATTATCGAGTCTTCGTTTACAGTCATTGATCGTGGTTATCAACGATTGTAAAAGAAACATTCCATCTAGATCTGTTCCTACATGCCGATCTAGGCTGCAGAATGATTGATTTATCATTGTCGTGACTTAGAATTTTGAGATATGCTATACTTTTTACATGATTCATACCGCAATGATAGGCTGAGTCATAATTTTTAGATAGGGTATGCAGGATCAATAGTCGCGTTTTTCTCGATTCATTTGTTTTCCTAATAAATGATGGTGTTTTGACTTTAAATGAAATTGCGAGATTGAATGGTAGAAAAGTTACAAATCAATGGCTAGCTAACTCCTTGATCAATTCATAAACTGTCATTTTTTTTTTTATCATAATTTGTTCTGGCCTAGATTGACTTTCTTTTATTGCATTGAGAATCGTGTGGTACTTGTGTGGTAAATCGAACTTTCGCCCTTGGTACTTCCTTGGGTGTTTTAAATTTCTGAAAGGATTAGATAATTTTCACATTTCCCTGTGGGTTCGACACCCTTGTTCTTACCGAGCTACGATTGATCTTGTGCACTTGTAAGGATACATTTTAAAACCGAACAAGTTTTTGGCGTCGTTGCCTGAAAAATCGGCAAAATTTGGATAAATTTGGAAAGAGATTTGTGTAGAATTGTGTGATAGTCAATCGATTGAGACCTCTCTCTCAATCGATCGACTGATTTTTGTGGTTATGACGTGCTGATGTGTCAATCGATTGATTCGAAAGTGTCAATTGATCGACTATTTTGAGTGTTAATTTTTTAAATTCCAAGGAATAAAAATCTGAATTTTTAATTTCAAAAATTTGAATATTGAAATTTTGGATTTTCAAAAATTGGAATGATGAAAATTTTGAGATTGCTAAAATCTAAAATATGGAGCTTGAAAGATTTTTGAAATTTGAAATTTACAATTTGAATTTTGAAATTTAATTTTTAAATTGAATTCTGATTTTCATGTTTGAATTTTTATTTTGAAATTTGAAAATTTGGATTAAAATTTTGATTTGCAAAATCTTTTTTTCTTTATTTTATTCTCTTTGATAAGATTTTGTGGAGTTCTTTTAGGAAGTAGAAGATTTTTAGGATCTCTTATTTAGGATTTATAGGAGTCTTTTATTATTTTCCTTCTTTGCTTCTTTTAGGTAAGATTTTATAAGATTTTGTGGGTTTGTTTTTAGAATTTCAAATTTTCAAATTTTGAATTTTGAATTTTGAATTTCAATTTTTAAAATTTTAATTTTAATTTCGATTTTTGAAATTTGAAATTTTGAATTTGAAATTTTGAATTTTGAATTTTGAATTTGACTTTTAAATTTGAAATTTGGATTAAATTTTGAAATTTAAATTTTTACTTAAAATTTTTAAATTTTAATTTTGAATTTTGAAATTCAAATTTAAAAAATATATATATATATATATATATATATATAATAATTTTCTTTTCTTCTGATACTGGCTACTGTTCAACATATAAATCAATCGATTGAAAAATCTCTATCAATTGATTGAGACTGAAATATTATTTACTGTAGAAATTTGTGGAAGTGTATCAATCGATTGATATTTCTCTATCAATCGATTGACTAGACCGCTGCTACTTGCCTTCTAAGTTGAAAAATCTATGCTGACTCAGTTTGACTTTTGAATATCAATCGATTGAGACCACTGCTTCAATCGATTGACTGATAAAGTCCTTGTTGGGAATTTTGTTGTGCGTTGTTTCAATTGATTGAATTTGAAATTTGTGGATTTATTGTGGATTCATCAATCCTTATTTTGAGTGTTGGTATATGAGCTTTACTCGATCTTATCACCCACATTTGCAACCGTTTAATCTTGAGATCGAAAGGTCTTGCAGAGAGAATTGCTGAATTCAAAGGAATCAGTATCATCATACTGAAATTATGGCAGATCAAAGGCCAGAAATGAATGGGAACAATCAAAATTTTAATAATGAAAATAATAGGAATAATAATCATGATGAGGGCCCAAGAACATTGGAATATTATAATGATCCTGGTTTTTACGAGAATCAGGATAGTATCATGCATGCCCCCATTCCAGGAAACCATTATGAATTCAAATCCGCGATGATTCAAATGTCACCGATTTTTCATGGATTATCTAACGAGAATCCACATGTTTATTTAAATGAGTTTACTGGGGTGTGTAAAATGTTCAGAGTTCACAAAGTCACCGACGAGATAGCTAAGCTACGACCCTTTCCTTTCTCTTTAAGAGATAAGACAAAAACTTGGTTCTATTCGTTAGAACCACAATCTATCCAGAGTTGGGCAAAGCTACATTGTCAATTCCTTAAAAAATATTTTTCGATGACCAAAACCATCGAGTTGCGCCAGAAGATTCAATTTTTCTCCCAACAACCTACACAAACATTTCATGAATGTTGGGAGCGCTTCAAGGAATTGACCAGAAGTTGTCCTAATCATCAACTTTCAAGGTGGCAACAGGTCCAAAGTTTTTACAATGGACTGATTCCAGAAGAGAGACGCATGGTTGATACATCTTGTGAAGGATCATGCGCCACAAAGGAGGCAGATGAATTGTGGGCGTTGTTTGAAAAGTTGTATCAAACCTCAATACAAAATGCAACTCTGGGGTGAACTAATTTGGATGTGGCAGCTAAATCTCATGTGTTGACCATAGATGGACTATTTGATGTCAAAAACAACACCTCAGATCTTTCAACAAAAGTTGACATGTTGTCCAAGCAAATGAATATGCTGTTAGCTGCAATTAAGCAAGATAAAAGTCTCAGCAACCCCACGGCTTGTTCAATTTGTGACCACCCAGGTCACATGGCTAATGAGTGTCCAACTACCTTGTCATTCTTCCCTGATGAACCTACTCCTCAAGAGCAGGTGAATCTGTCTCAATCGTATCAGCGACAGGGTAAGAACATGTACTCAAACACCTACAATCCGGAATGGAAAAATCACCCCAACTTAGGACGGGGAGGATCAAACCAAACTGGATAGGTGAACCAACAGTATAAATCCAACTTAATGAGTGGACAGCAGAACTTTCTTCCACAACAGAATTCTAATTTCCAGCAGAAATCTAATTTCCAACATAATTCTCCTTACTATCATCCAAATTCTGAATACAAAAAAAATTAGAATTTTAATCAATCTTAGACCACTGCTTTGAAAGATTCTGATTTGGAAGAAAAGATTATGCGAAATATGCAAGCTTTTCAGCAGATGATGATGGACCAATGTAGCCAATTGACAAATCAGTTGAGTCAACGAGAGGAAGGTAGGCTTCCTAGCCAACCCATCAATAATCCTCGAGGCCAAGCATCATTTGATGAAGGGCCATCAAACAGTCAACAGTTGAAAGCTGTTACGGTGCTGAGAAGTGGGAGAGCAGTTGATAATCAAGTAGAGATGCCAGTGGAACCTGACAAGGAAGAAGAAAAAGAAGGGACAAAAGGCAAAGGACTAGATAAAGGAAAAGAGAAAGAAGGTCCTCAAATTGTCCAACAAGTACCTGAAGAACTAAAAAATGAACCCCGTTCCTATACCCCAAAGGCACCATTCCCTGAGTGCCTAATACCTCCATCTAGAATGGGGAAAGGAGTATCAAAAATAGAAGAAATCTTCGAAACATTCAAACAAGTGAAGATAAATCTCCCATTACTTGAAACAATCAAGCAAGTCCCTGAGTACGCAAAAATTTTCAAAGATCTATGCACTCGTAAAAGAAAAACACGTACTCACGTTTCAAAGAAAGTGTTCCTGACTAATCAAGTCAGTTCGATATTGCAATTGGATGCCCCACAAAAACTTAAGGACCCTGGAGTCCCAACTGTTCCATGTGTCATTGGTGGGCAACCAATTGGTAAGGCGTTACTAGATTTGGGAGCAAGTGTCAATCTGATCCCATACTCAGTATACAAGAAATTAAGACTGGGTGAATTGAAACCCACGACAGTTACACTCCAACTTGCTGATAGGTCAGAAAGAAGACCTAGGGGTATCATCGAGGATGTTTTGGTTGGAATAGACAAATTTGTTTTCTCAGTAGACTTTATTGTGTTGGACATGAAACCACCAGTTAAATCCATCAATCAAGTCCCAATCATTCTTGGGCGTTCATTTCTCCCAACTGCGAATGCCTACATCAATTGTCGAACGAGAGTCATGGATGTTTCTTTTGGAAACATGAAAATCAGACTAAATATATTTCATGCGATAAACCATTTCCCCAATGAGGATGAGGTTGACTGTTTCTACATCGATCAGGTGGACGAAGTAGTAGACGAAGCTTTACCATCAATGCTTACCAAAGAAGAATTTGAAACTGCTTTGTTAGCCATCCATGAGGAGAAAGGATATGAGAAGAAACAGTCAGAAGAAAAGAGGACGAATTCATCAAGCGAAGATGATAATTTATGTGAAGTTGAGACTAAGGTGGAACCATTACCTATTGAGTTAAAGGATGAGTTGACTCCATCAATCGAACATCTACCAACTATTGAATTAAAGCAACTGCCTGAGTCACTCAAATATGCTTTTTTGAGATCTCAAGAAACGCTTTCGGTAATTATCTCATCAACATTATCGAAAAAATAAGAGTATGAATTGTTAAAAGTACTTAAAGATCATAAAAACGCCATCGGATGGACCTTAGCTGATCTTAAAGGGATTGATCCATCAGTATGTATGCACAAGATACATCTGGAAGATGATAGTACACCATCGAGAGAACCACATAGGCGACTTAATCCAAACATGAAAGAAGTCATTTTAAAGGAAATAATCAAGTTACTCGATGCTGGAATAATTTATGCTATCTCGGATAGTGAATGGGTAAGTCCAGTTCAAATTGTTCCCAAAAAGTCTGGGGTAACAGTGAAAGAGACTACTGAAGGAGAATTGGTACCTAGTCGTGAAACTACGGGGTGACGCATGTGCATCGATTATTGAAAATTGAACACGGCTACCAGAAAAGATCATATTTTCCTTCCATTCATTGATCAAATTCTTGAAAAGTTAGCAGGGCAGGAGTTTTACTATTTTCTCGATGGATATTCAGGCTACAACCAAGTGCCCGTATTTCTTGTTGATCAGAAGAAGACAACATTCATGTGTCTTTATGGTACTTTTGCATATCGCAAAATGCCATTCAGCTTATGTAATGCTACGGCCACTTTTCAACTATGTATGCTAGCCATATTTTCGGATATGATTGACAAATTCATCGAAGTATTCATGGACGATTTCTCTGTTTTCGAGAAGACGTTTGAATCATGTTTAAATCATCTTGCACAAGTGTTGCAATGTTGTGTAAAATCCAAACTTGTTCTCAGCTGGGAGAAGAGCCATTTTATGGTTCGACAAGGAATTGTGTTGGGGCATATCATTCCGAAAAAAGGGATTGAAGTCGACAAGGCAAAAGTTGACTTAATCACTTATCTGCCTCCACCAAAAAATGTTCGTCAAATCCGATCATTTTTGGGTCATGCTGGATTTTACTGACGATTCATCAAATATTTTAGCAAGGTGACTAAACCATTGTGTACCTTTCTTGGAAAAGATGTTCTGTTCGAATTTGATGAGGAATGCATGAAGGCCTTCCTAAAATTGCGTGAATTGTTATCAAATGCGCCAATAATCCAACCACCGGATTATTCTCTACCTTTTGAACTCATGTGTGATGCATCCGACTATGCTATTGGAGCAGTCTTAGGGCAAAGGGTAAATAAATTACCTCATGTGATCTATTACGCTAGTAAGATGCTGATTGATGCCCAATTGAATTACACCACCACTGAGAAGGAATTGCTAGTTGTGGTGTATGCATTGGATAAATTCTGCTCCTATTTGCTTGGATTGAAAATAGTGGTCTTTTCAGACCACTTTGCATTAAAATATCTGTTGGCGAAAAAGGACACAAAACTAAGGTTGATCCGATGGATCTTGCTCCTCCAAGAATTTAACTTCGAGATCAAAGATAAAAGGGGGGTCGAAAATATTGTAGCGGATCATTTGTCAAGAATTTTGTTTGAAGAATCATCGATATCTGAGGATATCTATGACACCTTTCCGGATGAGCAGTTAATGGCAATTGATAGAACAGGTAAAAAAGTTCCTTGGTTTGCCAACATTGTGAATTATCTGGTCACTGGCAGAATCCCTACCCAATGGGGTAAAAATGATAAAAATCTGTTTTTCTCTCAAATAAAATACTATTTTGAGATGAACCGCAATTGTTCAAATTCTGTTCTGACCAAGTTATTAGAAGATGTGTGCCTGAAGAAGAACAATTGAGTGTAATTAACTTCTGCCATGCTGGGGCCTGTGGAGGTAATTTTGGAGGACAAAAGACCGCACACAAGATTCTTCAAAGCAAATTCTATTGGCCCTCCATCTTTCGGGACACTGCCAAATTTTGTAAAGAATGCCAACGATGTCAACAGTTTGAAAATATTTCTCGACGAAATATGATCCCACTGAACCCGATTCTGATTGTTGAAATTTTCGATGTTTGGGGGATCGACTTTATGGGTCATTTTCCCCCATCGTTCGGGTATTCATATATTCTAGTAGTCGTTGACTATGTTTCCAAATGGATAGAAGCTGTGGCAACCCGGTCGAATGACCACAAGGTCGTGGTCAAATTCTTGAAAGAAAATATGTTTAACAGATTCGGGATTCCAAGAGCAATCATTAGCGATGGCGGTTCGCACTTCTGCAACAGACATTTTGCCACTTTAATGAGGAAATACGGCGTTACCCATAAGGTGGCAATGTCGTATCACCCGTAGACTAGTGGTCAAGTGGAAGTGTCGAATCAAAAAATCAAACGAGATTTAGAAAAGACGGTACGACCAGACATAAGAGATTGGTTGAACCGGCTATCTGATGCTCTGTGGGCATATCGTACTACATTCAAGACCCGATCGGAATGTCTCCGTTTAGGATTGTCTCTGGGAAGGCATGTCATCTTCCAGTTGAATTGGAGCATAAGTCATTCTGGGCCATAAAAAGATTTAATTTCGATATGAAAGAGGCAGGGTCCAATCGACGCCTACAGCTAAACGAATTAGAAGAACTACGCTACGATGCATATGAGAATTCGAAGATGTATAAGGAACGATATAAAAAGTTGCACGATCAATCAATTTCGAGGAAGGAGTTTCACATCGGGCAAAAAGTTTGGTTGTTCAACTCCAAACTTAAGCTTCATCCGAGAAAATTGAAATCATGGTGGGAAGGACCATTTCAGGTTGTCTCCACTACCGTGCATGGTGCGATTGAAATTAGAAGCCTTATGGACAATCAAATTTTCAAAGTCAATGGGCAACGACTCAAACCAATGTTTGAGCCAATGACCTAGATGAGGATTGAGGCAGCATACCTCAGTGACCAATAAAGTGGTCAAGTCGTTGACACAAAAACTCAGCGCTTCCTGGGAGGCAACCCAATGTGTTTATTTTGTTATGTTTTTAATTGAGGAAGTCTTTTTCAATCGATTGACTCCACAAAGTCAATCGATTAACTTTTTTCACTCAATCGATTGACACTTATCCTGTCAATCGATTGATGTTCATCGTCATCATCACCTCCTTATTTCATATGTCAATTGATTGACATTATCTCGAATTAATAATCAATTTTCGGAAAGCGGAGTGTCAATCGACACATCTTATCGATTGCAACTAATTTTAAGGGCACGCCAATGTCAATTGATTGAGACAAACCTCTCAATCGATTGACTTGATTGCATATTAACTCCATCGGTTCCCAAGGCACCTAAACGGTGTGACTTTTCGCAAAAAGGTCATTCTCAATCGATTTACATAACTATGTCAATCGATTGACATTAAAAATGGATGAGTGGATTGTACCACGTCACATCCGCATGCCTTGTGCCTCTTCGCATTCCCGCGACGTGGTAAGATTAACCATTTTCAATCGATTGAGACTCCATCCTCAATCGACTGACATTTGCATTATATAATGGGGACACCCGTGGTCCCCTTCTTCACTCGCCTCCTCCAATCCGAGTTAGTGCTTTAATTTCCACTCTCCTCGTACGTGATCGAAATGGCGGCGCCTGGACCATCGATATACCGACCATCTCGTCCCACCAACACTCCTATGCGTATTCCTAATGACGAGTACGTGAATCATCAATTTCAAATGAAGAATTTCTTCGATCTAGCCAAATATCGTATTGCAGAGGCCACCAGTTCGATTGAATTTGTCGAGGCTCTGCACTTGGAAATGTTTCTTGCTCCTCCTCCTATAGATGTTTCGCTTCGTATTTTGCGTTTGTTTTACCAGAACATGGAATGGGTGTCCGCTCCATTGTCGCCAACGGGATTACCCTTCATCCGCCTCGAGATCGACAATTGGAGATATAACTTGCATGCTGCTGATCTTGCACGGGCTTTCAATTTCTACGTGGTTCGCCCGTTGAACCACCACATCAATCCTGTCGTTGATCTCAGCCAAGACCTTATGATCAACGATATGTGTGGACATCTTGTTTTGGGACATCGTTATGTCAAACAATTTGCTACCACATGGAATGAAAAGCGAACGAACCAAGAATAGGGTATTGGCGCTCTATGCGGCACACACGAATACATGGTTTGATGCTCCTTGACTAATGCTTGAAGAAATGTATCGGTGTCACAGCGACATCGTGATCACCACCGCACCAAAGAAGCGAGAAGCTATTCTTTTGCATTTCCCACACTATGTGATGCATCTTTTAGACCAAGTTGGGTGCCCGATTTTTGATGATGAAGAGATGGGTGATATGCAATTTTATCACTATGGCACGAACATTTAGGATAAGAGCATCAAGGCTATACTTCGTATGACGCCACCTCCTATTGACGTTGATGATGTACCTCCTCCCCGACCAAACCCTGCACAACGCCAACGTGGCGACATTAGACGGCCTCGTCCTGAAGAGGTCCCCGATTTTAACGCCGAGGCAGCAGTAGCTCGCCTCAAGGTGCAGATGGATGGGTTGAGTGCCACTGTGGGAGGTCTTGATCGACGTTCACGGTTTCAGACATCACTTCTCATGCGGATGACCCGGGAATCATTCCCTGGGCGTACCGACGGATTCATCGTAGGAGCGAGAGCAGCGATGGATGAGGAGGGAGACCCTGAAGATGATGATGATGATGATGATGATCAGTGATTGTTTGTTTGTGCTTTTGTTTGTGTTGTGTCTGTTTAGTGTTTTAATTTGTTTGATGTGTTTTTCGTAGGATTAATTGTAGTGTGTTTTCTAGTGATGATGGGATCATGTGGGTGTAATCAAATCAATGAAATCAATGAAATCGACATGTTTTTAGTGTGTTAATTTCTGTTCGTTCTCGGATTGGTACATAAGTGCATCAGTCAATCGATTGAGATTAAACTCTCAATCGATTGAGCACTTCAATTGGTAATTTCCAAAAAGCAACTCCACTTAGTCAATCGATTGAGAAACAACTCTCAATCGATTGATTTCTGCATGGGTAGAACTATTTAATCTGTCAGGAACAGGAAGTTTCTCCAAACATGCTATTCGGAAAGGAAAGTTTGAACCGTGCACCCAATGGCACCCTTGGCATCTATTGTCAATCGATTGAAACTAAAGTGTCAATCGATTGACAGAGGTATACTTCCGGAAAAATACCCCTTCTACTCCGAAAATAGAGATTTGAGCCCTTTGAGTCCGCACTTTAGAAGGTTTCTTAGGGTCTTTAGAGTTCATATTTTAGAAAGTCTTCTCTATTTAAACCACTCTTAGGGTAGTCCTTTCCATCACCTTAGTCAAAATATTATTTCCTCTTCCTCAACCTTTAGCTATGGCACCCATCCATTATCGTACCCGATCTGCAGTGAAGAAATTGAAGGAACCGGCTCGGAAACGTGCACGCTATCACTCACCTCGATCACGGCCTGATTTATCAAATCGCGAAGTCATCGACCTCGACGTAGAATCAAATCATGAAGTCAAATCGAGCTTTGAACGTTCCGCCGATGCCATAAACGACCCATCAAAGAATTTGATTCCGACCTATTTATGGGCGGAATTAAATCCGCCACCGCCTCTCATACCACCACCTTCTACCCCACCAACATCTCCGCCACAAGCGCCCATTCCACCACCACGCGAGGGCGGAATCACAGAGGAGATGTGGAATTATGCGTTCTCGAAGCCGAAGGAAGGAAGATCCTCCATGGATGACTAAAGGTTTAGGAATGGTAGTCTTAAGGATCTAGTTTAGATTTTACTCTTAGGTATTTTAATATTTCTAGATTTTAGTTTCCTTCATGTTTTAGATTAGGTTCTTTTTAGATGCCTTTTAGACTTAGGTTATTTTCTTTTTCAATAAGTGTAATAATGTGCACAAATTTAATAAAAGTTCAGTTTAGTTAGCTAGTTGTGTTTTTAATTTTTGATCACAATACCTTTCACTTGATCTGTTTTCTTGGCCCTCGATTGCATTAAACAGGTTTGGGGGGGTCTCATTCACCTTCCCAAAATTTCCATCAATGAGGACATTGAACTGTTCAGGTTTGGGGGGGGGGGGGGGGGGGGGTATTTCTTTCGTATTATGAAAGAAAAAAAAAAGACTGTTTTTGGGATTTAAAAGTACATCAGCCAATCGATTGAGAACAAGTGTCTCAATCGATCAACTGATGATCATCAGGCCTAGTGGACGTCGTGTCAATCAATCGATTGAAGAATTGGATTCAATCGATTGATTGATGACAATTAGACTTATGAGTTTCGAATTTTAGTCATAATCTTAAATTGTTAATGACCGAAAATTCTTTAAAGATTGTTATCATGCCATGACTGTTTTAGGAATGCTCATTAATTTCAACATAGGATGAATGGTGATTTGCATGATTTATGCCTGAAAATTTTTGTACCATCACATTGCTTTAAGTCCCAAATCTAAGAGTTTAAGTTAAGAATTTGAAATCTCAAGATTCCAAAGGAAGACTAAATCCCAGTGAGATTTGGAACGTGTCCTCATTTTTTTTTATGAGTGCTAAAAATATGCGGAGTGTCTTTGAACTTCATTCTCAATTGTTGAAATCTTATATAATTTTTTTCGATTTGTTGATTTTGCATATGTTATATTATTGTGTTAGAAAACATTGTATAAAAATTCAAGACAAATAGGCATTAATACCATCATGAGAGGAGATGATCAAAGGCCATCTTTGGCTCGATTGTGCCTAAAATATCCCACCATACATTGATTTATCTTGTTGCACCCCCTTTAAGCCTTGACTGAAGCGTTTTATCCCGAAATATTCTTTTTTAAGCTATATTGACCATACCCCACACCGGTTTTAAAGGCCTTACCCTTTTTATCTCTGAGAAATTAGGAATGAGAGAAAGAAAGGAAATTGAGAGCTGTGGCAATAATATTTGTAAGGAATATACGGCAGAAAAATAGAAAAGGAAAAAAAAAAAGAAAATTCAGCTTAGTGCAAGAAGTAGAGAAATATATGAAAATGATGTTAAAAAGAAATAGAAAAGAAAGAGAAAAGTGTATGATAAAGAGAAAAAGGTTCTAGAGAATTCAAAAGTGTGAAAAATATCAGAAAATCAATTCTCTTTTACCAATTTCTCGGAGAAACTTGAATCCAATTTTCCCTTTCTTTCGTAACCTTCACCCGAGCCCCATTATAACCTTTGAAAGACCATTTTGATCCAATCATGAATGGTAAATGACTTGTGGAGAGTGATTATACAATGTCTATGGTGCTTGGTATATGCATGCTTAAAATATAAATATCTTTCTGAGATTTCTTTTAAACATTCTTTTGATGTATCGTCTTTCTTATAGCATGTGAGATATTTCTAATTTGTATTATAATTCCATCTCACATGAGTGAAAAATAAAACTGTTCATCATGAGCGATTTCATTTCGAGTGCATACCTATGATGAGAATTGAGTTTAGATATGGAATCTAAAGACTTTTAGTTTAAACTTATTCTCAGAAAAGAACTTTAGCAGCGAGAAATGCATAAAACTATGGGCATGAGTTATGAGCATTGGAAAAACAATGAACTAAATTGAATGAGCATTACAAAAATAAGTAGGGATAGTAGCATCTTATAAGAATTCACGAATAATTAATCATGCAAGGGCATGACTACAATTCTGAAAATTTATAAGCTTTGAAGTTTGTAGGTACCTTCACTGAAAACCTTCAGGAGACAAAACTCTTCCACTAGGGATCACCTAGGGGTTTAAAGGCTAATTGCATAGGCTAAATGCAATTGTGTTCCCTACGAAAGTGGCATTCATTTGCTAAATTGATTAGTTATTCTCTTTCCTCGAGGACTAGCAAAGTGTAGGTTTGAGGGTGTGATCAATGCCGAAATATGACTATATTTTGTACCTTAATCCCTATATTTAGCTAGCCGATGAAAGCATCTGATGGTTGTTATGTAGTTTTAATGTTTACAGGTGTTTCTGATCGTTGAGGTGTAAAAGAGCATAAAAGAAGATAATTAAAGGTTACACAGGAGCAATGGACTAAAAGTCAAAAGAAGCACCAAAATCCGTGAAGTAACTCAACATTCACCAGAAGAATGAGATTCTACCCCTAAGTGTCAATCGATTGACAGGAGAAGACAGCTTTGTCCCCACTTACTTCGAATTAAAAGTCAATCGATTGAGATTTAATTCTCAATCGATTGAGGCTATTAGGGATAGGATTTTCTCGGCCCTATAAAAAGGAAGCTACGACTTTTGTAAAATCTTCTTCATCTTCATCTTCTATTCATTATTGTTGAGGGGGCTTTCTATCTTCTTTTCTCTCTTTCAGTAGATTGTATTAGGGTTTAATTTTTCTTCTTTTCTATAGTTTTGAGAGCATAGATTGTACTTAGGAACAAAAGCATTGCAAAAAGAATGTTGTGATAAATAAAAGAGCATTATTAAATGATGTCTTCGGATCTACAACGGGGCTTGTATATCGAGGATGAGCGGCTGAAGTTATTTACTCAAGGAGGAAACGAACCGGAGATAAGTAACTGTTCTAGTATTATTTCTACAATTTCATGGTATTGTCATTGAATCATTATGTTATAAGTGTATGCTTGGTTGAATATTATCGAGTCTTCGTTTACAGTCATTGATCGTGGTTATCAACGACCGTAAAAGAAACACTCCATCTAGATCTGTTCCTGCAGGCCGATCTAGGCTGCAGAATGATTGATTTATCATTGTCGTGACTTAGAATTTTGAGATATGCTATGCTTTTTACATGATTCATACCGCAACAATAGGCTGAGTCATAATTTTTAGATTGGGTATGCCGGATCAATAGTCGCATTTTTCTTGATTCATTTGTTTTCCTAATAAATGATGATGTTTTGACTTTAAATGGAATTGTGAGATTGAATGGTAGAAAAGTTACAAATCAATGGCTAGCTAACTCCTTGATCAATTCATAAACTGTCATTTTTCTTCTCTATCATAATTTTTTCTGGCCTAGATTGACTTTCTTTTATTGCATTGAGAATCGTGTGGTACTTGTGTGGTAAATCAAACTTTCGCCCTTGGTACTTCCTTGGGTGTTTTAAATCTCTGAAAGGATTAGATAAATTTCCCATTTCCCTGTGGGTTCGAAACCCCTGTTCTTACGGAGCTACGATTGATCTTGTGCACTTGCAAGGGTACATTTTAAAACTGAACATTGCCCCCATTAGAAGGCTCAAATTAGTAGCCATAATCAATGCTGGCTGCAATTCCTGGTCTTGATTGATACACTTGTGTAGTAGGATAGTCATCAACAATCACACTACTACCTTGGTTATGATACCAAGGCGTTGCAATAGTGGGTGCCACACCCATGTTTTGATGCAGTCCAAAAGTCATGCCAAAACATAATTGTGAATTGGAACTTAAGACTTTGGAGTGCATTGTTCTGAATTTAGTCATCGGCACCAAATTGTCAGTTGGAAATGTTTCTGACATGATAGCCAATGTGAGAATTTCGATGAAGGCTCCCCCTTATACAAATCATACCAATTCTTACCTCTGATATTCACAAAAGCCACTAGAAGTGTGTTAAGGACTCGAAAATTCGGAAACTCGAACCAAGAAGATGGCTTTGGGTTGGCGGGTCAAGCAGATTGGTGATGATTTGACTATGTTTCGTCGGTTCGTTGTTGAACCAATTTAATTTCAAAGGGGGCTGAGTGCATTGAGTGTTAAATGAGAAGAGAGAAACTGTTGGGCATATAAAGGATGTGGAAGCCCCATTTTTAGCTCATATTCTTTGCTAGTTTTCTTTTGAAATGAGTAGAGTTATTGAATCTGTTACCTTTGCATTTCCATCTATAGTTGAAGTCTACAATTGGAATGCTTAGTTGGTTTAGTTCGATTTAAAATTGGATTAATGGGATGTCAATGATTGAAATTGAAGTTGTAATCACTTTTAACAACCGAAAGCTGTGAAATGTTAGACAACTATAGAATTTATGAACCTTGGAATTCGTGAAAACATAAGGGGTTGAGTGGTTAATAGGTGTTCCAGTCTGGATGAAGCTGGTGAGCATTCTCTCCTTTGTAAACTGGCTAAGTAGGTGTTTCGGTCCGGTTCGGTCTCCTTTAATAGACGCTACCTCTCCACCTGAGCATATTTTATCTACTCTGACGGAGAGCTGTTTTATAGCTTAAAACATCCCCCTGCTAGAGAAAATGAGGCGGAGAGTTGTGATACCAAACTTGATAATAGCTCATTGCTATAGCCAAAAGGTCAGAGCTAACCCAAACACAACCTATGACCCCTTTTCGCTTGGGTGATTCTTAAATAATCTAATTCACAAATTGATGCATGGAATCATGAGCAGGTCAAGTTCTATGTATATATATATATATATATATATATATATATATATATATATATATATATATATGTATATTGAGTTGGGCTCCAATCTACAGTCTTAAGGTTGAAATATTGAAAATTTGTCAAATTCCCATTGTGTTGTAGGCCCAAGCCGATACATCAGTCATTTGACAAGGATTTCCACTCCAAATTGTGAATGATATGATTTTAGTTTAACATTTGGAAATAGGGAGCTGCAAATTAGGCAGCCATCAAAGATAAGAAGGGCTATCAATGAACTCCAAACAGGTAATTTCAGAGGTGGCTGAGTCCAAAACTGACAATTGTATAAGGGGAAGCCTTCATCGGAATTCTCACATTGGCTACCAAGTCAGAAACATTTCCAACTGACAATTTGGCGCCGATGACTAAATTCAGAACAATGCACTCCAAATAGGGAATTTCAGAGGGGGACTGAGTCCAAAACTCAAATAGCCCCTTCCCACATCCAAATCTCAAATATACCTTTCACAATCCAAATAAAAGAAGATATAATCAATCAAATTCATCTATCGTGTCACCATTTAAAGCATCAATTCATCAATATAAACAAGCATTTCAAAAATTAAAAACCTATAAAACAAACAACTAATTCCATAGCTAAACTACCGAATAGACGGATCAACTTACCAAGAAAAAAAAAAAACACTCCATCATCCAAATTCACAAGACAAAAGATTCCATAGCTACATTACTGCACACACAGTTCAAATCATCGAAAAAGTGAATAAACAACAACGACCAAAAATGTAACAGTTACAAGTTTGGTAGCTACTGGTCCAATCCGATAGTGTGTGGTTAGAACTGATAAAACATGAAGATTTAATGGTCCTGTCAATATTAGCTAAGTTGGTCATAAGGGGAATGAGAGCTACAAAGTTAGAACTGAGTAGATAATGTCAAGCATAACAGAGGTACACTAGACAATTATTTTTAGTGAATAGAAGGAATAAACAATAAAATAGTAGTCGTATACTAGATTTATATCCAATTTTTAATACAAATCTTTAGTGGCCCTATCCATTACTCATAAGTGTATGCAAACACACTAAGAATTTGGTTTAAGTGTATATATTTAAGCTGAGCTTATACACTGTTTCCGTGTATACGACTTACATATAAGAGAAACTTATTTGTCTTAATTTGGAAACACTCAACCACTAAGAGATAGCTTAGCATGGAATCATACCCTTTAGAAGTGTATAAGCTGCTAATGTTTCAGATTGACTCCACGACTACATGAGTCATCGAGAGCTTCCATGCACGCAAGGTCAATACTAACCTTATAAAAAGAGTCTCTTCTTCAATTGGTTTCTGTTACAAACATGGAGATAATATAATCAAATTGAGCTGACCATTACAATATTTTGTTAACTTTTGACACAAAAGTTTCTCAGTATTATGGTGAGACCAAACAACAGACTTTGATCTCAACACCTTCCTATCATTCCTGCTCTGTCAATGAGCCCGACAAGTACAAACTCTTGCAAGATCGACAACATCGCTACGTAGTCGACACTGCCTTATCGTAACAGCAACTCTACCAAAAAGGTACAATAAATAATCACAGTAATATCTTAGGATTGATACGATACAATACTCGATCTATGGTGTCGATGTATCTCGGATCGCATCGATAGCAGACGGTGATAATGGGTGAAGTAATCAACTGATTGAATAATCGAAATTTGCATATATATATATATATATATATATATATATATATATATATATATATATATATATATATACATAAACAGAGAACTAAACACTAAGGTGCACAAAGGTACTGAAAGACACAGACCAACATAGAGAAGTCAAGAAGACTACCTCGGTAAGCCAAAAATACTCAGGCTTGCCGCGGCAAGCCTTGAAGCTTGCAGCGGCAACCTCCAGCAGAAGGGGTTTTGGGCTGTGCTTTATGCATTTCGGACTTTGGATCCCTTAGGGGTCTAGGTGATTACATCTTGGGTTTGAGGCACACAGTGAGCCATCTGTTGAATGCTAACTTTTAATATAAACTTATTTTATTATAGTTAGGTGCAACATGGTGCACTTAGACAATTTTGAAGAAATATGTTCTCATGATGTTCTCGGATGCCTGAACATGCATCAACGACGATACCCGTGAGACTCTACACACAGGTAGGGAATATACGTTGTTAATATATAATTGTTTTTCTTTTTCTTATATGGAGTGCTAAATATTTTCATATATGATTAGATTAGATAAATAAGTATAGTGATGAATTACGTAAAATTTCAATCACTATCAGCTAAAATGATGATCATGCTAGGGGTAACCTATAGACCTGATCTTGATTTGACATGATAAACCTGATCCAATGTGAAAGATGTAAACTAAAGTATCAATTGATTTGATGAGAAACGCATATCACTGGTTAACACATACTAGTTTTGACCACATAAAATAATAGAATTTAATAGTACATTTATATAACTATATATCAGTTGTATAAATCAGTTTTTGTACTAAGTTTGCATATCAGTCGGATAGAACACAAGTTGTGCATAACAGTTTATAGCGTTATGTCAGTTTTGTCATTAGTTTTGATACAATGCATCATAAAAACATACATGGAATGCATATTTTCTTGTAATTATACGTGGTTTAGTATTCATATCCTGTCATTTGTAATGTCCTTGATACGTTATTACTCTATTTTAAATTAAGTGATCCCGCTAACTCGGGAGCTTGAGATTCTCGAATTAAGTGATCCCGCTAACTCGGGAGCTTGACAAGTGATCCCGCTAACTCGGGAGCTTGAGATTCTCGAATCAAGTGATCCCGCTAACTTGGGAGCTTGACAAGTGATCCCGCTAACTCGGGAGCTTGATTTATCCCGGTCCAAGTGATCCCGCTAACTCGAGAGCTTGACAAGTGATCCCGCTAACTCGGGAGCTTGACCTTGTTGTTTACCTGTTTTCGCTTGCATGTATCTCTTGTTTCAGTTTAAGTTCTCATACATGTTGCATCATGCATATATTCAGTACATCAACATGTTATAATAGTTATATTCTTTATTCAGTTATGATTCTAAATGAGAATGTGATAAATTAACAATGTATGTTAACAATGTAATATTCTATACTGAGCTTTGATGATAGCTCATTCTATGACTTAAATGTCTTAGTTGCAGAGCCTGATCCGGAGCACGTTGCAGATCCTACCTACGTGCCCGACGAGGAAGAGGGAGAAGACCACGACGAGGAAGACGAGGAAGATGATTTCCTAGACGAGTTCTTCCCAAAATAGGTTTGTCGATGGGGAGTGTAAAAGAGAGGAGAGAGAGAGGAAAGGAGAGATAGATAATGTAAAAGACATGTATAACTGATATATGGTAGCTTCAGATATTTTGTATTATTTTTGGATGTATAGGTTTTCTTTCCACTGTTTAGGTGACAGGGTGGCCGTCATCGGTGGAAAGCTATACATCAGATCGTTTGATCTTACATATAGAGTTTCTAGTTTCATGCTTAGATCAATAACAGATACTAGTTCTTTTGCCATATTAGTAACTATCCGAGTAATTACATTGCTTCTGCATTTGCACAACTTTGTACAAGAAAGGACCCCCTTGATGAAAGGATCATGTTAGGTGATCCGACGACGCGTCTGTTCCTTAATGATATTCAGGAAACGTTCGGGTTGTCACAAAAAACCCCTTCATCATAAAATCACCCAAATTCACATAAACACTTAGATGGGATAAAAATGAATAAAATTTCCAAAAAAAAGAAAAATATAATACTTGGAATGTTTTCTTCAATGGCTCATCCACTGCAACAATAGAAACCCAATAAGGGATCTAGGATTTTAAAATTTGAAGATAGAGGCCAACTTAATAAAAATATTTTTTTAAAAAAATTAATAATAATAATTGAGAATTACGAATTGCGAAAAAAATAATCTATAGTTTGTTTTTGGTTCTAACATCACAACAAATTTGCAAGAAAGATTAAAAGGGTTCTGTAAACTTTAGATTTAAACCCTAAACTTAAAACCCCCAAATCTGACCATAAATACAAGGTAAATCTGATTTAAACCCTAGATTTTTTATACATTAAAATTTAAACCTTACCTGAGCATAAACACAAGGCAACAAATCATCCAAAGATTGGATGGAGATGGCCACCCAACTGCTAGCAAATTCGATTCAAATAGATGTTGAAATTAATTTTAACTCTAAACCCTTAAAAAAGAAATACATGTAAACTAGGAGAAAGAGAGAGAGAGAGAGAGAGAGAGAGAGAGAGAGAGAGAGAGGTGTGAGGGTTATGAAGAAGGTGGAGAGGAGTGACTCAGAAACCTACCCGGTGGATTGTTTGGGGTTCTTTGAACCTTGGATGTCTGTTATTTTGAGAATAGAAAGTGCATTCTTTGGAGAAGATGATGGAGTACAAGAAGGGTCCTTTAAACAAGCGCGCGCCAATATTCCTTTCGCGCGTTCTAAATACCTACGGCTATCCCAGCGTTTAATAATAAAGATGCCGCGCATAATATTTTAAATCACGGCGTGCATAGTTTCGTGAAATAAAATCATTAACAATTAGAGACGTGTTTATCACTAGCACCGTGGGTACCTACAGCTATCGCAACCATGGATTAAAATTTCGTCCGATACCGATACGTATCAGACGATACATATCGGTATCGGTGGTGAACGATACGGTACATTGAATGTACTGTATCGTTGATATATATGTACATAGCCAGACGATACATTGAATGTATCATCCGGTACTGTCCGGTACCGATACGTATTGGTTTTGGGCTCGGACGATACGAATCAGTTTTTCGGCATTTTGATCCATGATTGCGGCGTTTACCAATAAAAATGTCAGATATAATGTTTTAAATCGTGGTGTCCAATATAAAACGCTGCACTTAATTGCCTGCATAGTGGTGTTTTGCAAAATAAAGCGTCGCATAATGTTTTAAATCATGGTGTCCAATAAAAAGCGTCGCACATAATATTTTAAATCGTGGCATCCTATAAAAAATGTTGCTTATAGAGGCATTTGCAAAATAAAACGCCGCAAATATTATATTAGCGCGTTGTTTTCACAGTAGATGCCACAACCAATATGGCACGAAATGAAATCATTAACAATTAGAGATGCTTTTATCACAAGCGTCATGGAAAGGTGTTTTTAGTAGCCCTTTTACTCAAACGCTGTTAAACCATTGCCGCTAAAACCCACTTTTTTTGTAGTGTAAGATTTCAAGTTAGCACAAAAATAATGAATTAACAAGCTTTAAAAAGGTTTAATAAATTGTGGACTTATTAATGTCAACTTCTGGTTCATTAAATCTCATTTATATGTCCCTTTATTTATTATTTAACAGGTTAACAATTTATTTAGTGTCTTTTAATTAATTTTGTGCGATACCAAACACCAATCATAGTCCAATGATCAATATTTGATTTCCAATGTCGCGCAAACAAATACTGACACTCTTCATCATTTATTCAATCAAGACAAGGATCAATGACCTTGTTGGTCTAACGGGACCCAATTCTCAACTGATATTTCAAAATCCCATCTGAATGCGAGATGCTCATATGAGGCTGTTCGCAAGGACAACGGTCAACTATGCGAGGTTCTGCATTCAATACAATATCATCTTTTCGCTTTCAAAGTTTCAGTATTCATTATCAATTAATTAATATTCAAGTTTAGTAGCTCATATTTAATCTTTAATTCAATATTCAATATTCAATATCCAATATTCGATATTCAAGATTCGAACTTCGGTAAAATCAATATTCAATGTTTCTTATTTGAGAATCGCTATTCAATATTCGGTAATTTCATTACTTTTTATCATTCAATGCATCTCATATCCAGGTTCAATATTTAGGTAAGCTTTTATTACACATACTTCTAAAAGTTCAATAATCAATTTGGGTCATAATTTCATATCATTTTGATGGCTTTATCTTTTAAAGTCCGCAAATCATTTTTCAATAAGTCGATATTTGTTCAAGATTAATATCAAGCATCACACATCATTCAATTTATCATTGATCTATATTTATCAATCAGTTCCATCTATATCAATCAATTATTATCAATCAATAAATCTAAATCAAGTATTGTCTATCAGTCAATTATTCTTGATCAATCCATCAATCAGAGTTTAATCCTTGAAATTTAAGACTCAATAAGAAAGAATTAATCATCGATACTTATATTTGTTGTTATCGATAAGAAAGAATTAATCATCTCAAATCGTTATGAAGACATCAGGGTGCTTGTTCTAGTTATTCTATGAGTTATATCCATCACTCTATTCTTACTAACATCTGAGTCGAGTCAACCAATTGACTTTTCATCGGCGTATAATTTAAGTCTAATGAGGAAGATTCTTGACATTCATCGTGGGTATCCACTCCTACCAATCATACTAGCTTATTTTCAAATTCTTGATAAATTTTCCGATCTATCAATCAAAATTCGAGTTACATCCTGAGGTTTTGATCATTTTCTCATAGAGTATCATAGGAGTTGTTTGAGGATTAAAAGAGGTATTTATTTATTTGGAGTAAGGACCTTGGGTTCACTTCCTTCCATGGAAGATTTATCAATCATTCACCTTGGGCCTTAGGCCCAACAGGCTACGGTCTCAACTATGGTATTACTCAATCATTTCAGTAGCCGGGCATAAGGCAGCCGACCACTTTAACCATACCTGGTTTCAAGCCAGGTCATTGGACTTAATGCAATCCAAACTCTCAAGTTTAGAGGTCCATTGTGGCGACCCGATTTTCCCCTTAGACGGAATCATGGGAAAAATCGGATCATCCTATGCGTTCAATACGAAGCGAAAATCAAACAAATATCATATATGGCAATAAACAAAATACCATTCTATTACAGAACATATATAACTAAAACAAAATGACCACCGGTGATGAAATAGTGGTTTAAATTACAACTTGTCTATAAAAACTAATCACTAACACATATTAAGTCTTATTGCACATATACTTAATCCAAAATTAGAAGTTCTCCTGCTACTTTCGATACATAGTGGGACCCGCTCTCAAACTCAAGGAACTTGTCTAATCTCTGCACCTGTGACATATATGTCGGGATGAACTAACAGTCTAAGCTCAGTAGAGAAAGAACAATGCCAATTTATGTCTTATCAATCAACACATAGATCAATGGCTATAATTTAAAAGACATTTTCAATTAAAGAAAAACAAAGGCTGAATTTCGGAAACATTTTTCATACCAAAACAGGGATAGATTTTCAGGACATTTTCGAACTTAGAAATAGAAAACCCAAGTTTCAAAGGTAACATCATTGACAAACAAAGTGACTAATTTTCGAAGGCATTTCAAATCAAGGCAGGAAACAAGTTTCAAAAGCATTATCATGTCCAAAACAGAATTCGTAAAATCTTAGCTTCAAAATCATAATCAAAATCGGAGCTCTAGTTCAGTTTGATGTCAGGATTCAATTCGATTTCAGAGTTCTAAAGTTTGAAATTCGTATTCAGGTTTCAAGTTTGCATTTTGAGTGCACGTTCAGAAATCTTATGGTTCAAGTTCATATCATTCTTCAAGTTCACATTCGAAGATCTTATGCGGAGTTGACATTCAGAGTTCATATGATTCAAGTTCTTATCATTCCAGATTCACTTACTTATTTAGTTTAAACAGTTTTCAAGTGCATAGTACAACCCACTGTGCTGGTCTAGTTCAGGTGCACAGTATAACCCGCCGTGTAGGTTCAGTTCACGTGTACGGTATAACCCGCTGTGCCGGTTCAGTTTTCTAGTTGGTTTATAAGAAGCCTACTCACATCTAGTAGTTGTTAGCTCACTTATGAATCAAGCTAATAAATAGTATGAACTCATACCCAACCAATTGAGATCCTTATAGGTCCTTAAATTTGTGGGACTTGGACTCGTAATATTTTTGGCCCAATGACAATTGAGTTGGTATTAGGTACCTAGACCGGTAGTGCTTGGGTCAGTATCCCGGGCCAGGCCGGGCAAGGCTTTGGATAGTACCGATTCTTTTCTACCTTAAAAATTAGGCTCGAACATGGTGTTAGAAAATATTACGATCAAAAATCTGAAAATGATAAAATAGACAAGAGAAATTGGACTCGAGACATGTAGTCGCTAGCTTTAAAACGCTATTTTCTCCCTATTCGAGCAAATCCTCAAGTTTGCGAAAGAGTTCTAGCAGGACTTTTCTAGGATACAACAAGTCCAATCTTTTGGATGTGATCTGTTACTTTGTAACAGTAGAGGATCGCCTCAGAAAACTCAATCTGATGAAGTATTAACAAAAGAAGAAAACAAGAGAATTCTCAAATCTGTATGCAACGAATTTCGATGGATTTAAGAGTGTCTAAATCTGTGTCTAGAGATCTCCTTTTATAGATCTCAAATGCCTTTTCAATATGACTGTTGGACCAACAGTCATATTTTGGATGGTTCAGATCTTTCAGAGATCTTAACCGCTCAATCTAATAGCTATATGAAACATTGTATCTTTTCGAATTCAAATTCGAAAAGTTGCATACCATTATAAGCGGTTATGAAATGGTTAGGTCCAACGGTCAACATTTGACCAATCCGTTTGACCTAATAGAACTGAATTAACTCGCTGATTAGTGACCCATTAGACCTGACCCGACCCATGAATAATCTGATCGTTGGATCTACCCGATCAAATAATCAAACTTCTCCTTGCGAGGATGTAAAGTGCGTGCCCCTAAAGCGCCAATCGTCATGCACACGCACGAACGCCGCGGCTCGCCGCTAAGCACACTCTTCTCTTTTTATTATCAAACAATAATATAAGGTGAAAGGTTCTATATATAACATGTACATCATTTACTAATGTAAGATTATTTATTTGTATACAAAATTTAAAAACTTTTATTACCTAAAAACCAACCCACAAAAATAAGAAATTAAAAGGAAGTTTTATTTTCTTTAAAATTATTTAAAATATTTATTATATTCTAAAATAATAAATAAATATAACACCCGACACAAATACAAAGTCGGATTGGGCTTGGCTCAGGTCCTATTGGGCTCAGGCTTTTTATTTAAGCCCAAACCCCACCCGATCGAATTGGATTGGGGAGGGGCCGGGTCAGATTTAGGGCAGTCCTTTTTTCCTTCGAACTAGTCGGTCTTTGTGGGGACGGTGTTTGATCAACCAAATTAGTTTTCACCTAAAAATTAGTCTTGAACTAACAGTTTTTTTATCAATCCAATTTGTTAATGGGAATAACATTAGCTAAACTACATTCAACCCCAAAAAAATTTCGGTACCAATGTTTCACCCTACCATGAAAGTGTGGGCTCACCCATCTCTTCCACCTGGTATGCAACATAATCGCTTTAAATCATACGATGGAGATCGTTTTTTAGGGGCCTGCTACTAGCCCCCCACCAAATGCTGTTATTAAGTACACTTGAAAATTGTGACTTCTTTCGATCGGTTGGTAGAGATTATGGGACTATTATCAGACACTCAGTGTTTTATTTTACGGCACACATACCAAAAAGTGGCTTGTAAGCATTATTTGTGTTACGTAACTTTTGTGGGGATGTGTCACACAGAATTAGAAACTGAGCGTATGATGATATGCCTATGATCTCAAGATCAGTTGTGAGAAAGATTGCAATGAAAGATGATCTCTATTGTCCCATTGAAAACAATCAAGGGTTTTTAGTTGTAGTTAATGAGGTATATTTCAACATTTGGAGGGGGATTAATAGCAACCTTGTTTTTTTATATTCCATGTGACACACAGCCCCAAAAGTGATCATAACATCTCATTTGAGCGTAAAAGTGATTTCAAGGTTACTTTTTTGGGACATATGACACTAGAGTAAAAAATTGATACTTTTATGATATGCCCATAATCTAAAGATGTTTTTGTGTGGCAGATTGAAATGAGAAATGAATCCCATCATCTAATTCAAATGGGTCAATGCATGCCGACCGGAGGGGATGGGATGAGGATAATTTCAGTGGGTGCAAAAATTGTCCACTAGTGGATTCGTAGAATCAGAGCATATTATATGAAAAATGGCACGTATGACAGTGTTCAAATGGTTCGATTCTTTCAATAGGGTGCTTTCTGTTTATGTCAATTCATTTGTTATTTTGTCACTTTGATTACTTATTAAAGTGGTCAATGTGGATGATTATTGGCTTAAGCTTTAGCCCATAAGACTGAAGTAGACTACGTAGTAATTTGGGCTTTCTGACATATTGGATGGTTCACAATCAGAGTATTAAGACCGAGATATATCTGATACATCAGACGGGTCTGAGAGTCTAATGTGTATCCAATATATGGGATACGGCCAATACTAATGTATGCTTTTATATATTTTAAAATCATAGCAAATAAGTATATATATATATATATATATATATATATATATATATACACACGAGGCTTAGGATTATGGGTTCAAACCCACCTCGGCCCGAGGTGTTGGGTTAGAGTCAGTTGGAGGCCATGTGATATCCATTCGAGGACTATCAGGTTTTACGATAATTTCTCCAAGGCCAATCAGAGGCCACTCAATAAATTTATGCATGATCCGATGCATATATAACGTCCAAATTGTGGTCACACCGTGAAAAATTCAATTGCACCAGGATGTATGAGCGGTACCAAAACTTTGACCATTGTTTTGAACACCAAATTTATTAGTATTTTTATAGATAACATGTCACATGGCACATGATCTCAAAACAGGTGTTGTTTTAGAATCACGTGTCACGTGGCATGTGATTGGAGGTTCTAACCCATTGTCCCATATATATATATATATATATATATATATATATATATATATATATATATATATATATATGGAAAATAGCTCCCTAGGATGTGGTTGTACGGTTCAACCTGTGCGACGTGGTTCATTTGGTCTAAGGGATTTAAATAAGGTTAATCATTGAGTAAACCGATCATGTTTTACATCAATATCTGAAGGTTGAGCTCAGCAAAAGCAAATGCTTTATCAGTTTTCGCCCTAATCTTTCACAAAATGGATGTGATAGATTTTGATGTCACATGATGCCCACATCTAGAAAAGCCATCTAAGAATCACGTATATGCCTATGATTATGCTCAGTTTTTGGGGATGTGTCTCATGTATAATAAAAATCTGACCATCTTATGGTTGGGCATGATCTCAAGATCCATTTAAAAAAAATAAATTGAGGTGATAAATGATCTCCATCATCTGATTCGAAGCAGAGAGAACGCTTTAAATATGTGAAACCTAGGTTGAGCAAAAAGAATGTTAGGTCATAAATAAAGATACCCATTAATTGATTATTGGGTCCTAGGCCGGCCCTAAGCCAAGCCCTAGAGGCGGCCGCCTCGGGCCCCCAAATTAGAACCAATTGTTTAATATAGTATTTAATGTATAATAGCATTGAATTAATTTAATTGTTTAGTTGGTTAAGTAACTATAGTTGCTTTACTTTTTACCTACAAGGTTGTGGGTTCAACTCTTTTCAGGTCTCATATTTGCATTTTTTTTTAATGGGTCATGGATTGGGTCTCTGCCGGGTTGGCGCAGGTCCTTGGTCGGTAACTAGCCCAATTTTGACCGGACCAGATTTGTTTGACCAAATCTTTTATATTTAGGGTACCTCTAAATGCACCCACACGTTCTCCGATAGCGCCCACGTCCCAGATCCCATGAAAAACATTGATTTCTTCGAATGAGATGATGGAGATCGCTTTTCATACCTATCTTTCACAAAATAGATCTCCAGGTCATGGCCCGCCTATCAAATGGTCAATATTTTATTCCATGTTTCACAAATCCCCAAAAAATGCCCATGAATCATATGACAAACATCATGCTCAAATGTGATTTTATGGCCATTTTTTGGGGTCTATGACATGTTGAATCACAAACCAATGGTTTGATAGGTGCACCATGATCTCAAGATCTATTGAGTAATAGATATGGGTGAAAAATAATCTCCATCATATGATCGAAGGATTCAATGGTTTTCAAGTGGTCTGGGATGTGGGCACGTTTAGATGTACCCGTTTATATATATATATATATATATATACACACACACACAAATTTTTTTTATTAAATAACTCTAACTTTAAAATAGCAATTCAGGCTTGTTAAAGTTTCATTTTTTGCAAATGACCTATTAATTTGAATCTATTCAATGATCTATAGAGCATGAACTTTAAATCAGACGACCCAAATTATATTTTCACATGTCATATGTACCTAAAATGCAAAGTCTTTTTTTAACCTCAGAGCAATCACTTAAAAAGCGAGTGCAAGTAATGGCTCCCCTAAAAACCCGAATCCCCCTTTTCCATAGACTAGTTCACAGAGTCAGTATTTGTTGTCCAACCCAATAACTGCCAAGAAATATTGTGTAAAATATTAAAAGAAAAAACAATCTCTAATATTTGATTTAATTGTACCCAAACACCATTGGAAATTAATGCCATCTTTGAAAGCATGGTATCCATTAATTTTAGATGGAATTTAATTGCTCCAAATCAAATTATAGGATTATTTTTCTTCCTAATGTTTAAATTGAAGATCTTGAGATCATGGTGCGCTTACCAACGGTACACATCGTTGTATATGACACACATCCCAAAACGTAACTTCAGAAAGAACAATCCTAACTTATAAACAAAGGTGCCTAAATGAGAAAATTTAGCATTACATAAGCCGGACAAGCATGGGATGACTTGGCTCTCAAGATCTATTGTGTTGAAGATTGAGAAGAAAAACGGCTCTTCATCGATTGATTCAAAACAATCAATAGTTTAAACATGTGAAATGGAGTTGAGAAGAAAGAATCTTGGGTTGAAAATAAAGATACACTTTAAAGTCTACATATCTTGCCCCATGTAAGAAAATCCAGGGTCTGCCACTTGTAACTTTCTTATGTTGTGCGTTTAAATGGAGGGTGAGGATCCACAATAAACCACTACGCACTTGGATTTGCTCTTATAAGTAGTAGAGCAAATAAAATCTATTCTAAAAGAGAGCAATCAGAGATAACAAGTTTATTACCTAAAACGGCTCTCTGTCAGAGCAAATTAATGGGATGAGAAGCTATATTACCAAATGTAAAAGTTGTAATATCAAATATGCGCTTGGGCCAAAGAGCCAAGAGCCGCTCTCTAGCCGGAAAGAGCTAACCCAAATGCAGATTTAAGAAGCTGAGAACATTTCTCAAAATAATTATATTAGAAAATATAATTAAGGTCGGAGACAATAAGAGTCTAGTAAACCATTAATCCATCTAATATTTTGTGATATTTGCATATGGATCCACTCATGTCTTCTTCCTTCCTTCCTTCAATCAACAAGGTCGCAAAGACAGCAACAGCAAAGAGCAGCCAAACTGCACATTGTAATCGACATATATAATTACTTAAATTTACAGCAACTGAAGACGTAGTGGTGACGAACGAAGAAGACAAGGGTGACGCCTTACCATCCTTCGATAAAGCCTCGGTCACCTTTCTTAGTCGAACGCGGGCAACACGGCTTTTTTGCAGGAGGGTTTTCATTTGGGTATCCTTCAAACAATTGAATGCAGAATCACTCAGATGAAGTTAAAGAGGAAAAAAGAAAAACGGCTTAGTTAAGAGTGTTTGGGAACGTGACACTAGAGCGGGTTTCAATCATTCTAGCAAATCTGCCTTCTGCTCCCCACCGGCTCTCTAGGCGTTTACCAAATGTGCTCCATGCCAGTGCCTTGCTAGAGATACCGTAGGAGAGGGGAACTTTTTCAAACAGGCCCTTAGGCAGCTTATGACATAGCTCTCTACTAGCCCTTGCCACACAGGAGAGTTCACTTGTTTTAGTTGGTTCCGATTTTCTTTTCTAACTCCTTGCAAAAGAGAATTTACCTGCTCTAGCAGCAACCTCTCTGCTCTCTATCCACTCTGACAAGGAGAGAGTAGAGAGGAGGATAGACCTGCTGAACAGGTATATCTTACATAAAATCTTAGTATGCAAGGAGTTATCAAGGAGAATGGGTACCTGCTCAGCAGGTAGCAGGATGTTAGCAAAGAGGATGAGATCCTGCTAAATCAAGTGAACTCTGCTATCTCAAGGGCTAGCAGAGAGTTATGCCATACGCAACCTTAGAATCTGATGAGTGAGGTTATACTTGGAGAAGAACAAACCTTGGCCTTGAAGTTGTATCCACATATTTCTTATTCAACAGCAAGTAGAAGTTTGGGAATTATGTAGAAATCAACTTCAAAAAAAATTTATAAAATTCAAGAAGATAAAAAAGGTGAAAATTTTCTAATGACTAAAAGATATAGTGTTATAAAGGGAGAGACAAGGCTATAATTTACTCAATGTGACTAAATTTCAATATACTCATATGCTCTTCAAACATAGATAACGAAAATAAGTACTAATAAAATTGAAATTCTTTCATGATTTAATTAACGAGTCACTACTTGCACTTGAAATTTTTTCAATTGCACAATTTAAAAAGAAAGATGTTATTTCTGTGACATGTGCCACATGGAACATAATCTATTCCATCTGATCTGAAAGTCGTGATGTAAAAGACTTTAAGAGTCAAACATTGGCATGAAACACAATCTCTTATCATTGATTCACCACAATTAGAGGCTATCATCTGATCAATGGTTGTCGTCATGTTTCATGCCAGTCTTTCACAGTAAAGATCTTTACGATATGCATGTCCCTCAAATCAGGCAGCTTAGATATTATTTCAAGTGGCATAGATCCAAATAAACAGTAACTCTTTCTTTTTAACTTCCGCAATAACACAAATTTTGTGTGCAAGTAGTCACTTCCTCTAATTAACTAGCGAAGTTTGTACATCATTTACCTATTTATTTATTTTGATGCCATAAATTAAAAACTTGCAATATTAATTCAGGAGTATAGATTGATTTGAGATTTTCTTTTTTGTTTTGGTTTTTCCAAATTTTTGGATTTGGTCTTAAAAATTCTTCCAGATCGGAGATATTGGTGCTATAGATATGAGTACAACGGTAAGAAAGTAATTGAAATGAACCCAAGAAAGTTCTTATATTCAACGGTTTTCGAACCGGTTGAACCCTTAGGATTCAACTAGTTGGACTCAACCATTGCCCTAAAAATAAAGGAGGACCATAGATGGTTTCATTTAATAGCATGGCCCTACTACATAGCAGCTCGGGGCCTGGCACTCTAAGGCTTTAAATATAGGCCAATTCTGATACATATCGCTCGCACATGTCGCTCGCTATGTGTTCTAGCCCAGTCGATATATAGGCCATAGGGGTGCTGTCGGGTCGGTTTGGATTGGTTTTGGGGCAAAATTAAAACCGAACCAATAACTATTTGTTTCTATTTTATGAAATCGAAACCGAATCGATAAGGTTCAAAATCGAAACCGAACCGATAGTTATCGGTTCGGTTGGTTCGGTCGATTTTCAGTTTCTAAACTTCAATTTTTTATTTTATTTTATTAGGAAGCCATTTCGAATTCATAAGAGTCAGATCACTGAAGACTCTATAGGTTGTTGCCTATATCGCTAATTCGCTATTTATCATCCAAAAGTAAGTGATTGATCAGATGACTAAGAACATTTTCAAGAAATTAATACACCTATCGGATAGTCCATATCGATGGGCAGATGCACCGATTATTAATACACACTGGTAGGTCTCAACGGCATGAATCCATACAGTATTATAGTCTAATCATTCACATGTAGGCCACCATTCGATAGAAGACAACCCAAAAGTAGAATGTCAAACAACCCTAACTATCAAATTGCATGTCAAATTTTAAACAGTTGATCATAAAATTTTCAACCATCCATTTAGCAATCCTCTGATCTGTGAAATGTCGAGCATTTTTTAAATGCATGATATGGGTTGCCAACATGTATTATCCAGATCGACCAGATTCATGACACATGACCCAGGCAATGCATGAACAAAATCCATCTAAATACATGCATGCAGATAATAGAAAAATCATATCGAGATCACAATAACTTCACAGAACCCCAATCTCAGGCATGCACCACTATCGGTTTCTTATCGGTTCGGTTTCGATTTTTTACGTTAAAACCGAAACTGAACCGATAACTATCAATTTCTATTTTTCGAAATTGAAACCAAACCGATATGTCCCAATACCGAAACTGAACCAAAATTCGGGTCGGTTTGATCGATTCGGGTCGGTTTCTGCACAGCCCTAATAAGCCATAAGGGTGACCATAGAAATTGGCACCATATTTCTGAAATATACTATATGGCCACTATATATATATATATATATATATATATATATGATATGTTTCGATTTTAAAACTTTGTTTTGAACTATGAGTCATAGTTTACCAGGTGGAGGTGGAGGTTGGTCCTTACGCTCTTTCCCCTGTGTTTCTGACTTGGGCATTTTCGAAGAGGAGGTCGAGGTCGGAGTAGATGTGACTATGACGCTTGGGCTTGTTGATAGTTATATAGTCCAGTAAGCATCTTTGAGATATGCTGTATATGTGATTTCGATCCATTTCATGTCCCCCCAACCTTATTCTCTAAAACTGATAGATGCCTTAGTTCCTTTTATTCTTTGTATTTATTTATGGTGTTGGGGAGAATATGCCCCTGGACCTACAGGATGACTTGTGCGCCTAGTCGCTAAATCACATGCCACATGACATGATCTATCCAAAACAAATCCTGTTTTTGGTTAGTCGGTCATGAGATATGTGGTTGAAAAAAAAAAAAATTAAAATTTAAACATTTTTCCCTCCGTTTGATTTGTCAAAAATAAGGTAATTCTCAAAAACTTTGGTGTATTGATTTTCGTTAATTTTGACCACATTTTTAATGATAGAAAAATTATAAAAGCATTTTTTTAAAGAGATTTAATTGACCTTACCTAAGTTTCCGTTGCACCCAACCTTTGCAATAAATACCAAATGACGTCCACGTTATGGTAGAGAAGTCTCTACGCCGGGGCATATAATTCCTAGCCTCTTTATTTATTTCATTACTTTCTACAAAGAAAACAAAGAGAAAGAAAAAGGTTACATGCTGTCATGCTAGATGCTTTGCTTATATTATTTCTCGCTTTAGCTTTAGCAACAATTGGTATTAGTTATCCAACCTGTTGGCAAATGACTTCAAAAAATATTCAGACACGTGTAATTTAAAGAATATGATCTAAAGATCTATAATATCGAAGATTGAGATGAGAAAATATTATATTGTGATTCAAAGTAGTCATCATCTTTAAACTCATGATTAAAACTATTTTAAAAAGCTTCAAATCAAACGATGGAGATGTTTTGTTGTCCCAATGTTTTAGATGAACATGAATCTTCATGGTCTTCAAATCACATTGTACACGTGATGAAATCATATGCCAAATGTCCAAAAAAATACCCATTTTCCATGCTGTTGTAGAACGGATTGGAGAGTACAAGTGAGTACTCTATATGATTAAAAAATTAAGTTGTTATTGGGTACATGACCCTTGTACCAAGGGCCGTGCATAGTTGATACTCGAACTGATTTGTTGAACCCACATCATAAACCCCGTCGATCTAGGTTGTCTACATGGCATAATCAAGGCCATACAAAGATTATGGTCATCAAGAGCCCCATATTTATATTTATTAAAGTAAAACAATTGTACACATCACCAAAAGTGACCCTGTACCCTTCTCATGATACCAATAATAGGGATGTATCACATGGAATCACTACATGACCGTTTGATAGGTGAGCCGAGATTTTAGGATCTATTAATTGAAAGATTGGGACAAAAAGACTTTTCATCATCTAATTCAAAGCAGTCACTAGTGTTAACAGTGGAACTATCATTCACACAGAAAGAATCTTCGATTTTAAATACTGCTATCCTCAAATAGTGAACAAAGGACAAAAAAACGGTTTATGAACCTCTACTGCAAACAACACACCCTAAACGAAAATTATGTGGCAGATTACTATTTGAATATGACAACCAAAATTGACACCAATTCAAAGATGAATGATCATGACCATTTGATCAAGTCTGATGTATGATAGACAATTCGTCCCTAGCATAAATCTCAAGGAGTTAGGTGAGCTGGCCAAGTACCTGCTTCCAAAAGCAAGAGTCTTGAGTTCGAATCCCCTCCCCCCCTTTGAGGCCACCCTAGGGATTTATATTCCGTGCTGACCTAGCATGTGTTAAATTTGGGGTGCATATGTGCCTCTGGGATTAGGCGGGTGCTCTAAGGGGCCCGGATACCCAGGTTGTCAAAAAAAAAAAAAAAATCCATCCTTAGCATGTGTATTGTGTGGCACATGTACTTATTTATCTGGGTTGTTAAAGTGTTTGATCCCCAACTTTTATAGCCAATGGCCAGATAATTGTGGCCATGAGATCTTACAATATGATTAGTGCACTTTAACAACCGATGGCATCGGAAGTTTGTGCATGTCATACAGTCAAACAGATGTGTGAACTGTTTTACCACCCATGATGCGTGGACACCCATTGCATGCAGACTAACTCTTTTCAGAAGGGTCCTAGACTCGTAGGTCTCCTACATACAGGATTCTGTGAAAAGACTGGCTTTTGTAGCTTCTCAAAGTTATAAACAACAGCTATTTGACTCTGAGATCTGTGGAATCATGTGTCCTTCAGATCCAGTGGCTACAATGTGTGGTTTTCAATAGAAAAACGACACTCGACTCTATTGAACGTTCTCGTATGCCTTCTTGTACATGATTTATCCTTGAGAGTTGAAGCTCCGTTTGGATGTTTTCAAGGAAAATGATGGAAATGAATTTAAAGATTGGATTCTGTTTTCGGTGTTTGGATTGTATATTAGCACATAAAATATAGAAGAAGAGCACCATCGTTGGCGTACGTAACACACACCGTACCAAAAATTAGAAATCAAAGGGGAGCACCATCGTGTTAACGGATTGGGTCAAAATTATGGTTGCCGAATAACAAAATTGCAAATGTCTGACCCACCCAATCTAACACTCGAACTGGACCCGATCTTGCACTCAAGCCGACCCAACCCTCGACCTGAAAACCCGACTCCGATAAAGGCCTTTCTCATGCTGGCCCCGACCCAACCCACCCAATCAATTTACAGCCCTAGGTTGACTTTGAGAGAGAGAGAGAGAGAGAGAGATAATGGGATCCGGGAAAGGGAGAGATTTGTAGAGAGAGAATCAGTACGAAAGAGAGATTGTGATCGGAGAAAGAGAGAGATTAGTGGGGAGAGAGAGATATTGTGATCGGGGCATGGTTCAAAATTCTGGCCGATTAATTCAAATTATCGGCCAGAATGTATTGGTTTCGGTCTCAGTAATAAAAATTTGAACTGAAATTTCTGTCAAAATATGTTTGGATGGGAAATTTTCGGCCAAAATTTTGATTCAAATTTTTTGTTTCTGTTGCTCAAAATCGAAAATGAAATAGCTATTTTGATCCTTGGATCAGGGAGTGAGAGAGAGAGAGAGAGAGAGCAATTTGTAGAGAGAGAGAAAATGGGAGAGAGAAGAGAATTATAGAGAGAATCGGGAAGAGAGGGAAAGGAGAGATTTGTAGAGAGACTCGGAGAGGAGAGAGAAAGATTTGTGGACAGATTGAGAGATGAGAGAGAGAGAATCGGGGAGGAGAGAGAGAAAGTTGTAGACAGATAGAGAGTTGGATTCGGGGAGAGAGATTGCAAGAGAGAGGAGATCGCACAGGTGCCAATATTAGAAATGATAAAATCCTACGAAAAATGTTGGATTTTATCCATTCCGCTTGAATGGAAAGCCGACCATTTCCTTTCTACCGATCATGTCTCGTCCTTTGCCCTATCCAAACATAGATTAAGGCCTTGTTTGACAAAATTATGGAAATGATTATTATTTTTTTTTAGGAATAATTAGAGAAACATGCCCAAAAAATAAACCTTTTATCAAAAAAATCGGACTTCAAACATTTAAAAAAAACCGTGCCTTCACAGATTTTGGAGCTTCAGAAAATCGTGAATACCATTTTTCTAAAACGTTTAAGGTCGGATCTTTTTTGCTAAAAAGTTTGTTTTTGAAGCATTGCTTTCTAAAGTGCCCTTTTTTTTATACTCTACATGAGCTTGTAAATAAAAGAACTCATGAGAAGTTTTATTTTTAAAATTTTATAATGGTTTGATTTTAATTTTTTCAGCTGTCTGGCTACATTGTCTAAAATTACTTTCCTAAGGCGCCATTCTTCACACCATGTGAACCTGTAACGTCACCTCATCTCGTCGGGTTAAAATACATTAATCACTTTGAACTAGAAAATGATTTTTTTTTTATCCCAACTTTTTATGAAGATGGGTCTTGAGATCATAGGCATACACTTAATTAGATAGTTTTTTATTCCACATGGGATACATCTCAAACAGTAACTCTAAACTTGTGAGATATACATCAAGCTCAAATACAAATTATGGGTCATTTATTGGAATGGGTGCCACATGAAATAAAAAATCGTCTAATGATATACCCATGATCTCAAGATGCATTATGTGAAAGATTGGGATAAAAAATAATCTCCTTTGTCAGATTCAAAACAGTCAATACATGTTGGCCGGAGGAGATGGGGCGAGGTTATAATTTTACAGTGCAAATAAATAGTACGATTATGAGGTGAGGTTGCATCTAAACCGTCTGATAGAAAGGTCATGATCTACAGATCTACGACGCAACAGAGTGGTGCAAAACTCAATCTCTATCCTATGATTCGATAGAATCAACTGTTGAATCGGATAATGGCTTTGGAATGCATTGAGTCATATGATAAAGATTATGCTTGGTGTCAATCTTTTCACTTATGATCTTTAGATCATGGCCTTCAAATTAAGTGACTTAGATGGTTGGGTTACATTTATTGGCGTCGCTGTATATGGGTACCTTTGTTCACGTCCATGCGTTCTCTGAAAGTGCCCATGTCTCAGATCCCTTGAAGACTATTGATTGCTTTGGATCAGGTGAGGTTGATTGTTTTTTACCCCGATCATCCATAGAATGGATCTTAAGATTATGTAGCACCCATCAAACGATCAGTTTGTGATTCTATGTATCCCTAGTTCCCAAAAAATGGCCCTAAAGTCACATTTGAGCATGATGTGTACTATATGATTGAAGAGTCATTTTTTGGGTATCGGTTATAATGGAAATAAAAAATTGACCGTCAAATTAATGCTCCATGCATCCAAGATCTATTTTGTGGAAGATCTTTGCTAAAAAAATCTCCATTATTTGATCCGAAAAAATAAACATTTTTTTAGGGGTCTGGGACATAGGCACTCTTAGAGAACACGTGGGTGTGAACAGAGAGATATTGAAATGTGTGTCACATCAAAGAAAAAATTGAACATTTGATGATAAGCTCATAGTCTCGAGATCTATTATATAAAAAAATTTGGTGAAAAAAAACTTCGATTCAAACGATTTTAGCATAAAACATCCAATCGATTCAAACGATTTTAACATAAAATATCCGAGTTGCGAAGAACGAATTTCTGGTTGCGAGGGTAATAAATAAAATTCCTCTTTAATGGGAATAACCCATGTCGTGGGCGGAAACGATTTTCAGCCAAATTTTGGTTGTTATCTGAGTTTTTCTTTAAAAAAGCTCTGATTTGTGGGTTTCACATGATTGCCAAACAGCTGAGAGTTTGGGTTTCCGTAAAATCTTCGGATTTCTCAAAATTTTTAGCAAAAATTATTCCACCAAACAAGGCCTAAATGTCTACCGAATATTTTGAAAATTTTCAACCATGAATAAACAATTTATTTCAATGGTGATTCAAGTGTTATTATATCCTCACTCTAGATGGAGTGGAAAAGGATAAAAAAGAGTCAAGAATTAGGTTACTTAGGTTGGGACGTTGCGAAATCACTTCATTCCATTTTTAGGGATTCCTAAGTCATAGCTCACTTTTCTCATGGGAATGTGAACCGATTCGTTAGGAGTAGATAATTTTTTTTATTTTTTACTTAACCTTTTGGATAAATTAATTGATATAACATTATTAATAAAAGTTTAACACAGCTCATTTTAACAACACAGCTCATTTTAGTCACTCCGAACCGGTTTGCCGTTCGGGAATAAATCACTGTATTAAGTAACAATATGTCATATTCAGCCCAAAATCAAAACTCAAGTTGAGCTTAACCTTAGGGTCAACCAAGGTTAGAGTTTAAAGAAAGATGACCTGTACGCTCAATAATCAGATCACATGCCAGGTGACATGATCAATCAAAAACAAATCCTGTTTTGGATTGATCAATCATGAGACATATGATTTAAAATAAAAAATAGTTATTTTTTTTTTGCTTTTTTTACCTCCAATTGATTGGTCAAAGATAAGGTAATATCCTAAGACTTTGGTGCATTGATTTTTTCCAACTTTGATCACTTTTTTAACGGTGAAAAAGTAATAGAAATAATTTTTTTCATTGAATGGGATTCGATCAACCTTGTTTAAGTTGTTATGGCACCCGATCCTTGTGATGGATGCCACATGATGGCTAACTGATGTGGGTGTAGAGATTTCTCTACACCACCAAATTGCTTTTTGCTAATTAAATAATTCATGTTTAGAATACACAACTAATTATTTTCAAAATAAATCTAATTTTATTAAATTTATCTTAAAGTAATAAATTTTGCTAGTTGTTAAATAAAAAACCAAGAGCAAATGATTAAGTTGCCTAAAGCAAAAAGTTAGTCAATAATGTGAAGCAAGGATCAAAATTTCAGCCAAAATGATCGAAATTTTGGTTCAAAATTTAGGTTTTGATCCCCCACAGAAACCGAAATAAAAAGGTTCAGATTTTTTATATGAGATCCAAAATTTTGAATTTCAGTTTCGATTTCAATCGTGCTCGAAACCAAAATTTTGATCCTTGATGTGAAGTGTGAATACAATAGGAGGTTCTTTATTTGATTGGAAAAGAAGAAAAATCAAAGAGGAAAAGTATGGTTCCATTAGTTTGACAAATCAATAAAGGCATTCAGGCCAACCATTTCTTTTAATTTTTCTTTTGAAAATTAGAACATATGCTGTCCACCATCAAAGGTAGATAGAATATCAATCCAAAAAAGATGCCAGAAAAATCTTATGGCTGTCGAGGTGTTCATACCATGCCATGCTATAAAAAAGGCTGGGGTTACTGCGACACCACTTTATCTTATGGTCACCTCACTTAAATAAAGGAAAATTTGATTGACTGTTTCAAGTCAAACAATGGAGATCAAATTTTGTCCCAATTGTCTACACAATAAATCTTGAGATTATAGGCCTACCATCAAACGATCAGATGTTAATTTCACATGCTACACATCCCAAAAAGTGAATGTGATCATAGCGTATCATTAAACGTGATTCGCATTCACTTTTTGGGATGCATGCCGAATGAAATCAACATTCGAGTGTCTGATAGCAGACCCATGATCTCATGATCTGATCTCATGATCTATTGTGTTGAAGATTGGAATGAATAATGATCTCTATTGTCTGATTTCAATTGGGATGAATAATGATCTCTATTTTCTGATTTCAATCGTTCAATAAATTTTTTCTTTGTTTAAGTGAAACATAAAGTGGTGTTATTAATAACACCAGTCATAAAAAATGTTTTTCTTTTCTTTTGACCTTTTCTAGAAAAACGAAAAAACTTAATCTATTGCGTCTAAAATAGAGAATGAAGCAAACTCATTGTGAGGCTACAAAGCACAAGGATAAAATCTTCTATCCTTTTTTTTTTCCTTCTTCTGTTGAGTTTTGAGCAAGCAAAATGAGACACGACAAGCTCGTTTTGATTCCACTTGCCATATCTATGCAGTGACATGTGGCATTTAATTTCATTTTCGAATGGGTTAAGCATTTAGCAAGACATTAATAGCAATTTCAAGACAAGTGGAATAATGGACTTTTATTTTTTAATAAGTGAAAATAAAATTTAATTTTATTGATAAACAAAATTACATCGAAGTTTAAGCATGCTTAGGAAAATATAATTAAGAAAAAAATGTGCGATAACCTGAGCTTAAAGGGACTCAAGAACACTCCGAGTTCCATAGCAACCTCTATCCCGGCCAAATTTGGGACTGAACTTAGACCCTAAACTAGATGAAGAGGGTATAAAAATTAATAAAATAATTAAAGAAAAAAAATACAAAGAAGATAAGAAAGAGAAGAGATGTTGGATGAGACACTATATTGTAAAAATCTTAACGTAATCTCATTAATATTTCTGTGTCTTTAAATAGACTTCCGTTTACATATATATATATATAATCTTAACGTAATCTCATTAATATTTTTGTGTCTTTAAATAGACTTCCGTTTATATATATATATATATATATATATATAACAAAGATAATCTAAGAATCCAAATTTTAACAAACTTCTCTTAAGATATTAATCCTAATCTTAAACTTTAGGTATATATATGCGGACCTTTGAAAAAGGTACGTGCGATTGGTTAAAATTGAAAGTCATCGCCTGTCTATGAAGTTCATCGTTGTCACATCCCGCTCATCTTGTATTTTGTCGGAGGCAGTGGCCCACTAGATCATGTCTATCATAATCTCTCCCAAAAGCAATTGAAGACGAATCATACAACACAAATATCTTTAAAAAAGATTCTAAATAAAGATGATGAGATCGGGAGATTATGATGAGTGCTTATTGGAGGTATTTTCTCTATAAATTATTTTAGAAAAAACAAAGTAGATCGATGAAGGCGTGAACCATTAAAGCTCTGATATCATGTAGAAATTATTTGATATTTTAAAAGTCCTTTAAAAATTATTTATTTTATTTTAAATATTTAAAATAGTGGGGGATTGTTTGATATTTTAAAGTTTTAAATTGTTGCCTTTTTAGTTGGGATTAGTCCCACATCGTGTAAAACAAAAAAGGGGTTTCGGCTTACATATAGGAGCCTTGGCTCAAGGCTTATAGCTTTCACTCAGGGGGCACCAAATTTTGTAGCTTCCACCGCCATGCACCTCATCAGTTACACACTCAAGACGCCGAGCGAGTCGGACGCACGGAGACACGTGGCGTGTGATCTTGAGTGCATTTAGTAATTAAACTTTTCGACAAAAATGTAACTGTGTCTTTACCGTTTGATTTAATTTTCTTACTCTATTTTAAAGAATAGTTTCAAAGTTCTTCCCTTATTTGGTATTCTAGTAGCGTGACCAGATTTACCAAATCTGATCACACGAACAGACACTCGATTTATTGTATCCTGGAAATATTTTTCCGATAACCTGTTGGTGACCACTTGATCGAAGTGGTAGGAGAAAAAATTGGTTTAAAGACAGCGAAATTTCTCATGCTTCGTACTGGATCTGTGTTTATTCTTGCTTCCCGTACCAATTTTTCCAATATAAATTAATAAAATAAAGAAGAAAAATAAAAAGAAGATGAGAAAGGGAAGAGATATTGTACGAGAAACTATATATATTGTGAAAATCTTAATGAAATCTCATGAATCTTTATGTGTCTTTAAATAGACTTCCGTTTACACATATAACGAAGATAACCCTATGAATCCTAATCTTAACAAACTTATGTTAAGATCCTAATCTTAATCATAAACTTTGCTTACACATGTGAGATACAACAAGCTCGTTTTGATTCCACTTGCCATATCTATGCAGTGACATGTGGCATTTAATTTCATTTGTTAAGCATTTAGCAAGAAATGAATAGCAACTCCAAGACGAGTGGAATAATGGACTTTTATTTTTTAATAAGTGAAAATAAAATTTCATCAAAGTTTAAGCATGCCTGGGAAAAATATAATTAAGAAAAAAATGTGCGATAACCTAAGTTAAAAGAGACTCAAGATGTGACAGCGCGGATTTCGGCACCCCCAAACCCGTGCCATCAGCACGATCCTCCATCATGCCCCAAAACTTAGCACGGAACATTGGTATAACAAGCACAATTTAACAAATAAAGCAAATAATTTTATTAAAGCGGAAAACGTTAATATGCCCAATTGGCATACGCAAAAGACAGTTCTACTTTCATGCCACTGCATGAACAGAGAACCGACCCGAACCATCGGTGATAATCAGATCACCCCAGATGGTTCGCCAAAAGAATAATCCAGTATAATTACATTGTTTTGACAAAATAAAGGCTTGACATACCAAGCCGCACTAATCTCTTAAAACTACTCTCTGTCAAAGTACGCAGCAGAGTCACCTAGAAGAAGTCCTCGGGTGGAGACTCCAACTCGTCTCCCGGCGCGTAATCCAAATCACCCGGATCTACGCCCCCCAAAGCCTCAGCTGCTGCTATCAAAGGACCTGCGACGTATAGTCTAAAGGGTGAGCTACATCCTAGCTCAATAGGGAACAAACACAGTGAACATATAAATTAAGACTCACATATATTTCATAATATTCTATGCATGATGTATCTATGCAAGTGGTTGAAAAATAATTTAAAAACTGGTAGTTGCATTCAATTTTACTGGTACTTTACATGTCTCACTTTACTATTGATTTATCATGAATGACACTGAACAGGCCTAAAGCAAAACTTAAATCTTCAACTTAAGTAATCCCCGAGCAATATAGCATCGAGCCCCGATGAGATACCCTTCATCGTCATCTAATTAGACAGTTGTAAAAATGTATTCCCTGGGAATACGACCCAAGCCCCTTTCTCACTAGGCGGCGGGGTTAAATATCACACAACATCCCTGGGATGTATTTACGGTTACGGATAAACCTCCGTACTGGTGTACAGATTCGTCGCCGTACCGGTCACGGATATCCTGCTGCGTCAGTCGTGGGTATCCCGCCACGTCGGTGGGGTATCCTCCAAACCTCAAATAACAAATATAACATGTTCTTTACATATAGTTGTTCACCGTGTAAGTGTGCTATCTTATATCAGTTAGGCCTCAACAGTAATTATTCAATCATATGTATACATCCCTGGGATGTATACATACCCGCATCACATTTGATGCCATTTTTACTTTCTCATCCCCTGGAGATGTCTCAATCTCATTAGATTTACATGTTCTCAATTACTTGCATCACACAGATGCCTTTATCACATTCTTGGTGTCACACACACCCATTTTCACAAGCTTTTCTCAATTTAAAAACAACTTCAATTTGATAATTATATCATTACATACATGCTCTTGAAATTAAAGTAAATGTTCAAGGTGTTCCCTACCTCAAGTCTTAGAAACTCCTAGCATCAAGGTCCCACGCGGCTCCTTGAGCTCATGATCATACGTACTACCATTGGTACAACATAACACATGTAACTCATCACTAAAGATGTAACAAAGAAGGTCCAAGACCCTCCCTGAATCTCAAAGTAAAACTATAAAGTTAAGCAAAACTTTTACAGTCGATTAATCGATTCCCAAAATTGATTAATCGAAATGCAATTCGATTAATCGATTCCCAAAATCGATTAATCGAAACCAAAATCGATTAATCGATTCTCAAAATCAATTAATTGAAATTCAAATTCGATTAATCGATCCCAAATCGATTAATCGAGGTCTCCAACATAAAGCAGTCGATTCTTAAATCGAGTGGTCGAATTTCTAAAATCGATTAATCGATCCCAAATCGATTAATCGAAATCCAAAATCGATTAATCGAAATCCCAATTAGATTAGTCGATTTCCCCAGGCTTCATTTCTCTAGTGGCTGGAGGTACCCAGTCGATTTCAAAATTGACTAATCGAAATCCAAATCGATTAATCGAAATTTATTTCGATTAATAGAAATCGGGCTTCCATGACTTTTCAACTTCTGGCCCAAAATCGATTAATCGAACTCCCATTTCGATTAATCGATTTGGCCAGATTTAGCCTCCTTCCGGGCTGTTCTTCTAAATCTCTATCATTTCTTTCCTATGCCTTTAATCTATCCTTCTAAGCATTTTTGACAGAATTTAATCATCCTACATGTGACAGCCCGGATTTCGACGCCCCGAGACCCGTGCCGTCAGTGGGCTGGCACTAAGGCCGAGCCCGGGAACGGATCATATCGCATCACAACATGCACAGCGGAATCTAAGCAGAACCAATTCCAACTCGTAGCACAAGCAATCTCAAAACAACAAAAACAGATGATTCTAATTCCATAAAAGCCTTATGGGAAAAGAACCATTGAGAACCACCGGTAAGGACCTTTCCTTATCGAAACATGGTTCAACAAGATATCAAAACTAATATTTAGGATTCATCTCTTTACAACAAAAACGAGACAAAAATATTAATTCATCACTCAGGGCCAGACCTACCCAGGTGTAGCACAAAGGAAACAATCCTCAGGATGGGGCTCCTCAAGGTCCTCGTCGGGGGAGTAGTCCAAATCTTCCTTCTCCGGAATCTCTGCCTCAACGCCTTCACCTGAACCTGTGACATTAGTAAAGGAATGAGCTTCATCCAAGCTCAGTTGGGAAATATCTTATAGCATGCTTATCAAAATATCAAACACATATCTTATGACGTAATGAAAATGAAACAATCTTGAACACATGCGAAGTGGTGATTCTCATAACCTTAACACACACATGCAATGCTGATGGTTTCATGAACATGCTCACATTTCCAATCTGACATAAGAAGAAGAAACTTAAAGATGATTTACTTAAAGTAATAGAATGAGGAACTATAGCCTCAAGCCCCCGATGGAATACCCACCATCGTCACTCACATGAGTCATATGCACATATATCCAAGGTCCCATAGAGTTGGACACTTGGCGAGCAATTACGGTAAATGCGATAGGAGTAACATAGCACATACACATATCACACAAAGGGTGTACGGATTGGCCGCCGTACCGGTCACGGATATCCTGCCGCGTCAATCACGGTTATACCGTCGCGTCGGTCGGGTATTCACATAACCTTAAATCGTAATTGCATACATATAGTTTATCGCCGTGTACAGTGATAATCATAGCTTATGTCAAAACCGGAATGAAATGTGAAGGTCTCACATACACATGTCACAAAGGATCTCAAAAATTTCATAAACTTCACATGTTTTCAAATCACACGTGTCACATGCCTCATTAGTTTGAATTCATATACGAAAATCATACGGTCAAAGCAAAACGTATCACATGCCTCATTAATTCGAATTCATATGCGAAAATTGTATAGTCAAAGCGGAAAATACATCACATCATAACACGCGTGTTAACGAAATCAATATACATGATATCAAGTTTTCCCTACCTTACAGATCAGACTCGTGCTTGCTCAAGCCTTCACAAAGGGTTAGGTCCTCCTCAAACACGAAGCTTACCTATACATGATCATTTTTATTTATTAGAACGAGGCAAAACACATTGCCAAAAGTCCCCGTGAAATCTCACAGTCACAACTCACCAAACGCTGAAATCTGGGAATTTCGATCCATCGAATCCCTGTTTCGATCGGTCGACCTCTCCCAGAATTACCAAGTGTATACTCATTCTATCGGACGAGTTTTTCTTGTCGATCGAACGAAAGTAATTCGATTGATCGAAACAAAATTCGATCGGTCGAATCCCTCAGAAGCCATTTCATCCTAACACAGCTCGATCGGACGAATCCCAATTCGTTCAATCGAATACACATAATTCGATCGAACGAATCTAATTCGTTCGGTCGAATTCTCACAACAATTTTTCTAGCGTTATGTTTCTATACGAATCGTTCGATCGAACTACAGGTTCGATCGATCGAAAACTTTTCGTTCGATCGAATTAAATTTCGATCGAACGAATTTTTCAGAATTTCATTTTTTTTTTCCATTTTACTGACATTTCGATCGATCGAGCCAAAATTCGATCGATCGAAATGAGCAGATTTAGTTTAATTTTAGGTTTTTCACTCCCAATCACTTTTCACTTTGAATCCATCTCAATTCTTATGATCCTCACATGGATACACACTAATTCAACTCCACACTACGGATCTAAAACAATTATTCACACTCCTTACCTTGCTTTCAAACGAATCCTCTTCCTTGCTTTTAAGAACAGTTTGGGTTCTTCTCCGAGTCACAGCAGATCAATCCGATCCTAGATCGAGCAGCTGCCTCCCTCCGTGCTAACTGATCGATCTCATCAATCACGGGCACTCAATGCCTTAAGGTTATCCTCTCTCTTCTTAATTCTCACCCACAAGCATTTAATATGAAATTAAATGCCCTTGGTTTCCTTTTATACATTAGCTCTTCTACTTGAGTGTAAAACAGCTACACCGAAGGGACGTGTGTGAGGGTTTCAAACTCCCACATCCAGTCTACATAAGATCAATCCGGTCCATTGGATTTGATCTATAGACATTACATTATTGTTAAAGGGGGTCCTCAGTGCATGATTCGTCGGCACACACACCAAGTCTTACGAATCATGGCCCAAAAAGGTTGGGACGTTACACTACATCTATGCATTAACTTTAATTTAAAACTTACCTCAAAAATCCCTTCAAGGGATATATTTGTTGGGTTTGATGGCTAGGGTTCTATCACTTGCTTCACGATCTCAAACGTTTTGAATCCGTCAATGAATGCTCTTATCTACCCTTTGATTTGCATTCACCCCCCTCCTCAATAACTCGTCTTTACTTCTCTCTCTCTCTCCTCTTAACTCTCCCTTCAATAGTTCAAACAAAAGAGAAATAGGGTTACTAAACCCTTATATCCCTCTTGTCTTGGTGTTAAGCACATACACCTAGATAGGTGTATGTGACTCCAGATCTTCACTACACTCCACCCACTTACCTCATATTCACATCATATCCGTTCATCTTTTCTCGAGTCAACTAGTGAACTCCTACTTGGTCAAACTTGGTCAAATTTATGACTAGTCGGGCATGGATCCCGAGGTCACTGTTTAACACAATTTTTTTCGGGATATTACACAAGAACACTCCAAGTTCCATAGCAACCTCTACCCCGGCCAAAATTGGGACCGAACTTAGACCCTAAACTAGATGAAGAGGGTGGAGAAATTAATAAAATAAAGAAAAATAAAAAGAAGATAAGAGAAGAGATGTTGGACGAGAGACTATATTGTGAAAATCTTAATGTAATCTCATTAATCTTTATGTGTCTTTAAATAGACTTTCGTTTACACATATAATGTAACATCCCGAAAATTCCATGCTTAAATAGTGTACCTCGAGAAGTGTGCCCGACAGGTCACTTGTCGAAACGGGTCAACGTTGACTTGGCTGACTTACTTAGTTAGCTTACGTTGGCTATGTCGTGTGTGAAATGTGGAGTATGGGGGTAATAAAAGTAAGTTGATTGGGATATGTACATACCTAGTTATGTATGTGTGTTTTGCACCCAATAAATGAAGGGAATTATAAGAAGGAGAAGAATTTATTTCTCCTTAGTTAGGTTGTTGTGAAATTAAGAGGGAATGAATGGGAGGTGTATGATTTGGTTGTGAAATTGAGGGCTGTGTATTTAATGCGTATGATTGAGTGTGAATCGTGGAGCTTACAGATCAGAGCCTTCGTATTGGAAGGAGAATTGAGATTTGGGATTTATGAAACCCTTGTTGTGATAAGAAGCTCGGGATCAAGGGATCCGATCAACTAAAAAGGTAAGCTAAATTATTTGTGAAGATGTGTTGATTATACTATTAATCTAGCTACTAAGGATGGATGAAATGAGTTAGAAGGAAGTAGATGTTGAGGAGATGAGTTCTACAGGATAGAACTCGATCTATTCTGAAAATGGGCAAAACCGATCGAACCGAATTAGTAACCGTTCGATCGATTTTTGCCAAAGAGTAAAGAAAGAATAATGCAGAGTTCTGGAGAAATCGTTCGAACGAATTAAGAATCGTTCGATTGATTTGGAAAATCGTTCGAACGAAATTTAAACCGTTCGCTCGGTTTTGGCCAAAGAAGAAAGAAGTGAAATGCTGATTTCTGAGGAAATTGTTCGAACGATTTATGAATCGTTTGATCGATTTGGAAAACCGTTCGAATGAAATTAAGATCGTTCGATCGGTTTTGCTGCAAAATAAAAATAGGTGTAAAGGATTTCTGAGGAAATCGATCGAACGAAATAAAATCGTTCGATCGATTTCGGGAATTCGTTCGAACGATTTAAATTTAAAATTGTTCAATCAATTTTGGGAATTCGTTCGAACGATTTAAAATAATTCGATCGATTTTCCAAACCGTTTGATCGATTTAAGAATCGTTCGATCGGTTTGGGCTAAATCAGGATTTTATTAGGTTTTACTTATGAGTTGTTTATAAGTTAGGTTTAGGCTTCTAAATCTAATATTTTTACACCAATTGTGACATGTTGCATATATTTGGCCATACCTAGGTTGAGACGGACCTTAGGGTGGCTATGGCTAGCTCTAGGGCTGTCAACGGGCCGAGCCAGGTTTGGGCCGGTTTTTTTTATAGGCCCGTTTTTTTTAAAAAATATAATGGAGGCCCGAACCTGGCCCGATAGCTATCCGGGCCTGGCCGGGCTCAGCCCGTTTTTTAATTTTTGTAGCCCGAACCCGGCCCGAAAAAACCCGGCCCGTAAAAATCGGGCCAGTAAAAACTTGGCCCATTATAAATTGGGTCAAAACCTCGGTATCTAGCCTGAGTTCAAGCCCATATTAGGGCCGGGTTTTTAATAAATTTTTTAAGCTCTATCCTGTAACTTTCTTTCAACAGTTTTTTTTAAAGCTATAATTATTATAAAAATAAAACATTTAACATTCTTAGAAATAGAAAATTGAATATCTCATACCACCATGGGCGGATGGGCCTATAGGCTATGGCTATGTTCTTAAAATTTAGAAATTATACAATTATAAAAATCACAAATTACAATTATGAAAATGTAATCAACATAAAAATCTCCAATCACTTCCATGCATCTCCTTTCCAATCATTCTCCATGAAAATCAATAACCTGTAAAACAAAAAAATATACAAGCATTAGAATTTTAAAACTTATATATTATATAAAAATTACACAAAATAATAAGATATCCAGCCCATCAGGGCCATCACATCACATGCCAATATGTCACCTTTGGACCTTTGGGCCATGGGCCTATAACTATGTTATTAGAATTTAGAAATTATACAATCATAAAAATCACATATTACAATAATAAAATTATAAACTCCATAAAAATCTCCAATAGCTTCCATGGATCTCCTTTTTAATCATTTTTCATGAAAATTTACATGTTCAATAACCTGCAAAATAGAAAATATACAAGCATTAGAAGTTTAGAACTTATACTTTATATAAATTATAAACACAACTTATATAATTATATTCGAAGAAAATTAATCTAAAAAAAACTCATAATCCTTCATTCTCATCTACATCAACAACACTACCATAATCATGACGTATCATATCTTGACCACAAATTAGCATTTCTACTGTCTCCGAATGTGAGGAACTTCTAGTTTGATCAAGCACCCTTCCTCTGGTACTAAAAACGGATTCCGAAGCAACCGTTGAAAGGGAAATAGGCTAATACATCTTGTACAGTTCGAGAAAGAATTGGATATGTAGTTGAGTTAATTTTCCACCATGCTAAAATATCAAAATTTTTGGTTTGAGGCTATTGTGGGTTCTCTAAATATAAGTCTAATTCAAACTTTGTTCCTAAAGTAGCCGACCCTTTACGCTTATTCTTATTTTTAAATTGTTGCCACAATGAAAAAACTTGAGGACCACCCTCATTGATTGGAATACTCGGAGGTAATTCACAATTATTACCATCATCATTGGAACCAAATTTAATATTATACTCATCAAACATGATTGTCAAATCACCGAGTACATTCTTCATATGTGTATCACCATTCTCTTCATACAAAATACCAAAACCAAAGCCCAAATATTCCATTTTAAATTGAGGATCTAAAACCACCGCAATTGAGAGAAGTAAAGAATATTTTTTCTAATATTTATCAAATTTAGCTAGCATTAACTTAGCCATATTATGAGCCCACGTAACCTTTTCATCCATCATTTGTTTTTTAAGTTGTATATAAACCTCAATTACTTGATGAAAAAATAAATGAACAGTTGGATAATTAGTACTGGAAAAAATATTTGTAACTTCAAAAATTTTTTTCAAATAACCAAAAAGGGCTTCAACATTAACCCAATCTTCAACTGATGGAGCCCATTGATAGCTTGAATCGTGCTCTTTTAACCAAGCAAACCCATCTCTAAATGAAAATGCAGATTTAACCATTAGATATGTAGAGTTCCATCGGGTTGGGACATCTAGAGATAATCCTCCAGAAATATGCCTAGCATTCGCTTTGACCCAAATATTAAAATTTTGTTGGCAGGATTGTGATGATTTAATACTTAACGCTCTCCCTAATATTGAAAATGGTATCTTTAATGGCTTTCAACCCGTCTTGTACAATCAAATTGAGAATATGGGCGGAACATCGAACGTGAAATAACTTACCACCCATTGGAAGTAAGTTCCTTCTAGTAAGATGCTCTCTTAAAAATTTAGCCATATTTTTATTATAAGATGCATTATCTAACGTTATAGCAGAAATTTTATGCTCTAATTTCCATTCAATAATACATGATAAAATATGATCAAAAATAACTTGACCCGTGTGAGGACAAGGGATCAAAGGGAAGTTAATCACACGATTTTGCAAATTCCAACTCTCATCAATGAAATGGGCAGCTAGACACATATACCCAAGTGTTTGATTTGAAGTCCAAATATCCGAAGTAAAGCTAATCTTTCTTGGTATTTTTTAAAATAAGTTACACAATTTTACTTTCTCTTTTTTGTAGACTTCAAAATAGTCTTTTTTAATTGTATTACGAGAGACCATTTTATGTTTGGGTTGTAGACCTTTACATAATCAATAAACCCTACGTGACTAACAAAATTAAATGGTAATTCATGCAAAATTATTATCCGAGCAATTAGCTCACGAATTTTACTTTGGTCAAACTTATAGTTACCAACTCCTTTTCCATCCACACACAACTATTATTGTTTACTATAATTGTTATCTCCCTTTAATTTTGGACAAGTTTTTTCGACATGTCTTTTTAAATGGCTAGTTCCATTAGGAATACTTTCAGCGACTAATTGTGTCTTACAAAGCTTACATTCGGCTTTGAGGATTCCCCCCACTATCACTTCATTAAAATAACTCCAAGCAGTAGACGTCCTTTTCCTTTTTTTACGATTAGGGCATTCATTGGGGTTTAAAGTAGAGGGGGTCGGAATCGTTAGATCAACGGGCATTGTGGAGGGAGAGGGACCCACACCACCTGCTGGTGATGAGTTTCCTTCAAGGGGAGGACTCATAATGATATCAACATCATTGTCCACCGCCTCTATCTCCTCGATGTCATGATCCTCAAATAGATCAAAAGGATTTGACATATCTAATACAAGATAATAACTGATTTACAAAAATAACTAAATAAAATTATAATTATCAGACAATGAGGCAGATCAAACAAAAAGATCAGGCAGAAATTATAATTGATTTAAACTGATTATGCAGATTACTAATTAATCATAAAATAATCACAAAGATTATTACTTACTGACTTAAAATTGATTTAAACTGATTTAGACTTAATCAGGCAGAAACTAATAAAACAGATTTAAAAAAAAAACAAATTGATTAATAAAAAAAAAAAAAACTAATTAATTAGGCAAAAATTAAAACTAATTAATTAGGCAGAAATTAATCAGACTAATAAAACAGACTAATTAATCAGACAGAAACTAATAAAACAGATTTAAAAAAAAAGCAGACTCATTAATAAAACAGACTGATTAATTAAAAAAAACAGACTAATTAATCAGACATAAATTAAAACTAATAAAGCAAACTAATTAATCAAGCAGAAACTAATAAAATAGATTTTTTTTAAAAAACAGACTGATTAATAAAAAAAAATAGACTAATTAATCAGGCAGAAATTAAAACTAATAAAATAGACTAATTAATCAGGCAGAAACTAATAAAATAGATTTTTTAAAAAAAATAGACTGATTAATAAAAAAAAAAAACTAATTAATCAGGCAGAAATTAAAACTAATAAAACAGACTAATTAATTAGGCAGAAACTAATAAAATAGATTTTTTTAAAAAAACAGACTGATTAATAATAAAAAAAACAGACTAATTAATCAGGCATAAATTAAAACTAATTAATTAGGCAGAAATTAATCAGACTAATTAAACAGACTAATTAATCAAACAGAAACTAATAAAACAGATTTAAAAAAAACAACAGACTCATTAATAAAACAGACTGGTTAATAAAAAAAACAGACTAATTAATCAGACAGAAATTAAAACTAATAAAACAAACTAATTAATCAGGCAGAAACTAATAAAATTGATTTTTTTAAAAAAACAGACTGATTAATAAAAAAAATAGACTAATTAATCAGGCAGAAATTAAAACTAATAAAACAGACTAATTAATCAGGCAGAAACTAATAAAATAGATTTTTTTTTTTAAATAGACTGATTAATAAAAAAAAATAGACTAATTAATCAGGCAGAAATTAAAACTAATAAAACAGACTAATTAATTAGGCAGAAACTAATAAAATAGATTTTTTTTTTAAAATAGACTGATTAATAAATAAAAAAACAGACTAATTAATCAGGCATAAATTAAAACTAATTAATCAGGCATAAATTAATCAGACTAATTAATCAGACAGAAACTAATAAAACAGATTAAAAAAAAAATAGACTCATTAATAAAACAGACTGATTAATAAAAAAGAATAGACTAATTAATCAGACAGAAATTAAAACTAATAACACAGACTAATTAATCAGGCATAAACTAATAAAATAGATTTTTTTTTAAAAACAGACTGATTAATAAAAAAAAAACAGACTAATTAATCAGGCAGAAATTAAAACCAATAAAACAGACTAATTAATCAGGCAGAAACTAATAAAATAGATTTTTTTTTAAAAATAGACTGATTAATCAAAAAAAACAGACTAATTAATCAGGCAGAAATTAAAACTAATAAAACAGACTAATTAATTAGGTAGAAACTAATAAAATAGATTTTTTTTTAAAAACAGACTGATTAATAAAAAAAAAAATAGACTAATTAATCAGGCATAAATGAAAACTAATTAATCAGCCATAAATTAATCAGGCAGAAATTAATCAGACTAATAAAACAAACTAATTAATCAGGCAGAAATTAATCAGACTAAAAATTTAGACTAATTAATCAGGCATAAATTAAAACTAATAAAACAGACAGATTTAAAAAAAAAAATAGACTGATTAAGAAAACTAATAAAACAGACTAATTAATCAGGCAGAAATTAAAACTATAATGATTTAAACTGATTTAAGTAGGATAAATTAATTTAAACAGATTTTAAAAAGAAATAGCCAGATTAATAAATAATCAGAGATAAAATTAATAAAACACTTAAACAGAAAAAAAAAAACTGATTTAAAAAAATGGATTAAAAAAAATTAACTTAAAAAAAAAAGACTAATGCATTGATTTATAATAATAAAAATAATAAACTTATTGAAAAATGGCAACTGGCAACTAGCAAGTCGATGGTGGTGGATCGGTGGTGTGCGGCCTGGTAGTGGTGGGGCGTCGAGCACGGATTGAAAGTTGAAACCCTTGCAGTCTGCTCGTTGGTGGCTGGGAGCCTAGGAGAGAGAGAGATGGTCGTCGGCTAGGATAGAGATGGGCGTCGACTGGGAGAGAAATGGCTTATCGGCCGTCGGTGGTCGGCCGTCGATGGTGAAGTAACCCTAGGCCTAGGGGCTAGAAAGAGAGAGAGAGAGAGAGAGAGAAGAAGAGACCACAGTTGCTGTGGGGATTGCAAGAGAAGAAGAGTTTTTTTCTTTTTTGAGAGGAGAAGAAGAGTTGCAGAGATTGGACTTTAGAGAAGAGGAGAGTGCTACGATTGGGATTGTAAGAGGAAGAGGAGAGAAATGAGAATGAAACCCTAGTTCCCAAAGCCCCCTTATATAGCTAAAATAAATGAATAAACTAATAAAGGGGGTAAAATGACTTATTTACCGCCCTTATTAATCCGTTGAATCCTTTGAATGGTAGTATCGTCGGGGCAAGGGCGTAAATTTACAAGGCTGGGCCGGGCCGGGTTCGGGACGGACTTATTGGCCCGAAAATTTAAAGACATACTTGGGCCCGTTTATTTTCTACTTTGTAGCCCGGACCCGGACCCGTTTCTTATCCGGGCTTAGCCCGGCCACGGCCCGTTTAATAAATGTGTTAAATCTTAGGCCCGAACCTGGCCCATCCGAGCCGGGCCCGGGCTAAAACTCGGCCCGTTGACAACCCTAGCTAGCTCAGATTGAGGGATCTGTGGATTTAATTTGCGTATGAGGTAGGAAATATTCTGAACTTGTACACTTGATTATAAAAGCATGTATGTAGTGATGTTTTATGTATGCATAACTGTTTAAAGCATAGTTAAGTGCATGTGCTAAAATGTCAAGATAAATATGTGAAATTAATATGTGTGTGTGCGTGCACGGAAATGAGAAAATAATGAGCATAAGAATTGAGACATCCCAGAGATGTATATGTGAACTGGGCATCTAAGTGATGCATGTGAATGTGTGACATCCCAGGAATGTAGAGTTAACGAGAATATGCACGTGATGTGAAAGTGCATAAATGGGATTTAAACAGGCTTTGAATTATTAATATTTAGCATAATTACACGATGAATAACTATATGTAGTTGTACAATTGATTTAAGGTTTGGATAATACCCCACTGACAAGGCGGTATACCCGTGACTGACTCAATAGGATATCTGTGACTGGTATGACGGCCAATCCTTATACCAGTAAGACATCCTAGGGATGTATATGAGTTATGTGCCCCGTCGCCTATGTAAAAGGGACTTGAGTTATATCACATGAAAAATAGTCTGATTGGACAACGATGAAGGGTATTCCATCGGAGCTCGATGCTATATTGCTCAGAGATTATTTAAGTTAATTGATTTAAGTCATGAGACAAGCCCTGTTGCAATATGAGAACCAGTTGAGCGTAAGAGGTCATGTGTAGTGTAGCAAATGCATTCTGTTCATTCTTCTAGTATCTCAAACTATTTTCTAACTGTATTATATTGATGAAATCATGCTTCAATTATGTCGTGAAATGTATGTGAGTAAGACAGATTTACATGTTCAGATATCTTTCCTATTAAGCTAGGATGTAGCTCACCTTTTTGACTATACGTCACAGGTTTTGAGATTGCGACTACATCTGGTGACGTCGATTCCGAGGACTCGGATTACGTTCTGGGGGAGGAGTCTGAGCCCCCTCCTGAGAAATTCTTTTAGAAGACCCTTTGTGTACTTTGATAGTTATTTTGAGAGAGATTATACGGCTTGATATATCCAGCCTGTTTTGTAGGGATAATGTAATTATGTGAGATATTTTTTTGTCGAACCATCTGAGGTGACCATTGATACGTCATTGATGGTTCGAGTTGGTTCTCTTGCCCATGTAGTGGCATGAGATTAGAATTATCTTTTGGGTTATATATTTTGGCTTAAATTATAGAACTGAAAATTTAGTTAAGTACTTGTTCTTTTGTACATGCTTTACTTATGGCTGTATGGATATACCAAATGTTTCGCGTATGTCATTGGAGCACGACCTCAAGGGTTGTGCCGATGGCACGAGTTTCGGGGTGTCAAAATCTGAGTTTTCACAGTTGGTATCAAAGTATTTTCTTTTGAATTTCTTACAAGTCTTAGATTTTGACATAGTGTAGGGATCTTCTGCTAATGAAACTTTAATTTCATGTGCAAAGCATGATGTCTTCTAGAGGAAGGGGTCGACCTAGACGTAGCCAAAGTAGAAATTTGAGAAGTGAGGATGAATTCCTTGTGGGGTCTAGTAGAGACCAAAGGAACCCGCATGATGGGAGAGATAGGAGAGGTGACACTATGGATCGAATGGCGTTGGCCATGGAAGCTATGGCCGCCGCAATGGCACAACAAACGCAACAGACTATGTTATTGGCTGAGCAGACCGCATTATTGGCGGCCAATAATGTCAATCATCAACAGCCACCACCACCACCTCCTCTAGCATTGTTGCCCTCGTCATTCGTCGATTTTAGGAGATTGAGCCCTCTTAGTTTCCATGGGCAGATAGATCCGTTGGAGGTGGAGAAGTGGTTGAATCAGATGAAAAAGATTTTGGATAGACTTTGAAGTACAGAGGATGAGAAGGTAGGCTGGGCCTCCTTCCAGCTTGAGGGAGATGTCGATCCCTAGTGGAAATCGGTATTGAGAAAAAGAGAAATTGAGAACCCTCACCGTCTATGGACATGGGCAAAATTCGTTAGGGAGTTCAATAGGGAGTACTTTCCCAAGCAGGTGAGAGTACAGATGAAAAGGGACTTCACTAATCTATAGCAAGGAAGCATGACGGTGTGAGAGTATGGGGTGGAGTTTACACAATTATCACGATTCGCACCTGAGTTAGTGCCACCGAATTAATGAAGGCCAGTAAGTTTGAGGAAGGCCTGAGGCCGAACGTCCGAGATAGAGTTTCTATATTTAAACTTGAAAACTATGCGGACGTGATGGGAAAGGCGATAGTGGTTGAAAGGGATATTAATAATATGTACAAACAAGAGATCAGCAGGATACAGGTAGAACAGTTTAGAGGAGAGTGGGTGAGTATGACTTGGGGAATAAAAAGCTCCAGTTCCTAGATAAATTTCTTACACGAATTATTCCAGGCCACCTATACCTACCTTGGCGGGACCGATCAGATATGAGAGCCCTATTGCCACCACGGAAGTCTCAGTTACTCAAGCTTTCTCACGGGCAACTTCTTCTACACCAAATGAGATTGGTGCCAAGTGTGGCAAGTCTCACAAAATATCTAATTATAGACGAGGAATTCGGGGATGCTATAAGTGTGGGAAGATAGGCCACATGATTCGGGATTGTCCAGAAATGAACAAGGGGAGAATGGCTTTCGCTTCCATACCGAGACAAATACAACCAAAGAAGTTGGTTGTGCCAGGCAGGGCCTATGCAGTTATGGCTCAGGATACTTAGAACGCCAATGATATCATACAAGGTAAAACTTTAAATGAGATGATTGACACATTGCATCAATCGCATTGAATTCATAAATTTTAGATAGAAAAGGTGTACTTATATAGATTGCCTATGTAGAATTGTCTGATCAAATTGATTTCATGTTTTGATATATGCATAAGTAGGCTGCTAAAATGTATGTGCTCTATAGGTACTTTACAAATGTATGGAAGGGAGAGTGACGTAGCATATGTGGCATCAGTGTTGATAGACTTAAGGTCTACTCATTTATTTATTACTCCTCGATTTGCAAAGAAGATGGAGGTCAACCTAGAGACATTGGATTTTATCTTGGCAGTGTCTATTCCAACTGGAGAATTGGTTGACATGGACTTGGTCTGTAGGTCGGTGATAGTGACCATTAGAGATGGGGACCTCTTTGAACTAGCAGCAAACTTAGTTCTGTTGAATATGTAAGGATTCGACGTGATTCTTGGCATGGACTGGTTGTCAACTTATTGTGCAACGGTTGATTGTAAGAATAAAGTGGTTATCTTTAGACCAAATACAAGGAGATCATTCTGATTCGTAGGGGTGAGAACGAAGTTTCTGCCACTTGTGTTTGCCATTAGAGCCGAGCGTTTGATTAGAAATGGTTGCAGTGGTTGCTTGACATTTTTGAAGGAAGACAAGGAAGGGAAGAATGTCATTTATGAAATTTTAGTTGTACGTGAGTTTGAAGATGTCATTTTGGAAGAGTTGTCAGGATTACCTCCTGATCGAGAGGTGGAGTTCGCCATCGACTTAGCACCTGGAATGGAGCAGGTTTTTAAAGCATCATACCGAATGGATCCTGTCGAGTTGAAGGAATTGAAAGAGCAGTTACAAGAGCTCTTGGATAAGGGGTTTGTACGATCGAGTGTGTCTCCTTGGGGAGTGCCGGCCTTGTTTGTCAAGAAGTAGGATGGGTCGATGAGGCTATGCATCAACTATCGCCAGCTAAACAAACTAACCATCAAGAATCGATATCCATTGCCTAGGATCGACGATTTGTTTGATCAGCTGTAAGGAGCAAGATATTTCTCCAATATCGATCTGAGATATGAATACCATCAGCTGAGAGTCAAGGTAGAGGATATCCAGAAGATGACATTCAGAATGCGATACAGACACTACGAGTTCTTAGTGATGCCGTTTGGTTTGACGAATGCATAGATGTTGTTTATGGACTTGATGAATCGGGTGTTTAAACCATACCTAGATACTTGCATCCTAGTATTCATCGACGACATTCTGATATACTCCAAGTCAAAGAAGGAACATTTGAGAATTGCTCTACAAACTCTGCATGAACACCAATTGTATGCTAAGCTCAGTAAGTGTGAGTTTTGATTGGAGAAAGTTAGCTTTTTGGGATATGTCGTCTCAAAAGAGGGTGTCACAGTAGATCCAGCTATGATCGAGGCAGTGGTTCAATGGGAACAACCAAAGATGGTAACAGATATATGTAGTTTCCTTGGTCTAGTTGGGTACTGTCGACGTTTTGTGGAGGGATTTTCAAAAATATCGGATATCAGGACCGCTAACGTGGCTCACAAGGAAGGATGTGAGATTCGAGTGGACTAAAGCGTGTGAAAATAATTTTCAAGAATTCAAGAAAAGGCTCACTTCAGCTCCAGTGCTAGCAATTCCTTCAGGTAGTGGAGGTTTTGCGGTGTATAGCGATGCTTCTCACAGCGGTTTAGGCTACGTGCTCATCCAACATAAGAAAGTGATTGCTTATGGGTCGAGGAAGCTGAAAGATCACGAGAAGAATTACCCGACACATGACCTAGAACTAGCAGCGATCATATTTGCATTGAAGATTTGGAGACACTATTTATATGGGGAGACCTTTGAGATCTTCACTGACCATAAGAGCCTCAAGTACTTATTTACACAGAAGGAATTAAATATGAGGCAGCGAAGGTAGATAGAGTTTCTCAAGGATTATGATTGCTCCATACAATATCACTCAGGTAAAGCTAACGTTGTAGCAGATGCATTGAGTCGTAAGGGTTCGGCTCAGTTAGCTAGCCTTGTGATGGGAATGCACAGGTAAAAATTATTTGAAGATCTGTCATTGTATGATGCAAAGATCGAGGTGCAAGCTTTAGGGGCTTTCTTAGCCAACGCCACGATGAGACCGACGATTTTTGTGCATATTCACGAGCTACAGATGAAAGACTTAGAGTTAGTCAAAATTCGATAAGGTGTGACTGAAGGCACCAAACCGGACTTCTCTATAAAGGAAGATGGTTCCTTACTATTCAGGGGACATCTCTGTATTTCAGTTGATGCTGATCTGCGACAAACTATTCTAGACGAGGCTCATAAGTCGAGATATGTGATTCACCCCGGTAGCAGCAAAATGTATCAAGATCTGAGGAAGAGTTACTGGTGGAGAGGTTTGAAGCGAGATGTAGCTGAATACGTGTTAAGGTGTTTGACATGTCTGCAAGTGAAAGTAAACCATAGACACCCTGTCGGATTGTTGCAACCTCTATCGATACTGGAGTGGAAATGGGAATCAATCTCCATGGATTTCATAGTGGGATTGCCGCGGACAGCGAAAAGGTACAATATAATTTGGGTGGTCGTTGATCAACTAACCAAGTCAGCTCACTTTTTACCCTACAACACAACGTATACGGCTGGAAGACTCGGAGATTTGTATATGAAAGAGATTGTACGTTTGCACGAGATTCCCACCAGCATCGTCTCTGATCGTGACCCATTATATACTTCAAAATTTTGGTAGAAATTTCAAGAAGGCATGGGTACTCGATTGGACTTTAGTTCGGCGTTCCATCCACAGACTAATGGGTAAACAGAGCTAGTAAATCAGGTGATAGGAGATATGCTCAGGGCGTGTATGCTTGAATTATATGGATCATGGGATCAACATCTACCCTTGATCGAATTTGTATACAATAATAGTTTTCAAGCGAGCATTGGAATGGCGCCTTATGAAGCTCTCTATGGAAGGCGGTGTCGAGTACCAATCAACTGGGAAGAAACAGGTGAAAAGTTTATACTGGGTCCGGAGTTACTTGAAGATAATGTCATAATCGTTTGTATGATAAGAGAGAGACTTAAATCGGCTCATAGCAGACAGAAGAGCTATGCCGACATCAAAAGGACGACTGTGAACTTTGCCGTTGGCGATCATGTGTTTGTGAAAATATCACCCATGAAAGGTGTGATGAGGTTTGGGAAGAGGGGAAAGTTAAGTTATCGTTACCTTAGGCCCTTTGAAGTTTTGGGTTGAGTTGGCGAGGTAGTTTATCGCATTGGATTACCTCCTTTGTTTGATCGGGTATTCAAAGTGTTTCATGTCCCTATGCTCCGAAGTATTTAAACGACCTTACACACGTCGTGGGAGATCAGCCTATCGAGATGCATGAAGACATGACCATGATCGAAGGGGCGACTCAAATTTTGGATCGAAATGAATAAACTCTGCACACTAAGACTAACCCTTTAGTACTTGTCAAGTGGGGAAATCATCTGACCAAAGAAGCGACTTGGAAGCGCGAGGTCGAAATCAAGGAACTATACCCCTATTTGTTTGAGGAACCATATACGCTAAGTGCGATGTGTAAAGCTAGATTCAAAATTTTCTTGTAATGCATATGTAGGCCTCTTAAATTTTGAATGCTATATGTAACACCAAGTTGATTTGTATTGACATCTATATAGTTGTGACATTGATGCACAGACTATGGTTTAAGCTGTTTCAGCATTGTGGAGTCCAAGTTGTGAACTTGGTGCATAAATAGTGGGTAAGTTACTATTTAAATTAGGTTGGTAAATTGGGAATTTGATGAACAAGTTGCAGAAATGCATGTTAGTTAACCCTATATGCAGTGACGTAGGGATTGGATATAAAACTAATGTTAGGAATCTTAAAATTTCAAGCAAAAATTGACGACAGTTGTAAATAGAGGGTGAAGGCATGCAAAAGCAGCCTTAGTTTTGTTTTGGTGAAAATCGTTCGATCGAACAAAATTCACTGAGGTGAAGTCTAAGCAGTTGCCAGACAATCGTTCGATCGATTTTCAAAATCATTCGAACGAAATCCCTCGGCCAGTGAGATCAAAATTGGCTGGGAAATAATCTTTAGGAAATCGTTCGATCGGAATTAGTATCCGTTCGAATGAAATTTGGGGGGGCAACATTTAATGTTCAAAAATTGTTCGAACGATTTAAAATCGTTCGATCAATTTCAGAAACTATATATATATTTTTGCCATTCACCATCAAAAAATTTGAAAATATGTTTTTCTCTCTTGGGGAGGTTCTAGCGCTTGTGAGTGACACCCGAAGTTGGCGATTTCTAGCCATCTTCAAGCTTGGATCATCGCACAAGTAACTATTACTAGCATTAAGAGGTAAATTTTCACCTCTTTCAAATTTTAAATTTGACATTTTGTTACATACCCTAGGGTTTAGTAAGTTGGGGCAAAACCCTTCCTCCATTTCTTGGAAAATTGGGGTGTGATTGCAATGGCTCCTAAGACTCGCTAAATCACGACAAGTTCCGCATCGAAGAAACCCACGACGGGTTCTTCATCACAACCACCACCGAAGAAACCCTCGGCACCGACGGGTTCTTTGTCGAGACCGCCTACACAAGCCCAACCACCACAACAAGCACCTCCCCCACCACCTCAACGTGAGCGACCCAATGAGTGGTGGGACGACAAAGATTTTGAACTAGAATGGTTCATTGACCCAAAGATTTTTGCCCAGCGTGATGAAACGCAATGGGCTTTTAACTATATCTCCACGGCGGGTTTGACCAGGATACTCCAACCGTGTAAGGAGAATTTCTACCCCCGAATTGTGAGACTGTTCTACCAAAATATGGAAGACGTTAAGAACCCGACCATACTTAGAACGAAAATCGACAATAGGCACTATGAGTTCACGTATGATGATGTGGCCGATGCCTTGGAATGTTTTCATACTTATAACCATGAAGACATCGCGTTGGCCGAACCTTTTCCAGCCCCTTTGGATTACAAGTACGTAGCGGCCGAAATGACTCATGGTAGAACGGGATCCGGTCACTTAATTAAACGAGTTGACCTACCGTGCAAGCTATGGATGCTCGATTCTATCATGAAGTGCAACTTGTATCTGTTGCGGCATAGAATGAAACGTGTGGGCGAAATCCAAATGGCCCTATTTTCGATTTTCAGTGGCCGATGGTTTAATGCGCCACGTGTCGCTATTGAGGGAATGAAGTACGCAAGAAAGAAAATGCTAGAGGATCTAAGAAACCCGTTGAGGATATGCCCTATGCGCGTCTCATCTCTCTCATGGTTGAGGATTGCGCGGGTGATGACACGTACACCCTCTTAAAGAATGAACCAAAGCTGACGGGAAATGTTCAACCATACACTATGGTTGAATGGAACCGTACGCTTGTGAAAATGACCAAGAAACCAGTTGTAGAAGAACCACCACCGCCTGCACCTCAATCACAAGACCAGCCACTTCATGATGCTCCTATTTCGGATGAGCCAGTTGCTACCTTTCCACTTCAGCAGCGTGCTTGGCGCTGTACGCAGACACATGCACCACCACCACCGGAGGGCGCTCCTACGCTGACCATTGCTGACCTTTACATGCTCTTGGAAGCGAACACTCATCAAATGGCGGAGAACAACTGCCTACTCAACCACCGATTAGATTACTACGATTCATTACATGCCGAGGAGATGTGCTTCATGTACCCCGCTGATTACCTTCAACACATGGCAGCAGCGCAGGCATGGTTCCCGAATGCGTCGAGTTTGGGTGCGGGAGACCGTGGTGATGACGGGGATCAGCCCGGTGACGCGGCGACTTGAGGGGTGTTGTGAGGAGTTTACAATTTTGAACAATGATATGTAACTTTTTGGATAATTGTAAATGTTTAAAACAAGTTCCAAGGACGTGAGTCCTTTCAAACAATCGTGGCATGGTTGCCACACCATCTGTAATTAACTTGTTGGTTGTCATTCCTACTTTTTCTCAATTTGGGGATATGCCATGATGCTGAAATGGCATGATTTTGTTGAGTGTTATTTATATTTTAGTGTGGGTGTGGTTGTTTAATGACGTATGTCAATATCTTGAAATGCAAGATATTCTACACCATGATAAATGTAGTTGCATCGTTCCGCAGTCTAATCGTTGTATGTTATAAACTTGCAGGATATGTGGTTTGCAATTCTGCAAGTTTTGAATGTCACTATTTTGTTGTGCACGTGTATATATTGGGTGTTTCACCTAATTGGTTAGTAGGCCAGCAATTCATGGGTTGCTGTTGTGCATGATGTCTCTACCTTGCAGGGCTTTAAATCGTATTTTGATTGAAATTATGAGAATGTTTCTATCATAAATATAAGTCGTGGTGTGTGGTCAAATGTAGCAGGTTATAATTGATTTATTAGGTCTCTTGAGGGTTTTGGTTTCAAACCCACAAATCCTATGGAAGTTGGAGAGCCCTTGAGTATAATTTTCGGGGACGAAAATTACCAAGGAGGGGAGAATGTAACGTCCCGAAAATTTCATGCTTAAATAGTGTACCTCGGGAAGTGTGCCTGACAAGTCACTTGTCGAAATGGGTCAACGTTGACTTGGCTGACTTACTTAGTTAGCTTAAGTTGGCTATGTTGTGTGTGAAATGTGGAGTACGGGGTAATAAAAGTAAGTTGATTGGGATATATACATACCTACTTAGGTATGTTTGTTTTGCACCAAATAAATGAAGGGATTTATAAGAAGGGGAAGAATTTATTTCTCCTTAGTTAAGTTGTTGAGGAATTAAGAGGGAGTGAATGGAAGGTGTATGATTTGGTTGTGAAATTGAGGGTTGCATATTAAATGCGTATGATTGAGTGTAAATCATAAAGCTTGTGGATTAGAGCCTTCATATTTGAAGGAGATTTGAGATTTGGGGTTTATGAAACCCTGTTGTGATAGGAAGCTCGGGATCGAGGGATCCGATCAACTAGAAAGGTAAGCTAAATTATTTGTGAAGATGTGTTGATTATACTATTAATCTAGCTGCTAAGGATGGATGAAATGAGTTAGAAGGAAGTAGATGTTGAAGAGATGAGTTCTAAAGGATAGAACTCGATCTGCTCTGGAAATGGACAAAATCGATCGAACGAAATTAGTAACCGTTCGATCGATTTTTGCCAAAGAGTAAAGAAAGTATAATGCAGAGTTCTGGAGAAATCGTTCGAACGAATTAAGAATCGTTTGATCGATTTGGAAAACCATTCGAACGAAATTTAAACCGTTCGATCGGTTTTAGCCAAAGAAGAAAGAAGTGAAATGCTGATTTATGAGGAAATCGTTCGAACGATTTATGAATCGTTCGATCGATTTGGAAAACCATTCGAACAAAATTAAGATCGTTCAATCGGTTTTGTTGTAAAATAAAAATAGGTGTAAAGGATTTTTGAGGAAATCGATCGAACGAAATAAAATCGTTCGATCGATTTGGGCTAAATCAGGCTTTTGTTGGGTTTTGCTTATGAGCTGTTTATAAGTTGGCTTTAGGCTTCTAAACCTAATATTTTTATACCAATTGTGATATGTTGCATGTGTTTGGCCATACCTAGGTTGAGTCTGACCTTAGGGTGGTTATGGCTAGCTCGGATTGAGGGATCCGTGGATTTAATTTTCGTATGAGATAGAAAATATTCTAAACTTATACACTTGATTACAAAAGCATGTATATAGTGATGGTCTATGTATACATAATTGTTTAAAGCATAGTTAAGTGCATGTGCTAAAATGTTAAGATAAGTATGTGAAATTAAGATGTGTGTATGTGTTTGTACGGAAATGAGAAAACACTAAACACAAGAATTGAGACATCCCAGGGATGTATATGTGAGTTGGGCATCTAAGTGATGCATGTGAATGTGTAACATCCCAGGAATGTATAGTTAACGTGAATATGCACATGATGTGAAAGTGCATAAATGGGATTTGAATGGGCTTTGAATTATTAATATTTAGCTCAATTACATAGTGAATAACAATATGTAGTTGCACAATTGATTTAAGGTTTGGAGAATACCCACCGACAAGGCGGTATACCCGTGACTGACTCGATAGGATATCTGTGACCGGTACGGCGGCCAATTCGTACACCGGTAAGACATCCCGGGGATGTATATGAGTTATGTGCCTCGTCGCCTATGTGAAAGGGACTTGGGTTATATCACATGAAACATAGTTTGATTGGACGACGATGGAGGGTATTCCATCAGGGCTCGATGCTATATTGTTCGAAGATTATTTAAGTTAATTGATTTAAGTCATGGGACGAGCCCTGTTATAATAGGAGAACCAGTTGAGCATAAGAGGCCATGTGTAGTATAGCAAATGCATTCTGTTCATTCTTTTAGTATCTCAAACTGTTTTCTAACTATATTATATTGATGAAATCACTAGATCAGGTCCATCATTATCTCTCCCAAAAGTAATTAAAGACGAATTACATGACACAAACCTCTTTAAAAAAAAATCCTAAAAAAATGATAAGATCGTGAGGTTATGATGAGTGTTTATTGGAGGTATATAGTCTAAAAAATATTTTAGAAAAAAAAAGTAGATCGATGAAGGCGTGAGCCACGAAGGCTCTGATATCATGTAGAAATTAATAAAATAAAGAAGAAAAATAAAAAGTAGATGAGAAAGAGGAGATGTTGGACGAGAAACTATATTATGAAAATCTTAACGTAATCCCATTAATCTTTCTGTGTCTGTAAATAGGCTTTCGTTTACACATATAATGAAGATAACCCTATGAATCCTAATCTTAACAAACTTATGTTAAGAACTTAATCCTAATCTTAAACTTTGGTTACACATATGCATAACTCTCTAATAACCTTAAAGTTCTCCATTACCCTTCTGCAATCACATGTTCCTTTGAAAAAAGTATGCGCTATTGGTTAAAAGAAAATGAGTCCTTAGATCTTTGCGATGATATGACCGAAGTGCTTGTTGGTGGTCACCACCTGTCTATGAAGTCCATCGGTGTCGCATCCTTTTCATCTTGGATTATGTCGGAACCAGTGGCCCACTAGATCAGGACTATCATGATCTCTCCCAAAAGCAATTAAAGACGGATTACACGACACAAATCTCTTTAAAAAAGATCCTAAAAAAATGATGAGATCGTGAGGTTATGATGAGTGTTTATTGGAGGTATAAACTTTAAAAATTATGTTAAAAAAAAAAAGTATATCAATAAAGGCGTGAGCCATGAGGGTCTGATGATACCATATAGAAAATAATAAAATAAAGAAGAAAAGTAAAAAGAAGATGAGAAAGAGAAGAGATGTTGCACGAGAGACTACATTGTGGAAATCTTAATGTAATCTCATTAATCTTTTCTTGTCTTTAAATAGACTTTAGTTTACACATATAATGAAGTTAACCTTATGAATCATAATCTTTACAACCTTATTGTAAGATCTTAATCATATTCTTAAACTTTGATTACACATATGCGTAACTCTCTGACAACCTTAAAATTCCCTATTAGAGGGACACCTACAAGAGAGAAGACAGAGAGAGCCTTTGTTGGTGGGTTGACACAAGATCTGTGAAAAATAGTTTCGAGGGACAATTTAATTGATCTTTTTAAGACAATAGTTGCTCACATGGTTCAAAATTTTGGTCAAAATCTAAAGATCTCGACAGAAATGTTTTGATTCTGGTCCCCACCGAAACAGAAAGGAAAACATTAAATTTCGGTATATTTTGGCATAGTGGGAAGATTTCACCTGAAATTCGGTTTCAGTCCCACAAAAATCGAAACGAAATTCAATTTTTGGATCCTTGGTTGCTCATAAACATGTAACAAATCATGGGCATATATCAAACATAGTTCTCGGATCACTTTTTGAGAGGTTTTGCCATGTGGAATCAAAATTTGACCATCTAATGGTAGGACGATGATGTCAACTTGTATCGTAATTGAAATATTATTCTTGCAAATCTTAGCTTTCAACAGTTCCCATAAAACCAATTGGTATTAGGGAGGGTTTTAGCTTTGTACTTAAACTTGTGTGCGTGGTTGTCAGTCCATTGTCAGTGGTTAGTCTTCAGAGCCTACTAGAGTGGCTTGCTTGGACAACCCTGCTTGCTAGGGTGGATTGCTTGGACAACTCTGCATCATTTTAGTCCCCCAATTTCGCAAGTTTCAGACCTCTTTCCTCAATAGGTTTTCAGATTTTGCTCCAACTTGTAGGGTGCATGGATGCAACTATGGAAGGCCCTCTCTATAAGAATCTTGCAAAAATTATTTCGGTTTCCCTTATGACATCATGCGAAGATTGAAAACCCCGGGCCAATAAATATGAAAGCTATTCAACACAAACTTGAGTACTTCCAATCTCCCAGCATATGAGAGAAGATTACTCTTCCAACTTTGCAAGCATAACTAAAGATAATAATGTTGAATTTCAGTTTTCAAAACCTTTAAAATTCATGTTTTTTTTTTTTATAACTTAGGGTCAAGGTGTCAAAATCGATATCTGTGATAGCCCGAACTTCAAAGCCTCGAAACCCGGGCCATCGGCACGATCTTCGAGACCGTGCCCAACCACACTTGCGAAACACATGGTGCTAACACAAGCGAAGCAGAGAATATCACACAATCTATAACATATGGAGATCATAAGGAAGGTCTCCACAACTATCATAATCGTATCAACTTAATAGTCCAAAAGACGGTTCTAACTCCTATGCCTACTACATGGGACAAAGAACCGAACTGAACCATCGGTGATATCCTCTTATCACCCCCGATGGTTCCCCTAAAATATCCTCTCTATACATATTACACTATTTTTAAAGTAACCGACCTGACATACTAGGCCCTACAAAATAATATCAGAATTCTGCCGAGAGTCTCCCTAAAAGAAGTCCTCCGGAGGATACTCATTTTCCTCACGAGGAAGGTAATTCAAATCCAACCTATCCAGGTCCTCTACAGCAGAATCTTCACCTGTAACTATGACGTATAGTCGAAAGAGTGAGCTACATCATAGCTCAATGAAGAAAAACAGATCTAATATGCATAGTTTCTTTATTAACATATCTTTCATGATAATTCACAGTACGTATTTTACTGAAACGAAAACACATGATTCACAAGCAATGGTAATTCGATGAAAATTGATAAAAGATGCACATTCAGAAATTTGACTCATTATTATTTAAAAATGACCTTTCTACTCAATACACACACTTAAACATTTCACTTAAATAATCCCCGAGCAGTATAGTATCGGGCCCTGATGAAATACCCACCATCGTCGTTCAATTGAAACATTTTCCTCGAAATTACAAGCCCTCAAAATGGAGGGACTTGTCGGACGAATTGGTTCCACAATAGAAACCCAAAGACCGGATATCCTGCCGGACCGGAGTACAAGTTGTACGGATATCCCGCCGTACCGGTCGCAGATATCCCGCCGCTTCGGTCGGGTATTCACATAACTTTAAAATAATGTGCAAAAGTTACATATAGTTATTCACCGTGAGAATGCGATAAACATAATAGTTTTCAAAGATTTAAAAGTTTTACACCACACATGTATTCATATCAATCGTATATCACATTCACTTGCGTACTTCGGAGATACCTGCCGAGAGTACCAATGTGCTTCTCAAAATCCGCAACAAGATTTCATATAACTTATTTTAGTGAACGCACACACATAGCAAAACGTGCATATTTCAAGCGAGCATAACAGATGTCAAAATGAACGTATTCATAGGTCACATGCATCATGTATCACTACGCACATGTTTATTAAATTCAACTACACATATTAAATGGTTTTTCTCACCTCGTGCTAAGCTCCTAGGCTCACGTAGCTCGGGCTTGCTTCACATTCACTCTAGGCTCAATCACAACTAATATGTACCTGATCATGATTAGAACGTCAGAACTGACGTGAACCAGGGAGATATTTCCTATCCCCAAAGTCTTAAACCTCAAAACTGAAAACATCCCTAACTGTCAAGAATCAATCGGTCGAATCCCATTTCGACCGGTCGGTTTCCAAAATTGACCGGTCGACTCATGAATTCAACCGATCGGTTTCACTCAGGAAACCCAATACTTCACTTGACACTAAAATCGACCAGTCAATTTACAAAATCGATCGGTCGGATATTCAAAATCGACCGGTCGGTTTCGATTCGACCGGTCCGACCAGTCAATTTACAAAATCGACCGGTCGGTTTCGATTGACATGGTTGTGTCAATCGATTGACACAAGATACCAAGGGAACCGTCTCGTGCACGGCTCAAATTCTAATCCCCAAAATAGTTTATTTTGAGAAACTTTCTGTTTATGACTTAGTTGGATAGTTGTGCCCATGTAGAAGTCAATCGATTGAAAAATAATCCTCAATCGAACGACTAATCGGAGTTGTGCTTTTCGAAACAGAGGAGAACTTAAAGTGATCAATCGATTGAGAGTTGTATCTCAATCGATTGACTAATAAATTTTATATCAATCCGAGAATGAACAAGAAAAGTTACACACTAAAAACAGTCCGATTTCATTGATTTTTAAGATTTGATTACAACCATATAATCCCGCACTACAACAACCTATGATTAATCCTACCTAAAAATAAAATTCAAAACACACCAACCAAATTAACACTAAACATGAGCAGAAAATAAAAACACTAAACAAACACAAACGCTAGACACTAAACATCATCATCATCAAATTTAGGGTTTCCCTCCTCAATCATCGCCGCTCGCGCTCCTGCGATGAATTTGTCGGCACGCCCAAGGAATGATTCCCGGGCCATCCGCATGAGGAGAGAAGTCTGAAACCTAGACCGTAGATCATTACCTCCCACAGTGGTACTCAACCCATCCATCCGCGCCTCGAGGCGAGCAACTACTGCCTCGGCGTTAAAATCGGGGACCTCTTCAGGACGAGGCCATCTAATGCCGCCGCGTTGGCGTTGTGCGGGGTTTGGTCGGGGAGGAGGAGGTATTTCATCGACTTCAACTGGAGGTGGCGTCACACGTAGAATAGCTTTGATGCTTTTATCCCAAACGTTTGTGTCGTAGTGATAAAATTGCATATCACCCATCTCTTCATCATCGTAAATTGGGCACCCAAGCTGGTCCAAGAGATGCATCACATCGTGCGGGAAGTGAAGAAGGATAACCTCTCGCTTCTTCGGTGCAGTGGTGGTAGCAATGTCCTGGTGACACCGATACATCTCCTCTAGCATTAACCCCGACGCATCAAACCACGTATTCGTGTGTGCCGCATATAGTGCCAGCACCCTATTCTTCGTCTGCTTACTCTTCGTACCATGCGGTAGCAAATTAGTTGACATAACAATGTCCCAAAACAAGATGTCTATTGGTAGGACTGCTCTTTTAGTTGCCAAACCGGTCCCACGCTGTCCTCCACACATATCGTTGATCATGTCGTTCTGACTAAGATCAATAGCCGGATTGATGTGGTGGTTCAATGGGCGAACCATGAAGAAGTTGAAGGCCTGTGCGAGATCGGCCGCATGCAGGTTATATCGCTAATTATCGATCTCGAGGCTAATGAATGGCAATCCCGTTGGCGAGAGTGGTGCAGGTACCCACTCCATTTTCTGGTAAAACAGGCGAATGATACGCAGTGAGACATCATTAGGTGGAGGGTGCGAGCAACATTTCTAAGTGCAGAGCTTCGATGAATTCGATCTAACGGGCGCATTCCGCAATGCGATGGTATTTAGGGAGATCGAAGAAATTCTCCGTTTGAAATTGGCGATCGACATACTCGTCATTGGGAATGCGCCTAGGGTTGTTTGCAGGACGAGGTGGTCGGTATATCGGTGGGCCAGGCGCTGCCATTTCGATCGGACGAGGAGAATGAGAAAGTGGAAGCTCGACTCAGATTGGAGGCGAATTGCGATGAAGGCGACCACGGGTGTCCCCATTATATAATTTGAATGTCAATCTATTGAGGATGGATCCTCAATCGATTGAAAACGGTTGGCCTCCACACGTCTCGGGGATTCAAAAAGACATCAGGCATGCTGATGCGACGTGGTACAATCCACTTATCCACGCTTAATGTCAATCGATTGACACAATTATGTCAATTGATTGAGAATGACCTTTTCGCAAAAAGTCGCACTAGTTGGGTGCCTCGGGAATCGGCATAGTAAATAGGCAATCAAGTCGATCGATCGAGAGGTTGGTCTCAATCGATTGACATAGACGTGCCCAAAAGTTAGCTGTTATGACAAGATGTGTCGATTGATGCTCCGATTTATGAAAACTAGCCATAACTTCAAAGTGATGTAAATCGATTGAGAATGGACTCTCAATCGATTGACAAAAGAAAGGGGGAAAGATGATGATGTTTGAACATCAATCGATTGACAGGGGAAGTGTCAATCGATTGAGTACAGACGGGTCAATCGATTGACTGTTTGACAGTCAATCGATTGAAAAAGACTCTTCTCACATAAAAACACATTCAAATAAGAAAACACACTGAGTTGCCTCCCAGGAAGCGCTGAGTTTAAATGCCGACAGCTCGACCACATTGTCGTTCAATAGCTCGGGTCACTGAGGTACATTGCCTCAATTCTCATCTGGGTCATTGGCTCGATCATTGGTTTGAGGCGTTACCCATTGACCTTGAGAATTCGATTGTCCGTAAGGCTTCTAATTTCAATTGCCCCATGCATAATAGTGGAGACGACCTAGAATGGTCCTTCCCACCGCGATTTCAATTTCCCCGGATGAAGCTTAAGTCTGGAGTTGAACGACCAAACTTATTGCCCAATGTAAAAATCTTTCCGCAATATTGACTGATCGTGCAACTTTTTGTATCTTTCCTTATACATCTTCGAATTCTCATACGCATTGTAGCGTAGCTCTTCTAATTCATTCAGCTGAAGGTGTCGATTAGACCCTGCCTCTTTCATATCGAAATTAAATCGTTTTATGACCCAGAATGCCATATGCTCCAATTCCACTGGGAGATGACATGCCTTCCCATAGACAATCCGAAATGGTGACATTCCAATCGGGGTCTTGAATGTCGTGCGATATACCCAAAAAGAATCAAATAGGCGATTCGACCAATCTTGTATGTCCGGTCGCACCGTCTTCTCTAAAACTCTTTTGATTTCACGAATGGACACTTCCACCTGACCACTAGTCTGCGGGTGATACGGCGTTGCCACCTTATGGGTAACGCCATATTTCTTCATTAAAGTAGCAAAATGGCTATTGCAAAAGTGCGAACCGCCATCACTAATGATTGCCCGTGGAATCCTGAATCTGTTAAAGATGTTTTCTTTCAAAAATTTGACCACGACCTTGTGGTCATTCGAGCGGGTTGCCACAGCTTCTATCCATTTGGAAACATAATCAACAGTTACAAGAATATATGAATACCCGAACAACGGGGGGAAAGGACCCATGGAGTCGATCCCCCATACATCGAAAATTTTAACAATCAGAATCGGGTTCAGTGGCATCATATTTCATTTTGAAATATTTCCAAGCTGTTGGCATCTTTGGCATTCTTTACAAAATCTGATAGTGTCCCAAAAGATAGAGGGCCAATAGAATCCGCTTTGAAGAATCTTGTGTGCGATCTTTTTTCCTCCAAAATGGCCTCCACAGGCCCCAGCATGACAAAAGTTAACAACACTCAATTGTTCCTCTTCAGGCACACATCTCCTGATAACCTAATCTGAACAGAATTTGAACAATTATGGCTCATCCCAAAAATAGTATTTTATTTGAGAGAAAAATAGATTTTTATCATTTTTACCCCATTGCGTAGGGATTCTGCCAGTTACCAGATAATTCACAATATTAGAGAACCAAGGAACTTTTGTAGTGGGTGTACCAATTGCCATCAATTGTTCATCTGGGAAAGTATCACGGATGGTCTCAGAGACCGATGATTCTTCAGGCAGAATTCTTGACAGATGATCAGCCACAACATTTTCGACTCCCTTTTTATCTTTGATCTCAAAATTGAACTCTTAGAGAAGTAAGATCCATCGGATCAACCTTGTTTTGGTGTCCTTTTTCGCTAGCAGGTACTTCAACGCAGAGTAGTCTAAAAAGACCACTATTTTTTATCCAAGCAGATAGGAGCGGAATTTATCCAAAGCATACACCACGGCTAATAACTCCTTCTCAGTGGTGGTGTAATTTAGCTGTGCATCGATCAATGTCTTACTGGCATAGTAGATCACATGAGGTAATTTGTTTACCCTCTGCCCTAAGACTGCTCCAATAGCATAGTCAGATGCATCACACATGAGTTCAAATGGTATAGAATAATCCGGTGGTTGGATTATCAGTGCATTAGATAACAGCTCACGCAATTTCAGAAATGCTTTCATGTAATCTTCATCAAAGTCAAAAGGAACATCTTTTTCAAGCAAGTTGCACAATGGCTTGGCGACCTTGCTAAAATCTTTGATGAATCTCTTATAAAATCCTGCATGGCCAAGAAATGATCGAATTTGTTGAACACTCTTCGGTGGTGGCAAATTAGCGATTAAATCAACTTTTGCCTTATCAACTTCGATTCCTTTCTTTGAAACAACATGTCCCAACACAATTCCTTGTTGTACTATGAAATGACTTTTCTCCCAGCTAAGAACAAGTTTGGATTTGACGCATCGTTGCAATACCTGTGTAAAGTGTTGCAAACACAGTTCAACGGTCTTTCCGAAAACAGAAAAGTCATCCATGAAGACTTCGATGAATTTGTCAATCATATCCGAGAATATGGCCAACATACATCTTTGAAAAGTGGCAGGTGCATTACACAAGCCGAAAGGCATTCTTCGATATGCAAACATTTCATACGGACACGTGGACGTTGTCTTCTCTTGATCTGCAGGAAACACCGATACTTGATTATAGCCCGAATATCCATCGAGAAAATAATAAAACTCCTGCCCTGCTAACTTCTCTAGAATTTGATCAATGAATGGCAGGGAAAAATAATCTTTTTTGGAAGCCGTGTTCAATTTTTGATAATCGATGCATACGCGCCACCCCGTAGTTTCGCGAGTGGGCACCAATTATCCTTCAGTAGTTTCTTTAACAATGATTCCAGACTTTTTCGGAACAATTTGAACTAGACTTACCCATGCACTATCAGAGATTGGATAGATGATTCCAGCATCGAGTAGTTTTATGATTTTCTTTAAAATGACTTCTTGCATGTTTGGATTAAGTCGCCTTTACGGTTCCCTTGATGGTTTACTATCATCTTCCAGATGTATTTTGTGCATACATACCGATGGGCCAATCCCTTTTAAATCGGCTAAGGTCCATCCGATGGCTTCTTTATTTTCTTTCAGTACTTTCAACAACTCATGCTCTTGTTCTTCCGACAATGTCGATGAAATTATTACCGACAACGTTTCTCGAGGTCCCAGAAATGCATACTTGAGTGACTCAGGCAGTTGCTTTAATTCCACAATTGATGGCTGCTCAATCGATAGAGTCAGCTCACCCTTGTAACGGTTCTACCTTAGTCACAATTTCACATAACTTATCCTCTTCAATTGATGAAATCGTCCTCTTCTCTTCTGACTGTTTCTGCGCAGATCCTGGCTCCTCATAGATAGCTAACAAAGCAGTTTTGAATTCTTCTTTGGTAAGCATTGATGGTAAAGTTTCATCCTCTAGTTCATCCACCTGATCGATGTAGAAGCAATCAACCTCATCCTCATTGGGAAACTGATTTATTGCATGAAAGATATTGAGTCTAACTTTCATGTTTCCAAAAGAAACATCCATGACTCCTGTTCGACAATTGATGCAGGCATTTGCGGTCGCGAGAAACGAACGCCCAAGAATGATTGGGACTTGGTTGATGGATTTAACTTGAGGTTCCATGTCCAACACAACAAAGTCCACTAAAAAAATAAATTTGTCTATTCCAATCAAAACATCCTCGATGACACCCCTAGGTCTTCTTTCTAACCTATCGCCAGTTATTACGGTAAGCTGTGGGTTTTAATTACCCCTAATTTCTCGTACACTGAGTAGGGGATCAGATTGACACTTGCTCCCAAATCCAATAATGCCTTTCCAATTGGTTGCCCACCAATGACACATGGAACAGTTGGGACTCCAGGGTCCTTAAGTTTTTGTGGGGCATCCAATTGCAGTATCGAACAGACTTGATTTGTCAGGAACACTTTCTTTGAAACATGAGTACGTATTTTTCTTTTTCGAGTGCATAGATCTTTGAAAATTTTTGCATACTCAGAGACTTGCTTGATTGTTTCGAGTAATGGGAGATTTATCTTCACTTGTTTGAATGTTTCGAAGATTTCTTCCATTTTTGACGCTCCCTTCCCCATTCTAGGTGGAGGTGTTAGGCACTCTAGGAATGGTGTCTTTGGGGTGTAGGAACGGGGTTTATTCTCTGCTTCTTCTTCAGGTACTGGTTGGACAATTTGAGGACCTTCTTTTTCTTTTCCTTTATCTAGTCCTTTGCCTTTTCTCGCTTCTTCTTCTCCTTCCTTGTGAGGTTCCATTGGCATCTCCACTTGATTATCAACAGCTCTCCCACTTCTCAGCACCGTAACAGCTTTCAACTGTTGACTGTTTGGTAGTCCTTCATTCCTCTCGTTGACTTAATTGATTCGTCAATTGGCTAAATTGGTCCATTATCATTTGCTGAAAAGCTTGCATATTTCGCATAATCTTTTCTTCCAAATCAGACTCTTTTGAGGCGGTGGTCTGAGATTGATTAAAATTATGATTGAAATTCTGATTTTTTCGGTAGTCAGAATTTGGATGATAATAAGGGGAGTTTTGTTGGAGATTAGAATTATGTTGGAAATTAGAATTCTGTTGTGGATGAAAGTTCTGTTGTCCACTCATTTCGTTGGATCTGTACTGTTGGTTCACCTATCCAGTTTGGTTTGATCCTCCCCATCCTAAGTTGGGGTGATTTTTTCATTTCGGATTGTAGGTGTTTGAGTACATATTCCTACCCTGTCACTGATATGATTGAGTCAAATTCACCTGCTCTTGAGGAGTAGGTTCATCAGGGAAGAATGACAAGGTAGTTGGATAATCGTTAGTCATGTGACCTGGGTAGTCACAGATTGAACAGGCGGTGGGGTTGCTGGAACTTTTAGCTTGCTTAGTTGCAGCTAACAGCATGTTCATTTGCTTGGACAACATGTCAACCTTTGTTGAAAGATCAGAGGTGTTGTTATTGACATCAACTAGACCACCTCTGGTTAACACATGAGATTTAGTTGCCACATCCAAATTAGTTCGCTCCATTGTCGCATTTTGGATTGAAGTTTGATATAACTTCTCAAACAATGCCCATAGTTCATCAGCCTCTTTCGTGGCACACAATCCTCCACAAGATGCATCAACCATGCATCTCTCTTCTGGAATTAGTTCATTGTAAAAACTTTGGACCTGTTGCCACCTTGGCAGTTGTTGATTAGGACAACTCTTAATCAATTCCTTAAAGCGTTCCCAACATTCATGAAATATTTCTATAAGTTGTTGGGAAAGGAACTGGATCTTCTGACGCAACTCGATGGTTTTGGTCATGGAAAAATATTTTTTTAGGAATTGACGGTGTAACTCTACCCAACTCTGAATAGATTGTGGTTCTAAGGAGTAGAACTAAGTTTTAGCCTTATCTCTTAAAGAGAAAGGAAAGAGTCGTAGCTTAGCTATCTCGTCGGTCACATTATGCACTCGGAACATTTTACACACTGCAATGAACTCATTCAAATGAACATGTGGATTCTCGTTTGACAATCTATGATAAATTGGTAACATTTGAATCATTGCAGATTTGAATTCATAATGGTTCCCTGGGATGGGGGCATGCATGATACTATCTTGATCCTCGTAAAAATCAGGATCATTATAATATTTCAATGTTCTTGGGCCCTCATCATGATTATTGTTCCCATTATTTCCATTATTAATGTTCTGATTGTTCCCGTTCCTTTGATCTGCCATAGTCTCAGTATGATGATACTGATTCCTTTGGATTCTGCGATTCTCTCTACAAGATCATTCGATCTCAAGATTAAACGGTTGCAGATGTGGGTGATGAGAATGAGTAAAGCTCATATACCAACACTCACAAAAAGGGTTGATGATTTCACAACAAACCACAAGTATCAACTTCAATCGATTGAAGTAATGCACACAACAAAATTTCCCAACAAGGACTTTATCAGTCAATCGATTAAAATAGTGGTCTCAATCGATTGATATTCAAAAGTCAAACGGAGTCAGCACAGATTTTTCAGCTTACAAGGCAAGTAGACGTGGTCAGGTCAATCGATTGATAGAGTTTCAACAATTTCCACAGCAGATAATATTCCAGTCTCAATCGATTGATAGAGAATTTTCAATCGATTGAGTTCTATAATGAACAATAGCCAGTATTAGAAGCAAAGAAATTTTTTTTTTTTTTTTTTAACAATAATAAAAATTAAATTCGAAAACTAAAATTTTAAAACTTAAAGCAATCCCACACACTCCTACAAAATCTTACCTAAAAGAGAAAAATAAGGAAAAGAATAAAAGATTCCTATAAATCCTAGAGCAAGAGTCCGACAAAAGTCACTAACTAGAATTTAGAAAATCCTAAAATATTTTCTAAAGGAGGAAGATAATAAAAGAGTCTCCTACAAAATCTAAAATAAGTAATCCTAAAAATCTCAACTTCCTAAAAAAACTCCACAAAATCTTACCCAATGATAACAAAAAAAAAGAAATCAGATTTTGCAATTTATAGATCAAAAATGTTAATTCCAAAAATTAAAAGTCAAAATTTAAACCTTAAAATTCAATATTCGAATTAACAATTCGGATTTCACACAAAGCAGTCGATCGATTGATGCTTTCGGATCAATCGATTGACAATTCAATACTCAACAGCCACAGAGCACAGTCGATCAATTGAGGAACAGATCTCAATCGCTTGACTGTCAAATAAACAGATAAATCTCTTTCCGAATTAATCAAAATTTCATCGAATCCTCGGCAACGGCACCAAAAACTTGATCGATTTTAAGTTTAACCCTTGCAAGTGCACAAGATCTATTGTAGCACGGTAAGAACAGAGGTGTCGAACCCATAGGGAAACATGAAATTTATCTAATTCTTTCAGAGACTTTAAAACACCCAAGGAAGTACCAAGGGAGAAATTCAATTTACCACACAAGTATCAAACGATTTTCAATGCAATAAAAGAAAACTAATCAAGCTAGGACGGAATAAATTATGATAAAGGAGAAAAATGACAGTTTATGAATTGATCAAGGAGTTAGCTAACCATTGATTCGTAACTTTTCTACCATTCAATCTCACAAATTCATTTAAGTCAAAACACCATCATTTATTAGGAAAATAAATGAATCAAGAAGAACGCGACTATGGATCCGACATATCTTATCTAAAAACTATGACCCAGCCTATCATTTCGGTATGAGTCATATAAAAAGGATAGCATATCTCAAAATCCTAAGTCACGACAATGATAAATCAATCATTTCGCAGCCTAGATCGGCCTGCAGGAAAAGATCTAGATGGAGTGCTTCTTTTACGGTCGTTGATAATCACGATCAATGACTGTAGCCGAAGACTCGATAATATTCAACCAAGCACACACTTATAACAGAATGATTCAATGACAAAACCATGAAATTGTAGAAACAATAATAAAACTGTTACTTATCTCCGGTTCGCTTCCTCCTTGAGCAAATCACTTTAGCCGCTCATCCTCGATATACAAACCCGTTGTAGATCCGAAGACATTATTTTAACAATGTTCTTTTATTTATCACAAAATCTCCTTACAATGCTTTTGTTCCTAGGTACAATCTATGCTCTCACAATTATAAAAGAGAATAAAAGTAACCTAATGCAATCTACTGAGAAGAAGAAGAACCAAGAAGAAAAACTCAAAATTTCAATCTCCCTCAATAATATCCAAAAAAATAATGATTAAAGAAGAGGCCCTTTTCAATGAGTCATAGCTTTCTTTATATAGGGTCGAGCAAACCCTATCCCTAATAGCCTCAATCGATTGAGAGTTAAATCTCAATCAATTGAATTTTGATTCGGAGTAAGTGGGGGCGGACTTGTCTTCTCCTGCCAATCGATTGACACTTATTCCTCAATCGATTGACATCCAGGGGTAGATTCTCCATTCTCTTGGTGGATGTTGAGCTGTTTCACGGATTTTGATGCTTCTTTTGACCTTTTTGTCCATAGCCCTTGTGTATCCTTTAATTACTCTATTTTATGCTCTTTTACGATCCAACAGTCAACAACACCTGTAATCATTAAAACCTCACAACAACCATCAGATGCTTTCATCAGACAGCTAAATGTAGGGAATAGAGTGCGAAATATAGTCACATTTCAGCACTGATCTGTAGCCACTGCACCCCTTCTAGATCATGCACTTAGCCCTGACAGCAGACACAAGTGGTAGAAACTTCGATCTCATCCCTAAAAATCAGAATGATCTCCTCGTGTTTGGTCTGAAGATAACAACCTTATTCCAACAGTCGATCGTAGCACGATGAGTTGACAACCAATCCATGCCAAGGATTACGTCAAATCCTTGCATCTCTAATAAAATTAAATCTGCTACCAGTTCATAGACTTCTCCATCTCTGATGGCAACTATTACCAACTTACAGACTAAATCTGTATCAACTGATTCTCCAGTCGGAATGGATACCGCTAAGACAAAATCCAATGTCTCTGGGGAGACCTTCTTCTTTTTCGTAAATCGAGGTGTAACGAAAGAATGGATAGACCCTAGGTCTATCAACACTTTAACCACATGCTACATAACTTCCCTTCTCATACACTTGTAAAGTACCTATAGAGTACATATATGTTAGCGGTCTACTCGTGCATCTAATTAATAACTAAGAACTAGATGAACTATTCCCTAGATAGATGCACCATCTCTATTTAAAATTTTAAGACGTCTACTAAACAAATCAATTATTGAAATAAAGGTTTACCTTTGATAATGTCGTTCACGTTCTGAGCATCCTCGACGGTCACCGCATACGCTCGCCTTGAATAGTCGGCTTCCTTAGTGGTATCTGTCTGGTCGCTAGAGCAGAAATCGTCATCCCTTGTCGGCCAATGAGAACCGAAGCCATTCCTTCCTTCTTCATTTCTGGGCAATCTCGAATTTGATGATGCCAAAGTGATCAATAAAGCAACCCCCGATGCCCCATCTGTAATCCGATGTCTCATGCGATTTGCCACAACGGGCACACGTGACTTGGGGTGTTGAAGATGCCATTCATGAAAGTCCTTGATTAACTGATGCTCCTAAAATCTGAGGCTGCGCAGGACCTTCGATACAGATAGGTCTGACATGTATAGGCACTAGTGATCCGGAATAATTTGCATAGACCGGTTGTTTCATCACGTGAGCTGGTGTTGTAAACTTCAACTTTTTATTCCCCGAGTTGTAGCCATTCACTCCCCCTTGAGTAGTCTTGTTCTTATGTTGTTGATCTCATCGCTTATACATGTCCTCTATGTCTCTTTCTACGACTATAGCTTTACTGATCACTTTGGCATAAGTTTCTAACTCAAATGCGGAAATCCTCTCCCTCACATTGGGCCTTAGGCCTTCTTCAAACTTACTGGCCTTCATTTCTTCGGTGGCCACCAACTCCGGAGCAAACATGGACAACCTTATAAATTCATTACCGTACTCTCGTATAGTCATACTTCCTTGCTCCAATTTTGCGAAATCCTTTCTTAATTGGTTCCTCACCTGCTTGGGAAAGTATTCTTTATTGAACACTGAAACGAACTCCGCCCAAGTCCACAATCCTTATTTATAGATCATAAGGAGTCGGTTTATAAGTTCTAAATCTAATAAAAGAAGTAAAATCTATCCTAATATAACTCTACTTTTAATTTCATCTTTTCCTTATTTTCTTTAGTTGATGCGCTTCTGGAAGGTTCTTTAATCTTTACAAGTTAAGTCCTTTGGAGTATATCTTCATCAATCTTCTCAGATTCGTGATCAGCTGAGCTTCTAATTCTTGGAGTCTTCTAATTCTGTTCATGGCGGTGATAGCTCTCATGTGATCAGCAGTAATAATAGTAAATAGGAAAACTTCCTTTTTTGGAAATCGTAGATAATAATTTCTTCTATTATAGCTTCTTTGGAATATCGTAAATCACGATTTTCTCTTCTTTCATGGCTTTCATACTGGATGATTTTTTATTCATGATTCAATGCCTTTTTCTTCTGTATCGTCTTTACACTTTTGTCGCTTCTGAAGAATCGTCTTTTTAAAGAATCGTAAAATTATGATTTCTTATCTTTCTTTCTTCTTTTTACTTCAGCAATAGCGTAAAATCGTCAAATACGATTTCTCAGCTTTCTTGTATTGGCAAATTGTCTTTACAGGCTCAATCGTCATTCTTACTGTTATTTGAGTTCACTTTGATGAATATTAACACTTAGGCTCTCTTTTATTGTTTATCTTTAATATCTACACATCAGTAACTTATTACGTGACTAAAGTCTAGCATCACTAAGTTAAGGGTGATAAAATGGTAAATTATGTGACTGATCACACCCCCAAACTCAAGTTTTGTTAGTCTCTAGCAAACAAAGAAAATTAAACTATCCTAAAACTAAAAACTTAAATGTCACTTTCGTAGGGAGCACAATTGCATTTAGTGAATGCAACAAGCCTTTAAACCCCTAGGTGATCCCTAGTGGAGGAGTTGTAGTCTCCTGAAGGTTTTCAGTGAAGTTACCTACAAACTTTTAATATTTTTAATTTTTAAAAAATATGTTTCAAAACTAAAAATTTAAAATATAGATTTTTCTATATTAATTACTCAGTCAATCATTAGATGTTCATTATATTTCAAAAAATTTCAAATCTTTTATCCTTAGCTTTCCATCATCGTAATCCTCTATCAGAACTTAATAATTTCAATTTGATATAGCATGGAGTGTGTGCATATCAGTGAAAAGTTTATTCAGCATAGATTTTTCTAAACTGCAATTTTTAGAAAATATTTTCATCCAAACTCTCACTTATTGGCGTACTCTAAAAAATAATTGAACTTTTGGGCTCTCACAATATTGTAGATATATATGCAAATTTCATCAGACAATTAAGTAAGAAGATAAATCTCATGAAAGGATAATCAATTCTGTTCATATAGCTTCTTCATTTATTCATAGTATTTATTTTATATATCTCTACCAGACTCATATTCTTGCAAATTATAAATCACAAAGGTCTTTCCTTCTGCTTGTAATGGGGTTTTAGGTTTTCAAAAGGTTTCAAAGAAAAAGGTAAAGAGGATTCAAAATTATTTATGAAAATTTAGCTCTTCCTTTTCTTCTTCTTCTATATTTTTCAGCTTTAGTAAGTGTGACAGCCCGGATTTTTCAAATCTTAAATTTTGAGACATATATATATATTTTTTTTCAACTTATAACAAATGGGAAAACCCAGACTGTCGGGTCGCAGATCACGATCCGATACACAGGATACCTGGTACATCCACACACATGCGGAAATCAAAGCAGACAACACATATGACATGAATAGAAATCTCCAGTTCTAAAATCTAATATGCACAAAACTAAACAAACCCCAATGATGGTCAACCATCACCAACAGTGGTATACAACAGTACCAAAGTTCCAAACCTTAACTCACCAAAATCACAAAGTACTAATTCTACGATCCCAGAACAGAGTACAATACCTTATGCGGAAGCTCCTTTCTTCGAGTGTGTAGCCTGGGACCTCCTCAAACCTACAGCTGTGACGTATAGTCGGGGTGAGCTAACATCTAAGCTCAGTAGAGAAAACTCAATAGCAGTTACATCTTATCAATTAAATGCATAGATTCAATGACAATCTTCAAAGCATTTTCATATCAAAACGGTATTCGAAAAATCCCATCAGTAATAATTTTCAAAAACCAAATTTCAACCAACAATCTGAGTTCACATATTTTCGTGTCAAACGGAAGGCAAAACAAATTTCTTCTTTCTTATTTTCTAGGATTCGGACGAATTTACGAATCAAAGTTCAAGTTCACATCAAGGTTCAAGTTCGGATCGAGGTTCACGTTTGAATCACAGTTCAAGTTTACATCAAGGTTCACATTCGGATTTGCAAACAATGTCGAATTTGCAACAAATAACCAATCTGAGACCAAAGCATCCCATGTCGCGGGAACAGAGCATAATTTATGAATCAAGGTTCAAGACATTCGAATCAGGGTTCAAGTTCACATCAAGGTTCACATTCAGATTTGCAAACAATATCAAATTTGCAACAATTAACCAATCTGAGACCAAAGCATCCCATGTCGTGGGAACAGAGCATCCTACGTGGAAGGAACAAGGTTAAAACCCCGAGGACTCTACCCCTCTCTGGATCCTCTACTCCTCTCTGCCTCAAGTTCAAGGTTCAAGTTTAAGTTCAGATTCAAGTAACAAGTTCAAGTATCAAGTTCGGATTCAAGAACGGATCGAGGTTTCGGATTCAATGACGGATTCAGATTCAAGGGACGGAGTTTAAAATCAACGGATTCACGGTTCGTACTTAGAGGTCGAATTCAAGTTCCAAATTCATGTTCAAGTTCATGTGTCAAGTTCATTTTACGGAGTTCCAAATACATAAATTCAAGTATTAGACAATGATGCAAAACTATTCAATTTTCAAATGCCATTAAATATCAGATTCTCAAATTCATAAAATTCCAGTTCTAGCTTCAAAGGATTCAAACACTAGCTTAAATATGGTCAAACTTATAATTTTTCATTTAATCATATCAAAATCATATCAAGAAGCTATGAACCAAATTCACAAAATGCACTTATACTTTGAGTTTCCCCTACCTTAACCTCAATGTTGCGCGAAGCCAAGTGAAGCTCTATCTATGATTTTCCGCCCTCGAACTACATCACAAACATACAATGTATCAAAGACCCACTCTAATTACTAGAAACTTAGACATCTATAAATGTTTCTCAACACGAAGCGGAAATGAACAAGTTCATGCTAATATGAAATTTGACGTACTTTCCTATAAGCTTTTGACCTTTAAAATTTTAGATTCATAAGTTATTCAAAACATAAATATTGTATATTTTGAAGTCATCTTTCCAACTCAAAACGAATCGCGTCAATCAGAGTTTGGCATAAAAAGTTACGGCTAACAAACCGAGACTGTATCGGTACCTCAGTCAAAACGCGCCCACTCAAACTTGACGTAACTTTCCTCTAACTTTTAATCTTTAAAAATTTAGATTCACAAAATAGTCAAAACATAAAAGTTATAGGCCATGTTGTTATCTTTCCAACGCTTCAAAAATCACATCAATCGGAGTTCGGAGTAAAACCTTAACACCAAAATACCAAAGCTGTGTCGGCAATTCAGTCAAAACGTGTTAACTCAGAACTTCACCCAACTTCCAACAAACATTTAACCTCTAAAACATTAGATTCAAGAGTTAGTCAAAATATAAAAGTTGTAGATATCGAAGTCGTCTTTCCAACGCAACAAGAATCATATAATTCTGAGTTTGGGATAAAATGTTACGGTTAAAATATCAATGCAGTATTGGTAAGCTCTGACAAATTTGATCAATCGAATTTTACAGTAAATTTTTACTTTTCTGTACTATAAAATTCGATCGATCGAATTCGACAGTTTCAGAAACCCTTCAAGCTTCGTTTTCTTTGATCCAAATCATCCAAAATTTATTTTCAAACATCCTAATCACCCATAAATCAAATCTAAACTAATTCCAACCAAATTAAATTGAATCTCACCTTCTAATCATGTGCACACCCGTTCCACGACGATCAAAACCGACGAATTTGACGTGAAACCCTCTTATTCCTCCAACGCCCCAAACTCTTCGTTCTCTTTGATTCTTTCGATCATACGGACGGAGATCGACTTCTCCCAACTCACACACTTCACACAACCCTCCGCTACTAATAGTGATTCAAATCACACGATTTCATCTCAAAAGAAAAGGTTTCAAAACCCCCAAATGGCACAAAACGCCCAAACGACGCATACGTTGAAACCAACGGCGATCCTTCCTTTCCACGAGTCCACGAACCTTTTTCACGCAAAAAACCTAAACTTGATGCATCCGGATCCGCATGATTTCTCCTCCTTCTTCCAAAAACCCAAAGCCCCCAAAACCCTCAATTCTTTCACACGGCTAAAACTTCACAAGGAAGCTAGCCCTTTTCTAACTAAAAGGGTCGGCTCTCGTACAAAATACATACACCTCTCTTGGGTGTGTACTAAAGTCACCAATCGACAAGGTGTTAAGCACATACACTCTAAAGTGTGTGACCACACACAGGTCACACACACATGATCTGATCTGCACGGTTCTCCAAAATTTAGGGTCGTTACAGTAAGTATCCTTATTTTGGATAACTTCTTCCTATTTCTTTTCTAGTATAAATCTCATTTTTCCTTTCTAGTTGGAAGCTTATTGCTTCTCTTTTTTTTTTTTTTTCATGGAATCATCTTTTTACGATTTCTTCTCTTTCTTTTTTCATATTTTCATATGATTGTATTTCTTCTTACTTGTACCATTTTCAGCATGTCCTTTATCTGCTATGCATATACTCCTTTCACTCCCTCTTCTCCCCTTCTTTTATATTCTAAACTCTCAAAAATTGTAAGAGTTAAGGATAGAAAGTTTTTGACAAAGAAATTTAGTTTTTAGGCTTCTAATATGAGTTCAAAGGGTAAAATAATCTAAGATTTTTGGTTTTTTGGATCTCGTTAAATAAAAGATGGCCTTTGGTCATTTTTACGATTTACTAATATGGATGTCTTATTATTTTGATATATTTAATAGACAGCTCTAAACAAATAAATCATCATAGTTATAGAATATCTTGATTCTAAGTTCAGCATTATGAGATTTTAAATAGTAGAAAAGTTCAAGGAAAATTTAACATAAAAAAAAGTTTCTCTTTCTCAGAATAAAAGATAAAATATGCTCTATAGCTCACTGATTATATGATTTTAAATCTATAATCTTAAATATTTGCAGTTCAGATCAATCGTATAGTTTCAAACATTCACCTAATACAATGTTCTAGAGATGTTTTACTTTAAATTGTAACTATTTTTATTTTGATTTTTGAACTACTACTATGATGAGTTGCTAAGAATTTCGGATTTTCATATTTTTTTCTATCATAATTCTCATATAATGATTAAATTTTTTAATTTTAGAATCTAAAAAAATCTCTAAATGAAAAAAATTATAATATATTCTATTTTCAAAATTGATATGTATCCCCCCCCCCAAACTTAATTAGGACAATGTCCTCATTGTGCAAAACAGGGGACACACAGGAAAAATATTACCTTATTTTACTATTAGGTTAGTTATCGAGTTTATAATCTGTAAAAATAATATAAAAAATTTCCCCAAACTTGAGAGAAAAATACTAACGATTTTATAGAATTAAAAAAAAATGATTAGAAACAGCAAATATAACAAAAGAACTATATATATATATGAACTACTTACAGAAATATGGAAAGAAAACTAATTATATCGAAAGAAATTCCTAGGAAAAATCTAGACACACTAAACTAAGATACTGGCAGCAACGTCCGAGATAAGGATTCATCTTCAATGAAGAACAATCCTCGGCTTTTAACCACCTTTAATAAAAGTCTTACATTCCTTCCTTCCAAAGGAGTATCCACTCATTGGTAGGTCGATCCCCCAAGAGCTGCAGAACACTCCTCTGTGCCCTTGTTTATCTTGCATCCCCCAAACTAAGCACCTTACATTCCTTTCGTGGAAGAAATGCATTGTCATACGGGGAGTGCTTCGAAGGGTGAGGACGTGAACACATCTCTAGATCTCATCGCCAGAACACCCTTTACCTATATTGCTCCCTTGTGAAGACTATGTGAAGAGAACATATACAGTCAGCAGTGAAAGTATAAGCAATGGAGAGGGCTGGGGAGGAGATCAAGGATGGGATGGGAAATGACATTGGAAAATACTCCCCATCCTTATTATAAAGGAACACACATACAGGATCAGTTGTGATGGTGTAAAGTTTAGGAAGTGGGGAAAGATGGGTTCGTGATATATGTTTTTAGATTTAGGTTAGGTTTAAGTTCAAGGGTAGTTTCAGTGGACGATTCAGCATCTCGAGTAGGTCGCTGGCGCTTAAGATCTTCTACTTTCTGTTGTATAGACAGGAGCTCAGCTCTATGTTTTTCGAGAATTTGATCGAGTCTTTTTATTGAAATTACTCTAATTATGTTCTTCTTTCATGGGGTTTTAGGTATGAAAGGTGGAAGACGAAACAGATGAGATATTTTATGAATGGTTACGGATTTATAGGGAAGAGGCTCAGCTTTGAACCGTCACTTCGAAATAAGTGTCGATGTGTGGGTTCCTAGGCTAGGGTGGTTGGGAAGTGGTGAAATTGAATGCACTTCATGTCTGTTCCTATATAATTTTTAAATGGGTTTCAATTCTAATGCTCCTGATAAAACTGATCACCTGGTTCTCCTGTTCCCCAGAATTGTCGTTTGTAATTCTGGATAACATTCATTAGAATCTGCGACTGAAAAATCGTACACGCTACGATTGGACTCTATACTCATGAGAAATCGTAAATCCATACGCTTCACGTGATTAAAAGCAAAGAAAAAAGTCTTTACAATTTAGTGATATTGTATAAATTGTAAAAGAGTCATTTCAAAAGTACTTATGTACATATGTTACACGTGTTTGTTACAGGTGAGTCAGTAGCTCGACAAATTCAGGAGGAATTCAATGACGATCAAGGGGAGTTGATGTTTCTCCATAAAAGTATTTCCTCCTGGGGTGCCAACTAGCCATGAGGAAAAAGAATTACTCTCTCTCAAGTTAACCAGAATGGTTAATTGCTCAACCTGAGTTTCTAACCGTGTAAAAGATTCCAGGAGATTATTGAGTGGCTGTGTTTGAATCTGGCCATGCTGCAGCTAGCTTTCAACGTCAGTATGGTCTTAGGTTTGTATGGGGTAAAATACAGGAGAGTGTTGAGCAACTTTCTGAGTTAGGTCGTGGTTAGGTCATAAGCTTCTCCTTGTTGAGATGTTGGGCGCAATTTTATATCCACCAAAGATTAAATTTTTGTCTTTCAAAGTTTTAATTTTGGAAGGCAATTCATCATTGACTTTAATTTGTATAGTCCTCTCTGCCTAAGAGGTATACTCCTTAAGGTCTCTGATTCAATCTCACCCGGTGCTTGGCATTGCACTGGGTCCTCGCTAAAGTTCTCAAAGAGTTCTCATGCAATCTCAGCAGATAAAGTACGAAACATCCCTCCACAGGCAACATCAACTATGTGTCGGGTTTTGTCATTCAGACCTTTATAGAAAGTGAGAACAATTTACCAACGAGTAACTTCATGATGAGGACACCTATATAAGAGATCGTTGAGGCGCATCCACCCCTCTTGAAGAGATTTATCCGGAGATTATTGGAAAGTTCTAATAAGATACCGGATTTGATTCGTTCTGTGTATTGGGAAATATTTCATGAGAAATCCTTGTTCCAAGTCCTCCTAATTGGCGAACGAATTATGAGACAAAGAATGTATCCACTGCTTTGCCTCATCTCTAAGAGAATATAAAAACAGCCTTAAACGAAGAGATGTTTCTAGCAAATTTTGGATTCGGATAAGGTTGCACACTTCTAAAAATTGTCTTAAATGTGAAAAAGGATTTTCATCCCTTAGCCCACAGAATATTGAAAGTGTTTGAAATACTTTGGGCGTAATTTTAAAAGTCTTATTACCGGTCATAGGGGTTAATTGTATACATGAGGATAGTGTAAGAGGTGTCCGTGCATAATATTTTCCATGGTATTAGTCATGTTCTGATCGCTGCCCATCATAATAAATTATTTTAATAACAGGATAGTTTGGTTAAAACAGTTATTATATTTATTTTTATTTTCAATATTTTCTATTTTTTATTTTTGGAAGCAGGGAGAGAAACAAATCTAAGCTTCTAAATTTTTGAGGCTCGTATAAGTGTTGAGAGTTTGATCCGTTACTCCGAATAAACCTGCAAAAGATTAAGAAGAGATCAAAGAAAAATAAATATATATAAAAATAAAAAAGAGAAAGATAAATATTAGTTTCTAAAAGAATAAAAATATTAGATAAAAATAGAAATAAAGATAAATTCCGCTTCCCCGGTAGCGGCGCCAAAAACTTTATTGGCTTATTTTATGTATTAAAATTATGTTAAATTCAAGTCTTAATCTATTGCAAGCGCACAATAGAAATTATAGTACTAGCATAAGATCGTTCTCACGAGGAAGTTTATCTTTTATATATTTTTATTTTAAAGTTATATTTATCTTTTAAGGTTCTAAACTACTGAAGAAATATGAATAAAAGAATGGTTTCTTAATCTAAAGTATATAAAATAAATCTAAATCCTCCTTCTGATTGAAGGTCGTCAATCCCAATGTTCAGCTATCGGATATTTATGAATTTAAATAATTTCGTTACACCATATCTCTAGTTTCTTATCATTGGTCATCAATCAAGTCTAAGATCCTATCAATTCAGATTTAATCTAATCAACAACTTTATAAAATCGGGGCGTCAATCAAACCTTAGAAAACTCAAGATGGAAAAGTAAAAAACCGTTACACTAATCTGCAAATTCTAACCTGAGTCGTTAAATCAAATTAAAATTTGGAGATATTTACAAAGCTGTAAATTGCATAAAATAAAATCTAAACTAAAAAGCAAAGTTAATTATATCCTTCACCTCTCAGCCACAATTGTTAATTGCTCCTGAGAAACTACAGATATCTACTCTAATCTTCAGCACTCAATTACAGTCGTCAATTGCTCTTGAGAAACCTTAGATATCTAATCTATTCTAACTATTTTACACTACTGATCAAAAGAAAATCCAACCTCAGGCGTTAATTGATGCTGAAATTCTTCGATGATTATTCCTATACCTAGCTCTCTTATTTATAGATCATAAGGAGTCGGTTTACAAGTTCTAAATCTAATAAAATAAGTAAAAACTATCTTAATATAACTCTACTTCTAATTTCATATTTTCCTTTCTTTCTTTAGTTGATACGCTTCTGGAAGGTTCTTTAATCTTCAGCAGCTGAGTCCTTCAGAGTATATCTTCATCAATCTTCTCAGATCCATGATCAGCTGAACTTCTAATTCTAGGAGTCTTCTAATTCTGTTCATGGCGGTGATAGCTCTCACGTGATCAACAACAATAGCAGTAAATAGGAAAGTTTCTTTTTTTTGAAAATTGTAGATAACAATTTCTTCTATTATAGCTTCTTTGAAAAATCATAAATCACGATTTTCTATTCACAATTCATTTCCTTTCTCTCCTGTATCGTCTTTACTCTTTTGTCGCTTCTAAAGAATCGTCTTTTTAAAGAATCATAAAATTATGATTTCTTTCTTCGTCAAAATTAATGAAAATTTTGAAATCACCGAAATTTTGCTAAAAGTTTCATTCGACCTTGTTTCAGTGGATTTCGGAGAATTTCGTCAAAATTTCTCTATGAATGGTTGCTAGATGAGAATCCTGTTTCTTCCACTGGTCGTAATTGCATTCATAATCTATTAAGCACAGTATAAATCTTATTGATGACTAGTTTTAATCATGATTAAAGTCATTAATGGAATCCCCAACAAATAATGCTTTTAGACTTGTTAACTTTCAAAGAAATGAAATGAATCCAAAGTCCATTAGGCTATGTTTGGTAACAAGTATTTGGATTTAGAGATTTCAAATTCAGGCATTTCAAATTCAGAATTTGAAATATTTAGATTTGTAAATCTCTTGTTTAGATGTTTAACCATTGCCTTAGGATTTGACCCAATGCCTTAGGATTTGACCCAATGATTTATAGATATTTTAGTTGGCTATTTCTTTTATAAGAAGAATTTATATTTTACTGGTTTCCGCTCGTAGTTGAATAAGGAATGATTAAAGCCTGTCCTGCCATTGCAAAGGAATGGGCGCTAGTGTCTTCCCGGGGGATCCCGTTTGTTCCACTCAATGAGAGTGAGGATACCTTAACTGTGCTCCTACTCCTAGTTTGATAAGGTAGGTAGCTTCCTTGGAGATCGGTCTCCCTCTCTTAGTACACAACTAATTGTGTAAGAGAATAGGCGAGTAGTTCTCTATGTAGGGGTGGAAGTTCGGTGAGCCGAACCAAAATCGAACTGAAAATTTTGGTTTCGGTTCACTTAAAACCGAACCCGAACCGAAATGTTTTGAGTTCAATTAACCAAAACTCCCCACCCCCTGAACCGGAACAAAACCGATCTGTTTTTTATTTTTTCAGAACATATATATATATATATATATATATATATATTCGATTTTTCAGCTTAGGGTAGGTTTTCTTTCCCTACACAATCGGTTTTCGGTTTTTGGCACCCAAAATTGAACCTGAACCGATCCATCGATTTCGGTTCGGTTTCATTGATTTCGCTTTTTTTTTTTACCCTTAATTCTATGTAGGGATACCAACATGTCGGGCAAAAATTTTGGTTGCCGAATAGGGCAAAATGACAAATGCCCGACATAGCATTTAGGTGAAAGCCCGAGCCGACCCAGTGATAAAACTACCTATTTTCTACCTTTTATGTATAAATTATCAGATTTATCAGACCCGAAAGTCGGGCTGGATGTCTTATGCCCTACTCTATCTGACCCAACCTGAAAACCCGACCCGACCCAGTAAAAAAACCAACCTATTTTCCACCTTTTTTGTATAAATTATTAGATTTACCAAACCTGAAAGTCGGGCCGGATGTCTTATTCCCGACTCGACACGACAGGTCAAGTTTATGTACCCAACCAACATAAACTATCGGGTTGAGTCAAGCCTAAATTTTGGTTGCCCAATGGAAAATTGGCATATGCCTAACCTGGCCCAATGGTGCAGCCGACTATGCCTAACCAAACCCGATGCCCGATACGAAAATCCGACCCAACCACGTTAAAAACCCCTTCTTTTCGTTGATATTATATAAAATATTGACCCAACCCAATGCAACTCAACTGAACCCCGCAGGTCGGGCCGGATGCCTCATGTCCAACCCAACCAGATTGGTCAAGCTTAAAACTACTCAGGCGAATCGAGTATCAAGTCGAACCGTACCTATGATAGCACTGAGTAACAGTATTCACTAAACATAGCCAATTATATGCTGGTGTAAGATTTGGATTTTCAAATAATACCTAGAAAGCATTATTTACAAATCCACTTTTCTACAATACAGACATGGATTTCTAAATTCGGGTGGATTTATCAAATCCAAATTCAAACACAAAAAGGTGGAACCAAACGATGGATTTAGATTTAGGAGATCCAAATCTAAATCCACGTTCCCAAACGCAAAGAGTTTTGCCAGTATTCAGTTCATCTTTAACAAAAATAAGGAGGTCATTTTGCGACCTCAAGGTCGTGGGTTCAGGCCCAATAACTAAAATAAATTAAATAAGGAGATCATCTGCTAATATGAGATGGGACACAATAGGAGCACCTGAAATGTGGAATCAATCGTAGAAAAGTAACTATGCATTCCTGTCCTCAATGACCCGAGAGGTGAGATGGGGTCTCCCTGTCGAAGCCCAAACTGACTAAGAAAGAAATCATTAGGTAATCCATTTATCCAAATAGAAAACTAAGGTGTAGCAATGCATCCCTTTTTTCATGTGCTCCAAGTAGAATAAAACCCGAGTTGATACTAAATCCTTTCTCACTTTACCATAAGCTTTATAGATGTTGCACTCGGGTCAGATACCTGATACCAGTTCCGCTCCTCAGTCGTAATATTGTGGTTTGGACTTTGGTCATTTGAGGCCCATGCACCATCTATATGGTTCATGGACCCAAATTCAGTTCAAGTGGAACAGTTTTTCATCCCTCCTATAACTTGTGGTCCATTTGTACATTGTTTAGATTAGACCAAATCCAAAGATTTTAATATTGAATGATTTGTATCCACCATCTAATCAAGAGCCTTCAAAGATGGCTAAGCAAAGTATGCCCACCTTTAGGCAAAGAAAGTGGTTTCATTAGATGATTAGAAATCTCTAGTAGACAAGACAAGACGTTACGTCTGAGTCCTATCTACAACTTGGCTTGCTTTCTTCTGTTTTATTTTGTTCGATAAAATGATCTTGCTAACTTAGAGATTAGCAATACTGTCAACCTTCCGTTGCACATCTTAGCCTCCTTTGATGAGCCATGTGTGCAAAATATATATATATATATATATACCTACCTCTATGTGGGGTCTTAATTTGGAATTTCTTTCTCACAAAAACTGGCGTCCATGACATAATCCACTGCAACAGAAAACTATGTATGTTTAGGGTTAGGTAGAAACTAAGCTCATAAGTGATGGAAAAATAAGACTTAAAGAGTATCCTTTGAATGATTTATGTTATATTTATTTATTATTTTAGAATATAATAAATATATTAAATAATTTAAAAAAAAATAAAACTTGTTTTTGATTTCTTTTTTAGTTTTGTGAGTTAATTTTTAGACCATAGGTATTTTCATTTTTGTATGCAAATGAATAGTCTCACATTGATAAAAGTAAACAGTGTCTAGGCTATATATAAAACCTTGCACCTTTTATTATTGTTTGACAATAAGAAGAGAAAAGGGTGTCAAGTGGCAAGCCACCGCGCGTGTGGCGGTTGGCGTTTAGACGCGCACTTTGCATGTGCGGATCTTTAAAAGATCTGAGCCATCCAAAATATGACTAAATTTGAAAATTTCTCTTGCTTTCTTCTTTTTGTGGTACTTCATTGGATTGATTTTTCTGGGCCGATCCTCTACTGTTGTAAAGTAACGGATCGCATCCAAGAAATTTGGCTCGTTGTATCCTGGAAATATTTCGTTGGAACCCTTTTGCAAACTTGAGAATTTATTATAGTAAGGAGCAAATAGCGTTTTAAAGAAAACGATTACATGCCTCGAGTCCAATTCTCTTGCTCATTTAATCATTTTTGAATTTCTGTTTTTAATTTTATCTAATACTTTATTGGCCCATCAAAAAATTAAAGCCATTACGACGATGCACAATGTGAAAGGCACCGGGATTCTTAGCAAACAATAGGTGAGAACCAAATGAGTGCCATGTGGCATATACTTGGGTACGAAGTCATACATTATCATTTAAAAATAAATAAATAAAAATAAAATTCTCGGTCAAATGGTGGCCATGTGAAAAATAAATATAAATAGGGAAATAGTTCATCAAGTTGTTGACATGGAGTAGGCTTTCAACCAACTCGAATGAAATTTCATTATGCGTAGCTCCATTAGCCCTACCCGATTATTGAGGGCACCTATTTTGAAAATTATTTAACTACTTTGAATTGAATCAAACGATAGAAATTGTTTTTTTTTCCCTAATCACCATCAAACCTGATTTTCAGGTCACATTCTGTGCTGCTGTGTGCCACGTGGAGTAAAAAAATGATCATCTCATTGAGATGAAAAGACAATATCTTCATCCTATAACTTAAAGTAGTCAATAGTTTTGGGCATAGGTGCCCTCAGTAATTCGTTAGGTGCCAACAGAATTACTACCCTTTCATTATTCATCTCCTTCCGCTATGGGCTTCTAAGATATAAATGCATAAGTTGGATTGAGGTGTGTACCTCTCCTCCTTAGTTTTCAATTCTAATCAATAGATCTCTAATGAATTTTATTAGAAAACTGTTATGCAAACTGCGCCACGTTCCAACTGCAGAGACTAATGGAAGCCAACTGCACAAACCATTTTGAGTGTAAAATTACTTTGTCTTATTTTATCTTTGCAACAATCATTGATTTTTGTCATGGTATCAGAAACATTCAGCTCTTGAAATATTTCTTTTCTTTCTCTTGTTGAATATTTAGGTCGTCAAATGGCAGATGGTCGTTCATCTGTTACCTCAAATTTGATTAATGATGTTGTGTCTTCTCATTATCTTCATTCACCCAATCATCCGGGTGCTACCCTCGTTTTAACCTTTCTTATCGGTGAAAACTATTCCATTTAAAAAAGATCGATGAAAATCGCAATGAATACTAAAAATAAACTTGGATTTATTGATGGAACACTCAAGAAACCAACTACGATCTTGACAGAGCTTCAAGCATAAGATCGTTGCAAGGACATGACTTTGTCATGGATACTCAATGCCATCGACAAAAGTCTCACCAATAGCATCATCTATGGTTGGATCTCGATGACCGATTCACACAAAACAATAATCCTCAAATCTTTCAACTTAAAGATGTAATATGCACGCTGCAATAAGATCAACAATCATTTGTAACCTACTATAATATCATGAAATCCTATTGGGATGAATTAGGAACTCATGTATTGACATCCAAATACACTTTTGGAGCATTCAAAGAGCTTCGACAATTTCAAGAAATGAAACGAGTCTATCAATTCTTAATGGGACTCAATGAGACATATTCTTCCATTCGTAACCAAATCCTAGTCATGGATCCTCTCTCTACGGTTAGTAAAGCATACACCATTATCAATCAAGAAGAGAAGGAAAGACTCCTCCCCTTGCTTACTCCACAACCAATGATTCAGTGACACTCATTGCCAATACTCGACATCTTAATGGTGGTGGAGACAAGCAACTCAATTGAATTAGTGGACAAGGCCGAGGATGTCCTCGTTGTGATCATTGTGGTATGATGGCTCGCATTCAGGCAAAATATTACAAGTTAGTTGATTACCCACCCAATTTTAGAAAAGGAAAAGGGAACCAACCATACAACAATCGCACTTCATCAAACGTTATTACTGCTCATAACGCTTCACTACTTGAAACACCTAACAACACTCAAGGTGGGATGAATCTGACCATCGATCATGCTCTCCCCAATCTATCGGCAGAATAATACCAACAGTTCCTATCATTGCTCAATGCCAATGAAAAATCTGTCAATCTTGTTGGTAACATGTCATTATTTTCTTGTAATTCTGCTATTTCATTTCCTTCCACCACATAGATTATTGATAATGGTGTGTTTGATCACATGACCCCTTATGCATCTTCTTTCACGAGTTTGATCCAAACTCCTGAAGCCAAACCCGTTAAGTTATCTACTGGTGATATGACAACCATTACACATGTTCGTTCAGTCAATCTTTCTATTAATATTGTATTACATGATATTTTTTACGTACCCTAATTTCAATTCAACCTACTATCTGTCCGCAAACTAACGCAACAATTAAATTGTGTTGTTATATTTTTTCTAACTTTTTGTATTTTTCAGGACTTGTCATCGAGAAAGCTGATTGAAGCGGGTGAAGTAAGGGATGGTCTTTATCATTTCATCCAACCACCAATATCAACACCATCAACCATGTCTGTTACAAGACCAAACTCCAACCTCTAGCAAATGCAACTTGAGCACCCTTCTACTGCTCGTCTATCGAATTTGTCTTCTCTTTTTAAAGATATTTTTCACTTTAACTCTCATTGTGATGTTTGTCAAATTTCTAAACAAACGCGCAATCATTTTTCTTTAAGTGATAATTGTAGTAGTTGTCCTTTTGATCTAATATATATATATATTATGATATTTCGAGGGGATATTCTACTACGTCCCTCGCTGATGTACACTACTTTCTTACTATTATAGATAATTTTTTACATTGTACATTGGTTTATATAGCTTATGTGTTTTAAATCTAAAACATATTCATTTCTCATAAAGTTCTGTACAATGATTAAAAATTAATTTCAATACCCGATTCGTCAAATAAGGACCGAGAATGGCACATAATTTCTTTCTACTGTTATGCAGAATTTTTTTCACAAACATGAAATTCTTCATCATGTTGAAATCCCTCAACAAAATGGGGTGACATAGCGAAAACACTGACATCTCCTTGAAGTAGCCTGAGCCTTAAGTTTTCAATCCAACTTACCATTGTATTTTTGGGGAGAATGTGCACTTACTGCCACTTACCTTATCAATCGAATTCTTACACCAAACCTTAATAGTAAGGCCCCTTATGAAATGTTTTTCAATTGCTCCCCTACCTATGACCACCTTCGCACATTCGATTGTCCACCTTCGCACATTCGGTTGTCTTTGTTACGCTCACACATTAAGTGCACATCGCCATAAATTTTTCCATCGTGCCTCACTGTACATATTTGTCGAATATTCTTTTGGTCAATATGATTATCGAGTATATGACATTAACACTAGACGTCTTTTCACTTCTTATGACATTGTATTCATTGAATCTACATTCCCTTTTTAGTCACAAACAAAGTCCATCTTCGAATCCATCTCCATTGTACTTCCTTTATCAGTTAATAATCAAGGGAATACTACTATTGGTCTGGAAGATCAACCTTTTATTTTTCTCATTCCCAAAATTGCTCACAATATTCCTCCACTTAAAATCCAACCTCATGAACCTAATTTAGGTATTATATCCCCTCCGCAGTACTTGGAACCACGTCTATCTCAGCGAAATATCACACACCCAACTCAGCTTAAAGATTTTATTTATCCTATTCTACCTCAAAAGACTTCTCATATTTCACCAACTGTACAACTATCTACAGGTACTACCTACTCAATTTTTATATTTCTCTCATATGCACGCTTTTCTCCTAACCATATTGGTCTGTTATGCTATTCATTCTTATGAAGAACCTCAAACTTTTTCACAAGCTGTTAAATATCATTATTGGTGTGATGTAGATGCATTATAATAAATCAGACGTGGACTTTACAATCAGTGCCACCAGACAAAAAACTTGGTAGATGTAAATGAATATACAAAGTCAAATATCAGGCCGATGGAACTGTCGAACGATTCAAGGCTCATTTAGTTGGTAACGGTTATACTCAAAAAGAAGGGTTGGATTATCATGAAACCTTTTCTCTTGTTGCCAAACTCGTAACTGTGTGTTGCCTCTTAGCCGTGGCATCCATTCGAAGCTGGCCTCTCCACCAGCTAGATTTAACAACGCCTTCCTTTATGAGGACATGCACAAAGAAGTTTATATGCAAATTCCTCTTGGTTTTTCTTGACAGGGAAAGCATCGCGTTTGTCGCTTACACAAGTCCCTCTATGGCCTCAAACAAGCATCATGTAACTGGTTTGTAAAATTTTTTACTGCCCTCAAAGATATTGGTTACTCTCAATCAATTGCAGATTATTCTCTGTTTACACGGTACAAGGGTTCTATATTCACAGCCGTCTTGATGTATGTCGACGATATCATCATGATAGGCAACTGTACCACTTTTATTAATGATTTGAAGATCTTTCTCCATAACCGATTTCACATTAAGGATTTGGGCCTCCTAAAATATTTTTTAGGAATTGAAGTTGCATGATTTCCAAAGGGTATTTTTTTTAGCCAAAGAAAATATACTCTTGACATACTCACCGACAGTGGTCGTCTTGAAACTCAACCTACTACATTTTTTATGGAACAAAATCTCCGTTTAACTAACAAATATGGCGAGCTTCTTCCTGACCCAACAGTTTATCATCACCTAGTTGGACGACTCATTTACCTTACTATTAAAAGGTCTGACATAGTTTACTCTATGAATATTCTTAGCCAATTCATGCATCAGCCTCGTCAACCACACTATGTTGCAGTTACCAGAGTGCTCCGATATCTCAAATCCTCTCCAGGCTAAGACATCATGTTACCATCCGATAGTTCATTTAATCTCGCCGATTTTGATTGGGCAAGTTGCCTCATGACACGGCGCTCTACCACATGATATTTCATCAAACTCAGTTGCAATCAATTTTATGAAAATCTAAGAAACAATCTATTGTTTCTCGCTCTTCCGCTGAGGCCGAATATAGAGCTATGGCCAATGCTACTTGTAAATTTGTCAGGTTAAAAGCGCTTTTTCAAGATCTTTGAGTTTATTATCCAAAACCTGTGCAACTATTTGGTGACAATCAAGCAACACTTCATATTATCGCAAATCCAGTCTTTCACGAATGTACTACGCACATCGAGATTGATTGTCATTCAGTTCGCGAAAAGATTATTTTAGGCACCGTAGTCACCTCCTACAAGCACACACACAATCAATTAGTAGACAACTTTATCAAAGTACTAGGCTGTGATTAATTTCATTTTTTACTTAGCAAGTTGGGCATTTCAAATCTCTACGCTCTAACTTGAGAACGACTGTAAGAAAACTGCTATGCAAATTGCACCATGTTCCACTTTCTACAAACTGCACAAACTGATGGAAGCCAACTGCACAAACCAACTGCCCAAACCGCCCCCCTTAATCACATGTTTCCATAAACGGATAGAAACTACCCTTTTATTATATTGTAAGTATGATTGTACATATGGAATGTAAGAAAATCCAACAAAGTGTAAAATTACTGTCTTATTTTGTCTTTGGAATAGTCATTGATTTTGTCAGTTTTCTTCTGCACCAGCATGAGAAACCGGCGGACTACCCATCCCCATTCATTTCAAGCATAACACGAGCAGCTGTTGGTCGTCTTAGCATTACGAGTCGATGTCGCGTCTCCAATTAGCTTATGACCTTCTGTTTGGTGGCACCTCTCAAGATGAGGTTTTGTCAATGTCCTCGCCCACGGGTCAGGTCCATATCGCATCTCCAATTTGCTGATGACCTTCTGATTTGTGGCACCTCTCGAGATGAGCTGTTTAACATGCAATTTATCCTTAGTTGCTATGAGGTTTTCTCGGGTCAAATAGTCAACGCTAGAAAATCCTCTCTAAAAAGGATGATCTGGTTGGCATTGGACGAAAATTCATCCCATGAACCAAGCTCTTTTGGGAAAACTGTTACGAGACATGGATACTGATCAAGGGTCTATGGTGTGGAAGATTGGAGGAAGAAAAAATAATATTTCTATGATGTTATCAAAGGCTAAACTACTTTTAGAGATTTCTAGCTAGCCTCTCATTTTAAAAGCGCTGACACCTTTAAATCACATATTGGAGATGATTTTTCAATGTAATCTTTTATCTCACCAGGTCTTTGTAGCTGGTCTTTTGAACCATGTACAATTGATAAATCCATATGCCACACATACCAAATGACGGCTCCATTCCAAAATCTGAACCTATGTTACTTAATTCGTTCATTCACTCAACATATTGCGAATTGGTTATAAAGAGTGCCGTTCGGTTTGGCAAGCGAATTGAATGATTACTGCTAAGTATGGTGTCTACAATAAAATTATAAAAGCATAAAGAAGCAATTTGAAGTTGAGACATTATAATTTTTATATTTTATAACTAGCAAATTGCGAACTGCACCAAAGGGTATCTCTAAACACCCACACATTTTCTGCAAGCTCCAACATCCTTTGAAAACTGTCGAATAATTCAGATCACATGATGGTGGTCATTTTTCACCCTGATCTTCCACATAATGGATTTTGATATCACGTTACACCTATTGGATGGTCAGTTGTGATTCCACGTGTCACATGTCACAGTTGTCATATGGCACACATCACACTCAAACGTGATTTGTGCCATATGACAACTGTGACATGTGAAATCACAAACTAACCGTCTGATAGGTGCTCCATGATCTCAAGATCCATTGTGTGGAAGATCGAGGTGAAAGCCAATCTCTGTCTTCAGATCCAAAGCGATCAATGAGTTTAAAGCATTAGAACAAGTTGGAAGATCAGCACTCTGATCTTCCAACTTATTTGCCCACTATTGAGCAGTGGGCAAATAAGATATGATTGAATTTATAAAAAGCTACAAAGACATATTTGCCTGGTCTTACCAAGACATGTCGCGTGCTAGTATTTTTTAGAGCAGAGAAACTGTCAAATTATGTGCATTTTCTGCAGAGAGTGAGTTTCCCTTCTCGGAAAGTCACTTTCCTCTGTTTTAAGTTCATGTGGCCCCACGTCGGACAAGAAGTAATCTACAAAAAGTGAGTTAAATATTCGAAACAAATTGCTCCGAAAGCAGCCTTTTTGGGTAGAGGGGTAGTGTGAGTGATGAAGTCACTTTTCTAATATCTCAAAAGCAAAGAAAAATATTTTTGTACCTTTTTCTGTGCAACTCAAAATTAAGTTTTTCCGGGTAATGAATTTATGATAAGCAACTTTCCGAAAGAAAATGAGGTACTCAGATTCTGCTGCCTAGGAGGAACCAAGTTCGCTTTCATTATGTTCTAGGAAAAGCAAACAACGGCCATTCGATTTTTCAAACTTCCTATTTTTAAAACACTAAATGGGAACCTCTTGTCGTGCCTACAGGTTAGGCTGTCAAATACTTCTTGTGACTGCTTCGAATAAGTTGATAGAGATTTTTTTACCCCAATCTCCACAAAAACTTGAGACCATGTGGGTATCATCAGATGGTCTGTTTTGTTTCCGCGTGGCACAATTCCCAAAAAAATGACCCCTAAATAACAAGGGACACATCACACCCGAACGTGATTTTAGATCATGGTCTCAAAAACAGGAATAAAAAATTCGTCTCAAAAAAGTATGATCATTGGCCCAAGATCTGTTCTGTGGAAGATTGGGGTGTACGATGTCCATCGTCTGATTTAAAGCAGTCAATGAGTTTCACTTGGTGGCAGATGCATGTGAGTTCAGTAAACCTGTAGTCACGAACAGAGTGACACATATGAGGTAGATAAGAAACAATAAAAAGGGAGCTACAACATGCACACAAGATTTATCTTGTGGCACATGGTTAAAAAAATATTGTGATTTTTTTTATCTGTGCCACATGAAAGACGATCGAAACCGTCGGATTAGAAGACCGCGATAGAAAGATCTTTCAGGCCAAAGATTGGCACGGAAAACAATCTCTATCATCTAATTAGATACAGTCAAAGGCCATAATCTAATTCAATGGAACCAGATGATAAAGATCATGTTTCGTGCCAATTTTTGGCCTCAAAAAGATCTTTACATCATGCTCTTCAAATCAGGCGGCTTAGAAAGTGTTCCATGTGGCATAGATCCCAAAAATAACAGTGTTTCATTTTAACTCATGTGCCACGGTACAAATCTTGTCTGCAAGTTTTAGCTCCCTAATAAAAAAATTCCTAGATTCGATCCATCTTACATTCTCTCCCTCCCAATAGTTATATCAACCATCCTAGTTTTCCTCCATTATGTCTCTTGATCTCATCTCGCTCAATATAAAATTTTCAGTTTCCTTTTATTTTTACCAGTATATATGGGAATTGACACTATATAACAGCATAATCAGTATATAAAATTACCCGGCCGGGATATGACTGAGATGTTCATAAACCCATTTATCATAATGGTCTCACGAGCACTGGCCGGTATTTTTACAGGGCTTAACTAAACCACATGATCCATCAGCCATGAAACATGGGCTCCAACCTCAAGGATAGAAACATACGCATATAACACCATCTTTCAACCATGAAACATGGGCTCCAACCTCAAGGATAGAAACATACGCATATAACACCATCTTTCAACCATGAATTCATTGTAGAATATCTACGTACCAGATATACAGTACTAGCCTCAACTACACCACCCTGTGCCTCATCTCGGTTGTGCCTCATCTCTCATTTCTACCATTTCTGCAACTAAAACAAGAATTTTGAAAGAAACAGGAACACTGATGAGAATGACGTCAAAACTATGGATTGGAATTTCATAAATCGAAGTACAGTTCAAACTCTGCACAAATGTATTAATTGGCATTTTATAAATTGAAGAATGGTTCAAACTCCGCTCTGCATTTCCAAAATGGGATTCAGAATTTATATAATGGAAGCAGCCTCAACTTCCAACACAGAGACGATATATATATGGGTGAAGTTCAGTTATGTTTGACTGGTGTGAGAAGTAAAACCTTTGCTACTTCATCACAGAGAAACCAATATTGACATTGCCACCTCAACAGAAAAAAGGAAAATGAAAGACGAACAAAAAACGATGTTGTGAAGCTTTCCGCAGATACCCATGCATGATCCTCACCGTGCAGCTCTTTTGCATTGGCACTTTTTTGTGATTGAAGCAGATAAGTGTCAGATCAGCCACGCAACTCCACAATGGGGGATCTGCAAAATTTATTTCCTAGAGATAAAAAATTTCCATAGCAAAGTAACGGCAAGGTGGCAGGCTACCTGTTGAAAGCCAAAAGGGAATGGTGTGCTACATTCACCACCTCAACAGATTTAACTTCTAGATGACTTCATAAGCTCAGGGGAATGACTTTGACCAGGACGCTAACGGGGCTGACGTTTTGGTCTGCTATTACCAAAGTTTCTTTTGTCTGCAGGACCCGACCCGAGAATCCCGGATGAATTTGGTCCATGCAACCGAGTCTCGTTGCTCAGAGGCTGATGGTATGGTGGCTGTTGAACTAGGAGTGGATCATCCATGCCAGCTCTTCTTCGTCGCTTCCATGCTTCTGATTTTCCCGTCCCCTGATCCCTATGAAATGTTTCTGAAGAGTGGGCAGGAAACTTTTGACGTCCTCTTGGCCTTTGAACATCATTCGGGAAATGATGATGCTGCGAAGGATCACTGTCTCTGTCACTGGGGCCTGGGGCAGAACCGTTGAGGTAAGAAGGCCCTACACCAGCTTCTCCTTGCTGCTCTTGTTTTAGTTTTGAATAAATCTGAGAAAGTCTCTCTCCAGGCAAATTTGAAAAAGTGGATACATAGTTCCATAATCGCATAGTCATTCCTGCAACAAGAATTCACAATAAGAATCGCTCTCTTGACATGGCATTTGGATGCAAGAAGCATTTTTTTAATTTTTCCAGATACAAAGGAACAGAATGCTGCAATAAGTTCAGAGAACAAGGAAAGTCCCATAAAACAAGAACACCGAGGTCGAGATATGAACATGTTCCAACCGATCTTATATATATATATATATATATATATATATATATATATATATAAGCATGTCGTAACTAGTGACAAACATATCAAGATGATTGACAGATCACTTCAGAATAATTGAGACCCATGCCTAACACCCTGGGCCCAAGGTGGATTCTAAAAATCCACTCTGGGCCCATGCCTAACACCCTTACAGGGATGGGTGTTACTTCGAATTATATGGCCTACAATGGACCCATGTCTAAGACCCTAATGTAAATGGGTTGCAATTATCAATCTCAAATTGATCCTTTGCATAAAGAAGTTGTAACTACAAATCTAAAGAGAACTCTAGATATAAACCGTCTTAGATTAATAATCACATGATCAAAACCATCACTTTGCGCAATCATAACTATTGCTGACTCTGATTGCTTATCGTGATCATGATCAACTCTGATTGATCATTGCTTTGCATGATCACGATCATCATAAAAACTCATTGCAACAAGCGATCTCGATCATGATTATTTCTGATCGATGATTATCTTACGTGATTGTGATCGTGACCAATAACTTGTCATTTTAAGCGATCTTGATCATGATTATCTCGGATTGTTCATCACTTTACATAGTTGTAATCATCATCGATAGATACATAGTTGTAATCATCATCGATAGACTATCATTTTGAATGGTCTTGATATCAGTTATTCTCGATCGATCGTTATTCCATATAATCACGATCATGACTAGTAGAGAGATTATCGCAAAACGCAATTTTGATTGTGATCAAGACTAAAAGAAATACTTTCATGCAAGCATGACCAAGATAGTTAAGGCGGTGTGGCGAGGTCATGGTGAAGAGGCTCACTACTCCATGGCGTGGCCATAGCGAAGCTATGGCGAAGCTATTTATTATTTAAAATTTAAAATTTTTTAATTTATCTATTAATTGGTAGTGTTCTTTTTATTTTTTATATAGCAAAAAAATATATGAAGGAAAACATTCAACTACTAGAGCATCATAGTTTGATTCTAATAGAGGAGTTCATGTTCTAGGCATAAACAAATATCAATAAATAAAAATCAAATATAGAACATCAATAAATTTGCAACATGATAAGTATAAATAAATATGAAAAATCAACAAATATAAAATATTATAAAATATGAAATACTAAGTACACATACAGAAGTGTCAGTGTCACCGACACTGAGGTTTCTTAACTGTTGTGATGAGAGAGAGATAGAGAGAGAGTCGAAGATTTTGTAACTTATAATTTGGAGTTTTGTGTCTTGTAAGTTAACTTTTGTAACTTATATACTATAAAAATGTTATAAATTATAAGTATTATATATTATTCAAAAAATCAAATAGCGTGCATAGCGATGCCATAATGTTATTCCGCCATGGCGTTACTATTTAGTCATCATGACTATTTGGTTGTATATGGTGTTTTCCTTCGTCATATTCCATAGCGAGGCTATAGCGTGACCTTGACAACTATGATCATGACCAAAAGCCTCATTTCAACCAAATATTTTGCTGAAATGGCGATCAATCCATACGATCGCGGTCAACCCTTTGATATTTGGGGTTTCCTTCGCGGTTTAGGCCATTGATCCCTCAAATTGAAGGATTAGACCTTACCTCGAAATAGGAAATTCCTTTAAAAGAGAGACCAATTATTTTGGATTAAATCCTATATAACGCCCGATCTTAAGGTTAAGGCCTAGATCAAGTATCATCAGGGAATAATTACCCGAATCTTATGGAATTTGGTAATCTCGACTAAGGCCAAAACCTTAATATAATGAAGATGCTAACTAATTTAATGATTAGTCTTCGAAAGATCTGGATCTAGTGTGTTCGAATTCATCTTCGAGACACGACATCAAAAATTTGTCTTGAGATTCATTCACGAATTCCTTGAACCCATAATGATGCATGACTATCAATCAGATGGATCGGGTAGAGAGCCTTTTTCATCCGTTGTCCCTTGTTCCATATCACTCGGGTCTCCGATGAGGATAGTATGTTGCCCATATATCCCCTAACACATTGACGTCGAAAACGAAGACAATGATGTTGATGAAGGCTTAGACCTAGGACTTTTATTATTTTCAGAAACGTAAATATTTCATTTTGTAGCTTTTAATCATAGGTATTCAGTATTTGATGTAATAAATGAGGCATCGATTGGGAAACCCGAAAGTGTAAAGTCCACCATTTCAATAAAACCCTCTCCTAGTAAGGGAAAAGTTATTTCAAATTTATTTTTGAATGAATTTATTTCTACGCAAATTTTTTGTGTACATACAAACTATGACCCAATGTATGAGTATTAAAAAACTTTACTTAGATTTTGCATTTTTTAAGAAGCACATCCCTTGTGCCTCAATTTAGAGAGCCCAATAACTAAAAGCATGCTTTGATCCAAGAGAGCCACAATTCCTCTTTGTCCATCCAGAAAACATATAAAATGCAAACAGGTATTCGTGTGAATTATAAGGTACACTATGAAGCTAAAATAGTGTTTTCTGATAACCAAGTGAAACACCTGGCATAATAGAATTAGTGGTCAAAACTTCCACTTCATGAACGCCTTTATTTATTTCATTCCTCGTTGCTTTGGGGGCTAATCAGTAGTTTACAAAGTTCGATAAGCTGGAGAAAACATGAACTATCCTCCACAAATCAAAAAGAAAAATGTTGGTCTACTTTAAATAAAAAGTTGATGAGAAATAGTATTTGATGTTTTGTAAAATAAGGATAGCAACCCAACATTTTATTTCCATTGACTACGTTTCAGTTTTTTAAAATTTCAATCAGAAACCATGTGGCTTTCTTGACCACTTGATTAGCTATAAAACATGAAAATCATGAAGCCTTAGGTTCAAATTCGTCTATTCACTTGTCACACCGAATTAGTTTCACTGTACCGAATTTGCGATTTGTTGGGTGAATGAGCAAATTAAGTAACATGCATAGAGACATTAAAAGATATTGTGGGTTGAATGATTTGGTGGCTAAAGTTGCCTTATAATCCTATGCCTAGAGGAGAGCCAAAAAACTCTAGAAAATAGATAAAAGATTGCCACATCACTTGGTACTATTTTTTGTATATTATTACTATTTTTGTATATTATTAAAAAAAGATTTAAATACTTACAGTAACAGGAATGTTGTGATTGTGTCTTTTCTCTGTTTTAAACAGTTTGGAATGTACACCAGACGCAACTGTGCGAGGAGAGCTCTGGTTGGAGGGATGCAAGAGGGCAGCGTGGTCCCCGCCTGAAGATGGGGAATTTGAAGGGCGCAGCCCTGAAATTTTTTTTTAGGGTTACTAAGGGTAATTTCATAATTTTCACCTAAGGGGTCTGTCTTTGTACGGAATATATAACCTTGTTTCGGGTTAGGAATTCACATGGAAGTTTCAATTCTTTGAAGGAAGAAGATGAGGTAGAGAGACCGTAACCCTGTCTTCCTACAGGAAAATAATCAAAAGGATCTCATCATGGTTTGTGGACATAGGTAAACAGCTGAACCACATAAGTATGTGTCATGTTTCATACTTTCTTTAGTGTTTTGTTTTTTTTTTTGCCAATATTTTACAACGAAGGTCCAAGGTTTTCAATAAGGGCAATTGACGGAATGTCTCAATAGTCATACTGCAAACTTCTGCCTCTTCATCAATTTACTATAAGCATGATAATTGAAGAACGACATTGTCGATTTGTACAATCCAACACTAAACATATGTTGTCCTAGACCAGTTGATGCTAGATATAGTACACAAGGCATCTAGAACATCAGGGTGTGGTCAATTCTTTAGATCTACCATGCCTAAACAGTCAAAATGTGTGACGTAGTTTAGGGTTAGGATTAGGAGAGGAATATGGAGAAGAAAGATGGAGAAAATTATGGTTGGATTCTTAACACACATCCCAATGCATTTATTGGTTTTATATCTAATCTATATTACATAACGGATCTCAAGGACACTAAATACGGAAATAGTACTATGTAAGTGAAGGGCATCAGCATCGACTCACAGCTTTAGTAAGGACATCAGCTAATTGATTTTCTAACCAAACTTGTGAGATGCAGATCTCGTTGAAATCAACTTTCTCATGTATGAACTGGCAATCAACCTCCAATATGTTTGGTCCTCTCATGATAAACTGGATTTTCTACCATGTGATGTGTTGCTTCATTATCTTCGTATAGTCATAGGAAGGTTCACCTCTACACCAAGGTCAACTAAAATATATCATAGCCACATACCTTCCCTAGCTCACTGGGACATGGCCCTATACTCGCCTTCTACACTTGAGTTAGAAACCACATGTTGTTTCTTAGACTTCCACGTGACAAGATTTCCTCCCGAAATCATGCAATAACCAGTAGCAGATATCCTGTCATCAAGAGAACCACCCTAATCAGCATCTGTGAATATTTACACATCTAGGTGACCATGATCACCATAAAACAAACCTCTTCCTGGGCTCTCCTTTTAAGTATCTCAGGGTTTTGTACACTGCATCGAGATGGATAATCCTGGGAGAGTGCATGTACTGGCTCACCACACTAACTGCATAAGTTATACCAGGCCTGGTCATAGTGAGATCAACTTGCCAACGATCTTCTAATACACACTATTGTCTTAAAGTGGTTTTCCCTCACTCCCACTAAGTCTATGATTCTATTCAATTGGTGTAGGTGTTGGTTTACACCCAAACATACCAGTGTCTTTGAGTACATACAAAGTATATTTCCTTTGGGAATGCAATTCCTTTCTTTGATCTAGCAACCTCGATTCTATGAAAGTGCTTCGGAGGGCCCAAATCCTTAATCTCGAACACTTTGCTTAGATGACATTTCAGTTGAAGTATCTCATCACTGTCGTGTCATGTGACAATGATGTCACACATCTTGACTACTACTTTGTGATGCAAGCATGGATCAAAATCTTGGATTTTCGACATGAATCGTCCAGCCCCAAAACCGATACGTATCGGTTCCGGTCAATACATTCCGGTATTTTTCCACAAAAAAAAAAACGATAATTTGAAATTATCGTCCTATACAGACGATGGACGATAATTTGACTGTTTTTTAAGGGGGCCGACAAAACCCCAATTTATCGTATCGTCCAAGTCCAAAACCGATACGTATCGGTATCGAACGATATTTTGATCCATGGATGTAAGTCCCTCTCTTTACAAAGAGGGTGTGATCATAGTGACTCCTATTATAGCAAATCCTCATAATAGCTTCGTTGAACTTCTGAAACAAAGCCGAAGAGACTATTTCAAACCATAGATGGACTTTTTAGCTTGCACACCATTTCGGACTCCCCCCAGATTTATAAACCCAGGTGGAAAAGCCATGTATACTTCCTCCTTGAGATCCTCATGGAGGAAAGCATTCTTTACATCGAGCCGATACAATGGCCAATGCCTATGGGCAGCAAGACAATAGAACTCGAAAGGTAATGGGCATTGCAACCGGAGCCAACGTCTCTTTGTAATCAACCCCATGAGTTTGGGCCAATCCTTGGCAACAAGTCAAGCTATGTATCCTTCCACAGTACCATCCAGCTTATACTTTACAGTATAGTCCCACTTATATCCCACCATCTTCTTGCTTGTAAGAAGCTCAACAATGTCCCATGTAGGACTGGATTCCAAGGCTTTCATCTCTTGAAGCACGGCTTCTCTCCATTTCGGCTAAGACAAGGCACTAGACACAAAAGTGGGAATAGCAATAGAATCAAAAGAACTAACAAATGCAAGATGGGGGTCGGACATTCCCTGATAAGAAACATACTTACTGATTGGGTGCTGAGTACATGACCTTGAGGGTTTTCTAATGGCAAGGAGAAGTTCAAGATCAATTTGGGCCTTCCTCCGAGAATGGACTTTGGCCAGGAGGATTGCAATGAGGTTCTTGAGGTACCATTTGAGCCTTGAACTTCTTCACATAAAATTTTTCTTCTTCCTTTACTTAGCCAAATTTATCAAATTTAACATCTTCTGAAATCTCTCCACCATCCATGTCATCAAAACAATCTGGCAATTCTACCCTTGGTAGCACACTAGTGCTCTCTTCACCACCAATCTCCCCCTAAAGAGGGCACTACATTTTCTCCCCCTGAAGCTTGAGGAAGGGGGTGTCTTAAAAAACGTGACATCCATAGTGACATAAATCTTCCTGGAAGTAGGGACATAGCATCCATACCATGGATCAAAAGATCGAATTTTCGATACGTATCATCCAAACTTCCAAGACAATACGTATAGCGTATCGTCCAATACATTGAATGTATCGACCTAGTACATTTTTTTTTAATCCCAAAAAATATATTAAAATTCTGGGACGAACGATAAATTGACCGATAATTTGGACGATACAAACGTTACGGACGATACATACGATAATTTGACCAATAATTTGACTGTTTCTAAGGGGCCAGAGAAAAACCCTAAAATTATGGGGCGGATGATAAATTGACTGATAATTTGGAAGATATGAACGATAAGGACGATATGGACGATAATTTGAACAATAACGATAATTTGATTGTTTTTAGGAGCCCCGAGAAAACCCCATTTTACCGTATCGTCTAGGTCCAAAACCGATACGTATCGGTATCGGACAATATTTTGATTCATGATCTATACCCTTTCCAAGATGGTGGATATCCAACAAAGATGCAACGAGTGGCTTTTGGATCAAGTTTAATTCGATGGACAATAGGAATGTGAGAAAAGCATAAGGAGTCAAACAGACGAGGAGGAATCGAAAACAAGGGACGATCAGGATGCAACAATTTATAAGGTGACATGCCATTGAGAACTAGAGCTGGTATGCAATTGATTAACAAGATAGAGGTGAGAACAGCTTGCCCGCCATACATTCTCATTCATACCCATATGGAATGAACAACCAACTTCAAGGATATGGCAGATTTTTCTTTCAGATACCTCATTTTGTTGAAGGGTATAAGGAGAACTGGTTTGCTACTCAATCCCATGAGTAGGAAGGTATGATTGGGGATGGTTGGAAGAATACTCCTCACTATTGTCCAATCTTAAGAACCTTTACACACGCATGAAACTAAGACAAGACCAACTGATGAAACATAGGAAAAGCATATGAAACTTCATTCTTGGTTTTTAACAAGAATAACATTGTATTGTGCAATAATCCATAAATGAGACAAAATATCTAAAATCATGCCTCAAACATTAGCATGAATATACTCAAATGGAACTTTACTTCTACTTTCATCCTTAGGGTAAGAAGCTCTACGATGCTTTGCAAACAAACTTAAGCTTACAAACTTTACATCTAAATAAATAAATAAATAACAAAATAATCCTCAAATTTTCTTCAAAATAACAAATTTAAACGAGATAAAGGTAAATGCCCACAGCGAACATGTCATAACTGAAGCCCTTGTAACCTAGCACTAGCAGCAATTGGTCTCTGAATCTTCTGTAGCTCGGGAATCTCAAACATGTACAACCATGCTCCTGACAACCATGACCAAACATCCTCCTCGGAGTCGGGTCCTGAAAAACATAATGGGAAGGATAGAAAGTTACACAACAATTAAGACTCTTTGGCAGTTTACTAACATATAACAAATTCAAAGGCATTTTAGGCACAATTAGTGCAAACTCCAAGGGAAAACTACTAAGTTGGATGGTCCCTTTACCCTTGTATAGGGACGAGAGATCCATCTGCAACACGAATCTGGCAACTATCAGAAACACGAAAAATAGAATAAAGATGGTACATACCCATCATATGATCCGTAGCACTAGAATTGATAATTCATTGACAGTTTGACACAGGATTGAGAGAGATGTGCAGATCCGTAGGTACCTGACTCAGTCAAGTGAGAGGAGAGCTAGGAGCCTATGAGATAGTGGAATGCTGAAGAAGGCTCTGAAGATCCTGGTACACCTTCTAACTAAGAGAAATCTGACATGAACCCTAGGGAGTAGTAGCAATAGTAGGACCCATAGCATCATCACTGGCTGACAGACAAGCACGCCTTCCTACTAGAAATTGAGCACGTGGAGGGAACTTCGGCTTCTCATGTAAATCCCAACACATATTAATCAAATGCCCTTTCCTCCTACAAAGTGTATATTTGAGTTTATCTTTGTCTTCTCTAGTGAGGCCTCCACGACATCCTCTCCCACCATGGCCACGAGATCTCCCTCCCCCTATACGAAACTCTGAGAAAGAAGGGAAGATCTCTCAGGGGTATCACTCACAAGGTTGACATGGATAAACTATTTGTACCTCTCCTCATGCTGAAGCAATTAAAAAATTTACCAATGGGAGGACACTCCTTTGCCCAGAATGTAAATCTTGATGGCTTCATACTCGGGGCTAACACCCCTCAACAAATCAAATACCTTCTTTCTCTCAGCCACGTTGTCAGCTTTCCCAATACATGAACTACACAATTCATTCTCCTGGTATTATGCCAACTCATCCTATAGCGAACTCAATTGAGAATAGTCACCCAAAGGTCTCTCTTTCTGAAGGAGGTTATTGATCTCATTAATTACTTGAAACATCTTAGCCAACTTCTTTTGAATAGGCTTTGCGAATTGCTTCCCATAATTCCTTAACCATGGACAAGTTCTTGAAAGATTGATGGATCTCATATTGCATCGAATACAACAATAGGGTTATCGCATACCAGTTTTCGAATTCCCAACCCCTATACTTGGGATCAGTCTTTGTTGGCTTCGCATCAATATCATTTATGTAACCTAAGTTCTTCTTGCCCCCCAAGAACATATTTGCGGGTCTAGACTAAGAGAGAATTCTTTCCATCAATTTCATTGTGGTGATCGGAAGTCCGGGAGACCCTTGAGGGGCACTGCCCACATTAACTTTAGACTCATCCATCTCAACAAAGTTGCTTTAATCAGACAATAGGGGTTCTACAACCACCTTCTCTTACACAAAGGGATATAAACCCTTTCATATATAACCACGCAGCCACACAGCTCAAACAACCATGACGATCGACAACAAAATAATGCTCCTAGGAAAACAACGAGGGAGGGTTTCAACGACGAAGATGATAGTGAAACTCGAGTTTTTGGCAATCTAATGGCGAAGCTCAAGAAGTTGGACCGGAAATTACTCCAATAAAAACCATCTCGTTAGAATCTGATTCTGGGAAGATTTCGGTAACGTCAACGTCAGCATGAAGCTAGTAGTGACATCAGCGGAAAAAAGCTGACATCGACTACTATGGTCTCCAATCCGGATCTCCTTGCTCTGAAACAAAGTCAAAATGTGTGAAGTAGATTAAGGTTAAGGTTAGGGTTAGGAGAGGAAGAAGGAGAAGAGAGAAGAGAGATGGGAGGAAATTATGGTTGTCCTTAGCACACATCCCAATGCATTTATCTCTTTTATGGCTAATATATTAAATCATGGATCTCAAGGACACTAAAGACGACAGGCTTGGGCCTGTAACACAATGGAAGGCTGACAACATCGCAACCTCAAGGTCGCAGGTTTAAGCCCAAAGACAGAAATAATACTATGTAGGCCACTTACCATACACACACACCCAACATAGCTAATGGCACACCCACTAATAGTAGTTTCACTTTATATAAACGGTTATAGTAATTATCCAAGGTTTTTCCATAATGAGGAAGCAGTGAAGCATGCATTTCATTACTTCAGTACAAAAAAATCTTCTTCTCCAATGTGTCAAAATCAGAAAGGGGAAGGCAGGTCTATTTCTCATTAACCATCAAGTCAACACAGGATATTTCCAATTCACAGAACATTATGCAACACTTCAAAGTGCAAATCCTAGAAGGATAATTCGTAATTTTAACCCTAGACACCTCTATGTCTTTGTGTGGAAGCTATAACCTTGATTCACAGTAGGGGTTCATATAGAAAACTCAATTCAATGAGGGAAGGTGACATTGAGAGATTGGAACCCTAGGTTTTTACAAGAAAATAGTGATAAGGAGTCATCGCCTGTGGACGTACGCAAATTGCCAAACCACATAAATTTATGTTGTTTTTTATACTCTCTTTACTGCTTTCTTTTTACGACAATTTTTTACAATGAAGATGCATGATTTTGAATAAGGGCAATTGACGGAAAGTATCACCAGTCATGCTGTGAACTGCAGCAAACTTCTGCTGCTTTGTCAATTGACTAAAAGAGGGACAATTGAAGGAGATTGTTGATTTCTACACTGCAACAATAAACATATGCTGTCCTAGACAAACAAACGCTCTTTCGTTTCAAAATATCAGTACCCAAACAATTAAAAACCAGTGTTGATGCTGGATATAGTACAAGAGGCATTTAGAACATCAGATTATGGTTAAGTTTTGACATCAACCATACCTGAATAGTTATAGTAATTATCAAAGGTTTTCCCCTACTGGGAAACACACATTTCGTTACATTAGTACATAAAAATCATCTTCTCTGATGAATCAAAATCGGAAAAGGGAACTCTGTTCTATTTCTCATTAACTATCTGAATCAACATAGCATCTTCCAAGCTCGCGGGACATTTATGAATAGCTAGGAAACCCTATAAAAACTTTAAAGAAATATAATAAAAATGTAATAGTAACGGTAAATATAAAAATAAACACTTACTAGATCGCTTATGTGATGATTCTGCATGCTCCTGTACAATTTCGTCGATCTTTCTCCCAAGAATTTGAAGATAATTACGAATTTTGTAGAGAACCTGAAGAAATATGAGTTGAAACATAAACCATGGTAGTCATACAACAAAGAAATAAATTAACATACCTTTTCCTTTGGAAGATCTACACTGGTGGTCTGCAAATTCTCCAGGCGCTTCAGCGTCGCACTCTCATCATTCATGACATCTGAACACCACTCTCTCCACTTTTCATCCTTGAACTGCTGATACTCTGATTCTGAAATTTCGCCCTCCTCTTTGACTCTGGGTTCAACTCTCCGGCGTTTTTTAAGTGGATCTCTTGTGGATTTACCCCTCAGTTGAGGAGAACCAGTTTTCGCCTTCACTTCCTTAGAATGAGTGTCTGGGATTAGCAAAAAGTTTTCGTCTTCGCTCTTGGAAAGAGACACTTTTATTTTTGAATTCTTGTTCCCCAGAACAGCAAACTCCTAATAAGAAATGATGTAATATACCAAGGGCTTTAGTTGCGGCACTTATACATGGATCCTATAAGAAGTTACTGCTAACAGTAAACCCATGTTTACATGGCTCCTGAAAAATCGAGTACTCAGCCAATCTCGTGTGCCTGTGTGCGTATGCGCTTATGTTGTGTGTGAAAATTACCAACTCCACACTAATTAAGATATAAGAAATTTATATCCATCCAATCTCTACCCAAGATTTTCAGTGGAAATGCAGCGAGGATTATCTGGTGAAATCTGAATTTTCCTAATCCAAGCATCAAAATATAAACTTCATGAGACATACAAATATTATTGTCTGAAATTTTTTTAAGGTACCACACTTCTAGTTATCGCACCCATTTGAGGTGCTAATGTATTTGATCAAGAGTCTGCTACCTCAAGAGTTGATGGTTAAACGTTAAGCATTTATAACCACTGCGTGATATTGAAAAATATCCGTACTACTTACGAGCAGTGCCGTTGGTGAATGACATGTGATGATCCTATGAAAATCAAAGAATATTATAATCATGCCTTCTTTTAAAGTATTGTAGGTTTCAGGTGTAGTGATCCGATTTTATCAAAGGTTGCCACGTACATTACACTATTTTTTAATATAAAATTTATGGTATTTACATATTATAAGGAGGACTATTTTGGTCTTTCTATATGTTAGGAAATAAGTGGATAATTAAATGATTATAAAGGCTGTTATAGATTCAGAAATTTACTTATTAGAAGAATGAATTAGATATGGAAGTGAAATAGAAAGTCCTAGGTGGTAATTAAAAAAATAGAGGGGTATATTAGACATTTAGTGTAGTGAATTAATTAATAATTATATATATATATATATATATATATATATATATATATATAATATTTTATATATGGAATGTCTCAGAGAGAAACAGAAGACCGAGAGATTCAAGAGAAAGAGCAAGAGAAACAAAATGGAGGGAGAAAGAGAGAAAGTTGGGGGAGGAAGAGAAAACACACAAGAGAATCACCAACGAAAGGGGGGAGAGAGAGAGAGAGAGAGTTAGAGGTTATCAAGAGGAAGAGAGAGAAAGAAAATGAGGGATAGAGACTGAGATACAGAGAGGAAATTGGAGAAGAGGATTTAAAAAACGGGGTTAAAGAATCCCTAACTCTGGAATTTTACCGGGAAGTGCCTTATTCTAACAAGTTGTGATTAAGCCCTAAACTACGCGATGAAATATTACTGTCAAGTTTAAACCAATTACATGTTATACATATCAGCAAATCTGAACTCCACTGAAAGCTTTCTTTTCTTTTCAAGTTAAATTTACTGCAATGTTTATAGAATTGTCTAATATATATATATATATATATATATATATATATATGAATCGTGAAATCATTCGAACTCAGTATGCATGAACCTGAAAATCTGAATCTATATTTATCCCATTGTTTACCTTAAATGATATACATTTAAATTTCTATTTTCTTCATTAAAGCGCATTAATATCAATTCCTATGTAACGGGGAATTTAGATCCGCGTGTCTGGATTGTAGCCGAATCAAGCAAAGGAAATCTACAAGGAAAAAGTGGACCAATACATGGGCTTTCAAACAGCCTGTAAAGAAGAGTTTGTGGCTAAACGATGGATGTCCATGACTCCTTGACGGACGTCCATGGACTCTGACGGATGTCCATGACCACATGATAGACATCAGTGAAAATAAGTGCTCATTGTTTTTGTGAACACCGTAGACGACGGATGTCTGTGGACACTTGACGGGCATCCGTAAGATACGTCCGACATTTGACGGAATAACGGATTTTGTGGCGGAAAGTTGTCATTTTGAGTTTTATTTGTTTTAGAACTCTTCTATTTCAAGTTTTATGTTTGTTTAGGGTTTTCTTAGCCTATATAAAGGCTTGTACAAGACATTATTAATTAATTTATTATTGAATGAAGCCAGCGTACAGCCTTGGTATGAGAACTCGGAATCGTTGGTGTAAAGCCGACAAGCCTCTTTGGAGCAAATCCGGAGATCTTCTATCTTATTCTTCTTTTTATTTTGTTTTAATCAAAGGTTGAAGAACCCTAATCAACCCTTCCGCGCGGGATTTACGTTTTTTTTAGGGTTAGCGTGCTCACGTCCTGTGTCACTTTGTTAACCCGGAATCTACTGTCGTTCGTAATAATTGATTATAAACTGTATAGATTTGGATTTTAACTAGATTTGCTATGGTGCATACTTAGATTAAATCTGAAAAGTTAAATCTGCTCATCCTGTTTTGTCAGGTATGCCTGTTATATATGTAAGAATCTTTGTTATATTTATGATCTGAAATTTGTCTCGTAGGTTTGATATACCTGAAAATTTATAAATCTGCCAAGTCTATACCCTGGAAGCCAGTGAATGGTTTCTAAGTTTGATGATTTTATTACCAGAATATATCAATTTAGAAGTTTTTGGTAATTCTGAGCGACACAGAAGTCTAAAATTTCATTAACATTTCATCAGAATACCAAATTTACCCATAAGGCCTATGGATTCTGATGAATGCCTTACACATGGACCACATGGTGAATCTGTTATCTGTTCCGTTATTTGCTCATCCAATGGAAACTAGTTGAGAAGAACACATGGTATTCGTGTTGTTAGCTATAGAATAACATCTTCAGCTATATTATGCTCATGTACTTTTTAAGTAATATTTAATATATTTATGTCTGTTCACCATTTTTCAGCAATTGAATTTACTAGTACTGTTTATGAATATTGACTTTCAGGGATTTAGTTTAATTTTATGTATGCAAAGGAATCATATTAATGAATATTATTTTATAGCATGTGTTGCGATTTAGTTAAAAACTGTCACATCTTTTTTACTTGCAGAAGCTTGTTTGTTTGGCTCACGCTGTTTTTTACCCACTTTTGCAGATTGAAGGAAATGGTCAACTATGCTCTTTGAAAATTTTGTTTGGTTTCAAGAACGAGTGTGACGTTAAGGTGTATAATGTATGTCAATAGCTTTTGTAGTGATCCAGTCTTAAAGACGATGCTGCTGTAATTTTCAGAAGAATCAGTGTAACATAATGTTACAGATAAAATTTTGGTCAATTGTACTTTAAAGTACTGTATAAATGATAAAAAAGTTTCAGTCTATCTTTAAATGAGACTTTTATGATACTCATATTATTGTTATAAGCTAATTTGATTTTCAGGTTTCTCCGATCTGAGTCATCATACTGGTCACAACTTCGAATCTACGTACTGTTAGGACAAGTAATATGTTGTGCGGATGTTTGTATGTATATTGGGTGTGTGGGTAGCATGGGTCAAAAGATCGTCCGATACCGATACGTATCGGTTATGGACTTGGACGGTACGATACAAAGGCATTGTATTGTACCCCCTTAAAAACAATGTACTTATTGTCCGATAATATGTATATATATATTTTTTTCGATTGTCTACACAATCGATGTATCGTCCGATAATATGTATATATATATATATATATATATATATATATATATATATATATATATATATATATATATATATATATATATTTATTTTATTTTTTATTTTTTTATTTATTTATTTTTTTTTTTTCCTGATTGTCTGGCGATTGTCTACACAGTCGCCATCGATACGTATCGTCCTGGAGGTCAGGACGATACGTATCGGTTTACCGATATTTTGATCCTTGGTGGGTAGTGGACTAGCCACTTTTATTTTGCTTATTTCTTTGTTCAAAATATATGTGAGATTGTAAGGGTGTCCATATAAATACAAATAATAGCTAGGGTTAGAGTAATAAGAACTCAACCCTAATTCTCTATGTTCTTCTACTTCTTCACCAAACCTAACCCTAATTAGCTTAATAGTCTCTATCTTGGTATCAAAGCAGCGATCACCATCAGACCTTGAAGGAGAATGTAGATGAAGCACATTAATCCAAGTACACTAATCATCCAGGAGTGAATACGAAGTATTGAAATTTGAAGGGTTATTTCTGGAGGAACGATATGAAAAGAGAAATTGCTTGGTACATCTCAAAACGTCTGATTTGTCAGTGATCAAAATAGAACACCATAAACCAATCAGTAAATTACAGCCTTTAGACATTCCAGAATGGAACTGGGATCATATCACAAAGGATTTTGTTATGGAGCTTTCTAGAACAAGAAACAATCATGATTCTATTTGGGTGATTATTGATAGATTAAATGAGGTCTGCTAATTTCTTAGTCATCAAAGCCAATGATTCATTATATAAATTGGCTCAATTATTTGTGGATGAAATTATAAGGTGCACGAAACTCCGAAATCTATTGTATCATATAGAAATCTTCATTATATGTCAAAATTCCAAGAATGACTTACTTAAAGCCTTAGGGGTGGTCATTCTAAAGTTGAGTACAGTTCATCATCAAGAAATTAATGACAAACTGTAAGGGTATTCATATCCTAGAAGATATGTTACGAGCATGTGATGGAATTAAGGACAGTAGGGATCGATTTTCTCATTATTCGAATTTTCATACAAAGAAACAAACTATCAGGTGAGTATTCATCGTATGAGGCTTCGTACGATAGACCTTGTCGATCACCTTTATGTTGGGACAAGGATGGTGAGAGAAAGGTTTTAAGGCCAGAACTAGTACAAGCAACTACTTACAAGATTAAACTTATTAGGGACCGAGTTCAGACGATTCAAAGCAAAAATTTTAAGCAAAAATCATGAAAGGGAATTGGAGTTTTAGGTGGGTGATCATGTATTTTCAAAGCATCCCCATCTAAAGGTATCATGAAGTTTGGGAAGAAGGGTGCGTTAAGTCCAACAAGGTTTATTGGACCTTTCGAGATTTTGGATAGAATCGGCGAAGTAGCTTACAAACTTGCATTACATTTGCATATTTCAGCTATACAAAATGTTTTCCATGTGCTACGAAAATATGTAGTTGAACCTTCTCATGTGTTGGACTATGCACCAAAGCCAATTTGTAAAGAATTATCCTAACATTGAAGAACCTATTAAGATTACAGATAGCAGGAACAAGTGCTATCGAATAAAAGGATACCCCTAGTCAAGATCCAATGGCGAAATCATTTTGAGAAAGAAGTAACTCGGGAAACAAACAAAGAGGCCAAAGAAAAATATCCCTAGTTATTTCTCAATTGATGTAGTAAATTTCGAGATTGAAATTCTATAAGAAGCGGAAGATGTAGTAATCCAATTTTATCCGAGGCTGTTAGGTACATAACTCTAGTATTTTTATATAAGATTTATGGTATTTAAGTATTATATATAGGGATTTTGGGTCTTTTTATATGTTATGAACTAAGTGGTAATTAAATGCATATAAAGGGTGTTATGGTAATTCAATAAAGAAGTGTACATTAGATATTGAAGTAAAACATAAGGACATTGCAGTAATTAAATAAATAGAGGGGTGAGAGAGAGGCGATCGAGAGGCGGAGATATTGATAAGATCGAGAGGCTGAATAAAATATAAGGGCATCGCGGTAATTTAGGGTATTGAATAACTAATATAATAAAATATAGTATCTACATGGAATGTGAGAGAGACAGAGAGAGAAGAGATCGAGATATTGAGAGAAAGAAAACGAACAAGGGAGAGAAAGATGGCAAAAGAGAGATGTTACAGAAGATAGAGAGCATGCGCGTGCGAGAGAGAGAGAGAGAGAGAGAGAGAGAGAGAGAGAGAGAGGAATTTGGAGAAGAGATTATGAAAAGGAGATAAACAAACCTTAAATCTGAAATATTAGAGGCAAGTACTTTTTCTAAGTAGTGATTAACCCTAAATGGAAACATAACCGATGGGAATCTCCCATCGGGTCTGTTATTATTATTTTTTTTTTTATCAGTTTTGGTTCGGTGAGCCAGTTTTTCTGTTGGTTTCAGTTTTCTGTTCAAAACATGCACTCCTAGTTAGCACCATGATTCCCACTTGAAGTTACTGCGTGCGTGAACTTGTAATTGTTATGAATGGTCCATGTTGAGGGAGTGTTGTGTGGAAATTTAGTGTGATGAGAAGCCAAGATACTTGATTTGGGGATCAGTATGTGGGTAATTCGACACCCATTGGAGCTATTGATTTTGTATGTCGGGGCGCACAAACTGGTCGAGCAGGCCGCTGCTAAGGGCCTGAATTTTAGAGTTGAGGGTTTTAATTAACATGTAAATAGGGCATGTGGGCTAGCTTAGTCTGAGTACCCAGCCAGGGCCAGGTTTGGGCCTAGATCGTTATCTGGTGGGCCAGGTCTACACTTGGCTCATTTGAACCCTTATAAATATGGAAGTGTGTGAGTGGCCTTGGTGATCTCCTGGGCGGGTCTAAATAATGTACAAATCCCACCATCCATGCGGGGAACCGGTGAATTCTGCCCATGGAGTTTCACATTAGATATGATTCACACACATGAGCTGTTGTCATACATGGCTACTTGTGTTGAATGATCCATAAGGAGTTGAGTTGAGATGCTTGACTAGGCAGAGTTGGGAGTTAGACCTGGTTCTATGTTTGGGAACATTTGTGTTCGTTGCTATGTAAAACGTACATACTATGATGACTAAGTCTCTATATCTTTGTTGGGTAACCATGAAAGGGTCAGCTAATCTTTTCAGTACTATACCGAACCGCAAAATGGTTCGTGGTGTGGTTTGCTCCATTTTGATTAAGCAAGCAAATTCCACTAGTGTACGGAACAAGGGTTTTGGTCAGGTCCAAACAGTCGAACCTCAATGGGGTTCACTGATTTTAAAATTGTTGGATGCAAGGGAATCTTGGCTTTTGACTTGACATTCATATTTGGATCTCTTGCACCAACGGTTTTAAAATCAGTTGAACCTCATTTGGGGTTCAATTGGTTGCACCTGACCAAAACCCTATGGAACAAATCATAATCCTAGAATTCAGAATTTTTTTGCATAAAATTTGGCGAACCACTCTGAAATAGTTTAATTATTTTTTTTATATAAAATTCATTGAACTAAGGGCGAATACTCAGACCTTTTGCATATATGTATAATTTACTTTCTTGGGTGCTTTTGGGCTACTCAAAGGCTATTCCCTTAAATCGTCTCTATACGTATATCATATACAATTGGGTTTAGAATCGAGATATTGTGTGACGTTGCCAAAGACTATTCACTTAAATCATCTCTATGTACTTACACCCAAGTAATAGAATTCATTCTTGACACCCAAGTAATAGAATTCATTCTTGACAGTAAAGGGTCTAATACTTTTCTGGTTTAGGTTACTGCAGTTATTCTATTTAATTTCTTTTATCTTGAGCTGCTATTTAAAGGGGAATGCTAACATCACTCCCTTTGCACTGGCATTTAGCAATCTCCATGGACCAAATCACCAAATGCGTGGGGAATTTTGGTCAACCCGAGAAGGGCATTTATAGCAAACTTTGTGTAAGTATAAGTTTGCCACCGAAAAATCAAGAGGGGAATTTTGCCTTTCTTTTATATTTCTAGGGCATTTGGTCTGGGGTCATTGCTAACCCAACAACAAAGGCTGTGCGTTAGCATTCCCCTTATTTAAATGGATAAAGCATCTGACATGTTTAGAGTGAAAAAGTAAACCTACTCCTTACATGTTCACACTGTCAAACGAGTAAATTTTGTAATAGATACTTTAATTTGAAAAGTGACCTTATATAGTATTTTTTCCTAAATATATAAATTTAATATCTCCGTATCTTCAATTTTTTATAAGGGAGTAATAAGTATGTTTATACTTGAAAAGGCGTATAAACCACTTGTGGCTAATTTGTGAGTGCTTATGAGAAGATAATTTCTACACAAACACTAGTATCAAGATCCAACTAGTCAAAGGAATATTGTTCTTCAAAAGATTTGCCTTAGTATAACCTGACTGGTGTTGGGCTAACTTCAATATAAAAAACTTTGATCATAATTTCTACCTAGACCAAGAACTGTGACTGAGATTGATAGTCATCACTATTGGCTTTGTTTAGAGTATGGATGCCTTCAAGTTTTAGTTTGGGTGCCCTTGGCCAAAGCAATGATTGTGTATCTTGAGTTTATATATCTTGTGTGTCAAACTCGTTTAAAAATGATTTGATGCCTCCGTGAAGATTCTGTCGTTGCCCAAAATTCATCAAACAGCAGCAATTATTGTTAAATGGAGGGCTGATGCCATGTCTTCGCCACTGGCCACCGACAGGAATAAGCCTTGCCTGGTGCTCAGGGTTGGGGATTGGATTTGTGGTAGGTGTCGCAACGTTAATTTCCGTCGTCGCGCAATCTGCCACCGACATGGTTGCGTTGCTCCCCGAACACAGGGTAAGACTGTGGCATCGGCAAATGATCGAGTTTCTAATTCTAGGATGGGTAGACAAACCTTTCTGACGGAATCCCAGCTACGAGATGTGAATCGTGGGTGGTCGATTACCACGATGAGAAACAGGCCGGTTTTCTCGTCCTCTCTGGAGACCTCTGACCACCAACCCAGCACGTCGTATGCTCGTGTTGTGAGTCAGGGTTTGCCGACTCCGATGGGGGCTACGCCCAACGATGTTCATACTTGCCCGAGACCCCTCCATCTCGACCTCCCCTATTCCCGATCTCTGGTCGCTAACCTACGCCATTTCTGGGTGGTCATTGGTGCTAGTGTGGATGTACTCTCATTGTACTCCGTACACAGATGGGTTAATCACAGATGGAAGTATACTGACAGGCCTAAAGTTTCGACCATTTCTAACTCCATGTTCCTGCTGTGATTCGGGAACGAGGAAGGCGCCGCTGGTTTCTGCCATGAAGAAGGGGTCTCCATCGACGGCCGGGTGTTCTGTCGCCGGTGGGAGCCTGAAGTGGGCATCGTTCGGATGTTGGAGGAGGGGGTTTGGATTCGTATTTTTGGGCTTCCGATTCATGTGTGGTCCCCGGAGATTTTTCGACGGATTGGGAGCTGATGTGGTCGCTTTATCCGGGTCAACCGGCGATCTGCGAACCTCTAGGACACTACCCACGTTCGCATTCTTGTGGCCGTCGACTCCCTCGACGGGATCCCTAGGTGCATCGAGGTGGTGGTCGATAGCAAGCGCTGTCAGCTCTTTGTTGAAGTCTCCCGACGGCTGCAGACGATCGTCAACCCAATCTCCTCGTCGGTCTCCACGTCGGAGGATAGTGTTGCTTTGCTTGGGGGCATTCATCCTCGGCCGGACGAAGGTTTGGAGGCTGTGGTGGGGGAGGTGCCAGCGGGTGGAGGGTCTGCGGTGGATCTTGACGCGATGAGAAGTTCTACAATCTTGATCACTCCGTACACTGAGCTTGAGCCCGTACGTCTGCAAGATCAGAGGGTAGGTGAGAGATTGGGACGGCCGGATGGGATGGACGAGGTCGGAGATCGTACCTGGGATCCTGTGGTGCCTGAGACGGTCGGGTGGGTGTCTTTTGGCCTCTGCTGCGCCTGGATACAAAAAGGGCCTTAGAGTTTATCTAAGGAGGAGACGACGTTGGGTGCCTCGGGGTGCGAGAAGAGAGGGGGTGGTGACACGTCACTCGGCTCTGGAAGCTTCTGCAGTGTCTTCGTCGAACCTGGTTCCTTTTGACCGCGGGTCTTTGAGGAGGAGCTTATATATTAAGAGGGGGGGGACAGAGGGTGTTATGGTGACGTGGCAACCTAGGAATTGCCCAGGGGGCGACGCGTGGCCCGAGGGTGCAGGCCTATTCTGTTCGAGTGACACATGTCCTGGGGACCCGAGGGGAGATCACGGGTCGAGGCCCATACGGCTTCCAGTTTCCTTTTTACCCAGCTGGCTGACCCTATGCTCTATTGCTTCTGTGGAATGGGGCTCTGGCCAATGTTGGTGGACCGACTCGGGAACCCAGAGTATTCTCCAGTTTTTCGAGTTGGAGACCCGCGAGCCTATCCCTGGGGGGGAGGTGGAGAGATATGGGAGTTGTAGTGATAGAAAGGTGGAGGTCCCCCGTTGGTGTACAGCCCCCCCTCGGGACGCTGAGGTGATCCCCGAAGAAGCGATGGAGTCGGAAATTGTGGGGGCAGGTCTCGAGGTCCACACGGGGTGTTGTTCGACAGCGAGAACTGACGAGCGGAGAAATCTGATGGCGCGGAACCTGCGATTACTGCTACATACTGATTCCCCTACACTTGGCCTTGCGCAGGAAGATGACTTCGTGGCAGATATTGATAGTCTGATAGAAATTGGCCGAAACCTCGGGATGCCTTTTAAAGGGTCTCAGGCCGAGTTGCGGGAGGTGTTTAGATCGATCGTTACGTCCAGACAGGCCAGTAGGGGAAAGCGACGAGGTGGAGCACGCGAGCTTGCTCGGCTCCAATGGGGTATGTCGGATGGGAGAAGGGTGGGGGGGTTGTGAACGGTTTTTTCCTATACGGGCGGGTCATCTTATAGGTTCAATCATGAAGTTGTTATCCTGGAATGTAAGAGGCATCAGTGATCAGCTGAAGCGGGTGGGCGTTAAACAGACTATTGAGAGGTTTAAACCGAACATTATTACCCTCCAGGAAACTAAGTGAGGTAGCTGCGACACGAGGAAGGTGGCTTCAATCTTGGGGGGAGGCAGTTGGGACTGGGTTGGTGTAGATTCCACAGGTGCCTCTGGAGGAATTCTCGTGGCATGGTCGTCGGTCCTTTTCGATAAGGTGGACGAGGAGTTGGGTTGTTTCTCTGCTTCGGTGGTGCTGCGGGATAAAGTGGAGGGGAAGTGTCGGAGTTTTGCGGGGATTTATGGTCCTGCGAATGACCGGGAGAGGGAGGAGTTTTGGTTCGAGATGAATGCGTTGGCTGCGCAATGGAATTTCCCCTTATGCCTGGCGGGTGACTTTAATGCCATCCGGTGGGATTTTGAGAAGCAGGGTGGTCCCGCGAATCTTCGGGTCATGAGGGACTTTAATGCCTTTATTGCGGACTGGGGGTTGCTGGATGTCCCACTGATGGGGGCCCGTTTTACGTGGTCTAGTATGCAGGATTCACCGTCGCTTAGTAGGATTGATAGAGTTCTGTGTTCCTCGAATTGGCTCGACATCTTCCCTGGGGCTCATCTGGAAGCTCTCGCGCGGGCCATCTCAGATCACCGGCCTATTGTCCTCACGTGCGACTCCCGCGGAAAGTGACCGTCCCCCTTTCGATTTGAAAACATGTGGCTACTGGATGAGGGGTTCGGGAGAAGGTCCAGGGGTGGTGGATAGAACCGGGGCCGAATGGATCGGCTGCTTATTGGTTCACCTCTAAGCTTCGTCGTCTGAAAGATAGTATTAAAATCTGGAATAGGGATGAATATGGCAGGGTGCAAGTCAGAAAGGAGAGTCTGCTTCAAAGGTGAAATTATTGGACAACCTGGAGGAAACTAGAAACCTTACGGCTGATGAGAGGGAGGTTAGATTGCAAGCTAAGATGAACTTCAGAGAGACTTGTAGGGCTGAGGAAGTGCAATGGATGCAGAAAGCGAAAGCGAGATGGTTCAAAGAGGGGGATGCCAATACGAAGTACTTCCATGCAATCGCTAATGCTCGCAATAAGTCAAAATATTTGGGGAGTATTATCGTTGATGGGGTGTCATACACGGGACATGATCAGGTACGAGAGAATATCGTAGACTTTTACGAGCGGTTGTATTCCGATGAGGGTTTGCAAAGGCCGGATTTGGATGAGCTGCAGTTCACCGCCCTCTCTAAGGAGGTTAGCAGGGGGTTGGAGGTCTCTTTTACGGAGGAAGAGGTGTGGACCGCGATCAGACTTGGGGGTAGCAATAAAGCCTCGGGGCCGGATGGATTTACTATGGAATTCTTTCGTGTCTTTTGCGAGACTATTAAGGTGGATCTGCTGGAGGTGTTCCATGAGTTCCACTCGACGGGCTTTGTCGGAAGGGCCTTAAATTCCACCTTTATCACCCTCATTCCCAAGATACATGGGGCTGAGAACATATCGGACTACAGACCTATTAGCCTAATCAATTGCATGTGTAAGATTTTGGCGAAGGTGTTGGCCAATAGACTAAAGTGGGTGATGGGTTCCATTATTTCCAGCAGTCAGGGAGCTTTCGTCCGGGGCAGACACCTAACGGATCTGGTGGCGGTGGCTAATGAGACCATACACTCGGCTTATGTTCAGCGTAGGCCGGCAGTGGTCTGGAAGGTGGACATGGAGAAGGCTTACGATCGGGTCAGTTGGGGCAATTTGGACTATATGTTGCGCCGTTTGGGTTTCGGGGTCATTTGGAGGAAGTGGATGCGCGGATGTTACTTGTCGCCGTGGTTTTCGGTGCTGATCAACGGTACCTCGGCTGGGTACTTTAAGAGCACTAGAGATCTCAGGCAGGGGGACCCCCTATCCCCTTTTCTATTTAATATTGTTGGGGAGGCTTTATCCGGGCTGATAAGTCGTGCTAGGGACTTGGACATAATTGCTGGCATTCGGGTTGGGGAGCAGGGCAGAGTCATCACGCACCTGCAGTATGCGGACGACACCATTTTATTTGGGGAGGCTGAGGCAATGGATCTCCGCAACATGGCTGATGTGCTTTCGGTGTACGAGGCGGTGTCGGGCCAACGGGTTAATCTGTCTAAGTCCACTGTCTCTGGCATCAGGGTGGAGGAGGAGCGTTTGAATATTCTGGCTCGGTTGGGTCTTTGCGGAGGCCGCCTATTATGCCACTCGGCTTTAGAAAGACCACAATTTGTGGTTGGCTTCCGGTGGTGCAGCGGTTCGAACAACGCTTGTCTTCTTGGAAAGGAAGGTTACTCAGCAGTGGGGGCAGGCTAATCTTGGTTAGAGCGATGCTCACGTCGATCCCCATTTTCTTCATGTCTATGTTCAGATGTCCTACAAAAATACTAGATCGCCTCGAGCAAATTCAAAGGTCGTTTCTTTGGGAGGGGACAGGTGTGAATCGTCGGTATCACCTCGTCAACTGGGACGCGTGCCAGTTGCCGGTGGCGTGTGGTGGGCTGGGCATTCGGAATCTTAAAAGAACAAATTTGGCTATGCTGGGGAAGTGGATTTGGAGAGCGGAAAGGGAAGAGAAGAGGGGTAACCTCTGGTGGCTAGTGTTGAGTGATAAGTATGGGCTTGTCTGGGGAAGTTGGGGAATTGGCCTCTCTACCCAAAGGAGTACCTCACCATGGTGGAGAGAGGTCTCCCGCGTTTGGGAGTCCCTGTCTAAAAGTGCGATAATTAGAGGCTGGCTCCGTGATCCGCTTTCGGAGGATAAATGGCTCGAGGTGGGTTCGCTTAGAGAAGTTTACCCGAATATTTTTGCCCTTTCGCCGAATCCAGGTGGGAGGATCGACGAGTTTTTTTCTTTGCTCAATGGGAGCAGCACCTGGGATGTGGTCGTCAGAAGGAGCCTCAGGGACAACGAGGCGGGGAGCTATCTGGATCTGATGGGCAGGCTATATGAGACGCAGCAGAACAATCTCCGCGCTGATCAGAGGACTTGGGCCCTTAATAGGGACGGGAAGGTCAGTGTTAAAGAGCTATATCGTTGGCTGACTCGTCGACCACTTATCAGATTTGAAGGCAGGTGGTTGTGGCGGGCTCCTATTCCGCTGAAGATCCGATTCTTTGTCTAGACGGTTTGCAAGGATAGGATTCTTACCAGGGACCAGCTGATTCGGAGGGGTTCTGATGTCCCGACATCGTGTGTTATGTGTAGCGAAGAGGATAAGTCCGCTGCGCACCTTTTTCTGCATTGTCGTGTGGCTGCTGAGATGTGGGGAGTCATCCTAAATACCTTTGGCTTGTCCTGGACTATGCCTCAGACGCCCTATCTACTTCTGCTAAGCTGGGATCCGGTGAAGTTGGAGGGGGTCCGTCGGCGGGTTTGGAGGGCGACATTGTTCGCTGCCCTGTGGTGCCTATGGCGCGAGAGGAATTGCAGGATTTTCGAAGAAAAAAACAAACCTATTGGTATGGTCATTAGGTCGGTCTCGGAGCTGGTTAGTTTCTGGATCGTGCGGGGTGGAGATGGGGATAGTGACCACAATTTCTCGTGGGAACCAGGTTGAGGGGGATGGGCCCTCCGGGGGCTTTATGTAGTTGTTTTTTCTTTGGTTGTTGTTTTTATTTTCTTTTCCTTTTGTATTTCTTTTCGGATCTCTTGTGTCGTGATTGTATTTGGGTTTCAGCGCCTTGCTGGCTATCTATATAATCTGCATTACTGATAAAAAAAAAAAATGTCTGATCAGGTACTTAAAGTAATATTTAAATTACTTATGCCTGTCTACAGCTTTCCAACAATCGAATTTACAAGTCCTGTTCATAAATATTGATTTTCAGGGATTTAGGATAATTTCATGTGTGGAGGGAATCATATAGATATAATTTTATAGTGCACATTGGTGGTTTAATTAATAACTGTTAAAATTTGTTAATTGCGGAGCTAGTTTATTTGGGTCACGCTGTTGTTTTTAACCACTTCTACCAATTGAGGGAAGTGCTCAACTATGCTCTTTGAAAGATTTGTTTGGATTGAAGAACGGGTATGAGCTTAAGGTACCTAGAATGTCAGTTTCTGCAATGATCCAGTCATGAGGATGACGACGTAAATATCATTTTTCAGAAGAATCACAGTAGCATAAGGATATGAATAGAAGTTTGGTTGGTTGTACTTTCAAGCAGGGTATATAGAATAGACAAATTTGTGTCACTTCTTAGATGAGAATTTGTTGTTTATGATACTCATTTTACTGTTACGCTAATCTGATTTTCAGGGATCTTTAATGTGACTGGTTATGACTCGGAATCTACATAAGTGGATTTTGGGTCATAACATCAGGAAACATGGTGATCAACTGATCTTAACTGATAAAGACCCATGCATCACTTTTGAGTTACCACTAAGGATATTTGCCACCCAGATTTTTGTAAAATAAAAAATAAAATTTGCAGTGTTCCCTTACATGTTTAACTGCAAAATAGCAGACCAAACAAACCTGATTCAACAATGAAGAAATAAGAACAAGCAAAACAAAACAATAAGAAGAAGAAGAAGAACATCTGGAACAAAAACAAGCATTTCTGTATCAAACACTTAATAAGAATAAGATCATTTAAAGCAAAGAAAATTTGCAAAACTATGAAAGAGATACCCAATTGGACTTCAAATACAGCTATCTAGCAAAAAGAAAGATACTCAAAAGTAAATAGAAAGACACCTTTCGTAAAAGAGCAGAAGCACGTTTGTCCAAGTTAGGGGCGCGTGGCAAAAAAGTTTCACTAGTTCCAAGTGTAACAGGAGCAATTTTCCTCATAAGACCAAGAGTTGAGTCAAGCCGTATCTTCTCCCAGTTTCCAAATCCATGATAGTGGACTCCCAGAAGCAACCTTGCATCATCAACTAAAAATCAACAAAAAAATAAGGTTAGGCATCAGTACAGAATTTATAATAAAAAAATAAAGTTTAAAAAAATGACAGACAAAGAAACCAACAGGACTAACTTCTACCTTGATTCCAGCCACAACCTTTAGACCATGCTGGACCTTTATGGTGCATGACCAGTCGGAATTGCCCTAATGGATCTTGGAATCGTCGAATGCGCTTTGCAAGGAGCTGAAGTTCTAGCACACGATTTGTTATCTCATATGCCTTTACTGCGACACCGAAAAAATCCAACATAGCTCCCTAGAGGGTAAACATGACATGAGAGTGAAATTTAATAGAAGTGAATTGCATGGACCTGGTTTCGACAATCTACACTAACAACTTCCAGCTTTAGCACACAAGTAATGATGTTTTATTGCTTGAGCAATGTTACAACTTAAATGCACCTTGGCGTCATTTCCACCTTTAAGAGCTTCTCTGCACCCGTTGATCAAAGCCTCAAATAGCTCGATCTGCGCCTGAGATGGAGCTGCTTCAATTGCTCCGCCAACCTCTGTTACTATCAAACTGATTTGGTTCCCAAACTTTTTAACCTATTTTTTCCATAATATATATAACAATGTATCAAAAAACATCCAAGCAAAGGCTGCAAGAATCTATCGTAAACAAGACTATTCAAGCACTCAATAAAGTCCAATAGTTGAAGCCTTGAAGAACTTCTTTTAAAGACAAAAGGTTCCTCTCTCTTTTAAAGTCTATAAATTAACTTGGATTTAAAAACAGATGTCACTCACAAATAGCAAAAACCAACATGCCTATTCTACACACCTAACACCCAAAACCATATATTTACCTAAAAGTGTCAATATTCAACAAAAGAGATGATGACGATGATATTTTTATCAGTTAATTGTGTAGTCTTTTTTAGGGAAAAAATAACATGAAAAAAAATATCAAATGGATTACTTCATAATTATGTTTTCTCATTTGCTTTCCAGCTACTTTCCAAAGGGATCACAAGCCACGTTAGATTGTCATGATAAAATGTAATTAAGAGATTTTATAGGTTGGATGCTTGTCAATAAGAATGCCTAAAATGAAAACTAACCAGAGTATCCAATAAATTCAAGTATTTTGTTTTTCTCAAGATCTTTTTCTTTCTATCACTGAAGGCTCTCCATTTATTAAATGATATACAAAATGTAAGTTATGTATATATAGTCATGGCAAGCAATGATTTATTTCTAAGGTGGGAAATAGAGATACCCTGTAATTGGTCAAGTACCTAGTCACATTGCTTTGTCTATGTAGCAATAAAAATACCTAAATAGCAGTATACGAGAGACCACAGAAGGGATTTTACCGCACGGACAAACAGAGCAGCATCTTTCTTTGATACATTTCCATAAGTCCATCCCCTTACTTGGGCAGCAGCCCCCTCAATAATTGGCAGTGAATAGGCAGAAAAATCTGCTACGCTCCGCTTCTGAACTCTCTCTTGAGACTCAAAACCCCTCTTTCTCCTTTTACTACTTTTCTCAGGCTGGTTAGTTTCAGCATAGCTCTTGTTATTCCTTGCAGCACGGGGAGCTAAAGCTACCTACAACAAAATAGTAGGATAAAGATTTATTAAAATGAATCAGAAATAAGGGAATTCTCCATATGGATCGATCAAAATGAAAGGTAGAGCATATGAAAAGGGTATCGAACAAATGAAACATGCATGTTGACAAATAATAATTGCAACTCCATCATCAGATTCAACAAATCACAATTCCAGTAATAAGTCCATACTTCAGCTTGAGCTGCAGCTTCTGGCTGAATCCAGCGACTCCAAAAAGTGCTGTCATCCTCTGCACTGCAAAAATTTGCCACCTAGATAGAAAGACAAGCAATAGAAGACTGAATATGTCAGAAAGAGAGATACATACAGTTAGCTTATTTGTAGAAGGAAACAGGTTAAGTAGTGGATGAAAAAAATCAATCAACTATTTATAATGTAAACTATCTCACCTTAAAACCACTTAATAGTTCATTTCCTTCCTCCGCAACAGCTTCCTTTGTTTCAACCTTCTCTGCCCTCTCAAGAATCTCATCAATATCCATACTTTCAAGTTTCTTCTTGCTCTCTTCATCATTTTTTTCTTCCTTAAAGAGTTCCTCTGCCCCAAACCTTAGAATTGCTGAAAGCTCATTCTGCAATTAGGCAAAATACAATGCCCAAGTTCAACGGACAATAGTAGGCCAAAAAATTCATACATCAACAGAACCTCTAAAGGAGAGGATGGAATCACTGAAATAGATGATGATCTAGTTCTTATGGAATAATAGTCCAGACAAAACATTTGAATACTTGACAAACAACAACAATTTATTGTGCAAAAAACCAAAATTTTCATGAGTATTTCCCTCCGCATCCTCACCTTGTCAAACATAGAACTCCCCTTTTTTGCTTCCTTCTTTTCCAGCCTCCCCTCTGCATTTAATTTTTGAATGACCAGGTGGTCAAGAACCTATGAAACAAATACATAGGAAAGTAAATTATTCATGTACATATAACAGCCTTGGATACTGCTTAACCGTAGAAAAATACGAATGGATACTCGTAAAAAATGAAAATTTTGAAATTTTAATCTACCATCTTTTTCTTAGCTCGCTCTAGGATATCCTCCTCAACACTCTTGCTTGTAACAAAGCGATAAATGTTAACAACTTCTTGTTGTCCAATCCTATGAGCTCTACTCATTGCCTAGTTGGAAAAGAAAAGAAAAGAAAAAAAAAAAAAACATATATAACCATCACAGAGATAAATAGTATCACCGTTCAAAATAAACGACAAAGAGACATGAAGTTAAATAATCTGGAGAGAAAAAATTTAATCTCTAAATCAATACAAGTTTTGATTATTAAACAAGGATAGCGGTTATTATATTTCACACCTGTAAATCATTTTGTGGATTCCAATCTGAATCAAAAATTATAACAGTGTCTGCAGTAGCAAGATTGATGCCTAGCCCACCAGCACGAGTTGATAGAAGAAAACAGAAATCATCACTTCCAGGTGCATTAAAATGTTCCATAGCCTGGTGACGAAGGTCAGACCTAGTGCTACCATCTAACCTCTGAAATTGGAACCCTCTAAAGGACAAATATTCTGCAAGTATATCCAACATCCTAACCATCTGCACAATGTCCACAATGCAAAAGATGACTACTTGATTTCCTTATGATATAAAACAAAAGAGAAAGTAAGCTTCGACATAAACTGCTTGAACCATAAGTAAAGCACAGTTCATTCTTCATGACAATCCAATGATTAGAGAATAAAACAGTTATGTCAGAAAATAATTGCTCCATGCTTTATGTAACAACAAACATATTTCACTGTAAATAGCCACTGGGTACTCTCTAACACCATTCTGTATACAATTACAAACAGCAAAATATCCTTGCACTCTCATAATGTGCAAGAAAAAAAAATGAAATCCTCGAATAAGGCCTAACAAACATAAAAACTTTCACCAACCAACCTGAGAAAATATAAGAACACGGTGGTTTGTCTCACGTAACCGGATTAGCAATTTGTCAAGTATTACTAGCTTCCCACTGCTCCAAACAATGCGCTCAACTTTACTAATATCATTAGTATTGATATCACCACCATAACCATGATCTGCACTTTCGAAAAGAAAAGGATGATTGCAGCATTTCTTCAACTCCACAACAATATTTAAAAGTGAAACCTGCAGTAGTAAAGGGACTGATCAGAATCCACATCTAAATGCTATCCCAGGGGATGAAAGACGATTATTAAATCATGCACTATGGTGAATGATGCAAATATCTGCTTCATTTTTCTATGGTTTTCTGGTCATGATTGGGGGCAAGAACTATAATATTATTTTGAAGAAAAAAAAAAGATCCAAACCCAAGTTTGCCACATGACAATGTGACACTAATGCGACCAATGTATAAAGCATGGTGAAAACATATCAAACCTAGCAGTTTTGCCTTAAGGTATCTGAGATAGACACCAACCTGATTCCCACGAACTCCTTTGTTCAGATCTCGAAAATTACGTTCCAGAATCCACTTATAATACCTTGATGGATGTAACCATAGAAAGAAGCACAAAATTAGCCAGTCTTACTAAATACTAGGGAGTTTGTTAAATGATAAAATGATAGGCTTACTGCTTCTGAAGTGGAGACATTTCAACTCTAAGAATGCGTTCAATTTTTGGAGGCAGCGACTTCTCCACATCCTTTATAATTCTTCGAAGAATGTGAGGCCTCAATTCCTTATGAAGATTACCAAGCTATAGAAAAATCCAGTCCAGACTTCAGCAAAATAATCGAAGTTATCAGATGGGCCAATGTTCTCTCCCACAGTAGACATGGAAAGCAATGACCATACAAAGTACCTCAATTTCATTAAAAGAACTCAGATTCTTGTACTTCTCGACAAAATCATCCTTATTCTTGAACTTCTCAGGATCAAGAAAATGTAGAAGAGCCCTGTCATGTAACAGAAATAGTGAGATAAATTGGAGCTTTTCCACACTTCTCAGTGAGTTCAAAAGCATCAACATATACACTTGTACATAAAGATAACAACTTAAAAGTTTTATTTTAAGCTGGCCAGGAACAAACTGTACTGACACTAATTTTTAGTGAATAATTAAAAACATACAATCAACAGAAAAAAGGAATTACCGATCAAAAAAAAAAGGAAAAAAGAATGGATGGACAATCAGCAAATAAATTTTAATAGAACACAACAATTGTATTGGATTTATGGAGCAATAAACAAATGAATTTACAATAAACCTTCACGAGTTATTATCTGCCACAATTTATGTGAGCTGCAAACATGAAAACAAATGTCGAATTACCACCACCTAATGCATCATACCCATATATAATCTGAAAATTCTCAAACATAGCTTTTTATTTATAGGTATAGATACTCAAGTGTACATAGCAAAATATTTGATCTCATAAATTACAGCTTCCTTTAGAGGCAAGCAAAAAGGTTTTACAGATGGGCTTAGACATTTGCCCCACTGGTGATGCCCTGAAGCGTGTAGCACTGAGGTCAGGGATTCAAATCCCATGCTTATCTATCAAAAAAAAAAGGTTTGACAGACCCTGCTATCTATCATTTATCAAATAATGATAAACTAGCATAGGTCACAATGCAAAATGAGCTCATATGTTGTTGGGGTAATGAATCAATTTATGCACTCTCCAATTGTTCATTTAGATGAAACACAAAACAAAATCTAAGATAGTGGGCATGTTCACCCAGAAAGGGTAGTTTGCATGCCTTCAATAGACTTCTTTGTGTATGTTCTTATTTAAATGTTGATTGAATTTGTTTTCTAAGGATAGGTCAACATCTAGACTGCACACTCTGAGATAATCTAGTGAAGTGGAATAGTAAGAAATAGAATGGGTCAATGGACCTTATGAAGATTAAACAGAGACTTTTGGGCCTAACAACATGTGAGCTTAGATGGCTAAATACTTTATTGACAAAAGATTGCCTTAAGGAATTCAACTGCCAATAAATTATGAAATGTAGGCTGTTTTCTATATCTCCACTGATCCCATATTGGCAAATATACAAAGCACGTCGATGTTGATTGTCAATTTGACAAAAAGAGATGATGACAACCAAGGAAATATCTACTTCATACATTGGAGTAGCAAAAATATTAAAAAGAACTTGGTAGATTTATGCAACCACACCATTCTCCATTTCAAAGGCCATAATTTCACACCTAAGGAACCATGTCAACATTGATGAGCACCAGTTAACCATGAATATGTACTCAACTTGAGCTATGTTACAAGGGAGTTATTTTCGTAAAAACTCCATTGTTATACTGAACTTCTGTAGAGCTTATTGTTACTGAACAATCACAATTATTTTAGAAATTTTAATAGTATTTCAGATTGTTTGCAAATTATAAATATTACCGAAATTTACTAGGGCTAGGGTTTAGATGGTTTTTAAAATTTTATGTAATGTAATTTGCAATTTTAGTATTTCAGATTGGAGATTGAGAAGTTATGTGGGTGTTTTCAGAGAGAAATCCTGCCAAGAGATTTGCAGTGTCTCCTCAATGAAAACCCTCACAGAAGAGAACTATATCACTAGAACCTCACTGCATCAGCTTAATATTAGAGTATATTTGACTCATCATTACATTACTATTTACCAATTAGTCATCTAATCCATCAATGTGACATTTAAAATCAATCAAAGTATATTTGACCCATCGTTGTGTAGTTCATCAACGGTAAGAGCCAAATTGATTTGTTACCGTGCCATTGGCTTACAATCAAGGTTAATATGTCCCACCAGGCTGACATCGCGCCATTCATTATCAATCAGACTTTAGTGAATGCTCATAGTTTATTTGCTTCAAGAGTTTTGAGGATTTAATAGAACCTACTCATAGGAAAGATCTAGAATCTTTTGTCTTTTCCTACATTAGTTTGGATGGCTCACCAAATTCATTTTTTTTTCTCTATATTAATTGGTATCTATCTGAACAAGGCAAAAGTGATGGCTCAATCGAACTTATCAGAGTCAAGTTCTTTTCCAACCCAGAAGAAAATGGTGAAACAATGCCATTCCACTTCTCAAGGGTCACATCTTTGCAAATCGGATTTGTTTCTCCCATGGTAGTCAGGGCGTCGCCATGGTGAATGGCGCCGGAGATCGCCATATAGGCACCAATTGCAAGAGAGACCCAAAAGGCTATGGCGGTACGGCGCCATAGCGTCGCCATATACGTTATTTATATTATATTATATAAGCTATATAATATACTGTAAGTTATTACAAATAAGTCATACTACTTATATTTTTAACCTAATAAGTTATAATATATAAGTTATTAACTTATAATACTATAAAAAGGGTTGGGACTGAGGGTTTTAAGTCATCTCTTGCTCTCTCGTTGCTCTCGACAAGGTAAGTTTGATTTTTATTTTTTTGTGTCTGTTTTTTTTCTCGTCTCTTCCTTCACGGCTTCACGGCTTTCACTCTTCAGCTCCTTCACAGCTTCACAAACAGCAAGGGTCTTCAGCTCCTTCACCAACACCAAGGGTCAGCAGCTCCTTCACTCATTCACCAATACCAAGGGTCTTCAGCAACTCCTTCAAATCGACAAGGTACGCCATTTTTTCTGTTTTTTTCCGGTTTTGTTTTATGTTTTTTTTCTTTTTTATTTTCTGATTTTTTCCTTTTTTTATTTCGGTTTTTTTTCTCTGTTTTTTTCCTCTGTTTTTCAGTTTCTTTTCTGTTCTTTTTTCTATTTTTCCTTTGTGTTTTTTTTTGTATTTTCTTGTTTTTGCCCTTTTTTTTCTTGGCCTGGTAAATAATTTATATGAAATAAATTTTTTTTTCATTGTTGTCTTTTTTTATCTCTTCAATCCTCCCTTCTTTTCTGTTTTTATATTAGTTGTATACTTGTATGTCTTCTGATTTTTATTTTCTGATTTTTTAACTTCAATGACTGATATTAAACTTTAATTTGTTGCTCTATTTTTTTTTCTGATTTTTGGTTTGATATTTTTTCGTCTTCTATTAAAATATAAAAATTTTTAAAAACAGTAAAAAAATTAGAAAAAAGAAATAATAATGATTAATAAATATAAATAAAAAAATATTAAAACAATAAATAAAAATAACAAATAGCCGTGCTATGGCCTGACAAGCCTCTCTGCCATAACCTCGCCACACCGCTTTAACTACCTTGGTCTCTCCACTAATGGGTGTTTATGGATATCTATTCATGTAGAGTTTTACTCCAATCGTCTAGTTTTCATAAAATTCAATTGTCATAGCATATTTATATGACATTTCATAATTTAGTAACACCCAATATATGTAATGCGATAATGTTTAATATTTGGAGAATGGGAAATTAATAGCAGTATAAAACTATCATTTCGATGTTTTCTTGAAAAACACTTGCAGGGTGTTTGGGGTGTATTTCCTCAATGAAAATTCTCGCAAAAAAAATCTAGATCTCTAGAATCATACTCAGCCAAAGATCTTTTAGATTCTTTGACCAGACCTGACCAGCTTTGGCAGCAGCTTCATAATTAGCAAGTTGTCTCCAATCTCAGCACTACCACAAAGTGAAACACGGGAAAGATGTGGATTTCCTTTCATTTATGTTTTAACATATAAAGATCAAGAAGACAAAAAACAATTACCATAGCTCTTCAACACTGTTTTGCAATGGCGTACCAGTGATAAGCAATTTGTTCTTGGTGCTAAATTCCTGGAAAAAAATCATACCAATATATACCATTTATTAAATCAATTAGATACAAAATGGATTGGTTATTATAACAGTAGAAACTAAGGTCAAGAACCAAGTTTCGTGTAAACACGTACTCAGGAAAGGTATCATACCGAAAGTGTTGTATACAATGAAGCTTCACTGTTCTTTAGCCTGTGTGCCTCATCAACCATAAGATAGCTCCACTTGATGTTAGTAAATACAGATCTATCCTTCAAGACTACTTCATATGTAGTCAATAAAGCGTTAAATTTAATATGTCTGCCACTTTTTCTATTTGTGTAAAATTCACACTGCTGGCAAACCTGCAATAAAAAAACCAGATCAGGTATAAATATTACCAAAATGATGTAGAGCTTCAGCAGGCCACCAATGACATCATAAGAATAAATAATTGGGTGTTCAGATCCAGAGGATGATATGGAACACTGTTAACTGAAGAGAACTCTTTTCCAAAATTCTTAAAAAAACCAGATACAACCCACGACAATAATACTGCCCAGCCTTCATATCAAAGGATTTCCTATTTAATTTTTTCTGTTTTTCATTTTTTGATTTATTAACGTCTTCTTAAATACGCCTGGGTCCACAGTAAACTCACTGTTTCCTTGCCACAGTTTGTACATATGGCCTCATACCAGTTGTCAATATCTATTGGTGCTTCACATTAAAAACAAAGTTGTTAATAAAACTATTTATGCCCTTTTGTTCTTTGTTTTAAATTGAGTGACATTTTAGCATGGATCCTGTGCAAGGATTATACAAATTGGGAAATGGTCTAATTTTTAAATGAGTACATAAGGAGAAGTTTAGGAGTAGCAGCAATAAAAGAAAAAATTAAAGAATGTTGCTTAACAAGGTTTGGGCATATGCAACAGAGACCTGAGACAGCCCCACCACAAAAGATTGAAACAATAGAAGCACAGGGAAGGGGAATGGAAGAGTAGGGCTGTCAATGAGCAGTTCGGGTAGAAAAAAAATTTTAAGGCCTTCCTGACCCTTTGGGCACTTGACCCAAACAGACCCAACCGACCCTCGCGTGAAACCCGATTGACCTGAAAATCCGGGTCATGATGGATCAGGCCGACCCGGTTCAAAATCCCCTAAACCCAAAAAATAATTTATAGTTATATATATAACTATCAGGTCAGGTCAGATCGGTCATATTTTTGCCCAACCCGACCTCAGGTCGGGTCATATGCTTAAAGCCTGACCCAAACCGATGGCTCAAATAAGTGTCAGACCCAATCCTTAAAATGGGTGAGGCGAGTTCGGAAACAAGCCGACCGGACCCTTTGACAGCGTTAAGGAAGATCAATAAAGATTTGGAAAGAAGTACTGAGACATGACATGAAGGATTAGGGATTAACGAGTTTAGCCCTAAACAGAATTGAGTGGAGAAATAAGACAAAGCCAAAACCAAAACAGATGGGGTGAAGCTTTGATGAAGATGAAAATGACAATGATGATGATGATGATAAAAACAAAAAGTCAAAAATGGGAAATAGGATCCATGTATGTTTTAACAAGCCGTCAAGCCATTTGAAAAATTCAAAGTTCCATCAAAGAATTTTCGACCCTATTAGTTCTCCCCAATCCCCATGTACATTTTAACAAGATGTCAAAGCCCTTTGGAGAGCAAAATTTTTAATCAAGCATCAAAACAAATGCAAAGGACTAATGTTATTTCCAGAAAACCAACCAAGTTCCTTAGCTAAACCAGCTTCCACAAAGACAGCACAACCTAACCAACCAACTACTGAAAATGTGAAGGACCACCAACAGAGCCATAAGCTCCACTTCATTTGAGTCAACTAAATTTATAGGACATTCCTCATATCCCCGTCAAATCTGCATTCCCGATAGAGATCCCATCAAAATATAAGTTCATTAACCCCTCCTGCAGAAATACCCATATTTTTACTTCATTTGTCCACATGTTTATTGAAAAGAATCACTTTCTAATCCCTATAAATATCTTCAAAAATTATTCCCCAATCTCATTCTTTAATGAAGGATAAATTTCTCTATTTCCCTTGATATCCATCCAACAGCTCAGTTGTGTTCTCAAAAACATAATTATTTCACTCCTTCCAAACACACCACAAGAATGCATAATTCAGAATGCTAACGTACTTGATCTACTATATCTTCTGCTTTCTTACAAAATACACGTATCTGCAATTTTTTGTTGAAGATATCCATGGTGAGAATCTTATTTGCAGTATTACCCTACGCAAGGAGAGCTCTTGCTATACCATAGTTAGAAGACAGTTGTAAGGCTCCTTACTCCTTAGTGAAGAACCTAAAAAAAAGTCTTAGAAAAATCCTTTACATCCCATTTCCAAAATCTTCTTTGCATTCTATCCCTATGGACAACCACCTCTTTTCTCGAACAATCTACAAATTTCGATAAAAGTAAAGAATCTCCATCGACAAATCCTCCCAAAATCTAATCCTACGACCATCTCCTAGCCTAAATTGATAATTTGGAAAAATGGAACCTCGGCTGATTATTCCTGCACTCCTCCCCAATCCACCCCCCCCCCCCAACCCACCCAATTCTTTTCTTTCCCCCAACAACACCATACAAATTGGATACACATTATACAGCAGAGAATTTCCAATGACAAATCCTCTCAAGCTAGACCTACCATTGCAACGGACGGCACCCATTTTGGGATAACTTAACCCTCGGCTTACTAATGCTTGCACTCCCCCTTCCCCAACACCAAAAACAAGGTAGACCTACCACTGCAATGAACCTCCCCCAATACTCCCGCTACAAGGAGACCCTAATAAATGCTCCCAGTTACTTCCCCCATAAAACTTCATCTTCTTCCCCACACTTCATATCCCTTTGTCTAGATTAAAGACATTCCTCTTCCCCCATAAAACTTCACCTTAAAGCACGAAACTGCGACAAAGAATCAGATAACACTTTTAAAAACTTTTTTGCCTAATTGAAGATTTGCAATAAAGTAATGGTACCATCCACAAAGTGAAGATGAGAAATAGATGAAACAAATAAGTGTGTCAATTACTAGCCAAAACAGGCTTTAGAGGAAGCTCTACTATCAAGTGGAACCCTTTCAGCCCCATCCCAGCACCTCTTACCTTTCTTCTTCTTGAGGATTTGAATTTATATTATCAGTTATAACCTTAAAGTTTTATTTTAGCGGAAGGGTGAGGTCCCTCCAACCTTTGCTTACTTATCAGAAAAATACACCAACCTTGAACCCCTCAATCAAATCCAACACCTCAACTATCACCATTAACCTTCTAAAAGCCTCATCAGTAGCATTCACCAAAATAGAGAACGTTATCCACAATAACAAGCTTTAGTCCCCTTTTCCAATTAGAACAAAAACCAATCCAAGCCATGTTTGTAAAAAATTGCACCAGCCACTAAATTGGAGTTCTCGTTTGGTCTGAACTGGACTACGTAAGAAAAAGGTGAATGTACCTAAGATTTATGATTTTATAATATTATTAATATTTACATATTCTCTCAAGTTCTTGCATATACAAAAGTCACAAAGGATTCATCACTAGCCAAACATGGTAAGCTGGTAGTTTGTCTCACTTCCACATGAAGATGCATATGTTCAAATCTTTCCATCAACACTTTAGTTGTTTCGGTAGAAAAGTAGCACAGATTGTTCTAGTTAATCCAAACCAACCCACAAATATATATAGATAAAAATGACGGTCATTAGGATTAAACTGAATAGGTAGACAATCCAATTCCAACTGAAAGAGGACTTACTGGACACTCTAGTCCAATAATTAAACTATTGTTCTTGAGCACATATTTAAGGAAAATTTATTTCACATGAGCGTATACCTTCTTCCAAGATCCACTTTGCAAACAGAATTGAGAAATCTCTCTAGATTTAACAACCACAATTTCATTCACTACAATGACTTCATCAAGAATTTATCTTTTACCGATGAACCTTGTGACAGAGACCCTACAACCCAATACCTCTCTCAATCTCAAGTAAAGCACCTTAACCTACACTTTGTGAAAAATGAAGGCGACAATAAAGAAAGATGAAGCTGAGAAAATATTCAAGAAACTTCGCTGATTTCCTAACACAAGCACCTTGCCATTTATTTTCGTCATGAAGAGAGTTTTATTAACTTTGGGAACATGACGCTTCTTTAGGGTTTCACTAGGATACCCTGTTACATGAGTACCTCAAATTATAACTGAGAAGCATTTATTACATGTACAAAGAAATCAATGTTTATGAACTTACAATATTTCATATCTTTGTTCAGGATTAATTAAGATAGTGGCTAAGTATACTTCCAAATCTTGTTTCCAAGTATCCTAATGTGGATACTTAATTAATAATTAACTCTAAAAATGAACTTCCCATTCTTATTACGTTCATCGCCTAAGTTTCAAACAAGAAATAATATATTGTTTCCACGTATCCTAATGTGCTTCCTTAATGAATATTTACACTAAAAGAGAACTTCCCCTTCTTTTCCTCTTTTTCTTCCTCTTCATTCCTCATGTTTTGTCTAATTTAATTTATAAAATAAAAATTTAACTCTCTAATTGCGAGAGAGAGAGAGAGAGAGAGTCGAGAAAAGAGATTTCCATCCTTACTCTTTTGGGGAGGACAGATGTGACCTCAGCTTCATCTTTCTCTAATAGATTTCAAAGCACCATTAATCTTTCTACACCGGCAAAAGTTCTTAAACTTCTCTATTAATCCTTCTTGGGAACTACCCAAAATCTTGTCCCCTTTCATGCCACAGATAGCTTTGTGAACTTCCTATTCCCTGAAGTCTCTCTAATCACTCCCCAAACTCTTGAGAAATATGGTCGAACGTGATTCCCCAAGCTTGAGTTTGGATCCAACTTCTTTTAAACAGAACTTCTTTTAGTAATCGACAATAGCATTTTAAGACTCATCTTTTTCTTCCAATATTAACAAATACGACCAATTCTTCCCATGTTCCATTATGAGAAAAAATGGTATGTCTTTTATTCCCTCTATTTGAGACAAAGGACTTCCATTTTTTACTTTCAACTAACCTCTCATTTTATCACTTCTTCAAATTCCTTTCCCAAAACATCCCTCTCGAAACTCCTTTCATATAACCTGGTTAAGTTGTATTTTTAAATTCTTCTTATTTGAAAAATAAAATTAGGCTACTCCTTGTGAATTGGTATTAGGTGTGCACAGCTAAATCAGACACCACTAAACTGGTCATTCCTTCAAAAGTTGAAAAAAATTTAGAGGCCTTTAAATCTGTGAAAGTCCGTGTTTGCTTGGCTTAGAGGTGCATAATTGTCCCACGTGCAACCAGTGGTGCACAGGCTAGTGCACCTAATACTAACTCATTTTTTATTTCTTCATTTTTCGTTATTTAATAGAATAGGACTCCTATAATTTTTGGACTAATAGAAATATGTAAAGGGATACAAATACAAGACCCTAGACTGCTGCCTATTTTATTTCAGTGCTGGAATTCCAGGCTTGTGATAATATTGTGAGCTCTGCTTTTATTTTATGGGTTTCATGGGCTGTTGTGTTCTACGTTATTGATCACAGAATTTAGGAGCAAGCAGTAGTTTGGACCAGCAGTTGATTTACTTCCAGATTTTGTGGTAATGAAATTTATTGTTTCATTCAAATTTATGACAATTGAACAATATTATCCTGGTTTGTTATCTTCCCTTGTAGTTAGTTATTTTTCTAAAATGTTGACGGAGCTTTTTCCCAAGTAACTGTAGGTTTCTAGAATTTTAACAGGTAGATCTGCAGATACAGAGGAGACTTGACAGCCATGCAGTCCGTATGAATTGACAAAAAAAAACAACAAAAAATAAATACTAATGATAATAATAATAATCTAAGCATTAAATAACCTTCAATTTAACTAGAGGTAACTCACGACCCAAATTAGCCATACTATTAACTCAAGGTAATTCACCAAGCAAATCAGCCAGACTATTAACTAAAATTCAAACATGAACACAAGTGCAAGACACATTAAACTACAAAAATAAATGCTGAATTATGATATTGCATATTGCATTCATGAAAAATGCAACGATAACAGAACAGCCATATACTGCCTGAAATACAGCACGCATGCATCCGTGTTGTCATTTCTTATTAATAAAGCATCATCCTTTTCATGTCAAACAGAAAAGGGAAAAAAATATATAGGAACAGTCCATAATTATGAAAGTTTAAAACTAATGAGCCTCTTATGGATAAGCATGTTGCAGATAAATTATTAAATGCATGTTCTACAAAATATAACTCACCTCTCGGCTTGCACGGTTTCCAACATATACAACTATATTCATTTCAGGAAGCCACTTTCTGAATTCTTTTGCCCAATTTGTCAAAGTTGACAATGGTACAACAACTAGAAATGGTCCGTGTATTTGTTGAGCATTCTGCAATAAGAACAAAATGAATAAGGTTCAAACAAATAACATAGCATATGATCTGTATGTCTCACACTACGGACTACGGAGAAGGATAAATATGCACCATACCTGTAGAAAACCAAGCATTGAAACTGACTGGACAGTTTTACCTAGACCCATCTCGTCCGCTAGAATGACATTTGTATCATTTCTCCAACTGTCTCAAAAACAAACCACTAGTAAGTATAGTATCAAGAAACACCAGGTGTTATGTATATAGTTAAGATATCAATATGATACCGGAAATAAATGATCACAGTGAGACAGTGTTGCCCACCTGTTAACCAGAAAATTCAAGCCCTCAAGCTGATAATCACGAAGTGTACCTCCTTTCAACCATCCAGGCTGTTCATCCAGCTTCCGTAAACTATCTAAACAGCAAGAGATTATCCAAATTACATAAAATTTAATGATTTCCTAACTTAACGACTAAGAAAGGATATGGAAATATAACAAGGATGCAAACCAAGGCTTTGAAGAAAAGATGATATAGGATTTGGGGCTGCATATGCCTCAAATCAAAAGTCTTGAGAGAAAACATAATTTTTTCTGTTATCAAGAGTGTTGTGTTAAAAATTAATAATATATACATGTAATATATATATATATATATATATATATATATGTGTGTGTGTGTGTGTGTGTGTGTGTGTGTGCGCATATGAATAAAATATTATACACATATGTATATCTAACATAAGATTAGAAATTTATAGAACTTAATCTATAATATATAATAATATCACAAGGCGACCGCATAGGTGCTCGTGACGAACTGCTCTGTCAATAAAACCTATGCTTATAAAGTTTCATTAGTAAGTTTTTGAATTGACCAAAGGTCACCCAAATGACTTACTGCAGATGCAAAGAAAAAGTAGGGTTCCAATTGGCACAATGGCATCTCACAAAATTTCGTAGTGAGTTTTCAAGCTTCCACTTCCCAGGAGGATCTAAGGATGTGGATTGTAGACAGGAGAAAAGAAGGTCGTTTTTCGGTAAAATCATTCCAGAATTCTGTGTAGAAGGCCACTGGTTGCGCATGGTTGGACCAATTAGTGAGAAATTTATGTGCCCCCTTGATTGCCTAGTTTTAGATGGTTTGTGCCTTGGGATAAAATCCTCACGGCAGATTACAGTCTGAGTCGCAGTATGTTGCTTGCAAATACGTGTCATGTGCCAAGCAAAAGAGAACAGTTCAGCACCTCTTGCTGCATTGTGACGACACTTATCAGATTTGCATCCCTTTCCTAGCCCTTTTTGGGGTCTATCGGTATTCCCCACATTGGTGTGCTGCCTTGTTAACTTTATGTGAGGCCAGATCCCTTCAAGCGGAGAGGTAAATCTTATGGCAGCTGGTTCCAGTGAATGATTTTGTGGTGTATCTGGTTGGAAAGGAACATCAGATAATTTGAAGGCAAAAAAGAACAGTCGGTCAAGGTACTGACATCTCATATCAAGGAGCATGTGATCCAATGGGTGCTGGCAATTGGTTCTGAATTGAGGCTGTTTATATCCATCTCTATGCAGCAGTCATGTAGCATTAGGGTTTTAGTGGGTAGATTCACATGTGTTTTGGGAGTCTTAAGCTGCTTGCTTAACTTCCTCTTTGGTCTGCTGCATTCATTTTAGTTAATGCATTTGTTACTATCAATCAAAACAAAAATAAATAAGTAAAAGGCACACTGTCCAATCATAAATTGATACGTTTCTCCTTTCCAAGGTGTAAGTTGGTTCTTAGTTCATCTGTTGGTACAAAATATATTGAGAAGAGAAAAATTAGAAGTAATTTAAGGTGCATGAATAAAATATTTTTCCCTCATGACAATAGAAAAGATACAGGAAATCTATGGTACCACTGAAAGTATGAGCAACAATGCTTGAAGTCATCTTTCTAGTGGCAACAAAATATATTGAGAAGTGAAAAATTAGAAGTAATTTTAGGAGCATGAATAAAATATTTTTTCCTCATGACAACAAAAAAGATACAGGAAATCTATGGCACCACTGAGAGTATTAGAAACAATGCTTGAAGTCATCTTTCTAGTGTCAATATTCTGCTTCATGTTCACAAAGGTGAAAGCGACATGTATGCCTGGCAATCTAATCATCCAAAGCGACATGTATGCCGGCATTTCTCATCTCTTGGAATGGAGTTAGATGGAACGGTCCGCAAGGAGCTTTTTAGAGGGTGGGTGTCTATGCGGTTATATGGTCCATTTGGCTTGAACGAAATATCAGAGTTTTTAGCCGCAAACGTCGCCCCATTGGCAGCATCCTCCGTCTTATTAAAGACCTGATGTGCCATTGGACTTTGTTGGATAAATATGGTGGGCAGGGTATCGAGGATCTGCGTTTGTGACCCTCCGCTTTGTCAGCCTGGTTTTGGGGAGCCGGGGCTGATCTTTGTTAGGTCTGACTGGCTTGCCTGGTTGTCTGGAGGGTTGCCTGTTTGGCTTGGTTTTTTCTTTTTCCTTTTCTGTTGCTTTCATTTTTTTGTTGCTTTTTTGGTGGTTTTTGGCCTTCTCTGTAATTCTCCAGCCCCTCGCTGGTTTCTCCTTTATGGAATGGTTCTATTTTACCGATCAAAATAATAATAATAATAATCCAAATGCTTCTCTCATAAAACATTTTGTGGGAAATTGAACGACCGTGTTAAAGTCCTCATCATTGTTGCCTTTGTCCATTCTATTTGGGATTTCTGTTTAACTGATGTACAGCATTCATGTGCAGTGTATGAAGTGTATAAATTGTGCATATGTTTTGAGGTTTACATGCAGCCTCCTATGTTCAGGTATTGAGAAGGCCTCTGGCCAGTAATGGTCATCAAATGAGCATACAAGATTCTGTGTTTTTGCTTTTAGTTTCATATATACTAGAGAGAAGGTCCAGCAAGATCTCCATAAGACGATCACAAAGAACGCAAAAACAGTGCTTATCATTTCCTTCTAGTTTCATATATTACATGGAAGAGTAGCCCTCAGAGAGAAGGTGATGAAAATATCCCAGAGGTTTTCAAACACTTGGGGAAGGATTTCTATGTGGTCAAAAGAAGATGCATTCATGAGTGGAAAATATGAAACGACACTTCGCTTGCTTAAGTTATTAGAATAGCCGATACGTGTTTCTCGGTACATGCATCATGCAAATCAATCCAATTATAGCTCAGGACGTTAGCATACAATCTCGGCTGTATCCCCTCGGCTTTGGATCTTAGCACTCAAAAATCTGTCCGTATAAACAATCCAGGCCTGTATTCGGAATTTCCCTCGGCCTCCACTTGTTAATATTGTCTTTTCAGCCACTTCGCTGTATATATTTTTCAACTTTTATGTATTCTAATTGGTTCTACTCTAATGTATTTAGGTACATGTACTGGCTACTCTATTATCCATTAATTAATTTTATCCCACTATCAACTGTTTGCACAGGCTATACTGCTGTTTATTTTCCCTCCCTTTATCAAATAGAGACCAACATTGCTTTGGTAGCCATCTGACATGTACATTGTATAATGAAATAAGTAATTTATTTCTAAAAAATTGTCAGAGTTTCGGTAGTATTGACATTAAAAGTAAAAGATTTAGATATTGACATCTGGCAGTCCCCTTGTCTGTGTTAAGTACATACTAAATAAAGATCCTGTAACTCAACTTCCCACCTCTTGATGTAGCCCAAGGAAATAAGGATTGTTGGAGATAAGAGAGCATGCATGAAAAAAAAACAGACCTCTGCTTTTCTTTCGCTGAAAGTCCACCATTTTCCCCTGGACAGTCATTGCAGCCTCACGAGCCTGCTTATAGAAAACAAAAAAGAGCCTTGAAAATTGAGATCTTATGAAGAGAAATTACTCGTCATAGGTGAGATACAAATTCCAATTCATAATCAAGTAATATGAGATGGTTGTACAGAAATGGCATCTCCTAAGGACCAAAAAATATATTTACCTATATTGCCTGTAGCTACATGAATGTTACAAATTTATAACTACCAAAAAACCCATGTGATGCACGAGGAAAGAAGAAGAAAAATTATTAGCAAAAGAAAAAAGGAAAAAAAAAAAAAAAGGTTTGAGTATAAATTAAGGGTACCATTATTTACACACCGTGAAATTGTAACCTCACCCCATCTCCTCCATTCAGAATTCATTAATCCCTTTGAATCAGACGATAGAGATAGCCTTTCATCTAAATCTTTCACACAATAGATCTTAAGATCATGGGTGTACCACCAGATGGTCGGTATTTTATTTCACATGGCACGCATCCCAGAAAATAACCGTAAAATTGTGTGGCATACATCACGCTCAAACATGATTTTAGGGTCACTTTATGGGATGTGTGCCACATGGAATCAAAGACTGGCCATCTGATGGTCTGCCCATGATTTCAAGATCAAGTGTGTGGAAGATTGGACCTAAAAATGATCTCCAACGTCTGATACAAAGGGGTTAATGAATTCTGAATGGAGATGGGATGAGGTTACAGTTTCAAGGGCTGTAATTATGTAAATAAAGGTACCCATAAAATAAATGCCAAGAGAATATATATATATATACATATATGAAAGTTTAAAATGTCTATGCTTAGTCAAAAATAGGAAGTTAAAAATGTCTGGTGCATAGATATCTATCATGCATGCCTAGCTTGACAAGAATACTCTGAAGCTGTGCGAGCCGCCCAAGGATACTACATATGTGAGACCAGGGAGAGTATTTGTAAGGTAAATGAGCCGTCCAAGGAGCCTCTGTTTGAAGGATTCAGGAGAGGAGCACCAATATCCGCATCAAGATGATGTTTAGGATCAATGGGGACTTGGGCGGCTTACACCCGAGCATGCCAGTGTCCCTCAATATCTCCCTCTCAGAGAGGCAGATACCATGATGCGATCTCACAATCTCAATGCCAAAGAAGAACCTGTGGTGCCCTAAGCTAAATGTCCGATTGAGACCAATCTTCACCCAGACTATAAAAGCATAATCATCTTCAGTGATGATGGTATCATCAACATAAACCAACAGTATGGTACATAGACCCCTCTGACCAGTGTAAATGAAGCAAGTATGATCTGAATGGCACATGTATCCTTTAGATACACTCCAGAATATCCCAAGAAAACACATTTGATAGACTTATCATCCAACATGAGTCGGGTGTGAATAATTGCACCTAAAGATGCAAGGTTCAATAAGAACAAAGAAATTCTAGGTTTCAAGATATGCATAGGAGTTTGCCATTCAAGATGTGCATGGGTGTGCGGTTATTGAGAAAAGTGGTAATGAGATGGGTCATGGACCAGTATGATTGGGGAACATGCATGTCGCGAAGAAGTTTATTCTTATGCTTAGCAACACCATTTTGTTAAGGAGTATAAGGACATGAAAACCGATGCAAGGTCCCAACCAATGTTCTTAAAATCGTCGGGCAGTCAGGGGGGTGTTCAGGCGAAAATTGATGGGCGGCGCCCGGGCAAGCGCCTAAGATCGGGGAGGCCGCTATATATATATATATATATAGAGAGAGTATATAGAGTATCTATTTTATTTCATCATAAATGCATATACCGATATATATATATATATATATATATATATATATATATATATATATAGAGAGAGAGAGAGAGAGAGTATATATTTTATTTCATCATAAATGCATATAGTTTAATATATACATTCAATTTTATATCTATGAAAAACACAAGATTAGATGGGTTTTTTGCATATACCCCCCATGTTATGCTAATATTATAAAAAAATCCTTGGGTTATGGGTATTTATTCTGCAGCCCCTACTTTTGTGTTTCTGTTTCATATAACCCCCTGTCATTAACTAGCCGTAAGTTTATGGACGGAAAGTCCATTTTGCCCTTAATGAAACCAATATTTTAAAAATACCACCATTCTAAAAGACCCTTCATTCATCTATATTTACAAGTCATGCCATTAAAGTTTATCACCATTCTAAAAGGCCCTTCATTCACCTTTATTTACAAGTCATGTCATTATAATTTACCACTATTCTAAAAGGAGTACCTTTAAATCCACCCACAAAATCTTTGAGTTCACCCACGCTGAAACACATCGACTGCATTGAATCAAACAATGGAGATTTTTTGTCGTCCTAATCTTTCATGAGATCGATCTTTAGATCATGGGTGTACCATCAGACGGTCGACTTTTTATTTCATGTCGTACACACTCCTAAAAGTGACCTTAATATCAATTTTAAGCATGCACGTAATGTTAAGGTCACTTTTCTGAGATGTGTGCCACGTGAAATAAAACACTTACCGTCTGATGGTACGATCATGATCTCAAGATCCATCATGTGAAAGATTGTGAGGATAAATGATCTCCATCGTTCGATTCAATTCAATCAACGTGTTTCAGCGAGGGTGAGCTTAAAGATTCAGTGGGTGGATTTAAAGGTACTCTTCTAAAAGGCCCTTCATTCACCCATCAGATTCAAGACTCATCAGATGGGTGATTCCCCCATTAAAGCATGCCAACGTTTGGACGAATACTCGACCAATGGAGGATTTGTGGCAAACGATGCAATTATTCTTGAAAATAAAACCTGCAATCTACGTGTTCCACTCAAAATACTCGGCCCTCCAATTTCCTATATAATTCAACACTCATTTTTAGGAATTGGATTGCCTAATCGCGTCTGCTTCCATCCACCGAATTTTTGAGTTCACCCACGCTAAAACACATTGATTGCATTGAATAAGACGATGGAGATCGTTTAGGCATACCATTAGACAATCAGTGTTTTATTTCATGGCACACATCTCAGAAAAGTGACCTTAACATCACGTATACGGTTAAAATTAATTTTAAAGTCATTTTTTTGGGTGTGTACCACATGAAATAGAAAATCAAACATCTGATGGTGCCACCATGATCTCAAGATCCATCGTGTGAAAGGTTGAGACGATAAACAATCTCCATCGTCCGATTCAATGCAATCAACTGTCTAATGGTGCCACCATGATCTCAAGATCCATCGTGTGAATGGTTGGGACGATAAACGACCTCAATCGTCTAATTCAATGCAGTCAACTGTCTGATGGTGCCACCATGATCTCAAGATACATCGTGTGAAAGGTTGGGACGATAAATGATCTCCATCGTCCGATTCAATGCAGTCAACCGTCTAATAGTGCCACCGTGATCTCAAGATCCATCGTGTGAAAGGTTGGGACAATAAACGATCTCCATTGTCTGATTCAATGCAGTCAATGTTTTTTAGCGTGGGTGAACTCAAATATTTGGTGGGTGGATTTAAAACTACTCTTTTTTGTAAGTGGAGGGGTGGATTTAAAATTACTCTTACCACATATAGAGGATGGCAATTGAGTAATTTAATTTTAAAAAGGATAAATATGGTATTTAGGCTATTCTTTAAAGGCTGGTTAACCATTTAAAGTAGCATCCGTTAAAGAGGGTGCTTTATAAACACCAAAATGCTAACTCAGGGGGTTTAAAGCAAATAGCTATAACTGGGGGGGGGGGGTTTATTTGTAATATCAACATAACTCAGGGGGGTATTTGCAAAAAACCCAGATTAGATTAGACTATTAGAGGCTTAGAGCATCAAAATAAATTATTATTATTTTTCAAAATAAAGAACATTCATGTTTCAAGTTCAAACACAATCACTTAGCAAAAAAACAAAATTTAACCACACAATCCCATATAACCCCAAAATGAAAGATCACTTATATAGTAGTGTTCATTCCAAATTTTCATCATCTAAATCATCTAACGGTTCATTTTGAAGATCTTCTTCGTCATCGGAAGGAGTAAACTTGATATCATCATCCCCTCCATTTGTTGGTTCTCCATCAACATCATCTTCATCTATTTCCCTCCATATCTATGTTGCAAATCTGGTGTTCCTCCTTGGTTGTGCCTCTACATTTGCACTCGAAGCGTCGCCAACAAGACCCCACGTCAATTACTCACCGGGAAATACTTGTTCTTCATTGGGGTCAATTAATCATTCAAGCACTCCTTCATTGTCTTCAGAAGCTAAAGTATCTCCTTTCTCCTTTCCTTTAGAGTTGCGAGCTAGAAGTTTCGTATTGAATTGCACATACACCAAATCATTCAACTTTGATGTCCCAATTCTATTTCTTTTTTCGTGTGAATCTGCATAAATAAAACAATAAATATAATTATGAATAATTGAATATATAATTATATCGTAAATCCATATTAGATGAGGTAAAGGAAGAGGGAGTTAGACCAGGGGTAAAGCTCTCGAGATGATCTACCTGCATAGAAGGTTGAGGTGAAGGCCTAACAGAGGAGATTGCATGCATATGTTTGCGAGCATAAGTGCATTGTCTTTGTTGCTATAAGAGAGGCCTAGTAAAGTTCAATCCTTGCACACATATCGGACGAATTACGGGAGGCCTATTGGATGGGGAAGGATGCTTTGGTGCTTAGAGCGGGGGACTGGTTCTGTGTCCATTGCCGCAATGTCAACTTCCGACGAGGTCGGTTTGCCACCGTCTCGGGTGCAAAGCCACTAGGTCCGAAGGAATTGTCGTCAAAAACCCAAAGGCCTATGGTCTCCTTACGAGAGATAAATTTCACCGGATATTAGCGTGACCCAAAAGCATGATTTACAGCAAGGTTGGTCGACTGCCGGAAAAAGATACAATAGGGTCAATGTCGCCTCCTAAGCACCGGATGCTCGGCGTAATGGTACAACTTATGCAGAGAGAGTGGGGAGAGGGGGGGGGGGGGGACCCTATTTTTACGAGAGGCCTATCTGGCTCCTCCGAAGGAGGAGGACCCATCCAACGGGTTTTGGGACCCAGCTCGGGACTGCTCCGCTTTGATGATGCTCGGTTTATCTCACTCGATAGGAACCTACGTCGATACTGGGTGGTGCTATATACTATTAGAGATACATTAACATTGTTTCACATTCATAGGTGGATAAATGATACATGGGAATATTTAGAGAGGCCTACATTATCTACCATCACTAAATCTAAGTTCTTGCTTCGATTCCGGTCGGAGAAGGTGGCTGCCGATTTCTCCACAAAAAGTCGTTCCATATTGATGATAACCCGGTGGAATGTGGATCTTAAAGTCCTACTATTGGATATTTAGATATACGGTGTGAGAGGGAAGGGATCTGGATTAAGGTTCTCGGCCTACCTGTGACGAGGGCACACGGCGTGGCCATCCGGGTCAGTCGTAGGGCCATTTTTCCTCTCCTTGTTTTGAGCATCACTGGTGCGTCAAGGCCATGAGGGCGGCACCGTGTGTACTGGGCATGAGCCACAATGGCGTCGCGACGCGTTGGGATGGAGGGTAAAGACTTGGACGCGACACGGTCGCGACATGGTCAGCTGGGCTAGCGTTGCGGTGTGAATAGTAAAGTATGTCAAACCAAGGGGTTTGAGGTCCTCCCGCCATTTCGCCTGAATTACTACTATACCCTTATATAGGGGGACTTGAGTTGGGATCCCCCGAACCTATACGTGCACTCGCCTCGTGGGCTTATGTGCATGCATCCGGGCCACATTTGGTGTGTGGTCGTCCTAGCTACGTACTAGGGCCATCACGTTGGTGGTTTCCAACCACCTTCGAGGTGCGGGTTTTAGCCCAGAGGGGGCTCGGTATATGCTCATCGCTGCCTATCGCTATATCTATCACCGTTGCATGTTGCCTTAACGATCATCGTTGCATGTTGCCTTAACAATCATCATTGTCGGCTCTAACCTGCTGCGTTGCTTCGCAAGGCGAAGTCCGAACGTAGAGGTTGAGGTGAAGCTTGAGTAGGACAAGCCTTCCACCCGTAGCATCACAGAATCGCGCCGTGCCTCATTTGAAAGTAAAAGGTGACTTAGCGCAGCGGCGTTAAGTCTTGCATGTGATGACTTCTTCTTTGGAAGAGTGACCCCGTGACATTTGGTATCAGAGCCACTGTGATGGCTGAGATGGAAGGGACCAGCGAGGATGCAAGACGACGAACAAGGGAATGATCAACAAGGGAACGGTTAGATAGTTTAGAAGCTCACTCGGATCAGTTCGAATCAGCAGTATCAGTAATGACATTACACGGGGAACGACTGAATAGGCATGAGAGAATCAATGCCGATGTGGTCAGACCGTAGCAATTAGCGGTATGCGAGAGATAAAGGTCACGTTGGAGGAGGTACGTGACGAGATGAGCGTGCTGAAAAAGCTCATCCTGGCAATGCCAGTTGGGGTACCAGCGGGGACGCCGACACCTCGATTTAAATTCCCTGAGCCAGAGACGTTCAAGGGCTCTCGCAAGGCGAAGGACCTCGAGAACTTTATATGGGACGTAGAGGAATACCTCGAATCGCTGGGGGACCTCGATGCTAAAGTTAAGTTAAGAATTGCATCGAGATACTTGGTTGGTGATGCCAAGTTATGGAGGCACCGTGTGTCAGAGGTGCATATGGAGAATGGAGCAGTTGATTCTTGGGCCGATCTGAAGAAAGAGTTGTGGGCTCAATTTCTACCTACCAACGTCGGATGGTCAGGACGAAAGGCATTATCGGCGTTGAAGCATACGGGACCGTTGCACGACTACATTAAGACTTTTACGAGCCTGATGTTAGACATTGACGAAATGAGCGAGAAGGATCGGGTCTTCTACTTTATAGATGGCTTGGCGTCATGGGCGTAGCGGGAGTTGACTCATAGAGGGGGGTTGAAGACTCTGGATGAGAATTTGGCTGCTGCGGAGCGGCTAATTGAGCACCGCAATGAGAAAGAGAGGGCAACCCAAGCGTCCACCGACAATGTCGACAAGCAGGCAAAGAAGCAAAATGAGACAACGCATGTGCGATTTGGTCAGGACAAAGGCAGTAGGTATGAAAAGAAGAGAGATGAAACGTCGAGCAAGAAGGGATGCTTCCTATGTAATGGGCCACATTTGGTGCGAGATTGTCCAGAGAAAGCCGTCTTGAGCGCGTTAGTCACGGAAAAAGGAAAGAAAAAAGATGATGATGAGGAGCCCGTTGCCAGAATAGGGTCGCTCCGGCTAATTAACTGCTGAGAAAGAATTTCACCGCGGTCTTGTTGGTGTGGGTCGTGGGAAGACTTAGACACCAACTGTGTACATATTTTGAGGTGTGCAGTTTTGGTTATGTACAGTTTTGCTACATAGGGTGAAGGCAGGGAGCTGTCGAGGAACCGTGGCAGGTGACATAAAGTACTAAACTTCAGAATGTGTGCCTTCGCGTCAACGAGGACGTTGACGAGTTTGAGTGGAGGATGTCACGGGGGCACGGGCACGCGGCGTGGCCATCCGGGTCGACCGTAGGGTCATTTTTCCTCTCCAAGTTTTGAGCATCACTGGTGCGTCAAGGCCATGAGGGTGGCACCGTGTGTACTCGGCATGAGCCACGATGGCGTCGCGACGCGTTGGGATGGAGGGTAAAGACTTGGACGCGACACGAATGCGACATGGTCAGCTAGGCTAGCGTTGGGGTGTGAATAGTAAAGTATGTCAAACCAAGGGGTTTGAGGTCCTCCCGCCATTTCGCCTGAATTACTACTTTACCCTTATATAGGGGGACTTGAGTTGGGATCCCCCGACCCTATACGTGAACTCGCCTCGTGGGCTTATGTGCATGCATCCGGGCCACACTTGGTGCGTGGTCGTCCTAGCTACGTACTAGGGCCATCACATTGGTGGTTTCCAACCACCTTCGAGGTGCGGGTTTTAGCCCAAAGGGGGCTCGGTATATGCTCATCGCTGCCTATCACTATATCTATCACCGTTGCATGTTGCCTTAACGATCATCGTTGCATGTTGCCTTAACAATCGTCATTGCCTGCTCTAACCTGCTGCGTTGCTTCGCAAGGCGAAGTCCGAACGTAAAGGCTGAGGTGAAGCTTGAGTAGGACAAGCCTTCCACCCTTTGTAGCATCTGGGAATCCGCATCGCGTGCCTCATTTAGAATGGGCTGACTTAGCCGCGACGTTAAGTGTTCTTGATGACCTTCTTTGGAAGAGTGACCCCGTGACATACCGCTCCATGCTTGGTCCCCGAAGGTGTTCAAAGAGATCGGAGAGCGCTGTGGTAGATTCCTCCTGCTCGACCGTTGATCCGACGATCTCTGGGAGACTGAGTCCGCCCGAATTCTTGTCCTCATCGACTCGCTAGAGAGTATTCCTAGGAGCTGTGATGTCTACGTCGGCGAACAAATATTCAGGGTCTTCATAGAAGTGGCGTTGCTGGAGCGGGTGCTCGTTACGCATCAACCGAGTGTAGAATCCTTGGTGTCCCGGTGTCCCAGTATAGACATACTCCATTGTCCCGCTAAAAAAGTCGAGCCGATCTCCGACCCAATCAGGGACAGGGTAGTAGACACCGAATCGAAGTACTTGGAGGGTTGGCCGGCCGCGAATCTGGCGCTCTGTCTAAGGCCACAGTGGTGGGCGACCACGCCGTCAAGGGGCCTCAGTTCCTCGGGAGCTTACGAGGTGACTCATCGCTCTCTTGAGATTTCTGACAAAGGGGGTCTGGCTGAGCTCTAAGATGGTGAGATTATAGACGAGTTCTGTCATCTGTAGATTTTGGATGGTGAGAATGATTTTTCCAACGATGGGAGGAGGCTTACAGTGGTACCGGTGAAGCAAATTAGTCGGACAAGAGGTGTTGCTTCTGATCTCTTACCCTCCAATCCTTCTACAGCTGGGATTACGTCGTACAACCTCTGCGACTGTCAGTCGGCGCCTGCGGTGGAGGGGCTGACCTGGTTGCCTGTCGAGGTGAGAGATGAGGAGCTGTGTCGGTGGGATCCGATGGAAACAGAGAGGTTATCTCTCCTAAAGAGGAAGGCGGTGCCTGGGAGGAAAAAGCAGTTGTTAGTCTTTTATAGGACGAGAGGGAAAATCAGAGGGGGAGGGAGCTCGTGGCGTAAGGGGGAAGTGACACGTAGATCAGGGGTGGTTTTAGAAAACCAGTTGATGGCTTTCGGAAACCTCTGTACGGGTGACCTGCCAAGCTTTGATTTTTTGCTTCGCCTTTGACACATGGACGAACGGCTTCGTCCCCCCTTACGTTTCTCGAGATTCGCTGGTGGGGAAGCTCTGCTTCACGACACGTGGCCAGGCTGCCCCGAGGTCCACGTCTTCCTCTCGTTTTGCCCTGTGTTGCTTTGACCCTTTGGTCAGTGGTGGATATCGATACATCACTCCAGGGACACGTGTCTTTCGTGCTTTGGAGGGGAGACAACTGGCTAAGGCTTATGAGGGGCCACTTAATGGGTCGGTTTCTGGAGGGTTCCGTGCTTATGAGGGACCACTTAATGGGTCAATTTCTGGAGGGTTCCGTGCTAGTTTGGGAGATGGACCCGAAACAACCCACGTTTTGGTATTATTGGGTCCGTCTAGTTTGAGTCATGGGTCCAAGACCCAGCTGGTCTCCTTAATCCGGATCATCCCTGCTTAGGGGGAGACCCGCCAGACCTTATCTTCTCTAACCTTCTGCCGGTGGAGGATCCTATTCTTTCAAGGGGCTCTGCTAATGGTGATGGTTCCAGGGCTTGGGAGTGTGGCGAAAGCTCTGGTGCCCTTAATGAGGTGGATCGGCTCATCGATGTGGGAGACGCTTTAGGGATGTCGTTCAAAGGCTCAGAGGAGTCACTCAGGGATGTTTTTCGGTCCATCCTTACCAGCAGGAATAACAGTATCAAGAATAGACGTAGTGAAATCCCTAGGGAGCTTGCGCGATTACAATGGGGAATGTCGGATGGGAAGGGTAGAGGGGGTGTTTAATCTCCCTCAGTCTTCTTCGACAGGCGGGCCTATCTTTGGTTTATGATGAAGATTTTGTCATGGAATGTGCGAGGTATCTGCGATAGATTCAAGCGGGACCAGGTCAAACATGCCATTTCACTCTTCAATCTGGCGGTCATTACACTACAAGAAACTAAATGGGGAAGTTGTGATGATGGTAAAGTAGCGTCTGTGCTCCGAGGAAATCGGTGGGATTGGATTGGAGTTGATTATGTGGGGGCCTCGGGTGGGATTCTCGTAGCTTGGGATTTTGCGCTCCTAGAGAGAATGGAAGATGAGTTGGGATATTTCTCGGCCTCAGTTGTGCTTCGAAGTCGAAATACGGGTAAAATGTGGTCTTTCTCCGGCATTTATGGCCCTTTGAATGATAGTCAGCATGATGACTTCTGGTTCGAATTGGCGGCCATCTCGGCTCGATGGGAGTATCCTCACTGCTTTGGGGGAGATTTCAATGTTATTAGATGGGCGCATGAGAAAAGCAGTGGGCCGCCCGATAGGGGGGTGATGACAGATTTTAACGCTTTCATTTCTGAGTGGGAGCTAATGGACTTGCCTCTCACGGGAGCGAACTTTACCTGGTCAAATCTTCAGGATTAACCCTCTTTTAGTCGTCTGGACCGCTTCCTTTGTCCTACGGAATGGATGGATCTATTTCCGGCTGCCAGGGTTGATGTCCATGCAAGGCTCATGTCGAATCACCACCCTATTTTGCTGTCGTGTGAGACTAGGGGAAAAGGTCCAGCTCCATTTCGATTTGAGAATATGTGGTTGTTAGACGAACAGTTCAAGCAATCGGTCCCTTTGTGGTGGTGCGAGCAGTGTCGACTGGGACTGCGTTATTCCGTTTCAGTTCAAGCAATCGGTCCCTTTGTGGTGGTGCGAGCAGTGTCGACTGGGACTGCGTTATTCCGTTTCACCACCAAACTTCAACTCCTAAAAGCTCGCATTAAGGTTTGGAATGAGGTCTAGGGCATGGTGCGGGTTGCGAAAGAGGTTTTACTACTCCGGTTGAAAGAAATCGATAACCTTGAGGAGGTGAGGGCCCTAGCTGAGGAGGAAATACGGGAACGGACACAAAAGAAGCAGGAGCTTGACGACAAATGTAGAGCTGGAGAGGTTCACTGGAGACAAAAATCCAAAGTTCGGTGGCTCAAGGAGGGGGATCAAAACACTAAGTTTTTTCATGCGGTGGCGAATGCTCGGAACAGGCCAGACTCAAAGTGGTGAAGTATTATTCTGATTTATATACTCTGAGATGGAGCAGGCCAGACTCAAAGTGGTGAAGTATTATTCTGATTTATATACAGACGAAGGTATGGTCCGGCCGAAGTTGGATGGGCTTCCTTTCAAGCCCATTTCTGAGGAAGAGTGCGCTGACATGGAAATATCGTTCAGCGAAGAAGTTTGGAGGGCAATCCGGTTTGGTGGGAAAAATAAATCCCCGGGTCCGGATGGCTTCACCATGGAATTCTATCGAGCTTTCTGGCCTATGCTGAAATCTAAAATGTTGGAGGTTTTCAGCGAGTTCCATGCCCATGGTTATATTGGTCGGTGCTTGAATTCTACTTTCATTACAGTGATCCCTAAAAAACATGGAGCTGAGGACATTTCGGAGTTCAGGCCCATTAGCCTCCTCAATTGCCTATACAAAATTCTTTCCAAAGTTCTTGCCAACAGACTCAAACCGGTTATGGGTAAGATCATTTCTGATAACCAAGGAGCTTTCGTTCAAGGTAGGCAATTGATCGATCTGGTCACGATCATGGGTTAAAATGCCGGAAAATCGGTACGTATCGTCTGGTCAAAAAACCGGTACGTACCGGACGATACGTACCGGAACAGTAAAAAACCGGACGATACATTGAATGTATCGTCCGGTATTACACATATAAAAGGGCGATACGGTACTTTTAATGTACCGTATCGTCCACCTCCAATACCGATACGTATCGTCCGATACGTATCGGTATCGGACGATATTTTGATCCATGGTCACGATTGCTCACGAGGTGATCCATTCTGCCCATCCTTCATATCATCCTACCGCCGTATGGAAGGTGGATATGGAGAAAGCTTACGATCGAGTTAACTGGGGTTGCCTTGACTATATGCTTGGCAGATTAGGGTTCGGGATGACCTGGAGGAAATGGATGCGCGCCTGTTTCTCTTCAGGTTGGTTTTCGATTCTAATAAATGGCACACCTGTTGGATACTTTAATAGCTCTAGAGTCCTCCGTCAGGGAGACCCGCTGTCCCCTTTCCTATTCAATATGGTGGGTGAGGCCTTAGCTGGTCTCATTGCGCGAGCTAAGCAGATTTCAGCGTATCTCGGGAGTTTTAGTAGGGTCTCAAGGTCGGGTCATCTTGCACCTGCAATTTGCTGATGACACAATCCTATTTGGTCATGCTGATGTTGAAGAGTTTAGAAATCTGAATGATATCCTCGCTGTTTATGAGGCTGTTTCTAGGCAACGTGTCAATCTCCATAAATCGGCAATTGCGGAAATTGGCACAAGGGACCAACAGCTGGAGGAATTATCGGCTACTGTCAATTGCGACATTGAGTTGCCTCCCATAAAGTATCTGGGGATACCTTTGGGCATCAAAAAATTAGCTGCACAGGCGTGGGATCCGGTGGCTCAGCGGTTTGAGCAGCGGTTGTCTTCATGAAAAGGTAAACTGTTAAGCAGTGGGGGTCGTCTTCTGTTGGTTAAATCTGTGTTGTCCAACATCTCTATTTTCTTCATGTCCATGTTCCTTTGCCCGGCTGGGGTTATTCACCGCCTAGAGCAAATTCAGCGCAACTTTCTTTGGGAAGGTTCAGGTCTTGGCAAGCGCTTTCATCTGGTGAATTGGGAGACCTGCCAGCTCCCTTTGTCTTGCGGAGGTCTAGGTATTCAGAGCTTGAAGGGAGTCAACGTTGCTCTTCTGGGGATATGGTTCTGGCATGCTGGTCTGGAGAGTGAAAGAGGAAGTTTGTGGAGAGCTGTGATGGCTAAGACGTATGTGCTTTTAAGTGAGAATTGGGGAATCAACACCACCATTCATAAAGGCTCGTCGGCTTGGTGGAAGGTCGTTTGTGGAACGTGGCCTTCTTAACATAAATGGATCAGGTTCAAATGGGGCTACGGCTCACAGATCAGGTTTTGAGAGGATATTTGGGCCGATAGGGTCTGCCTTAAAATCCTTTTGTCGGACATCTACGCCATTTCCACTAATCAGGTGGGGAGAATCAGTGATTTTGTCATGGACACTAGTGGGGGTAGGATATGGGAGGTCTCCACCCGTCGGTCTCTAAGGTGCGAAGAGATTGTCTCATTTTCCAGTCTGCTAGCTCTTATCTAATCCACCCTCCCTAATGTGCAATGTCAAGACCAGCGGATACGGGCTGCTAGCAAAGATGGCAGTTTCAGCATGAAAACCTACTATCAAATGCTCACTTGCTGTCTTCTTATCAAATTTCAAGGAGCTTTTTTGTGGAATACAGGGATCCCTCCTAAGATTAGGCTTTTTTGCTTGGGCATTAATCAAAGGGAAAGTCCTTACTATTGATCAACTCATCCGTCGGGGTATGGAGATGAACAATTTGTGTTATGTGTCACCACCATGAAGAGACTGCTGTGAACCTCTTTCTTCACTGTCAGTTGGCCTACAAGGTCTGGGGTGGGATTCTTAGTTTCTTAGGCATCGCATGGGTTACTCCTCCAACTACTGCCCAGCAACTCTCGATTTGGAATTCGGTCAGGTTTGAGGATCAGCTTCGAGACTACTGGAAGACAGCGTTCTTTGCGGTCTATTGGAATTTATGGCTTGAAAGGAATGATAGAATTTTCGCTAATAAAACGCGTCCGGTGGGGATGGTCATCAAGACTGTTAGGGACTGTATGTCTATGTGGGTATCCAGCTGTCGGGAAGCCGATGGGGTGAAGTCTGGGCCCTGGGATCCGGGTTAGTTTTGGGTCGTTTATCCTAGCTTAGTGGGTCTTTGGAGTGGTTTGTCTCTTTGTTTTCTTGTTTGTCTTTTTGTGTCGGTGTAAGCATTTCAGCATCTTGCTGATTTTTAATACAATCACTTTTACCGATCAATATATATATATATATATATATATATATATATATATATATATATATATATATATAATTATATATCCATAATTATAACATAAATAAATAATTATAGTCTATTACCATCTCAAAAGTACTCCAATTTCTCTCACATCCAGAAGAGCTACATGTCAAATTTAAAATTTGTATGGCCATCTTCTGCAAGTTAGGAGCAGCCATACCATACATTTTCCACCAAGTAGTTGTTAATCAATTTTTTTTTTTAAATGAATTAACTAGAAACATTAGCTACCTATATAACTCAATTAAAGATTTGAAACTTCTAAAATAAATTAAATATACCTGGGTTAGGCCTCTTATGAATCAATTGAAGCTTCTTTTTTCTCTACATTCCTTTACCTAATTGCCATGAGATCTCCAAAACAACCCATCTCGTCCATAATCCGGTCACTAACTTCGGGATCAATAAATTTTGATATGCAATCATTCACTCTTTCATAAACCGTTTACCTTGTTGAATTTCCTCTCTTTCTCTGTTAGTAGAAAGGATTCAAGTGGTGTCCCGCCACAACCATTGGATGTTCAAGGTGTTTTTTAAATTTTTCTTCTTGAATTTCCTCTCTTAATCTGCAATAGTAGAAAGGATTCAAGTGGTGTCCCGCCGCAACCAATGGATGTTCAAGGTGTTTTTAAAATTTTTCTTCTATAATTTTTATCACCGCTCCAATTTGAGCCTCTTTGTTTTGGAAAGAGTTCTTAAATTTTTTTTCTACGTCTTCTATGGAAGCATAAATGAACCCCATTGAAGGAACATCTAAATCGACCATTCATAACACTTTTACGAGAGGTTGAAAGACTTTCAACGAATACATCACGTCATTCCAGAAAGTCGTGCTCAATATAATACTCTCTTATTGTTTCCCTGCACATTTCGTGTTCCATCTGCATTTCTTCCATTCATTAGACGAGAACATCTCCCTCAACTTGAGCTTCAACTTTACAAAACTCTGTTAAGTGAGAGATGCAATGGCAAAGCATGTGACCTCGGCTCTAACAAGATCTCCTTTTTTCGTCTTCTTCTGCATCATACTCAATACCCTCACATGAAATGTATATAAATGTGAACACAGTCTTTGCCTTTTGAACGGCCCTCTTTACCTTCGATAGCTTCCCAATATCCCCAAACATTAGATCAATTAAATCCACAGCACAAGGAGTCCAATAAATCTTTTGATAATTTACTTTCAATACCTTCGCTGCAGCTAAGCTATTTACAGCGTTATCAGTAACTACCTGTAGAACATTCTTCTCTCACTTATTGGATGCACTTCTCAACCAATTCATAAATGAATTGTGCATCATGAACATTCGCTAACACTTCAACCGACCTTAGAAAAGTCATTCCAGAACGACTATACGCTAAGAGATTCATTCTACTTCTCCCCTTCCTGTCTTTCCATGTATTAGTAGTCATTATGGAACAACCAAGTTGTTCCCATGACTCCTTGTGTGAGATCAATTTATTCTTAATCTCTTCAACTTCATTCACCAACAAAGTATTCGCCATCAAGCTATCCATTGGCCCATGGGTGTGTGCTTTCTTTGAGAAGAAACGCTGACTTTCTCTACTTATCTCATCATCACTAGAACTAGAGTCCCTATCACTGTAAATCGTCACAGACTCTTGTAATGATTGAACTTTTTTCTCCTCTGCATCTTTCTTCTATTTAATCGAGTTCAAAACAGTAAGCATCTCTTGCCTAACATCTGCTGGTACGAGCATGCAAGAGGCTATGTCTCCCTTAATACCAGCAAGATGTTTCTTCAATCGGTTGATGCTCCCCGTAAATTCCTTCTTGCACCAAATACATGTAATCTTTCCCATCACTTTTGGATCCTTTAGAAACAGTGTTTCCAACCAAGATTGTCTTTTTCCTTTCCGAATGCACCGGTCGATACTCTAGAAGACGACATATCTTTTGAAAAAAAAAAATTTAATAAATCATTGGTCATATAAAAAAAAAAATCAATACAATTTGCACATTGCAGAAACCAATTTGTACATAAACTAATAAACTATAAAGCAGTCAACAATTTTTTGTCGTTTGATCGTACTTCTATATATATATATATATATATATATATATATATATATATATATATATATATATATATATATATAAATGGTTGAACGGTTAGGTGCCCCAACGGCCAACAGATTACGGTGAATATTTCAGATATATATAACATATATATTTCAGAATTCAGATATAAGATATAATATTATATATATATATATATATATATATATATATAATATATATTAATATTTTTTCTGTTATACAGTCACAACAGCTAGTTGCCACCTTGCCGGAGAAGAAGGAAAAATAAAGGTTATGCTGATGTGCTCAGTTGCCACTTGCCAAAATAGAAAAAAAAAAAAAAAAAAAGAGTTGCGCTAGTTGCCGGAAAAAAAAATGTGGTGTGCAATGTGCACAGCCACAGCAGCGGGAATAGGAAGAAGAAGAAGAAGAAAAGAAGAGACGAAAAAAAAAACAACTCTGTTTTCACAGCCTTACCGGAAAAAAAAAAAAAAAGGCTTCACAGCCTTACCAGGATAGGACGAAGAAAAAGAAGAAAAAAAAAATAAGGCTGCTTCACAGCATTTTTTGTATTTTTGCTGGAGAAGAAGAAGAAAAAATGAATAAGAGAAGAAGAAAAGAATGAAAAAAAAGAAGTATAGAAAGCTTCTTTTCCGGCAACTAGTTGTCGAAGAAGAAGAAGAAACGAAGAAGACAGCTGGTAGTTGCCACGAAAAAAAAAAGAAGCAACTAGTTATCGGGGGAAAAAAACGAAGAAGAAGAAACGAAGAAGCAACAAGTTGCCCGGGAAAAAAACACATCTGTTGTTGCCGGAGAAGAAATGAAGATGCAACGAAGAAGAGAAGAAGAAACGAAGAAGAAGAAGAAGAGAAGAAGAAACGAAGAAGAAGAAGAAGAAAGAAGAAAATGAGAAGAAAAAAAAACAGCAATGCTTCTTCTCTAGCAGCCTTGTTGCCAGAGAAGAGAGAAAAAAAAGGAAAAAAGCAGTAGAAAAAAAGGAAAAAAAAAAAAACCACTTTCCAGTCTCGCCAAAACGCGTCGTCGTCGATCAGATTCGTCAAAGGGAGTGCGTCGGCATTGCCGTCGCCGTTGGTCCTAGGGTTAGAGAAGGAAGAGGGTAAAAAAAGAAGTATAGGGACAAAAGAGGGTGAAGGGGTGTTAACTTTTTAATGTTTTAATACTTATAAGTAGGGCCGCCCCCGACCCGACCAATCTTATAGCGCCCAGGCGGGCGCCCAAGGCCCACACAGCCTTAGAAGCCGCCCGGGCCTGATTCGAGGCGCTGACAACCCGATCCGCACAGGCAGCCACCCCAACCAATTTTCAGAACATTGGTCCCAACCTTTTGGAGATAGGCCTGAAAGGCTAAGGAGGAGTACTCACCACTATTGTCAGATCGAAGAACTTTAATGGTCCTACCAAACTGATCGGAACTAAGGTGGAAAAATTAATGTAGGTGTTAAGTACTTCATCCTTAGGACTTTAATAAGTACACCCAAGTGCATCGGGAATAATCATCAATGAAAGTAACATAGTATCTAAAACCATCAAAAGAAGACAACAAGGCAGGCCCCCACACATCACTATTCACATACAAACGAGCCAAGTGAAAACTAAAAGAAGATCCAATATGTTTGCACAATTGACAGGTTTGACATTAAAATTAAACTATTCACAATATTTTTAAATTTTCGAAATCATAACACTGTAAATCAGTAACATGGGCAGTGGAACATGACCACTAGTGAGGAGGAAAACCATGAAGCTTGAAGCACTCGGAGCAATCATTCTCCACTCAGAAAAAGAAAGGGCACACAGTAAGAGAGTCTCCCCGACTCCCACGTCCACCACTCCCCTTACTGTCAGAAACAAGAAAGTACGTTTAGTAGGAGTAGAGGAGGGTGGAACAATAATAGCACAACGACGCTCATCACCATCAATCATTGCATAAACAATTTGTAGTGGAGGGAGAGGATCTGAAGCTAAGATCTGTGCCCGAGCTGGTCAAAGTCTGGCCCAAGCCCCATCAAGAAACAATAAGTCTGTCGTCACTCAGTGACAGGCTGCAATCCTAAATCTCTCACTAGGGTACTCAAATGGTGGATCAAACTGACCAAGGTCATCCCATTGGCTCTGAAGATAGCCAAAGTACTCAGAAACAGTCTGGCAGCCCTGCTCGGCATGATAACCTATCTAATTAACTGATGAATCCTTTGTCGTTCTTGGCATGGGCATACATCTGAAGCAATACATCCCATAGATGCTGTCTCATGAAACATGAACTTGGTGTAAATGGGCTCCTCCATTGAGGCAAACACCCAGCCCAACAAAGTGAAATTGTATATCCCCCATTGTGAAAATGTAGCATCTGAATGAGAGGGCTTAGTAGAGAATCCAAGAATGTGCCCTAATTTTCCACGGCTGCCCAACTATCATTTGACAGCACAAGAGCATGTAAAAAAAAATTGCCCATTAAACTTTAAGCTAGCAATACCATGGCTCGGATGAGAATTGGAAGATTCGATAGAATTAAGGGACTTAGGCACCATTTAGATTGAATATTAGTGTGGGAAAGCACATCCACACAAGAAAAAAAAAGCTTACGAAAATAAGAAATCAGTGGGAGAGACCTCCATTGTTACTGTTCAGAGAGAGTGAGAAAATGAGGCAAAAAGAGGCAGGGCAGCCACATAACATTATCGAAAGTAGATGATTTCACGGCCAAATCGTATGAGGCTGGTTTCATTAGGATTCAGTCAAAACTGGTGCTAAGGCACATCACAAATCAAGACATACGATTCCACAGAGAACAAGGACCCAAAAAAACAGTGAAACGGTCAGATGGAAAATCAAAAGTAAACCTTCAAATCTTCATCAAATCTTGCAATAAAGGATTCAAATGATTGCAAAACCAATTTCGAACTAACCCATACCGGGTAGGAGAAAATCAATGGAGAAATGGGAAGAAATCCCCTAAATACCGTGAATCAACCTCTTCAAAATTTGGCACAGATTTCTGTGCATGATCCTCAGATGGTGGCGGCGCAAGAAACACCCCCTAGAAAAAAAATATATCAAATCTGGAAAATTTTGTGGTGATCCAAGATGGTCCAAAGTGGTCCTACTAACGTCATCGTGATGTCAGCGCTGACGGCAGCGATGATGGGTGACATCAGCAACAATGATGATGAAGTCAGCTATAAATTCTTCTAGAGGTTTACCTCTGATACCAACTTGACTTCAATGGAAGTGATTAGCGTTAGCATTTGGTAGGAGAAGAGAGAAGAAGAGAGGGGAGAGAGAGAGTGAGAGCGAAAGAGAGAATAGAATGAATTAGTTAGGATAAGAGTAGCCCTACTAGCCTTTATATTAATAGGAACAACTACAACTCACACACCCAATATCCTATTACACACACCATAAGTCACACACTAAGACTAAGTATACTCCATACACACCAAGACCCATAACAGATAACATAATAATGCTCAACCACCAAAAATGGTGATTGCCTCATCTATACCATAAGCATGACACACCTATCCAAAGTGCTAAAAGAACAGTACAAATGCCTTTCATCAACTCATTATTCGAATGGTTAAAATTATTATGCTGACTTTCACCTAAGAGACGCGAGAAATATCCTATTTGGGGGGGGGGGGGGGGGGGGGAGATTAGAATTAACATGTGTGAAAATTAAACATATGGTGCATATATATATATATATATATAAACCTAAAAAATCTAAATCATACGCAATGCCCCGTGACTAAGAAATCCAAACTCATCCATTTATTAACCGAATTGGAAAGATTGAATGCTCTATGAGGATGTTATAAAGGTTGACACTTACCTAGACAGTGGCATGTGTCTTAAACATTTCTAATTCATAAAGATGTGTGCCACTTCACAAATATTGATAATGGCTGCACCATAGATGGCACAAACGAGTTTGTGTTGAGTACCAATGTGTGCATCAAGATCCGTGCATGGGAGATTTGGGCCAATCTCCCTCAAAAACGGTCAAACACTGGGAGATTCACAGACATGTATGTGCTTCGCACCCAATAGTGACTCTTGAATGGATTGGTGGGTCAGTGTGTGTGGTGATGCAATCCACACACGAAAACAACTTTAGAGGGTACTAGTTTTGACACAAAAGTAGCAAAACCTGCTAGAAGGCTAAAACAGTCTTCTAAGATGCGTGAATTAAGGAATATCCCATCAAAATTCCTCTGTCTGTGAACTCGCAGGAACACCAAATACTAATTGCAGCTAGTAGGAAAAAAATGAAATTCCTAACTTATAATAACGAAATAACTTAATTTTTCTAAAATAATAAAATAAAGTGCTAAATAATAAAGAAACTAAACATATTTCTAATAAAAATAATTAAACCCTATATGCCAAACAGAACCTTCATCATTTATCATGCATAAACAGCTTGGAGAAAGGGAAGTTACATGCTCATGCAAAATCAGGAATCTTTGGGAGGTATATACGATTTACCTTATATTCGTCAATGGCATCTTGAGCAAAAGTAATATCTGTGTCCCTCTCCCTACAATAAGACACGCAACAACCATCATAAGCATCAGCATACTCCAACAAATTACTAATCATAAGATTAACAAGCAAAAGAGATACATTAAACTTCTCAAATATGCTCACAAAAATATCAAGTTTTCTCCAAATCTTGAATCTTAATTGAGTCTGCCCTAAACTAACACAGCTAACAGAAAAATCGCATTACATATTGTTCTTGTTGTCTGTGTACAGTCAAGTCTGCCCAATCATGAAAAGAAATTTTATAATCGTATACCAGGTTGCTTCAGCATAAGAGAGTCCTTGCCACTTGACTAAATATTCCGGCATCATATCATCGGATTCCACTTTACTGATCCTATCAGCAAAGATTCTTTCAACCTGGTAATTGTTTTTGAAAACTGATCAGTAAACATGCAATAGATAAAAAATAAAAAAATTTAAAAGAGGGAGAGAGAGAGAGAAAGAAAGAAACTAGCAAGAAAATAAAACCTGACTATATTTCTTGAGGAGGTCTAACTCCATTTCCTTGCTCACATCATGAACCTCAACCTGATATAAAAGAAGCCTCAATTTAATGCATGCAGTTCAAAAAGTATTTGACTAAATTGAAATAAGTCACCCACTTAATTACCTCTTGAAAGGTGTAAGAGATGCCTTGGATATTCCATAGTTCTCTTTTGAGAATATGTTCCATATCAGTGATTTTTAAATGTAGTTATGATTCTGGAAAAATGAATTTTCCAGAAGAAGAGTAACATGTGCTGCATATTTACTCTCTACAATAGTAGTATTAAAGGCCTACAGAGAAGCCTGCCTTGGTGTCAGAAGCAAAGTAGGTGATGGTCCTGGTACTTCGAATCAACCCAATACAGAAATGATCGCATCTACATAATTCTGGTCATCTCAGAGTACTTGCCACCATTTCACCAAGGAGCCAATAATATTAATTTCTCTGGTTAAGCTAGGGTTGAACCTGTGACCTCAAGTTCGTCATGGTGCATCTTTCAATTGAGGTATAAGTAAGCCCAACCTCAAATTTTTTGGTATTTCCATCCAGTAAGATCATTTAAGTAAGAAGTACCCACTTCCAAGTGACACAACACCACAGCATAAAAGACTACATGGAAACCATCCAAAAAAGTAAAAAACTCCAATGAATAAGAAATAGGTGTTGGTGATTTTTCAACCCAAGTCTCCTTTTTCCCCAACTAAAGACCTTCCCAACTCTACAAGCATGAGTTTTGCAAAAACATGTACTTCTAGGTGGCAGACTACTACTGGAAACCGGTCTGTACAAAAATCATGCAATATAGGAGATATTTTCTTTGTAAAATAATAGGGTGTAAGTGGGTTTGAAACCCAAGTATTTTTTTCCCCAACCACAAACCTCACCAGACCTTTTAGCACGGGTTCTACTAAAATGTTTGATGTTTCCACCACGTAAGCCCGTTTTAGGGCAACAACACCTGCTTCCCAGTGACACTACTATTGGATAGCCACCAATATGGAAACCATCCATTATATTAGGCATCTCTTTTGGATAAGAAACAGGAGCAAGTGAGTTCTAAACCAGATCTATTTGAAATATAGGCATTAACAATTCTGCAAGCATGAGTAGTGCAAATTTTTTGGTGCTTAAGCCCGTTTATAGAGTACTCGCTTCCAACTTGGTTGAAGGGACTGTGCGTCCTAAATTTCTCAGCTGCCAGCGTTTTGTAAGAAAGTTGGCATTCTAACTACATGCTATCTTAACACTCACTACTTGCTAGAATTATACATAAGTCAGACTATGTTATTAAAACAAAGTAGAGTCAATCCAAGCTTGTAAGCATAGTTCACTACGAACTAACAAGAAAAGCTTACGCTGTGTTTGGATGAGTAAGCCACTAGGCTGTCGGTCGAACTAGATCATGATAGCTGTTGTTTCAGGTCTTATTTGAAACAACTTTGATTGTGGTTTGTTATTAGAAACAAGTGGAACACCACCGCTTTTACTATTTATAGAATAACTGAAATGTGCTTTGAAAAACAGCCAATTTTATGACCAAATGATCACTCGGCGTGATTTTCAATATATCCCAACCCTAAATTACTACTGATTAGCCATGAAAATCAGTTTCTTTAAAGATAAAAATAAAGCTAAAATACAGTCAATGAACTTATCCGGGAGGCAATGCATTTTAGCCGAAACATTCCCCAGGCCATGTGCACAAATTTTATGACTAGTATTATATATAAAAGAATACCCTGAATTACTGAAATAATTTGAAGGGAGGTGACTGGTACTAATCCAGACTCCAGAGTTAGGTTGCTATGTAGCTTATATAACATATAAAAAAACTGTTATGCCAAACTTTAATTATATATCGATTCCATGGGGAAAAGGCACGTTAATATCATTTAATTTCGAGCATATCAATTGTCTACAGACTCGATGCCGTGAAAGGTCACAGATCAGAGCATGTATAAACAGCAAACATCAATATTATTAACATAATTTATTCTTGATTTGCTCGAACGTTCTAAAAGGTCATTACAGCTTCAGGCCTCATATATAAGATATGCAAGAAATACATTCCACTTCCTTGATGAGAAACAAATGGCTAAGAAGATAAATACCTCTTCACGTGAAAGTGCTTTTCTGAATCTCCTTTCTTCCGTTGCTCTTTTAATGTAATTTAAAACTTTCTTGAAACCACTAAGCTGCACAGTCATCAAATTAAGTGGGCTAAAATTTGAACTTTAGACAGGCTATAACAGAAAAGAAAGCCTCGGTTGAAACTGTAGCAGTAAATTCTTACGAGAGAATATACTACAATAACTGAGCTTCAACTAAATTAACTACGAGTAGCTTCCATCCAGATCGAAAGCTTACATTTTGAAGGTCAGAGAATGATTTCCATTGGCAGTGTAAATATGACTGGCCTTTCCATTTTATAAAGAACTCCACTTCCTTCCAGTCTTGATCAGAGTCTAACAACGAGCTCAAAACAACAGGTTGCACTGTTTTACCATTCCTTAAAGCATCTTCAGCCATTCCTTTGGGCTGGTGCCACAAAACCTTTTCAATTGAATCACCATCATCCTCATCGGCATCCTCTAGAGAAAGCTGTTTTATGATGAAGATAGAAATAGAGTTAGTATTGGAAGTGATTGATGCAAATAAGCAGGATCACTATAAAGGAAGATTTCATGAAAAACAGAAGTAAACAGACAATCTATGACAGATGTCTTACTAAACTTTTTGAAGATTTAAGACCACTTTGAAGTGCATATAGTTTCAGGGAGAATAATATCCAGCCACAAATTAACAGCTTACAACCAGAAATTAACAGATCAGAGAAAAGGAGAATGAATCAAAAAAAAAAAAGACGAAGAATCAGAAAAGATTTTGGTAAAGGCATCTCAAGTTTTCTGACCCACCAGAATATGTGAATATATTTAACCACTTTGAAGTGCATATGGTTTTAGACAAAAGATCTCATTATTTAACGGAAAATTTCAAGTAAAAAAGATTAAACAGGATGAAAGTACTTAAAATTTGAATCTATATAAAATGAATCCAACCAAATGACCAATAGAAAACATCAACCCATAGAAATGGCGTTTTGAACCATATGTTGGATAAATATACCGAACATCTCCACACCAGGAGAACAACCGGCAATGAATTTCTTTTAAGACTACCTATCAAACTAAAAAACTAAGCAATCTGCATTACAGTAGTGCTCCACAAGAAATTGTTATCTCATAATTTTAAGATTTGAAAATTATCATAAAAATTGAAAAATGATCATATGACTCGAGTTCACAGAATGACTTAACGCTAGCAATCATTATACTTTAAATTAATGAAATTGCTATCTCATAATTTAAAGTAGACAAGAATTGTATAAGTTGGGCATCAACAAATTAGCCGTCAAAGATGTATGCAGCACCAGCAATGTTTTTAAAGGTGAAAGGTGTAGCACTCGGCCTTCCAGTGAGGTGAGGCGTAAGCCTCACAAAGTTTACAGATTTTAATTTTTAAAAATATAATAAATCTAGAACTTTTGGACCAGCCTCGAGGAATAACATTTGGTCAGTGTCTCGATATAATGGCCATCTTTTGTGAGCTGCTAGGGGTCAGAAGAATAAGAATGATGTTGAGCTTCACTACTAGAGCAAAGTTACCCTGAAAGTCTATGCTTGGAGTCTGTGTGAATCCCTTTCCCAGAAGTCTAGCCTTATACCTTTCAATGAACCCACCAAGACAGTATTTCATAGTCTAGACCCACTTGCATCTCACTACTTTTTTACCCTATAGAAGTTTTGTAATCTCCCAGGTATGATGTTGCTGAAGTGCCTTCATATCCTATAACATAGCCTCCTTCCATTCGGATAGAGATAAAGCCTCAGAGAGAAGCGAATCTTGAACAGAGATAAAACTGGAATAGGACGCAAACAAAGTATTATATGACACAAATTTACTAATGGGATGCCCGGTACCTTTTTCTAACGCAATTGGAAGGTCCATATCTGATGGTGGAGGCTCAACAACTTCAGGACCAGCCTCAGATATTAACATTTGGTCAGTGTCTTGAGGGAGAGATGAGGGGACCTTCATCTTCAACTTCTTTCGCTCAAAGATTTTTTTCCTTTCCCAAACATGTCAAAATTGGTGACCCCTTTTGGATCATTGCAACTAGCCAGTTCTTCAACTTCTACCTCAACATCATCTTCATGCTCCTGGATTACTGGCAATGGCGTTGGAGAGATATCAGTCCTCTCTTCCCCGTTGTGTTTCTCCCCCCTAAAGAGAGCACTGAGAGGATGAAAGGAACTTGCTGGACTTGAAAAAGGTGATGTTCATAGTAACAAAGCACTTCCTAAGAATAGGGTCATAACATTTGTACTTTTTTGAAATGGTAGAGTACCCAGGGAAAATACATCTGACAGCTTTAGGAGAGAGCTTACCTCGATGAATAGACGATGATGAGAGAGAAAGCCTTCTTATAGGGACATTCTCCACTCAAGACAGGAGCAGGCATTCATTGATGAGATAGGTGGCGGTGAGAAAAGCATCACCTTGCAAACGTTTCGAAACGTCCATGTAAAAAAGTAAGGAACCAGCAACCTCGAGAAGATGTCGATCTTTTCCTTTCTGCCACTCCATTTTGTTGAGTATAGTGACAAGTGTTTGTCATTCAATTCAATGAGTGTGAAGATACGATTGGAGATGGTTAAAGGAGTACCCCAACGGCCTACGACGACCACCACCACGTCGAAACTCTAAAAGTGAAGGGCAGAACGCTCTGGAGCCTGGAGGGGGTACATCCATGAACTTCATACAGGTTTTCCTTATGCTGAAAAAGGGAGAAAATAGTACCAAGGGGTGGAGCTCCTCTCTGCCAAGGATGCTAGCAGGAAAATGCTCATACTTAGCATTCACACCCCGAAGAAGATCAAATATCCTTTTCTCATCATCTTCTTCTCGAAGAATTATCATTCAGTCAGTGCATTGAGCTTTCTTTGCATATGAATGACAAGTTCTCCTTTTTGTTAGTGGTTGAACTCACCTCACATACCACGTAGTTGAACATAGTAAATCACCGATCGATTTCTCCCCTTGACAAGCTTGACTAATCTTGTCAATTAGACCGATAACCTTCACATAATCATGCTTCTATGTGGCCAACCAGGATTCTCTAACCGAAGTAGCATACATGAAGGAGCTCCCAATAGAAGGTTCTATGCAACAACCATGTCATCATTGTCATGTTCTCACCCCATTAATCAGGGTATTTCTCATCAGTAGGGGATGGTTGAGGAATACTTCCATCCATATAACCTAACTTACGTCTGGAACCGAGAATAATTTAGCAGACCTCGACCAAGCTAGGTAATTTGTTCCATCAAACTTGACAGTAGTTATCAGTAGCCCGTGCATGGTTGTCATTGATATGGACCTTAACTTCATCCATTTGGTTGACGATAATAAAATCCACTCTTTCGGCTCTCCCTATCTTTTTCATGTCGCTGTTTCAGTGCCTTGTCTGGGTCAGATTGGAAATTGAGAAACTTCACCATAAATTTCTATGGAGTGGAGGTGACTGTAGCAAAATTCACCTCGTGGCGTGAAATCTTCTTTGCAGGAATAAGGACTGTGGTTTGGGAGTTATAAATTTAAAGGATTCCAATGATGCTATGCTATCTAAACGGTTGTGACAGGCTTCCACTGATATAGATAGCTTGTGGCGACAAATTCTAGTTGAGAAATACAGCTCTGGAGCCAGCCTCTGGGATATCCAAGTGGCCTCTAATAGGAACGGATCGGCGGTTTGGAAATCCATTTCAAAAATGTCTTCATATCTTCAGATATGGGTCTTCTTTTCAGATTGGTGATGATTTTCAAACTGCCTTCTGGAGTGATATGTGGATAGGAACCGAACCATTAAAGGTCTAAATTCAAGACCATTTTTTACCTTTCTGCTAATAAAAATGCCTCAGTGAAGGAAGTTGTCACTATGGAAAGTGGAGGGGAGATATATTGGAACATCCAGACTTACCGAATGCTATATGACCATGAAGTTAGAAATGTTGCAGCTCAGCTTGAACTTCTCTCCAAAGCCAATTTCAATCTCAGCTCAGAAGACCACCCCATTTGGAAGCTAGATAAGAACCTCTGCTTCACCGTCTGATCGCTGTATAGACATCTGGCTTTGACGGTCACTCCAGATCTTCCCTGGCTATGGATCTGGAAATCAATGCACCAAATCGGGTTACTTCTTTTGTTTGGACTTTGGACGGCCAGTCATGACAAGAATCTCACAGTCGATAACCTCCAAAGTAGTGGCTTCAATTTGGCTAATAGATGTGTTCTTTGTTGCTCCTCTCATGAGAACAGCAATCATTTGTTCCTTCACTACACTGGTTCTCCTCTCAGATTTGGCACGCCATCCTCCTCTGGTTCGATATGCAGTGGGTTATGCCTAAATCTCTCAGCACCTTCGTGGGTTCTTGGAGGTTTGGTGGTGGTAACAAGAGGGAGAAAGCCTGCTGGAGATTGGTTCCCTTTGCTGTGATGTGGTTGATTTGGAAAGAACGTAACAACCGTATCTTCGAAAACAAAGCAGTCTCTCCTGAGATACTTTCTGTCAAAATCACAGTTAAAAGTTCTGGTGTGGGCCAAATGTTTAAATTTGCTTGGAAATTACTCCATTCTAGACTGCTTAAGAGATTAGAAATCAGTCCGGTAGGGGGCCTTGGGGAGCTGAGTCTCATCTTTGGAGTGGTCCCCAATTCGTCTCTTTTTCCTGCTGTAGGGCTATTTTGGTTGTGCCCTCTGTAGAGTGCCTTGCTCTCTCAGTGTGCATTCATTGTCGGGGTAGTTGGTATTGTGGGGGATATCAGGTGGGGGCAATGGCATTTCCGAAGCTCCTGTCTAAGGGTTCTCTGGTCCGTCCCTGTTTTTTCCTGAGATTCTCTATTTCAGTGGAAGGGTAACCACTTCATTATTTATCAAAAAAAGAAAAAAACTTCATCCATTTAATCAACAAGGGCTTCACAGAAAAACAGCAAACACCCTAGAGTACCACCACTATAGTGTACATAGCACTATCAAGTAGGTTGTTGTATACACACCACCTTTTCACTTCACAGCTTCTAACACTGAATCTGGGTACAGACAAGCACCACAAATTACTCGCAAATGGTTGTACACACAACACATCAACATGATACTTTGCAAATTGCAAGCCTCCAAACAGAAGAGAGCATACAGAGTTTCAACAGTATATCAAAAAAAAATTATCCAGACTTGTTGCTGACAACATTGAGCACCAACGAAAAAAGCATTAATCAATGGCAAAGTCACCTTCAGCCGACCATATTCTAGTAAAATTATAAACGGAGGACAGATTTGTTGAGGACAAAGTGCAAGCAGCTGACATGGCGCGACATAACTGGCTGCACCGACCTGCATTAATTGAGCCCCACTGCACTTGCAGCCAATTGCATCGCACCGCATCAGCTGCCTGCAATTTGTCTGCATAAAATCTGTCCTTCATTTAACACTATCCCATATTCTATGCAGAATTCCTAAGCAGGAATGCAGAAATCGACGGCATCAATTTCAGACAGATTGACAGTGAAGAAGATAAAGCATGGAAGAAACAGATCTAGATTCTTGGACATGATCGCATCGAAATGACTCCACGGGATGCTGAAGGATGCAATTTCGATCAACCCTGGAAGATTTGGAGGGAAGATTCGATTTCACAAAGGCAGGAGGTCCAGAAAATCGTGAAGGAGCTGAGCACTGTAAATCCTTCGAATCACCTTTTTTGAAGGCTCATTTCACGATGAGCCAAAAGTGAAAAATAATGCCCATCAAATTTCAATCAAAACCATGTAAAATTTTGAGTTTCGTCGTCAATAGTTTGACGGTGCTGACATCAATGGGAATAGGGATGACGTCAGCAGCGGCAATGGAATTGAGAGAGATTGACGCGAGACAAATGCTAAAAAACCTAATTATGCGATTTGGGATTAACTTTAGATTAGATTGAATAGCAGAAATATTCGAAATCACCCAAACACACAATCTAGAAACAGCTCTAATGAAGGAACTCAAGTTTCGTTCTAGTTTAGGGCACCAAGCGACAATTACGATATCGTCTCTTGACTCCTCGGGGGGTTTAAAATTAAGGCTTGAAGGATTAATTCAATAAGAGGGGAAAATCAAAAGAAATCAAATAATAAGGGTTTTGGGATTTTGACTGTATCAAAGGGAATGAGGGAAAATATTACCTAGCATTAATCAAAGAAATGATAGAAGGGAAAGATAGGATTTTGAGGCTTCACACCAAGGTTGTACGTCTGTTTCGCACCAAGTTGTACAAGAAATGAAGATTCACTCCTCGAGCTTTGAAAGATTCACTCTTTCGATCGAAAACTCTTCACAATTCTTCTTGGGTTTGCACAAAAGCAAGCTCTCAATTTTCATTAATTATCAACTCCTCCAAAAGGCTTATAAAAGATGCTTTATAGTAGTCATAAGTAAAACAAACCCTAAAACAGATAATTACTAAACTACCCTACAGTTCGACATTGACTCCTCCAAAAGAAAAACCTAGGAAAAATGACTAAAAACATCACAGTTCGACATTGACTCGCTCGAGGGACAATCGGTTGTTGCTCGAGTGATTTATTTCCGAGAAATTCTTCTACGATCTTCATCAATCTCGCTCAAGCAATAACCAAAGTCGCTTGCTCGAGTCTTGGCCAAAAGTTGGGCCTTAATCTGAAAGTCTGCTCGCTCGAGCGAGGATGGTGTTCGCTCGAGCGGAAATAGACAATAAGCCTATTTGTCGCTCTTTAAGGCTCTTTTTTAAGCTATTATACTCTTTTTTCCTCCTTGCACTTTTCATTCGTCTTGTTGTGTGGGATGTCCCCATCAATACTCCCCAATGGAAAAAATCATCTGCGATGAGTTGTAGAACTCACGAGTGGCACACTTCAGAGGATCAACTCTTGGCTTGCCTTTCCACGCTGTGAGATACTCATGATGCTTGTTTGTATTGGCAGTGAAGTTTGGAAACCTTATAACCTCCTCATTCAACCTCCTCTCATATCATGTAGGTAGGGCACGGGGTATGAATCGGTTAAAGGGGCTCGGTTCGATTGTTTGGGCAGCAAGGAATAGATCAAAGGGCATGGTTGTTGGACCTAGAATAGGTGTACGATCCACCACTGCAACTATCGAATGGTTGCCCTTGTCTAGAGGAAGATCTAGACCTCCATCATTACCCCTTTTCAAGATTGGAAAAGGTTCCACATGCTCAGGATTATCGTGAATCAACACAAAATTGTCATTACTAAATTCAGTAAGCATATTCAATGTGTCTGTGCAATTATGTGTATTTCCATTATTCAATAAAATCTAATTGTTAATCTCATGCAAGTTAGAATGATATGTTCATACTGACTCTAATGACTCATGCGGTACGGATACACAACCAACACTTTCTTCCGTAATAGGAACCCTTCTAACACAACCTACTGTTCTCAGGGGAATCTCATCCTCCTCATCACTTGGCATTCCAGTAGGTTCGTAACCTTCTACCCCTAACTCTTCATCTTCCTTCTCATTATCCTACTAAATACTCGAGGTTTGTGATTTACTGGGACACTGAGACGCAAAGTAACCAAAGTCTGGGCACTTATAACACTGTTGTGGTGCGCGTCTAGAATTATCGATCAGTTTTTCTTTGCCCTTGTCAATTTGAGCATTTACGGGTTTTGAGGATTGACCAAAGGTATTATTCACCTTTTCAGTAGGAGTAGATCGAAAACCATAATTGAAGGAATTAGATTGCCCATTGGTTAGAGCGTCGAAATACCATTCCAATTCTTGCACTCTAGCATAATATTCCACTAAATCTTCAACAGGATGAGGGATGAGCTCTTTTCGTAACTCAGGGCACAGACCAGTGCGAAACCTAGATAAGGTAACGTGTGGACTCTCATAAGCTTTAGCCCGATCTAAGTACTCCTCAAGCTTCTTGATGTAATCATCAACATGCATCCTTCCCTGTTTCAACCCATGTCATTGATCCATGAGTCATTGGTTGTAGGATTGGGGAACATATTTATTATGAAGTTTCTCTTTCATGGTTGCCCATGTAGCAATGGGTTCGCGTTCGAGTGCTTCTCGACGTCGTTCCACACTTGACCAATAAAGTTTGGCTTGCCCCACGAGTTTCATTTTGGCAAGCCACACTTTTCATTCATCTGGCATATCATACCAATTGAAATAATGGTCCATGGTGGCTACCCAATCTATATAGATTTTTGGGTCCATCTGTTCTTCAAAAGTGGGAGCGTCAACCTTAACTGATTTTGTGACCCTGTCATCTGGGTCGAGACGATTTTCACGCTGAGGAGGATCCCTCCTCTCATCGAAATTGACCCTATGGTGTTCACCGTAGGTCGATCTAGACAACTCTTGGAGTTACGCAGCCAAATCGACTTGTTGGGCTTGTTGGCTTTGTAATTGGGCTTGTATGGCAGCCATTTGAGTGTTAAAACTTTCCATGAAAGTAGCTAACTGTTCGGGATTCATTGTGACCTCAAGATAAAAGAAAACACTAACACACCTATATGCAAAGAAAACTTAAAACTTGGTACGGGTACTAGCAATCCTAAACTAGATTGCTCCTTGATACCAAAACTAACGCGGGACAAATGCTAAAAAACCTAATTATGTGATTTGGATTAACTTTAGATTAGATGGAATAGCGGAAATATTCAGAATCACCCAAACACGCAAAATAGTTCAATAAATTTAATTAAAAACAATTAGGTTAACTCAACTTAGCACTCACATGCGTTAGATTTCTCGATCTAGAAAAATGGCTCCAATGAAGGAACTCGAGTTTCGTTCTAGTTTAGGGCACCAAGCGACAATTACCATATCGTCTCTCGACTCCTCGGGGGTTTAAAATTAAGGCTCAAAGGATTAATTCAATCAGAGGGGAAAATCAAAAGATATCAAATAATAAGGGTTTTGGCATTTTAAATGTATCAAAGGGAATAAAGGAAAATCTTACCTGGCAATAATCAAAGAAATGACAGAAGGGAAAGATAGGGTTCCAAGGCTTAATACCAAGGTTATACGTCAGTTTCGCACCAAGTTGTACGAGAAATGAAGATTCACTCCTCGATGATTGAAAAATTCACTCTTCGATCGAAAACTCTTCACAAGCCTTCTGAGGTTTGCACAAAAGCAAGCTCTCAATTTTCATTAATTACCAACTCCTCCAAAAGACTTACAAAAGATGCTTTATAGTAGTCATAAGTAAAACAAACCCTAAAACAGAAAATTACTAAACTACCCTAAAGCAATTACATCTGAATCAAAAGAAAACCAAGGAAAAAGGACTAAAAACGTCACAGTTCGATGTTGACTCGCTCGAGCGACAATCGGTTGTCGCTCAAGAGACTTATTTCCGAGAAAATCTTTTGTGTTCTTCGTTGATCTCACTCGAGCGATAGCCAAAATCGCTCGCGCGAGTCTTGGCCGAAAGTTAAGCCTTACTCCTGAAGTCTGCTCGCTCAAGTAGAAATAGGCAGCAAGCCTATTCTTCACTCTTCACGGCTCTTTATGAAGTTGTTATACTCTTCTTTCTCTCTTGTTTCCTCTTTGCACTTTTCATCTGCCTTATTGTGTGGGATGTCCCCATCAGAGATCTTCCGAGGTGTCGATGCTCTGATACCAAGTTGAGATTAAGGTTAGGCTTTGGTTAGAGGAAGAAATAGAAGAGAGGGATAGGAAAATTAGAGTTGTGGAATAATAATTCCACACCTCAATATTATTAAATTATATAGTCATTACAATTTACAATACCCCACATCTATCTAGACGATACAAAAACGAAAAAGAACACTAGGTTGTCCACTTGCCTAGGACACAACCAAAGTTACTTATAACACACCCACACCGCTATTACATGTACTCTAACAACTTACAATCAATGTCACTCGAATTATCATATGACCTGATCCAGTTCATTGACTCCATGAAAAATATAATTAAGATACAACACTATAAATATAATTAAGGTGCAAATTAACAAAAGAAACAGCAGGAAATAGGATAAAATCTCAAATAGTGATAACCAACAGGAATGAATGATCATCAGAAGGAGCCTCGAGCATGGAGGATGGAAAAACTCCCATCAAAGATACCTACATCTTTCCATGGAGAGGACTTTTTAATTAATGATAACAAAAGGATTTTTTACTTGATTCATGTGCAGACCATTCAGTTAGAAGCACGCTCAAGAAGCCAATGAAGAAAGTGCGGACCTATGTTCTATAACTTCTATCCTTGAAGAATCAGAAATTCCAAAATTTTAGCATGTAATAGAAGCATAGATCCATCACAGATGTGAAAAAACTGCCTAATCCCTTCTAGCCCAGGTTTTGCGCATTGTCAAGAGGTAGGCACACTTCCAAGTAACAGGACAGGCCATTCACTCAACAGTAAATCCCGGTTTTTCAATCATATAACTCTGTTACCATGGAAATAAAAATTTCACTCCAGTTAGACTTTACTCATGGTCGTTCTCCAACTAATCCTTTGGTACTATTTAGTTAATATACAAAATGAGGTATGTTGCTGGAATGACATAATATCCAATTTATAAAATATTAAATCTAAAACTAACAAAGAAACCTTGTATGAAATCAAGCTATCTTGATTTACCCCTAAATTATTACTATGAAGTTTCCGGAATTTTTCTGACCAGATGAAATGAAATAGAGATTTTCAAAAGTTATATGTAGCTTGCAGAAACAAACAAACCAATGACAGAGATCAAATAATTTCAATGTAAAAAAAAAAATTGAAATAAATAGTCAACCTTTTGGGACTTCTTTGTTCGTCCTTCATCAATCTCTTCGCTTTCTTCACTTTCAACATATGATATCTTTCGAACTGACCTACTAGATGTCCGTACTTCATTATTATGTGACATGGAATTTGCAGACGTGGTGGATCGACCACCACTCTTCCTACCAAAATGTGCACCTCTCTTTTTTTTATAATCGAAATCATCACTGCTATCTTTCTCTGAATCATTGGTGGATGAATCATCAACTTCAGCATATGTTTTCCCTCTTCTCCTTCGATTATGTGATGAGGTTGTTTTAATCTCTCTGGTAGACTTTGAATTACGTCCACCTTTACCTCGTCTTTTGCGATGGGGATTATCCATAAAATCCACATCATTTTCATCTAAGCTATCAAGTTCAACATTGTCATCATCATCATCATCAAGGTCATCACTTTCCCAGCCTTGAGCCTGTTATTGAAAATATTTAAGTACAACTTACAGTTAGTTTAAGAAGATTAAAGTTCAGAAAAATTCAAAATCAGCACCATAAGTAGGGGCAAAATCAATAGGTGACTACTAATATACACATATTATAATAACATGAGCAACCAACAATAGATACAATATTTTTTCTGCTTCATATAATGAAGAGACATCCAGACCAGTATAAGAGACAGCATTGAAAAAGGCAAACCAATCAATAATGGATGGCAGGTATCTTGTCATATATGCAACCAGTAATACAATGCACATACAAAGACCTAATTTAGAGGCTGACATAGAAACAAAAGTCCATTAGGACCATAGTTATTAGTATCATACAATACACGTTCTCATACACGATAAGAAACAAAATGATTACCATTCCATATTGTTTGATACACGAAACGAATATGATACAATACATCATACAAACAATACATGTGATTTTGATTAGACTTTACTACGATTATCAATAGTGTACAATACACTATAGATTCGATATGATAGAAAAAAAATATGTATCTAATATTTGTATGATTTTTAATTGCATCTTATGATACACAATACGATACGGTACAATAAAATATGATACACGATATGAACAATACATGGGATTTAAATTATAACCTTACTTTTTATTATTTTTAAAGTATATTACTTATTTACCCCTAACCCCCTTTATTAACCATTCTATATCTAACAAATGGATCAAGAAAAAACAAAAGAACGTAAGGATTAAGAGAAGATAAAGAACACAAAACAGGACACTTCATAGCCTTCAGAGGTCTGGTAGGAGGAAGAGAATGGAGAAGAAGATAAAATTATGATGATTTAACTGATGATGAAGATGATGATGATGATGTTGATATTGGGGATGGAGATCAAGAATTAAGAAAAAAAAATATTTGCATACATAGATATACTTGTACAACCATAGGATTTCCTTTCAATGGTAGAAGTTGAAACTCGAAAGACATATACCATGCAACTTTGGAAATGTTCATGACTTTGTGTTACTATGGATTTTTGTCTATGCTTTATGAAGCATTATCCTATTTTGTCCAATTTATTTGATTTGAATTCCAATTTCAAATATTACATATGATGGAATGAATGTCTTTGACACATGTATTTCAAGGAAACAATCATAAACTGCTATACATTTCGTTTTCTAATTTTAATTTGTTTTCATATATTCAGTTCTGATCACATGTAATCGCTTATGCCAAGGCATATATATAAATTGTATAAGCCATGAAGGCTTATGTAATTTAAAAGTAAGTCATTGGCTCATTGCATACTATATATAGCTCCTCCTTTATGCTTATAAATAGAAGCTCCCCCCCCCTTCCCTACATCAGATTTATGTACAAACTCTCTCTCTCTAAGTATACCATCGCATACTATATATAGCTCCTCCTTTATGCTTATAAATAGAAGAACCCCCCCCCCTTTCCCTACAACAGATTTCTGTACAAACATTTTCTTCAAATTTTCCATCAGATCAATTAATCAACTATATTCAAATATTAGAGACAAAGAAGCATATAGTTTTCTCTATAAAATCTCATCCAGAATAAAGAAATTCAATATTCAAGAATTATTTTTTTTTGTCTTTTGTGGCATGGTGTTAAACCTGTAATGAATACCAATTTTGAATTATATACTAGTTTATAAATTTATAATGGAATTAGATCTAAATTACAACATCTAATAATTTCCTAATTTCTATAAGTTTTCTATTTCCTATAATTTTTCATTTATCTAGTTTTTAGATTATCTAAAAAAGAGTATGTCCATCACTTATGCGATTATGCCAAATTGCATAAGCCACTGGGCATACCATCGCTTACGATCGCTTGTCATTTGATAACATTGTATATATTTGTCTTTTTTTTATATTTATAAAATAGAAGTGCATCTTACGATAAACGATACGATATGATAATTTCAAAAGGCGATACACAATAAATTTCAGATTTGACAGTCTTATTTTACCTTTTCAAAAAAAATAAAAAAATTTGATTGTTTAGAAAAAATTATTTATTAGTATTACTTATTTACCCCCAACACTAATCTCCCCTTATAAACCTCTTCCATATTTATCAAATGAAACAAAAAAGGAAGAGTAGAAAAAGAAGAAGAAGACACTTCACATCCTAAAGAGGTCGAAGAAGTCTACAAGAGGAGAGGAAAAAAATGATGAAGATGGTGATTTTGATAGTAGAGATGGAGAGTGAAGACTTAAGTTTTTTTACATGTTTTAAAATTTTGAGGGGGTTCAAACTTCAAACTTACGACAAGAAATAAGTGCATAGATGCATTGATATCCGGCTACAACCATAGGATTTCTTTTTATAGTAGAACATTTTTTAGTAATAGAAGAAATTAGAACAGGAAAGACGCATATCATTCAAATATACAATACAAGTAATACCTTATATACTTGCACTCATAAAAATCGAAAAGGTCATAACTTTATGTAAACTATGAATTTTTATCTATACACTTCATAAATCAATCCAATGAAACATCTAATTATGTTCAATTTATTTGATTAAATTTTAATTCCATTGTTATATCCAGTGGAATAAATGTCTTTGACGGTTAGTATTTCACGGAAATGATCACAAAGTGTTATTAAATGTTTTTGTATATGTATTTCTCTAGGGCAACCTCTGGGCACCACATGGTACTGAGGAAGGGAGGCACCGAAGTGAAAAGCTTATGTTCAGCAGAATTATTGCTGGACGCTACCCTGGAGGACATTCCAAAGTGGCACACCAGTCTAAGCTCGCACAAACAAGGTGCCCACTATTATAATACTTGCTAAGGGTAGCCCAAGGGTCAGAAAGGTAGGAAGAATGTGCTAGAAAGGAGAAAATATGATGGAAGAGTCTTGGTTCTCCCCTAGTTATTTATAAAAATTTAAGAGTATCTTATGCTGCATGATGGAAAACTTCCAAAAGCCAATACCCAATTCGACAATCGTGATTAAGACAATTGGAGACTTGCAAAAGATAACTATACTCATATAAGAAGGATTAAATGCATATAAAACTCATTTTCTTTTTCTTTATTCTTTTTTTTTTTTTTGAGGGGTAAGCTGGAATTGAACCTGTGACTCAAGGCTGCAACTTCAGCTACAGGCCCAACAAAAAATATAGAACTCAGTTGACTCAAAAGAAAACAGTTGATGGTCTCAATGCCAACTATTGTACTATGATCAAGGAAGACTTAAAGGGACAAACGAACTTGCCAGTTTGGCTATTTTACAAATTACCTGGGGCAAAAGGCAAACTAAAGGTAAATTCAAGTCCTAAAATTTTGAATATAGCAACTGTTCCATATTAGAATGAACAATTGGTGAAAATAGCCAGTTTCGCTTCACATTTTTTATACATGTAAATATAGACGAACACAAATGCATGTTTAATTACCAGGAAGAATACACTTGGCATACATGCAAGTTCAGATGTGGTCGCCATAAAAACATCTCTCGTGAGTCCATCAGATGCGTTAAATAGGACGGTCTAACTCACTGATAAAATTTACAATCCCATTGAACTCCATTAATAAGCAACTAAATACGTAGTATTCAGGAAGAACACAATACAGAAAAACAATTTTTAAACAGTTTATGTATAATACAAGAATATAAGATCAGATGATAACCTTGTTCCCTGTGTGACCACCAGTGCCTCCATAATCAGGCTCAAAATCTACATCATCAGGGTCATCTTCTGCAACCAAAAAGAAAAAGGAAAAACAAATGATTTGCCCTTCCACTAAATCCAAGCCACAAACACTGGATTATAGTCAAAAAGACGATAATATTTGTTAAACACTACCTTCTTCTTCATCTTCATCATCGTAGTATTCATCTCCTTCATATTCATTTAGGCTTGCAGCCTTTGAACTCCTTTGCGTATTTTTATTGACAGAAACAGGCTTTGAGGGAAGTCTCGAACCAGAAGCACTCGACTTGTTTGATTCTCTATATTGCAAAGAATCACTTTGCTCTTCCCCGTCCTGCTCATAATAATCATCAGACAGCATCTCATCTGGAGGGACATCATCTTGGCCCCTTTGTACCTCCTCGACATCTTTCTGCTCATCAAAATCTTCTTCCCTGCCATCATAAGAATTGCTCTCAGATCCTTCCCTGCTTTTATAATCAAAGTCCATGTTTTTTGGGCCTCCCCGAGATTCCAATTCTACTTTTGCATTCATAGGTTGGCAATCCTTCCAAAAAGATGAACCCCATGTCCCGCCCAAAGCCGTCCTCCTTCCCAAAGGTTGAATGCCCTGTGTTCTCCTACCCATTCCATTTCCGTCATCCGTCTCATTTCGTATTTTACTTGAGTCAACGGGTTCTTCCTCGCTCCTATACTGGCCTTCCCTCTGCACTTCAACATCATTCTCGCTCGAACTCACATCTGCATCTCTGCTCCCAACCGCATCATAAACTCCCCCAGTGTCATTGTTCTGCCCTTTCTCATCCGAGATGTGGCCAGATTCTGTTCCGTTTCCGTAGTTTCTGAAAAATGCCATTTTTTTACATGGAGATTCTTCGAAGTCTACTTCAAACACCTATTGTAATAGGTCTGTGTTGTGATTAATGTGTAAATGAAAGCAGCAAATGGATCAGTGGATGCAGCAACAACAACAGCAGCCACAAAGATTAAAAACAACATAGAAAATAACTAACGCTTTCGTTCCTTCTTCATTTTACATTGCTTTTGAAACATTGCAATAAAACAACTTGCTTCCTTCAATCCAACAAGAAGAAATGTATAAGGGAGTCATTACTTGCACACGCTTTTCAAAAGATTGCACCGGATTGCACCGAATTTAAAAGAAAGACTTGCAAGTTTGGCGACCTCTACTATGTGAAAACACCATCTAAGCCGTTTGATTTGAAGGTCATGATTTAAAGATATCAATTGCAAAAGATTAGAACAAAATATAATTTTCATCATTTGATTAAATGGAGTCAAAGGCTATTATATAATTCAACAGTTGACTATAATAGATCCTACAACAAGTATCGAGTTTTGCTCCAATTTTATGTACCAGAGATCTATTGATCATGAACTTTAAATCAGACGGCCCATATTGCATTTTTACATAACACATGTCCCAAAAATACCAAGTCTTTCTTTAAATTCGGTGCAATCACTTGAAAAACGTGTGCAAGTAATGGCTCCCAACGTATAATTGAAACACTCGAACAAAACAGAATAATTGATGAAATAGAGATAAAAAGTCACTTACTTGCTCATATGACCTAATCACATAAAGAAACTATATGGCTTCCGCTGGCTGAAAGTAAATTTCAATCCATAAACTCATCAATGGAGCATCTAACAATTGTCAAATCACGATTCAATTTAATCCCAGGAAAATAATCGTTCAGTCACAAAAAAATTTGGTCAAATTTTCAAAAAAATTGATCGGCCGAGAAGTCAAATCAATGAAAACGCAACCAAAATCAGATATTTAAAATCCGAAAAGAGAAGACCTTCAAGATTCGCTGCCTATAAAGTATAAGTTACCAATACGATGAAGCTCGAAGAACAAACTAACGGATCGGTTTCAAAATAAACGAAGGCAATAGCCAAAACCCTATCGAAGTCCCATCGTCAAACCCTAAATCTCTATATCTGAATTCAACGATAGGGAAAGCTCAAATCTCCGATTAAATTACAGTGAACTGTTTGATAATAGAAACAGAAGAGCCGATTTAAGCATCGGAGAAACCTTACCTAAGAGGACGATGCCCGATTGAATCGGCCGAAGGAGACACAGAGTTATACAACGCAGCGATGCGCAGGGTAGTAATCGTACGCCTGGAGGGAAGAGCAGGTAGAGAGAGAGAAAATTGAAACAATTTTTTTTTTAATTTTTCGGGTCTTGTGATGATTTGGGGGTCGAGATTTAGCGGCGAAGTAACGGCGCCGTTTAACGGCCGATTATCGTTAAAAGAAACCGACGTATTTGACTTTCCGATCGACGATGTTCAAAGAGAAAGAGAGAGAAGGGTAATCTAAGGGGGAAAATTGGATATGCAGAGATTTTTTTCCTCGGAGATACGTGTTTATAGATATATTCTCTCTCCTCTTTCTCTCTCTAAGTTTTTTAGTTTCTCTCTCTAGATTTAGATTGTCGTCGACGGCATTTTAGGTCGTCGGAGTCGATCAGCAACCAACGGGAAGAAGCCATTTGGCAGAAAGTCGCCGGCGAAGTTAATTGATTACGGTTAGGGCAACGTGTTTTGAATTGTTATTACGTGGATTTGTAAGTGGCATCTAGGGTGGTTGGGTTATCTAAACCGTACACGTGACAGAAGAGGCATTGAGATGAACGAACAGGATGAAGCGAGAAATCATTTGCTACATTCGAAGTAACATTTAATCTTGTCTAGTTATTGGGGAAATTCAATATTAGAAAAAAAAATTATGAGTTGGAATTAAAGAATGGTAAACACGGTCTTGATGTCCGTGTCGGTCTCTTCGTTTGGCAGATGGACCGACGGATTTCATAAGTAGCGGTGGTGTGGAACACGTGATGGATTATTGACCAGAGCGAGTGGGATTCATCCTAAAGTTCTACTTTCGTTGTCAAACAAATTACAAACCTGAATTTTTTAAAAAATAAATAAAATAAAATTTCTTTTATGCTTAATTGATCTAAATTATTAATTCCAATAATCAACAAATATTTCTTACATATTATAAAAATAAATAAAAACAGATATTTTTTATACATGTTACTGAAAATCAAGGTCATTCAATTAAACCTTTTAATTGGAAGTTGGATACTATTGAAAACTCGAGGGTTGCACTTTCGAACTCAGCTTACCTAATAAAAAAATCTAAAACATTGTATAAATCCATTGGAAGTCCTGATTGCAAAAATTGATCATTAGAAAAAAGAAATGAAGTTGGAGTGTCTTAAATTTGACTCTAAAAGTTAAGAAAAAAAGAAACAAAATAAGACATGAAATCATGATCAAAATATCGTCCGATACCTGGACCTCACCGATACGATACAATATAATAGGTTCTTATTGTCCCCCTTAAAAAACAGTCAAATTATCGGTCAATATATCGTCTCTATCGTTCAATGTATTGTTCATATCGGACGATAAAATTATCGTCCGATAATTTTAAATTATCGGCTTTGATATTTTATTTTTTATTTTTTTTTAAGGAAAAAATCGGAGAGTATCGTCCGGAAACAATACATATCGGTTTTAAGGCTGGACGATACGTATCGAAAAAATGAGATTTTGATCATTGCATGAAACACATCATAAATATACAAAAAATTAAATCATATAAAAATTAAGGACGCTGCTATGTGCACACCTATTTTTTCTTCACGCACACCACTTAAAACGACTAAATGAAAAGACTTTGCGTTTTAGGGATCTATGTCATGTGAAACACCATCTTAATTGTCTGATTTAAAGGTCGTGATCTAAGGATCTTCTATGCAAATGGTCGGCATAAAACACAATCTTTATCATCTTATTCCATGCAGTCAATTGTTGAATGGGACGATGGCTTATGAGTGCATAAATTATAGGATAGAGATCATACTTTGTGCCAATTTTTTGTGTTTAAGATTTTTAACACATAGCCTTCAAATCATACTGCTTAGATGATATTTTCACATGGCACGGGTCCCCAAAATGCAAAATCTCTCTATTTGTGTTGTGCATGAAGAAAAAATAGGTGTGCACATAGCAGTGCCCAAAAAATGAAGAGTGATTGTATGTGTACCAACTAAAATTCTATAGCATCTTGATTGAAAAACCATTGAATGCTTTGAATCAAACAATGGAGGTCGTTTTTCAGCCCAATCTTTAACACAACGGATCTTGAGATCATGGGCATACCATTAGAAGCTCAAATGTTTATTATAATGGGCATACCATTAGAAGCTCAAATGTTTATTCCACAAGGCACACATCCCAAAAAATGCATGGCCTTGGTTCTCAAGTAACTTATTGGGATGTGAGTCACATGGAATCAATATATGAATTATCAAATGATCTGATGTGATCTTAAAATCTACCAATTGGATGAAAATTAATCTCCTTCACTTGATTCAAGCAATTAATGATTTTACTTTTGGGTGGGGAAAATAGAGCCGCCCAAGAATGAAATGAATATGAAGAAAAGTTATTAAGCGAAGGGACAATCTACCTCAACCAATCATGAGAGTTGTACGAATATTTTTGAGTGCCAAACCAAGAAAGGTTAAGAAAAATGCACTTTCACGGATTACTTGTATGCACATAAAAATTTGTGCGCTATTGAGGTTTTACGGATTTGACAAAGGGATATTGGCCCGTGCACCACCTTTTGCGCAGGGGTCTGCTACCTAATACCAGCAATATATTTATGGAATGTAAAATGCATTAGTAAATAGTAAATGAGAGAGAATCTATGGCTCTTATTTAATGTTATCTATGATTTGTATATCATCTATCTTTTATTATATAGGGGTGTTCCAAGCATGTCCTTGGACTAATACTTACTAGCCATCACCCACACAATGTCACTTAGTAATTCATAACTTACACACCTTACGTAGCACCCGTTTATTACAGAAGAGTTGTTTCAAACTCACTGATCGTGGAGCCTACCCAAGTTATCAACCTATGTGCCAACTCGTTCGTAAGTTATGACTCATATATCATATTTGAGTGCTTCACTGATTCTACATTGCTTCATCCATATGACAGACACATAAATAAATAGTTGTATTTTTCATTTTTATCATTTTATGAAAGCATTAATCACGTGGATGGAGATAAATGATATTGTTTTTCTATCTAATTTCCATCCCTATTCACTATATTTTGTCAAGAGAAGAGACTTGCTAGTTTAAACTTTTTGAAGAAATTTTTAGACAAATAGCTTGTTGGTTTAAAACATTTGGGGAGAAGAATGCTTGTTCTGATTTCCTAGAAAAAATTGATTAAGCGCAATAGTTGATAGGGATGATCATTTTTTTGGTTCATTAGTGATCAAAATACCGACTTTATTTTATTTTATTTTGGGAGCCCCTCAGCTTGTGGTGTGGAACCCTTGCAATGGTTTGTTCCAATAAACTAAAAAATTGTATTAGGTATACAACTAGTGCACCAAAAATATTGTATAAGAAAAATTTTCTGCCCTAATTTTTTAAACTTTAAAGTTGCACAAGAACTTTATTAATCTACAATTGTTTTCTATGCCTTTCTTATTTTGAGCTATGCTTATCCCACACTAGCATTAGTGGAGAGAGACAGAGAGAGACTAAGTATGCACCTATCATGATTTAGTGATCGCGCACCTTATTCCAACTATGGAGAGAGAGGTAGAGAGAGAGAGAACATTGCTAGATGAACAAAATTATCTTTTTAATAAGTCACCAATTATTTTTTAAATATTTCACTAATTATGTTGTTCAAAATATTTGAGTACATTTGGGAATATTGGAGAGAAACCCTTTTTGAGATTGAGTTGAGCACGTGATTTCTTGGAGTAGAATATGTTTAATATTTCATTCACCAGGGAAAGAAAGGGGGAAGATGTATGCAATTTTGAAAATTTTGGATTTTAACTTAAATTAATTCGATAAAATTAGAAAGTACGGCTCTTGAGACATGGCTAAACAGACTTGTCAGAGCAGAATTTGGGGACCCAACCTTTATTCAAACTATTGAGGCGACATTCAGTATGCCAAGTACTCCTTCTGACCTTTTCACACGTATTGATGATTATCGCTTATGGGAGGACATGCAGTAATTTCATGAATCAGGAAAGTCAGGTTTTTAATTTGGATACTTAATATTATAATATTTAGATTTATAGACATATTGGGTGAAGAAATAATACTTACCTATTTTCCGGCGGTAAAATTCCCTTCATATAAGTGTACGCAAATTATAGTATAAATAAAAGAACACGGGAAATGTGGGAAAGTAAAATTATATTCCTATATTTTCCCATTGATACCTAAGTTGTAAGAAACCATGGTATTCCTTTGTTTTCCTTTATTTTTCGCTGTTTGGATAACCACATTGCTAGTTGGGAAAACTCGGGATCAACCAAATCCTGTGTTTGGATACATATGCAAGAAATTATAGGAAAATAATATATCCTAACAAAAAAATTAGCCAAATGACCAAAAAATTATATATGTATTAAGTGTTTTTCTCTCTTTACATATCTTAGTGAATTGCTCTAGTGGTAGACTTGGGGCTTTGTGATGATTCAAACCTTATTACATGTAATAAATTGTTTTTTTTTTAATTAAGTATACTAGAGCATATATACCATATATGTTAGTATATCGCTCTACAACATAGCATAAAAAAAATTTATTACATGTAACAAGGTTTGTTTTCATACCAAATATTTGTTTTTATACTAAATATTTCTCTCTTTACATATCTTGTAAGTCCGTATAACACCTAAATAGATAGAGGGGAGCTTAAAAATATGCCACAATTATAGGATTTAGTTAAACAAAATCAAAAAAGATATATTTGGGATGAAAACAAATAGCATAAAAAAAATTATTTGAATATTTTTGATAATTTTGGGTGGTCAAGATAATTTTGGATGGATGAGAATCCACTAATATAAATTAGGATCCCTAAAGCTTAGTAACAAATTTTTAGACAGTTTGGGTGGTCAATTGACCACCTAAATCATAACATGATTCTGCCACTGATTTTTAGGGATGTGTACCATATAAAATCAACATCGGACCGTCTGATAAGAGCATCATGATCTTAAGATCTATCATGAGGAAGATTGAAAAAAAAAACAAACTCCATCATCTTATTTAAATCAGTCAATGGTTTTTGTCCGTGAAAAAATTGTGTGGTATTATGAGAAGAGTGTACGGATGAGAAGTCCAAAGGTTCGGAAGATAGAAAACCGAGGGACCCCCTCGACATTTCTTCTCGGATTTTGACGGAAAATGTAAAGATAATTTCCGACCCTTTAGATGTTATCCAAACAACGGGAATCTCGATAATTCATTTGCCGCATATAAGTTTTCTCTTATTTCCCCTTATTTCCCTTAAAACCAAACATGCCCTTCATATAGGTGTACTCGAGTTATAGTATAAATAAAAAAATTAACAAATGAATTATACACTAAATTTGTAGTGTATAATTCGAATTATAAGTAATTTGAGTAATGTATAATTAGTAGTGTGAAAATGGAATTATTGTCACGCCCTCAATGTTGGTACACGCTTTTTCTAGGTCCCTTTCGGGTCTGAGAATAAGTGGCCCAATTTGGTCCATGTGGACTCTGGCGGAAAGCTGTGGAATAATAAACCAAAATATTAGATGTTGGAAAGAAAAGAGGCAAATTCTAAATGAAGAATACCTGGGTTGATGTGATCGTCAGCTGCAGATATTTATCAACGTTGCAACACATCACTGATCACGCTCTGCGCTATGTGGGCTGACTCTTTTACTGAACGTTGGTCGACCAACTTCAGTAGTTACGAGTTGCCTAAGATCTATTTAGCTTGGTTTCATATTCCTACTAGATCTATCTAAGAAAAAGGAGGTGGTGGCCCTCTATGCTAAGGAGGATCGGCCCCATTCCAGGTACCCTCTGTAAGCTCTCTTGGGCAAATCGGGGTGGCTAAGGCTGAAAAAATCAGAGAAGGTTAGAGACCTAGTTGGCTCTAAGGGGAGATTGGGTTTCCTAAGGGCTAAATCTAAGGCTAAGGGGAGCTTACTCCTTCAGTACATAAGACTGGTGGGCCAGTACCACCAACTTGACTACCCCGAGGTTTCTAGAGAAGTGTCTGCACCCAGAGTGCAGCTCAACCCCTTTCTTTGAAAACCTCAGAAAGAACCTCAAATTTTCAAAAAGAACAAGCTTGGAAGAAGAAACTCGTAGAAGAAAATTGGTGAGTTTGGATGTGGGGTAGGGGTCTTTTTATAAGTATCGGGCTAATTGAGTGCATGGAGGCATGTGTGCAATTAACCAATTACGTGCATAATGCCTTGCGTGGAGTTGAATTCCCCGCATGGTTCTAGGCGCATAACTCCCTGAAAGTCAATCATTGACTGGAGAATAACCGACTGACTGGCTCAGCTAGTGTCCTAGTCCCAATATGACTGGAACTAATTACGCGCAATGATCCATGCGCATAATCCAATTATGCGCATGAAGCCACACGCACAATCAGAGAGTTTGGGCGGTCATAGAAGTCGTAGCTCCGGCCCAACTGGGACCAATTGCGCGTGTCTAGTGGTGCATGCAATTCCATTACGCCCAGGGTGAACTACGCATAATCGAGGAGCTTGGGCGGTGCATGATAGGTGTACCCTAGTCCTTCTGGACTGATTGCGCTCAGAGATCCCTGCGTGTAATTCAAAAGTGCGTGTGGGTCAGTGCGCGTAATTAGGAACTTCCCGGGCCGATTCGGGTTCGAGTCCATGGGTTGAGATTTCAACCCAGGATCGACCATACACTATGTAAATAGTATATAGTTCCCACATTTATGGTTTTAAGGCTTCCGAAAAGGGTTGGTCCTTTTCTGAGAGTCGTGGGCAAGGCCAGAGGTTGATTGAACATGTTTGTATACTCCGAGAGAGTGAAAATGGGGTGTCTATAGATGGTCCTCTTCGGCGCATTTTTGTAGAGCAAGAGTGCGTCGAAGAAGTAGACACCCCCCTTTCAGGGTGCCTTCTCATTTCTTTAAGAGATCACAAGTGTGAATCGGAGAGCTGATATGAAATGTTTGACTTTCTTATCTGTCAGTATAAGCTAAAAGGAGGCATTCATGGGCCATATTGTTGTAATTAAGAGGTGTATCCTCAGTTGTAGGTGCATGTCACATCTCATCGCATGTTGCGACGTGTTGCATATCGCAGTCAAAAGAGGAAAATTGATACAAACAAGGTGCGGGTGGCGTCATATGAATATCCAGAAATAAGGTCAAGTGATCAAATGATATGATGTAATATGATAGTGAAAGCTTTCGCAAATCATGTCAGGTTGGGCGCGTCATTGCTCACACCAACGACGCGTAAGGAGTCCCTTTCCAGTGGACATTTGTGATTTTTTAAAGTTAAGTATACTCAGTGTTCGGCTTCCTAGGGGAAAGAACCGATTGGGGTGGTGAGAGATAAAGGTTTAATAGATAGAGGTTTTTAAATTTTAGGTTTTAACTTAAGATTAATTCGATAAAAACTTTGAAAAACGTTGCTTCTTGAGACATCGTAAAGCAGATCCATCGGTACTGGATTTGTGGACCCAACCCTTGTTTGGTTGTCAAGACGACGCTCGATATGTCGGATACCTTCTAACCTTCTCGCGGATACTGATGATTGTCTCTTATGAGAGGACTATAGTAATTCACGAATTAGGAGAGTAGGGTTTTGAAAATATTTGACTTAATATTAGCTAACTATATTTGTACAAAATATCGAGTGAAGGGGGATGATACTTACCTGATTTGTCACCAGCGAAAGGTCTTTATGTCGCTCGTGATGGGACATGGTGATTGTTGGCGCGATGGGATGCTCGGGAGGTCCGAGTTTGTTGCTTGCTTCTTTGTGATGGGACGTTGGCAGGCTTTCCTTCTTGTTGCATGTTGTGATTGATTGTGTGGTGGGGGTGTTTCGTGTTGATGGCTTCCCCTTTTTCGCTTATTTTTTTCTTATTTATTGGGTTTATTTATTTTTTATTTTATTTTATCTTGTTTAGTTTATTTATTTATTTTATTTTATTTTATTCTTATTTTTATTTTGTTTTGTTTTATTTTGTTATTCCTGAGGTTGAAAGGGAATGCTCATGATTGTTTTTATTTTTGTGGCATTTTATTATTATTATTATTAGTTATTTGAACGCTTGCTATTTTTATTCTTTTGTTATTATTTTGTGTGAATATTTTAGGTTGGTGGGGTTGCTTTTGTTTTATATGGTGGAGAGAAGAGCTTTTGTTGTTCATTTGTTTTGTTTAAGGTATGGGCTCTGTGTTTCTCCCTTATTTTATTCGGGTGACACTTGTTAAGCATATGTGGGTTTGGATTGAAGTTAAGTGGGTGTGTTAGGTGCTTTCATGTTATTGGTTTATTTATTTTTTCAAGGATTGTTTTTCTAGGGGGATAGGTGTCTTATTTTGGCTTTGATAGATGAGTGATGTCTATGGGTGAGACACTTGTCATGTTGTAGTTAAGGGGTTATTGCCTATATATAGGTATTTAGGGGTTTGGGTTTTAGTGCTTAATTTGTTATTCATTTAGTTTAATTTTGTGAATTTGTAATTTGTAAGTTTTGTAAATTTTTGTGTATTTTTATTTTAATGTCTTTTCTCCCCTTTTATTTTGTTTCCCGGATGTTATGCCCTAAAGGGGATTATGATGATGGGTTTATTCATGGGTATTGGAGGTGTTGGCATTGAGTAGGACTAGGGTTGATGAAGTTAATATGACCTGATGTACTACTATGTTGTAGGAAGAGATGGAGGAGAAAAAGGTGGAGGGCCAAAGGCTTTATTAATGGGTGCTTCTTGTTCATATTCCTCTTCCTCTGATTCGTCTCCTGTGAGCTACTCTTTCTTTTCTGCAGGCTCAGGTCTCCACTGTGTTGCCACTTGACTATGAAAATTGAAAGATTGCATCATAAGTGGCAACTCAAGCAGCAGAGGAGGAGAAGATGAGATTTGTGTTAGAACTTGCTCAGCTTATGCTTCTCCTTTGCAAGGTGGTCTGCGAGATCAATGGAGAATTGTGTGTGAGGCGTCGACAGACCATCTAGTCCTCACTTCTCCTCCTATGCCTCATTCGAGTGTGTGTCGTTCGAGTGTTTTATTTTCAAGTTTCTTGTTTAAGTTGTATATTTAGGGGGTATGCCCTTGGTGTTATTTGTAAAAATTTCTTATATTTATGAAAGTGACTTTTCTTACTATTTTTGTGGACTTTTATTTTTGTTTAGAATTTAGTTTGCTTAATGGTTAATCTTTAAGTGTCTTGTAGCTTACGGTTTGGTTTTAGGTTTGATTATTTATTTCTTAGGTTAATTATTTGCGTACTTAATGTTATATTTTATTTTAGTTTAGGTTTAGTTTAGCCTGACCCTTTGTCCTTGGGTGATGTTATCTTTTGGGTTCCAAATTTTTGGGCTAATATTTTTATGATAGCCTAATATTTATTTATCCCTTAATTGCTCATGATTAGCATGGATATATTTCTCGTTTTTTCCACATTGTTTGGTTTACGGGTGTATAATATCTATGTGTATAACTATGTATATTTTTATACTTATATATGTATGAGTGTGTATGTGTGCCCTCTCAGCCTATGTATATATATATATATTTTTTTGAGAAGCCTATATATATATATATATATATATATATATATATATATATATATATATATATATATATATATATATATATATATAGGTTCAGGCTCAGTAATTACGCGCATATATGTGGATGTGTAACTGAATTTTGCGCAGGTGTAAGACAGCGTGATTGAGGAGTCAACGGGTCAATTCTGCATTGCAAGGTGTGTGTGTAATCCAATTATGTGTACAATGTTGTGCGCGTGATTGAAAGGTCGATGGGGGCACCAGAGTAGATGTCAGGGTGGCACTTCAAATTGCTCCAATTACGCGTACAATGTTGTGCACGTGATTGAAAGGTCGATGGGGGCACCAAAGCAGATGTCCGGGTGGCGCTTCAAATTGCACGCGGTGGCTAAGCAGTCACATAATTTATCATTTTATCATCCTTAACTTAGTGATGCTAGACCCCAGTTTGCTACTAATGAGATACTAAAGTGAAACTATTTAGAACAGACAACAAAAAAGTTTCAAAATGTTAATCTTTGCCAAAATGAACTCAAAAACCAGTAAGAACCACGATCACACGAAAAATACAATCAATTGTATTCTAAGACCAGTAGTGAGAGAAATCGTAACCTCAAGGGAGCGGAAATTGAAGAAGAAAAGAAGGAATCGTAAATTACGATCCTATACAAATGACGCTTAAGACTGATTTAGCACGTGATGAAGCTTATGATCGTTTGAAAAGCTAAAGAATCGTACACGAAGAAGAAATGCAATTGAATTTACGATTGTACATATTAAAGCTTGTCGTTATTGCTGATCACATGAACCCAGGCATAGAGTTAGAAGATCTCTTAAATTAGAAGACTACTATCTCACAGATCTAAGAAGGTTGGTGAAAGAAATTATGAAGATCTCTGTTGCTGAAATCACGGAGAAGAATTCTGCGCATATCTACTATCCGAAGCAAGAAAGATTAAAATTAGAAGTTTTAGTTGTTTTAGGAATTTTTTATTTTTAGTAGTTTACTTTGTTTAGAATTTGAATAATGTAACCGACCCCTTATGATCTATAAATAAGAGGGGTCGACATAGAGAAAAACTTATCGAAGGAATTCTCAGCATCAATTGACGATTGAGGTTGAGTTTCTTGAAGATCAACTTAGTGTAGTTTAGATATCCAAGGTTTCTTGAGAGCAATTGATGACTGTGATCGGGAGCTGAATGATTAGAGTAGAGTATCTGTAGTTTCTCAGGAGTAACTGACGCTTGTGTCTGAGAGATGAAAGATCTTTTTATTTGCTTTCTAGTTTAGATTTACTGCTTTATAAACATCTGATAATTCTTGATCTTAATTGACACCTAAAGTCAAGAATTTGAAAGATTAGTGTAACGGTTTTTATTTTCCATCTTCAGTTTTCTAGTATTTGATTGACGACCAAATTTCTAGGAGATTGTAGATTAGTATCAATCTATATTGAAGATTTTCTAGTTTTTGATTGACGCCCAAATTCTGGAAGACTTAGATATAATGTAACGGTATTTTAAATTTGTAGACATTCGAAAACTGAAGGAGACTGATTGACGAACATGATATGAAAGTAGGAGGATTTAGATTTATTTTTCTGCACTATAGTTTAATTATAACAACAATTCTTCAAATTTTCGATGTTCCCTGTGGGACCGACCTTATACTAGTGCTACAATTTTGGTTGTGCGCTTGCAATAGGTTAAGACTGAGTACACTTTTAAGGGCATACTAGCGGCGGACGCATGTGACTCTAATTGCACGCAAGTTCATCAGTGCATTTTTGGTTCGCCATTTTTGTAGGCTGACGGAGTTCCAATTGTGCACTAGAAAGAAGGTGCGGGACAGGGAATGCGCACTATTATATGTGTGCGGAATTCAAATGCGCTCATGGTCTATAAATACCGAAAATTTCTTCCCATTTCATCCGTGCACTTTGACTTTTGCTGGTTTTTGAGTTCTATTGCTTTTGTGTGCTCTTACTCTTATGTTTCTGCAATCTCTTGCGATCCGCTCGTCCGTTTCGAGCACCGTTTCTTGCATTTTTCTTCATTTTCTGAGTGCTTTCTTCTAAGATGGAGCCGGAGGGTAGTGTGACTGCTTCGGAGTTGGAGTTGGCGGCCGAGTTAGAGGGCAAGATGCTCGAGCTTCCGAGTGTAGGGGATTAGGTAGGTGTTCAGAAACAAGAGTCTCATTTATTTTCTTAGGCATTTAGGTTATAATGTAGTTTATTTAGGACATGGAAACCCATTTACTTTTATGCAGAACCTGCATTTAACTTTAGTGTGCGTGCGCATTCATGCATCATGCCTGTATATAGTTCTAGGTCATGTTTTCTTTTATCGCTCTGTGTTGTTCTTCTCATGTTTTGCATGCTTATTGCCTGATGATCATCGCCATGTGGATCATGTTCATATGCTATTTTTGTCATCGATCATTCTTCTATTGCTATTATTTTGCTATTGCTAGATTGTTATTGTCGTTATCTATCCGCTCTTCGATTTTGTATAGCCGATTATCTATGATTGTCACCGTCATAGTTTATCCTACTATTATCGATTATTTTGATAAGTTTTTATTAATTGTTGTTATTCTCTTCATCATTACCATTTATATTATTATTATTAGTATTCTGCTGTTATTATCGTCATTATTATTATTATTATCATTATTATTATCCTTATCACTTATTTATTCTTGATTATTTGATATTATCTCCTTTTGTGATTATTATTCTTAGTATTTATTATTCGTTGTCATGGTATTGTTGCTTAATTTTTATCCTCTAGTAACTTTTGTTATCTTTTTCTTCATCTCCGAGGCGAGAGCGTCGGAGATGCTTCGGTCCCTAGTGACCTCCATCTCCGAGGCGAGAGCGTCAGAGGACCATCTGAGGGCCCAACTGGCAGAGACTCGTCACATTCTGGTGAGTTGGCTTATTTTATTTGTCAGATTTAGTTTACTCATGCTTTAATCGGTTAATGTGGTTGTTTTGTTTTTCATTTATGTAGATTGCGAGGGAGGGCGAGGTCGCCAGTCAGGCAGTGTATATTGAGTTGCTTCGGGGTGAGCAGATGGTCGGTTCGAGGTGCAGGCTAGTCTGCGTTCAGAGATTGAGCATTTATTATGTGCTTGTTCTTGTTAAATTGGTTTAATTAGTTTTAGCGTTTTGTGTTTCTGACGTATTGGAAAGGGTGTTTGCAGAAGCCGAAGCTCGATGCTACGGGGGTGTCTGCTCCGACTTTTGATCTGTCTTCAGCTGCGTCCTCCAACCGGGAAGATCCCAAGACAGCTCGCCTCAGAGGCGAGTTAGATCACTGGGTGAGCTTTTATGTTTGAGTTATTGTTTTTGTTTATTTTATTTCGTTGATCTTACCTCATATTGCGTTGGACTGTATTTTAGTGTAAGATTGTCAAGGACTTCCAGGCGAGGGAGGTCGTGGCTACCTCGTTGCGCCTAGAGAGTCAGGTATAACATGTGTTTGTGGGTGTGATTTGTTTGTTATGTCTTAGTTATTTTCTGACATGTTTGTGTCTGTTCATTGTTGTGCAGGCCGTTCCTCACTTTGCTCTTGAGGTACCCGCTCAAGATTCTTCTCCTCCTACCCAGGTATGCTTAGTTGTTGTAGTTATGTTCTTAGTTTTCTATTTGTGGTACCGTCTGATGCTTCTTTATTTCTCTTGTAGCAGCCCACGTCCGAGATTCCTCCTCAGCCGACGCCAATAGTCAATCCGATGACTGTCATGACCATCGAGCGCCTTCTTCAGAGTGGGCTGACCTGGTATGCTTTCGTTGCTTTTGCTCTTTTTTTGTATTATGTGCGCATATCTTCTTAGGTTTGCTTTCACACTTGTGTGTAGGTGCGTGAGTTGGAGCAGTCACGCCTGGAGACGCAGCGTGCCCTTGCTCGTCAGGAGGTCCACGAGATTCCCTCTGATCCCACTGATCGACATCTTCAGCAGGTGACTAGGGATTTTATGGTTTAGCATAGGACTTGGACGATAGAGCTGGGGAGCGCGCGAGCCATAGTTCGTGCGGAGAAGCAGGTGCCGCTCGAGCTTTTACAACATGAGTTGGCGAGAGTAGGAGGGAGAGTGTGAGGGATGTTTGATCACGTTGCTGGGTCAGGGTTGAGGGCTACTGGCTCCCTGGCTGATATTTGTCGTATGACTCGTGAGTGTATGAGAACCTATGCTCAGGGTGATTCGACTCTCGGGCCCCTGGCTCCTTGATCAGTCACATAATTTATCATTTTATCACCCTTAACTTAGTGATGCTAGGACATAGTTTGCTACTAACAAGTTAACGATATGTAGATATTAAGGAAAAATAGTAAAATAGAGTTAAAGTGTTAATCTTTGTCAAAATGAACTCAAAAAATAGTAAAAAGACGATTGAGTGAAAAGAAGACGATTCACCAATGCTGAAAGTCAAGAAATCAAAATTTACGATTATGCACTAAAGCTGAAGATGAAAGAAAGAGAAAACTAAGAAATCATAATAAATGATTCTTTCAAAAAATGATTCTTCATAAAGTGACAACAGAGTAGAAAAGCGATACAAGAAAAGCGATCGTTCGTTCTAGGAAATCGTCCAGTAAGAAAGCTGTGTGAAAATGAGAAATCATGATTTACGATTTTCCAGAAAAAAGAAGAACAATCGTAATTTATAATTGTACAAAAGAGAAGCTTTTCCTCTACTACATCTATTGCTGCTGATCACGTGAGTGAAGACTATCACCGCCATGCACTGAATTAGAAGTTCTCTGAGATTAGAAGTTTGGTGAATCACAGATCTGAGAAGACTGATGAAGATAAATTCTGAAGATCTTTGCTACTGTTATCAAGAATACTCTAGAAGCACATCTACGATTTGAAAGCAAGGAAGAATAAAACTAGGAATTAGAGTTATATTAGGATACTTTTACTTTAATAGTTTCTTTTATTAGAATTAGAAGTCTTTGTAAACCGGCTCCTTATGAGTTATAAATAAGAGAGCTCGGTATATGAATAAATCATCGAAGAATTTCACAGCATCAATTAACAACTGAGGTCTGTGCTTTCTCCCGATCAAAGTAGTTTAGGATTTACAAAGTAACATCATCCATAGTTCTCTGAGGTCTTGCCTGACAACTAAGGCTAAGGAAGCTGAAGGACCGACCCCATGGATGGTTCTACTTTTGCTTTCTAGTTTAGATTTTATTTGCTTTATTTACTGCTTTGTAAACATCTTCAAGTTTTAATTTGAATTGACGACTCAGGTTAGAATTTGTAGATTAGTGTAACAGTTTTTACTTTTCCATCTTCAATTTTCGAGAATTTGATTGACGCCCAGATTTTAGGAGATTGTTGATTAGATTGAATCTGCGTTAAAGAATTTTAATTTTTGATTGACGCTCAAATTCTAGAAGACTGTAATACGGTGTAACGATACTATTTATTTTTATAAATATCTAATGGCTGAAGATTAGGATTGATGACCTCAATTTGAAGGAGGATTAGGATTTATTTTATGCACTTTAGATTAATAAACCATTCTTTATTCATATTTCTCAAGTAGTTTAGGACCTTAAAAGATAAATATAAATTTTAAAATAGAAATAGAAATAAAGATAAGATAAATACTTTCTCGTGAGAATGATCCTATACTAGCTCTACAATTTCCATTGTGTGCTTGAAATAGGTTAAGACTTAATTAGATACACACATAAGTAGCCGATCAAGTTTTTTGCGCCATTGCCGGAGAATGTGATTTATCTTTTTATTTATATTTCTGTTTTAAAATTAAATATTTATCTTTCTCTTTTTATATTTCTTTAAATTTTTAACTTTCTTTGATCACTTCTTAAGCTTTTGTAGGTCTATTCGGAGCGATAACCCAGAGTTCAACAGCCTTGCTACCCACAGAGATGACAAGCTCAGATTTGTTACTCTCCTTGCCTTTCTAAAAAAAGAGAAAAAAATTTAAATCATGCAAGGCCGTGACAATTCAGCTTGGCCAATCTACCAACCAACCTATGCCCCGGTGGAATATCCAGTTACCCCTTACTATCCATCTATGACGAAAATCGAACAAGTTTTCGCTTCTCATTGGAATAATTACGGGAGTACCTACAACCCTTAGTGGGGAAACCATCATGACTTCTCGAACACATACCCGCAAGACCTTCATGGTTTTCAACAACCCTAAATCGAAAACCAATATTTTGACCAACAGTCTATTAGAAATGGAGATGCTACTATTGTTCAGATCCTTCAAGACCTGTAGCAACAGGCACATCGATGATCTAAGGAACTATCTCAACAGACACAAATTTCCCAAGGCCTCCAATCCTGCTCTCAATCCATTGCAAATTTAGGGACCTAAGTTGAATAAATAGCCATGCAATGGGAGAAAACGGGATTTACACCAACGCCTACACCTCACATTCAGGTTGTTCAAACTCTACGAAGTGGGAAAATTGCCGACAATAAGGTAGAGATGCCTACACCCTTAGTCGCCCTTGAAACCTATACCAAAGAGAAGCGAACCCTAGAAGAGGTCCTATTGCTAGAAAAACAAAAAAAAAGTAGAAAAAGAAAATAAAAAAATAGTAATGAGGAGGGTACACCAAAGTCTGTGACTGAAATACCTTATGTACCGAAGTTACCTTTTCCAAATGTTGTTGGCGCACCATCTCCTTTTGATAAAAATTTGAAAAAATTAAAAGAAATTATCGAAATCTTCAAGGAAGTAAAGATTAATCTGCCTCTCTTAGAAGCAATTAAATAGGTCTCAGCCTATGCACGATTCCTGAAGGAGATGTGTACGCAGAAAAGAAAAAGGGGAAAAAATATCTTGCAAAAAGTTTTTCTGATGGAACAAGTTCGTTCTGTCTTGCAAGCCAAAACCTCGCCTAAGCTTAAAGATCCTGGAGTGCCTACAATTCCCTGTATCATAGGCAATCATGCTATAAATAAAGCACTTCTTGATCTAGGAGCCAGCGTAAATCTGCTACCATACTCCATCTACGAAAAGTTAGGACTGGGAGATATGAGGTCTACTTCGGTAACTCTTCAGTTAGCCGATAGATTAGAAAGAAAACCAATAGGAATCATTGAAGATTTTATGGTTGGGATCAACAAATTCATTTTTCCTGTCGCCTTCTTAGTACTAGACATGGAACCCATTTCAAAATCTCCAATACAAATTCTCATAATACTCGGTAGACCATTCTTGGTCACGACCAATGCATGCATCAACTGTAAAACTGGAGTAATAGAAGTTTCTTTTGGAGAAATGCGAATCCAGTTAAATGTTTTCTCGGCAGCCAACCAAATGGCTTCAATTGACGATGAGGAATGTTCAGCGTAGACGAAATAGAAGAACTGGTGGAAGAAGCATTACCTCTAGTACTATCTAAGGATGTGCTTTAAACCGCATTATAGTATACAGACTCAGAAGAATCAGACTACCAACTAAGGGAGGTGACTTCTGTGCTGGACACTTATGTCTGTGAACTCTAGTCCAAGACATGGAAGCTGTGGGTAGAACCTCTGCCCACTACCTCTAATGAGCTATTACAACCTTCCATTGAAAAAGCACCATCCCTAGACCTGAACCCACTTCCCAATACCCTTAAGTACGTTTTTCTTGGGTCTAATGAAACTCTCCTAGTGATCATTTTATCTGCTCTTAACAGGGAACATGAGAGCAAGTTGCTGGCCATACTTATAAAGTATAAACGTGCAATAGGATGGACAGTTGCTGACTTTAAAGGGCTTGATCCGTCAATCTGTATGCATCAAATTCATCTAGAGGACAATGCCAAAACTTCACGTGAGAGTCAGCAACGGTTGAATCCAAATATGAGGGAAGTAGTCCGGAAGGAAATTGTGAAATTATTAGACGCAAGTATTATTTACCCGATTTTCGACAATGAGCGGGTTAACCCCATTCAAGTAGTCCCAAAGAAGTCTGGGATTATAGTGAAAGAAAATACAATCAGTGAGCTAGTTCTATTACGCAAAACCACGGGGTGGCATGTATGCATTGACTACCGGAAGCTCAACTCAATGACTCGCAAGGATCATTTTCCACTACCCTTTATCGACCAAATTTTGAAAAAACTTGAGGGTCATGAATATTTTTGTTTTCTAGATGGTTACTCAGGGTATAACCAGGCCTCGGTCTATCCGGAAGACCAAGAAAAGACTACCTTCACTTGTCCTTTTGGAACATTCACCTATTGTCGCATGCCCTTTGGGCTATGCAATGCACCCGCAACCTTTTAGAGATGCATGATGGCCATCTTTTCTGATATGATAGATAGGTTTCTAGAAATATTCATGGATGATTTTTTGGTATACGGCCAGACCTTCGATTTCTGTCTCTATCACCTCGCCCTCATTCTAGAAAAATGTGAGGAGATGAACTTGGTACTGAGTTGGGAGAAGAGTCATTTTATGGTTCAAGAAGGTATAGTCTTAAGGCACATTGTCTCCAAAAGAGGAATAGAAGTTGACAGGGCTAAAATGGACGTAATATCAAATCTGCCACCACCAACTTCGGTACGACAGATTTGATCTTTCCTTGGCCATGTCGGCTTCTATCATCGCTTTATTAAGGATTTCTCAAAAATTTCGAGACCACTTTACCATTTATTAGCAAACGATGTACCTTTTAACTTCGATGACGATGTCTGCCTTGACGCATTTAATAAGCTTAAAGCCCTTCTCTCATCCGCACCAATCATTCAATCACATGACTTCTCCTTGCCTTTCGAAGTAATGTGCGATGTTTCTGATTACGCAATAGGTGTCGTCCTAGGACAACGGAAAAATAAGATTCCTCATGTGATTTATTACGCAAGTCAGACCTTGATCGAAGCCCAGGTTAATTATACCACCTCCGAGAAGTAGCTTCTTGCTATCGTGTTTGCATTGGATAAATTCCGACCGTATCTATTGGGATAAAAAATCGCCATTTTTTCAGATTATTCTGCCATGAAGTATCTATTGTCTAAAAAGGATGCCAAGCCAAGACTAATCCGGTAGATGCTACTTTTGCAGGAATTCAACTTCAAGATCAAGGACAAGAAGGGAGTTGAGAACATGGTGGCTAATCACCTGTCTAGGATAGAAATGCTTGATACAATCAGTACGAAATCTTTGCATGATACCTTTCCAGATGAGCAACTTTTTATCATCCAAGCTACAGTTCCATGGTACGCTAATATAGTGAATTATTTGGCAACAGGTAAGATTCCCCCAACCTGGTCTAATCATGATAGATATATTTTCGTTGCTAATGTCAAATATTATATTTGGGAGGATCCATACCTATTTAAAATTTGCCCAAACCAAATAATTAGAAAATGTGTGCCCAATAGCAACACCCATAATATTTTATACTTTTGCCACACATATGCTTGTGGGGGCCACTTTGGAGGCAAGAAAACAACTGTCAAAGTACTGCAATCAGGATTTTATTGGCCATCATTATTTAAGGATGCCCAGAATTTTTGTCAAACCTGTGATCGACGCTACAAGTCAGGAGCCATGTCCCGCAGGATCATGATGCCCCTCCAACCAATTTTGGTCGCGAAATGTATGGGGCATAGACTTCATGGGCCCCTTCCCACCTTCATTTGGATTCATGTATATACTTGTAGTTATTGACTACATATCAAAATGGGTAAAAGAAACAGCTACAAGAACGAATGACCATAAGGTGGTAGTCTCTTTTATCAGGGAAAACATATTTTCGCGATTTGGAACCCCACACGCCATTATAAGTGATGGAGGAAGTCATTTTTACAACAGGCATTTCGAGAGCTTGCTCAAGAAATACGGTGTTACTCATAAAATTGTAACCCCCTATCACCCGCAAACTAGTGGCAAGTTGAGGTGTTCAACCGAGAAATAAAGAAAATATTGAAAAGAACTGTCCGACCTGACAGAAAAGACTGGTCATTGAGACTAAATGATGCCTTATGGGCATATAGAACAAGTGATAAAACACCTATTGGCATGTCTCCTTTTTGTCTTGTGTACGAAAAGGCTTGTCATCTACCTGTGGAATTAGAGCATAGAGCCTATGGGCTATCAAAGCATTAAATTTTAAACTAGATGCATCCGGAGAACAAAGAAAGCTTGAGCTTAATGAACTAGAAGAAATTCGCAATGGCGCTTATCAAAATGGTTGAATTTATAAGGCCAAAACTTAAGCATTTCATGATAAACATATTTTGAGAAAGAGTTTTGAGCCAGGCCAACAAGTTTGGTTATCTAATTCAAGGTTAAAGCTATTCCTAGGAAAATTACGAAGTCATTGGGATGGACCTTACAATGTGGTCGAAACATTCTCTCACGGAGCTGTCATTATTCAGGACCCCAAGGATAATCGTACATTCAAAGTTAATGGACAGAGACTTAAACCTATGGTATCTTTACAAGAGAAAGGGATAGTGACCACTATGTCACTAAAAGACCTGGATTATGTCTGATATGCTCTTGGGGCAACTTTCGCACTACCTACTCACTCGTAGTACTTTTTATGTAAATTATTTTCCTAATTTTAGGTGTACAATATTAGGTGTCATTATATAAACTCCACCGGTATGAGATAGCGTAGTAATTACGATTCCTTGTAGCATACGATTGCTGGGAATATAATTTATTCAGGCTATATACGCTGCTATCAGAAGGGCACGACTTCCAATATCAAAGGCGTTGCCTCGTTTCACACTGCGCAGACACGTCTCCCAGCATTAATAGAAGTACCAACCGGTTTGCATTCTTCAATGCTAGCCATAACCCCCAATTATGACAACCCTTCGCATTCCATGTCTTCGATTGCTTATAAATAAGCATTCTTACCATTCATCATCATTACATTCCTTTTGTTTCCATCTTCACTACCAACATCCTTGCCATGGCGAATCCTATCAAACTGGTCTAAAGTTTTAGAGGCCTTTAACCGCCTCATCCAACGCCATGAGGAGGAGCTCGCCGCGATCTTAGAAGAAAGGGGGTGGATAATTACTAAAATCATCTCTCTCTTCTCCTCTCTCCCTATTCCAAATCAACAACGGAAACACCATCTCCATCCCCCACTTTATCTTCACCTTGTACACCTCATTCCCCACCACCACCTCCGTCATCCTCTTAAACCGCCATTTTCCCTTTTCTATTAGATGCACCCACCGCCGAATGATGATTTTTTTTTTTATGTGGCAACAACAAATGCTGAGGACCGATCTTTATCGAAGATTTCTTCTCAGACGTTGCTGCCGGTGTCTTAGTTTAGTGTCCGTCTAGATTTTTCCTAGGTCCCTCTTTTAATATAATTAGTTTTCTTTCCAAGTTTATGTATATATTTCATTTATATATGAATAGTTCTTTTGTTTTATTCATTTTTTTAGCACTTGTAGTTTCCATAATATCGGAAGTACTTTCTCCTAAGTATGGGGGAAAGATTTTTGAATATATTTGCAGATTATAGACCCGGTCACTGAATAACACCATTACGGTAAATAGGAAAATTAGAAAATTCTTAAACAAAATTTATTATTATTATTTTTGCTATGTCCCTGTTTTTCACAGTGAGAATATTGCCCTATTTAAGTTTGGGGGGATATACAAATCTGTATATATTAGTAGGTAATAGTTTTTATTTTCTTTTATTATTTGAATTTTTTTTTTAGTTTCTCTACTTGTAGTTAGGAAAATAGTAATTTTAGTCCCGAGTTAATCATTATATGCAAAGTATGATAGAGAAAAAAATTGTGAATCTATTAAACTTTACAATTGATCGTAGCAAAAGTTCAACAATCAAAATAAAACAGTTGCAATTCATGAATAGCACCTTTGAACACTGTATCTAATGAATGTTTGAAACTATACAATTAATTTAAACTGTAAAATTTGGATTATAGTTTTAAAATTATAAAATCAGTGAGATCTTGAGCTAATACATCCTCTTTATATTCTGAGAGAGACTGCTTTTATTTTCAAGCTTAAAATTTTCTTGAACTTTTACTGAAAAATCTCATATTACTGAACCTAGAATTAAGATATTATGTGATTATGATGATTTGTTTCTTTAAAATTATCTGTTAAATACATCAAAATAAGAAGACATCTATACTAGTAAATCGTGAAAATGATCAAAGGCCATCTTTTGTTACACAAGAGCCAGAAAGCTAAAATTTCGAAAAAGATTTTATCCTTTAAACCCATATTAAAAGCCTAAAACCAAATTTCTTTGTACCAAAATTTTATAAATCTTTAACCATATGTACTATCCAAAGCTTTCCACCTTTAACCCTTATAATTTATAAGAGTTTAAAATATAAAAGAAGGGAAGAAGAGAGAGTGACAGAAGTATATACTTAACAGATAAAGGGTTTGATGAAAAGGGTATAATTGAGAAGTAATACAATCGTATGAAAAATATGGGAAAAGAAAAAGAAAATCCTAAAAGATGATTTCATGAAAAAAGAAACGAAAAGCTTCTGACTGAAGAAAAAATTGGATTTACACAAGAAAAAGAAAAGAAAAATGGGAAGAAGTCATCCAACTTTTTAGATACTTACTAAAATAGAAAAGAAGGAAGGAAGATAGAAAAGGAAGAACTAAATTCTCAGAAACTTTTGAACCCTAGCTACCTTTCTTGAAGGAAAGACCTTTGTGATTTACGATTTGCAAAAGTATGAGTTTAGTAGAGATGTATGAAATAGATACTATGAATGAATAGCAAGTCACATTAACATATTTGATTATCCATTCCATGAGATTTACTGTCTTATTGTCCTTTGAATTTATCATGTATATATCATATGTGAGAACCAAAATTTTGATATTTCTTTTGAGAGTATGCTAATAGTGAGAGTTTGGATGGAAATATTTTCTAAATCTACAGTTTAGAAAAATCTATGATAAATAAACCTTTTACTGATACACACACTCCACGCTGTATAGAATTGAAATTGTTGAGTTCTGATCAAGGATAATTACTGTGATGGAAAGTAAAGGTGAAAGATTTGGAATATTTGGAAATCATGGCAAACATATGACGATTAATTTAAGTAGTAGTATAGATTTTATTTCTTTTTGAAAATTATTTTGAAAAATACAAAAATATATTTTGAAGTTTGTAGGTAACTTCATTGAAAACCTTCAGGAGACTATAACTCTTCCACTAGGGATCACCTAGGGGTTTAAAGGCCTGTTGCATATGCTAAATGCAATCGTGCTCCCTACAAAAGTGACATTTAATGTAACATCTCAAAAATTTTAACCTTTGAACAGTACACCTCGGTGTGCGTGTCTGACTGAACACGTACTAGACATTATAAAAATAATTAAATAAGTCATTTTGGGTTAGGTCTTAAGTGAAAAAGAATGATTTAGATTGTGTGTGGATCATTAGATAAAATTGTATACACCTATCTACGATTATTAGCTTAACACCTAAGCCTAGTTTGTTATAAATGAAAAATAAAGGCAAGAGAAGTTATTTCTCTTATGATTTGGGTTTTGAGAGAGTTATTGAGAAGGGAGAGAGCTTTGAATACGTGGGTTCGTATGTGTAAGGATTTAAGGCTGTGCATGAGATTGCGGACTTGGGATCGTGAGGAACCCAAAACTACAACTAAGAAACCCTAGCTTATTGTGTGAACGCGTGGATCGAGAAATCGAACAATTTGAGGTATGAAAATTGTGTTAAATTATGATTTATAGTTGAGTTAGTTTGATTTATGTTTATGGGTGAGGAATTAGAAGAAACAAGTTAAGATTTGAAAGAAAATGAGTTTGAGAAGTTAAAACCCGAGAATGAGAAGAATCTGACAAAACCGATCGATCGAAATAAGTGATTGATTGATCAATTTTGTCATGTTTGAAAGAACAAGGGTTTCTGAGGAATCCGATCGATCGAAATAGTTTCGATCGATCGATTTGTGAAAACCGATCGATCAATATGCACACTGATTGATCGATTTATGCAAATAGTGAGTGTGTTAGAGGTTTCTGAAGAAACCGATCTGTGCAATCGTGGGAATCGAGACGATCCCATCGCGACGATGCGCTCTCTAACGAAAAAAAATATAGAGTCGCCACTCGGAGCTTTCGGTGTCCCGGGATACCTAGTTCATTTTTATGAGCACCGAAGTACTAAAAATATGACTCTGAATCCGGTCCACACCAAAGGCTCTTGGGTAGGGGCTTCGGTTATCGATCAGGAAGGTGTTAGGCACCCGATTAACCCGCTTAACGTAGTCTCTACTAATGGCCAAAAATAAAATAAAGTAAAAGAAAAGAAAATAACTTCCTCTTGTCTAAAAGGGCTTAGAATCCTATTTGTACCCCTCCGTTCCTACCGAAAAGTCGGCGGCGTAATGGCACAAATAGGAGGATGGAAGGAGCTAGAAAGAGATAGGAGAAGAAAGGGGAGAGCCGGAGCCCTCGGGCCCTTGTAGCACCGTAGAGGAGCCTTGCTTGGCTTGCTTTTGATGAGCTTTTGGAGGTTTGAATGGTAGAAAAAGGGGTTCTAACCACTAAGGCCTACTAGCTAAGAGATGGAGAAGAGAGGCTAGGGGATCACACACACCTAGGCTAAGGGTTTTGGGTGTAAGAGCAAGCTTGAGAAGGATTTTTGAATTCTAGATTTTAGGTGAAAATAGTGCACCAAAGGGAGGAAGAACTTCTCACTTGGAGCTCTTTCTCTCTTAAGCAAAATTCTCAACCCTTAAGCAAGAGGGGTGGCTCTCTATTTATAGAGAAAGGGAGGATTAGTGAGGGGTTAAAGTCCTAATTAGATTAGCAATTAGGCAATTGGCAATCTAAGGTTTCCTAGGGTTTTTGGAGCCTTGAAATGTTTGGGAAGGTCCTCCAATGGTGGATGATGAGGTGAGGCCTTAAGCCACTTGAAGGGGTACAAATAGGTTCAAAAGGGTGCAACAGAACTAGCAAAACACACCCCAAAGGTCGAGGTGGTCAACAAGTCAAACTCCAGTCACAAATTTTGGGGCAAAATCCAACAATCACTGTTCATATGCCTGGCGCAACTATTAGTTGCGCCAGGCAAATATACAGTAAAATAGTAATGCACAGTGCCTGGAAGTTAGCTCGCGAGGATGAGACTCACTTTTGAATTTGGCGTAACTATTATTTGCACCAGGCAAAGTTTATTACTGGCGCAACTAAATAGTTGCGCCAAGTCCCTAAGGGGCCCACATGACTTTACATTCATGCCCTCCGGGCTTGATTTGCCATATCTTTTGATGTATACCTCTGATTGGGGCGATCCTTAGACCGTTGGAAAGCTAACGATCTCTACTCCTCAATGGTATGAGACTCGATCGTAGTAGAGGGCCGTAGCCAGTTTTGGTGCACCACTCTTCACCCATAGACTGGTAAGGTTAGGTTTAGGGTTCAAACTGGGTTCTAAGGGTCGGGATTGGTTTCAAAAGGTTCGGGAGAAGTTCCTAAGGGATCTAGGGTGATTCCTAAGGGTTCCACACAAGCCATCAAAAGCTCAGAATTGCACCTCTCTCGAAAGGTGTTTCGATCGGGCCTTGGATCAAATTTGGGTGTCTACAGATACCCCTCTTTGGTTTTCGATCACTAATAATCGTATGCTAATGAAAAGAGACATCCGAATAGGCCCAAGGCATTACTGACGGGTCTGCTGTATTTAGAACGAACTTCAAACATCGGGTGAGTAACATGGTGAGAAACGAAAGCCCCGGGGTGCCAGGCTAATCAATCATTTCTCGAGGTAATCAGTTCTCAAGCGCTTAGTGACATTACTGGGCATAAACGAGGTGGAATGAGTTGCGAAAGCCCAATAGCTGAGAAAAACGTTCGCCTCTCGAGTTGCGAAAGCCCGTTAGTCGGGAAAACATCCGCTTCTCAAGATGATTTGAAGGTGTTTGATGTTTAAAATTCATTCTGAATGCAACAATTTCATGAGTAAGAGGGGTGATCGACCCACATTCAAAGATAGGCGTGAAGTAAGCATACGTAAGGCTCCACAGTTTGCGTCCAATCCTACAAGGTATTTGATGACCTCATTGGATTATTTGCAGGTGCCCCTGCTGAAAGCAGGGTTCAAGATCTTTGGGCGAACCCATCGATCCCAAAGTTTATTTAGCATGACCACCCGAGCGAAGTGAATAGATGTCACAACGCTTTTTGGGAGTACGTACCAATTTTCAAAAACGTGCCCCAGATCCACATGACCCAGAGTGTCCAGTTTCAAATACCACTAAACAGATCCAACCAATTATTGGGTGTCTACCAAAAGGGATATCCAATCATGGTTTCTGCCAACAATGATCATAAACATCAATTAACTATGCATAACCATGCACCCATCAGGGGCAATAAGCAACAACAAAGGTGATGGAAGCCCCGACCCGGACCCGCCCGGATATAATTTACGGGGACAAACGACCATCATACGGATACCCAGACGCATGGCGTACACTTTATAGGAATACCGCTGCCCATACAGGTTTTAAGCCTATAGAAAATAAAAAGGGAAATGATCATTTCTGAATGCATGGTTGTACATAGTTTGATTGGCACATAATCTCATTCTCAACAGGTTGGTCGTCAACCAACGATTGACCTTTTCCAGTGGAGAATCTGAGGCTTAAGACACTTAAGTTCACACGAATCCAAAACAGAGCGCTCATCGCTTAAAAGATTTAGCAGTGGAGTTGACTCGATCGAAACATTGACTGTTTGACCGGGACTGACAGCGTTGCTCCTTCCTTGAAGAAGGATCCAGAATCCAAGGCGTGCCTTAGACTTAGGACGTTATTATAGCACAGTGGTGTTGCTGATAAAATATCGACATTTTACCGCATCAGAACATGCATGTGTGTCGCTCTGTGGGGAAGCACAAATTTATTCTTTTTCTCTTTTTTTTTTTTTTTTTTCAACAAGCATTATCTGAACCTCAAACCTCAGGAGGCGCACGCCTAGACAACGCATACCAAGAGCCCGTGCCTCCGCAATAGTTTGTGATGAAACTGAACCCAACGTACTCAAGTTCATGTGATATCGAAAAGACCGAGTTAGAATTGGGTGTCCACCGAAGGATACTCAATCTTGGACTTCGTCATCAATGAAGTTACAAATGAACAACTATGCATAAACATGCACCCATTATGGGTGATAAGCAACAAAGGCAATGGAAGCCCTGACCCAGACCTACCCGGGTACAATTTACGGGAACAAACGACCATCATAGGGATATCCAGATGCATGGCGTACACTTTACAGGGATACTGTGCCGATACAGGTTTTAAGCCTGCAGAAAATAAAGGGGAAATGAACCCTTCTGGATGCATGTTTGCACATAATTGTCTGACGTAGTTTCATATCTGACAGGTTGGAATCAATCCAACAATGAATCTTTTCGAGGACGGAGTTATCCGGACCTCAAACCCCGTAGGGCGCACGCCTAGACTGTAAGGACCAAGAGTCTACACCTTCAAAAATATCATGTGACGAACTTGAAGCACCTGAAACCAAAATATGGAGTGATCAGGGCGAAGATTTAGTGGTGGAGTCGACTTGATCAAAACATTGACTGTTTGACCGGGACCGATACTGTCGCTCCTATTTTGAAATAGGATCCATGGATCCAAGGTGAACCTTAGTCCTAAGACATTAATTTTGGACAGTTGCGTTGCGAGTAAAATATTGACATTTTATCGCATTGAAAATATGCGAGTGCGTAGCTATGCGTAGCATGAAAATATAGATTTATTTTTCTTTTCAAAATGATTTTCATTATTTTTTTTTGTTAGACCTGACGTTGGTGGTGAGATGCTTTATCTGATTTATCCATCACTGAGAAGTTGCCCGCTTCGAGCCTTTGGACCGTGTGATGTTCCTGCACATTCTCGAGAAAACGTCAGTCCCTTTTTTGTTTATACATATAAAGAAAATACATCCTAAACAACGGAAGAAAAAATAGATTTCTACCTACACTTTTTCATTTTCAAGATATTTTTTGGATTTTTATTTTTAGAGATTTTTTATTATTTTTCTTCATTTTTGAGATTGAAATATGATGCTGGAAATATGTACATGAAAATGAGTAGAAATATATACACATTTTTTAGTGTTTGAATTTTTCTTGATTTTTTGTTTTTGGCTTTTCTTCTTTTTTTTGTTTTTGATACCTTCATAGTGAGACGGAGTAACGGGTCCCATTTTGAGCATAGTTGAACTCTTTCATGCAGTTGGACCTGAGTGAGTTTCCAGATTTTACCAAGGCTGGAACGTTAATCCCTTTGGATTGAGTTAAACCTTTCTCCTTACCTCGGGTCATACGTTTGACGGTGCGGGTTTCACAAAGACAATTATAGTCGAGACCCGATTTGAACTAGCATGAGCGGCCCAGTCAGACAAGAGGGTACAGGAAGAGTAACAAAAGGGTTCCTCAAACATCAGTCTTCTCAATCAGTCCAAACCTTTCCTTTTCAATTTTTATTTTTTATTTTTTATTTATCTCCCTTTTTCTACCCGTGGCGCCCTTTCGGGTTTTCACCACGTCCATGGGTTTAGCTCTCTAACCCCAAGTGCCCCTTCGAGTTTTCACCTGGTCCGCACAAACTCGCTGTTTTTACTCGTAGCACCATTTCAGGTTTTCACCATGTCCATCTTGCTTTGAGCTTGTATTTTTATTTTATTATTATTATTATTATTTTTTATTCTTTCATTTCCTTTTTTCAATAGCCACGACATAGACGTTGATTCCATCATAGCCGACTAGGTGGGGTTCAGGTGTCGTCTCACAACTCGGCTTGTGTTGACTTTAACAGATGCTATGACTACTTGTGAACCTAAAAAGAGGGCTTTCTTTAGGGTGTAGCTTGGCTATGGGTCAGGTTAGGATTTGAAGGTATGCTGGGCTAAAAAAGCGTTTCTTTGATACAGCTTCAGTTTTCTCAACATACTTTCTTCTTTGGGGATCTTACTGTACATGCCCCATGATTGTTGTTCTTTTTGCTTTATTTCAGGCAATCCTTTTCTTTTTCTTGTTTTTTTTTTTTGGGTTTTGCTTTTTGGATTTTGATGGCAATTTCACTTCTGTACATACACACATTTTTTTTTGGGAAAGGAGTTATTGAAAGAAAGGCCCAGGCTCAAATGGGGTAGCAGAGGATATCATCATTTTTTAGGGGATGCTTTTTTTTTTGGCTACTGTGCTTGGAATGATGACCTCTTTTGGGTGGTTCTTAAGCAGTCACGTATCTGTTTCATCAATACTTACCTTATTGTGATGGACTAAGTGTAGAACCGTTGGACGTATCCAGCGTTGATGGGCTCAGGAAGATGATCTCCGTCCATGGTGGTGAGGTAGATGGCATATTTCGGCAGCACTTCTCGGATGACGTATGGTCCTTCCCAGTTCGGTTTAAACTTTCCTCTCGGATCGGCATGGAGGGATGGGAAGATCTTCTTCAGCACAATGTCTCCTACCTTTAGATCTCGACCACGGACACATTTATTGTAAGCGCGTGCGATTTGCCCCTGATAAACTTGAGTGTGACACAAGGCTAGTAGTCTCTTTTCGTCCAATAAGTTTAATTGTTCAAAGTGGGATCTCTCTCTTTCTGCTTCGGGTAAGCCTGATTTCATGAGGATTCGGAGTGAGGGTACTTCAACCTCTACCGGGAGGATGGCCTCGGTTCCATACACAAGGGAGAATGGTTTTGCCCTTGTAGTGGTACAGATCGATGTTCGGTAGGACCACAAAGCAAATGGCAGCATTTCACTCTAATATCGATAAGTGACGACCATTTTCTCAAGGATGTGGACGACTGTCTTGCTCGCGGCTTCCACGGCTCCATTATTTTGAGGCCGATAAGGGGATGAGCGATGGTGCTTGATCTTGTATTGCTCGCAGAAGTCTCGGATGCGCTTATTCGCAAAGTTTGTGCCGTTATCTGTGATGATATCTTTGGGTACTCCAAATCGGCACACAATATTATTCTTGAGAAACTTCTCAACGTGACTGGCCGTGATATTGGTATATGATGCCACTTCTACCCACTTGGTGAAGTATTCAATGGCGACGAGGATGAACCGATGCCTGTTTAATGCTTTTGGATTAATCATTCCGACAACGTTAAGGCCCCAGGTAGCAAATGGCCAAGGAGTGGTCATGTAGTGAAGATCAATGGCAGGATCGTGTATCAGACTGGAGTGTTCTTGACACTTGGAGCATTTTTGAACATGTTTGCAACAATCTGATTCCATGGTGGTCCAAAAGTATCCCTGCTGTAGGATTTTCTTAGCGAGCATGTGACCGTTGACGTGGGTTCTGCATACTCTCTCATGGATTTCTTTCATAATATTTACCGCTTCACTTTCTGTGAGGCACCTAAGTAAGATGTTATTGTATGATCGCTTGTAGAGGCATTTCCCGCAAATGACGTAATCTGCCGTTAAACGTTGAATGTTTTGTCGGTCTGTCTTGGATGTACCCTCTGGGAAAGTTAGGGTATCGAGGAAATTCTTGATATCTGAGAACCAAGGTGGCTCATCATCAGGCTTTGTAGGTTCCTCAATCTAGAGGCAGAAGGCCGGCTCATTCCTCTGCTCAATCATGATCAGCTTCATCTCAACACCATAGGGGATTTCAAACATTGACGCCAAAGTTGCTAATGTGTCGGCAAAGCGATTCCTTATCCGGGGGACGTATGCAAAGGGCACATCTTGGAAGCAAGCTACCAGATCCTCGAGGTGTTCATGATAGGGGATCAATTTCTCGTCTTTTGTCTTCTAGTCACCATTCGTCTGGCATATGATTAACTGTGAATCGCCAAATACTCGAAGGTGAGTTACATTTAGATGGGCTTCGATCTTTACCATATTGTTAGTGCAAGGGAAGTTGAACTTGATAGAGATCGGTACATGGGATCCTTTCGTTGAAATCAGGATAGCGCCAACTCCTTGGCCTTCGACATTTGCTGCCCCGTCAAAATGTATTACACATGATTCTTCTGCTTCTTCTGTATCGTCTTCTGTCATGAACAGGATGTCCTCATCGGGGAACTCAGTTCTTAAAGGCTCATAATCAGGTAAAGGATTTTCGGCAAGATGATCAGCAAGCGCCTGCCCCTTGATCGACTTCTGAGTGACGTACGTGATGTTGAATTCAGATAATAAAAGCTGCCACCGTGCAGTTCGCCCGGTGAGAGCCGGCTTCTCGAACAGGTATTTTAATGGATCCATTCAGGCTAAGAGCAGAACGACCTAAGATAGCAAGTAGTGGCGGAGCCTTTGAGTAGCCCATATAAGAGCTAGGCATGCTTTCTCCAGATGAGAGTAGTGCGTCTCGTAATCAGTAAACTTCTTGCTCAGATAGTAAATGGCCTGCTCTCTTCTTCCCGTTTCATCGTGTTGCCGCAAGACACATCCCATCAAAATTTTTGTCGTGGAGAGATACATCAAGAGTGGTCTCCCTGGCTCAAGCGGTACAAAAATAGGTGGATTAAGGAGGTAGCTTTTGAATTTTTTAAACGCTGCCTGACAATTGTCGTTCCATTGAACGAGCGAATTCTTCCTTAGTAACTTGAAGATCGGCGTACAGATTGGAGTTAGCTGTGCAATGAACTGACTGATATACTGTATTCTGCCCAGAAACCCTATAACCTCTTTCTCGGTAGACGACGGTGGCATTTCAGTGATGGCTTTGACTTTGATTGGGTCGACCTCGACCCCCCTCCCACTGATGATGAATCCTAATAATTTCCCTGACATGGCGCCAAATGCGCACTTCTGTGGATTCAGACGTAGTCGATACTTCCTCAGCCTTTCAAATAGCTTTTGAAGGTCTACCAGATGGTCACTTCACTCCGGTGACTTGGCTATCATGTCATCGACATACACTTTAATCTCTCAGTGCATCATGTCATGAAATAGTACAGTCATAGCTCGCACGTTGGTAATCGACATTCTTCACTCAATGGCATGACTCGATAGTAAAAGGTTCCCCAGGGGGTAATGAACGTTGTCTTCTCGCGATCGACCTCAGCCATTTTGATCGATTGTATCTCAAAAATCCATCCATAAATGAAAGCATCCCATGCTTAGCTGTGTTATCGACCAAGATGTCGATGTGTGGTAATGGGAAATCGTCCTTTGGGCTTGCTCTGTTCAAATTACAGAAATCGATACACATGCAGACCTTTCCATCCGTCTTCGGCATAGGTACGATATTGGCTAGCCATTGTGGGTATTTGGATATTATGAGAAACCCCGCATCATACTGCTTGATGACCACATCTTTGACTTTCAACATCCACTCGGGTCAGACACGTCTCAGCCTCTATTTGACTGGCTTTATATCAGGGTAGAGGGGCAACTCATGCTCGACCAAATCAGTTTCCAGACCAGGCATGTCCTCATACGACCAGGCAAAAATGTCTTGGTATGACCGAAGAAAGTTGATCATGCTTTTTCTTGGGGAGCTCCTCGAAGGGGACATCCTTGTCCAGACTCGTGATCCCTACCTCTTCTTGTATTTCTACAGGGAAGGGGTCGATTTCACGTGGGGCGGGCATTTTGATTAAGGCATCCTTTCGTGGGACATTTTTTGAAATTTTAAATGAAAATATTTTTAGATTTTAGATTTTTTCAATGTTTTTGGGATTGTGTTTTTTTCATGTTTTTGAGATTTTGTATTTTTTCCATATTTTTGAGAATTTTGTTTTCTTCGGAGACGGACCCTTGGTAAGGCAGGTGCTATATACAGAAGGTATTGTTTGCCAAGGGCTTCTCTCACTTTTTATAGGTTATTTTTTTTAGGAAACGAGTGCCAAATGTTAGGCCACTCCCCGCTTCCAGGGTTTGGGGCAAAGATTCCCAGTTGCATAGCTGAGGGGCCGCATCTTTACCTGTTGGGATGGAGGGTGTTGACTGATATGGCTCATTGGAGTTAGCCTCCATCATATTAATCCCCATTTCATCTGAGATCACGTCCTCAAACGATAACTCAGTTTTGTGGTGATTCACCACAGGGGGGGTTTGTTCAGGTACCGATCGTCGTTCCTCGAAAAGGGACAATGCGACCAAATCTATCTCCAAGCTAGGAAGGGAGATCTGGGGATTGGTGGGATGGATTGGGGCTGTGGGTTTGTGTGGGGTCAAATGGGTGACTCCATTCCGGTCGATCTTGACGACCCCTGCACTGACAAAGAAATCCCTGATGTGCGGCCTAGGGCGAGGTTTCTCTTCTATGTTGATTCCTCGAGCTCTTGCTGCTGTGGTGACCCTGGCCTTCTCTTTGGCCTCTCCGACCTCTTCCTCTGTGGGCTTGTATCCTAGCCCGAATCTTACCTTGTGTCCCTTAGCCACAACTGGCTCTCTTCTGCCTTGTAATCTGAGCCCAAGTCCTCGGCCTTTCTGGTAGCCCCATCTTTGGAGCATTGCCACCGCTGCTACCATACCGCCTCCCGTCTTAGGCATGATGCCCTCAATGGGTTCTGAGAGTGTCGCTGATACCTCATATTCGAAACTGTGAAGGTCAACATCCTCGGCGGTGTGCGGTATATCTAATATATTAGGTCTTTTGATGCTATTGGCGGCCTTTTCTTTCTCACTGTGCCCCTCCCCGATGATTGTAACGATCTTATGTCCAGACACAAACTTAAGTTTTTGGTGCAAGGTGGAAGGTATAGCTCCGACCTCGTGCAGCCATGGGCGCCCCAATAATAGATTAAATGAGGATTTGATATCCATGACTTGAAATAAGATGTAAAAGGTCATTGGCCCTATCAACAGCTCAAGATCAACTTCTCCCATTATTTCTCTTCTGGTATTGTCAAACCCTCTAGCGCTGGTTCTGGTGGGCCTTAACATGCACGGATCAACCACGATCTTGGTGGCGGTTCTTAACGGGCATATTTTCAATGCAAACCCATTATCAATTAGTACCAAGGGGATTACCATGTTTCCAAACTCGACTGTTATATTTAAAGACTTCGAGTGGCTACCCCCTTCTTCCGGCAAGTCAGCATCAGAAAATGAAATGACATTTGGAGCCATCACTTGACCAATTATCTGTCTGACTTCATTTGGGCTAACTTGGAGTGATACATGCGCATTTTTTAACGCTCCCATTAATGCTTGGAAATGGAGTGGGGGCGTCATCAACAGATCCCATACAGTGATATGGGTAGGCATTCTTCTTAGCTGAGTCTCTCGTATATGTTCTCGACTCATTTTTTCAAAAGGGTTCACATCACTGTCTTTCTTCCCCTCTGGTTGGGCCTATGGTCCGCCAGGCGCCTCTTCTCATTCAATATCATTCGACACGTGACAAAGTCCACGCTTCTCCATTCTACTTGTCGGTGTTGACATCTGTTTGTTCATAGCTTAGCGGGACCTGATGAGGATCATATGTGGGTTCCGAGAGCTGGAAAGGTATGGCTGCCGGTACTGGAGGCACTTGTGCTATCGGCTTAAGAGGTGAGGGCAATACTTGATTCACCTCGATGGCAGTGTGTTGGGTGGAAAGATTGGGCCAAATGGGGGTGGCGAAGCTTGAGGGTGGTGGCATTGGAGGGAAGGAGGTAAAAGTAGGCTATTGATAGTTGGTGGGTGCTAGCGGCAGATGGGGGGTCTGATGGGCCGTTAGGTAATTGATCGGGGTGGTGGAGTTTGCCGGTGGTTGAACTGGGGGTGATGGAGTGGGCGCAGGCCATTGATAATTGATCGGTGCGAGCGTTGGATTGGGGGCCTGGTGGCTTAAAGGGTAATCGGTGGGGGTTGTGGTGTATGGTGGTAGTTGAAATGGGGCGCGATAATCGATGCTTGGCGGGATTGGGGGGTTATGGTGTATGATTGGTATGCATTGATATTTACATAATTGATGGGTGTGATGGATGGAAAGTATGCCCGGAGATCCAAGGGTTCAAATTGCGGGGTTGGGTTGGAGAAATATTCAGAGAAATTTAGGGGTTCAATTACCCCAACATTCATTGGCAATGGTGCTACATAATTCTCCCGACCACTGATATAATCGGATGGGTCAAATTCACACTCCTCATCTTCTATCATTCCGACGGTGGGTCTGGGACCTGCTCCTCCGGTGGGATGTGGGGGTAGTGGCACTTGGTGAATCTTAGCATGCTGGGAGGATGCAGGGGGAATGATTTTTTCAGCATTGATCAAATCTTGGATGGCGTGCTTCAATGGGAAGCAATGACAAGAGGTGACCCGGAGAAAATTAGGTATTTGGGTCATAGTTCCTTGGGATCGGGTGAGGAGGAGGTTGTGGTTGGCGGATAGCCACTAATCCCTTTTCTACTAACAGGGGCAAAAGTAAACTCAATGATTGCCTCAGAGGTGTGAAAACTTGATCATAGCGGGCTCTCCTCTGCTCTAGAGTCATTTGCATTCCTTGCCCATTCCCCATTTTCTGCATCTGCTCTGGCCTAACTAGTGCTAGTGGGGCTGCCTGAAATTGAAACGGGGTAGTATTGTTATTGGGCCTGGTATTGGCAATGTTCTGGACATCGGCCCTAGTTCTTTTTATCATTTCTTTTCTCTGAAAATCTCCTAACCCCACTGGGTCCGCTCGGCATATTCTTATTCAGACGCCCCTCCCTGATGGCGTCCTCACATTGGTTAGCATTTCTCACCAGATCAGCAAAGCTGGTCTGCTATTGATATACCAGAAAGTACGAGATCACTGGCAGAGTGTTCTTTAAAATCATCTCTATCTGTTCATCATTAGGTATTCTGTTCCTGACCTGAGCTGCCAGTGCTCTCCATCGCCCCAATTAGTCGCTGAAGGCCTCGTTCTAGTTCTGCTTTAAACGGGCCAAGTCAGACTTATGCGGCTTGATGTCTATATTGTAGACATACTGTTCTTGAAAGAGATGCGTCAAGTCCCTCCACGTTTTTATCATAGACGGTTTTAAAGATGTGAACCATCTCAAAGCCGGACCGGTTAGACTCTTTTGAAAGACTTTTACTAGCAGTCTTTCGTCCTCCCCGTATTGGCACATGTCCCCACAGTAGGACTTCAAGTACGCGATAGGATTGCCGATGCCATTATATTTGTCGAAGGCTGGCATTTTTAATTTGGGGGGGAGGGGGACCTCAGCGAACAGACATAAGTCTGTGAAGTCCGTGGCGTAGATTTCAGCACCACCCATTTTCATTAACTGCTTTTGTATTTTGTATAATTGTTCTTTCAGCTGTTCCGACTCTTTTGATACAGGGGTCGCTTTCTCGGCTATCCGTTGGACCTCACTCTGGGCCACCAGGGGATGAACAATTATGGGAGGAGGGTTGAGGCTGGTCAAAGCCCCAGCATAGGCCCCGCTATTCCTAATCTCATCCTCTTCATACTGCTGGTCGACATATTGTGCAGTGAGGGTGGGATTCTCATGTTGTTGTTGCATGGGTTGGATGGGAATGACATAAGTAGGGGTTAGGTGAGCCCATTGGGGATGAGGAAAGATTTGCTGGGTGATGGGGTATTGGTTTTAAGGTGGGGCCTGATGGGGCCATTAGGTATGGGGGAAGGTTTGGAGATGGCCTTGGAGTGTGGGGCCATGAGAGAATTGGGTTTGAGGTATGGCATGGGTTTGACCCGACTGTGAAGGTTGGGTTAAATGTTGGGGGTATTGTGGAAGGTATGAGTGTGGGGTTTGAGTTTGGGCCATGAACCCTTGGCCATTTTGGGCCACAAGCCATTGATAGGTTTGGGCCATGGACCCTTGGTAGGTTTGGGTCATGGGCCCTTGGTGGGTGTGGGCTAGTGGGACTGGGTAGGTATGGGCCAAGGGCCCTTGAGGGGTTTGGCCCAATGGGCCTTGATGGGTCTTGGCCATGGGCCCTTGGTGGGTTTGGGCCAATGGCCCTTGGTAGGTTTGGGTCATGGGCCCTTAGTGGGTCTGGCCCAGTGGGCCTTGATAGGTTTGGGCCATGGGCCATTGGTGGGTCTGGGCCATGGGCCCTGGGTAGGCTTGGGTGGTGGGGTATTGGGTCATGGGGTCCTGGGATATGTGGAAAAAGGGGGTTTGGGCCAATGGGCCTTGGGGTATGTGGGAGTTTGGAGATTGGGCCATGGGGCCTTGGGGTAAGTGGGTAATGGGGGTTTGGGTGGTGTGGATTATGAGGGGTTGATGGGGGTCATGGGAGAGTGAGGCAAGAAAATTGGCTAGCGTATGGGATGGGTTCATGGGCATGGGGTGTGGAGGAGAGGGGGTGTTTTGAGAAGCCTTTCACATGGAGAAAGGGTTGGATGGAGATGGGGGATTTAAGGAGTGATGGGGTATAGATGGGATGGAGGTGGTGGAAAAGTTGGGCATGACCCCGGCATAATCGGGCATGACCACGGTAGGTGGGGGGGTATGGGGTGGATGAGGGGATGTATTGGGTATGTTTTGGGATGATGGGGGGCATGGTGAGGAGGGATGAGGAAAGTTGGGCATGGCCCCGATAAAAATGACCCGGATGGATGGGAGATTTTGCGGGGGGTTAGATAGGGTGGAAGTGGTGTATATGAATGTGGGTGGATCGGATTTATAGGGGGGTGATGGGAATTGGGGCATGGATGTGGATTGGAAAAATGGGTTTGGGTTTTGTATGGATGTGGATGGGAGATGAGTTGGACTTGGCATGGGCATGGCTTGGGCAAAAGATGGAGAATGGGGGGTTGGATTTTGGATATTTTGGGGGGTCGTGGTTGGGAAAATGGGGGTGCCAAATGGGCCGGTAACGGTAAAGGGGGGTTGGGTGAGGGAAATGGTGGAAAAACTTCTCCCGAATGTGGTGGGGATGAGTCGGGATCGGCGTAAGCCGGGTCCACTACCCAAGACATTCTTTGGGAGTGGGTCGGGTAAGGGTGCATTGGATAAGGCCCAAAGATCCTCCTCCTTCTTCCCCTACGGGACGGCGGAGGGCAAGATGATGCCATTGTGACGGCACCACAAACTATCTATTTCTTTTTGGGTTTTGATTATATATGTTTTTTTTCTTTTTCTTTTTTAAATTTTTTGAAAAAAGTTTTTGAAAAATAAAGGTTCCGAGGCCTTGAAATTCCCTTTTCGGGTGGCTCTCGTACCTTAATTCAAGACTCGCGACGATGATTCCGATGCACTTCGGAAGAATCGAAGGAGAACTTTCGATCTATTGAAGGCACGAAAATCAAGGCAAACAACCGGATCCCTCAGAATGAGCCAAAAAGAAGTTGCCCTCTTTTGATCGGCGGAGGCGTATTGGGTGTCAGAGATGGCGGGGCTTAAACAAGGCACTAAGCACACTGATCGGGGGACTCGAGAGGTGAAGAAGGCCATAGATTCGGGCTGAAGTGCTGTTTAAACAGACTTGGCGTAACTAATACCTGCGCCCAGGTTGCAGGGCACTATTTTTACACTAGCGCAACTATTAGTTACGCCAAGGTAAAAAGAGTGGATTTTAAAGCTGGTGCGACTATTAGTTGCACCAGTTATAATTTCTAATTTTTTTCACTGGCGCAACTAATACATGCGCTAGGCAAAAGTTGCTGCCCTAGAATATTTGACAACAACTACCAACACCCGAAATGAGTCTCTTTTTTGATTTTTTGTGGAAACTAGGCTTCCGGGAACTGAGCTATTTTTTGGTGATCGATTCTCTCCTCACCGCACCTAAAGGGTAGTCCGGTATAACTCGCTAGTACGCTCCCCAAGGGTTTTAAGCTTCGGAATGGGAACCCACCCTATATACCTCCGGCGCGAGTGCCTTCTCAAATACTAGGTGGGCTGGGACTTTTCTGGATCATCACCACTAGGGGTTGCCGCAATACTAAGACCCGAGTGGTTGTGTGTTTGCCTAATCCCCAACCCCTTTAAAATTAACCCCGTAAAAGCAAGTTAATTAAGCTTCCTAACTTGGTTCAATTTTAATTTTTTCAAAGATTTTCTCTTTTTTTTTTGGAAGTTTTCTTTAGTTCAAAGACTGGGGGTGATTATCCCGTGCCGCCACTACGGGCCGACGTCCACTGATGGAATATGAGTGCACAAGTAGGCCCGCCAATTGGCTAAGGCACTTTAAATGACGAAAATTTAAAGGAATTGAAAGACAAAGCTCAAGTAGGCCCGCCAATTGGCTAAGGCACTAAAATGACGGAAAAGTAAGGAATTTTAAAAGACAAAGCGCATGTAGGCCCGCCAATCGGCTAAGGCTCGTAAATGACGAAAAAGTAGGGGTAAGTAAAATGACTTAATCGGAGGGGTGAGTAAAAAAATAGCAAAAATAAACTAAAAAAATAGCAATAACATGTTAGTAAAAATAAAAAAAATAAGGCCAAGTTCAAGGGGAAGCTCTACAAGCTAGTCCACAGCAGAGTCGCCATCTGTGCAATCGTGGGAATCGAGATGATCCCGTCGCGACGATGCGCTCTCTAACGAAAAAAAATATAGAGTCGCCACCCGGAGCTTTCGGTGTCCCGAGATACCTAGTTCATTTTTATGAGCACCGAAGTGCTAAAAATATGACTCTGAATCCGGTCCACACCAAAGGCTCGTGGGTAGGGGCTTCGGTTATCGATCGGGAAGGTGTTAGGCACCCGATAAACCCGCTTAATGCGGTCTCTACTAATGGCCAAAAATAAAATAAAGTAAAAGAAAAGAAAATAGCTTCCTCTTGCCCAAAAGGGCTTAGAATCCTATTTGTGCCCCTCCGTTCCTACCGAAAAGTCGACGGCGTAATGGTACAAATGGGAGGATGGAGGAAGCTAGAAAGAGATAGGAGAAGAAAGGAGAGAGCCGGAGCCCTCGGGCCCTGGTAGCACCGTAGAGGAGCCTTGCTTGACTTGCTTTTGATGAGCTTTTGGAGGCTTGAATGGTGAAAAAAGGGGTTCTAACCACTAAGGCCTACTAGCTAAGAGATGGAGAAGAGAGGCTAGGGGATCACACACACCTAGGCTAAGGGTTTTGGGTGTAAGAGCAAGCTTGGGAAGGGTTTTTGAATTCTGGATTTTAGGTGAAAATAGTGCACCAAAGGGAGGAAGAACTTCTCACTTGGAGCTCTTTCTCTCTTAAGCAAAATTCTCAACCCTTAAGCAAGAGGGGTGGCTCTCTATTTATAGAGAAAGGGAGGATTAGTGAGGAGTTAAAGTCCTAATTGGATTTGCAATTAGGTAATGGGCAATCTAAGGTTTCCTAGGGTTTTTGGAGCCTTGAAATGTATGGGAAGGTCCTCCAATGGTGGATGATGGGGTGAGGCCTTAAGCCACTTGAAGGGGTGCAAATAGGATTTAAAAGGGTGCAACAGAACTAGCAAAACACACCCCAAAGGTCGAGGTGGTCAACAAGTCAAACCCCAGTCACAAATTTCAGGGCAAAATCCAACAGTCACTGTTCATATTCCTGGCGCAACTATTAGTTGCGCCAGGCAAATGTACAGTAAAATAGTAATGCATAGTGCTGGAAGTCAGCTCGTGAGGATGGGACCCACTTTTGAGTCTGGTGCAACTATTAGTTGCGTTAGGCTTAAAATGAGGAAAAATTGGCCTGGCGCAACTATTAGTTGAGCAAGGAAAAGTTTATTACTGGTGCAACTATTAGTTGCTCCAAGTCCCTAGGGGGCCCACATGACTTTACATTCATTCCCTTCGAGCTTGATTTGTCATATCTTTTGGCGTATACCTCCGATTGGGGTGATCCTTGGACCGTTGGAAAGCTGACGATCTCTACTCCTCAATGGTATGAGACTCAATCGTAGTAGAGGGCTGTAGCCAATTCCGGTGTACCACTCTTCACCCATAGCCTGATAAGGTTAGGTGTAGGGTTCAAAATGGGTTCTAAGGGTCGGGATTGGTTTTTAAAGGTTCGGGATAGGTTTTTAAGGGATCTAGGGTGATTCCTAAGGGTTCCATACAAGCCATCAAAAGCTTAGAATTGTACCTCTCTCAAAAGGTGTTTCGATCGGGCCTTGGGCCAAATTTTGGTGTCTACACGATCGATCAAAATGAAATTTGATCGATTTGGAAATCGATCGGTCGAATTTGTCTGAGCTTGTTGACACTACCTTGGTATTTTGGCCATAACATTTTATTTTGAACTCCGATTGACATGATTCTTAAGGCGTTGGAAAGAGGACAACGACCTCTACTACTTTTGTGAATTAAAAAACTCGTGAATCAACTATTTTAAAGGTCACAATTTTATAAAAACTTTGGTCAAATTTTGAGTTAGCACGAACTTGCCCATTTCCACTTCGGTTTTGAGAAATTATATAAACGTATCAAATGTATAATGTATAATGTAGAATCAGTTATTAATATATCATCATATGTATAATATAGATTGAGAACGTACAGGGGGCTGTCGATAAGGACTTTGGTGTCACTTTGTACGACTCCGAACTTAAGGTAGGAAAACTCCGTAACATATGCATTTGATTACATTTAGTATGGATTTTGTGATGTGATAGAAATATATATGATTTGTGAAATTTGTCAGTTATTTAGCATGAATATCTTTCATGATTTTAAATGTGAAGAGTGTGTGAGTATGTATACTTAAAACTCATGTATATGTGAAAAGAAAATCGACTATGTGCGTGCGTGAGATAAGAAAGATGTGAATAAATGATGTGAAAGCTTTGAAACTTCAAACCTACTTATAAATTACCACTTTTCATGGTGATTACCTATAATTTAATTGTGCACTTTGATTTAAGGTTATGTCTGATACCCAACTGACACGACACGATATTCGTGACCGACACAGCGGGATATCCGTGACCGATAGGGCGGGATATTCGTACAATTATACTCTGGTACAATAGGATATTCGTTCTTTAATTTTCAATCAGTGAAAATACTTCCTTCAGCACAAGTCACCTAATTCGAAGGGACTTAGGCATCATACAAAGGGTTCATATGAACGGCGATGGTGGGTATTCCCATCAGGGCTCGAAGCTATATTGCTCGAGGGACTATTTAAGTGATCAATTTAAGTTCTTCTTTTGTTAGGAGAATAAGTTTTGGAAATAAGTTTTGAAAATCATATGTTAGACTTCGAAAATTCGTATTTGATATTAGTTTTACCTCAAGTCAATTTTCCTTTAAATTGTGAATCTTTATGTGAAAAGCATATTCTATTTTGTCATAAGATATTTGTGTGATGTGATAATATGCATGCTATCAATATTTCTCTACTGAGCTTAGATGTGGCTCATCCCTCGACTATACGTCACAGGTACAAGAGTGGATCAGGAGCCGACTTTGGAGAAAGGCTTAGGATCTCCCGTTTGGGAAATTCTACCTTAGGTGAGGATTTGGACTGGTTGTGTTTTGGATTTGTATGGTGGCTTTTTGGGATCTCTTGGATTTAGGACTTGATATGTCTGGGGATTAAATACATTGTAAGATTTATTTTATAAGTATGCTTTGGAAGCCACTGTGTTGGTGATGGTCGACCATCATCAGTGGTTTTCCTTTGGGCCCTTTTTATTTAATGGTTATGTATGGAAGAAATCTTTTTGTTGTCATATATATATTTGCTTTGACTTTACTTTCTATAGGTATACCAAGTATTTCTGTATTCGGATTATGAAGTGTGATTCGACGGTCCAATTTTCCTTGAATTTAGGATATAAGGAAGAAAAATAAATATTGTAGGGAATTGTGGAATCGGGGAAAATCGGGCTGTCATATTTAAATTCATAGTTTTAGATATTTTATGTTTCCTTATTTGCTAGGGACTGGCAGAACGTAAGTTTGGGAGTGTGATCAGTCACATAATTTATCATTTTATCACCCTTAACTTAGTGATGCTAGGACTTAGTTTGCTACTAACAGGTTAACGATATTTAGATATTAAGGAAAAATAGCAAAATAGAGCTAAAGTGTTAATCTTTGTCAAAATGAACTCAAAAAGCTGTAAAAAGACGATTAAACAAAAAGAAAACAATTCATCGTTGCTGAAAGTCAAGAAATCGAAATTTACGATTGTGGGCTAAAGCTGAAGACGAAAGAAAGAGAAAACTAAGAAATCGTATGAAATGATTCTTTAAAAAAATGATTCTTTAGAAAGCGACAAAAGAGTAGAAAAGTAATACAAGAAAATCAATCGTTCGTTCTAGGAAATCGTTCAATAAGAAAGCTGTGTGAAAATGAGAAATCGTGATTTACGATTTTCCTGAAAAAGAACAATCAGAATTTATGATTGTATAAAAGAGAAGCTTTTCCTCTGCTATATCTGCTGCCGCTGATCACGTGAGTGAAGACTATCACCATCATGCACTGAATTAGAAGTTCTTTGAGATTAGAAGTTTGGTGAATCACAGATCTGAGAAGATTGATGAAGATATATTTCGAAGATCTTTGCTATTGTTATCAAGAACACTGTAGAAGCACATCTATGGTTTGAAAGCAAGGAAGAATAAAACTAGGAATTAGAGTTATATTAGGATACTTTTACTTTAGTAGTTTCTTTTATTAGCATTAGAAGTCTTTGTAAACTGACTCCTTATGAGCTATAAATAAGATTGCCCAGTATAGGAATAAACTATCGAAGAATTTCACAGCATCAATTGACAACTGAGGTCTGTGTTTTCTCCCAGTCAAAATAGTTTAGGATTTACAAAGTAACATCATTCACAGTTCTCTGAGGTCTTGCTTGACAACCAAGGCTGAGGAAGCTGAAGGATCGACCCCATGGATGGTTCTACTTTTACTTTCTAGTTTAGATTTTATTTGCTTTATTTACTGCTTTGTAAACATCTTTAAGTTTTAATTTGAATTGACGACTCAGATTGGAATTTGTAGATTAGTGTAACGGTTTTTACTTTTTCATCTTCAATTTTTTAGAATTTGATTAATACCCAGATTTTAGGAGATCATTGATTAGATTAAATCAGTGTTAAAGAATTTTAATTTTTGATTGACGCCTAAATTCTAGAAGACTGTAATACGGTGTAACGGTACTATTTATTTTTATAAATATCTGATGGCTGAAGATTGGGATTGATGACCTCAATCTGAAGGAGGATTAGAATTTATTTTATGCACTTTAGATTAATAAACCATTCTTTATTCATATTTCTTAAGTAGTTTAGAACCTTAAAAGATAAATATAAATTTTGAAATAGAAATAGAAATAAAGATAAGATAAATACTTCTTCGTGGGAACGATCCTATACTAGCTCTACAATTTCCATTGTGTGCTTGCAATAGGTTAAGAGTTAATTAGATACACACATAAGTAGCCGATCACCCCTGTTCGCCTTTGATCCTCTCTGCGTTCACGATCTAGGTGGGCTTCTAGCTAGGCGAGTGAGGGAGGTTTTGTTGCCAGACCTTCTTCTAGGAGGCTTCCGCCTACTCCTCAGGCTTCAATTGAGGCTTCAGTGGATCAGACTCTTGGTCCACGAGTCGATGAGACTGGAGAGAGTGGTGAACGTCCTTCGCGGAGGCAGCGGAGAGAGTAGGGTTGTATATTTCTTTTTTGTTCCATCCTTCTTTTATTGTATATACAGGGGGTATGCCCCGGTGACTGATGTAAATTTTTTGAAACATATATATAGAGTTGATTTTATTTCTTTTAGGTGTACCTTCTTTTTTCTTTTGAGACTTTGCTTTACCTCCTATACTATAGTTGCTTGCTCAAATGTCATCATCTGTGACTGGGACTTGGATGCCACTTGAGCTGGCCTCGTATTAGTAATTTTATTTTGCCCCTTGCTGATTGTCAAGGGGGGTGGTATTTTAAACCGGAGTTTGGTAACAACTGGAAATATTTTTGTATTATTTTTTTATTCTACTTTTCATTGTGACAAAAAGAAAAACAAAGGAACTGGGAAAACAATACAATGAAATAAGAATCTAAGATGGTAAAAGAAATGCCCCAGTATAGGAGCATGATAGAATAGGCAGTACGATGTCTTTGACAGTCTTCCTCGAGTGATGCCCCAGTATAGGAGCATGATAGAATAGGTAGCATCCAACTTCGGACTAGCAAGGGCCTTGATGTGATTCCTTTTCCGAATAAAAATGCCCCCGGTGTCAAGGTGCGATGAAGCTTTTCGGGGTTTTGTGAACACTTGGGTTTATGATGAGTTATGCGTCAGTTTGGTGAGTTAATTTCAAAGAAAATTCTCTGATGATGTCTTGCCGCACTGGAAGGGGACGTTTGGTTATATCAGTCGTATATCAAGTTTTACCTTTGAGAGTGGCCATCATATCCCGTAGTCTTGGTAGGGGGATGAGAAGTAGGTAGTGGGGTGATTGCATCAGTCATCATTCATGAGTTTTCGATTTATTTATAAAAATATCTTAAGAAAGGTTTTGACTCATCGTTCGAAAGTAAAAATAAGGGGCGAAAGAGGGGCAAGGCTTAATGATGTAGGGATAGTTTTCTACTCGACAACTCTAAAAGGGATAGGGTGGTATGTGTTGGTATGCGCTTTTTCTGGGTCCCTTTTGGTCCCCTGAAAGAGTAGCCCAATTCGGTCTAAGTGAACTCTGGCAAGGGCGGTGTTTTTAGGGGTAATTAAGTATTGAAAATAAAGAGGTAAATCTCAGAAAAAATAATTGATTCGTTGCGATCGCTAGCTGCAGATATTTATCGATGCAGCAGCATATCACTGATCATGCCTTCTGGGGTGGAGATATGGGTTGTTCTCTTTACTGAATTATCGGTCGGCCGATGTCAGCAACACTGGCTCGCTGTAGTTATCAGGGATCTAATTAATTTTAATCCTATTAAGGGTCTAATTAATCGGGGAATTCTAATTCAACTAGGTCTCCTAACCTGACTAGAAGTCTAATTAACTTAAATATTTTAATCCTATTAGAAATCTAATTAATTAGGCCTCCTAATCCTACTAAGAATACAAATATGTTAATTCTATGGAAATTAATTAGGAATATACTAATTCTATTAAAATTTTAATTAAAGTAAATATACTAATTTTATTGAAAATCCAAAAAAAGGGGTCTTGGCCCGCTATGTTAAGAAGGATCGGCCCCGTTCTCGAGTACCCTCTGTAAGGTCCCTTGGGAAAATTAGTTGGTTAGGGTTTACTTTGAAAATAACGAATTTTGAATTTATAAATTATGGGTTTACGGATCGAAAATCGAGGGTCTAGTTTAACAATTAGAATTAAAATTCTAGAACTAGAGATAAAAATTTTAAGACTGAAATTAAGGACTGATTCTAGAAACTAGGAACTAAAACCAGAAAAACTAGAAATTTAGATTAAAACCTAAGCTCTAAGATTTAGAATTTAAGAACTAGAGGGCTAGAACCTAAATCTATAACTAAAATTAAAAAAAAGAAGAATTGGTTATAGAACCTGAGAACTAGAACCAAAAAAGGTAAGAAACAAGGATTAATGAGATTTAAAATCTAAGATCTAGAACTAAAAGATGAAGAACCTAAAGTCTAGAACTAATGATCTAGAACTAGTGCTAGAACTAGAAGAATTAAAAAGCTAGAAGGGAAGTATACCTAAGGCTAGGGCCGCAGAGTGGAATCTCGAAATCCTAAGTTTGAAAGCGAGAGACTCGAGAGAGAAAGTCTGTGTCAAAAATTGTGTTTTGAGTCGTGGTGGTGGGTCCTATTTATAGGTATTTAGCCAATTGTGTGCCCTATGGGGTGCACTCAATTGGTCGGTGAATTTCTATTATGCGTCATGCCTAGTGTGCACAATTGAATTATGCGCCTATTCTTAGGCGCACAATCACTTTGAGTCAACGACTGACTCAGTGAGCGACCGACTGATTGGCTCAGCCGGGTAGCATAGTCCTAGTCTAATTAGACTAATTACGTGCATAGTTTAGTGCACACAATCAATTAAGCGCCTGAATTCATGCGCTTAATAGGGAATTTTAGGCGGTCTAGGGAATTAGAGACTGGTTTTGCTTAGGAACCAATTATATGCTTGTGTTGAGGCGCATAATTCAATTATATGCTCTAGATAGGGTGTACAATCATGTCTTAGGCGGTTTCTAGAAGGGTACAATTTGGTTATAGTGCGTGTTATCTGGTTGCGCGCGCCTCGCACGACGCATAATCAGGGTTTAAGGCAGTCCTCAGGAAGTGAACTCCTGGTCCAAGAGGGACCAATTACGCACCAGGCATGGGGCTTGCAATCGAATTATGCGCGCTATACAGGGCACATAATTCAAGACTTTAGTGGGTTTGAGCGGGGTCTAAGCCACAGAGCTATTGTTTCAGCCTGAGTCTCAACCATGTCCTATTATTTCAGTGCATGGTCCCCGTATAGGGTTTTAAAGGTCTCTAGAGAAGGTTAGTCCTTTTTCGGAGATCATGGGCAAGGTCAAAAGTTGACCAAATAGATTTATATATTCCGAGGGGGCAAAATGGGAGTGTCTAGAGTATGTAGTGCCATAGTTGATATCTCCGTCATATTTCAGCACCATCAAAGTCTTACATTCTATGGTTAGCAAGAGTTTGTCCTCCCACCACCTTACGATGATATCTAGCAGTGTAAAGATACCAGGGATGCCCTCACAGTTTGTTTATAGTTTCCTAATAAAATTACCAGGAATGTCCTCATGATTTTCTTATACTTTTCTAGGTTTATTAACTCGTTAACTCGTCGTATTGCTCTCACTCTATCATGCTTCTTCTTTTTTTCTCTTTTGGTCTCTCACTTTTATCTCTATCTTGAAGCACATATTTTGAAAGCAGCATGCTAATGCAAGAATAGTGAGTTTTGATTGAACCTAATATCTTCATTTTTTATGTTCTAACATCTCCTCCAATGGCGGGAAAGGGGTGAGAATCAGGTGTTACCTATACTTTTAAAAGAAGTTGGATATTCCACTAGTCCTTTCGATCAAATCGCCCAAATAAGGAGGTGGGCGATGAGTTAGAAGATTTCAAAGATATGCTCGAAAATAAAAACGTACGACTAGTGAATGAGTTACGATGACTACGAGGGCAGTAAATATAAGTACCTATGTATGACTACATAACATAATGATCAAGGTGCTAAGGGTAGTATTTCCTCAAGTTCATGGCGTTCCACGGGTTAGGAAGTTCCTCTCTATCTTGGTTCCCTAGTTTGTATGTATTTTTGGGGTATGCGACTGCTATAACATATGGTCCCTCCTAATTCGGTTTTAGTTTTCCTTTTGGGTGATGATCAGTCAAATAATTTACCATTTTATCACTCTTAACTTAGTGATCCTAGACCCTAGTTTGCTACTAATGAGATGCTAATGTGCATATATTTAGAATAAATAACAGAATAGAGCCAAAGTATTAATCTTTGCCAAAATAAACTCAAAATACAGTAAGAATCATGATCGTTCGAAGACACAACTCCCATCGTAATTGAAAGCCAATTATGAATGAAATCGTAATCATGAGTGAACGCAATAGGAAAGAAGAAATCGTATTCACGACTCCTCAGAAGAAGCTCAAGACTAGTTTGAACGAATGCGCTGAGATGAGATTGAACCATAGACTGAAAAGATGCAATTGTAGTTACGATTGTATAATATTGAAGCTCTCATTGTCGGTGATCACGTGCAGATGCACCGCCATGCAGAAATAGAAGAACTTTTAAATTAGAAGCTTACTATTCTACAAATCTAAAAAGATTGGCAAAAGAATTCTAAGGATCACTGCTATTGAAATCAAGGGGAAAAGTCCTGGACTCATCTACCATCTAAAGCAAGGAAGATTAGGATTAGAAGTTTTTATTATTTTAGGAATCTTTTGTTCTTAGTAGTTTATTCTTTATAGAATTCGAATAATATAAATCGACCCCTTATGAGCTATAAATAAGAGAGCTCGGCGTAGAGAAAAACTTATCGAAGGAATTCTCAGCATCAATTGACGATTGAGGTTAGGTTTCCTGAAGATCAACTTAGAGTAGTTTAGTTTAGTGTATTTTAGATATCCAAGATTTTTCGAGAGCAATTGACGGCTGTGATCGGAGACTGGAAGATTAGAGTAGAGTATCCATAGTTTCTCAGGAGCAATTGACACCTATGACTGAGAGATGAAAGATCACTTTATTTGCTTTCTAGTTTAGATTTATTTTATTGTATTTTTATGCTTTGTAAATATATAAAAATTCTTGATTTTAATTGACGTCTAAGATTGAGAATTTGTGGATTAGTTTAACGGTTTTTATTTTCCATCTTCAATTTTCTAGTGTTTGATTGACGCCCAAACTACTGGAAGATTGTAGATTAGTATAAATCTAGATTGAAGAATTCTACTGTTTGATTGACGCCCAAATTCTAGAAGGCTTAGATATAGTGTAACGATATTTTAATTTTCTAGATATCCGAGAATTGAAGGATAGTGATTGACGACCAAAATCTGAAAGTAGGAGGATTTAGATTTATTTTTTTACATCTTAGTTTAGTAAATGTAACAATTTTTTATTCTTTAAAGATAAATAAAAGGATCTAGATTCTCGACCTTCGTTGTGCGAACGACCTTATACTAGTGCTACAATTTTCGTTGTACGCTTGCAATAGGTTAAGACTGAGTACAATTTATAGAGCTACCAAAATTTTGGCACCGTTGTCGGGGAAGCATAAAAAGTTTGAAAGCAATTACTTACCTTCCAAACCTCTTTTCTTTTATATTTTTATTTTTTTAATCGTTTCTTTACCTTTTGCAGGTTTTATTTCGGAGGAGCTAATCAAAGGTTTCAACACTTCTTCTGAGAATAGAAGCTATAAGCTCAGATTTGTTTACTCTTCCTGCTTTGTAAAATAAAAATCATATAAAATTAGAAGCACAAAAATAATTTTTTTTGTGTATGCATCACACTCAATCGAGAAATCTAGAATTTTCTGAGTGTGATCCAAAAATCGAAAGGACTCTCTTGCGTAACTTAGATTTGAGCCAATCCTTCGAAAGGGAATCCCGAACAATGGCTGATGATCGCCCTATTTAGGCACATTTTAATCTTGTCACTTTGACAACACTCTCTTGTATAGTTATACAGAAGGTTGTGTCTGGTCAAAGTTACGAGATCAAGCTCAATACACTTCAAGCTTTACCTACTTTCCGTGGGCTTGATCGAGAGGATCCCTATCAACACTTATGAGCTTTTATAGAACTTTAAAGTATGTTACAACTCTCGGCAAATAATGATGAGGCCGTTAAATTATAGTTGTTTTCCTTCTCTCTCAAGGAGTAAAAGCGTAGCTGATCTCATTGCCCGCTAGAAGTATTACCACTTGGGAAGGACTTCAGTCCAAATTTTTGGCTGAGTACTTTTCGATTGGTAAAACTAACCAAGTTCGTCAGGCAATTCATGACTTCTGACAATTGCCTGGAGAATTATTTCATGAGAGTTGAGAATGCATGAAGGATTTATTGAGAAAATGTCCTCATCATGACGTGCCAAACTGGTCTCTCGTGCAAAGTTTCTAACAAGGATTGGCCGAGACTAAGCAGTCCACGATTGATGCCGTAAGTGGAGGAGCCTTCATGGCTCAGAATAGATAACAGTCCTGAAACTTGTTTGAGAAATTAGTAGATAATTCAAAGCAGAAGCAGGCTTTACTTAGATCCGACCCGGATGTGCTTCGCCCCACCCTGCTAACAAGGGGTAGTCTCTACGATGTCAGTAAACACAAAGTAAAAAAGGAGGATTACATTGATGCTAAGGTTGCTGTGTAACCATGAGATTCATGATGATCCCGTCGCGGTGATGCGCTCGCTTGCAAAAAATATAGAGAGTCGCCACCCGAAGCTTTTGGTGTCCCGGGATACCTATATCATTTTTATGAGCACCGAAGTGCTAAATATATAACTCTGAATCCGGTCCACACCAAAGGCTCTTGGGTAGGGGCTTCGGTTATTAATCGAGAAGGTGTTAGGCACCCGATCAGCCCGCTTAACGCGGTCTCTACTAATGGCTAAAAATAAAATAAAGTAAAAAAAAAAAGAAAATAACTTCCTCTTGCCCAAAAGGGCTTAGAATCCTATTTGCGCCCCTCCGTTCCTACCGAAAATTCGACGGCGTAACGACATAAATGGAGGGGGGGGGGTGAGGAGAGCCAAAAGAGATAGGAGAAGAAAGGGGAGAGCCGGATCCCTCGGGCCCTTATAGAACCGTAGGAGAGCCTTGCATGGCTTGCTTGGATGAGCTTTTGAAGGCCTTGGATGGTAAAAAATGGGGTTCTAACTCCTAAGACTTTAAGCTAAGAGGTAGGGAAGGGAGGCTAGGGGATCACACACACCTACGCTAAGGGTTTTGGATGCAAGAACAAGCTTGAAATGAGGTTGGGAGATTCTAGAATTTGGGTGAAAAATGGTGTACAAAAGAGAGGAAGAACTTTTCACTTTGAGCTCTTTCTCTCTTAGGCAAATTTCTCAACCTTTAAACCAAGGGGTGGGGGCTCTATTTATAGGATAAGGGTGGGTTAGGAGGCTACTTAAGAGCTAAATGAGTTTAGCAATTAGGTAATCTCACATCTAAGGATTTCTATAGTTTTTGGAGCCTTGAGATGTTTGGAAGGATCCTCCAATGGTGGATGATGGGGTGAGGCCTTAAGCCACTTAAGGGTTTGCAAATAGGTAGTGAATGGGTGCAACAGAATTAGCAAAACACACTCCAAAGGTCAAGGTGGTCAACAATTCAAACCTTAATCATGATTTTTAGGGTAAAATCCCAGGGTTATTGTTCATATGCCTTGCGCAACTATTAGTTGTGCCAGACAAATATACAGTAAAGCAGTTTTAAACAGTGCCTGAAAGTTGGTTCACGAGGATGGGGTCCACAATTAATACTTGCGCCAGGCTTAAATCCAGGGAGAAGTGGCCTGGTGCAACTAATGGTTACACCAGGCAAAATTATCACTGGCGCAACTATTAGTTGCGCAAAATCCCTAGGGGGCCACTTGATTTTACCCTTATGCCCTTCGGGTTCGGTTCGTCGTATCTTTTGACATATACCTCCGATTGGGGCGATTCTTGGATCGTTGGAAAGCTGACAACCTCTACTTTTCAATGGTATAAGATTCGATCATAGTAGAGAGCCGTAGCTGATTTTGGTGTACCCCTCCTTAACCATTTGCTTGATAAGGTTAGGCTTAGGTTCAGAAAGGGTTCTAAGGGTCGAAATTGATTTATAAAGGTTCGGGTCAGGTTCTTAATGGATTTAGGATGATTCCTAAGGGTTTGGAAAGGTTACTAAGGTTTCTAGGAGGGCCTAAAGGTTCCATACATGTCATCAAAAGCTCAGAATTGCACCTCTTTCGAAAGGTGTTCTGATCGGGCCTTGGGCCAAATTTTGGTGTCTACAGATGCTCCTCTTTGGTATCTGATCACTAATGATCGAATGCCAAAGAAAAAGAGAATCCAAAGAGGCCCAAGGCATTACTGACGGGTCCGCTGTATTCAGAACAAACTTCAAACATTAAACGAGTAACACGACGAGAAAACGAAAGCCCTGGATATCAGGCTAAACATTCGTTTCTCGAGGTAATCGGTTCCCAAGGACTTAACGACATTACTGGGCATAACCGAGGTAGAATGAGTTGTGAACTCCCTATAGTCAGGAAAGACATTCGCTTCTCGAGATGATTTTGAAGGTGCTTGATGTTTAAAATTCATTTTGAATGCAATAGCTTCGTGAGTAAGAGGGGTGATCGACCCACATTTAAAGATAGGCGCGAAGTAAACACACGCAAGGCTCCATAGTTTGCGTCCAATCCTACGAGGAATTTGATGGCCCCATCAGACTATTCGCGGGTGCGCCTAATGAAAGCTGGGTTCGAGGTCTTTAGGCAAACCCATCGATCCCAAAGTTTATTTAGCATGACTGCCTGAGCGAAGTAAATAGATGTCACAATGCTTTTTGAGAGTACATGCCATTTTTTGAAAATGTGCCCTGGATCAACATGACCTAGAGCATTCAGCTTCAACTTCCTTGAACAGATCCAACCAAACATTGGGTGTCTCCCAAAAAGAGGCATCCAATCCTGGCTTCCGCCGATAATGATCATAAATATCAATAAACTATGTATAACATTAGGGGCAATAAGCAACAACAAAGGCGATGGAAGCCCTGACCCGGACCCACCCGGGTATAATTTACGGGGACAAACAACTATCTACGGATACCTAGACGCATGACATATACTTTACAAGGATACTGTTGCCCATACAAGTTTTAAGCCTGTAGAAAATAAAAAGGAAAATGATCCCTTATGAATGCATGGTTGCACATAGTTTGATTGACACATAATCTCATTCTCAACAGGTTGGTCTCAACCAACGATTGACCTTTTCCAATGGAGAATTTGAAGATTAAGACACTTAAGTTCACATGAATCCAAAATAGAGCGCTCATCGCAAAGATTTAGTAGTGGAGTTGACTCGATTGAAACATTGACTGTTTGACCGGGACTGACACCGTTGCTTCTACCTTAAAGCAGGATCCAAAGATCTGAGGTGAACCCTAGACTCGGGACTTTAATATGGTACAACTATATTGCTGATAAAATATTGACATTTTACCGCATTGAAAACATGCAAGTGTGCGTCACTGTGGGGAATACAAATCTGTTTTTGATTTTTCTATCATTTTGTGCGATTTTTTGAAATTTTCAATTGTTATTTTATGTAATTTTTTGGAGTTTATTGTTTTATGTGATTTTTTGGAATTTTGAAACTATTATTTTATGTGGATTTTTCTTGTGAATACTTCCTGCTTCTTTGTGGGGATTTTTTTGGATTCTTTTTTTTATATTTTCCTGTGTAGGATCGGGATACTCGCTGATCTTGGTCCACTTTTATTCTAGCATGGCTCTCTTGACAAGTCGAAGGATGATTGAAATGCTGCCTTGGAGTGCGTGCATCTGTCGGGGCGACAGAACAAACAAAAAGAGTGGGGGAACCGGTCTTCTCATCTGGCCCATACCAGGCCCAAGACCCGACCTAAGTGGCTGGCGTAACTAATAGTTGTGCCAGGCCACTAGGGGCCTCAAAATAGCCTGGCACAACTAGTAGTTGCGCCGAGCAAGAGGTGGGCACAATTTTGCCTGGTGCAACTATTAGTTGCGCCAGTATTGGCTGGGGGGAATTTAAACAGCCCGAGTTCGGGCTGGGGGCTTTATTTTGAATTTTTCTCCCCCCTCCTTTATCTTTGAAATCGAAAACCAACTCCTCCTAGGATTCCTTTACATTGCCTCTACGCGTGCCGCATCGCCGTCGCTTTACTTGTGTGGATTGATCGTCGCCATGCGCTAGATCAAAGACCCCTTTTCACTCTAAAGGTAACTACTAAAACTCATTTTCTTTAATTTTTCTTGCTTTTTCTTATAGATATGATCATGATCTTGTATTCTTTGATGAGTAATGGTTTATTTTTATGGTGTGTATGTTTATTTGATGAAATGTGGATGATTCTTTATGAGCAATGCCCTATTTAATTATTTTATGGATTTATTGGTGCCTATATATATTATTTTTTTTGTTGTTTTTATTTGTGTATATGGAATGATTTCTTTTCGTTGCTTTTTGTTTGTGTTTTTTCTTGTTTTTATTTTGCATATAAAGCAATGGATTTTGGGTTATTATTTTTGTGAATATTGATTTAGGAAAAAGATTTTTTTTTTTATTATTAGAAAAAGAAATGATTTTTTACTTTCTATTTTTTTAAAGTTAAGGAAAATGATGATTTTTTTTTTTGCATATATTTTTGAAAACCAACTAAGGAAAAAGGCTTATTTTATTATTATTATTTTTTATAAAACATAAGGACTTTTTCTCTATTTTTTTGTTTTAAAAGAAAGACCTAAAACAGACTTCTCTCTTTTTTTTTTTTTTTTTTTTTTTTTATTAGAATAACGCAAAGGATTTTTTTTATGATGATATTTTGTAAGCAAAGTAAAGGGTTTTTCTGTTTTTGTTTTTAATAAAGCAAAGATTTTTTTTTTTATGATTTTTGTAAGCAAAGTAAAGGTTTTTTTTTTGTTTTTGTTTTTAATAAAACAAGGATTTTTCTGGTTTTGGTTTTTTACTTTTTATTTTAACAAACAACGTAAAGGATTAATTTTTTTTTTTTTGTGAATAAGGTAATGGAAAGAAAAAAAAAAAATAAAATTTTGTTTTCGGTTTTTTTGTTTTTCAGGAACACGAAGAAATGGCTTATCTTTTTTTTTTGGGACCTAAGGAGAAGAGAAAGATTTTTTTGTTTACAAGCGTGATGATGATTTCTTTCTCCCTTTTTTGCTTTTATTTTTCCTAGACATAAAGGGAGGATTTTTTTTTTTGTAAGAGAGAAGGGCCCTTTTTTATTATTTCTTTAGAAACATAAATGGCTTTATTTGATTCGAAATTACTTTATTTTCGAATACAAGAAGGGAAAATTTTATTTATTTTTGTCATTTTCAGAAGGAAAGATTTTTTTGCATTTTCAACCTAAAAGGGATTTCTCTTTTTTTTGTTTGGGCATGTGTATCTCTTATTTATGAAAATATGTGAAAGAAAGGGGAAGGGTGAGCATACTTACCTCCTATTTGTAGCATAGAATATCATGGCTCTTTATCATTGATCTGCTCTGACGTGATTGCTTTTTGTTGCCCCAGAATGTCGGGTGAGCATATTCCTGAGGAGGGCCACGAGGAGGGGCCCGAGATTGTATACGGCTCGCAGGGGAACAGTTCATTTGGGTAGAGTAGAGGGTGGGCCCATGGCTCGAGATGCAAGGCGAGGCTGCCCGAGTCGGCCTCCTTCACCGACAACATACCCACATTTCTAATTTTGGGATAGCGGGCGAGGTAAAAGAGAGGTTCAATTTATTTTTATTATGCAGTTTTTTGCTTTGCCTTTGGTCTGATGCACATTTTCTTGGGTGCAGGACTTGCCCAACATTGTATTCCATGGTAGGTGGCTCGACTTCCATGAGTTCTACCTTTATGTCCCTCCCGTGGTGAAGGTCTTGCTAGCACAGGTGGGCTTCGGAGAATTTCTATCTTGCCCTGCCATGAGGGCCGACGCTGCTTATCTAAAAGCCCTGATTGAAAGGTTTCATCCCAAGACAATGATCTTTCACATACCGTATGCAGAGATGACTTTGACACCCGTCGATTGGGCCATGATTACCGGCATCAGGATAGGGGGGATACCAATATCCGATCTCGAGGTGCCAAGTCGAGAGGACATCATTTGATTGATTGGGGCCTATCCTCCTCGCAGGCAGACACATGGCACCAAGGTCAAGATGTCTTGGCTGACCTCGCTTTACATGCCTGATGAGTTAGTGTATCTGGGTCAGCCAGACAGGGTGCTCTACATCGCGCCCGAGCAGGTGATCGTCCTAGTCCGCATCACTCTCTTGGTCCTGCTTGGTAAGACCCTTTTCACCAATGCGAGCGGTGGCCGAGTCAGCCTAGCCCTGCTAAGTGTGATGGAAAACTGGGGAAACGTCCACATGTATGATTGGGGAGGGGCAGGGTATGCATGGCTGATGTACAATTTGTCTCGGGTCACGACTGGGGATTCAAAGTCAGCTGTTGGATTCTGGGGCGCCCTGGAGGTAATTCCTTATTCCTTTGCATTTGCCATTCTTTTTTTTTAATGATCCATATACGCTACTGACCAGCTCCTGTGCAATGCCCCCCCCTTTTCAGGTATAGGGATATCATCACTTTCCCCCTGGGCACCCACTTCTTTTCTCAGAAGTGCTCACCTATCCTCTCCTCAACAACTGGAATCAGGCTTGGCGCTGCGATGTAGGTTTAAAGCACTTGGAGACGGGTCTGAGGTCCCAACTCGACTTGATGGTTCCTAAGCAGGTAAAACTCTCTTTCAACTTTGTTTGTTTTTAGTTCGGGAATCTCCTTTTACTGATGTGCTAACTGTTTGGATTCCTTTTTTTTTTACTTGGGCAGTTCCTTCCTGACCCATACCTTGCATCCCCCTTCTGGGACGAGCAGCTGTAGGTGCTTCCCGCCTATTTAACAATCGCTGCGTTGTTTTCTTCTATGGAGCATGGGCAAAATTCTATTATCTGGGGGAGCGAGTCGTGCACCAGTTCTAGGGCCATTATGCCATACATGTGGATCCTTCGACGAATGTTTGGTATCCTGTTGGCAGTATCGAGGAGCTTACCGCGGCCTTCTTCAATAATGGGCTTCCCATTCATGCTCTCCATGTGCTCGGGGACTATCATCTTTGGTACGAGTGCCTGCCATACCGATTTATCTTGCTGTGCTTTGTACCTAGCACCAATTTTCTTGCGTTCAGTGGCCCTCTCGGCCAGGTAATTCTTCTTAGCTTGGATTAGTTCCCTTTATGCTTTAGTTTGGTCCTTCATTTCTTTTAAGAGGATCTTTATTTTGTTCACAGTTTTCTCCAGGGGATGATTCAGATGGTGAAGGCGGGATGGGTGCAGCTGATATGTCAGGGGAAGATCCCTCAGGTGCCGGCCCTTCTGGTGTGGGTCCCTTGGGCGAGGGCTCTTCGGGTGGTGGTCCGTCGGGTACCTCTCATGCCAGTATCCCTAGTGGTGATCCGCCTGTGGTTTATGGGACCTTTCGGCACCTGGATGATAGCTTCCTTTCAGGCCTCTGTGCTAATGTAGATCGACAGGCACAACTTTCTGCTGAGGCGGCCCGTGTTCCTCCTCCTGAGGTGGTTCGAGGGGAAAGTCTTCTGATGGCCTAATCTCTCTCCATTTTGGTTTCCTTCTGCATATGCTTTTAAGAGTACCCTGATAATTAATGTTATGTCGTTCTGAAAGTAGGATTTCAACTCGGCCATGGAATATGCGGAGTACCATCATCATCTTGCAGAGCTTAGGGAGGTGGAGACGGTGAGTACCTTGCTGCTCTACTCCTCCCATTCATTTCATTATCATTTGTCCTTTAACTGATCCTGACTCTTGACTTTGACTGTGCCTTGCAGCATGCTCGTGCTAAGGAGTCGCGTTCTTTGCTCGGTAGGATCTCGCAGGCATGGTCTAGGGTGGGGGACATTCGGACCTTCCAGAGCTCCTCTCGTCATCGCAAGAAATCGAAGGGTGCAAGCAAGGACTAGGCTTTTAGTTTTAGCTTTGAAAACTTAGTACTCTTGGAAATTTAATTTGGATTTGTTTGTTTAGACAGTTTTTCTTGGGGTGGATGATGTGTCACTTTGGATGATATATTTTTTTTGAAAAATATTTTTAGTGCTTGATTTTATGCCATGGTTTCCTTGCCCCGTATCTATTTTTCTGCAGGACGTGTCTGCCAAATGCTCTCAGAAAGCGACTTTTTGGGTCGCATGCCTTAATGTAGGATCAATCCTGTACATAAACAAAGTAATTCCCAAACCGTTTGTGATCGGAAACATAGATATAGAAAACAAAAAGGGTGAAAGTCCCCCCAGTTAGGTCCCGAATGGTGAGGGGGATTTTAGTCCCAAGAACTATTAGTTGCGCCAGCAAATCCTGTGGATTTGTATTGGCACAACTATTAGTTGCGCCAGGCAGAAATTGGGGACAAAATGCACTGGCGCAACTAATAGTTGCGCCAGGCTTAACATGGGGAGCTGTGGGTCCTTATATACCCGAGGCAGCCCAAAACTTATCCCTTTTCAGTTTGACTTGGCCTCTTTTACCGATTCTTTTTGCTCTTGCTTTTCCAAGGCGGGTCCATCACCATACATCAATTTTTATCTTCTCAAAAGATCTTTGTACGTTTATGGGCCCGCTTTCTAACCCTCCCTTACGTGGAGGGCTTGGAGTCAATTTGCCCCCTTCCTTGGCCTTGGGGCCCAAATTTCTATCAGCCTAGTTTGGGAGCTTGAATGAGAGTGAGCTTGCCGACTTAGAGCGCCTTGGGCTATCTCGCCTTCCTTCCTTTCTAGAGTCTTCTCCACGGTGGGAATTCCTTTTCGCTGTCGCTTCATTTTGGGATGTGAATTCCCATGTATTCTATTTTGGGAAGCGGGAGCTAACCCACCAACCCTTGAGGAGCTATCCAACCTGTGTGGCCTGAAGCTTCACAGGGTCCTTGCAAGAGTCATGCCTCAGCCGGGCTACTCCTAATCCATTCACCTTACTCTCGGTTTGAAGAAACTTGTGTATGAGAAAAGTCTCATCGGGGGGACCCACAAGGTATTCGCTAAAATTCCTCAAAGAACTTTTTGGTAATGAAAGTCTCCGAAAATTGTCGGTTAGGAATATTTTCAACGTGAAAGCTCTAGCACTCGGTCTTATTTGTGAAATCCTCTTCTTTACTGGGGGGAGAGTTTCTCATTGGCATTTTACAATGTTTTGACGGAGTTGGAGGCGGGCCGATCCATGATGCATTTGGTTCTCGTCGAGCTGTATCGAGGCCTTGATTCATTTGCTTTGGGCAAGGTGGAGGGCCTTCGGGGGTGCCCCTTGCTGCTTCAGGTCTGGTTGGGTGAGCACCTCGCTATCTTGGGGCCTGTGCCCTGCTTTTATATTGCTCGAGGTGAGGCGGCTCAGTGCTTTCTGGGTAGGTGCCATTTGCTTCCACAGGGCGATGTGTCAGCTCTGAAACTTTGTTTGATCGATGCCGAGCTTACATGGAGGCTTCCTTGGTTGGACCGAACCTTCCCAATTGTTCGCTCTAGAGACCATGAGGGCATCACCCTCCTAGGATTGACTGGCAGTACCTTTTACTTCCCATTCCGAGTGTTGCATCAGTTCGGCTGCCCTCAGCAGGTGCCTTGAGAGGCCAAACCCCCCCTATGTGATTTGATCTTTTCTAGGGGAGACATAGATCGGATTGTTGCTCTTTGGAAAACACGTCAGTCGACGCTGATGTGTGATATTGAGCAGAGAGATTTGATTAGAACTTCTCCTGGGTACGAGGCCTAGCTATTGGCTGAGCGGCCTGTTGCCGATGGTCCAGATTCGACAGAGATTGTTGATACTGGAGGCCCCTGGCCAAAGAAGGAGATGGCACTCCGAGCCCGTATCGAGCTACTAGTGGACGAGAAGAGGGTCCTACAAGAACTTTTGGCACATGAAAAGGTTAGAGCAAAAACAACAGAGAGCAAGGTCCTTCGTTTGAAAGGATCACTAAGCGTCGCTTTTGGAGCCGCCGATTCTTCTCGGAAGAGGTATAAGAGCCTTCATGGTCGCTGGCTGACTGAACGGAATGTCCGGGAAGATGACCTTCATGCTGGGATTAGCAGATTGAAGCGCGAGCTGGGCCGCTAACTCCTTCCTGCACACAAAACTTTTTACACAGATCAGATACACAGAAAAAGGGGCATAAAAACCCCTTTACAGATACACACATTTTTGGTATATATACTTTCTTTATGTTTTTACTGTTTTTCGTTTATTTGTAAAAAGGAAAGCACGCTAGTCATCATACCGGCTATTTTTTGGGATGTGGTGTAAGCGGTGCATTTTGTAAATGAAAAGTAGTTTATTATATACATCTACATAGACTTTTTGGCCTTTTTGTTTTCGTGCATATATATATATATATATTTGTGTGGTGCCTTAATCACCTTGTGAAACCCCGCGTCCTCTTTTGAGCATGGTCAAACCCCCCTTTTTATTGGTTGATTCTGAAAGAGTTTCGACAGTCCTGCCAAGGTCGGAACATTCATCCCCTTGGGATTGAGTCAAACCTTTCTCCTTACCTTGAGTCATACGTTTGACAAAGCAATTTCGTGAAAACAAATCTGGTTGGGACTCGATTCGAACTTAACATGAGCGGCCCCGTCGGACAAGAGGGTACAAGAAGAGTAACAAAAGGGTTCCTCAAACATTTATTTTCTCAATAAGTTCAAACCTTTCTTTTTCAATTTTTTATCTTTTCTTTCCCCCCCCCTCCCCTTTTTTTATTTATCTCCTTTTTTACCCGTGGCGCCCTTTTGGGTTTTCATCACGTCCATAGGTTTAGCTCTCTTACCCCAAGTGCCCTTTCGGGTTTTTACCTGGTCTGCACAAGCTCGTTGTTTTTATCCGTAATGCCCTTTCGGGTTATCACCACGTTCATCTTTCTTTGAGCTTGTATTTTTATTTTATTTTATTTTTTATTCTTTTATTTTTTTCAAAAGCCATGACATAGACGTCGATTCCATCATAGACGGCTAGATGGGGTTCTGGTGTTGTCGCACAACTCAGCTTGTGTTGACTTAACAGATATTATGACTGCTCGTAAACCTAAAAGAGGGCTTTCTTCAGGGTGTAGCTTGGCCATGGGTTAGTTTAGGATTTGAACGTATGCTAGGCAAAAAAGGTTTCCTTGATGTAGCTTCAATTTTCTCAGCTTACTTTCTTCCTTGGGGGTTTTCACTGTACATGCCCCGTGATTTTTCTATATTTTTCTTATTCTTTTTGCTCCATTTAAGTCAATCTTTTTTTTAGGTTTTGCTTTTTCGATTTTTTTTTTTTTTTTTTAAAAGATTTTGATAGTAACTTTACTTCCCTTTTTGTATATGTACACACACACACAATTTTTTGGGGGAAGGGGGTTATTGAAAGAAAGGCCCAGGCTCAAATGGGGTAGCAAAGGATATCATCATTTTTAGGGATGCTTTTTGGCTACTGTGTTTGGGATGATGACCTCTTTTGGGTGGTTCTTAAGCAGTCATGTATATGTTTCACCAATACTTACCTTATCGCGATAGACTAAGAGTAGAACCGTCGGACGTATCCAGCATTGATGGGCTCAGGAAGATGATCTTCGTCCATGGTGGCGAGGCAGATGGCTTATCCCGAAAATAGTTCTCGAATGACGTAAGGTCCTTCCCAGTTCGGTTTGAACTTTCCTCTCGGATCGACATGGAGGGACGGGAAGATCTTCTTCAACACGGTGTCTCCTACCTTTAGATTTCGATAACGGACACATTTATTATAAGCGTGTGCGATTTGCCACTGGTAAACTTGAGTGTGACACAAAGCTAAGAGTCTCTTCTCATCCAATAAGTTCAACTGTTCAAAGCGTGATCTTTCTCTCTCCGCTTTGGGTAAGCCAGATTCCATGAAGATTCAGAGTGAGGGTACCTCAACCTCAACCGGTAGGACGGCCTCGATTCCATACACAAGGGAGAATGGTGTTGCCCCTGTAGCGGTACAGATCGATGTTCTATAGGCCCATAAGGCAAATGAAAGTATTTTCGCTCGAATCTCGATTAGTGACGACCATTTTCTCGAGGATGCGAACAACTGTCTTGTTCGCAGCTTCCACAACTCTATTAGTTTGAGGCCGATAAGGTGACGAGCGATGATGCTTGATCTTGTATTGCTCACAGAAGGCTCAGATACGCTTATTTACAAAATTTGTACCATTGTCCGTAATGATATCTTTGGGTACTCCAAATCGGCACACAATATTATTCTTGAGAAACTTTTCAATGTGACTGGCCGTGATGTTGGCGTATGATGCTGCTTCAACCCACTTAGTGAAGAATTCAATGGCGACGAGGATGAACTGATGCCCGTTCGATGCTTCCGGATGAATCATTCTGATGATGTCAAGGCCTCAGGTAGCAAATGGACAAGGAGTGGTCATGCAGTATAGATCAATGGCAGGAGCGTGTATTAGACTGGAGTGTTCTTGACACTTGTAGCATTTTTGAACATGTTTGTAGCAATCTGATTCCATAGTGGTCTAAAAGTATCCCTGCCATAGAATTTTCTTAGCAAGAATGTGACCGCTGATGTGGGCTCCGCATACTCCTTCGTGGATCTCCTTCATGATGTTGGTCGCTTCGCTTTCAGTAAGGCACCTGAGCAAGATATTATTGTATAACCACTTGTACAGGCAATCTCCACAAATGACATAGCCTGCTGCTAAATGTTGAATGGTTCGCCGGCCCGTCTTGGATGTATCCTCAGGGAAAGTTAAGGTCTCGAGGAAATTCTTGATATCTGAGAACCAAGGTGGCTCATTATCAGGCTTTATAGGTTCCTCAATCTGGAGGTAGAAGGCCAGCTCACTTCTCTGCTCGATCATGATCGGCTTCATCTCAGCACTGTATGAGATTTCTATCATTGACACCAAAGTTGCTAGTGCATTAGCAAAGCGATTCCTAATCCGGGGGACATATGAGAATGTCACGTCTTGGAAGCAAGCTATCAGATCCTCGAGGTGTTCATGATAAGGGATCAGTTTCTCATCCTTCGTCTTCCAATCTCCATTTGTTTGGCATATGATCAACTGTGAATCGCCAAACACTCGAAGGTGAGTTACATTCAGATAGAGAGCCGCCTGCAGACCAATGACACAAGCTTCATATTCAGCCTTGTTGTTAGTGCAAGGGAAGTTGAGCTTAATAGAGACGGGTACGTGAGATCCTTTCGGTGAAATCAAAATGGCGCCAACTCCCTGACCCTCGACATTTGCTGCCTCGTCAAAGTGCATTACCCAAGAATCTTTTGCTTCTTTTGTATCATCTTCTGTCATGAACAAGATATCTTCATCTGGGAACTCAGTTCTCAAAGGCTCATAATCTGGAAAAGGATTGTCGGCAAGATGATTGGCGACTGTCTGCCCCTTGATCGACTTTTGAGTGACGTACGTGATGTCGAACTCAGATAATAAGAGCTGCTAGCGTGCAGTCCGCCCAGTGAGAGCTGACTTCTCAAACAGGTATTTCAATGGGTCCATTCAGGCCAACAGTAGAACGGTTTGGGATAACAAGTAATGGCGGAGCCTCTGAGTAGCCCATACAAGAGCCAGGCATGCTTTCTCCAGATGAGAATAGCGCGTCTCATAATCAGTGAATTTCTTACTCAGATAGTGGATGGACTATTCTCTTCTTCCTGTCTCGTCATGCTGCCCTAAGACACATCCCATCGAGACTTCCGTTGTGGAGAGATACATCAAGAGTGGTCTCCCTGGCTTGGGTGGTACCAACACTGGTGGGTTAAGGGGGTAGCTTTTGATTTTATCGAATGTTGCCTGACAGTCATCATTCCATTCAACGGGCGAGTTCTTCCTTAGTAGCTTAAAGATCGGTGCACAGATTGGAGTTAGTTGGGCAATGAACCGACTGATATATTGTATTTTGCCCAAGAACCCTCTAACTTTTTTCTCGATAGACGGCGGTGGCATTTCAGTGATGGCTTTGACTTTGACTGGGTCGACCTTGATCCCTCTCCTGCTGATAATGAATCCTAACAATTTTCTAGACATAGCCCCAAAAGCGTACTTTTATGGATTTAGATGTAACCTGTACTTTCTCAGCCTCTCAAACAGCTTCTGAAGGTTTACCAGATGGTCGCTTCGCTTCGGTGACTTGGCTATCATATCGTCAACATACACCTCAATCTCTCGGTGCATCATGTCATGAAATAGTGCGATCATAGCTCTCTGGTATGTTGCACCAACATTCTTTAGGCCAAACGGCATGACTCGATAGCAAAAGGTTCCCCATGGAGTAATGAATGCAGCCTTCTCCTGATCGGCCTCTGCCTTCTTTATCTGATTGTACCCTAAGAATCCATCCATAAATGAAAGCATCCCGTACTTAGCAGTGGTATCGACCAAGATGTCGATGTGTGGCAGTGGGAAATCGTCCTTCGGGCTCGCCCTGTTCAAATTGCAGAAATCGATGCACATGTGAACCTTTCCATCTTTCTTCGGTATAGGCACAATATTGGCTAGCCACTGCGGGTACTTGGATACCATGAGAAACCCCGTATCATATTACTTGATGACCTCATCTTTAACTTTCAACATCCACTCGGGTCGGAGATGTCTCAGCTTCTGCTTAACCGGCTTCATATCGGGGTAGAGAGGTAACTCATGCTCGACCAAATCGGTGTCCAGACCATGCATGTCCTCGTATGACCAGACAAAAACATCTTGGTATGATCGAAGGAAGTCGATCATGCTTTTCCTTTCTTCAGGAGACAACGATATTCCGATTTTGGTTATTTTGGGAATCTCCTTAGTCCCTAAATTGATGTCTTCTGTCTCTTCGACAATGGGGGTAGGGCCATGCTCAAAGTTGGCGAATCGGTCAAGGAGCTCATTGGGGAGCTCCTCCAAAGGACAATCCTTGTCCAGACTCGTAACTCCTACCTCTTCTTATATTTCTACAGGAAAGGGGTCAATTTTACATGAGACGGGTATTTCAATTAAGGCATCCTTTTGTGAGACTTTTTCTGGAATTTTAAATGATGATATTTTTAGACTTTGGAATTTTTCAATATTTTTAGGATTTTGTATTTTTTCCATGTTTTTGAGATTTTTGTTTCTTTCGGAGATGAACCCTTGGCAAGGTGGGTTACTATATATACAAGGTATTGCCTGCTAAGGGCTTATCTCACTCTTTATATGTTATTTTTTTTTGGGAAACAGGTGGCAAACTTTAGGCCACTCCCTGCTTCCAGAGTTTGGGAAAAAGATGCCTAGTTGCGTACCTGAGGGGCCGCTCTTTTACCTGTTTGGATAAAGGGTGTTGACTGATATGGCTCATTGGAGTCAGCCTCCATCATATTGATCCCCATTTCATCTGAGATGACATCCTCAAACGTTAATATTACTTTGTGGTGATTTACCACAGGGGGCATTTGTTCAGGTACTGGCCATCGTTCCTTGAAGAGGGACAACGCAGCCAAATCTATTTCCAGGCTAGGAAGGGAGATCTGGGGATTGGTGGGATGTATAGGGGCTGTGGGTTTGTGTGGGGTCAAATGGGTTACCCCATTTCGATCGATCTTTACGACCCCAGCGCTGACAAAGGAATCCCATATGTGCGGCCTAGGTTGAGGTTTCTCTTCTATGTTGATTCCTCGAGCTCTTGCCGGTGTGGCGACCCTGGATTTTTTTTTTGCCTCTCAGACCTCTTCCTTTGTGGGTTTGTACCCCAGCCCGAATCTTACTTTCTATCCCTTAGCCACCATTGGCTCTCTTCTATCTTGTAATCTGGGCCCAAGTCCTCAGCCTTTCTGAGAGCCCCACTTTTGGAGCATAGCCACCGCTGCTACCATACCACCTCCTATTTTAGGCATGATGCCCTCAATGGGCTCCGGGAGTATCGCTGACACCTCATATTCAAAACTGTAGAGGTTGACATCCTGAGCGGTGTGCGGTATATCCAACACATGAGATTTTTCAACGCTATTGACTGCTTTTTCTTTCTTGCTGTGCCCCTCGTCAATGATTGTAATAATTTTATGTCCAAATAGGAACTTGAGTTTCTAGTGAAAAGTGGAAGGTATGGCTCCGACCTCATGCAGCCACGGGCGCCCCAATAATAGATTAAATGAAGATTTGATATCCATGACTTGAAATAAGATGGAAAAGGTCATTGGCCATATCAACAGCTCAAGATCAACTTCTCCCATTATTTCTCCCCTGGTATTGTCAAACCCTCTTGCACTGGTTCTAGTGGGCCTCAGCATGCATGGATTGAACTTGATCTTAGTAGCAGTTCTTAACATGCATATGTTCAATGCGAACCCATTATCGATCAAGACTAAAGGAATGACCATATTTTCGGACTCAACTATTATATTCAATGACTTGGAGTGGCTACACCCTTCTTCAGGTAAATCAGCATCATAGAATGAAATGGCATTCGGTGCCATCACTTGCCCAATTATCTGCCTGACTTCATCTGGGCTAACTTGGAGTGATACATGCATATTTTTTAACGCCCCTATTAATGCTTGAAAATGGAGTGGGGACATCATCAACAGATCCCAGACGGTTATATGGGTGGGCATTCTTCTCAGTTGAGTCTCTAGTATATGTTCTCGACTCATTTTTTTGAAGGGGTTTACAGCGCTGTCTTTTTTCCCCTCTGGTTGGGCTTGTGCTGCTGCCGGTGCTTCTGACTGCTTTGATATCTTCCCTGATCTGGTAACAAAATCTACTGCCCCTTCTCTATTGCTGCTGCTGCCGGCATTGACATTTGTTTGCTTAGCGGGACCTGATGAGGATCATAGGCTGGTCCCGAGAGCTGGAAAGGTATGGCTGCCGATACTTGTATTGCGGGCTTAGAAGGTGTGGACAACACCTGATTTATTTCGGTGGTAGTGGGTTGGGTGGAAAAATTGGGCCAAATAGGGGTGGTGAAGCTTGAGGGTGGTGGTATTGGGGAGAAGGAGGAAAAAGTAGGCTATTGATAGCTGGTAGGTGCTGGCGGGGGATTGAGGGTTTGATGGGTCGTTAGGTAATTGACTGGAGTGGTGGAGTCAACTAGTGGCTGAACTTGGGGTGAGGGGATGGGCGCAGGCCATTGATAATTGACGGATGTGGGTGTGGGATTGGGGACCTGATGGTTTATTAGGTAATTAATGAGGGCGGTGGAGTTTGTCGGTAGTTGAACTGGGGGAAATCGGGTGGGCGCAGACCATTGGTAACTGGTGGGTGTGGGTGTAGGATTGGGGGCCTGTTGGATCATTGGGTAATTGATGGGGGTGGTGGTGTATGGTTGGTATGTATTGATATGTACATAATTGACGGGTGTGGTGGATGGAAAGTATGCCCTAAGATCCAAGGGTTAAAATTGTGGGGTCGGATTGGGAAAATATTCTGACAAATTTAGGGGTTCAATTACCCCAATATTCTTCTCTTCAATATTTTTTTATAATGGTGCTACATAATTCTCCCAATCACTAATATAATCGGATGGGTCAAATTCAAACTCCTCATCTTCTATCATTCCGACGACGGGTCCGGGACCTGCTCCTCCGGTAGGAAGTGGGGGTAGCGGCACTTGGTGAATATTAGCATGCTGAGAAGGTGCAGGGGGAATGATTTTCCCGGCATCAATCAAATCCTGGATTGCGTGCTTCAATGGGAAGCAGCGATCAGTTGGGTGACCCGGACCCTGATGAAAATTACAGTGGGTATTCGGGTCATAGTTCTTTGGGATCGGATGGGGAGGAGGTTGCAGTTGGCGAATAGTAACTAATCCTTTTTTCACTAACAAAGGTAGAAGTACACTCAAAGATTGCCCCAGAGGCGTAAAAATTTGATCGTAGCGGGCTCTCCTCTGCTCTAGAGTCATTTGCATTTCTGCCCATTCCCCATTCTCTGCATCTGCTCAGGCCTAACTGGTGCTAGTGGGGCTGCCTGAAATTGAAACGAGGTAGTATTGTTATTGGGCCTGGTATTGACAATATTTTGGACATTGGCCTCGATTCTTTTTTCGTTTCTTTGCTCTGAAAACCTCTTAACTCTACTGGGTCCACTTGGCATGTTCTTACTCAGACGGCCCTCCCTGATGGCATCCTCACATCGGTTACCATTTCTCACCAGATCAGTAAAGCTGGACTGCTACTGGTACACCAAAAAGTTTGAGATCACTAGAAGGATATTCTTTGAGATCATCTCAATCTGCTCATCATCGGGTATTCTATTTCTGACTTGAGCTGCCAGTGCTCTCTAGCGTCCCAAGTAGTCGCTGAAGGTCTCGTTCTGGTTCTATTTTAAGCGGGCCAAGTCTGACTTTCGTGGCTCAATGTCTATGTTGTAGACACATTATTCTTGAAAGAGGTGTGTCAAGTCCCTCCATGGTTTTATCATGGATGGTTCTGAAGATGTGAACCATCTCAAAGCCGGACCGGTCACTCTTTTGAAAGATTTTTATAGTAGTCTCTCGTCCCCTTCGTATTGGCACATGCCCCCACAGTAGGACTTCAAGTGTACAATATGATTGCCAGTGCCATTATATTTGTCGAAGGCTGGCATTTTAAATTTGGCGGGCAGGGGGACCTCAGCGAACGCGCACAAATCTGTGAAGTCCGTGGTGTGGATTTCAGCACCACCCATTTTCATCAGTTGCTTCTTTATTTTGTCCAACTGTTCTTTCAGCTGTTCTGACTCTTTTGATGCAGGGGCCGCTTTCTCGGTCATCTGTTGGAATTTACTTTGTGCCACCAAGGGGTGGGCATTGATAGGAGGAGGGTTAAGGCTGGTCAATGCTCCAGCGTAGGCCCCACTATTCCTAATCTCGTCCTTCTCATACTGTTGGTCGACGTAATGTGCAGTGAGGGCAGAATTCTCTGGTTGTTGTTGCCCGAGTTGGACGGGAATGACGTGAGTGGTGGTGGGGTGAACCCATTGAGGGTGAGGAAATGTTTGTTGGGTGATGGGATTTTGGTTTAGAGGTGAGGCCATTGGGTATGGGGGAAGGTTTGGAGATGGCCTTGGGGTGTGAGGCCATGGGAAAATTGGGTTTGGGGTATGGCATGGGCTTGACCCGACTGTGAAGGTTGGGTGAAATGTTGGGGGTATTGTGGAAGGTGTGAGTGTGGGGTTTGGGCCATGAAGCCTTGGTCATTTTGGGCTATGGGCCATTGATGGGTTTGGGCTAGGGGCCCTTGGTAGGTTTGGGCCATCGGCCTTGTGTAGGTTTGGGCCAATGGGCCTTGGTGGGTTTAGGCCATTGGTCCTTGATGGGTTTGGGCTATGGGCCCTGGGTAGGTTTGGGCCAATGGGCCTTGGTGGGTTTGGGCCAATGGTCCTTGATGGGTTTGGGCTATGGACCTTGGGTAGGTTTGGTCCATGGGCCCTTGATGGGTTTTGCCCAATGGGCCTTGATGGGTCTGGCCATGGGCCATGGGTAGGTTTGGGTGGATTGGGCCATGGGGCCCTGGGATATGTGGGAAAAGGGGGTTTGGGCCAATGGGCCTTGGGGTATGTGGGAGGCTGGAGATTGGGCCATTTGGCCTTGGGGTGTATGGGTAGTGGGAGGTTGGGCCATGGGGCCTTGGGGTATGTGGGTAATGAGGGTTTGGATGGTGTGGATTATAGGGGGTTGATGGGGTCATTGGGGAGTGAGGCATGGAGATTGGCTAGGGTGTGAGATGGGCTTAGGGACATGGGGTGTGGAGGAGGGGGGTGTTTTGAGAAGCCTTCCACATGGAGTAGGCTTGAAACATCTCCTCCATCATGGTCATGGAAGGAGGATTGGATGTGGGTGGTGGAGAGGAAAAATTGGGCATGGCCCCGGTATGATCGGGCATGGCCATGGTAAGAGGTGGGATATGGGGTGGATTGGAGAGTTGAGGTGGGATAAAGGATGGGGAGGGATTAGGGATGTTTAGGGATGGTGGTTGGTGGGGTGTGAATGTTTGGAAGAAACCGGGCATGGCCCCAGTAAAAATGGGCATGACCTGGGTGGATGGAGGGATTTGTGTGGGGTTTGATAGGGCGGAAGTGATGTATGTGAATGTGGGTGGATCGGGCCTAGAGGGGGAAGATGGGAAATGGGGCATGGATGTGGATTGGGAGAATGAGTTTGGGTTTTGTATGGACATGGGTAGGAAATGTGATGGATTTGGTATATGCATGGTTTGGGCAAAAGACGTGGCATGGGGGTTGGATTTTAGATATTTTGGGGGGTAGTGGTTGGAAAAATGGGGGCGCCAAATGGGCCGGTAACGGAAGAGGGGGGTTGGGTGAGGGGGATGGCGGAAAAAACTTCTCCCGAATGGGAGTGGGTTGGAGAATGTGGTGGGGATGAGTCGGGATCGACGTAAGCCGGGTCCACTACCCACGACATTCTTTGGAAATTGGTTGGGTAAGGGTGCCTTGGATAAGGCCTAAAAATCCTCCTTCTTCTTCCCTTACGGGATGGCGGAGGGCAAGATGATGTCGTTGTGCCGGCACCACAAACTATATTTTTTTTATTTTTGATTTGTTTTTTATTATTTTTTAATTTTTTTTTTAGAAAAAGTTTTTGAAAAATAAAGGTTCCGAGGCCTTAGAATTCCCTTATCGGGTGGCCCTCGTACCTTAATTCAAGACCCGCGACGACAATTCCAACGCACTTAGAAAGAATCGAAGGAGTACCTTCGATCTATTGAAGGCACAGAAATCGAGACAAATAACTCGATCTCCCGAAATGAGCCAAAAAGAAGTTGCCCTCTTTTGACCGGTGGGGGCGTATTGGGTGTTGGAAATGGCAGGGCCTAAAAAAGGCACTAAGCACACTGATCGGGGGATTCGCGAAGTGAAGAAGGCCACATATTCGGGTTGGTATAGTGTTAAATAGACCTGGCGAAACTAATACATGTGCCCAGGTTGCAGGGCACTGTTTTTACGTAGGCGCAACAAATAGTTGCGCCAAGGTAAAAATGTGTATTTTAAAGCTGGTGCAACTATTAGTTGCGCTAGTTATAACTTCGAGTTTTTTACACTGGCGCAACTAATACTTGCGCCAGGCAAAAACTGATGCTCCAGAATTGATGACAGCAGCCACCAACACTCAAAATGAGTCTCTTTTTTTTATTTTTGTGGAAGCTAAACTTCCAGGAACTGAGCTATTTTTTGGTGATCGATTCTCTCCTCATCGCACCTAAAGGGTTTGAGTCCGGTATAACTCGCTAGCGCGCTCCCCAAGCGTTTTATGTTTTGGAATAAGAACCCACCCGATATACCTCCGGCGCGAGTGCCTTCTTAGATACTAGGTGGGCTGGGACTTTTCTGGATCATCACCACTAGGGGCTGCCGCCATACTAAGACCCGAGTGGTTGTGTGTTTGCCTAATCCCAACCCCTTTAAAATCTATCCCGTAAAAGCAAATTAATTAAGCTCCCTAACTTGGTTCAATTTTATTTTCAAAGCTTTTCTTCTTTTTTTGAAAGTTTTCTTTAGTTCAAAGACCGGGGGTGATGACCCCGTGCCGCCACTACGGGCCGGTGTCCACTGTCGGAATATGTTTGCACAAGTAGGTCCGCCAATCGGCTAAGACACTTTAAATGACGAAAAAATAAAGAAATTAAAAGACAATGCTCAAGTAGGCTTGCCAATCGGCTAAGGCACCAAAAATGACGGAAATATATGGAAAAAATAAAGACAATGCACAAGTAAGATCGCCGATCGGCTAAGGCATGTAAATGATGGAAAAGTAGGGGTGAGTAAAACAAAAATAAAATAAAATAAATAATAAAAAAAAATAGCAAAATGGTCAGTAAAATAAAAATAAAAAGGCCAAATTTCAAGGAGAAGCTCTACAAGCTCTCCCCAGCAGAGTCGCCATTTGTGCAACCGTGGGATTCGTGACGATCCCGTCGCGGCGATGCGCTCGCTTGCAAAAAATATAGAGAGTCGCTACCCAGAGCTTTTGGTGTCCCGGGATACCTATATCATTTTTATGAGCACCGAAGTGCTAAAAATATGACTCTGAATCTAGTCCACACCAAAGGCTCTTGGGTAGGGGCTTCGATTATCAATCGGGAAGGTGTTAGGCAATCAACCCGCTTAACGCGGTCTCTACTAATGATCAAAAATAAAATAAAGTAAAAGAAAAGAAAATAACTTCCTCTTGCCCAAAAAGGCTTAGAATCCTATTTGTGCCCCTCCGTTCCTACCGAAAATTCAGCGACGTAATAGCACAAATGGGGGGGATGAGGAGAGCCAAAAGAGAGAGCCAGAGCCCTTGAGCCCTTGTAGCACCGTAGGAGGTCCTTGCATGAGTTGCTTGGATGAGCTTTTGAAGGCCTTGTATGGTGGAAAATGGGGTTCTAATTCCTAAGGCTTGAAGCTAAGAGGTAGGGAAGGGAGGCTAGGGGATCACACACACCTAGGCTAAGGGTTTTGGATACAAGAACAAGCTTGAAATGAGGTTGGGAGATTATGAAATTTGGGTAAAAAATGGTGCAAAAAAGGGAGGAAGAACTTCTCACTTTGAGCTCTCTCTCTCTTAAGCAAATTTCTCAACGCTTAAACCAAGGGGTGGGGGCTCTATTTATAGGAAAAAGGTGAGTTAGGAGGCTACTTAAGAGCTAAATGGGTTTAACAATTAGGTAATCTCACATCTAAGGATTCCTAGGGTTTTTAGAGTCTTGAGATGTGTGGAAGGATCCTCCAATGATGGATGATGGGGTGAGGCCTTAAGCCATTTAAGGGGTTGCAAATAGGTAGTGAATCGGTGCAACAGAACTAGCAAAACACACTCCAAAGATTAAGGTGGTCAACAAGTCAAATCCCAATCACAATTTTTAGGGTAAAATCCTAGGGTTACTGTTCATATTCTGAATTATTAGTAACTGCAAATGTACAAGAAAATAAAAATAAAGGCTCGGAAGTTGCAAGGGTGGGGTCCACATTAATCGCAACTATTAATTGTGTCGTGCTTAAATCTTGAGAAGTGGCGAACTAATAGTTGTATAAGTAAATTATTAGCAAACTATTAGTTGCTCCAAGCCATTTTTGGGGAGAAATAGCCTGGCGCAACTATTAGTTGCGCCAAATCCCTAGGGGCCACTTGATTTTACCCTTATGCCCTTCGGGCTTGATTCACCGTATCTTTTGATGTATACCTCCGATTGGGGCGATTCTTAGACTGTTGGAAAGCTGACGACCTCTACTTTTCAATGATATAAGATTCAATCGTAGTAAAAGGCCATAGCTGGTTTCGGTGTACCCTTCCTCAACCATTTGCTTGATAAGGTTAGGTTTAGGTTCAGAATGGGTTCTAAGGGTTGGAATTGATTTCTAAAGGTTCAGGTCAGGTTCCTAATTGATCTAGGGTGATTCCTAAGGGTTTGGAAAGGTTCCTAAGGGCGTTCTAGGGGGGGCCTAAAGGTTCCATACATGTCATCAAAAGCTCAAAATTACACCTCTCTCAAAAGGTGTTCCGATCGGGCCTTGGGCCAAATTTGGGTGTCTACAGTTGCAGCCCTTGAACAGAAGATAACAACATTAATGACTACCAAACCTAGCACAATGGAAAGATCTGTAGTAACATGTACAAATTGCCAAAGCTTAACCTATGCTATAGCCGAGTGCCCAGCTACGCTATTATACCAAGAGGCGGTGGATAAAGAACAAGTTATGGCATTCCAAAGGGGAGATTACGAAAATACATATAACCCACTTTGGAGGAATCATCCAGGATTTAATTATGGTTTCACGAGTGGGGCGCAATTGTTGGTACGCGCTTTTTCTGAGTCCTTTTTTGTCCCTAAAATAAGTGGTCTAATTCGGTCCAAGTGGACTCTGACTAGGGCGATGGAATAATAAACTACGAAATATTAAATTACTGAAAGGAAAAGGTGAATTTTAAATGAAAAATATCTGAGTTGATGAGATCACCAGCTGCAGATATTTGTCGATACTACAACACGTCACTGATCACGCTTTAAGAAGAGTGGGGGGATTGCAAGTTGAACTCCTTTATTGACGGCCGGCCAACTTCAGCAGCTTTTAGGTTGCCTTTAATCAAACTAGTTTGGCCTTCTTACTTTTGTTAGGATTCCAACGAATCTAATCTCCTAGTCCTTCTGGAAGTCTAATTGACTTGGTCTCCTGATCATAATAGGAGTCTAATTGATCTAGTCTCCTGATCCTACTAAGAATCTAATTAAAAAAAAGAAGTTGTGGCCCCTTATGCTAAGGAGGATCGGCCCCATTCTCGAGTACCCTCCTTAAGCTCCCTTGGGCAAATCGGTTGGCTAAGGTCTACTTTATAAATATAGAGAAATAAAGGCTGAATTTGAATGGAGAAATAAGAATTAGGAATAAAAAACTGAGATCAAGAATTAAGAATTTAGAACTAGAACGAAGAATTTAAATTAACATGAAGAACTAGAAAGAAGATTAAGAACTACAAAAATTAGAACTAGAAAGAGGATTAAGAGCTAAACTTAGAACCTAAGAACCAAGAACTAGAACTAGAACTAAAAACTAGAAGGAGATTACCTGAAGCCAAGCGCTTCTTTCTCCTTCTGGCACGACAGAGGAGGAACTCGAGCTCCCTGGGAGAGGCTTGAGCTCGAGAGAGAAGAGATATCTATGAAAAACTCATCTGTTTGGGCGTGGTAAGGAGGTCTTTTTATAGGTATAAGGCTAATTCTGCGCATGGGGCCATGTGCGGGATTGGCCGATTCTGTGCTTGATAGGCTGAGCTTAATTGAATTCTGTGCAAGGGTGTTTGTGCCTAATTCACTTTGAGTCGGTCACTAACTCAGAAGTGACCGACTGAGCAGGTTTCCTTATTCTAGTAATCTTCGGAACTAATTCTGCACAAGGGGATTTGCGTGAGATCAAGGAGTTTGAGTAGTCAGGGGAATTAGAGTCCCAGTCCAAGTCTGGACGAATTTTGTGTGTTGGCTCACACGTGGAATCGATTTCGCACAAGTGTATCTGTGTGGGATCGGGGCCTTTGGGCAATGCACGAAAGGCAACCCTAGTCCAAGTGGGACTAATTCCATGCAACTGTGTTTGTGTGGAATCTGATTAAGTGCATAGTGTCTTGTGCGAAATCCGAGTCTTAAGTGGTCCGCCGGAGGAGTGAACCTAGTCCAAGTGGGACCAATTTCGCGCATGTGGCCACACGTAGAATTGATTTCGCACATCCGTATGTGCGCGAAATTCTAGATTTTCCTGAGTCGGGTCGAGTCCAAGCCGCATAGCTATTGTTTCAGCCTGGGTACTATTATTTCAGTAATGGTCCTCGTATTTAGGGGTTTAAGGTCTTCGGAGAAGGTCAGTCCTTTTTCGGAGATCGTGGGCAAGGTCAAAGGTTAACCGAATAGGTTTGTATACTCTGGGAGGGCAAAATTGAGGTGTCTATTGATTCCCCTCTTCGGTGCGTCCTTGTGGAGTAAGGATGCGTCGAAGAGTAGACACCCCTCTTCTGAGGTGCTTTCTCATTTCTTTGAAAGATGACAAGTGTGAACAGGAGAGCTGACATGAAATATTTGGCTTTCTTATCTATCAGTACAAGCTAAGGAGGAGCATTCAGGGGCCCAGTGGTAGCTGTCGAGAGGTATATCCTCATCTGTGAGTGCAAGTGGCATCCCGACGCATATCGTGACCTGCTGCAAGGGGTAATCAAACAGAGGGACATTGATGTAATCGAGGTACCGGGGGCGTTATACGAATGTCAAGAGACAAGGTCAAGTGATTGGATAATATGATATAATTTGATGTAATGGCAAGGTTTTCGCAGATCATGTTAGGCCGGGCGCATCATTGCTCACACCAATGGAGCGTCAGGTTCTAGTGAACATTTGTGATTTCTTAGAGTTGAGTATACTTAGTGTTTGATTTTCCAGGGGAATGAACAGATTGCAGAGGTGAGAAGTGAAAGTTTGATAAATAGGGATTTTTAAAAATTTGGGTTTTTTTAACTTAAGTTCAATTCGGTGGTCAAATTGCGAAAAACGTGGCTTCCAAGACGTCGTTGAGCAGATCCATCGAAGCGGGATTTGCGGACCCGACCATTTGCGTGATTGTCAAGATGACGCTTGATATGCCGAATGCTCCGTCTAACCTTCTCATGAATGCTGATGATTGTCTCTTATGGGAGGACTACACTAATTTGTGAGTTGAGAGAGATGAGTTTTGAAAATATTTGACTTAATATTAGTTAACTTGTATTTTTCCAAAGAATATCGAGTGAAAGGGGATGCTTACTTACCTGATTTGTTACCTGTGAGAGGCTTTTGCTTGCAGTGGGAATTGTTGGCTATTGTTCCTGTGGTGGTCATGCGATGGAATGTCAGAGAGTTTCTTCTCTTCTTTTTGCTGTATGATGGGACATTTAGGGGGTTGGGCTCTTGGCTTTTCGCGATGGGATATTGGTTGAGCCTCCCCTTGGTCGCACGGTGGGACTTTGGTGGCTATGTGATGGGACAACTATATATATTTATTTCTTTGGCAAATTTTGGGTTATATGATAGGATCAAGTTGTAGTTGTGTCATGACGGGACTTGTCTTTAGCATTACGGTGCGGTAGAGCCTTGTTGATTGTGCTTATGGATGTATGGTGAGTGTATGTGAGGTTTTGTGGTGGGGTGGTGTCGCGATGAGACTATAAGGGGAGTCATGGGACATTGGTTGAGTGCGTGATGGGATGAGGGAGTGATTTCGATCGCTTTAGGACATTATTTGTGGTAGCACATCAGAGGGTGATTTGGTCGCGATGGGATTACGGAGGAGGGAAATAGTCTTCCTTTTGTAACCCTAGGGTCATGGTGGGGCTGTGGGGAATGATTTCGTGTATGGTTGGAAATGATTTGTATGTTTGGTAGGGGTGACGCTTGTGTGAATTTAGATGAAAGTCAAGTAGGCGTATCAGGTGCTGTATTGGGAATTACGCGCATAGAGGTGGGCGTTTAAATTTGGAATACGCGTGGTTATTCTTACACTAAAATGGTTTTTGTGCTTTGTTTCTTGCACTTTATGTTCATTTTGGGTTATATGTTTTCATTCTAGGTTGTATGTTCAGGAGGTATGCCTCTGGTGATACTTGTAAAATTTTAAGTTATGAATAAAGAGGTGCTTTATTTATTGTATTCGTTTCGTTTATGTTTGTGCACGTCTGGCTGTTGTGTGTTTCTTGGGTTGCATTGGAGGGTGAATGGGTAGTGCTGGGGTGGTGCATTTATTCTTCGGCATGTTACATGTATCTTGTTCATTTTATTTTGGATGTTTTCGGTCCCATGACAGAAAAGTAAGAAACAAACTGAAAAGATAAAAAAATGCCCCAATTTGGGATGTCGGTCTAGTGACTGGAGTATCACTACCAAGGTACTAGTGCTCTTAAAAACAATGCCCTAGTGTCAAGTGACGGTGGGACTCCTATCGACCTCTCAGATATTCTGGAGTGCATTAGTAATGATCCCATGTCGGGAAGGAATTTGATTATTTCGGCCACATGCCAGACTCGATTTTGTAAGTGCTGAACGATCATCATGTATCGTAGCTTTTTAGCGACATTGGGATGAATGGTAGGTAATGTGTGATTGCATCACTTTCCATTCGAGAGTTTTCAGTTTTATTCCGAAGAGATTTTGGAAATCATTTGACTCATCGTTCGAAAGATAAATAAAGGGGTGAAGAAGAGATAAGGTTTATTGATCTAAGGGTAGCTTCTTATTTAATCGATTTTTGAAATAGTAGTCAACTACTTTCTTCTCTAATGGGTAATGCGGTGCCATAATTGAGCTCTCCATCATGGTTCAATATCATCAAAGTCTCTGATTCTATGATTAGTAGGAGTTTTATCCTCCTCCCGCCACCCTATGACGATATCTAGTAGTGTGAAGATGTTAGGGATGCCCTGATGCCCTCGCGGCTTGCTTATACTTCTCTAATAAGATTACCAGGAATGCCCTCACAATTTGCTTATGCTTTTATGAATTCATTGACTGTTCATTCGTCGTATTACTCTTGCTCGATTGTACTTCTTTTTTATATATATTTTTTAACAACCTGCTAATGCAAGAATTATGAGGTTTGATGGAATCTTGCACTTTCATTTTTTCTGCTCTAACATTGACTCCAATGGCTGAAGAGGGTGTATGAGAATCTAAAGTTTTCTACGTTTCAAAAAGGTTTCATGATTCACTGGTCCTTTCGATCAAGTTGCCTGAATAGGAGGGGTGGTTAATGAGTAAGATGATTTTCAAAATGGTTCAAAAGAATAATGACCTATGACTGGTGCATGCCTTGCGATGACTATGAGGATGATAAATATATAGTTACGTCTGTTTAGACTACGAGATATGATGATCATTGAGTCATGATTCCAAGGGTTAGGAAGTCTTTCCCTTGTAGCTATTTTTTGGACATGTTGCCAAAATAGTGAAAGTACTTTCCATGTGGGATTTTAATTTCTTCCAAGAGAGGCGGTTGTGTAGGCATTATTTCCTTAGCACTAGCTCATCGACTTCGAGTTTTTTGTCGAGTAAGAGTTATAAGTCAGAGATATTATTGGGCAGACGATATATGTATAGATATATATATATTTTTTGTTTTGTATATTTTTTGTATTATTATTGTGTCATAGTAGGGCATTAGTTCCTTAAGCAGGGACTAACTCAGAAGGTCGATGGATGGAGTGACAGTAGGATAATTCGTTTCGAGGTCCTCGATCCCTCTTGATCTGATTGATCTGGGATGAGAGAGATGTTATGTTTAGTTTTATGTTTTGGATAATATGAAAATTTTCAAAATAGGTATGGTGTCGTTTGATTTCTCTTTTGATAAGTCTTTTATATTTAGAGATTCCTTATCTGGAGGGATCTTCTTTAGCCTCTCAATGGAGTGGGGCATGTTATAAAGTTGGGGTATGAGACAGGGTCATTCCCATGAGGTTTTGTGTAATGTTATTATTTTTTGTTGGTGGTTATTCAAGAATATTTATGGGCTGTATTGTTTTAATTTGATGAAAGGAGTTAGTTGAAGGGGAGTGTGATGTTGATTTCGTAAAGACAGTGACAAGGTAAGACAAAGGCAGAACAAAAGGAGAAGATAAGGAAGTGTGGACCATGGTGGACCCTTCCTTGACATGGATTTTTAGTTTTGTTTGATTCTGCTTGTTTTGTTTAATTCGTAGTTTGAATTTATCGTGATGTTGTTTTAAAGTTTTATTTATAATTTTTCGGGGAATCTCTATGTCAACTATTTGATGTAGCGGTTTTGTTGCCGGTTGGTGTTCTGTGAATGTTTTGATTGTGAGGTCTACGAAAATCTGGATATGGTGGTTAGAATCGGTCTTAGTTATGATGTCGATTTTGTGTTGTAGTGGGATTTGAGAGTTCGGCGATATGTCGATTTGGATATTGATTAGGGTAGCAAGATTTATGTTTGGTTTGATTTAAGAGTGGGAGCATTGATTGGCTCCTTGATAGGTTTGGTAGTTGGCTCAAAGGTGAGTGGAGTTGGCGTTGTAGGGATAGGTTCAATTTTAGTGACGGGTTAGTGTTCGATAACAGGCTCGAGTTTGACGATAGGTTCAAGTTTGACAATGGGTTCGAGTTTGATGGCAAGTTCACCTTTGATGGTGGGTTCGAGCTTGTGGATGGGTGCAGGGTCGATCATAGGTTCAGGTCTAGGTTCGACGATTGGTTTAAGTTCAATTATAGGTTTGATTTTGTGTCTGATGATAGGTTCAAGTTTAAGTTTGGTGATAGGTTCATGTTCGAGGATAGGTTTAGATTCACCGATAGTTTGAGGCTTGATGTCAGGTTTGAATTCGGTGATCAGTTTAGGTTTGACGATAGGTTCAAATTGGATGACAGGTTCAGATCCGATGATAGGTTTAGGTTTGGTGATAAGCTTAGGTTTGATGATAGGCTTAGGTTTGGTGACAAAGTTTAGGTTCGATGATTGGTTTGAGTTTGATGATAGGCTTAAATTTGGTGACAAGTTTATGTTCGATGGTGGATTTAGGTTTGGTGACAATGTCGGGTATGATAACAGGTTTAGGTCTAATGATAGGTTTAGTGACAATTTATGTTCGACAGTAGATCTAGGTTTGGTGATAATGTCGGGTCTGATAATAGGTTTAGGTTTGATGATAGGTTTGAGTTCGATGATACGTTTAGTTTTGATAATAGGTTTGTGATTGGGGATCGGTGAGGTGATAAGTCCAGTGGTGAGTTTAGGTTTTGAGGCGGGTGTAGAGATTAGTTTGTGAGTTGGTTCTGAGATCAGTTCAATGGTTGATTCTAAAGTGATTGAAATGGATGGTTTGGAGGTGTGTTTGATAACAGATACGGGTTATAGATTTTATTTTGACGTCGGTGAGGTGGTAGTGAGTTTTGGTTCTGAAGTGGGCGTAGAAGTTAATTTGAGAGTTGATTCTGAGGTCAGTGGGGCGATGAGTTCATGTTTTAAAGGTGATGTAGGGATTAGTTCAGGGGTTGGGTTTAAGGTTGGTAGGGTGATGTGTTCGATCATTTGTCCGATAATGCGTTTGGGTTCGGGAATTAATTCCAGAGTATGTTTGATTAGGAGTCTTGATTCGATTACGGGTTCAGGTTCAAAGTATAGTTTCATGATCGGTTTAAGTATAAATGGTGTCGTAGTATTTTGGTGGATTGGTTCTGAAGTGAGAGGGCTGGTGATTTCGGGGATAGATTTGATTACGGGTTTAGGTTCAGAGTTTAGTTTTTTGATCGGTTTAAGTTTGAATGGTGTTGTAGTATATGGATATATTAGTTCGGGAATTTCTTCTGGAACTGGTATGTAAGTTTGTCCAGGTATTGATAGTAAGGTTGGTTTATGTGCAAGATCGGGGAACACATTGGTTGACTCATTGGTGGGTAAGTTATTGAGTTTGAAGGAAGGTCGAGTTGGTTCGGGGGTAAGTGTGTTGATTTTGGTGATGGGTTGAGTTAGTTTAAGGGTGAATTCGGTGATCTATTGGGTCTTAGTGATCTTGGTGACTGGTTCAGGGTGAAAGGTGATTTTGCATTTATAGGTATGCAGGATAGGATTAGTTGGTCATGAATGGATGGTATGGACATGGTCTGAAGGGGGTTCAATCTTCCAGATTAGGCTAGCCGGGTGGAATGGGGCAGGAGTGAGTGTACGGTATCGTATGCTAGTTGAGGGTTTGGTGGAGTTTGTTCAGACAACGGGTTGTAGTAGGTGATGTTAGTTTGCGCAGTGTCGGGGATTTGGTTTTGATCATAGTGCGGGTTTGTTTATTAGTTGCTGTATAAAGGTTGGTAAGGGTATTGATCTTGGTTTGTGTGTGGCAATTGGTTTTGGTCAGGGTATAGGTTTGTGTATAGATCTTGAGCTTAGTCATATGGGTGGTATGGTTGAGGGTTTGTTTAGTTTTGTCCTTGGTTTGTGTTGATTTGTTCAGGGCTTAGAGTCTCTTTTAGGGTGTTTGTCTCAGGGTCATTGGAGGAGGGTTCGTTGGATGTCAGTGTGGAGAGATTAAGGTCTCCATTCTTCAGTTTACGTTTTATGCGTGATGCTCGTTGGTAGAGGCTTGTGAAATCATGATGGTCGCTTATGATAAGAGTGCTTTAAAGGGGTTCTTGGGTATTAGTGATCATGATTTCTATCGCTTTGTTATCTCTTATCTGACTCCCCGTTCGAGCGGCAAGTCTCCTCCAGCGGTTAGCGAAGGTTATAAAGTCTTTGTCGTCCTCTTGTCTTGTGTGCATTAAGTCGATAAGGTTGATCTCCTCGTGGGTCATGTATTGGTATTAGTTTAGGAATCTGTCAGCTAAGTCTTGGAAGGTTTCAATTTCAGCTAGAGGCAGAGTTGCGAACCAGTCAAGGCCTTCTCCTTCAAGAGACCTCTGAAAGTAGTGAATGAGAAGGCCCTGGTTATTGCGTATGAGTCGACAGTTGTTGCAAAATAGGGCCAAGTGGTGTTTCAGATTCCTTGTACAATTGTATTTGTTGAATTTTGGTGGTTTAAACCTAGAAGGATTGGTAAAGTCAGTGTCCCGATAGAATTTGTCATTTCTGAGGACTGTCTTGAGCGTTCCCTCTTAGCCATGTAGTCATCTAGAAGTCGAGGGAGGTCGTTTATGTTTATGGTGGTCTCGTCTTTTGAGGTCTTGGGGGAGGGTTGTCTTTGGTGGTAGTCGTTATAGGGGATGTGAGGGGTAGGTGTGTCATGTGTTGGAGGAGTCGGAGCATATGGAGAAGTCGACGTCCTTTCCTCTTGTTGACTTCTCGGGGTAACTCGTCGTTCATCCCTTAGCCTCTGGTTTGCTATAGCTTTGCATGAACTGGCGAAGGACTGTAGCAAGGCATTGACTTCTTTTCCTCCCTTCATCAGCTTGTTGGCGATGTGGTCCACAATTTGGCTAGCCGTGGAGTTCTGTCCGTCGTCACTTTCTCCCCTGCTGTTGTTGTGATTTGTGTTTCGTGGAGCGAAGGGGTATTTTTCGCCTTTATTAACCATATTTATCCGAGCATGACGTTGGGCTGTCCGTGGAGACGGCCTAACGTTATACTTGGGATCGCTATGGGAGCCCCAAGATGGTGAGTTGATATCATTAAAGTTCAATTTTCTGCTGCCTAACATTTTAGTTTTGTATATATATATATATATTTATATATTGAAAATCCTATATGCGTGTATGTGTGTAAAAAGTGGAAGAAAATAAAGCAGAAAGATGAATGAAACCAAACTAATTAGATTGGGGCAACCCTAGTGAAAAGTATCCCATCGTGATCGCTAGTCTGTTGGTACGCGCTTTTTCTGAGTCCCTTCGGTCCCCGGAATAAGTGGTCCAATACGGTCCAAGTGGATTCTGGCTAGCGTGGTGGAATAATAAACTACGAAATATTAAATTACTGAAAGGAAAAAGGTGAATTTTAAATGAAGAATACCTGGGTTGATGCGATTACCAATTGCAGATATTTATCGATGCTGCAACAAGTCACTGATCACGCTTTAAGAAGAGCGAGGGGCTTACAGGTTGAACTCCTTTAAGAAGAGCGAGCAACTTTTTGGTTGCCTTTAATTCAACTAGTTTGATCTTCTTACTTCTGCTAGGATTTTAACGAATCTAATCTCCTAGTCCAACTGGAAGTCTAATTGACCTGGTCTGTTGATCCTACAAGGAGTCTAATTGATCTAGTCTCCTAATCTTGCTAGGAATCAAATATAAAAAAGGAGTTGTGGCCCATTATGCTAAGGAGGATCGGCCCCGTTCCCAGGTACCCTCTGTTAAGTGGTGAAAAATGCCACTTTTCACCCTATAACCTGACCATTGATAGACCTGTGAGCATACTAATAAGCTTTTGTCAAGTACATTTTATAGACAGTAACAAAAGAAGATACTAATGCAGAAAAGCACTCAAGAATACCTAAAAAGGAGCTATCTCTCAGCACAGGTCAAACCTAGCAACAGCACACCAGAGGGTAGCACATCACTGGACCCTTGGAGCGCGTGGCTACAGCAGGGCAAGGCGGAGGAAGTGAAAATAGGCTGAGAATGTCCTATCGATTGGTCACCTGAAGACTTCGATAGGAGCTGAAAGCAAAGAAAGGAAGAATTCGTGCAGTTGAAGAGGTCTTCGATAGGATCTGAAGGCAGAAGAAAGATGAATTCGTGTGGATTAAGGAGTTCGATAGGATCTCAGAACCTATCGAGCAGCAGAAAGGAAAGAAGAAACCATCCTATCGAAAACCTGCCTGAAGTGTCAAAGGAACCTATTGAATGGTTTCTTAAACCTATTAAAATGACGGAATGCAGAGCGGAACCTGTCGAAATGGTTCTCCAACCTGTCGAAGAGTTTCTCCAACTTGTCGAATACTCCAAACCAAGGATTGAGAAGGCTGGAACTCTAAGCGAAGATTCATCCTATCGTAACCTATCAAACGGATAAGAGAACCTAGCGAAAGGACCAAAATGCTCGATTCCAACCTGTCGAAATCGCGTGCAGAACTTCTGAGAAATTCAGCTGTGCACATGCTGTGATTTAGTTACCTGCTGCATGCAACCTGAGGCACTTGGTGACCGACACGACGGTTCCAGAAGATGCCCTAGAAAGCCCTAACCGACCCACGTGCTTTAATAGAACTCTAACAAACTCTGACGACCTTCTAGAAGGGATTTTTGGCAGGGAAAATAGAGGAGAAAGCTATATATAGAGACCCCCAATTGCAATTGAAGGGGGATCGAGATCTGAGACAAATTTGGGAGATTAGCACCTGCAGAGCAATTCCATTTTCTCTCCTTTAGCCCAACAATGGTTGGCTAATTCCCCTGGAGTAGCAAGGAGAGAAGTTAGATCTGTAATTGGGTAAGGTTAAGAGTGCGATTATTGGTTCCTAGTTGTACAGACTACAGATCTGAGAGTATTTCCATTGTAGAGTGACCTTGTTTGCAATGATAATGTTATTTTTAATGCTTTGATTAGATTTAAATTTCCTTTGGTTCTATTTGGTGATCGATCGGATTTGTGTAGAGGAGTTATAGATCAGCTCACTAACTTAACTGGTAGACCTCTTGGATACCATCTGATTTCCCTGGATCTGATGCTCCTGTGATTCCTTAAGTCTGTGACCTGGGAATTGCAGTATCTGTAGTGGTTTTAATTATTCTAATTGAGGCTCTGGCTTTGTAGGAGATCCCTAGAATAGTTTGTGACCATTAAAATGGACATATCATAACCTTAAGATAAATCGAAGCTCAGGCTTCAATTGGATTCATCTGCTGCAATCCATGGATTCGATAAAGTCTATAGGATGGTCTGTGACCATTAAAGTGGACAGATCATAGCCTTAAGACCAGGTGGATCCTATAATTTGGAGTGAAATTTATACCCTGCAGCTGTGCTTATAGCCAGTTGAGGGAATTGTGTGCTCAGAACCTCTGTAGCATGATTAATCAAATCTGATTTCAGTGAAAACCAACCTCCAAGCTACTCTTCTCCATTTTCTGCTTTTTACTCTCTTCCCCTGCAAGATCTAAGCTCCCAAACTCGATCCAATTTAGTTTATATTTAATTTTAGCTTAGTTTAAGTGACAATCCATTTCAAACCTCTCCCCTGTCTTTTAGCTAAATTAGTAATAGTTAGGGTGCCAGATCTGACACAGATATGAAGATTTATCATATTTCTAACTAACCTCCCTATGGACATTCCCTTACTCACTATTCTTTTAAAGCTTGCTACAACAGATCCTGAATACTTGCAGGTCTGTATGAGTGTGTCTGCCTAGTTTTATTGATGATTTTAGACCCTCATTTGAGGGTAGGCAAACATACCAACAAGTTTTTGGCGCCGTTGTCGAGGAGGCATGTTTAGAAATTGATAGATCTAAGTTTTGATTTTAGATTTGTAGTTTTTGTTTGATTTTACTAACTGCATTTGTAAGTTTTGTTGTTTTTCAGTAGCTTGTGTGCATTTCATCAGATTTAAGGATACCACTGAGAGGAGAATCGTGCTGGAGACTGCTCTATAGTTTGCATCCCTCTACTCCCCTGTTATTTTTCAGATCTGTGGATAATTTTGTTAGAGTAGTTAGAAAATTTGGTTGATTCTGCTTGCTGTGTTGAAGATCTGTTTTGTATTCAGAATCTGAGTGTTGTATGTTTGGTAGGAGATCTCTGCAACCTCAGATTATTTCACTAAATCCAGAGGTTGAAAGACTTCTCAGATCCAGACCAACTACACCCACTTTTGTTGCATTTGATTATGTAGAAATGGGTGAGCAACAGCAGTCGAGAACCCTTAAGGAGTTTAATGCACCAGGGGTCTACAATTCCCCCTTCTGCATTTAAATCCCAGCTGCTCAGGAAAACTATGAGATAAAATCATCCATCATTTAAATGCTGCCCTCATTTCATGGCCTGACCAAAGAAGACCCTTTTAAGCACATTGATGAGTTCTTGGGACTGTGCACTGCATTTAATATCATAAGTTTGGGGGAGGAGGCCACCAGGATGAGACTCTTTCCTTTTTCATTGAAGGACAGAGCTAGGACCTGGTTGTCCTTGCTTCCACCTAACAGTATTCAGTCCTAGAGTGATCTCCAATATCAGTTTCTGGCCAAATTCTTTCCTATGTCAAAGACCAGCCAGTTGAGGAAGGGTATCATCTCTTTTACCCAAGATCCAACTGAAGACTTTCATCAATTCTGGGAGAGATTTAAGGAACTCCTCAAGAAATGCCCCCACCATCAAATCCCTGAATGGCAATTGATTTAAAGCTTTTATCAGGGAATTGATGCTAAAAGCAGAGATATGATAGATGCCTCCTGTGGTGGCACCTATCTCCATAAAACTGCCGAGGAGGCATGAGAGCTCTTTGACATCGTTAGTGAGAACTCTATGCAAAGGGAAACCTTAGCAAGAGATTTATAGCCTCCTAGATTGATGAAGGAGAACACCTCAAGGGGAAAAATATATGAAGTGAGTGTACCAAGTGAGTTGGAAAGGAAAGTGGATAGCTTAACTCTGAAATTTGATAGGCTGATGGGAGCAATACAGTCACCTGTGGCTACTAGAGTGGAGGAGGCATGTGCCATATGCCAGTCCCCTGCTCATCCCTTGAAAGAATGCCCATCTGCTGACCAATTTTCTGATTTCATAACCGAGCATGTGGCTGCAGCTCAGTCTTTTGGGTAGCAGTCTGCTGCTGGGTATTAATGGAGGAACCACCCCAATCTGAGGTGGAGACAAGATGGATACCCCAGCCAACAGCAGCAGTAGCCCATGCCTTACAGAAATGCTCAGCCTTATCGAGAAGGTTATGCCCCAAGACCTCAGTATCAGCAACCCATGGCCTAACCTGTAGCTCCTCTTGTGCAGCAATATGCACCCCCTCCAGCTGTGCGAGCACCATCCTTTGAGGAACAAGTTCTATCTTCATTACGGAGCTTGAACACTTTAACCCAAACTGTGCACTCTCACAACCAGAGCATAAAAAAGATAGAGGACCAACTTGGTCAGCTGTCTGATGCTCTGACTAGGAGAGAGGGAGGAAGGTTACCTAGTCAATCACAGGACAATCCATGAAGACAGTTTGTAGTGGGTGAAGTTTCCTCCACTTATGAGAAAGCTAAATCTGTTACAACTTTGAGAAGTGGAAAGTTAGTGGACAACCAAGTGAGCTGTGAGCCTGTGAGGAACTTGGACGAACAAAATGAAGTAATTTCTACCAACACACAATAAAGACCACAAATGGTGGACTTGAAGGAACAATTAGCTGTGAATAAAGAGGATAATGAGGATCCTCAAGAAAAGAAAAAATTCAAAAAGAAAGAGACCCCATTGGCTAAGGCTGCAAGGGAGAGAGCAATCCCACACTTACCATTTCCTAAGGCACTACAAGCACCTTCCCCTTTTGATAAAGGGCAAGGAAAAATTGAGGAAATGATAGAGACTTTCAAGCAAGTAAAGATCAATCTGCCTTTACTTGATGCCATCAAACAAGTCCCAGCATATGCCAAGTTTTTAAAAGACCTGTGCACCCATAAAAGAAAGTCTATGATACACCTATCCAAGAAAGTCTTTTCAGCAGAAAAAGTTAAGCATGTCCTATCCATTGCAACCCCCCCAAGCTTCATGACCCTGGACTCCCTACCATCCCCTGCATCATTGGGGATCATACCATTGACAAAGCCCTATTAGATCTGGGAGCCAGTGTAAATTTGCTTCCATATTAGTATATGAGAAGCTGGGCTTAGGCAAATTAAAACCCACACATGTGGTTCTCCAACTGGCCGACAGATCTGAAAGGAAACCTGTGGGGACAATCGAGGATGTTTTGGTTGGAGTTAACAAATTCTTTTATCCTGCTGACTTTTTGGTGTTGGATATGGAACCAGGTAGGAATGCCACTTCCATACCTGTGATTCTAGGCAGACCCTTTTTGGCCATAGCTAATGCTTGTATTCAATGCAGGTCTGGAATCATGATGTGTCATTTGGAAATATGAAGGTCATATTGAATGTGTACAACGCAGCAAATCAACCTCATCCTGATGAGGATTGTTTTTCTCTTGATGTAATATATGAGGTTGTCCAGAAAAATATGAATATGCTACTACATGGTAAGGAATGGTGTAATGAATTAGCCGAAGTATGAAAGGAAACAGAAGTAGAGCAAGGTCTCACCTCTAAGATCGAGCATGTGAAACTTGTCTCTTCTAAAGCTCCACCAGCACAGCACCATGGAGGCCCACCTTGTTACCCCTACCACCCCCCTCCCAGACACCCCTATTGCCCTCCCTCATCAGTCCCCTAGAGGTGGAGTTAAAGCAACTCCCACAATCTTTGAAATATGCCTTTTTAGGAGACAACACCAAACTGCCTGTGATAATCTCTTCTTCCCTCACTCTCATGCAGGAAAAAGAATTACTGTGTGTACTAAAAAGGCAATAGGATGGACCATTGCCGACCTTGGTGGAATAAATTCTGCTGTGTGTATGTATAAAATTCATCTCGAGGAAGGATCCAAACCTTCTAGAGAGATGCAGCGAAAACTCAACCCACACATGCAGGAGGTGGTGATGAAGGAGGTGGTCAAACTCCTAGATGCTGGGATAATTTATCCCATCTCGGATTCACAATGGGTAGCTCCTACCCAGGTAGTTCCCAAGAAATCTGGTATTACAGTTGTTGAAGCAGATTTAGGAGAGCCGATCCCAACCAGACAGACCACTAGTTGGAGGGTATACATAGACTACTGAAAACTCAATGAAAAGACCAGCAAGGATCACTTCCCACTGCCCTTCATAGACCAAATCTTGGACAAGCTGGTAGGCAAGGCCTATTACTGTTTTCTTGATGGATATTCAGGGTACAATCAGATCCCTGTGTACCCCCAGGATCAAGAAAAAACCACATTCACTTGCCCATTTGGAACCTTTGCATACAGAAGGATGCCATTTGGGTTGTGTAATGCACCTGCCACGTTCCAAAGATGCATGTATGCTATCTTCTCTGACATGATTGATAAGTTTTTGGAGATCTTTATGGATGATTTTAGCCAGTGCCTACACCACCTCAGCTCCGTACTACAAAGGTGTGAGGAGACCAATCTAGTTCTGAGTTGGGAGAAAAGTCACTTTATGGTGACTCAAGGCACTATTTTAGGATATGTTGTCTCTCACAAAGGAATTGAGGTTGATCAAGCTAAGATCGATTTAATTGCTGCCAAACAAGTTAGGTCATTTCTGGGTCATGCTGGCGTTTACAGAAGGTTCATCAAGGATTTTAGCAAAATCTCCAAACCCCTCTGCCACCTGTTGTGCCAGGATGTCCCTTTTGACTTTAATGCTGAATGCCAAGCTGCTTTTGAACTGTTAAAAACTTGTCTAACCATAGCCCCCATCCTGCAATCCCCTGATTTTTCTCTGCCATTTGAGCTGATGTGTGATGCATCAGATTTTGCCATTGGAGCAGTGTTGGGGCAAAGAAAAGATAAGACACCTTCTGTGATAGTGTATGCCAGTAAATTAATGGTTGATGCTCAATTGAATTACACTACAATTGAGAAAGAGCTATTAGGCATTGTTTTTGCCTTAGAAAAATTCAGGTCTTATGTGCTGGGATAAAAAATTATTGTGTTCACTGACCACTCAGCCTTGAAATACCTCTTATCCAAAAAAGAAGCTAAAGCACGACCAATCCGATGGATTCTTCTCTTGCAAGAATTCAATTTAGAGATTAAGGACAAGAAGGGGGTGGAGAACGTGGTGGTTGACCATCTGTCAAGGATCCAAACAACTGACACAACAAGCTTGCCCATCAATGACTCCTTCCCAGATGAGCAACTTCTGACTATCCAGATAAGTATACCCTGGTTTGCCAATATTTTCAACTACCTTGCTATAGGTAGGATCCCCCCACATTAGAGCAAGGATGACAAAAATCTGTTCTTTGCACAGATTCGACATTACATGTGGGAGGATCCTTACCTTTTTAATCATTGTGCAGACCAGGTGATCAGACGTTGTGTACCTGAAACTAAGTTTCACAACATCCTAACCATGTGTTATGAACGGCTTGCGGGGGCCATTTCAGTGGTAACAAGACTGCTGCCAAGGTCCTTCAAAGTGGTTTCTACTGGCCTACCCTATTCAAGGATGCCCGACAGCACTGTAAAGTTTTTCATCGATGTCAGCAAATGGGCAGTATTAAAAGGAGAAACTTTATGCTCTTACAACCTATACTTGTTGAATTGTTTGATGTCTGGGGAATCGACTTTATGGGACCTTTTCCCCCTTCTGCTGGATATAATTTCATCCGGGTCGCTGTGGATTACATCTCCAAATGGGTAGAAGCCATAGTTACAAGAACCAATGATCACAAAGTTGTCATTCAATTCCTGAAAGACAACATCTTCTCCAGATTTGGCTTTCCTAAAGCTATTATTAGTGATGGGGGAAGCCACTTATGTAATAAACCTTTTGACAAATTGATGGAACGATACTCTGTTACCCACAGAGTAGCCACTCTCTACCACCTATAAACCAGTGGACAGGTAGAGATTTCCAATAGGGAAATCAAACATATTCTCGAGAAGACTGTGAGATCCGACAGAAGGGATTGGTCCAACAAGTTGACTGATGCCCTATGGGCATACAGAACAGCCTATAAAACCCCCATACGCATGTCCCCATTCAGATTAGTCTATGGCAAGGCATGTCATTTGCTTGTTGAATTGCAACACAAGGCATATTGGGCCATTAAAGCAATGAACTCTGACTTACACTTTGCTGGAATTAACAGGAAACTCCAGTTATCAGAGCTGAATGAACTGCAAATAGAGGCTTATGCAAATGCCCGAAGTTACAAGGAGCGAACCAAAGCTTTTCACGACAGACATTTGCACGGCAAAGAGTTCAAGCCCAACAACAAGGTATGGTTGTTCAACTCCAGAATGAAATTCTTTACAGGAAAGCTGCAGTCTAGATGGGATGGACCTTTCACAGTGGTACACGTTTCCGCATCTGGAGCTGTCGAAGTCATGCATCCTACAGATGGTAGAACCCTTAAGGTCAATGTCCAAAGGCTGAAACTTTGCATTGACGATATTTGTGAGCCTGAAGGGACCGTTGATCTTCAGGATCCTCCAAGTTAATACCCGACTTCGATTTGTATCATATGTATTTTATTTAATTTATATCTCAATTCGTCCCAACAATATTCTTTGTAATAAAATGATCAAGAGCACAAGGTCAGAGACCAAATTACCAACTGGTAGCGCAGTAGATGAGTTGCTGGGGGGCTAAGGTTAAATGCTCTGCACTCATAGGACATGTTTTTAAGCTCATTGTACCTCTTGATAGGTCATCTGGACCTTTCACTAGGTCAGCCGCTGATGTCGATAGGATTGGTGAGCATTTGGATAGGTATTGTGACCTCTCGATAGGTGAAGACAACTTTGCGATAGGTTCTGGACTCTTGCCTGGAACCTATCGACAAGAGTGCAAATGTAATACCCCACCTATCGAAAGGTTGTTCGCACCCATCAGCATCCTAACGAAGTGAATGTTCTCTCCACCCTCCGTTCGACAGGACACCGACCTATCGCAAGTAGCCAACCTAGCTTATCGAATGTATGTTTATTTTGTTTGATAGGATGGGCTAAACTATCGAGAGCTTTTAACTGCCTGTCCCACACTTGTTCGACTTCGATAGGAAACCTTAACCTGTCGACACTCTACACTCATCCTATCGAAATCGACTTTCCTCCCCTCACTCCTTCCATGCTTACTGTGCAGTTACACTGCGCAGAAATTTTACCACGTGTACCATGTACAACTGTGCATAGCACGAGCTTTAAACTTCCCGTGCTAAATATAAGCTGCCAGTTAATGCAAGTTTTCGTTCTCCATGCCGATTGTTCGAATTCACCATCCATTCCAAGTCATCGACGGTGGCAATATTGAATGCACCGTTTCATATTCCCTCACACTTCTACCTTAAATAGATGCCGATAGCTCGACTTCGGCCCATCCCTTCCCTTCTACCCTCTACTCTCCTCCTCATAAGTATGGCAGATGGCAAGCCCATGCTCACCCCTGCACAACTCTACCTCTTCTGGCTGGAGCCATTACCACCCAAGGAACCAGACCCGTTGCAGTTCCTATGGGATGAATATGAGGAGGTCCAGCAGCTCCTCGCTAAGGAGGGAAAGGACAAAGTTAGGAAGGAGAAGAAAAGGCTGAAGACCGCACCACCGGTGTCTCCGCCACCATCCTCTCCACCAACCATCCCCCTGCCCCCTAACCTCCTTCTTTTTCCTTTTCTTCCTCCCTACTTGGCTTACAATTCCTCTTCCACCCGATGCAGGCTGAGGATTTCCCTGAGCCAGGGGGGCGATTTCTTGAACTATCTGCGATATTTTATCCACTGGCCTACTTTTCACTTCCTTTATGCTTGCACTTGTAATCATGTCATTTACCTATGCTAATAATAATTTTGTTTCTTACTAGCTTCTGTTTTTGCTCTGTAATTAAAAAAAATAATATATATATATATATATATATATATATATATATATGTATAAAATAAAACTGCTCCACCCCCTATGATGGAAACAGTGGGGACACTGTTTAGTTTAGGTTTGGGGGTATGGCATGTATGTATGCCAATAAATTAGTTACCTTTCGTACAACTAGGCTAAATTAAAGTGTTTGGAATTAATTAGAGTAAATCCTCATTGGAATTTTTTATAAAAAGAGGATATTAAGAAAACAACTTTTAAAACTGAAATGAGCTGTAGTTTTAACATTTTTTCATGAGGCAAATGTCAACAATTTGTGAAAAATAATTTTTGATGTGCAGTAAACCTGAAATGAGAGGAAATTGTGAAGACACACCCCTGAAAATGAGATGGAAGGCCATACCCAGTGAGATTTGGGCCTAAAAAAGTTCCCTTGAAGAGTGCCTGGGCAATTCTTCTGCCTTATGGACTGATTGGATCTAATTTTAATCACTAGAAGTTAGGCAAATCTGAATTGAAACAGATTGACAACATTCATGACATTGAGGACATGAAGTAAGGCCATCCCTTGGTCAGTTTGAGCTTAAAATGTCCCACCTTTGAACTGCGCTTGATGCACACCACTTGAGCCTTAAAAGCCCCAATTTTCTTTGATGAAAACCAGAAATTCTAAACCCAAAACCTTTTGACCTATTTCAGTTCACCCCCAATATTAGAAATTAGGAAGAGGAAGGAGAAGCAAGGTTAGAGGAGCAAGGTGTTAAATCAGGTTGAAAGAAGAAAAACACAGTTGGTGGTATTTGTGGTATTCCAATTTATAAAAAAAAAAATAGAGCAAAAGGATGAGAAAGAGAAGTCATTTCATTTAAAGACTGAAAGGAAGAGAAGAAGTTGGCCACTTTGGCTCTGAAAATTCAAGAAGTAGATGGAATTGGACTGAAATGAAGAAGGATTCTAGATCACCTCCTTACCTTCACTGATTTCTCAATTTGAATCCCTTTTATCCTTTCATTTTGTTACAAACCTCATCCATAAGCCACATTACAACCCAATAAAAAGACCTTACTGATCTGGAATGGATTGAGCTGTTATGTGGAGATAAGGATCTTTCTAATCTATGGTGAAAAGAGTTAGAAAATTTCAGAAATTAGAGCAATGCCTATGCTCATGCTTATAGCCCTATTTGAGGACTATAACTGCTCTTGAGCTGTGTGAAATTCTACACCCTTCATTGTTGTCGTGAGTTAACAGCCCTGGTGAGACATGGGCCTGAAATCCAATTTGAAGGGGGTAGTATCAAAACATAAATCACAAGTGAAGGGTGAGCTATGCGTCAATCCTTAAGCATAATGCCTTGACATGAACCGATCGATGACGAAGGAATTACTGCAAAAATTTATGTTTTAAGTTGGTGATTTTTCTGCTGAAAACCCTCTAGAAGTGAAAAGACATGATGAGAATTTATTCTAGTTTACTGAAATTCTGTTTAACAGGATGTACTATTATTAACTAACTTTATTGGGGAAGTTTGTGGGTACCTTCACTGAAAACCCTTAGGAGACTTCACTCCTCCACTAGGGATCACCTAGGGGTTTAAAAGGCTTGGTGCATATGCGAAATGCACCCGTGCTCCCTACGAAAGTGGCATTTTTATTTTCTTTTTATTTCCCTTTGCTCAGGGACTAGCAAAGCTTAGGTTTGGGAGTGTGTTAAGTGGTGAAAAATGCCACTTTTCACCCTATAACCTGACCATTAATAGACCTGTGAGCAAACGAATAAGCTTTTGTCAAGTGCATTTTGTAGACAGCAACAAAAGAAGATACTAATGCAGAAAAGCACTCAAGAATACAAACCCAGCAACAACACACCAGAGGGTAGCACATCACTAGACCCTTGGAGCTCGTGGCTACAGCAGGGCACGGCGGAGGAAGTGAAAACAGGCTGAGAACGTCCTATCGATTGGTCACCTAAAGACTTCGATAGGAGCTGAAAGCAAAGAAAGGAAGAATTCGTGCAGTTGAAGAGGTCTTCGATAGGATCTGAAGGCAGAAGAAAGATGAATTCGTGTGGATTAAGGAGTTCGATAGGATCTCAGAACCTATCGAGCAACAGAAAGGAAAGAAGAAATCATCCTATCAAAAACCTGCCTGAAGTGTCAAAGGAACCTATCGAATGGTTTCTTAAACCTATCGAAATGGCGAAATGCAGAGCGAAACCTGTCGAAATGGTTCTCCAACCTGTTGAAGAGTTTCTCCAACCTGTCGAATACTCCAAACCAAGGACTGAGAAGGCTGAAACTCTAAGTGAAGATTCATCCTATCAGAACCTATCGAACGGATCTGAGAACCTAGCGAAAGGACCAAAATGCTCGATTCCAACTTGTCAAAAGCTTCCTGAACCTGTCGAAATCGTATGCAAAACTTCTCAGAAATTCAGCTGTGCACATGCTGTGATTTAGTGACCTACTACATGCAACCCGAGGCACTTAGTGATTGACACGATGGTTCCAGAAGATGCCCTAGAAAGCCCTAACCGACCCACGTGCTTTAACAGAACTCTAACAAACTCTGACGACCTTCTAGAAGGGATTTTTGGCGGGAAAAACAGAGGAGAAAGCTATATATAGAGACCCCCAATTGCAATTGAGGGGGGATCGAGATCTGAGCCAAATTCGGGAGATTAGCACCTACAGAGCAATTCCATTTTCTCTCCTTTAGCCCAACAATGGTTGGCTAATTCCCCTGGAGTAGCAAGGAGAGAAGTTAGATCTGTAATTGGGTAAGGTTAAGAGTGCGATTATAGGTTCCTAGTTGCAAAGACTACAGATCTGAGAGTATTTTCATTATAGAGTGACCTTGTTTGCAATGATAATGCTATTTTTAATGCTTTAATTACATTTAAATTTCCTTTGGTTCCATTTGGTGATCGATCAGATTTGTGTAGAGGAGTTGTAGATCAGCTCACCCACTTAACTGGTAGACCTCTTGGATACCATCTAATCTCCCTGGATCTGATGCTCCTGTGATTCCTTGAGTTTGTGACCTGAAAATTGTAGCATCTGTAGTGGTTTTAATTATTCTAATTGAGGCTCTGGCTTTGTAGGAGATCGCTAGGATGGTCTGTGACAATTAAAGTGGGCATATCATAACCTTAAGATAAATTGAAGCTCAGGCTTCAATTGGATTCATCTGCTGCAATCCATGGATTCGATAAAGTCTATAGGATGGTCTGTGACCATTAAAGTGGACAGATCATAGTCTTAAGACCAGGTGGATCCTATGATTTGGAGTGAAATTTATACCCTGCAGCTGTGCTTATAGCCAGTTGAGGGAATTGTGTGCTCTGAAACTCTGTAGCATGATTAATCAAATCTGATTTCAGTGAAAACCAAGCTCCAAGCTACTCTTCTCCATTTTTTGCTTTTTACTCTCTTCCCCTGTAAGATCTAAGCTCCTAAACTCGATCCAATTTAGTTTATATTTAATTTTAGCTTAGTTTAAGTGACAATCAATTTCAAACCTCTTCCCTGTCTTTTAGCTAAATTAGTAATAGTTAGGATGCCAGATCTGACACAGATCTGGAGATTTATCATATTTCTAACCAACCTCCCTGTGGACATTCCCTTACTCACCATTCTTTTAAAGCTTGCTACAACAGATCCTGAATACTTGCAGGTCTGTATGAGTGTGTCTACCTAGTTTTATTGATGATTTTAGACCCTCATTTGAGGATAGGCAAACATACCAACACCCTCCGCAAGCTACCTTGGGCAAATCGGTTGGCTAAGGGCTATTTTGTAAATATAGAGAATTAAAGACTGAATATGAATGGAGAAATAAGAATTAGGAATCAAAAACTGAGATCGAGAATTACGAATTTAGAACTAGAACGAAGAATTCGAATTAGCATTAAGAACTAGAAATAAGATTAAGAACTAGAAAAATAAGATTTAGAAAGAAAATAAAGAGCTAAAACTAGAACCGAAGAACCAAGAACTAGAACTAGAACTAAAAACTAGAAGGAGATTACCTGAAGCCAAGCGCTTCTTTCTCCTTCTGGCGCCGCAGAGGAGGAACTCGAGTTTCCTGGGAGAAGCCTGAGCTTGAGAGAGAAGAGATCTCTATGAAAAATTTGTTTGTTTGGGCATGGTAAGGAGGTCTTTTTATAGGTATAGGGCTAATTTCGCTTATGAGGCCAAGTGCGGGATTGGTCGATTCCGTGCAAGACAGGCTGAGCTTAATTGAATTCCGCACAAGGGTGTCTGCGCTTAATTCACTTTGAGTTAGTCACTGACTTGAGAGTGACCGATTGAGCAGGTGTCCTAGTTCCAGTAATCTTCGGAACTAATTCCGCGCGGGGGGATTTGCGTTAGATCAGAGAGTTCGAGCGGTTAGGAGAATTAGAGTCCCAGTCCAAGTCTAGATGAATTCCACATGTTGGCTCACACGTGGAATCAATTCCACGTAACTGTATCTGCGCGAGATCAGGGTCTTTGGGCCGTGCATGAAAGGCAACCCTAGTCCAAGTGGGACTAACTTTGTGCAACTGTGTCTGCGTGGAATCGGATTAAGCTCGTAGTGTCTTGCGTGAAATCCGGGTCTTAAATGGTCCACGGGAGGAGTGAACCTGGTCCAAATGGGACCAATTTCGTGCATGTGGCCACACATGGAATCGATTGCGCGCATCCATATGTGCGCGAAATTAAGGATTTTCCCATGTCGGGTCGGATCCAAGCCGTAGAGCTATTGTTTCAACCTGGGTCTCAACCATATATTATTATTTTAGTAATGGTCGCCGTATTTAGGGTTTTAAGGTGTTCGGAGAAGGTTAGTCTTTTTTCGGAGATTGTGGGCAAGGTCAAAGGTTGACCGAACAGAATTGTATACTCTGAGAGGGCAAAATTGGGGTGTCTACAGTAATATGTCCCACCAAATGTGCAGCCACGATTACTCCCTGCCCAAGTTTTCCACCAAGGACTACAAATGCCGACTATGAAGCCATAATTTGTACCATAGAGTAACAGACCTAATGCCACGATTGTTCAAATCCTTCGAGAGTCGCAACAATAATCGCATCAACATTCAAAAGACTTATCCTAGCTTGCTCAGTTCTCTCAAGTTCTGCACTCACATACCTAGTCAATCACGAAGTTGGAGGGCCAGATTGGCCAACTAGCTTCGCAGAGGACTAAGAGAGAAAGTGGCCAACAACCAGCACAAGTAGTTAGCAACCAGAGAGGACAAGTTTTCCTGGGGGAGACACCCACCCCCCATATTCCAAAATGAAAGCCTCAAGGACTTGTCAAGCTACCGACTCATTCGTAGCACATCTGTGTACAATATTCTCTAGGGCAGTTGTTTCTTCCCGTAGATTGTATAACATTAGGGTTGCGTTGATGTTTTCCATCGAACGTAATTCGTTATGTATGCCCGACTTATTATAAGGTACTGGTGGAGAATCATGTAGTGATTACGAACTCTCCTACTTTTGGAATTTTGTCGCGATCATCCGTAGTGATTACGAATTGCGTATGCTCGTAGTCTCAATTTCGTGTGCATAGAACATCCTCGTAGGATTGTGAAATTTATTACCATGCCTCAAATCGACAATGTGCAGCCCTTCTACTGCCTTAAATTTCTTACGTTCGCCCACCGAGTTGGCTTCTCAAAGCTTGTCCATTAAAGGAAATAATCGCAACCTTTCGTCTCCCCACTCTCGCTTTATAAATTCACACGGCCCACCTATCCACCATTCCATTACAAATACCTGTTCCCTCTTCGATCCATAACACTCCCTTTTGCTTCAGCCTTCTTCGCCAACTCACTGAAATATAGGTGACGAAACTAGTTGGCATGAAATTTGCAAGGCATTAGAATATCGACTACGGCGGGAGGGAGCCGGGATGTCTCAAGTTGAGAAAAGGATCTGGGAACAAATGATCCAAATTGCGTGGAACGCCGCATCACTTGACCCTACACCACCTCCATCTCCCAAATGTCTTGAACCATCACTTTCTTTTCAACCTCCTGCAACACCACCGCCCCCTCCCCCCTCATTTTCTTGAACTATCCTTTTCCCTCTTCTATTGGATGCACACATCCCGGAGCTGGAAGGTGGATAATCTTTTTGGTGGAAAATTTTTGAAGACCCCTAAGGACCGATCTTTATCGAATTCATCTTTTCGCTTCGGACAGTTGCTGCCTGTGTTTGAGTCAATCCGTGTCTAGATTTTTTCCTATGTTTAATCTTTTATAAAATTAGCTTATTTTTCATGAAAATCCTTGTAAGTATTCTGCTTTAATATTAATAGGAAATTTCTTTTGTTTATTTTTGTTGTTTCTAGTTTTTTGTTACTGATACCATTTTTGTGTGATTATATCGGAAGTTATTTCTCCTAAGTTTGGGGGAGATTTGTGATTCTTTTTCCAGATTCTAATCTCGACTGATCGCAACAATAATGGTAATTTTTTTTTATATCCCCTATTTTGTGAACAATGAGAACATTGTCCCATTTAAGTTTGGGGGTACACCATCTGTGTAAATTAATTTTGAAAAAAAAAAAATACAAACGTATAATTTTAGTTTTAATTCTGTTTTTAGATTTTTAGTTTTATTTTCTTTATTTTGTTATCCTTATTGGTTAACCATTATATGTGTGTTATGATAGATAGAATACGATTCCAAAAGCCTTAACCATCATCTTAGTAGAAGTTCAAACATCTATGATAGGAAACAACTACGATTCATGTTGAGATCATTGTACACTGTATTAAAAATTGAATTTTTGAAATTATACTTTGCTTTAAATTGCAATATTTAGACTATAGTTTCAAAATCATATAACCAATGAGCATTTGATCTTATTTCCTTTCTTTTAAGAGAGACTATTTGCCTTTCCGAATTCTAAATTTCTTAAACTTCTTGACTATGCTGAAATGAAATCTCATGTTGCTGTAATTTGAATCAAATATTCTACAATTATGCTAAATGTTTCTCTAGAACTCTTTATTACATGCATAAAAACAATATGACATTATTTCAAGTAAATCGTGGAAATGATTTAAGGCCATCTTTCTAATTCGTTTGAGCCAACAAGCCAAAATCCTAAAATATATTTATCCCTTGAACCCATATTAGAAGCTTAAACCAAATTTTCTTTGTACTAAAATATTATAAACCCTTAACCATTTGTATTACCCAAAGCTTTCGCTCTTTTTACCCTTGTAATTCCGAGAATTTAGAAATGAGGGAGAAATAGGAGAGTGAAAGGAGTATGCAAGACCAGATAAGGGGAATGCCAAAAAAGCGTACAGCTGAAAAAAAGAAAAGTATTCTGAAAAAAAATATGGGAGTAGGGTAAAAAAAAAAGAGAAGCAAAACTGAGAAAAATCAAGAGGATATTTGAAAAGAAAGAGACATTGAGAAAAAGAGATTTACTGGAAAAAAAAATGTATATGGGAAGAAGCTATCCAACTTCTTGGATACTTACTGAAGTTGAAAAGAAAGAAAAAGAAGAAGACGAATGGTGGAGAGATAAGTTGAATTCTCAAAACTTTTGAATCCTTTCTACCTTTCTTTGGAACCTTTTTAACCCAAAGCCCCATTACAAGCCGAATAAAGACCTTTTTTATTCAAGGTTTACAAAAGCATGAGCCTAATAGAGATGTATATAATGACTACTATGGAAAACAAGATACATAAGAAATAGAATTGATTATCTTAATTCATGAGATTTATGTTTTTGTCGATTATCCTTTGAATTATTCATCATATACATTATATTGTGACAACCCAATAATTTTGGTATCTTTTTGAGAGTATGCCGACAGTGAGAATTTGGATGAAAATATTTTCTAAATCTACAATTTAGAAAAATTTATAATGAATAAATTCTTTCATTGGTACGCACACACTCCAAACTTTACCTAAATTGAAATTGTTGAGTATCTAATCAAGGATAACTACTAGGATAGAAAGTCATGGCTGCTAGAATCTTATTTTAGAAAATCATAACAATCATGTGATGATTAATTGGTTAGTGTACAAAATTAGTTTAGAGTTTTTAAATTTTTCCTTCTTTTTGAAAATTTTGAAAAAAAAAAATATTTGAAGTTTGTAGGTAACTTCACTGAAAACCTTCAAGAGATTATAACTCTTTTACTAGGGTAGGGGTTTAAAGGCTTGTTGCATATGTTAAATGCAATCGTGCTCCTTACGAAAGTGGCATTTAAATTCTTAGATTAGTATATCTTTCCTTGTTTGCTAGGGACTAGCAAAGCTTAAGTTTGAGGGTATGATCAGTCACATAATTTACCATCTGATCACCCTTAACTTAGTGATTCTAGTCCTTAGTTTGCTACTAATGAAATACTATTGTGCATATATTAAGAACAATTAGCAGAATATAGCCAAAGTGCTAATCTTTGCCAAAATAAACTCAAAATGCAGTAAGAACCACGATCGTTCAAAGACACAACTCCAATCGTAATTGAAAGCCAGTTGTGAATGAAATCATAATAACGAGTGAACGCAATAGGAAAGAAGAAATCGTATTCACGATTCCTCAGAAGAAGCTCAAGACTGGTTTGAATGAACGTGCTGAGATGCGATTGAACTAAGGACTGAAAAGATGCAATCGTAGTTACGATTGTATAATATTAAAGCTCTCATTGCCTCTTATCATGTGAAGATGCACCGCCATGAAGAAATAGAAGACCTCTTAAATTAGAAGTTTGCTATTCTACGGATCTGAGAAGATTGGTGAAAGAATTATAAGGATCTCTACTATTGAAATTAAGGAGAAAAGTCTTGCGCACATCTACCATCTAAAACAAGGAAGATTAGGATTAGAAGTTTTTGTTATTTTTAGAATCTTTTATTCTTAGTCGCTTTCTTTTTATAGAATTCGAATAATGTAAACCAACCCCTTATGAGCTATAAATAAGAAGCCTCGGCGTAGAGAAAAACTTATTGAATGAATTCTTAGCATCAATTAATGATCGAGGTTGGGTTTCCTAAAGATCAACTTAGAGTAGTTTATTTTAGTGTAGTTTAGCTATCCAAGGTTTTTCGAGAGCAATTGACAACTATTATTGGAGACTGAAAGATTCGAGTAGAGTATCCGTAGTTTCTAAGGAGCAATTGATGCCTGTAATTGAGAGATGAAAGATCTTTTTATTTACTTTCTAGTTTAGATTTATTTTATTATATTTTGCTGCTTTGTAAACATCTAAAAGTTCTTGATTTTAATTGATGACTAAGATGGAAAATTTGTAGATTAGTGTAACGGTTTTTAGTTTTCATCTTCAATTTTCTAGTGTTTGATTGACACCCAAATTTCTAAAAGATTATAGATTAGTATAAATCTATATTGAAGAATTCTAGTGTTTGATTAATGCCCAAATTCTAAAAGGCATAGATATAGTGTAACGATACTTTAATTTTATAGATATCCGAGAACTGAAGGATTGCGATTGATGACCATAATCTGAAAGTAGGAGGATTTAAATTTATTTTCTTGCATCTTAGTTTAGTAAATACAACAAATTTTTATTCTTTAAAGACAAATAAAAGTATTCGGATTCTCGGCCTTCCTCATGGGAACGACCGCATACTATGCTACAATTTCCATTGTACACTTGCAATAGGTTAAGACTGAGTATAATTTATAGAGCTACCAGGTGAGAAGGCTTGGAGGGCATGATTTTCTTCAAGACTAACTCTCCAATTTTAAAAGTTCGCTCAGGGACCTTCTTATTGTAAGCCTTGACCATTCTCCTTTGATATACTTGTGCATGGTCGGCTGTCCTTAAATGCGTCTCATCGCGTTGTTTTAGCTGAGTGAGCAGAGCAACTCTCCTTTCATCTATGAATAGCTGATCATCTAGCTGGATACGTAGATAATCAGTCACATAATTTATCATTTTATTACCCTTAACTTAGTGATGCTAGACCCCAATTTGCTACTAATAAGTTGATGATGTTTAGATATTAAAGTTAAACAGTAAGAGAGAGGCAAAATGTTGATCATCATCAAAATGAACTTAAAAAGCAGTAAGAAAGACTATTGAACACAAGGACGATTCAAATCGCTTTTGAACGCCAATGAAAGCAAAAAATTATAAAAGACGATGGAACGTAGTGAAAGAAAAAGATAAGAAATTGTAAATTATGATTCTTCAAAAAGATGTTTCAGAGGAATGAGATACAAAGAGAAAAAGTGATTGTTCGTAGAATCGTTCTGAGACACAGAGAGATCCACTGAAAAAAGAAAATTATGATTACGATTTTACAAAAATAGAAGCTCATTGTTGCTGCTGATCACATGAAGATTTACACCGCCATGCATATAATTAGAAGAACTCTTGAATTAGAAGTTTGGCAGATCACGAATCTGAGAAGTTTGATGAAGAGAGACTCCTAAAGGACTATGATTGGAAGTAGAATTATATTAGGAAACTTTTATTTTTAGAATTTTATTAGACTTTGAATAATGTAAACTGACTCTTTGTAATCTATAAATAAGAGAGCTCGGCATAGGAGAAGAGTTATCAAAGGAACACTCAGCATCAGATGACGACTGAGGTTGGGTTTTCTTCCAAACAACTTTAGTTTAGAATAGTTTGGATGTCCAAGGTTTCTCAAGAGAAATTGACAACTGCAATTGGGAGCTGGAAGATTATAGTAGAGTATCCGTAGTTTCTCAGAAGCAATTGACGACTGTGTCTGAGGGATGAAAGATCTTTTTATTGCTTTCTAGTTTAGATTTATTTTCATGCACTTTACTGCTTTGTAAATATCTAAAAGTTTTTTATTTGAATTGATGACTCAGATTGATAATTTACAGATTAGTGTAACGGTTTTACTCTTCCATCTTCAATTTTCTTGAGTTTGATTGATGCCCAAATTTTAGGAAAATTGTTGATTAGCATAAATCTTGTGCAACTATGGACTTTGCGGGTCCGTCGCGATGATATGCTCACTAAAAAAAATAGAGTCTCCACCCGGAGGTTTTGGTGTTCCGGGATACCCAAAATTAATATTATAAGCACTAAAGTGCAAAATATGACTCTGATTCACCGATCAACCCCAAAGCTTCTTGGGTAAGGACTTTGGTTATCAATCGGGAAGGTGTTAGACACCCGATTGACCCGCTCGTAAGCAGTTTCTACTATAGCCAAGTCTATGTTTAGATGTGTATATATATATATATATATATATATATATATATATATATATATATATATATATAAAGGAAAAAATGAGCGGCACTTCCCCTTTCCCGAAGGCACATCGATCTTATTGAGCGCTCACACTCACCGAAATAATGGCTCAATTCTAGGATAGAGGAAAAGCAAAGAAGGTAGAGTAATAAAGGGGAGAGCCGGAGCTCTCACTCCCTTATAGCACCGTGGTTGGTTCCTTACGTGAAAAAGAGACACCGATGAGCTTCCGATAGCATTATGGGTTAGAGTGGGGCTCTAAATTCTAAGGTTGGGAGGCTTGAATGACTTAAAATGAGGGCATGATGATGATCTAGGCTAGAGTTTGAAAGCTTGGAGATGGGGAGCTATTTTGCTAGAGTTTTGACTTTAGGATTTTGAAAGTGTCTAAACAAGGAGGGGGGACTCTATTTATAGAAGTTGAGGTGATTAGTGAATAGTTAAGTCACTAATGAGTTTAGAAATTAGGTAATGGGCAATCTAAGGTTTTTTGAGTTTTCTAGAGCTTGGAGAAGAGGGATTTGGGTATAATGGTAGATGATTCGGGTTATAACTTAAGCTAAAAGGGGCACTAGGGTCCTAAAGAAACATAGCCCAGACTTTGGGATGGTCCATAAGTCAAACCCCCAATATGAATTTTGTCCATTTTTTGAAGAAAAACCAGGCCCAAACTGCTAGAAGTTGAAGACCCACAGTGGCCCGGCCCGGTCTTGCAATTTCCTGCACTTCTTTGTAGTTTTCATTTCGTCATAACTATTGATGTACTACTCCGAATTAGGCGATTTTTGGCTCGTTGGAAAGCTGAGAACCTCTGATTTATAATGATATAGGCCTTAGGTTGGGAAATTATCTATACAAACTTTGACACTCATCTTTTCTTCAGCTATTTTGGTTGGTTCAAAACATGTTCTGTGGGTCCATTTTAGGCTTTTTAAGGGTTTGGGAAGGTTAGGGTTGATTTCTAAGGGGTTTAGGAATGATTCTAAAGATTTGGATTAAGTTCTAAGGGTTTGGGAGGTACTTTTAGAAGCTCAAGAGTACGCCTTTCTCGAAGTACGGGTCGATCGAGCCTTGGGCCAAATTTGGGTGTCTACAAATCTATATTGAGAAATTTTAGAGTTTGATTGACGCCCAAATTCTAGAGGACTAAAATATGGTGTAACGGTACTTTAATTTTATAAACATTCGAGAACTGAAGGATTTTGATTGACGACCATAATCTGGAAGGAGGAGGATTTAGATTTATTTTCTGCAAATAGTTTTAAATAACCCATTCTCTATTCATATTTCTCCAGTAGTTTAGGATCTTAAAAAACAAATGTAAGTTTTTAAAATACATAAAATTATAATAGAAAAATAGCTTCCTCGTGGGAATGATCCTATACTAGTGCTGCAATTTCCATTGTGCGCTTGCAATAAGTTAAGACTTAGTACGATAAAAGCTCGAACAAGTTTTTGGCACTGCTGTCGGGGAAGCAAATTTCTCTTATTTTATTTTTATTTTGAAAACCAATGTTTGTCTTTCTCTTTTTATTTTTCTTTATATTTTTATTTTCTCTGATCACTTCTTAATCTTTTACAGGTTTACTCGGAGTAGTGAATCACAGGTTTCAACACTTCCCCTGATCAAAGAAGCTAGAGGCTCAGATTTGTTTTTCTCCCTGTTATCTAAAATAAAAAGTAAAAAAAAAACTAAAAACATAAAAATATTTACGTTCCTGGTGTAGGCATCACACTTGATCTCGGAGTTTAGATTTCTTTGAGTGTGACCCAGAAATTGAACGAACTCTCTTGCGTAATCTCGCGTTAAACCGATCTTCCGGAAGAGACTCTCTAACGATAACTGACAATCATTTTATTCAAGCACGCTTCAGCCCAGTTACTTTGACTAAGCCCTCTTATATAGTTATACCAGAGGTCCCAACCAGACAAAATTATGAAATCAAGCTCAATACATTTCAAGCTGTACCCACCTTTCATGGGCTTGATCGAGAGGATCCCTATCAACACTTAAGAGTTTCATAGAACTTTACATGATGTCAGAACTGTTGGCAGCCAATGATGAGGCAGTTAAACTACAATTGCTCCCTTTCTCTCTCAAAGATATAGCAAAGGTGTGGCTGATCTTGCTGCCCGCCAGAAGTATTACCACTTGGGATGCACTGCAGTCCAAGTTCTTGAACGAGTACTTCCCAATTTGTAAGACTAACCAGATTTGCCAAGCAATTAAGGACTTCAAGCAATATCCTGGAGAATTATTCCACGAGAGTTGGGAATGCATGAAGGATTTACTACGAAAATATCCTTATCATGATGTGCGAAACTGGTCAATAGCGTAAAGTTTCTATCAAGGGTTAACTAAGACCAACCAGTCTATAGTTGATGCCATGAGCGGAGGAGCCTTCATGGCTCAAAATGGTCAGCAATCTTAAGACTTATTTGAGAAACTAGCTGATAATTCAAAGAAAAAATAGGCCCTGCTTCAGTTTGATCTAGATGTGATTTGCTACACCCCGTTCGTGAGGGGTGGACTTTACGATGTCAGTAAAGTCAGAGTAAAGAATGAGGATGACATGAGTGCAAAGGTTACGACTCTTGAGTAGCAAATCGTAACATTAATGGCTGCCAAACCTAGTACTTTGGATAGACCTCTAGAAAATTGTTTAAATTACAAGTGTTTACCTCATACCGAGAACCTCGTTGTGCCATCGTACCAAGATGCAATGGAAAATGAACAACTAATGACCTCTCAAAGAGGAGATTATGGGAACACATATAATCCAGCATGAAGAAATCACCTAGGATTTAACTACGGATCCAAGTGTGGGGCACAACTAGCACCATTAGTTGTGCAACCCTGATTTCCTCAGATCCAAGTTTTCCACTAAAGACCTCAAATGTTGGCTGTACAGTCCCAATTTGGACCACCGAGAAATATACCCGATGCCATAGTTGTTCAAATCCTTCGACATTTGTAGCAGCAGTCACATCCGCATTCAAAAGATTTATCCCATCTTACTCAATTTTCTCAAGTACTTCATTCACACACTTAGTCCATTACGACGTTGGAGAACCAGATTGGCCAACTAGCTTCACAAGTGGTAGAGAGAGAGAGTGGCCAATTGTCGACATAGCTAGTCAACAATCCTAGAGGAAAAGTGTTCTTATGGGAGACAACAACTCCCCATATTCCAAACTAACAACCTCATGGATCTGTCGAGCTACTGACTCATCCATAGCCCATTTTGTAAACTATGTAAAACTAATTTTTATTTTACATAGAAACTTAGGTACTACATTACGAGCCAAATTGTGGAAAAACATGAACAATCGTAATATAGTCCTAATTGTATATCAGTACGAACAATCGTATGGATTTACGATCGATCGTCATTTTTGATAAGATCATTAGTTAAAATGTAGCGATTATGAGTAACTGATGTGAGAGTTCACATTCACGATGGCTGAAAAGTCAGAGTTAAAACTGACAACTCTGGGTTGAAAATATGTGTGATGATCAGATCAACAGGTAGTCACTGAAATAAGGGCCTACATATTCATGAGGGGATAAGTCGTCCCCATTTTTGAACTCTCCATTTTTACTCCTACTTTCCCTCTATTTTTCGAAAATCCCTTGTACACGACTCAACCATTTTTGTTTCTTATACCTCCCTTGCATTTTCTATTCGAGTTTGAAAACCCCATTTACGTTCTAGTTGACATTTTGAAATTAGGGTTTGAGGATTATCCGTGACCAAGGTGACGATTTTACTCTCAAACGGATGGGTCTCTACATATGATTTTGAGTCTAGATAGGAAATACATGGCTTGTTAATAATATTTTCTTTTCTCATTTATACATGTAAAAGAAATTGCAGAATGTCAAGGGCAACAGATAAGCGATAGAGGGAAGAAGACGAAGAAGGAGGTAACAATTCAAATCACTCTCCACTTATAAGCCATATTGCACTGTTTGCTAACCTCAAAACTAAATCAAAAGCAACATACCCACCTAAAAAGAAGTCCAAATCCTCAGGGGTGGTTATTAGAGAAACACTCGGAGAGGGAATGGAAACTAAATTGGTATCTACACCTTCCTGGAAGGGCATAAAAATGGATAAAGGAAAAGACCAATGTCCTCCGATAGGACATTAGATTGGATCCCAGCCTCAATGAAACATCATCTAGTAGGAGCCGAGGTTGCTATGGATGTTGCCTTCTGGGAAAAAATTGAAATTAGTGGAGAATCAATCAAGTATTTTAAGGATGCAAGGCTTCATTACTTCTTAGAGCCTGGAGTCACATGAGTCTACCCGAGATTGGTAAGATTGTTTTATAAAAATATGATTAATAGCAGCAAGGGTCAATCCCCAATTCTTTCTATAACCATTGACGAATTTCCAATACTTATAACAAAGGCAATGATTGCTGAGGTCATGAAGACCTGAAGTGTCTCGTAACAACCCGGAAGCCAACATCCTAAGAGAACATCCTAATGCTCTTTCGGATTTTGTTCAGATGGCAACAAAGCTGCTAGGTAAACCCCCAAAAGATAGATCATTTTTCTTGCGTAGAGATTTGGAATCACGAAACTTACAACTCCACTTCTTGGATGTCTTGATTCACAAGACTATCTATCCATGGGTCATGGAACACAACACAGAGCACTATTTGTAAGAGCTTTGTACTTAATGGCCAATCAAATTTGGTTCGATGTTCCATCCTACCTGTTGGAAGTCATTAAAACCATGAGAGAGAAACTGAGTCAAGAAAAGTATCAAACTAATAATTGTCTACCCTTTGGAGGTTTGATTACAACCCTATTGATGAATGTGGGATATAAATTTGATCCCAAGGAAAAGGTCTTACCTAGACCAGAAGAAAGCCTAATAGCCATGGCTTATAGGAGAACCCTGAGCTCTGAAAATAAAAAGAAGATCCCTATTTCTACACAAACGATGGGTACTTCTATACCAGAGACCACACAAGAACTTGTAGTAAATACAGAGGTCTTGGAAGAGCCGACTGTTGATATAACCGCAGTCCCAAGAGAATCAGTTGTAGCAGAGGGAACGAGTACTTCTACTCTTCCCCAAGAAAGACTAGAGCCTAGCTCCCCAGAACACATCAGTCTTTATAACTCATCTTTGGACTTACCAACAGGGCCTATATTGCCCACTTACACTATGGCAGACACATTACCAGTTATTCCTGACGCAGCTTAGGTGAGCTTAATTACCCCTACAACAGAAGAAATCACTCCACAGAGAGGAGCAAATTGCTGAAATGACTACCTTCAGCCATGTCCCAGCACTTATTGAGTCTATTGCTCCACCCATAATTTTATCAAATGCAGAGCAGACTCCTATATTCCAAGCAACAGAAGTAGGACACAATTGTGGAACTCTACGAGTGGGTTTCATGGAATTGATGAACCAAGAGACATCTCGTCCAATCACCACTACAACAGTTCCCACAACCTCATGAGAACAGTCTGATTGGGAAAGGAGACTGCAAGAATTAGAGTAGTGGTAGAATGAAAATGAACCAAACTTAACGTCATTGCCAAGTGTAGTGAGAAAATTGTCGGAAGAATTTCACAGGTTGAAGAGTAGAGTCCTTGAATCCATGCCCACAACACAAGAACGGCTAGGACTAGTGGAAAACTTAAGGCGGAAGGCTGTCAGATATCACCAGGCACAGTGGACAGTAGAAATAACAAGGAAAGTCCAGGAGGCCACTGTAGCCCTTCAAGCACAAATTATGCAGCTGCAAGAACAGAACAGAGTATTAAGTGATAACCAACAGACATGGGAAGCTCAAAAAAAGGAGTATGAGGACAAAATAGCCAATTTAATTGAACAATTCAGAGAGTTGATGGAAAACCCAGATACGAGAGAAAATGCTCACTGAAAGTACCAGCAAGAACTCAATAATCAGTTGGATGAGAAGAACCATCTGCTTACAATAACAGAAGGGAAAATGATTAAACTTCAAGATGATAAAAATTCCCTAGTCCTAACTTGTGCTAAACAGAAGAAGATTGAGTCCATTACGAACAAATGCTGGGTCGCAGCAACAAGATTACAAGCTAAAGCTGAAAAACTGAGAGTTGAGATACAAGAGAAGTTTGCTGTGATTTGCAAATTGAAAAAGGACTTGAGAAAGAAAGATGGAGTTGAAGAAGAGCTGAGAGCTTTGAATGAAAAATATAATACATTGATGGCAGAGAAAGTGAGTGATGAGGCATGTTACAAGGAAATTAGGCTGAAATTACATGTGGAGCCTGTACTAGACAAAAAATCAGAATGCTCTACAGATGTGGTGTCAGACTCTGAGGAAGAATTGTCAGGCAGCCCTTCCTCACTGCTAGTCTTACCAGCATTAGGACCAGCTCTATCTACATCAATTGTACCATACCCTTCATCACCAAGTGAGTAAAATATTCTAGAATATTATGAACCTCACATGTATGATCTAAAATTTTGAGTATTCCCTTATTTTTGTGCACAATGAGGACATTGTCTTATTCAAGTTTGGGGGGATGTGTATATTAGTTTACTTTTTTTTATACATAAATATTTTTATACATAAATAAAAATTTTACTTTTTAGTCTTACAAATTTTTTTCTGTTTTAGATTAGTTTTGTAAATATTTCTGAAATTTAGGAATAGTTCTATTAACCAGTTAACCATCATATGTGAGTTATGATAGAAACAAATAATGATTTCAGAATACTTTACGATCCATCGTAGTAGAAGTTCAACAATCAAAATAGAGCAGTTACGATTCATGATAACCCTCTTGAGCATTGTATCAGATTGAATGTTTGAAACTATACTTTGATTTAAACTGCAATATTTAGATTATAGTTTCAAAATTATATAACCAATAAGCTTTTGAGCCATAATTCATCTTTTATTTTGAGTGAGAGACTACTTTCTATTCAAAATTTTCTTTGAACTTCTTGACTGTGTTAACAAAATCTCATATTGCTGTAATTAGAATTAGATATTCTATAATTATAATGATTTATTTTTCTAGAACTGTTTATTAGATACATCAAAACAATATGACATGCATGCTAGTAAATCATGAAGATGATTTAAGGCCATTTTTCTTTGTTGAGTTTAAGCCAAAAAGCCAAAATCCCATAAAATATTTACCCTTTGAACCCATATTAGAGCTTAAATCGAATTTCTTTGTACCAAGATTTTATAAACCCTTAACCATATGTACTACCCAAAACTTTCAACCTTTAATGAGAGTTTAAAACATAAGAAGGGAAGAAGAGGGAGTGAGTATAAGATAACAGATAAGGGATATGCCGAAAAAGGGTACAACTGAGAAGAAATAAAATGAAGAAAATATAAGAAAGAACCAAGAAATTGTAATTACGATTATGAAAAGATAGAGAAGCAAAAAGATTCCAAGCTGAAAATTCAAGAGGATATTTGAAGAAAAGAATCAAATGAAGAAAAGAGATTTACAGAAACAAAAAAGAATAATGGGAAGAAGTTATCCAATTCTGGATACTTACTGAAGAACAAAAGAAAAGAAGAAGACAAGTGAAAGAAGAGGCGAATTCTTAGAAATCCTTGAATCCTTTCTACCTTTCTTTAGAAACCTTTAAACCCAAAGCCCCAATACAAGCCGAATAAAGACCTTTTTGATATATGGCTTACAACAACATGAGCCTAGTAGAGATTTTTTATAATGAATATTATGAAAAAATAAGGAAACATATAAATAGAATTGATTATCTTTCCATGGGAATTATCTTTTTAATTGTCTTTTGAAATAATTATGATATATCATATATTGAGAGAGCCCAAAATTTTCAATATTTTTTGGAGAGTATGTTAATAGTGAGAGTTTGGATGAAAATATTTTCTAAATGTGCAGCTTATAAAAATCTATGATGAATATATTTTTCACTGGTACACACACACACTCCACGTTTAACTGAATCAAAATTGTCGAGTTCTGATAAAGGATGATTGCTAGGATGGAAGGTAAGGATAATGGAATTATACTTTTTGAAAATCATACCAACCATGTGATGTCGTAACTGATTAGTGTACCAATAGAAGGATATAATTTTTAGTTTTATTTTTTTCAAATTTTTTTGAAAATCTAAATTTTTTGAAAGTTTGCAGATAACTTCACTAGAAACCTTCAGTAGACTATAACTCCTCCACTAGAGATCACGTAGGGGTTTAAAGGCTTGTTGCATCTGTTAAATGCAATTGTGCTCCCTACGAAAGTGGCATTCAACTTTGTAATTTAAAGTAGCTTACTTTCCTTGTTTGCTAGGGACTAGCAAAATTTAAGTTTGGGGGTGTGATCAGTCACATAATTTATCATTTTATCACCCTTAACTTAGTGATGCTAGACTCCAGTTTGCTACTAATAAGTTAATAATGTGCATATATTAAGGTTAAATAACAAGAGAGCCAAAGTGTTAATTTTTGTCAAAATAAACTCAAAAAGTAGTAAGAAAGACGATTGAACATAAGGATGATTCAAATCGCTCTTGAGCACTAGTGAAAGCCACAAATTGTAAAAGACGATGGAATGTAGTGAAAGAAAGAGATAAGAAATCGTAAATTATGATTCTTCAAAAAGATGTTCCAGAGGAATGCGATACAAAGAGGAAAAGTGATTGTTTGTAGAATCGTTCTGAGATAGAGAGATGCACTGAAAAGAGAAAATCGTGATTACGATTTTACAAAAATAGAAGCTCGCTGTTGCTGCTAATCACATGAAGATCTACACTGCCATGTATATAATTAGAAGACCTCTTGAATTAGAAGTCTGACAGATCACGAATATGAGAAGATTGATGAAGAGAGACTCCTAAAGGACTCTGCTGCTGAAATCAAGGAGCAATCCTTAAGCGCATCAACTATCCAAAGCAAGGAAGAACTATGATTAAAAGTAGAATTATATTAGGAAACTTTTGTTTTTAGAATTTTATTAGACTTTGAATAATGTAAACTAACTCCTTATGATTTATAAATAAGAGAGATCGGCATAGGAGAAGAGTTATCGAAGGAACTCTCCGCATCAATTGATGACTGAGGTTGAGTTTTCTTCTGGTCAACTTTAGTTTAGAGTAGTTTAGATATCTAAGGTTTCTTGAGAGCAATTGACAACTGTAATTGGGAGCTGAAAGATTAGAGTAGAGTATCCGTAGTTTCTCAGAAGCAATTGACGCCTGTGACTGAGGGATGAAAGATCTTTTTATTACTTTCCAGTTTAGATTTATTTTTATGCACTTTACTGCTTTATAAACATCTAAAAGTTTTTTATTTTAATTGATGACTCAGATTGAGAATTTGCAGATTAGTGTAACGATTTTAATTTTCCATCTTCAATTTTCTTGAATTTGATTGACGCGCAAATTTTAGGAAAATTATTGATTAGCATAATCTGTATTGAGGAATTTTAGAGTTTGATTGATGCCCAAATTCTAGAGAGAACTGAAATACGGTGTAACGGTACTTTAATTTTGTAATAATCCAAGAACTGAAGGATTGTGATTGACGACCATAATCTAGAAGGAGGAGGATTTAGATTTATTTTTTGCAATTATTTTTAAATAACCCATTCTTTATTCATATTTCTCTAGTAGTTTAAGATCTTAAATGACAAATACAAGTTTTTAAAATACATAAAACCATAAAAGAAAAATACCTTGTGGGAACGATCCTATACTAGTGCTGCAATTTCCATTGTGTGCTTGCAATAGGTTAAGACTTAGTACGATAAAAACCCGAACTGTAGGGATGATACTTATATTTCATAAGGTAAAACTGCCTCCATCCCATATGTGAGAAGATAAGGAGTTTAACCAGTAGCTGTGTGAATAGAGGTCTTATAGGCCCAGAGTGCTTCTGGTAACCGCTCAAGCCAGTCGACTCCATTTCTCGTCTCTACTATTCATTTTAAAATTAGGATCAGGGTCTTGTTTGTGGCCTCTGCTTGTCCGTTCCCTTGAGGGTAGAAAGGCGGAGAGTGCTGTAGATCGATGCCGTATTTCTACACAGTTTCTTTATCTTCTTGACGATTAATTGCGGTCTGTTGTCTGTGAAGAACATTCTGGGAACTCTGAACCTTGTGATGATTTTCTAAATAATAAACTTCATGAGCATTGAAGCAGTGATTCTGACATATGACTCGGCTTCTGCCTCTTTGGTGTAGTACTCGGTTACAGTGAGAATAAAGGTGTGCTTATGTGTGTTCCCGACTGTGTCTGTGAAGGGGCTAATAATGTCGAAGGCCCACATTGAGAATAACCATGGTGAAACCATGGGGTTTAGTGCAACTAATGGGGCTTTGATGAGTGTTGCGTGCTCTTGGCATTATTTATAGAATTAGATGTAGACATGGCAATCCCTCGTCATCGTAGGCCAGTAGTAGCCTTATTGTATGATCTTCTTGAAGATTCTTTGTCTTCCAGCATGAGCGCCGTAGGCGCTGTCGTGTACTTCATGGATAATGTATATTCCTTTTGCCTCTGTAACGCATTGGTGAAAGACCCCTCTAGTGAAGGCTTCTTTATACAATACTTTTCCTAGGATGTAGTATCTGACTCATCACTTTCTTATTATCTATCGTTTGATTCTCATTGCATTAAGGGGGGATATATCAATGTTTTAGAAAGTTCCAGATATCATGATACCATGCCTGTCCATTGTCAGTTGGAGATTGTTGGAACCTGAAGGTTACGATGGTAGCCTCCTTTGTGGGATTTTCTGTGGTAGATGCTTCCTCTTACTTCATGGTCTTTGGAAGGACTGGTAGTTCTGGCTTAGCTTTCCATGCTAGCTCGTGTGCAGGTGCATTGAGTTTTTTGATGATGAATGACTTGGTGCTTTGTCCGATTGGTATTTATATGACCGAGGCTAGCATAGCGCGAGAGTCGGCCAATTCGTTCTCTAATCTTGGGTTATGAGTGAAGGAAATCCTCTCAAACTTCTTTATCGGGAATTGAGTAGTTTCTAAATATGCCATCAGTCTCCTTTCTTTCATCTTTCATTCTCTGATTACTTGTGAAATCACTATCTTGGAGTCACCGATTGTCTTCAACTGCTTGACGCCCAGCTGTAGTGCTGCTCGTAGCTCGGCAATAAAGGCTCCATATTTCGCGACATTATTGGTAATTGAGAAATTGAGCTAGAAATTTTTAGGTATGATGACTCCTTCTGGGCTTAATAAGACTATCCTGATACCTTTCCCTCTCTAATTAAGAGCCCCGTCGAAGTATAAAGTCCATGAGGTTTTATCAGGTTCTTCTTCTTGTACTGAGAACAAGTCTTTGTTGAGGAAGTCAGTGTGTACTGGCTCGTTGCCTGGGATTAGAAGATTAATGAGGTAATCGGCGATTGCTTGTCCTTTGATTGACTTTTGCGTGATTTAGGTGATGTCAAACTCTTGTAGTAGCATATGCCATCGAGTAATCTTTCCGAATCTAACGGGTTTTTCGAATATGCACTTCAGAGGGTCCATGCGTGCGAGTACCATTATTTTGTGAGCTCTGAAGTAGTGTCGTAGTTTTGTTGAGGCCCACACTAGTGTTAGGTAAGTCTTCTCCATTGTGGTATATATTTGCTCGTACTCGACCATCATCCTGCTGAGGTAGTAGATGACCTTCTCCTTCTTCCCTTCTTCATCGCGTTGTTCCAGGATTACCCCCATCGCTTTATCATTGGCCGAGACATAGAGGATCAATGATCTTCCGAGGATTGGTGGTGATAGTATAGGGTGGTTAAGGAGGTACTTCTTGATGTTATCGAAAGCTTGCTGACACTGGTCATCCCATATGTACTCGACCCCTCCTTTAAGTAGTCTGTAGAAAGGATTGCATCGATCTGAGTGCTGGGAGATAAATCTCCTGATAAATTACAGTCTTCCTATTAGACCTCGTAATTCTTAGATGTTGCTGGGAGGTGGCATCTCGAGGATGATTTTGACTTTCACCGGATTGACTTCGATCCCTCACTTGTTGACTATGAATCTTAGTAATTTTTTGGAGGTTACTCTGAACACACATTTCTTTGGATTCATCTTCAGCTGATATTTCTCGGATCATTCTAACACCAATCAGAGTGCTTTAGCATGTCCTACACGGGTTTGTGACTTCACTAGTATGTCATCGACGTAGACTTCTATACACTTGTGCATCATGTTATGAAATATAGTCATTATGGCGCATTGAGACTGGCGCCTGCATTCTTGAGGTTGAATGGCATGATGACGTAATAGTAAATTCCCTATGGTGTAGTGAATGAGGTCTTCTCTTGGTCTGATTCTGCTAATCTGATCTGGTTGTATTCGGTGAAGCCATCCATGAAGGACAACATCTCATGTCAGACTGTATTGTCGACCAAAGTGTCGATGTGAGGTAGAGGGAAGTCATCTTTTGGGCACGCTTGGGTGAGGTTTCAGAAGTCGATGCACACCCGTACTCTACCATCTTTCTTGGTGACTGGTACGATATTGGCAACCCACTTAGGGTAGAGGATGACTCAGATGAATTTAGCTTTATGCAACTTGTCGACTTCTTCTTTGACTTGTAGTGCGATTTGTAGGTGCATTCTTCTTAACTTCTTCTTGATAGGTTTCGCATAAGGCTTTAGGACTAAATGGTGTTCTACTAAGCTCGGGTATAGACCAGGCATGCCTTCACAGGACCATGCGAAGGAGCGAAGGTGATCTTGGAGGACTTGGATAATTTGTTATCGTTCCTTAGGGCTAAGCATTGCACTGATCAATAGTTTCTTGGGTTTCTCTTTGGTGCCAAAATTAATTTCTTCTGTAGGTTCTGTAGCGGCTTGAGTTTGCTCATTGAAGCGTTTGATGACCTGTTGAAAGTCCTATGTTTCATCAACTATCGGCTCATCATCAGTAAGTTCGTAGACTGTAATATTTATACACTGGGGGTTAGTTTTGTGAGAAGTAACCCTTCATTGGTGCAATTGATGACTGCAACGTCCTTAGTGAGGTACAGATCGAGGCAATTCATCCTCCTCTCGAAGTCGTAGAGTATCTCATCGGGTATGACTATTGGCTTGCTTTTCCGTCGAGACATTCTGCGCTCTCACGAGGGGGAAGCAGTAAGGTTGCGTTGAGCGAGACCAAGGAGCGGCTCCGTGGTGTCGAAAGTAGTGACACGACTTTGAACAGGTATATCAATTATTTCTTCCTTGACTTTGTCTGCATAACCATCACTTGTAATATTAAAACAAAAGTCTCTTTGTTGGTCGGTAAATGGGTCTGTCCCTCTCTTTTTCGAAGTTTTCTAATTTTTTTGGGTTTTTAATTTTTAATTATTTAGGGGTTTTGGGGTTTTCTATTTTTATTTTATTTTATTTTTGATAATAAGTAGGATATAGGGTCGGATTCCTGAAGAGGAACTAATAGGAGTGCTTCTCTTAGTTGAGGAGGTCTGACGACTGTTGATGTCGTTTGTGCGAGTCTTCGGATGACATGAATCTGCTCTGAATTTGGCATTTTTTTATTATTTTGTAGCCTTCGTTCAGCATGATTCTCTCGATGAGTGAGGTGGGCGGCAATCCGGTTGATGTTCTAGCCTCTTCTATCATGTGAATCATTTCTTCTTCTGTATTGCCCAGATAGCCTTCTAACTTTTCTTCTTCTAGTGCGATGATCTTGCCTAGATGTTCTTGATGGTGTTGAAAGTTCTTCCTTTCATGGTTTATGATTTTTTAGCACAGAAGTACATGCTTTGTAGAGAAGTTGATCTGGATGTAAGGGGCACAAGCCTCCCCTTGGGCATTTGAGGTTCGAAGAGCCCGACTCGAGTTCTTTAAGAGATGGCAAGCATGACTCTTTTGTCTATAGCCAGGGACTCATTAGGAAAATGCATTTCTTGCATGGCGGATAAATTTGGTAGAATTCTCAAATATACGGCCAAACACATTCCTCATCAAGCTCGACTCTTGGGTGAGGGATAGCTGATTCTGCGTCAATCTCGCTGTTAATCCCTTCAAATACTATCTGTAGCGTAGAGTCAAGGATATCTAGCCAACAACTTTTGCTGTGAGGTGGTTGTCTCACTTCACCTGCCTGCGAAGTTTCAGGGGTTAGGCCTACAATCGGGGTGGTATGAAGGTTGGTCTCGATTGTTGGCTCGAAATGCTTCAGTATGCTATTACATGCTCTGCAGCGTGGCTGATACAGTTGAGCGATGCAGGGATACTCCCAAGGGCATTCCCATCCTTTGAATAATTGTTCGGGATAGGGATCATCATTGTTGGAGTTGAAGTCTTCTTACTGAGGCTCGTTTTCTTCATCTGATAGCCTTTCAGCGTCCTCGCTTAATTGCTCTGCTAGCTCAAGAGCTGGGAGGTCTATCCAATAGTCGTCATCATCGCAAGGCAGCTACTACCATTCTTCTTCTAAGGACTTTCAGAAAATTTGGAGTGGTGGTGATCCAGGTGATTGAAGGTCATCAAGTGTCAATTCTTCTTCGACTTCTATTACTGCGATGTGGAAGTCTTCTTCGTTGGTTGACTCCCAATCTTCTATGAGTGGTTCAGGCTCTCGATGCTTTTCCTTGTCGGTGACAAGAAATTCTTTGATTTTGAATAATGGTCCGACTCCTAGTGATTTATCTATATCATCATTCTGGCTTAGATCTATTAAATCAGTGAAGGCTTCGGCCAACTGTTCAATCTCTGTTATCTGAGGTTTGGTGAAGGATTCTTCTCTCTTTGTCACATTACCCTTCTCAGTAGTCCTGTAAACAAAATGATCGTATAATGGCTACTTAGGCGATGTTGCCAGGGCGTCAGCTTCCATCCCATCTGGTCGGTATCCCACACCAATGTGTTTACGAACCTTCTTCAGGACCACGGGGCCTATTCACCCTTGTTTGTTCTTGTCGAGTCCTGTGTGTGGGACATATCCTAGTTGATACATGAGGTTCCAACCTTTCGTCGTGGATGGGATTACATTGTATACTCGCGCAAGGTCAGGATCAACTTCTGTCTTTGTTAATTTCCGTTAAGGGACCGGTGGGGACCACAAAGGTTTGACTTCTGCAATAGGCGTGCCATCAAGGTCTTTCATTCTTTTGATGTGGCGTCGGTGGACATTACTGAGTCTTGAGCTATCGGGATGCTTGTAACACAGTCAATATCCATGTTCTTGAAAGGTGCATCGATGTACACTCTAATGATGGTGTCCTCGTGGGGGAATTTGATGCATTGGTGATATGTAGATGCCACAACCTTCATGGACTCCAAACACTTTTTCCCTAGGATTAGATTATAAGTGCTATAGGAATCCGATATGTGAAATGTGGTGTCGATGGTTACCGGTCTGAGTCGTACTTGAAGCTTCATGGTGCCTTTGACAAAGCGTCGGGAGCTGTCATATGCAATGAGGGACAATGATGAAGGTCGTATATCCTATTATGTGTACTCGAGGGTCTTGAGCGTCGTCATTGGGCAGATGTTGAGTCCCGCACCTGTGTCGACTAATGTGTGAGGAATCGAGAACCTCTGATTATCACCATTAAGTATATAAGGGCTGAACTTTTGCGTAATGACTCCTTCAGCATGTCGGTGTCCGTGAAGGTAAGCGCTGGGGGCTGAGCCATTACTGAGGTGATCTCCTGCAGTTCATCTGGAGTGGTGTCCTCATCTATGTGAGTTTTTGCTAATGCTTTCATCAATAGTTGGTAATGCTCTGGTGATTTATTGATGAGTTCAAGTATCGATATCTGGGCTAAAACTTACTCGAGGTGTCGTAGGAGATCGTATTCCTGGCCTGATTCCAGTGTTGGTTCTTTAGCGGGTCTATGTCCTCTGTTCACATCAGGCTAAAATGGCTAAGGTGCCAGAGCTGACGGTGGTGGAATCACGCGAGGTGAGGGTGGCAGATTCATCTCTCTATCTCTCGTTATCCTCTCTGGTGACTGAGTGCTCACATTCCCTTTCTCTCGATGGAACGACGATGATGAATAGTTAGTTCCTGACTTGAGGATTGGGCATGCCGGCTTCTAATCCTTGAGCCATGCCATGACTTGTCTTGACGAGCGTCCTGAAACATTTCTCACAAACGGGGTAAAATTTTAGGAAGAGATACGTACTAGGGCTACGCCATTCCACGGAGGGAGGTATTGCGTGTAGTCTTCCTCTTTCAGAAAGGTAGAGATTAGCGCCTGTTACTTGTTTAGTTCCTCATCTTGTTAGCCCATTTCGGCACTTGGTTCGCATTCGACTATCGTCTCTGACTCTTGGTATGGAGTATTATTGATTTGCGAGAAACTTGGCAGACGGTTCCTCTAGCTTCAGGTTTAGAGTCGGATAGGGAAAGTGGTGACAATGTTGGTTCCAAATTTGGGGGAGTTAGGTTCTGGCGGCCGTCTATGGAGATTAGGTCTCCGAGCCTTGAATGACTGGACTCGTATCCAGGTGAAGTTTGAGTACAGTGGGGGATTTGGTGGTTCGATTTGGGTTATCAAGGTTGAGGGATGGTGTCAAAGGGTTAAAGGCCTTTGGGGTTTGACCGGGTTAACTGAGGTGTTTGGGAGATTAATGTGGGTAATCAGGGTTGAAGGATGAACAGAGAGTTTGCTAGGGAGATCCACTGTGGTAATGTGGGAGACAGGTCCCTGATTGTGATTGGGCATGGGATTGTTGATAATTCCCAGGTTCTATGGAGACTGACTGCTATTCTGGTTGCTATTTTGCAGAGATTCGCAGTTGATCTGATTCTGGTCATTCATTCATAGATTACATCCCGTAGGACCCAACAGTCCTCTAGGTTGTGTTTCGCGAATCGATGGAAAGCACAAACTTATTGTAGCCGAGGTGCGTTGGCCAGGGACATGGTTGTTCTGGTGGGAATTTGATCAGGTTCTGATTGCTAAGGAGATGGAAGATGTTAGGGATGGTATTAGGTAATGGGGGGTAATACTCACATTTTGGTTGGTAGCTAGGCCAGGCTTGTTGGTTGAAGTTCTGTGGTGTTGGTACATTGTTATAGTTTGGGGAGTTGGTTGTCTGGGTCTAAGTAGTTTTCTGATTCTGGCTATGGTATTGGTTGGGGTAGGTATTTCGATTTGGATTTTGATTGCGGTTCTAGTACTGATTCTGATTCTGATTAGGGTATCGCAGTTCTAGTATTGATTCTGATTCTGATTAGGGTATTGCGGTTCTAGTACTTGATTCTGGTATTGGTTTTGTTTGGGATACCTTGGCTGGGAATTCTCACTTCTGTAGTTTTACCCTTGGTTGGAAACCACGTTCACCTGCTCGGAGCCCGAAGCTTTCTTGTTGGTTCTCATCTTCTAGTCGCTAGAAGAGGCTCCCTTCGATGCTATTATCACGAGGGAGAGGTCTCCACTCTTGATGTGATGTTGTATGCGGGAAGCGCGCATATGGAGAGTGGCGAAATCCGAGCAATCGCTTATAATAAGAGCACTTCGAAGAGACTCTTTGAAGTTGTTGATGATGATATTGATAACATCCTTGTCCTTCATCTAAATTCCAGTCCGGGTGGCCAGTCTTCTTCATCGGCTTACAAAGTCGGTAAATTCTTTGTCAGAATCCTGCTTTGTTGTCATCAAGTCACTAAGGCTAATTGCTTCCTGTATAAGGTGCTTGTACGGGTCGAGGAATTGGCTAGCTAAGTCATCGAATGTATCAATCTTGTGAAGTGGCAGGCCAACGAACCAATGAGAGATTCTCTTTCGAATGACCTTTCAAAGTAGTGGATGAGAAGCCCTTGGTTGTTGAGAATGGGTTGACAGTCGTTGCAGAATAATGCTAGATTGTGGTTTGGATTTCCAGTGCCATTGTAGTTGCTGAACTTGGGAGGCTTAAAGCCTGTTGGTAGGTTAAATTAGAGGTCCCGACAGAATTTGTCAAATCGAACAAAAATCTAGGACGTTCTCTCTTAGCCATGTAATCGTATAGGACCTGAGTGAGGTCCTCCACTTTTATATTGGCGTCTTTCTTGATTGTTCAATGATGCGTTTGGTCCTGACGATTATTGTTGAAGAAGGTACGAGCTGTCTGCCTTAGTTGCGATATATGAGGTGATGCTGTACTCGGGGTAGGCGATAGTCTCTCCTCTCTTTGTCGTTCCTGATCCTCAACATTCTGTTGTTCTTTAATGGTATGATAGAAGGTCGCTAAGCCTCGAAGCAAGTCAATTGCCTCTCTTCCTCCTCTTTGTAGCATGGTTGCATTAAGGTCCACGAGTTGCTATGCTATAAAGTTTTGCCCGATGCCGCTTTCTCTCCTACCATCGTTGTTGCTGGTGCTCAGAGGAGTGAAGGGTAGCCATTCGTCTTCACCCGCCATGTTAATCTCGGGGTGATTTTGGCTGAAGTCGTAAGACGGTTGTGCCACCATGGCTTTTTAACGGTCCGTCGCGATGATGAGCTCGTGAAAAAAATATAGAGTCGCCACTCAGAGCTTTTGGTGTCCCGAGAAACCTAAATCAATAGTATAAGCACCAAAGTGCAAAAAATATGACTCTGATCTGGTCTACGCCAAAGGCTCTTGGGTAGGGGCTTCAGTTATCGATCGAGAAGGTATTAGGCACCCGATCAACCCGCTCAAAGTGGTCTCTACTGTGGCAGTTTGGATGTGTATATAAAATATATAGATATAATTATATATATATAAATATATATATATATATATATATATATATATATATATATATATATAAAGGAAAATGGGCAACACTTCCTCTTGCCCAAAGGCCTACGATCCTATCAAGCTCTCCGCCAACACCGAAATTTCGGCAGCGTAATAGCTTGAATCCTTGGATAGAGGAAAAGCAAAGAAGGTAGAGGAATAGAGGGGAGAGCCGAAGCTCTCGGGCCCTTGTAGCACCGCTATAGTCCTTTGCGCGAGAACATCAACGGTGAGCTTCCGATAGCAAACGGGTTAGGAGACGAGTTTTGACCTTTAAGGCTAGGGTGCTAAGATGTGGAGCAGAAGGCTAGGGGCTAGATCTAGCTCAAACTCACTGATTTATGATGGATAATGGGGTGTCAAGGATGAACTAGGGTGCTAGAATTATATGGGTTTTGATGTACCAAAGGGAGGAAAGGATCTCTTACTTTTTTCTCTCTTTGAAAAATTTCCAACCCTTAAACAAGAGGGGTGGCTCTCTATTTATAGAGGAAGGGAGGATTAGTGAGGGGTTAAGGGACGTAATTGGGTTAGCAATTAGGTAATAGGAATCTAAGGTTTTTGGGTTTTTTAAGGTTTTGGAAAGGTGTAAGAATGGGTTCAATGGTAGATGATAGGGTAAGGTTTCGAATGACTAGAGGGTTACAAATAGGGTAATTAAGAGTGTAAAAGTCCTAATGAAACCCATCCTAAACATCGAGATGGTCAACAAGTCAAACCCCAAAAGCCATTTTCGGGCAAAAATCAGAGGTTACTGTAGCTAAGCCTGGCACATGTATTACATGTGCCAAGTATAGCTACAGTGTCGAGAAGTCTAGAACCCGTCGCGAAGATCTCGTGAGGTTCTGTGTATGCTTGGCGCATGTATTACATGCGCCGAGCAATATCCTGCAAAACTGTCTGATTTGCAAATCGCCATAACATTTGATATATAACTCCAATTGAGGCTATTTTTAGCTTGTTGGTAAGCTAAGAAAGTCCTCTTTCCAATGGTATATAACTTAGCTTCAGAAGAGGTTTTTGTAAATTTTAGTACTACTCTCTTTAAACACGGCTCATGAGGGTTTGAAACTGGCCCGGGACGGGTTCTAATGGGTCAGGGAAGGCTAGGGTTGATTCTTATGGGTTCGGGATGATTCCTAAGGGTTTGAGATGACTCCTAATGGTTTTGGGATGAATCCTAAGGGTTTGGGGAATGCTTTCAGAAGCTCAGGGGTGCGCCCTTCTCGAAGTATGTTTCAATTTGAGCCTTGGGCCAAATTTGCGTGTCTATAGATACCCCTCTTTGGTATCTGATCACTAATGATCGAATGCCAAAGATAAGAGACATCCGAAGAGGCCCAAGGCAGCACGCTAACGGGTCTGCTGTATTCAAAGAGAACCTCAAATATCAAAAGTAAAAGAGAAAAATAACTAAATGGAGAGTGACGTAAGCCCAATATTAGGGTAAATGAACGTCACTTAAGAGTAGCGGAAGCCCAACATTTGGGAAAATGTCTATTTCTCAAGGCTACCAGTTCCCACATGCTTAGCGACATTACTGGGAAGAACCGTGATGGAGTAATTGAAGATGCACGATATTTGAGACGCGAGCGGGTGGGTGATTGACCCATACTTAAAGATTGGCGCGAAGCAATGACGCGAAGATCCACAGTTTGTGTCCAATCTCATGAGGCATGCCACGGGAGCCCCTACACGAGATAGGGTTTGAGATTTTTAGGCGAACCCATCGATCCCGAAGTTAATTTAGCACAACTACCCGAATATAGCGAACATTGATGTCGCAACACTTTTTGGGAGTGTGTGCCATTTTTGATCATATGCCCTAGATCAACATGACCTAGAGTATCCAACTTAAAATAAAACTGAACAGATCTAGCCAAAATTGGGTATCTACTGAAGGAGGCACTCAATCTTGGTCTCTGTCAATGATGATCTTATTATCGAACAATTATGCAACAACATGCACTCATCAGGGGTAGATAAAAATAATGGGGAATAGAAGTCCCGACCCAAAACCCATCTGGATAAAATTTACGAGAATAAACAACCATCCAACGGATACCCAGACACAAGGCATACACTTTATAGGGATACCGCATAAATGCAGGTTTTAAGCCTGCACCCTAAAATGAGCCCTTTGGAATGCATATTTAAACATAGTCGTTCGATAGGTAATTTCCTTTTTGACAGGTTGGTCTCAACCAACGATTGACCTTTTTTATAACGGAGTTACCCAGACCTCAAACCTCATAGGGTGCACGCCCATACATCGTAGACCAAGAGTCCACACCCCCGAAAAAGTTCGTGATGAATCTGAAGTTAGACACTCACGTTTATGAATTCAAAAATAGAGCGATCAATGCAAAGAATTTAACGGTGGAATCAATATGATCGAAACATTGACTGTTTGATCGAGATTGACACTGTCGCTCCTACTTTGAAGTAAGATCCAGAGATCTAAGGTAAACCTTAGACTTAGGACATTAATATAGCACAATTGCGTTGTCAATAAAATATTGACATTTTACCGCATTGAAACACGCATGTGTATAAAAAAGTACTATGAAAACTCAGCTGTATTTTTTTTTTCAAATGATTGTTTTTTCCATTTTTCTTTTTTGAACAAACTGACATAAGTGGTGAGATGCTTCCTTTACTTTGCCCATCGTCAATAGATTTTAGGCTTCGAGGTTTTGGGCCATTTGATGTTCCTGCACATTCTCAAGAAAATGTTAGTCCTTTTTTTGTTTATATAGATAACTAATATGCATCCCAATTGATAAAAGAAGAAGCAAATTTTTACCTACATTTATTTATTTAATTTTCAAGATTATATATATATATATATATATATATATATGTATTTTTTTTATTTATTTTTAGAATTTTTTTATTCTTTTTCTTTATTTTGAGATTGAAGTACAATGCCATAAATATGTACATGGGCATATAAAAGGAGTATATATTTTTTAGACTTTTCCGAATTTCTCTCTTTTTTTTTTGATTTTTTTGTTCTTTTTCTTTATTTTGAGATGAAATTATGATGTTGTACATATGTACATGGAAAGAGAAGATATATATATATATATATATATATTTTTTTTTTTTGGATTTTTCTTAATTTTTTTCTATTTTTTTCTTTGGCTTTTTTTTTTTGATGCCTTAACAATGAGACGAAGTAACGGGTCCTTTTTTGAGCATAGCCGAACCCGTTTATGTGGTCGAACCTGAGTGAGGTTCAAAATTTTTACCAAGGTCGGAACGTCCATCCCTTTGGATCGATTTAACCTTTTATCCTTACCTCGGGTCATACGTTTGAGGGTGCGGTCTAAAGATACATCTAATCAGGATTTGATTTGAGCTAACATGAGCAACCTAATTGGAGACCATATAATTCAAAATTGTAACCAAGGGAGTTCCTGAAGATTTTCTTTTTCTTTTTCCTTTGAACATCTTTACCCACAGCGCCGAAGATGGGTTTTCGCCATGCCCGTTGTTGCCCTCCTTTTTATTCGTAGTGCCCTTTCGGGTTTTCACTACGTCCATGGGTATGTATTTTTACCCTAGGCGCCTCTTCAGGTTTTCACCTGGTCATCACAAACTTGTTGTTTTTACCCGTGGAACCCTTGCCAGTTTTCACCACGTCCTTTTTGCTTTGGGCTTGTATATATTTATTTTATTTTTCTTTTATTTTATCAAAGGCCACGGCATGGACATCGATTCCATCATAGTCGGCTGGATGAGATTCTTTTTGTCTCATAGCTTGGCTTGTGCTGACTCAACGGGTACTGTGACTGCTTGTAGACCTTAAAGAGAGCTTTTTCTTGAAATGCATCATGGCCATGGGATAGGTTAGGAATTTTGAAGGTATTTTGGATTTTAAAAGGTTTCCTTGATTGGGTTCCAGCTGCCATAATACACTTCTTCCTTGGGAGATTTTGATTGTACATGCCTCACTTTTTCTTTTCTATTTTTAAAAAATTCTTTTTGCTTATCCTCTTTTGGGATTTTGCTTTTCTGATTTTTTTTGGATTTTGATGGTAACTCTTTTTCTCTTTTTTTATTTGGTATATACACATTCTCTTTTTCTAGGGAGGGGATAATGAAAGAAAAGGCCATTGGCAAAAGATGGGGTAGCAAAGGGTATAAGTGTTTAGGGATACTTTTTGGCTACTTGGCTTTGGAATGATGGCCTCTTTTCTGGGGTCCTTAAGCAGTCATGTATCCATATTATCAATACTTGCCTTGCCATAGGAGACCTGGGAATAGAATCGTCGGACGTATCCAGCATTGGTTGGCTCAGGAAAGTGATCTTCGTCCATGGAGGGGAGGCGGATCGCGTACCCTAGGAGTACCTCTCGGATGATGTAAGGTCCCTCCTAGTTGGGTTTGAATTTCCCTCTCGGATCAGCATGCCGTCATCGCCTTTTGGTATGTTGCCCTAGCATTCTTTAACCCAAATGACATGACTTGGTAATAGAAAGTTTATCACAAAGTAATGAACACTGTCTTCTCTCGGTCTGCTTCAGCTATCTTGATCTGATTGTATCCGAAAAATCCATCCATGAACGACATGATCCCATGCCTAGCAGTGTTATCGACCAAGATGTCAATGTGTGGCAATAGGAAGTCATCCTTGGGCTTGCCTTGTTAAGATTTCTGAAGTCAATGCATATGTGAACCTTTCTATCTTCCTTTAGTACCGAGACAATGTTGGCTAACCATTAAGGGTACTTTGAGACCATGAGGAATCCTACATCGTACTGTTTGATGACTTCATCCTTTACTTTCAACATCCATTATGGCCAGAGACGTCTCAACTTCTGCTTGACCGGCTTAACATCTAGATATAACAGCAGCTCATGCTCGACCAAATCGGTATCTAGACCAGGCATATCCTCATATAACCATGCGAAGACATCTTGGTACTATCGAAGGAAATCAATCATGCTTTTTCTTTCCTTGGGGGACAACGACATTCTGATCTTAGTGATTCAAGGAACCTCTTCGGTCCCTTGATTGACGTCCTTTGTTTCTTCGACGATCGGGTAGGGCCATGCTCAAAGTCGGTGTACCGTTCAAGGAGCTCATTGGGAAGCTATTCAAAAGGGTTTTCCTTGTCTAGAGTTGTGATTTCTACCTCTTCTTGTATTTCTACAGGAAAGGGATCGACTTCACGTGAGACGGGTTTCTCAATTAAGGCATCTTTTTTTTTATTTTATCGAGAATTTTAAAAGATAAATTTTTTAGATTATTTTATATTTCTTTTATTATTATATATATATTTTAGATTTTTCTCTTTCTTCGAAGGTGGGCCCTTGGCAAGGCGGATATCTATATACACAGGGTATTGCCTGCCAAGGGCTCTTCAAAATATCATATGACCTGACATATTTTGATCCTGGCAAAGTGCCTCCCGGGTGATGAGTGGGACAAATTCTCCTAATGGAACCATACCTTTGCTACCTACCTATGGGAGATTTGGCGTCGTAGAGGCGTGGCCATTGATTTGGATAGGCATGGATCGACGAATTGAGTGGTGTTTGTGAGCATTGAACCCTCGCATAAGATTCCTAATACGACCTGTTGGTTTACCCAGAAAAGGGTGGCATGACATGGAGAGCTTGATCCATGAGTTATTGAAAGAAAGGTTAAATGACCTTGACTTCAAAATAACCATTGATGATGGGAATGGCATCACTGGTCCCAGGTTCATAATGGTGAATGAGGGTGATTTGCATGGCCTTGAGAGGATGGATGTGAACGATTTTAGGCTGCTGAGTGCAAATGATTTCATCCTTGGGGGGATGAATAACCTTAGGTTTATTGAGCTGACTGATTTTGGATTAGCGGGAATGGTGGATTTTAGCTTATGGGGAATGAATGACTTCAGATGTTGGGAACTGGGTGGGTGAAGGAATGATCCCCAAGGATTATGGATAATACAATTAAGACGTTTGGTGGCAAGTTCCTCATCCCAAACCAATTTTGGGGTCCTGAATATTCTTTGGAGCACAATTGCCTCCTTTGCAAAATAGAAGAAGGCACAGTGATTTCAACTTTGGGGATCCAATGGTCAATTGGGCATTGCTCTCTTTGTTTTCTAGTACTTTCGTATTCATAATTTAGGCCCACCACGCGGCAAACCCAAATTTAGAGTTCAGATTTGTGCAAGAGACGCATGCCTTTTCATCATTTATCATTGCCATATCATACCACCCCAACCATTGGGTCATCACTTGCTTCTTTTTATTGAGGGGAGAATTCTTCAACAACAAGGTATCCTTTCCCGATCCCGTTGAAGCCTCGACATTGAGAGTGATAGAAAGACTCTTGGCATGGTATGTCGATGCGATACTCTGGGCATTGCGGGCCCACAGATGGTCTGAATGTGGAGTGAGCTTAATGACCATGATCGCCATGGGCTTGACATGAAGCTTGATATTGATATCACCCACTATCAGTCTCATTGGGCTTCTTGGTGCCCTGGTGCATGGTTCCATAGACAAGTTGAGACTGATAAAAGATGTGCTGAAAGTTAATCTTGATCCTTCACTACCTTTTTTTCTTGTTTGGAGGGGTTCAAAACTGTTCGGGCCTTTATGTGAAACCATTTGGCCATTCGGGGCAATGGTATTCTTCTGTCTTTTCTCCACGAGAGTTGAGTCTCCAGTTAGGAGATTTTCTTTGACCAGCATCATGGGTATTTCTAAAGGCATTATTGGCAGACTTTCACCGACCACCTCGACCTGCAACGCTTTTGACTCTAGTGCCTCTCGTCTTTCGAGTAACCATTCTAAAGAGGTCGTGAGGTGTTCATTGACTTGCTCCTTTATTTTTCAATGAGGGTAGAGGTACGCCTCTCCTTGGAGATGACTTTGCCTTAGTCCTTCATCCTCATCTTGATCCAATACCTCCCCGTGCTCATCTGACGATTGTCGATCATTGGAGAATTTTTCACTTTCATGGGGCTTTGGATTAGATGAAGGCAATGGGTCTTTGAATTGGCGTCTCCAAGTTTTCTTAGGTCGCACACTAGTTGGTATAGATGAGAGACATTTGAGTAGGTCCAGGGTTGGACCTTCATATTGCACTGATTTTGAGAAGAGAGGACTCGAATATGTTAGCTTATACTCCTCACTTTCAAATGTCTCGTCCTCGTCCTCTCAGTCATCAAGAACCACTTACCATCAATGATGTCTCCATCACTCGATAGTCTAATAGTTTTACCTTTTGGGGGGTGAGGGATTGAAACTAACAACCGCCCCCATGTAGGCTTCGCTATTTTGGACCTCATCCTCGTCATACTGATGACTTGCATCGGCAAATGGTTGGGGACTGAAATTAGCAAATGCCCCCATGTAGACCCCACTATTTCTGGCTTCCTCCTCCTCATATTAGTTATCTACATCAACGAATGGGGAGGGATGAGGTCATCTTGTTGATTCTGAGTGGGCTACATGGGGGTCTGATGGGGCCATTGCAGATAGGGAAAGCTTTGATGAGTGACTTGTGGGGTAAGGGGGTGGATGAATGGCGTGTTTTGGGTGGATTGAGTGGGTGCTGGATGGGACCATTGTGCATTTTGGAAATTTTGGGGAATGAGTGAATAGGTAATAGGATGTGAAAATGGAATTTTAGATGGTTGGAGATGGGTTCCCGTGTTGGGATGGGCATGATGGACATTGATGGATGGGGCTTATGTCCATTTGAGGAATTGGAAACAATGGGTTTGTAATTTGAGTAGGAATGGGGACTTGTTGGGTGTAAGTGAATGTGGGATATTGGGGGAGTGATGGAGGGCTTGCAAATGGGGTTCTCGGGTGTGAGCCTTGATGTGCTTGGGGGTAGGGCATGGATCTTAGATGGGCTTGTGCCATTGTGCCTTGATGGGTTTGGGCCATTACGCCTTGTTGGGTTTGGACCATTGGGCCTTGGTTGGTCTGGGCCATTGGTAGGGTATAGGGTGTTGGACCTTGAGGCCCACCCAAATTGCCCCATGGTTGATGGAAGCCTTGGATGGTATGGATGATGGGGGGTTGATTAAGATTTTGGGGGAACGAGGTCTGTAGATTTTGGAGTGTATGGGATGGGTTTGGAGATGTGTGGGATGGATGGGAGAGGCTTTGAGAGGCCTTCCAAATTGTGTAGGTCCTAACCATTTCATCCATCATGGCCATGAAATTGGGTGAGGGGGTGGATGTAGATGGTCCATCCGATGAGGAGGGAGCATGGGACATGGATTCGATAGGTGTGAGGAAAAAATTGGGCATCGCCTGGGTAAAATCGAACATGACTTGGGTAGATGGGGGGTAATGTGGTAGGTTTGGATTGGATGTGGGCATGGTTGGCATGGATGGAAAAAATTGGGACATAGTTTTGGTCGAGGTGTGGGGGAAATGGTGTGTGTTGGACAAATGGCAACTTGGGCATGGTTTGGGGAAAGTTGGGCATGACCTGGGTAAAGGAGGGAGAAAAATGGGGTGAATTTTGAAAGGTGGTGGATGGGGAAAATTAGGGTTATTTGGATTGGATGTGGAAGGAAAATTTGGCAAGATTTGAGTAGATGAGGGGAAAGGTTTTAGATTTGAATTGGATGTGGAGAGAAAATGGGAAGTATATTAGTTTAAAACTTGGGGGGTATTTTGGATTGGTATGGGAGAGAAATGGGATGTATGTTGTGTGGATGGATGTGGAAAATTGGGTATGGTGGAAGTGGAGGAAAAATGGGGTATATTGGATGTGAATGGGGGAAAATTGGGCATGATGGATGGATTAGGTACGAATGCCTCGGGTGGGGCCCGAAAAGTTTTTCTCCTCCCCCTACGAGCTGGTGGTGGGTAAGGTGATACCGTTGTGCCAGCACCAAGGGTCTTTTTAGATTTTTTGTTTTATTTTTAGATTTTTGATTTTTTGGTTTTTGGATAAAGCAAATGAACCGTTATAGGATGAGTTCTGGGGCCTCGAAATTCCCATTTCGGGCGGCGTTCATACCCAAAATGTTTTTCGCGACGGGATCCCGACGCACTTCGGAAGAATCCAAGGAAAAAAAATACTTTGATCTATGTGAAGGCACGAGAATCCATGCAACAACCTGATCTCTCGAAAAAAGTCAATAAGAGGGTAACCTCTTTTGACTGGTGAGGGCGTATTGGGTGTCGAAGAGTGCAGGATTTATCGGAGATACTACACCGGTAAGCGGGGAGCTCGGGGATGTGAAAAAGGCCTCAGACTCGGGCTGCACCACTCAGCTTAGTCTTGGCGTGTGTATTACATGCGCCAGTGCAAATCTGATGGATCTATGCTTGGCGCATGTATTACATGCGCCAGTGCAAATATGGTTTTTTTAAGCTTGGCGTGTATATTACATGCACTAGGCACAAACAGTGGGGTCAAATGCTTTTGACAGCAGACCAGTAAGCTCGAATTTAGTCTATTTTTGTGGTTTTCTGGAAGCGATGCTTCTGGGGACTGACTTTCTTGTTATAATGGGCCCCTCCTCTCCATTCCTAGGGATATAAGGTTTGATTCGGGGCAACTAAACGCACTCCCCTAGGGTTTTAAGCTTTGTAACCGGCTCGGTTACCCACCCGATATACCTCTAGCGTAAGCGCCTTCTCAAATATTAGATAGGGTGGTTCTTTTCGGGTTCATCACCACTAGGGGCTGCCACTGTACTAAGAACCGGGATGTTTGTATCGTTGCCTAAATTCCCACCCTTTTATAAAATCTACCCAACGTGAAAGTTCAATTAAGTCCCTCTCTTGGTTCAATTTTAATTTCAATTTTAAGAGAGTTTGCTTAATGTTCGAAAATCAGGGATGATGGTCCCGTGCCGCCTTTACGGGCCGATGTCCACTGATAGGATATGATTAAAAGTAAAACAATGCACAAGCAGGCCCGCCAATCGAGTAAGGCGTGCAAACGACGAAATTTAAATGCACAAGTAAGCCCGCCAATCGGCTAAGGCATGTAAATGACGGGATTTAAATATGCAAGTAAGCCCGCCACTCAACTAAGGCATGTAAATGACGGAAAATAAATGAAAGTAAAGACAATGCTCAAGTAGGCCTACCAATCGGCTAAGGCATGTAAATGACGAAAAAATAGGGGTAAATAAAAAATGACGGAATCGTAGGGGTGAGTACAAAAACAAAAGAGAAACAACAAAAGTTAGTAAAAACAAGAAAAATACATGCAAAAAACAAAGTGCCAACTTCAAGTAGAAGCTCTAAAGCATTCCCAGCAGAGTTGCCATCTGTGCAATCGTCGATTTTTAACGATTCGTCGTGACGATGCGCTCGTGAAAAAAATATAGAGTTGCCACCCAGAGATTTTGGTGTCCCGAGAAACCTAAATCAATATTATAAGCACCGAAGTGCAAAAAATATGACTTTGATCCAGTTTATGCTAAAGGCTCTTAGGTAGGGGCTTCGGTTATCGATCGAGAAGGTGTTAGGTACCCAATCAACCCGATCAACCCGCTCAAAGCAGTCTCTACTATGGCTGTTTAGATATATATATATATATATATATATATATATATATATATATACAGGAAAATGGGCAACACTTCCTCTTTCCCGAAGGCCTACGATCCTATCAAGCTCTCCGCCAATACTAAAATTTCGGCGGCATAACGACTTGAATCCTTGGATAGAGGAAAGGCAAAGAAGGTAGAGGAATAGAGGGGAGAGCTGGAGCTCTCGGGCCCTTGTAGCATAGCTGTGGTCCTTCACGTGAGAACGTCAACGGTGAGCTTCCGATAGCAAACGGGTTTTGACCTCTAAGGATAGGGAGCTAAGAGGTAGGAGAAGAAAGCTAGGGGCTAGATCTAGCTCAAACTCATTGATTTATGATGGATAATGGGGTGTCAAGGATGAACTAGGGTGCTGGAATTATATGGGTCTTGATGCACCAAAGGGAGAAAAGGATATCTTACTCTTTTCTCTCTTTGAAAAATTTCCAATCCTTAAATAAGAGGGGTGGCTCTCTATTTATAAAGGAAGGGAGGATTAGTGAGGAGTTAAGGGGGCTAATTGGGTTAGCAATTAGGTAATAGGAATCTAAGGTTTTTGGGTTTTTCAAGGTCTTGGAAAGGTGTGAGAATGGGTTCAATGGTAGATGATAGGGTGAGGTTTCAAATGACTAGAGGGTTGCAAATAGGGTAATCAAGGGTGCAAAAGTCATAATGAAACCCATCCTGAACATCGAGATGGTCAACAAGTCAAACCCCAAAAGCTATTTTCGGGCAAAAACCAGAGGTTACTGTAGCTAAGCCAGACACATGTATTATATACGCCAAGTATAGCTACAGTGTTGAGAAGTCCAGAACCCATCGCGAAGATCTCGCGAGGTTCTATGTATACTTGGCGCATGTATTACATGTGTCAAGCCATTTCTGGGAGAAAATGGCCTGACGCATGTATTACATGCGCTCAGCCATTTCTGAGAGAAAATGGCATGGCGCATGTATTACATGCGCTGGGCAATATCCTACAAAACTACCCGATTGTCAAATCGCCATAACTTTTGATATATAATTTCGATCGAGATGATTTTTCGCTGGTTGGAAAGCTGAGAAAGTCTTCTTTCTAATAGTATATAACTCAGATTTAGAAGAGTTTTGTGTAAATTTTAGCACTGCTCTCTTTAAACACTGCTCAAGAGGGTTTGAAACTGGCCCGAGAAGGGTTCTAATGGGTCGGGGAAGGCTAGGGTTGATTCCTAAGGGTTTGGGATAATTCCTAAGGGTTTTGAGATGACTCCTAAGGGTTTTGGGATGATTCCTAAGGGTTTGGGATGACTCCTAAGGGTTTTGGGATGATTCCTAAGGGTTCTGGATGATTCCTAAGGGTTTTGAGATGACTCCTTAAGGGTTTAGGGAATGCTTTCGGAAGCTCAGGGGTGCGCCCTTCTCAAAGTATGTTTCAATCGAGCCTTGGACCAAATTTGGGTATCTACAACGGTCTACTATCGTAGGTGGGATTATAATATAGGCCCTACAATGGCGGGTCGTTACTACTCAGGTTTAGTTTACGAATTTCAGACATTTCGAGTTTTTGAAAGATGTTCATGCGCTCTTGAAACTCTCAAGGGTTCAGGAACCCGGTAATCGGGAAGTCAGGAATGGTAAATATGCCCGGGTTTTGTGTAAGTGTGTGAAAAAGGCAAAAAATAAAGTAGAAAATAAACAAAACCAAAATTAACTAAATTGGAGCAGTCCTAGCAAAAATAGTCCCATCGTGATTGCCAATCTGTTGGTATGCGCATTTTCTAGGTTCCTTTCGGGTCTTAAAATAAGTGGCCCAATTCGATCCACGTGGACTCTGGTGAAAAGCAGTGAAATAATAAACTAGAAAATATTAGATGCTGGAAAGAAAAGAGGCAAATTCTAAATGAAGAATACCTGAGTTGACACGATCGCCAGCTGCAGATATTTATCGACACTGCAACACGTCACTAATCATGCTCTATGAGATGTGGGTTGACTCCTTTACTGATTGTCGGCCGACCAAATTCAGCAGCTACGGGTTGCCTAAGATCTATTTAGCTTAGTTTCCTATTCCTACTAGATCTATCTAAGAAAAAGGGGGTGGTGGCCCCCTACATTAAGGAGGATCGACCCCATTCTCGGGTACCCTCTGTAAGTTCCCTTGGGCAAATCGAGGTGACAAAGGCTGAAAAAATTAGAGAAGGTTACGGACCTAGTTGGCTCTAAGGGGGAGATTGGGTTTCCTAAGGGCTAGATCTAAGGCTAAGGAGTGCTTGCTCCTTTAGTACTCCTTCGAGAGTCAAGACTAGTGGGCCAGTACCACCAACTTGACAACCTCAAAGTTTCTAGAGAAGAGTCTGCACACAGAGTGCAGCTCAACCCCTTTCTTTAAAAACCTCAGAGAGAACCTTGAATTTTTAGAAAGAACAAGCTTTGGAGAAGAAACTCGCAGAAGAAAATTGGTGAGTTTGGCTGTGGGATAGGAATCTTTTTATAGGTATCGGCCTAATTGTGTGCATGGAGGCATGTGTGAAATTAACCAATTAATTGCATAACGCCTTGCATGGAATTGAATTCCGTGCATGGTTCTAGGTGCGTAACTCCCTAAAAGTCGGTCACTGACTGGGGAATGATCGGCTGACTGGCTTATCCAGTGTCCTAGTCCTAATATGACTGAAACTAATTACGCGTAATGATCCATGCACATAATCAAATTATGCGCATGAAGCCACGCGCACAATCGGGGAGTTCGGGCGGTCCTAGAAGTCGTTGCTCCGGTCCAACTGGGACCAATTGCGCGTGTCTGGTGGCACGCACAATTCCATTACGCGCAGGGTGAACTGCGCATAATCGAGGAGCTTGAGCGGTGCATGGGAGGTGTACCCCAATCCATCTGAACTGATTGCGTGCAGAGATCCCTGCATGTAATTCAATTGCTCGTGTGTAATTGGGGAGCTTCCCGGGCCGATTTGGGTCCGAGTCCATGGGTTGAGATTTCAACTCAGGATTGACCATACACTATGTAAATAGTATATAGTCCCCACATTTAGGGTTTTAAGGCTTCCGGAAAGGATTGGTCCTTTTCTGAGAGCCGTGGGCAAGGTTAAAGGTTGATTGAACAGGTTTGTATATTCCGAGAGGGCGAAAATGGGGTGTCTGCACCTAGCCCCTGGCCTTGCATGTCGAGCGATTCTCGCGTCTCGCACGTTCTGATCCACAAGCCGGGTTGACGCAACACACCTCGATTTTCGGTGTTCAATATAAAAAATTTTCTTCAAAATCGGAGAAAATACATAAAGTTTATTTATTGTAGAAAATCCTATTTTCTTAACATGATCAATTTTCAAATTCGATCATTCACTTATTAGGAAAACACAAGTTTCTTCGAAATTTCTATTTGTTGCGGAAAGAAAAGTTAAATAAAAGTATGCGCTGTCTCAATCAAAATAAATTCAAAGTCTAATATTTATAATGAGAGCAATGGTTTTATAAAATGATAAACCAAATTAGTCTTAAACAAAAGTAAATCAACTGTACATAGTTAAAATCCAGTGTAATTGTCACGTGGTCTTTCCACGTATGTGCTAGGTCCTTCTAAATCTTTATCTAGTCGCTCCATCTAACTTTGACTAGGCGACGTCTATCCTGTCTTTGGACATTTTCTTCATGAAGTCATAAGCGGTGAAGCTTAATAAAGTATTAACTAGATTCATCAATGCATTTCCAGTAAATTATCATAATTCAGTTAGTGTTTCTGTCAGATTTCATCAGTTGTCTAGCTCATCAATATCACAATATCCTTATACCTCAGTTCTAAATCTATCAATCTATCCATCAATGACTCATTAGGCACTAATGAGACAGTGACGATAATGTTCAAGGATTCATTTGATACAAAGTGATCATTGAATTTCCTAAATTCAAGACATGTTCAATCATAAATTCCAATTACCAATATTAATGAAGCAGTGTCAAGTTCGATTTTCAATCATCTATTCTATCAGTACAAAATTTTCAATTATCAACAGTAACACATCAAATTCAATACCAATCTACCATTCAAACATTGCCATCAAGAAGTATCAGGTTGATTCATTGCAAGTTAATGATAGTTTATTCATTTAACTAATTGTTCATATAAGTTATCACAAAATTACTATTATTAGGTAAATAATTTAATGCAGTTAGTTTGTTGATTTATTAATGACTTTTAAATTATTTTAGTGTGATACCAGACACAATCATGGTCTAAGATTTAAGATTCAGATGCCAATGTTGCACAGACAAAGACTGGCACTCTCATTTAGTCAATCAAGAAAAGGATCAATGACCTTGTTGGTCTAACGAGACCCAATCCTCAGCTGACATTCCAAACTTGTCTAAATATGAGTTGCTCATAATGCCTGTTCGCAAGAACAATGGTTAGTTATGCGAGGTTTTCAAGTTTACGATAGTATCATCTTTTCACTTTCAAAGTTTCAGGATTCAGTATCAAATAGTTAATGTTCAGAATTTCCATATTCAAAGTTCAATATTCAAGCATACTTCTTTTAGAAGTCCAATAATCAAATTCAAGATCAAAATCTCGTTTGTGGGTTCAAATCCAATTACCCATTACAAGTTCAAGTTCAAGTTCAAGCTTAAAATCCCATTTCGGGTTTAAAATTCAAGTATACTTCTTAAAAGTTTCAGGTTCAAAATCCCATTGCAGGTTCAAGATTCAAGTATACTTCTTTTCAGAAGTTCAAGTTCAAAATCCTATTGCGGGTTCAAATTCAAAGTTCAAATTCGGTATTTGATGTTTCATATTCAAGATTTAATATTCAAATAACCCATATACAGGGGTTTATATTCAAAGTTTACATTACATCAAGTATTTAATGATTCAATCAGTCTTCAAATTCAATCTCAATCTATATCAAAAATCAATAATTCAATCGATGTCGGGTTTCAATACGAGTTCCATCAAACATCGATTTCAAATAAAATATAAGAGTCAGATCAAATACTAGTTTCATCAAATAGCGGTTTCCAATCAAATATCGGATTCCAATCAAATATCAACTTCTCATCAAATACGGGCTTCAATAAATATCGCTTTCAAATCAAATACGAGTTTCATCAAATATTGGTTTCAACTCAAATATGGGTTTTGTCAAATATCAGTTTGGAATCAAATACGAGTTTCGTTAGATATCCGTTTCAAATCAAATACGAGTTTTGTCAAATATTGGTTTCAAATCAAATACGGGTTTTGTGAAATATCGGTTTTGAATCAAATATGAGTTTTGTCAAATATCGGTTTCGAATCAAAAACAAGTTTCGTCAGAGATTGGTTTCAAATCAAATACGAGTTTTAAATACTACGATTCAACAATTTAGTCAAATTCTAGGTCTAATTCAATTATTCTGAATCCTCGAATCTATCACATTAATTACTGTAAATATTTTGATCTCATACACATAATGGGATCACTAGGCATACTAATTTTCTGAATCAGTTTACACTATACGTAGTGTTGCCGTAATTCAGAGTCCATCGAGGACATATATTTCACAATTAATTCAGTAGATTTATGGAAGAGGTCTATCTCTTGAATTGTTTCAAACAAAATCATTAAGATAAAGTCAATATCAGTTACTAGTTGCACACATGTAGTGTGTAACTATGTCTTCAACCAATAGAGGTTATTGGTGGTCTATCTAAGGTCATCTATCTTAAAATTGGTCAATCTTTGACCGAGACTTTAATATTACAAAACTCATTCTCTTATCTCATATATGGTACTTTTCCTTAATTTCTCAATTTAAGGTATAGATTCAGGGGGTGTCCATTTCAAAACTTTGAGTGGGTGTCGATAATCAAGGAACACCAGTTTATATATCAAGGGCACTAAGTCCCAATAGTTCATTACTTATGTCGAGCCCTTGTTGGGCCCATTGGTTGGGTTAATTTTTGGGTCTCACGTCCCAATTAGTATTAAGATTTCGGGGGAGTATATTATAGAAGTCTCCTATATTTGCACAAGTGTCTATAACAAATGAACCACCTGATTAAAGAGGATATCTTATCCTCAATAGGTTCATCATCGTCCATTTGGGCCTCATGAGTTGGGCCAAATAAGATCTTATTGGAAATCAGTTCGAGTCTTTAAGATGTCTCCACATTTTTTAGTCCTTAGTGGGTGTCATTAGTAATGGCCCACAAGGCTCTAAACTGGGGACATCAGGTCCCATCGATTTTATTAATTGCCTTAAGCCTCTCATATCGGGTCACTCCGGTCCTACAGGAAGGGGGCCTAGTTTCCTAAGAAATTCATATTTTAAGCGTAGGTGCTTCGAATTTTTGTGGGGTGCCAATAGCAGTGGCCACTCAATTTCTAGACAAGGACATCAGGCCCTAAAGTTTATCTTTAACTATTTTCTTAGGCCCATGGGTCGGGCTATATTGGGTTTCTATACCCTAATCGGTATGATTTCAAGAATTCGGATTTTTGGGCTTCTACGGGTCCAGTCTCGATTGGTCAAACTCGTGGTCAACCATCGAAGGTTTAATCAAGGGTCATTAGTGGTTACTGAGACCAAAATAGTGATCATCGATGATCTCTATACCATGGGATTCGAGGAAATGTTAAAATTTTGACTCTATCCCTTCAAAACTAGTTATTTCAGTAAGGGTTTCGAACCTTTGGTTGATAATCGGGTCGCCATTTTCAGCTTCGATCGAGTTTTCTGACGATTCAAAAACTTAGTGAAAGAAGACTGAGAGCCTTATCTTTTACAAGTAATGACACTCAAAAATATGATCAGACGTGATCGTGACCATCGATTTACTAAACGGGTTTTTGACCAATTTGTACATCAGGACAAATTTCTAGGTCTCCGATAATCCGGCCGTAACATTCATTTCTGATATTGAAATGAAGCGAATTAGAGCTTGTTGGAAATATTTTCAAGTTATCTACGATATCTTAGTGTATTTATAATACTAGAAATGTCAAGATTATTATGGAATCATGGCCGTCTGATCGGATGCCTAGTAGTGGTCATACTGTGTGCCACTTAACATAGTCCTATACCCTTTTTTTTTTTTTTTTTTTTTTTTTTCAGGTTTTCTATTTGTTTAAACCGATCGAATCAGAGGTTGAATCTCCATGTGAATGCAACATTTTTATAAGTTTATTTTTCCATAATTTTATAGAATTCTTGAGGGTCATTAGTGACCATTTAATCTTATTTGTGATCATTAGTAATCACAATATCATGAGATTTAAGGAGAAGTCAAGATTTTGACTTACTCGATTCATTTTATAAATTTTAGTTTAGGGTACCGGCCCAATTACCGAAGTGATTCCAAAACTCAGTGAAAGATGACTGATAGGCCCATCTTTCACAAGTGATGAAACTCAAAATTTTGATCAGACTTGATTAGGGCCATTTATTTACAATACGTGTTTTTAATTCAACTGATCATCATACCAGATTTTAAGGCCTTGGATAATTGGCCATAACTTTTGTTGCCGATGTTCGAAATGGGCGGGTGAGAACTCTTTGGAAAGCTCTCAAAGTCCCCTACAATATTTTTTTAAATAAAAAATAGTGATTTGATTGAGATCATGATGGAAACAGGTCCATCCGATCAATTGTTTGATAGTGGTCACCAGATGTGGCGCATAGAACGGATTTCTGCGTTCTCGGACTCCAAAGTTTCTACTGGTCAAATGACACAGAACCAAGATCTAAAATTTTATATAGTGGGGATACACTAATAAAAATTCATCATAGAATTTTAAATAATTTTTTAGGGCAATTTACATACAGGGATTCACGGGCTCAATTGCAGCCATATTTCTGGTATACTATACCAGACATATCTGCATAATTCCACCTCGGAATTTTTATCGATCAAACCATGATGAATCGAAGGCTCAAATTTTTAACAGTTGATCTGCACCCATGTATACATGTTCATGAAATTTTTTAATTTTTTCCTAAGCCTAGACAGTGGTCAAATCGTGACCACAAAATAAGTCAAAACACATATTTTATATATATATATATATATATATATATATATATATATATATATATATATATATATATATATATATATAACAGAAATCAATCCCTCAAAATTGCTTTTAGATCACACACCATTTAAATCAATCATGAAAAGATCATCAAAATTTTATTATTTACAGACTTTAATTCACATCTAATCCATGCAAAATCAAGCTTCTAATCATGCTATTACAAGAATTATTGAAGCATAATATACAAATTTCTACAACATAAAATTTAACACCATTAAAACTTGATCAAGATCAAATCTATAATAGAATTTGCAATGACAATTTGAGACAATACTGTATCTTTGCTTAGCTTTAGCATCCATACTAGTATTTACAATTCTTCATGGTGAAAAGGGCTGGAATTTGCACATGCATACACTATGTGGTACTACAGGCTAAGGGGGATCCATGGGCTTAGATTAAAATTTTAATGGCTAGATTTTGATTTTCAAAATTTTAAAGCCCTCTAATGGTGGCTGGAGCAAGGAGGAAGAAGAAGAAAAATGGAGAGGGAAAGACCTTGCGCATGTGAAATTTTGGAGGAAGAGAGAATATATGCTTGAGTTGCTTTTGGGGGACAAGAGCCCCATGTATCACAAGCCTTCAAAGCTAAGTTATTCTTTCTCTCTCATACCTTCATTTTGTCCTCTTATGGACTTTGCTTGATCTTAGGCCCCCAGTCCCATTAAAAGTCAATATTCTCCTTAATCTTGTGGTTGCATGCTTTCATCTCAATCTAACACCTTAGATTTCTCCAAAGTTTTCAAGGGTCTAAGCTGGGGTCGGTCCAGCAAGTGTGTAGCTAGGATTGTGTAAAACTTTTCAAAATTATAATTTCTAATTAAAGAAATTGAGAATATTAACTAGAATAGCCCTTGGGCTTAATTTAAATTTACAAGAAATGGCATTGCTCCATGCAAGGTACACATACATAGCTAAAGATGTTTGTGCATTAGGCTCTCTTGGATTTATGGGTCTATGTTTGACCCAAACCATTGATCAGTACCATGATCATCATTGAAATTTGATCCATTGGCGATGATCTCCTCATCAATTCCAAGACTTAGACCCAATTCGGGTCAAATCTCGGGTCAAGGTTCATCAGGAATCAATCCTGAGTTCTCATAAGGTGTGAGATGTGGTGTGTATTTTTCTTAATTACTAACACACCCAATTGAATATAATAGGTGCCATATGGGTGCCACTAGATATGTTAATATCCCATCAATCTACAAGTGAACATTTTTGGATGGACTTGACCTCGGGCAGTTACCTGGCACAGTCAGGTCTCATCTGGCCTCAGTCAACTGGTTGACTAACACGAAATTTGAGGGGCAAGTGTTACAATTATACACTTAAACTGCGGTGTATAATTCAATTATACACTATCCAAATAGTGTATAATTCACCTAGAGTTGAATGTGGAGCTATAATTAGAGTTCTACTATGATTTGGTGTAGTTTCTTCTATATATATTGCTTTTGGACGATTTTCTTTATATTTTTGAATAATTTTTCTTTTTTTAAACTCTTTTTTTTTTCTCTATTTGACTTTTTCAGTCTTTTTTTTTCTATTTAAAAAATAATAATAATAATAATTATTATTATTATTAATTATTATTATTATTTTCCAACTGGTGTTCCTCCTGAAAATTCTAGATTTCCTTTTACTTTAGATCAATCCTGTCATATTTTTAATGATTGACAAAAACAACATGTGCCCGATTGTCTTCGAAAAATGTCTGTTGCCCCGAAATATTTGTGTGATTTTTCTCTTTTACTACATCTAGCACATCGAGAGATGTTGGAGTAAATGAAAATGAAGCAATTAGTCGATGTTCTTTACATGTTGATTGATTGGGACTTAATTGAGGCACCTTGTGAGTGGTGGTGCCCTGAAACAAGTACTTTTTTCTTTAGATGCGGGGAGGAAACTCCTTTGGTTCCCGAGGTTGGTGTTATTATGGGCATGTGTCTTGAGAATAAAGATGTTTGTGAAGATTTTCGGGTATTTACCATTGATCGTTGTCCAGAGCCTACGAAAATTTCCACATGGTTTACTGGTGAAGCTTTGAAATATCATGATATTGGTGAAGGTGAGGAGATTGGCCTTGAAAGTCTCTTTCATTATTGTTGGTACGCGCTTTTTTTGGGTTCCTCTCAGTCCCCGAAAAGAGTGGCCCAATTCGGTCTATGTGGGCTCTGACGGAAAGCGATAGAAAAATAAAACAGTAAAATAATGATAGAAAAATATTTATGTGCGCTTGCAGTGATATATTAGAATAATAAAAGGACAATATTTAAGTGTAGAAAAATAAAGGAAGGCGAATTCTAAATAGAGAATACCTGTGTAGATGCGATCGCCAATTGCAGATGTTTATCGACACTGCAACACGTCACTAATCACGCTTTAAGAGGAGCGGGGGCTTGCAGGTTGAACTCTTCTACTGAATCGTCGGCCTGCCAACATCAGCAGCTGTGGGTTGCCTATAGTCTAACTAGTTTGGTTTTCCTATTCCTGCTGGGAGTTTAATTGATTTGGTCTTCTGATTCTTCTCTGAATCCGGCTGACTGGGAGTCTCCTAGCATTACTCTAACTTTAATTAATTTAGTTTCCTAATACGACTAGGAATCTAGTTAATCTACTCTCCTGATCCTACTGGAAGTCTAATTAAAAAAAAAGGTCTCCTAATTCTACTGGTAGCCTAATTTTATAAGGTCTCCTAATTCTACTAGGAGTCTAAGAAAAGGTCTCCTGATTCTACTAGGAGTCTAATTTTAAAAAGTCTCCTAATTCTACTAGGAGTCTAATTAAAAAAAGTGGTCTCTTAATTCTACTATGAGTCTAATAAAAAAAAGGGTCTCCTAATTTTATTAGGAGTCTAATTAATCTAAGTATCCTTGTTCTATTAGAAATCTAATTAATTTAAAAAAAAAGGGATTATGTCCTGTTATGCTAAGGAGGATCGGCTCTGTTCTCGGGTACCCTCTGTAAGCTCCCTTGGGCAAATCGGGTGGCTAAGGATTATTTTGTAAATATTGAAGGTTTAAAAAATTGAATTAGAATGGAGAAATAAGAATTAGAAATCAAAAATTGAGATCGAGAATTAAAAATTTAGAACTAGAATGAAGAATTCGGACTACCATTAAGAACTAGAAGGAGCATTAAGAATTAGAACCAAGAAGCTAAGAACTAGAAGCTAAAAATTAGAACTAGAAACTAGAAATTAAAAAGCTAGAGACTAGAACCTAAAAGATTACCTGAAGCTAAGCATTGGAGGAAGAGTCTTGAAATCCTAAGCTTGGAGGCGAGGAAGAGTCCCGGTGGGAGGTGTGTAATTAGCCGATCAAATCTAATTATGCACCCTGTTTGGTGCACTTAATCGGATTATGCGCCCTATATCAGGCTCTTAATCACTGTGAGTCGGTGACCAACTCAGTGAGTGACCGGTTGAGTGGCTCAGCTGGGTGTCCGAGTTCTAATCGAACTAGGGCTAATTGCGAGCCCTGTGCAATGCACTTAACCGATTGTGCGTCCTAGTTTGGGATGCACAATAGGGCCCCAAGGCGGCTTCTAGATGATTAGAGGCCAATCTGCATTGGACTAATTCCGCTAGTGTTCTGGCGTGCAATTGAAGCGCGCGCAATCCAATCCTATGGCGGGTCACAGAAAGGAGCATCCTAGTCTAAGTGAGACCAATTGTGCACCATAGAGGGGGTGTGCAATCGAATTGTGCGCACTTGTCTGGGCGCAATTTGGAATTTTTTCGAGACTAAATCGGGTTCGAACCACAAGGATATTATTTCAACCCGTGCTTAGACCATATACTATTGCTTCAGTATATAGTCCCCATATTAGGGTTGTGGGGTTTGAGCTACAGAGCTATTGTTTCAGCCTGTGTTCAACCATTTACTATTATTTTAGTATATGGTCGCCGTATTAGGGTTTTAAAGCTTTCAGAGAAGGTAAATCCTTTCTAAAAACCATGGGCAGGGTCAAAAGTTGACCGCACTGATTTGTATACTCTGAGAGGACAAAATTGGGGTGTCTATAATTATGCGAAGGAATATGCTAATGCAGAAGTCAGGACTCGTGATTTTCGTTGCTTTATGCATTGTTTTGTTGTGTGTATGGGTGGCAAAATCTTTTTGAATGGTAGAAGTACCTTGGATTTGGCTCATTTGGGTTTATTTTGCTCGTTCAGAAGTCTCTTACGATGTTCCTTTTTGCAACAGTTTTGAATTTAATGTATAAACGGTTATGGCGAAGGGCTCGAGGTAAGGTTATAAACTTTGAGGGTAGCCCAATTTTCTTGGAAACTTGGCTTCACCAATATTTCTTGGTTCAAGATCCATGCTTAGGCTATGATCTCGAGGCCTATCCTACAACTTGTAGATATCTTGGGAATGCTAAAGAAGATACCAGCCTTGTGAAGTATCTATCTTTGATGATATTGATTCTCTAGGATGTGTAACTTGGATCCCCTCTTGGATGACGTGTGAAAGTTTGGGAGTTGCGTGCGGTGCTCCTCTCATTCTGATGGGTGCTTCATCTTTTGAGCTTTACAGTCCTGATCATTGTGTACGCCATTTCGAGATGATGTAAGTTCCTCTTTCGGTATTTCGTAATCCAACTAGTCATGGCTTACACGAGATTGGTGATCTGAAAGATGAAGAGATACTTGAAGCTGCTATGGATCGATGGAATTTCTAGCATTATTATTCTCTGAGAATGTCTGATGCGCTTGTTTCTTGAGATTTTTCAAATTGGTGGATCATGGTTCTCTATGATAGCCCGACTTTTCCCCTTCTCGTAAATGGGAAAGGTCGCACCGTCGGATCACCTAACATGATCCTATCATACAAGGGCATCGTGTATAAAGTATTACATTTGCGGAAGCGAATTTAATTAACTCTGATACGAAGAAATATGGTAACAACCAATATTCATTCATCTATCCAAAAGTAAGAAAATATACAAAATATAAACAAAAGGCATGTATAGCCTTCCACCGATGACAGCCACCCGTCATCTAAACAATGAAAAGAAACCTATACATGAAGTATACCAATATCTCAAAACACATCATTCTCCTAAATTATACATGTTTTAAAACAAATCCATCTATCACTCTCTCTCACCTATTTAGGAAAGAAGTCTACTGCAGAATCCTCCTCCTCGTCCTCTTCTTCCTCTCCCTCCTCAAGCTGGTATGTCAGGTCACCCTTGTGTTCAGGGTCAATATCTGCAGCTAAGACATAAAGTCATAGGATGAGCTATCAACGAAGCTCAACAGGAAAATTTAAAGTGCTAAGTTATTTGTTAGATTATCAGATTCACTTCTAGATGCATAATAAAATGAAGCACATTATATCTCCTCTTGTCTCTATTCTGGCATCGTATCTATTCTGGCAACATATAGCATAACAAGCAATACATCATGCAAATATTATATCATGCCGATAAATTCATGCTGAACAAATATGAGAAATCATACTGACAAGGAATCATGCTGGACAATTACAAAAATCATACTAACAATTTCAATAAACAATTTACCTCATGGAAAATAAATAGGGATACTGAGCGCGAATATCAGCTTCGCGTTTCTAGGTAGCCTCATGTGAACCGTGATTATTCCATTGGACCAATACGAGTGGAAGTGTGGAGGTAAAGCAACTTGATATGCCACTTCACCAACTCTGCCCAAGACTTGAAATGGTCTGAGATAGTGAGGACTTAACTTGCCTTGTTTCCCAAATCGCATCATGCCCTTTTGTCGGAGATATTTTGATAAAGACATGATTGCCGATCTGTATGGTATATGGTAGAGATCAGCATCGCGCTTCTGCTGACTTAGTATTCATCAGCCGCTCACGAATGACGTGTACAACTACATTGGTACTTTCGATCAAGTCAGGGCCCAAAATCAAACGTTCTCCAGCTTCTTCCCAGTTAACTGGAGATTTACATCAGCGTCTACACAATGCCTCGAATGGTGTCATGCCGATGCTTGATTGGAAGCTGTTATTGTATACGAATTCGATCAAGGGTAAGTGCTCATCCCATGATCCTAGGAAATCTGGCATACATGCCCGTAACATATCTTCAATCACCTGATTTACCCTCTCCGTCTGTCCGTCGGTCTGAGGATGAAATAAAGTACTGAAGTCTAACTTGGAACCCATACCTTCTTGGGAACTTTGCCAAAATCGAGAGGTATATAACGGATCGCGATTTGACACGATACTTATGGGTATCCCATGTAATCGCAATATTTCCTTCAGATACATTTCAGCCAATTTTGATGCTGTATATTGTGTGTTATAGGGTATGAAATGCGCTGATTTGGTGAGACGATCAACAATCACCCAGATCGCATTGTAACCCTTCTGAATACGGGGCAAGCCAATAATGAAATCCATGGAAATATTCTCTCATTTCCACTCTGGGATGGGTAGTGGCTGTAATAGCCCAGCAGGGTGCTTGTGCTCGACCTTCACTTGCTGACAGGTCAAACATTTGGCAACATATTTCGTTACGTCATGTTTTAAGCTGTTCCACCAAAATGTATTCTTTAGATCCTGGTACATTTTTGTGCTACCAGGATGAATGACATATGCTGACTTGTGTGCCTCTTCAAGAATTTCCTGACACTGGGCACTATCATCAGGTACACACATTCGGCCTTGAAATAATAAGGACCCATCGTTCTTAATAGAAAAATTTGACTGTAACCCACCGATTACTCCCTGTCTGATAGCAATAAGCTCTGCATCATTCATCTAGAGCTCATTGATCCTATCGAAGAGTGTAGATCAGATCATTACTGTAGCAAGTAAACCTCAAGTTGACGTTGCTCGCAGAGTGGCATTTGATGATACAATATCATTGAGAAATTTCCATCTTTGTAGCGGTGTCACAAGATGGGATAACTGAGCGGATGATTTTCAACTAAGCGCATTAGCTACTACATTGGCTTTGCTGGGATGGTACTGAATAGAATAATTATAGTCCTTCAAAAATTCCATCCACCTTCTCTGCCTCAAATTCAACTCTTTCTGGGTAAAGAGATACTTGAGACTTTTATGGTCGGTAAAAATCTCGAAAGTTTTACCATACAAGTAGTGCCTCAAGATCTTCAACGCAAAGATAGCCACTGCTAGTTCTGGGTCATGAGTGTGGTAGTTTTGGGTTTTTTACAAATACCCCCCTATGTTATGCTGAAATTGCATAAAACCCCCTGAGTTATATCTATTTACACTGCACCCCCTATTTTTATGTTTCCTTTACAAATACCCCCCTACCGTTAAGTGGCAGTTAAGTAGGCGTTATTTCTTCAATTAAATTATGCATTTACCCTTAATATTATATACAAAATGGCCATTATATTTTTTCCAACTTTGACTGCATTTTAAACGGTGGATAAGCATTAGATCTTGCTCAAATTTTTTGGGTGGAACATGATTGATCTCCTCTAAGTTGTCATGTTACTTGATTTTTGATTTGGGTGTCTATGATACTCAGTTGGTTCATAACGATGGTAGGGTCGGGATGGTACAAATGGGAGTAGCATTTTAGGGCTACTCACGAGTCACGCGAGCGTCATAGACATTCAAATCGAAAATCAGGTAACACGACAACTTATAGGAGATCAATCATGTTCCACCCAAAATATTTGGGCATGATTTGATACTTATCCACCGTTTAAAATGCGATCAAAGTTGGGAAAAATATAATAGCCATTTTTTATATAATGTTAAGGGCAAACAAGTCATTTAATTGAAGAAATAGTGCCTACTTAACTGCCATTTAACGGCAGAGGGGTATTTATAAAGGAAACATAAAAGTAGGGGGGCAAGTGTAAATAGGCATAACTCAGGGGGTTTTATACAATTTAAGCATAACATAAGGGGGTATTTGCAAAAAACCCGGTAGTTTTTCTCGTGATCTTTCAACAGACGGGAACCATATGCAATGACACATTCCCATTGATTCAATACACAATCTAACCCACTATATGAGGCATCGTTGAAGACAACAAAACCACCACTGCTTGATGGTAATGCTAGGACAAGTGTGGAGGTGAGTCTCCTTTTTAACTCTTGGAAACCCTGTTCACATGCCTCAGTCCACTCGAATTTGACATTCTTTCGAGTGAGCTGCGTGAGTGGTTCAGCAAGTCGAGAAAACCCCTCAACAAAACGTCGGTAATAGCCTGCGAGACCTAGAAAACTTCGAATCTCGATTACTGTTTGTGGCTGCTTCCATTGCACTACAGCCTCTATCTTTGCAGGATAAACGGTAATACCAGCTTTCAAAATGATATGACCCAGAAAACTGACTTGATTCAACCAGAAATCGCATTTACTGAACTTGGCATACCTGCGAATCTCTCAATATTTACAACATAAGACGTAGATGATCTTCATGCTCTGCTTTCGTCTTTGAGTAGATGAGTAAATCGTCGACGAATACTACGATACACGGATCAAGATACGGTTTGAGGACTCGATTCATCAAGTCCGTGAAAGCCACAGGTGCGTTGGTCAATCTGAAGGACATGACGAGAAATTCATAGTGACCATATCGTGTCCAAAAAGTTGTTTTTGAAATATCTTCAGCTTTTACCCTCCTCTGGTGATGCCCAGATCGTAAATCAATCTTTCAAAAGAATCGCGCTCCTTGTAAATGATCAAAGAGATCATCAATTCTGGGGAGTGGATATCGATTCTTGATTGTTAGCTTATTGAGTTGACGGTAATCAATGCAGAGCGCGAATATTCATAAAAGATAAACAAAGATTTCATTTGTTTTGGTTTATAGGCATATGAAAGTAAAAGCCTATATGGGTGGTGTATGCAATTCTAGCCTAAAAGACTTATATACTGAACGAGTATAGTAGAATTACATGCAAGTTATTCTTTTTTTGTCTTTTATGAAGTACACTCAAGTACTAAGTATAGGCTTTGTAGGGATAATTACCTTTACGGAGCTAATAAGCTCCTTCCTTCGCCTGTTGACTACACGACGGTGTGAGTCAACATCCAGGGCATGCACGCAAAGTGCAGCTACCCTATTATAAAATACAATAGAACTCCCTTCATCTTCCTCGTTTCATTTCGTCGCAAGCCGACCCTTGCAAATATGACAGCCACAGCCAGGGATAATATAGCCAACTAAATAAATCCTAGTAAAGTATGGAGAAAAGCAATTTCTGCTATATGCACCCATTGCTAGTGTAACCTTGGACACCATTTGATACCCTTAGCTCACTAAGTGACTGTCAAAATTATTCCGCATCTCTCTTTATATACTCGCTCAACAAACACGTGACGTTGATACACACCGGCACCGTCATAAACTCGAGTCCATCAAACGGTATGTTATTTTTGTTCCGTTGGATTTAGTCTACAAAATAGTATTGATCCGTGGAATCAAATTTCTTAAGATCGCTTCGGCAGCACAGACGTAGACACTCTTTGGTGTTGATAGTGCACAGAGGATATAGCATGCCGAAATCATTTACACGTGCACTCCGGAGTTTCCATGCCCAACTAAAATGTACATAGATAAATATAATAATGCTGAATTGAAAATATTTTTATCTAAATATATATCTGTATATTCATATATATATATATATATATATATATATATATATCACAAAGGCAAGAAGTACAGAGAGCAAAAGGATGTAAGGCACCACGACATGTTGGCATTCAGGCTTGCCGAGGCAAGGTGCTTGCCTAGGCAAGTCTGTGAGCTTGCCGAAGTAAGCTGCTTGCGGCGGCAAGCCTGTGAGCTGGCCGAGGCAAGGTGCTTGTCGCAGCAACCCTATGCTTGGACCTCTGTTCGATACTTTGGTCATAACGTTTGACCCCGAGCTCGGATTGACACGATTCTTAATGCGCTGGAAAGGGGACAACGAGCCCTATAACTTTTATGAAGTAATAAATTTCTGAATCTAACATTTAAAGGGTCAAAAGGTAGTGACAAGTTACAGAAAGGTGTTCAGCTGGGCTGCTTGCCGCGGCAACCTCTATGGCTTGCCGAGGCAAGGCTATGCCTGGCTGCCTTAGTGCTTCGATGGTCCTTGGGTTCTATAAGCATGATGTATGGTGACCATCTAGCTCCTTGATCACACAATTATGGAAGGTCTCAGGTGACCCATTACACTACTAAAATCCATAAATATCTATGAATAATAGGTGCCACTTGGTGCACATGAGCTGTTTTGAGAAAGATATCCGATAATGAAGTTCTCGGATGCATGAGCACACCTACAATAAGATTCACGTCAACATAGGTGATAAGGTAGGGAATGTACTTTGCTAACGTTTTTTTTAATTACTCATTCACATCTAGATAGCATATAAAATTATTTTGTTCAATAAAGTTATAAGTATAAAATAGTTGCTTATAATGAGATAGATTCGATGTATGCTGTTGTAGGGACATGTGATATTTATGCAGCAGAATATATACTCCGATTATGTACACGTTTAGTTTTGACATGTGTTTTATGCACCTGCAAGTATAATGCAGAAATGATAATGCAAGGATAGTTAATTACATGGTTCTGCATGATTTAGGTAAGATCAGTTTAGACAATCCATACTTATAACAGATGCTATTAGTGGTAGGTAAGATGATTATATCTAGATTATATGCAGTCTTGGTTTATATACTTAGATTATAATAATAAAATAAACATCTGTGCATGAGGGTCTTGCATATAAGCATGTCTTGTTATCTTAGTTCTTCTTGCTATCGAATTCCAGTTTTACTTTACTCTTCGTCAAGTGATCCCGCTAACTCGGGAGCTTGATATCTCGTCCAAGTGATCCCGCTAATTCGGGAGCTTGATATCTCGTCCAAGTGATCCTGCTAACTCGGGAGCTTAATATCTCGTCCAAGTGATCCCGCTAACTCGGGAGCTTGATTTTTCGGTCCAAGTGATCCCGCTAACTCGGGAGTTTGATTTTCTTGTTTTAATAAGCTCTTACAACTGCCCTTGAGTTCTTTCAACTCCGCTGGTGCCATTCGATAAGGCGCCTTTGATACCTCCTCTGTGCCCGGGGCTAAATCACCAGCGAATTCCACTTCCCTGCTAGGCAAAAATCCTGTCAACTCAGTAGGGAAGACATTAGGGAATTCACAGGTTATTGGCAATCGACTTCAACAATCAATGCTCGCATGATGATTGGATAGCCAATCCATGCTAAGGATTACATCGAATCCTTGCATATCGAGTAACTGAAGTAAGATCAATCGGCTACTGCTTCTTACCATGTTAGTAGTGACAGACTGTCTAGTCGGGATTGAGACGTCATAATAAAGTCGAGAGGTGCTGGGGTGACTCCCAACTTTCCCAACTTTTTGACAAATTGGGTGTCGAGAGGAATATGCCGATCCAGGATTTACCAAAACATGTGCCTCATACATCAAGTAGGCATCCTCTTGATACAATTGCAAGGTATCTAATGTATATATATACTAGTGTTAGATAAATTATGTCTATTTAACAAAGTATAAATTTATTATTTCTAAAACTGATGAAAAGAAAATAATATACTAGATGCACACATATATAAATTATTTACCTAGATGCACCTTTCTCATAAATAATTTAAATAACTTATAACTAAATAGTTCACATGCCTTAGATAATATCGTTGCTGGTTTGGGCATCTTGTGCCGTCTTTGATATCATTCCCACCATCTCTGGGCACTCCTTAATTCGATGTCCCATCATACCACAACGAAAGCACGCCCCATTTTTCGAAATTCTTTCTAGCATTTTCCACAGAATGCTGAAAAATGTTATGTGCCTTCCCACATTTTTCACAGAATGCTAACGGAATGGATGAAGAGGTGCGTGAAGTTTGTGGAACTCTGAACGCTCCCGTTATAGTACAGTTCGAGTGATGGAATGACCCTGAAGGTATAGATATAGTCGGTTTCAGATAAACACCTTGAGCAGGTTGCTGAGATTCGAGTGTCGTCTTTTTCATTTTCGCCGTACGACAATATTTTATCAGATGCCCTAGTCTGCCATATCTGAAACACTCACCTGTGGCCCACCTACATTTCCCCGTCTTGTGTTGTATTCCGCACAGTGAGCATGACCCAACGAGTGCAGGTGAAGAAGTGCATGCAGTGGGCTGCACTAGTGTCGTAAGTAACTCGGTCTGTTGGGCCATTATTCTAACCTTGTCTCCAGTAGTTGCCGAGTTTGTTCATGATCATTCTTTCCAGCATACGTGGTCCTAGCTCTTTTGCGACTTGCCATATTGATCTGTCAAAAGGAAACAAATGTTTCAATTAACAATGATCATGATCATCATGAGCCCATGACTTGACAATATTTACATCCTAACTTGGATCCTAACGACATACTTCGATCACTATTTACCGAGTACTTCAGTCAAACGCGGTCGTAAAGATCCACAACCTATGCTCTAAACAGAACTTACTGCCATAGCCTTGAGTCCCTAGAAGACTTAAAGCCTAGGCTCTACTACTAACCAAACATCAAAAGTCGTGTCATATATCCGTGCCAGAGTTAAGTCTTCAAAGACTTAATGCTGGGCTCTGATATCACTTGATACAACCTTACTTTTCCCCTTCTTGTAAATGGGAAAGGTCGCGCTGTCGGATCACCTAACATGATCCTATCATACAAGGGCATTGTGTACAAAGTGTTACATTTGTGAAAGCGAATTTAACTAACTATGATACGAAGAAATATGGCAACAATCAATATTCATTCATCTATCCAAAAGTAAAAAAAAATATAAAATATAAACAAAAGCCATGTAGAGCCTTCTACCGATGACGACCACTCGTCATCTAAACAATGGAAAGAAACCTATACATGAAGTATACCAATATCTCAAAACACATCATTCTACTGAATTATACATGTTTTAAAACAAATCTATCTATCACTCTCTCCCTCCTCAAGCTGGTATGTTGGGTCACCCTCGTGTTTAGGGTCAATATCTGCAGCTAAGACATAAAGTCGTAGGATGAGCTATCAATGAAGCTCAGCAGGAAAATTTAAAGTGCTAAGTTATATGTTAGATTATCAGATTCATTTCTAGATGCATAATAAAATAAAGCACATTATATCTCCTCTTATCTATATTCTAGCATCGTATCTATTCTAGCAACATATAGCATAACAAGCAATACATCATGCAAATATTATATCATGCTAACAGATTCATGCTAAATAAATACGAAGAATCATACTAACAAGAAATCATGCTGGACAATTATAGAAATCATACTGAAACAAGACATATATATGAAACAAGAAAATTAAGCTCCCGAGCTAGCGGGATCACTTGTCAAGCTCCTGAGTTAGTGGGATCACTTGGACCGAGAAAAATTAAGCTCCCGAGTTAGCGGGATCACTTGGACGAGATATTAAGCTCCTGAGTTAGCGGGATTACTTGAACGAGATATCAAGCTCCAGAGTTAGCGGGATCACTTGACGAACAGTAAAGTAAAACTGGAATTCGATAGCAAGAACTAAGATAACAAGGCATGCTTATATGCAAGACCCTCATGCACAGATGTTTATTTTATTATTATGATCTAAGTATATAAATCAAGACTGCATATAATCTAGATATAATCATCTTACCTACCACTAATAGCATCAGTTATAAGTATGGATTGTCTAAACTGATCTTACCTAAATCATGCAAAACCATGTAATTAACTATCCTTGCATTATCATTTCTACATTATACTTGCAGGTGCATAAAACACATGTCAAAACTGAACATGTACATAATCAGAGTATATATTCCGCTGCATAAATATCACATGTCCCTACAACAACATACATCAAATCTATCTCATTATAAGTAACTATTTTATACTTATAGCTTTATTGAATAAAATAATTTTATATGTTGTCTAGATGTGAATGAGCAATTAAAACATAAGTTAGCAAAGTACATTCCCTACCTTATCACCTATGCTGACGTGAATCTTATTGTAGGTGCACTCATGCATCCGAGAACTTCATTATCGGATATCTTTCTCAACACAGCTCATGTGCACGAAGTGGCACCTATTATTCATAGATATTTATGGATTTTAGTAGTGTAATGGGTCACCTGAGACCTTCCATAATTGTGTGATGAAGGAGCTGGATGGTCACCATACATCATGCATATAGAACCCAAGGACCATCAAAGCACTAAGGCATCCAGGCATAGCCTTGCCTCGGCAAGCCATAGAGGTTGCCGTGGCAAGCAGCCCAGCTGAACACCTTGTCGTAACTTGTCACTACTTTTTAAACCTTTAAACGTTAGATTCAGGGATTTATTACTTCATAAAAGTTATAGGACTCGTTGTCCCCTTTCCAACACATCAAGAATCGTGCCAATCGAAATTCGAGGTAAAAAATTATGACTGAAATACCGAACAGGGGTCCAAGCATAGGGTTGCTGTGACAAGCACCTTGCCTCAGCCAGCTCACAGGCTTGCCGCGGCAAACACCTTGCCTCACCCAGCTCACAGGCTTGCCTAGACAAGCACATTGCCTTGGCATGCTCACAGACTTGCCTAGGCAAGAACCTTGCCTCGGCAAGCTCACAAACTTGCCTAAGCAAGCACCTTGCCTCGGCAAGCTCACAAGCTTGCCACGGCAAGCCTGAATGCCGACATGTCGTGGTGCCTTGCATCCTTTTGCTCTCTGTACTTCTTGCCTTTGTGGTTTTGCTTATATATATATATATATTATATGAATATACAGATATATATTTAGATAAAAATATTTTCAATTCAGCATTATTACATTTATCTATGTACATTTTAGTTTGGTATGGAAACTCTGGAGTGCACGTGTAAATGATTTCTGCATGCTATATCCTCTGTGCACTATCAACACCACAGAGTGTCTACGTCTGTGCTGCCAAAGCAAACTTAAGAAATTTGATTCCACAGATCAATACTATTTTGTAGACTGAATCCAATGGAACAAAAATAACATACGGTTTGATGGACTCGAGTTTATGACGGTGCCGGTGTGTATCGACGTTGCGTGTTTGCCGAGCGAGTATATAAACAGAGATACGAGCGGGTATATAAACAGAGATGCAGAATAATTTTTCCGGTCACTTAGTGAGCTAAGGGTCTCAAATGGTGTCCAAGGTTACACTAGCAATGGGGGCATATAGCAGAAATTGCTTTTCTCCATACTATACTAGGATTTATTTAGTTGGCTATTTTATCCCTGGCTGTGGCTGTCAAAGTTGCAGGGGTTAGCTTGCGACAAAATGAAACGAGGAAGATGAAGGGAGTTCTATTGTATTTTATAACAGGGTAGCTGCACTTTGCGTGCATGCCCTAGATGTTGACTCACACCCTTGTGTAGTCAAGAGGCGAAGGAAGGAGCTTATTAGCTCCTTAAGGGTAATTATCCCTACATAGCATATACTTAGTACTTGAGTGTACTTCATAAAAGACAAACAAAGAATAACTTGCATGTAAGTCTACTATACTCGTTCAGTATGTAAGCCTTTTAGGCTCAAATTGCATACACGACCCATATAGGCTTTTACTTGCATATGCCTATAAACCAAAACAAATGAAATCTATGTACAAAGCATATACATGGTTTATCTATAATCTATAGCTTACTGGGTATTTAAGTGTCTATTGTTTATCCTTAGAAGTATTTGGGTTGGGTCAAAAGATACAGTGTAAGGCCATTTCCATATGAAAATAGTATGTTTTAGTCAACTATAGAGGTGAAAGTGTATTGTGACTACTTGAGCTGCTAATGTATGCATGCTCGGGTTTGACTATCATCGGATTTGACTATAATTTATTATGGTTTATGAAGAGAACATCAAAATTAATCTAATGCCCTTTATCTCCCGTGTTGGGTAGACGCCTGACTTGACCCGTATCTATATCAAGCAGTGTAACAAGCTTGCAACTGTTACATTCTCCTTGAGAGGATATTGTTCATTGGTAGTCTAAGGAAAGCGCGTCGAGAGCGTTACATATTTTTTTTAACCTTATCATTATTATTTATTTTTTTAGTTTCCTTGTTTTAGGCTTTACATTTGTTCATTTTTTTTATTTCTTTGTTAATATTAAAGATTTTGGATGATGTGTGTGTGTGTGTGTGTTTTTTTTTTTTCATCTTGTAGTGGTGTGTGCATTTCTTTTGTTTGTGATTACATATTCGTGTGTGTAAATATTTGTTTCATATATTTACTTTTTTATATTATTTTATTATTATTAAAATATACACAATTACATGCATTTATTTGATTATTATATATATATATATATATAGATATATTATTTTTGATAATTATTTTGTATAGTCAGTCTTTCATTGTTTTTACTATATGTGTTAATATGATTATTTATTATTATTATTCAGTACTTATTTTTTTTATAGGTATATGTATATGCATATATATATATATATATATATATATATATATATATATATAAAATATAATATAATATAATAGTAATAAAGAAAGGGAAAAAGATAGAAAGAAAAAAAGCATAAGGAGGGAATTATAGGCTGAAAATATAACATAAAATTGAATTATACGTTGGATTTTCAACGTATAATTGAAGGATCACATGATTTTCTAAGAACAAAATTATACGTTGGATTTCCAATGTATAATTGAAAGGTCGCATGGTTTGAAAGGGGTGCGTGCTAGGGACAATTGGATTATACATTGATTTTTCAACATATAATCTGAATTATACTCAGTTACACGTGTATAATTGAATTATACGTTATAATCCATACATATAATTAGTCGGAATCTATAAATATTTCCAAAACTGATCATTTCTCTCATTCCCTCTCACTTTCTTTGTTTTCTTTGCTTCTGAGCTCCCCGTTTTTCTATGTGCCTAGATTTCTGTGTCTTCGCAATATCTCGCGAACCGTCCGTTCTTTTTGATCATTGTTTCTATTTTTTTGAGTTCTGCCTTCTTGTATAGATGACTTATGGCGGTGCTGGTGACCAGGTTCCTATGCATTTAGGACTTGTGGAGTTTGTAGAGGAGCTTGAGCAAGAGTTCTTTGGGATTGGTGATGTGGGCCTGATTAAGGGTGGTGATGGAACTAAGAGGACTCATTCGGAGGCTATTCCCGAGGATGGTGTAGCTCCCAAGGGTATTGGGCGAGTTCGTCCTCCACGAGCTCCTCGTGTTCCATTGGGAGATCGCTTCGCAAGCGGAGAGGTAGGTGCTCTGAAACAAGAATTTTTTTTAGGCATTATTAGGTTATAACTTAGACAAATAGGATATGAAACCCCTTTTTAATTTACGGGGAACTCGCATTTATTGATAGTTTGCGTGTCGCATTCATTGATCATATTGTATCTAGTTTCAGGATATGTTTATTCACTTTTATTGGTTTCATTTACTCATAGTTTGAATGTTGTAGGTTTATCATTTTTTTTTATTTTCATGTTCTCGCATATCTTTGTTATTATTTTTGTCACCATTGTGGTTGTTGATATTAAAATCTATAAACCTTGCAAGTGCACAAGTTCGTGGAACTAGGGCAAGTACTAAGGGTGTCGAACCACAGAGACTAGTCATTTATCTAAACTAAAGCCTTAACTAAAGAAGGGTTTATAAAAATAAATTCTAAATAAGCTATCTATGAAAGCAAGTAAATTCTGATTTGGAAAGAAGTGGAGAAAGCAGCATGAGATCCCTCTTAATCGTAGATTCATATTTAACCCGTAACTCTATTCCTAATCTAATATGAATTTTGAGTAATCAACCTTCTTTTCGCTACAAGATAAAGCTAAGTAAAATAATTAGATCCCATTCATAGTCATGGACCAGTTGGGACAATATGATCCATCTAATCTCTAGCGATCTAATCCGTAAGCATTATTACACAGAACCTTTCAAACTAGACTACAAGTACTAATCCGAAGGTGCATATCCTATTAGATCTAATCCAAATCTCTACAAGGCATTAAGATTATCAAAAACATAGTTAAACGCTTTAGAAACATCTATAATAACAAAATTAGACCTCAATCATTCAATCATTACCATAATGAATTCAAACTAGAAAAAGAAATAAAATCTGGAATTAAATACTCATCTTTGATGTACAAGAGATCCCAAGCTTTAAGAATTAGCCACGCATCGTAGCTCTAATCATCATCATGACTGAATCGATCATCGAACAATGGTTTACAATGCCCTCAATCTGGTAAACTCGAAAATCAGAAAGTTAGAAAGAAAACTAAACTTAGAACTACTTGCTAAAATTCTAAAACTAGAAGTCTCTCATAATTCTAAACCTAGGATCCTTATTTATAGATGTATAAGGTCCTAGTACATCGATTTTAAATGGAAGGGACTCTTTGAGCCGACCTAAAAATAAGCTGGAGAAGAAGGGAGTCTAGGACTCTTGATAGCGCAGCTGTCAAACTTGAAAAATCGCAGAAACCCCTATCTCGACCGGTCCAATTTGCAATCTCAATCAGTCGAGATTGTAAACTCTTCTAATGCTTTGCGGTCTGGCTTCTCTGACTGACTTCAACTGGTCCATTCCGACCAGTCCAATTTGAAATTTCTGAAGCTGTGCAGTTTTATCTCGATTGGTCGAAATGGATTTCGACTACTCCACTTTGCTTTCTACGCATTGCTGTCTTGCTGCTTTGTCTTGACCGATCGAAATGCATTTCGACTGGTCGATTTTGACTTTTGGGCATTCCTTCTGACTCAACCGGTCGAGTTTCAACCTCAATCGATCCACTTTGACTATTTCTTTTCTTCTTCTTTTCTTTTCTTTCTGTCTCATCTCAATCGGTCCACTTTGAATCTCGACCGGTCGGTTTTGACAGTTTTGGTTCTTTTTCTCTGTTCTGTCCTCTATTTTGAGCTGTAGCTTCTAGGTCTTCTTCCTTTTAGTTATTTTAATTGATTTCTTGTATTTTGCTCTTCAAAACCTGTTGCACAAAATCTTGCATTAAAGATAAACATTAGTAGTTAAATGGGGCATATCAATGCTGAGATTCGGGTCTAAATTGTAAGGTTTTGAAGATTGATCACACCACCAAACCTCAACTTTGCTAGTCCTCGAGCAAAGGCAAAACCAAAAATAAAAACAACCTAAAAACATTTATCCTACGAAAATAAATTATCACTTTTGTTGAGAACACGATTGCATTTAGCGTATGCAACAAGCCTTTAAACCCCTAGGTGATCTCTATTGGAGGAGTTGTATCTCTTGAGGGTTTACAATGAAGTTACCCACAAACTTTCAAAATTTTCAAAACCATCGGTAAAATTGAGTTTTTAAAAACATAATTTTTATACACATATATACATTTAAAGCATAAAATCATTAATCATTTCAAATTCTCAATTTTTAATATCAATGTCATGCCAATCACACTAGTATCCATTCAAATTATTCTAATGTTCGAATTTTCAAATAACTCATCCAATCATGCCTAAACATGTAGTGTGTGCATACCAAAGCTAAGATTCATCTATCTCAAAACCAATCCAAACAATAAATCATCAGATCTCATGTCTCGACTCAATCCTCACCATAGATACACTCTAAAAAATAAAAGCGCTCCGATGATGGGTAAATTTTCACACGCATGTGAGAGATCAATACAAAGCAAATGAATAATATCTCACATGATAAAAAAAAATACGATACAATCAATGAATAAAAGAGGATCTCATAAAAAAGTTGCTTGTCTATTCTAAGTATGCCACATCAAGTATCATAGATGCAATATATTCACTCTCCACAGGGTAATTACCCTAGCAAAATCAAATCATGAAGCTCTTTTCTTGGGTTGTAATGGGGCTTAGGCAAAGGGTATGAAAGATAGGAAGTTGAGATTCAAAACTTAAGAAAAATTGGAAAAGGAACTATTGTTGATTTTTTTTCTCTTTTTCACTTTTTTTTCTTTTCTAATTTCTCTCTATTTTTCCCAATATTTTTATTTTTCTCAACTCTCTTTTCTTTTCTCACTTGTTTCTTTTTTTGATTTCATTCTCTTGAAACCCCTCCTATTTTTCATCCTTTTTTTTTTTCAAAATTTTCGTTTCTTTTCTCCCTTCTTCCTCTAATTTTTCTCACCATATACTCCCAGTAAACACCACAACTCGATATCTCTCACTTACTCTCTTTTCATTCATTCTCATCTCTCGTTCCTAATTTATCAGAAATAAGAAAGGTAAGACTAAATTTTCATAAATAGTGCAGGGGTGATGGTTAACGTGACTTATCAAAGAATATATAATGACAAATTTTTCAATAGGCTCAAAGGGATACTTGAAGGATAAATTTACATGAAGTGCGGTATTTTAAGCGCAAACGAGCCAATGATGGTCTTCAATCATGTTCTCAAAAGATGGTAATCTTGCTTATTTGTCTTGAGCAAACATACAACATGCTCTAGCATAATGATATGAATTTGATTTCATGTAAAGTCACAAGTCAAAGCACAAATGTATGAGATTATGAAAGAATTATTTCGTATTCAAAAGTAACTCCGAGTTTATGTAAACACTCATCAAAGACGGATATTAGCTCTAAATCTAACCAAGTTTAGCCTCTACTAAGAACCTAAGATCCAAAGTTCAAAAGAGTTCCTTGATTTCTAAATTCTCACTCAATATAAGTGCAAAAGGATCTAAGCATGAATATTACAATTATTCAAAAATTATCACATTAAATTTCATTATCCTAAATGAAAGCATTAAAGATATGACATAAATATTATCAAAATCAAATCCTCATGCATCATCAATTAAAGTTTGAAAACTATGACAAATTAGCATGTAATTGTTCAAAAAATTTCAAAAAGATTACTTTTAAGAGTATCAAAACTGTGATATATCAAAATAAAACAGTGGTATGGACAAGATGGATGCGATGACAAATAAAGACCATGTAAACGACCACAAAATACTCCCAAACCTGATTGGAGCAATGCCCTCATTGTATAAAAGAAATAAGCAATACACTATGACAAAATAGGACAATAAAAAAATAAACCAGTAAAGCACAAGCACCAAATGTACACACTCAATGTCCCCTCCTCTTACGAGAAGTAGTTCAAGAGGACGTAGGATTTACAACCACCCGTTTTCCATGAGAAGAGTGGTGAATGCACGGTGGCTTCGGTGGACGCACTGGTGCCGATATGAAAACCGGTGCCAAGGTTTTGAGGCACTGTGGGCCTTGCTTTCTTCTTAGGTGGGGCATCCACTATGGGTGCCTTGCCTTTATCACGTTTTCGAGCCTTGCCTTTATCACATTTCCAACCCGTTTAAACATAGTAAACCACAAGAAAAGAAGAAAAAGCAACATTAAAACAAACAAAATAAAAAATGGAAGCAAAAGGGAAGAGAGGGAGCGAGATTACCCAAACCCTAACTCGAAAACCCAGAGCAAGGGAGCGAGACAAGTGTGTCGTATGCGGATGATCACTGGTTCTCCACGGAGCGAATTCATAGAGTTGAAAAGGCACGTGGGAAGTGGTGGAACTTGAAACAGCTCGAATTTGAAACGGTAGGAACGTGGTGGGAAAAAGGAAAGAGAAAGAAGAGGAGGAACTAGGGCTTCGATCAGTCGAAATGAGATTTCAATTGATCGCGAGGCTTTAAATAGGCCTCGCAGGTAAATCTCGACTAGTCGAAATGCGGCGGAGAGTAAAGACTCTTTGCCCTACTTCGACTCTAAAGCAAAGCCCAAACTCAAGCGGCCGAGATCCAAAACTCGACCAGTCGAGATTCAAAAATCTCTCCAGCAAATTTATCATTATTATTTTATTATTAATTTAAAAAAGAAAAAAAGGAAATCAACTGGTTGAGTTCCAATCTCGATCGACCGAGAATGGGCAAAGAGATAATGTTCTCTATCTAAAAATAATCTTGACCAGTCGAAAACACATCTCGACCTATCGAGAATGGACAGTGATATAGGAATCTCTATCCAGTCGAAACTCGACCAGTCGAGAACCAATCTCGACCAGTCGAGTGATGATAGAGAGCAATGTGGTTTCAACCATCTTGCAACCAATTTCAAAGAACTTGAATCCGACCTATCGAGATCTCAACTCGATTGGCCGAGTTTGGACAAGAAGTAAGAACTTCCTGTCCAGACTTCAAAAAATTTGAATTTTTTTTTGTGTATTTTTGTATAATCTTTTCCCCTCTTTTTTTTTTTAATGAATACCCTGCAAAATTAACACACATATAAAACCTAAACAAATGAAAAATAAATTGAACAAAATAAAAGAAAGATCTCGGGCTGCCTCCCAAGGAGCGCTACAGATGAGTCGGTAGCTCGACAAGGTCAATGTAAGCTTCAAATCAATGGTGGTGGTGCATCCAAGTGATGCACTCAGCCTCAAGAGGTAGATCAAGTTCAATCATGGGCTTTGACCATTGACCATTGACCTTCAGCGCCCTATTATCCTTAGGGTTCAGAATTGTAATAGCGCCATGCGATGAGATATCAGTGACAATGTAGGGGCATCCCATCAGGAACATAGTTTGCTCGAAAAGAGGCGAAGTTTGTAATTGAAGAGCCACACACGTTGTCCGGACACAAAGGTCTTTCTCAAAATGTGTTCATCGTGGAAACCTTTGTCTTCGCCTTGTACAACTTGGCTTTCTCATAAGCCTCATTCCTAAACTTGTCTAACTCGTGAAGTTGGAGACGACGGTGAGATCCGGCCTTGTTCATGTTGAAATTAAAGGTCTTCATAGCCAAATAGGCGCGATGTTGTGACAAGCTTTCCCGAATACCAAATGATAGGGAGACTGTTTCTCAAGGATTTTCTTAATTTCACGATTCGAAACCTCAACTTGCCCACTAGTTTTGGGTGGTAGGGCGTAGCGATACGATGTGTAACTGAGTACTTTTTGAGCAAGCTCTCAAACTAACAGTTGAGATAGTGACTACCATTATCACTTATAATGGTACGTGGGGTTCCAAATCAGGAGAAAATATTATCCTTGAGGAAATTTACCACAACTTTATGGTCATTTGTTTTGATAGCAAGCGCTTCAACCCACTTAGAGACGTAATCAACAACTACCACGATGAACAAGTTACCATGCGATTATGGAAAAGGTCCCATGAAGTTAATACCCCATGCGTCAAACTGCTCCACAATTAAAATCGGGCTTAAGGGCATCATATCCCAACGAGACATTGCCCCGATATGTTGACATCGTGTGTAGGCCTTACAAAATTTATGCGCATCCTTAAATAAGGATGGCTAGTAGAAACCAGATTGCAGGACCTTAGCAGCGATTTTCTACCCTCCAAAGTGCCCGCCACAAGCATGGGAGTGACAAAACATGAGGATGCCATGAAACTCATCCTCGGGCACAACGTCGGATGATCTAATTCGAGCAGATTTTGAAGAGCTCTGGATCCTCTCAAAAATAAGATCGAATCTTAGGGAAGAAAATATCCTTAGAGTTCTTATCCCAATGGGGAGGAATCCAGCTGATAGCCAAATAATTGACAATGTAGCATACCAAGATGCTGATTTAGCAGTGATGGCAAAAAGTTGCTCATCTGGGAACGATTCTTTGATTGACATTTCATCAATCGCTCCATCTACAACAATCCTCGAGAGGCGATCCGCGACAATATTCTCTACTCCTTTCTTGTCAGGGATTTCAAAATTAAACTCTTGGAGGAAGAGAATCCACTGAATCAATCTAGGCTAAGTGCCCTTTTGGAGAGGAGGTACTTCAATGCAGAATGATAAAAAAATTTATGATTTTTGAACCTAAGAGATAGGACCGAAACTTATCCAACGCATAAACCACTGCAAGCAATTCCTTCTCCATCGTAGTGTAATTCAATTGAGCATCGAAGAGTGACTTGCTCACATAGTAAATGACATGTGGGACTCGGTCTACTCTTTGGTCCAAAACTGTACCAATATCATAATCTAATGCATCACACATTACCTCGAACGGGCCGGGAGGGAGTAGTTGGGAGTCTTAATGATAGGCGCGGTGGACAAGAGTTCCTTAAGCTTTAAGAAGGCTTCAAGACATGGCTTATTGAAGACAAAAGGAATGCCTTGCACCAAGAGATGGCACAGGGGTCAGGCAATTTTGGTAAAGTCCTTTGATAAACTGTCTATAGAAACCCGCATGGCATAAAAATGAGCGGACTTGCCTCACCGATGAAGGAGGGGGTAGATTCGCTATCAAATCAACCTTGGCCTTATCCACACAAATCCCTTTACTAGAGAGCACATTTTAAAGATAATATCTCGTTCTAATGGCTCAGAGTATAAAGTTCATGAATCAAGATCTCATCAAACTTGACCGATTTGACGGGTCAAATTTCAAAAGATGGCAGCAAAAAGTATAATTTATCTTGCGACAATTCAAAGTTGCTTACGTACTCACAACACCATGTCCACCAGTTTCTATAGCGGGAACAACGGAAAGGATGACTAGTGAAGGATCGAATGCTCGACTCAAATGGTTGGAAGATGATCCAGATTGTCTGGATCACATCCTCAATGAATTAAGTGATAGGTTGTTCAATACTTTCTGTAAGTGCACTACCTCCAAAGATTTAAGGAATTCTTTAGAAAAGAAGTACTTAACTGAAGATGCCGGAACAAAGGCCTTTTTAGTCTCTAAATATTTTGACTTCAAGCCTATTGAGGATAAACCTATTTTGGAACAAGTTCAAGAATTATAGTTTATCGCCATTGAGATGAAAGAAGAGAATATGAAACTTCCTGAAAGTTTTCAAGTGGGTGTCATTCTTGCGACACTTCCATCTAGTTGGAAAGATTATCGAAAATGTATGACCTTCAATAAAGATCTTCATACTCTAGATGAGATTTTTAAGGGTCTTAAGATTGAAGAAGAGAATAAAATTAGAGACAAGAAGGTTATTGTTTTAGAGCCTCCGAGGGCTCACTTTGTTGAATTGGTATCTGAAGAGAAGAAGGATAACAGATATTCTACTAAAAAGAAATTTTTTAAGAAGAATTTTCAGAAGAACGATCAGTCTAAAATGAATGAAAAGAAAGGAGATTGTTATGTCTGTGGAAAAAGGGTACACTTTGCAAGAGAGTGCAAATTTCGTAAAAAGTCGAAATCGAAATCTAATATGGTCGAAGATATAGTTATTGCAGTAGTATCAGAAGTCAACATGGTTGAATCTAAAGGCCATTGGTGGGTCGACTCTGGTGCTACTCGACATGTCTCTTTTGATAGGTCTGCCTTCAAGACTTACAAGCTTCAAGGAGAAGGGCAACAACTATACATGGGGAATCATTCTACCACTAAGATTGTTGGAATCAGAACAATGGAGTTAAAATTATCTTCGGGAAAGACTCTCTTATTGAAGGATGTGCTCCATGCTCCACAAATTAGGAAAAATCTTATTTCTGCATTTCTCTTAGACAAGAATGGGTTTAACTTAGTTCTTCATTCTGGGAAGATGAAATTATCTAAGAATGATGTTTTCATTGGGAAGGGTTATGTTGTAAATAATATGATCAAGTTGAATGTTATCAATGAAAATGATTCTTCTGCTTATATTGCAGAGTCTTTTGATTTATGGCGTGCTAGATTAGGACATATTAATTCTCAAGCGATGAAAAATATGATGAATTTAGAATTAGTTCCTAAATTTTTAAATACCAACGATGAAAAATATAAAATATGTGTGCAATCTAAAATAGTGAAAAAGTCACATAATAGTGTTGAAAGGAATACTACTATCTTAGAATTAATTCATTCTGATATCTGTGAATTAAATGGTGTACTTACCAGAGGTGATAAGAGATATTTTATAACATTTATTGATTATTATAGTAGAAATTATATGACAGCCCGAATTTCGATACCCCGAAACTCGTGCCATCAGCATGACCCTCAAGGCCGTACCCTATAACCCTGTACGGAGCATTGGTATAAACAGACAACCATACATCAAGTAAAGTATAAGAATTTTAGTCTAACTAAGTCTTTATAAGTTAATAATAATAATTTATCAATCCAAAAGTCAGTTCTAGTCCCATGCAAATACATGAGCAGAAGAATCGACTCGAACCATCGGTGATAAACTGTTCACCCCAGATGGTTCGATAAAAGAAACATCATAATTAGTTACATTCAAAATTAAGGCTTGACATACCAAGACGTACAGAATGCTCTCAAAACTAACTCTCAAAGTACGTAAGGGGTCTCTTAGAAGAAGTCCTCAGGAGGAGGCTCTAACTCTTCTCCGGGCACGAAATCCGAATCCTCTGGATCCACGTCTCCCGAAGCCTCTACTGCTGCTAGCACTGGACCTGTGATGTATAGTCAAAGGGGTGAGCTACATCCTAGCTCAATAGGGAAACACAGTGAATATATAAATTAAGCTCTCACATACATGTTAGAACAGATTTTAAAGCACGATTTATCTGATAGAACTTCTGAGAAAAACAATTTAAATAATAGAAAGTGAAATGATAACTGCAACTATTACTTTACATGATCTTGCTCATTCTCATCTTACTGGTATAGTTATGGATTCGGCCTAATCACTTAAATCTTAACTTAAGTAGTTCCCGAGCAATATAGCGTCGAACTCCGATGGAATACCCACCATCATCATCTAAATAGACACTTATTATATGTTCTCAAATTTCAAAACTACTCAGGCCCCTTTCTCTTAGGTGGCGGGGTCTATTCTCAAATCTACATCCCTGGGATGTGCTACAAGTGTACGGATTGGCCGCCGTATTGGTCACGGATATCCTGTCGAGTCAGTCGTGGGTATTCCGCCACGTCGGTGGGGTATTCTAATCAAACCTTAAATAATAAAAATATTGCATGTGCTTTACATATAGTTATTCATCGTGATTGCGCTAATTTTATTACATTAGGCCTTATCACTTTTCTTTTGTTTCACCGTTAGGTTTGATCTACATCCCTGAAATGCCACTGATTCAATGCATCATTTAGATGTCCATTATCACATTTCCACATCCCCTGGGGACCTCATGGTTTCATTTTGAATTCACACAAACACACCCATTTTGGAATCACATTTGATACATGACTATTCTCTTGAATTATTCTACATATATAGTTTTGACGAATTAAAGTACATGTTTCGAGATATTTTCTGCCTCAGCGCAAATCCAACGCACTCCTTTCTCGTAGAGGTTTAGACGTAACAATCTCACGTCAAACCTACATTGCATGTGTCAAGGATACCCTTAGAATGATTTCTAAAATCCTTGGGAACCTTAGCTCCCATGAATTACACTAAAAGAATAAATAAAATAAATAAATGTATAGTGCCTCGCGCGAGCGGGGACTATTCCTCGCTCGAGAGATCACTTGACCTCGCTCGAGCGATAAAAATGAGGTACTAATCTCTCGCGCGAGCGAGCACTATTCACCGCTCGAGCGGCTAAAACGAGGTACTCAACCCTCGCGCGAGCAAGCACTATTCATTGCTCGAGCGACTACAATGAGGTACTAAACCCTCGCACGACCGAGAACTATTCATCGCTCGAGCGGCTACAACGAGGTACTCAACCCTCGCGCGAGCGAGAACTATTCATCGCTCGAGCGGCTAAAACGAGGTATCTAAAGCTCACGTGATGCCTCGCTCGAGCGAGCTTTCCCTTCGCTAAGGGTCTCGCTCGAGCGAGCCCAGAACACAGTTTATGCTTAGATTTTATATTCTGACCTCGCTCGAGTGAGCCATTTAAACCGCTAGAGCGAGGAGCGATGATAACTAACTCTCGATCCATTCAAGAACCAGTTTCTTACTCCATTTAATGCCCTATTAATGTCAAAATTATTTGACTAATAATTTATACTTTATATGTAACACACAAAAACATTTAAAACATGCCTCAAATCATTGGATCTTATATAGACCTGATCCAAGATCACCCAAATGAGGAGAGTTTCAAAAGCTCTTCCTCTGACCTCTTTCCAGATTATCCACAGGCTCAAACCCAAACGATCCTTTCTAAACCCTCTCCTCTTTCTCTCTATTTAACTCTCCATTTTTCTAAGCTAAATTTGGTCACGTATGGGAGACCTCTCTATTTAACTCTCCACTTATCTAGTGAAAGCTAGTGTGTTTCACACATACATATGTAGTATGTATATATTAATTGTGGTTTCCTTGTGAACCACAAACACACGTGCATGGTACGTGGCGTGTACGGTTCCCAAAAGTCAGGGTTGTGACATTCTCCCCACCTTATAAAATTTTCGTCATCGAAAATTGACGATACACTAGAAAATCAGTACAACTAAAAAAAGGCCTTCGAATAGGCTGACTCTTTAGCAAAATCAGTTAATTAAGCATATGGTCCAATGACTTGAAATGAGGCCTGTATTAAGCAATTATAATCTACACTCTATTTGTACAAAATAACAAGACACTTGTATCAATCATCCTAAATATCCTAGAACCCTCTTAACAACTATTTTCACAATCAGAATGACATTCATCCTACTTCAATCAATGAGAACCTGCAAAAGAAATCACGCACTACTACACAGTCAAGTATTTCCACGGACATTGTACCAAATAGACCCATTTGATAAAATATATATATATATATACCTATACCAAAGTCATAACCATGTCCACCATAAATTTTGTGACAATCATGTCACGATTGTTTTAAACAAAAAGTATCACATCACAACATGAAATATTACATTGCAGTTTTTCAAAAAGAATTTCAAACGATAGGTGACGACCTAATCATCACCCTGCTCATACTCCTCATCATCGTCATCATCATAGTTGTCGTCATCCTCGTCCCTATCATCACCATCGCCAACAACCTCCCTGGCGGTAGTGGCACCAGCTGTAGTGGTCCTGGTAGCAGGACTCGAGTTAGATGCGCCAAAGATAGCACCTCGCATAACACCGATGTGCTCCCAGTACGTCTGCGGAAACACATGACCCATGAGGTCGATGAGGAGCGACTCCTGGAACCGCTAATGTAGCCGGATCTCCCGCCCTTGTAGGAGGATCTCCCACATCATAATGCTATCGGTGGCAGGGAAAGGCTGGGGAGACGAAGTGGAGGCAGCCATCGATCCTGACGAAGTGGGCCGCTTACCGGGCAATCTGACGATCCCGCTTCCTGGTTATACTGTTTTGGAGGCTCTTCAGGTTTCTGCTTAGGTCTTAGGCAAGGAACGGGACGACGTTATCAGTTAGCACTAGCTCATTCGTTCTAATTTGAAAGCCTTCCTTCCCATTCCGTGAATTAATCAGTCGTGAGATCAAACGGGCATAGGGTAGTCGGTTGATAGTTGGTGGAATGGCGCCCTTCTCATTTCTTTTGTAGGCATGTATAATGCCCTTGATAACGACCATAGGGGCGCTAAATCACTAATTATGGAACGCGGAGTACAGAGCCTGCAAAAATGTCTCGCGGCGCTCTTGGTCATGGCCCGTCGGGTGTAAATTTTTCTTAAAAATTATGTCTAAAAACCACATATGTGGTGGCAACTGCGATCGAGTGTTCGACTGTCCGGATGCAGTGGCGCCGCTAGTAATATCGGCAATGATGGTTGGGAACCCTACGTTCCCAGAAAATGGTGGTAGAGAGAGTGGGCTTGGGGTGTACGTATGAGGGCACTGCATGGCAGTGGAAACCTCGGCACTGCCAAAAACAAGTTGTCTCCCATCTATGTTCACAAGGATCATATCCTCATTCATGTTCGGTTGAAGAGTTTGGTAAAATAATCTTACGAGTCTTGGATAGTACCGAGCTCCAAAGGGTGCTAACAGTGGTCTCAGATGGTTGTTTGTGAGGAAATCTGAGGTCCATTGGGTGGGCGTAGGATCCCCAAAACAAGAGGGATGAATCTCCCATTCGGCCTCAAAGACCTTCGCTCCCCACCAATCATCTAGTTGGACTGGGGCACGAGGTGGGGATGGGGGTGGTTGTGGTGCCTGTGGCGCCTTGTTGCGCGACAATGGTGATCGAATCGCCACCTGTTTTCTAGGTTGGGGGTTAGGGTTTGTGGAAGCCATTTGACGTCTAAAGAAAATTTTTTTTCAAATAAATAAGGTAGACCTAGGGTAGATTTCACCTTTTAAAACGCTTTTGACGGATCAGATCGTTCGAATCCGGCTCGAAATCGTAGAAGAAGGAGCTTGAAAATCCAAAACCCTAAACCCCGCTTGGCCAATCTCCCTCGCTTGAAGATGAAATGAGAGAATAGTAATTCGCCTCCTTTTTATACCCTGGCCTCGCTCGAGCGATCAATAATCCTCGCTCGAGCGATAAATAGTCTTCGCTCGAGCGAGTTCAAAATATTTGGCGTTTTAGATTTTATATGGCTCGCGCGAGCGAGCATAAGTCATCGCTCGAGCGAGAATAACTTTTCTGGTTCCCTTAACCTCGTATTTTTAATCTAATTTCCTCTAACTTCTAGCATCTCTCTTAGCATGATTTTCTATGTCGTGCCTTTGGGATTCAGTCACAAATGGGCTCCGCCAAAATTGAAGTTAATATGCTCAAAATTTTACCAACTTATTCATCCGTTTCAGATAGCATTTTCGCACATTGACGGTCAAAATGTTATGTATCATAACACTTAAACAAAAGAAACTAGCTAGCGTTCTCAAACAAACTAGGATATTGTTCTCTGACATCTGCCTCATGCTCCCACGTTGCTTCCTCGGCCGGATGATTCTTCCATCGAACAAGCACTAACGGAATCACCTTGGTGCGCAGTACTTGCTCCTTTCTATCTAATATCTCTGCTGGTTCCTCTATCATGCTCATATCCTCATGCATCTCAAATGATTTGCCGCTCAACACGTGATCAGGGTCATTAAGATACTTCCTGAGCATAGATATGTGGAATACATTGTGTACCCGATCAAATAATGGTGGCAATCCAATGCGGTAAGCAACTTCCCCTACTCGACGTAGAACCTCAAATGGTCCAAGATAGCGGGGACTCAACTTCCCTCTCTTTCCAAATCTCATCACCCCCTTCGTAGGTGACACTTTCACGAACACATGTTCACCCACCTTAAAGTCTACACTCGTTCGCTTGATATCTGCGTATCTTTTCTGTCTGCTCTGAGCCGCTTTGAGTTTTGCCCTTATCATACGAACATAGGAGGCATTATCTTTAAGTATTTCGGGTCTCAAAATAAATTTCTCCCCGGTTTCTTCCCAATTGATGGGCGATCTACATCACCGTCCATAAAGAGCTTAATATGGCGCCATGCCAATGCTCGTCTGAAAACTATTGTTATATGTAAACTCAATCAACGGTAGGTGATGATCCCATGATTCTTGCAATTCTAACATACACGCCCTAAGCATGTCCTCGATGATCTGATTGACCCTCTTCGTCTGCCCATTGGTTTGTGGATGAAATACGGTACTGAAATCTAGTCGCGTTCCCATTCTTGCTTGAAATTTCTTCCAAAACTTTGATATATATAATGGGTCATGGTCGGAAATAATGCTACTCGAAATCCCATGCAAACAGACGATCTCTTTCATGTATAGCTCTGCAAGTCTTCCCGTCGTGTACATCGTGTTGTAAGGCAAGAAGTGCGCTAACTTGGTCAATTGATCGACCACTACCCAAATGGCATTGTATCCCTTTACAGTACGTGGTAGTCCAACGATGAAGTCCATAGAGATTGATTTCCACTTCCATTCCAGTATAGGTAGAGGCTGCAATAATCTCGCAGGGTGTCTATGATCGATCTTCACTTGTTGGCACGTCAAACACCGCGACACGTACTCTGCCACGTCTTGCTTCAAACCTCTCCACCAGTAATTCTTTTTCAAGTCCTGATACATCTTTGTGCTATCCGGGTAAATCGCATAGTTAGATTTGTGAGATTCATCAAGAATTCTTCGTTGTAAATCGGCATTGTCCGGAATGCAGAGACGAACCTTGAACAATAAGGTACCATGCTCCTTGACCGAGAATTCAGATCTAATGCCTTCAGTTATATCTTGACGAATCTTGGTTAGCGCCGGGTCTTTCATCTGTAGCTCGTGGATATGCTCAAATATCACCGGTCTGACTAATATATTAGCCAAGAAGGCTCCTGTAGCTTGCGACTCGACGTTCGCATCATATAGTGTCAGATCTTCAAATAACTTCCATCGGTGCATACCCAAAATCATACTAGCCAACTGAGCTGAACCCTTTTGACTCAAGGCATCGGCCACTACATTAGCCTTGCCTGGATGGTACTGTATGGAACAGTCATAGTCTTTGAGGAACTCCATCCATCTGCGCTGCCTCATGTTCAGATCTTTCTGTGTAAACAAATATTTGAGGCTTTTATGATCGGTGAAAATCTTAAAAGTCTCATCGTACAAATAATGTCACCAAATCTTCAGCGCAAAAATGATCGCTGCTAATTCTAGGTCATGTGTCGAATAATTCTTCTCATGCTCTTTCAACTGTCTCGATCCATACGCTATCACCTTTCTGTGTTGATTAAGCACACAACCCAACCCACTATACGAAGCATCGCTGTATACTGCGAACCCTCTACTGCCTGAAGGAATTGCTAATACTAGAGCTGAAGTGAGTCTCTTCTTGAGTTCTTAAAAACTCTTCTCGCATGCCTCACTCCATTCAAACCTTGCGTCTTTCCGTGTAAGTCTCGTGAGTGGTCCTGATATCTTTGAAAACCCTTTAATGAAATGTCGATAGTAACCCGCTAATCCAAGAAAACTACGAACATCGGTCACGGTCTTTGGTTGCTCTCAATTGACCACTGCTTCTATCATTGCTAGATTTACAGTGACACCATGCTTTGAGACGACATGTCCCAAAAAGCTAACTTCTTCTAACTAAAACTCGCACTTGCTGAGCTTGGAGTATAATTGGTGTTCACGTAGAGTCTGTAGGGCTATTCTCAAGTGCTTCTCATGCTCTTTCTCTGATTTTGAATAGATTAGGATGTCGTCAATAAATACAACGACACAAGAGTCTAGGTGTGGTTTAAACACCCTATTCATCAGATCCATGAATGACGCCGGGGCATTTGTCAACCCAAACGGCATCACTAGGAATTCATAGTGTTCGTACCGAGTCTTGAATACAGTTTTATGAATATCCTCTGCCTTGGCTCTCAATTGATGGTATCCAGATCGCAGATCAATCTTGCAAAAGTATTTTGCTCCTTGCAGCTGATCGAATAAGTCATCTATTCTAGGTAAAGGATATCGATTCTTAATAGTGAGTTTGTTCAATTACCGATAGTCAATGCATAGCCGCATTGACCCATCCTTCTTCTTTACGAATAAGACAGGTGCTCCCCATGGAGACACGCTCGGTCTTACAAACCCCTTGTCCATGAGTTCTTGTAACTTCTCTTTCAACTCCTTCAACTCAGCAGGAGCCATTCTATATGGCACTTTAGAAACAGGCTCCGTTCCTGGTGCTAAGTCGATGGTGAATTCCACTTCCCTTTCTGGAGGTAATCCTGGTAATTCCTTCGAAAATATATCTTCAAATTCTCGCACCACAACTATCTCGGAGATAACATTCTTATCTTCTTTATGCTCCTTCAAGAATGCCAAGTATCCACTACACCCTTTTCTGATCAAATGCTCGGCCCTGACTGCCGAGATGAGTGGCATATGCGTTGACCTCTCTCCTCGAAATCGAAATGATCTCCTCATATTGGGTTTGAAAATGACGACCTTGTTCCTGCAATCTACCGTCGCACAGTGAGTCGACAGCCAATCCATGCCAAGGATCACGTCGAATCCTTGCATGTCTAACAGAATTAGGTTCGCTGGTAGTTCAAAGACATCTCCATCCATGATTCTCACGATCACGAAGTTGCAATCCTTTTTGGTATCAACCGATTTCTCAATAGGAATAGTCACGATTAACACAAAGTCTAACTCCTATGGGTTAACTTTCATCCTCTTTGTGAAGCAAGGGGTAACAAATGAGTGGGTAGACCTCGGGTCTATCAACACTCGAGCTTCATATGTCACATCGCTTCCCTTCTTATAGATTTGTAACGTACCTAATCATACATGCACATATATATATATAATGTCTATCATCATACTAGAAATTATTACACGCAGTTTCTTTTCTATTTTCTATACGGATGCACCTTCTCTATCTAAAGTTTTCAAGAATTGAAATTCTTTATTTAAAAGAAATCTTACCTTAGATCACATCATTTGTATTTTGAGCTTCTTGAGCTGTGACTGCGTAAGCTCTCCCTTGGACGATCGGCTTCCTTGCTTATATCGGTCATGGCATAGGAGCTGAAGTCATCTTATCCTTGTTCACCTCATGACAGCCTTTAATCATGTGGCCCATCTTGCCACATTTAAAACAGCCTCGCATCCCCTGTCTGCAGTCTGTCATTTTGTGAGACTTACCACACTTGGCACAAGTCTCCCTCGGTGTGGAAGAAGCAGCTCGTGAAAATCCTTGTGTAACTGTTGCTCAAGTGGAAAAAAGCGGGACTCTCATACCTCATCGGTCTCCCCGACGCAAGCAATAGAAATCTTTGATGAGTGGTCTGTTGTGCGGTTCTCCCATACCCTGCTTGCAACGGTTGTCTATGATTCAGTGCTACGAATCTTGGCTTTTTATTCATCGGTTCGTAGTTCCCACTCCTTCCTTGATCTACATTTCCTCTTCCTTGCTGTTCCCTCTGACGGTATCGATTATTGTTTTCTTCTTCCACTACTAATGCCTTACTCATGACCTCCCCATAGGTCTTCAGTTGAAATGGTGCAACTCCTCCTCGTATATCTGGCCTTAAGCCCTGTTGGAACCTCTTCGCTCTCATCACATTAGAAATCACGTAATCTGGAACGAAACGAGCAAGTCTCATGAATTCCACTCCGTACTCCCTTACTGTCATCTTCCCTTGCATGAGTTATAAAAATTGGATCTCCATCGGATTCCTCACGACTTCCGAGAAGTATTGTTTGTTGAACTCTTCAACGAATTAATCCCACGTCCAGGGCATGTCTGGAGTTTTCTGAGCCCTAGTCCGTGAAACAGACTTCCACCAAGGCCCAGCCTCCCCATCTAACATGTAAGCTGCCCAACGGACGCTCTCATCCTCCGTGCATGTCAGTACGCTAAATACTTTCTCTATTTCACTCAGCCAATTTTTGGCTGCCATGGTGTCTGCCTGCCCTGAAAAGCTAGGAGGTCTCATCCTCCTAAATTGATAAATCTTTGAAGCCCATGGCGATGCAGGCCCTCGAGGCGTAGGTGGCTGATGTTGCTCGGGGGCGGTATGAGCTGCCAAGGATGCTGCCTGTTGTGCCATGGTTTCCATAGTATGCATCATCCTCTGACGCTCTTCTCTCTTCATTTCTTTCTCTCACTCTATCTTGTTCTCTCTAATCTCGATCCTGACGGTCTCAATCCTGATTTTCTGCCTGATCTTGGTTCTCTTGGCCACTACCTTTGGGAACCTCCCTATTTCCCAATGACACTCTGTTCGTAGGTGAGATGAACTCATCTCTACTGTGCAAATTCCTATCATGATCGCCCCTTGGTCGGCCTCTTCCCCTAGGAAACATAGCGGTCTGCATGAGAAACTACAGTTTCGTTAGCAGAAGTCCCTATGTTCTGACAAAAGGAATGATTGTCAGAATTCTAAACGAAACGACTTTGATACCAACTGTGACAGCCTGAATTTCGGTACCCCGAAACCCGTGCCATTAGCACGACCCTCAAGATCGTACCCTATAACCCTGTACGGAGCATTGGTATAAACAGGCAACCATACATCAAGTAAAGTATAAGAATTTTAGTCTAACTAAGTCTCCATGCGTTAATAATAATAATTTAGCAATCCAAAAGTCAGTTCTAGTCCCATGCCAATACATGAGCAGAAGAACCGATCCGAACCATCGGTGACAAACTGTTCACCCCAAATGGTTCGACAAAAGAAACATCGTAATTAGTTACATTCAAAATTAAGGCTTGACATACCAAGCCATTCAGAATGCTCTCAAAACTAACTCTCAAAGTACGCAAGGGGTCTCCTAGAAGAAGTCCTCAGGAGGAGGCTCTAACTCTTCTCCGGGCACAAAATCTGAATCCTCTAGATCCATGTCTCCCGAAGCCTCTGCTACTGCTAGCACTGGACCTGTGACATATAGTCAAAGGGGTGAGCTACATCCTAGCTTAATAGGGAAACACAATGAACATATAAATTAAGCTCTCACATACATGCTAGAACATATTTTAAAGCACGATTTATCTGACAGAACTTCTAAGAAAAACAATTTAAATAATAAAAAGTGAAATGATAACTGTATCTGTTACTTTACATGATCTTGTTTATTCTCATCTTACTGGTATAGTTACGGATTCGGCCTAATCACTTAATCTTAACTTAAGTAGTCCCCTAGCAATATAGCGTCGAGCCTCGATGGAATGCCCACCATCGTCATCTAAATAGACACTTGTTATAGGTTCTCAAATTTTAAAACTATCCAGGCCTCTTTCTCTTAGGTGGCGGGGTCTATTCTTAAATCTACATCCCTAGGATGTGCTATAAGTGTACGGATTGGCCACCGTACCAGTCACGGATATCCTGCCGAGTCAGTCGTGGGTATCTCGCCACATCAGTGGGGTATTCTAATCAAACCTTAAATAACAAAAATATCGCATGTGCTTTACATATAGTTATTCACTGTGATTGTGCTAATTTTATTACATTAGGCCTTATCACTTTTCTTTTGTTTCACCGTTAGGTTTGATCTGCATCCCTGGAATGCCACTGATTCAATGCATCATTTAGATGCCCATTATCACATTTCCACGTCCCCTGGGGACCTCATGGTTTCATTTTGAATTCACACACACACACACACACACACTCGTTTTGGAATCACATTTGATACATGACTATTCTCTTGAATTACTCTACATATATGGTTTTGACGAATTAAAGTACATGTTTCGAGATATTCCCTACCTCAGCGCAAATTCAACGCACTCCTTTCTCGTAGAGGTTTAGACTTAACAATCTCACGTCAAACCTACATTGCATGTGTCAAGGATACCCTTAGAATTATTTCTAAAACCCTTGGGAACCTTAGCTCCCATGAATTACACCAAAAGAATAAATAAAATAAATAAACGTGTAGTGCCTCGCGCGAGCGGGGACTATTCCTCGCTCGAGTGATCACCTAACCTCGCTCGAGTGAGCATTTGATCTCGCTCGAGCGATAAAAATGAGGTACTAATCTCTCGCGCGACCGAGCACTATTCATCGCTCGAGCGACTAAAACGAGGTACTCAACCCTCACGCGAGCGAGCTCTATTCATCGCTCGAGCAGCTACAATGAGGTAATCAATCCTTGCGCGATCAAGAACTATTCATCGCTCAAGCGGCTACAACGAGGTACTCAACCCTCGCGCGATCGAGAACTATTCATCGCTCGAGCGGCTAAAACGAGGTATCTAAAGCTCACGCGATGCGTCGCTCGAGCGAGCTTTCCCTTCACTAAGGGTCTCGCTCGAGCGGGCCCAAAACACAGTTTATGCTCAGATTTTATATTCCGACCTTGCTCGAGCGAGCCATTTAAATCGCTCGAGCGAGGAGCGATGATAACTAACTCTCGATCCGTTCGAGAACCAATTTCTTACTCCATTTAAGGCCCTATTAATGTCAAAATTATTTGACTAATAATTTATACTTTATATGTAACACACAAAAATATTTAAAACATACCTCAAATCATTAGATCTTATATAGACCTGATCCAAGATCACCCAAATGAGGAGAGTTTCAAAAGCTCTTCCTCCAACCTCTTTCCAGATTATCCACAGGCTCAAACCCAAATGATCCTTTCTAAACCCCCTCCTCTTTCTCTCTATTTAACTCTCCCTTTTTCTAAGCTAAATTAGGTCACGTATGGGAGACTTCTCTCTATTTAACTCTCTACTTATCTAGTTAAAGCTAGTGTGTTTCACACATACACATGTAGTGTGTATTTATTAATTGTGGTTTCCTTGTGAACCACAAACATATGTGCATGGTACGTGGCGTGCACGGTTCCCAAAAGTCGGGGTTATGACATATTATTATATATATTTACTTAGATAAAAGAAGAAGCTTTTGAAGTATTTAAAACTTATGAAGCAGGAGTTGAAAATCAGTTAGAAAAGAAAATTAAAATACTTAGAAGTGATAGAGGAGAAAAATATCTTTCTCATGAGTTCAATAACTTTTGTGAACAATATGGGATTGTTCATTAAGTAACAGCCCCTAGGACACCACAACAAAATGGTGTAGCCGAATGTAAAAATAGAACTTTACTAGAGATGATTAACTCTATGATATTATATTCAAGCTTACCTATGAATTTATGGGGTGAAGCTATTTATACTGCATGTCATATTTTAAATAGAATACCTTACTACAAGAATAATATGACTTCGTATGAATTATGGAAGAATAGAAAACCTAACTTAAAATATTTAAGAGTATGGGGTTGCCTAGCCTATGTTAGAAAATCAGATGACAAAATTAAAAAATTAGGATATAAAACTTATAAGTGTGCATTTATTGGATATGCTCATAACAGTAAAGCATATCGCTTCTTAAACATAGAAGATAATGTTATATTAGAGTCTATAGAAGCACATTTTTATGAAAATCTACAATCTAAGGATAATGTTTCAGATTTTAGAAATTCTAAACAATTGGAAATAGAAGATGAAACTTATTTTGATCAAGTCAAAGGAAAAAGATCAGTTGAAAATAATATAGAACAAAGACGCTATAAAGAACTAGAAAAGATCCATATTATAATTTTGGATTAGATTTTTATACCTATGTTTTAGAAGCAGATCCTAAAACTTATAAGGAAGCTATAACATCTTTAGATAGTATATTTTGGAAGGAGGCAATGGATGATGAAATAGAATCTATTAAAACTAATCATACATGGGAGTTAGTAAATTTGTCATCAGGTTCTAAGACTATAGGAAGTAAGTGGGTATTTAAGAAGAAACTTAAACCAGATGAAAGTTTAGATAAATTTAAAGCTAGATTAGTAGCCAAAGGGTTTAGACAAAAGGAAGGAGTAGACTATTTTGACGTTTTCTCTCCTGTTGCACAGATGACATCTATTAGACTACTAATAACTTTAGCATCTATATATAATTTATGTATATATCAAATGAATGTAAAAATCGCCTTCTTAAATGGAGATTTAGAAGAAGAAATATATATGGATCAACCTGAAGGATACATAGAATCAGGAAAAACACGCATGGTATGTAAACTAGTGAAATCACTATATGGTTTAAAACAAGCAACAAAATAATGGCATGACAAATTTCATAAGAAAATAAAAGATTTTGGCTTTAAACCAAATGAAACTGATAGGTGCATATATAGTAAATTTATACAAAATAGAGGAGTTATTATATCATTATATGTAGACGATATGTTGATATTTGGTGCACATCTTGATTTAATATTAGAAACTAAAAAATATTTAAAATTAAAATTTGATATGAAAGATATGGGAGAAGCGGATGTTATTCTTGGAGTTAAAATAATAAGAGACGATAAATGTATCTCTTTATCTCAAGAACATTATGTCGAAAAAGTTTTAAGAAAATTTAATATGTTTGATTGTTCACATTCTCCTACCCCAAGTGATTCAAATAAGAAATTAATAAGATATTCTGGTAGAGCAGAATCTCAATTAGAATATTTTAGAATCATTGGAAGTCTTATGTATTTAATGAAGTGTACTAGACCCGATATAGCATTTATAGTGGGGGTATTGAGTAGATTTACTAGCAACCCAGGGTTAGAACATTGGGAAGCTATTCGTCGGGTATTGAGATACTTAAAAGGAACTATGAATTATAGTTTACAATATATTGGTAAACCTGAATTCTTAGAAGGGTTTACTGATGCTACTTGGATTTCTGACTCCTCTGATTCAAAATCCACAAGCGGGTAGATTTTTACTTTGGCAAGAGGAGCAGTATTGTGGGGGTCCAGAAAACAAACATATATTTCTGACTCAAGTATGGAATCAGAATATATAGCATTGTCTGCGGGAGCAAAAGAGGCAGAGTGGCTTCGAAGCTTTATAAGACAAATTCCTTTAATTCAACATATATATGCAATTAATATTTATTGTGATAATAAAGTTGTTTTGCAGATTTCAGGTAATAAGAAATATAAAGAGAAATCAAGGCATATAGGCCTTTGATATAACATCATTCAACAGATGTTGAGTGATGAGGTAATCGTGTTGGAGTACATACCAACTTTTGAGATGCTTACGGATCTGCTTACAAAAGCACTATCCAGAGATACAATGTTAAAAACATCGAGGGGGATGGGCCTAAGACCGATATCTTTAAAGGCACAGTAGTTAAACCTCAACTTAGTAGAGTTGGAGATCTCAAATCCTAAGTTCAACGAGATAATAAACTACTATGTGACACTTGAAAGTGCACAAAGGTATGCTACCTATTGGTCATCCCTATGGTGTTAAATTTTATGCACATCTCTTGTAACATGAGAGGGTGAGTTTAACTCTTAATGATTCTGTAGGCATTCATTTACTGGGGTGAGAATGTAGTTACAAGAGCACCCATAACAGATTCACCTATATGAGTATAGAAGTGAAGCCGCTTCAACAGAGATTCGGTCCTCTCTCTGAGATACTCATGAAATAAGGATTTTAGCGCATGACTGTAAAGCACAGGCCTTATGTCACTAATGATTTAGGTTATAGTAAGTGTATATATAATTCCAGTTTGTTAGACAGGTTTTAAGTTCAAAGCTATAAGCTACTTAAAGTCCTTACAAACTTTGAGTTGTATGTACTAGTCAAATGGTTCAAATCGATCGATACCTCTGATGATGCTTAGTATGATTATTCTGATACACAATTTTTATTTTTATTTTTTTATATTTTGAAACAAGTGGGGGAATGTTATATATATTAGAATAGTAATATATATATATATATATATATATATATATATATAAATTATGGTTAAATTATCATTAATAATTCAATGGCAAACTTGTAAAATAATTCAATGGCATACTTGTAAATATTTACTGTCCAAAGTATTTTTTCAAAAGTGTCTTTTCAAATTTTGTATTTATCTTTTTACCGCTTGTTGAAAAGACACAAGTCTGGTGTCTCTTCACGATGAAAAGACACAGATCTTTTCAAAAGTGTTTTTTTCACCGTAAATCTGAAAAGACATAAATCTCTGGTGAAAAAATATAATCTTTCAAGATTATTTCTAGTTGTTATCTGAAAAGATACAAATCTCTTCACGGTGAAAAGACATAATCTTTCAAAATTACCTCTATAAATAGAACACAGATCCAGGTTAAAAAACATAACAAAAATAAGATATATATATTTTTTTCTCTTTCGTTCTTATCATTTGTGTATCAGAAAATCTGTGTAGCAGGTTCATTTTTCTAGAAAGTGCAATCTAGAAAAGAATATACGGTTCTTGGCAAGACCGGACCCTGTTGTATCCTGAAGGCAGATTCGCTGGGAACTCTATTGCATCTTCGTTTATCTAACGGAGTGAGGGCGTCTATTTTCTTTAAGACAGCGTAGTGAACTACATGCCCCGGAGCCATTATCAATACCAATTTTCATCAACAACCCCAACACTATACCCTCTTGGACCATAAAATTGCTTTTCTCCCAACTTAGAACTAGGTTGTTCTCTTCACTTCTTTCATGGACGAGTTCCAAATTATGGAGACACGAATCAAAGGAAGTGTCAAAGATAGAGAAATCGTCCATAAACACCTCCAAAAATTTGTCTACCATATTAGAGAAGATCGACATCATGCACCGTTGAAAGGTCGCGCATTGCACAACCCAAAGGGCATCCTTCGATAAGATGTCGAATGGTCATGGGAAGGTAGTCTTCTCTTGATCGGCGGGAAACACGGGGATTTGATTATATCCCTAGTATCCATCAAGAAAATACTAATAATCTTGTCTGGCCAATATTTCTAGGATCTCATCAATGAAGGGTAGTGGAAAATGGTCCTTACGGGTCATGGTGTTTCAGCTTACGGTAATCAATGCAAACTCTCCATCCCTTAGTCTCTCGTATGGCAACCATCTCCCCATCGAAACTATCCTAACCGTGATACCGGATTTCTTTGGTACCACTTGAGTGGGGCTGACCCACTTGCTATCCGAGATTGGGTAGATAATTCTAGCATCTAAGAGTTTGACAACCTCTTTCATCACAACCTCTCATGTTGGGGTTCAGCTTCCGTTGCATTTTTTGAGAAGAACAAGAGTCCTCCTCTAAGTGAATATAGTGCATACATATACGGATGGGTCTATACCCCTTAAATCAGTGACCAACCACCCGATCGCTCGCTTATGTGTTTTCAAATGAGTTCTCCTCTTGAGCACCCGTGAGGGTAGCAGAAATGATATCTGAGAGAGAGTAATTCGGTCCCAAAAATGCATATTTAAGCGAGTCGGGTAATTTTTCAGCTCCAAAGATGGAGGCTCTTCAACCAACGGTTTGACCAAATGAGCACTAAAAAGTGGCAGCGCTTCGAACCTTGGAATCTAAGGGGCTGAAATCATGTGTTTTGAGAAAGTCTATGTATTGTCGACTTCCTCAAAAGATGACTCAACATCCAGCTCATTCAGTCCCAAATAAAACATGGCTGCTTCTAGTGAGTCTTTAGTCATAAGGGTCGGTAATGCTTCCTCAACACACTCATCAATAGAATCCACGAGGAATCATTCCGCTATTGTTATAACTTCTACAAGATTGCACAATTTTTGTTTTGAAATGCTTTTGGAGCAACTGTGGTTAGAGCCCCATCCAAAAGTAATTTTGCCATAATTTATTTCATATTTTTCATGTTTCATGATTTATATTTAATAAACTCTAATTCGCGGTAGTGGGCTATTGTTATAACTTTTAAGAGTTTATGTTTTAGTCTTGACTTTTGCAGCAACTCCGGTTAGAGTCCCATCTAAATGGACTTGAACTATGTTACATTGCGTCATAATTTATTTCCTATCTTCTGTATTTAACAATATAAATTCAATAGGATCTCACATTCGGGGACGCTATTGTTATGACTTTAAAAGAGTTCAGGTGTTTTTTTCTCTTGACAAGCTTTTGCAGCAACTCTAGTTAGAGCCCCATTTACAAGGAATTGAACTCTGTTTCAACACATGCCATAATTTATTTCCTATTTTCATATTTAGTAATTTAAAAACAATAGGATCTCAAACGATAAAGATTGTAACTAGGGGCCGTATTGTTATAACCAAATCTTAAAAGTTTAGTTGGTTTTATTGGTTTCTATTATTTCATAGGTGATGGCAATGCCGAAGCTTATGAAATGGTAGACAAGGTTTTTCTGTATACATGTATGGGAGTCATTACTTGCACATACTTTTCAAGTGGTTGCCTCATATTCATGAAAAAATTGATATTATCTTATTTTTTTATCAGGGAACTTTTGATTCCATTCTGGAGATCAATTTGCTGGAAGTGGTTTTAGTTCAAAGAATTGCTATGATACCCATAATTTATAATTTTATGTTAGAAAAGCAAGATAAATTTGCGGTTTTAGTTTAAAATATTTATTATTTTCATTTGTGATTTTTTGTTGGTTAAGTAGGGTAAATTTCATTGGATAAGCAGGGTAAATTTGTGGTTTTACTATTAAATATTTTTTTATGCCTATTTGTAATTTTTTTATGATTGAGCAAGGTATTCTGGGGTACAGGCCCTTCCCAGAATTATAAATATTTTTTTTATTATAATTTTTTTAAAAACGGCTACCTATGTTCATCTTATTATTATTATTATTTTTTAATTTATAAAGTACAACGGTTCAAGACCGTCATTCCAATAGGGGATGGTTCATAAAGGACCGTCCGATATATTTTTTAAAAATGGTTACAAAAATAAGCAAGACAGTTCATGACCGTCTCTAATAGAGGACGGTTTCGAATCGTCTTATAGTAAAAAAAAAACATATTAAATGGTGGGTGACCGTCCTTTAGTGGTTATTATGAGATGGATTCTGACAGTCTTATATTAGGACTGCTGAAAATCGTCCTTTTCTATCGTCTTATTATTGAAAATAAGACAGTTGAGGACTGTCGTTTAAATTTAAGACACCAAAAAGAAGAACGACCGTGAGGCCGGTTTTGGGTTGTCGTTTTCAAAAAATAAGACTACTTTGGCCCATCCTTTTTAGCCTATTTTGACGTAGTGGCCTGCTTCCTGCAAGGGTGGGTAAAAATCGGTTTGACGTAGCTCCCGTAGACCTTCTCCTAACGCCCCGCAACTCCCCACAAGTGTCAGAGCGCTTTGCCAAAAGCGCTCCAAACGCACATTGCTCTCTAGCGTAGGGGTGGAGAGCGCTTCCAAACAGTACCTTAAATAATTATTGAAGTGAAAGAATTTTCTTATATGTTAATTGAAGTAAAAATTAGAGCAACTAGAAGATGGGCAATGGTCAGGTCCAACTAGTTTAACTAGATTTGAAGTCCAACCATATCAGCAACCCTTGGAAATTGGAGAATCTTGACTTTTGACTACATGTATTCCTATAAAACTGAAAAGTGTAAAAATCAACATTCTCCAATTTCCAAGGGCTGCAAACAGCCTGGTCTTGTGGTTTTGGTGGCCTATGTTGAGATTCTAAAATGGGGCCTATTTATATTAACAAAAAAAATTTCTGTAATAGCTTCCATGGTCGGTCCCAAGATGTGTGCCATATGGAATCAAGATCGAACCGTCTGATAGGTGCGCCATAATTTTATTTGCTCTATTGTATCGAAGATTGAGACGAAAAATGATCTCCACCGTCTAATTCAAGGCATCCAACGATTTTTTATGGTGGAAAAGCGTGTGTTCTTCACAGGAAAAATTGGTGCTAATAACACCACACTTTCTAGAATACATGACACTATTTTATTTTCAAGATTTATATATGAATTAAAGTTTTTATTTTTTTACATATTTTAATAAGCCACTCTAGTGGTATGAGACACATAGATTCTAGGTTCAAACCTTCTTTTGTATAAGGTTCTCCTTACACCCTACCTGTGTGTGTTTAAACACACAATAGCAAAGTCTCTTGTGAGAAAAATCTCTCTGTCGCAGAGAAAATCTCTCCTAAAATTAGTTCGAAAATAAGTGCAGACAGTTTATGGCGTTATTTGCACCAATTTTTCTGTGAAGAAAACACACACTTCCATCATTAAAATCGTTGACAAGCAGGAATGAGATGATGGAGATCGTTTTTCGTCCTAATCTTCCACGGAACAGATCTTCAGATGATGGCATAGTGACAAATTTCTTCGAAATTTACCGAAACACGGATCGGGTGAAACTTTAGGTGAAATTTCGATAATTTCTTCGAAATCGCTGAAATTTCATTAATTTCGACAAAATTAACGAAATTTCACCAAAATGAACGATATTTTGCCGTAATTAATAAATCTTTTCTAATTTTTTTCATTTTTTAAATAATAAATAAATTTTTTATTAGGTGTAAATATAATTTATATTTAATATTTTTTGTACTACCCGAAATTTTCTAGAAGTTCTTCAAATTTTTCTTAAAATGGATGATGGTACACCTATCAGATGGTTAGACCTTCATATAGTTTTATCAGTAATGCAATTTTTAGTTTTTTATTTTAAACGTACATGTAGGTCCGGGGCGTAAGCGCATCAATCAAGGGACTAACCAAGTCGGGGGCCTGTGTTTGCCGCCTCACTTGACACCCCCTGGGGTTGGTCCTGGCTGCAACTAGGGGACCAAGGTGTCAAACTTAGTATCGGTATGGGGTATCGGTCCATGGAGGACCGATACGAATCGGCCGATACCGAGTTGTATCAGTACCTTTAAATTTTTTTTAAGAAAATAGAGGTATTGGACAATACCGATACCGGATACGTATCGGACGATACGGACCCGTATCGGTCGATGCCGATACCCGAGTTGAGACCTAATAAGTATCGGTGCCGATACATATTGATTTGCTGAAAAGCCGATACGTATCGATATCGACCGATATTTGATATCATGGGTGGAACTTCAAATCCAATTCAACTAATTGGACCTGACCATTTTCCCAGAAGATAAAACTCAAGGGTTGAATGTTCAATCCCAACTTACCAATAAAAAGGTACGCTTCATCATCACCATCATCATTTCTTACTTCTCACTACCACTTATAATGGAAATTCTAGGGATATATTTCTCCAGGGATTAAGGTTGCGTATGGCATAACTCTCTGTTAGCCCCTGCCATAGTACATTTTACTTACTTTAGAAGATTCCCATCTTCTTTGCTAACATCCTGCTACCTGCTTTAGTAGATACCCCTTCTCCTTGATAACACCATCATCATTTGTTACTTCTCACTGCCACTTATAATGGCAATTCTAGGGATATATTTCTCCAGGGATTGAGGTTGCAGGTTCCCATCCTGTTTGCTAACATCGTGGTACCTGCTTTAGTAGATACTCATTCTCTTTAATAACTCCTTGCATAGCAAGATTTTATATAAGATTTACCTATTCAACAGTTCTACCTTCCTCTCTACTCATTTCTTGTCAGAGCAAATTTTATTTACTCTGATAAAGAGTTAATAGAGAGAAGGCAGATAAATCCTCCTTTAAAGCATGTGAACTCTACTATGGTATGGACTAGCATAGAGCTATGTCATACGCACCCTGACTCTCCTCGGTCTTCATAAGGTTATTATGCTCATGCAGATGGAGTCCCTTTTGGTCATCGAATTCCATCAAAAGCTGATTTATTTAGATTTTAAGGCCCCTCAAGTCGGTACTCTTATAATACCCTTTAATGCCCCGTTAATCCATTTGATTATTATCCATATTTTATGGCGGATATATATATATATATATATATATCGAGAGAGAGAGAGAGAGAGAGAGAGAGAGAGATGGCTTTCAACCAGATGTACACATTGAATTAGTACAGAAATTTGAATGATTTAGATTAGCATTACTTAGAAAGGGAGATTTAATCGGCTGTTGATGTTGAAAATAAATTTTTTAGCTAAATAAATATAGAATAAATTATCACAAAAAATTCATTTGCTAATTAATTTCTAATTTCAATGCATTCCTAAAGGGTAATTATCAATCAATATTTGATCTCTGCAATAATTTTCTAATAGAAATATGGATAATGGGGCGTTAGCCGCGTGACTGCCCCACATTTTGGCCATGTGTCATATAGTTTCACTCAGGTCATCACACAGTGGCAGCCTATTTTGGGAGCTATCAATTGTCCAACTACTAACTCTACTCTAATATGGACTATTGTTCAAATTATTTTAGAGTTGATATTAAAGTGCACCCATCAGTTGGCTCCAATCCTCTCATCCGAGTAAATTTTTGGATCAGAGGAGAACAAATAATGAGCTGCTTGTTAGAATACTGTAATTGATCAAATATGCTCACCAGGTGGTGTAAAGTTAGACTTTCATGACCCTATCTGTGTACTGTTGCTCAATAGAGTTAGAATTATGTGTTTAAAGTCTCAGACAGTAATTTTAAAAAAAATTTCAAATTAATGATATCTTCTTTTATTCTCAAACCCACATCAATCTCCCAGAATTTAACATCTATTTATATCAAAACTTCCTCACATTTTCAAGGCTAAACCAATAGAGCTGCAAATGGGTCGGCGGGTTACACGACAGATAAAAGTACTCTACCCGCCCTGGGTCAGGTTTGGGTCCAAAATCCTCACCTAGTGGGTCGGGTCAAATTGAAAACCGTAGCCCATTTATTAAACAGGTCAGATCGAATCTTGGGTTCTTGACCTGAACCTGATTTGACCCGACTCCCTACTTTATATCTCTTCCAACATGGCCTAAACCGATTCGACCTGAATTTTTATAATCGGGACCTGAAATGATTGAACCAGGTCCGATTCTGGTTAAAGTAGGCCCTAATTTGGTTTGACCTTTAAGGGAGTTGTTATAACTGCAAAGCATAAGTGGGTTGGCGACACAGCCCCCCAACCTGCTTAAGCCACCGGCCCACATGTAAGTTTAAGAGAAAAAAAATAAAATTACATCATAGATCAAACGATTTGACTGATAGGTGCACCATGCACTACAAAAAATAAGACTATTAGCGGCAGCCAAAAATTGCCGCTATTAACAAGAAAACTGCTGCTAATACCCTTGCCGCTAATAGTCTTAATAGATTTTTTGTTAATAGCGGCAGTTTTTTGCTGCCACTAATAGTCTTATTTTTTATAGTGATCATATGAAGATCTATTGTGTGGAAGATTAGGACGAAAAACGATCCCATCGTTTGATTGATCGCAGTCAATAATTTTAATGGTGGAAATGTGTATGTTCTTCAAAGAAAAACAGGTGCAAATAAAGCACCCTAAGGGTTTGTTCATACTTATTTTCTAACTAATTTTAGAAAAGATTTCCGTTGCACCTATTTTTAAGACTAATTTATGGAGAGATTTCTCTCACAAGAGGCTTTGCTATTGTGTGTTTAAACACGCTCAGGTTGGGTGATTAGGTGATTAGGCTATAAAAATGAGGTTTGAACCTAAAACCTAGATGCCACAAACCACTAATTCAGCTACTAGAGTAGTTTACTAAGGTATATTAAATAAAACTTTAACCTATATATAATTTTTAAACATCAAAATAATGGCATGCATTGTAGAAAGGGTGGCGTTATTTTCACTCGTTTTTCTTATGAAGAGCACACAATACATTTCCACCATAAAAAAATGTTTGTCTGCTTTGACTTAAACAATGAAGATCATTTTTCATCTTAATTTTCCACACAATAGATCTTGGGCTCATGACACACCTATCAGACTTCCAAAGTGGCACTATTGTGCTAGATTGCAAATTATAGCTGTCATCCCTCAAAACTGGTAACTCGTGATGATCCCATACGATTTGATCCTTAAGATGACACTACATTTGGTTTCACAAGCAACGCCTATGGGATTACTGAGGGTGCATACTCTGATAATCATTTGAAATTCATTTGACTGATTGGAATCAAATGATAGAGATTGTTTTTCACCCCAATCTTCTTTACGCTAGATCTTGAGATCATAGGCATACCACAAAATCATCAATTTTTTATTGCACGAGGTACAATTCTAAAAAAGATGGTCCTAAAATGATGTGGCACATATCATGCTCAAACATGATTTTATTGCCACTTTTTAAAGATTTGGGTAACGTGGACTGACAGAACTGACCTCTTGATGATACACTCACGGTCTCAAGATCTTTTTTTGTGAAAGATTGGAGTGAAAAGCGATCACCATCTTCTGACTCAAAGCAATCAATAGTTTTCAAAGTACTGCGAATAAAGGTCCATTTTCGTTTTAAGCGTTTAAGGAGCATCTTCATTGCACCATAACCTTGTCTGAGGAAAGAAATTATCTTCATTGCAAAGAAATGGGATACAACAGCGAAAATATGACAAGAAAGTGAGCTACCATTTAGGCACCGACCAAAAGAAGGAAACAATGAATCCAAATGGACGTCAATGCAACCAGCTTCCCGCTAGAAACAAATTTGATGGCCGAATGTCTTAGCCAAATATCCTTGGAGCCTAATACATTGCTATTTGGGAGCTACTTGCACAATAATTTAAGAGGAGGTCGTAAGTATTTTTTAGACTTATGTCACCTGAAATATCGTTTAAGCGGTCTGATTTGAAGATAAGAATATAAAGATCATTAGTGTCAGATATTGACTCAAAACAGAATCTCTATTAACTTATTCAACGGGCAATCATTGAATCAGATGATGACCGTATTGATTGTGTTGAATAAGATGATAGAAATTGTGTTTCATGCCTATCTTAGGCACCACAGATTTATACATCATAGCTTTCAAATCAAATTATTTAGATGATGTTTCATGTGGCACGTCTCAAAGAGTACCAACTCTTCCATTCAAACTAGTGCAATAGTACAAACCTTATGTGGAAGTTGTCGCTCCCTAGTGCATTATACATTTCCCTTTTTGTCCCCGACAAATACGCTTGAGGTTGTAGGCATGGGCGGAGCTAAAGATCTAGCTGACCCACTTATATCGAAGAAGAAAATGGGATCCATCGCTCACATTTTGAATGCCTCAACCTGGCAGGATTTTCTTCAGACAACTTTGGAAATGAGTTTAGGTAATTGTGTCAGAATTAGATAAGCCACATGACCACCAAGTGTTTGATACTCGGTTACATTTCGAGATGCATGCCATGTAAAAATAATATGCGTACCGTTTGATAAACATCCCATGATCCAAAGACATTGGGCATAAAGATTTCATCATTATCTTAATTCATAGCCTTATTTCATCTATTTGGTGCAGGTTTTATGACTCCTATTCCTTCACTCGTTTTTAATTAGTGTCAAGCACTTTGTAATCTAGCAATCCTCCATTATCCCTCTCACGACTTTCATCCAAGTTTTTACTAGTCTTCCCATTCTCTTACGTCATTGTGCTTGTAGTGTCTCAATCCTTTATATATGGTTTACTTTTGGCCTCCGATGAATATGTCCAAATCACTTCAAGTGACACTCAGTAATTATTTTCTTTATAAGTGTCACTTCAAATTTTTTCTTACCTACTCATTTCGTAATTTATCCTCTTTTGTTACTTCACATATCCATCTTAACATACGCATTTTGACTATATATACTTTTTCTTGTCATTTTTTTGTAACCCTATATTCTGCATCATATGTTAACAACAAGTTTAACCACGTCTTATAAAAACGTTGATCGTCCAATACTCTACTAGCTTGCCTCAATTTCATCCAATACGCATTAATCCTATTTGAGACATCTCTTCAAATCTATCATTTGATTGTTAAGTAGAGCCTAAGTAGCAAAAGTGGAAAAAATGATCTCTGTCATTTGATTCAAAGCCATAAAATGCCATATAAAATTAATGGGTGTCATGCAAATTCAATGTATCGTAGGTTTTTGATGACATTTGATGGCATTGAAACAAACAATTTAAAATTATAGACCCTGTTGATTTTAGATGGTATTTGATCGCATTGAATCAAATAATATAGACCATTTTGTTCCCAATCTTCTATAAATCAAATCTCTTGTGGGTATTAAAACAAAATATGTGCCGCCACCACCACCACTACCATCCTCAAATATATATATATATATATATATATATATATATATATATATATATATATATATATATATATATATATATTGTCTTTGACTATATAGGTTGTAGTATAGCCAGACAGTCCAATGAGCCTCTTACCATATATTGTTTTCAAAATTTTAGAAGGGAAACTGCCCCAAGCTCTCATACTTGGCTCCAGGATCCTCGCCCTCTCATTACTTCATGAAATATAATACCAGGAGGTGAAATGGAGGCAATCGATCTTACAACTTGCAAGAGCTTCCACATGCCATCACTCTTATAGGCGGCCTTGATGGAAAGCCTGTTTGGATAGAACCTCTAAGATTGGAATATAAAGTAGTTGATTTTTTACTCTATTTTATCACATATTCCTAACTTGTCGGAATACACAATAATATGTAGGCAATCCTATGTTTTATTGCACTTAACACTATTTGGATAGCAATTTATCGGTGTGAGAAACACAAGAATATCTAAAATCCAGTGTTTGGATATAAGTCTAGAAAATACAATAAAATAGAGTAAAAATGAGATTAAAGTCACTTTTGGGGATGTGTTTTATGTGGAATCAACATCTGAACATCTGATAAGTAGGCCAGATCTTAAGATCTATTGTGGGAAGATTGGATAAAAATAATCTCCATCATCTAATTCAAATCAGTTAATGTCCATGAAAATTAAAACTGTGGTTCTTGCTCCGAAAACAAGTGATAATAGTATACCCATTTCAAAATCAATAGAGAAAAAAAAGGATTTGTTTTGGGAATTAGAGTCCATCTCCGAGATGGATTCTTCATAGCAAAAAAGGAACAATTTTGGATAGAGTCCATCCTTGAGATGGACACTACTAAGAAAAAAAATGTTTTCTTATTTGCAACCTGCCAAACAGGCTTAGTATAAATATGATATATAATTTTTTTAATATATATGTCATAAAAAAATAAATCAAAGTTGAGTGTAGACATCTGCCTATATTTATCCACAACTGGCTACATCCCTGATTATATTCCCCATCTAAAAAATATTAAAGATTTTTGCAAAAAATGTTGACAGAAAGAGAAATAGCTAGAAAAGAGAGAGAGAGAGAGAGAGAGAGAGAGAGAGAGAGAGAGATTTACCACTTCGTCATTTCTCACATATTCTCGAAGGGGGGGATGGGTCGTAAGTTTTTTTTTTTTTTTTTTTTTTTATAACGTAGGCTAACCTGAAGCTTACACTTGGACTAATCCCTAAGGGATGCCCTCGCTCCTGCCGTGTAAGGAGTATTTCACGCTTTACATACCCTAGGGAGCATCCTATTATCACAAAAGAGAGACACCAACACTTAATATCATGACCTTTTGATAACAAACTGAAGTCCCTGTCTATTTTGGAGTTTTGTAGTAAAAAGAAATAATCTATTAACCATTCTTAAAAAATACTCAAACAACTGAATTTATGATAAAATATTTTTAAAATATTTTACCATACCACATTTTATCACGTTTTCCTATAATCCAAACAAGCCCTAAGTGAGCATACATCATATAGAAATTTTCGTTAAGAATGGATATAAAGGAAGAAATAAGTTGATCCAACATGTTTTGTTTTTGACGTGGAAGTTTTTATTTTATTTTCATTTGAGGTACGCGGTCGACAAATTCGTGCACTATACTTTTTCCTGATTTTGTCTGCTATGATCGCAGAATGTTTCTTTGAAGTTCTTTCCAATAGCTAATCGTCTTTTTTCTTTCCATATGTTTTATGGGGTTTTTAAATTTTGGGACATTCGAGGGGCTTAGTAATAAAAATTTAATAGTAAAACCGAGAGAGGTGGAGAAAAATAATTTTTTATTGAAAAAATCAAGAATAATGTTGGAGAGAGGGCGGCCTTGGTTATATTTCCCTTTTTAACTTGATTTCGGTTTTGAATTTAGGGGTATTTTATCAATTTAATCGTATGCATATAGGATAAGGGTTGTGTTGAGGTCTAATCAATCCCTACGAATGATATTAATGTAGAAGCCATGTACAAAACCTTCAAATAGTCTTAGTATTTGTGACTCTTGTATGATATATATATATATATATATATATATATATATATATAGACTTCCGATTGTAGCTATCAATTTATCTATATATCTAATCTTAAATAATATTTTGGGTGTCATATGGAGCTCCATGAACCGTTAAGGCACAATCACAGTGTCTATTGGGGTACACAACCCTTTATATATATATATACTCTCATTCGAGTTAGGAGATATATCCCATTACTCAAGCTGACATTAGCTGCATGTCACATCAGGGTTACAAATAAGATCTCGAGTCATGCATTCTAGCACATGATGGTGAACGTGCATTCGAATACTAGATCACGTGTCACATGACACGAGATTGTGAGTTACACCCATCCTCTAAGGGCTCACTTGGTCCCATAGAGTTTTGGAAAAAATAATTTTATTGTTTGGACCATTTTGCCTTTCAAATCCTAGTCCAAAGTTTTCCTTTCCCGCCTAAACTTGGTGCATTGAAATTTGCTCCTTTGACCAAGTTCTGAAATGTGGATAAATGCCCTTTTGAATTATTTTTTTACATGGACGAACCTGCAATTAGGCCCCACTAAGGATCCATGGGCTGTGTGATTACCTATATCACCATTAATTTTTGCATATTTGACCTTAAAATTAATGAGAAATTGTAATGACCTGAAATTCTATCCCATCGTGAGGGCTATTATGGTTCCACGAAATCCGTGAATCCAATAAATGAATGCGAAATATAAGGGAAACCATAAATATGAATAAATATGATAAAATCCAGGAAGTATCTCATAATTAATGCAAAAATAAAGATCAAACATAAATAAAAGTAAGAAGCTATGAATAAATCATAACAGTACGAGACTAATCTCAGTACCAAAATTACAAGTATCAATAGTCATCACTCGAATCAAAATCAACACCAAAGTTCTCTTGGTAACTTACTGCGTCGCCCTCCCAAGGCTCCTTGTACTCGCATTACAAAAAATAAGACTATTAGCGGCAACCAAAAACTGCTACTATTAACAAAAAACTGCCGCTATCCCTTGCCGCTAATAGTCTTAATAGTTTTTTCGTTAATAGTAGCAGTTTTTTACAGTAAAAAACTATCACTAATAGTCTTATTTTTTGTAGTGTCAGCGTCCACAGGGTCAACAAAATCAGCACCAATAGGATCAGAATAGCCAGCGTACACTCCGTCGATATAATCACTTGAAATAGATAAATATTACGAGGGCTGAGTTACTAAACAACATGCAACTCAGTGGATACACCAACATTTCATCCCAATCTACTTAGGTGCATTGTGGGTGCATCACATGAGTGATAATAATAGTATATTAAAGCAATTGAAAGAAGGAAATAATAAATTTCTACGTATCGTAGAGTTCACGACATCCCATAAATGTAAGACCATGATCTAGACACACTCATATCCCAATGTATCTCACAATATCTCATAACATAACATATATTATTATTTTCACACATGCGTCTATACATTGTATAGGCATACCTATATACTCATAAATCTTACACGACTTGTGTCAAAGTCACTGCTCAAGCCTACCATGTGAGATAGCATCTTATCACCATAACAAAATGTCCTCAATAATATACTCATATACCCCATCTAGCCTAATGGAGAGATATGGCCAAATGTAACTCATAACATACTATCTCCCAGAAACCTGTCTTCGCTATAAGACATTTTTGCCCTTACGGTGGCTATGTAATCAACGACACATACAGATTTAAGCTTTGTAGACATCTAAATTTGGCCTAAGGCATGATCGACATGTACTTCGAGAAATGCATGCATCTGAGCTTTCGAAAGCATTTTTCGAACCCTTAGAAATCATCTCAAACCCTTAAGAATCATCCTAAAGCTTTAGGACTCATCTCAGACATATAGAAACCCTTTGGACCTTTAGAAAGCCCAATCGGACCCATAGAGCCCGATTTGAAAAAATCAAAATAGCGAAAAGCAAGAAGAGTGTCAAAGTTTATATAAATATCTACAAGAGCTAAAGCCTATACCATTGGAAAGTAGATGCTTCCAGCTTTCTAATGAACTAAGAATCACCTAATTCGGAGTTGTACATCAAAAGTTATGGCGAAATAAAAACTGTAGAGAAGTGCAGGAAATTGTAAAATCGGGCCGAGCCGGGCCACTGCGGGTCTTTAACTTCCAACAGTTTGAGCCTGATTTTTCTTTAAAAAATGGCCGAAATTCATATTGGGGGTTTGACATGTGAACCATCCCAAAGTCTGGGGTGTGTTTCATTAGGACCCTAGTGCCCCTTTTAGCTTAAGTTATGACCCATATGCCATTCAAGTCACCACTCTATCACATACCATTAAACCTAAATCCCTCTTCTTCAAGCTCTAGAAAATCTCAAAAACCTTAGATTGCTCATTACCTATTTTCTAAACTCATTAGTGACTTAACCCTTCACTAATCACCTCAACCTCTAGAAATAGAGACCCCCCCTCCTTGTTTAGGACACTTTTTCAAAATTCTAAAGTTAAAACTCTAGCAAAATAGCTCCCCACCTCCAAACTTTAAACCTTCCAAGCTATCAAACCCTAACCTAAATCATCACCATACCCTCATTTTAAGCCATCCAAGCCTCCCAACCTTAGAAATTAGAACCCCACTCTAACCCATAGTGCAATCGGAAGCTCATCGGTGTTGCTCCCACGCGAAGATCTCTGACAATGGTGCTATAAGGGCCCGAGACCTCCGGCTCTCCCGTTTATTCCTCTACCTTATTTTTTTTTTCCCCTATCCTAGGATTTGGGTTGTTATACCGTCGAAATTTCGGTGTTTGCGGAGAGCCCAATAGGATCGAAGTACCTTCGGGAAAGGGGAAGTGCTGCTCACTTTTATCGCTTATATATATATATATATATATATATATATATATATATATATATATATATAAACATAGACTTGGCCATAGTAGAGACTGCTTACAAGCGGGTCAATCAGGTGCCTAACACTTTCTCGATTGATAATCGAAGTCTTTACCTAAGAGGCTTTAGCATTGACGGGTGATTCAGAGTCATATTTTGCACTTCAGTGCTTATACACTACAAAAAAAAGACTATTAGTGGTGGCAAAAAACTGTCGCTATTAACAAAAAAACTATTAAGACTATTAGTGACAAGGGTACTAGCGACAGTTTTGACTACCGTTAATAGTCTTATTTTTTGTAGTGATAATATTGATTTTTGATATCCCGGGACACCAAAAGCTCTGGGTGGCGACTCCATTTTTCTTATGAGCGCATCGTTGCGATAGGCCTGCAAAGTCCATTGTTGCACAGATGGCGACTCCACTGGGGATAAGTTTTAGAACTTTCACTTGAAGTTGGCCCTATTGCATGTGTCTTTATTGTTTTTACTCATTTTTATCATTTTTGGACTAGTTAGTTAACTGACACTTTACTTGCTTTTTTGAACTTACCCTACGATTCCGTATTTTTTATTCTTACCCTTACAATTCCGCACTTTTTACTTTCCCCTACGATTTTGTCATTTACAGTTTAAGCCGTTTGGCGGGCCTACTTAATGTACTTTTTACTTACTCCTACGATTCTGTCATTTACTGCCTAAGCCGTTTGTCAAGCCTACTTGATGCAGTTTTTACTTACCCTACGATTCTGTTATTTACCGCCTAAGCCGTTTGGCAGGCCTAATTGATAACTTAGATTTAATTTCCGTTATATACCGCCTTAGCCATTTGGCTGGCCTACTTGATGCACTTTATGTTTCCCGCCTAGTCGCTTGACTGGCCCGGACAATTTTTTACTTCTTGTCATATTCCACTTTTGGACGCTGACCCGTGGTGGCAGCACAGGACTCTAATAGCCCGATTTGAACGATGGCGAAAGCCCCATTGTGAACTTAAGTAAACTTCCCTTTAAGTGAATTTGAAAAGAACAAAGATGGGACTTAATTAAATTTTCTCACAGGTAGCTTTTCAAAGGGGGGGAAAAATTAGGCAGTGATACACCCATCCCAATTCTAAGTAGAGCGGCAACCCTAATGGTGATGATCTCAAAAAGGACGACCCCATCCAGTATCTGAGAAGGCGCTCGTGTCAGAGGTATATCAGGTGGGTAACCGAACTTGTTATGATGCCAAAAACCTTAGGGAGTGCCTTAGCAGAATCAAAACGACCTTGTATCCCTTAGGCACAGAAAGGAGGAACCTGATAAAGGCTAAAAGAAAAGTCCCAAGGGGCGTTTGCCTCAAACTCCCCATACATTGGATTTGAGATTCCAACATTTCCTACATTCTAAAAGGTGCCAAATGCTCTCACCGATCAAGAGAGGTCACTCTCTTATTGGCTCTCACGAGAGATCAGGTTACCGCCGTAGGATTCGTGCCTTTAAAGATCAAGAGATTTCTCTTTGATTCTTAAAGAAGGCATCTGGGTCCCGTTGTAGAAAACTTTAGGGGTTTTAAAGTCATCAAAGAAGGGAGTTCAAAAAAAGATAACCATGGAGAAGGAAAGAGAAAGAAGTTCTAAACAAACTTGTTTAAGAAAAAAAATTCAAGCAAAAAAATCATTCCAAAAGTAAAAAAAAAAAACCATAATTAAAAAATTCAAGAAAAAAATATAATACAAAAAGACCAAAAAGCTCGTGGTGCCGTAACCACGACATCGCCACACCCGCCATTATCCTGTAGGGGAAGGAAGAAGAAACCATTCGGGCCATACTTGAGAAATCTATACCCTACCTGTCACCAAACCATGTCTTGGGCGGTCGATCCAACCATCTTTGATCCGGATTCATCCCCACCACATTCCCCACCTCATTCCCACATAGAGGAGATACTCATCTCCGATCCCCCCACCCAATCCCGATTCAATGTTACGGGTCCATTTGGAGCCCCCATTTTTCCCTCCACAGCCTCTCCAAATACACCCCATTCTCCCTCCACATCAACCCATTATATATCCCATTTTCCCCCACATCAACCCAGGTCATGCCCATTTTACACATACCTCAACTTCTAATACACTCAATTTTCCGCATACCTCCACTCAAAATACACCCCATTTTTCTCCCAAATACACCCCATTTTCCCTCCACATCCACTCCAAATGCACTTCATTTTCCCACATAAACCCAGGTCATGCCCAATTTTCCCCTCACAACTACCTAGGTCATGCCTAATTTCCCCCTCACACCTATCCAAGTCATGCCCAATTTTCCCTCCACTTCAAACCAAGCATGGCCTCCGCCCCATACACCATCCCATACAAATGAACATTCCTCATCCCCTCCCATAGCCGATCCCATGGCCATGATGGAGGACATGGTGAGGGCATACACCGCTTGGAAGGCTTCTCAATGCCTTCCTCATCCACCCCAAATACCTCCAAATCCACAACAAACCCTTCAAAATCTCCACACCCCATTTACCCAAAATTTCAATCAACCACCCATAATCCACACCGCCCAACATCAACTGTGGGGCCATCCGAGTGGGCCTCAAAGGCCCAATACCCAACCCCAAGCCCAGTTAGGTCCAAACTCAAGGGTCACATTTTCAAACCCTCCATCCTTCCCCCAATTCCCCACATAAATCCACCCCCAACAAACATACCCCATTCATTCCCAAATAGCCAACTCCTCTCATACAATCCCCCAATCCGGCATAAACTATGCCCATCCACACCCATCATTACCAACTCAATATGGGAATCCATCCCATACCATCAATCATCCCCAACTTCCACATCCACTCACTCCCCAAACAAATCCCCAAAATACCCACCCAATACAATGGTCTCATAAGGCATATGCTCAAAATCCACAATCCACTCATCCCCTTACCTCACAAGCCACTCATCAAAGCTTCCCCTACCTACAATGGCCCCATTAGGCACTTACTCAATCCCTTCAAAATCCAATCAATCTCACCCTTCCTCCACGACTCTTTGATGTAGGTCATCAATATAAGGGGGATGAGGCTCGAAATAGTGAATCCTACGTAGGGGCAGTCGCCAGTTTCAACCCCCCACCACCCACACTCACCAACCAACAGGCTATCCAAAATGAATGGAGGCAGCCTAGGGGGACGAGCCCCAACATTGCCATCTAGGGAGTCAGAGATGTTAAAAGAATAAATGTATAAGATCCAAAAATAGTTGATGATGTTGGGAGGAATTGCAATTCATGCTATTGATTTCTCTGATTTATGTCTGTTTGCCGAGGTGCCTTTACCACCTAAATTTAAAGTGTCGTCTTTCGACATATACAATGGCACCAACAACCCTATTGCATACCTCAAGTCATATTGTGGGGACGTATGCCAGTACAATGGAGATGAATGACTCTTCATCAAAGTGTTCCAAAAAAGCCTTACGGGTCTGACCTTAAGATGGTTCATGTCTAGTGAACCATCAATTTTGAAAACGTGGAGAGACCTCACTCACCTGTTTCAAGAACAATACATCTATAATATTGACATCGAGCCACGCAAATCTGATTTAGCTCGATTAAAACAAAAGCCCGACGAGACGTTCAATGAATACCTTGGAAGGTGGAGGGCCCTGGCAGCTCAAGTAAGGAACTGCATCTCGGATGAGGAGCAAATCGAGATGATCCCGAAAACCGCCCTACCCGTTATCTCAGACTTTCTGGTATACCAGCAATAATCCAGTTTCACTGACCTGATAAGGAATGCCAACCGCTGTGAAGACGTGATAAGAGAGGGACGCTTGAACAAAAATGTGGCCAGTGGGGTCCGTAAATTTATCGAGCAGAGGACTGAGAGAAGGATGGGGGTAGAAGTCCAAGCCATAATGACTACACAGTAGCACTAGCATGGTACCTTTTCAATTTGGGGTAGCACAGTAAGCCCCAACTCAAACAAATCTAGCTCAGAGGCAAGGGAATAACCCAATGGCACATAATGACCCCCGAGCAGAGAAGGGCCCGTTATAATCATGAGTTCACTCCCTTAGGGAAATCCCTCAATATCTTGTTGCCTTTGATAATCGAGAAGGGTTTGTTCACACCATTCCGATCAGGCTCTCCACCAAGCCCTCTCCCCATAAATTATGATCCTAACATACACTGCAATTTCTATCACGGGTCACCCAACCGATCGATGCTTTCCATTAAAGCATGCGATCCAAGACCTGATTGAGGCGGGGAAGCTCATTCCTTCGGTAGCTCCCCAAGCAAACCTGCACACCAACATTCTTCAGGCGCTGTTACCACCACACCCACAGTGAGGAATGGGCCCAATGACCACCATTAACATACTATAGGAAGAGGTGGAAGAGTTTGACCCCTTAGAACATATCAGTACAGGGGAAAACTACAAAACCTCAAGGCAATGGAGCCAAGGAAGTAAAATCATAAGGGTAGTCGAACCTCTGAATTTGGTCAACTATTTTTCCAATCCCACACCCCAGGCGGAACTTCTAGATCTAAGGTTGTATTTCCCGACACCCGCGCCTGTTAACCACATTCAACCCAGTTGGGCCTCACCCCCATCAGTCTATCCATCCCCAACACCAACCAACTATAGCTGGCCCAATTTTGCCACACCCCTACCAGTCTATCCATCTCCAGCACTAATCAATTATATCTGACCCAATATCGCCACACAAACCCCTCCAGTTCAATCATATCTAATGCCTCCATCCATCCCATTCTAAATCCCTGGACCAACATATGATCCCCATTAGGTCCCGCTCAACTACAACCAAATGAAACCAATATAGGTGGCAACAGAGAAGGGGCAATTGAGTTTATAACTCGGTCATGCAGAATCTCTAAATAACATGAGGTGTCAGTACCAGCTCAATCAGAAGAGAGAAGGGAACCTGCAGCAGTGCATCCTATGGAGAGGATGAGCCAGGAGTATGCGCTGGAAACACAGCTGAGAAGAATCCCAACACATATCACCATTTGGGACCTATTAATGGCGTCTCCACCACACTTCAAAGTTTTAATGGTGGCACTAAAAGACGCCCATGTCTCTGATAAGGTCTCCCCAGATGAAGTGGGGCAAATGATCGGGCTAGTGTTGGCTCCCAAAGCCATCTCATTCTCCGATGTCGATCTCTTAGTAGAGGAGGGAATCGTTCCAGATCTCTCAATATTATAGTTGAAATCAGAAACCTGGTAATACCGCTTGTATTAGTAGACAATGGCTCAACATTGAATGTATGCCCGCTGCGGACTGCGACCAAGTTTGGGGCTCAATGTTTCGACCAGCCAAAACAGGAGCTCGTAGATTTGATAATACCAGGAGCAAGTGATAGGAGAAGTCAATCTTGAGCTCGCTATTGGGCCAATGGCCATCTCAATCCCGTTTCAAATCATGGACATCAAGTCCACTTTCAACTTATTGCTGGGGTGCCCGTGGCTGTACGAAATCGGGGCGGTACCCTCCACGCTATATTAACAACTCAAATTCATCTCCGAGGAGAGAGTCATAGCGATCATGGGTGAGGGGTGAGAAGAAAGAGGGAAAATGACCCACAACATAAAAAATCTCAAGATGCTACATATATTGCCCATGACTGAGGACACAGAGCTTCACAGCTTTCAGTATGATGTGTCAGCGGCAATGGCACTCGACCCCCGGGAAGGTCGCAACAAAAATCGGAGGAGGAATGATTATAGCGGTAGCCATACTCCAAAAGTGGGGCTACCAGAAAGGAAAAGGGTTAGGCCCCCACTTACAAGGAAGAAGAGGCCTAATCAGAGCCAAGGGCGGACAACGAATCAAGTTTGACTTAGGCTACAAGCCTACTAAAGAAGTCCAAGAGGCCAAGGAAAAGGCTCGAACCATTGCCACAACCAAACCCAGGGGGATAGGCCTGGAAGATGAACCTCGATCGCGACCTCACATCCAAAGCACTTTAGTGAGCGCGGGGGTCATCAAGATTAACTAAAATGGGGCAACACATATGACCCCACATAAATAGGTGGCCATCCACCAAACCAATCCCCGAATCATCCCCCCAAAACTCGAAATAGACCTCGCCTCTTTATCTCTCATTTAGGAGGAAGTACCCCCGCCAATACAGCCACCTACCATAACCCACCCCAAGCCCGTGTTAGCATTTGAGGACCAGGTCCCAAACAAACTAATGGTAAATATGATGGAGGCTGACCCTCAAAAGCCATCTCAATCATCTTCCTTCGCAGGACCAGGTAGAGTACTCTCACTGTACTCTAATATCCACATGGAGGTCCACCTGACCACCCAAATATTGTTTTGGTGTCACATGGAGCTTCAACAACCTATATAGATCCATTAAAAAAAATAATTCAAAATTGGGTTTTGAAATTAAAAGTCAAATTTTGACTGTGATTCAAGGATCTAGATTTACGACCCAAAAAATACATTGTGGAGATGTTTTCAATTTTTTTTCTTTCATAAATGATCTAAACAATGCTATCTTACTTCACGTGACACCCAAAATATGCTTTGAGTGCCACATGGACCTTCATATGAATCTTGGAGTACGGCATCACTGATGGTTCCACCTAGAGTACCTTCTTGGCTCCCATAAATAAATAAATAAATAAATATATATATATATATATATATATATATATATATATATATATATACACACACACACACACACACACACACACACACTCATGGAATGCATGTGATCTAAAGGGGACCAAGGCAAGCCAAGGTAGGAAGTCAATGCAGTTGTAATATATCAAATGGATATAAATCAACCGTCCAATGAAATATCAATTGAACCATAGAATTAGAGTACATGTGTCACCCTGAAATCCGTTACATGATCCATTTTGGTACATGAACACATTCAATAATCAATATTAGAATAAAGGAAACACAATGGTCCATTCTCATTAATAAAATTCAAAGTTATGTTTATTCCAATTCCAACTTTAAACAACTCCTAACCACAGCTAAACCAATAAGTCTTCTAGGGTCTCTTCTTGAAATGTAGCTTCTGAGCGACGAGGTCCGGTCTCTGAAAGTTAAATAGCAATGAGGGTGAGATAAAACTCAACAAGTAAACCCCAATAAATAATATAACTCATACATGAATTTTATCAGTTTCAAATTGAGAATTGCATATCAAATAAGAAATATCATCATCTATATCATTTAATGATTCAATATAAAGAAGAAGAATAAAAATAACTTAGTTTACAATTGTTTCATCTTGGAGGAGGGTTCCATATCTTTTATCAATCGTGCCGATCCGATTTGACGGGTTTACTTTGTATTACAAAAGTACATAAATGGACCCATTTGTCCAATACTATCATGCGGCCCCATGGGGATCTTAATCAAATATCATGTCATAGATATTCATCACTTCTAAAGTCCTTCATATTAATCTCCTTTGGAAAAACTTATCCAACGTGCTTTATAAATTCTCATTCCAAAACAATGTGATATTTCAATGTAGAAGATATCATGCGAGAGTTAAATCAAGTAAATAATGCTTACGCCATTTATATTTTTCTAACAATAACATGATTCAAAATGAAATAATCATCATTGATCAAGACAAGCCTAGAATTATCCATACCATTGTTAACCATTCAAACATCTACTTATCAATATTATAGTAAATACTATGTAAGAACAAAAGCATCATTATCTAAAAAAGTACATATCTAAAATATGGTATGGGATAGGCTACTTGCCTCAATCATCGGATTCAAGGGTCTTGTGAGGGCAGCATGAAGTTTCAAAGTTCCGATGGTTATCTGGGCACAAGGGAAAGGTGGTCAAGAAGAGAGAGTGAACTAAGGTAGGGTCATCGAAGCTAGGTTGGATGTTATTGAGTTATTTCAAATAACTAATTTGGAAAACATTCAATTATCGAAATCCTTAATTTAAAACAGCTCTGATTAACTAGAATTTAAAATACATAGCTAGAGTATAAAACAGAGTAACACTAGATTTAAAATACAAAATCAGAATATAAAAACAGAACAAAACCAGGTTTTAAAATGTAGAATCAGAATATAAAAATATCAGTTAATAAAACCAGGATATAAAATATCATAATATAAAATCAGAATATAAAAATATTAGAATATGAAACCAACATATAAACTAAAATTTTGGAGTGTAAAATCAGAATATAAAATACAAATTCAAACCAGAATATAATCCATAATTTTAAATATAAAAATCAGAAGTAAAGCCAGGAATTTAAAGAAATAAAATTAGAGTTGAATATAAAACCAAAATTAATTATAAACCGAAATTTTAATATAAAACCAGATTTTACAATATAAAGCTAGAATTAAAATATAACAACATAATTTAACTACGTAATCGAAATTAAAATATGTAACTGAATTACAAAATCAGAATTAAAATAAAAACTAGAATGTAAGATCAGAATAAGACTAGAATTTCCTGTTTTAAAATCAGTTCAAAGATTAAATATAAAACCAGGAATAAAATATAAAAATAAGAAATAAACTAGGATATTAAAAATAATCTACAGAACTAGAATTTAAAGGAACAGAATAAAGGATTAGAATATCTAATCTAGGGTTTAAAGACCAGAATTACAAAACTAAAATTTATAGAAAATAAAATACCAAACTAGAAATAAAATATAAAAACATACCTAAAGAAGAAGAGAAGATTTGAGGAAGAAAACTTTGTGTGGAATAGGAGAAGGGAAAAGCTCTATATATAGGTCCAGTGGATGACCGTTCAGGTTTTTAGACTTCATTGCCGAGTAAAGAGATGCGTTACAGAAATAAAGAAGAAGAAATGGAATGGCTCGGCTATGCATAGGCTTTGATTTTTGGATTTAAGTTTTAAGGGAAGGGTTATGGTGTATAGCAAGTTCAAGTTAGAGTGTGTGTGTGCTCATGGGTCAAATCGGGTCGGGTCGGGTCGAGCGAGGGTTTGGGTTGTCACATTCTTTCCCCTTAAAAAAAATTTCGTCCTCGAAATTTACCTTAAGCATTTTCGAAACATTCTTTCCCCTAAAAAAAATTCGTCCTCAAAATTTACCTTAAACATTTTCAAACAGGTTCGGGTACATCTGGTGCATCTTGTCTTCACGTTCCCATGTTGCATCATTTCCGGAGTAATGTTGCCACAGAACTTTTACTTGAGGAATTCTTTTGCTTCTAGTATCGTGACTCTTCCAATCGATGATTTGTATTGGGGCTTCCACGAAAGATAGATCTTCTTGTACTTCTAAAGGTTCATAACACGTGTGTGGAATCAAATTTATAATCTCGTAGCAATGACACGTGGAAGAAGTTGTGTACGTTGGCTAGTGATGGAGGCAAGGCCAGTTGATAAGCGTCCTTTCTAATCTTCCTCAGGATTTTGAACGGACCGATGAATCTAGAACAGAGCTTACCTTTCTTTTCGAATTGCAAAACTCCTTTAGTTGGTGATACCTTCAGGAATACGTGATCTCCAACTTCGTATTGATGCTCTCGCCTATCCCGGTCAGCATAACTCTTTTTTCAATTCTAAGTAGTTATAAGACGTTCTCGAATGATTTGAATCTTTTCTATGGTTTCTTTCACCAGTTATAGTTTGAGCAAACTTCGATCGCTGACTTCCTCCCAACATATATGCGATCGAAAAGGTCTTCCGTAGAGTGCCTTGAAGGGTGCCATCTAAATACTTGGCTGATAACTGTTGTTATAGGCAAACTCGATCAACGACAAATGATCATCCCAGTTTCCTTTGAAGTCCAATGTGCAAGGTCGTAACATATCTTCTAATGTGCGAATTGTCCTTTCAGCCTGTTTGTCGGTTTTTGGATGAAAAGTAGTGTTGTACTGTAGTTTGGTGCCCAACTTTTCCTGTAACGTCCTCCAAAGTCCTGACGTAAGCTTTGAATCATGGTCTAACATGATCTTCACTGGTAGCTCATGCAGTCGGACAATCTCCTTAATATATACCTTTGCTAGACTTTCCACCATTTGAATAATCTTAACAGGTAAGAAGTGTGTGCTTTTAGTAAGTTCGTCTACTATCACCCAAATCGAATTGTGATTGCTCTTTGTTCTTGGCAGTCCAGTGACGTAGTCCATATTGATTCACTCCCATTTCCACTCTGGTATTGGAAAAGGTTATAACAATCTTGTTAGCTTTTTATTTTCAGCTTTAATTAGCTGACATGATAAACATCTGAATACGCATTCAACAATTTCTCTCTTCATGTTGTTCCACTAGAAGTGTCGCTTTAAGTTCTGATACATCTTTGTACTTCCCGGATGTACCATATATCGAGACTTATGAGCTTCATCCAATAGTTCCTTCCTTAGCTCTGGATTGCTTGGTACGCATAACCGATCTTTAAATCACAACGAACCATCTGTAGATATTCTGAATTTTGTCTTTTCTCCATTTTTCACGTTGTCCATCAAATCTATCATCTGAGAGTCAATTGCTTGATTTTCTTTTATGGACTCTACGATGGTCAATTGAATGTTTAGATTACCACATAAGAACTTCAATCCTTCCTCTGGAATGGTTGCTGCTAGATTTCCAAAATCTTCCTGCAGTCTCCACTTATTGACCATGAGTGTGGAGAGTGTCCCTGAGGATTTCCGACTCAACTGGTCCGCTATTACGTTCATCTTGCCAGGATGATATTGAATAGTGTAATCGTAATCCTTTAGAAACTCCATCCATCGTCGTTGGCTCATGGTCAGTTCCTTCTGTGTAAAGAGATATTTTAAACTCTTTTGATCGGTGAAGATTTCAAGCATATAGGTAATGCCTCTAAATTTTTAAGGCAAAGATAACCGCTGCAAGCTCTAGATTGTGAACTGGATAGTTTTGTTAATGAGGCTTCAGTTGTCTTGATGCGTAGGCGATGACCTTCTTGTGTTGCATAAGTACGCAGCCTAAACCTCATCCTGATGCGTCGCTTCAAACTTGAAATCCTCTGCTTCCTGATGGAATTGCCAAGATTGGTGTTGATGTCAACCGTTTCTTCAATTCTTGAAAACTTTATTCGCACTCGTCCGTCCACATGAATTTGGCACCTTTTATAGTGAGCTCAGTCATTGGAAGTGCAATCTTTGAAAAATCTTTCACAAATCGTCGGTAGTATCCTGCCAGGCCTAAGAAACTTCTGATTTCCGTTACATTCTGCGGCTTCTCCCAATTTACGAAGACTTCAATATTGGTTGGGTCGACAGACACTCCTCTAGAAACTACGTGACTTAAGAATGAGACTTTATCTAATCAAAATTCGCATTTAATCAGCTTCCCGTAAAGGTTATCTTCTTGTAGGGTCTCCAGAATTTTCTTTAGGTGTTCCTTGTGCTCCTCATGATTCTTTAAGTAGACCAGTATATTGTCGATAAATACAATTACAAATTTATCTAAAAAAGGTTTGAAAACTCTATTCATCAAATCTATGAATGCAACTGGGGCGTTTGTTAAACTAAAAGGCATTGCTAGAAACTTGTAATGTCCATAACATGTCCGAAAAGCGGATTTTTCTATGTCTTTGTCGTTGATTCTCAACTGGTGATAGCCTGATCTCAGGTCAATCTTTGAAAAGACTGAAGCGCCTTGTAGTTGATCAAAAAGATCGTCGACACGAGGGAGCGAATACTTGTTCTTAACGGTTACTTGGTTCTACTGACGGTAGTGGATGCACATCCGCATAGTTCCATCTTTCTTCTTTACGAACATAACAGGTGCACCCCACTTGGTTGGATAAACCCCTTCTCTAATAATTCTTCTAATTATTTCTTTAATTCTTGCAATTCTGTCAGTGCCACCATGCGATATGGAGCCTTCAAAATTGAGTTATTTTTTATAGTACATCGATGGTGAAGTCAATCTTGCGAGAGGGAGGTAACCCCGAAAGATCATTAGGAAAGACGTCAGGAAATTCAAAAACAATGGGAATACTAGAAATTTTGGATTCCTTCTTAGTTTCTTCACTCAAAATACACGCTAAAAAACCCTGACAACCTTTATTAAGAAGTTTTCGTACCTTGATGGCGGAAATTGTAGGAAATTTGGAATTCATAACTTTCCCTTGGAAATAGAATCTTGGTTGACCCTTAATATGAAAACTGACTCATTTTCTAAAATAATCGATACTAGCATGGTAAGCAGCAAGCCAGTTCATACCCAAGATAACATCAAAGTTGGGCATATCAAGCATAATTAAGTGGATTGGTAGGTTTCTACTTTCTAAGTTAACTATACACTCCCTATATATCGTGTTGGTAACTAAAGAATCACTAAGTGGAGTGGATACGGAGAGTGAAAAATCTAAATGTTGTGGCACAGTAATGCGGGTGAAGTAAAAGAATGACTTGAACCATAATCAACTAAAACTTTAGTAGTGTTCACAAAAATGGATAAAGTACCTTGAATAACGTTCTTCGAGGTTTCTGCATCCTTATGAGTTAAGAAGAATACTTGTCCCCGAATGTTCTGACGTTGCTGCTGAGTAGATCTTTGCTGAGTAGACTGTTGATTGCCTTGGTGTTAATCAGTGGAAAATATCATTTTTTACCTCCTAACCTGACCTTTGATGGAATTTTGAGTTGACTAATAATGTGTCTTAAGTGTGTTTTATAGTTAGCAATAAATTACAGTCATAGTGTAGAAAGAAGAGACCTGCTGCTTCAACATGTGCCCATGCAGCCCAAAAGGCCAGTCATCAGGCAGATTCAAGGAGCCTCAAAATTCTATGGCAATGGCATGTGTCCAACTGTGTACACATGGGAGCAAACCAGTAGCTACATCTGATGAAGAATGAACCCCTCAAAGGCTACTAAGTGTTGGACAGATGAAAGCCAACACCCCAAGATGTGTACAAGCTGTGGAAGCAAAGAAAAGAACCTGTCGAGAGGTTATTTCAACATATCAAGAGGTCTAGGTGCTGAATGGAAGCTGTCGAGAGGTTCTGGTGATGAGAAATAAAGATGTCGAGAGGTTTACAGCACCTATCGAATGGTTTGAACTGTTGAAGAGGATCCTGTCGACTAGTACAAATGGACCTGTCGAAAGGTCACCTAAAGCAACCATCCTCGCAAAGTGTAGAAAGCTAAAATTATACCTGTCGAGAGGTTCCCTGAACCTATCGAACAGATAGAGCCAACCTAGCAAGAAGTTACCTAAAGCTGCACTAAATCTCTCGAGGTTGCATCATCCTGTCAAGAGGATGGCTGAAGCTAGTGCAGCAGTTAAGCAGTGAATTCATCTTGTCGAGCAGTTCAACAGAACCTGTCGAAGGCTATATTCAACCTGTCGAATAGAGCATAAATCATACTCAGAACCTGTCGAGAGATTCTCTGAACCTCTCGAAACACGATTTTGGAACTTCTTAGTTCCAACTGAGAGCACATCAAGTCAGTAACTTGATGCACTAATCCCAAGGCTGTTTAGCTGGTTTGAGGGTATTTTTGGTATGCAAATGGGCATGAATGTGAACTCTCTAACCACCTCACATATACTTATCCAATTCGAACCAATTGGTGGGGGATTCTAGAAGGAAAATTTGTCACATCAGTAGCCCAAAATAACAAAATTATTCCCTTGAGCTCTGATTGGCTGAAACAGATCTAAGAACAGAGAGGGAAGAGTAAATAAAAAAGAAGCCTAACAGAAGAGCATCCAGAAATCGAGAGAGGCCAGAGATCAAATTCGAATCCTTTTTCCTCTAAAATTCCATCCTTCATCCCTCTTTTCCCATTCTCTCTTTAGCCCAACCATGGATGGCTAAATACTTGTAGCAGCTAGGGTGAGGTAGATCTATAAAATTGAGGATTGGATGATACACAGACTACAGATATGAGAATAATCTATTGTAAGTTATTTTGAATCAATAAATTATTGATTGTAAAGTTCATTTTAATCTATAGATCCTTTGGTTCCATTAGATTCTCAATCGGATTTATATATTTGGGAATGCCCATTCATTTAACCTTTAGATCTGTTGATTGCCATATGATCTTCCTAGGTTTAATATTTCCGTGGATGCCTAAGCTTGTAGCCTTGCATTCACAACATCTGCAGTGATTTTACTATTCTAATTAAAGCCTTTGGATTGAAGGAAATCCCTAGGATGATCTGTGACCATTGAAGTGGACAGATCATAGCCTTAAGATCAATTCTATCCTCTGGTTTAGATTTGATTTTTCTATCTTACATCTGTGCTTGTAGCCAGATAAAGGATAGCTGCAAATCAATCCCCTGCATTGCTGTTTAACCAACCAATTTTTAGTGAAGACCAAATCCCAAACTGCTATTCTCCACATTTGATTTTAATTCCCCAAAACCTTTTCTCTATTTCTTTAAATCTATTTTCTACTCATCTCTGGATCATTAGCATTTAGATTTAATTTTCTGTAGTTTAGTAAAGTGACAACCCCTAAAACCTCTCCTCTCTCCTTTCTTGTTTTATCTTAAATTAGGATAGGTTAGAGTGCCAGATCTATTCTATATCTAGAGGTTTATTAAATTCTGAAACACATTTCCCTGTGGACATACCCCTACTTACCTTTTAAAACTTGCTGCAACAGCCCTGACTCTGACAGGCCTGGTTGCCTTACCTTGATGTCTTTTTCTGTGATTTTTTTTTTATTGTGCTGTTTTTATCCTCTTAATAATTACATGGTAGCCAATACAATAAGTTTTTGACGCCGCTGTTGGGGATTTGTGTTTTTAAAATTGGTAGATCTAAGTTTTTCTTATTTTAAATTTTAGATTTGTAATTGTCTGTTTAGTGTTTGACTAATTGCTTCTGTAGTTTTATGAATTTTTATAGATTTTGAGCTGTGACTGAGAAGAGCAATTTTGCAAAAAGGAGGAGCAAGTTGTGCATGAGGTTGCATTTTCTTACTCTTTTACATTTCTAGATCTGTGAAACTTTGTGCTGTAATTTTGTGTGTTGTAATCTTGTGTTTGTGTGTGGAATATGTTTGGAAAAAGAACCCTCAACACCCTGAGATTTTACCATTGGATCTTGAAGTTGAGAGGATTCTTATGTTTAGACAAGCTACACATACACTTGCTGAATCTGAGACTGCTGAAATGGGTGAGCAGCCTAGATTGTTGAGAGAATATTTTATACCTGGTACATATAGTTCTCCTTTCTGTATACAATTTCCTGTTGTGGAGGAAAATTATGAGATCAAATCTTCAACAATTTAGATGTTATCTTCTTTCCATGGTTTGAGTAAAGAGGACCCATACAAACATGTTGATGAATTTCTTGCTTTGTGTACTACTTTTAATATTGCTGGTTTGGGGGCCAGAAGCCACCAAGTTTAAGCAATTTTCTTTTTCATTAAACGACAAAGCTAGGGTCTGATTGTCTATGCTCCCAACTAACAGATTAACTCTTGGAATGACCTGCAATGTCAATTCCTAGCTAAGTTCTTACCCATGTCTAGAACAAGTCAGTTGAGAAAAAACATCATATCATTTTTTCAAATTTCAACTGAAAGCTTCCATGAGGCTTGGGAAAGATTCAAAGAGCTGTTAAGGCAATGTCCCCATCATCAAATTTCTCAATGGAAACATGTATAAAATTTGTATCAAAGAATTGATCCAAAAAGCAAAAATATGATGGATGCCTCTTGTGGAGGTACTTACCTTCATAAAACAGCTGAGGAAGCCTGGGAGTTGTTTGAGGTTATTGGAGAGAACTCAATGCGGCAGGAGACCTTATCTAGGGACATTAAGTCTCTAGCTAAATTAATGAAAGCGAACACAACAAGAGGAAAAATGTATGTTGTCACTGGTTACAATGATTTGGAGAGAAAGGTAGATAGTTTGACTCAGAAGTTTGATAAGCTAATGGGAGTAATACAGTCTCCAATAGCTACCAAAGTGGAAGAGGCATGTCTGATATGCCAGTCTCCCACTCACTCCCTTGAAGAATGTCCATCTGTTGCATAATTTCTAGATCTGGTTATGGAGCATGCTAATGCTGCTCAGTCCTTTGAACAGCAGCCAGCTGCTGGTTATCCTTGGAGAAATCACCCTAACCTGAGGTGGAGACAGGATAATTTCCAAAACCAGCAGCAGCAACAACCAATGCCCTATAAAACTGCTCAGCCTTACTGGCAAAATTTCCTCCCAAGCCCCCAATATCAATAGCCTATGGCCCAGACAATGGTACAACCTATGCATCAAACTGCACTAGCCCCAGCACCCTCTAGAACACTCTCATTTGAAGAGCAGGTTCTGGCTTCATTGCAAAACTTAAGCTCTTTGTCTCAAACAGTTAACTCTCATAGCCAAAGTATTAAGAAGATAGAGGACCACCTTGGTCAGCTATCTAATACTTTTACTAGGAGAGAAGAGGGAAGACTGCTTAGTCAACCTTTGAATAATCTAAAAGGGCAGTATATGGTGGGTGAGGTCTCTTTATCACAAGAAGAAGCTAAATCCATCATCACTTTGAGAAGTGGGAGGCTGGTTGACAACAAGGTTGGTGTTGAGCCTGATAGGAGTACAGAAAAAGAGAGAACAACTCATCTTGATATGCAACAGGAGCAACATATGAGAAATAAGGGGGGTGTTGATGAACCTCAACAGAAAAGTGAAAATAAAAATAAGGAAAAAACTGATGAGATTGTTAAGGTAGCAAATGAGAGATCAGTCCCTCATTTGTCATTTCCTAATGCACTTTAAGCACCTTCTCTTTTTAATAAGGGGAATGCTAAAGTTGAGGAAATGATGGAAACATTTAAACAAGTGAAGATCAATTTGCTTTTACTTGATCCAATCAAGTAAGTTTCAGCCTATGTAAAGTTTTTAAAAGACTTGTGCACCCACAAAAGACAGTCAAGGATACATTTATCCATGAAGGTTTTTTCTGCTGAGAAAGTGAACCAAGTATTGCCCATTACAACCCCAACAAAACTCCAAGATCCTGGAGTTCCCATAATCCCTTGCATCATTGGGGATCACACAATTGAAAAAGCTTTGTTAGATCTGGGAGCCAGTGTGAACCTACTTCCATATTCAATATATGAGAAGTTAGGTTTGGGAGAAGTGAAGCCCACACGTTGTATTATAGCTGGCTGATAGATCTGAAAGGAGGCCAGTAGGAATGATAGAAGATGTATTAGTTGGGGTTGACAAGTTCTTTTATCTAATAGATTTTCTGGTTCTTGATATGAAATCAAGCAAGTGCACTACCTTCATTCCTGTAATTTTGGGCAGGTCTTTCTTGGTCATTGCCAATGTTTGTATATAATATAGATTAGGTGTAATGGAGGTATCCTTTGGCAATATAAAAGTGAAACTGAATGTCTATAATGCAACAAATCAGCCTCACTTGGATAATGAGGACTTCTTTATGATTGATGTGCTAGATGAGCTTGTGGAAGAAACTTTACCCAAGCTGCTGCATTGGGATGGCATGTTTGATGTTTTTGAAAATATTTGGAATAAAATTGTGGAAGAAAAAACCCTCACACCTGAGATTCAAGAGGTGAAAACCTTAAATTCTGAGGCCAAGTATCCTCCTTGGAAACCAGCTGTGTTGCCTCTTCCACCACCTTCTAATGCACCTTTGCTACCTTCACTCATAAGTCCACCTGATGTGGAACTAAAATAACTTTCAAAGTCTTTGAAATATATATTTTTGGGCGCAAATCAGAAGTTACCTATGATAATTTCTTCTTCCCTCATTGTGGAGCAGGAAGAAGTGCTGTTGTGTGTGTTAAAAAGGCATAAGAGAGCAATAGGTTGGACTATTGCTGATCTTGGAGGAATCAGTCCTATTATTTGTATGCATAAGATTCACCTGAAAGAGGGTTTCAAACCCTCTAAAGAGATACAGAGAAAGTTAAACCCCCACATGCAAGAAGTAGTGATGAAGGAGATGGTTAGATTGTTAGATACAGGAGTCATCTATCACATTTCAGATTCTGAATGGGTGGCACCTATTCAGGTGGTACATAAAAAATTTGGAATCACTATGGCTTAATTAGATTCTGGTGAGCTAATTTCAACCAGGGAGATCACTAGTTTGAGGGTGTGTATTGATTATCAAAAGCTCAATTCAAAAATCAGAAAAGACCATTTTCCTTTATCCTTCATCGACAAGATTTTAGATAAGTTAGCAGGCAAAGCTTTTTATTATTTTCTTGATGGATACTCTGGGTATAATCAGATTCCTGTGTATCCACATGATCAAGATAAAATAACTTTCATATGTCCATTTGACACCTTTGCTTATAGGAGGATGTCATTTGGAGTGTGCGTGCCCCTGCAATTTTCCAAAGGTGTATATATGCCATCTTCTCGGATATGATTGACCAGTTTTTACAGATATTCATGAATAATTTTTCTATCTTTAGAGACAATTTTATCCAGTGTCTACATCACCTCAGCCTAGTGTTGCAGAGATGTGAAGAGACCAACTTGGTCTTAAGTTGGAAAAAGAGTCCTTTTATGGTCAAGCAAGGAATTGTCCTTAGTCATGCTATTTTTCATAGAGGCGTAGAGGTAGATCAAGCTAAAATTGATTTGATTGCACATCTGCCCCCACCTAAAACTATCAAACAGGTCAGATACTTTTTGAGGCATGCTGGTTTTTATAGGAGATTCATCAAAGATTTCAGTAAAATTTCAAAACCTCTTTGTCACTTGCTGTGTCAAGAGGTTCCTTTTGTATTCAATGATGAATGTCTCACTGCTTTTGAGTTTTTGAAAGGATGTTTGACCTCTGCACCTGTCCTACAAGCCCCTAATTATTCTTTACCATTTGAGCTGATGTGTGATGCATCAGATTTTGTAATTGGTGAAGTTTAGGGCAAAGAAAGGACAAGTTACCTTGTGTGATTGCTTATGCAAGCAAGATAATGATTGATGCTCAATTAAACTACACCACAACTAAGAAGGAATTGTTAGTCATTTTCTATGCTTTGAAAAAATTCAGGTCTTATGTGTTAGAATCTAGGATTGTGGTGTTCACAGACCATTTAGCCCTAAAATATCTTTTGTCTAAAAAGGATGTCAAACCAAAATTAATCATATGGATCCTCCTATTATAAGAGTTTGATCTTGAGATTAAATACAAGAAAGGGGTTGAAAATGTGGTTGCAGACCACTTGTCCAAGATCCTAGCTGCTGAGTTTGATGGATTGCCTGTCAATGACTCATTTCCAGATGAGCAGCTTTTTACTGTCAGCATGAGTGTACTTTGGTTTGCAAACATAGTTAATTATTTGGCAGTGGGTAGGGTTCTCCCACATTGGAATAAAATAGATAAGGATCTATTTTTCTCTTAGATCAGATACTATATGTGGGAGGATCCATACCTTTCAAGAACTGTACAGACTAAGTTGTGAGAAGGTGTGTACTTGAGAATGAATTCCACAACATACTAACAATGTGTCATGAATAGGCTTGTGGAGGCCATGTCAGTGGAAACAAGATTGCTGTAAAAATACTTCAAAGTGGGTTCTATTGGCCTACTATATTCAAAGATGAATGGCAACACTGTAGAGCCTATGAAAGATGCCAGAAAATGAGAAGTATTTCTAAAATAAATTTCATGCCTTTACAGCCATTCTTGTAGTTGAATTGTTTGACATTTGGGAGATTGACTTCAGGGGTCCTTTCCCTCCTTCTTATGGGTATAATTTTATTCTTGTGACTGTGGACTATGTGTCCAAGTGGGTTGAAGCCATAACCACAAGAACCAATGATCATAGAGTTGTCATCAATTTCTTGAAAGATAAAATTTTCTCTAGGTTTGGTACCCCCAGAGCTATCCTTAGTGATGGGGGAAGCCATTTCTGTAATAGGGATTTTGAAAATCTGCTTAGAAAGTACTCTGTGACACAAAGAGTTTCCATCCCATACCACCCATAGACCAGTGGACAGGTGGAAATTTCTAACAGAGAGATTAAGCACATTCTAGAGAAAACTGTGAGAGGAGATAGGAAGGATTGGTCCCTAAAGTTGACTGATGCTCTTTGGGCTTATAGAACTGCCTATAAGACCCCTATAAGGATGTCTCTCTTTAGGTTGGTGTATGGCAAGGCATGCCATTTATCAGTGGAGTTAGAACATAAAGCCTATTGGGCTATTAAGTTATTGAATTTTTATCTAACTGCTGTCAGTATGCACAGGAGGCTGCAGCTGTCAGAACTTGAAGAGCTGAGATTGGATGCCTACTTCAATGCAAGGATCTATAAAGAAAAGGCCAAAGATTTTTATGATAAGCATTTGTTGAGAAAGGAGTTTGTTACCTGTAACAAAGTATGGTTGTTCAACTCAAAGTTGAATTTTTTTTCAGGGAAGTTAAAATCTAGATGGTAGGGGCCCTACATTGTGATTCAGGTTTTCCTAGCTGGAGCTGTTGAAATCATGGATCCAAAGGATGGTAGGATCATGAAAGTCAATGGTCAAAGGGTCAAAATCTGAGTTGAAAATGTAGTAGAGCCTATGGTGATCATTCACCTTCAAGAACCTCCAAAGTGTGAATGATTTTCAACATTGTATAATATGTATCATAACTGTCAGTTAGAATGGGGTTGTTGTTTTCAAATCTATCTGTCATTGTATATATGTTGCAAATTTTTCTTAGTTTTTCTTTTAGCATAATAAGTCAGTTGTGATGAGGTTAGGAAGGTCTCTAATGCATGAGAAATAAATGGAAACAGAGGTGGATTGATGAGTTTGTGTTGAATGTAGACAAGGGTACTGATGTGAAGTGAGTTTGGATATAAACTGAAGCTGTCGAGGGGTTGGAGGAGTAATTCTACAGGTACTGAGACTTGTCCATAGGATGAATCATGTTTTCGATAGGTACTGAAGGTGTTTGCTGAGTTTTTGACGGGATCTGTGTACCTATCGAAAGGTTGCGGAACCTCTCGAAATCTTCAACCTGAGAGTCCTACATATCCAAAAGGTTTTAACTGTTCGATAGGTTGAGTCAACCTATCGAAATCTTCTTTCTAACTTATCAAAATCGTTTTTTTGCTTATTTTAAACCCATCGACAGGTTCATTTCATCCATTCGACAACTTGAGCTAAAAGTTTTGTTCTTCCTTTGCACGAGTTTTCAGTTTCTTCTTTCTTCTCCATCTTCCTGGTTCCAGTTTCGATTACCTTGCCGTTGTTCCAGTTACATAAGCTTTGCAAGGCTGACATTTTGCACCTAATTTTTGCGGATTTTGTTCTATGTGCTACTAGTTCCGAGAAGTCCTAGTTTTTTTTTGAGTAAGTTCTTCTTAACCTTCATCCTTGTGATTTCTCAACATTATAGTTCTATATTTTTGGAGGATTTGTAGTGTGTGTGATTAATTAATTGAGGGAGGAAGATTGTTGTGTTTATTGAGAAGCATTGTGAGGATTTTGAGTCCCAATGGTCGAATTTGAGGTCACCTTGACCGATTTTCTCCAATCTCCTTTCCAATCCACCCCAAAGGCCACTAGGAACTCTAGTAGGTTAGCCTCATAGCCTAAGGCCAACCCACTTGCTAAGAGGAAGCTAGCCGTGGACAAACCCAAGAAGGCCTAGAAAGCTAAGAAAGCTAAAATTGTTGAGGAGGTTACTGAAGATGTGACACCCCGAATTTCGGCACCCCAAAATCCGTGCCACCAGCACAACCATCAAGGTCGTGCCCCATACCCTGTGCGGAGCCTAGGTACAAACAAGTAACCATCCATCAAGTAAATTATAAGAAATTTAGTCTAACTAAGTCTCCATGTGTTAATAATCAATTTAGCAAACTTAAAAGACAGTTCTAGTCCCATGCCAAAACATGAGCAGAAGAACCGACCCGAACCATCGGTGATAAACTGTTCACCCCAGATGGTTCGTCGAAAGAATCATAGTATTTAATTACATTCCAAAAATTTAAGGCTTGACATACCAAGCCATATAGAATGCTCTCAAACTCACTCTCAAAGTGCGCAAGGGGTCTCCTAGAAGAAGTCCTCAGGAGGAGGCTCTAACTCTTCTCCGGGCACGTAATCCGAATCCCCTGGATCAACGTCTTCTGAAGCCTCCGCTGCCGCTAGCACTGAACCTACGACGTATAGTTTAAAGGGGTGAGCTACATCCTAGCTCAATAGGGAAAACACAATGAACATATAAGTCAATCTCTCACATATTGTGACAGCCCGGCTTTCAACACCCCGAAACCCGTGCCATCAGCATGATCATCTTGACCGTGCCCTATGACTAAGCACGGAACACTGGTATATCAAGCATCAATAAGGAACTGTAAATAATAACTAGAATTACGAAGTTAATATCATTTTTAAACCTTTCAAAAGACAGTTCTACCCTCATGCCTCTGCATGAGTGGAGAACCGATCCGAACCATCGATGATCGCTGATCATCAATGATGGTTCGCCCCAAAAGAATACTCTCATGAATTAATTACATTGTTTAATGAAAATAAGGCTTAACATACTAAGCCATACAAAACAAGCTCACAAAACTCTCAAAGCTGCACAACGGAATCCTCTAGAAGAAGTCCTCAGGAGGTGGCTCCAACTCGTCACCAGGTGCAAGATCTGACTCACCAGGGTAAACGTCCCCTGAAACTTCGGCAGTTGCTAATAGTGGACCTGTGACATATAGTCTAAAGGGTGAGCTACATCCTAGCTCAATAGGTAACAACACCGTTGAACATATAAATTATAACTCACATATATTCCATGATATGCCATGCATGTTATGTCTATGCAATTACTGAGAAATACCGTTGAAAAGGAATCACATTTTACTGGTAATTTACACATGTCTTTTAATTAATCATGAACGACACTGAATAGGCCTAAAGCAAAGCATAACCTTTCAACTTAAGTAATCCTCAAACAATATAGCATCGAGCCCCGATGAGATACCCTTCATCGTCATCTATATAGACAGTTTTAAACGTATTCCCTGGGACTATAATTAGTACCCAAGCTCCTTTCCCATGGGGATCGGTGGCGGGTTTCTACTTATCTCAATTCAACACCCCTGTGGTGTGCTTACTGTGTACGGATAAGCCTCCGCACTGGCTTATGGTTTAGCCACTGTATCAATCACTGATATCCTGCCGTGTCAGTCATGGGTATCCCGCCACGTCGGTGGGGTATCCTATCAAACCTCAAATAATAAAAATATCAGATGCTTTACATATAATTATTCACCGTGTAAGTGTGGTATCTTATATCAGTTAGGCCTTATCAGACATTATTCAATCTTGGATACATCCCTGGGATGTATCCATTCACTTGCATCACACTTGATGCTCTTATTACTTTACTGCCTCATACCCTAGGGATGGCTCATTATCATTTCCCTTATAGATGTCACACACACACCCTTTTTACAACTCTTAAGCAATAAAACAGTTTTTAAATTTGAGTTCTATATCACTACATACATGCTCTTGCAAAATAAAGTACATGTTCAAGGCGTTCCCTACCTCAAGTCTACGCTAAATCATGCATCAAGGTCCCACGTGGCTCCTTGTGCTCTTGATCACACGTACCACCTATGGTACCACATAACACATGCAATACATCACTAAAGATGTAACAAAGAAGGTCCAAGACCCTCCAAGAATCTTAAAGTCAAACTCAAAAGTCAACAAAAACTGGCACAGTCGATTAATCGAACTCCAAAGTCGATTAATCGAATCTGGTTCGATTAATCGATTCCCAAAATCGATTAATCAAAACACAAAGTCGATTAATCGATTAATCTAAATTTCCATTCGATTAATCGAATCCCCATTTAATTAATCAAAATTCTCTACTCTATCTTTTCGATTCTCAATTCGAGTAATCGAATTCCCAAAATTGATTAATCGATCCCTAATTCGATTAATCGAAATCCCATTTCGACTAGTCGATTTCCCCAGGTCTTTTTCCTCCATCCATTGGAGTCCACTGGAGGTTCTCAGTCGATTAATTGACACCAAAATCGATTAATCGAAAATCGAAGTCGATTAATCGAAACTCAATTCGATTAATCGAATTCGGGTTCTTTGACTTTTCAACTTCTTGGTGAAAATCGATTAATCGAATCTCAATTTCGATTAATCGAATTTGCCAGATTCAGCCCCCTTTTGGCTGTTCTTCCCAATCTTTTCCTATTCTTTTTTCTTCATTTTTTCTAAGCCTTTATCCTATAATTTAATCATTCTTAAGTACAATTAACTCACATAACTTATGCATTGAATTTACAAGGATTTTACCTTCAATCAATCTCAAATTGATTAGATCTAATGGTTGGAAAGGCTAGGGTTTCAGCTTTTGGCTCTAACGGAATCCCTCGCTTCGAATCCGGCCTTAAATGCTCGAATCCCCCCTTCCAATCAGCTGCAATAACTCCTCTCTTTACTCCTCTCTCTCTCTCTCTCTTCTTTACTCTCCTTCAACAATCAAAACAATTGATTTTAGGGTTATTAAACCCTTTTATCTCCCTTCTAACTTGTGTATTGTGCATATACACTAGAAGTAGGTGTATGTGACTCCGGATTTCGTCACACTCCACACATTCACTTAATTTCTCACATCTCATCCGTTCATCATATCCTACGTCATCTAGTGAACTCCTACATGGTCAAACCTATGACCAGTCGGGCATGGATCCCGAGGTCACTGTTTAACATGAAAATTTCAGGATATTACATCCTCCCCACCTTGGGAATTTTCGTCCTCGAAAATAACCCAAAGGTGCGTCGGTATGGTTTTCCCCCCCCCCACACGCTGGGGTGAGGCGGGCCAGTTGAATAACTCAACATATCATAGACAAAGACATAGCATAAAAAGATAATTGCACTAGAAAATTTACAAGGACATTGTATTAATTAACAGAAAATTTACAAAATTTGTATATTAATATGATCCACAGTACAACCAAAATTTGCCATACAACCAAAATACAATGCCAAGTATGGCAGTCGAAGACTCATGCCGCTCACGGGGTTGGTCTCTCTGGCCCATGGGTAGCGACGAGGTAGCACGCTGTGGCTATCGGCTCCTCCGTGGCTGTGGTGCGAGCTCATTGCGCCGGTAGCATGGTGGGATGGAAGAAGATCGACCCCGATGAAAGGCTGCATGATCCACTCCTCCTCCTGGGCAAGGCGCCGCTGGTAGTCCAACGGGTAGATGTAGCGAAGGGTATGGAACATCAAGAAGTTCATCCTCCGATTCATCCTCTCGTTGTTGGCCTCCATACGTGCCAACACATCCTCTATAGTAGGGCCGAAAGGAGCTGCGGGGCGGCGACGGGATGACGTCGGCGTCGCCGGGGTGGATCGAGGTGGTGGTGTAGCTGTTGTGGTAGGAGGTAGGATAACAGGTGGAGCCTCCTCTGGTGGTGCTCCGCCGGCGGGTAGGTCTAGCTATGGTGGTGGGGGTGGTGGTGGTGCTACAGCTGCGCCCGCTACTGGTAATGCCCTCTTCAAAAGGTTGTAACTCCGGTTCCACGAGGAGTGTGAAAACCGTTTAATCTTATCCGTCGCCCGCACCTCATGGGGCGAGATGGTGTAGGCGGGAGCGTCAGAATAGCTCTCCAATATGCTCGAGATGAGCCGAGCATAGGGCATTTTTTCCTTGGGCCTTAGGTTGCCCTTCATTAACTTGCCCTTCATGTACCTCATCCCCTCGAGGATGATCATGGTGGCATCGAACCAACGGCCCTTGTAAGCCGCGAATAGTGCTTGTTGAACCAACTCTACCCGTTCGGTATCGTGTCGCATCGGGTAGAGGTTGCACTTAATGATGGAGTCGAGCATCCACATATACGGAGGCAAGTCTACCCTCCAGATTGAGGTGCCCGAACCCCTCTTCCCCTTGGTCATGTCGCGGATGATCTCCTCGACATCCACCTCCTCTGGGAACTGTGGGAATAGGGTGGTTTCTAGTACAAAGTCCAAATAGCACTCAAGTGCTTCATGGACATGACGACGTGTAATGGTGTAGTCTCGACCCTCTATCTTGGTCAAGACCACGTCGTCAGTAGGGCCATCAGTAAGGCCCTGGTAAAATAGTCGAACCAACCGAGGGTAATAGGACCCACGGGTCGGTTTCAAAAGATTGTCGAGTCCGGCATTTTCAAGGTACTTGTGAGCCCAATTGGTCTCGCCTTGGACATTAGGGTCTGTGAATAGAGTGGGGTCGATAATGAAATCGATCCCAATGGTCTTAGCCGCCAACCACTCATTGGGTTGAACCACATTAGTGGGTGGTGGTGGCATAGGTGTGGATTCACGTGAAGACTCACGTGAAGATGCGCCCGTCGACCTGGACGTGGTGTCCGACGCCAATGGCGATGGGGTCCTCATGGGTGAAGGGGTAGGTGGTGGCGGTGCGGCGTTCTTACGCAGGACCGGTAGCTTGGAGGTTGCCTTCTTCGAAGACAAATGTGTCTTGGGCGGCATCGTGGTGAAAATTTCGATAAAAGCTAGGGTTTTTTTAACTTGAAATTGAAGAAATATGCGATCCTACTATTTACCTTAGGTTTCGGATGCGAATGTGTGCGATTGCGGATGCTAAATCGACGGAAAACCAAACCCTAGGTCTCTCGATCGGTTGGAGAAGAAGAAGAAAATGGCGCCCACTTGCAAATTTTTCGAATGACACCAAAAACCCCAACTCATATATATATAGGCCATGGTTCGATTAATCGATTTTTTCAAAGTCGATTAATCGAGCTATAAAAACTAGCTAAGGTGCTCAAAATCGATTAATCGATTTCCAAAATCGATTAGTCGAAATACAAACTCGATTAATCGAAACTCATTTCGATTAATCGAATTCGTAGCTGTTTAAAATTTCAAAATTTGAGTTCACTGGTGTTAGCCAGTCGATTAATCGAATTCCATTTCGATTAATCGAATTTTTAAATTCGATTAGTCAAATTTTACTTCGATTAGTCGGAATCGCGGGGTCCCTAAATTATTTCTCAATTTCTTAAATGACTCGATTAGTCGAATTTTCCAGTTCGATTAATCGAATCACAAATCGATTAATCGAAATCTGCATCGATTAATCGAAATTTCGAATAATCCAAATTTCCCTTAAAACCCCCCCCCCCCTTAAGTTATTCGATTAATCGAATCTCAAGATCGATTAATCGAATTCCAAATTCGATTAATCGAAAGCTAGATCGATTAGTCGAATTAAACATAACTTAATTTCTTCAAATATTAGGCCCACTGGCCTCTGCCAGTCGATTAATCAAATTCCACTATCGATTAATCGAGTTACCAAATCGATTAATCGAATCCCCTCAATTAATCGAATTTTCTAAATTTTTCATTTGCCTAAGTTCTTTCTCAGTGGCTGATGCCAGTCGATTAGTCGACCAAAACTCGATTAATCGAATCCTCAAATCGATTAATCGATGTGAAAATCGATTAATCGGTTTTACCCGACTTCTCAAATTTTGTTGTCTCCTTTTTGTCCTTTATTTCTATGGTGATATTTATCTCAAATTTGTTCGAATTCTCATCGTATATATTGACCAACTGATCATCACTGAATTACACGGATGATGAGAATCCGTGGACAAGCTTGCGGTGTTACAATTTTGACTCTCAAGTTGTCGCAAACAAGCTCGGATATTGTTCCTTCACATCGGCTTCCCGTTCCCACGTAGCTTCCTCGGCCGTATGATGGTTCCATCTGACAAGTACGAGTGGAATTACTTTCGTTCGCAGTACTTGTTTCTTTCGATCCAAAATATCCACGGGCTCTTCGATCATGGTCATGTCCTCATGCATCTCTAACTCTTGACCGCTCAACACGTGGTCAGGGTCGTCAATGTACTTCCTAAGCATTGATACGTGGAAGACATTGTGTACTGAATCGAACAACGGTGGCAATCCAATACGGTAAGCAACTTCCCCTACTCTTCCCAAAACCTCAAATGGTCCAAGGTAGCGAGGACTTAGCTTCCCTCTCTTTCCAAATCTCATCACTCCCTTCATAGGTGGCACCTTCACAAACACGTGTTCGCCCACCTTGTAGTCTACACTCGTCCGCTTGATATCGGCGTAGCTTTTCTGTCTGCTTTGTGCCGTTTTAAGTTTTGACCTTATCATACGAACATAGGCGGCATTATCTTCAAGTAATTCGGGTCCCAAAATAAACTTCTCACCTGTTTCTTCCCAATTAATGGGCGATCTACATCGCCGTCCGTAGAGTGCTTCATATGGTGCCATCCCAATGCTCGTCTGAAAAGTGTTATTATATGCAAACTCAATCAAAGGTAGGTGTTGATCCCATGATCCTTGTAGCTCTAACATACATGCCCTAAGCATGTCCTCGATAATCTGATTGACCCCTTTCATCGTCATTTATGGATGGAATGTCGTCTTTGAAATCCAAATCGTTCCCATTCCTTCTTGAAATTTCTTCCAGAACTTTGATGTATACAATGGGTCACGGTCCGAAACAATGCTACTCAGAATTCCATGCAAACGGATAATCTCCATATATAGTTGTGCCAGTCTCCCCGCCGTATACATCGTGTTGTAAGGCAAGAAGTGCGCTGACTTGGTCAATCGATCGACCACTACCCAAATGGCATTGTATTTCTTGGCAGTACGTGGTGATCCAACAATAAAATCCATCGAGATTGATTCCCACTACCATTCTGGTATTGGTAAAGGCTGTAATAGTCTAGCAAGATGCCTATGGTCAATCTTTACCTGCTGACAGGTCAAACACCGTGACACGTATTCGGCCACGTCTTGTTTCAAACCTCTCCACCAATAGTTCTTTTTCAAGTCTTAGTACATTTTGGTGCTACCAGGGTGGATAGCATAATTTGACTTGTGGGCTTCATCAAGAATCGTTCGTCTTAACTTGACATTGTCCGGAATGCAAAGACGGCCCTTGAACAATAAAGAACCATCTTCTTTCATTGAGAAGTCTGGCCTGATGCGTTCAATCACATCTTGATGAATCTTTGTTAACGTCGGATCTTTCATCTGTAGATCGTTGATATGCTCAAATATTATCGGCCTCACTGATATGTTAGCCAAAAAGGATCCTGTAGCTTTCGACTCAATGTTTGCATCATAGAGTGTCAGGTCTTCCAATAATTTCTACCGTTGCATACCCAAAATCAAACAAGCTAACTGAGCTGAACTCTTCCGACTCAAGGCATCGGCCACTACGTTAGCCTTGCCTGGATGGTACTATATAGAACAATCATAGTCCTTAAGGAACTCCATCCAACTGCGTTGCCTCATGTTGAGCTCTTTCTGCGTAAACAGGTATCTGAGGCTCTTATGATTGGTGAAAATTTTAAACGTCTCACCATACAAGTAATGTCTCCAAATCTTCAGCACAAAAATGACTGCTGTTAGCTCCAAGTCATGAGTCGGGTAATTTTCCTCGTGTTCTTTCAGCTGTCTTGACCCGTAAGCTATCACTTTCTTGTGTTGGTTGAGCACGCAACCCAAACCATTGTATGAAGCATCGCTGTACACATCGTATCCTCCATTGCCTGAAGGAATCGCTCGTACTGGAGCTGAGTCTCGTCTTGAGTTCTTGAAAACTCTTCTCGCATGCCTCACTCCACTCGAATCTTGAATCCTTTCGTGTCAGCTTCGTGAGAGGTCTCGAAATCTTTGAAAACCCCTCAATGAAACGTCGATAATAGCTTGCTAACCCAAGAAAACTTTGGACATCGGTCACTGTCTTTGGTTGCTCCCATTTAACCACTGCTTCTATCTTTGCTGGATCTACAGTGACACCGTGCTTTGAGACAACATGTCCCAAAAAGCTAACCTCTTCCAACCAGAACTCACATTTGTTGAGTTTGGCGTACAATTGGTGTTCACGTAGCGTCTGTAGCGCAACCCTCAAATGTTCTTCATGTTCTGTCTTGGATTTGGAATATATCAGAATGTCGTCAACGAACACTACGACATAAGAGTCTAGGTGTGGTTTAAACACCCGATTCATCAGATCCATAAATGATGCCGGAGCATTCATCAACCCAAATGGCATCACAAGGAATTCATAGTGTCCATACCGTGTCCTGAAAGCTGTCTTCTTGATGTCCTCTGCCTTGACCCTCAACTGATGGTATCCAGATCTCAGATCGATCTTGGAAAAATACCTCGCTCCTTGCAATTGATCAAATAGATCGTTAATCCTAGGCAAAGGGTAGCGGTTATTCACTGTGAGTTTGTTCAGTTGTCGATAATCAATGCATAGACGCATTGACCCATCCTTCTTCTTAACAAACAAGCCCAGTGCTCCCCATGGAGACACGCTTGGTCTGACAAACCCCTTATCCATGAGCTCTTGTAGTTGCTCTTTCAACTCCTTCAACTCAGCCGAAGCCATTCTATATGGTGCTTTTGAAACAGGCTCCGCTCCCGGCGCTAAGTCAATGGCGAATTCTACTTCTCTCTCTGGAGGTAATCCAGGCAACTCTTCTGGAAATACGTCGGCGAAGTCTCGCACAACTGCTATCTCAGAGATGACATTCTTTTCTTCCTTATCCTCCTTTAAGAAAGCCAAGTATCCACTGTAACCCTTCCTGATCATTCGTTAGGCCCTTACTGCTGAGATCAGTGGCATATGTGATGACCTTACTCCTTGAAATCGAAATGATCTTCTTGTGTTGGGTCTGAAGATGACAACCTTGTTCTTGCAATCGACCGTTGCATAATGCTGTGCCAACCAGTCCATGCCAAGGATCACATCAAACCCTTGCATGTCCAGCAGTATCAACTTTGCCTCCAATTCATGCACCTCTAGGTCTCGAATTGCTATGATGACGGATTTGCAAGCTAGCTCCGTGTCCACTAAATCTCCAGTTGGAATAGACACAGATAGGACAAAATCCAACGCCTCTGGAATAATCTTCATCCTCTTGGCAAGTCGTGGAGTGACGAATGAGTGGGTAGACCCTGGGTCTATCAACACTCTAGCGTCATATCCAACGAAGCATCATTTCTTATATACAGTTAGCGTACCTATAGTATATATACATACATATAATAATTTACATATCAATTTGCACCCCTAATTCACATACAAATACAGTGTTTAGGAAAAGAATTACACTATTCCTAATGAATGCACCTTCTTTATCTAAAATTTCCATGAAAGTTGAATTCCTTTATTTAAAAGAGATCTCACCTTGGATGACGTCATACACGTTCCCTGCTTCCTGAGCAGTGGCTGCATAGGATCTTCCATGAATGACCGGCTTCCGTGCTTTAATGGGTCATGGCGCTGCAACTGAAGTCGTCTTCTCCTTATCAACCTCGGGGCAATCCTTGATCAAGTGGCCCACCTTGCCACATCGGAAACAACCCCTGGTCCCTGCTCTGCAATCCACTGTCCTATGAGGCTTGCCACACTTGGCACAAATCTCTCGAGGCGCGAAATAAACTGTACGAGAACCCTGTGTGACGGTAGCGCCAGTAGACATGGCAGGGCTCTCATAGCGTAAAGGTCTCCCAGACGCAAGTAGTGGAAATCTCTGTTGGTGGTGCTGCTGCGCTGGTCTTCCGAAACCCCCTTGGAACTGTGGTCTCTGATTTTGGGCCACGAACCTCGGGTTTTTATTCATCGGTTTGTAGTTCCCTGTTCTTCCTTGATCATTGCTTCCTCTTTGTTGCTCTCCCTGTCTATATCTGTTGTTATTTTCCTCTTCCACAACTAGTGCCTTTCTCATGACCTCTTCATAGGTCCTCAACTGAAATGGAGCTACTCCTCCTCTAACCTCAGGCTTCAAGCCTTGCTGAAACCTCTTTGACTTCATCACGTCGGTGGCGACGTAATCAGGAGCAAACTGGGTGAGTCGTAGAAACTCCACTCCGTACTCTCTCACATTCATCCTCCCTTGCACTAACTGTAGAAACTGAATCTCCATTTGGTTTCTCACCACCTCTGGAAAATACTGTTTGTTGAACTCCTCAACAAACTCCTCCCAAGTCCAAGGCAACTCTGGAGTCTCCTGGGCCCTATTCCATATCACGGACTTCCACCAAGGCCCACCCTCCCCATCGAGCATGTAGGCTGCCCATCTCACACTCTCATCCTCCGTGCATGTCAGCACGCTGAATACCATCTCCATCTCCATTAACCAATTCTCTGCTGCCATCGTGTCTGCCTGCCCGGAAAATGAAGGAGGTCTCATCCTCCAGAACTCAGTAAAAGACGAAGGCACAGGCAATGTAGGTCCTACAGGCGGTGTAGGTGGTGGTCACGCTCTTGTCGCATGAGCAAAGGTCATGCTTGTTGTGTCATGGCTCCATGGTGTGCATCATCCTTTGGCGCTCCTCTCTATCTTCCTGTCTTTCTCTCACTCTCTCCTGTTCTCTCAGATCTTGATCCTGACGATCTCGATCCTCTTCCTCTTGTTGTCTACTACTGCTGCCCCTTGGGGCCTCACTCCTTCCCAAGGGTGCTCGATTGGTAGGAGAGATGCAATCATCTCCACTACGTAAACTTCTCTGTTGGCCTCCCCTCGGTCGGCCTCTTCCTCTGGATGACATTTACGGCTGCATTTGAAACTAAAGTTTCGTTAGCAGAAGTCCCTATGTTCTGACAAAAGAATAATTGTCAGAATTGCTAAAAGAAATTAGCTTTGATACCAACTTGACAGCCCGGATTTCGGCACCCCAAAACCCGTGCCATCAGCACGATCATCCTGACCATGCCCTATGACTAAGCACGGAACACTGGTATATCAAGCATCAATAATGAACTGCAAATAATAACTAGAATTACGGAGTTAATATCATTTTTAAACCTTTCAAAAGACAGTTTTACCCTCATGCCTCTGCATGAGTGGAGAACCAATCCGAACCATCGATGATCGCTGATCATCAATGATGGTTCGCCCCAAAAGAATACTCTCATGAATTAATTACATTGTTTAACGAATATAAGGCTTGACATACCAAGCCGTACAAAACAAGCTCACAAAACTCTCAAAGCTGCACAATGGAGTCCTCTAGAAGAAGTCCTCAGGAGGTGGCTCCAACTCGTCACCAGGTGCAAGATCCGACTCACCAGGGTCAACGTCCCCTGAAACTTCAGTAGCTGCTAATAATGAACCTGTGACATATAGTCTAAAGGGTGAGCTATATCCTAGCTCAATAGGGAACAACACCATTGAACATATAAATTATAACTCACATATATTCCATGATATGCCATGCATGTTATGTCTATGCAATTACTGAGAAATACTGTTGAAAAGGAATCACATTTTACTGGTAATTTACACATGTCTTTTAATTAATCATGAATGACACTGAATAGGCCTAAAGCAAAACTTAACCTTTCAACTTAAGTAATCCCCGAGCAATATAGCATTGAGCCCCGATGAGATACCCTTCATCGTCATCTATATAGACAGTTTTAAATGTATTCCCTGGGAATACAATTAGTACCCAAGCCCCTTTTCCCTGGGGATCGGTGGCGGGGTTTCTACTTATCTCAATTCAGCACCCCTGGGGTGTGCTTACTGTGTACAGATAAGCCTCTGCACTGGCTTACGGTTTAGCCGCCATATCGGTCACGGATATCCTGCCGCGTCAGTCGTGGGTATCCCGCCACGTCGGTGGGGTATCCTATCAAACCTCAAATAATAAAAATATCAGATGCTTTACATATAATTATTCACTGTGTAAGTGTGGTATCTTATATTAGTTAGGCCTTATCGGACATTATTCAATCTTGGATACATCCCTGGGATGTATCCATTCACTTGCATCACACCTGATGCTCTTATTACTTTACTTCCTCATCCCCTAGGGATGGCTCATTATCATTTCCCTTATAGATGTCACACACACACCCTTTTTACAACTCTTAAGTAATAAAACAGTTTTTAAATTTGAGTTCTATATCACTACATACATGCTCTTGCAAAATAAAGTGCATGTTCAAGGCGTTCCCTACCTCAAGTCTCCACTAAATCATGCATCAAGGTCCCACGTGGCTCCTTGTGCTCTTGATCACACGTACCACCTATGGTACCACATAACACATGCAATACATCACTAAAGATGTAACAAAGAAGGTCCAAGACCCTCCAAGAATCTTAAAGTCAAACTCAAAAGTCAACAAAAACTGGCACAGTCGATTAATCGAACTCCAAAGTCGATTAATCGAAACACAAAGTCGATTAATCGATTTCCAAAATCGATTAATCGAGATTCCCATTCGATTAATCGAAATTCTCTACTCTATCTTTTCGATTCTCAATTCGAGTAATCGAATTCCCAAAATTGATTAATCGATCCCTAATTCGATTAATCGAAATTCGAAATCGATTAATCGAAATCCCATTTCGACTAGTCGATTTCCCCAGGTCTTTTTCCTCCATCCACTAGAGTCCACTGGAGGTTCTCAGTCGATTAATCGACACCAAAATCGATTAATCAAAAATCAAAGTCGATTAATCGAAACTCAATTCGATTAATCAAATTCGGGTTCTTTGACTTTTCAACTTCTTGGCGAAAATCGATTAATCGAATCTCAATTTCGATTAATCGAATTTGCCAGATTCAGCCCCCTTTTGGCTGTTCTTCCCAATCTTTTCCTACTCTTTTTCCTTCATTTTTTCTAAGCCTTTATCCTATAATTTAACCATTCTTAACTACAATTAACTCACATAACTTATGCATTGAATTTACAAGGATTTTACCTTCAATCAATCTCAAATTGATTAGATCTAATGGTTGGAAAGGCTAGGGTTCCAGCTTTTGGCTCTAACGAAATCCCTCGCTTCGAATCCGACCTTAAATGCTCGAATCCCCCCTTCCAATCAGCTGCAATAACTCCTCTCTTTACTCCTCTCTCTCTCTCTTCTTTACTCCCTTCAACAACCAAAACAATTGATTTTAGGGTTATTAAACCCTTTTATCTCCCTTCTAACTTGTGTATTGAGCACATACACTAGAAGTAGGTGTATGTGACTCCGAATTTCGTCACATTCCACACATTCACTTAATTTCTCACATCTCATCCGTTCATCATATCTTACGTCATCTAGTGAACTCCTACATGGTCAAACCTATGACCAGTCGGGCACAGATCTCGAGGTCACTGTTTAACGTGAAATTTTTAGGATATTACACATATATAAGGAAAAATAGTTTAAAAACATGATTTGTCTAATAGAACTTCTGAGAAGACAAATAAAATAATAAAAAAATAATATGATAGATACAACTGTTGCTTTGCATGGCTTGTTCATTCTCATCTTGCTGGTGTTAGTTACGGATTCGACCTAATCACTTAAATCATAACTTAAGTAATCCCCGAGCAATATAGTATCGAGCCCTGATGGAATACCCACCATCATCATCTAAACAGGCACTTGTCATAACTGTTCTCAGTTTCAATACTACCCAGGCTCCTTTTCTCATAGGCGGCGAGGTCTATTCTCAAATCAACATCCCTGGGATGTGCTATAAGTGTATGGATTAGCCGCCGTACCGATCACGGATATCCTGCCGAGTCAGTCGTGAATATTCTGCCACGTCGGTGGGGTATTCTAATCAAACCTTAAACAACAAAAATATCGAGTGTGCTATACATATAGTTATTCACCGTGTGATTGTGTTAGTTCGATTACATTAGGTGTCACAACCCCAGATTTTTGGGAAACATGCACGCCATGCACTATATACAGGTATATGTGTTTCACAAGGAAACCAAAATGAACCCGTAGACACTATGTGTGTATGTGGGAAACACACTAGTATTTCCCTAACTTATAATTATAAAAGTGAAAGAGAGAGGAGAGAAGAGCCCTTACGTAACTCTATTCTAACCTAAATAGAGAAAAGGAGAAATAGAGAGAAAGAAAAGAAGAGCCTAGTAAAGAACTAGGGTTTCGTTGGGATTGAAATCGGCAGAAGAGTTGGAGAAAAGGCTGGAGGAGGAACCTTGGAGACCTGTTAGCCTAGTAGAATTTCGAATCTTAAATCGAACTTGCACGAGACTCATCGTCGGAGGTATGTTAAAGGCATGATAGATGCTTAGGCATGTTTTAAATAATAGGAAGAATGTTGGTTGAATGATTTTAATGATATTAAGGTTTGAATGAAGGGAGAAATAGTATTCTCGATCAGATCGAGGAGCAAAAATCATCGCTCCTCGCTCGAGCGGTCTAAAGGGCTCGCTCGAGCGGTCCCCAAAACAAGAGGGAAGCTCGCTCGAGCGAGGTCCCCAGTAAAGCTTCAGGCGGCTCGATTTAACCGCTCGAGCGACCTCGATTTAACCGCTCGAGCAAAGCGAAGTGACCGCTCAAGCGAGGTCAAGTGACCGCTCGAGCGAGAAAATTTGCTCGCTCATGAGAGGCACCACTCAATTCTTGAAATTATGGGTACAAGAAACATGGAGGTTATGCACTCCAATGATTCTAGTAACCTTTCTAAGCATATTCTAAATACATGAAATGTAGGTTTGACGTATGATCTTGAAGTGTAAACCTCTACGAGAAGGCGTGCCTTGAAATTCGTCGAGGTAGGGAATACTCTTGAAACATGTGCATTATTTCGTCAATTCATATGTGTAGTGTAATTCAATTAAATAGTCAAGTACTGCATGATCATTATGAAAAAGGGTGTGTGAGTGAGTTTCAAACATGATAGTCTTGAGGTCCCCAAGGGACGAAAAATTATAAAGTAAACATCTGAAGGAGGCAATGGAATCAGGGTCATCCCAGGGATGCAGATGAAAACTAACAGTGAAACGGAAGTAATGTGATCAGGCCTGATGTAATATAATTAGCACAATCACGGTAAATAACTATATGTAGAGCACATTCGATATTTTTATTATTTAAGATTTGATTAGAATACCCCACCGACGTGGCGGGATACTCACGACTGACTCGGCAGGATATCCGTGACCGGTACGGCGGTCAATCCGTACATTCATAGCACATCCCAGGGATGTAGATTTAAGAATAGACCCCGCCACCTATGAGAAAGGGGCTTGGGCAATATTACCAGGGAATACATATAACAACTGTCTAGTTAGACGACGATGGCGGGTATTCCATCAGGGCTCGATGCTATATTGCTCGGGGACTACTTAAGTTAAGATTTAAGATATTTGGGCCAATTTCACAACGAAACCAGCAAGGAGATTAAATAAAACCATGCAAAGTGACAGTCGAAATCATTATTTTTATTCTAGTTATTCAATTGTTTTTCCATAAATGTTACTCGATAATTTATGCTTTTAAAACTGCTGACATATGTGTGAAGGTTAATCTATATGTTCTTTTTGTTTCCCTACGGAGCTAGGATGTAGCTCACCCCCCTTAGACTATACGTCGCAGGTCCAGGACTAGCGGCAGCAGAGACTTTTGGAGACGCAGATCCAGGGGATTCGGATTACGTGCCCACAGAAGAGTCAGAACCTCCTCCTGAGGGATTGTTCTAGGAAACCCACTGCATACTTTGAGAGTGAGTTGAGAGTACTAGGTACGGCTTGGTATGTCAAGCCTCTTTATTCGAATGTATTTATATACCGTTTCTTTTGATAAAACGTCTAGGATGAACAGTTATCACCAATGGTTTTGGGTAAGTTCTTATGCCCATGAATTGGCATGGGACAAGGACTGCTTTTCGATACCATGATTTTTATATATGAGAACTTGTTTAGAGTAGCTACGTGCGCCCTAATTACAGTTTTGGCTTGTATATACCAATGTATCGTAAAGAACCCAGGGCACGGCCTAGAGGGTCGTACTGATGGCACGGATTTCGAGGTGCCAAAATTCGCGCTGTCACATTAGGCCTTATCACTTTTCTTTTATTTCACTGTTAGATTTCATCTACATTCTTGGGATGCCACTGATTCAATGCATCATCTAGATGCCCATTATAACATTTCTACGTCCCCTGGGGACCTCATGATTTCATATTTGAAGTCACACACACACACACACTCTTTTAGACATCAAACCTGATACATGACTATTCACTCGAATAACTCTACATATATGGTTTTGACGAATTAAGGTGCATGTTTCAAGATATTCCCTACCTTCACGCAATTCCTTCAATCCAACGCACTCTTTCTCCTAGAGGTTTACACGTAACAGTTTCACGCTAAACCTACATTACATGTGTTAAGGATATACTTAGAATTGTCTTTAAAACCCTTGGGAACCATAGGTCCCATGAATTACACAAAAAGAATTTGAAAATGCATGTAGTTCCTCATGTGAGCGAGCACTAATCATCGTTGGAGCGATCACTTGACCTCGCTCGAGCAAGCTCTTGACCTTGCTCGAGTGATTAAAACGAGATACCATCCCCTCGCCCGCGTGATCACTTTTAATCGCTCAAATGATTACTGTTCATCGCTCGAGCGGTTAAAACGAGGTACCAACCATCGCGCGAGCGACCACTATCATCGCTCGAGCAATCACTGTTCATTGCTCGAGTGGTTTAAATGAGGTATCTGAAGCTCACGCGATGCCTCGCGCATGTGAGCCCTTTAAACCGCTCGAGCGAGGAGTGTTAAAAATAAACGCTTGATTTGCTCGAGAACCAATTTCCTACTTCATTTAAGGCCCTATTAATGTCAAAATCATTCAACTAATAATTTATACTCTATCTAAAACACATATAAATATTTAAAACATACCTCAAATCATTAGATCTTATATAGTCTTGATCCAAGATCAATTCAAATGAGGAAGGTTTAAAAAACTCTTCCTCCAACCTCTTTCCAGATTATCCACAGGCTCAAACCCAAACGATCCTTTCAAATTTCTTCACCACACCCTTCTCATTCTAAATATTTAAGATCCATAAGGTGGATCTTGTCTCTTGATCACAAGGAACACCTTGTCCCTAATCTTCTTTTACAAGGTCCTCTCTTCTTCTCCTTATTTTCACTTTCTCTCTATCTAACTCAATTAGGTCATGTAGGAGAGACTCCTCTCCCTTTTTCACTTATCTAGTGAAAACTAGTGTGTTTCACTCATACACTTATGTTAGATGTTTTACCTTCATATAGTTTGCATACAAGACACCCACACCTGGTAGTGTATAAGGTAGGTGTGGTTCACTTGTTCACCACGTACACTCACACATCGTGTAAGTTACGCGTGACCCACACATGTCATGAAAATCTGGGTTATTACAGAGGAACTGCCTAGAATTAACCCTGAGCCTGAGATTGAGTTACCAGTGACCTTGAAAACTCCTAATGAGTTTGTGGACTCTAGATCTGATTCCTGAGACAGTCTTTGACCTACCTTATTTTACTAAGGTAGAGGAGTGCAAGGAGACCTTGGCCTATTTGGAAAAGGCATCCTTGACACCTCTGTTGACTCCATTACAAGAAAAGGTATATCCAAGATTGGTCAAATTATGGTATCAGAACATCAAGGAAAAGAAGATGTTAGGGTTAATTGATCCTACCCTTGTGGTGTTGGTTGATGACTGGGAGCTAGTAGTGGATTACCAGGACATTGGGTTGGCATTGGGAATCCCATTTTTATATCATCCAGCCAGCAGTTTGGGAGCCCGTGATAGCGTGTCCTTTAGGAACATAGCTAGACATTTGACTCAGGGCATAATTGGATCTGGGGAATCTTTGATGATGAGAGATTTAGACTCCAGCCTGCTTTTCATTTATACAATTTTGAGAAAGAATGTATATGTCAGTGGACATCAGCAAGAGAGAAGAACCCCCATAGTGGATGCCCTTTATTTCTTCTTCAAGGGCAAATTCTTTAATGCCCCTCAGCTGATATTTGAGGCCATGGTGGATGTACATGACAAGATAAAAAAGGGATAGGTGTTGCCAGGGTTGCCTTACAGCAGACTCATTATTGCTCTGCTAAGGCAAGGGAAGTATGTAATAAAGAAAGATGAACCTACTGAGGGTTTGAGTCCAAAATATTTTGGGAGGAGAGCTTGGTCCACTAGTATGACCCTGATTGGGAAGAGCAAGAAGAAACCAGTTGAGAGTTCTGAAAAGGAAGCACCTCAGGTGCCCAGCTCAACACCTACTCATGTTATATCTACAGCTCTAGAAGCAGCTTAGTGCCTTTGCCCACCTCTGCTGGTTGTAGTTCAGTGCCTCTACTTGTGACCTCAACATCTGTATCAGTCATCCCTACTGTTGTTACCGCTGTTGTTGTCACTCCTATTCCAGTGACCTCTGCTGTTGTCAGTTCTGCCAATATCCTACCATCCACCACCATACCTTCCATTTCTATCCCCATCCCTTCCAACAGCTCATCCATTCCCTCTACCATCACCACAATTACTCCTGTGTCAGCTCCTCCTACCACTGACCCAATATTACTCTTGCCTTCACCACTCATACAAACCACCTACCAGAGAAAAACCAAGCAAGCCACATCTACAACCCCTCCAGCTAGCTCATCCATTCCAAGCCTAGAACCTTTAAACCCTGAACCAATAGCTCCACTCCCATCTACATCATCTGACCCAGTTACTTCCTCTCCACTATCCACAACTTTTAATATTGACCCCATTACCTCAATGTCACCTATCCATACCTAGGAGCTGGAACCCTTCATCACTAAGGGGTATTCATCCTTAATAGATTCTAGTATGGAGGATATTTGGCATGAGTACTCTCCTTTACCTGATTCCTCACATCCTATCCCTTTCCACCATGCTTCCACCTCACCTTTCCAGCCTATTCCAGCCATTCCACCTGTAACCCAAACTCAAATCTTACCAGATACCTCTGCCTAGATCCTTTCCCTTCTCACATCCATCCTAGCCCAGCTTCAAATCAATACAGAAAACCAATCTGTTATGGCCACCTGCCTACATACCATTCAATCCACCTTAATCCCATCTACCTCAACCATTCAACCTCTTACAACTCCCTCTCTTACACCCATTTCTATACCCACTCTACCTCCATCTCCTCAGCTGTCCCCTATAGTAGTGGTTACCACTGCTGAGGTGGAAGAACCAAAACCTGCACCTTGTACCAAGGACTCTTCTACCCAAACTGACCCCTTGGAAGATGACCTACCCTCTCTACCTTTTACCTATCCTTCCACCTCACCTGAGTCAGTTACTGTGGAAGAGGAGTTGCCACTTACCTTCATTTTACCTTCACCACCACCACCTGAGCTACTCATCACCCCTTCCTCCATGGATGACCCTCACCATTGGGCCATTGTCCCATATGGAACCAACACCTTTTCCCCTATGCCATCCCTCACCAAATCCATAGAGAACAACCCTTATGTTGGGGAAGATGTCAAGTTTCTTTTGGATGCTGTCATGGCTTTGCAACAACAAGCCCATGAAGTAGAGATTGACCCTATATTGGACGCCCGCAGGCAAGAGGAATGGAAGCTTTGGTAGATGGTCTTAAACTCCCTCAACTTGTACAAGGTCTACAAAGACAAATCCATCTTCCTGTCCAGACTTGTTGATACCCTATCCCTCTACCCAGCTCTGAAATCTACTGAGTTAGCTGATATTTTCATCAAGGAGCCTAACACAAAGCCAACGAAGAAGAAGAAGTCAGCTGCAATCAAATCCACACCTGATGTTGCCAGTGCAGAGCCAGTGAAGAACAAGAACCCTTATGAAGAAAAATATGCCTGGACCCCTCCTTTTGTTTTAAGTTCAGATACTGAGTCTGATTAGGTGTAGAGTAGTTGGTGTGTTTAGATTCTATATTACTGTTGTTCTAGGTAGTTTGGTTGTATATAATTTTATGTTTGCATTTTGTCATCTCTGTAACTAGTTTGTATACAGTTCATTTTAATAAAATGTTCCTTTTATGTGTCATTTTCTATATCTCTATTGTTCATTTTTATCTTACTTTGTATTATTTTATTTTGCTTGTACCCTACTGTTTTAGTTGTTAGATTTTTGACACAGTGAGGACGCTGTTCCTCATAGGTTTGGGGGTATCGCAGGGTAATTTTGAAAAATTATGAGGTAGTTAAGCCAAGTGCAATGGTTTTAGTAGGTTAAAAATAAATTCAGCATAATTTCAACTGAGTGATTTTGAAAAAGGAAGATTTAAAATACATGATAGACTATTTAATGCTAGGATCTTTTAAAAATTTAGCACTTCCATGAAGGAGATCATCAAAAAAATTGTCATAATCAGGATATAGTGAACCATTAAGGAGAGAAAAAGTAAGAGCATGCCTTGTGAATCCAAAGGAAGACCATACCCAGTGAGGCTTGGGCTTGTAAAATTCTATTTGAAGAGCGTTTGGCATTTTTTTTTTTTTGCTCTAAGGACTATTTGAATTTAGTTCTTCTCACTAGAAGTTAGGCACTCTAAATTGAAGCAAAGTGACATCACTCATGACATTGAAGATATGATGTAAGGCCATCCCTTGGACAGTTTGAGCTAAAAATTCCTACCCTTTGCATTGCCTTTGTATACACCATTTGAGCCTGAAAATTCCATTCTTTGACAAAAATCAAAACATTTTTTTCACCTGAATCTCTTAACCTATTTCAGTTCACCCTTGATCTGAGAATTCAGGAAGTGGAGGAAGAAGTGAGGTTAGAGGAGCAAGGTTTGATATTTGGTGGAAGGAAAAGAGAAAATCTAAGAAAAAAAGGGTATCAGTTGTGTAGTTGTGGCATTCCAGCCCATAAAAAAAATTGAGAAAAATACAAAAGAAAAGCATATAAAAAGAGAAAAATAAAATAAAAATAAAACAAAAAGAGAAAGAGAAGTCCCTTAATTGGAAAATTGAAGAGAAGATGAGAAACTGATCACTTCAAATCTGAAAATATCAAAGAAGATGAATTGTGCTGAAATGAAGAAGGTGTGTATACCACCTCCTTACCATGCTGATTTCTCAAATTTTGAATCCTTTATTCCCTTTTATTCTTTATAAACCTCACCCATAAGCCACATTACAACCCAATAAAAAGTCCTTACTGATTTAAAGTTGATTGAGCTGTCATGTGGAGATGAGGAGCTGTGTGATCTATGGTGAAAAGAGTTAGAAGATTTCAGGAATTAGAGCAACTGCCTATGCTCATGCTTGCAGTCATATTTGAGGGTTGTAACTGCTCTTGAGCTTGAGTGAAAGTGATCACCTTTGAAATCATTTGTGAGAGTTTGCCTGTGAGAACATTAGGTCTAAGATTGGGCTTATTTAGGCATTGTTTGAACCTGATTCTCTAATTAATGGTGAAGTACATATTGTTTTGCACATATCATTCTCTTGATGATATCAGATTGATTATGATGAGTTTGAAAAAAGTTTTAGGTATTAAATTTGTTTACATTTACTAGTTTGAAACTTCTGAATTCAAAAGGGCAAGGTATGGAATAAAGCTGAATTTGTTGGAATCTAACTTGTAACTATTAGCACTTGATTTAATTATGTTCATATTGAAGTTTGTGGGTAACTTCACTGAAAACCCTTAGGAGACTTCACTCCTCCACTCGGGACCACCTAGGGGTTTAAAAGGCTTGATGCATATGCTAAATACATCTGTGCTCCCTACAAAAGTGGCAGTTTCTGTTTCAATATTTGTTTTTAATTTTTTCTTTGCTCAGGGACTAGCAAAGCTTAGGTTTGGGGGTGTGTTAATCAGTGAAAAATACCATTTTTCACCTCCTAACCTGACCTTTGATAGAATTTTGAGTTGACTAATAATATATCTTAAGTGTGTTTTATAGTTAGCAATAAATTACAGTCATAATGCAGAAATTCATCTAAAAATGCCATGAAAAGACCTGTTGCTTCAACTTGTGCCCATGCAACCAAAAAGACCAGCCATCAAGCAGATTCAAGGAGCCTCAAAATTCTATGACAATGGCATCTGTTGAACTGTGTACACATGGGAGCAAACTAGCAGCTTCATCTGATGAAGAATGAACCCCTCAAAGGCTACTGAGTGCTGGACAGATGAAAGCCAGCACCTCAAGCTGTGTACAAGCTGTGGAAGCAAAGAAAAGAACCCGTCGAGAGGTTATTTCAACCTATCGAGAGGTCTGGGTGCTAAATGGAAGCTGTCGAGAGGTTCTATTTATGAGAAATAAAGATGTCGTGAGGTTTGCAACACCTATTGAATGGTTTGAACTGCTGAAGAGGATACTATCGACTAGTACAAATGGACCTATCAAAAGGTCACCTAAAGCAACCATCCTCACGAAGTGTAGAAAGCTGAAATTATACATGTCGAGAGATTCCCTGAACCTATCAAACAGATAGAGCCAACCAAGCGAGAAGTTACCTGAAGCTGCACTGAATCTCACGAGGTTGCATCATCCTGTCGAGAGGATGGCTGAAGCTAGCGCAGCAGTTAAGCAGTGAATTCATCCTGTTGAGCAGTTCACCAGAACCTGTCGAAGGCTATATTCAACCTGTCGAATGGAGAATAAATCATACTCAGAACCTGTCGAGAGGTTCTCTGAACCTCTCGAAGCACGATTTTGGAACTTCTCAATTCCAGCTGAGAAGCATATCAAGTCAGTAACTTGCTGCACTAATCTCAAGGTTGTTTAGCTAGTTTGAGGGTATTTTTGGAATGCAAATGGGCACAAATGTGAACTCTCTAATCACCTCACATGTACTTGTCCAGTTTGAACCAATTGGTGGGGGATTCTAGAAGGAAAATCAGTCACATCAGCAGCCCAAAATAATAGAATTATTCCCTTGAGCTATGATTGGCTGAAACAGATATGAGAATAGAGAAGGAAGAGTATAAATAGAAGAGAAACCTATAAGAAGAGCATCCAAAAATCAAGAGAGGCCAGAGATCAAATTCGAATCATTTTTTCTCTAAAATTCCATCCTTCTTCCCTCTTTTCCCATTCTCTCTTTAGCCCAACCATGGTTGGCTAAATACTTGTAGCAGTTAGGGTGAGGTAGATCTATAAAATTGAGAGGTTTGAGAGCTTTGTATGAGGATTAGATGATGTATAGACTGCAGATCTGATAACAATCTATTGTAAGTTATTTTGAATCAATAAATTGTTGATTGTAAAGTTCATTTTAATCTATAGATCCTTTGGTTCCATTAGATTCTCAATCAGATTTATGTATTTGGAAATGTCCATTCATTTAACCTTTAGATCTTTTGATTGCCATCTGATTTTTCTAGGTTTAATATTCCTGAGCTTGTAGCCTTGCATCCATAACATCTGCAGTGATTTTACTGTTCTAATTAAAGCCTTTGGATTGAAGGAAATCTCTAGGATGATCTGTGACCATTGAAGTGGACAGATCATAGCCTTAAGATCAATACTATCCTCTGGTTTAGATTGGATTTTTTCTACCTTGCATCTGTGCTTGTAGCCAGATGAAAGATAGCTGCAAATCGATCCCCTGCATTGCTGTTTAACCAATAAATTTTTAGTGAAGACCAAATCCCAAACTGCTATTCTCCACATTTGATTTTAATTCCCCAAAACCTTTTCTCTATTTCTTCAAATCCGTTTTTTACTCATCTCTAGATCATTAGCATTTAGATTTAATTTTTTATAGTTTAGTAAAGTGGCAATCCCTAATACCTCTCCTCTCTCCTTTCTTGCTTTGTCTTAAATTAGGATAGGTTAGAGTGTCAGATCTATTCTAGATCTGGAGGTTTATTAAATTATGAAACACATTTTCCTGTGGACATACCCCTACTTACCTTTTAAAACTTGCTGCAATAGCCTTGGTTCTTGCACGCCTGGTTTCCTTACCTTGGTGTCTTTTTCTGTGATTTTTCTTTTATTGTGTTGTTTTTATCATCTTAATATTTACAAGGTAGGCAATATAACACTTGGCGTGGTTGGTACTGGACCAGTTGTTATTGTTGTCGGTGTTGTTACAGATATTATTGTTGTTGCAGATATTATTGTTGTTGCGGATATTGCTGCCGAATAGGTTGAGCGTTCCTCGTCACACCGCAATATTTCAATATATGTCCCACTTTTTTGCAACCATTGCAAGTCTTATTCGATTTTGGATATATTCGAGACACATGTCCAGATTCTCCATAATTGAAACAAGTTCCATTCATCATTCTAGAAGGCGTGGTACCATGCTGCCTTCCACATATTGTGCATGAGGGACTAGGAAGAGCAACGGCCTGCAAACCTTCGAATCGGGGTCGTTTAAAGTTATTGTTTGGTAGAATTGATGCCTTACTATTATTGGCTGATGATTCCCTCTTCTTCATGTGGAATTCGCAGAGTTCCTAGCAATCTTCTTCTGCCCTCAGGGCTCATCGAACTGATAAGGCGTAATCTTCTGAAAAGAATATATAAATTCGTGCATGAATATTGGGCCTAAGACCCCTGTCAAACGATTCTTCTTGCTCAACTCTGATAGAGGGTGTCGATAAAATCATTCTAAATCAACGAACTTAGCTTCATAATCATGACGATCAGGATACCTCAATTTCAGTAACCACGAAATCCGTGCCATCGGCCTGCAAAACATTGATATATATACAATCCAAAACTTTAATTGAGGCATACGTAGCTACTCTAAATAAAATCTCAAAATAATCAAGGTATCGCAAGGCAGTCCTTGTCCCATGCCAATTCATGGACATAAGAACTTACCCAAATGTTTAATGATAACAGTTCATCCTAGACGTTTTGTCAAGAAACGGTATTTAAAACATTCGAAATAAAGAGGCTTGATATACCAAGCCATACATAATACTCTCAACTCACTCTCAAAGTATGCAACGGGTTTCCTAGAAGAATTCCTCAGGAGGAGGTTCTGACTCTTCTGTGGGCACGAAAATCGAAACCCTTGGATCAGCTTCTCCAGAAGTCTTTGCTGCCGCTAGTCCTGAACCTGCGACGTATAGTCTAAGGGGGTGAGCTACATCCTAGCTCCGTAGGGAAAGCAAAAGAACATACAGATCATCCTTCACACATATGTCAGCAATTTAACAGGCATAGAATTATCAAGAAATCACTTATGGACAATAATTAGAGTAACAGGAAATAACCCAATGATTTTAACTATTTCTTAGCATAGTTTTGTTTAATCTCCTTATTAGTTTGGTTGTGAATTTGGCCTAATCACTTAAATCTTAACTTAAGTAGTCCCCGAGCAATATAGCATCGAGCCCCGATGGAATACCCACCATCGTCGTCTAACTAGACAGTTATTATACGTATCCCCTGAGGATACTGCCCAAGCCCCTTTCTCATAGGTGGCGGGTCTATTTTTAGATCTACATCCCTGGGATGTACTATGAATGTACGGATTGGCGCTTGCGTGCGGTCACGGATATCCTGTAGAGTCGGTCTATTTAACCTTAAATAATAAAAATATCAATGTGCTCTACATATAGTTATTCACCGTGATTGTGTTAATTATATTACATCAGGCCTTATCACATTACTTCTATTTCTCTGTTAGTTTTCATCTGCATCCCTGGGATGTCCCATATATTTCTGTCGCACCCTTCTTTGTTTGAACTATATGATTTTTCGTCCCCTGGGGACCGCAAGACTTTCACGTTGTAACACACTCACACACCCGTATCATGAGGTTTCAGGCAATATGTTATTATTTAAATAGATTATACTACGCATATGAGTTCACGGAATAATGCACATGTTTCAAGAATATTCCCTACCTCGACGAATCTCAAGGCACGCCTGCTCGTAGAGGGTTATAATGCATCAAACCTACATTTCAAAAATAGGTTTAGAACGATCACTAGAATCATTGGGTGTATGACCCCCCAAGTTTCTTATATTCGAAAAACCAAGATCTGAGTAATCACCAGACCTCGCCCGAGCGGCCACTTGACCTCGCTCGAGCGGTCACTTGACCTCGCTCGAGCGGTTAAATCGAGGTCGCTCGAGCGGTTAAATCGAGCCATCGAAGTATTACTGTGGACCCTCGCTCGAGCGAGCTTCCCTTTAGTTTTGGGGACCGCTCGAGCGAGCCCAGAGTTATACTTTTCTCTGTTCATCCTCGCTCGAGCGAGCCTTTTTGACCGCTCGAGCGAGGAACGATGATTTTGCTCCTCGATCAGATCGAGAACATGCTTCCTCCCATTATTTAACCTTAATCTCATACAAAGAAACATTTAGCCAACATCCTTCCTACTATTTAAAACATTCTTAGGCATCTATCATGTCTTTAACGTACCTCTGACGATGCGTCACGCACAGGTTCGATTTATGATTCGAAACTCCACTAGGCTAACTGGCCTCCCTGGTTCTTCCTCCAGTCTTTTCCTCTAATCTCCTTTGCCGACTTAAGTCCCAACAAACCCTAGTTCTCTACTAGGCTCTTCTCTTCTTTCTCTCTATATTCTCCTTCTCTCTATTTAGGTTATAATAGAGTTACGTAAAGGTTCCTCTCTCTCTCTCTCACTTTTATATCTATAAGTTAGGGATATACTAGTGTGTTTCCCAGTACACACTCAGTGTCTTTGGCATCGTAAAATTAATAATTTTTATTTAAAAGAATGTAATGTCTACCAAAAAAGATCCAGAAAAACCTGTTTAGAATTTTGACAAGGATTAAATTTCACTACAGCCTTCCTATTTAGGAAAAAAAATTGACCCTATATGTGATTAGTGATTGGGTTGTTAGAGATAAATGTTGGGGGCGAGCAAACGACAACTACCAACCCGGGGTTACCCGCCATCAAAATGTGTTAATTGGGGCACGCCTACCTCTTTATTGGGGCGGGGGGCGGGCATCGTTTCATAAAAGAACCCATTAGGGGTGGTACAATACACCCATTAAATTTTTGAGTTCACCAATACTGAAATACATTGATTACATTGAATCACATGTTGGAGATTGTTTATCATCCCATTTCATTGGTGGGGTGGGGTGGGGTGGGGTGGGGGGAACAGTACACCCATTAAATGTTTGAGTTCACTAATACTGAAATACATTGACTACATTGAATCACATGGATGGAGATTGTTTATCATCCCAATCTTTCGCATGATGGATCTTGAGATCATGGGCATACTATCAGACGGTCGATTTTTTTTTTCATGCAGTATATACTCAAAAATGTGACCTTAAATTTGAGCATGCACAAGATGTTAAGGTCACTTTTCTGCGATGTGTGCCACGTGAAATAATTTCAGTATCAATGGGGGGTGGGGGGGGGGGTGATAAGGGCCGACCCGAAAATCAAGTGAACCGAATCAGCCCAAATTGACCCAAAAATCAATTCGGTATCTATTCTGGTTTAGTTCGGTTAGGTTTTTATGTGTTTAAATAGTTGATTGATGTAGATCAAAGGACAAAGATCACTTTTCTTTCCAATCTTTGACACAATAAATATTGAGATTATGGGCCTACCATAAGACTGTTAGATTTCGAAAATTGATTCGATAACACATTTGATGTGCGCCCATGATCATGTTCATTTTTTGGGATATGTGCCACATGGAATCAAACTTTGACCATCTGATGGCAGGCTTATGATCTCAAGATCTAATCTGTTGATAATCAACACAAAAAATGATCCCCATCATCTCATTCAAAGCAATCAATTATGAAACTGAGTTGAGAATGAAGAATCTTGAGTTGTAAATATACACTCTTGAAAGTTTTTCCAAAGTTAAGGGGAGGGAGCTCCCCTCCTTCCTTGAATGTGGCTCTGCCCCTGTCTAAAATCACATGACACAAATCACGCTTAAACGTGATTTCAGAGTCACTTTTTGAGATGTGTGCCACGTGGAATAAAAAACTAACCGTCTAATGGTAATTTTGGGATGTAAATAAATGTATGTTATTAATATATTGATTTGAAATTGGCAATAAAAATATTGTGAAAATTAAAGGGTACCATTATTTACACAACGTCAAACTGCCACCTCACCCCATCTCTTTCATTCAGCTTGGATTGATCGCTTGATGATCTTTTTTCGTCCCAATATATATTCTTTCATGCATTTGATCTTAAGATCATCGGCATACCTCCCAATCGTTAACTTTTTATTGCAGTGGCACACAACCCAAAAGTAACTCCAAAATCACATTACGATTTTAGAATCTCTTTTGGAGCTGTTTGCCATGTTGAATAAAAAACTGATCGTATGATGGTAATGTTGGGATTTAATTAAAAGTAAACCTTTTTTTTTATGGATTTGAAAACGGCACTAAAAAAATATGCCAAAAATAATCTCGACCGTAACTTTTTTATGGATTTGAAAACGGCACATCAAACAAATAGAAGCCTTATTCAATACAACCTTAGCAAGGTGATCCTCACACTGAGTTCGTTTCCCTCCATGGCTCCATGTGTATAGGACTTGCACATAAAATTTTTCTCTATGGCCCTGTTTGATAGCAATGTAACTTCGATAAGGAAATGAAATTAATTTCTTAGTTGATTTCTTGAAAAATGATTTCCTCTAGAAAAGGATTTTCCACTGTTTGATTAATGTGTTTGAGAAATGACTTTCATTGGAAATTGATTTATCTTGTTTGATTAGTATCTTTGAAAATGAATTTGAAAATGAGTTTTTAAGTTTTGATCATTTATTATTAAAATCATAATTAAAGTCAAATATTAACCAATAATTTTTTTAATGATATTCTATTACGTTACAAATTACTACCATAGTAATCACTATTTATTACTAAGTTACATAAGTCAGAGTTTGAAAAGTCAAACTCAAATAAAAAGTTAAACTTTGATCAAACTTAAAATTTTGATCAATAAAAATATGTAAAGCTAAATAACAAAGTTGTAAATGCTAGTATCTATTGTGAGTTCACATGTTGAAATTAAATTAAATTTTTATAAAAGTCAAACTTTGACCAAGAGAAAATTTTGCAATGTACCAACAAGTTACAAAAGTCCAATTGTTAATTAATATAACAGTATTCATATACATAGTTAGGTTACACTAGTAAAAATTTCATCATATATCCACTTTTAATAAAAGTCAAACTTTGACCAAACGTAAAACTTTAATTAATAAAAAATTTTAAGACTAAAGTTCTAATATCCTCAAATTTAGTAAACCGTGAAAGTCAAATAGTGGTGTGTATGGTTCACAAGGGAACCCACGTAATTCAGTACACGCTTTGGTGTGTATGTGACTCATATCAAAGGAATTAAATGGATAAGTGTAATACACACTTGGTGTATATGTGTTTCATACTAAGTGAGTTAAGTAGAAATGTGTAACACACAAGTAATGTGTTGGTGCTTCGCAAGGAAGCAAAGTCAATTTCTTGTGAAAGGAGTGATACCCATGTGTGAGACCCAATTCTTGGGTTTGCTAACTTAGAGTTTTGAGAGAAAGGAGAAAAGGGCGTTTGAAGATAAAAGAAAGGGATTTTTTGATTTCTTGTGTTATGATCCTCTGAAACCCATTTGCTTGCAACAAGGAAGATGATCCGATCTTGGAGTGAATTGTTGAGTTAAAGGTGAGAAATTAATACTTAAAGTATGTGAATTTTGTTAATAAATATTTTAATATGATGTGTAAGAAGTGTGGAAGAAATATGAAGAAGATCGAGTTGAGAAAAAACTCATATTTGAAAGAACCTACGGTTCTCATGGCCTTTGAAGCTTGAGCTTATTCTTGAGAGGCTTTGAGACTCGCTTACACGAGGGCTTAAGTGTATAGTAAGATCGCTCGCTGGCGTGAGGCCTCGCGTGACTAGCAGCAGCAAATCAAAATCCAATCTATCGCGCGAGGAACAGAGTCAAATTTATTTTGACTCCTTTTGATATGAATTCTTTTGAAATGTGTATCTTAGGTTCTTCTTAAGCACTCTTAAGGAGTTTTTTATCACTTTCATTGTATGATTAACGCGTTGAACTTTCATGTGAGTTCTCGAAAGAGCTATGTGTGGAATGTGATACACGTGACTTGAGCTAGGAAAAATTTACGATCATTTAACTTGAATACGCTTTGTGTAAGTTAAGTAATGTGATGTGATAAGCTATATTAAGAATTGTGAAACAAGCATGTGATATTTTACATTTTCAAACAAGTTTTGAATACGATGATGTAATGTGATGTGTGTGAAACAAGCATATGAAACTCTTTAATTCAAACAAGTTTTGAATAGAATACATGTAATATGAAAGAAGCAATAATGTGATGTGTGAACAGTAAAATGTGAGAATTCAGAAATTTTATAAGAATATTAGTTTTCCAAAAATAGTATAAAGTATCACTTTACACGGTGTAAAACTATAAGCTAGAAAATGCACATTCATTTAAGGTTTAATAAAATGAATCTATTGTGCTCCAGTATGGCGGGATATCCGTTCAATTACTTACCGGCCAACGGTAATTTTATGTGGCACAAGCATCCCTCCTAATGCAGGGGCATGAGCATATGTTTAAATGATTCATTAAACGACAATGGTTTGGATTCTCATTGGTATTATATGCATCTTCTAATGCTATATTTGCTTTAAAATGTATTTAAGTTAATGCTTTAAGTTATGACAAATGTTTTAAACCAAAGCATGTGATCCAGTTGTGCATGTGTGTGATTAGAATTTGCATATGAAATTAAATTGAGTTAAATGTAAAATGTGCCTATGAAAATCAGTTATGTGACTTCATGCTTGTGATATGAGATTTAAATGTGACTAACGTTTTCCCCTATTGAGCTTGGATGTAAGCTCACCCTTTCAACTATACGTCACAGGTGAGGATTTAGAGAAGGATCTGGACCTGGAAAGTGATCCGGAATACGAACCTGAGGAGGAAGTTGAGCCTCTGCCTGAGGACTTCTTTCCTAAGTAGATTGTGTTTTGTGTGAGCTGTCAGAAGAGTATTTTTGTTGGTTTGGTACGTCCAGCCACTTTTGAGTTTATGTTGGTTATGTAAGATAATTATTTTGGATATTATTTTGTGAACCATTAGTTGGTGATAGATGTCTATCACTGATGGTTCATTTCAGTTCTTTCATTCATGCATTTGGCATGAGGTTTAGAACCATTATTTTTTAGAAAGTTTACATTTAGAAATGCATTTTGTGAATCTATCTTCTTTGTTGAGATAGCTTTGTGGATAAGTTTTGTGGATGTGCCAAGTGTACGAGTAAGTGTGGGATTGCCCTAACGGGTGATCTGATGGCACGAGTTTCAGGGTGCCAAATTCGGACTGTCACAGTTGGTATAAGAGCGAGCTTAGGCCTAAGATTTCGTAAGGATCAATCATTTCATATGTGACATAGTTGATATCATAGCTTCAGTTTTAGCGATTCTGATAGAGTTAGAAGTGAGTTGCAGTGTGTGTTGTGTGTATGTTTAGAACTCTCTGTTAATGAAACTTTGTTTCATGTTAAAAGAACAGGATTCGTCCTAGAGGTAGAGGAAGACCAAGAGGTGGTCGTGCCCGAACCGCAAGGAGTGGTGAGGGAGAGGACAATAGCATGGATGATGTGTTGAAAAATGAGAATGTAGCTTCGGGTTCGAATAGGATTCCGGTTAGAGAGAATGATCTTCCTGAGCAAGGAGATCAAAGCAGAGAAAGAATGGGTATAGAAAGGATGGCACATGCCATGGAGTCTGTGGCTAATTCCATGGCACAGCAGATGGAATTAATTGCTGCTAGCAATGCCAATAACCACCAGCAGACGCCACCTCAGCCACCATATAAGCCCCCAGTACAACCATTGTCATTTATGGAATTTAGAAGAATGCGTCCTCCCAGTTTCTCAAGACAAGCTGAACCAGTGGAGGTAGAGAACTGAATAAAAGAAATGGATAAGTTTTTCAATGTGCTTCCATGCACTGAAGATGAGAGAGTAAGGTGGCCGACATTTAAATTAGAAGAGGAAGTAGGCCTATGGTGGACTTCAATTTCAAGAACTAGGGAACAAGTTACACCAGGTATGCTGTGGACGTGGGAAGAGTTCCTAGAGGAATTCAATAAGGAATATTTCCCTAACTAAGTGAGGGATCGGATGGAGGTGTAATTTATAAATCTTGAACAAGGAAAAATGACCGTGCGAGAGTACGGGGTAGAGTTCACGAGGTTGTCAAGGTTCGCATTGGAACATGTGGCCTCAGATAGGGTGAAAGCAAAGAAATTTCAAAGGGGATTGAGGCAGAGCATCCGAGATCGAGTTTCAATGTTTCAATTGGAGACCTACGGGGAAGTAATTACTAAGGCCTTAGTGGCAGAGGAGGATATATATGAAATGTACAAAAGAAAGGATGAACAGAACAAAGGAAAAGCAAGTCAAGGAAAGTTTAGAAATTTGGATTCGGCGAAAAAAAGCTGAGACATACAACACCAGTGTAGAGGCAATCTACACAAGAAAATTTTACTCAAGGAAATTATACTAGGCCATTTGTGCCTTCACCTGTTCAGTCGTTTCATCCATTTAGCCCTACACATACCACAAGGGGATCAGTTGCTCAAGGTATTTCGAGAGCAGCATTGTCCACACCGCAGGAAAAATCTGTACGTTGTGGTATACCACATAAAACCATAGACTGTAGAAGGGGCACAGGGGCATGCTTTAAATGTGGGAGAATATGACACATGATAAGGGATTGCCCGATGTTAAAGAGTGAGGGAAAGGTAGCTACTGCAGGACCGCAAAGGCCTACGCGACAATCACGACCTACAGTACAAGGCCAAGCGTATGCAGTCACGGCTAAGGATGGCAATACAAGCAATGACATAATACAAGGTATAAAACATTTAATTAAAGTCATTGAAATTCTTACATAAATTTTAGATGAAGAAGGTGCATACATAGAAAAGTAGAATTTTTTTTTTATATGTTGACTTCTATGTTTATCGTATTGTGTATTTAAATACGTAGTGTGTATATAACGTAGGTACGTTACAAATGTATAGAAAGGGCGACTACCTTTGCTATAAAGCACCAGCTCTGATAGACCCAGGGTCTACACATTCATTTGTGATACTTGAATTCGCGATAAAGGTGAAAGTAATTCCTAAGCCCTTAGACTTCATTTTGGATGTGTCGGTCCCAACAGGGAATTCAGTTAAGAACGATACAATGTGTTGATTGGCGATGGTAAACATCAGGGGAGGTGGAGATCATGAGTTGATGGCCGACTTGATACTGTTGAATATGTAAGGATTCGATGTAATCCTTGGTATGGATTGGTTATCTACCCATAATGCAAGTGTCAATTGTCGGAGGAAGATAGTTACATTTCGCCCAAATAAGGGTAGATCATTCAACTTTCTCGGCATGCAATCAACTTTGTACCGTTCATTTCTGCGATCCGTGCACAGAAGATGATAAGAAATGGGTGTAGCAGATATCTAACCTTTTTGCAAGAAACTAAGGAAGGGAAGAATATGATAGCGGAAATTCTGATAACTTGTGACTGAGGATGTTTTTCCTAAAGAGTTGTCGGGATTGCCACCTGAGAAAGAGGTTGAGTTTGCCATAGACTTAGCCCCAGGTACTGAGCCAGTGTCTAAAGCACTATATAGAATGGCTCCAGCTGAGTTGAAAGAGTTGAAAGATCAGCTACAAGAGCTGTTAGACAAAGGTTTTATGAGACTAAGTGTGTCTTGTTGGGGAGCACCAGTCTTATTTGTTAAGAAGAAGGACAGGACGATGAGATTGTGCATCGATTATCGTCAGTTGAATAAATTAACTATCAAGAACTGATATCCTTTGCCAAGAATCAACAATCTATTTGATCAGCTGCAAGGGGCGAGGTTCTTTTCCAACATAGATTTGAGATCGGGTTACCATCAGCTGAGGGTGAAAGCCGAGGATGTTCAGTAGAAGACATTCAGAACCCAGTATGGGCATTATGAATTTTTGGTGATGCCTTTCAGTTTAACCAATGCTCCAGCTTCACTTACGGATCTCATGAATAGAGTATTCAAGTCTCATTTGGATACGTGTGTTGTGGTTTTCATGGACAAAATTCTTATATACTCAAAGTCTCGAGTGGAACATGAACACTATCTGAGGATTGCTCTGCAGACGTTGCGTGAACACCAACTATTTGCTAAACTCAGTAAATGTGAGTTTTTTCTTAAGGAAGTAAGCTTTTTGAGACATGTGGTCTCATAAGCAAGTTTTACTGTGGATCTTGCAGAGATCGAGGCAGTAGTGAATTGGGAACAATTGTAGACTATGACTGAGATTCGCAGTTTCCTTGGTCTAGCTGGATACTACAGGAGGTTTGTGGAAGGGTTTTCGAAGATTTCAGAGCCACTTACAAAGCTTACAAGGAAAGATATCAAATTTGAGTGGATCGAGGATTGTGAGAAGAGTTTCCAAGAACTCAAGAAGAGGTTGACATCGACACCAGTGTTAGCCATTCCATCAAGGAGTGGAGGTTTTACAGTGTATAGCGATGCATTGCACAACGACTTAGGTTGTGTGCTTAATCAAAACAAGAAGGTTATTGCCTACAGATCAAGACAACTTAAGGATCATGAAAAGAACTATCCGACGCATGACCTTGAGTTAGCAGCTATGATATTTGCACTGAAGATATGGAGACACTATCTATATGGAGAAACCTTTGAGATCTTCACAGACCACAAGAATCTCAAGTATTTGTTCACATAGAAAGACTTGAATATGAGACAGAGAAGGTAGATGGAATTTCTTAAAGACTATGACTGCTCCATATACTATCATTAGATGGAATTTCTTAAAGACTATGGTTGCTCCATACAATATCATCCAAGCAAGGTAAATGTGATTGCAGATGCTTTGACTAGGAAGACTTTGGCTCAGTTATCGAGTCTTATTTTGAGACTCCACAGATAGAAGTTGTTAGAAGACATATCTTTGTACGATACAAGGATAGGGGTGAAAGCTTCGAGAGCCTTCTTAGCAATTGTTACGATCAAACCAATGATTTCTGATGCTGACATGCGTCATACCATTTTAGAAGAGACCCATAAGTCAAAATATGCAATTCACCCGGGTGATACAAAGATGTATCAAGATTTAAAGAAAAGCTTTTGGTGGAGAGGTTTGAAGAAGGACGTAGTTGAGTACGTCTCAAAAAGCTTGGTTTGTCAGCGGGTGAAGGTGGAATACAGGCATCCATCAAGGTTATTACAACCGCTGCCGATACCCGAGTGGAAGTGGGAATCTATTTCAATGGACAGACGATGAAGAAGCATAATGTTATATGGTGATCATTGATAGGTTAACGAAATCGGCTCATTTCTTATCTTATCACACGGTGTATACTGCAAGTAGACTGGCAGATATGTATATGAGCGAGATCGTTCGGTTACATGGTATTCCAGTAAGCATTATTTCTAATCGAGATCCGTTGAATACTTCATAATTTTGGCAGAAATTTCAAGAATGGTTGTGCACTAGACTAGATTTCAGTTCAACGTTTCATCCACAGACAGATGGTCAGACTGAACACATAAATCAGATCATAGAGGATATGCTACGGGCTTGTATGCTGAATTTTCAGGGCTCATGGGATCAACATCTACCCTTGATCGAGTTCGCATATAATAATAGCTATCAGACAAGTATAGGTATGGCACCGTATGAAGCTTTATATGATAGACTGTAAATCTTCGATAAATTCGGAAGAGACGGGAGAAAATTTTGTTTTGGGGCCGAAAATTCTCAAAAGTACCACTGACGCAGTACGGGTGATAAGAGAGAGATTGAGTCACACAAAGTAGACAGAAAAGCTATGCTAACCTAAAGAGGACAAGCGTGGAGTTTCAGGTAAAAGCTAATATTTTATTGTGATAAATTGCATAATTATATATATCTAAATAGCTGTAAATTATCAACATTGATAAGGAATATATTTCTCAGACGGGAGGCAATGTCTTCATCAACATTTTGTCGACTAAGGGCGTTATGTATTTTGGAAAGGGTGACAAGCTGAGCCCACGGTACTTTGAACCTTTTGAGGTTTTGGGACGTGTTGGAGAGGTTGCTTACCGAGTTGCACTCCCACCGTAACTCTCAAGCATACATGACGTATTTCATGTCTCAATGCTTAGAATATATGTGAAGGATCCAACTCACATATTGGATTTCCAACCGATCGGAATACAAGAAGACCTTACGGGTAATGAAGAATCGGTGAAGATTCTGGATCGAAAGGAATAAGTACTACGCACAAAGAGGATTCTGCTAGTGCTGGTACAGTGGCAGAACCATTTACCTGAAGAAGCCACATGGGAACGTGAATCTGATGTGTGTGATGTGTACCCGAAATTGTTTACATGAGTTTTGCATAGTTTGTATGAATTTTGAACAAGTTTGTGGATATAATGTGGAAAAATAGATTTTTTCTTGCGCACACATGTGCATAAATGATGAAACCATTGACGATTGGCTGCGTGTTTACCGATCGATATGTTTGACCGATAGGTAATAAATTACATGTGAAAAGACATCTTAGACAAGGTAAAATTAAGATATAAAAGTAGTAGTGTAGACACCCAAATTTGGCCCAAGGCCTGATCGACCCATATATCGAGAACGGTGCACTTCCGAACTTCCGAAAGTAGCTCCCAAACCCTTACAACTTAATCTAACCTTTACATCCATTCCCAAACCCTTAGGAAGCAACCTAAACCTTTCCAAATCCTTATAAAGCTTAAAACGGACCCACATAACCTATTTCAAATCAATTAAAATAGTTGATGAAAAGAGAAGTGTCAAGGTTTGCACAGATAGTTTCCCAACTTAAGGCCTATACCATTGGAAAGTAGAGATTCTCATCTTTCCAACGAGCCAAGAATCGCCTAATTTAGAGTTGTATATCAAACGTTATGGCAATTTTAAAAATACAGATTTATGCTGAAAATTGTAAAATCGGGCCATAACCTCTCAAAACTCAAAAAACACATTTTTTTAAAATGGTTGATTTGACAATTGAGGGTTTGAATTTTGGACCATCCCAAAGCTGGGATTTGTTTCTTTAGGACCTATATGCCCTTCCTAACCTTAGTTATCACCCTTTTGCCATTTAAGTTATCACCCCATCATCCACCATTAAAACCCAACTCTCTTTTCTTCAAGCTCTTAAAAACTCCAAAAACCTTAGATTTAGGATTACCTAATTTCTAAACCTATTAGTGACCTAACCACTCACTAATCCACCCTTTCTTTATAAATAGAGAGCCCCCCCCCCCCCCCCCCCCGCAACCTTGTTTAAGGACTTTTAAAATCTAAGAGAAGAAATTCTACATAAATCTCCTCCCATTTCTAAGTAAAAATCGATCCAAGCCTTATAACTTGAGTTCTTCCCTTGCCATTGCTTTTTCATCTCCATCATTCCCAATCTTTAGAACCTTGGCCAACTATCTCACACCATCATCTCAAACCTTGTAGTTTCCAAGCCCTAGCTAGTTTAAAAACCCATCTCTAACCCATTTGCTATCGGAAGCTCACGGGTGCCACATCCACTCGAAGATCTGACCATGGTGCTACAAGAGCCCGAGAGCTCTGGCTCTTCTCTCTATTTCTCTATCTTCTTTATTTACTTTTCCTCTATCCTAAAATTTGAGCCGTTACGCAGCCGAAATTTCAGTGATTGCTGGAGGCTCAAATAGGATCGGAGTGCCTTCAGGGAAGAGGAAGTGCCGCTCATTTTTATACTATTTTATACACTTGGCCATAGTAGAGACTGCTCACGAGAGGGTCAATCGGGTGCCTAACACATTCTCAATTGATAATCGAAACTCCTACCCAAGAGCCTTTGGCGTAGACCGGATCAGAGTCAAATCTAGCACTTCGGTACACATGATCTTGATTTTGGGCATCCCGGGACACCAAAAGCTCCGGGTGGCGGCTCTATTTTTTTGAGCGCATCATCGCGATGGATTGATGAAATCCATGATTGTACAGATGACGACTCTGTTGAGAATGTAGCTTGTAGAGCTTCCCCTTTAAGTTTTGGCCTTTCATTTTTGCATGTGTTTTTTTTTTTTTTTTTTGTGTTTTTTTGTTTTTACTAACCTTTCTTATCTTTTCTATACTTACCTCTACGATTTTGCACGTTTTTATACTTACTCCTACGATTCGATTATGTATGCGCCTTAGCCGATTGGCGGGCCTACTTGAGCACTTTTATACTTACCCCTACGATTCAGTCATATACGCGCCCTAGCCGATTAGCGGGCCTACCTGAGCATTTTTATACTTACCCCTATATTTTAGTCATTTACACGTCTTAGCCAATTGGTGGGCTTACTTGTGCATTTAAATTCTGCCATTTATACACCTTAGCCGTTTTGCGGGTTACTTGCTAATTTAGATTCATATTTCATCAGTGAACACCGGCCCATAGAGGTGGCACGGGTTTGTCACCACGCATTTTTGGACTTAAAGAAAGCTCCCTAAAATTGAACTTAAAATTGAACCAACAAGGGATGCAATTCATTTTTGCGTGGGTAGATTTTAAAGGGGTTGGGAAATGGGTAGCGATACGTCTGTCCCAGTTCCAAGTAGGGCGGCAGCCCGAATGGTGATGATCTCAAAGAGAATCACCCCATCCAGTACCTTAGAAGGCGCTTGCGTAGGAGGTATATCGGGTGAGTGACCGAACTTATTACAAAGCCTTAAAACCCTGGAGAGAGTGCTAGCGAAATCGAAAAAAGCCTTGTCTCCTCTAAGTACGGAAAGGAGGGACCCGAAAAGTAAAGAAAAAGTCCCAAGGGGCATTTCCCCGACCCCCCACTTAGTGGTTTAATACTCTCAATAAATCTCACACGTTTAACACCCAATATGCCCTCGCCGGTCAAGAAAGGTCGCCCTCTTTTCGACTCATCCGGGGGATCGGGTCATCGCGTGGATTTCCGTGCCTTTACATAGATCAAAAGATTTCCTTTGATTCTTCTAAAGTGCATCGGGATCCCGTCATGGGAGGCATTTGGGATGTGAACACCACCCGAAAAGGGAGTTCCAAGGCCCCAAAGATTTCCAAGATTGATTCTTTCTACATAAACTCAAAATTCCAAAAAGAATAAAATATACAAAAATTCAAAAAGAGGGAATATTTGGTGCCATAGCCACGACATCGCTGCGCCCACGACCGCCATCCCGCATCTACCCAAGTCATGTCCAATTTTCTCCAATCCACCCAAACCATGCCCCATTCTTACTCCATGTTCACCCAACATATACCCTATTTTTCATACACTTCCACTCCAAATCCACCCCATTTTTCCTCCATTACCACCCAAAATATACCCTTTTTTCCTTCTACATCCAATCCACCCCATTTTTCATCCAAACCAAATACCCTCAATTTTCCACCTTTTCCCAACTTTCCCCCATCCACCATGTCAAATTTCCCCATCCACTCCACTAATACCCCACTTTTCCTTCAACCCGAATAACCCCAATTTTTCCCCATCTACCCAAATCGTGCCAAATTTACCTCCCACATCTATCCAAAATCCAACCCACATCTCCACATTTACCCAAACCATGCCTAATTTTTCCTCCATCCACCATGCCTAATTATCCCTCATCCACATCCAATATACCTCATTTTCCTTCCACTTCAAATACATTCCATTTTCCTCCCACATATACCCAGGTCATGCTCAATTTTCCACCCACATCCATTCTAAATATACCCCATTTTCCTCCCATTTTGACCCCAAATATACCCATTTTTCCTTCCACCCAAGCATTGCCACCACCACCTCACACCTCAAGTGAGCCATCCACATCCGTCCTTGTATCCAATCCTATGTCAATAATATGGAGGACATAGCAAAGGAATACACCGCTTGGAAGGCTTCCCAAAGCCTTCCTAATCCATCATTAAACCCCCAACAACCCCTCCAAGACCTCAATACCTTTCAACACCCTCACCCAATTCAATCCCCACAACAACCATTCCAATCCAATCCACACCCCCTTTCTCAATCCCCATTCAACCAAACCCAAGCACCACAAAACTTCCCCCAAACAGAATCCATGTTCCTTCCTCGGATAATGGGTGTCAAGAGAACTTGGTTAGTGAATTCAAACCCTGAAGAGGCTGTTGACCCAAGTCAATTCATAACGGTGAAACATGACACTCCCTCGCCTAAGAAAGGGGGTAGATGCCGTTTCAAAACAATGCCATGCATGAGCACAAAACAAGGGGCATCTTCCTCAAGGTCGTCCGTAAGCAAAGGCAAGTCTCACATAGAGCCGCTCAATTTAGCAGATTATTTTCCCTCAACCTCAAAAGGTCAAGCTATCGAATTGCTGACCGAAGGAGATATCATCAATGATGAATGTTTCTTTGATGATCAAGAACATGAGGATGAGGGATCGAAGCAAAGGCATCCCTGAGGTGAGGCACGCCTCCACCCCCAAAAGAAAATGAAGGAGCAGGTTGAGGAACACCTTACGACCTCTTTAGAGAAATTACTCGAAAGCGAAGAGGCCTTAGAGACCAAGGAGAGATAGGTCAAGGCAATTGTTAAGAATCTGCTAACGATGTGTTTAGAGATGCCCATAATGCTGGTCAAAGAAAAATTTTCAATTAGAGATCCAACTCTTGTGGCCCAGGGGCAGAAGAAAACTATTGCTCCCAATGGCCAAATGGTTTCATGTAAAGGCCCGAATATTGTTGAAACCCTCCAAACCATTAAGAGGGGTAGCGAAGGATTAAGATCAACTTTCAATGCATCTCTTATCAGGCTCAACTTACGCATGGAACCATGCACCGAAGCATCGAGAAGCCCAATAAGGTTGATAGTTGGTAACATCATTGTCAAGCTTCATGTCGAGCCTGTGGGAATCATGGTTGTCAAGTCCATTCCACCTTCAGGCCATCCATGGGCCCACAATGTCCAAAGCACCCCATCTACATCCCAGGTCAAGAATCTTTCTGTCACTCTTAATGTCGAAGCTTCAACAAGATTGGGAAAAGATACCCGTTTGATGAAGAATCCTCTCCTCCATAAACAGGAGCAAGTGAGGACCCAAAGATTATGATGGTATAATGAGGAAATAAGAAATGATGGAAATGCATTTGTCTCTTCCACCAATCTGAACTCGAAATTTGTGTTTACTGCATGGTGGACCTCGATCATGAGTATACAAGAACTTGAAAGCAAAGAGAGCAATGCCCAATTGAAATTGACCATTGGATCATCAAAGTTGAAAATCACCGCACTCTCTTCTCTTTTGCAGTTAAAGCATTTATGCTTTCAGGAAATTATTGGTATCCCACCCATGGTTCAGGAGGGGGAATTTGCCCCCAAATATCTTAATTGTGTCATCCACAATTCTTGGGGATCATTCCTTCACTCATCCATTTGCCAACATCCAAGGTCATTTGTTCCCCATAAACCAAAATCCACCATTCTAGCTAATCCAAAATCAATCAGCTCAATAAATCTAAGGTTGTTCATTCCCCCAAAAATGAAATCGGTTGCACTCAGAAGCCCAAAATCATTCATGTCCATCTACTCAAAGCCATGCAAATCATCCTCATTCATCATCATGAACCTGGGACCATTAATGTCATTCTCATCATCTTTGGTTATTTTGAAGTCAAAACCATTTAACCTTTCCCTCAATAACTCATGGACTGAGCTCTTCATGTCGTAGCCCCCTTTTCTGAATAGGTCAGCAGGCCGTATCAGGAATCTTATGCGAGGATTCAACGCTTGCAGGGGCCACTCAGTTCTCCAAGCCTAACCTGTCCAAATAAATGGTCACGCCTTCGCGATGCTAAATCCCCCACAGGTAATTAACAAAGGTATAGTGTCATTGAGGGAATTTGCCTCACTCATCATCCAGGCGACACATCGCCCTGATCAAAATATGTCCAGGCAGTTGATGTTTTGAGGAGCCCTTGGCAAGCATGATTGTATAAATGTCTTAATCCTGCCAAGGGCCAAGCGAAAGAAAATGATTCAAATTATGTTGAAAATCTTAAAAAAAAAAAAAAGAAAAAAAAAAAGAAAGGAAAAAATTCCTTTTTCGAAATTCAAAAAAAAAAAAAAACATAATAATCTTGAGGGTTGAACTTGGTTGAAACCGCTCGCTTTTAATTCTTTTCATGAAAGTTATTTATTGGAAATGTTAGAATGGAACGGACTTGTTGGCACCATATGCGTTTGTGCTTGTCTCCATCATGGAGGATACCAAGAAACAAAACTAAATTTTAAGGGGCAATCAAAGCTGACATTGATGTGGGTATTTTGTCTGCAAAGGAAAGAGGCTACCATTGATTACCTTAGATAGTTTTGGGATGTTCTCGCCTGATCTCAAGAAGAACTATCTCATTTGGGCAATGGTCTAGTAAAGAATAAAATCACTAGTAAGGCCTCTAAATCGAAGAATTCAGAATCCCCATGAAATTGGAGTTCACTCATCATCTCAAAGCATTCAAATCAATAGATCAACATCGAGCTTCTACATCTAAAAAAAAAAAAGAAGAAAATTCATCGATTAGCTCCCGTGTCCGTGCCCGTTCGGTAATTCTCTTTCATACATTAATACACAAATTAGGCATGGGCATGCACTTCAAGTCAGAGAACCAGGAGATGACTTATCGATCATCTATTTCTCAAAACTCTGCCAATGAATCGTCAACAAAGAATACATCAGTTGGCCCACCAAGGGTATGAACTCATCAGAAGATACCCCCTCTACCAGCAAAGGAGTTTTATTGCAGTCGACTCTACCCACTAGTTTTTGAACTTAGCAATCAAGATGCAACCACTTTGTTCAATGGTACTCTCAACAGGGAACAACGTTATATCATTAGGGAGGATCCCCTACAGCACATGCCTAGTCTCATTTTACAAATGGACGAAAATCATTTTCCTGAACCAATCAACGCTAGATATGTACGATGATTCTACTCATAGTCTCCCGCGACAAGGTAAGTGTTGATTAAAATGGATACATGACTGCTTAAGAGCCCCTTAAAAGAGGCCATCATTTTAAAGCCAAGTGGCCCCAAAAATGCCCTTGAATGCTCATACCCTTTGCTACTCATTTTGAGCTAATAGCCTCACTTTTATAAACCCCTCCCAGAGAAAGTGAAAAAAAAATGTGTGTAACCAACAAAAAAAAAAGAAAGTAGAAGCTCCCAAAGCAAGAATTGAAGGAGTTATCATAAAAAAAAATATCGAAAAGGAGAAAATCCCAAAAAGAAGATGTCTGAAAAATAAAAAAGAAAAAAAATAGAAAAATCATGGGGCATATATAGCGGCAACCCAATTAAAAGGACCTTCAAACCTGAAAATACCTTCAAAATTTCCTAACCTATCCCTTTCAACCCATGGCCATAATACATCCCTGAAGAAAGCCCTCTCTAAGGTCTATGAGTAGTCATGGTATTTGTTAAGTTAGCACAAGCCTAGTTGAGAGACAACAAAAGAAACTTCGTTCATCCGGCCATGACAGAATCGGCATCCATGTCCTTTGGTCTTCAAAAAAAATAAAAATTTACAAGCTCAAAGCAAAAAGGATATGGTGAAAACCCGCAAGGGCGCCACAGGTAAAAAGAGCGAGCTTGTGCGGACCAGGTGAAAACCTGAAAAGGCGCTTGGGGTAAAAAATGCAAAAACCCATGGATGCAGTAAAAATCTGAAAGGGCGCTACGGGTAAAAAAGAGGGCGATAACGGGCGTGACGAAAACCCATCTTGGGTGCTGTGAGTAAAAAAGGTTTTAAAAAAAAAAAGAATGAAAAAAAAATGAAAAAAGGAAAGAAGAAAAAGAAAAAAAGAAAGGGCAGAGAGTTGTTGGAAAATACGGGTACTGCATTTCGGAGTCCTTAGACATTTGTTACAATCAGACAGACACTTACTGGGCTGTTTCAAGGCATGATAAAAGGTTGAATCAATTTCAAGGGTTGAACACCTAATCTTAGAAGGCTAGCGAATGCTCAAAAGAGTCTTAATTGATCAAGGCAATGATGAAAAAAAAAAAATCAGACGATTTTGAGCTACAAGCCCTTCCAATCTGAATATCATGATAATGGCCACTTTCTTTTCATATTTAAAAAAAAAAACATTAATAATAATAATAATAAAGAGGAAAAAATATATTGTTGCTCATTTTTATGTCCATGTACATATGTGTCGTATCGTACTTTTGTCTCAAAAGAAAAAAAAAGGGGAAAAGAAAAAAGAAGAATAAAATATATATATATATATAAAGCTGAGAAAAATCCCAATATATATATATATATATTGTTGAAGAAAAAAATAAAAAAATGTAGCTAAAAGTCTGCTTCTTCTTCTGTTTTATTGTCTATATAAACAAAAAGAGACTAACGTTTTCTTGAGAATGTGCAGGAACGTCAAATGACCCAAAACCTCGAATCAAGTAACCTCTTGAGTTGCCAGGGTATTTCATGTCAACGACGACTGTGGACGGATCAGATGAAGCATCTCACCACTCACCTAAGGCGTTCGGTCTATTTAAAAAAAAGATTAAAAAAAGGAAATAAAAAAAAAAAAAATTTAAGAGAAAAATAAGAGGAAAAGAAAAAATACATCTGTGTTCTCATTGTGCTTTTTGTTGCACAACTATGCATGTGCGTGCTTCAATGCGGTAAAATGATAATATTTTATCGGCAACGCAGCTGTGTTAAATTAATGCCCTAAGTCTAAGGTTTGCCTTAGATCTTTGGATCCTACTTCAGAGTAGGAGCAACGGTGTCAATCATGGTCAAACAATTAATGTTTAATCGGATTGATTCAATCGCTAAATCTTTGCGTTGATCGCTCCTTTTTAGTTTCGGGTAAACTTAAGTGCCTTAAACTTCAAGTTCGTCACATGATTTTCGGAGGAATAGATTCATGGTCTACGTTGTCCGAGAAAGCGCCCTCCGAGGTTTGAGGTCCAGATAACTCTGTTGTTGAAGAGGTCAATCGTTGGTTAAGACCAACCTGTCAGATACAAAATTACGTATCAAACAACTATGTTCAAATATGCATGCAGAAGGGCTCATTCTAGGCTGCAGGCTTTTAAACCTGCATGGTATCCCTTAGGTAGGTGCCATGCGTGTGGGTATCCTTAGGATGGTCGTTTGTTCCTGTAAATTATACCCGGACAGGATCTGGGTTGGGACTTCCATCACCTTGTTGTTTATCCCTTTGATGGGTGCATGTTTATGCATAGTCGTTCGTTTTTAATATCATTGACGACAGAAATCAGGATTAGATGTCTCCTTCTGTAGACACCGAATTCTAGCCCGATCCTTTTGATATCATATGAACTTGAATGTCTTAGTTTCAATTTCTTCAAACTATTTCGGAGGAATAGACTTTTTGTCTGCGCTAGGGTTTGAGGTCCGAATAGCCCGTTACAAAAAAAGAAAATTTTAAAAGTGGCACATTCTCCTAAAAAATGTTGCAACATCAATATTTGCTCCATTTGGATAGTTGTGCTAAATTAACTTTGACATCAATGGGTTCGCTCAAAGATCTCAAACTCCACCCTACCACGCATAGGGGCACCCGTGGTCGATCAACTGGGGCAGTCAATGCCTCATGAAATTGGACACAAATAGTGGATCTTCGCATCTTCGCTTTACACTAATATTTAAGTATGGATCAATTATCCTCCCGCTCGTGGGGCCGTTTTATTCAAAATGAAACTCAAACATCAAGTATAATCACATCATCTCGATTATGCCTAATAATATTGCTAAGCGCTTAGGGACAGATGATCTCGAGAAGACGAAGTTTTCTCAAGTGTTAGGGCTTCCACTACTTTCCTTCCCGAGTGACGCACATTATCCCAAGTGTTGGGCTTATGTCACTCTTTCTAGTTTTTCTTTCTTTTTAATATTTGAGGTTCGTTTTAAATATGACGGACCCGTTAGTGTGCCTTGGGCCTCTTCGAATGTCTCTTTCTTTGGCATACGATCGTTACTGATCGGATATCAAAGAGGGGCATCTGTAGACACTCAAACCCAAGGCCTGATCAACCCATACATCGAGAACGACGCACTCCTGAGCTTTCAAAAGCACCTCTAAAACCCTTAGAACTTAATCTAACCTTTAGAGTCATTCCCAAACCCCTAGGAAGCAACCCAAACCTTTCTGAACCCTTAGAAAGCATAAAACGGACTCATAGACCCTATTTCAAATCAATTAAAATAGCTGATGAAAAGAGGAGTCTCAAGGTTTATATAGATAGTTTCTTAACCTAAAGCCTCTACCATTAGAAATTAGAGGTTCCCAGCTTTCCAACAAGCTAATAATCGCCTAATTTGAAGTTGTATATCAAAAGTTATGGCAATTTGAAATGTGTGGATTTGTGCTGGAAATTGTAAAATCGGGCCATAACCTCTTAAAACTCAAAAAACCCATTTTTAAAAAATGGTTGATTTGGAAATTGAGGGTTTGACTTGTGGGCCATCCCAAAGTTTGGGGTTTGTTTCTTTAGGACCCATATGCCCTTCCCAACCTTAGGTATCACCCTTTTGCCATTTAAGTTATCACCCCATCATCCACCATTAAAGCCCAACCCTCTCTTCTCCAAGCTCTTAAAAATCTCAAAAACCTTAAATTTAGGATTACCTAATTTCTAAACCCATTAGTGAGATAACCACTCACTAATCCACCCTTTCTCTATAAATAGAGAGCCACCCCCTATTGGTGCGTACTTTTTCTGGGTTCCTCTCTGTTTCTGTTGAATCAGTGGCTTCCAATTCTATCCTAGTGGATTCTAGCGATGCGGTGTTTTGAATGTTAAAAATAAAGGGGTTTCTAGGAAGGTTCCTAGTTTGTTGCGATCGCCAGCTGCAGATATTTATCGATGCTGCAATACTTCAATGATCACACTTAAGAGCGGGTATGGGTTTCTTCTATACTGAATCGTCCACCTGCGAACGTCAGCAGCGGTCTTTTCCTTAATTTAGATAGTTTAATTTCTTTTTATTTCCCGTTATAGTTATAGTTCTGGTAAGTTTAGACTTCCTTGGTTCTATTGTGAGTTTGGCTATCTGGTGGTCTATTGTTGTTTATTTAATTTGATATTCTAGTTCTATCAGGAGTCTAGTTAATTTTAGTTTCCTAGTCTTATTAGAATTCTAATTAATTTAGTATCCTAATACTACTAAGAGTCCGATTAATTGTGGTCTCCTAATCCAATTAGAAGTCTGATTATGTTCAGGTTCCCTAATTAGATTAGGAATGCACATGTAATAGTTCTAGTGAAATTCTAATTAGTTCAGGCATACCCATTGTATTAGGATTCTAATTAAATCAGGTATAACAATTCTATTGAAATTCTAATTAAAGCAATTATAATAGTCCTCTTAAAATTCTAGTTGAAGGGGAAAACTAATTTTACGGAAGCTCTAATTTAAGCAAAAGAATTAATGCTACTGAAATCTAATTAAAACGAATAAACTGATCTTTATCAAAATCTAATTAAAATAGATAAAATAATTTTATAAAAATTCTAATTAAAGCAATGAATTAGCTATACTAAAAATCTAATTAAAGCAATGAAATTAATCATGCCAAGTTCTAATTAAAGCAAGGAATTAATCAATTAAACTTTGATTTAAAGAGATGAATCAATCATACTAAGATTTAAGGCACTTAATTAATTAAATGTGCTGAAATAAAATAAACCTACCGATTAATTGTACTAAAAGGATAAAATAAAAGAAATTAATTAATTCTAAAATTTTTAAAAAAGGGTTTTGGGCCCGCTATGCTAAGGAGGAATGGCCTCGTTTCCGAGTACCCTCCGTAAGCTCCCTTGGGCAAATCGGGTGGCTAAAATTAAAGGTAAATTAGATTTTGGACTGTGAAATAATAATTTTGGGCTTTTCAGAGTTCATTTCGGGGTAATAATTACGAATTAAATTGTAAACTAGGATTATAAAAATTGGAATGAATATTTAGGATTTTTGGAGCTAGTAAACTAAGAAATTAAAATTAAAAACTAAATTTTTAGGACTGAATTCGGGTCTGAAATCATAAAATCAGGTCGTATGATTAAGAACTAGTTCTGAATCGAAGGATTAGGACCAGAAATTAATGATAGGGCTGTAAATCAAGATTTTAGAACAGAATCAAAGCCTAGGGTCGGTGTATCGGACCGTCAAATTAAGGACTGGTTTTAGAAATAGAGAACTAGAACCAGATATAGAGAATTACGGTCCAAAAAGGGTGCTACGGTCTAAGACAGGAGATAAATTGCTAAACCTAGATTATAAGCTATGATAGGAAACTAAAAATTAAATTATTACCTAAGGGTTGGGGCTGCGAAGAGAAATCTCGAAGATTAGAAGATTGAATCTCAAAACCATGATTAGGGTGCTCTATGGGTTTGCCCTCGGAGTTCACTGGTTTCAGAATCCCGAAAAAAATTCGTTCTCTCTCGAAAATTTGCTAGCCTCCTGGGTCAATTAGGAAAAAAATCTTTTATAGGTTTTTCTTAAATTACGAGCCATTTTCCAAGCGTTTAATCTAATTACGTGTCAATTTCCCAAAGCTTAGTCGCTTTGAGTCAATCACCGACTCAGTGAGCGATTGGCTGACTTGCTTAGTGAGTTTTCCAGTCCTAATAAAGTTAGATTTAATTGCGCGCTTAGTAGGACGTGCACAATCTGATTAAGTGATTCTTCAGAGGCGCTCAATCAAGGAAACTTAGGGGTTAGGGACAGTGAGGCTAGGTCGGGGTGTAGGCCAATTGCGCGCTGGTGTTATAGCACTCATTCTGATTGCGCGTTTGATTCAGGCGTGTGATCGAGTCTCGATATGGTCTTAGAAAGTAAGGTTAGTCTGAAAGGGGGACTGATTGTGCGTTTGTGATTTGGCGTGCAATCGAATTACGTGCGGGGTTGCAGGCGCTTAATTCGGGGTTGTCCGGGTCTGGTCTCTAGTCTGAAATGCAAGACTATTGTTTCAGTCTGTATTTCGACTATATACTTATATTTTAGTATATCGTCTCCCTACATTGGGATCTGAGCCACAGAGCTATTATTTTAGCCTGCGTTCAGCCATGTACTATTGTTTCAGTGTATGGTTCCCATATCAGGGTTATGAGGTCAAAGGCTGATCGAACAAAAAGTATATTTCGAGAAGGCAAATGGGGGTGTCTATAGATGCCCCTCTTCGGCATGCTCTTGCGAAGTAAGAACTCGTTGAAGAAGTAGACACCCCTCATTCGAGGTGTCTTCTCATTTCTGTTGGGAATTTACAAATGTAAATTGGTGATGCTGACATGACATACTTGACTTTCTTATCTATCAGCGCAAGAAAAATAGAGCATTTGAAGGGCAAATGGTAGTTGTTGAAGGGCACATTCTGGGTCTGTGGGTGTATGGTGCATCCCGTCGCATAGCGCGAACTAACAGAGAAATTTTACGCAATCGAGGTATCGGGGCATCAATCAAATGTTCAAAACAAGGTCTAGAGACCGATAATAAAAGGATGAAGTATCATGTAATATCGAAGGCTTTTGCAAGTCACGTCAGACCGGGCGCGTCATTGCTCACACCAATGCATGTCAGGCATTCCTTTTCCAATAGGTGTTTGTTAAATCTTAGATTAAATATACTCAATATTCAATTTCTCAGGGGAATGGCTCGTTTGGGTTGGTAATGGAAGGGGGGGCTTGTGAGGTGCGCTTAATTGAATTCTGCGCAGTGGGATATGTGCTCGATTCATCAGGAGTTGGTCTTTAAGTTGGGAATTCCAATCCTAATGCATTTGAACAAACGATTCTGCGCAGTGGCGTATGCGCTCGATCCAATTCTGCGTAGTGGGATATGCGCTTGATTGCAAGTTCAGGGGTTGGTTTGTATGTTAGGAGTTATGAGTTGGGTATTCTACATTGGGTATTCTAGTCCTAATGTGTCCGAACAAATGATTCTGCACAGTGGAGTGTGCGCTCGATCCAATTCTGCACAGTGGGATATGCGCTTGATTGCAAGTTCAAGAGATCTTAGGAGTCAAAGGTCAAGTTCAAGTGTAATTTATTGTGCGCGGGTGACGGGGCGCTTAATCGGTTTTTTCTTTTTGGTATTTGAAGAAAGGTGAGTTAGGTTTATTTATCTTATTACTTTGTTCTTCTTTTTTTTCTCTCTTTTTTTTTTTGCCCTTTTTGTGAAGTAAGGGTTTTTTTTTTGTTTGTTTGTTTTTATGAAGTAAAAGTTTTTTTTGCTTTGTGAAATAAATTAAGGTTTTGAGATTTTGAAATTTTAGAGATTTTAACTTAAGATCAATTCAGTGGTAAAACGACAGAAAATGTGGCTTCTGAGACGTCGCTGAGCAGATCCACTGGTACGGGATTTGTGGACCCAATTGTTATTGTGGTTGTCAAGACGACACTTGGCATGACGAATACTCCGTCTAACCTTCTCGACGAGTACTAATGATTGTCTCTTATGGGAGGACTACAGTGACTCGCGAGTCAAGAGAGACGGGTTTTGAAAATATTTGACTTAATCATAGTTAACTATATTTATAAGCAATATCGAGTAATTGAAAAAGTGGGTAGTACTTACCTGGGAGTGATACTTACCTGGATTGTGCGTAGCTTGTACGGTTCGTGGTGGTGCCGTAGTGTCGTGATGAGACTTTGGAGCTTTCTTCTCTTCAGTTCTACTGTGGTATGACTTGGCGGTTGTGACGTGATGTCTTGAAAGAAATGATGTCGCGATAGGACCTAGGAGTTCTCCCTTTCTTTAGTTGCGTGCTGGGTGAGTCCTAGTGGGACATGAGGATCAATTCGGGAGAGAGAGCTCTTTGCCTTAGCGATGGGACATGATCGAGCTTTCCCTCCTTTCGTCATACGACGTGACATCTGTTGTTTGAGCTTTCTTTTCCAGGTAGCGAAGTTCGCGATGGGATGTCGACTGAACGTAATTAGCGATGGGACGTGTGAGAGTAATGCTGTCAGTAGTTTTGTCCCCCCTTTGCTAGTTGTCAAGGGGGGTAAGTGTCTTAGACTGAAGTCTGGTAGTAAAAGATGGCTATGTGCTTTTTTTTTCTCCTTTTTTTTTTGAAATAAAAATAATGCAATAGAGAAAGCAAATAGCTAAGATAGAAATAATAACAAAATAATAAAAATAAAAATGCCCCAGTGTAGGAGCGTGATAGGATTGGCAGTATGATATCTTTGGTAGCACTTTCCGGATGATAACTTTGTCATTTCTTATCTTCTTTGTGGGCAAGCCGGCGCTTCTTATATGATTCTTCTTCTAGTCTAAAAAATGCCCCAGCGTCAAGATTCAATGGAGCTTTCTGGGTTTCGAAATGAGCGCTTTGGGTCTATAAGCAGTCATGGATATTTGGTGAGTTAGTTTTGAAGAAAAAGGTTGATCGGTACTATCACCAAACCGGGGAGATCTCTTTGGTTAGGTCAGTTGTATACGGGGGTCTATTCTAGGGTGGTGGTCATCCTATCCCATGGTTATTAGGGAGAAGTATGACAGGTATAGTAGGTGATTGCATCAGTCATTATTCATCGGTTTTCAGTTTCATTTTTGGGAGTATCCTGTAGGGCTTCTGATTTATTATCCGAAATAAAAATAGAAGAGGGGGGTAAGGCTCAATGATATGGGGGAATAGTTTATATCTAATGCTTTCCAAAATGGGTAGGTAATAGTCTTTTTCTCAGAGGGGATACGGGATGCCATGATCGAGCTTCTTCGTCATGTTTCGGCACCATCAAAATCTCATATTCTATGGTTAACAGGAGTTTATCCTCCTCCTGCCACCTTACGACGACATCTAGTAGTATGGGGACATCAGGGGTGCCCTCACAGCTTGCTTATACACTTATAGTAAAATTACCAGAGATGTCCTCATAGCCTGCTTATGCTTCCCTGAGCTCATTGACTTGTTCACTCGTCGTAATGCTCTCACTCGATTTTTGATATGTAAACTCATATTTTTGAAAGCATCCTGCTAGCACAAGAATGATGAGTTTTGATTGAACCTAACATCTTCATTTTTTTTTTGCTCTAACATCTCCTCCAATGGCTGGAGAAGGGAAGTGAGGATCGGGTGTTACTTATGCTTTTGAAAGGGGTTAAATAGGTCACTAGTCCTTTAATCAAATTGCCCGAGCGAGAGAAAAAAAAAGGAGGGTGATAAATCGGAGGTCTTAAGGGTATTCCAAGAATTGAAGGTGTACGTCCAATGAATGGGTCGTGATTACTACGGGGGTGATAAGTGTAAGTATTTAACCATGGGATGTGACGATCACAGGGCTAAGGGTAATATTTTCTAAGGTACATGGCGTTCCAAGGGCTAGAGAGTTCTTTCCCATCTTGGTTCGCGAGTTTGTAAGCATTTTCAGGGTATGCGACTGTTATGACATATGGGCCTTCCCAATTCGGTTTCAATTTTTCTTTCGAGTGGACATGCTTGTAAGGCATGATTTTCTTCAAGACTAATTCGCCAATATTAAAGGTTCATTCAAGGACTTTCTTATCGTAAGCCCTGGCCACTCTCCTCTGATATACCTGAGTGTGATCAACTGCCCTTAGGCGTGTTTTATCGAGCTGCTCTAGCTGCGTGAGTAGGGCAGTTCTCCTCTTGTCTAAGGATAGCTAATCATCGAGTTGAATCCGTAGGGATGGTACCTATATCTCATATGGTAGGACTGCCTCCATTTCGTAGGTAAAGAGGTAGGGAGTTTGGCCAGTGGCCGTACGAATAAAGGTCCTATAGGCCCAAAGTGCTTCTGATAGTCGTTCAGGCTAGTCGGCTCCATTGCTTGTTTCTACTGTGCATTTTAGGATTCGAATTAGAGTTTTGTTCCTAGCTTCTGCCTGTCCATTGCCTTGAGGGTAGAACGGTAATGAGTGGTGTAGATCAAGGTCGTACTTCTTACATAACTTCATCTTCTCAGCGATAAACTGTGGTTCGTTGTCAGTGACAAACATCCTGGGTACTCCAAACCTGGTGATGATATTTCAAATGATAAACCTTACGAGTATTAAAGCAATGATTCTGACACAGGATTCAACTTCTGCCCATTTGGTGTAGAATTCGATTGCTGTAAGGATAAACGCGTGCTTGTGAGTGTTCCTAACCATGTCGGTGAAAGGTCCAATGACATCGAAGGCCCACATCGAAAATGGCCATGGCGAGGTCATAGTATTCAATATAGCTGCTGAAGCTTTGATGAGTGCGGCGTGTTCTTGGCATTGCTTGCAGGATTGAATGTAGAGGTGAAAATCTTTTATCATTGTCAGCCAGAAGTAGCCTTGTCGTGTAACTTGATCGGCGAGTCTCTGTCTACCGGAGTGGGCACCGCAGGTACTAGCATGTACTTCTTGAATGATGTATTGTTCTTCGATAGTCATGACATATCGTAGTAATACTCTTTTGGTGAAGGCTTCTTTGTATAATATTTTGCCGAGTATGCAGAATCGGGCGCATTGGTTCCTTATAGTCTTCCATTCGATCTTCGTAGCATATGGAGGAACATATTGAAATTTCAAGAAGTTCTAAATGTCGAAACACTATGGTTGTCTATCGTCAGTCGGTGATTTTTCAAATATGAACATAGCGACTTTGGTTTCTGCCTTGACATACTTTTCCAAGGTGATATCTTCTTTTGGTCCTGTACTTGTGGGGAGGACAAGTAATTCTCTCTTTACGGTCCATGCTACCTCGTGAGCGGGCACTGACAGCTTTTCAATGAAGAAGGCTTTAGTATTTTGTCCAACGGGTATTTGGATGACCGAGGCTAGCGTGACTAAGGAATCTGCGAGCTCGTTTTCTAATCTAAGGATGTGCGTAAAAGAGATTCGTTCAAATTTCTTTACTAAAAATTGAGCGGTTTGTAGGTATGCCATTAATCTCCTTTCCTTAGTTTTTCATTCTCCTATGACTTGTGAAATTACTAGTTTGGAATCGCCGATGGTTTTTAACTGTTTAACACCAATTGTAGTGTTGCTCGTAGCCCAGCTATAAAGGCTTCATACTCTGCGACATTATTAGTGACAAAAAAATCTAATTGAAAAGCTTTAGGTATGATAACTCCTTCTAGGCTTAGGAGGACTATCCCTATGCCTTTTCCTAAGGACTATCCCTATGCCTTTTCCATTGTGATTTAGAGCATCATCGAAATATAGGGTCCATGAGGTCTTATTAGGCTCTTCTTTATGAATCGTGAATAGGTCCTCATCAGGGAAATCTGTATATATAGGTTCATCACTCGGGAGTGGGAGGTCTGTGAGGTAATCAACGATTGCCTGCCCTTTGATCGACTTCTGGTGACATAAGTGATATCGAATTCTCGCAATAACATATACCAGCGGGCGATCTTTTCTTATGTTGCGGGCTTTTCGAATACATACTTCAGAGGATCCATTCGAGCTAGTACTAGTATTTTATGTGCTCCAAAGTAGTATCATAATTTGGTAGAGGCCCACACCAATGTGAGGCAAGTCTTCTCCATTGAAGTGTATTTTTGTTCGTATTCAACCATCCACTACAAAAAATTTGACTTTTCCCGGCGGCTGATGCCCGCCGATAATACTTAAATGACCGCCAACAATAGTTTTACCGGCGGATCTTTCTCCGTCAGTAATTCCTTTGTCGCCAATACTATTGCTGGCGGATAGTGAGCTTTTTACCGGCGGAGGGACCTTGCTGGCAATTTTTCCCCAACGGTCACTAAGGGCATGTTCTAGTGCCGGCTTCTTAGTTTTGTCGGCAGCTAATGGCCGCCAAGAATAACTGTAAATTTTCTTTTGCCGGCAATAGTACCATTTTTTGCCAGCAAGCAATATGGCTGCCAGTAATAGTACCATATTTTTGCTGACAAACAATATGGCTGCCGGTAATAGTTATTTTTTCATTCCTATATATAATATTTTTTTGCCGGCAGACAACATGACCGCCGGGAATACCCAATTTTTTTTTTTTTTTTTCATTCTGCTGGCAATAACATTTTTTTTGTTTGACCTTGGAAATTGTTCTTTATCACAAAAGAAACAACTAATAAAATATAAGTCATATAAATTATCTCAAATTTAATATCAATTAATAAAAATAAAACTTGTCCCACCACATACAAATGAAATTCAACAACCAGTAATCAATCCAATTCAGAGATATCAATCAGTGCACCGACATCATTTGAAAAATATCCTACAATCTACATTGAAGCCCTACTCTTGTGCTCAAAATAGATACCAAAAAATTAAAGCGACTACATGACTTAATTTTGTAACAATCCACCGATGCCATGTCAAAAATTTTCGCCATGCTAATTTCTTCACCGCATTAAAATTGCATCAAAATTATGAAGATAGTTAGTATATTAGAGAAAAAAATATTTTCAAAAATATTAGTTAAATAATAAAATTATATGCTTGTTCTGAGATGTTTAAAATGGGAAAATCGTTTTATAGCCAACATAAAGCACAAAATTAAGTTTAAAAAATTAGATACATGGTTACACTACATTTCTGAAGTATTTTTACCGGTGAAGTCTATATATATATATATATATATACCAGCTGACCAAGACCTACCAGCTTGATGAATCATGCACTGATCACATTGTGTCATGAGGTGAAGATGAAAACACCTTTGTGGTGTGGAGACCCCCTGAGTTTGCAAGAGATCTCTTGCCAACTACATCAAGCATAACAACTTTTCAAGCTTTGTTAGGCAGCTCAACACCTATGTAAGCATCTAGGAACTATAATTTTTTTATATATTTACTTTATTTTATTTTGAGTTTTTTTTTTCCTTCGTTTTTATATTTTAATATTGTGTTTTTGTGTGCGTTTTATGGGTATGGGTGTTTTTATGGAGTGATTTTGAGGTGGGTCTCTTGTTTTATAGCGTGGATGTTGGCATGGTTGTGTGATTTTTGTAGATGGAATTTGAGTTAATTAAAAGTTATTTGAGTTGGGTTCTTGTCTCTTGTATCTGCCAAGGGAATTTGGTTTTTCTTTGACCACTTCTTTGATTTTTACTAACAAAAGACTGTTTCTCAATTGGGTGGTCTTGGAGATTATTCATATGATTCTTGAGATTTGTTTACCTGATAAACTGTGTTTTTGATAGGATATTTCCCATATGGAAGTTAGTGTGATGATTATTTGTTATTGTTATTTATTCATTAGTTCATTTTTTATTTTTTAAATTTATGCAGGGATTTAGAAAGATTGTTGCAGACAAGTGGGAGTTTGCAAATGAGGTCTTTAGAAAATGAGGGAAGCACTTATTGTTAGAGATTCACAGAAGGAAAGCCTCTCATATCCCTCCACATAACCAACCCTATCATGATCCATCACCATTGTTTAACTTTGATGAAATGGGTGGTTGGATTGATACTCCATTAACACCAGTCAATAGAGAAACTGATTGCTTATCAGTTCTTGCAAAAGATAACCACAGGTTGAGAAGAAGGAACTCAATGCTCATAGAAAAATTAGCCCACATGAAGAAGCTCTACAATGACATCATTTACTCTCTTCAACACCATGTAAAACCAATATCCATTTCTCCTTGGGCCATTTTCACATTGTATCGCCCAATGTAATTAAACAATACTTCTTAATCTCACTATTTGAATGGCTGGCGCACCACGATATCTAAATTTCAATCCATGATCATGATAAAGGGCACAATTATTCAGTTTGATTGTTTGAAAGAAGATGGATCTTAGATACCCCCGACCCATCGAGTCAGGTCGGATTGGGTGCAAGTGTGCAGCATCAGGTCCGGTCGGGCCAGACGTGTGCCCTTGATCCGTTTGCCAGCCAAAGTTTTGGCCTCACCTGACTTAACCCATTAACAACCCGCTACCAAAACAGAACACAACCATACACTGTCATTTTCCCTTGACACCATCTAAAAAAGAAGTCAACAGTTCTTAAGAAGATTAAATGGTTAGTACATTTTCTTTTTTTTATGGGTAAAGGTTAAGACACTTTGAAGAGGACACACCAACAATTTGCACCAAAAGAATCCCGCCAACAATTTTCAGAAACCAATACCAACGACAGAGCAGCAGCTCATAAGTTATAACATATATATGCCATCAAATAATGGAGAACAAAATAGCATTCTTCTACTTCCTAGTATGTATCGTATTTTATGCACTATTGGATAACTATAAAGTATCTATAAGCGTATCAGTGCTTCTCAACCTGTATATTTAACTCCTTAAACTCGACAATGGACTCTCATTCACAAATCATTAAGAAGATCTAACTCGGGAAAAAAAAATTCCAGGAAGCATTGTTATTCCTTGCAGAAATTTTAGGAGCTAGAAAATTGTATAGTTTATGAATACTAACCATCCTCTCCACCGCTTCATCATTTACGGGTGTGCCATCTTTATGCGCATGAGTCTTGAAAAAAAGCGTCGCTCGAGTTGGTGATGTTTGTGTTTCGCTCTGAGAACGTTGCACGAAAGAGTAGTTAAGGGCACAATCAAATTCTAAACATCGACTTAGATAAACACCAACCAAAAAGACATTAAATCGAAATGAATACCTCCTCTTCACGTATTCTAGCAAAACTTTTAGATCCAGCAGTATGAGGCAACGTTTGTTTGGAACGATTTAATTTATTACGTTCACTTCTTTTCTACATGGACCAATCAATTGTTGATTCAATATTTATATGTTGCTTAATAATTTTTAAAGAAATTCTTCGGATGATGGTATACCTTTGCTTCTTCGAAATTCTAAAATGGCATCAGAATCTCCCATTGCTCCTGGACAACTTGTTTCGGTTTAGCTTGAAGCCGTTGCACATCAGTTGGATATTTGTTGTAATATTTTCTCTTTAACTCATGCTTGAAATCCCTCTCCTTCTTGCCCATGGATTTCATTACAAAACACCGCAATCTATCATCAATATCAAACTTCTCCTACATCATAATCAACATACAGACATATATATTGCTTTGTTAATATCGAGAACATAGAAAATTATTATAAAAATAAATTAATTACCAAAATTTGATTCCACTTGAGTTCCATTCCTTCTTCCTTAACTTCATCCCAAGACGGGGAATCGAGGGCCAATTTCCGCCCCTCTCTCGCCATTAAGCCACAGTAATTTGTCAATTTACTCGCATGTGTCCCGACTGGTTGACCACGACGATTAACCCCAACCTCAAATTTCTCTCCCTTTCCTAGGCCCATCATATAAAGACACCTTGTTGGACCTCTTCCCTTCTTTTTCACTGGAGAGGACGTACCTTCATTGGATGTTTCTTGAATATGACTCATCTGCACAAAAAAAACTAATATCATATTTAATGGAGATATATTAACTAATTACATCGATCAAGGGTAATTGGTCAATTGCAAGGGTAATTGCTCAATGATGAGGACCCGCAGCCCTCAATACTATCAGATCAGGTCTATGGATGAAAATCATTCTAGAACTCTGATTTAGCGTGTCAAAAAACAATTAAAGTCTTTGATTTTTTCATATTAATGTGCATATTTTCGGTGCACAAGCACCAATATACCCCTGTATAATTAAAAGGTAAAAAAGAATACCCATTACGAAGTTCCTTGATATGACTTGAAAGTACCTTGATGGCCATAATCAATAGATCTTTGAAGAAGTTCCTTCACCAACTTGAACATCATATTATCATCATGGGCTTAGCATGAGTAGAAGAAAGCAAAATGTAGCCAAAGACAACTTGCCAACATATTTCATGCAAATCCGGGGAATGGAGAAAGCGTGATCATAAAAAAAAAGAGTCGGCAAGTCATCCTTGGCTGCACTACACTTTCTAAGATTACATGAAAGGCCATAGATGAGAGCGTAGTTGAATCAGAATTTGTTTGCTAATAGGCAAGAACCGGCCATAGAAGGCATAAAACATAAGTAGGAAAGATTACTAGGGAGTTCAAAAGGTGAGAGTCTAAATGGTTGATGTTGTGACTAATAAAGGAAAAAAGACATCAAATGAGAAAGAGGAACAGAGAATGAGGTTAAGTAGGTAAGTATATAAAGAGTGATTAGTGGTTTACATGATGATGATGTAAAGAGTGCACAACTAGGTAAGTATATAAAGCTCACCAGTCATATGCTCGTGATATCAAAATTTACAAAATAAATTTTGATATCACGAGCATCAAATCATAAGGATCACATGATTCTTTTACATGACACATATTCCAAAAATTAACCCGAGTATGCAAAAGTGTTTGGGCTTGGATCAAGTACGTAGTACTATAAGTTGAGTTTAAAAGGTATAAAAGGGTGCAAGCGGGCATCCATAGCTAAAAGGAAGAGCAACTTCATTAAACAAAATTGCTAGATAGGCCTATTACTTCTGGTTTCAAAACTTTAGGCGGGCAATTGCCCCATGCCCCTTCCCAGGTCTGCCAAGACTGCTTCTGTAAGTATTAGGTATCCAACCTGCGGTCTAAGGGCAGTGCATGGGTCGTTAAATACTAACTTATCTATCCATATCCTGAGGTTGGGAGGCAAGGAGTGATCCTTGATAGCTTGGTTCAAGCTCGAGTCTACACCATGCTGCAATGCCGTGACACTGACACGGACCAAGGGTCTATTGCGTAGATCATATTGTAAAAAAAGTAAAAATATTGAGCAAGAGTCATATATTTTTGCATAAGAAACACTACAAAAATTAAGGGGCATCGACTCTATCTGTGCGGGTAAGAGGCATCGACTCTATCTTTTAAATTGCAATACACCTTCAATACCCCATCACCCCTTCTAAAATCTAGTTTGTGACTAATATTTTTCTCCTTAAAAAAAGGTAGCAATGTTGCAGAATTTGTGTTCTCTCCAATCACAACTACAAGAACCTTAGCCAATTCTAGCTTAACAGTTATCTCATCTATTATTTGAACAATTTTAGAATCACTGTTCCTTAATTTTCCATTTTTAACTTATTTCTCACTAAAATTTGAACTTTTTTAACTCATCTCATATTTTAACTTATTTCCCAAATATTTACACATCCATGAAGAAGCCTAGCCAATACCCATCAATTCTCTTCACAAGGTATTTGACTCTTAACACATCTTATTTCTACTACTAATGCATTTTATTAGCAATAAAAATGGATTTTTCCTATTTTTAGTAAGTTCATAAAGTTGAGGAGTGTTACTTTACTCCACAGCACAGTATAGTGTATTGTGGTGTGTGGAAATACATAAGTTTTGTATATTATATGCAATGGTTGAAGCCATAAGTTTGGTGTATTAGATGCAACGGTTGAAGCCATAAGTTTTGTATATTAGATGCATTTGGGAATAATGAAGATAAGTTTTGTCCATGTCACCATGTAATCCCGACAACCGAAAATCCTTGTGGATTGCTTCTACCTTGTTGGCGACTTTTATACGAGCCTTGAACATAGATAGATAGTAAATGCGTGAGGCTCTCTCTTAATCAGGTCCATTAACTAGATAAGGAAGGTCTATTTGAGGCCTGTCTAAAGCCACTTAAGACCTGATTAAGAAAGGTCAATGAACCTGAGAATGAAGGCCTGTTTAGGGCCTTCTGTTAAGTCTCACCAATCTTGGACATCCACAGATTTGTTTCTCTTTGGAATTCAAACAATAACAGTACACTTAGTGAAGAAGAGCACATAAAAACAACAGTAGTACTAGCAGTTTGGTGTATTCAGATTCAGCAGTACTGACTAAATGATAAAAGGAGAGCAACAGTAACAGTTTCAGAAATCCATCACCTATATATATATATATATATATATATATATATATATATATATAAGCAATTAATTTCTCATATAGTAGCCAATTGCAAATGCATATATCTATTACCATTAACAATTTTAATAATTACAAACTTTCATTCGTTTGAGCATCAAAATCTGATTTGTCTTCGTTGTCAATTGAATTTTCTAAAGGATCTTGTTGCACATTAAGAGTCTGGGGAGGTGCCTCAACAGTTGCACCAACCAAATCTTCTCTTATCCAATTAACAAAATCGTTCTCATATATATCAGAGTCACGATTTGAATGTTGATTCTCATATGACATGCTATCCAATAATGAGTCATCCACCCCACCCATATCAAACACGTCCCTGGGTTTATTCTTCACGACAACATGCCAATTTGGTTCCACAGGATCTGGCACATAGAACACTTGGTTGGCTTGAGATGCCAACAGATACGGTTCATCTAGCAATTGTTGACCGGAGAACAATAATTTTATGAAATTTACTAATGTGAACCCTAACTCATCAGTCTTCACTCCACTGCCCGGTGTCTTTATATCAACCCAGTCACATTTGAACAAGACAAACTTGCGCCCCTCATAATATGACAACTCAATTATATCCGTTAAACGACCATAATAGGTTATCTCTCATACGACGGGGCTTTTATCCTTTGCACTTGAATAGCACGTAGTAGTTGCGGAGACCGCAACACCACTATCTTGGGTTTTAGCCCTCTTCTCCTTATCAATGGTTCGAAATTTATATCCATTGATGGTGTAAGTAGTAAGTCTTTGCGCTAGAGAACTTGGACCTTGGGATAGGGAATGGATTCCTTCTGCCAACATAGTGGATGACTTTCGTAATAGGTCAACCTATCCAAATTGAGCATTAAAGGTTAAAAGAGTCCTAAGTTATTTTATAGTAAGGAATATGTTGAAATACAAACAATTAATACTTACATGTTCCTTAAACCATTTAATAAACCTTTCGTTGTGAATTTTATGCAATTCATGGGGACTTGCCCTGCCGTATGTCATCTTAAGGTACCAGATGTGTTTTCTACATAAAACATAAAATATTTCTTAAATACATCATCCACAGAATTTGTAAACAATAAAGTTTTACATATATGTCATTTCTTACTTTAGGTAACTAGTGACCTCAGGTTGGTTGAACAATACATAGCGATGCGCTTGCGTCCATTCTATGTCTGAAAGTTTGAATGGTACGGCCCGCCTAATTGCACATTCTTCACTAATTCTTGCAGGGCGATTTAGCCTTGTTTCAACGTTAAGCAAGTATCTCGAGCAGAATGTGAGACATTCTTCTGCAAGATATCCTTCTGCAATAGATCCCTCAGGTTGAGCTCTATTATGCACATATGACTTCAAGGTATACAAACTTTTCAACACAGTATAAAGCATCTCTTTCTCACTTTTACCCATGGAGTAGCATGCAGGTGGAAGATAAACTTTTTTGGGGGTAGCAATTGTTGATGAAGTTCTTTCCTAATACCCATGTGAGCCAAGTCTTGACGTGCCTTCAAATTATCCTTCGATTTTCCTTCAACATTTAACAAAGTCCCCAACAAATTATCGCATACATTCTTCTCAATGTGCATCACATCTAGATTATGTCTAAGTATATTGTGCTCCCAATATGGTAACTCAAAGAATATACTTTTCTTCCTCCAGTTATACGGCATGATGTTGTTCTCTGTCATTCTTGATCTTTTCTTCAAAGGCTGCTTTCCAAATTTGTGTGTATTATTTTTTAATTGATTTAACACACTCAACCCAGATAATAGAATAGGAGATTGTCTGACCTCCATAGTACCATCGAAAGAATTTTTCTGTTTTCGGACGCGATGATCTGAAGGTAAGAATCGACGATGACCTATGTAACAATGTTTCCTACTATGCACTAGGTAATGGCTACATGTGTCCTTGTGGCATAAAGGACATGCCAACTTTTCTTTCGTGCGCCAACCTGATAACATAGCATAGCCTAGGAAGTCACTGATGGTCCATAACAAGGCTGCATGCAATTGAAAAATCTCGTTCCTCGATACATCATATGTCTCCATCCCAAATTCCCATAATTCTTTCAATTTTTCTATTAGGGGCCTCAAATAAACATCAATGTCATTTCCAGGGCCAGCAGGTCCTGGTATAAGCAAAGATAGTATCATGTTTGGTTGCTTCATGCACAACCATGGTGGAAAATTGTATGGAATCAGTACTACAGGCCATGTACTATGTGCAATACTCATAGTCCTAAACGTATTGAAGTCATCGCTCACTAGCCCATGTCTGACACTTCGAGGGTCTAATGCAAAGGCTTGACTAATGGTATCAAAATGTTTCCAGGCAGGAGAATCTGCATGATGCCTCAAAATTCCATCTTTTGTGCGACTCTCATCATACCATCTCATGTCAGATGCAATTTTTGAAGACATATATAATCTTTGTAGTCGTGATTTTAAGGGAAAGTATCGTAGAATCTTGGCAGGACTCTTCTTTTTATCACGTTCTGAATGATCCTTTGGAGCCTTCCATCTTGAGGTACTACAAATGTCACATGATTGCTTGTCAATAGAATCTTTCCAATATAACATGCAATCGTTGGGGCAAGCATCGATTTTATTGTAGTTTAGTCCCAAATCAGAAATTATCTTCTTGGTTTGAGTAAAACTACCTGGCAGCGTCGAACCCTCAGGAAGCACCTCTATTAACAAATCAAGCAACATAGTGAATGAGTTGTTGCTCCATCCACCGAGGCATTTAATGTGCCATAGCTGAACAATGAATGATAACTTTGTGTGTGATTTACACCCTAGATATAAATCTTGTTTTGCTTCTTGTGCTAGTTTGTAAAATTTAGTAGCACTGGAGTTGGGTAGATCATTTGCTCCTTCTGTTAAACCATTTGAAAGTCCTTGTAGGTTCCTTAATCTAAATGCATCCTTCAACATACCTCTCATGTCGTCAACAATATCATGTTGATCAACTTCATTGAATATTGCATAATCACTTGTCAAACTTGAATGGGGCATTTCCTCCCTATGAAAATACCATACAGTGTAATTTTGATCAATCCCATCACATACCATATGCTCATATGTTGTTTTTGAATCTTGAACTAGAACATTATTGCATTTAACACATGGGCATTTTAACATCCCATTAGAAATTGCTCCACGGGCTTTGGCTAGCTCGATGAATTCTTCCACACATTTAGTACACTCTAGAGAAGCCCTATTTTATAGATACAAAAAAACATGTTTGCTTATCAATCAAAGCATAGCATCAAAAAGCAAATTGATATGGCTGAAAACGTAGAAATAAATGTATACCTATGTTTTTGGATCCAACTCCTATCTATCATGTGAACGTTTGGATTTGATATCCCCAACTTCTTCGTCAAGTGTTCTAAAAACTCTAAGATAAAGTTATGTATTAGGGATAATAAAAAAAAACTAAATAACACTCATGTCCTAAACGACTGGCCCGATCTATTTGCACCTCTAATGTTACTTAATTTCTGAGGGTCTGGTTCCTGGTTTCTCAGAATTCCAAAATTCTGCTATTAAATTGATGGTGTATGCCATAGTTGATATCATGATTCCTTACAAGTTCTGCTTTCTTTACTAAATATGGGTAATCTCCGCCCTCTCGTTTGGCATAACTCATTGCAATATTTTTTTCTTCAGTGCTTCTAAAGATGATTTGTAAAATCTTTTCAGGGAAAACAAGAATCTCACTGGAACAGCTAGATATGCAAGTGTTAATACTCACCTTGGAGTCGGTGAGTGAATTGCAGTGGATATGTTGTGCCTCGCTAACCTGTAATTTGAAATAGCTCTCGATTTCCTTCTTCTGACTTTCAAACTCATTCTACGTTTTTGTACTCTAATTGGAGTTCCCTCCTTTCATTCAGAGCAAAGCAAGAGAGATGATCTGGAGTCTCTTGGTTATGTGCTAATGTATTTCTTAAGAGGAAGGTAAATTCATAATGGAACTACCTTGTTCTTATTATATGTTGTTTTGTTCCTATAATTTATTTTTAGTCTTTGCGGATCTATCTTATCTCTCATCTTTTTAATTCCTATTTGGTTTTTATGTATCAGCCTTCCTTGGTAGGGTTTGAAAGCCGGCACTAAAAAGCAGAAGTATGATAAAATCAGCGAAAAGAAGATGCTAACTCCAGTAGAGATATCATTAATTGCTCTGATGGCTCGAGATACTTATCATTTTGTTTTAAAATTTAACAAAGGATACTTAACATGAATTTGTGTTGTAATTATACAATGTATGGTCACACAAGTTGGAGCTGGAACATTGGGTTCCTAGTTCAATATCCCGACTCTTTCTTGTCAGACTTTTCAATAACTTTAAAATCACAGGAACACTTCTGAGGAACATTACACCTATCCATCTGTAGACATGGATAGAAGGCAAGAATATGTGAATTCAGGGCATTCATAATGTTGTTTTACTTTTATTTAGATTTAATGGGTTCTGATAAACTATTACTCTATCAATGGAAAAACGGAGGACAATATAAGGAAAAACAATGCATGACTGACTGATTAATCCAAAAATGTGCGCGCCAAAAAAATTTGGCCCTTCCCCGATGGGTTAAGTGGCTTTGCCGGTAAAAGGTTGCCGCTAAAAGTCCAAAATTTTGTAGTGAATATGGGAGAAATTCCCTAATGGTTTGGACTATCCATCCATATGTCTATGTGTATCAATTGCCTTCGTCCTTGCAGAGTGGACTGATAGTCCTTTCAGGGATAACATAACTATCGTGTGGAGAATGCTTCCATTGGCAATGTTTTGGGAAATCTAGAAAGAACAGAGACACAGTCTTTGGCGTGAAATTTGGAACATGCAATGGGGTGATAGACCTGGTGTTTGAGGGTCTCCTAGGATAGTGCTTGGCTTCTCCCAAATATTCAGTTTCCTCGATGGAGAAGCTAGTGACAGTGGGATCTACTTAGATCGCCTTAGAGGATACTTAGGATACACAGTGGCTTTATTTGTTTTGGTTCTCTATAGTTATAGTGCACAGCTATTTCATTTTTTTTTCTCTTTTCTTCTGGCTGAGCTCCTCGTTCAATTGCTTTGATCTACTGTAATTTTCTGTTATTTACTAATAATATTATACCAATTAGGCTGAGCTCCTAGTTAGGCTCTGAATTTTTCTCTTTTTTACTTGGTTTTTTTTAAATCTCCAATTGACACATATGCAAGTGTCCTTCTCCTTTTATAGTTTTATATATAGATGAAGTTCATAGTAAATTTAGGCTTACCATTCATTCATAACAAAGTTCAGTTTAATACATGTCCATATTTGCTTTTATTCCAAATTTCCATAAAATCTCAGAACAAATTGACAGGAAACATATTTCCACAAATAATATTATCATTATTATACAAAGAAAATTCCTTAAACAATTAGTAGCAATGATTGCATAAAACATTTTGGCTGTCCTTGATTTGAACCATGTTTTTGTTCTCACTATTTAGCATCTAAAACAAATTGCGTCAACGACTTCTTGGTCGAGTAGACATCTATTAACTACCGTTTTACTCGAACACGAAAGAACTAATATTTTTTCCCAAGCCAATCCAAATACCATTCATTTACCAACAATTAAAGATGAATCAATAAATTTCAATAGGTGAGGAAGTACAAACAATAAAACCAATGTGAAAAATAGAATATGTAGGGCATGGAGTCCTTTATCATTCAATAAAAAAATTAATTAATAATTTAATGTAAAAAGAACTGGCTAATGGTGAATAATGAAGGAAGCTACTCAAGGAAATATGAAATTTTAAATAACCATTATCACAAGTGTTGAGCACTACATGACCTCACCGCGAAAAATATGCCGGAATTTCCACTCGTTATCATGAAGATCCCTTGCGACCAACTCTTGAGCAGGAGGTTGCTGGGAGAAATCCTGTTGGAGCAATAACCAAAAAAATTTGTGCTTATACTGTAAATGACCAATTTAACGCACAAAAGAAATTAGAAAATCGAGCCATCAGAAATTAAAATTAAAATGGATTTTGTAAATGTAGATACCAAGGGAGGAAACACTTTTTCAGCCATCATAAATTAAAATTAAAATGGATTTTGTAAAAGTAGATACCAAGGGAGGAAACACTTTTTCAACAACCCGCCGAAGAACAGAGAGTTAGGGCTTTGAGTTCTCAGTTCGCATGAGATTAGACATCTATTAATTAGGGCTTTGTGTTTAGGGATCACAAACCTATAAAGAGACTCGGATTGTCGAACTAGATTCCACAGACGCCAACACAAGTATAGCTACAGCAGATATATAGCAGGGGCGATGGAGCAGTTCTCGTTTTGGAAGGGTTTTGAAGAGGATAGAGGATGGAAGATGAAGGGTTGGAGCAGAGGCGATGGAGATTAGAGCAGTGGCGATGGAGCAGTTCTCGTTTTGGAAGGGGAGGATGGAAGACGAAGGGTTTAGGAGTTCTCTGATTTTAGAAGGAAGCTACACTAAAGAAAGAAAGAAAAGCTTTTATGTTAATCACTAGCGCCAAATCCAAAATGCGCGCGCCAAAAAAAATTTGGCCCTTCCCCGACGGGTTAAGTGGCTTTGCCGCTAAAAGGTTGCCGCTAAAAGTCCAAACTTTTGTAGTGATCTTCTTTCTCTTGTCGTCTTCTTTATATTGTCCCAAGATTACTCCCATGGCTTTGTCATTTGCTGAGAGGTATAGAATTAGGGGTCTTTCAAGGGCTGGTGGCGATAGTATTGGAGGGTTAAGGAGGTACTTCTTGATGTTGTCAAAGGCTTGCTAACACTGGTCATCCCATTTGTACTCAATTCCTCCTTTAAGTAGTCTATAGAAAGGATCACATTTGTCCGAATGCTGGGAGATGAATCTTCTGATGAATTGCAATCTTCCTATCAGGACTTGTAACTCTTTGATATTATTGGGATGTGGCATCTCAAGGATGGCTCTGACTTTTGCAAGGTCAACTTCGATCCCTCGCTTGCTAACTATGAAACCGAGTAATTTTTCGGAAGTGACCTCGAAGACACATTTCTTTGGGTTCATCTTCAGCTGGTATTTCTTAGCTCTCTGCAACACCAATCATAGTGCTTCTACATGTCCTACTCGCGTTTGGGACTTCACTAATATATCATCGATGTAGACTTCTATGCATTTATGCATCATGTCATGAAAGATAGTCATCATGGCACGTTGATACGTGGATCCTATGTTCTTAAGCCCAAAAGGCATGATGATGTAACAGTAGGTCCCCGATGGTGGGGTGAAGGAAGTCTTTTCTTGGTCGGACTCTGTCAATTTGATCTGATTATATCCAGAGAAATCGTCCATAAAAAAATAGCATCTCATGTCCAATGGTATTGTCAACTAGAGTGTCAATGTGTGGGAGTGGGAAGTCATCTTTTGGGCATGCCTGGTTGAGGTTTCGGAAGTCGATGCAAACCCGTACTCTGCCGTCTTTCTTGGAGACATGTACTATATTGGGAACCCACTTAGGGTAAAGAACGATTCAGATAAATTTGGCTTTGTGTAACTTGTCAACTTCCTCTTTAACTTGGAGGGCAGTTTTTGGGTGCATCCTGCGGAGCTTCTGCTTAACGGGCTTTGCATTGGGTTCTAAGATGAGACGATGTTCTACTAAACTTGAGTCTAAACTGGGAATGTCCTCGTAGGACCATGCAAAGGAATCGAGGTGTTCTTGCAGGACTTGTGCAATTTGTTGGCGTTCCTTGGAGTTAGCGTTGCACTAATTAGTAGCTTCTTAGGTTTCTCTTCAGTATCAAAGTTAAGTTCTTCGGTGGGTTCCGCGGCAGCTTTTGTTTGCTAGTCGAAATGCTTGATAACCCATGAGAAGTCCAGTGCCTCCTCGGCAATTGATGCTTTTCCTTCATCCTCAATAAGTTCATATACTGTAAAATTACTACATTGGAGATTTGAGTTTGTAAAAGGTAACCCTTCATCGACGCAGTCTATGACTGAGAGATTTTTAGTAAGGTGAAGGTCAAGACTATCGATTCTTCTCTCAAAGTCACGAAGTATCTCGTCCGATATGATCACTGGCTTGTGGTTTAGCTGGGATGCTTTACATCCTTGTGTGGGGAATGGAATAGAAACCTTAGGAGAAAAGTCTCCTTGTTGGCCACAAATTTGGTTCGAGACAAAGAGTTCCCTTTCTTTTATAGGTCTTTCTGATTTTTTTGGATTTTGTATTTATTAATTTTTAGGGTTTTTTATTTTTTCTATTTTTTTTATTTTTAATAATAAATATGGTACAGGGTCGGTCGCCTCAAGGGGCGTCGAGAGAATTACTTCCTCTATTTGAGGGAGCGAGACGGCTGCTAGAGCCGTTCGAGTGATTCTTTGGGAAACGCAGACTTGTTGTAAATTTGACATTTTTTTTGGAGTCCTCAGCTAATGAGACCTTTTGAATGAGTGACGCAGGCGATAGTGGCACCGATGTTCGGATTTCCTCTATCACGTTAATGGCCTCTTCATTGAAGAAACTCTGGAGATCATAGTCGATCAAACTATTTGCTTCTAAGTCGTAATATGGTTGTTCTTCCCACTGAGGGGGATCTCTCAAAGGATCCTCAGGGGTAGCAAGTTTTTTCCCTTAATCTTCATGATATGTTAGGATGAGGGCGCATGCTCGGCAGCGAGGTTGATAATGGTGAAGAATGCAGGGGGATTCCCAAGGGCATTCCCATCCTTCTAAGTTTGAGTCAAAGACAGTATCAAACTCACTTTCTTGATCTGATAATACTTGAAGTCCTAAATTGGCTCGCTCTACTAACTCGAGCATAGGGAGATCTATCCAGTAGTCTTTGTCATCACTCGGGGGAGGTTGCTATTCTTCTTCGAGAGATTTCTAAAAAATTTGGAGCTACGGCGAATTGGGGGATATAGAAGTGTCTAGTTCGAGTTCCTCTTCAAACTCCATAAAGAGCGTGTTGAGTGTTTCCTTCTGAATCAACCGAATAACTATCGGGTTTTTTCGCTTCTTGTGCCGGTAGCTGAGCTGGTATGTCATTGCCGGTCTCTGTCGTCGAGGGGTTAGAATAGTTTGATTCCTCAATCGTAGAATGTCGGGTCCAATTGGCAAAATGTTCTAATATACTAGTGCATGCCCTACAGTGGAGCTGGTAAGTATGAAAGATACAAGGGGAATCCCACAGGCATTCCCACCCTCCAAGGCTGAGGCCGAGGCGGATGCTATATAGGTTAAGATTCTCTTGCAGGGTGTCATCCTCTCCCCATGTTGAGCGGGGGTGCTCTTCTTCATCTTGCAAGGCTACTATGTGAAAGTTTTCGTTGTCAGTAGATTCCCAATCTTCTAATTGTGGCTCAGTTTCTGGAGGTTCTTCTCTCCACTCTTCTACAAACTCCTTGGTGTCAAACATGGGCTTGACTCTTTCGAGCGATTCATCAATATCGTCGTTGAGACTTGTCAAATCATTGAATGCTTTGGCCATTCGTTCAATTTCCATTTTTTGGGATTTGGCGAAGGACAATTCCTTCTGCCTTGGTACATTCACTTTCTTAGTGGTTCCATAGACGAAGTGGTCATATAGAGACCATTTCGATGAGGTAGGACATAAGTCATCTTGTGGGTCGTCCGATTGATAACCTAACCCTATATGTTTTCATATTTTCATTGGGATGATAGGTCCTATGCGGCCTTGCTTATTCTTACTGAGTCCGGTGTGGGGGACGTATCTAAGTTGGTACCTAAGATCCCACCCTTTCGTCGTGGTGGGGTTAATGTCATAAAGTTTGGCGAGGTCTGGACCGACCTCTCTCCTCACTAAACGCATTGGGGGAGAACTAGGATGGTCAAGGGGACAGATTTTCACAACGGTTATCTCCTCAGGGATTTGGGTCTTTTGAATGTGGCCTGTGTTTAACATAGAATCGTGAGCGGTTGGTATGATCGTCACATAATCAGTATCCATTTTCTGGAGGGGTGCATCAGCGTATATACAGACCATAGAGTTCTCGTATCGGAATTTGACGCATTGATGAAATGTGGATGCCACAGCCTTCATCGACTCTAGCCATTTCCTTCCTAAGATAAGATTGTACGTACTAGCAGAATTGGAAACATAGAAAGTAATGTCTCTCTTCACAGGTCCGAGGTGAACCTAGAGTTTAATAGTTCCTTTCACGAAACGACGCGAGCCATCATAGGCTATAAGTGACAGTGCGGAGGGCTTGACATCTTGCTCTGTGTATTCGAGAGTCTTTAATGTTGTGAGAGGGCAAATATTGAGTCCTGCTCCTGTATCAACCAATGCATGGGGTACAGAGAATCCTCTGATCATGACAGTGAGATATATGGGGGCCGCACTTCTGCAGAGTGACTCTTTAGGCATGTCTGCATCTGTAAAAGTAAGCGTCGGAGGTTGCGCCATGACTAAAGCGATTGAATGAAGCTCATCTAGGGTCATGTCCTCTTCCACTTGCGTGTCTTCGAGTGTCCTTATCAATAGCCGGTGATGATCAGGCGATTTCTTGATGAGCTCTAGTATGGATATCTGGGCTGGGATCTTCTGGAGGTGTCACAGAAGGTTATATTCCTGTCCTGGCTAGAGTATCACTTCTTTGCCTAGCTAATGAGCCTTAGGTGCAGGTGGTTGGAGTGGTTGAAGTGTAGGGATTGGTGGAGGGATGAGATGAGGCGGGGGAGGCAAGTTAACTTCTCTTTCTCTCACATTCCCCTCTGGCGGCTGTGCGCTCATGAAATCCTTACTCTGAGGGAAAGGTGGAGGTGGGTAATTGGTTCCTGATTTAAGGATCATGCTAGTCAGTTGTTGTTCGAACCCGAGATGGCTCGACGTTGATGTGTTTGTGAAGCGAGTAAAATTGGAGGTCAGAGCGTGCGCTTGCACAGCATCGTTCCAAGGTGGGAGATATTGTGTGTAGTCCTCTTCTATGAAAGCAGAGACTAGTGTCTCACACGGGTCGGGGTGTTTTTCTCTCACTTTCTCCTGCGTTCAGTAAACACTCGGTCTTTGTTTCACTCTCTCGGCTTGGAGTCTTACGGGTGACACTTTCTACCCATGCAGCAACTTACGCAGCGGTCTGGAGAACGTGCTCTTCATACTCAGGTTTAGAATCAGACAAAGTGAGTGGTAAGGGTGTTGGTTTAGGATTTGGAGGGGTCGAAGGTTCTGATGGGTGACAATGGAGAAATGGTCTCCTAGCCCTAAAGGAATGGATTCGTATCTGAGTGAACTTAGGATATGGAGGCGGGCTCAGCGGGGCAATGCGAGTGATTAGGGCCGAGGGATGTAGGGGTGAGGAAGTTCTTACTGGTGTGGTGGAGGCGGTAGAGGGGTGGATACGAGTGATTAAAGTAGAGGGCTGGAAGGAAGGTTGATTGGGGAGATCCGCAGTAGTGACCTGGGTTGGCGTTCCTTAGTTGTGGTTGGGCATGGGGTTGTTTATGATCCCTAAATTTTGTTGGGATTGGTTGTTATTAGGGTTGAGATTTCTAAGCACTTCCCAATCAATTTGATTTCGGTCATTCATATCATAGATCACGTCTCTAAGGACCCAACATTCTTCTAAGTTGTGCCCCGCATATCGATGGAAGACACAGTATTTACTATAGTCTAGATTTGCGAGCCATGGGCGAGGTTTTTTCAACATGAATAGAAGGAGATTTTGAGTGTTAAGAAAATGAAAAATATTAGAAATCGTATCCGATAAAAGGGGATAGTGTTCCCACCTTGGTTGGTAAGGGCCTCTGGCTGGGTTAAAGTTCTGTGGTGGGGGTATGTTATTATAATTCGGCACATGGGTTGGTTGACTGTGTATCGCGTTCTGATTTTGGTAGGTGTTAGGGTACTGACTCCTATTCTAGTATTGGCCTTGACTTTGATTATGGCCTTGGTTTTGGTTCGTGTATCTCTGCTGACTAGTACTTTGATTTTGGTTGGTATACCGTTGTTGGTTTTAACTTTGTCCGAAATTTCGTGGTTGGAAGTTTCCGCTACCAGAGTTTTATACTTGATTGACAATGGAGTTATCTTGCTTAGTTCCGGAGGCTTTCTTATTATTTTTTGATTTCGATTCACTGGAAGAGCCTATTTTTGACATGACTATGGAAATGCGAGATCTCCGCCTTTAATGTGTCGCGCTAGTTGGGATGCCCGAGAGTGGAGTGCAGTGAAGTCGGGGCAATCACTTATGACGAGTCCGCTCTTTAACGGTTCCCTAGTGTTGTCAATGATAATGTCGACCGAATCCTTCTCTTTCATTGAGGTGCCGGTCCTGCCAGTGAGTTTTTTCCATCTGGCGATGAAGTCGGTAAATTTTGCATCAGGTCCTTGCTTGGCTGCCATTAGGTCGTTGAGACTAACTGTCTCTTGAATCAAATGTTTGTATTGGTCTAGGAATTGACCGACTAATTCATTGAAGGTTTCGATCTTATAAAGCGGGAGTCGGACAAACCAATCTAAAGCTTCTCCTTCTAATGAGTGTTGAAAATAGTGAATGAGAAGTCCTTGATTATCACATATGAGTCAGCAATCATTACAGAAAAGAGCCAAGTGATGATTCGGATTTCCAGTGCCATTATATTTGGTAAACTTTGATTGCTTAAACCCTATTGGTAAATTCAACTCAACGTCTCGGCAAAATTTGTCGAATCCGAATAAGTGACCGGGATACTCTCTCTTGGTCATGTAATCATCGAGCATTTTAGGGAGATCTTTGATTTTAACGGTGCTGTCTTTTGGAATGACCCGTGAGCAAACCTTGTCTAAAGAGTCATCGTTGAAGAATGTGTGGATAGATTGTCTCAATGAGGTGGCGCAGGCTGACACCATGCTCGGGGTAGGCGGTGGCCTCTCTTGTCGCTCTTGTTCTTCTAAAAATTGTCGTGACCTAATGGTTTCGTATGCAGCGGCCAACTATCGAAGCAATTCTTCGGAGTCGTCGTCACCTCTCTGTATCCTTTGAATACTGAGTTCTACGATTTGTTGGGTAGTAAGGTTTTGTTCGATGCCACCATCTCTTCCATTATGATTGTTCCCGATGTGTGGGGTAGAGAAAGGATTCTCTTGCTCACTAGCCATATTAATCTCAGGTTGTCGTGGACTAGAACCGTGAAGTGGTTCTTCTCGGTACATGGGGTTGTCATGATATCTCCATAATGGTGGGTCCCCTAAACTCACTCTTCGTATACTAGACATCTCGAGTCTTTGGTGAAGACTTATATATATATATATATAGAAGAGAATCTAAACGACACAATGGGTAGAAGGAAATAGGGAGATAGGATGGAAACTAACTATCTAGAAACAGAGTTCGCAAAAGAGTCCCATCACGATCGCCAATCTGTTGGTGCGCACTTTTTCTAGGTTCCTCTCGGTTCCCATTGAATCAGTGGCTTCTAATTCTATCCTAGTGGACTCTAGTGATGTGGCGTTTGAAATGTTAAAAATAAAGGGGTTTCTAGGAAGGTTCCTAGTTTGTTGCGATCACCAGCTGCAAATATTTAACAACACTGTAACACGTCAATGATCATGCTTAAGAGAGGGTATGGGTTTCTTCTATACTGAATCGTCCGCCTGTGAACGTCAGCAGCTGTCTTTTCCTTATTTTAGATAGTTTAATTTTCTTTTATTTCTCGTTATAGTTATAGTTCTGGTCAGTTTAGACTTCCCTGGTTCTATTGGGAGTTTGGCTATGTGGTGATCTATTGTTGTTTATTTAATTTGATATTCTAGTTCTATCAGGAGTCTAGGTAATTTTAGTTTCCTAGTCTTATTAGAATTCTAATTAATTTAGTGTCCTAATACTACTAAGAGTCCGATTAATTGTGGTCTCCTAATCCCATTAGAAGTCTGATTATGATCAAGTTCCCTAATTAGACTAGGAATACACATGTAATAGTTCTGGTGAAATTCTAATTAGTTCAGGCATACCCATTGTATTAGGATTCTAATTAAATCAGGTATAACAATTCTATTGAAATTCTAATTAAAGCAATTATAACAGTCCTGTTAGAATTCTAGTTGAAGGGGAAAACTAATTTTATGGAAGCTCTAATTTAAGCAAAAGAATTAATGCTACTGAAATCTAATTAAAACGAATAAACTGATCTTTATCAAAATCTAATTAAAATAGATAAACTAATTTTATAAAAATTCTAATTAAAGCAATGAATTAGCTATACTAAAAATCTAATTAAAGCAATGAAATTAATCATGCCAAGTTCTAATTAAAGCAAAGAATTAATCAATTAAATTTTGATTTAAAGAGATGAATCAGTCATACTAAGATTTAAGACACTTAATTAATTAAATGTGCTGAAATAAAATAAACCTACCGATTAATTGCACTAAAAGGATAAAATAAAAGCAATTAATTAATTCTAAAATTCATAAAAAAGGGTTTTGGGCCCGCTATGCTAAGGAGGATTGGCCTCGTTCTCGAGTACCCTCCGTAAGCTCCCTTGGGCAAGTCGGGTGGCTAAAATTAAAGGTAAATCGGATTTTGGATCGTGAAATAATATTTTTAGGCTTTTCACAGTTGATTTCAGAGTAATAATTATGAATTAAATTGTAAACTAGGATTATAAAAACTGGAATGAACATTTAAGATTTTTGGAGCTATTAAACTAAAAAATTAAAATTAAAAACTAAATTTTTAGGATTGAATTCGGGTTCGAAATCAGAAAATCAGGCCGTATGATTAAGGACTGGTTATGAATCGAAGGATTAGAACCAGAAATTAATGATAGGACTGTAAATCGAGATTTTAGAACAGAATCAGAGCCTAGGGTCGGTGTATCAGACCATTAAATTAAGGACTGATTCTAGGAAAAAAGAACTAGAACCAGATATAGAGAATTACGGTCCGAAAAGGGTGCTACGGTCTAAGATTGAAGATAAATTCCTAAACCTAGAGATTATATGCTATGGTAAGAAACTAAAAACAAAATTATTACCTAAGGGCCAGAGCTACGGAGAGAAATCTCAAAGATTAGAAGCTTGAATCTCGAAACCATGATTAGGGTGCTCTATGAGTTTGTCCTCAGAGTTCTCTGGTTTCAGAATCTGGAAAAAAATCTCTTCTCTCTCGAAAATTTGCCAGCCTCTTGGGTGAATTAGAAAAAAAATCTTTTATAGGTTTTTCTTAAATTACGTGCCATTTTTCAGGCGTTTAATCTAATTATGCACCAATTTTTTGGCGCTTAATCGCTTTGGGTCGATCACCGACTCAATGAGCGACCAGCTAACTTGCTCAGCGAGTTTTCCAGTCCTAATAAAGTTAGAACTAATTGCGCACTTGGTAGGACATGCACAATCTGATAAAGCGATTCTTCAGAAGCACTTAATCAAGGAAACTTAGGGGTCAGGGACAGTGAGGCTAGGTCGGGCGTAGGCTAATTGCGCGCTGGTGTTGTAGCGCTCAATCCGATCGCGCGTTTGATTTTAGGCGCGTGATCGAGTCTCTATGTGGTCTAAGAAAGGAAGTTTGGTTTGAAAGGGGGACTGATTACGCGTTTGTGGTTTAGCGTGCAATCGAATTACGTGTGGGGTTTCAGGTGCTTAATTCGGGGTTGTCCGGGTCTAGTCTCTAGTCTGAAATGAAAGACTATTGTTTCAGTCTGCATTTCGACTATATACTATTGTTTCAGTATATAGTCTCCCCACGTTGGGATCTGAGCCACAGAGTTATTATTCAGCCTGTATTCAGCTATGTACTATTGTTTCAGTGCATGGTTCCCATATCAGGGTTATGAGGTCAAAGGTTGACCGAACAAAAAGTATATTCCGAGAAGGCAAAATGGGGGTATCTACACCCCCCCTCCACCCCTTGTTTAAGGACTTTTGAAATCTAAGAGAGGAAATTCTACATAAAGCTCCTCCCATTTCCAAGCAAAAATCGATTCAAGCTTTAGAAAAACCGATTCAAGCTTTAGAACTTTAGTTCTTCCCTTGCCATTGCTTTTCCATCTCCATCATCATCTCAAACCCTCTAGTTTTCAAGCCTTAGCTAGTTAAAAAACCCGTGTCTAACCCATTTGCTAACGGAAGCACACTGGTGCCGCATCCACAAGAAGATCCGACCACGGTGCTACATGGGCCTGAGAGCTCCGGCTCTCCCCTCTATTTCTCTACCTTCTTTATTTGTTTTTTCTCTATCCTAGAATTTGACCTGTTACCCTGCCGAAATTTCAGTGATTGCGAGAGGCTCAAATAGGATCGGAGTGCCTTCGAGCAAGAGGAAGTGCCGCTCATTTTTATACCTTTTTCTACACTTGGCCATTGTAGAGACCGCTCACGAGCGGGTCAATCAGGTGCAGGTGCCTAACATCTTTCCGATTGATAATCGATGCCCCTACCCAAGAGCCTTTGGCGTAGACCGGAACGGAGTCAAATCTAGCACTTCGGTGCACATGATCTTGATTTTGGGTATCCCGGAATACCAAAAGCTCCGGGTGGCGACTCTATTTTTTTGAGCGCATCGTCATGACGGATTGATGAAATCCACATTTTCACAAGTAGAAATGAAAAATTGAAGCAAAACTGCTTCAGGAACATTATGCCCGAGTCTCGCTCGTGCGAGAACTCAAAGCTCACCCGCACGAGCTACTCAGAAATGAAATAAACAAATATAAAAAAAGGGGAAATCGAGTTTCAGTGAGTGACTGATACAAGCGCGCCCGAGCTACCTTAAGTCGCGTGCGTGAGGAACAGACTATATAAGGGTTTTACCCTTCCCGTCAGAATTTCATATGAAATTTGAGAGGAGCGAAGAGCTAGGGTTTATATTTTCCACGAGGAAGCTTCTCGTACGCGTGATTCATCATATTTCCTCGCGATTCAATTTGATTTTTTTGCGCATAAGGTAATCTTGAATCACATTTCGAGCTTCTTTTTGCTTCATTTGGATTTTCAAGCCCTAGAATGGATCCTACATCCCCAAACCCCAAACCTAGAAAGAAAATGGCGATAAGACCTCCAAGTTTTCATAAGAGAGCAGCTCTTCCTCCAACTCCTTTGACCCAACCAGCCCCATGGTGGGAAGCCAAAATATTTGAACCTACATGGTTGATCTATAGAGATCTTATTTAGGATCAACTGTCCACCTAATGGACTTTCGATTACATTAAGACAAATGACTTGAAACCACTATTAGCTCCGTTTCACGTGCGCTATTATCCCCATTTAGTGAAACTGTTTTACCAAACCCTTAAGGTGGATGACACTCAAACCAAATTGGTTTGCAAGATTGACCAACGACCATTGACTTTTGATGACAAGGACATTTCCCATGCTATGGGATGCCCATTAGAATACATGGTGGATGGGGCATCCAAATCCTCAATCCAAGAAGTAATTTTTTTTAAAGATATTGTGACCAACATGACCCATGGTGCGACCGGCATGGGTAAGTCGATCACACGGGTCCAGTTACCGGAACACATGTGACCTTTGGATATTATATTTAGGAAGAACTTGTTTTTCTTGGGCCACGAGCAAGAGCGACGGGACCCATTTCTCCAAGCAATTTATGCGGCTCATCAGGGTAGGTGGTTTAGTGCATCTATTCTGGTGAGAAAAGCAATTAAACATGCTTATGAGCAAAACAAACCCGATGCTATCCCCGCAACTGTGAACCGGTTACCTTACGCCCGGCTAATTTCATGATTGTTTGAGTTGTGTGATGGGATTGATGGTTTTGAGATCCAAGCCCATTCAAGTGCTATCAAGCCAAGGACTTAACCCAAAGTCTACACAACCTTAATAACAGTGTTAAAAAGAAAAGTGACAAAGAGATCGCACAACAAGCGGCACAACAACAACCCCCTCTACACGGAACAATACCACACCCAATTGCCCAAACTAGTGTGCCACCTCCAACCCAGCCTATGCCTAGCAGTCAGGAAGAGATGCTTCGGGAAATACTTCGGGAAAACTGGGAGATGAGGCTGCATCAGCGATTTCAAGAAGCTGTTAGCATAGACTTAATGCGCCATGCCTACCCGCAGACTTACCAGGAGCACCTTGCCACAATGCGGGATGCGATTTTTGGTGCTTCCAGCTCTGGCATGGCTACCGGCGATGATGATGTTGAGGCTGGTAATGACGCTGATGAGGAGGGCGATGATGCTGATGAGGAGGACGATGACGATGATGAGACCGAGGACGAGAGACAGGTGGAGAGGATGATTCTGGAGATGAGGAGCCAGATTAGGGCGGCGATGATGAGAGTTACTGTTGTTAGTAATTATGTGAATCATTTTGAAACATTTTCAAATTTTCAAATATAACGAGAAGAATCAATTGTAATTTTGATAACTTAGTTCGAAAAACTATGGTGACATGGTTGTCACATGGAAACTAGTTCAAATTTTGATGTGAATAAATTTTTGTCATGTGAATAGTTAAAGTTTGAGTGTGGATGGTTACAATTTTAGATAGTACTAGTTTAGAAATCTAGTGTGAATGGGTTATGTGTGAATGCCTTAAATTTTATGTTCATGGTTTGGAAGTAAAATACAATGCAAGCCTGTTGTTATGACTTGTCGTGCGGGTACCTATGTGTGGCAGCGTGTGGATTGCCTCATTTAATCATTAACGATAAATTTTGTGGATGTGCGTGTAGTAGGATTTGTCAATGCTTTTGTTTTGAGTTCATGTGGTTGAATTTGAAATTTTTATGTCACCAAGCAGATTATGGTTTACTCGCTATGTGTGAAGGTGCAGCTTGAATTATTTGTAGATTTAGAAATTTATTGGGCATGGTGTTGAATTGCTTACTATGGACAGCTGTGGATTAGATTTTTATGTGGTTTTGAGAGTTTCTTTTATATGTTAATACAGGTTTGATTGTGGGTCAATTTTGACCAAATGCTAGGTTAGATGATTGGATAGTTTGTGTACACTCTAGTTGACAGATTGGGTTCTTTTATTAGATATCATTAATATCGGGATAAGAATAATTCTGTTATTTGTGTGTGATTACATCTAGGTAACCTTGCTCAATTTTCGAGGAAAAAAATTTTCTAAGGTGGGGTGAGTGTAATATCCCAAATTTAGTAAACCGTGAAAGTCAAATAGTGGTGTGTGTGGTTCACAAGGGAACCCATGAAATTCAATACACGCTTTGGTGTGTATGACTCACATCAAAAGAATTAAATGAATAAGTGTAATATACACTTTGGTATATATGTGTTTCATACCAAGTGAGTTGAGCGGAAATGTGTATCACACAAGTAATGTGTTGGTGCCTTGCAAGGAACAAAGTCAATTTCTTGTGAAAGGAGTGATACTCACGTGTGAGACCCAATTCTTGGGTTTGCTAACTTAGAGCTTTGAGAGAAAGGAGAAAAGAGTTTGAAGAGAAAAGAAATGGCTTTCTTGATTTCTTGTGTTATGATCCTCTAAATCATAGTGAGATTTGTGCAAGGTGTGTGTGTGGAGGATCGACGTATGATTGTGTAGGTGCAGTGGTGTTCATGAAGTTTAGAGAAGATCAAAATGGGGTTTTGAAACCCACTTGCTTGCAACAAGGAAGACGATCTGATCTTCGAGTGAACCGTTGAGTTAGAGGTGAAAAATCGATACTTAAAGTATGTGAATTTTGTTAATAAATGTTTTAATATGATGTGTAAGAAGTGTGGAAGAAATACGAAGAAAATCAAGTTGAGAAAAAACTCAAATATGAATGAACTTTGGTTCTCGTGCGCCCGAGCTTCAGAGCTCGCTCGCGCGAGAAGCCTTCTATAAAGTATAAGTGCCTAAGAGGCTCTGAGACTCACTTGGATGAGGGCTTAAGTGTATAGTAAGCTAGCTCGTGTGAGGCCTTGTGTGACTGGCAGCAGCAAGCCAAAATCTAATTGGTCGCGCGAGATTTGAGGTGTACGTGAGCTCGCGCGCTCGAGCTCTAGGGCTCGCTCGCACGAGAAACAAAGTCAGATTTATTTTGACTCTTTTGATGTGAACTCTTTAGAAATGTGTATTTTAGATTCTTCTTAAGCATTCTTAAGGGATTTTTGGACACTTTCATTGTAGGATTAACGTGTTGAGCTTTCATGTGAGTTCTCAAAAGAGCTATGTGTGGAATGTGATACGCGTGACTTGAGGTAGGGGAAACTTATGCTCATTTAACTTGAATACGCTTTGTGTAAATTAAGTGATGTGATATGATAAGCCATGTTAAGAATTGTGAAACAAGCATGTGATATTCAACATTTTTAAATAAGTTTTTAATGTAATGATGTGATGTGATGTGTGTGAAATAAGCATATGAAATTCTTTAATTTAAACAAGTTTTGAATAGAATATATGTGATGTGAAAGAAGCAATAGTGTGATGTTGGAACTATGAAATGTGAGAATTCAGAAAATGTGTAAAAATATTAGTTTTTCAAAAATTGTATAAGGTATCACTTTACACGGTATGAAACTATAAGTTAGAAAATGCACATTCATTTAAGGTTTAGTAAAATGAATCCATTGTGCTCCGGTACAACGAGATATCCATTCAATTACTTATCGACCAACGGTAATTTTATGTGGCACAAAGCATCTCTCCTAATGCAGGGGCTTGGGCATATGTTTAAATGGTTCATTGAACGACAATGGTTTGGATTCCCATCAGTATTATATGCGTTTTCTAATGCTATATTTGCTTAGAAAAATATTTAAGTTAATACTTTAAGTTATGACAAATATTTTAAAACAAAGCATGTGATTCAGTTGTGCATGTGTGTGATTAGAATTTGCATACGGAATTCAATTGAGTCAAATATAGAATGTGCCTATGAAAATCAGTTATATGACTTCATTCTTGTGATATGAGATTCAAATGCGATTAACGTTTTCCCCTATTGAGCTTGGATGTAAGCTCACCCTTTCGACTATACATCACAGGTGAGGATTTAGAGAAGGATCTGAACCTGGAAAGTGATATGGAATACGAACCTGAGGAGGAAGTTGAGCCTCTTCCTGAGGACTTCTTTCCTAAGTAGATTGTGCTTTGTGTGAGCTATCAGAAGAGTATTTTTGTTGGCTTGGTACGTCTAGCCACTTTTGAGTTTATGTTGGTTATGTAAGATAATTATTTTGGATATTATTTTGTGAACCATTGGTTGGTGATAGATGTCTATCATCGATGGTTCGTTTCGATTCTTTCATTCATGCATTTGGCATGAAGTTTAGAACCGTTATTTTTGAACAAGTTTACATTTAGAAATGCATTTTGTGAATCTCTCTTCTTTGGTGAGATAGCTTTGTGGATTTGTTTTGTGGATGTGTCAACTGTATGAGTAAGCGTAGGATTGCCTTAACGGGTGATCTGATGGCACGGGTTTCGGGGTGCAAAAATTCGGGCTGTCACAAAAGTACAAAGTTACGTAGTAAATGCTAGTATTTACTATAAGGTTACATGTTAAAACAAAATTCAATTTCTAAACTTGAAAGAAATTTTAATTTTGAAAAAGTCAAACTTTAACCAATAAAAAATTCAATAATTTATCACCAAGATACAAATTAAAATAACAGTATTCGTCGCTAGGTTACACTAGTAAAAAATTTGACCAAATATCAACTTTTTAAAAAGTCAAACTTTGACCAAATGTAAAAAAAGAAAAATAAAATTTGGTAATGTACTGCAAAGTAATAAATTAAAAAAAAAAGATAATCTCATTGGGGATACAGAAGTTTTAAAAAATTAAATTATATTAAAAAGTTAAAGTTTGACCAAATATCAAACTTTGACTAATAAAAATTTACATTACCAAAATATAAATAACAATAGTAATAATCACTATCTACTATCAATATACACTTCTCAAACTTTCACCAAGAAAAATGAGGCAATGTATTTTCAAGTTACAAATTAAAATAATGATAAATATTCTTAATTATAATATTCTACTAATTAAAATTTATAATATTTTATAGAAAATCGAACTTTGACCAAATGTCAAACTTTGACCAATAAAAAATTGCACTGATACGATATAAACTTATGTAGTAGTAGACTCTATCTATAAGCAGGTTTCGAGTTTGACTAAAAATAAATTTTATGTAAAAGTCAAAGTTTGACCAAAAGTCAATGTTTGACAAAAGGTCAAACTATTGACTAATACAATTGAGAATTTAGTAACAAATTATATATCAATACGGCAATATCCTTTTTTCGCTATCAAATTATTGGAGTCAAAGTTTAATAAAAAGTAAAATTTTAATTAAAAGTCAAAGTTTGACCTTGAAGTCAACCTTTGACCTCCAAAAATTTGATAATATATTACTAACTTACAACTTATTATCATGTTTCAATAGTCAAAGTTTGATCAAAAGTCAAAACTTTAAATAGCTTATAATTCTTGTTAAAGTTTAATTAAAATTCAAACATTGACCAAAGTCAAATATTAGCTAAAAAGGGTATGATGTAGATCATGTGGTAGTCATAGTAATCGTGCTGGTATAATGATTATAAAAATTGAAGTTACTTTTTAAAAGTCAAAAGATAATTTTTTTTTACTTTTATATTTTTTACAAATAACTTTATATTTTAAATAACAAAAAATTATTTTTTTGTTAGTGGGAAACGCAATTTCAGCCACTTCAAAGGTTGAAATGGTTTCTTCCTAAAATGATTTGGTGTATGGAAATTCAATTTTCATGCGGGGCCGACTTAATTTCATTTCCATCTCCTTACATAGCTATCAAATAACAGCAATTGGAAACTAAATTTCATTTCCATCTATGAAATTACATTTCCTTGTTATCAAACAAGGCCTATAAGATTATTGATTTGAGCAACTATGGTAGGTTGCATTTGGGAACCGTCATTTGATGGTTTGTATTTGGATTTGGGTGCCTGGATTTAAAATCTACCATTTGGAAATGCTATTTGAGATATTGGATTTCAACAAATCCAAGTCATTTGCAGATAGTCTAAACAGGTAAATGACACATTTGAAATAACGCCTCCCAGTCGTTATTTCAAATCCAAATTGGTCATTAAGCATGTGTGTGTGTGGGGGGGGGGGGGGGGGGTGGGGAGGGGGTGGTCTAACGAGGGAAACTCTCTATCTCTCTCATCAAAAAGCCCTAGCTAACGCTCCCCTCAGAAAGTTCATTGTCACATGCTCTTGTCTCTCGACTCCACTAGCGGCTACCTGAAAGAACTCAAGGTGACGATTCATGATGATGAATGAAGGTGATGGCTAACAGAGATGGTGGCTAATGGTGGTGGATTTATTAGTGGCATTGATGGGTTTCGTAAAAGCCAAAGAATGGGTTCAAAATGATTGTTCAGAGGTTGAAGATGGGTTCAAATAGATTTTGAATTGAAGTTTTAACAAACCCGGTTAAGGTTTTTTTATGGTTGATGTTGCAAGATAAAAACTGAGTTACAGAAGGTGGTTGACAGTATGCAACAGTCAGTGAAGTCTAGTAGCAATGAACGATTTGAGAAGGCAATGGTTGATTGGAGATGGTGGCTAGTGATGGTTTGGTTGGGTTTCCAGAGGTAGTGATTGTGCACGGCAATGACAGAGATGGGTTGTAGAGAGGTGTGTTGAGAATATTGATATTAGAATTATATGTATGGTGTGTGTTGTGAGAAGAATGAAACTCACTAAGCCTTTATCCTCTCTTTCTCTCTCTCTCAACTTAAACCACCATCCACTATCTTCTTCCTGGTATCAAAGTAGGTTCTCGCTCATTTTTTTTTTTCACTAGAAAGAGTTGTTACTAACACTGTGTTGATGTCACTGCTAACATCATGAAGTGACGTCAACGTCGTCGGAAAAATCTCGCTGGACCAATGAGTTGATGAGTGGGTTTTGATCGGCCTTACCTTCTAAGTATTTTTCCCTCCTGGAGTTCTTACATCCGGACACCCAATGACCTATTTTTGAAACCCCTAACCCATCATCTTCTTCCTCTATCCTGTTTGCAACCAGGGTTCGAAAACCCTAACCTATACCCAGAAATCTTAACAACAACCCCATTGTTGTTCTTTGACCTTCAGATCTTTCAATTTGATGGAGGTGGTGAGTCTTCTGACCCACCTCGCCAAATTCTTGAAATCCGTCGATTCCGGCAAGGTATGGTGCTGTTGTTTTAGAAGTATTTGATTGGAGATATTGGGGAGGAAGAGGCGAAGACCTCTCTTTTTTGAAGTTGGGTTGTGGAACCCATATTTTCTTTTGTGCTTAGCTTTATATTTGCACCCAATAGTGGTTTTTCTTGAAGCGGGCTGTGGAACCCAGTTCTATGGAATCTGTTTTTGCAGCCAGTGTGCAGTTTTCATGTTTTGTGAATGGAGCCTAGTTTAGTGTCCATAATTTATTTTTGCAGCCACAAATTCGTATTTTTAGTATGTGGTAGTGTAATTGTGGTTTATTCATAATGGATGATACGAAAGGCACAAATATTTATGGTGGAGATAGTTCCCATACTTTACAAATTACAAGTGTGCAAATTTTTTCCACAGTGATGAGTTTTATTGGCGATGTCAAACCACTTGCTTGTTGCCTATAGAGTGTTTGTAAAAATGCTTGTTTGGAGTTATTTAGTGAACTATGGATAAATATTATTGCCACTATGAGGAAAAATCTTTGTGGATCTTGTGATAGTTGCCTATGCTATAAACTTGTTTCTGGGGGTGTTTTGTGTTAGTCATTGGCATTATTTTTTGGCTGGTTTGTTATTATTTTGCAACTGTTTTGGTGTTGTTTTCCCTATATCACTGTTTCTTTTTTTCCCTCTAAGGAAAAATGACCGAGGGATACAAAAATATGAGTGGTGAAAATCTTCCCACTAGTATCACCTCAATCAAACTAAATTCAAGCAATTATCTGGAAAAAAAATAGGTCATCACCCTTTATGTTCAGGGTCGTATGAAGATGGGTTTGTTGACAGGGACTACCCCTAGGCCTACCACTAGTGTAGGTGATGCTGAGAAGTGGATCCAAACAATGCAATTATTCTTAGATGGCTCCTGAACTCCATAAATTCATCAATCTATAAGACCTTTATGTTTTATGAGTCTGTTGTCAAGCTCTGGAGTAAGCTAGCAGACACATTTACACCTTCTGATCATGACACATAGATCTATCAACTAAAATAGATGATTTCAGAATGTAAGAAGGGAGATTCTACTATGGGAGAGTATTACAGTTCACTTCAGAGTATATGGGAAGAGCTCAATCACTATGAGTCTCTTTCTGAGTTTAGTGAAGAGGTTGTCGCTAAGTTAGCTAAGCGATATGAATGCGACCAGATTTATACTTTTCTTGGGCGGCTTTGTTCTAAATATGAGCAGACATGCACACAGATTCTCACTATTAGACTTCTTCCTACTTTGAGTACTGTCTATGGGATACTCTTTACTAAGGAGTAGTATCACCATGTTATGCCTATCAGTACTCTGATCACTTCTACGCCGCAAGAGTGTGTAGCCTTTACATCTGATACTCGCCCGTTTGCTACTAGGGGTAGGGGGAGCGACCGAGGAGGCAGATGTAGTCAAGGGGAACGTGGTGGTCGCGAAGGTTGCTCATATCTCATATATTCTCACTGTGGCCTTACAGGACATGACCGAGATCACTATTATCGTCTTTATAGATATCCAGTGGGGTATCAGCCAAGTTCTTCTACATCTGCTCATATAACAATACACCTGAGACTTCTGTTGGTGATTTAAGCTCCCTTCGATCCCAGGTAGCAGAGTTATTTAGATCATATGAGCTTCATGCCTCGCAGCCACCTCTACAGATCGCCTAGGGACTTCTGCTTCTACTTCTGAGCCATCAGGTACACCGGACTCATTTTCTTTTGCTGCCACCACTACTACTATTGTTCCTAGTTGGGTCATTGACTCAGAGGCCACTAATCTGATGACAGGTGAGTCTCAGGGGTACTCTCTCTATTCTCCCTCTTCTTCTCCTGCTAAGGTTCGCATAACTGATTGTTCGTACACTCCTATTTTAAGAGTTGAGACTATTCTCATATCCTCCCCTTTGTCTCATTCTCATGTTCTATATGTTTTTCAGTTTTCTACTAATCTTCTTCCTATTAGTAGCATTACCAAGAAACTAAATTGTTGCGTTATTTTTTATCCTACTTATTATATTTTTCAGGAGCTTACTACAAAGAGGATTGTTGGTAGAGGCATTAAGAGGGGTGGACGGTACTTCTTGCAGGTTGACTTTAGTACACCTACTGTTGCCGTTGCTGATAGACCTACTGATACCTCCTCTATTTTTCCTTTTTCTGTTAACGTTAGCCTAGACACTATATCTTTGTGGCCTAAACTTGGACATGTCGGGTTTCAGTCCTTATGCACTTTACTTCTCAGTTTTAAATCTATTTGCACTTTAATAAAGTTTAAGTGTGATGTTTGTGAGCTCTCAAAGCATATTAGACATTCTTATTCATCACATATGCATAAATCTGATATTCCATTTCATATTGTGCACTTTGATGTGTGGGGTTCCTCCCCAATTACTTATGTTGATGTGTGGGGTTCCTCCCCAAAAGGATTTACCCACACCCATGGGATTGATTATGAGACTACCTTTGCTCCTATAGCTAAGATGACACAGTTTCTCGATATAAGGCTCGGGTCGTTACAAAAGGGTTTACCCACACCCATGAGATTGATTATGAGGCTACCTTTGCTCCTATAGCTAAGTTGACTTCTGTTCATATTCTCCTAGCTCTTTCGGTCATGCAGGGATGACCTCTTCATTAACTTCATGTTTAAAATGTGTTTCTTCATAGTGATCTCCTTGAGGAGGTTTATATGGATCTCCCTCCTGATTTCTTGTTTCAGGGGGAGACTGCGAATGTCTATCGACTTCGAAAATCAATTTATGGGTTGAAGCAGTCACCTAGGACATGATTTCATCGCTTTAGCAGTGTTGTTATTGATTTAGGGTTCCACAGATATCACTCAGATCATACAGGTTTCATTCACTCTAGTCCTTTTGGTCGTGTTATTTTTCTGGTTTATGTGGATGACATTATTCTTACTGGTGATGGTCATGCCTTTATTAGGTGGACTAAGAGTGAATTGGGCAAAATATTTGAAGTCAAAGACATAAGATACCTAAAATATTTTCTTGGGTTGGAAATTGTTAGATCTCAAAAAAGGATATTTGTCTCTTAGAGAAAATATCTCATAGACTTGTTACGTGATACTGGTATGCTTAGTTATAAACCAACAACCTCACCTATGGGTCAGAAGCTTTCAATACATGAGAAGGATGAAGATTTACTTCCAGATCTGCATAAATACCAAAGATTAGTGGGAAGATTGATTTATCTCACTCTCACCAGACCTGATATCACATGTTGTCAGTCTTGTGAGCTAGTTTATGCATGCTCTTCGCACTGTCCACCTTGCTATCATCCATTGCATTCTTGGGTATATCAAGTCAAACTCGAGGTTTGAATTGGTATATTATGTTTGTTGTCCTATGAGTATTTCAACTTACACTGATGTCGATTGGGTTGGATCTGTTACTAATCGTCGATCTACTTCTGATTATTGTATTTTCTTGAGAGGCAACTTGGTTGCCTGGAAGAGTAAGAAGCAGGCAGTGGTGTCTAAATCTAGTGCAGAAGCCGAGTACCAGGCCATAGCAATGGTACCTGTGAAGTCTTGTAGATGTCGTCCCTTTTATTTGAGCATGGTTATCCTATTTTCGACTCAGTTCTCCTCCACCGTGACAATGAGGCAACATAGAAGATTGCTTCTGATTCTTTTCTTTATGAGAGGACCAAACATATTGAGATTGACATTCACTTTGTTCACGAGAAAGTATGAGATTAGACACTTGTTTTGATTGATGTTACATCCTCTCAGCAACTTGCGGGTATTTTGACTAAGGCCGTTGGGCCTAGCACACTTAGTGATGTTGTTATTAAGCTGGGCATGATCAATATACATGCTCCAGCATGAGGGGGAGTTTTAGGAATATTGATATTAGAATTATATTTATAGTGTGTGTTGAGTAAAATGGGTGTGCATGTATCTTTTCTCTACAACTTAATATAATTGCTTGTGAGAAGAATGAAACTCACTAAGCCTTTTTCCTCTCTTTCTCGTTCATTCTCTCTCTCTCTCTCTCTCTCTCTCTCTCTCTCAACTTAAACCCAAAACAACCATACCACCATCCACAATCTTCTTCTAGGTGGCCTCGAAAAAATAAAGATAGGGATTTTGGGTTGCAGTCTTGTAGGGGAAGTGTTCGACGAAATGCTTGGAAGAAACAAATGATCAGAGGGCTAGAAGGATCATTGTTGCTTGTGAATCTGTAGCTCAATGGGTGATTACCATAAGTCTTAGAAACAATTAAGTAAGTGGATAACAAAAATTGGTGTGCGCTTAGAAAACTTTATCTTATTAAACAAAAAGATTGTCCATATGCACCAAGAAGCTGCTATGAACACATTTATGTTTTGGATCTTTATTAGCCATAGAGAACCAATTTTTCCCTATTGGTTTTTCAATATGGTGTGTGGATGGCAAAAGTTGGTGTGCCCTTATGAAATATTATTTTTATTAAATAAAAAAGGAAAATAAATAAAATTAAGGAAAGTGTATGTGCACCCAAAAGCTGTTGTAAACACCCATTTTGCTAACTAATAAATGTTTTGGATATTTATTAGCCACAACAAAACTAAATTTATCATTGTTAGCTTTTCACTAATTGGTGTGCCCATATCAAATATTTGGTATGCGAAATAGTGTGCGGGAAGAAAAACTGCAATGTGCTTGGCAGCCTTTTTTTCAAAATGGTGAAACTTTGGAAAGTACTAGTTATTTATGAGCATTCAAATAGGTGATAGAATTTAAATTTTCGGCCAAATCTAAATATGCAGTCTAAACATTCAAAGAGGAGATTTGGAAATTCAAATATTTGAAATCTTAAATATAAAATGCTTAGATTTGATATACCTAGATTTGAAATCTTCATATCCAAATACTTGTTCCCAAACGCAGGGATTCTACACTTTCCTTTAAGGTGCGTTTAGGAAAGAGTATTTGGAATAGGAGATTTCAAATCCAAGCATTTCAAATTCAGAATTTCAAATATTTGAATTTATAAATTCGACGTTTGAATGTGTTTGAATTTTGCAAGAAGATTTGTAATCAATAAAAGCAATTAAACAAACAACAATGTAAACTGAAACTCAATAATACTAAAGGATAGTTGCATTAATGCCTAGCTGCCCACCCAATTATTGAGGGCACCTACTTACAAAATCCATATATTGACTACTTTGAATCGGACGATAGAGATTGTTTTTTGTCAAAATCTTCCACACGATGGATCCTAAGGTCATGGGTGTACCAATAGATGATCAGTTTGTATTCCCCATGGCACACATCCCAAAACACTGTAGGAGAAGCACATGGAACACATCACGCTCAAATGTAAGTTTGAGGTCAATTTTTGGGATGCGTGCTATGTGAAATTAAAAACCAACCGTCAGATGGCGCACACATGATCTCAAGATCCATCATGTGGAAAAATGGCACAGAAGAACAACAATCAAATTGTTTTGGGCAGTAGGCACGAATAGAGCTTCCCAAAACTAGAAGGGTAGGTCTGCTTGCAAGACAAAAAATAAAATCATTAGAGACAACCAAAAATTACTGCTATTAACAAAAAGCTGCTGCTATTAGTCCTGTCGCTACCAAAAAATGCCTTAACAGCAAGTGCCATTGAAACACCTTATTTTTGCAGTGTCGAGCCTACCCAATTACTGAAGATGACTACATTCAAAACTAGTTGACTTGGTTGAATCGGATGGTGGAGATAGATTTTCATCTCAATCTTTGACACAATTGATATTAAGACCATATGTGAGACATCAAACCATAATTTCTTTATTCCACATGGCTCAGATCCCAAAAAGTAAACCTAAAATAATGTTTGAGTGTGATGTGTCCAACAAGATTTGAGTGGTTTTTATGATTTGTCTCACTTGGAATAAAAAATGACGGGCCATAGTCTCAAGATCAATGAAGTGAAAGACTGGGTTGAAAATCGATCTCTATCGTCTGATTCAACCTAGTCAACGAGTTTTGAATGTAGACTCCCTCAGTAATTGGGTAGGCGCGAAGGAGCCATTACTTGCACACCCGAAGTTGTCCCTTGCAAGGATCAAAATTTCGGCCGAAATTATCGGTTTCGGTCCCCACTGAAACGATAATTTGGGACCGAAATTTTGGTCATCAAATGTATGAGATTGAAATTATCGGCCGAAATTCAAATTTTCGGCCAAATTTTCGGTTTCGATCCCCTCCGAAACCGAAACGAAAACAGAAATTTTGATCATTGGTCCCTTGAACTTCCAAACCTCATGGTCACTTCCCAAACCTGAAGGTCACGATTCGAGCCCAACTTACATATATAACAAAAAAGACTTGATATTTTGAGGACCCGCATCATGTGGAAACACTATCTAAGTTATCCGATATATAGGGCATGATCTAAATATTTGCAATACAATATATTATCACGAAACAAAATCTCTATCGTCCGTTTGATTTATCATAGTCAAAGGCCATGATATGCTTCAATGGTTGACCACTTTGAATTGTATGACAAACATTGTGTTTCGTGCCAATCTTTTACAGGAAAGATTTATAGATCATGACCTTCAAATCAGACGACCTAGAAGGTGTTTTTACATGGCACAGATCCCCAAAATAACAGTCCTTTTAATTTGTGTGCAAGCCAACTTTGCACGTGCAAGTAATGGCTCTCAACTGTTATAACTAACAATCTTTAATTGGGCCCATCCAAATTTGAAACAAACCTTATGAGACCCGACTTGATTTGGCCCAAACTCGATCCAATGTGATTTGACTAGACCCGATTTAACCCAATCAGCTCTGGAAACATTAACATGGGCCTAATACGACCCCACTCGTCATAAATCCTAACGAGAACCGGACCCATATGCCCCGCCAAACCTCTTTTGGGCCCGATTCATATGTGGACATGAGCTAACTAAACCCAACTTCCCCGTCCGTCCCTCATCTTCTTCAAGAAAATACATAGAAGAAAATGGAGGAGGGGCTCCCTCCAACCGAACCCAACCCTTCTATGAGGCTTTCCAGATGGCCGTCTGGCCAGGCCACAACCACTGGTACACTTGGCAGATCACTAGCCTTTGACTGGTAAGATCGACCAGTTGTTCTGCTGACTGGATCGCCATGATCAGAGAAGTTTTGTGCAGTTGTTCTGCTGACTGAACCATCTGTTTATTGATCAGATTTGGATATGAAATGGGAGATGAGATTCCGTGGTGAAGCTATGAGCTTTTGACGGGAGCTTTGGTCATGGCTTTTGACGAGAGAGAGAGAGAGAGAGAGAGAGAGAGAGAGAGAGAGAGAGAGGATTTGGATTTGAAAATAACACATGTGAGGTGTTATTTCAAATAATCTCATTTTTAGCTCTTTTCTAGTCTTTGCAAATGATTGGAACTTCCAAATCCAAATCCAAATCCAAATCCATTGCATGTGATAAGCCATCCAAACGGGAGATTTGGATTCCTGCCATTCAAATCCAAATTCAACCCATCAAATGACGGTTCCCAATAGCAGCGTTAATGAAAAAATGCCACAACTTGCTATTTATCAAAGGTTGGGCAATTTTCACCCGGTTAATAGTGAGTACCACAATTTTTTTTAAGAACAAAAATCATTGATTGATTTGAATCATGTTGGACTTGTCCCACATCCGCTGTAGCAAAGGATCAAAATTCCAGATTTCGATTCGGTTTCGGTATGGACCAAAATTTTCAAGACCATACAAAATAACCGAAAATTATACTTATCATCTCGGTTTTGGTGGGGATCGAAATCAAAATTTTGGACTGAAATTTCAATCATTTCGGACGAAATTTTGAACCTTGGCTGTGGGTTGCCCCTTCTTAGGCTCTTTGGCTGCGTATGACATTACTCTTTGGTAGCCCCTGCCATAGCAGAGCTCACCTGCTTTAGCAGGTTACCAACCTCTTTGTTAACATCCTATTACCTGCTTTAGTAGGTATCCCTTCTCCTTGATAACTTCTTGCATAGCAAGATTTTATGCATGATTTACCTGCTTAGCAATTCTACCCTCCTCTCTACTCACTCCTTGTCAAAGCGGATTCTATTTGCTTTGATAGGGAGCTAATAGAGAGGAGGGTAGAACTGCTAGTGCAGATAAATCTGCATAAAATCTTGCTATACAAGGGGTTATCAAGGAGAAGGGGTACTTGCTAAAGCGGGTACCGGGATGTTAACAAAGAGGATGATAACCTGCTAAAGTAGGTGAGCTCTGTTATGGCAGAGGCTATCAAGGAATAATGCCATACGCAGCTTTTATATCTTGGGTAAACCTGACCTTAAAAGCCGGTTTTGTGAGGTTGAGTTACGCTCATGAAATTCTACAATTCAGATTGGGATATTTTTTTGTTCTAATTTTCATCCTATTAGATTTTAATATCATGACGTACCTATCAGACGGTCAGATGTTATACTTCCCCTTGTCACACATCCCCATAAGTGACCTAGATCATGGGCAAGGAGTTGACCTTTTCTTTTAGGGATGTGTGCCACATGCAATTAACATCTGACTGTCTGTTAGGCGTGCCATGATCGTAAGACCTATCGTGAGGAAGATTGGAACAAAAAATATCTCCATTGTCTGATTCAAATAATTAATCAATAGTTTTCAATCCGTGAAAATATTTTGTGCTTCTTACTATTAAACGGGTGAGAGTAGCCTTATTCCCTTTATTTAACAAAAAAACAAAATAAAACCAACAACTTGAGAGTCTGACTCTACCCGTAAGCTGCTATATCCCTTATCTAGGCCTGTTCGCAATCCCATCCAAATGGCAGCCAGTTATACATGCGTTGTCTTCAGCCATATGTGGCCCATGATGAAAGCTGAAACTATGGTCCTCCCATCTCATCTCTGAAGATGCCCCCAATTCCCTACTTACCTTGACCAAGTGAAGCATCTGAAGCATCTGTGTTCCCTTTAATGGTAATTCCCATGGGCAGCCGAATCCATTGGTTGCATTTTTTCTGATTATATCCTTAGTGAATCCCCATTTCTCAAAGACTTGCATTTCAGTTCTCATAGCTCTATTATCTTCACCATTCATCCTCACAGTAGTGTCAGCCATAATTTTGCCTTGGATGAACTTTTTATGTGTGGACTTTCTTTAAAAAATTATTTAGTTTTTTTATTAGGAATTCAAGACACCGAACTCCCTATTGCGATGAATACGACAAAATAAGAAGACGAAAAAGTAATCACACAACACAGAAATTTACGTGATTCACTCAATCAAGGGCTACGTTCACAGAATATATACACCATATTTATGAACGTTTACAACGCACACACTCTCTTCTCTCTATTGCACCCTCAATCAAGATTTCATACGATCTTCAACTGCCAACACACTAAACAAACAAGGACGTAGTCCTTCAATAGAGAAGAGAATTGTTGGAATATAATAACAATTCCAACACAAAAACGACTTCAATCGGTTGCTTTAATCCCTAAACTTTTTTTCAATACCTTATCTCTCAAAATATTCACTAGTTTTCACTCTCTAGAAAACTTTCTTGGAACCGTAAAAAAACCTTCTATTGATAGGTTCCAACTTGTATTAGGAAGCTTTTACCAAAAACTTCTCTACATAACAAAAACCTCCAAATTCGCGAAACTTGTCCGCTCAGAATCGATCGATTGATTTCAACTCGAGAGTTGCCAAACAATTGTTACTTAGACTCGATCGATCGATTTCAACCCGAGAGCAAACAATTAATTATCATCCAGAATTGATCGATCTATTCGACCCGAGAACACTCCTCAAAGTGTCAAAATACACGTTGGGATTAAACCTAACCAACAATTCTCCACCTAGGTTTCATCCACAACCGTGTCACCGCCCCAACGAGCATCAACATTGCTACAAGTGTTGATCAAGTTTAAGCAATGCCTAAACTTATTATGTGTAATCGGCTTGGTCAACATATCTGTTACGTTTTCTTTCGTTTCAATCTTCTTATTCAATACTTCTCCATCTTCTATCACATCTCTTATAAAATGATATCGGATATTTTATATGCTTAGTTCTAGCATGAAAACCTTGGTTCTTTGCTAGGTGAATGACACTCTGACTGTCGCAGAAGATATCGGTGCTCTTATCCACCTTACTAAATTCAAGACACCGAACTCCTTAACAGCTTCTGCAACCGCTATATACTTGACTTCTGTAGTTGACAACGCAACTATCCCTTGAAGCATAGACTTCCAACTGATCACTCAACCTATCAAAATGAACACGTACCCCGAGGTAGTCCTTCTATCAAGGTCACCAACATAATCAGAATCAACATAACCGTAGAAATCCAACTCGCCTGTAGCTCCACCTTCAAATATCAATCAATTTTCAGTAGTACCTTTTAAATATCTCAATATTCATTTACTCGTAAGCCAATGATCTCTTCCCAGATTAGACATATATTTGCAAATCACACTCAAGGCCTGTGCTAAATCTGATCGTGTACTCACCATGACATATATCAAACTCCCAACAATATTTGTATACGAAATATTCTTCATATATTCTCCTTCTTCATGTTTAGACGAACTTATTTTCTTTGTGAGTTTAAAATGATCTACTAGAGGAGTTGATACCGACTTAACATCATTCATGTTGTACTTTCGAAGGAGCTTTTGGATAAAGTCTTTTGAGATAGCCAAAGCCTCTTATTCTCATAATCTTTCGTGATTTTCATAATCATGATCTTATTTGTGGAACTAAGATCCTTCATCTCAAACTTCTGGCTCAATGATCGCTTTAGCTTGTTGATTTCAACCTTGCTTTTTGCTGCTATCAGCATATCATCTACATAGAGAATTAGGAAGATTCTCTCCCCTTCACAATACTCTTTTCAGTAGACACAACAATTATACTGCCTCCTGTGATACCCTATGTGCAACTTATATGAATCAAACTTCTTGTACTATTGCCTGGGTACCTGTTTGAGACCGTATAAAGATTTTTTCAATCTGTAAACAAATGATTCTGACCCTTCTGCTTCAAATCCTTCTGAATGTCTCATATAAATCTCTTCATGAAGATCTCTATGGGGGAAATCTATTTTTAGATCTATCTATTCTAGTTCCAGATTTTTCTGAGTAACACTGACCAACAACGTGTGAATCAATGTGTGCTTCACAATCGGAGAGACACTATAAAAAATAAGACTATTAGCAACAATTTTTTACATAAAAAAACTGATGCTATTAACAGAAAACTATAAGACTATTAGCGGTAAGGGTATTAGCGACAATTTTTTGTTAATAGCAGTAGTTTTTGGCTGCCGCTAATAGTCTTATTTTTTGTAGTGAGACTATCTCATTATAATCAATATCCTCTTTCAGAGAGAACCCCTTTGCAACTAGCCTTACTTTAAACTTCAAAGTTTATCTCTTATCACTTTCTTTCTTTCGAAAGATCCATTTACAACCAATAAACTTCTTCCCTTTAGGAAGTTCCATGAGATCCTAACTCTCATTTTTCAAAAGTGACTATCGTTCTTTTACCATAGCTAACTGCCACTTTACTGCATCTGTATCCACCCGAGCTTCTAAAACTGTGCTTGGTTTTTCATTCTTTGTGATAACTGCAAATGTTAAACAAACCATATCTTTAAAATTTTTAAGACGTTTCTTTGTCCTTTCTGACCTTCTTAATGTAGCTTAAATCGAAACTAGTACATGAGATTGTAAGTCTTGAAAAATTGTGCGATTATGCTCTATTTCATAGTCTTCATTATTTTTCTCAACTTATTCATACCTTTCAATATCAACTTTTACCTGTGGTTCACTAGATGATTGAGGTTTACCTTCCACCTTTTTCATTGGAAGCTCATCGTCATTGAAAGTAACGTCTCTTTCAACTATCATTTTGTGAGTTTGCGTATTACACAAACGATAATCTTTTATTCTTTCGCCATAACCAATCAAGACATGCTTTTTAGATTTTGGATCCAACTTGGATCACTCATTTCCCTGAAGTAATGCATACGCGACACATCCAAACACCCTCAAGTGAGAGTGACTTTCGTGTCTTTCATACCAAACCTCCTCTGTAGTTTTTGAGTTCAATGTCGTTGATGGCGATCAGTTGACCAAGTAACATGCCGTGCTCATTGCCTCTGCCCAGAACCCATGACTCAAGCCAGCGTAATTCAATATATACCATGATTTTTCCAATAGTGTTCTATTCATTCTCTCGGCTACGCCATTTTGTTAAAGATTTTTAGGAATTGTTAAGTGCCTAATAATCCCTTGATTTTTACAGTAAGCCTTGAAATCTAATGATAAATATTTCTCACCATTATTTGATCTGAGAACCTTCACCTTTTTGTCAGTTTACTTTTCAACCATACTCTGCCACTACTTGAATTTCTGAAACACATCCGACTTATTCTTAATCGGATACACTCAAACTTTTCTAGAATAGTCATCTATGTATGACATAAAGTAGTTGGCTCCACCTACAGAAGTGAGTTTAGCCAGTCCCCATACATCTGAATATATGTAATCAAGAAGCCCTTTTGAAGTATATTTTCTTGTGGAGAAACTAACTTTCTTTTGCTTTTCGAAGATGCAATCTTTACAAAATTTCAGTTTACAAGTTTGAATATCAGAAAGTACCTTATTCTTTTGGAGCTCTATTAGCCCACATTCACTCATTTGACCAAGCCTTTTTTGTCACAAATCTGAGAGATCCTTTAAATCTTTCATAGCCGCAACACCACTGCTGTTGATTGTGTCACCTACTAGAATGTAAAAATTTCTCATCTTCTTACCTTTCATCAAGGTCATAACATCTCCTGCAACCTTTAATTTTTCATATTCTAGGATGACTCGACATCCTATCTCATCCAATGCCCCAAACGAGAACATATTTTTCTTCAGATCAAACACATGCCTAACCTCAGTAAGAGTGAGAATACAACCATCAAACATCTTTATTCTGCTAGAATCGATACCCACTGCTTTACATACACTGTCATTTCTTATCAAAATCGTCCCACTATTGGCTACCTTGTACTGGTAAAACCAATCCCGATATGGACACATGTGATACAATGCTCCTGAATCTAGGATCCATCTACCATCTACCATCAACCTAACTGGAGCCTAATAGTACACACAGTAGATCTTCACCAGAATTTGACTTAGCAACACTAGCCTATTGCGAAGTCCCTTCATCACTCTTATCTTTATCCAATCTCTGCTGGTAATATTTGTGAATATGTCCAGATTTTTTACAGAAGTAACATATAATATCCTTTCTTTCACCTCTTGATTTGGACTTGTTATTTCCTTTCGTTGATTTATTATCTCTTCTAGACTTATCTCTTTTGCAATCACAGTTTTGACCCCTTTCGCTAAAGAGACTAGTCCCTTTGGAGTTAGATTCATGCTATTTTCTTAATTCATTTGAAAGAAGTGCATCAATCACTTCTTCGACGATTATGGTATCTTTACCCTAAATTAATGTGATAACGAGGTGGTGCTCATAAGATACACGCAATGATATGAGTAAGAGAAGTGCAAAATCTTTTTCTTCAAGTTTTATCTCAATGCTCAATAGCTCACTAACTATTTTATTAAACGAATTCAAATGATCATGAATACGGGTTTCACCCTTCATACGAAGTGTTTAGAGTTGTTTCTTCATGAAGAGCCTATTTGACAATGACTTTGTCATGTAGAGAGATTCCATCTTCTTTCATAGATCTACAGTCGTCTTTTCGTGCAGAACGTTGTACAGAACTCATCAGACAAGCACATTCAGGTAGTGCTTACAACTCTCTTATCAAAAGAGATACACTCTTCATCAGATGTCTCTACCTTCTTTCCTATCTCCTTTCCAAGTATCCAATGCTTTGTTGGACAAGGAGATCTGTGACCTTGACTTATCATAGAGCAAAATTATTCTTCTCCAAAAACTTCTCCACCTCGAATCGTGCATTTGAGACCTTCATCGCCATTGTAGCGTAAACCTTGATTTGATACTACTTGTTAGGAATTCAAGACACGAAACTTTCTATTGCAATGAATACTGTAAAATAAGAAAACATAAAAGTAATCACACACAACATAAAGAAATTTAAATGGCTCACCGAATTTAGGGCTAACCCCACGGAGTATATGTATTATATTTATGAACGTTTACAATGCACATACTCTCTTCTCTCTAGTGCACTCTCAATCAAAATCTCACACGATCTTCAACAGCCAACACACTGAATAAATAATGACGTAGTCCTTCAATATAGAGAAGAGATCTGCTAGAATATAGTAACGATTCCAGATCTGCTGGAATATAATAACGATTCCAGATTAGCAGGAATATAATAACGATTCCAACAAAAAAGCGGCTTCAATCGGATGCTTCAATCCCCAAGCTTTTCTTTAATACCTTTCTCTCAAATTATTACAAGTTTTCTGTCACAACCCCAGATTTTGGGATAAGTGCACGTCATGCACTATATACATGTATATGTGTTTCACAAGGAGACCAAAACGAACCCTAGACACTATGTGTGTACGTGGGAAACACACTAGTATTTCCCTAACTTATATGCATATAAGTGAAAGAGAGAGGAGAGAAGAGCCCTTGCGCAACTTTATTCTAACCTAAATAGAGAGAAGGAGAATATAAAGAGAAAGAGAAGAAGAGCCTAGTAAAAAACTAGGGTTTTGTTGGGACTTAAATCGGCAGAAGAGTTGGAGAAAAGGCTGGAGGAGGAACCTTGGAGGCCTGTTAGCCTAGTAGAAAATCGAATCTTAAATCAAACTTGCGCGAGACTCATCGTTGGAGGTATGTTAAAGGCATGATAGATGCTTAGGCATGTTTTAAATAATAGGAAGAATGTTGGTTAAATATTTTTTTTGATGTTAAGGTTTGAATGAAGGGAGAAATTGTATTCTCGATCTGATCGAGGAGCAAAAATCATCGTTCCTCGCTCGAGCGGTCTAAAAGGCTCGCTTGAGCGAGGATGAATAGGAAAAATATAACTCTGGGCTCGCTCGAGTGGTCCCCAAAACTAAGGGGAAGCTCGCTCGAGCGAGGGTCCCCAGTAATACTTCAGTGGCTCGATTTAACCGCTCGAGCGAGGTCAGGTGACCGCTCGAGTGAGGTCAAGTGACCGCTCGGGCGAGGTCTGGTGACCACTCAGTTCTTGAATTGATGGGTACAAGAAACTTGGGGGTTGTACACCCCAATGGTTCTAGTGACCTTTCTAAGCCTATGCTAAATTGAAATGTAGGTTTGACGCATGATCGTGAAGTGTAAACCTCTACGAGAAGGCGTGCTTGGAAATTCGTCGAGGTAGGGAATCTTCTTGAGACATGTGCATTATTCCGTCAAATTCATATATGTAGTGTAATCCATTTGAATAGTCAAATACTGCATGATTCTCATGAAAAAGGGTGTGTAAAAAGGGTGTGTGAGTGAGTTTCAAACGTGATAGTCTTGAGGTCCCCAGGGGACGAAAAATCATATAGTTAAATAAAGAAGGATGTGATGGAAATAAGGGGCATCCCAGGGATGCAGATGAAAACTAATAGTGAAACGTAAGTAATGTGATAAGGCCTGATGTAATATATTTAGCACAATCATGGTGAATAACTATATGTAGAGCACATTTGATATTTTTATTATTTAAGGTTTGATTAGAATACCCCACCAACGTGGCGGGATACCCATGACTGCCTCGGCAGGATATCCGTGAGCGGTACGGCGGCAGATCCGTACTTTCATAGCACATCCCAGGGATGTAGATAAAAAAAAAAAGACCCCGCCACCTATGAGAAAGGGGCTTGGGTAGTATTCCCAGGGAATACATATAATAACTGTCTAGTTAGACGACGATGGCGGGTATTCCATCGGGGCTCGATGCTATATTGCTCGGGGACTACTTAAGTTAAGATTTAAGTGATTATGCCAAATTCACAACTAAAACAGTAAGGAGATTAAACAAAATCATGCAGAGTAACAGTCGGAATCATTATTTTTATTCCAGATATTTCAATTGTTTTTCATAAGTGTTACTCGATAAATTATGCTTTTAAACTGCTGACATATGTGTGAAGGTTAATCTATATGTTCTTTTTGTTTCCCTACGGAGCTAGGATGTAGCTCACCTCCCTTAGACTATACGTCGCAGGTCCAGGACTAGCGGCAGTAGAGATTTCTGGAGACGCTGATCCAGGGGATTTGGACTACGTGCCCGCGGAAGAGTCAGAACCTCCTCCCGAGGAATTCTTCTAAGAAACCCACTGCATACTTTGAGAGTGAGTTGAGAGTATTAGGTACGGCTTGGTATGTCAAGCCTCTTTTTTTCGAATGTATTTAAATACCGGTTCTTTTGATAAAACGTCTAGGATGAACAGTTATCACCAATGGTTTGGGTAAGTTCTTATGCCCATGAATTGGCATGGGACAAGGACTGCCTTTCGATACCTTGACTATTTTTTTTTTTGTTTATGAGAATGTGTTTAGGGTAGTTACGTGCGCCTTAATTATAGTTTTGGCTTGTATATACCAATGTTTTGAAAAGAACCCAGGGCACGGTCTTGAGGGTCGTGCTGATGGCACGGATTTCGGGGTGCCAAAATTCGGGCTGTCACATTTTCACTCTCTAGAAAATTCTCTTGGAACCCTAAAAAAACCTTCTATTGATAGGTTCCAACTTGCATTGTGAAGCTTTTACAAAAGACTTCTCTAAATAATCAAAACTTTCAAATTCGCGGAACTTGTCCACCTAGAATTGATCGATCAATTTCCAACAGTACGTGAAAATCGAAAAAAAACAATGACCCAAAACCGTTGTAAATTTCCTAAACAACGGTTTTGAGCCGTGGTAACAACCATTGTTTATAGAGTAGTGGTTTTGCTAAACAACGGTCTAGAACCGTTGTGTATTTTCCTCATAAACAACGGCCCATGTCAGTTGCAAAATTACAATGGTTTTGAGCCGTTGTTCCTTATAGAAAAGGGTTGTTATTTTTCTGCCTAAACCACGGTCTAAGTCAATGGTATATGTCTGTTGCAAACGTATAACGGTTGGGAGCCGTTGTTCCTTGCAGAAAAGAGTTGTTATTTTTCTGCCGAAACCACGACCTTCGTCACTGGTATATGTCTGTTGCAAAGGTACAACAGTTTGTAGCCGTTGTTATTTACAGAAAAGGGTTGTTATTTTTCTACCGAAACCATGATCTAAGTCAGTGGTATATATCCGTTGCAAAAGTACAATGGTTGTGAGTCGTTGTGAAGTTACTCTAAAAACAACGGTTATGGACCGTTGTGTTTTTAAACTTTTTTTTAAAAAAATATGCATAGCTTCCTTTTTTGTTTTTGCAATTAGAACCTGTTATAACTATTGTATCAATCACATATCACCATAGAAGGGAAAAAAAGCATAATTCATTCAACTGAATAAAAAAATAAGAAGCAAAAAACAAAATTAATTTAAAATCAGAAAATTGTGGCGCCAATATTGCCTGTAGTTGGTGCAATGGGAAATGAAAATGCATAAAAACATATAGTGATTTACAATTCCTTAGAAATTCAGGCAGTTAAAGAATCAATACTTGCCTAAATTATTTTACGGAACAAATGTAAACTGATTCTTTTTTATAGCCATTAAACTTGGTAAATAACTTCGGAAACATGCAGCCGAATTGAGCAAGCAAACACTTCCATCTTCAACAGCAATATTGGCACTATGCATCGTGGAGTCAACAAACATGATCCAGCCAGATTCATTGCTACTTCTTGCATTATATTATGAGCCTTCTTCCTAACAGTGTTTAATCCTCCCATGATCTGTAATATTAAACATATGAAAGGCATCACAAAAGATGAATATTATAAAAAAAGGCTAATCAAACTTTCATCTCAACTTATTAGTTCCTAGCAAAACAACTATAGTCCTTATTACTTTAACAATGAAGAGAAAAAAAAATTACCTGGATTTTGTAATCCTTAAGCAAAGGATGATCCAAAGTCAATACTCTTTTACTGATCTTGTAATCTGAACACATGAAGGATATGATAGATATGATTGGTAGATATATATAGATGCATAAAGAAAGATATTTTGCGATCAAAGAACATCGGATAATAAGCACGTGTATATGTATGTATATACACACTATAAAATTTTCGAGTTTTACCGGCGGCCCAAAGCCCCCGACAATAATTTTACCGGTGGCTTCCTATCCGCCACTAATCCCTTTGTGAGGGATATTATTACCGACAACACAAGTATTTTTACCGGCGGCCCTGTTGTTTAAGCCCTCAATCGAAGTGTTTAAGTCTGAGTTATGTCCAAATTATTTAAGCCCTCAATCGAAGTGTTTGAACTGCCCTCGAGATATGGGATCTCCATAGTTTGACAGACGTAGCATTCAAGCTCACAAATGACTGAAGAATTGAATTTGGAACTTGAAATGGATTGGAAGGGGGCGTGATTTCATGTAACCTTTCTCCAAATAGAAAAGAGATGTACATGTGCCATGTAGTGCTCCAGCTCGGACCCAAGAATTGGATTTGGAACTCGATAGAGATGGGTTGAGTGTTTCCAGCCTTTTAGGTAGCCTTGCACCAAGCATTAGGGATGGGTGGAGTGTTTTCAGCCTTTCAGGTAACCTTTGCACCATATGTAAGAGAGAGATATGCACCTACAAATATCTATAGGGGAATGCTAATGTCACAGCCTTTTACTGAAATACTAGCATTGTGAACAAAAAAGGATATAAACTTCCTTATAATTCTCAGGAAAGTAAGGGTATTCTACGAGGTGTTGTTTTGTATAATGACAGCTCTTAGATTGCCCATGTATGCACCTGGAACTTAAAAGATTGGTGTTTTTACCAAAACACTCTCATTCCACTTCAATTTTAGTTGTCTTTTAAAATTCTATATGGACATTTTATGACCAACTTTCTTGTGGACAATACTAATGTCACAGAAAAGGTTGTGGAATTAGCCCCCATATTTTAGCAATGTATGTACATGTTACTCGAAAACATGTTTAACTTTTAATATTTTATACATATCATTGCTATATATGTGTTACTGTGAAGAGTTTAAGTACCAAAAGGAAACAGTAAATGAAGGCATGCCATACCTTGACAAAGACTTGGGTAGCACGAGCAAGAGCATTATTTGCAAGCTCCATACTTCCACTAGCCTCCATGCACAATACATAGCGTATCCAATATTCAGGATAATTGGCACAAGCAATAACACATCTTTCGTATAACTTGACAACCTGAAATGATGTAGATAAACTTTTAAATACTAATTCACTATGGTTTGCATGTATAAAATACAGAAATCTGCAAACAAAAAGATGCATAAAAAGTACTCGTCGCTGATTAGGGAGGACCCTCAATATGTAAGGAGGTATCCTCCTTTCCCGAGAGATAGATGGTTTAGTAGATGAGAATATGCCTGCATTATGACATTGGAATTTCAAAGGAGAATCACCTTGACATGCACCTGCATTAAAGAGCATGGAAATCTATGCACGTCTCAAGGTCCACGCTGCTGTAGATTGTTAGATATCAGTCTGGACCATAGTGACCAGAAAAACACATTTTTTGGAAAAAGTGTATACAAAAGACCATGACTTTCCTTTCCCCTCTCCCTTAAACCGTACTAAAAACCCAGTTAAAACAAAAGCCTATACCCTGCACCCAAGCAAAATTACCATTATGGTATTAATTTTTTTGAAAAACAAATAATTACCATTTCTGGTATTAATTCTGAAAATAGGGCAGGATGATATTTAATTTACTCTTTTGTCAACAAAATGTGCAAGCTCTACACAGGGAAGTTTATGTGGGTTCTTGGTTCAACATGAATTTGGTCAATCCAAGTATCCAACTTTACCACTACAGCAACAGATCTGAATCATAGTTTCGGAAGATGCAACCCTTCCAACCATAATATTAAATATTAATTCAATGTGCGTTTAGGAGATCTGTCAAAGCAAAATAGACTTGTTTCAGAAAATACAAAATTCTATTAGTAGCCAAAAATTCCACAGTAAACTAATATGAGTTTTTAACTAGGTAGCAAGTCCTGTACAAAACCAAGTACTAGACTGAGGTTTAATCCAAAAACCTAAGGAAAAATTAATTTTTTGAATGCAGATGTGTGCATGGATATTAACCATGGAATCAAACCTGTGATGCTTAATCTAGATGTGATGCAGAGGAATCCTCGTGAGTAAAAAAACTACTCCTTAAACCAGTCAAAATTACATCCTTGAAAAGTACATGTTTCAAAAGCCTTGAAAAGTACATGTTTCAAAAGCCCATTAACCATTTGGAGAGAAATAGTCTCCTCCAAAGTTTTACAATCAAGGTCTCCTACAACCTTTTCACCAAATCCCCTTGTTCGTTAGCATTTTAGTCAAAATATTATAGAGGAACTTGAATAAACACTAGGTCTAAAATCAGAAAATTTGGTATGAATCTCAATTATGGGAATAAACGCAATATAATTCAAGTTGATGGATTTGGACATGATACCTTCTAGAAAGAAAGTTTGGACAACCAACCAGATGTCATCTATTCCAATATCCCAAGCTGCAATATAGAAAGTGTCAGGAAAGCCATTTGGGCACCCATAGATCAACTCAAAGCAAGGATCTCCTCCTCCAATGGGTACGCAATAAGAAAGGAGTTCTGGGAATCTGTAATAAATTTCACAATAACTTCAAGGATATCCAGCGTAGAGGATATCTGTCTGAATGATAAAGGTCTTCGAATTCCGAAGCTGCATAGTAATGTTTATAGTGAGGTCAAAACAATATCAGATTTTGTAAGAAATAGCCTATGAAATTGATGAACTTACAACAATTTATGTTAATTGGAAACATTGGCCCATGGATTCACCAATGACACATGGCCAGAATTACCTAAGCTGTCTTTTAATTCAATGCTTTAATTTTCATAGGGCATAGAACATTGCTAGACTGGGAGGTTCTTAGATGTGTGATTTGTGGATAAACTTCTTAAAAGGTGATGCAATCAGCAGCTAGGCATCAACTCAATGATTTATTGTGTACATAAAAATTGCTTCAATCGCCACATTTATCCATTCTATTGACAGGTCTACAGAATTTTGTCCTACTTTTTCTCTCTTGAAACTATGATTTAAGGACATTGTACCAGAAGCATTCCCTTTCCAATTCAGAGAGACACCACCCTATAACCTCAATCCTTTCTAAAGGGTGCACCATTATGTGTCTTCTGTTGGACATAATCGAAATGTTCATTTAATTTATCTTAAGATTTAAACCATGAAATTTTTACTAGGATTATTATTTTTTATTTAACAAGAAAAAAATCCCACCGTTGCCTCTGTTTTCTTAACTACTGTCATAGTATAGGATAGTCACCTTCCACGATAATAGTACCTTATCCCAAATAGAGAAAACCAATATGTTTTGAATGACACCTAACCTCTGTTTTGTTTGAATCACATTTACCTTTGTGTCCTCTACCAACTTTTCACTTTCATTGTTCTGATGAGGTACTCTGCGGAAATCTGTAAAATTTAGCCTATTGAATTCAGAACTTCTTGAATTTGTAAATAGAATCATCAACTAAGTTTATCTTGCCCGTAGACATCCTTTTGCTTTTTTCATTTTAGATCCTCCATATGAATGACTCGACTTCTTGAACAAGTAGGAGTCCACAAATCCTACCTCAAAGTGATAGCCCACTAGATTCTAATGTTAGTCTATTGGAAAAACATGGAAATTAGATCTAATCTAGCTTCCCAAAGGCTTACATCCTACTATCAACAACCTCACAAAATTATTGAGAGATCAACCATTAAAAAAGTAAATACAATTTTAAAATTTAGTAAATAAATAAGTTAACTAAATAGAAGCCCTCAGCAAATAGAACATAAATGAGACACATACCTGCTAAAGGGAACTGATACAGAGAGTCTGACTGCTATTGCTTTTAGGGAGTGAGGCAACACCAATCGTATCCAAATGCTAAAATTATAAACAAAGACCTTGTTTCAATAGAGCATTGACCTAAAAAATATTAGCAAGCCACATATCTGCATATTTATCACTTGGAGAGCATTCAACAAGTAAGATAAAATGTACCTTCGAGAAGAATTGATACTTTTTTGTACTCAGCAGATCCATAGTAGGGCCACATGTCAGTGGATCCAAGCATAACTCATAAAGAAGCTATATGAAGAAAACAGACAGAATCTTCTTAACATGAATGTCAATAAAAAATAGCAGCCCATCCATTAAAACATCAAATTCCACCTAACCTGAAAGCCAAATTCAACCATTTGGAATATTTAACCAATAAAACCTTGATCAGATAATAGAGTGGACTAAACTTCACTTGTCAAATGAAAGATTTAGATAGATTATAGAGGGAGTAGCCACAAACTTTGGTGGGGTCGGTAAAACAGAGGATGAAAACCCTTCTTGGAATGGGTTAAGAAACATCCTTGGCCTTTGCAATCCACCAGGATATGTGGTTATGACCATCACATATTTCTTAGAACATATTGATAAGTAGGAGGAAAAAGCATAAACAGAGAAATTACAGCATAGTTCTCTGATTCTCAGCATAACAACACCTTGACGAGAGCTAAACATATTGCTGACCTCCCAAGCAAAAGACAATGGAATATATAAGAATATAAAGGTCTTTAAATAGGACAGAAAAAAACTTAATTTCATGTGAAATTCAGCACTAAATGGGATATTTGGATGGCTTGCCACCTTTTTGCAAACAAACATAGATGGATAGTCTTGTGATCAGACGGAGCAGGTGCCAATGCCATCTACTGATGAGATTCTCTTAATTGAAAATCCTTTGCAGGAAGCTGTTTTTCTGTTGTCACCCAGATCAAGTGATAGCACTACTCCTCCAATAGATAATGTTGAGACATGCTCGAAATCCATTGAGGAAACAATTGTTAATGGATCTTCGGTTTCTGACATTTGCACCAGTTCCAAGCCTGATTTTTCTATTATAAAAGGGGACCTCTGTTTGGATAATATGTTGGTAAGAGAGCTTCATGAAGCCTTTAGATCAACGTTCGGGCGAGAGACTTCTGTCAAGGACAAGTTGTGGCTTAAGCAGCGGATTATAATGGGTTTGACAAATTCTTGTGATGTATCAACTACAAGTTTTATAATTAAAGGTAAGACCTTGGACCACAACAAAGTGAGTGAAGAAGCCCACTGTGGGATGGAAAACAGCAAGCATGTGAATGGTTCTCTGCCCTCAGATCAAAATATTCTATCAATGAATTATAATTGCAGAGATTCGCCAACTAGCCCAACTAATCAAGTGGAAGACGTTTCATCTGGTAAGAGATTGAGAAAACCCAAAACAGAATCCTTCATCACCAGTGAAGATCTCCATATGGAGCAGGTTGTAGCAAAAAGAGTTAGAAAGCCAACTAGACGGTATATCGAAGAACTTTCAGAAGTTGAGAGCAGGGAATGTAGTGGAAGATTTGTTTCTTCTATCAAAATTGCCGGCAACGGTCAATTGAGGTACATAACCTTAGTACCTGTAATTGGACATCTAGGAAGATGAGCGCTAATGGATGTGGTTGAGGCACTCCAAATGTGGTGGTATTAGAAGCACCAAAACTTGGCGTGCTTGAATATGCCATAGCAGAGGCATTTTGAAAACTGAATGCTGATGTAGTTGAGGCACCAAATGTCATGTCTCTGTGCTACCCAACGTTGGACAGAAAGTGGTTGCTTCTTCAAAAGCGGAAGAGTGCTCTTCAAATATACTACACTAAGCGATTTGAAGAGGATGCAGTAAGGCTTTATGATGAGATGAGGCTCTCATTGAATAAGCAGATTTTCAATTCAATTACAGAGTCTCTCAAGGCCGCTGAATCAGAAAGAGAGGTTGATGACGTCGACTCGAAGTTTAATTTGCATTTCCCTCCAGGTGAAGTAGATGTAGAAGAAGGACAATTTAAGAGGCCAAAGCGAAAATCACTATATAGTATTTGTAGTAAATCTGGTCTATGGGAGGTGGCTAACAAGTTTGGATTTAGTTCGGAGCAATTTGGATTGCTTCTGACCTTAGAAAAGATGGTATGTATGCTTATCTTGTACTTTTTGTTTGTTTTGAACATAACAGTGTAAGTAACTAACTCTTCACTTAATCACTTGATTCCAGCGGCTGGATGAATTGGAAGATGCCAAGGAAACTCTAGAGGACATAGCTGCAAACTTCACTTGCGCAATGTTCGGGACTCCTCAAGATGTGCTCAAAGGTGCCAGACACATGGTATCAGCATATACTATCAACATTCCTTATCTATTTCTATTTGTCTGTTAGAGTCTTGATTTACTATATCATTTGTTTGCTTATTTCAGGCAGCAGTGGAGATCAGCTATGAGCCATCTGTCAGGAAACATGCTCGTAGTTTCTTTGTGGACCATGCTATGGTCTCAACAAGTCCTACTCCTGATGGAAATGCAACTATAGATTCTTTTCATCAATTTGCAGGTGTGAAGTGGCTGCATAACAAGCCACTAAATATGTTCACAGATTCTTTGCCTACTATCCCTTATTATTCCAATGACAAACTAAATCTTTCACATGGAAATCACCGTAAAAATTAAAAGGACCCATCTCTAATTATTTAGGTAGAAAAGGTATAAGTAATTAATGCAAAGTCACGAAAAAACAAATAATTTTTACCAACATAAAATATTGAAAAAAGAAGCTACACTGATCGTATCGGTGATCCTCCTAGGTGTTGATGGATCCCCTTGCCGTACATCACCTTACCCTTATGGGACACCTTGCCGATACACTTTATCGTACAAGGGAACTGCACTTATCACAGAATTTTCAGACTTGACCCCTGAGCATTCTAAAATTTATAGAGAATCACTTAGGGCTAACATAAACGTGATTCCAAATCTCAGTGGAAGATGACTCATCAGAGCACATCTCAAAAATAGAATTATCCAGATATCATATCTGGATTGGTCGAACAACTCTGTGTAAGTTGACCCAAATTTGTGCAGTTTTAGCTATATCATGATCAGATCAGTCTTGGTAATTTGAGGAGTTATCCTAAACTAATGAGCAAAACCTTTCATATTATATGTTGTTGGAAAGCTTATGAAGCCCTCTACAAGGTTCATGCATTAAGTTTCATCTAAATCTTCATAGAACTGAAGGCATTAACAGATCACTGGGAGGTCAATCTTGAAATTTTGACAGATTTTGTCAAAACCGATTCCAGACAGAGTGTAATCCATAATTTTTATAGACCAAATTGAGCTCAAATTTGATATGAAGGTCTAGGGATTCATGATTTATCACATTATTTTTTTATATGAATTTGACAAGTCAAAATCACTGTTAAAAGACCGAATTTCTAAAATTTCAAATTTTAAGCATTCAAGATCAAAATCAAGTAAATCAAGGAAGAAGATTATAAAAACTTGTAAACTTTCTGTAACATCATACCAATTAATCATAATTCATAATTGAAAATGATAACCTAATATTATAAGCATCAAAACCTACATAAACTTTTAAGAAAATGCAAGAACTGAAGCTAGAAATGTAAAATTTCAAAGAGAAGCCATACTTCTCCAAAAGGCCTTTTGAAATCTACACGGGAAGCCAGTTGTACAAGTATACTCAGTTGTGTAGAAAAAATAAATTCACATATCAATTTCATACTTTAATATTTAGAGTTCAAAGTTAAAAAACTAATGTAAATTACCTTGTTAAACTTAGCTAGCATCTCTATCAACAATTCCATCAACAACCACACATACAATAGCTACAACGGTTATCTAATGGATCAGAAACATCAACATAGTCGAGTGCACAATAACATGCTACAAAACAAACCAACATAAATCTCTAACACCCACATCAATCTACACAGTAGCACCAAGCACTAAGATAAGCTATTATGAATGTAAGCCATACCCAAAGGATTGACAACTTTCAGAACCAAAGACATTTATGAGGCCTCACCTTCATCCAACCATAAAATATATGACACCCGATTCAAATAAGACCCTTTAAAAGCTAAAAATTCCTCAAGCATACTCTCCCACAAATGTCAATATATGTGCATGCTTAGCCCTAACTTTCACAACCAGGTTAACTAATGCTACTATCAACATTATAAACTCTTCTATTGAAAAGGACAAACATACAATTAGTCCATAATTCTACAGATAAATCAGAACCACCAAAATGTCAAACCATATACCTCTAAGAACCATACAAATAGTCCATAATTCTATAGATGCATTTGAATAAAAGACCACATAAAAAAAGTACCATATACTTCTAAGAATAATCAACTAAAATGAACAAGACTTTTGGGCCACGTAATTATATCACCCGGTGTAATATCTCCCAAGGTTCCATCACGAGCATACAATTCTGCAATGATATCATATATGTCATCTACTATGATTGTATATGATAAGTTTGATTAACTCGCTTTTCTATCGACACGTCCCATAGCAACATTCTTATTCTTGAAGTTCTTTAATATGCACTGAGAGGGTAGTTGTTCTATGGGACTGCCAAGATGAACCGATGATTGTCTCCTTTCCTACAGAAATATAGGAAAAATAAATGAAATGATTGATATTCAATAATGATATGAGGTAAATTATAAATTTTGATTGGACAAATAAAGTTTTATCTGATAAGAAGAACTCAATTGATCACTCGAACGATTCATATGTGATCCATGAGAACTATCATATCTTGGTAATGCATTGAATTTCTCCTCAAGCACCTTACGTGCCTTAGACTCCTTATCAAGTCCTTGCATAATTGTTTCATAATTCGACTCCATACTTTCACGTGCTCTCTTCTCTCGTGAAGCTATTTCCCTAGGAGGAGCTGATGAGGAAAAAGTTGTCTTTGATATACCTCTACCCATACCTCGTACATAACCTCTTCTATCACGACCAAAAATCTAGGATACAATTTTATTTATAATTACGATATTGATTTAAACAACAATAATTCCATCATCTAATTTGAGAGGAAGGCATTTACATGTGCAACAGGGTCATCATCTAAAATTGCTTCTCCTTCAACCGGATTATCTTCAACCATTTTCTTAATTTCATCCTGTAAAAAATAAATAATGATAAAATATTATAATGATAAAGTCTCACACTCCTTTGTAATTATTGAAGTTTTTGAAATGAACTATAACGTATAGGAGCACACCAATTTTTCAATCATAAATTGTGAAGGGCATGTCCCGTCTTTCTTGGTATGCGTGGCTATAAACAGTTCTGTCCTGGTAACTATATCATTAGGATTCTGCATTTTCTGTGCAATTCAATGATCATAAGTAAATATTATATATTAAAGTAATATTTTAGTGATATTACCAACTCCTCTGCCATCTTAGCTGCTCCCCGTCGACCAGTGGGGTGTGGGTTTATCATCTTTTCTCTAGAACTTCTCCCATTTTCTCGATGTGCGACATATTCTTTGGTAGAACATATGTGAATAAATGTCTTCCAATCTTTCAACTTCACACATTTTGGTGGATGTTTTTCCCGCTCTGCATTTGTCTCATATTCATCATATTTTCTTCGAAGCTCATGCTTCCATTGCTTCCAAAATCCATTAGCTTTCGATAATACTATAGCTTTGTGTTAAATTTCAATATCATATTCATCCTGTAATAATATAAAGATAAGTTAAAATCATGGACGAAATCGGCCCGAAAATAGTATAAGTAAATAATATATGTACTCACCAAGATAGTGCTCCATATCTTATCCTTCACATTTTTTGGCACATCATGCCATGTCATGTATGTAGGTGGACAATGTGTCCTTGCCACCTGACCTATTAGCGTCGACAAACTTGATGAATATGTTCCAATTGGCTGCCTATGTTCATTAAACTTAACTTGTTTCCGTATGCCCAAACAAAATATATGTTATTAGCAATACATCTAAACAGTGATTATTAAAAAAAGAATAGATTAAAAAAAAAAGATTGAACAAACCTTTCTCAGTAGTCTCGCTTTGTTCTAAACCACTTGATTGAGGTTCATATGTTTCCATGCTCAATTCTTTACTGAAAATAAGTAAATAGTATTTGCCAAAATCATGTAATGTATTAAGACATGTCAAAATCATGTTTATTAGTAAAAATAGAGTACATCTTCCAATGGTAATTACAAAAGTATGTAGAGAGAACATAGAGTGGACCACATGAGTTTTTCAAAGGCATGTAGAGGGAACAAAATTGTAAAAAAAAGAGAATTGTATTTTAGTATTCATCATCTTCCAATGGTAATTACAAAAAAAAATGAGAAATGTATTCTAGTATTCATCATCTTCCACGACATCAGCGACCAATGGTAATGCTAAAGTATATGCATTAATTATTGCCTCAAATACTAATGGATCTTCATAAGCATCTACATCTCGAGTCAATCTCTTTGGAGCATTTAAGACCACATACCAATCAACTCTGGTTTGATCTTTGCAATAGAAGACTTGGGTGGCTTGGGAAGCAAGAATAAACGGCTTGTCATCTTCATGTGAACTCCTCATAAGTCTCCCAAGATTAATAAAAATTAAGCCTGTTTCTGGATCAACAACACATCCATTCGTTTTATCTTCTATACATACCCAATCACAATAAAAGACTGTTTCTTTAAAGTTACCATAATTCAATTCAAGTATTTGTTTAAGGATGTCATAATAAGTGACTTTTTCTTCCACAAGGTTCTTATCTTTGACACTAGCCCTAAAATTAGTTAAAGCCTTCATAGAGACTCCACTATTCTGCGTGCTTGTACTCATTTCTGACTCCGTCGTACAAAAAAGATATCCATTAACCACGTAAGAATTATACGATATGGCATTGAAGTCTGGACCATTAGCAAGACTCTTCAAGGTAGAAGACTCTTCTTTTTCTAATTGTTGTTTTAACCAAAAAATATAGTTGCCTCTCAGATGTTTATCACATGACTTGTGGCCTTGGAGGTTAGATTGGTACTTCCTATAAATGTTAAGTGTTAATTAGATCAAGTATTTCAATATTAATTGAGGAAAAATAATGACGATATTTATAAATATTACTTACATCTCCCATTCAACATTTCCTGGAGAATGTGTGAGAATTCATTTACGCGCTTGTTGGTATTGCAAGTTTTGAAGGTAATAGACTTCCTTTTTTATCGAGAGGGAAACCACGTGTAATATCATAATCCATGACTATTATATCTCCTCGCTTATGCCCTCCTGCATTATCATTTGGCATATACTCCATACAATACCTCATGCATTCTTCCATTAGATATTGCTCTGTAATAGACCCCTCTAGATAAGTCTAATTTTTTACATAATGCTTGTAAGTCTTTATCATCCTACACAATTTTCTTCAATTAGATATCAATAATACTAGTAAAAAGAAATACTTTAAAAGTCATATTATGAAGGTTTACCTTTCGAATGGATACATCCATCGATATCAAACAGGACCACATGTTAGCACCTCATCCGCCAAGTGAACAACATGGTGTATCATAGAAACAAAAAATGAAGGCGGAAAGTACTTTTCAAACACACATAGTGCTTCGACCATGCGTCTCCTCATGTTTATAAGCTCAACCCGATCTATAACTTTGGAACATAGGACATTAAAAAATATTGACATTTGTCGGATAGCTGCTCTCAATGGCTTTTCTTTCTTGAATGCATGCATCAACAACACGGGTAGTAGTTGTTGCATGAGGATATGATAGTCATGTGACTTCAGGCCTTTCAGTTGAAAATCCTCCAAACTTACGTTATACTTCCAATTTGCACTGTATCCAATGGAAACTTTCAAATTATACAATGTTTCACAAATTAGTTTTCTTTCATCTCGAGATAAGACAAATGGAGCTTTAGGGTAATACACCTTGTCATTTTTCTGCACAATCCATAAATTTTTCTTTATCTTCATATCTTTAAGATCATATCGGGCTTCAATTCCATCCTTATTTTTACCCTTTGTATCCATAATCGTTGCAATTAAATTTTCCGTAACATTCTTTTCCACGTGCATTACATCCAAATTATGACGAACGGGAAGATCCTATATTTATAAAGTAAAAAATTAATATTTAAACAAAGTTTATTGGAGATCACATAATAAAATGAAAAAAAATTTTTATCACCTTCCAATATGGTAAGTCAAATAGGATTGATCGCTTTGACCATGCACAACTCTCTTCATTCATGGGATTTTTCCTCTTCTTTCCTGCTGCCTTTCCGAACGTGGTCTGAATTATTTCCATTTTGCTTAAAACTTCTGAACCGCTCATATGGCGTGGATGTTTTCTATGTTCTTCCTTACCATTAAATTGGGATTTCTGAGTTCTGAAAGGATGATTTAAATCTGTAAGGAACTTTCGGTGGCCCATGTAAGCAAATTTCTTTCTGTGATATAATCATACGGAGTCAACCTTTTCACTACAAATAGGACAACCATATCTTCCTGCTGTCCTACAACCCGAAAGATGACCATATGCTGGAAAATCATATATAGCCCATAATATAATTTCTTTCATGTTAAACCTAGTTTTTGTATAGGAATCATATGTTATTGCTCCAGTGGACCACAATTCATTTAATTCTACAAGCAATGGCTGCAAGTAAACATCAATGTCATGTCCAGGACCATTGGGCCCGAAAATCAATATGATCAACATTATAAACTCCTTGCGCATGCACAATGATGGAGGGAGATTGTAGGGAACAATCATAACATGCCAAAAACTATAAGAGTTATTCTTATTGCCAAAAGGATTGAATCCATTTGTGGCAAGTCCTAGACGAACATTACGTTTCTCTAAACCAAACTCTTTCCACTGAACATTAATTGATTTCCAACAAGAAGAATCTATGGGATGGCGCATGTGACTGTCATTTGCAACTGAGCTTGCATGCCATGTCATTTTTTCTGCAATCCACGATACACTGTACATTCTTTGTAGCCTCAGAGTTAATGGAAAGTATTTTAACTTCTTCCATGACAACGGCTTAGCCCTCGGCTTTGAAGCATTTGGTGGCTTTCATCTGCTTGTACCACACATAGGACAAGTATCCTTATTTTCATGATCTCCCCAATATAATATGCAATCATTGGGGCATGCATGAATAATCTCATATTTCATATGTAAAGACGTGATCAACTTTTTTCGCATTGTATGTGGTATCTGACAAAGTATTTTCTTCAGGAAGTATGTTTTTTATCATTTTCAACAGCTCTGTAAAACTTTTATCAGACCACTGTTGCCTAGCTTTCATGCTCAACAACTCAATCGTGACTGACAATTTTCTATGCTCATTTTTACATGATGGATATAAAGGTTCTAATGCACATTCCATCAAGTTACTATACCCCGCATCATCATGTAAATCATGTGGACGTTGCTCGTCATCTTCATCATAAGCATCATTTAAGCAAGCATCTAAATCTTCAGTACGAACACCTCCGAATGTGTTATTCAACATATCTTCCATTCGTTGAAACCTATCTTCGTTTGGGTTAGAAGTCAATGTAGTACTAATCCCCAAATTGGTATGACTATTAGAAAATGATTCTCCATGGTGCTTCCATATCGTGTAAGACTTATCTATACCATCACAAAATAAATGTTCCATAATAATCACGAGGCTATGCTTTTTAAGATTTCGACAGTTGACACAAGGACAACAATACCAATCAGGATCTTCTACATTTTCTTTTGTGAATTTGATAAATGAATGAAGACCTTCAATATATTCCATAGTTGTATGATTTGCCGTTATCCACTCTTTACTTGGGATTGTTGAAGACATATTCTACAAAACTAAATGAATCAAAAAATAAATAAAAATAATAAAAATATAACTAAAGATCAATGAAAAAGATAACTCAATTTAAAATAATAAAAATATAACTCAATTTAAAATTCTGCAAGGAAAATGGCATACCACAACAACAAATCACAACAATGAAGGAAAAAAATTAAAGTTTTAGAGAGAGAGAAAGAGAGAGAAAGCACAAGTGATAGGTGACTCATTGGAGTACATCTCAAAAGTGGAATCACTAATCAGGTCTAGGTTGGTCAGACCATGTTGTGGAACTTGACCCATATTTCTGCAGTTTTGATTTTGCAGCTCTCAGATCAGCCTCAACAATCTAAGGATATCTACCCAATCATGCATAATACTATAATATAAAAAAACAAAAAACCAAAGACATCATCAATAGAGAAACCTATTGTATTATGGCTTTGGGAGAAAATAGTGCTGGAAACTTAAAATCTTCAGTTGCCAAACTTTACGTTGGAAAAGAGCTAGATAACTGGTTATGGGAGAGGGAAAAGGAACCTTTCTCGAAATTATTGAAAATCTGTTTTCAGCAACTCAATTAATAAGGTACGGAAAATATTGACATATTTTGTTGCATTTTTTATGTGGCTCACCTATCATACCGTCAATTTTTTATTCCACATGGCTTAAATCCCAAAAAATAGCTCAAGTCACATATGAGGGTGATGTGTGCCATGTGATTTTAGAGCTATTTTTTCCAAATATGTGCCTTGTGGATTCTAAAACTGACTGACTGATAGGTGTGCTATGATCTTAAGATCCCTTATGTGGAATATCAGGATGAAACACAATCTCTATCATATGGGTTGTTTTCATATTAATGGGTTGTTTTTATACAGGAACCAAGATGGTAAAACCATGTCAAAATTACTAAGTGAAGGTGTTTCTAAGGGTTAAAATTTGCAGGTGTACCCATCGACTTTAGTCCCATGAACTAGCAGCCAAATAGCAGGCATCTTCAGGTTAGTATGAATCTCAAGTCTCCAACTGAGAGTGGCACTTCATGCTATCTGTTGATGGTGAGGGAATTTTCTCTTGGTCAAGGGGAGCAATTTCCCCTTAAAAGTTTCTTTTATTATTATCTGAATACTCTAAGTCACATTCGCAGGCATGGAAGGTATGACTTCCATCTTCTCCACAAAAGTAAACAAGCTTCATTTGTAGGTGTGCTAAACACTGGAGATTTTGTTAGAATGCAATAATTTTGACGCTCAAGGACTTGATTTACCACCCACAAAATTGAAGGGCACATGCCAATCCTACTCAAATTTCACATGCAATAAGATTTATCTAAGTCAAAGGTAAGATATTATGTGTTATAAATATTTTTTTAAGGTGAGATTTTCAGAAAGTGTGTGATCGATATGTGTAAACAGGGCATTAACACTCAGGGACCACAAAGCAAGGAATTTATATTGGTAAGAATTGAGGAGAGTAAATGAGTATACACATGGACTTGATAAGCCTCTTGTTTATTTGAAACTTCATATTAGCTCCAACTACATGTCTTTTTTGCTTTTGTTCGTCCTATTATTGCCTTTGGAGAGCAATTGAGTACAGAAACATGCATGCATTTTATCTAAATGATAAAGGAAGCAAAATATGAAAGCAAAGGAGCTTAACAGTTATGCAAATATAAACCTAATATAAAAACAAAAAAGAAAATTACAGAAGAGATAGGCAGCTTAATGAATAAAAACAGTGCTTTCCTACTTGCAAAAATAACAGACATATACCTTTTTTTCCTCCTCAGAACCGGCTAAATACATCTATGCTTGTATACAATTGAGGATGACAACTACTGGGTACTATTTTTTTTTAAAAACTCTTAGGATCCATATCCAACACTTACAATGTAAGTAAAATCTACAGCCATAATCATCCCAGTAATACGACAAACTATCTTTGAAATTGCACATATCAGTTCATCAATGATATGGATCCTTGATAGCATCAAAAGGAAAGAAAATGCCATCACTCTAAGGTTTAGCAGGGATCAGATCATGTGTGCAGCAGACATTTAACATCCTAGAATAAGATTTCAGATGAAATAAAGAGTATAGAAACCACATATTTCACCAACTAGAATGACTAGTTGGTGTTCAGCAGACAAAAAACTTCAGTTGTCACAGTGGTGGGCAACATAGTCGCAAAGTGTCACAAAGTCAGGAGTCGACAATAAATTTGCATCAGCAAAGAAGCCCAACAATAATGTAAAGCAAATAACATCAATTCTTCCTTACGAGTGATCGAACACCCTGTGAGCAAGCATATTAGCAATCATACGCATTGAAATATAATACCATTGAAAGCCACCAAAAACACCGCCATGAGCAGCACATCAGTGAGAAGAATAGTGACGGCAGCAGCAACAAAAATAGAGAGTAACAACAACAGTTTTTTCCACTTCCATCAAATTCAACTACAAATATTGCAAGCAACCCCAAACCACCTCAAAAATATTGTATGCATAACGATTATCTACACCAAAATTATTAGCCTCAATAACAGCACAAACACCACCACATCAAGCAAAAATATCCCTGAAATTGTCCTTGATAGTTGTCACAGACATTTCCATAAACAGCTACAATGCGCTTTCTTATCAGATTTTGTTTAATCTCAAACTACATCACTAATCAGCAACCTACCATTTCCATGAGCTTCAGGACAGGATACTGATCCTTCTTCATATTCTCGCTCTACCTTGGCTGCAAAAACAACCTCTTCAATTTTTTTCCTTCACATTTTCCTCAATGACTGCTCTAGTAACACCTTCCGCAACAACTTTTTTCTTCTTCCATGGATGCTACAGCAGCAGCAAATATATCGGCAACATCTACATCAATTTCTTTTTCTTCTTCCATGATTTTCTGATGATACCATCTATAACAAATTTTACCTTCCCTACAGCACCTTCCTCTCCATTTTCGAGTGCAAGCAATGGCTCCCAATATATTATCACTCCACTCATTTTATCTTACTATTTACTCATCATGTAAGCAATGTCTAGTGTCTACACTTTCTTCTTGTTGTCTAGTAATATTCTCCACCGTATTATAATGGACGTTTTACCACTCCTGATAAAAGCGACACTTTTGATTGAAGTCCCAATCAAGGATCAAAAATTTGGTTTTCGTATTGGTTTTGGTGGGGACAGAAACTGAAATTTCGGCCGAAAAATTGAATTTCGGCCTAAATCTTCAACATAGTACAAAACCACCGAAAATTTGAGTTATCGTTTCGGTTTCGGTGGGGACCCAAACCAAAACAGAAACATTAAGATTTCGGCCAAAATTTTGAACCATGGTCCCAATAACCGGTCACACAATATAGTCCTCAGTCTCTTGAAATCTACTGTCGGATCTCTACGGTAAAACTGTAATCTCATCCAAACCGAAAAGGTAATCTCACCATTAATTTCTTTGAATCAAACGATCAAGATTGTTTCTATCAAATCTTCTACACCATGAATCTTCCCCGTCACAGGCATACCATCAAAGTCAAACAGTCAATTTTTTTTATAACACATGGCATATCTTACAAAAGTGACCAAAAACACACGTCATCTCAATCTTATACTAGGATCACTTTTGGGATGTCTTTGACATGGAAATTTTAAAGTTCAGCTGATGGGATGAGATTACAGTTTTACGGGTGCAAATAATGGTTCTAATGCATTCTTTCAAAATATCAGAGCCAACAAAATCGGGAGGATAAGAAGAAACTGACTAAAAATAAATCAGGATCGTCCAATCAATTGGTCACTAATAGGTTGCGATGGAAACACTAATTTAACTACAAGAAACTTTTTAATTTCATAGCCATTAGTTAATATTTTTATTGACCATTACAAAGAGAAGAGGAAATTGAAAAAAAAAAATTTATGGACCATCCAAAAAGACGATAAGTCAATTAGACGGTCCTGATCATACATCCACTGATGAAAAGAGATCATAAAAAAAATCATCTTTGATGGTGATAATCAAAACATACCATATAGAACTAAAAAATTAATTCATTCTTATCTTAACAAAGCATGTTTACAAGAAATACGAATCATTAAACCCAAAATATCTAAGTGTTCAAACGAAATTTTCTATTCCAAATCCGATTAATAATCAAATTAAATCCCCAAAATACAGAAATTTTCATAGAAAATCGTTAAGATTAAACAGAAAACAACAAAAATGTGAATCATAGTAGAAAAACAATGATTTTGGCAACAATGCATATTAGAAAACCAATCAAATGAAACGAGAAACAGAGATTAAAACAAAAAAAGGTATCAGATCTTACCGCAACGATGATCCCCCGGAGAAAAAATAAAATAAAATAAAAACCCTACTTGATCGTTTCTTCAATGTTGCTTTAGGGCTTCAAGCTTCGTTCGACTTATGGAGACGATGAGAATCGCATCGAATCAAGCTTCAGCTTATGGAAACGATGAGGATCGCATTGAATCAAGCTTCGGATTATGGAGACGAGGATGATCGAATCGAATCAAGCATGGGCTTAGGATCACATCGAATGAAGACGATTAGCAAGGACTAAGAAGAGAAATGGGTATTTGGAGAGACGTTCCCGCGCTTAGAAGGGTATTTGGGCGCCCAATTTATTTTGCAACTTAAGGTCCCAAGTTCGAGTCACCTTAGTAATACAAAACCGGGCCGTTGCATTTTATGAAAGAGACGCCCAATATACTTTATAACTTAAGGTCACGGGTTCGAGTAGGCTTACGTATACAAAATAGGCTGTTGCATTTTAGAAACTACTGATTTAGGCAGTTGTATCGGTAGATTTGTTCACAACGGCCAGAGACTGTGGTTTGCATTAGGCAAGTAGTGTTGCTTATTCTTCATTTTCACGTAGTGCAATCTCGATCGATCGATTCAACCCGATGTTATAAAATAATTGTCGCTCAAAATCGATCGATCGATTTCAACTCGAGAGCAAACAATTAATTATCGTCCGAAATTGATTGATCTATTCGACCTGAGAACACTCACAGTGTCTCAAAATACACGTTGGGATTTAACCTAACCAACATTCTTTCATGCCGGAGATGCCATATGCAAGCTGCCACTGCGAGTTTGATCAACGAAGCATGTCTATCCTTTCCTTTAGACTTCTCTAGGAAGTAAGAGATCTCATCATTAAGCTGCCCAATTTGCCTCTTTGGGATAAGTACTCTACTTAACAGAGACCTCCATATTCAGCTACAATATACACACTTAAAGAATATATGATCATGGGTCTCACAGTCCGACTAGCCTGAGACACGTCGAGATGAAATTATCACTCCTCTCTTCATCAAGTTATTCATAATCATTAACTTCCAACATATCACAAGCCAAACACATTAATAGAGAATGTTTAGGATTAAATAAAACATACACAGCTAAGATGAGTATCTTATGTTTTAGGCATGCTTAGATTAATTGGGATCTATAAATATTTATAGATAAATATTTTATTGGAAACCAAATTATTCAATTTCGAAGGTTCAACATATCTTTTCATACACCAATTAGTCCAAAGAGATTTACTGGAAACCAAATCTCAAAAAAGTTATGCAAGCCCCACATCATTCTAATCCACCAATCTCCTACGCCTCAATCCTGCATAGAACGTTCCAGGCTAGATCCTCTCCATAAAATATCAATTCAAATTTTTTTATGACACTTCTAGGCAATAAGAAGGCCCCTAAATGGTAAATTTAAAATCCAATTTCTCCATGTTTTCCACACAAATAAGATTATTGTCAAATAAATCATCAACAATACAAGAAAAGGCCTCCATAAGAAGGGTGAAGAGATCGGATGTGTCTACCTCAAATGACACTCATTAGGGAAGTAACAATAAGGAGTACCGTTGATAAGAACCAAGGAGACGGACGAGATACACTCCGAATTAATTAAGGATGTCCATGACTAAGGTCCATTGGACCTTGTCATAAGCTTTTCTTAAATTAACGTTAGCACAAAATCTTTTTTTGGAGCTAGCTTAAATTGAAATTTATGGATCAATTCATGGGCCAAAGGAATGTTCTTACAGATTCTTCTTCCTTTGATAAAAGCCGAAAGGTTTAAAGAGACAAGTTTGGGAATGTCGGGCAAGCCTGTCGGATAGACTCCTTCCGATAACCTTCTAAATAAAGTTACACAGGATGGGGGCGATGTTTATCGAAAGAGTCAACTCCCCTGTTTTTTAGGAATTAGCTTGATAATAGCAGAGTTGAAGGCTCTCAAATGATATAATCTTAGAGAAGAAGTTCCTTATAGCTTTGGTAAGTCATCTTCAACAATCTCCCAAAGGCCAGTGAAAAATTCAGCAAAATTTTCACCAAGAAAACCATCGGGTCCCGTGGCCTTTTTCTTAGGAGAGCACAGATAACATCTTTTATCGGTTCTTTCCTGACCGAAGTAGACAGAACAACATCTTCTAGGGAAAGAGTTATCTTGACTGGAATAGGAGCAGCAATAGTGTTTCTATCACTTGGAACTGCCTCATCGCCAATCTTGTTTTTTCTTGAAATACGAGAGGAAATACTCGAATAGAAGAACTTGGTGCAATGATCCCATTCTTTAGCCATCTCACTGGAGCTTTATGCTTCACAAAATCTTCCTCCCTTTCGTGCTCCTTAGACATCTTTGCAAACAGTTTTATTTTCGCTCACTAGGGAGTTGTTAAGACGATGACTCTGAATTCACATTTGAATGCGGGCAAGTTTCATTTTTACAGTTTTAATAATGGGGAATCGAAGCCTAGACGTCGAGATTGTGGCGGGATAAAAAGGAGACATCGAAAGAGAAAGTGGATCTATGAATGAGTTTTTAAAAAGGCTCGTTAAACACCACTGTGCATGTTATTTTAGGCAATATTTTATCTAGGTTTAGTTTCCTTTTTTTTATTAGGATTCTTTTAATAAATGACTTATTTTATGATTAGTTTCCTTATTTAAATTATTTAGGGGTCAAATACATATATGTGATATGTGACTGTTATTTTCATTACTTTTTGCGTAACCATCGAAAAAGTTGTCATAAGTCTATCAATTCGTGTTGGAATTGTGTGATTTTTATCTTGTTGGAAAGCTACTTCGATAAGCTTTCAAATAAGACTACTTTTATATTAATCGGATATCATTTGACCCTTCAAAAATGATCATGTAATAAAAAGATGGGATTAATGGTGAGATTAATTATGACCGTTAGATTAGAAAGATTTAATGGTTGATTATGAGTTTTATTTTAAATAGTATTCATAAGGTTTATTTTCTTTATAAATACACATTATAATCTCTTATGAGAATTATTATTGATGTTGAATAAAAAAATTTATGAGTTTTGCATTGTGCGAATTCTAGAGAACTTGAGATGAGTTTTCGTTAGAAGAGGTATTCTTCTCCCGCTTGCGATTTCGTGTGAGGCAAACTTTTCATCCTTGGATCTTCTTGTGCCCCTATTTTCGTTTAAATTTTTGTTTTAATTGAAGAGTGAGAACCCTAATCCCTATCATGCGAGATTTACGCTATTTTAGGGTTAGTGTGTGATTTTTTTGCATCAAATTCGTATCAAAGCAAGTTCAACACTCGACACGTGAAGTCCATCATGAGTAAAAGATAGTTTTAGTTTAGGGTGTTTGCTTTAGGAATTTTATTTTGTTTGCATGTTACGTCAAATAAAGGTAGGGATTCCATCATCATTGTGAACCTGAGTACGACCCTGGCGAGAAGTTTCTAAAATCTATTCGAGATGAGGATCCAAATTTTGAGGGATGGCCTAAAACATTCGTGGAGTGGTTGTTTAGTATAGAGGAGTATTTTTATTGGTATGGCGTACCGGATGAGTACAAAATTAGGTTAGTTAAAATAATGCTGGAAGGCAACGCCAAAACCTTTTGGTCCTGTATAGAACGTAGTATTGAATTCCTTCGGAGTAAACCCCCCATTTCCACCTGAGAGGATATGAAGGTGAGACTTATTAAAAAATATGTTCCTTTAACATAACATCACCTTTTATAGAGTTTGAAAACCAAGACAGATAAGTATCATAATTCCTCTAAGTGTCAAGAGTTCGAATATTTTGTCTATCAATGTCCACGAAATTTCCCATTCAAAGTTTATTCGTTAAAGCTGAAGAAAATAAGGAGCATAAAAAATTGAAAGTACAAGAGGAAGTGTATGACCCTACTACTGTGATGAGTAAGGAGGAGATAGAAGAGTGTATGACCCTAAACCTAATTTGGGTTGAAGAAAACTCTATTTACATTATGAATGATAGTCTCGTGATAACACTAAAATCGGTTGAAGATTTCGTACCGATTGATGAAAACCCTCTTCCGGTCAATATCTGTACTAATCCTGACACTGTTGAAGAGACCGAGATTGTTAAAGAGCAAGTTGTCGTAATAAGTCCTACCGTGCCCGAGGTCATTGAAGAACAATTATTCAGAATAGAGTCTAACGATCCTGCGAGCCACAGGTCCCAAGATCATGTTGGTTGTATGTTGACATCGATTCCCATCAATGAATCAAAGATAAAATAAATCTCGCCTGAGTTGAATCCGGTTTACTTGTTCAAATAGTTTCCGATCAAGGTTCCCTATATGTTGTCTGTGACCTCCACAATAAAAATCCATGTCAGCCAAAATTCGAGCTCAAATTTTTTTAAAGAATGGGGAATAATGGAGAATCGAAGCCTACACGTCGAGATCGTTGTCAAATAAAAAGGAGACATCGAACGAGAAAGTGGACTCACGAATGAGTTTTTAAAAAGGCCTGTTAAAGACCCATGTGCACGTCGTTTTAGGTAATATTCTATCTAGGTTTAGTTTCTTTTTTTTATTAGATTTCTTTTAATAAATGGTTTATTTTAGGATTAGTTTCCTTATTTGAATTATTTAGGAGTCAGACACATAAGTGATATGTGACTGTTAATTTCATTACTTTCTACGTAGCCATCGAAAAAATAGTCATAAGTCCATCAATATGTGTTGAAATTGTGTGATTCTTATCTTATTGAAAAGCTACTTTGATAAACATTTAATAAGACTAATTCTAAGTTAATCGAATATTGTTTGACCCTTCAAAAGTTATTGCGTAATTAAAAGACGAGATTAATGGTGAGATTAATTATGACGGTTAGATTAGAAAGTATTAATGTGACAGCCTGAATTTTCCCAACATAATTTGCTGAGATTTTTTTTTTTTCTTTTAAACTTTAAACCAAATGGGAAAATTCAGACCGCCAGATCGTAGATCACAATCTGAAACTGGATTTATTTGATACATCTACACACATGCGGAAATCAAAGCAGACAATACATATGACATAATTAAAACCTTCAGTTCTAATATACAACAGGAACAATAAACTAAAACAAATCACCGATGATGGCCAACCACCACCTAACAGTGATGTACAATAGCATGAATGTACCAAACCAAAACCTACCAAAATTCACAATGTACTAAATCTACGATCCCTGAACTAGGGGCACAATCAGGCGGACGATCCTCTTCTTCTGGTTCGTAGTCTGGATCCTTCTCAAAGCCAAGATCTAATCAATACCTACACCTGTGATGTATAGTCGGGGTAAGCTAACAGTCTAAGCTCAGTAAAAAAAAAATCAATAACAATTAATCTTATCATATCAATGCATAGAGTCAAATGCAGGTATAGAACAGATACAATAACATATGGAAACAGAACATGGATTCAATGATAGAAGCAGAAACGATAACTGAACAGAGATTCGATAACCGAAACAAAACCGTTAACAAAGCAAATATTCGATAACAGAACAAAGCTCATATTTTCTTATTCATTATACACAATTCACTAGTTTAATACTCAGAATTCATCATTCACTATTCGATGATTCTATGCCATTATTCACTACGTATGTACTTCACTCATGGTGAATTAACTTCACTCACAGTGTATTCACTTAACTCTGTTCATTCACCCTTCATTCACTTCAATCTATTTTCACTTCATTCACTCCGTATCCACTCATTAACTTCACTATGTTCATTCACCCTGTATTCACTTCACTTCACTTCATTCACTATGTATCCACTTATTCACTTCACTCTGTATTCACTCATTCACTACGTATCCACTCATTCACTTCACTCTGTATTCACTCATTCACTATGTTCACTTATATATGCTATGCAATGCGTACGGATAACTGTCGTACCGGTCCACTTATGCATGCTATGCAATGTGTAAGGATAATCATCGTACCGATCCACTTATGTATGCTATGCACCGTACACTATGTACGGATAACTGTCGTACCGATCCACTTATGCACTGTCCACTCACTGTCTTATCGTTCAGAGTACATTCTCAAATTTCTCATTCACTTTCGTATACAGAGTCAAGGTTCATAGTCAATTTAATGACTAAGAACTAAGTCTATCCCGTTTCCAAAGTTCAGAATTCAATCATCCATACTCTAAAATTTTATTGCAACTAAATACTCCACCTTTCAATTTCAAATCAAATTCCAAAACTCTACTTCAATTTGATCATATCAAATTCAATTCTGAAGTTCGAACTCAAAGTCAAAGCCTTAAAGGATTCAAATACAGTCAGATAACCTCATCCAAAATTCAGAGATTCGACTTCCAGTTTCTATTCGCTTTCAGACACAAGGTTCAATATTCCATCAGATTCAAGCTTATATGCGAGCTAAGCTAAACATGTTTAGGGTTCGAAGATCATGTTTCACAGTTCAAAGAGTTCGATGCAAATAAACGAAGATTCAATATTTTGAATGTAGTTAGATTACATTACGATATCAACCAATTTCAAAAAGGTACATGTTCGTTGAATTTTTTTCCTACAAGATTCATATGCGATATTTCAAAGAATACAAATACAATTTAAAACTACCAAGGCATTTGCAAACATCATGGCATCTATGGATCAAAGTCAAAAATGCAATTGGTAGTGAGTTTCCCCTACCTTAAATTCGGAACCTTTAAAGTGATCCAAAGGTCCTCACATACGGCCTCCTGTGCTCAACCTATATCACATTAATATCGTATCACGTGTCCATGGTGGCGATTTTCAACTCGATCGATTGATTGAAGAAAATCGACCGTTTGATTCCTTCATAAATTCTTACATCTCTTAGTACTGTCAAAATTGATCGATCGATTCTTAAATTGATCGTTCGACTTCGACAGATTTTGTAGCCCTTCAAGCTTCTTCTTCCTTGGTCCGAATCACCCAAATTACCACCCTATCTTTAGCATACACTCTATCCTACTTAATGTAAGTTTAATACATGAATTAATTGTGCATTTTACCTCCTAAAATCAGGCACGTAATGTTCCCGATGATCGGATCCAAAAATTGGTGCTCTATGCCTCTCGTTCGTCTGATTGCTTGAAACCCCTTTTCTTCTCGCGATCGGACGAAGTCGTAAATCAGCTCCACCGGGTGTATGCCACACGCTAATAATCTCCTTGAGCAAGGATCTTGAGATTTGTGAGCTCAATGGAGGCTTGGGCTTCAAGGAAAAGAGGGTTTGAGAGAAACGGGGGTCTCTCTCAAGATTGTAGATTGTAACCGCGTTATGGTCGATGCTCCCTTGCGGCAACCAATCGAAGAGGAAGAAATTTGAGCGGGAGATCAATTGTGCATCGGATCTCGGAGGGCAAATGGGGCAGAGTTCTTCTTCTTCCATTCACGGTTCTCTCTTTCTCCTCTCTCAATTTTCTTAGCAAATGAAACTTTCAAAGGAAGTTTCACCTATTTAAACTATGGGCCTTGGTTCCCATGTGAAGCTTGCATGCTTAAGTCGTGTGTTAGCCATTGCCCAAAGAGTCGGTTTGATGCGAAGCTCGCACAGCAACGCGGTGTATTAGCTTCCAACTAAAGGTCAAAATGGGACCTCTTATAACATAAAATATTGCGAACTTCAACTGTGTGACATATACTGTGCCAAACATGTACACTTAGTTGTGCATTAGTGTTTCAAAAAAAAACCAGGTTGTTACGTGTTCATGCTTATTATGTATATCAGCAGTGATAGAAAGCTTTCATTATGAGAAATCGTCAATCACAATTTCTTCTTCTATTATAGCTTCTTTGGAAAATCGTAAATCACGATTTTCTATTCTCAAGGCTTTCATACTGAACTTGGTCTTTGGACGATTTTCTATTACAAACGATCGCTTTTTCTTCTCTTGTCGTCTTTTACTCTTTTGTCGTTTTTGAAGAATCACCTTTTTTAAAGAATCGTAAAATTACGATTTCTCATTTCTTTTTTTTTCTTCTCACTTCAGCAGTAACGCAAAATCGTTAAGTACGATTTCTCATCTTTCTTATAATGGCGAATCATCTTATATGCTCAATCATCATTCTTATTGCTATTTGAGTTCACTTTGATGAATATTAACACTTAGGCTCTCTTTTACTGTTTATCTCTAATATTTGTACATCAATAAGTTATTAGTAGCAAACTAAAGCCTAGCATCACTAAGTTAAGGGTGATAAAATGATAAATTATGTAACTGATTATTACGTTCTTCCCCCCTTAAAGAATTTTCGTCTTCAAAAATTGATGTGCCTATTTCGAAAAGGTACGAGTACAATTCAACATCCGCGAAATTAGGGTCATTTCATTCACCACTCTTTTATAAATTTTCGTCCTCGAAAATTTTTCCTATTACTTTTGGTGGTACCTTAGGAATTGCTTGTTACCAACTGTCCGCTAACAATCGTCTCAACATTTAAACCATTTTTAGAAATAAATCTAAACCATTCATTTATAAGGGCTAATAACTATTACCACAAAAGTTTATAGTTCATTAAAATTTACACCAAAGATGTCTATTTTCTCATGGAACTCATACAAATGCTAGAGCTGCTGAGTTTCTCCAAGGCGTAAACCCAACTCTTGAGTTTGTGACCTACTCGTCGCTTGGGCATCACTGTGGGTTAGGAGGCCCCTGAATAGCCACTGATGTTGTTGTTTCGTTCCTTATTTTGGGACAGTCTCTTATCCGATGGCCAACTTGTCCACATTTAAGGCATGCGACCGTAGTCCATGTCGAACCTATGTCGTCTTTCACACCGTGCGCAGGACCCAACCAGTGTTGATGAAGTACTATGTGAAGGTTGTTGCACCCTTAATACGAAAACCATAGTAGGGTGTGAAAGGCGAAAAGCCGGTGAATACGTAGGTATGGCTGGCCTCGAGTAGGCGGTCTGAGTAGGCTGAATAGGTGCTTAGGTCAGTAGTCCTGGTTCTGTGCCTGTCTACTCGGAAGCATGAGATTATGCTTGACTTACCGCGCTCCTATTCCATTGGTCTCTCCTCTGATACATCTTCTCGATGTCTTCCTCATTGATAAGGGCCTTGGTCATTACCCTAGCATGCATTCCTAACTCAAATAGTGAAGCCCTCTCCTGGATGTTAGGCCGTAAGTCATGTTGAAACTTCTTGGCCTTCATCAATTCTGTGGCCACATACTGAGGTACAAATCTCGAAAGTCTAGTAAATTCAGCCTCGTACGCTCATCCGGTCTTGTTTCAATTCTATAAATTGGACTTCCCATTGATTTCTCACTATGTTGGGGAAGTATTCGCCTTTAAACTTCTCAGTAAACTCGACCCAAGTCTATGGTGCATTCGGGATCTTTGACACCCTATCTCTCTGAATTGCTTTCCCCCAAGGATCAACCTCTCCATCCAGTTTGAAGGCTGCTGTAAAGACCCATATTTTGAACCCAAGTTAGGCTAACCCCCCGTGTGTGTATTCGGCTCGGCGACCGACGTCGCCATTTATTTTGAATTTTTATCTAGATGTGATTGTGCGGACATATTCTGATTTAGAGCCCATTTGGACCCTCGTGTGAAAGTTGTGCACCGACCTTGGTGTGGCCGCTCAACACCGGGCTTGAGTTTTAAAATTAGAAGTTTATAACACACAAGAAGTGTGTGTGTGCTTAACTTTGTGAGCAATCCTATTATAAGAAGGAATTGCATTCCCATATTATGCTAGGTTTTGTTAAGAGAGGAAGAGACGTGAGTGCCGTGAAGAACTGTAGCCGTTTGATAGTTACCCAACCATGCAAAACTCTATTTTCTCTCTTCTTCAAGCATCGTAGGAGATCGGTTTAGAAAACCTCCTCCTCTAGAACCCTCTTTTGTTGAAACCCTTGAACCTTAGAAAGAACTTGAATCAACCTTGGATTCGTAGTTGGCTATTAGAAGAGGTTGAGATCATTGAGGACGTATTATAGTTATCTCTGTGAACTCGTGGGATCGATCGCGGCGCGAATCGTCGAGGAAATCTGCCAGTTTCACTCCGAAGCCCCGTTCGCGTGACTTGTTTCTAATCAAGGAATCCTTACACTAAAGGTACATTTCGATTAAATTTATTGATTAAAATCATTGGATTAGCCATGGGTTTTATTTCGGGATGGATATGTATCGATTCGAGTGAAAACTGGGCTAGAATCACGATCTAAATCGAGTTCTGAAACGCAGAATTCTCGTTGTCGCTATTGCTTGCTCGAGCGAGCTATTTTAATCGCTCGAGCGAGGATGCACCAAAAGGTTGACTTTAGAAGTCATATATATTCTCTGTCCTCGCTCGAGTGAGCTTAAGTCATCGCTCGAGCCAAAAATTTCTGAAGGACCTTGCTCGAGCGAGTTATTTTAACCGTTCAAGCGAGCTATTTTAATCGCTCGAGTGAGGTATCACTGAACTCTGATACTATCTTAGTATTTTAGTTATAACATTTTATCCTAAATTCCGATTGAGATGATTCTTTTTGTGTTGGAAAGAAAACAGTAAAATCTACAACTTTCATGTTTTGACCAACTTGTGAATCAATCGTCTTGATGGTCAAAAATGTATGCGAAGGTTACATTAAATTCTAAGATTGGCGCAACTTGTCTGTTTTGACTTATTTTTGAGGAAACACTTAAATAGGTCTATATTATTAGTGATTAGAGTTAATCTTAATGCATGAACGTATATTGTGATGTAGATTGAGGGTGAGAGGCCATCAATAGGACTTTGCTTGACTTCACGTAACTCCGAGTTTTGGTAGGAGAATCTCATCTTTACAGTATTTTATTTTAATTCGCATGGATATTTTGAATTAAAATATTTAAACTTGCATATGCCATTGAAATCACATCTGTAAACTAAAATTGATATAAATGACTGAAAATCTAAATCTACCTAAATCCTGAAACCTGAATCTGCTTAAGCTCTAAAAATCTGAAATCAAGAACCTGAACTATGTATAAGAGACTTGCATCTGATTTATATTAGTGTCTGCATTTGTTTTATGATTGACCTAAACGACCCCTCAAAAATTCTTGAACAACTTCCTGGCATAAGTTTCCCTCATTACGCAGGGGCTTGTTGCATCTTGAAAAAAGGTTCATGAACGACGATGGTAGGTAGGGGTTCCCATCGGCTATATTCCTGCTTTCGAATATAGTTTACTCGGGAGGTATTTTAAGTTGAGGATTAAGTCATGAATTACTGAACTTTGCATATAGAAGTTAGAGAAACTAAGATACTGAAACACTGCATCTGCTCTTAAAACTGTTTTCACACATTTTGTAATAGCCCGAAAAATCACGCTAAACTATGACCTCGGGATCCGTGCCCGATTGGTCACAAGTTTGACCAATTAGGAGATCAAGAGTTAGTATAGGATGAAATGAACGGACGAGATGTGATAGTTCGAATTATTGCGTGGTGTGTGTTGTAAATATGAAGTCGCATACACCTATTGAGGTGCATGTGCTCAACACACAAACTAGGAGAGGGATAAAAGGGTTTAATAACCCTAAAATAGATGTTTGGTAGTTGAGAGAGAAGTAAAGAAGAGAGAGAGAGGAGTAAAGAGGGTGATTAAGCAAGGAGTTATTGTGGGTGATTGGAAGAAGGATTCAAGTATTAAAGAGGCTGATTCAACGCAAGGGATCCGTTAGAACAAAAGCTGGAAACCCTAGACTTCCAACTGTTTGATAGAAATCAACTTGAGATCTATCCAAGGTAAAAAAATTTTGTAAATAAGATGCATAGATTATAGGGGTTAAGTTGTGGTTAAATGTGGGTTAAAATCATAGGATAATGGCTTAGAAAAATAGAGGAAAAAGTATGGAAAAAGATGAATCGATCGACAATTTCGATTAATCGAAATTAGGTTTCGATTAATCGAAATTGGCCAGGAAGTTGAAAGGTCGAGAGGACGATTTGATTAATCGAATTTGATTTGATTAATCGATTTTGATTTCGATTAATCGATTTGGGGATCGATTAATCGATCGAGAACTTCTCGATGGACCCGGGGTTGGAAAAAATGACTTGAGGAAAAATCGACTAATCGAAATGGGATTTCGATTAATCGATTTTAGTTTTTGATTAATCAATTTGGGATCGATTAATCAACTTGTAAAACTCAACTGTTCGAACTGAGAGTCTACTTTGCGAAAAGAAGAATTTCGATTAATCGAAATTGGATTCGATTAATCGAATGAAAAATCATGAAAAAGGAAATTACTTTGAAGAGGAATTTCGATTAATCGAAATTGGATTCGATTAATCGAATGAAAACTCGACTGTTCGAATAGTGAAATTACTTTGCGAAAAGGAGAATTTCGATTAATCGAAATTACTTCGATTAATCGATATTGACCTTCGATTAATCGATTAATCGAATCAGATTCGATTAATCGATTTTGGAGTTTGATTAATCGACTGAGATAAATTATGTTGACTTTTGGGTTTGACTTTAAGATTCTTGGAGGATCTTATACCTTCTTTATTGCATCCTTTGTGATGTGTTTTACCTGTTATATGGTACCATAGGTGGTACGTGTGAGCTAGTGCACAAGGAGCCACGTGGGACCTTGATGCAATGATCGAATGAAGACTTGAGGTAGGGAACACCTTGAACATGTACCTTATTTTACAAGTGCATGTATGTAGTGATATAGAATTCAATTCAATTGTTATTTCTTAAGAATTTGTGGAAAGTGTGTGTGTGTGACATTCATAAGAGTAATCATAATGAGCCATCCTGTGGGATGAAGAAGTAAAGAGATAAGAGCATGTGATGCAAGTAAATGGATACATCGAGGATGTATCCAAGGATTGAATCATGTTTGATAGGGCCTAACCGATATAAGATAGCACAATTACGGTGAATAACTATATGTAAGGCAATCGATATTTTGTTATTTGAGGTTTGATATCCGATAGGATATCGGATATCCACAAACCTAGGCGGCAAGCCAAGTGGAGGCTTATCCGTACATAGTAAGCACACCCAGGGGTGTTGATTGAGACAAGTGAAACCCCGCCACCAATCCCCAGGGGAAAGGGGCTTGGGTACTATTTGTATTCCTAGGGAATACGGTTAAAACTGTCTATATAAATGACGATGATGGGTATCTCATCGGGGCTCGATGCTATATTGCTCGGGGATTACTTAAGTTGAAAGTTTAAGTTTTGCTTTAGGCCTTCTCAGCATCATTCATGAGTAAATGAAAATATAAGTAATCAACAGTAAAACGAAATACTTTTAATCTGTTTCATTAACAACTGCATAGATACATCATGCATGGCATATCATGGAATACATGTGAGTTATAATTTATATGTTCAACCGTGTTTGTTCCCTATTGAGCTAGGATGTAGCTCACTACTAGCAGCCATGGCTCAGGAGACGCCGATCCCATGAAGTGGGACCTTGCGACCGGTGACAGTTGGAGCCACCTCGGAGGACTTCTTCTAGAGGACTCCGTTGTGCCACTTTGAGGGATTTTTGGAGAGAGTTTTGTACGGCTTGGTATATCAAGCCTTGATTCTGTTTTACACCATGTATATATATATATATATAGATGGGATTATTCTTTTGGGGCGAACCATCCGTGATGATTGCTATCATCGATGGTTCGAATCGGTTCTCCATTCATGTAGAGGCATGAGGGTAGAACTGTCTTTTGGAGAGTTAATTAATATAGATTCAAATTCCGCAATTTCGTTTATTATTTTATTACAATGCTTGATACACCAGTGTTCCGTGCTTAGCTAAGGGGCACGGTCAAGACGATCGTGCTGATGGCACGGGTTTCGGGGTGCCGAAATCCGGGCTATCACACATTTAGAAATAAATCTTACATATGATTTTTGCACCTAAATTCAGTTTATTATCTGCTTATATGTTTGACAAGCTATATTCCGGTATCTGTTTTGAAACCATGTTAGTTAAAGTAAAATGCCGTAGATGTCTTTCTTCTACTGAGCTTTGTTGGTTAGCTCACTCCGACTATACGTCACAGGTCCAGGTACCAACGTGGCTATTCAGGGCTGTGAGACTGATCCTGACTACGTGCCTGAGGAAGAGCCCGAGGTTCCTCTTGAGGAGTTTTTCCCAGTATAGAACTTATTGATTTTCTTACTTGTGGTGAGAGTTAAACTTGAATTTGTGGGCTCATTTTAGTTGGATATTATAGTTTTATACTTGATGTTGATTTCTGTTATGAGCCATGTTTCGATGATGGTCGGCCATCATCGGTGGTTCTTTACTTTTAATTGCTTCCGCATTTATTTTAGCTATGGATATTTATTGCGCTTTACTCTGATATGTGCCCTGTTTATCCGACTTATCGTTTATTCGATAGGTTGGCGAACCGGCCCTTCCTATACCTGAGGGATTGGAAAAGTCGGGTCGTCACAGTTGGTATCAGAGCTATGGTTTTAGATTCTCTAAGGACCCATGAGAACCCAATCGTGACCCGGTACAGTCGCATCAAAGTTATGTCGTTAGGTCCAGAACCACTAGTACTGTGTGTGTGATTGTCTTTACAATCAATGTTGACTGATGTTGTGGTGTTCACAATGACAGTTCAGTATGGCCCCAAGATTTAGAGGCAGAGGCAGAGGTAGGACGGTGCCTTTAGAGGACATTCCTGAAGGTGTCGGTACATCGAGGGGAGTTGCCTTCACAACCGGTTCTAATGCAGTCCCTATAGGAGCTGGAGTTGATAGAGGTCAGGGTGAAAGAATGGAACAAGTGTTTGGAAAATCTGGCCACCAACATCCGATGCACACGGGGTTAGTCTAACTTCGCGTAACTCCGAGTTTTGGTAAGAGAATCTCATCTTTACAGTATTTTATTTTAATTCGCATGGATATTTTGAATTAAAATCTTTGAACTTGTATATGCCATTGAAATCACATCTGTAAACTGAAATTGATATGAACGATTGAAAATCTAAATCTACCTGAATCCTGAAATCTGAATCTGCTTAAGCTCTGAAAATCTGAAATCAAGAACCTGAACTATGTATAAGAGACTTGTATCTGATTTATATTAGTGTCTGCATTTGTTTTATGATTGACCTGAATGACCCTCAAAAATTCCTGAACAACTTCCTGGCACAAGTTTCCCTCATTACGCAGGGGCTTGTTGCATCCTGAAAAAGGGTTCATGAACGACGATGGTAGGTAGGGGTTCCCATTGGCTATATTCCTGCTCTCGAGATATAGTTTACTCGGAGGTATTTTAAGTTGAGGATTAAGTCATGAATTATTGAACTTTGCATATAGAAGTTAGAAAAACTAAGACACTAAAACACTGCATCTGTTCTTGAAACTGTTTTCATACATTTAGAAATAAATCTTACATATGATTTCTGCACCTAAATTCAGTTTATTATCTGCTTATATGTTTGACAAGCTATATTCCAGTATCTGTTTTGAAACCATGTTAGTTAAAGTAAAATGTCATAGATGTCTTTCTTCTACTGAGCTTTGTTGGTTAGCTCACTCTGACTATACGTCACAGGTCCAGGTACCGACGTGGCTATTCAGGGCTGTGAGGTTGATCCTGACTACGTGCCTGAGGAAGAGCCCGAGGTTCCTCCTGAGGAGTTTTTCCCAGTATAGAACTTACTGATTTTCTTACTTGTGGTGAGAGTTAGACTTGAATTTGTGGGCCCATTTTAGTTGGATATTATAGTTTTATACTTGACGTTGATTTCTGTTATGAGCCATGTTTCGATGATGGTTGGCCATCATCGATGGTTCTTTACTTTTAATTACTTCCGCATTTATTTTAGCTATGGATATTTATTGCGCTTTACTCTGATATGTGCCCTGTTTGTCTGGCTTATCATTTATTCGATAGGTTTGCGAACCGGCCCTTCCTATACCTGAGGGATTGGAAAAGTCGGGTCGTCACAGCTGCCCATCTCACTTTCTCATCCTCAGTGCAAGGAAGTACACTGAAGATCTTCTCCATCTCATTCAACCACTTTTCAGCCTCAAGTGGATTGGTTTGGCCGGAAAATTTTGGAGGATGTATCTTTCCAAATTCTGAAAATCTAGAAGGTTGTTGCCTAGCCGTCAGCAGCTCGATCTGTTGTGCCATGGATGCCGTCTACTGCGCCATTGCGTTGGCCATGGTCTCAAACAACTGTCTATCACTACTACTATCACTACCTCCCAATGGAATGGTATGAGGACCGGTGGCGATTCCTATGCCACACGATGTGCCCTCGCCTTCAAGGACATCCGTCATGTGGACCGTCCTCGGTCTGCCTCTACCTCCTCTAACACGTGGGGCCATACTAATCTATCACAATCAAACAAAGATTCAATCAAAAGTAATCGTGAAGGTCTAAAGCCTTAATTAGAAGTGATCGTCATATGTCCCCTACTTTATGACAAAACCTAAAGTCATAACCTTGGGTCTCCCATAAGACATAAAGCTTGGACTCTGACAAAACCTACTGCCATATCTCTTATATTAATTGTGACACATGGTGTCATAGTTGACCCGCTCATACGGTGATCTTTAGGACCTAACACCATAGCTTTGATACCAATTGTGACAGTTCGGATTTTCCTAACATAATTTTTTGAGATATATATTTTTTTTCTTTTAAACTTTAAACCAAATGGGAAAACCCAGACCGCCAGATCGTAGATCACATTCTGAAAATGGGATTTATTTGATACATCTACACACATGCGAAAATCAAAGCAGACAATACAAATGACATAATTAAAACCTCCAGTTCTAATATCCAACAGGAACAGTAAACTAAAATAAACCACCGGTGATGGCCAACCATCACCTAACAGTGGTGTACAATAGCACAAATGTACCAAACCAAAACTTATCAAAATTCACAATGTACTAAATCAACTATCCTTGAACTAGGGGCACAAATCCTTAGGCAGAAGATCCTCTTCTTTCGGTACGTAATCTGAATCCTTCTCAAAGCCAAGATCTAATCAATACTTACACCTGTGACATATTGTCGAGGTGAGCTAACAATCTAAGCTCAGTAGAAGAAAAATCAATAACAATTACATCTTATCATATTAATGCATAGAGTCAAATGCAGGTACAGAACAGATACGATAACCTATGAAAATAGAACATGGATTCAATGATAGAATTAGAAACGATAATAGAACAGAGATTCGATAACCGAAACTAAAGCGATAACAGAGCAAATATTTGATAACATAACAAAGCTCAAATTTTCTTATTCACTATATACAATTCACTAGTTTAATACTCGGATTTCATCATTGACTATTCGATGATTCAATGTCATTATTCACTACGTATGTACTTCACTCACGGTGTATTCACTTCACTCAGTGTATTAACTTCACTCTGTTCATTCACCCTATAATTACTTCATTCACTTTACTCTGTATTCACTTCATTCACGACGTATCCACTCATTACTTCACTCTATTCATTCACCCTGTATTCACTTCACTCTGTATTGACTTCATTCACTACGTATCCACTCATTCACTTCACTTTGTATTCACTTATTCACTATGTTCACTTATGTATGCTATGCAATGTGTACGGATAACCGTCGTACCGGTCCACTTATGCATGCTATGCAATGTGAACGGATAACCGCCGTACCGGTCCACTTATATATGCTATGCACTATACACTGTGTACGGATAACCGCCGTACCGATCCACTTATGCAATGCCCCTCAATGTCCACTCACTGTCTTATCGTTCAGAGTACATTCTCAAAATTCTCATTCACTTTCGTATACAGAGTCAATGTTCATACTCAATTTAATGACTCAAAACTAAGTCCATCTCGTTTCCAAAGTTCAGAATTCAATCATCCATACTCTAAAATTTTACTGCAACTAATACTTCACCTTTCAATTTCAAATCAAATTCCAAAACTCTACTTCAATTCGATCATAACAAATTGAGTATATGCTATGCACTGTACACTGTGTACGGATAACCGTCGTACCGATCCACTTATGCAATGTCCACTCACTATCTTATCGTTCATAGTACATTCTCAAAATTCTCATTCACTTTCGTATACAGAGTCAAGGTTCATACTCAATTTAATGACTCAAAACTATATCCATCTCATTTCCAAAGTTTAGAATTCAATCATCCATACTCTAAAATTTTACTGCAACTAATACTTCACCTTTCAATTTCAAATCAAATTCCAAAACTCTACTTCAATTCGATCATAACAAATTCAATTCCGAAGTTCAAACTCAAAGTCAAAGTCTTAAAGGATTCACATACAGTCAGATGACCTCATCCAAAATTCAGAGATTCGACTTCCAGTTTCTATTCGCTTTCAGACACAAGGTTCAATATTCCATTGGATTCAAGCTTATATGTGAGTTCAACTAAACATGTTCAGGGTTCGAAGATCATGTTTCAAGGTTCAAAGAGTTCGATGTAAATAAACGAAGATTCAATATTTTGAATGCAGTTAGATTATATCACGATATCAATCAATTTCAAAAAGGTACATGAGCGTTGAATTTTTTCCCTCCAAGATTCATATGCGATATTTCAAAGAATACAAATACAAATCAAAACTGTCACAACATTTACATACATTATGGCATCTATGGATCAAAGTAAAAAAATGCAATTGGGAGTGAGTTTTCCCTACCTTAAATTCGGAGCCTTCAAAGCGATCCTAAGGTCCTCACATACGGCCTCCCGTGCTCAACCTAGATCACATTAATATCGTATCACGTGTCCATGGTGGCGAAAAAACAAATTTACTAGAAGTTTCCCAAAGTTTTTTCAAAAAAAATTTGACAAAAATAGAAACATGGGAAATCGATCTATCGATTTCTAAATCGATCATTCAATTTCCTTAAGAAAATTGGCAACTCAATTCTGTCAGACTCGATCGATCGATTTTTAAAATCGATCGTTCGATTTCCAACTCGATCGATCGATTTAAGAAAATCGATCGTTCGATTCCTTCAGAAATTCTTACATCTCTCAGTCCTGTCAAAATCGATCGATCGATTCTTAAATCGATCATTCGATTTTGACAGATTCCGTAGCCCTTCGGGCATCTTCTTCCTTGGTCCGAATCACCCAAGTTAACACCCTATCTTTAGCATACACTCTATCCTACTTAATGTAAATTCAATACATGAATTAATTGCGCATTTTACCTCTTAAAATTGGGAACGTAACGTTCCCAACGATCATATCCAAAAATCGGCGCTCTACGCCTTGCGTTCGTTCGATTGCTCGAAACTGAAACCCTTATTCTTCTTGCGATCGGACGGAGTCGTAAATCAGCTCCACCAGATGTATGCCACAAGCTAATAATCTCCTTGAGCAAGGATCTTCAGAGTTGTGAGCTCAATAGAGGCTTGGGCTTCAAGGAAAAGAGGGTTTGAGAGAAACGGGGCTCTCTCTCAAGCTCGTAGATCGTAACCGCATTACAGTCGATGCTCCCTTGCGGCAACCAATCGAAGAGGGAAAATTTGAGCGGGAGATCAACGGTGCGTCGGATCTCAGAGGGAAAATGGGGCGGAATTCTTCTTCCACTCACTGTTCTCTCTTTCTCCTCACTCAATTTTCTTAGCAAATAAAACTTTCAAAGGAAGTTTCACCTATTTAAACCATGGGCCTTGGTTCCCATGCGAAGCTTGCACACTTTAGAGTGTGTTAGCCATTGCCCGAAGAGTCGGTTCGGTGCGAAGCCCGCACAAGAAAGCGGTGTATTAGCTTCCAACTAAAGGTCAAATGGGACCTCTTATAACATAAAATATTGCGGTCTTCAAGTGTGTGGCTTATACTGTGCCAAACACGTACACTTAGTTGTGTATTAGTGTTTCAAAAAAAAATTGGGTTGTCACAATTAATTATTGATTAAGAGTTTTATTTTAAGTAGTATTTCTAGGGTTTCTTTTCTTTATAAATACACATTGTAATCTCTTATGAGAATTATTATTGATGTTGAATAAAAAATTTATGAGTTTTGCTTTGTGCGAATTCTAGAGAATTTGAGATGAGTTTTCATTAGAAGAGTGATTCTTCTCCCGCGTGCGGTTTGGTGTGAGGCCAATTTTTCTTCCTTAGAGCGATTCCTTGGATCTTCTTGTACCCTTATTTTCCTTTTTACTTTTATTTTAATTGAAGAGCGAGAACCCTAACCCCTATCTTATGAGATTTACTCTATTTTAGGGTTAGCGTGTGATTTTTCTGTATCATTTAACCTATCTTTGATTTGCTCAAATTTGGTACTATTCCACTGTCTGATGGCCGTCTTTTATGTGCACTATTTCTGATGGAGAATAAAGGAAGGTTACCAGGACTTTCCTCAGTCCAAACTCTTTAGCAAAGTTTTCAAATTCTTCTATAGTATTCCACATTGGGAAGGATTTAAACATGTTAGGGCTTTCATAGAATCATAAATTTTAACTACCATGGGTAAGTGATCCAAAAGGGATGGATTCAAATATTCAACACCCGAATTAGGACAAGATCTCCATCCAGTCTACTACAAAGGATCCACCTCTCGCAATTATTACTCCACGAAGAATATGGCTCATAGCCTTTTAGATCAGTGAGGTTGCAAGCATTAAATATGCCATTGCATTCATTTAAAGTTCTACCAGGAGCCCATATGTCTGCCCCCTATTTTTTCTCGCTGAACCTGATGGAGTTAAAGTCGCTACAACAAATCCATGGGTAGTAAAATCACAGAGGCAGTGCAACTGAGGTCTGTAAATTAGATCCTATCAGTCTGTAAATTTGAACAACCGATGGTGGTGATGAAAGTGGTTGCCTGATCAAATATTTGAATGAGTTTCCCATGGATAAGCTTGCCAGATTCTCTGATCTTGGTGTGCTCATATCTACACGAGACCTAGAGCAGTCAAATCTTGCCACGAAGAAACAAGTCATAGTTACTCACTTTCTTCCAGGTATGCGCAATACAATAAATAATATTAATTAACTTTTCGAATTTGTTCCGCATTGAATTTTCTCCATCAGATTTATCTTGGGTAACTGTCAATTCCTTATTGGCGATTTGTTCCCCAAAATATGGAAAAAATCCAAATTCTTTACACCAATTGCGAATTCTGCTCTCATGAATGGAGTTTAAAGTTGTTCAACGATATATGATCCTTGGAATTTGTAGCATCTTGCTCGATACAGATTTCAGGAGTCTCAACAATGGGCTGTGACTCATCTTCCACTAGAGTTTCACTGTCAACACGCTAGGAATTTGAGATGAGCACTCTGCAACTTCTGCACCTTCCTTAACACCTCATGTTTAATCACCTGCAATACTTGATGTTTATCAGAATTATTTCCTGTATCCAATCAGTTTTAGTTTTGGCAATCCATTCCTGGCGAACAACGATCTTCTTCGATGCCATGGTGCCTTTATCCAAGTGATGTTTAAATGAAGAGCAGATAGGTTTTCACTTGTATTCTACCCTCTGGATTTAGCTTTAACCATCTTCTCTTTGGGCCATCGGCATGTAAAGGGATGCCTAATGTACTGCGATTCTGCTCAACATCTTTGATTCTGAGACTTGGAAAGGAGAGTCCTGCATTGAAGGAAATCATATAAGAGGAACCCTTGGTTTTCGAGAGACGATTGATGGCCTCTTATAGTACTGTATCATTCCCAAAATGTTATCATATCAGAGGACCAGGTGGCTTTGGGTTTCTCTCCATGGCAGAGGTCCAAGAAGAAAACACAAATGAAGAAGAATGCCCATAATTTCAATCTAGCAAAACTTTCAGTTCTCACGAAGAAATGAGTGATCTCAAGCACTCTTTCCTTACACGCTAGGGAGCACTCCCCTAAGGACTCTGCAAGTTTTAAATACCTAAGCCACCCCAAGCAACCTATGAGGAATAAGAAGAAACCATGGTTGTCAAGGTGACGCTATAGCCTTTTCATGGCGTGGCCATGACAAATGACAATGGGAAATGCCATATACACCCAAATAGCAAGGACGGTTAAATAGCGAGGCCATAGCTTCGCCATGACGGAATATCCACTACGTCAAAATGATAAAAATACAACTTTTGCAAATATCAAAAGAACCACTGCCCAAGCAGTAGTATGATAATCCACTTCCAAAACCGATTGTTTATTATGTCAACACAGTGGTTTAATTCATTCGTTAGCCTGATTCCATGCCAAAATATAAATCGTGAAACCATTCAATTTCATTTTGCCTTTTTAACTCATTTCGAAAGAACGCTGAGACTGCTCCTCCCCTCTCACGCTCCATCTCTCACTTGGAAACCCTAGACCGCCTCCTCCCCTCTCTCTCTCTCTGTCTCCCTCTTCGAAACCCTAGCCTCCATCTCCCTCTTCGAAACCCTAGATGACCGAAAAACAGACGTCAAGTGATTTTTTCTTGTTTTCTCATATTTTTTTATGTTTTTCTTTGATTATTTCACCAATTTCTGTGTATTTGCCTCAATTTTATCATTTTTATTGATGAATCATGAGATATGGAGTGTTAGATATGAAATCAGTTTGATCTCTTTGTCTTTTATTTTGTATTTAGGCTTTCCGTGAAGAAGAAAGCTGGTGGAAACGATCGAGTGAGCAAAAAACCTGTGAAAAAGGAGAAGGCCGGGAAGGATCCGGGTTTGTTATATGGTTTTTGAGATGGATTAGAAGGTGGTGAATGCAGATCTAGGTATGTTATATGGTTTTTGGTTACATTTTGGTTGATTTTGAGATGGATTGGGAGCTGGTGAATGCTGAAGAGATCTCTACATCCTCTCTCTGTCGATGGCTCAACCTCTCATGAAGAAAGACGACGATCGAGATGACGGAGGTTGGTTTCCAAACCCTAATTTTACATTCATCATCTCAATCCCTTTCAACTATTATTTCAGTTTCTTCATTTGGATCTATGTTAGCTGGCATTTATTCGTGTGATACTTGTAACTTCATTTGGATATATTATTTTAATACATCTCATTTTCAAATTACTGGTAACTTCAGTGTTTTTTTTAGATCTATGGTTACGGTTTATAGATCTAGGATTTGGTGTCACTCAGGTCCCATTTTCAGATCTAGAATTCAAGAATTTGATTTGTTTTTAAGAGATTGTTTTTTGTTCTAGTGGAATTTTGATGGTTCTGTACTTTTGTTTGTTGAATTAACGATTTTATTTTTAAAGTCGAGATCTGCTTATACTTATTGAGTTGCGTTGTTGTAGTTAAGATTTTGATGTCTTGTTTAGGTAAAACTAAATGGTTAACCTCTTTTTAGTTGATTGGGTATCTATTACAGCAGTTGGAGATATTTGCATTTCCATTTTGGTTGTTCCTATTTTAGGAGTGGGGGTGCGCTAAAGCTATAGTTTTGATGGTTCTCTATGGTGAATTCTGTACATTTATGAAGTTTTAAGCCAAGATCTGCTGGTAGATTTTAAATATGTATCATTGTTGTTTTGTCGTTTGAGTCTGGTCTACGCACTAGCGTATTGATATGTGGATTATGTTTGCCAAGATTCATCATTTTCTCCATTTTGTCTAGTTGAGATCAGCTTGCAGTTTGTACAAGCGGGAACTATTGCATAAGTGGGTTCGGTTTTTTTCGTTTGGGCATTGATATGTGGATTTTAGGCTCAGGTTTTGGCAGTTTTGATAAAAATACTTGTGGTCTTTTGGGCTTTATGGGTGTGATTTTATCGCAGTTTTTGAGTTGTACTTGGGGCTTGTTTCCCTGGTTGAGCATTTTGGTGTTTAAAGCCGAGATGTTGACTGTTTTTGGGTAATTCATATTTTTTGAGGGGTTTTAGCTGATAGTGAGATAGTAGCATTGGATTGATTGCATTGCATTCTTAGTTTCTTCAAGCTATGTGTATTCAGATTCTGTCCATGAAATGAGATAATGTGTTTAGATTTTGGAAGTTTTTAATGCCCTTTTTCTTAGGTTCTTAAAAAATTATGAGTTCCTATAACTAATTGAGTAGGTATTAGGTGCCTAACCAGTGTACCAAGGGCTGTGCATAGGGAGATCTCCCTTCGCTAAAAGGTTCAAACCTCTTTAGGTGTTATTATATATATATATATAATATGCACAAATATTTAGGAGCACTGTTTCAATGATTTTCAGCCTTCTACTGATTTGTCATTTATAGAATATGGGTGCGTCTCCAGAGGTTTGAGTAGTTTGGTAGACGAAGATTGACCTCAACATCACCTTTGGTGATTGGGACAGGCTCCTAACACTAACTCTGGCTGATGTGCCTTTTCTTGAAACATTGTTGATAACATTTACATGGCTTGTGTTCCAATGGCACATCAATAAATAATAGAACGAGGTTATGTATGAATCTTTTTGGAGCTAGATATATATTTTTTGGATGTAATTTTTTGGTTTATATGAGTAAGGCCCCTTTCTATTTTTATTATTTTAAATTATATCGATTTTCCAACTCATAATTTATTAGTGTTAAAATTGGGCAAATTTTTGTTTTAAAAAATGTAACATATGGTGGCTTACTAAGTCTTTTTTCTCCTTTCTTTTTCATTTCGCAGCCAACTGTTAATATCAAAACAGTGTTATCACAGCTAATGGAGAGATTTTCAAATTATGTTGCTTCAAGTGCAAAAGTGAATTATCATGGCCTTGATTTGGTGTTTTTTTTTTTGGGTAGTTCAGCTGAGGCCCTTAATTTGGTGTTTAGTTCCTTATTCTTTTATGTTGCAGGTTTTGCCAGAATTTTTGCAAGTAGAGGCTTTGCCAGATTGAGCAATGCGATTGGAAAGGTAAACTTCTTTTTTGTGATTTTAAATAGTTATTAAGGTATAATGGTCTCTTATTTATGCCAGTGCATTTTGGCATTGAATTGTTGTTTTGGTTTACTTTTTCCTTGAGTTATAATAATCGTTGAACCTTGAAACTGGACAACTGAACAATCCCAAATCGATGAACTTTAGACATGATACTATTAGCGCTTAACATAATGTCGAGTTACTGTTATCGTTGAACACTGAAAGCAATATTACTTCTCAATTCTGGACGGAAACCTGAAGCCAACATAGATGCAGGAGGGGATAGCTTAATTACAAAAATCAGGTTCCCTTGTTTTTGTAAGCATTTAACTATTTTCTGATTGAAAGCATTTAACTATTTTCTCCCTTGAAAATTCTGGTGGCAATGCAAGAATCTTAAGTTGCAAAAACAGGTTCCCTTAAACTAATGTGTGTCAGTTTTTTGGCCTTGAGATTCATGGAATTTGATTTTCTATGGGTTCTCAATAAGGTTCAAAATCTTGGAATACAGCCTATTATATTAAAATCTCTGTAACATCTGCCAAACATTGCTCGGTACCAAATTTACTTTCTATATTAGTGTATTTTTAACTTTTATCATTTCATTCATTTTTTCTCTCTTTAAATTTTTTTTTGAATTTGCTACTATATTTATTGGTAAATATCAGCAAGTACTTTGGGTATATATCGGTATTGTCATAACTGGTACCAATATTGGAGCTGAGATTTTGAATCTTGTTTCCCATGGATAAGTGGGGTGAGTTCCCTTTTTCCAAATGAACCTGGTTCTAAAGAGAGGGCTTCAATATTCAATGCGAGATCGGAGTCTCGCTCCAAGTACTAAAAAGATTTAGGGCAGGTTCACTTCACTTTAATTAGTTTACATGCAAAGTGGGCATTGCCTGTAATATTTCAAAAAGATATCACTTGTAATTCCTTACTTTACATGAGTAAAATGTGTCTGTTTTACTACATTGTTTTATTGCATTGTTGTGTGTAATGCCTACTTTACTTAAATCATAGATCTTGTTTCCCATGGATAAGTGGGGTGAGTTCCCTTTTTCCAAATGAACCTGGTTCTAAAGAGAGGGCTTCAATATTCAATGCGAGATCGGAGTCTCGCTCCAAGTACTAAAAAGATTTAGGGCAGGTTCACTTCACTTTAATTAGTTTACATGCAAAGTGGGCATTGCCTGTAATATTTCAAAAAGATATCACTTGTAATTCCTTACTTTACATGAGTAAAATGTGTCTGTTTTACTACATTGTTTTATTGCATTGTTGTGTGCAATGCCTACTTTACTTAAATCATAGTAGTTCATCAAGTTAGTTTCGCTTTAGGAGACTAAAAAATCCTAAATCCTTGCCTTTTCCCACAGCTTCGGAAATTGACTAAAAAACTCTAAATCCTTGCTTCCCAATTCCCACGGCGTCAATTTCCATAAATAATTTTTTTTGGAATCTGACGCAAGTTCAGGATATTGCCAAAGAAACTCATAATGTTAGACGTAAAATTGGTAGGCTCCAAAAACAAATAGCTTAGTGGCAGATTGAAAAATATGATCAGAGGGTCAAAATTTCAAGTCTTTTAGTACTCAATTGAGATTTTGAGAGGCCATATTTTTTTAAGACATGATCAAAATTTTGAGGACTACATCAAACTTGTAAACTCTTTCTTAGTACAGAAGGCGGAAAGAGATGGACGAGGAAAATGTAAACGGCTCATAAATTATTGTTCATCATATTCTATATTTATAGGTAGGCTCTCTTACTGCAATTTCATAATTGTATTGAAGAAGAAACCCAATGAATGGAGGGATAAATATGTCAAACTTAATCACTTAAAATAAAGAAAATTCCTTAAAACAAAGAAAATTCAAACATATGCATCTCAAACTTTCCGCTCCATTTTTTGTGCACTGTTTTGCAGGCTTCATTGGCCATGCCTCACGATCTTAAAGCAATAACGGCTTAACTTTCCGCCCCATTAACATCTGCTGCTTTTGGAGTATTATTTAGGTCCCTATCAATTAGTATAAAAGTGAGCCATGTCTTGGGTTCAAGTCCCGGAAGGGGCGACTGGCAGAAGGGCTACTTGGGGCCCACAAATGGGTACCAAAGTGACAGCTCCCACAAAGTAGGCCACCCAAGCCAACAGAAAAAAGGATACCAGAACTATGGTTTGTGTTACAATCATGGTTCTGGGGACCGATACATACCTGCTGCATTGCTTTAGCTTTATTTGTTCTTAATACTGCTGGAATGACTTTTAACTTTATTTGATTACTGAATCTCAAATCAAACGAACAAGTTCCCATTACAATTTGTGGAAACTCTTTAGTTTGTGGTTACAGAAAGGTGTTTGTTTATCGACACCAATAATCACAAGGATTTTTGTACAGGTGATTGCTCCAATGCAATCTTTTAGAAAAATGAAAAGAGTGAAAAAAAACATTTAAGCTATATGTGATAAAAAGACTTAGAAGCAAAATTTTCGAACAGTTTCCAAAAACAATAATGAAAACTGTATAAAAGAATAGTTCCAAAACACGTTGGCAGCAAAATTACACCCACAAATATGTCATACTTCTAAGATAGGTCCACTTAAGGCCCGCGGGAGATACACATTGACTCTATTACTTCTTCAACCTCCTATCCTAGAAGCCAAGGCGCAACCCAAACATCCACGAAAGAAGAGATTCCAAGAATACATGCTTCTATCTAAATAAGAGAAGATAGAATGTACTAGAAAGAAGAGTTTCTCAATGTCAGTCAACACCAAATGCAGAATTTCAAAAATAGAACCTAAGAGTCCAAAGTGTACCAGTGCATAAGGATCTGAAACAGTTTGTGGAAAATGACATCATATATTATAGCATCAAAAGAAGATTAAACACGATGGAAAATGCTATACAATCTTCAAAAGGCAGAGAGGTTATATATAGAGAGGAGACAAAGTTTAAATTTAGCCTCAGATTATTGTACTACCCATAGCCCTGCCACGCCATTAATGATAAATTTGGCCATCCAACTCAAAACCAATTGGTAACCAGAAGAGGACCAGGATCTTATAAAAGGAGACATGGCTAGATTTCTCTGATATGACACTAAATTAAGCATGTCCTCGTGCATGTTGGCTAAACTGAGCCAAAAGGTGTCCAATGTGGTACTAAACTCAACAATTTCAACTAGTAATCAGTCATAATTACAGACCATCAGGCCAAACACAATGCTATTGTAGCGATAAAGATAATGTTTTATAGTTAGATTAGATCACTAAAATAATTGTTAAATCAAAGTTGACACCTAATAATGCAATATATATATATATATATATATATATATATATATATATATATATATATATATATATATATATATATATATCCAGCATAATTTACGCATAGTTGATGCAATATATATAATCAATAATAATTAGGAACCATTTGATATAGTTGAGTGGTAAGAGTATAATTGCTCTCAATATTTGATTTAAACAGTTGATTGCAAGTGTATCCATTTGATAACCATTTTAAATTGTTGCCAAAAGTACAAGAAGAAGCACTTCTTCTTTACATCATTAAGCGTTGAGGTTGATCAGTCCTCACCCTCCATCAAGGAAATACAACAGGCCAATATAATTATAATTAAAATCACTTTGAAGGACAAAAATCAACTCATCAGGAATGTGATCAGGAAAGGAAGCACTTATAATTTCCTCTCTAATCCTCTGAGGAAGAATTAAAAGGTCAAGCTCGAAACATATGGCTAAGTATTAATATTTTTAGGCAGGTGCGCTAAGAGGCCGAACACCCAGGTTATTGACAAAAAAAAAGAAAAAAAAAATGCCCACTTGGAGTCTTAGGTTCAACCTTACCGAATGAATATTCTACCAAGATTAGATGGCATGTGCTATTAAAAATGCCTAGTGCTCCCATTAGCTTTGCAGGCATGCCTCACGAACATTAAAGAGGCTACCATGGTTCTCAGATATAACACCTGATTCATAGTTCAATTGTTTTATCACAGTTCACAGTTTAAATGTGGTGGAGTCAAGCTCAGTGACCCTTATAGTCAGCTCAACCTACTGATCCCGTCTACAAAAAATTGCACATGTTAGATCACCCTAACCATCCGATCTAGAGCACGAAAATGAATGCAAGCCTATTCAAGTCAAGTATTATTCCAAATCAATGCAGCCTTATGGACATGAACAAACCCAAAAATAAGTATTATTCCAAATCAAATCAAACATATAATAGTAGAAATGACAACATATTCAAAAAAAATGTGCCCTGTATTAAGAAAAAATAGAACAATGCATAAGAATAGGGAGAATACCATATATACTCGTTAAGAAAAAAATACTACCATATAGAACACAAAAAAAAACTACAACATACTAAAAAAAATAGCTATTTGATTCTTACCTAGAAATCAGACCAAATCAGCTCTGATTTATATTTTAAAAAAAGAGACATGATAACTTAAGTTATCACGTGATCTGAATTGGCCTCCTATTTTTCTTGCGTGAGAGATATAAGATTAGTAATCTGCGTGAGATACTAGGAAGAGATTGTGCATTCTGATTTACAGAACTTGAAGAATTAGGAGCTACATGGGTCCCGCTTGACGACAATAATATTCATTTTTTTCTTTATTACATATTAAATAAGATCTTAAAATCTTAGAAACTGGGAAGTAGTAAATAGGTAGTTTTTACTTCCTTGTTTTACTATTGAAGAGTTCTAAGTCAAGTAGGAGACTAATTAGGAGTTAGAGTCAGAAGTAGATTTTTATCTTTATGTGATGTAAACTATGACAAAAAGGCAGGCAGTGAATGAAATTAGATTTTTCTCCTTCTCTCTCCTTGTTCTATATTTTGTTGAAAAGGTGAGTTTTATTTATTAAATTCTGAATTTTATTGTTGAATCTCTTCTCCTACCACGCTACATCACCTTCTTTTGCACAGAGATCTTCCCTTTCCCGAATCTATCAAATCCAACCACTTTTCGATCCCTTGCACTGGCCAGTTCTTCTATTTCAAATCCAAACCGTAGCTGAACCTCGTTGCCGAACTTGACCCTGCCTGGATCCGATAACCTTCTCTGTTCCTTCTTCCTTCCTCTTTCTCGTCATTTTCTCTTCCTTTCTCTCATCTCTCTATCTATAAATTTAGTGGGGTGGAATGCTCCCATCCCGCCTTCCTAATTCTCTATTTATAGGCCCCAAAGGGGGGTGTTGCCACCCTAAGGGGTCAGTTGGGCACCACCGACTACCTAGGGAGGTGACACTTTCCTAGGTGGGGTCCATCCCCCCAACACCCTTTTCTTTTCTTCCTCTTGGCAGGCAAGCCAAATTCCTACATCTGTTCACTTGATTCCCGCTCACTCATCGATGTCACTCATCGATGTAATAGAGACAAATCAAATTGTCACACATCTTTTAATAGTAACTCACCGCTTATTCCGTGTACAAATCATTAAGCTTTTCTTTTACATTACACGCTGCACGGTCATTGGTGACGGTGTTGTTATTGCAAATCGTGAGGTGGCATCTCTATATAGGCAATTTATGAGGTGGCATCTTAGGCCTGTATCTGTATCTACAGTTAGGGCTATGTATCACAGTGTGGTTTTCTGTCCCATACCCTCTTCCATCTTCTCATTCATGGGGGTGATGAGGCTCTTTCTTAGCCACAATAAATTTCATTTATCTGAAAACATCCGTTTTGTCAATTATAGAAAGTACCCCTACGTTTTATGTATTTAAAATTCTGACCTTAAGGGCAAAAGTTACTTCTATCCCTTTATATTCAGTTATTTTCAGTCAGCCCCTTAAGGTTAAATTACCAACTTGTTCCTTAAACAGAGAGTCCCAATCAGTCCTAGGAGTTGAAATGTCCATTTTACCCTTGGGTGGCATTGTTTCATCTGATGGAGTAGTCTGGATCAGTAAGTATGCAATCACTAGCTCACCGACACCACAGACCATCACAGGTGTGTGTAGTTTCCACTTTTTATCATCGGCTGATCAGGAACTTTAGGACACTCATTTCTCCTGTCCAACTAATTGTTTGAAAGGGAAGCAATGTCAGTGGACCAAAGATGCAGAAGCAAGTTTTTAGCTCATCAAGAAGAAATTGTCAGAGGCCCCATACTAGCACTTCCTAACTTTGAAAGACTGTTGAACTTGAGTATGGCACATCCCATGCTAGCATTGGTGGGGTGTTTTGAGTCAGGAAGGTCGGCATGTGGACTTCTTCAACGAGAAGATATGAATTGCCCATATGAATTACATTACATACAAGTAGAGTTTTATGTAGTAGTCCAGGTACTAAGATATTGGAGGCATTACTGTGCACCGACAATTTGTGCTATACTCAGACCATAAAGCTTTGAAATATTTATCGGTGTAGAAAGAGGTCAATCAGTGACATGCTATGTGGGTAGCCTTCCTTTAAGAGTACACCTTTTCACAATTAAAATCCAGTGATGTTGAGTCTCACTGTTGCGCTATGTACTATTTCTGATTCTCATGTTCTAGGTTATAATTTGAAAATTTACTTATGGGTGGTATATCTATAAAGTACTTTTTCCATAATTTCATTCCTGACATTTTTTTTTTCTACATTGCAGGGCTTGGATTTGTCAAGCGAATGCCCTTTGTAAGGCACATATATTCAGCCTCTAAGCAAATTAGTACTGCCATTTCACCAGGTACTCTCTTGATTGCCATTGAAACACCATTTTAGTGTTTAAATGATTTTGCACCATTAATGGTGTAAGATGTGAATAATCAGAATTGTCAAAGTGCTAGGTAATATATTGAATGATAGCGGGTTCATAACGCACATGTTTTGGGAGATTGAACTATAAAGTCTACTGCACTCTAATATCAACTATCATTATTATTTTTAGCAGTCCATATTATTTTTCACCAATCGAATGGTTCTTATCGTCTTATAGGAGTATTTTTTGGCTGAGGCATTTTTCCAATGATCAACTGCCTCTTGGACTGTTTAGATTGATCGCAAATGTGAGCCACATAGCGTAACTGTAAAATGTACTTTAATATGTAAGATCATTTGAACACCATCTTGGTGTTTGCATGTTAAAGAACCTTTTTAATGGTTTTATTTGGGTCTAACCTCTATACTAGCTAGTTTTATTGAACAACTGGCTGGTTCAGCCTTTTTAACATGAACCTGGTTCATTCATTTTTTATTTGCCACCCTTAGAAGATCCTTTAGAAACCAAAGGGCTTATCAGGAAAGATTTTCATAAGCTTGATAATCTCATGATGCCGGTGACACCTCATTAATCCATTTAACTTGAGAGTTTGTATAGGGTACTCTGTGCTATATATCACCATTAACATAAAAGTTTGTATTAGGTACACATACACTCTGACTTGTACTACCGACCAATCTTTGTCCATGTGCATGGTCAGTAGTGCAGAGCGTACCTGCAGTGCACGGATTGCCTGATCTTAAAAATTTACATGCTTCCCAGGATTGATTGAATCATGAAGGTGGGCTGAGATTAGTCCATGTTTTGTTGGAACTACATGGCCATTTACCTACTATAAATTCTTAGAATATATTTTATGACATTATTGAGTGAACCTAACATAGCTTTCATGGCCATTTTCCTCAAAGTTATTTCAGTGGACCTAACATAGCTTTCATTGCCATTTAAAGCTGAAAACGGCCCCAGTTTCACTTGAAAAAATGGGTGGCCAAACATGGTTGCTGCTAAATCTCCATCCCAACTGATCAAATAATTACCTATTTACCTTTACCCGCGAATTAGGGGTACATCTAAACCTAACAATTGCTAACAGGTCCATGCTCCTCCCTCCTTTTCATTATCTGATCGTTAATTGCTTAGTAGTGGCCGGCTAGGTAACTATTTGGCAATGTATATAGAACTATAAACACATTCCACATTTTCATGATGGAATATGTTTCAATTTTGTGAATGAACCTGTGTCTAAATTGTGCCTCTGTTTTTCCATGGCATTAACAAATAAATGCTTATCCATCTGCAGCTTAATCAGTTAACAACCTTTATACTGTTCTACAATTTCTTGGTGTTTGAGGAGCTGTTGTAATTCTGCATATTTTTTGGCTAAATAAGCAAGCCTGAATTAAAAAAACTTTCAAGCAATTACAACTGATCAGAACGCATACCCTCTTGATGCATCAATGCATAAATCAGAAATTAGGAAGACTTTGTAGGCAATTGTCATAACACTGTCTAACAGTGGTGATTGTATGGCCACTGTCCCAGAATATGCATCCCATAATAACCATGTATATATATTTACCATTCAAAAAGAATATTTTAGATTTTGAAAACTCAAGTGGGTTCTAAATAAGTTATCAGGTAATTTTGCGTCTTAAATACATGTGATATGTCTTTAGTGCATCTATGAAAAATGTCTTTTTAGATTTGTGACAGATTCTTTCAATATTTTTTTAATGTCTTAGTACTGGTTAATTAAAAAAAGATGTCTTATTGCTTCGTGGAGTTCTAATCTAACAGGGGGTCATGTGGATTAGAAGCATCAGCTGAAGCAGAGAGAAGAAGAAGGCTACAAATTTTTCGTTCTCCATTTGAAATACTTGTTTCATTGGTGAGCCTTCTGCCTTTTCTGCTTTGGAAATTAGAGCGTGCCCAGATTTGTAATACTATACACTGCATTTCAGTTCTCCCTTAATTTGTTTACAAATGCTTTTTGAGGAATCTATCACATGCAATGCTACTGGATATCATCTCTGAATTGCTTGTATTTTATTTTCAAAATTATCTATGGCTTCTTTGATTGAAGATTTTCCTGAACAAGCTAGTTATCGAGTTTATTATGCACAAGATTATGAGGACCTTTCAAAAGAGGACGCCAAGGAATTTAAGCAGACTAGATATGGTAATGATTGATGGTTTCATGGTTGAAATCTTGTTTCATCAATTTACTTATAGTTCATATGTCAGAAACCAAGATGGTCAACTGATGGTAAAGGTGCCACTGTTCTCTCATTATTACTTAAGTGACTAAAACAAAAGTTACTGTTATTATTTTTTAATTTAGGAAAGTACAGAGTAGATGAAAGCCCCAGTTATATTCTTCAAATGCCTTCGGCTTTCCTATTACACAATAACAACAGAGAAAGCGCATTACAAGTTCAAGAGTTTAGAGAATTTCTTAGTAAATTATATCTTTAAGTCATTAGTTCCAATAGGGTAAAACTGCTTATTCATGCAGCAAGTTGAAATCCCAAAAAGTCCAAATCTTATTGTGCCTTTATGAAATGTATTTGTTGCAGGGGCTGAATAGTGGGCAGGTCAATCTCACCACACCAAAATGGTCAACCGTATACTAACTCTTTTGATATTAATTTGCCAATTAATGATGGATTTTTCTATATTAAATTAGGTTCTGCCAAACATGGCTTCGGTTGCAGATATTAAAGCATCCTACTATGATATTTGCAGTGTTGTTCGGGCTGTTAGTTCTGAATACAAGGCATCCTACTATGATATTTGGCAATTAACCTCACACACACACATAATGATGTTCTCCTTTTGATTTCAGACGAGGCTTTTTGATTTGAAGCTCATCTCAAACAGACCACTAGGGGATGGGGATGCTTGGCAAGAGAGGCGAAGCAATTTTTTTTTTAATTTTTTTTTGAAAATAGGCCATGGGGTCAGATTGTTAACTCTTTTTCTTTTGTTCTTCTTTTTGTTTGAATAAAAGGATTGGGCATGTAGAGTTTAAAATATTTGGTTGATTTGAAAGGTTGGATCATAGGTTGAGATGCAACCTTTTGTTTGAATAAAAGAATTGAGCATCTACTTTTTTTTATTACTGGAATGATTTGTATTTGAGTTGAATGGATGTGTTTAAATATGAGATTAATAGTTTTTTTTCTTTATATAGTTTTTTTTAAAGCATTAAAAAAATTATATTAAAAAAAAAGCATTAAAAATTTTCATTAAAAAAAGCATAAAAAAAATATTATTTTAAAAAAAATTGCATAAAAAAACCAATGCCAAAGGCAATGATTTTTTCTATGACTGTTAAGAGCAGTTGTTGTTGAAGTTCATAAATCACTGTCGTGTGTAGTGGTAAAAAAAAATCACTGCTTTTTTTAAAACTGATTAGGGTAGTGATTTTTTTGGTTTTTCACGTGGTGCACGCAATTTAATTTTTTTACAACTGCTAACATTATGACATCGCTATGCACGCTATTTAAATTTTTTTAATTATAACTTATACTACTTATAAAATAAATAAATTATTATACTTATAACATTGTTATAACTTATAATATTTATAAATAATAACAATGTAATAACTTACAAATTACAAAAGTTAACTTATAAGTTACAAAACCATAACTTATAATTATAAGAAAAAATATATAACTTAGAAGTTAAAAAAACCCTCGACTCTAATTCCTTTCACTCTCCTTTCTCTCTCTCGCGAGAAGTTGGCCCTTGCACATAGTTTAAAAAGAAGACTTGATATTTGAAGGATCTATGCCCTATGAAAACGCTATTTAAGTTGTCTGATTTGATGGCCATGATTTAAATATCTTTGGTGCAAAAGATTGAAACAAAACAAGATCTCTATCATATGATTACACACAGTCAACTATTGAATAAGATAATAGCATTTGATTGAATTGAATCACATGATAAAGAATGTGTTTCGTGCCAATGTTTTGAAGATAAGAATATAAGATCATGGCCTTCAAATCATATGGCTTAGATGGTGTTTTCACATGGCATGAGGTACCCAAAATACCAAGCCTTTCTTTTAAACTACGTGCAAGGGCCAACTTTTGATATATATCTTTTTTTCTTATGTTCTTTATTTTATTAATAAATAAAACTTCAAATAATATAAATGATTAAAAAATAAATGTAAATACTTAAAAGAAAAAATAAAAATAAAAAGCCTCACCATTATGTAATGAGCCTCTTCGCCACACCGAAATGACACCAGAATTACAGGTATTGACTGTCTAGTGACTTGAAAAATCAGATGATTGTTGTTTTCTCGTTTAAGGCATGTCACAAAGAAGGCCCAAAGGTCAAAGGAATGAATAGTGCATGCCTCCACGAGAAGAAACCTAGGTTTTGATAAATCTTAGCACCTAAGGATCTCAAGTGGATTAAAAGGTCTGTCAAATAAATGGGTGAGGTTTATCAGCGTCGTCCCCAACAAGGCTCATTATTCCTTGGGACTTAAACCACTCTCAAAAGCCCAGATTCTCCCTTTATTCATTGGTTTTACATTAACATAAGACTATCTAATGGGATTTCTAAGCTAACAGAACGAAGAGTCCAATTAGCAGATGCAATTATAATGACTTGAAATTTCTTTATTTAATTCGTTTGAAAACATGAATTAAAGCCTTTCCTATTCAAATTATTTACAAGAGAATGCTTTTTAGTTGGCCACTGCAGACCATCTAATACATGTCTCCCATATTAGTAATAATCTTAGATCATAAAATTGGTCATGATTTCTTTTATATCTAATCATTAAAATCTCAATTTGAATCGTTAACACTTTTTGCTTAGGTATGAATGTTACTTTCACTTCAAAAAATAAAACTATTAGCAGCAATTAAAATAAGGCTATTAACAAATAACTATTGCTATTAGTCCTGTCGCTACAAAAAACTATTGCTAATAGTCCTGTCGATGCAAAAAACTGTCTTAACAGCGAGTGCCGCTAAAACACCTTATTTTTGTAGTATTTTATTGATATATTTGAGATTTTATTCTAATTTTAACCATGGATTCTAAAGTGTGGATTCATAAATAAGACCCATTCTGTCTTTGATATTCTATGTAGCATGGAAATTCCCCAGTTAAAATTCAAATTGAAATATGCTAATTATTACAAGTACACTACTGAGATTGAGGGTTTTATGATTTCTTTGAAGTGTAGACAGCAACAGCCAGTCATTGAAACATGTCTTAGTAATAGAATCACCACATACGAGGACAATAACTATCTGATTGGTTAATTTGAATATCCATTATAAAAAGTAATATGCACAGCGGTTCATATTAGAGTGTATAGATTGGATAATTTAAATCCCCAATGTGTAATTACTGTCCACTCTAGTTCAATATAGAGTACCTTTAAACTCACCTACTAAATCATAAAAAGCACCCACGTTCATACATGAGAACAAAAAAAAACACCTTTGTTGGTGCTTTGAAGATCTGAAGATGTACTGGTTTAATTAAGGGCACCCACCTTCTTCTTTTTCATCCCCAATTGAAACCCTAAATAGTAACTCTATTCGAAAACCTTACTTTTGTGGGCAATCAAGAATGATGAGATTACTTCTTTAAGGGGACCCACCTTTTTTTTTTTCTCCTCCATCTCCTTCTTCCTAAATTGATACCTTAAATAAAACCTCAAATCAATAACCTTCTTCAACTGAAACCTTAAAACGTGAAACTCCCTTGAGGAACAACAGCCTCCTCCTCCTTCTTGAACCCTTAAATTAAAAACCCTCTTGAAATACTTATAAAACCCTTTTACTACAAAAAATAAGATTATTAGCGGCAGTTTTTTGGAGCAAAAAATTGCCGTTATTAATAAAAACATTATTAAGATTATTAGCGGTAATTTTTTATTAATAGTGATAATTTTTGACTGCTGCTAATAGTATTTTTTTTGTAGTGCTTGAAATCCACCTGAACCAACCTCCTCCTCCTCCTACTTTGATAGGCATCGATCAAAAAAAATCTGACATCGTCGATAGTGGAATTTAGGCGTCGTCGATGCAGGGAAGATTTAGGCCCACCCAATGACTTAACCACTCCACTTAACGCCCATGACCCATTCAATCAGGCATTATATAAATCAATTTTTTTCCTTCTCCCTTCTCAACTCCCGTCTGAAACCCTTCTTCCTTCTCCTTCTCCTTCCCACGAACTCCCCTAGAAACCTTAGCTAGCTTCGTCTCCATTTGAAGCATCAGAGTCACTTGCATCCGAAGAATCAAATTCGACGCCGAAGCATCAGAATCAACAGCCTTTCAATGTTGATTTTTACTCATCGCCATTTCCTTTAATCTGGTATGGTCGAGTTCATTTTTCATTTGCTGTTGCTGCCTCCTCTAGCTTCTCTCCTCCAAAACTCTACTGAAACTCTTCACAGCTTCATCAATGGAGTTTTGGGGTAAAGGTAAATCTCTTCTCTCAGATTTATTAATATCTTAGATTTCCTTTCTAATTCCTTGTATCTACACTTATTATTCTATTTCATTGAGCAATATAAATCATTTCTCTTATCTGTTTTTATTTGTGTACAGAGCAAGAGAGAGAGCCATGGGGAAGATAGTGGCACTCAAGAAAACCCGTCTTCATGAAGATGATGAAGGGGTCCCACCCACTGGCCTTCGAGAGGTCTCCCTCTTAAAAATGCTCTCCATTGATCCCCACGTCGTCAGGTTGGTTAAAACCCTATTAATTTTGGTTTTATTTTGATCTTTTTGGTCTCGGTGTTCTATTCCAATTTATATTTAGGTATGATTGGGATGGGTTTTTATTTGTGTACAGAGCAAGAGAAAGAAGCACGGGTTTTTATTTCAATTTATATTTACGTATGATTGGGATGGGTTTTGTTCTTTTTGTATACTCTTTTTATTTCAATTTATGTTTTAGGGTTTTTATTTCAATTTCATGATACATATTATGAGTGTCCGATTCAACACACTAAACTGGAATTTCACTCCACGTTGTGCACCATCACTATCAATGGGTTGTTTATAGAGCGTAAATCTGTTCTTTGTTTATGAACTTGTCTTCTTTCATTTTCATCTGTACGCTTCCTTGTTTCGCCACAATTATTTGTATATTCACTAAGAGATAAGAAGTCTTGATCCAAACTGAGATTTTGTGAATATGGGTAAAAACTGAGGAGCATAAGTATTCTTTTATATTGCCTAACAAACAAAAAAGTTTTCTTTAAATTATATTTTGTTGCAGACTTCTAGGAGTGGTAACTTCAAAATTCATTTAAATATATATGAGAGATCTGTTTGAAACCTTTAATTTTATTTCTAGAAAGTTTGCAAATGACATTATTTTGGGCTTCAAAATATGAGTTCAGGTAAAGAAAGTAACCTTGACAATTTTGGGTTGTCATTATGATCTTTTTACTAAGCTGCATTAAGAGTTCATAAAATTTTAAAGGAAGGTAGACTGAGCTAATGTCATGTCACAAGAGTTTATACATTATTTTCTTCTCCTTTTTTGTAGTTTCTAACTCATTCACAAACATAGACAACATTTGTGTACTCTCTAAATTGTGATTAGAAAAAGGGAGGCATGCCGAAGTTTTTAAATCTCCTTAGTTCAGGAAATTTAAACACCAGTTGAAGTTTTATGATATTTTTTTCTCTTGTAAAACATTGTCCTTAATCACTTTGAAAATATGGGTTGCAATCTACCAATTCAAACCCCTGATTTCAAACAACATGCTTAAGGGCATAACCAATTGAGCAAAAGCCCAATCTTGTAAGAACCCAATTTTTTCAATCTTTTACAGATCAATTAGAACAAAATTTATCAAATCTCTATTTTGAATGATGGCTGATTTTCAATATGAACTCCGGCTAGGGAAGTTATAAACACCTTTCCGTACTTTGCGTTTTGATTTCTTCACTTAATTTATCTAGTGTCTTAGGCTTTGGCACTATTTATCATGCACTTCTTGTTATAAATTAAGGAATCCTTTCCATTCTTCGATTATTTATGAAAAAATACAAATAAAATTATCATTATTTTGGGTATTCATTTAATTTTGTTAGGGATATGTGCTTTTCTTCTAATAATCAAAGGCTTTATATTTAATGGCTGTAGTGGCACCACCAAAATCTGTGTCCCCATTATCAATTAATGGGCTTTTGGTAGTCTTCATAAGGTGTTCTAGCTCTCTCATAAGGAATGAATAGGATGCTCCTGGAACAGCCTCCACTGATTTTGGTAAGACAGGGGGGCTGACATATTTCTTTGCGATGTGTGCAATATAGATAAGGTGATGTTTGAGTAGAATACTTGGCTCGCTATCACTCGTTGCTCGTTACCACTCGCAGATTCTAGGATTTTTATATTAGAGTACCATGGAGTAAAAGAGTTTTAGATTGATGGTGGAGTAAGATGCTGGTTTCATTTGTGTAAGAGAATATTCATTCTAGCTTCTCATTGTTTATTGTCGTGGTACTGTTGAGAAAAGTGGAGCTGTTCTATGTTGTTCGGAGTAATAATCAGCTAGATTGGGGTGTCGGGTTCATTGATTGAACTTCACCAAATGTTTTCAAAGCAGCGTGTCCTACTACTTGGCCATCAACGTGACTCGGACAAGGTCGAGTTCACCAACTATTCTCAAAGCAGTCCCCCACTTTCTTGGTGGGTTTTAAGTGCCCTCCATAGTTTTTGCTATCTTGTTGGAGTCATAGAATTGTCTCAGGTTCCTCCTTAGAGAAACAACCTCCCTTGCTGTGCTGGTCTAAACCTCTCTTGAGTTCCAGCTGGATTCCACCTCGGCAACCTATGTTTCAGATCTTCCTTCGTCCTCCAGCATCTGCATCTCAACCTGAATGCTCAGTTAAAAATTGCCTTTACATGTCCAACTCCTGAGTAAATGAATTTTACGTTTTTAATTTTATATTATTTTGACCCAACAATAAAAGCATACATAAAAGGCCAGTGATCAGGTCGTTGAAAGAAGACATGAGCTAAACTACTCCTTGATCTGATGTGGCATTAAAATCTTTAATTCAATAGGGGGTTGGGGCGGTGGCCAGGATCATGCCTCAAGAAGTGGAGGTTTTCAGTTCAAATCCTACTGACAAGGGGGATTCAAACTCGGGCCACTAGCAGGAATTTATCCCTACTTACTGGTATGTGTGATGTGCGGGTGTTGCACGTACCCGAGGACTTAGTCAAGTGCTCTAAGAGGCCGGATACTTTGTTATCAGAAAAAAAAAATAAAGAACCTGTAAACTTCGTTGGAAGACAAGCTTTGAAGAGGAGATTATTAACCAATCCTCCATTTTGTAAATTTTAGAGATCAGCTCCACCAAGTTATGGTGCACAGTTTTTAACTCGGGTCCTAAAAAGGCCCAAAAGATTCCATCAAACTTCCAGCCTTGCTGCCTTTTATTTTATTTTCACAATTGTTCTAAAGAAATCTATTTGGCTTTAAATAGAATAAGGTGTCTTTAGCAACTCTTTGAAAAAAGAGGGGAGAAAGAAATAGGGCTTACAAAGTTGACCACAAATAGATGATCAAGTAGTTTGATGACCTCCCTATTTTCCTAATCATTTATAAGTAGTGTTGATGAGGTTTGATCTAGGAGAAAAGGCCTGATTTTGTTATATTTATCGGATGGACCCACACGAGTCGACATAGCATGAATCCAGTCAATTCACCGTCCATATGGTAGGACTGGTCGGTCATTAATTCCTCACAACCTAAAAGCTGAGCACACAATATGCCGATGGTGATCCTCTAGCTTGAGTCACCAAGTTACTCTGGGCATGAAAATTGTAGAGGGCTTCCTAAGCTTTCCAACAACATATAATATGCACTTTTTGGCTCAGTACTGTGAAAGATATCCTTAGATTGTTGAGGCTGACCTGAGATCTGCAGAAATATGAGTCAAGTTGCATAACATGGTCTGACCAACCTAGATTTGATCAGTGATTCCACTACTGAGATGTGCTCCAATGAGTCACCTTTCACTGGAATCTGGAATCACCATCATACCATTTTTGTTTCTGGGTGTTAATGGGTTTCTGATTTGATTGGGTTTAAATTTTTTTGAAGTATTTTGTTTCTGGGTATTGATGGGTTCTTGATTTGCTTGTTTTTAGAGTGCTCACTTACGTTTTGAATATTCTGAAGTATTCTGTTTCTAGGTGTTAATGGGTTTCTTGATTTGATTGGGTTTTAAGCATCTACTTATTTTTTGAATGTTTTTGGAGTAATTGGTTTTTGGGTATTGATGACTTTGTTGATTTCATGGTTTTTGAAGTGTCTACTTAATTTTGAATTTTTGAAGTATTTGGTTTCTGAGTATTAATTGGTGTCTTGATTTGATTCGGGTTAGAGTGCAATGGGTAGTCTCGGGGATCGGCATGAGCTTAATCGGCACGCTGTTAAGCAAGTGAGTTGGATCTTTTTTCTTTTTTTTGGGCTAAGTGGAGATATTGTTTGTGCAACAGAGAAATCTATGAACCAGAAAATATTTATATGTACATTTGAGTTTAGATTGAAATGCAAGTCAGTCGAATCTGGTATTCTTTTTAATCTGTTGGGTATTAGAATTTTATGTTGAGGATGATAACATTGGTGTTAAACTTGATTTTTGTAGGTTATTTGTTCGGTCTGCGACACCGAGCAACAGGTTGATTTCTTTGGTTTGCTCTTTCTTTCTCTGTTTTGCTTTGTTTTTGTTTGATATTGAATTGTTGAGTTCCTGATTAATTATTTATTTATTTTAATCAAGGTCACACGCATCTCTGCAAACTGCGGTGTTAATATGGAAGAATATTTCTGCAACATTTTCAAATTCTATGATGATGATGTAAGATAATTACAGTATTTTTTCTTAATTTTCTTTTTTTCATTCCTTGGCCTATTAGATTTGTCAGGTTCTTCCCAGGACTTGACAAAATCGGATTTGGAACTTTGGATGGCAAGCTTAGTTTTAGTCAATGTTTCCAAAATCTTCAACTATGACTCGTTGAATTTCTTTTCATGTTTTAATCGTGACTTATTGAAAAAGTTACAAATTAATCACGATATAATCTATTAAACCACAATTTTTACAATTACTCAATGAAAGGAAAATATGATACAATGAAAAAATAAACTCTTATACCTTTTTATTTTTAACCAAGTTAAAACAAAAGTCTTATTTCCCATTTCTAAAATATTTAGTTAATAGAAATAGGTTTAAAACTGGGATAGTCCTCTATCTTTGCTTTTATTTCTTTAGGCTGCGGTTGGGTTAGCTCTCATATAAGAGCAGACGCAGCTCTCTGCCTGCATATGGAGGGAGCTGTGTTACCAAACATAAAAGCAGTTTCTTGCTGGAGCCAAAGAGCGAAAGAGCTGCTCTTTGGCCCTAGAGAGCTAACCCAAACACAGCCTAATGAATTCAATTTTTCCAGACTCTCCCAATTGTATGCTGTTTTTTGCAAAAAAAACTTCCTTGCCGAATATTTCCTGAATTCCGACTTGGTGACCATGGTTTGTGTAATGAATTAGTGGGACATGGGAGGTATCCTCACTGATGAATCAGCTTTTAGCCACCAAATCTCATCAAAACCTGGCTGTCATGTATTTTGGAGACCTTGACATCCATGGAAGTCAGCTTGGATGGGATTTGGAGGCTCAAAGGTGCTTAATAGCCTTACGACGCCTTATGGAAAATCGATCTCTAGTATAATTTAATTCCTAATGCTTTCGATTGTTCTTGTTACAGACCGAAAAACAACAGTTTCATTGTTATGACTGCGGTATTTGCAGGTTAGAAAGCCAATAATCAGTTCTCTAGTGTTCTACTACTTGCTTTATACCTGCCAATTGGTAAAACTAATATGATATATTGTAAAACTCAATCAGGGTTGGTGGCCAAGATAACTTCTTTCGTTGTCAGAAGTGTGGTATGTAGTCCTCATTCCACATTGAAGTTGTAGGAATGTGTTTTAGTATGAACCAAGGATCAAAATTTCGGTTTTCATTTCGGTTTCGGTCTTGCTCGAAACCGAAATTTTGAGGGCCAGGCCGATTTTTTTTATGCTATTATCATTAATAGGCTATTCAATATTTTTAGGTGAAACTCTGGGATTTATCAAACAGTCAACCTGCGTGTGTTGCCCTGAATAATCCTAAAGCTGTCAGTTTCTACTTATATTGTTTCGATTCAAGAACTCTTGAATGACTGCAGCCACCATTTTAGGTTTTTGACCTCTTCAAGGGAGTCTCCAACTCTACTGGTGCAGAGTCACTAGAGATTCATATCCCACCACCTTCCCGAGGCGGACAACAATAATCTCCATTCAAATTCCAGCAGGGCAAAGCCCCAAAGTCCCAAGCACACGTGTGTGCCCTCCTTTGACTCACAATCATTGGTACTTGATTTGTGACCCTCAAACAATCTCCTAGAGTCCAATGCCGACATCTTCTCTGCAGCCATATCCCACATACAATCCTCAACGTCAAGGTACCTTGCCTCGTTTCTCTCATCCTCCATCACAGTCTCAGTCTCCTGACAAGTCCTTTCCAACTGTTGCATGGGGAATGGACTCTTTGGTAGTGGGAGTGCCCACAACGACCACCCCATATAGTTTGGTGAATGCCATGAGTTGTTCAAGAGGACCTCCACTTCACTCCCCCCGTGGTTATACTGCGATCTATCATGGCAAGTATTGTGATGCCAGTGGCATTTATATCATATTTTGTTTTCTTGACACATTCAAATCATTGTAAATAGCTTATGTAGAATTTTAGAAACCTTATGCAAACGATTTTTTGCATCTGCTAAATGTGCTATTTGTTCCTTTTCCCCAGTAATACTCACACCACTTCCATTCGAAATATATTTTTGGCTGTACATAAGCAGTTAAACCATGAACATATAGCCTGTATATCCTGAAAATCTTCTATTACATTTGGATACTTGCATCCATCATGGATGCCTTCATTTCTTCTTTTTCTTTGTAGCCTTCGTCTCTATTTTCTTTTATAATACACCAAATTGGATTACACAATGGTTGCATGGCCTCCATATTGTCGTTCCATTATTAATGCACAATTTTATAGCCTTTGTCTCTATTTTCTTTTATACCAGCTTCCTTCATTCTTCTCTGAGTTGATATGCAGCAGCCACAACTCCTTACCAAGCCTTGTTTCAGTCCAATGTCCTTGCACCTGCTGGTGAATAGGCCATGAATGTGATATATATGATGTTGGGCTTCTTGGTTTCTGAGTCTTTTAGGGATTCAATAGTAAGAGAGAATAGATTGAAAGTAACTAGTACCCACCTTAACTTCAGCAAAATAACCAACAAAAGAATAGTGAGGAAACAACAATTCAGGGTTTCGTGCCCAAGAAAAACTCTTGGTTTTTCAATAAAAAAATTCAGTCACTATTAATGTCTATTTACAGCAATAGCTATAGAGAAAAGTCACGACCACAAAAAATAGAGACTCCTATTTGAGGTAAATGTCCTCTTAACCACTAAAAATAAACTTCTAACTAGGAGTCTCTAGGGCTTGCTTAAAATTGAACTTTTTCTCCAGATTCATATTAAACCCAGCAGCCAATTAAAGTACTAGGTTCAAATCCCCTTTTTATGGTTTTAAAATTTTGTGTTAAAACAAAATAGTTATAGCTAACCAGTCAATTTGCTTGTCATGCCAAATTGGACTAAATTGAACTACGAACTCATTCACTATACTCAGTTCGTGATTCTCTAGGTGAATGAGGAAATTAAGTAATACTTGGCCACAGTTTTCTAAAATTTGGCTGCAGTTTTTTTGGAGCTCATTTCTAAACTTTGTATGCATGTAATTACTTTATACTTTTGTTGCCAGCTGTCACACTCCATATTTACTTACTGGAAGGGAAAAAGTTATGAGCATTTGACCTATCAAGAGTGTTTGGACAGCTCGACTTGCTGACCAATCATCTGTGTGTGTCTGTCCACATGCAGATTTGAGTGTTTGTGTATATTCAAAGTAATCAATATCTCAATCAATTATGAAATGCCACGTGGTTCTGGAAATGACCAATAAAAGCTCATTGATTCATGCATGCTTTAGCATTTATGATCCATCTATGTTAGAAACTTGTCCATCAACAGTTTTAGAAACAGAATGGATGCCTATATGCTTGATATATAAACAGTCTGTATGACTAACATGAACAGGAGAGTAAGCCAATTGAATATTTAGTTGAACTTGTTAGTGCTGCAAAATCTGAAAGTGCCATAACAAAGAGTAAACTGGTAAGGGCTTCAAATTATTCTAATTTACATGCTTATCTTTGAAATCTGTAGTTACATCCACACTTTGTGTTGATCAATCCATAGAGTTTTAGTTTCCCTATTTTGTAAAAATTCAAGTTTAAGTTGTGTTTTAATTATAGTTTCTTAATTGCAAAGTTCTAGATTCTTTTTGGGGATTCCAATGTTACATCATTACAGCCTTCAATGTATAACCAGCATGCTTATGCATAAGAAAATTATGGGCTGACAAGAGAGTTCATTTTATTTATTCTCTACATTAGAATTTTTTGATCTTTTATATTAATATTCATATTTTTATCTCAATTCGTGAATTGAGATAAAGCAATTTGTGGCGGTCACTTGATTGCTTGTGGTATCACAGCAAGTTTAGTTAAGCAAAACCTTTTAGTTGGATACCTCAAGCTATAACAATTAGAAAGTTTTCCAAACTATACCAAAGAAAATTTCCAAAATCTGTAGCACTTCCCTTCCCTTTATTTATATGAAGACTCTTTCGACCATTGTACTTCTTATTGAATAGGGGTGAAAACTTCTCAAAACCATTAATTAAGAGCTGTCAAGGATGGGCGTTCTGATCTTTCCACTATTCAACCAAATATTTAACCCAATTAGCAACATGGCCAACAATATCGTTGGCTTAGGGCATCACCTACCAGACCCTTGGCAAGGCCTCATTAACATGAATGAAAAATTTTCTTAGATTTTCCCAAGGATTAAAATATCTTTATTTCTAATATCGGTGTGCAAAACGGTCTAGTCGGGCAATAGTGTCAGTTCAACCATGCTAGTTCATGCGAAGTAGGAGGCGCATGAATGACGCATGATTGGGGCCTTGAGTGATGGACCGTGACACAAACACACAAAACAATGAATCAATAGATGCTCAACTGACTCTGCACTAATGGTTCACATGAACATCACAAATTTCAGTAGATGATGCTCAAACTCGCCCTAAGCTTTTCACATGAGTTCATCTGAGGTAGCAATTAGTATGTTATGATGGGAACTAATCACTTTGTAGACCCTGTAGGTTTAGTATTATCATGGTTATTACAAATGAGTTTTTATCAAGACAAGCATAGTCTTATCTTTGTAACAGCACTTGAGCTGCATCCTTCTGAATTTTTTCTCTCCATGACCTGTAATGACAACCTTTGAACTGCAGGTGTCCTAACTTTGTACAAATTCATGGCTATGAATGATCTGTACCCAAGATTTAAAAATTACAAAATAGACAATTTATACGCACCAAGTAATGGATCTTCCACCTTAACTATTCCGAGTCCAATTCCTCACAATGAACAATACTGAGCTATTAGTTTGCTTGAGTTGTAGTATATTTTTGTAAGGATTACCGATCCAGAATATTTAAGTCAGATTCTGAGTGTTTCTGCTCTCCGAATCTGTGTCTTGCCAATGACTCTGTTTACGCTTAATGATTGTGCATTAAAACTCATAAAAATTAATTTGCTTGATGTCTTGCAGGTGATTTATATTCCATGATAATAATGAAATCGTACCATTTGATTTGTATCCAACTGTTTTGTGGTGTTGGAACAGAGACCTGAAGGAAGAAGTTGCCAGACGGAGAGAATCTAATTTCGATGAACCAACAAATAGACCCACGTTGCATAACCGTTGGATATGAGTTCATGTTGGTGCAATCCATACTTGTACATATACTAATTATCTACTTCTGGCTTATGTTGAAACCCTTAAAGCATGTCATCTACTGTACTAATTTAAATTTCTTTACTGTCTGTTAGGAAATACCCATTGTATGATGATATTTTAAGTGATGTTTATTGTTTTAAAGGGTTAGGATCTGTACACGGCCTTGCGTTTTTCATCAAAACTACTCATGTGGGTTTTGAGGACATCATATGCCATTCGATTCATTGCCTTAGATTGCATCATAAAATTTTCTTTATCATGAGATCAAGAGCCTAAGGTTACCGTCCTATTGTACATAATTTGTTGCAGCCTTTGTTTTTTGTCATATTAGAGATGGTTCAATGATGCACTGTTGAAGGTGTATCTAATCTAAATGAAGGCATTGTGCACTACGTGGGCCTATCCACCACTTCATTTGGTGAGCCGGATAAATTGCGTCAGGTAAGACCTTGGCACAGCAGCTTGTGGTGGCTATCCACCACAAAACTCTCATTATTAAGTTCATTATTATCTTGGAATATAAATCACCTACATAGTACATACATTGATAACTAATTTTGACCGATTGGAAGAAGCTAATTTATAGCTATTTTTCTTACTTTGAATTCATACCTCTGATTATACAAAATCAGGAGTTCAATGAAGCTGAAGGTGATGGCTCTATAGAAGCTCAACAGCTTCCTCTCTCTAGAGTTAAAGTTGGACAACAATATATGAAAAGCAAATCAAATATTGGGAATTAAAAAAAAATGAGAATAATTAAAAAAAAATGAAAATAATTACAAAAAAAAATAGGAATAATAAAAATTGGGAATTTTTCTATATTTTTTTTAATTTTAAAGAGGACCTATGCCGACGGCTGAAATCAGAGCCGTTGGCCTAGAAAGAGACAAATATCTTACACCGAAGGCTGCAGCCATCGGCGTAGGCTGATTTAATTAAAAAAATTTTATTTACAAAAAAAAAAAAAAAAAAAAACTACGCCGACGATAGAAGCCGTCAGCATAGGTTCTTTGAATTATGGCAATGGCTGAAAGCTATCGGCGTAAGTAATCACCTACGGGAATATTGCCGATAGCTTCCAGCCGTCGGTGTAGAGTTTTCAGCCATCGGCGATTAGTTTTACCGATGGCTGATGTAGTGTCGCTAACGTCGTCGCACCGTCATCGACATTGTCGGGAGTCGCATGAGAAGAAGAGGACTGCGGGAACACCCCACTTATATGTGTGTGATAGTTCGACATTGGCTAGGGAAAAAGTCCTGACCCTAGGCTATATGTGATTCCGGACGCTACATGTCATAACACGTTTTGGGTGGGAACTTATGACACCTACCCCTCAAATTTTGTATCAGTCAACCAGCTGACTAAGGCTTGATGTGACCTGATTGTGCTAGGTGACTACCCGATGCCAGGTCCATCAAGTATGTTAAGCACTCATCTATAGATTGATGGGATAATACCATTGCTAAGGGCACCCATATGACACTCTTTTTATTCAATTGGGTGTGTTAGTAATTAAGTAAAATACACACCACATCTCACATAACTTGAGTAGCCCGAAATTGCTACTGATTGATCCTGACCAAGGAATTGGCCGAATTAGGACTGAGCCTTGGTGATGATGCGGAGATAATCATCAATGGTTTAAATTTTGATGATCATCGCGATGATGATCTATATTTTAGGTCAATCATAGACCTCTAAATTCAACAAGACTAGATGCACTAATACTTTAAACATCATGTGCGTGCCTCATATGGAATAGTGACAATTCTTGTAAATAGTTATAAAGCCCAAGGGCTATTCTAATTAATTTTTCTAATTTCTTTAATTAGAAATTAGAATTTTGTAAAGTTCTAGCATATCCTAGCCACATATCTACTTGACTAACTTTGACCCATCTTAGACTATTGAACAACTTTGAAAAAATTTAAAGTGAAAGATGAGCTTTAACACATGCACCACAAGATGGGTTGGAAAGTTATAAGTTCACACAAATTGAGGGCTTTGAGAAAGAGAAAAGAAAAGATGGGACAAATTGGGTGGTGAAAAATGGGAACCAAGTGGGTCCCATTTATTCCATGCGCATGTGATTTGGAGGAGAGGGGAGAGAAAGAAAGATGCTTGGGATGTAAGAAAGGGACACTTGGCATGCCATTGGAAGGCCTTGTCCCCCAAGTTCCTTGCAAAATCGAAATTTCTTAAGGCTCCCTCTTCATTCATCATCTTCTTCCTCCATTTTCTCTATTAGAGCTCCTACTTCTTCTCTAGTATTTACCCACCCAATCTAGCCATTAAAACTATGATCCAACACCATCAATCTACTCTCTATCTATCTTCAAACAACATATGCTAGATTGAACCGCATCCCAACCCTTTCTACTATAGAAATTTGTTCAAACCAGCAAGAGATAACTTGGAGATCAATGTAAAGTATTAGTTTAAAATTATTTTTGCAAATCCTAGTGAATTTATGCAATTAGTCTTATTCTTTAGATTTCTTTTTTTATATTCTTTTAAAATATTACGAGTAAATCTTTTACATGAGTTAAAGGGCATTTCAATTCTATAAATGTATTTGATGTTCTTTTTATGATTGATTTGAATGATAATAGATGTCACATGATTGACATGGTCATTGTTTTAAGTACATAAAAACTATGATTTTGACTGATCTAATGGTCACGATTTGACCACTGTCTAGGATTAAAAAATTTTTCATAAAAATTCATGGTCATGCATACATTAGCGTAGATCATCTTTGTAAAATTTTAGGCATTGATTTAATGTAGTTTGATCGGTACAAATTCTGAGGTAGGACTGTGTAGATTTACCTAGTATAGTGTATCAGAAATCTGGCTGAGATTGACCTTGTGAAATCCTTGATATAAAATTCCCTAAAAATTCTACAAAAAATTAAGGATCAATATTTAATAGTGTTGTATAAAATTTCCAATATTGATTCAATTTCTTTTGACCGATAGAAAATCTAGAATTCGAGGATACATAAATCAGTTCTATGTGGCACATATAGTAACTACCAATAGACAGTTGATTAGATGGCTCCGTTTCCACCGTGATCCAAATATTTTTAGCATTACTGATACATAGAAGAATCGTAGAGAACTTCTAGATTTTTCCAACAAGCTCTCATTTGTATGATTTGGATGTCAGCAATAAAATTTATGGCCGATTATCCAAGGCCTTATAATCTGGTACGATGACCAGTTGAGTTAAAAATATATTTTGTAAATCAATGGTCCTGACCAATCATGATCTTACGTTTGAGTGCTGTCACTTGTGAGAGATGAGGCTATCCGTCATCTTTCATCGGGTTTTAAAATCACTCCGAAATTCAATCGGGATTGAAAATGGCAGCCCGATTACTGGCAATGGTTCGATACTCTTACCTAAAATTTATATGTGAACGGGTTAAGTTAAAATCTTGACTTTCTCCCCAAATCCTGTGATATTGTGACTATTAGTGATAAAAAATAAGGTTTTAATGATCATTGATGACTTAATAAAGATGGTTGACCTTAGTTGACCGAGTCAAAGATTGACTCTTAGAAGGCCCAAAGGCCGAGTTGGCCGAAAAATGACCCAGGTTAGAGCTATCATCTCATGGGACATAGTGACCCAAAAAATTATATAAAAATTTGACAGGATGAAATTATAAATATAATAATTTCATCTAGAAGATTAGCCTCCGACTTGGTTAGTTTGGATAGATAGGAAACCCGGAAAATAAGGGTACGAAACTATCTCAAGTGGCACATGCTATGACTTCTATTGGACATCTGATCAGATGACCTTGATCCATCATGTTCCCAACATTTCTAGTATTGAATATATATAACAATATGATAGATAAGTTTAAGAGCTTTCCAGCAAGCTCTAATTCGCATCATTTCAATATCGGAAATAAAAATTACGACCGGATTTCCGAAGACTAGTCATCTTTCATTGAGTTTTTGACTTATCGAAAAACTTGATCGAAGTTGAAAATGGTCACCCGATTACTGACTAAGGGTCCCAAACCCTTAGTGAAATAACTAGTATTGAAGGGATAGAGTCAAAATCTTGACCTCCCTTGAATTCCGTGACACAAAGATCACTAATGATCACATTTATGGTCTCAGTAACCACTGATGACCATTGGTTAAAATGTCAAGATGTTGACCACAAGTTTGACCAATCGAGATAGGACCCTTAGAGGCCCAAGAACCAGATTTCTTGAAATTAGACCAATTAAGGTCTAGAAACCCGATCCGGACTGACCCATGGGCCTAAGCAAGGAGTTCAAGATAACTTATAGGACTTGTTGCCCTTGTTTAGAAGTTGAGTGGGCCACTGCTATTGGCACCCCTCATAATTTGGAAGCACCTACAATTAAAATATGAATTTTCCAAGGAAATTGAACCCCTTTCGAAGAAGGACCCGGAGTGACCTGGTATATGGGGTCGAAAGCAATTAATGAAATTATTGGGACCTGATGTCCCTATTTGAATGTCTTGTGGGCCATTACTAGTGGCACTCACTGAAGGATACGATATTCTCATTAATTAGGTGGTTCGTTTGTTATGGACACCTGTGAAAATATAGGAGAGTGTTATTGCATACTCCATTGAAAGTTAGTATTTATTGGACTTAAGATCCAAAATTGACCCAACCAATGGACGCAACTAAGGGCTCGTCATAAGTAATGAACTATTGGGACTTACTGCCCCTGATTATTGAACTGGTGTGCCCCGACTAATGACACTCAGTCAAAATTAAATGGGCACCCACCTGAAATAGTACTGTAATCTGAGAAATTAAGAGAGATTACTAAATATGAGATATGAGAATGAATTTTGTAATATCAAAGTCCCGATCAAAGGTTGACTAATTCTAAAATAGATGACCCTAAATAGACCACCAATTCATCCATTTTGGTGGACAATATGGTTACACACTATCTGTGTGCAACTAGTGATTGCCAGTAACTCTGCCTTAAAGATTTTGTTTGAATCAATTGGAGAGATAGTCCTTTTCTATAACTCTACTAAGATATTTATGAATATAAGTCCTCGATGGACTCTACATTATAGTAACACCAAGTATAGTGTAAACTAATTTAGGAAATCAATATGCCTAGGGATCCTATTATGTATATATATGGGATTAGAATATTTACAGTGATTAATGTGATAGATCCTAGGATTCAGACTGATTGAATTGGACATGGAACTTGAATGAATTGTTGAATTATAGTGTATTTGATTTGAAACCGATGTTTGATGGAACTCGTATTTGAAATCGAATATTGATTGAATTATTGATTTTTTATATAGAATGAGATTGAATATGAAGATTGATTGAATCATTAAATATTTGATGTAGTTTGAGCTTTGAATATGAACCCCTGTATAAGGGTTATTTGAATATTGAATCATGAATATGAAACATGAAATACAGAATTTGAACTTTTAATATGAACCCTTGAATATGGGTTTTCTGAATATCGAATTGAATTTGAACCCTTGAATATGGGTTTACTAAATATTGAATCTTGCATATTGAACATCTAGTCGAATATTGAACCTTGAATGAAAGAGCTATTTGAGTTTGAATAATGAATTTTGAATATTGACTATTTGATAACGAATTGTAAAACTTCGAAAGTGAAGATGATACTACTATGAATTTTGAAAATCTCGCATAACTGACTACTGTTTTTGTGAATAGACATTATGAGCGACTCATATTCAGACTAGTTTGAAATGTCAAATGGGGATTGGGTCTCGTTAGACCAATATGGTCATTGATCCTTTTTTTGATTGGCTAAATGGCAAAAAGGGCCAGTCTATGTCTGCACAATATTGGCATCTGAATTCTGAATCTGGGCCATGATTGGTGCTTGATATCGCACCGAAATAAATAAAAGACATTGATAACACCCTACAACTTCCAAACCGAATACGCCGGGTATGTACTCAAGACCGGGAGTAATCTGTGCCTTATAATTAAAACAGATCATGTCATTAATTCGGAATGGGTACCTTTGTAATAAGGCTTAAATATTAAATTGTGTAATTACAACACAAGCTCCTTGAAAGCACTCCTGGTAAATAACTTGACCAACAAACAAAAGGTCATGAGATCAAGACCTACAGTGCACATTGGAACCTTAGTTTATGTTTTACTTTATTTTAGACTAGTACATCGTACTGGATGTGCTGGCTGCACACCGCATCTACACTCTTAATATAAGAGGCAATTCTCTCGCATAAGCCATGCACGAAGCTTTAAAATTGACTCTCGTAGAAAGAAAGAAAGAAGAAATCGAAGAAAAGAGAGAACCATCTCCTCCCTCAAATCCTTGTGAGATCTCAACCATTAAATCATTTTCGAATCCTTCTCCTCCTTTGACTGGAACATCTGTTCTCTCTGATCATACCAGAACTTCAATTTCCATACCGTCAAGATCAAAGTAGAGGGAGATCGAACCATTAGTCTAAGAGATCTCGACGCCGGCGATCGGAGACTTCGCATGCGAAGAATCTAAGAAGGTAAATGTCTTAACACGATCATATAAACCTAGATTTCCAAAATTTAGAACCTAATTGTCCAGTTTTGGGATCTCATGCAAAGAATTTTCGAGGATCGGATGCGTGAGAAGTGGGCGCCGATCTTCTCTGATTCCGAGTATTTCGAACGTTGCATGCGCAAGAGTTTAAGGTAGAAATTCACAATTTGATCTTGTAGCATGAAACTAGGTTAGATTATATGCTTGGGATAGACAATTATGAAAAGAATTAGATTTTTGGATGTAGAAGAAAGAGCCAAGGGGCTGCGAGTTCTGAGGAACTCGCTGTAGCGACCTTGCAACCTCGCTGTAGCGAGGTTCCTTCTGAGTCACTCGCTGCAGTTAGTGCACCTTAAAATTTCAGGCTACTGTAGCTCGGGTAAAACTCGCTGTAGCAAGTTCTATGTGCCACGTGACCCTTGAAGAGCTCGCTGTAGCGACCTCCCAAAGTCACTATAGCAAGTTGCCCTGTTCTTGAAAGTGTATATTTTTGGTTTGTAAAAGCTGAGGGGACCTTGCTTCATACAAAATCCTCTTCACTGACACTTAGTATATGAACATGTCATGATCTATGATAAATGCAGGAGACCATTGATGGGAGCTCTGCTTTGAATTATGCATTTGAATTCCGCACAACTCAACATTAAGGTAGGGAAAGATTTCTAATGCAAGTTATGCTTACTTCGATTCAGGGTCATTGGTGATGTCTTTGCATGAACTTTTGAGTTTAGTACTGCTTGCAACTATTGATAAATTGGTTTCTTTCGCACATGAACATGATCATTTGCATCTTGAATTTTGATACGTCTATTTATTCGAATCATTGGTTCCTGACCTCTGAAATCCGACCTAGGTTGATTTGACTTGGAAATCAAGTTCCACAGGGGAGTGGAGTCTCCAAGAGAGGGGTGGAGTCACTGGGGTTTTACAAACCTTGTATCCACTAGGTTGATTTGACTCAGTACGCTCTCTGTACTAGACTTATGGATATTTGGCATAGTTTTATACCACTGTTTAGGTGACAGTCGGTTGCCACCGGTGGTCTGTATAGTTTTGTTTCTTTCAGAATGATGGGAAATCTGTTTGTTTGGATGCCATATGTTTTTACCGTTTTGCTTTTGCACTTATGTAGACGTACTGAATGCTTGATGGCCCGATCTTCCCAATTATCTATTTAGGGAAAGATCGAGCAGTCACAATGGTAACAAAGCATCCCGATATTAAAGAAAACTCTATAATCAGATTGTGTCCTACGATTTGACGGCACTGAGTTTGGGGTAAGAAAATTCGGGGTATCACAATTGGTATCAAAGCAAATCATTTCATCGAAATTTAGAGCATTAGTGCAAAGTATCCCGTAGCGGGAACAGAGTAGTTCGTAGCGGACACAAGGTTTGAAAAACCTCGGGGACTCCATACCTCGCTTGGAGACTCCACTCCCCATTACAACTAGCTTGTAACCAAAACATCAAGCCAAAGTATCCCATAGCGGGAACAGAGTAGTCCATAACAGACACAAGGTTTGCAAAACCCTGAGGACTCCACCACCCCTCTCTTGGAGACTCCACTCCCCTTTGGAACTTGATTTTTGAGTCAAATCAGCTCAGGTCAGATTTCAAAGGTCAGGAACCAATGATTCGAATAAATTAACATATCAAGATTCAAGATGTAAATGATCATGTTCATGTGCGAAAGAAACCAATTTATCAATAGATGCAAGCGGTACTAAACTCACAAGTTCATTCAAAGACATCACCAGTGACCATGAATCGAAGTAAACATAACTTGCATTGAAAATCTTTCCCTACCTTAATGTTGAGTTGTGCGGAATTCAAATGCATAATTCAAAGCGGAGATCCCATCAATGGTCTCCCGCATTTATCCTAGATCATGACATGTTCATATACTAAGTGTCAGTGAAGAGGATTTTGTATGAAGTAATGTCCTCTCAGCTTTTACAGACCAAAAATATACACTTTCAAGAACAGGGCAACTCGTTGTAGCGAGCTCCCAAAGTGGCTACAGCGAGCTCTTCAGGGGTCAGGTGGCACACATAACTCACTACAACGAGTTTTACCCAGGACACATTAGCCTGGAATTTCAAGGTGCACTCGCTGCAACGAGTGACTCAGAAGGAACCTCGCTATAGCGAGGTTGCAAGGTCGCTGCAGTGAGTTCATTAGAACTCGCAGCTCCTTGGCTCTTTCTTTTACATCCGAAAACCTAATTCTTTGCATAATTGTTCATCACAAGCATATAATCTAGCCTAGATTCATGCTACAAGATCAAATTGTGAATTTCTACCTTAAACTCTTGCGCATGCAACGTTCGAAATCTTCAGAATCGGAGAAGATCGGTGTCTACGCTTCTCACGCGTCTGATCCTCAAAAATTCCTTGCATGAGATCCCGAAACTTGACAATTATACTTTAAATTTTGGAAATCTAGGTTTATAAGATTTTGTTAAGACATTTACCTTCTTAGATTCTTTGCATGCAAAGTCTCCGATCGCCGGTGTCGAGATCTCTTAGTTCGATGGTTTGATCTCCCTCTGCTTCTATCGTGGCGGTATGGAAATCGAAGTTCTGGCATGATCGGTGCGAATAGATGTTCCATTCGAAGGAGGAGAAGGATTCGAAAAGGATTTAACGGTTGAGATCACACAAGGATTTGAGGGAGGAGATGGTTTTCTCTTCTCTCTTCGGTTTCTCCTTTCTTTCTATGGGAAGCAATTTTAAAGCTTCGTGCATGGCTTATGCATGAGAACTGCCTCTTATATTAAGAGTGCAGATTCGATGTGCGATCGGCACATGCAGTATGGTGTATGAGTCTAAAATAAAATAAAACCAAAACTAAGGTTCCAACGTGCACAACAGGTCTTGATCTCATGACCTTTTGTTTGCTAGTCAAGTTCTTTACCAGGAGTGCTCCAAGGAGCTTGTGTAGTAATTATACAATTTAATATTTAAGCCTTATTACAAAGGTACCCATTCCGAATTAATGACATGATCTATTTTAATTATAAGGCGTAGATTGCTCACTGTCTCGAGCACAAGTACATACCCGGCATAACATACCCAACGCATTCGATTTTGGAATTTGTACGGTGTTACATCCTCCCTCCCTTAAAAATAATTTCATCCTCGAAAATTGACGACGGATATTGGGGATAGAAGACATATCATCAAGTAGTATCATTACTAATGATCTACATCATGCCGTTAAAATCTATCTATATAGATTCACAATGAGGGTGTGTGTTCAGGGGTTCATACTAAAGTTGCGTAATGTGTCGGCCCCTAAGTACTTGGAAGTGAGGAGAATGCAGATTTGTGGATAATTATTAGCAAGTACGATCAACTGTTAAAGAATCGTAGGTCATGTTAATAAGTTTTAACCTATAATTTCTACGACTCTACGCCCCAGGAAGGGCAAATCATTCAAATTCTATGACACCCACCTAATTATCGCACCCTTGATATTCGCCGCTATTCGAACTGAACAATTACTAAACAATGGATGTCGTGGGTATCTGGCATTTGTACAGGATCGGAAGGAAGAGAAAGTTAATCTTATCGACGTTCATATAGTGTGCAAATTTCTCAATGCATTACCTGAAGAATTACCTGGTCTACCGCTAGACAGAGAAGTTGAATTCATAGTAGACTTAGCTCCAGGCATAGAACCGATGTCGAAAGCTCCATATCGCATGGTACCAGCCGAATTGAAAGAACTCAAGGAGCAGTTGCAAGAACTTCTCGATAAAGGATTTATTAGGTCGAGTGTTTCGCCATGGGGAGCACCCGTATTGTTTGTCAAGAAAACGGATGGATCCATGCTGCTTTGTATCGATTATCGGCAATTGAATAAGCTGACGATAAAGAATTGCTACCCACTTTCAAGGATTGATGACCTCTTTGATCAGCTACAAGAGGCGAGATTCTTCTCCAAGATAGACTTAAGGTCTGGTTACCACCAATTGATGGTGAAAGCTAAAGACATTTCAAAAATGGCCTTTCGTACGAGATATGGTCACTATGAGTTCCTAATGATGCCATTCAGATTGACAAATGCACCAGCATCTTTTATGGACCCTATGAACAGAGTGTTCAAGCCTCACCTGGATCGGTGTGTAGTTGTCTTCGTAGATGACATCCTCATCTATTCGAAGACGAGAGAAGAACACGAACCACCCTTGCACATAGCTCTACAGACACTTCGCGATCACCAATTGTATGCAAAGCTAAACAAATGTGAATTTTGGCTAGAGCAATTGAGTTTTCTGAGACATGTCATTTTAGAAGTAGGTATAACAGTGGACCCAACCAAAATAGAAGCTGTGGTGAAGTGGGAGCAACTGAAAGTCATGACTGAAATTCACAGTTTTCCGAGATTAACCGGATACTACAGGAAATTTATTAAAGGATTCTACAAAATTGTTGGACAACTCACATAGCTCACGAGGAAGAATGCCAAATTTGAATGGACTGAAGCGTGTGAACAAAGCTTCCAAGAACTTAAAAGAAGATTAACTTCTGCATTCGTACTGGCCATACCTACAGACGATGGAGGATTTGTAGTGTTCAACGACGCATCACACAGTGGTTTGGGGTGTGTGTTAAACCAGAATGAGAGGGTCATTGCCTATGATTCACAACAACTTAAGGATCACAAGAAAAATTATCTCACACATGACCTCGAACTGGCAGCTATAATCTCTGCCTTGAGGATATGGAGGCACTACCTCTACGGTGAGACATTTGAGATATTTACCAACCACAAAAGCCTTAAGTATTTATTTACCTAAAAGGATATGAATCTGAGGTAAAGGAGATGGCTAGAGTTTCTTAAGGATTATGATTGCTCTATTCAATACCATCAGGAAAGGAAAATGTGGTGCCAGACACGCTGAGCTAAAAATCATCTGCCTAGTTATTATACCTCATCACGAGAATACGCAGATGGGATCTACTTGAGGATATGGCCTTAATTAACCCGACATTCAATGTGAAAGATTCTAGAGCCTTAATGGCCAACATTGCTTTTCGGTCAACACTCTATGATAAAGTCCGTGAGCTGTAATGGACAGATGAAGAACTCATAACCATCAAACGGGAAATAATTGATGAAAAATGGCCTGAATTCTCCATTAAAGATGACGGAGCAGTAGTGTAATGAGTCCGACTATGCATACCGGATAACACCGACTTGCGACACACAATATTAGATGAAGCTGACAAATCAATGTATGCTATCTACTCTGGGAGTACCAAGATGTACTAAGACCTCAAGAAGAGTTGTTGGTGGAAAGGACTAAAGAAGGAAGTCACAGTGTATGTAGCAAAATGTCTGTTTTGTCGGTAAGTGAAAGTCAACCATCGTCATCCTTCGGGTCTATTACAGCTGTTACCAATCCCTGAATGGAAACGGGAGAATATATCCATAGATTTTATCCTTGGACTACCAAGAACACAGAAGGGACATAATGCCATTTGGATAGTCGTCAATCAAATAACCAAGTCCGCCCATTTTCTACCCTACAATACCTGATATACAACAAGCTTGCAGAAGTGTACATTAAAGAGATAGTCAAATTACATGGCATACTTGCTAGTATCGTGTCGGACAGGGACCCGCTGTATACATCGTAGTTCTGACAACACTTCCAAGAAGGAACGGGTTCAAGGCTAGAATTCAACTCAACATTTCACCCTCAGACCGATGGGCAAACCGAAAGGGTGAATCAGGTGATTGAAGACATGCTTAGGGCCTGTATGTTGGGCTTTAAATGATCATGGGATAAACACTTGCTTTTGATCGAATTTCTCATACAACAATAGTTACCAAGCAAGTATCAGGATGGCTCCTTTCGAGGAACTTTATGACTGCTGATGTTAATCTCCGCTCAACTGGGAAGAAGTTGGAGAATGAGTATTGTTAGGCCCAGAACTCATCAAAAACTCAAATGAGACCATCCAAATTATTCGTGAAAGGTTGAAAGATGCTCAGAGCCAATAGAATAGCTATGCCGACCTCAAGAGAACAAATCCCGAGTTTTATGTAAACTCGATTCACATTGGTGTCTTGTGTTTCCAATTAACTGTGTATAATACTAACACCCACATTCTTTGTAGAATGGAGACCACGCTTTCATTAAAATTTTACCAACCAAAGGCGTGATGCGATTCGAGAGATGTGGGAAATTAAGTCCACACTATGTTGGACCTTTTGAAATTTTGGGCCGGGTTGGCGAAGTGGCATACATAATCGCTTTACCTCCGCAATTGTCCAGTCTGGACAACGTGTTTCATGTGTCAATGTTGCGGAAATACGTGAAGTACTCGACACATGTGTTAGACTATCAGCTGATCGAAGTCCAAGAAGATATAACCGAGACTGAAGAACCAATACAAATTTTGGCTCGCAAGGAGCAACTATTAAGGGCCAAGCAGATTCCTCTGGTGCTAGTACGATGGCGAAATTCCTCTACCGCCGAAGCCACTTGGGAATGTGAGGCCAAAATCCGTGACCAGTACCCGCATCTGTTTACTGAGGTTAGTCAATTTTAAGTGTGCTGGTAGGCTACGGAACGAACAAAAGTCCTTGTAGGGTCGACCACTGCTCTCTACTAAGTTCAAATTGTTAAAAATATCTCTTATACCAATGTACAGGTAATAGTAGGTTCAAAATTTGACATTCAAATGATAGTACATGCAAGTAAGGGAATTGTCAAAAATTTTGAAGTACCGCTACAAGAGGATAGCTAGAACCACAACAATGTCTGAGCAACTTGCTTGAGCGAGTTTGAAACTCGTTGTAGCGACAGCTTCAGAGCTTCAAGGCTCGCTGCAGCGACCCTTAATTCTTGCTGCAGTGACTGATGGGCTTTAAAGGGTGGTTGAAACCCCCAATTTTCGTTATTTTCATGATTTCAAACCTAAAGCTCGTCTCTTTTCTTCCTCTCCCACGAAAATAAGGTGTTTTTCCTTTCAAATACGTGATTGTTTCGCATTACTCTTGAAAAATCTTCTCAAATACTCATGCATGTGTCTCCATCAACAAGGGTTCTACAAATTGATCTTCACATCAAGGTAAACCCTAGATTCTTCCTCTTTTCAATTCTTGTTCTTTTCAAATGGCTTCCAAGAATAAAACAACATCCAAACTCCCAACTGTGAGGGCTAAATCTTCTAAGCAACCACAACAACCACAAGATGATTCCCCACCGATTCGAGAACAACCAATCCCGTGGTGGAACACAAAAGCGTTCGAACCAGAATGGTCTTTCGACCAAAATCTGTTTATCGACGATGCCACGACTGCATGATCGATAAACTACATTAGACAAGCCAGATTGGAGGTGTTACTTACACCCCTTCACACACACTTTTACCCCTGCCTCGTCAAACTATTTTATCAAAACTTAAAAATGGGGGCAAATAGCTAGCAAATGACCACATAAATAGATGGCCGAACCTTCCATCTTGATGTCCTCGACATTGCCAAGGCCATGCACTGTCGTGCACATTTTATAGAAAATCAAGGCCTCCTACCACCACACCCCAAGGATGTGCCATTCCATTGCATCACCACCAAAATGACTTACGATCATCATGACTCCGACAAATCGGTAAGAAGGACCCAACTACCGGCCAAGATGTGGCTATTGGACGACATCTTGCGGAAATACCTATACCCCCTCCAACACGATCAAGAGAGGTGGGACACCCTCCTGCAAGCCCTATTTTCCACACATGAAGATCGGTGGTTCAATTCAGCACAAGTCATTTGCGAAGGCATCAGATATGCCCACAAACATATGTTGAACACCACAACCAAGCCATTAATCTCTATCCCTTATGGCCGCCTTATCTCCCGCCTTCAAGAGGGGCACGAGGATGACGAGAACGATGATCCAAATGAAGTACTAGCCAACGAACAAAGAAAAACTGATAACACTCATAGTAATACCAAGAAGATGTGGCGCATGAGTTACCAAAGGTGTCAAGTTGGTGTTCAAAACCAGCAACTTCGACAGTTGGCAGAAGGTGCTCACCAAGAAGACCCAACACAACTCGCACCTGGGGCTGCATCCCAAATGCCCCCACCACAACAAGTGTTAGGCCAACCTCAGTAGCCATCTGCCCTGCAAGGCAATATACATACCTTCGCAGAAATCAGTTGGAAAATGAGCGCGATGCAACAAAAAGTGACCACTATGAACCAACAAATGAACTGATGATTAGACTTCCACGAGGCCATGCTAATAAACCTGATGCAGAAATCCTATCCGACCAGCTCCACCCCATACATAGCCATGGCAAGGGAGTATACCTCGGAGTATACAAGAGGCGCATCTAGTTCTGGAGTAAGACGTGATGCAAAGCAGCCAGGTGAGCATGCAGATTGATGATGGATCCGATAGTCGGTAATCAAATTCTTTTTGTTATGGCATTGAGATGCTTTAAACAATTGTGGACTGGTATGTATAAATTGTTAATTCTAATTTTGATGATGATGGTCATTGAATGGGTTAAACTGTTGTGAAAAACTGCACGCTTGTGGTTAAACTATGAATTTTGTATTACGGCATTGAAATGCCTTGCATTATGAAAAGATCAGTGTTGTTAACTGTGGAATTTTTTATATTTTAGATGCTTGCATATTGTTAATTCATTCATGCTTGTAAATTGTGATTGTGAATGACACCGTTGAATTATGATAGTCATTATAGTTAATCTATTCGAATTGATGTCTAATGCTACCAGTCAATCAGTTAAATTTCTGATTTTGGATAATATCATCTTTCAGAGACTATGTAGCATGTTGTGGTCATTGTAAACTCGTTGCACGTCTGAACCTTGTTGTTACGATAGTTGGAATGTCATAGAAATTATAGGTTAAAACTTATTAACATGACCTATGATTCTATAATAGTCGATCGTACTCGCAAATAATTATCCACAAATCTGCATTCTCCTCATTTCCAAGTACTTAAGGGTTTAGTATGAAACCTTGAACACACACCCTTGTTGTGAATCTTCATAGACGGATTTTAACGGCATGATGTAGATCATCAGTAAGGATACTGCTTGGCGATATATCTTCCGTCCTCAATATCCGTCATCAATTTTTGAGAACAAAAATTGTTCTAAGGGAGGGAGGATGTAACACCCTACAAATTCCAAAACCGAATACGCCGGGTATGTTACGTCGGGTATGTACTTGTGCTCGAGATCGGGAGCAATCTACGCCTTATAATTAAAACAGATCATATCATTAATTCAAAATGGGTACCTTTGTAATAAGGCTTAAATATTAAATTATATAATTACTACACAAGCTCCTTGAGAGCACTCCTGGTAAAGAACTTGACTAGCAAACAAAAGGACATGAGATCAAGACCTGCTGTGCACATTGGAACCTAAGTTTTTATTTTTTATTTTAGTCCCATACACCGTACTGGATGTGTCGGCCGCACATTGAATCAACACTCTTAATATAAGAGGCAGTTCTCATGCATAAGCCATGCACGGAGCTTTAAAATTGCCTCTCATTGAAAGAAAGAAAGAAGAAATCGAAGAGAGAAGAGAAAACCATCTCCTCCCTCAAATTCTTGTGAGATCTCAATCGTTAAATCATTTTTGAATCCTTCTCCTCCTTCGACTGGAACATCTGCTTGCTCTGATCATACTAGAACTTTGATTTCCATACCATCACGATTGAAGCGGAGGGAGATCGAACCATCAAACAAAGAGATCTTGACACCGGCGATCAGAGACTTCGCATGCAAAGATTCTAAGAAGGCAAATGTCTTAACAAGATCTTATAAACCTAGATTTTCAAAATTTAGAACCTAATTGTCCAGTTTCGGGATCACATGCAAGGAATTTTCAAGGATCGGACGCGTGGGAAGCATAGACACCGATCTTCTCCGATTCTGAGGATTTCAAACGTTGCATGCGCAAGAGTTTAAGGTAAAAATTCACAATTTGATCTTGTAGCATGAAACTAAGCTAGATTATATGCTTGGGATGGACAATTATGAAAAGAAATAGATTTTCGGATGTAGAAGAAAGAGCCAAGGGACTGCGAGTTCAGAGGAACTCGCTGCAACGACCTTGCAACCTCGTTGTAGTGAGGTTCCTTCTGAGTCACTTGCTGCAGCAAGTGCACCTTGAAATTTTAGGCTAATGTAGCTCGGGTAAAACTTGTTGTAACGAGTTCTGTGTGCCACCTGACCCCTGAAGAGCTTGCTGTATCGACTTTGGGAGCTCGCTACAGCGAGTTGCCCTGTTCTTGAAAGTGTATGTTTTTGGTCTGTAAAAGCTGAGAGGACCTTGCTTCATACAAAATCCTCTTCACTGACACTTAGTATATGAACATGTCATGATCTAGGATAAATGCGGGAGACCATTGATGGGAGCTTCACTTTGAATTATGCATTTGAATTCTGCACAACTCAACATTAAGGTAGGGAAAAATTTCCAATGGAAGTTATGTTTACTTCGATTCATAGTCACTGGTGATGTCTTTACATGAACTTGTGAGTTTAGTACCGCTTGCATCTATTGATAAATTGTTTCTTTTGCACATGAACATGATCATTTGCATCTTGAATCTTGGTATGTCAATTTGTTTGAATGATTGGTTCCTTACCTCTGAAATCTGACCTGGGTTGATCTTACTTGGAAATCAAGTTCCAAAGGAGAGTGGAGTCTCCTAGAGAGGGGTGGAGTCCCCGAGGTTTCGCAAACCTTGTGTCCACTACAGACTACTCTGTTCCCGCTACGAGATACTTTGGCTTGATGTTTTGGTTCCTAGTTAGTTGTAAAGGGGAGTGGAGTCTCCAAGAGAGGGGTGGAGTTCCCTGGGTTTTTCAAACCTTGCATCCACTATAGACTGCTCTGTTCCCGCTACAGGATAATTTGCACTAATGCTCTGAATTTCGATGATATGATTTCCACTGATATGTATTTGCTTCTTGACATGTTCTGTTGTCTGATACACTTTCCTGATATCTTGTGTCCGATTTGATTCCTTACTCTGATTTGTATCTATTTCTCACATACACTGCATCATGACATGACATGCTTAGATTTATGTTTTCAAATTGAATGTTTTACCCTAGGCTTTGGCCTGAAATTTTACTCAAATTATTTCAAATTTTTGCTCATGCCTATGAAATAGAATGATAAATGTGATTTTGCATTATCTTTTCTCCCTACTGAGCTTAGACTGTAGCTCACCCCTAGACTATACGTCACAGCTGCAGGTGTATGTCTAGAGTTGGATCCGGAGTTGGTGGAGGATCCCGACTATATTCCAAAGGAAGAAGATCTGGCAGCTGATGAGTTCTTCCCTTGATCCTCACTGCCAGATTTAGTATAGGGTGGTTCATTGTGTGTTTTTGTACTCAATACATACTCTGTACTAGACTTATGGATATTTGGCATAGTTTTAAACCACTGTTTAGGTGATGGTCGACCGTCACAGGTGGTCTGTATAGTTTTACTTATTTTGGAATGATGGGAAATCTTTTTGTTATGATGTCATATGTTTTTACCGCTTTGCTTCCGCACTTACATAGATGTACCGAATGCTTGATGGCCTGATCTTCCCAATTATCTGTTTAGGGGAAGATCGAGCTGTCACAATGGTAACAAAGCTTCCTGATATCAAAGAAAACTCTGTAATCAGATTATGTCCTACGATTTGATGACACGAATTTTGGGGTAAGAAAATTCGGGATGTCACACAACTATATTAAATTAATTATCTAATTTCGTTAATTTTGTTGTGATATATCTAAATAATTATTTGAATGAATAAACCATGATTAAATAGAAATGAAGAGACCTGATACTTCTTGATGACATTGTTTGAATGGTAGATTGGTACCTGTAATTGATATGTTAGAATAGACGATTGAAAATCGAACTTGACATTACTTTGTTGACGTTGATAATTGGATGGATCTTGTCTTGAAAATGGGAATTTGAATGATAACTTTGTAGCGAATGGGTCCTTGAACATTATCGTCATTGCCTTATTAGTGCATAATGAGTCATAGTTGGTTAGATTAATAGATTTGGAACTGAGATAGATGGATATCGTGATATTGATCACATAGACTACCGATGTAACTTGACTGAAAACACTGGCTAATTTAGGAAAATTTACTGGAATTTATTGATAAATCTAACTGATACTCTATTAAGCTTCATTGCTTACATCGTTTCATGACAAAAAATTCCATAGATAGGATAGATGTTGCCCAATCAGAGCTAGACGGAGCGGCCGGGTAAAGATTTAGAAGGACCCATCGAGCTAAAAGAGTTTAACTCAATTTATCTGAGGAGTTACCAACACATACGTGGATGGACCACGTGACACTTACACTGGATTTTGACTTTTTACAGCTGCTTTACTTTTGTTTAAGACTAGTTTGATTTATTATTTTATAAAAACATTGATCTCATTGTAAATATCAAACTTTGAAATTATTTTGATCGAAACTGCGTATACTTTTGTTTTACTTGTCTTTCCGCAATAAGTAGAAATTTCAAAGGAAATTGTGTTTTCCTAATAAATGAATAATCAAATTTGAAAATTGACCAGGTTAAGAAAATGAGAATTTTCACAATAAATAAACTTTGTATTTTCCTATGATTTGGAAGAAAATTATAGATATTGAACACCAAAAATTGAGGTGTGCCGCGTAAACCTGGCTCGTGGATTGGAACGTGCGGGGCGCGAGAGCCGCTTGACGTACGAGGCCAGGGGCTGGGGAGTGAAGTACTAGACTTGGTATCAAAGCTTAAAATATTTGGAAAGTTTTGATAAATTGTTTTCAAACGTTTGATCGATTGTTTTGATGAATTGAATCGAAGAAAAAAAGATTGATCGATAATTTTGAAAAATTGCGCGTGCACATCAATGGGCCATCGTACCTATTGACTTTGTACAACCTAGTTGTCGTCGTTAGATGAAGAATTCTAATTGGGGATATTAAGGAAGTGTGATAACCTTTGAAGTTTGTCAAACCCCTCTAGAAATTTGGCCTTGAAGGAAATCGTAATAAACCCTAAGTACCTGAAATTTAAAGAATCTTTGATTAGATAAAATTCTACTTAGGATCTATATGATATTTGAATTTGGATTGATATTGCTTTGTTTGTACTAGATAATGCTAGTGTACCTAAATTGAATTCATGATTATATTCGGAATACTTGTTCATATTGCTTATTGTAGTGCAATAATCAATATAAATAAATATCTTTGATTATTAATTAGTATATCGAAATCCTATTAGATTGTATATGAGAGGAATCAAAGTCAAATACCTGAAGAAAACTTAATCACTCAGGAGTCTTCATTTTGAAATTGATCAAATTTGAGAAGACTATGTTCCTAAATTTTGATAGAAATTGAAAGAGACGTACTAAATAAAAGGCGTGCGATCAAGAAGATAGATCCCCCACATTGAACCTCAAAATTTAGGAAATTAGAAATGGTCTAGCATAGATACTCCTTCAAACAATTTAGGAAACAATCCAATTCAGCTTCCTGAGGTTTGATTTGAAGGAATATTAATGACCTAGTCAAACCTAGTAAGAGAAATTGTCTAACCATGACTTTAATCGATATATTTGAGATTTAAAACTATATGAAGTATTATGAATGCAGTGAGCATGAGTCCTAATATTGAAAAACCCATGTACCACTCCTAATACATGAGTTGCGAATTACACCCATGTGCAATCGTGAACCTTATCGATCAGTCGCGACGATGCGCTAGTTTAATAAAAAACTAGAGTCGCCACCCGGAGCTTTTAGTGTCCCAGGAAAGCAAAAATTAATATTAAATGCACCGAAGTGCCGAATATGATTCTGATTTACTGATTCACGCCAAAGGCTCTTGGGTAGGGGCTTTGGTTATCGACCTGGAAGGTGTTAGGCACCCGATCAACCCACTCAAATGTGGTCTCTATTTATGGCCAAAATAAAGGAAAAATAAAAATGCAAAGAACACTTCCTCTTGCCCAAAGGTACGTTGATCCTATTTGTTCCCCTCCACAATTATTGAGATTTCAGCGGCGTAACGGCACAAATTCAAAGATAAAGGAAAAGCTAAGAAGGTAGGGGAGTAGAGGGGAGAGCCGGAGCTCTCGGGCCCTTGTAGCACAACTGTGGACCTTCTCGTAGGTGCACTTGATGAGCTTCCGATAGCTTGAGTGGTTGAAGAATGGGTTTTAACCTCTAAGGCTTGATACCTAAGGGGTGGAGGAAGAATGCTAGGGGGTAGTTCTCTCCTAGGCCCAAAGGTTTTTGATGGAAGATGGGGTTTCTAAGGTAGTTATGAATTCTAAAATCTGTATGGGTTTTGGTGCACCAAAGGGGAGAAAGAGATCTCTTAATCTTTTTCTCTCTCTTGGAAAATTTTTCAAGCCATTTGCAAGGGGGGTGCTTCTCTATTTATAGAAAAGGAGAGGGTTAGGGGGTACTTAAAAGCTAATTAGGGTTAGCAATTAGGTAATCCTAACATCTAAGGTGTCCTAGGATCTTAAGGGCTTGGAAAGATGTGAATCGGGTTCAATGGTAGATAATAGGGTGAGGTTTCAAATGACTAGAGGATTGCAAATAGGTAAGTGGGAGTGCAACAGTCCTAATGAAACCCACCCTAAACATTGGGATGGTCAACAAGTCAAACCCCAAAAGTAAAATTTGGGCAAAATCTAAGTTTTACTGTAGCTAAGCCTGGCGTGTGTATTATCCACGCCAGACATATGTACAGTGTCTGGGAAGTCCAAAGCCCGCTGGGGGGCCCATCTATGTTTGGCGTGTATAACATACATGCCAAGCCATTTCTGAAAAAAAATGGCTCGACGTGTATAATATACACGGCAAGCAACATTTCTCCAGAAATGGCTTAGCGTGTGTATTACACACGCTAGGTATGCCCATCCCCTCGAGAGATTCTCGAGAAGTTCAACCACTAGTTTCATTTTCAACAGGTTGGTCTCAACCAGCGATTGACCTTTTTCTGAGGAATCTTAAGCTTAAGACGTTAAAGTTCACATGAATCCAAAGACGGACGGCTTAGCTCGAAGATTTAGCAGTAGAACCAACCTGATCGACACATTGACTACTTGATTGGGATTGACACCATTGCTCCTACTTTAAAGTAGGATCCAAAGGTCCACGGCGAACCTTAGACTTAGGACATTAATTTAGCACAACTGTGTTTCCTATAAAATATTAACATTTTACCGCATTGAAATACACATGTGCGTAGCTGTGCGTGGCAAAAGTACCACGAAGATATCGCTATCATTTTTCTTTTTCAAAATGAATTTCTTCTCTCTTTTTTCTTTCTCTTTTTTTGGAATAGACTGGACGTCGGTGGTGAGATGCTTCATCTGATTTGTCCATCACTGAGAGGTTGCCCGCTTCATGGCTTTGGACCATTTAATGTTTCTGCACATTCTTGAGAAAACGCAATCCCTTTTTTGTTTATGTAGGTAACAATATGCATCCTAATTAACAGAAGGAGAAGCAAAACCTTTACCTACACATTTTCAATTTTCAAGATTTATATATTTTTAGATTTTTTTTTTTCAGAGATTTATTTTATTTTATTTTTTCATTTTTGAGATGGAAGTACAATGCTGTAAATATGTACATGGAAGAAGTATATATTTTTTGGATTTTTTCAAATTTCTTGTTTTTGTTATTTTTCTCTTTCTTTTTTTCTTCTTTATTTTTCTGTCTAATGCCTTAACAAGGAGGCGACGTAATGGGTTCCATTTTGAGCATAGTCGAACATGGTCATGGGGTCGAACTTGAGTGAGGTTCAGAATTTTTATCAAGGTCGGAACATCCATTCCTTTGGATCAAATCAGCCTTTTCTCCTTACCTTGGGTCATACGTTTGACAGTGAAGTCTGAAGATATATCTGATCGGGACCTGATTTGAGAAAACATGAGCGGCCCAATTGGCAACCAGATAATTTGAAAATGTAGCAGAAGGATTAGCTGAAAGATTTTTCTTTTCTCTTATATTTTTTATTTATTTATTTATATATTTTTTTCAATCCTTTTTTATTCACAACACCCAAGATGGGTTTTTACCATGCCCGTTGTTACTCTCGTTTTTACACAGTGCCCTTTCAGGTTTTCACTACGTCCATGGGTATGCATTTTTACCCCAGACACCTTTTCAGGTTTTCACCTGCTCCGCACAAGCTCGCTGTTTTTACCCATGGTGCCCTTTTGATTTTTCACCACGTCCTTTTTACTTTGAGCTTGTATTTTTTCTTTTTCTTTTCTTCTTTATTTTCTCAAAGGTCACGACATGGACGCTGATTCTGTCATAGTCGGCTGGATGGAGTTATTTTGTTGTCTCTCAGCTTGGCTCGTGCTTACTCAATGGATGCTGTGACTGCTCGTAGACTATAAAGAGGACTTTTTCTTAAGATGTATCTTGGCCATGGGATAGGTTAGGAATTTTGAAAGTATTCTTGGGTTAAGAAGGTTTCCTCGATAGGGTTCTAGTCGCCGTAATACATTTCTTCCTTGGAAAATTTTGACTGTACATGCCCCAAATTTTCTTTTCTATTTTTTTTATTCTTTTTACTTTTTTTCAGAATCCTCTTTTTGGGATTTTTCTTTTCCGATTTTTTTGGATTTGATGGTAACTCTTTTTCTCTTTTTTTTTGTTTGGTATATACACTTTTTTCGTCTTCTTTTCTGGGGAGGGGTTTAACGAAAGAAAGGCCAATGGCTCAACGAGTGTAGCAAGGGTATAAGTATTCAGGGATGCTTTTTTGGCTACTTGACTTTAAAACGATGGCCTCTTTTATGGGGTCCTTAAGCAGTCACGTATTCATCTTATCAATGCTTACCTTATCGCTGGAGACTTAGGAATAGAAACGTAGGATGTATTTAGCGTTGATGGGCTCAGGAAAGAGATCTCCGTCCATGGTGGCGAGGTGGAGCACATACCCTGGGAGCACTTCTCGGATGACATAAGGTCGCTCCCAGTTGGGCTTGAATTTTCGTCTTGGATCGGCGTGGAGAGATGAAAAGATTTTCTTGAGTACAGTATTACCCACTTTCAAATCTCGAACGTGAACACGTTTGTTGTAAGCATGTGAGATCCTTCTCTGATAGGCTTGGGTGTGACACATGGCTAGGAGCCTTTTCTCATCGAGAAGGTTCAGCTGCCTAAAATGGGACCTCTCTCTTTCGGCTTCTAGTAGATCAGATTCGATGAAAATACAGAGCGAGGGTACTTCAACCTCAACTGGCAGGATGGCCACCATTCCATACATAAGGGAAAATGGTGTTGCCCCTGTAGCGGTACAAATCCACATTCGGTAGGCCCATAATGTAAATGGTAACATTTCACTCCAGTCTCGGTATGTGACGACCATCTTCTCAAGGATATGAACAATTGTTTTGTTAGCAGCTTCTACGACACCATTGGTTTATGACCGATAGGGATGATGTTTGATTTTATATTGCTCGTAGAAGGCGCTGATATGCTTGTTTGTAAAGTTGGTGCCATTATTAGTGATATTTGTATAGGATGCCGCCTCTACTCATTTGGTGAAGTATTCAAAGGCGACGAGGATAAACTGATGCCTGTTTGAAGCTTTCAGATTGACTTTTTTAATGACGACGAGGCCCCAAGTGGCGAATGGCCAAGGAGTGGTCATGCTGTATAGATCTATGGCTGGAGCATGTAGCAAATTGGAGTGTTCTTGGCATTTGTAGCACTTCTGAACGTGCTTGCAATAGTCAGCTTCTATGGTAGTCCAGAAATATCCTTACCGTAGGATCTTTTTGACTAGCATGTGCCCATTGACGTGGGCCCTGCATTCTCCCTCATGGATCTGTTTTATAATGTTGGCTGCCTTGCCCTTAGTTAGAAATTAGAGCAAGATATTATTATATGACCGCTTGTAGAGGCACTCACTGCAGATGACGTAATTGGCCACTAAACATTGGATGGTCCGCCTGTCTGTCTTGGATGTACCTTCAGGGAAAGTTCAAGTTTTAAGAAAATTCTTGATATCTGAGAACCATGGAGGCTCATCATCTAACTTTTTGGGTCCCTCAATCTGGAGGCAGAAGGCCGACTCATTCCTCTGCTCAATCATGATAGGCTTCATCTCGACACTAAATGGAATTTCAACCATCGATGCCAACATTGCTAGTGCATCGGCAAAGCGATTTCTTACTCATGGGAAATAAGAGAACGTAATATCATTGAAGCATGGGATCATATCCTCGAGGTGCTCGTGGTATGGGACCAGCTTCTCATCTTTCGTCTTCCAATCTCTATTGGTCTGGTATATGATTAACTGCGAATTTCCAAACACCCTAAGATGAGTTATGTTTAGGTCTAAGGCTGCCTGTAGGCCTGCTATGTAGGTTTCATATTCGGCCATATTATTTATGCATGGGAAATTGAGCTTGATGGACACTGGTACGTGAGACCCCTTTAGCGAAATCAGAATAGCGCCGACTCTTTGACCCTCGACATTTGCTGCCCCGTCAAAGTGTATTACCCAAGATTCCTATCTCTGCCGTATCATCCTCTGTTATGAACAAAATGTCCTCATCTGAGAATTCAATTCTCAAAGGTTCGTAGTCAGGTAAAGGATTTTTGGCAAGATGATCAGTAAGTGCTTGCCCCTTGATCGACTTCTATGTGACATATGTGATGTCAAATTCAGATAGGAGAAGTTGCCAGTGTGCAGTTCGCCCAGTGAGAGCCATTTTTTTGAACAAGTATTTTAACAGATCCATTCACTTCAGTAGTAGAATGGCTTGGGATAGCAAGTAGTGGCAGAGCCTCTGTGTAGCCCAAATGAGAGCCAAACATGCTTTCTCCAGATGAGAATAATGCGTCTCGTAGTCAGTAAATTTCTTATTGAGATAGTAGATTTTCTGTTCTCTTCTTCCTATTTCATCATGTTACCTTAGGACACATCCCATCGAAACTTCCATTGTGGAGAGATACATTAAGAGTGGTCTCCCGGGTTCGAGCGGCACCAAAACTGGTGGGTTGAGGAGGTAACCTTTAATTTTATCAAATACTGCCTGACAATCGTCATTCTATTTGATTAGCGAATCTTTCCTTAGTAACTTGAAGATCGACGAGCAAATAGGAGTTACCTGTGCAATGAATCGAATGATGTACTGTATTCTGCCTAAGAAGCCTCTGACTTCTTTCTTGGTAGATGATGGTGGTATTTCGACGATGGCTTTTACCTTGATTGGGTCAACCTCGATGCCTCTTCTGCTGATAATGAAGCCCAATAGTTTTCCTGACATGGCACCGAATACATACTTCTGAGGGTTCAGACGGAGCCTATATTTCGTCAATCTTTCGAATAGCTTCTGGAGGTTCACCAGATGGTCACCTCTTTCCAGTGATATGACAATCATGTCATCAATGTACACCTCAATTTCTCGGTGCATCATGACATCGAAGAGTGCAGTCATTGCTCTCTGATATGTTACCCCAGCATTTTCCAGTCCGAAAGGCATGCCTCGATAGCAAAAAGTTTCCCATGGAGTGATGAACGTTGTCTTCTCTCGATTTGCTTCTACCATCTTGATCTGACTATATCCAAAAAATCCATTCATAAATGAGAGCATCCCATGCCTGACAGTGTTATCGACTAAGATATCGATGTGTGACAATGGAAAGTTATCTTTCAGGCTTGCTTTGTTTAGGTTTCTGAAGTCGATGCACATGCGAACCTTTCTATCTTTCTTTGGTACAGGGATGATATTGGCTAGCCATTGCGGGTACTTAGAGACCATGAGAAATCCTACGTCGTACTGCTTGGTGAACTCATCCTTCACTTTCAGCATCCATTCTGGCCTGAGGCATCTCAACTTCTGCTTGACCGACTTAACATCTGGATATAGCGGCAGCTCATGCTCGACCAAATCGGTATCCAAACCAGGCATGTCCTCATATGACCATGGGAAGATGTCTTGGTATGACCAAAGAAAATTAATTATGCTTTTTCTTTCCTCAGGAGATAGCGATGTCCCAATCTTGGTGATTCTAGGAACCTCCTTTGTACCCAGGTTGACATCCTCTATTTCTTCAACGACCAGGATAGGGCCATGCTCAAAATCGATGTATCGTTCAAGGAGATCATTGGGAAGCTCCTAAGCATGGATTTTCTCATCCAAACTCGTGACTCCTACCTCTTCTTGTATTTCTACAGAAAAGGGGTTGATTTCATATGGGACGAGTTTTTCAATTAAGGCATCTTTTTTCTTGATTTTATCAAAAATTTTAAAAGATATTTTTTTAGTTATTTTTTATTTCTTTTATTTTTTTGGATTTTTCTTTTTGTTCAGAAGTGGGCCCTTGGCAAGGCGGGTCTCTATATACACATGGTATTTCTTACCAAGAGCTAACCTCATTTTTTACAGGTTTTTTTTTTTGGGAAGCGGGTGCCGAATTTTAAGCCACCCAATGCTTCCAGAATTAGGGGCATTGATACCCAACTCCTTACCTGCGGTACTGCACCTTTACCTGGTTTGATGGAGGAGGCTGATTGAGATGGCTTTTGGGAGTCAGCCTCCATCATGTTTATCCTGGGCTTGTCCGGGATCCGGTCCTCAAATGTGAACATAGGTTTGTCGTGGTCTATGGTAGGGGGATATTGGCGGGGGAACCTCTTCCTCGGAAAGGGATAGGGAGGCCAGGTCTATTTCTATAGCAGGGGGAATGCTTTGGGGATTGGTTGGGTGAATCACGGCAACCAGTTTGTATGGGGTCAGCTGTGTTGCCCCATTCTGGTCTATTTTGATGACCCCTACATTTACAAATGTGCTTCGGATGTGAGGCCGCAATAGGGGTTCATCTTCCAGGTCTATCCCCCGGGATTTGCCTGCGGTAATGATTCGGGCCTTTTCCTTGGCCTCTTGGACTTCTTCTGTAGGCCTATAGTCTAGGTCAAATCTGACTCGCTGGCCGCCCTTGGCCCTGACTGGGTCTCTTCTGCCTTGCAGGCTAGGACCCAAACCTTTTCCTTTTTGGTAGCCCCACTTTTGGAGCATGGCTATAGCTGCAACCATTCCTCCGCCAATTTTTGAGATGGGTTCTGATGTCGATGTGAATGCTTCGTACTGAAAGCTATGAAGGTCAATATCCTCTACTGTATGCGGCACATCCAGTACCTTAAGATTTTTGATGCTGTGGGCCCTTTTCTCTCTTTCTTCGTGCCCTTCACCTATGATGGTAATGACCTTCTATTCCGATATAAATCTGAGCTTTTGATGCAAGGTCGAAGGTATAGTCCCAATTTCATGCAACCATGGATGCCTTAGTAGCAGGTTAAAGTTGGATTTGATATCCATGACTTGGAATGGGAGGGAGCAGGTTATTGGCCCAACTAATATCTGTTGGACATTAAATAGAGGGCTTTCTCAAAATCCAGCCTCCTCTCGGTTCCATGGCTTGTTTGGTGGACAGTCTTATAAATTAAGACATAAAAAAAATGGAGAGAGAGGTTTTTTTCCTCTAACTCCTTCCTCATAAATTTTTCTTTGTCAATCTGAGGACGACCCAACAATTCAGTGGCCATTTGGAAAGAATCCGGCAAAGCTAATGGTGGTGGTCTTAAAATTGTTTCTTCCGGCTTGTCCTTCGAGACCTCAGGTCTCTCAAGTTGAATACCACTCATGTCACCAATTAGTTCCTTGGTTATATGGATGGTATGACCATCGATGATCATGGACAGTGCAGGGAATTAATAGGTGCCTCATTAGTCTCGGATAAATTGGGACTTGGTTTGGCTCGAGGAAATAATCAAGCTCGACATTGAAATTGTATTGGATAGTAGGTTTGGCTATTTCTACTTGAGACCAGAAATCAATCGGGACCCAAACTTCAACCCCCACAATATGTTGGTTCATTGTGGGTCGCGGTTGATCAAGCGTCCTCTATGCCTGTGAAGTAGGGGCAGGTGCCTTGGTCTGTGATTTGGCCACCTGCTTCCCTTTGTGTTCTTGGTTGCCTTTTTGGGCAGCAGATCCAGGTTTAGTACCTTTTGCGACACCTATTTCCATTTTTCCTTAAGGTAAATCCTTGATGATTGCTTTAGTGAATTTTACTTTCTTTTGGATCGGGGCTACTTCTTTGGATTTGCAGTGCTTGCAATGGCCTGTGTATTATGTGCATGGGATGGAGAGTGTTTAGAGCTATTACGTTTAGATTCTCTTCTCACTCGTTTCTTGGATTTTGATTGAGGCATGGTTGCAACAGAATCACACAAGAATACTGAAAAGAAAAAATAATAAAAAAATATTATTTCTCAATTCAAGTGTTTATGCTCATGGCATCATTACATTATATATGTATGCCACACAAAATTTAGAAACAACAATCATAACCTGTTCCTGCACATCAAAACTCATTACAGATACCAAGGTTCATTCTCAACACCTCTGCTCTACTGATTCAATATACACTATTGTTCTCACTTCCAGTAGGTTTTAAAAAAGATGCAAATGATTTTGAAAACCAATATAAAAGCTGAGTATTTGAGTTTTGAAAGGTTACCTTAGTAGCGTCCTTTGAAGTCCAAACCCTAATGCTTTTGGTGCTCAGAGCTCCCTAAGTTAGGTTTTTAATGACTCTAGAGCCGCAGTGAACGTGAACCTAGGGGTTTTATTGGATATGGAACGGTTGGGAGAATGTGAAGTGCAGTTTTGAAAATGGTGGGAGGGGATGACTGATGGGCTGCTTGAGTATGCTTGAGAGTTCTCGCGAGGTGAATTTGGTATTTGCCGCGGTTTAAATAGGCACCTCCTATCGTGGTGACTGGTGGAGCTGTCACCATGATCTATAAACATTCGCAATCACGATCGATCATGACTGCACTTATTTGAATATTGCTTAAGTGTTGGCAATTACGATCACACACACCTCCTCCTTTGCTCTGGCCCTTTCTTCTTTCAATATAAGTCACGATCGATCGTGGCTTAATAATTTCATGCATCCTTCTACCATTGTGGTTGCGATTGCAGAGGTCACTAATTTGGTTCTCAATATGTGCAGTCATGATCGAACGTGGTTGCCTAAATTGTGCAATTGTACCTGGGATTGTAACCAATTTCCTCTCGGTTTTGATCTTTTCAAGACTAAGTCTTGGTCACAATCAATCGTGACACAATACCTTGGTTTTCTTTAAGTCCAAGTTTCAGTTTTGCCGCGATCAATCACAGATCGTCTTCTCTTTCTTCTTGATTTTCACAGAACTTTTGATTTTTGAATTTTTTTTTAGAATTATTAGTGTGCTTTTCAGTGCATCCCCCCCAAACTTGTAGGAGATAGTACCCTCAATGTCTGAGACTTATGATAGCATAACAACCAATAAAAAAAAACAAATAAATGGATCATTAAAAACAGGAAAGAAAAATAGTATTTAGGCAAAGCAACTTATTTTACTTATAAGTAAGAGCAATTACAAGGAAAGAAAACCTACATGACAAGAACACTAAAACAAGAAATCCTAGGAAAAATCTAGGGAACGTGAATACCGCCAGAATCTTGAAGATTGGTTCTTTATCACTAAAATGATCAGGTCACGAGGCAGCATCCAAGTTTCCACTGGAAGAGGAGAAGTGCTATGAATTCCATGATATTTGATACCACTTATTTGTCCTCCCTCCACCCCTAAAGGTGGCGGACGAGCCTCTTTCGTCTCCTACCGATAGAACTTTTTTTGTACTGTCTTATCCTCATGCAAGCGCACAATGGAATTGTAGCACGTGTATAGGTATCGATCCAAAAGGAAGGTGTTTTCCTAAAAAATCTCTATTTGTCTTTAAAGAATAAAAATTTGATGTTTAAAACTAAAGGGCATGGATTGAAATCAAACTATTTTAAATAGATAAGCTTAGGTTCCCTATCTCAGATTTCGCAATCCTAATTAATCATAACTTCATTCTCTGAATATCATGTGATTTTTTTAAGGCGATAACGATAACATAGGACGAATAAAAGATCGGTTTAAGACACAATGACAACATAAACCTTTCTAGCATGAAAATCATTAATGAAACTAACTAAGGCAACAACGGCAACATAATCGGGTGATGGAAGTCTACTAGGGCAACAATGACAACAAAGTGAAGGAAATTATAGAAATCGTGAAAACCTTTCAAAACTAAGATAAGTTTTAAAACTCATATTCATTGACCAATCACAATTTCGAATTCAGAAAATTAAGAAACTCTTAATTAATCATACTAGTCTTTGATATCGGGTTCCTAAACTTATAAAAAATTAGCTACCCATTATCTACTGAATCGGAAACAATTACAAATACTGAATTGAAAAGACAAAAATTAAATTGCTCTGGAATTAAAATCTTAAATTAAAACTGGAATTGAAAGATAGAAATTAAAAGACTGAAATAAAATCTAAACAACTTTGATCTTCGGCCCCTCAATCTTAGTTGTCAATAAAGAGTGAGAATTCCTTGGATGATTATTCTGGACGCGGGGCTCTCTTATTTATAGATACATAAGAGCCCGGTTACAATAATTTAGGACTCTATTGTAAGTAAACTACCTAATTAAGACTTTTCTTAGAACTAAACTACCTAAGACATATCCTTCTTTGTTTGGAACTTCTAGAATCATGGAGAATCTTTCCTGGTATTCAGTAGTAATAGATCTTGCAGGGCTCCTTGAATCATGGGATGCATGGACTCTTCATGTGGATTATGATTCTGCATGGTTTTGCACTCTAACGTGAGCCTTCATAAGCAAATCGTATGGTCTTAATGATGAAATTGTGAATACGAATTTGTAATTTGCACTGTATTCTTCATACAATTCTTCCTTCAATCGCTCGTATTCCTTCTTCATTCTTTCATAATCTTCTAAACTTCTCTCGTAGTGCTTTTCAAGCTCTCGTAACGTAATCGTAAGCCAATCGTATGCTTACGATTCTTGATTTTGTTCAATCGCAAAGCTGCGATGTTAGTTTTTCTCTAGCTTGAGCTTATGATTTCCTTTTTCATTTCTTCGACTGAATCGTGAAGGGATTGTGAGTCTACGATTCGGTTATGTTCTCTCGTAGGCTGAGATTTTAACTACGATTTTGATCTCTTGAATTGCAATCTTCTCTTATGTGTTTTTCTTCTTCTTTTGTCTACTAATCTAAATATCCACTATCAAGTCATTGTTAGTATCAAACTGTAGACTATCAACACTCACTTGAGGGTATAGATATGGTCAAATCTATGAATGCTCACCTACCCAGTTAAGTACTTGGAGTTAGAAGTGGCAAGGGCACGATGACCCTGCCTCCTTTTTCTTCAGGAGGAGAATTTTGAGGACGGCGTGGATTGGCGGTGGGGGAGGTGGTGAAGGCGAACGGGATCTTAATGGTGATGCTATAGAGTTGTGCCTCTTCTGTGGAGGGGTGGGATTGTTCGCCAGTTTAGCCTCCATGGCCTTCTTTCTCTCTTCATCCTCGGCCAACACTTTTTGGATGATCTCCCACTCGTCCCAGAGATCTTGATTGGGATCTGGAACGGGATCAAGGGATGGGTTCTCTTTGGGAAAATAGAATTTTAGAGGAAATGGTGAATAGTTGGCCATGGTTTGCCAACTCCGAGAAGTGGGCAAGGGAAATAAGAAGGGAAAGACAAAAATAGAAAGAAAGAGAGGAATGATTTGCATAGATGGAAAGGGCGTGGGGGTATTTATAACGGAATCATAAAAAGGGAAAGAGATGATGTGGGCGAATCGAGAACTGTTGATCAACCTTCAAAATGGCAAATTTTATGCTCAAATCTTGACATTGTGGCCTCATTTAACTACTAATGGTTGCCTTTAGTATGTGATGTGTTATAACAGGTTTGAAGGCCAAAATAATGCAAAAATGGTTAAAAGAGCAAAGAAGAAGAAAAACCCAAAGCCACGACAGAAATCTAAGGAGAAACAGAGGAAAGAATCCTAAAATAGGTAATTTCAACCGATCGAGAATTCACTTTCGATCGGTCGAAGTCACGCAACATAAAGGAAAAACAAAAAGAAAAAGAAGAAAGAAGACTTGCTGTTTCGATAGGTTGAAATGTCAAATTCGACCGGTCAAACCCAAAGAAGCTTCTGAAATCCAAAATTGGACCGGTTGAGACTGCACTCAACCGGTCGAGATCGATCAAAGAGTTATATAAGTTTTTTACTTATAATTTGGATTGGTCGAAGTCAATTTAGACCAATCGAGCCAGAAGTTGTAGATCCAAGAGAATTAAAGAGTTGGACCGGTCGAAATAGTGTTTTGTTACGAAAATTCAGGCTTGATAGCCAGTGATTTCTGGCGGCAAAGGAGTTCTAATTCGAGTATGATTCTTCTTCGTGATTTTTGGGATTCTAGAGATTGCTTGCCATGTTTATCTTGTACTAGGGCATTATGATTCTATAAATAAGGACCATAGGGTTAGAGTTTAGGGAGTCCTTTAGTAGAGCATTTTGTAGAGTTCTTTGGCTATGAGAGTTGATAGGTTAGTTCTAGGTTAGTTTCTAGTTTTGGAGAGTTGTGAGATTGTATACTGTAACCTTCAATAGATGATCGAGTCAGTAATGATGAAGATCGTTCTAGCGATGCAAGGCTAAACTTCTCCAAGGCTGGGATCCTTTGTAAATCACAAATGAGTACTTAATAATATTTCTATTATTTTTCTATTTTGAATTCCCTTTTTTGGAATGATTGCATGTTTGAGGGTTTGGTTGTACCGTAAATGAGCAAGTAGCGATTTATTTCTATTTTATTTGATTCTAATGGCCTTGTAGGGATTAGGATTAGATTTAATAGGATACCCGTCATTGGTTTATTGCTTGTAGCCTAATTTCGTCGGTTACGTGAAATGATGCTTACTATTTAGGTCCCTAGTGATTAGACAGATCATATTGGTTTAGATTGGCCCGTGACTATGAATAGGACTAAATTTTTACACCTAGCTGTAGTACTTGTAGCCTAGAGCGAGAGTACCTGGAATTCGAAATAGGAGAGGAATAAGAGTTTATTATTTACGAGTTTGTGATCCAAGGGGGATCCTAGTTTGCCTTCTCATAACTTATCCAAAACTATTTTAGTTTGTATTTTAGTTAATTAATTTAGGAAACTTCCCTTCTTACTTATTTTTTATTCAGATAGTAGTTAAAAAAAGTAAACGACAAGTCTTTGTGGTTCGACACCCTTGTAATCACCCTAGTAATTCGGACTTGTGCACTTCAAGGTTTTAGATTATAAACGATCAAGTTTTTCACACCGTTGTCGGGGAACTTCGGATTTTTTTAAAAAATTTCTGTCTTGATTTGTAAAATCTATAAATTATCTAACCCTAGTTTAAGTTTTGCTTTAGTTTAGGAGGTTTGGAAATTAGAGGTTCGAGTTTATCAAAGCTTGGAAGGGGATGCCTGCGAGAGGCCAAGGTACACACCTTGGTTTTCAGATTTAGTTATTTTTTTTATTTGTAATTTTATTTCCTAATTTATGCTTGTGATATATGGAGTTTCCTACAAATTCGATGCCCCCAATCTTTTATAGGTTTAATTATGAGACTTCGTGCCAATATTGGGATCGATCCAACGTCGCCTTGGTGGCCGAAAGATCGATGATTGTTTCTCTTCGGCATAGTTGGATGAAGATGGAGGAGTATGAGGACATGCCCCTCAATTGAAACTACGAGAGGTATTTTCGTGAAGCGGATGTGGCAGCCATTAAACAACATGTGGAGGCTAGGGAAAAGTGGGAGAAAGAGATAAACAATTTATAGGCCTAGTTATTTCCCATTGTTCTCGATGTCGATGATGCACATATGGGTGGCGCCCCTCCTTCCTCTTGTGGGAAAGGGGTGGCCTTTATTTCGCCACCTCCTCCTTTGTCCTCCCATGAACGTAAGGGACACTTAGTGTGCATCATTGGGGCTTGTGTTTCATTGCTCTATATTTTTTTGATTGCCCTCTTGCTGTCTTTTGTTGATTATTATTTTATGCAATGAGGGCATTGCACCACTCAGGCTTGGGGGTGTATGTGATTATTTTTGTGGTATTATTTTGCATATATATGCATCTTTTAGTCACCACTGTTTTGACACCCTCAAAACCACATTTTTTTTGTAAAATTTTGAACCATCTTTTGCTTATTTTCCCGTCGTTTTCAAACTGTAGTTGTTGATGCATGTGAATTCTAATTTGAGAATATTTATGCCATGATAGGACTACTGTTGTCTATGATTATTAAATTCAATGTGAACATTTAAGGATAGGTCTGAAATTCATGCTTAGAAAATTTTTTCACCGCTATCCTGCTTAAGTCTGGAAATCCAGGGATTAGTTTGAATTTTGAATCCTAGGATCTTAGTGGAGACTAAACCCGATGAGCTTTAGATCTACCTATCCATTCTTGATAAGTGCTTACCCAAACTTGGAGTATCATTGAATACGTTTTCTCTTGCTTAATCTCATACATTTCATCTTGGTTTGTTACTTTGCATGACATTACTTTCATACCTTTGTGCTAGAACACATTACATTTTGGCTCAAGGCCAATAGGCTTACTTACCATCTTGTGAGGAAATGATTGAAAGGCCATTTTTGGCTCATTTGTGCTTAAAATGTCCCACCTTATACAGTTTTACCTTTTAGTACCCCTTTTGAGCCTTTAAGAAAATTTTACCTTTATTTGTTTTTTGATAAGCCACATTAACCATACTCCTACACCATTTCTTGAAATTTAAGACTTAGCCTTCTATCTCTGAGAAATTGGGAACGAGGGATGAGAGTAAATGAAAAGAGAGTAAGTGGAGAGGAATGAGTGTGATGTTTACTGGGAGCTTATGGTAAAAAATTATGTGAAAAAGGGAGAAAAGGAAAAGAAAAAGCGTGAAAAAAGAATGAAAAATATGAGGTGTGTTAAAAAAGAAATGGAGCAAAATAAAAGAAAGGAATGTTGAAAAAAAAGATAAAAGATAAAAGATAAAAAACCTTTGAGAAATTAGAAAAAGAAAAGTTGAAAATTTTGAAAAATCAAGTTAGTTTCTCATTTCCAGTTTTTCAGAGAACTTGATCCCTAACTTCCCTTTATTTCTTAACCCTTACCTGAGCCCCGTTACAACCCTTCAAAAAGTCCTTGAGCCAATCTTGATATGCTAAATGCCTTGTGGATAGTGAGAATGTGATGTCTATGGTACTTGATACGACATGCTTAGGATACAAACATCTTTCTCTATGAGATTTATTTTATTCTTTGGTACATCATGTTTCTTAGATCATGTGAGACCTTTTATTTTGTTTTGCATTGCTCTCTCACATGTGTGCAAAAATTGAGCCATTCATTGGAGCGATTGTTTAAGGATCAGAGCATTGGACCAATTTCAATGGACAACGTAAGTTAATATAGCATTGGTATTTGAGAATGAAAATTCACATGTTGAAACAATAACTGGTTTTTGCTTTTTAAAAGTATATATGTTATGAAAACTATTTTTGAAAACTCAATTTATCGATGGTCTCGAAAATAGTTTTGGAAGTTTGTGGGTAACTTCACTGTAAACTCTCAGGAGACATAAATCCTCTAGTAGGGATCACCTAGGGGTTTAAAGGCTTGTTGCATATGCTAAATGCAACCGTGCTCCCTACTAAGGTGGCATTTATTTTCATAGAATAGCTTGTAACTTCTAGGATAGTTTAGTTCATACTTTTGGGTTTCATTTTTAAAATTTTCCTTTGCTCGAGGACTAGCAAAGTTGAGGTTTAGGGGTGTGATCAACCTTCAAAATGACATATTTTATGTCCAAATCTTGGCATTGTTAGGGTTCATTTAACTACTAATGGTTACCTTTAATATGTGATGTGCTATAACAGGTTTGAAGGCCGAAATAATGCAAAAATGGTTAAAAGAGCAAAGAAGAAGAAAACCCAAAGCCACGACAGAAATCTAAGGAGACACAAAGGAAAGAATCCCAAAACAGGTCATTTTGACCGGTCGAGAATTCACTTTTGACTGTTTGAAATCGCGCAGCAGAAAGGAAAAGCAGAAAGATAAAGAAGAAAGAAGACTGGCTATTTCGACCGGTCGAAATGTTAAATTCGATCGGTCGAACCCAAAGAATCTTTAGAAATCCAAAATTGGATCGGTTGAGACTACACTCGACCGGTTGAGATCGAAGAGAGTTATATAAGTATTTTACTTAAAATTTGGACCGGTCAAATTCAATTTCGATCGATCGAGCCAGAAGCTGCAAATCCAAGAGAATAGAGGAGTTGGACCGGTCAAAACCAGTTCGATCGGTCGAGAATTAAGGAAACAAGGATGTTGCGCGATAAGAAGAGAGAATTGAAGCTTGATCGATCAAGATTCATTCTCAATCGATCAAAATAGTGTTTTGTTGCGACAAACAGGCTTGACAGCCTGTGATTTCTTGCGACAAAGGAGTTCTAATTTGAGTATGATTCTTCTTCGGGATTTTTAGGATTCTAGATATTGCTTGTCGCATTTATCTTGTACTAGGGCCTTATGATTCTATAAATAAGGACCCTAGGGTTAGAGTTTAGAGAGTTCTTCAACCGTGAGAGTCCATAGGCTAGTTCAAGGTTAGTTTCTAATTTTGGAGAGTTGTGAGATTGTATATTGTAATCATCAATAGATGATCGAGCCAGCAATGTTGAAGATCATTCTAACGATGCGAGATTAAGCTTCTCCAAGGCTGGGATCCTTTGAAAATCATAGATGAGTATTTAATAATATTTCTATTCTTTTTCTATTTTGAATTCCCATTTTTGGTATGATTGCACGTTTGAGGTTTTGGTTGTACCGTAAACGAGCAACTAGCGATTTGTTTATATTTTATTTGATTCTAATGGCCTTATAAGGATTAGGATTAGATTTAATAGGATACCCATCATTGGATTAGTGCTTGTAGTTTGATTTCGTCGATTACGTGCAATGATGCTTACTATTAATTCGCTAGTGATTAGACGGATCATATCGGTTATGACTGGTCTGCGACTATGAATAGGACTTAATTCTTATACCTAGCTATAGTGCTTGTAGCCTAGAGCCTAGAGCGGGAGTACCTGAAATTCGAAATAGGAGAGGAATAGGAGTTTATTATTTACGAGTCTGTGATCCAAGAGGGATCCCAGTCTGCCTTCTTATAACTTATCCAAAACTATTTTAGTTTACTTTTTAGTTAATTAATTTAGGAAAATTTCCTTTTTATTTATTTTCGATTAAGACAGTAGTTAGGAAAAGTAAATGACAAGTCCCAGTGGTTTGGCACCCTTGTATTGACCCTAGTACGTTGGACTTATGCACTTGCAAAGTTTCAAATTATAAACGATCAAGTTTTTCAGGCCGTTGTCGGGGAACTTCAGCTTTATTTTTTTTTTAATTCTTGTACTGCTTGATGACCTCATCCTTTACTTTTAACATCTATTCTAGCTGGAGACACCTTGACTTTTGTTGGACAGGCTTTACGTCAGGATATAGCGGTAACTTATGCTCGACCAAATCGGCATCCAAACTAGGCATATCCTCGTATGACCATGCAAAGATGTCTCTGTATGACCAAATGAAATTAATAATATTTTTTCTTTCCTCGGGAGACAACGACATTCCGATCTTAGTGATTCTAGGAACCTCAACGGTGCACAGATTGACATCTTTAGTCTCTTCAACGAACGTGGTAGGGCCATGCTCAAAATTGGCATATTGTTCAAGGAGCTCAATTGGAAGCTCCTCGATTAAGTCCTCGCCATCCAGATCCGTGACTCCTACCTCTCATTGTATTTCAACAAGAAAGAGATCAATTTCACATCAGACAGGCTCTTTATTTAAGGCATCATTTTTCTTGCTTTTTTCAAGAATTTTAAAAGATAATATTTTAGAGTTTTTGTATTTTTCCTATTTTTTTAGGATTTTCCTTTTCTTCAGAGATGGGCTCTTGGCAAGGCGGGTCTCTATATACACATGATATTGCCTGCCAAGGACTAACCTCACTTTTTATAGATTATTTTTTTTTGTTAGAAAGTTGGTGTCGTATTTACAGTCATTTGATGCTTCCAGAATTAGGGGCATTGACGCCCAATTCCTTACCTGAGGCGCAGCTTCTTTCCCTGATTTTGTGGAGGAGACTGATTGAGATGGCTTTTGAGGGTCAACCTCTATCATATTTACCGTTAGTTCGTCTGGGAACTGGTCCACCAAACATTAACACTGGCTTGGGGCGGGATAGAGCAGGTGGTTGTATTGGCTGGGGTACCTGCTTCTTAAAAAGGGATATCAAGGCGAGGTCTATTTCAATCTCAGGGGGAATGATTTTTGGGTTGGTCTCATGGATGGCCACCAATTTATACGGGGTCAACTGTGTTGCCCCATTTTGGTCAATTTTGATGACCCCTGTGCTCACGAATATGCTTCGAATGTGAGGCTGTGATCGGGGTTCATCTTCCAAGTCTATTTCCCTGGATTTAGCGACGGCGAGGGTGGGGGCCTTCTCTTTGGCCTCTTGGACCTCTTCTTTGGTAGGCTTATAGCCTAAGTGTCCACCCTTGGCTCTGACGGGTCTCTCCTGCCTTGTAGGCGAGGGCCTAACCATTTCCCTTTCTGGTAGCCCCATTTCTGAAGCATTGCCACTGCCTCAATCATTCCTCCTTCAATTTTTTTTGTAACCTTTTCTGGCGATTCGGGTGTTACTGCCGCTAACACATCATATTGAAAACTATGTAGCTTTGTGTCCTCAACTGTGTGCGATGCATCCAACACCTTGAGATTTTTTATGTTGTCGGCCATTTTCTCTCTTTCCTCTCATCCTTCTCTCATGATCGATACAACTCTCTCTTTTGAGATGAACTTGAGCTGTTGATGTAGAGTGGAGGGTACCGCCCTGATTTTGTGCAGCCATGGGTGCCCTAGCAGCAGGTTGAAGGAGGACTTAATGTCCAGCACCTTGAGATTTTTAATGTTGTGGGCCATTTTCTCTCTTTCCTCTCGTCCTTCTCTCATGATGGATACAACTCTCTCTTCTGAGATGAACTTAAGCTGTTGATGTAGAGTGGAGGGTACCGCCCTGATTTAGTGCAGCCATGGGTGCCCTAGCAGCAAGTTGAAGGAGGACTTAATGTCTATGACTTGGAACAGGATTGAGAAGGTCATTGGCCTAATGGTGAGCTCAAGATCGACTCATCCTATCACCTCTCTCCTCGTATTATCGAATCCTCGAGCTCCTATTCTGGCTGGTCGAAACATTGACGGGTCGGCCCCAATCTTGGTCGCAGTCTGTAGCGGGCATACATTTAATGTCGAAACCATTGTCTATTAATACAAGCGGTATTATCAAGTTCCCAATTTCAACCGTGAAAGTGGTTCCCTACTAGAAAATTGGCGTCCGAAAATGAGATAGCATTGGGAGCCAACACCTACCTGATCATTTGTCCCACTTCATCTGAGGAGACCTTGTCTGAAACATGGGCGTCCCTTAATGCCACCATTAAAACTTTGAAGTGGGGTGGAGCCGTCATTAGTAGGTTCCAAATGGTGATGTTGGTTGGAGTTTGCCTCAACTGAGTTTCTAGCGCATACTCCCAGCTCATCTTTTCCAACGGGTGCACTGCTGTAGGATCTCTTATTTCTTCTAGTTGGGCTGATTCTAGTACCTCAAGCTGTTTAGAGATTCTACCTGATCGGATTATAAATTCAACTGCCCCTTCTCTGTTGTCGCTCGTGTTGGCATCCGTTTGGTTGTAGTTGTGTGGGACCTGATGGGGATCATATGTTGGTTCGAAAATTTGGAATGGGATGCATGGAGGTGTTGAATATGATTTAATTGGTAGGGCTGGTGTGGCGATGCTAGGCCAGATATGGTTGACTAGTGCTGGGGGTGGATAGGTTGGTGGAAATGCGGTGGAACTAAGCCAGCTATAGTTGGTTGGTGCTGGAGATGGAGGTGGATGGGCTGATGATGGTGTGGTAAAATTGGGCCAACTGTGGTTGGTGGGAGTTGATTCTGACTGTGGGGAAAAATCGGGCACCATGTAGTTGGCAGAGGTTGGTACCGGAAATGGATGGTATCGTGGGGTGAGGCCCAACTGGGTTGGACCTGATTAACGGGAGCTGGTGAGGGGAAATACAACCTCAGATCTAGCGGTGCTACTTGGGGAGTTGGGCTGGGGAAGTAGTCGGCTAAATTCAGCAGCTCGACTATCCCGATGATCTTGCTTTCTTGGTTCCACTACCCCAGTGTTTCATAGTTGTCCCCTGTGCTGATATATTCTGAGGGGTCAATCTCTTCCCTCTCTTCCTGTAAGATATTAATGGTGGCCCTTAGGCCCATTCTTTCCTGCGGGTGTGGTGGCAACGACCCTTGTAGAATATTGGTGTGCAGATTAGCCTGGGGAGGTGCTGGAGGAGTGAGATTCCCCGCCTCAATTAGGTCTTGGATTGCATGCTTTAATGGAAAACATCGATCGGTTGGGTGACCCGGCTCCTGGTGGAAATTACAGTGTACATTAGGATCATAATTTATGGGGAGAGGGTTTGGTGGAGGGTGTAGTCGGAACGACGTGACCAAACCCTTCTTGATTAGCAAAGGCAATAAGGCATTGAGGGATTGCCTTAGGGGAGTGAACTCACAATTATAACAGGCCCTTCTCTGCTCGGAGGTCATTTGTGCCATTGGGCCATTGCCCTGCCTCTGAGTTGGATTTGCCTAAGTGGCATGATGTGCTGCCCCAAATTGGAAAGTAACATGCTGGTGCTAGGCTGCGTGGTTATTATGGCTTGGACCTTTGCCCTTGTCCTTCTCTCAGTCCTTTGTTCGATAAATTTTTGGGCCCCCACTAGCCACATTGTTATTTAACTGCCCCTCTCTTACCGTGTCTTTGCAGTGGTTGGCGTCTCTTACCAAATCAGCAAAGCTGACCTGCCGCTGGTACACCAAGCAATCAAAGATAATGGTTAGGGTGGTTTTCAAGATCATCTCGATTTGCTCTTCGTCTGGGATAAGGTTACTCACTTGAGCTGCCAGGGCCCTCCACCTTCCAAGGTATTCATTAAACCTCATGTCGGGCTTTGGATTCAATTGAACGAAATTAGATTTGTGTGGCTCGATGTCCATATTATAGACATATTGCTCTTGGAACAGGTGGGTGAGGTCTTTCCATATTTTTGTCATGGATGACTCAAGAGAAGTGAACCATCTTAGTGCGGTCCTGTGAGACTCTTTTGGAACACTTTAATGTGGAATTTTTCATCTCCGCCGTACTAGCACATGTCCCTACAATATGACTTGAGGTGAGTGATTGGGTTGCCTTTGCCATTGTACTTGTTAAAGGTGGGCACTTTAAATTTGTGGGATAATGGTACCTCAGAAAATAGGTAGGCATAATCAGAAAAGTCTGTAGCATGGATTTCGGTTCCACCCAGCTTCATTAACTGCTTATGAATTTTATCCATTTGTTCTCTTAGTAGCTCTGACTCTCTTGAAGAAAATTTAAAGCTGGTCCCCCACTAAGCTGCCTCCATTTATTTTGGACGGCCTGTTGTTTAGTGATTGTGGGAGGTGAAACTCAACAAAAGTTCCTACGTAGGCTTCACTATTTCGGGCCTCATCCTCCTCATACTAATGACTTGCATCGATAAATGGTGGGGAAAGGTGAGGTTATCCTGCTAGTTCTGAGTGGGCTGTATGGGGGCCTGACGAGACCATTGTATGTGAGGAAAGCCTTGATGAGTGGCTTGTGGGGTAAAGGGATGAGTGAATTGCATATTTTGGGTGGGTGCCGGATGAGGCCCTTGTATATTTTGGAGATTCGGTTGGGAAATAAATGGATGGGTAAGTGGAGGATGGTTGATGGTTTGGGATGAATTCCCATATTGGGCTGGGTGTGAGGAATGTGAATGAACGGGGCTCATGCCGGTTTAAGGGATTGAATGAGAGGGGTTTGCCATTTTAGGGGTAATGGGGGCTTGTTGGGGGAATGAAGGAGGGTTTGAAAATGTCACCCACGGGTTTGGGCCTAAATGGGCTTGAGATTGGGTACTAGGCCTATGAGGCCCACTCAGATGGCCCCATGGTTTATGGGAGGGGCCTTAGGGGGTATGGGCTATGGGTGGTTGATTGGGATTTTGGGGGAATGGGGTGTGGAGATTTTGGAGAGTTTGTGATGGATTTGGAGGTATTTGGGATGGTGAGGAAGGCTTTGGGAGGCCTTCCAAGTGGTGTAAGCACTAACCATGTCCTCCATCATGGTCATGGGATCGGTTATGGGGATGGATGTCGATGGCCCTTCCGATGAGGGGGTGCATGGGGAAAAGTGGGCATGACTTAGGTGGATGGGGGAAAAATGGGCATGACTTGGGTGGATGTGAGAAAATGAGGTGTATTTGGATTGAATGTGGGAAAGAAATGGGGTGTAAATATTAAGTGGAGGTATATGGTAAGTTAGGTGTATTTGAAGTGGTGGTATGTGGGAAATTAGGCATGACTTGAGTGGATGAGGAAAAATGTGGTGCATTTGGAGTGGATGTGGGAGGATGAGGTGCATTTGGAGTGGATGTGGAGGAAAAATGGGGTGTATGTGGAGTGGATGGGAAAAAATTGGCCATGACTTGGGTGAATGGGGGAAAATTGGGCATGGTTTGGGTGAATGGGAGAAAATTAGGCATGGTTTGGGTGGAGGGAAAATTTGGCATGGTTTGGGTGGATGAGGGAAAAATGATGTTTATTTGGGTCAGATGTGGAGGGAAATTGTGGTGAATTTTGGTTTGAGGTGGATGGTAAAATGGGTGCACCGAATGGTCCGATGACATTGAATCGAGATCGGGTGGGGAGATCGAAGATGGGTATCACGTCCATGTGGAAATGTGATGGGATATGTGGTGGTGATGAATTCGGGTCAAAGACGGTTATATCGATTGCCGAAGACATGGTTTGTTAGCGGGTAGGGTATGAATTTCTTGGGTAGGGCCTAAAGACTTTCCTTCTCCTTCCCCTTCAGGATGATAGCGGGTGAGGCGTTGTCGTTGTTACGGCACCACGAGCTCTCTTTTTGGATTTTTGTATATATAACTTTTTTTATGAGTTTGAAAATTTTGAAATGAATTTTTTTTTAACTTATTTTCTTTTGATTCAGGTGGTGCTTCTTGGGGCCTTAGAACTCCCTTTTTGGGTGGCGTTCACACTCCTAATGCCTCCCACGACAGGATTCCGATGCACTTTTGAAGAATCAAAGGGAATCATTTGATCTATGTAATGGCACAGAAATTCACGCGATAACCCGATCCCTCGGAAGAGTCAATAAGAGGCTCTTGACTGGTGAGGGCGTTTTGGGTGTCAAGAGTGTGAGATTTATGAAGAGTATTAAAACCACTAATTGGGGGATTAAGAAACTGTGAAAAAAAGCCCCAAATTCGGGTTGCTTAGCTAGAATAAGCTAAGCATGCATATTATGTACACAAGGCTTAATATTCTGAATTTTGGGTTTGCGCACATATTATGTACGCAAGGCAAAATTTTGGAATTTTTAGCTTAGCGTATATAATATGTACACAAGGCTATTTTCTGGGGATTTTTGCTTAGCATGTGTTTTATGTACACAAGGCTAAAATTTTATATTTTTTTCAACAACAGTAGACCCGAGTTAGGCTTTTGATTTGGCTTTTTTTGAAGCAATGCTTCTGGCGATTGCTTTTCTTTGTTTTACTGGGTCCCTCCTTTTTGTACCTAGGGATACAAGGTCGGTGCGATTCCACTAGCGCGCTCCCCAAGTTGTTAAAGCTAAGTAACAAGTTCGATCACCTACTCGATATACCTCAAGCACAAATGCCTTCTCAGACACTGGATGAGGTCGTCCTTTTCGAGATCATTACCACTAGGGCTGCCACTCTACTTGGAACCAGGACAGATATATCGCTGCCTAAAAGTTTCCCCCCTTTTGTAAAAGCTACCCGCGAGAACGATTTAATTAAGTCCCTTGGTTGACTTTTAAAGTTCAATTTTATGGGAGATTGCTTAAGTCCAAAAACGGGTGGTGAGAGTCTCGTGCCGCCTCTACGAGCCGGCGTCCGCTGATGAAATATGAAGCTAAGTTATCATGTAACCCGTCAAACGGCTAAGATGGTAAATAACAGAATCATAGGGGCAAGTACAAAAAAAGGCAAAAAGAGACAAAAAGGTTAGTAAAAATATACTATGGGGCCAACTTCAAGTAGAAGCTTTCCCCAGTGGAGTTGCCATCTGTGCAACCGTAGACCTTGCGAGTCCGCCGTGACGATGCGCTCGTAAGAAAAATGGAGTCGCCACTTGGAGCTTTTGGTGTTCCGGGATACCCAAAATCAATATTATGAGCACCAAAGTGCAAAATATGACTCCAAATCACCGGTATATGCCAAAGCCTCTTGGGTAAGGACTTCGGTTATCAATCGGGAAGGTGTTACCCGATTGACCCACTCATAAGCGGGCTCTACTATAGCCAAGTTTATGTTTAGATTATATATATATATATATATATATATATATATAAAGAGAGAAAAAGCGAGCGACAGTTCCCCTTGCCCGAAGGCACTTCGATCCTATTGAGCCCTTCGCACCCGCCAAATTTTTGTAGTATAACTGCTCAATTCTAGGATAGAGGAAAACCAAAGAAGGTAGAGGAACAGAGGGGAGAGCCGGAGCTCTCGGGGCTTGTAGCACCATGGTCAAATCTTCATGCGAGAGCGACACCGATGAGCTTCCGATAGTAATAGGCTTAGAGAAACGGTTCTAACTTGCTATGATTTGGAAGGATTGATGGCTATTGATGAGGAAAGTATGAGGGTTATGAGGGATGAGCTAGGGATTCAAGGTTTGGGAGGCTTGATGCTTGAAAATGGGGAGGTAATTTTGTAGAGTTTCTTCTTTTAGATTTGGAAAAAGTGTCCTAAACAAGGGGGTTGGCTCTCTATTTATAGAGGGAGAGGTGATTAGGGGGGGGGGGGGTTTAAGTTCTAATTGGGTTTAAGAATTAGGAAATGGGAAATCTAAGGTTTTTGGATTTTTGGGAGCTTAGATAGGTGAGAATTGGGTTTTAATGATAGATGATGGGGTGATGACTTGAATGGCAAAAGGGTGATAAAGAGAGCTAGTAGGGGCACTAGGGTCCTAAATAAATAAACCTTGAAGTCCAGGACGGTCTATAAGTCAAACCCCCAAAAGTGAAAAACTCATTTTTGGGCTAAAGACATTCATTCATGTGCTAGAAGAAGACCAATTTGGCCTTGCATACATATTATGCACGCAAGGCTAAATTCTGGAGAAAATTGCCTTTGCGTACATACTATGTACACAAGTGTAATTTCCTACACTTTTCTGTGTTTTTCAAATTGCAATAACTTTTGATATACAACTCAGATTGAGGTGATTCCTAGCTCGTTGGAAAACTTGGAATCTCTAATATCCAATGGTATAGGCCTCAGCTCCTGGAGAGGTCTATGTAAACTTTGGCACTCCTCTTTCTAACCATTGCTCTGGTTGAGTTTTCTAAGGGCCTGGGAAGGGTTTTAAGGGCTCGGGTTGATTTCTAAGGGTTTGAGAAATGCTTTCGGAAGCTCGGGGGTATGCTTTTTTCGAAGTATGGGTCGGTCGGGTCTTGGGTCAATTTTAGGTGTCTACAAACTCGTACACATATGTACATATACATACTTACATATAGAGAGATACTTTAGTTCACCATCACAAAATCTAAACAATTCACATATTAATACATATAATCAAAATTGGAATTTTAGTTGAAAGGAGCTCCTAGATTGAATTGTCAAGGTTTTGTAAGTCTCATCCTGAGATCGACAATTTTTTTGTTATTTAACTTTGGTTAGTGATGCCTCCTCTATTGATAATGTCTGGAATAAGAATTATAGCCCTTCTCGATTTCTAGAATCTTCCAAATAATATTTTGTATTGTTGGAGCCTTGTATTCTAGAAAATCCTAAGTCTCCAATCCTTAAGTATCATCTTCATCTATTATATTCTTTTCAATAATATCATACGAATTCTCACTCAATGTTAGCTCTTCCAACTAAAACCTTAAAATCTCAATCACCCAATCATCGAGAGTTCTTACTCTATTGAACCACACAGTCCTCGTATAATCTAAAGCCTAAGCTCTAATATTATCTCTGTAATGACCTGAAATCCCCCTTAAGATGATAAGTGGAATTTCAAGTCGCTACTCACATATCAGTTACTTATTACAGGCATTAAGCTTCATAATACTTGAAAAATGTATGCAGTATTTTTTTTAAAAACTAAATTGTGCAATAATCAAGTGCATAAAAAGAGTAACATATATTAAAGTCATTGTGATAGCCCGGATTTCGGCACCCCGAAACTCGTATCATCAGCACGATCCTCCAGACCGTGCCCCAAAACTATGCATGGAACATTGGTATAATAAACACAATTAAATAAATAAAGCAAATAATCTCATCAAGCGGAAACAATTAATATGCCCAACTGGTACATTCAAAAGACAGTTCTACTTTCATGCCACTGCATGAACAGAGAACCGGCCCGAACCATCGGTGATAAACTGATCACCCCAGATGGTTCGCCAAAAGAATAATTCAATTTGATTACATTGTTTAACAAAAAGAAGACTTGACATACCAAGCCCTACAACTACCTCTCAAAAACTACTCTTTGTCAAAGTACACAGCAGAGTCTCCTAGCAGAAGTCCTCAGGTGGAGGCTCCAACTCGTCTCCAGATACGTAATCCGAATCACCCGGATCTACGTCTCTCGATGCCTCAACAGCTGCTATTAATGGACTTGCGACATATAGTCTAAAGGGTGAGCTACATCCTAGCTCAATAGGGAACAAACACAATGAACATATAAATTGAGACTCATATATATTCCATGATATTCTAAGCATGATGTGCCTATGCAATTGCTAGAAAACAGTTTAAAAGCTGATGAATTTACATTCAAGTTTACTGGTAATTAGCATGTTGTACTTCACTGTTGATTTACCATGAATGACACTGAACAGACCTAAAGCAAAACTTAAATCTTTAACTTAAGTAATCCCCGAGCAATATAGCATCGAGCCCCGATGAGATACCCTTCATTGTCGTCTAAATAGACAGTTGTTAAAAAGTATTCCCTGGGAGTACGATCCAAGCCCCTTTCTCACTAGGCGGTGGGGTTAAATATCACTCAACATCCCTGGGATGTGCTTACTATTACGAATAAACCTCCACACTAGTATACGGATTGGCCATCGTACCAGTCACGAATATCCTGCCGCGTCAATCGTGGGTATCCCGCCACGTCGGTGGAGTATCCTATCAAACCTCAAATAACAAAAATAGCATGTGCTTTACATATGGTTGTTCACCGTGTAAGTGTGCTATCTTATATCAGCTAGGCCTCAACAGTAATTATTCAATCATATGTATACATCCCTGGGATGTATACATACCCGCATCACACCTAATGCCTTTATTACTTTCTCATCCCCTGGGGATGTCTCATTCTTATTAGATTACTTGATCTTAATCACTTGCATCACACCGACGCCTTTTTCACATTCTTGGTGTTACACACACCCATTTTCACAAAGCTTTTCATAGTTAAAACAACTTCAAATTTTGGTAATTATATCACCACATACATGCTCTTGAAATTAAAGTACATGTTCAAAGTGTTCCCTACCTCAATTCTCTGAAAGTCCAAGCATCAAGGTCCCACACGGCTCCTTGTGCTCGCTTTCACTCATACCACCTATGGTACATCATAACACATGCAATACATTACTAAAGATGTAATGAAGAAGGTCTTGGACCCTCCATGAATCTCAAAGAAAACTTAGAAAGCCAAGAAAAATTGTCAAAGTCAATTAATCGATTCCCAAAATCGATTAATCGAAATACAATTCGATTAATCGATTCCCAAAATTGATTAATCGAAACCCAAATCGATTAATCGATTCTCAAAATCGATTAATCAAGATTCAAATTCGATTAATCGATCCCAAATCGATTAATCGAAGTCTCTAACATAATAAGATCGATTCTGAAATCGAGTGGTCGAAAGTTTGAAATCGATTAGTCGATCCCAAATCGATTAATCGAAATCCAAAATTGATTAATCGATTTCCCAACTCGATTAGTCGATTTCTTCAGGTCTCTTTTCTCCAGCCACTGGAGGTACCCAGTCGATTAGTCAATTTCCAAATTGACTAATCGAAATCCAAATCGATTAATCGAAATACAATTCGATTAATCGAAATCGGACTTTCATGACTTTTCAACTTCTAGGCCAAAATCGATTAATCGAACTCCAATTTCGATTAATCGATTTGGCCAGATTCAGCCCCCTTTGGGGCTGTTCTTCCAAATCTTTCTCCTTTCTTTTCTAAACCTTTAATCTACTCATTTAACCCTACTTGACTGAATTAAACTTGTCTACACTATATGCATTCACTTTAATTAAAACTCACCTCAATAACCCCTTCAAGGGATTGATTTGTTGGGTTTGATGGCTAGGGTTCCATCACTTGCTTCAACGATCCCAAATCTCTTTGAATTCAAAAATCAATGCTCTAATCTCCTCTTGATTTGCATTAACTCCACTTCCATAACTCCTCTTTACTCTCTCTCTCTCTCTCTTCTTAACTCTCTCTTATACAACCAACAAAAGGGAACTAGGGTTATTAAAACCCTTTTATTCTCTCTCCTGCTTGTGTGTTAAGCACATACACCAAGGATAGGTGTATGTAGCTCTAAACCAATAATACTTACTACACTTGAGTCCCATTTGCATCACATCAGTTCATCACTCCTTAAATTCAAAGTTTGACCATCACTTGGTCAACCTACGATCAATTGGGCACGGATCCCTAGGTCAAAGTGAAATGATCAATTTTTTTTGGGATATTACATTCTCCCCACCTTGGGAAATTTTGTCCTCGAAAATAACCCAAGGGTGTGTCGTTGGTTGGGTACCCCACACTCTGAGGGTCGCGTACCCACCCACAAAATGATGCACACATTAGATAGTACAAGCAAACAGAAATGACGTAGAAAGTACATGCTGAAGAAAACTGATCTAGATTTCATTAATTTCTAAAATGTACAACTTGTTTAATTACATCGTTTTAATTACATTAAAAGTGCCAAAATCAGTCATACAAAAAGAAACATCCTCGTCTCAGTCTCACGCCGTCCCCTCTCCTGGATGATCTGATGTAGGGGCAGGCTGCTCTAGTGGAACTGGCTGGACTGGCGGCTCTGACTGGGTCGTCTCCGTAGGCTGTGGGTGACCCGTCTCAGGTGGCTGCGCGGTTGCCGAGTCAGATGCATCGGCTGTAGAGGTACCCGCATGGAAGACTGAACCCGTGTGGAAGGCGGTCCGACCTACTGTCCACTCCGCCTCCTGCGCGAGGTGCTGCTGGTAGTCCAACGGATAGATGTAGCGGAGTGTATGGAACATCAGAAAGTCCATCTGTCGGTTCATCCTCTCGTTGTTGGCCTCCATCCTGGCCAACACGTCCTCTATCGTCGGAGCCTGGCGAGCCGCTCGCCGGCGATATGAAGAAGTCGGTGTGGCCGCCGCGGACTGCACTGGCGGCATAGGTGAAGCGGTGGTATGGGAGGGTGCCCCCTCCGCTGGTGGCTCAACTGGGTGTGCCCCACCCACGGGTGGGTCCTGATGTGGTGGTGGGGGTGGTGGTGGTGCCACTGGTGCTGCTGCTGCTGGTGCGGGACTCGGAGCCGATAGGGTCCGCTTAAGCAAATTATAACTATGGCTCCATGAAGAGTTCAAGAACGTCTTCACTCGGTCGGTTGCCCTCTCCTCGTGGGGTGATATTGTGTACTCGGGAGTGCCGGAGTAACACTCTAACATGCTCGAGATGAGCGGAGCATAGGGCATCTTTTCTTTGGGCCGCAAGTTGCCCTTCATCAACTTGCCCTTAATATACCTCATCCCCTCTAGGATGAGTATCGTGGCGTCAAACCAACGACCACAAAAGGCTGCATAGAGTGCCTGTTGCACTTTCTCTACCAGCTCAGTGTCGTGGCGTAGTGGGTAAAGGTTGCACTTGAATATCGAATCAAGCATCCACATGTAGTGGGGAAGGTCGACCCTCTTAATGGAGGATCCCGACCCCTTCTTCCCGTTGGTCATGCAGGTCATGATCTCCTCAAATCACCTCCCCCTCGAAGGGTGGAAGGAGGGTGGTCTCAGGTGCGAAGTTGAGGTAACACTCAAGTACCTCATGGACGTGGCAACGGGTGAACGTGTAGTCGCGACCCTCAATGGTGGTCTTGACTATGTCATCAGTAGGGCCGTCCACAAGCCCTTGGTAGAATAAATGGACCAATCGAGGGTAGTAGGACCCGCGGATTGGTTTCAAAAGGTTGCCGAGACCGACATTTTGGAGGTAATTACGAGCCCATTGGGTCTCGCCCGGTACATCGGGGTTTGTAAATAGGGTTTGATCGATGATGTACTCGATCTCAAAGGTCTTAGCCACCCACCACTCGTTGGGTTGAGGTACATTGGTGGGTGGTGGTGGCATGGCCGTAGACTCGCGCGAAGCCGCGCTCGTCAAATCGGAGGTGGTCTCTGATGCCGACGGTGATGGAGTCCTCACCGGTGATGGGGTAGGTGGTGGTGGTGCGGCGTTCTTACGCCGTACCAAAAGTTTAGAGGTTGCCTTCTTCGAAGACAACCGGTTTTGGGCAGCATTTTTGTGAAAATAGGACAAAACTAGGGTTCTTATAGTTCAAATTGAAAGAAAAGACTCGAATCTAGGGTTTACCTTAGGTTTTTGATCTGATGCCACGCGATTTCACCCCGAAATTGATTTGAAATGCCCAAACCCTAGGTATCTTGGTCGGTTGGAGAAGAGGAAGAAGAAGGCACGCAAAAATGAAAACTCCAAATGCTTTCGAATGGGGAGAAATCCCCTCTAATTTATATATATAGGCTCCGGCTCAATTAATCGAGATTCAAAACTAGGTTAAGTCGCGCAAAATCGATTAATCTATTTTCAAAATCGATTAGTCGAAACTCAAAATCGATTAATCGAAACCATTTCGATTAATCGAAACCGTATCCGTTAAAAATTTTAAGTTTTGGAGCTCACTGGCATGAGCCAGTCGATTAATCGAAATTCATCTCGACTAATCGAAATCCCAAAATCGATTAATCGAATTTTAATTCGATTAGTCGAAATCGTGAGGTCCTTCAAAAATTTTCCAAATTCATTAAGTGACTGATTAGTCGAACTTCCAGTTCGATTAATCGAAATTCCAAATCGATTAATCGAATTTCACTTCGATTAATCAAAATCGTATATCATACTTCAAAATTTTGATTAATCGAAACCCATATCGATTAATCGAAATTTCACTTTGTCATTTTTCTGAATCCCTATCAAATTTCCAGTCACTGGCACATGCCAGTCGACTAATCGACCAAAATCGATTAATCGAAATTCCAAATCGATTAATCGATTTTGATAAGATTCTTTAAACTTTCAAAATTTTCTGTTTCCTTGATTTCTCTTGGTAAATTATGATACCAACTGGTCATTGGTTCTACAAAACATATCATCACGGCCATGTCGTGGCCATGATGAATTCTAATTTCGCATTCAACACTGTAATTGAGACTCCATGTGGATAATATTGTCCTTTTTATAAATTGATCATAAGATCGACGTTGAATTACACACATAGTTTAAATCCACAAACATGCTTGCGATGATATAATTTTGACTCTCAAGTTGTCGCAAACAAGCTTGGATATTGTTCTTTCACGTCGGCCTCTCGTTCCCATGTAGCTTCTTCGGCCGGATGATGTTTCCATTGAACAAGTACTAATGGAATTACCTTTGTTCGCAACACTTGTTCTTTTCGATCTAAAATCTCCACCGGTTCTTTGATCATAGTCATGCCCTCATGTATCTCAAATGATTGACCGCTCAACACGTGGTCAGGGTCGTTAAGGTACTTCCTGAGCATGGACACATGGAAGACATTGTGTACTGAATCGAATAACGGTGGTAATCCAATGCGGTAAGCAACTTCCCCTACTCGACCCAAAACTTCAAAAGGTCCTAGGTAGCGGGGACTTAGCTTCCCTCTCTTTCCAAATCTCATCACCCCCTTCATAGGTAACACTTTGACAAACACGTGTTCACCCACCTTGAAGTCTACACTCGTCCGCTTAATATCGGCATAGCTTTTCTGTCTGCTCTGAGCCGTTTTGAGTTTTGCCCTTATCATACGAACATTGGTGGCATTATCTTCAAGTATTTCGGGTCCCAAAACAAATTTATTACCCGTTTTTTCCCAATTGATGGGCGATCTACACTGCCGTCCGTAAAGAGCTTCATATGGTGCCATCACAATGCTCGTCTGAAAGTTATTGTTATATGCAAACTCGATCAAGGGTAGGTGATGATCCCACGATCCTTGCAATTCTAACATACATGCCCTAAGCATGTCCTCAATGATTTGATTGACCCTCTCAGTCTGTCCGTCAATTTGTGGATGGAATACCGTACTAAAATTTAGTCGCGTTCCCATTCCTTCTTGAAATTTCTTCCAGAACTTTGATGTATGCAATGGGTCACTGTCCGAAACAATGCTACTCGGAACCCCATGCAAAGGGACAATCTCTTTTATATACAGCTCTGCCAGTCTTCTTGCCGTGTACATCATGTTGTAAGATAAGAAGTGCGCTGACTTGGTCAATCGATCGACTACTACCCATATGGCATTATACTTCTTTGCAGTACGCGGTAGTCCAATGATGAAATCCATAGAAATTGATTCCCACTTCCATTCCGGTATAGGTAGAGGCTGCAATAAGCCTGCGGGGTGTCTATGATCGATCTTCACTTGTTGGCATGTCAAACACCGCGACACGTACTCTGCCACATCTTGTTTCAAGCCTCTCCACCAGTAATTCTTTTTCAAATCTTGATACATCTTTGTGCTTCCCGGGTGGATAGCATAGCTTGATTTGTATGATTCATCCATAATCGTTCGTCGTAGATCGGCATTATTCGGAATACAAAGACAACCCTTGAATAATAAGGAACCATCCTCCTTTATCGAAAACTCAGATGTAATGCCTTCAGTTATATTTTGACAAATCTTTGTTAGCGTCGGGTCTTTCATCTGTAGCTCATGGATATGCTCAAATATCACCGGTCTCACTGAGATATTAGCCAAGAAGGCTCCTGTAGCTTGTGACTCAATGGTTGCATCATATAGTGCTAGATCTTCGAACAATTTTCACCGGTGCATACCCAAAATTAAACTAGCCAACTGAGCTGAACTCTTCCGACTCAAGGCGTCGGTCACTACATTAGCCTTGCCTGAATGGTACTGTATAGAACAGTCATAGTCCTTGAGAAACTTCATCCATCTGCACTGCCTCATATTTAGTTCCTTCTGTGTAAACAAATATCTGAAGCTCTTATGATCGGTGAAAATCTCAAAAGTCTCACCGTACAAATAATGTCTCCAAATCTTGAGCGCGAAAATGACCGTTGCTAATTCCAGGTCATGTGTCGGATAATTCTTCTCATGCTCTTTCAACTATCTCGACCCATACGCTATCACCTTTTTATGCTGATTAAGCACATAGCCTAAACCAGTATACGAAGCATCGCTATACACTGTAAACCCTCCACTGCCTGAAGGTATAGCTAACACTGCAGCTGAAGTGAGTCTCTTCTTAAGTTCTTGAAAACTCTTCTCGCATGCCTCACTCCATTCAAACCTTGCATCTTTCCATGTAAGTCTTGTGAGTGGTCCTGATATCTTTGAAAAACCTTCAACGAAACGTTAGTAGTAACCTGCTAATCCTAGGAAAATACGGATGTCAGTCACTGTCTTCGGTTGCTCCCAATTCACTACTGCTTCGATCTTTGCTGGATCTACAGTGACACCAAGCTTTGAGGCGACATGTCCCAAAAAGCTAACTTCTTCAAACCAAAACTCACATTTGCTGAGCTTGGCGTATAACTGGTGTTCACGTAGAGTCTGTAGGGCTACTCTCAAGTGCTCTTCATGCTCTTCTTCTGATTTTGAATAGATCAGGATGTCATCAACAAACACTACGACACAAGAGTCTAGGTGTGGTTTAAACACTCTATTCATCAAATCCATGAATGACGCCGGGGCATTTGTCAACCTAAACGGCATCACTAGGAATTCATAGTGTCCGTATCGAGTCCTGAATGTAGTCTTCTGAATATCCTCTGCCTTGACTTTCAACTAATGGTATCCCGATCTCAGATCGATCTTAGAGAAATACTTCACTCCTTGCAGTTGATCAAACAAGTCATCTATCCTAGGCAAAGGGTATCGATTTTTAATGGTAAGTTTATTCAATTGTCGATAGTCAATGCATAGACGCATTGACCCATCTTTCTTCTTCACAAACAAGACCGGTGCTTCCCATGGAGACACGCTCGGTCTAACAAACCCCTTGTCCATTAGCTCTTGTAGCTCCTCTTTCAACTCCTTCAACTCAGCAGGAGCCATTCTATACGGTGCTTTAGAAACAGGCTCCGTTCCTGGTGCTAAGTCGATGGCAAATTCTATTTCTCTCTCTGGAGGTAATCCGGGTAACTCCTCTGGAAACACATCGGCGAAGTCTCGCACAACTGCTATCTCAGATATAACATTCTTCTCCTCTTTATGCTCCTTCAAAAATGCTAAGTATCCACTACACCCTTTTCTGATCAAACGCTCAGCCCTGACTGCCGAGATAAGTGGTAGGTGTGTTGACCTCTCTCCTCGAAATCTAAACGATCTCCTTGTGTTGGATCTAAAAACAACTTTTTTCTTGCAATCTACCATCGCACAATGAGTTGATAACCAATCCATGCCAAGGATCACGTCGAATCCATGCATGTCTAACATAATTAGGTTCGCTGGTAGCTCAAAGACATCCCCATCCATGACCCTCACGATCACGGAGTTGCAACCCTTTTCGGTATCAACCACTTCTCCAGTAGGAACAGTCACGGTTAAAATGAAGTCTAACTCCTCTCGGTTGACTTTCATCCTCTTCGTGAAGTGAGGTGTAACAAATGAGTGGGTAGACCCCGAGTCTATCAACACTCAAGCTTCGTATGTCACGTCGCTTCCCTTCTTATATATTTGTAATGTACCTAACCATACATACACATATATATTATTTATTATCATACTAGAAATCATCACACGTAAGTTTTTTCTTATATTTTCTGTATGTAGATGCACCTTCTCTATCTAAAATTTTAAGAATTGAAATTCTTTATTTAAAAGGAAGCTCACCTTGAATAACATCGTTTGTATTTTGAGCCTCTTGAGCTGTGACTGCGTAGGCTCTTCCTTGGACGATCGGCTTCCTCGCTTGTATAGGTCGTGGAATAGGTCCTGAAGCCGTCTTCCCTTTGTTCATCTCAGGGCATTCCTTGATCAAGTGGCCCACCTTACCACATCAAAAGCTACCTCGAGTTCCTATCCTACAGTCTGCTGTCATGTGAGGCTTGCCACACTTGGCACTAGTCTCACGAGGAGTGGAAGAAGCTACTCGAGAAGCCCCCTGTGTGACTGTAGTGCCGGTAGTGATAACAGGGCTCTCGTAGCGTATTGATCTCCCCGACGTGAGCAATAGAAATCTCTGCTGGTTGCTCTGTTGCGCCGGTCTCCCATAACCTCCCTGGAACGGTGGTTTCTGATTATTTGGTACGAATCTCGACCTTTTATTCACCAGTTCATAATTCCCCGTTCTGCTCTGATCAATGTTCCACCTTCCTTGTTGTTCCCTTTGGTGGTACTTGTTGTTATTTTCTTCCTCTTCCACCAAGGCTTTGCTCATGACCTCCCCATAGATCCTTAGTTGGAATGGTGCTACTCCTCCCCTCACGTCCGGCTTCAAACCTTGCTGAAACCTCTTTGCTTTCATCATATCGGTGATGACGTAGTCGGACGCAAAGCGAGCAAGTCGCATAAACTCCACTCCATAGTCTCTCACACTCATCTTCCCTTGCACCAATTGTAAAAACTGAATTTCCATCTGGTTCCTCACCACCTCTAGAAAATACTGCTTGTTGAACTCCTCGACAAACTCATCCCATGTCTAGGGCATATCTGGAGTCTCCTGGTCCCTAGTCCGGGAAACAAACTTCCACGAAGGTCCAGCCTCTCTGTCTAACATGTAGGCTGTGCAACGGACGCTCTCGTCTTCGGTACACGTGAGCACACTGAACACCTTCTCCATCTCACTCAACCAATGCTCTGCCACTATGGGCTCTCCCTATCTAGAAAAGCTAGGAGGTCTCATCCTCTTAAACTCAGTAAAAGCAGATGATGCTGGTGGTGTCGGAGCCACTGGGAGTGTCGGTGGCTGATGCTGCTCGTGGGCAATATGAGCTGCCAGAGATGCTGCCTGTTGAGCCATAGCAGTTGTCATGGTCTCCATGGTGTGCATCATCCTCTGACGCTCCTCTCTATCCTCATTTCTTTCTCTAACTCTTTCTTGTTCTCTCTGATCTTGATCCTGACAATCTCGATCACGGTTCTCTCGCTGATCTTAGCTCCCTTGGCCACCACTGCCAGAAGCCCCTCCATCTCCTATGGGTACTCTATTGGTATCCGAGATGAAATCATCTCGATTACGTGAGCTTGTACTATGGCCTCCCCTGGGTCGGCCCCTTCCTCTAGAAGACATAACGGTCTGCACATGAAAACAAGGTTTTCATTAGCAGAAGTCCCTATGCTCTGACAAAAGAATGATTGTCAGAATTTCTAAAAGAAAATGCTTTGACACCAACTGTGACAGCCGGGATTTTGGCACCCCGAAACCCGTACTATCAGCACGATCCTCCAGACCGTGCCCCAAAACTATGTACGGAACATTGGTATAATAAGCACAATTAAATAAATAAAGTAAATAATCTCATAAAGCGGAAACAATTAATATGCCCAACTGGTACATTCAAAAGACAGTTCTACTTTTATGCCACTGCATGAATAGAGAACCGGCCCGAACCATCGGTGACAAACAGATCACCCCAAATGGTTCGCCAAAAGAATAATTCAATTTGATTACATTGTTTAACAAAAAGAAGACTTGACATACCAAGCCGTACAACTAGCTCTAAAAAACTACTCTCTGTCAAAGTACACAACAGAGTCTCCTAGAAGAAGTCCTCGGGTGGAGGCTCCAACTCGTCTCCAGGCACGTAATCCGAATCACCCGGATCTATGTCTCCCGAAGCCTCAACAGCTGCTATCAATGGACCTGCGACGTATAGTCTAAAGGGTGAGCTACATCCTAGCTTAATAGGGAACAAACACAATGAACATATAAATTAAGACTCACATATATTCCATGATATTCTAAGCATGATGTGCCTATGCAATTGCTAGAAAATAGTTTAAAAGCTTATGAATTTGCATTCAAGTTTACTTGTAATTAGCATGTTGTACTTCACTGTTGATTTATCATGAATGACACTGAACAGACCTAAAGCAAAACTTAAATCTTCAACTTAAGTAATCCCCAAACAATATAGCATTGAGCCCCGATGAGATACCTTTCATCGTCGTCTAAATAGACAGTTGTTAAAAAGTATTCCTTGGGAATACGACCCAAGCCCCTTTCTCACTAGGCGGCGGGGTTAAATATCACTCAACATACCTGGGATGTGCTTACTGTTATGGATAAACCTGTGCACTGGTATACGGATTGGCCGCCGTATCGGTCACGGATATCCTGCCGCGTCAGTCGTGGGTATCCCGCCATGTCGGTAGGGTATCCTATCAAACCTCAAATAACAAAAATAACATGTGCTTTACATATAGTTGTTCACCGTGTAAGGGTGCTATCTTATATCAGTTAGGCCTCAACAGTAATTATTCAATCATATATATACATCCCTGGAATGTACACATACCCGCATCACACCTGATGCCTTTATTACTTTCTCATCCCCTGGGGATGTCTCATTCTTATTAGATTACTTGATCTTAATCACTTGCATCACACCGATGCCTTTTTCACATTCTTGGTGTTACACACACACCCATTTTCACAAAGCTTTTCATAGTTAAAATAACTTCAAATTTTGGTAATTATATCACTACATACATGCTCTTGAAATTAAAGTACATGTTCAAGGTATTCCCTACCTCAATTCTCTGAAGGTCCAAGCATTAAGGTCTCACGCGACTCCTTGTGCTCACTTTCACTCGTACCACCTATGGTAATCATAACACATGTAATACATCACTAAAGATGTAATGAAGAAGGTCCTGGACCCTCCATGAATCTCAAAGAAAACTTAGAAAGCTAAGCAAAACTGTTAAAGTCGATTAATCGATTCCCAAAATCGATTAATTTAATCCAAATCGATTAATCGATTCTCAAAATCGATTAATCGAGATTCAAATTCGATTAATCGATCCCAAATCGATTAATCGAAGTCTCTAACATAATAAGATCAATTATCAAATCTAGTGGTCGAAAGTTTGAAATCGATTAGTCAATCCCAAATCGATTAATCAAAATTCAAAATCGATTAATCGATTTCCCAACTCAATTAGTCGATTTCTCCAGGTCTCTTTTCTCTAGCCACTGGAGGTACCCAGTCGATTAGTCAATTTGCAAATCGACTAATCAAAATTCAAATCGATTAATCGAAATATAATTTGATTAATCGAAATCGGGCTTTCATGACTTTTCAACTTCTGGGCTAAAATCGATTAATCGAACTCTAATTTCGATTAATCGATTTGGCCAGATTCTGCCCCCTTCCGGGTTGTTCTTCCAAATCTTTCTCCTTTCTTTTCTAAGCCTTTAATCTACTCATTTAGCCCTACTTGACTGAATTAAGCTTGTCTACACTATATGCATTCACTTTAATTAAAACTCACCTCAATAATCCCTTCAAGGGATTGATTTATTGGGTTTGATGGCTAGGGTTCCATCACTTGCTTCAACGATCCCAAATCGCTTTGAATCCGAAAATCAATGCTCTAATCTCCTCTTGATTTGCATTAACTCCACTTCCATAACTCCTCTTTACTCTCTCTCTCTCTCTTCTTAACTCTCTCTTCAACAACCAATAAAAGGGAACTAGGGTTATTAAAACCCTTTTATTCTCTCTCCTGCTTGTGTGTTAAACACATACACCAAGGATAGGTGTATGTAGCTCTAAACCAATAATACTCACCACACTTGAGTCCCATTTGCATCACATCAGTTCATCACTCCTTGAATTTAATGTTTGACCATCACTTGGTCAACCTATGATCAATCAAGCATGGATCTCGAGGTCAAAGTCAAACGGTCAATTTTTTTTGGGATATTACAGTCATCGTCATTATTAAAAGTGAACAATCTCATGCAGTAACATTATTAAATACTCATAGTGTAAAAGGGAGAAAGGTGAGTCTCAAGATGCTTGTCAACCACTCTATGTAGTCCATGTTTGCACCTCACCCGTACTCGATGGTAAGATCTATCAGCATAAGTCGAGGGATGAGCGTTTTGCCACGATGCTCAGTAGGGGTAACCACTGAGCTTCAAAGATTCAGCTTAATCATAACATGGTCGTATCTTAGAAATTTGAACTTATCATATGATTTCATTACATTTTCTTATCATATTAAAAATATGTTACTTAAATGTTTCTTATAAAACATGTGACTAAGCTTTGGAAGCTGCCTATGTATCCTATTAGGGATCAAGCTGACTGTAGTTCAAAACTTATCATATTCTTAACAAACATATAAGCATAAAGGTGGGGGTCCATAATGTAGGAAAAGTCACAAGTATCACTAGACCCAACTGCCGCATCTTTTCACATAAAAACAATTCTATACGTCCCATTCGATATAGGGGAAACTTTTGGATTTGATGGCTCTATCAGGTCTTGTAACATTCTGTGACGGTAACTACACCATGAGCAGAATGTAACATAACTTAATTCTATTGTTAAATTCGTAATTTACTTATTATGTGTTAGCATTTCATCATTTCCACAACTTAAGTCTCGCATATTAACTTAACTTAATTCGCCTACGGCTTAGGTTCCATGGCTTATCTTAACTTATCGTAGTTTATCTCGCCTATGGTTTAAGTCTCATGGCTTATCTTGACTTATCTTATTTTAGATTATTTGTGGCTTAGGTCTCGCAATTATACTTATAAGTTCATGACTTAGGTCCCGTTCACCTTCTTATTCTTATAGGTTCATGGGATAGGTCCCGTTCACCTTCTTATTCTTATAGGTTCACGACTTAGATTTCGTTCACCTTTTTTTTTTATAACTTGACTTAACTTATTACCCTTATTCTTAACAAAGAGCATATTCATCATATCATTACCTTAACATATAACTAAAAATAACTTAGGTGCATAGAGAATAACCTAGGACTATATAAAATATGACGAAAATACTCACAGTCGATAGTTGGCCAACTCGTATCACCGGATGCGAACATCCTACTATGTCACCGAAGGATGCAGACCCTCTATTAATCACCGCAGGCGAACCTCCTACTAATCACAGAAGGTGAACCCCCTACTGTTGATCACTGAATTATGCCACTTTCCACCTCCTAACCTAGCCCTTATTAGACCTTAGAGCTGTTTAATAGTTGACTTTTGAGTATGTTTTTGTAGTTAGCAACAATCTGTAGAATAGTGCAGCAACCCATGTAATAAGTGCTAAGAAAAGGAGAATTAAAGCCAAGCATTGGGGCTAATGGAAATACAAAGATAAAACCTTGGTGGTCCCCACCAAAGAGGTTGTTCATCATGCCTTGGACCCTTAGAAGTCCTGCAAGGAGAGAAAAGTGGGACCCAAGCATAATGGAGTACTTGCAGTAGACTAGACACACCAACAGAGAAGAAGAAACTTCATCTTGTGAAGCCTTCAGGTCTGTCCTCTCAAGCTGTCTCGAGCAAAATAAACCTCCAAATCGCCTTCTCAAGCACCTGTCGAGCAGTTTCAAGCACATCATGCTTGCAGCAACAACACACTCGAGCAGTTCAGAAGTCTGCCAAAGCATCCTGTCGAGCACTTACACAGCCCAGTCTAGAGCCTAAGTTTAACCTCTCAACCAATGTCGAGTAGTTTATAGACTGCTGCATCCTAACCTCTTGAGTCCTCTCGAACAGACCAGAGCTAAAGCATCATATCCTGTCGAGCAGACAGAGCATCTCCACCCTCTCGAGTAGTTCAGTACTTGTTGAGCAGCCTGTCGAGCAGCTCTTTGCCTTCAGAATTTATCCACTTGAGCATTCTTCAGAAGCAGTTAACATGTCAAGCAGTTCTGGACTTTAATACTTCAGCCACTCGAGTATCTTTCAGAAAGTATTCCATATGCTCGAGATTACATGTCTGAAGCCTTATCCACTCGAGGCTTGAGACCCAGCATGAATTTATGACTTTAGGGGCACTTTTGGAACTTCTGCAACACCTTGGAACACATGTCCAAGTGTGTAATGCAACATGGGGGCAATACTAATATGAAATTAAGCCACATCAGTAGATCCTAACTATCTTGATTTTCTTTCCCTCTGATTGGCCATAGCATAAAGCACTTTTTGGGTGTATATATAAAGAAAGAAAAAGATGCTTAAAATGGGGAACACACCACACACAACACACGACAACTTAGGTCATTTTTTAGGGTTTAGGTCATCTTTTCCTTTTTCTTCCTTCCTTAGCTTAGCATGTCTGGCTAAGTCTTTGTAGCAGTTAGGGCTAGTTTTTATTGCGCATTGCATTGTAATAACTATGTGAAGAGCTTGGAGTCATGCACAAACTATAGACTTGAGAGTTGTGTCATTGTAAGTTTCTTTGTAGCAATTAATGGTTGATTTTAATGTTTCATTGAATCTGTAATCTCTTTTGATTCTCATTAGATCTATATAGATTTTATGCACCTATGGATGCATGAGCTTGTAGCCTTGCAAACATAGGGTCTGTAGTGATTTTACTATTCCATCTTTTACCCTTATGACTGGATTATATCCATGGGATAGCCTGTGACCATTTAAGTGGATAGGCTATAGCCCTAGGACTTGTCCATATCTCAGGGTTTGCTACTGATCCAACTCTTACTCTATTTTCCATTGCTTTGTTCATTAAAAATTAGTCCCTAATTGCCTACTTCTCCATTTCCTGTTTATTTTACCAAACCACTTTCATCCTTCTTTCAACCCCCTTCCTTTTATTTTTATTTTTGCATTTATTTCTGATTAGTTAGTGACAACCCCCAAAAACACCTTGTCTTTATCCTGTTTTCTTAGAATAAGATAGATTAGGTTTAGAGTTGCCAGTTCTATAGCAGATCTAGAGATTTACTATTTTTAGATCCACATCTAAAAATAAAACTTGCTGTAATAGCCCTGTATCTTGTAGGTGGTGCTTGTGTTCTATTCCTTTTTTTTATTTCCCTTTATTTTACTTTTAACCTTCTTTATTTCTGTCATATTTTGACCATTTCTGCAAGAAAGAACATCAACACAAACTGAGCAAAATAAGTTTTTGGCGCCGCTGCCAGGGAGTTTTTAATCTAAGTAGTAGATCTGAGTTTTTCTTTATGTTATATTTTAGATCTGTTCATTGTCTTTTTTGTGTTTGAATAAATTACTGCTGTAAACTTTAAATTTTTGTAGATTTGGAGCAGTGGCAAATAGGGGAGATAATAGCTGCAACTAGGGCAAATTCTGCCTTAGTTTGCATCTCTTTCTCCCTTGTTATAGTTTTATTTCTGTTTTCTTTAATATCAGCAGTAGTGTTTAGCATTTTTTCTAGTTGCAATAATTTATCTCTGTTGTGTGTTGTATGCTTGGAAGAAGGTCCCTCAATCAAGGGATTGTGCCTTTGAATCTTTAAATTGAGAGGGTCCTTAGACCTAGGCAAGCAGAACACCCCCCTACTGAACAATTAGAAACATTTGAGATGGGTGAGCAACCTAGACTTCTTAGGGATTATTATGCACCAGGGGCATATTCATCCCCTTTCTGCTTTCAATTCCCTGCAGCTGATGGTAACTATGAAATCAAATCTCAGATCATCCAGATGCTACCATCTTTTAATGGGTTGAGTAAAGAAGACCCTTATAAGCATATAGATGAGTTTCTATCTCTATGCACAACTTTTAAAATTGTTGGAATGGGAGATGAAGCCACTAAGATGAGATTGTTTCCTTTTTCATTAAAGGATAAAGGTATAAATTGGCTAAACATGCTCCCAGCAAATAGCATTACATCTTGGAATGCCTTACAATGTCAATTCTTGACTAAATTCTTCCTAATGAGTAAGACAAGTTAGTTGAGGAAGAGCATTATCTCTTTTGTTCAATTCTCATCTGAGGATTTTCATGAATCCTGGGAAAGATTTAAGGAACTGCTGAGACAATGCCCACACCACTAAATACCCCAATGGCAGCTTGTTCAAAGCTTTTACCAAGGGTTAGATTCTAAAAATAGACACATGGTAGATGCATCTTGTGGTGACACATATCTCAACAAAACTGATAAAGAAGCATGGGATTTGTTTGATGTGATAAGTGAAAATTCTATGCAGCAGGAATCTCTGACAAGAAATGACATTGAGCCACCTGCTAAAGCTATAAAAGAACCCAATTCAAAAGGAAAATTGTATGAACTAAATGTATACAATGACCTAGAAAGGAAAGTGGATAGTTCGTCATAAAAAATTGATAAATTACTGAGTGTGGTGCAGCCCCAAACAGCTGCACAGGTTGAGGAGGCATGCTTGATATGCCAATCTCCCACACACTCCCTTCTAGACTGTCGCTTTGTTGGTCAATACCTAGAGTTAGTAATGGAACATGTCAATGCTTCCCAATCATATGGACAGCAGCCTGTTGGGTATGCTTGGAGGAACCACCCTAAATTGAGGTGGAGATAAGATAATTTTCACCAACCCCAGCAGCAGCAAGCATTGCCATACAGACCTAACCAGCAGTACCATCAAGGTTATGTCCTAAGACATCAGTTCCCACCGCCAATGGTACAATAAAGTCAATTAACTCTACCACCACCACAACCCAGAGCCCCCTCCTTTGAGGAGCAGGTTTTGTCTTCATTACAAAACCTCAACTCCTTATCACAAATTGTGAATTCCCATAGCCAGAGTAATAAGAAAATAGAGGGTCAACTTGGTCAAATCTCAAATATTCTGATAAAAAGGGAAGAGGGCAGGCTCCCGAGTCAAATAATGATCAATCCCAAGGGGCAGTACAGATAGGTGAAGGCTCTTCAACTCATGAGGAAGTCAAGGCTATTACTACCTTGAGGAGTGGTAAGTGTGCAACTGTGGGATCCGTGACGGTCCCGTCGCGACGATGCGCTCTCTAACGAAAAATATAGAGTTGCCACCCGGAGCTTTCGGTGTCCCGGGATACCTAGTTCATTTTTATGAGCACCGAAGTGCTAAAAATATGACTCTGAATCCGGTCCACACCAAAGGCTCTTGGGTAGGTAGGGGCTTCGGTTATCGATCGGGAAGGTGTTAGGCACCCGATCAACCCGCTTAACGCGGTCTCTACTAATGGCCAAAAATAAAATAGAATAAAAGAAAAGGAAATGGTTCTCTCTTGCCCAAATGGGCCTCCGATGCTATTTGTGCCCCTCCGTTCCTACCAAAAATTTGGCGGCGTAACGGCACAAATGAGAGGGTAGGGAGAACTAGAAAGAGATAGGAGAAGAAAGGGGAGAGCCGAAGCCCTCGGGCCCTTGTAGCACTGTAGAGGAGAGCCTTGCGTGGCTTGCTTTGATGAGCTCTTGAAGGCTTCGTATGGTGGAAAATGGGGTTCTAACTCCTAGGACTTAAAGTTAAGAGGTAGGGGATGGAGGCTAGGGGATCACACACACCTAGGCTATGGGTTTTGGATGCAAGAACAAGCTTGAAATAAGGTTGGGAGGTTCTGGAATTTAGGTGAAAATAATGCACAAAAGGGAGGAAGAACTTCTCACTTTGAGCTCTTTCTCTCTTAAGCAATTTTCTCAACCCTTAAATCAAGGGGTGGGGGGCTCTATTTATAGGAAATGGGTGGGTTAGGGGGCCACTTAGATGCTAATTGGGTTTATCAATTAGGTAATCTTGCATCTAAGGATTCCTAGGGTTTTTGGGGCCTTGAAAGGTGTGGGAAGGTCCTCCAATGGTGGATGATGGGGAGAGGCCTTAAGCTACTAAAGGGGTTGCCAATAGGTAAGGAATGGGTGCAACAGGACTATCAAAACATACCCCAAAGGTCGAGGTGGTCAACAAGTCAAACCCCAATCACGAATTTTGGGGAAAAACTAAACAGTTACTGTTCATATGCCTGGCACAACTAATAGTTGCGCCAGGCAAATGTACAGTAAAACAGTGCTGCACAGTTCCCTGGAAGTTAGCCTCGCGAGGGGTTGTGGGACCCACTTATGCCTGGCGCAATAGTTGCGCCAGGCCATTTATGGGGGAAAAATACCCGGCGCAACTATTAGTTGCGCTTGACAAATCCAGGGGGAAAATGGCCTGGCGCAACTATTAGTTGCGCCAGGCAAAAATCCTGAATTCTGCCCGATTTTTAAATGGCCATAACTTTTGATGTACAACTCCGATTGGGGTGATTCTTAGCTGGTTGGAAAGCTGGAGAAGTCATCTTTCTAATGGCATATGATTTGATATCATTAAAAGACCCCAGCTAGTCCTGGTACACCACTCTTCATCCATTGCCCGAGAAGGTTAGGTTTAGGGTTCGGAATGGGTTCTAAGGGTTGGGATTGGTTTCTAAAGGTTCGGGGTAGGTTCCTAAGGGGTCTAGGGTGATTCTTAAGGGTTTGAGGTTATTCTTAAAGGTTCCATTCATACCATCAAAAGCTCAGAATTGCACCTCTTAAAAGGTGTTTCGATCGGGCCTTGGGCCAAATTTGGGTGTCTACAGATGCCCCTCTTTGGTATCCGATCACTGGTGATCGTATGCCAAAGAAAAGAGACATCCGAAGAGGCTCAAGGCATTACTAATGGGTCCACTGTATTTAGAACAAACTTCAAACATCAGGTGAGTAACATGGTGAGAAAACGAAAGCCCTGGAGTGCCAGGCTAATCATTCGTTTCTCGAGGTAATCGGTTCCCAAGCGCTTAGCGACATTACTGGGCATAACCGAGGTGGAATGAGTTGCGAACTCCCTATAGTCGAGAAAGATGTTCACTTCTCGGGATAATTTTAAAGGTATCGATGTTCGAGATTCATTCTAAACGCAACAGCTTCGTAAGTAAGAGGGGTGATCGACCCACATTCAAAGATAGGTGCGAAGTAAACATACGCAAGGCTCCACAGTTTGCGTCCAATCCTACAAGGCATTTGATGACCTTATTAGATTATTCGCGGGTGCCCCTACGGAAAGCAGGGTTCGAGATCTTTGGGCGAACCCATCGATCCCGAAGTTTATTTAGCATGACCACTTGAGCGAAGTGAATAGATGTCACAACGCTTTTCAGGAGTGCGTGCCATTTTTCGAAACGTGCCCTAGATCCACATGACCCAGAGTATCCAGTTTTGACTTTCTTGAACAAATCCAGCCAAACATTGGGCACCTCCCAAAAGGGGGCATCCAATCCTGGCCTCTGTTGACAATGATCATAATCATCAATTAACTATGCATAATCATGCACCCATCAGGGGCAATAAGCAACAACAAAGGCGATGGAAGCCCCGACCCGGACCCGCCCGAATACAATTTACGGGGATAAACGACCATCATACGGATACCCAGACGCATGGCGTACACTTTATAGGGATACCGCTACCCATACAAGTTTTAAGCCTGCAGAAAATAAAAGGGAAATGAACCCTTCTGAATGAATGGTTGCACATAGTTTGATTGACACATAATCTCATTCCCAACAGGTTGGTCTCAACCAACGATTGACCTTTTTCAACGGAGAATCTGAAGCTTAAGACAACTCAAGTTCACACAAATCCAAAATGGAGCGCTCATTGCTTAAAAGATTTAGCAGTGGAGTTGACCCAATCGAAACATTGACTGTTTGACCGGGACTGACACCGTTGCTCCTACTTTGAAGTAGGATCCATGGATCCAAGGCGAACCTTTGACCTAGGACATTAATTTTGCACATCTGCGTTATCGATAAAATATTGACATTTTACCGCATCGAAACACGCATGTGCATCCTGTGGGGAATCCATTTTTTTTTTGGTTTTCTATCATTTATGATGATTTTTTTGAATTTTCTAATTGCTATTTTGTATGATTTTTGGGATTTTTTTTTTTGAAGTTTATATTTTTATGTGAATTTTTGGAATTAAAAAGCTATCATGTGAAATTTTTTGGAGTTTTAAAAGCTATCTTTTCATGTGAATTTTTAAAAGCTATCATTTCATGTGAATTTTTTGGAATTTTGAAGTTTATTTTCTTGAATTTTGGAATTTTGAAGTTTATTATTTTTTGGATTTTTTGGAGTTTATTATATTTTTTGTATTTTCTGGCGTTTTGAAGCTCATTGTGTTATCCCCCTTTTGGGAATTTGTGACGTCTTTTGTGAATACCTCTGGCTTCTCTGCTGGGGATTTTTTATAGGACTAAGGTGCTTGCTGACCCTGGTCCATTTTATTTTAGCACGGCTTCCACGGCAAGTCGAAGGATAATCGAAACGCCGTCCTGGGGGCGCGTGCATCGGACGGGAGCAGTGGAATGAACCATCCAAAGGGAACGGGGGACCCATTCTTCTCATCTGGCCCAAACCCGGTCCAAGAACTGGCCTAAGTGTCTGGCGCAACTAATAGTTGCGCCAGGCCACTAGAGGCCTCAAAATAGCCTGGCGCAACTATTAGTTGCGCCAGGTTTAGCTGGGGGTTTTAAAAGATGACAACACGGCCGTGGGGTCTTTTATTCAATTTTTTCTTCCTCCGCTTTCTTGTAAATCAAACTGCCTCCCCTACCTAGGTTCCTTTACATTGCCCTCAGTTGCCTTTGTTTTATTCGTGGATTGATCGCGGGTGCGCGCTTAGATCAAAGACCCCCTCTTCTTTATAGGGTAACCATGTAAACTCATTTTTCTTGATTTTTCTTGCTCCTTTATGCAAATGTGATCATGATCTCGCATTTCCTTGATGATAAATGATTCATTTTTATTATGAGCATGCTTATTGATGATGAGTTGAGAATTTTTCATGAATAATGCCCCCATTTTTGGTGTTTTATGGTTTTTTTTTTTTTTGCCTAACATATATATATATATATATATATATATTTTGTGTTTTGTTTTTTTTTTCTTTCTTTTTTTTGTTTGTTTGTGTATATAGAAGGGATTTCATTTTTGTTGTTTTCTTTTTGTTTGTTTTTTTGTATATAAAGAAATGATGATGATTTTTTTTTATACATTTTTGAATCCTAATTTAAAAAGATTTTTTTGGTTTTACTCTCTCTTTTTTTTTGCATTTTAATTAAGGTAGAGGATTTTTTGTTTTGTTTCTATTTTAAAGTAAGGGATTTTTTTTTATAAAGATTTTTTTTGGCTCTTTATTCAAGGTAGAGAAGAGGTTTTTCTTTTATTTAGGATAAGGGATTTTTTTGAAGGATTTTTTGGGCCTCTTTATTCAAGGTAAAGAAGAGGTTTTTTTTTCTTTTTTCTATTTAGGATAAGGGATTTTTTTTTGTGAAAGAGATTTTTTTGGCCTCTTTATTCAAGGTAAAGAAGAGGTTTTTTTTTTTTTTTTTTTAGGATGAGGGATTTTTTTTGGCCTCTTTATTCAAGGTAGAGAAGAGGTTTTTTTTTTTTTTTAGGATGAGGGATTTTTTTGTCTTTATTGAAGGCAAGGGATTTTTTTTTTGTGCCTTTTTTTATTCCTGAAAGTTAAGGAGAAATGGTTTTGGGTGTCTTCTTTTTAAGGAAGAGGATTTTATTCCTGGTTTTTCTTGTTATTTTTCTACGGGACCTATTTATTTTGATTTTTGATTTTATGGGAAGAGAAAGAGATGTTTTTGTTTGCTTTTGAAGATAAAAAGGGGAAGGGATTTTTTTTTACCTCTTCTCATTAAAAGGGGGTATTTTTATTTACGTCTGTGTATCTTTATGTATTATTATTTTTTTTAGAGAAAGAGGAAAAGGGGTGGGCACACTCACCTTCCCTTGGCGTGTAGCACATAAATAGTTCTTTTATCACTGATCTGCTTTGATGTGACTGTTTTGTTGCTGACATGTCGGTATGAAGAGCACATCCACGAGGAAGGTCAGGCAGGGCCTGAGATAGTGTATGGTCCATGAGGGGAGCAATTTATCTCTGGGTGGAGCAGAGCGGGTCCTGCTCAAGATGTGTGAGGCTCGTTGGCCTCTTACATCAAGATACACTCACATCTCAAACTTGGCATAGCTGCAAGGTAATGAGATAGGTTTAATTTCTTTCTTTGCGCAGCTTTTACCCTACTACGCAATCTTATGTGTATTTCTTTGGGTGCGTGGAGCTGCCTACCATTGTATTTCTCGTGGGGTGGCTCGACTTCCACGAAGTTCTATCGTTATGTCCCTCCGGTGGTGAAGATCCTGGAGCAGGTGGGCTTTGAGAGTTTCATCCCCGCCCCATGAGAGCAGATGTAGCCTATCCAAGGCTTTGATTGGGTCGAGACCATGACCTTCCACATGCCCTATGCCGAGATGACGCTGACGCCTGTTGATTGGGCCATGATTACTGGTATTAGGATTGGGGGGGTGCCGATCTCCACCCTAGCAGCACCGAGCCGTGAGGACGTTACTCGGTTGATCGGAGCCTATCCTCCTCGTGGGCAGACCCATGGCATAGAGGTCAAGATGTCCTGGTTGACCTCCCTGTTTATTGCTGATGAGATGGTGGACCTGGGTCAGCCGGACCGAGAGCTCTATATCATGCCAGAGCGTGCGATTTTTCTGGCTCGTATCACTCTCCTACTTCTACTGGGCAAGGCCCTCTTTACAAATGCCAGCGAGGGACGAGTCAGCTTGGCCCTTTTAAGCGTGATGGATTCTTGGGGCGACGTTCCTAGGTATGATTGGGGAGGGGCCGGATATGCATGGTTGATGTACAATCTAACACGGGTCACGATTGGGGACTCGAAGTTTGTCGTAGGATTTTAGGCTGCTCTGGAGGTAATTCCTCATCCCTTTTGTTTTTGCCATTTTTGAATGAAGGGTCTTTATGTGCTACTGATCTGCTTTTTGTGCCATGCTCCCATCTCAGGTGTGGGGATATCACCACTTCCACCCTGGGCGTCCGCTCCTATTCACGGAGGTGTTTACCTATCCCCTCCTCTGCAATTGGACCCATTCCCGGCGTCGCGACGTGGGCCTAAAGCACTTAGAGATGGGCTTGAGGTCTCAGCTTGATTTGATGGTCCCTGAGCAGGTGATGGCTTTTCGACCTTCGTTCGCTTCTAGTTTGGACATTTCTTCTCTTTTTCTTTACTGAGGTGTTGCCTGCTTGGTGTCTCTTCCTTGGTTGCAGATCCTCCCCGACCCATACCTGACATCACACTTCTGGGATCGAGTAGCTGTGGGCGCCTCCCGTCTATTTAACAACCGCTGCGTCATCTTCTTTTATGGGTCATGGGCCCGGTGCTATTATCTGGGGGAGAGGGTGATACACCAGTTCCAGGGTTACTATACCATTCCCGTAGACCCTCCGACAGATGTTTGGAGTTCTGCTGGTAGCATCGAGGAGCTGACGGAGGCTTTCTTCAACCATGGGTTCCCCATTCATGCTCTTCAGGTGCCTGGGGACTATCATTATTGGTACGAGTGTCTGCCTCATTGATTCATCCTACCGCACTTTGTCCCTAGCGCTAACTTTCTGGCATTTGGCGGCCAGGTTGGTCAGATAATTAGCTTAGATTAGTTTCCCCTTATTATTATTATTTTTTGAATCGACCCTTGTCTCAGTAGATCTTTTCTTTTATTCCCAGTTTGCTCCGGGAGATGATTCGGATGGTGGAGGTGGGCCGAGTACTGCTGATGCATCTGGCGTAGATCCCTCTGGTGCTGGTCCTTCCAGTATAGGTCCCTCGGGTGCCGATCCATCGGGCACCTCTCAGGCGGATATCCCTGGTAGCAGCCCGTCCGTGATTTATGGGACCTTCCGGCGCCTGGATGATAGTTTCCTCTCGGGCCTCTATGCTGATGTGGATCGGCAGGCCCGGCTTTCAGCTGAGGCAGCCAGTGTTCCCCCTCCCGAGGTGGTTCCAGGGGTAAGTCTTCGGATGTGATAATCCTCCTCTACTTTGGTTTTTTTTTTTGCACAAGCTGTTAGGGGTATCTTGACAACTGAACATCATCTCGCAGGACTTCAACTCGGCAATGGAATATGCACAGTATCATCGTCACTTGGCTGAGCTCAGGGAGGTGGAGACGGTGAGTACCTGGCTGCTTGACTCCACTCCTTCCTTTCTTTGTTGTTGGCCCCTGTACTGATCTTGGCCTTGATTTTGCTTTACAGCGTGCCAGGGCTAAGGAGTCGCACTCCCTGCTGAGTAGGATCTCGCAGGCATGGTCCAGAGTGGGGGACATGAGGACCTACCAGATCTCCTCTCGCCGTCTCAAGAAGTCCAAGGGGGTGAGCCAAGAATAGGATTTAGTCTTTTTTACTTTTAAAATTCAGTACCTTTAAGGTTGGATTTGGATTTGTAGACATTTTATGGGATGGATGATGTGATGATTTTCTTTTGGATATATATCTTTGACAATGCTCTTAATGCCTTTGCTTTTGAATTCATGTCATAGTTTCCTTGCTCTTTATGTCTATCTCTCTGCAGGATGTGCTTGCCCAACGCTTCTTATAAAGCGGTTTTTAAATGCCCCAATGTAGGATCGCTCCTGCACATAACAAAGTGATGCTTTAAACTGTTAGTGATCGTAAAAGCAGGTGTACAAAATAAACAGCAAAAAGGGTGAAAGTCCCCCCTCAAAATAGGTATAGAGGGGTGTATGCAACTAATAATGATTTGGGGGCAGAAGATGTCAAGCAACTATTAGTTGCGCCAATAGGATTTGGGGGCCAGAAGATGCTGGCGCAACTATTAGTTGCGCCAGGCTTATTTGCGGGAAACAATTCATTGGCGCAACTAATAGTTGCGCCACCTCAAACCTGGGGCGGCAGTGGGTTTTTTATATGTCCGAGTGGGCCCAGAAATCAGCTCTTTCTGTTTGACCTGGCTCCTTTGACCGGTTCTTTCTGCTCTCATTTTTCCAAGGCGGGTCCATCACCATACACTGACTTTTATCCTCTCAAAAGATCTTGTGCATTCATGGACCCGCTTTCTAACCCTCCCTTACGTGGAGGGCCCGGAGCCGACTTATCCTCTTTGTTGGGTGGGGGGCCTAAATTCTTAATGGCTTGGTTTGGGAGCCTGAATGAGAGCGAGCTCGCCGATTTGGAATGCCTTGGGCTATCTCGCCTTCCTTCCTTCTTAAAGGTTCCTCTCCGATGGGAATTTCTTCATGCTGCTGCTTCATTTTGGGATGTGAGCTCCCACATATTTCGTTTTGGGAAGCGGGAGCTGACCCCAACCCTTGAAGAGCTATCCAATCTATCTGGCCTAAAGCTTCACCGGTTCCTTGCCAGAGTCATGCCCCGACCGGGATATTCCAAATCTGTCCACCTTATTCTTGGTTTGAAGAAATCCGACTATGAGAAAAGTCTCGTCGGGGGGCCCACAAGGTGTTCGCTAAAATTCCTCAAAGAACTTTTCGGCGATGAAAGTATACAAAAATTTCCAGTAAGGAACGCCTTTAACGTGAAAGCTCTAGCGCTCGGTCTCATCTCTGAAATCCTCTTCTATACTAGGGGAGATAGCTTCTCATTGGCAATTTGTGATGTTTTGATGGAATTGGAGGCGGGCCGGTCCCTGATGCATTTGGTGATGACCGAGCTGTATCGATGCCTTAACTCCTTTGCTCTGGGTAAGGCGGAGGGTCTTCGGGGATGTCCCTTCTTGCTCTAGGTTTGGCTGGGTGAGCATTTTTCTGTTCTGGGGCCCGCGCCCCGCTTTTATATCGCCCGAGGTGAGGTGGTTCAATGTTTTCTGGGTAGATGCCACTTGCTTCCACAAGGCGACGTGCCAGCTCTAAAACTTTGGTTGGTTGACGCTGAGCTGATATGGAGGCTCCCTTGGTTGGATCGGACCTTCCCAGTGATTCGCTCTAGAGACCATGAGGGCATCACCCTCCTAGGCTTGACTCGCAGTACCTTCTACTTCCCATTCCGGCATCAAGCCATGGTCGCTCTCTCAAGAGGTTCCTTGTGAGGGCCAGCCTCCTTATGAGATGTGAGTTTTTCTAGGGATCATCTGGGGACATGGATCGGATTGCCTTTGGGAGACGCACACACCGACGCCGACAAAGCGACATTGAGCAGGGAGACTCAGTTAGGGTTTCTCCTGAGTATGAGGCCTAGCTATTGACTAAGCGACCTGATTCGAATGGCCTAGACTCGTCAGAGATCATTGACATTGGGGGTCCCTGGCCAAAGAAGGAGACGGCACTCCGAGCTCGCATCGACTTTCTGGTGGACGATAAGAGGGTTCTGCAAGAGCTTTTGGCGCATGAGAAGGTTAGAGCCGATACAGCAGAGAGTGAGGTCCTTCGTTTGAAGGGATCGCTGAGCCTTGCTTTTGGAGTCGCCGACTCTTCTCGGAAGAGGTTTAAGAGCTTGCATGGACGTTGGCTGACTGAGAGGAATGTCCGAGAGGATGACCTTAATGCTGAGATTAGCGCCTTGAAGAGTGAGCTGGGCCACTGATTCCCTCCTGCACATGAAACTTTTTACACAGATCAAACACACAAAAAAAGGGGCATGAAAACCCCTTTACAGATACACACACCTTTATACATATTTTATTATTATTTTTTTGTTTTCGCTTTATACTTGTAAAAAGGAAAGCACGCTAGTCACCACACCGACTATTTTTGGGATGTGGTGTGAGCGGTGCGAAAGGCAGTTTACTATATACATCTACACAGGCTTTTTGGCTGCATTTTTTGTTTTATGCAATTTTGGTTGTTTTTGTGTTTTTTTTTTAGCCTTAATCATGGGTCCCATTTTGAGCATGGCCGAGCCCTTTTCATGCAGTCGGTCCTGAGTGGGTTTTCAAATTCACCAAGGCTGGAACGTTAATCCCTTTGGATTGAGTCCAACTTTTCTCCTCGCCTCGGGTCATATGTTTGACAGTGTGGTTTCACAAAGACAATTTCGGTCCGGACCTGATCTGATTTAGCATGAGCGGCCTAATCAGGAAGAGTAACAAAAGGTTTTCTTAAGCATCAATCAATCATTCCAACCCTTCTTTTTTAATCAATTTTTTTCTTCTTCTTCTTCTTTTTTCTTTTCTTTTTTATCTCCTTCTTTTTACCCGTGGCGCCCTTTGGGGTTTTCACCACGTCCGTGGGTTTAACTTTCTTACCCCAAGCGCCCTTTCGGGTTTTCACTGTCCGCATAAGCTTCATTGTTTTACTTAATGCCCTTTCGGGTTTTCACCACGTCCATCTTACTTTGAGCTTGTATTTTTATTTTATTTTATTTATTATTTTATTTTATTTTCTTTTCTTTGTTCAACAGCCACGACATAGACTTGATTCCGTCATAGCCGGCTGGATGGGGTTCTGGTGTTGTCTCACGACTCGGCTCATATTGACTTACAGATATTATGACTGCTTGCAAACCTACAAAGAGGGCTTCCTTCAGGGTGTAGCTTGGCCATGGGTTAGGTTAGGATTTGAAGGTATGCTGGGTTAAAAGGATTTCCTTGATACGGCTTCAGTTTTCTCGACATACTTTCTTCCTTGGGGGTTTTACTATACATGCCCTGTGATTCTTCTAGATTTTTTTGTTCTTTTTGCTTCATTTCAGGCAATCTCTTTTTGGGGTTTTGCTTTTTCAATTTTTTTTGGATTTTGATAGTAACTTTATACACATGCATCTTTTCTCTCTTTTTTTTTTTAGTATTTGTACACGTATATATATATATATATATATATATATATATTTTTTTTTTTTGGGAACGGGTTTATTGAAAGAAAGGCCCAAGCTCAAAATGGGGTAGCAAAGGATATCATCATTTTTTTTTTAGGGATGCTTTTTGGCTACTGTATTTGGAATGATGGCCTCTTTTGGGTGGTTCTTAAGTAGTCACGTATTTGTTTCATCGATACTTACCTTATCGCGTTGGACTAAGAGTAGAATCGTCGGACGTATCTAGCATTGATGGGCTCAGGAAGATGATCTCCGTCCATGGTGGCGAGGTGGATGGCGTATCCCGGCAGCACTTCTCGGATGACGTAAGGTCTTTCCCAGTTCGGCTTAAACTTTCCTCTTCGATCGGCGTGGAGGGATGGGAAGATCTTCTTTAGCACAGTGTCTCCTATCTTTAGATCTCGACCGCGGACACGTTTATTGTAAGCGCGTGCGATTCGTCCCTGGTAAACTTGAGTGTGACACAAGGCTAGGAGTCTCTTTTCATCAAGTAAGTTTAGCTGATCAAAGTGTGATCTCTCTCTTTCTGCTTCGGGTAAGCCTGATTCCATGAGGATTCGGAGCGAGGGTACTTCAACCTCCACCGGGAGGACAGCCTCGGTTTCATACACAAGGGAGAATGGTGTTGCCCCTGTAGCGGTATGGATCGACGTTCGATAGGCCCACAAAGCAAATGGCAGCATTTCACTCCAATCTCGGTAAGTGACGACCATTTTCTCAAGGATGCGGACGACTGTCTTGTTCGCGGCTTCCATGGCTCCATTAGTATTAGGCCGATAAGGGGATGAGCGGTGGTGCTTGATCTTGTATTGCTCACAGAAGTCTCGGATGCCCTTATTCACAAAGTTTGTGCCGTTGTCCGTGATGATATCTTTGGGTACTCCAAATCGGCACACAATATTGTTCTTGAGAAACTTCTCGACGTGACTGGCAGTGATGTTGGCATATGACGCTGCTTCTACCCATTTAGTGAAGTATTCAATGGTGACGAGGATGAACCGGTGTCCATTTGATGCTTTTGGATAAATCATTCCGACAATGTCAAGGCCCCAGGTAGCAAATGGCCAAGGAGTGGTCATGCAGTGAAGATCGATGGCAGGAGCGTGTATCAGACTGGAGTGTTTTTGACACTTGTAGCATTTTTGAACATGCTTACAGCAATCCGATTCCATGGTGGTCCATAAGTATCCCTGCCGCAGAATTTTCTTAGCGACCATGTGACCGCTAATGTGGGCTCTGCATACTCCCTCATGGATTTCTTTCATAATGTTGACCGCTTCACTTTCAGTAAGGCACCTGAGCAAAACATTGTTGTATGATCGCTTATAGAGGCATTCCCCGCAAATGACGTAACCTGTCGCTAAACGTTGAATGGTTCTTCGGTCAGTCTTGGATGTACCCTCTGGGAAAGTTAGGGTCTCGAGAAAATTCTTGATATCTGAGAACCAAGGTGGCTCATCATCAGGCTTTGTAGGTTCCTCAATCTGGAGGCAGAAGGTCGGCTCATTCCTCTGCTCGATCATTATCGGCTATATCTCAACCCCATAGGGGATATCAATCATTGACGCCAAGGTTGCTAATGAGTCAGCAAAGCGATTCCTTATCCGGGGGACATATGAGAAAGTCACATCTTGGAAGCAAGCTATCAGGTCCTCGAGGTGTTCATGATAGGGGATCAACTTCTCGTCTTTTGTCTTCCAGTCACCATTCGTCTAGCATATGATTAACTGCGAATTGCCAAATACTCGAAGGTGAGTTACATTAAGATCGAGAGCCGCCTGCAGACCAGTGGCACAAGCTTCGTACTCAGCCATATTGTTAGTGCAAGGAAAGTTGAGCTTGATAGAGACGGGTATGTGGGATCCTTTTGGCGAAATCAGAATGGTGCCAACTCCTTGACCCTCCGCATTGGCAGCCCCATCAAAGTGCATTACCCATGATTCTTCTACTTCTTCAGTATCATCCTCTGTCATGAACAAGATATCCTTATCTGGGAACTCGGTCCTTAACGGCTCATAGTTGGGTAAAGGATTGTCGGCGAGATGGTCAGCGAGTGCCTGCCCCTTCATCGACTTCTGAGTAACGTAGGTAATGTCAAATTCAGACAATAATAACAACTTCCATCGCGCAGTCCGCCCAGTAAGAGCCGGCTTCTCGAATAAGTATTTCAACGGGTCCATTCGGGCCAAAAGCAGAACGGCCTGGGATAGTAAGTAGTGGTGGAGCCTTTGAGTAGCCCATACAAGAGCTAGGCATGCTTTCTCTAGATGAGAGTAGCGCGTCTCGTAATCGGTAAACTTCTTGCTCAGATAGTAGATGGCCTACTCTCTTCTTCTTGTCTCGTCATGCTGACCTAAGACACATCCCATTGAAACTTCTGTTGTGGAGAGATACATTAAGAGTGGTCTTCCCAGCTCAGGTGGTACCAAAACTGGTGGATTCAGGAGGTAGCTTTTAATTTTATCGAACGCTGCCTGACAATCATCATTCCATTCAACGGGAGAATTCTTCCTTAGTAACTTGAAGATCGGCGGGCATATTGGAGTTAGCTGTGCAATGAACCGACTGATATACTGTATTCTGCCCAGAAACCCTCTAACCTCTTTCTCAGTAGACGGTGGTGGCATTTCAGTGATGGCTTTAACTTTGATTGGGTCGTCCTCGATCCCCCTTCTTCTTACGATGAACCCTAGCAGTTTCCTTGACATAGCACCAAATGCGCACTTCTGTGGGTTTAGACGTAGTCGATATTTCCTTAGCCTATCAAACAGCTTTTGGAGGTTTACCAGATGGTCGCTTCGCTCCGGTGATTTGGCTATCATGTCGTCGACATATACTTTAATCTCTCAATGCATCATGTCATGAAATAGTGCAGTCATAGCTCTCTGGTACGTCGCACCGACATTCTTCAGCCCGAATGGCATGACTCGATAGCAAAAGGTTCCCCAGGGGGTAATGAACGTTTTCTTCTCGCGATCAACCTCTGCCATCTTTATCTGATTATATCCTGAAAATCCATCCATGAAAGAGAGCATCCCGTGCTTAGCTGTGTTATCGACCAAGATGTCGATGTGTGGCAGTGGGAAATCGTCCTTTGGGCTTGCTCTATTCAAATTGCAGAAATTGATGCACATGCGAACCTTTCCATCCTTCTTCGGCACAGGTACGATATTGGCTAGCCATTGCGGGTATTTGGATACCATGAGAAACCTCGCGTCATACTGCTTGATGACCTCGTCTTTGACTTTCAGCATCCATTTGGGTCAGAGACGTCTCAGATTCTACTTGACTGACTTCATATCAGGGTAGAGGGGCAACTCATGCTCGACCAAATCAGTATCCAGACCAGGCATGTCCTCATACGACCAGGCAAAAACGTCTTGGTATGACCGAAGGAAGTTGATCATGTTTTTTCTTTCCTCAGGAGACAGTGACGTTCCGATCTTGGTTATCCTGGGAACCTCCTCTGCTCCTAGGTTGACATCCTCGGTCTCTTTGACAATGGGGGTCATGCTCAAAGTCGGCAAATCAGTCAAGGAGCTCATTGGGGAGCTCCTCCAAAGTGATATCCTCATCCAGACTCGTAACACTTACCTCTTCTTGTATTTCTACAGGGAAGGGGTCGTTTTCACGTGGGACGGGTATTTTGATTAAGGCATCCTTTTGTGGGGCATTTTCTGGAATTTTAAATGATAATATTTTTGGACTTTGGGTTTTTCAATGTTTTTGGGATTTTGTGTTTTTTTTTATGTTTTTGAGATTTTTGTTTTCTTTTATGTTTTTGAGATTTTCGTTTTCTTCGGAGACGGGCCCTTAGCAAGGCGGGTTGCTATATACACAGGGTATTGCCTGCCAAGGGCTTATCTCACTTTTTATAGGTTGTTTTTTTTTGGGAAACAGGCGCCAAACTTTAGGCCGCTTCCTGCTTCCAGAGTTTGGGGCAAAGATGCCCAGTTGCGTACCTGAGGGGCTGCTTCTTTACCTGTTGGAATGGAGGGTGCTGGCTGATATGGCTCATTGGAGTCAGCCTCCATCATGTTAATCCCCATTTCATCTGAGATGATATCCTCAAATGTTAACACGGCTTTGTGGTGATTCACCACAGGGGGAGCTTGTTCAGGTACCGACCGTCGTTCCTCAAAAAGGGACAATGCGGCCAAATCTATCTCCAAGCTGGGAAGGGAGATCTGGGGATTGGTGGGATGAACCAGGGCTGTGAGTTTGTGTGGGGTCAAATGGGTGACTCCATTCCAATCAATCTTCATGACCCCTGCGCTGACAAAGGAATCCCTGATGTGTGGCCTAGGGCGAGGTTTCTCTTCTATGTTGATTCCTCGAGCTCGTGCAGCTGCGGTGACCCTGGCTTTCTCTTTGGCCTCTCGGACCTCTTCTTCTGTGGGCTTGTATCCCAGCCCGAATCTTACTTTTTGTCCCTTGGCCACAACTAGCTCTCTTCTACCTTGTAATTTGAGTCCCAGACCCCTTCCTTTCTGATAGCCCCACTTTTGGTGTATCGCCACAGCCGCTACCATACCACCTCCCGTTTTAGACATGATGCCCTCCATGGGCTCTGGGAGTATTGCCGACACCTCGTATTCGAAATTGTGGAGATCGACGTCCTCAGTGGTGTGTGGTACATCCAACATATTAGGTTTTTCAACACTATTGGTGACTTTTTCTTTCTCACCATGCCCCTCCCCAATGATTGTAACAATTTTATGCCCAGACACGAATTTGAGCTTCTGGTGCAAAGTGGACGGTATGGCTCCGACCTCGTGCATAATAAGTTAAAGGAAGATTTAATATCCATGACTTGAAACAAGATGGAAAAGGTTGTTGGCCCTATCAATAGCTCAAGATCAACTTCTCCCGTTATTTCTCTTCTGGTATTATCAAATCCTCTAGCGCTGGTTCTAGTGGGCCTTAACATGCATGGGTCAACCCCGATCTTGGTGGCGGTTCTTAACGGGCATATATTCAATGCAGACCGGCTGTCAATTAGTACTAAGGGAATGACCATGTTTCCGGATTCAACAGTTATATTCAAAGACTTGGAATGGCTACACCCTTCTTCTGGCAAATCAGCATAAGAAAATGAAATGGCATTCGGAGCCATCACTTGCCCAATTATCTGCCCAACTTCATCTGGGCTGACCTGGAGTGATACATGTGCATTCTTTAACGCCCCCATTAATGCTTGGAAATGGAGTGAGGATGTCATCAATAGGTCCCATACAGTGATATGGGCCGGCATTCTTCTCAGCTGAGTCTCCAATATGTGTTCTCGACTCATCTTCTCGAAGGGGTTCACCACGCTGTCTTTCTTTCCTTCAGGTTGGGCCTGTGCTACTACTGGTGCTTCCGGCTGCTTTGATATCCTCCCAGACCTAGTAACAAAATCTACTACCCCTTCTCTGCTGCTACTGTCGGCATTGACATCTGTTTGTTCGTAGCTCAGGGGGACATGATGAGGATCATAGGTTGGTCTAGGAAATTTGGAAAGGTATGGTTTGGTGCTTGAGAGGCACTTGTATCGTCGGCTCGGGAGGTGGGGTCAATACTTGGATTCACCTCGGTGGCGATGGGTTGGGTGGAAAGATTGGGCCAAATGGGGTTTGTGAAGCTTGGGTGTGGTGGCACGAGGAAGAGGTAAAAAGTAGGCCATTGATAGCTGGTGGGTACTTGGGGTAGATGGGCGATGTGATTGACATTAGGTAATTGATGGGGTGGAACTTGTGGTGTGAATTGGGGATGATGGGATGGGGGAGCCATTGATAAGCGATGGGTGTGGGTGTTGGATTGGGGGCTTGGTGGTTTATGGGGTGTTGATGGGGGTTGTGGTGTATGGTGGTAGTTGGAATGGGGTCGCCGACCATTGGTAGTTGGTGGAGTGCGGGTATATTGGGTGATTTGTGGTATATGGTTGGTATGCATTTATATTCACATAATTAACGGGTGTGGTGTGGAAAAAATATGCCACGAGATCCAAAGGTTCAATTTGTGGAGTCGGGTTGGGAAAATAATCTCGACAAATTTGGGGTTCAACAACCCCTATATTCCTTTCCTCAATATTTTTTAACGGTGGTGCTACATAACTCTCTCGATCAACGATATAATCGGATGGGTCAAACTCAAACTCTTCCTCATCCTTCTATCATTCCAGATGGTGGAGTGCAGGACTGCTCCTTCCGTGGGATGTGGGGTAGTGGCACTTGGATGGATATTAGCGTCTTTGAGAAGGTGCGGGGGAATGATTTTCGGCATCGATCAAATCTTGGATGGCGTGCTTCAAGGGGAAGCGGCGATCAATGACCGGACCACGATGAAAATTGGGGTCATAGTTCTTTGGGATTGGGTGAGGGGAGGTTGCGGTTGGCGGATAGCCACTAATCCCTTTTCTACTAACGAGGGAAAAAGTACACTCAAAGATTGCCCAGGTGTGAAGACTTCGGTCGTGCGGGCTCTCCTCTGTTAGTCATTGCATTCCTTGCCCATTCCCCATTCTTTGTATCTGCTTTCGAGCCTAATGGTGCTGGTGGGGCGCTGAAAGAAATTGGAGCAGTATTATTATTGGGCCTGGTGTTGCCTATGTTCTGTACATCGCCCCCTGTTCTCTTCTCGTTCCTCTGCTAAAAATCTTCTAACCCCTTCCGCGGTATGTTCTTATTTAGATGCCCTCCTAATGGCATCCTCGCATCGGTTGGCATTCTTCACCGATAGCAAACTAGGCTGCTTTGTTGGTATACAAGAAATCATCCTTTGGAGTGTTCTTTGAAATCATCTCAATCTGTTCCTCGTCAGGTATTCTATTTCTGACTTGAGCTGCCAGTGCTCTCCAACGCCCCAAATAGTCGCTGAAGGTCTCGTTTGAATTCTGCCTTAACCGAGCCAAATCAGACTTGCGCGGTTCAATATCAGTATTATAGACATACTGCTCTTGGAACAAATGCGCTAAATCTTTCCATGTCTTCATCATGGATGGTTCAAGGGACGTGAACAACATTAGGGCCGGTCCGGTAAAGCTTTTCTGAAAGACTTTTATTAGTAGCCTTTCATCCCCACCGTATTGGCACATGTCCCCACAATAGGACTTGAGGTGTGTGATCGGGTTACCTGTGCCATTGTATTTATCGAATATTGGCATTTTAAATTTGGGAGGCAAGGGGACCTCAGCGAACAAGCATAGGTCTGTGAAGTCCATGGCGTGGATTTCAGCACCACCCATTTTCATCAGCTGTTTTTGGCTTTTGTCTAACTGTTCTTTCAGCTGCTCTGACTCTTTTGATACCGAGGTTGCTTTCTCGGCTGTCAGTCGAACTTCACTCTGGGCCACTAGGGGATGGGCAATTATGGGAGGGGGTGGAGGCTGGTCAAAGCCCCAGCATAGGCCCCACTGTTCCTAATCTCGTCCTCTTCATACTGCTGATCGGTGTAATGTGCAGTGAAGACGGGATTCTCAACTTGTTGCTGCATGGGTTGGATGGGAATGACATGAGTAGGGGTTGGGTGAGCCCATTGGGGGTGTGGAAAGGCTTGTTGAGTGATGGGAATTTGGTTTTGAAGTGGGGTCGGATAGGGCCATTGGGTGTGAGGGAAGGTTTGGGGATGACCTTGGGGTGTGGGGCCATGGGGGAATTGGGTTTGAGGGGCGGCCTTGGTTTGACCCGGCTGTGAAGGTTGGGTTAGGTGTTGGGGGTATTGTGGAAGGTATGAGTGTGGGGTTTGGGTTTGGGCCACGAACCCTTGATCATTTTGGGTCATAGGCCATTGATGGGTTTGGGCCATGGGCCCCTGGTAGGTTTAGGCCAATGGGCCTGGGTAGGTTTGGGCCATGGGCCCTCGGTGGGTCTAGCCCGATGGGCCTTGCTGGGTCTGGGCTATGGGCCCTTGGTGGGTCTGGCCCCGTGGGCCTTACTGGGTCTGGGCCGTGGGCCCTTGCTGGGTTTGGCCCAATGAACCTTCGTGGGTCTGGGCCATGGGCCCTTGATGGGTTTGGATTTGATGGGTTTGGCCCAATGGGCCCTGGGGAGCATGGGTGATGGGCTGTTGGGCCATTGGGCCCTGGGACATGTGGGAAGAGGGGGCTTGGGCCAATGGGCCTTGGGGTGTATTGAAAAAGGGGGTTTGGGCCATGGGGCCTTGGGGCATGTGGGAAAAGGGGGTTTGGATGGTGTGGATTATGGGGGGTTGATGGGGGTCATGGGGGAGTGAGGCATGGAGATTGGCTAAGGTATGGGATGGGTTCAAGGATGTGGGATGTGGAGGAGAGGTATTTTGGGAAGCCTTCCATACGGAATAGGCTTGGAACATCTCCTCCATCATGGCCATGGAGGAAGGATCGGGAGTGGATGATGGATTTAATGGATGGTTAGGTATGGATGGGGTGGATGTGAGGGAAAAATTAGGCATGGCCCCGGTAGGTGATGGGATATGGGAGGGGTTAAAGGAATGGGGTGGAGCATTGGTGAAGGGGGATGGGTTGGAGATGTTTAAAGATGATGGAGGATAAAGGGTGGGTGCTTGGGAAAAATTGGGCATGGCCTCGGTAAAAAACGGGCATGACCCGTGTGGATGGGGGGATTTGTGGGGGATTGGTTAGGGTGGAGGAGGCATAGGTGAATGAGGGCGGATCGGGTCTATAGGGGGATGATGGGAATTGGGGCATGGATGTGGATTGGGAGAATGGGTTAGAGTTTTGCATGGTTTGGGCAAAAGATGGAGAATGAGGGGTTGGATTTTGGATATTTTGGGGGGTAGTGGTTGGGAATATGGGGGCGCCGAATGGGCCGGTAACGGTAAAGGGAGGTTGGGTGAGGGGGATGGTGGAAAAGACTTCTCCTGACTGGGAGTGGGTTGGAGAATGCGGTGGGGATGAGTCAAGATCGGCGTAAGCTAGGTCCACTACCCACGACATTCTACGGGAGCGGGTTGGGTAAGGGTGCCTTGGATAAGGACCCAAAATCATCCTCCTTCTTCCCCTACAGGACGACGGAGGACAAGGTGATGCCGTTGTGCCGGCACCACAAACTATCTATTTTTTGGGTTTTAAATTATTTATTATTATTATTATTATTATTTTTTGAATTTTATGAAGATTTTTTGAAAAACAGAGGTTCCGAGGCCTTGGAATTCCCTTTTCGGGTGGCCTTTGTACCTTAATTCAAGACTCACGGCGACGGTTCCGATGCACTTCGGAAGAATCGAAGGATAACCTCCGCTCTATTAAAGGCACGAAAAATGAGGCAAACAACCCGATCCCTCGGAATGAGCTAAAAGAAGTTGCCCTCTTTTGACCGACGGGGGCGTATTGGGTGTCGGAGGTGGCGGGGCCCAAACAAGGCATTGAGCACACTAATCGGGGAACTCGGGAGGTGAAAAGGCCACAGATTCGGGCTAGGGTGCTGCTGAACACACCTGGCGCAACTAATACATGCGCCAAGGTTGCAGGGGACAAATTTTACACTGGCGCAACTATTAGTTGCGCCAAGGTAAAATATGGGAGTTTAAAGCTGGCGCAACTATTAGTTGCGCCAGTTATAAATTCCAGTGTTTTTACACTGGCGCAACTAATACATGCGCCAGGCAAAAACTGCCTCTCCAGAACAGAAAGCAGCAGCCACTGATGCCCGAAATGAGTCTCTTTTTTTGGTTTTTGTGGAAGCTAGGCTTCCGGGAACTGAGCTATTTTCTTGATGATCGATTCTCTCCTCACCGACGCCTAAAGGATTGAGTCCGGTATAACTCGCTAGCGCGCTCCCCAAGGGTTTTAAGCTTTGTAGGAATGGGAACCCACCCGATATACCTCCGGCGCAAGCGCCTTCTCAGATACTAGGTGGGCTGGGACTTTTCTGGATCATCACCACTAGGGGCTGCCGCCATACTAAGACCCGGGTGTTTGTATGTGTGCCTAAACCAACCCTTTTGAAAAATCTACCCGCAAAACAAATTAATTAAGCTCCCTAACTTGGTTCAATTTTAATTTTTCAAAACTTTTCTCTTTTTTTTTTTGGAAGTTTTCTTTAGTTCAAAGACCGGGGGTGATTATCCCGTGCCGCCACTATGGGCCGGCGTCCACTATTAGGATATGAATAATAAAAAAAAATGAGGCCAGTCAAGCGACTAGGCGGGAAATATAAAGTGCTGAAATTTAAAAAGTGCCAGTCAAGTGACTAGGCAAAAAGTTACTGAAATTTAAAGCGGAAACATAGGGGTGAGTAAAAAAGGTGCCAGTCAAGTGACTAGACAAAAATTACTGAAATTTAAAGCGGAATTGTAGGGGTGAGTAAAAAAGGTGTCAGTCAAGTGACTAGGCAAAGATTGCAGAAATTTAAAGCGGAATCATAGGGGTGAGTAAAATGACGTAATCGGAGGGGTGAGTGACAAAAAAACAGCAAAAATAATATAAAAAAAATAGCAATAAAATGTTAGAAAAATAAGAAAGGAAAGGCCTAGTTCAAGGGGAAGCTCTACTAGCAAATCCCCAGCAGAGTCGCCATCTGTGCATCCGTGGGATCCGTGACGGTCCCGTCGCGACGATGCGCTCTCTAATGAAAAATACAGAGTCACCACTCGGAGCTTTTGGTGTCCCGGGATACCTAGTTCATTTTTATGAGCACCGAAGTGCTAAAAATATAACTCTGAATCCGGTCCACACCAAAGGCTCTTGGGTAGGGGCTTCGGTTATCGATCGGGAAGGTGTTAGGCACCCGATCAACCTGCTTAACGCGGTCTCTACTAATGGCCAAAAATAAAATAGAATAAAAGAAAAGGAAATGGTTCTCTCTTGCCCAAATGGGCCTCAAATGCTATTTGTGCCCCTCCGTTCCTACCAAAAATTCGGCGGCGTAACGGCACAAATGAGAGGGTAGGGAGCACTAGAAAGAGATAGGAGAAGAAAGGGGAGAGCCGAAGCCCTCGGGCCCTTGTAGCACTGTAGAGGAGAGCCTTGCGTGGCTTGCTTTGATGAGCTCTTGAAGGCTTCGTATGGTGGAAAATGGGGTTCTAACTCCTAGGACTTAAAGCTAAGAGGTAGGGGATGGAGGCTAGGGGATCACACACACCTAGGCTAAGGGTTTTGGATGCAAGAACAAGCTTGAAATAAGGTTGGGAGGTTCTGGAATTTAGGTGAAAATAATGCACAAAAGGGAGGAAGAACTTCTCACTTTGAGCTCTTTCTCTCTTAAGCAATTTTCTCAACCCTTAAACCAAGGGGTGGGGGGCTCTATTTATAGGAAATGGGTGGGTTAGGGGGCCACTTAGATGCTAATTGGGTTTATCAATTAGGTAATCTTGCATCTAAGGATTCCTAGGGTTTTTGGGGCCTTGAAAGGTGTGGGAAGGTCCTCCAATGGTGGATGATGGGGAGAGGCCCTAAGCCACTAAAGGAGTTGCCAATAGGTAAGGCATGTGTGCAACAGGACTATCAAAACACACCCCAAAGGTCGAGGTGGTCAACAAGTCAAACCCCAATCACGAATTTTGGGGCAAAATCAGCTATCGTTATATGCCCCGGCGAACTATTAGTTGCGCCAGCAAATGTACAAGAAACAAAGAAGGTACGCCTCGAAGTTAGCCTCACGAGGGGTTGTGGGACCCACTTATGCCTGGTGCAACTATTAGTTGTGCCAGGCCATTTTTGGGGGAAAAATACCTGGCGCAACTATTAGTTGCGCCAGGCAAATCCAGGGGGAAAATGGCCTGGCGCAACTATTAGTTGCACCAGGCAAAAATCCTAAAATTCTGCCCGATTTTCAAATGGTCATAACTTTTGATGTACAACTCCGATTGGGGTGATTCTTGGCTCATTGAAAAGCTGAAGAAGTCCTCTTTCCAATGGAATATGATTTGATATTAGTAAAAGACGTCAGCCAGTCCTGGTATACCACTCTTCATCCATTGCCCGGGAAGGTTAGGTTTAGGGTTCGGAATGGGTTCTAAGGGTTGGGATTGGTTTCTAAAGGTTCGGGGTAGGTTCCTAAGGGGTCTAGGGTGATTATTAAGGATTTGGGATGATTCTTAAAGGTTCCATTCATACCATCAAAAGCTCAGAATTGCACCTCTCTTAAAAGGTGTTTCGATCGGGCCTTGGGCCAAATTTGGGTGTCTACAGTAGGGTGGTAGACAACCAAGTGAACCATGAGACAAAAAGAAGTGCAGAAGATGAGAACATAGTGCGAGTCATAGAGCCATAGTAGGAGACTAGTGGGGCTGCTGTTGAGCCCTAGTAGAAAGAAAAAAATAAAAAGACCAAAAAAATGGATGAAAATGCTAAGGCAGCAAATGAGGTACCAACAGTACCTCATCTGCCATTTCCTCAAGCTTTTAAAGGGCCTTCTCCTTTTGACAAGGGGAATTCTAGGATGGAGGAAATGATGGACACATTTAAGCAGGTAAAATTTAATTTTCCTTTGCTTGATGCCATAAAGCAAGTCCCTGCCTATGCAAAGTTCCTGAAGGACTTGTGCACACAAAAGAGGAAAGCTAGGATAGGGAGCCTATAAAGTCCAGCACTCTAATACCTGTAATTTTAGGCAGGCCATTTCTGGCCACTGCCAATGCATGCATTCAATGCAGGTCTGGAGTGATGAAAGTCACTTTTGGGAACATGAAGGTTAGGCTCAATGTTTACAATACAGCTAATCAACCTCAATTTGAAAGTCAGGACTGTTTTATGGTTGATGTCATTGATGAGCTAGTGGAAGAGACCTTGCCCAAATTGCTGGATTGGGATGAGGTGTTGGAAGAATTTGAAGGATTTTGGACTGAGGATGTTGAGAAGGAGTCCCCCACTCATTTTGCTGAAGATGTAAACACCTTGGACTCTTCAGTGGGGTCAGTGCAGCATTCCACTTGGAAGCCTACTTTGTTGCCCCTCCTTCAACCCTCTAAGGCACCTGCATTTAAGAGTCCACCTGAGGTGGAGCTGAAACAGCTCTTAGAATCTCTAAAGTATGCTTTCCTGGGGCAGAATGAGAAACAGCCAGTAATTATATCCTCTTCTCTCACTGTGGAGCAAGAGGAGAAATTACTTTGTGTCCTCAGGAAGCATAAGAAAGTAATAGGATGGACAATTGCTGATTTAGGGAGAATTGATCTATCAATGTGTATGCAAAAAATTCACATGAAAGAGGGTTCCAAACCCTCTAGGGAGATGCAAAGGAAATTGAACCCTCACATGCTGGAGGTGGTAATGAAAGATATTGTTAAATTACTTGATGCTGGAGTGATCTATCCCATTTCTGATTCTGAATGGGTATCACATATCTAAGTGGTCCCCAAGAAATCTGGCATCACAGTAATCCCAAATGAGTCTAGAGAGATGATACCAACTAGGGGGTTGGAGAGTTTGTATTGATTACAGAAAATTAAACTCCAAGATTAGAAAAGACCATTTCCCATTGCCTTTTATGGACCAAATTATGGATAAGTTGGCAGGTAGAGCTTATTACTGTTTCCTTGATGAATATTCTGGTTATAACCAGATACCAGTGTATCCCCAAGATCAGGAAAAGACAACCTTCACCTGTCTATTTGGCACCCTTGCTTACAGAAGAATGCCATTTGGATTGTGTAATGCTCCTGCCACTTTCCAAAGGTGCATGTATGTTGTGTTTTCTAACATGTTAGATAAGTTTTTAGAAATTTTTATAGATGACTTTTCAGTCTATGGAGATGATTTCAGTCAATGTTTGCACCACCTCTCCCTTGTGCTTCAAAGATGTGAAGAAATCAATCTGATTTTGAGCTGGGAAAAGAGCCACTTCATGATCATCTAAGGAATTGTTCTTGCATGTGGTATTCCAGAAGGGAATTGAGGTTGATAGAGCAAAAATTGATCTGATCTCACACTTCCTCCACCAAAAACTACCAAATAGGTAAGATCATTCTTAGGGCATGCAGGTTTTTACAGAAGGTTTGTCAAGGATTTCAGCAAGATCTACAAACCATTGTGCCACTTGCTATGCCAAGATGTGCTTATTGAGTTTGATGCTGAATGTTTGAGTGCTTTTGAGGTATTAAAATAGTGTTTGACCTCTACCCCAGTGATCCAGGCCCCAGATTATTCTCTACCCTTTGAGTTGATGTGTGATGCCTTTGACTCTGCTATTGGTGCAGTCTTAGGGCAGAGAAGAGAGAAACTATCAAGTGTAGTTTATTATGCCAGTAAGACACTGAAAGATGCTCAGCTGAATTATACAACAACTGAGAAGGACCTTCTGATAGTCTTTGCTCTGGATAAATTTAGACCTTATTTATTAGGGTCTAAAATTGTGATCTTCACTGACCACTCTGCCTTAAAGTACTTGTTGTCTAAAAAAAAAGTAAAGCTCAAGCTGATCAGATGGATCTTACTCCTGCAGGAGTTTGAGATCAAGGATAAAAAAGAGGGTAGAGAATGTGGTGGCTGACCACTTATTTAGGATTGTGCTTGACAATTGTGCTGCAACACCATTGAATGATTCTTTCCTTGATGAACAAATGTTTGCCATCAATTCAAGTCTGCCCTGGTTTGCTAACATTTTGAACTATCTTGCTGTTAGAAGGATCCCCCCACAGTAGTCCAAGATGGACAAAGACTTGTTTTTCTCTCAAGTCAAATATTTTTTCTGGGAGGATCCTTACCTCTATAAATGTTGTGCAAACCAAGTAGTAAGGAGATGTGTCCCTGAGGATGAGTTCCACAGTATTATGATAATGTGTCATGAACAGGCCTGTGGAGGTTACTTTGGAGGGAAAAGATTGCAATTAAGGTGCTATAGTTTAGTTTTTATTGGTCATCCTTGTTCAAGGATGCATTTGAGCACTGCAAGGCCTGTTTAATATGTCAAAGGGTGGGGGCATATAAAAAAGGGATTCTATGTCATTGCAATCCATCCTTGTTGTGGAATTGTTTGATGTCTGGGGGATAAATTTTATGGGTCCTTTCCCTCCTTCTATGGGTTTCAATTTCATCCTTGTGGCTATTGATTATATTTTCAAATGAGTGGAAGCCATTGCCACAAGGACCAATGACCATAAACCTGTCCTAAACTTTGTGAAAGAAAATATTTTCTCTAGGTTTGGCATCCCCAGAGCTATCATCGGTGATGGGAGAAATCATTTCTATAACAAGCACTTTGAGAGCTTGGTCAAACAGTACTTTATTACACATAGAGTTGCTACTCCATATCACCTACAAACCAGTGGACAGGTGGAGATTTCCAACAGAGAAATCAAGCACATACTAGAGAAAACAGTGAGGACAGATAGGAATGATTGGTCCTTAAAGCTGTCTGATACACTGTGAGCTTATAAGGCTGCCCATATAGGAGTCTTATAAGCCCACAGTGCATCAAACTTGTCTATGGAAAGGCATGCCATCTGCCAGTGGAGTTAGAACGCAGGCCCTATTGGGCCATTAAAACTTTAAATTCAAATCTAACTTCTGCTGGTTTAAACAGGAAACTGCAAATTACTGAGCAAGAGGAACTTAGGCTTAATGCCTATGGAAATACCAAGATCTACAAGGAGAAAGCCAAAGCCTTCTTTGACTCTACATTCTTAGGAAGGAACTTGCTGATGGTGTTAAGGTATGGTTGTTCAATTGAAAGTTAAAGTTCTTTCTAGGAAAACTGGGGTCCAAATGGGATGGCCCTTTTATTATTATACATGCATCCCCATCTAGAGTTATTGATGTAACAGCCGCCATATTTTGAACCCTCAGTCTCGAGGATGGATATGGGTCAAGACAGATTGGTGCCTACCACGCGACACAATGGTCTAGTTCAATTTAAACTAGGTACCATATACGCTACAAATAGTGTGTATACAAATCATAAATACAATTTATAATTGTACATTCTATAAAACCCATACATCTAAGAACAGGTAATGGATTGCCAACCACAGCCTGATGGTTGGACTCATCAAAGAATAGACTGGCCAAGGCAAGCAGTTTGCCTCGGCAAGCACTAGGGGTTGCCTCGGCACCTGAGGCAACTCAATTAATTTATTTTTCAATTGGCTTATACACATAACTCGTGTATTAACTTTATATCTAATCCAAAGCCTTTTCTTTTGACTTATATGCGCATATACAGGTTCAGCCAAATATAGGCTTTATACAAAATTGCAGCCCAAACAGCTTGTAAGCTGCTTTGTTCGCCTATTGCCTCCACGCATATGCATGAGTCATTTTGTTCACCTATTGCCTCCATGCTTGTAAGCTCGGCGAACTCAATACCTTGGTTGGCGTCATTATAATCACAGGCACACCAAAAGGTATGCCGTAAACAAGCCAAGTACTAGACTAGGTTCATTAGTTAATTTAGATCAAATATAAATCGGAGGTGTCAATTTCATGCGAACGAATCAACAGCTTAGAAATCAAGACATGTGTGAGGGTTTCGGAGTCTAAATTTCAAATAAAATATTTCGGAACTTTCATGCAAAATTAATCAAAATTAAACTAGGTTTCCTGTGCAAATTATATAAGAAAAATATAATAAATATATAGGGTAAAAGACCCAGCCAATTGCTTGAGTCAAAAGAAGCCAGAGTGGAGCAAAAAACACCCCGGCAAGCCAAGCCTGAGTGGCTAGCCACGACAAGCATGTCCTTGCCGTGGCAACCCTATGTTTTGACCACTGTTCAGTATTTTGGTCATAACGTTTGACCCCAAACTCCGATGGGCATGATTCTTGATGTGTTGGAAAGGGGACAATGAGCCCTATAACTTTTATGAATTAACAAATTTATGAATCAAACATTTAACGGGTCAGCATATAGTGACAAGTTGAGGCCGGCTGAGGCAAGCTGAGAGACTTGCCTCGGCAAGAGGCAACTCTATGTCTAAGGCAGTTTGAAGCCATCTCTGTCATGGGTTTATAGTGACCCATAAAACCATAAAACCATAGATTTATATACTAAAATGGTACACATAAATGTTAGGTATTGGTGCACATGATGAGCTCATACCGAGGAATCTAATTTGAGTGCGTGCATGCAGATGTACCAAGTAGTCTGTGAGCTAAGGTAGGAAATTTTACCTTGCTACATTATAATTAGTTTCTTCTTCACATCTTAGATCGTACGTGATTATATATAATTACTTTCGCTCAAGACCATGCTAAAGTCGACATATGAATTATATATATATATATATGAGGCTATACATCTATTGTCATGATGAATTGTCAGTTTAATCTATACGTTTGCTGCGATAATATTAAGTCAGTCGATGTATGAGCATATGCTAATTTAGTTTTACATTAATACATGATTAGGAGCATATCAGTTTAATAAGATCTGCCTGATATATGTTGTTATGTTAGCCATATTGTCAAGACCAAGTTAGATGACATGATATAGACCAACAGATAAATGTGTATGCATGATGATACGAGATGAATTTATGAATCATGATGAAAGTATAAGTCAGATTTGACGTGTGATTAATGAATGAATATGCTAGACCAGTTTTGATGAATAGTTAGCTTAGTTCGATAGATGAATATTAATGATTATGCTAATTTTAGTTTAAATGAATGCCTTTGTATGACTATGCTCGTGTCAAGTTTGATGAATAGATATGCATAATAAGGATCCAAGTAGTTGTGTCGTAGGACTATTATGCTAATTCAGTTATATGTGTGATTATAAATGATGATACGATCAGTTATGTACGAATGATGATAAGATCAATTTCGAATAGTTATGCTAACTCAGTTATACTAGTTTAGTTGTGCTATATCATATCTATTCATGATGTTCTTGCATACATGTTAGCATACATTGTTCATGTACTGTTATCCTCACTACGTGAAAACAAAGAAAAAACAACATCACTTGGTTTTAAAATACCACAGGCATCAGCTATTGTAGAAGCAATTCACGTATACAACGGCTCATATAAGTTGTTAAATCAATGCAACGCCCACTTAAATGATTTATTTGTCAGTCGAGCGAGTTCGAACCCACGACCTTCTTTGTTAAGAGACCCTTCTAAAACAAATTGGCGCCCAAACAAATCACTTTCCCCGCGAGAGCCTTCTAAAACAAATTGGTGCGGGAGTCTCTGCTTTGTCTTCTTTTCCCAATAACCCTTCTTCTTCTTCTTCTTTTCCCAGCAGAAACGTAGAGGTGATCTCTGTTCGCCCAGGTCTCCATCTATTTCCCAGCGTTCTTCATTGCTCTAATTTGTGTTCACCCAAATATTGAGAGATCGGAGGAGTATCTCGTAGATCATTTGATCCCCATCGCAGATTCAAAGATCAAACAACATTTCCATCATCATCACGCCATAATCTCTGTTTGGCATGTTCGCCCAGGCACTGAGAGATCAAAGGATCGTTGTTGATCCTTTAAGTGTTCTGATCCCCATCGCAGATTGAGAGATCAGAGGATCGTGGCCATCATCATCTTCGTCATTCTTTACACGTAGGTTGTGTTTTTTTATTCTTTTTTATTTTTCTAATAGCTAAGTTCTACGGAGAATGTGATTTTTGAAAGATTTTTTATACATTTTTATTTTTATTTTTAAACTTTTTCTTTCAATTCCTATTTGTCTTGCGATCGATTATGTAATATAGGCTTCTGAGTTTTTTTTGCTTTCTTGAAGGGATACTATGCATATATAGACTCAATCGCTAAGACAGTGTTAAAGTTTGCTATTGTATGTTGATTTCCATTGCTCGATGAAAGAGCTAAATAATCCCAAATTTAGGGTTTCCTGAAATAAAATTTAAGCTTTTAATAACTTCATTATTGATAAATATTTTTTTATATTTTAGTGCTTTTAAGATCTTTTAAGCCCCTATCTATTGGTGTTAGTGAGTCAATCAATCAAATAATTGCACGACAACTGCTCGATGAAATAGCTACATGAGTTCCAACTCGATTAATTCATCAAATAGAAGATACATTATTGTCTCCATTTTTCTCTTCTACTGCAATTTGATTCGAGGAGGTGCTGCAGATTTATGAACAACTTCTTCATCTGCTATGTTTCGGGTAGTATCGCACTTCTACATCAACTTTGTGTAGAACTCTGTAACACCATTCTGATCTATAAGGCAATGTTATTTATAGATTTTTGTAGGAATGGAATAACTTCATGTAAGAGATCTTGTAACTGTGACCATATTTTACCATAAATTTAATTGTATTTTGACTATTTTCATATTTTACCTTTAAGCATATTGAATAATAAACACAAAACACATAAAATAAATAATATTAGTTGTACTCATGTATCCTCAATGTACTCATGTACTCATGTATCCTCCTCCTCTGGCACTATCTCATCGAGAAATGCCAGGAGTCACCATCTTCTGGTCGGTGGTCTTAGTTGATAAATGAGAAAAGGAAAAGAGTCAGAGAAAGGATATGAGAGAATTAGGGCTTAGGGACTTGGGGTTTAATTTTTAACATGTATGTAAGGTCATCTGAGAAGAGTGATTATTCTATTTGATTGTTATATGTAATGACAGTCAACCATCTCTTCCTTCATTCCCCATAATAATAAGTAAATGCTGCTTCTTCATCAATTATTTATGGTAGTGTGGACAATTCAACCTTTTATCCGTACGACTTATTTGACTCATTTGCTTTGATGATTTTGTCCGGTGGTGCTGGCATGGTTCTTGTGCAAAAGAACACAGTAGGTACATCTTTTGAGGAAAAGAACAGAAATAAGATTGGATGAGTGTTGGCATGTGAGGCATAATAACTTTGAATTGGGTTTGGATGCCACTATGCCCCCCTGATCTTCCTTTCCGGGTGCCTTCGTCATCTCTCCTTTTTCCTTATTCTATTTTTTTTTCTCTTCCTTTTTTTCAATGAAATTATAAACCTTACCAATCAAAGAAAAAAAAACTTTGAATTGGGTTTGGATGCGATTATATGAGGAGAAGGATAAATTTTAGTTGCCTTTCTTGGATATCTTTGGGGAAGCAAATTCAAATAAGCAAGACATCTAGCGCCGGTAGCATTGCAGATTGTCTAGCTCAACGTTATATGAGGGGGGTATATAATAAAGTATCTTTTCCATACTGGTTTGCTGACTTTGTTGAAGAGGCTCTGATATTTCTAGATCAACATGTGAAAGTGAATTTCCAAGGTGGATAACATCTGGAAAAAGAGGGGACCATTGTAATTTATTCTTATTTTTGTGGATGTGTTGGTTTCGTCTTTTCTATATATTCCCCTTGAATTCTATACTTTCTTTGATAAATTGTATTTTACACATTTTCTTTCTAATTAATTATAATAATAGTTGTTGATAATAATGATATTACAATATTCCAGCTATTGTAGCATTTGTATTGAGATTCCTGAGCAGTTCCTGACTATGACAGCAATTTTCGTCTTACAAAAGTGAGATCAAACTAGTTCTGACTGTGGCAGCAATTTTCCTCTTACAGAATTGGGTTCCATATTTCTTAGCTGCTATATAAACTAGGGACATGTGAATTGTTTGTCCTTTGCGGCTAACTAGTGACACCAGAATTGTTTGTCCTGTGCTGCAAAATCAGCCTCCATTTTTAGAGGGAACTCAGCAGCTAGATCATGAATCCTAATTATGATGGACTGTTTATTTCACAATTTTTTTTGGCTTTCTTACACTTTGCTGAGTTTTTATTTGGTTAGCTCAAGCCAAAAAATACTCCTGTAATAAAATCTGGTCTGGTTAGTCTCTGCCATATTATAATCAAATTACCTAATTTTACTTGCGTGGAAAATTTGCAAAGGTTTCATCTTGATTTTGAACAAATCTGCATATTCTCAGAGTCAGTATGGATGTGTTCTGCTAGTGGAAATGGTTTGTGATTGGCCAATCTGATATGTTCTGAAATTTGTCATGACGTTTGGATATTTGAAGTAACCTTTTGTGCTTATATATTGTCCATCCATTATTTGTTAAAATGATAGAAAAATATTAGCCCATAAGTATTGACAAATTTTCCCACCAATATTGTTGGTGTTGTTGCTGTTTATACCCCTTCAATACTTCTACTTGTTTATACCACTAAGACCAATACTGATGTTGTTACCTTGAGTCTGATATTGTCTCGACATGGTTGACTGTTTTGTATAACTCTTAAAAAATGCATACGACATACCATTAATAAACCTTTTATCAATGCTACAGTGTTTCTAATGCTCATTTCATATTCATCTCAAAACATCTGTAATTTTCAGTCCAAAACTTGCATCCCTGCTTCTAGTGAGACTCTTCCTTTAATGCTAGACATTTGTAGAACCATGGCACAGGTGGTAAATGCTTTCTTAAAGAAACTAAAAGCTTATGAAAATTAAATAACTTCAATTACTTACCGCTTGTAACAGAAAATTAAAGAACAATGTAGAGAACCAGCAATTTATGGCTCTAATATGCCAATGAAATCTAGGAAAATTTGACTCAGGTTGATTGGCTAATAAAAGAATTTGACTTTGACCAGTTGACTAGATCATTGGCTTGTAACATGGTTCAAAATTTCGCCCAATAACTCAAGTTATTGGCCGAATCGTTTCGATTTTGATCCCCACCGAAATGAGGATACATGAGTACAACTAATATTATTTATCTTATGTGTTTTGTGTTGGTTATTCAATATGCTTAAAGGTCAAATATGAAAATAGTCAAAATACAATTAAATTTATGGTAAAATATGGACACAGTTACAAGATCTCTTACATGAAGTTATTCCATTCCTACAAAAATCACTACAAAAATATTTAAATAGTAATAAAAGCCATCTTTTTTCTTTTTCTTTTTTTGGCAATTTGGGCTTTGGATTTTTGTGCTTTTTAACTTCAACAGGTGAACACATTTGGTCAGAATATATACATTGGCAGAAATAGTTTCATCTTCCTTTATTCTTGATATTTTCGTGTTTTTGTCATTCTTTTGCAGTAAAAATTAATAAGATTAATTCGTAGTCTTTAGTAATTTTTTAAAAAAAAACTGGAAATTATGTCCATTCATAGTTTATAAGCATTAGAATAGCTACATCTGCCAAGGTGAAAATTCAGAATTTACCCAAACGATTAAGTACCAAACTCATGCATCTACAGAGAGGCCCTTCCTTATTATTGTAGTCAAGAAGATAGCTTATGGAGCAGAGATATTGCTTACTCTGTTTGATTTTCATCACTGATCTGGTGTGTTCTATTAAAAAAAAACTGTTCTCCAGCTTAAAAAAACAATATCTATAATATTTTCTGCTACCCAATTTTATATGCCTTGGGTTAACCGTGCCCACTACTTTCTCAGCATCATATGTTTCCACGATTTGGTTTATATAGTTCGTCAACTGTTCATACAATAAAGTTGATTTAATTAGGTTGTGTTTGGTAATGAGATGGATACCGATGTGCCCCTCAACCCACAACATTTTGTTTGGTGTAGTTTGTAATAAGCTTTAATCTAGGTGTCACTTGTTTATTGTGAAATGATTCACAACATGAGCTGCATTATTTTTTTTAGGCCACGACTCTCCTGACTATCATTTAAACACCAAAATGGTGTGAGATAAAATGTTCGTAGACCTGCCACTTTGTATGTAAAATGTCAAAAGATCAAGTCTGTAGACCATCCACCCCTCCCAGCATCCCGTGTATATAGAAAGGCAATGACTTCTTCTACATATTAGGTAGACGACCGTGTACTGCCAGTAATGCGCTGAGCTATTTCAATCTGTCTACATGGTTGAAAGCGTACCAACACGGATATTATGAAAGCAAAAAACTTTGTGCACTGATATTTTTTTATTTTTATCCTCATTCCCGAACTAAGCCGAGTGATCAAGGATAGCTAAAGCTTGGCCTTGGTTGAGTCCAATTCCTAAAGGCTTTTGGCAAGCATGCAGGGCTTGGTAGCAGCATTCCTCTGCTCCATGTGTTGCTCCTATTTAAGAAGCTTGTTCTGTCTACTATTATCTGATCATAAATGGTTCAATTTAAACTTTTTGATGTTAAAAGTAAGGGAAGTCTTAACTAATTTATTTTTTAGTCTGAGATTCTAAATCATGGTTTAGGTGTTTAATGGCTAGAGCTAATATGTTGGTGTTTTTGCATGCAGATGGGTGGCACTATCAGACAAGAGCCTGGGAAACTCAAAAAACAGAGCATCGCTTAAGTTTCTCCTGGAACAAAATTTTGTTATTAGATTTGTTTTACTTGAGTTTTTGGATTCTGACTAGTTTTCAGTTTCTGAGGACCTTGTCTACTAACTCTGCTTTGATTTGGGTCACCTTTGAGACCCCATTGGAGATTAGTTTTATGCATTGCATCTCTCAAACATGGATTAAGCGTTTTATTGGTTTGCAGTATGAAGTTAATTCCTGAAAAACCTATGAAATGGTTCATGAAATGTTACAAAAGTAAGGACCATATACTTTAAAACAATTTGTTGTTTGATCGTGATCCAATGGTGATGGTGAGACTTTCCTACACCAACTGTCATTGAAGTCTTAGACCCCAAAATATTATTTTTGGTTAATTGGCTATAACTTACTTCACTGCATTAGCTGACATGTACAAACAACAGGTCGCATGGTGTAATAGTTGTCATCTGTCGTGTTATTGAATTGCATGTTAGGAAATTCACATGGTGTTAATAGCTATGCTCCAATTTGGTGAAGGTATGAGCCGCAATTGACTGAAATAGATTGGCATTAGGTACCCATCTACTCACACATGGCGTGATGCACGTCATGCGTCGATGCATGACCCAGTTTGGATGGGCATCAATTTTCATAGTATAGGAGGCTCAGTTCAGATGGGCATCAATTTTCAGAAATTAGGGGGCTCTGTTCGATGGGCATCAATTTTCAGAGTATAGGAGTTTGGAAATATCTCAAGGTCCATCAGGCACACGGTCCATCATGGGGAGCAGCAGTCCACGTATTGTAATGTTTGGAAATAATCCTGGTTGCCATTGTGGAGGGACCCATGTGCTATTGCTTGCTTTCATCTTTGGGCTATTGGTTGCTTTCATCTCAAGTTCTGTAATTAATTATCTAGATTATGTGGTGACTAGCTAATTTGAGTTTCTTATTTTTCTTCTTCTCTTTTACATTTTTTTGTTTTCCAATTTGGCCTTCAATAGCGTCTCTAAGGTCTAAACTCCATTTTATATGATTTAACAGCAAATAAATTCATTTTCCGTTAATTTTTTCATCTGGGTATTGAATAAATTCTCCAATCTTAATCTGACTGTGGGTATTCATGAATGATTAGTACTAAAAAAGGTAAAACTCTACCATCTTTTTCTTCTTCCCTCTCCAAATTTCTTTTGGTGTTGGCATTTATTTATTTATTTACTGATAAACTGTCTTTCTCTTCTTCTATTATATCTGGGTAGTTAATGAATGAAAGGTCAAAATTGAGTTTTCATTAGTTTGTCTATTCATAAATATCAGTGTGGCTTCCTATGCTTTGACCATTTGGGCAAAAGGAGGTTGATTCGAGTACGACTCGGGTCGGGTACATCATACCAGCTCATTGTCTGAATCCATGCCACAAAGTATATGAAGAAATGCAAGAAAATTCAAGATTGGCTTGAATGGTAAGCAACACAATTGATTAATTTTGGTTAAAATTTAAATTTTTTTATTAATCTAATAGGTGCATGCACCTTCTCATCATAGCTGCATCTTTGTGTTCACTAATTGCTTCCTCGAGTTGTGTATTGCAGAGGAACATGTTTCGAAAGGCCACAACCTTTTTGTTAGATGTTTTGAAACCAAATTTACCAGAACCTGCTTACCTTCAATCAAAGGTATAACCGTACTTGTGTTTGTCAATTTTTTTATTCAGCTCCTTAATGATAATGATTGTCCATTATACAGGTCTTGGAGACTAATCTAGCTACATTTCCAAATGTGGCGGATGCTATCTTAGCGAATGGAATGTTCAGTCACTACGATCGTCCTCGTATCGCACTACTTTGTGAAAAATCTGGCTTGTATATGCGTGCCCTACAGGTAGAATGGCATTACAAATTCTGTGATGGAAACTTTAACTAGTGAACTCTAATTCTCATGCAAAATAGTATCTCATGTAGTGGAATATCAGCGCTAATTATAGAGTATCATTTCATTCAGTTCATAGTGATTTTTTTTTCATCCGTTATGTGAGGGTTCAGTTAGTCCTCATGTTTCAAACACTGAAAAACTGATGATTTTTCTAGCCTCATTATGAGTCTAAATTTGCAGCAATTACAAAAGGAATATTGATGACATAATTTGTTATTAGTGACATGGCTTGGCAACACATCAAGCGCTTGGGCTTGTGCTCCACTAAGATGTATGTGGACATGTTGGCTGTTTTTTTTTTTTTTACTTTTCCAATTTTCCTTGTTTGATTTTATTATTGTGCAAAATGTAATAAGTGATCGCTTCTTCTCCTTGATGTTCACGACAGATCACTAAATTAAGAATATGTTGATATATATTTGATTATTGTTCTTTTTTTTTTCTTTTTTTTTTTTTGAAAATGATTTTGGTTTATAAAACATTATTAGTGTCCAGAATATGCTGCTTCAAGTGCGGAAGTGAGTTATCATGAATTGTTATCATGGCCTTGATTTGGTGGTTTTTTTTTTTTTGGTAGTTCAGTTGGGGACCTTGATTTGGTGTCTATTTCCTTATTCTTTTATGTTGCAGGTTTTGCCAGAAATTTTGCAAGTAGAGGCTTTTGCTAGATTGAGCAATGCGATTGGGAAGGTAAACTTCTTTTTCGTGATTTTAAATAAATATTAAGGTATAATGGTCTCTTATTTATGCCAATACATTTTGGCATTGGTTTACTTTATTATAAAGTATTTCAATTGATCGAAACCGCATGCTCATTATGATTGTTTTATGGTTTCAGTCCCATCTATATGGTCTTTTAATTGTTGGATTCTCAATTTTCCTCTTCAACAGTATTCTCCTAATTCAGCTAATTAATAGCCAACCGGAAATATTACAATCCCTAAAGAAGATTCAAAACATTCGGTGTCTACGCCGAAGTACCTCACATTTCCCCGACACACATGTTGTGCTGAAATGCCATCAAAACTTGAGCTAACTTTTATTATTGCTGGTTCCAAACAAGAAAATGCATACCATAGATTTATTTTGCATGAACTGAAGTGTAGATACAAAATCTCTCAGGAACTAAGATTGCAGTCATTTCAAAATCTGCTACTGGTTCAACACCTGCTCAATCAGAGAAGAAATTAGATACAAATGTTCCTCACCTAGTTCAACACCTGCTCAACACCTGCTATTGGTTTATAAGCATGTATTTCTATCAATAGATTTGCCATTTATTGCTTGGTTCATGTTGATGACTTAATTATTAAACTGGTGACATTTCTTAATGAGTTCATCCTTGCAAAAAATGGCTGTGTTTGCATGCTAATTTGAAGATTAATGGTCCTAAACTTCAGGATTTATTTCTATCAATAGATTTGTCATTTATTGCTTAGTTCATGTTGATGACTTAATTATTAAACTGGTGATATTTCTTAATGAGTTCATGCTTGCAGGAAATGGCTGCAACACCAAGTGGACAATAAGAATCACGGTTTTCCTAACGAGAAGATTGAAGTAAAATACTCAAGTATGATTTTTCCAATTTTAAGTTCCTAATGTAATTATATAACAAATTTTATGCAAGTCGCTCTTATGCACACTTTTTTTTTTCTTGAACACATGCAAACTTTGAGTATCATTTTATTATGAAATTTATTGACATGACTGACTTTATTTTTATGGCAGAAAAACTCGTGGCATGGGAGCTTGGCACAAACTGAAAACACACAAGTTGGCGGATAAATCATAAAAGAAAAGTCATCTCGACAACGAGTTGAAAGGTGCTCAATCAATGGTGTCAAACAATGAGACACTAAAATTCTATGTCATTGGATTTATTGGCAACCTGAGTCACGCTCGAATAGGGCGCTGTTGAATGTATTTATAGAATGTTTTTGAATATATTAATATAATATTTTAATGAGATGGTGTTGAATGTATTAATACGATGCTGATTTTATTTTTGGTTTATTATTTTATCATTTATTTGAATGGATTATGAATTTTTTTCCTTGTAGAGTGATATATGGTTGATACAATATTTGTAACAGGTAAAATGACTCTCATTACAGTAAAAAAAATGGAAGCTGTGCATATTTAAAAATAAATAAATAAACAACGGTCCATAACTGTTGTTTTCATATACCACTGATTTATGCCGTGATTTCGGAATAAAAATAACAATCCTTTTCTCATAGGAACAACGACTCAACATTGTTGTTATTTTGCAACAGCCACAAACAATGGTCCATAACCATTGTTTCTTGGAAACTAACAACGATTCATCACCGTTGTTTACATATATCACTGATTTAGACTGTGGTTTCGAAAGAAATAATTACCCTTTTTCCGTAAAAATAACGGCTTAAAACCGTTATTATTTTGCAACGAACATGGACCGTGGTTTATCTCGTAAATAAACAACGGTTTCAGACCGTTGTTTATAAAAACCACTGCTCTATAAACAACGGCCCTTGCAACGGCTTAAAATCGTTGCTTATGACATTTACAACGGTTTTGGGCCATTATTTTTCGTCGATTTTCACGTAGTGCCTTGATGTCATGTACACGTCTTTATTCTCGTCTTGAAACAAGTGATCCCACTAACTCGGGAGCTTGATTTTCTCAGTCAAAGTGATCCCGCTAACTTAGGAGCTTGATTTTCTTGTTTCTTGTATATGTCTTGTTTCAGTATGATTTCTGTAATTGTCCAACATGATTCCTTGTCAGTATGATTCCTCGTATTTGTTCAGTATGAATCTGTCAGCATGATACAATATTTGCATGATTTATTACTTGTTATGCTATATGTTTCTAGAATAGATACGATGCTAGAATAGAGACAAGAGGAGATATAATGTGCTCCATTTTATTATGCATCTAGAAGTGAATTTGATAATCTAACATATAACTTAGCACTTTAAATTTTCCTGCTGAGCTTCGATGATAGCTCATCCTATGACTTCATGCCTTAGCTGCAGATATTGACCCTGAGCACGAGGGTGACTCGACATACCGGCCTGAGGAGGGAGAGGAAGAAGAGGACGAGGAGGATTCTGCAGAAGAATTCTTTCCTAAATAGGTGAGAGAGAGTAATAGATAGATTTGTTTTAAAATATGTATAATTCGATAGAATGATGTGTTTTGAGATATTGGTATACTTCATGTATAGATTTCTTTCCATTGTTTAGATGACGGGTGGCCGTTATTGGTGGAAGGGTATACATGTTTTTGTTTATATTTCGTATATTTTCTTGCTTTTGGATAGATGAATGAATATTGGTTGTTGTCATATTTCTTCGTATCAGAGTTAATTAAATTCACTTCCACAAATATAACACTTTGTACACGATGCCCTTGTATGATAGGATCATATTAGGTGATCCGATGGCGCGACCTTTCCCATATATAATAAGAGAAAAAGTCAAGTTGTCACATGTGGTATCAGAGCCCGACGTTAAGTCGTTGGAGACTTAACTCTGGCACGATTATATGGCACGACTTTTGATGTTTGATCATTATTAGAGCCTAGGCTTTAGGTCTTCGAGGGACTCAAGGCTATGGCAGTAGGTTGGTCTTCTAGGGACTCAAGGCTATGGTAATGGGTTTTGTTAGAGCATAGGTTGTGGATCTTTATGACCACGTTTGACTGAAGTACTCGGTCAATAGTGATCAAAGTATGCCGTTAGGATCCGAGTTAGGATGTAAATGTTGTCAAGTCATGGGCTCATGATGATCAAGATTATTGTTAATTGGAACATTTGTTTCATTTTGACAGACCAATATGGCAAATCGCAAAAGAGCTAGGACCACACATGCTGGGAAGAATGATCATGAACAAACTCGACAACTATTGGAGACAATGGTCAGAACAATGGCCCAGTAGACTAAGTTACTTACGACACTAGTGCAGCCCACTGCACGCACTTCATAGCCCGCACTCGTTGGGTCATGCTCACGGTGTGGAATACAGCACAAGATAGGAAAATATAGGTGGGCCACAGGTGAGTGTTTCAGATGTGACAGACTAGGACATCTGATAAAAGATTACCCTATGGTGAAAACAAAAAAGACGACACCAAAATCTCAGCAACCTACTCAAGGTATTTATCCGAAACCGACTATATCTACATCTTCGAGGTCATTCCGTCACTCGAACCCTACTATAATGGGAGCGTTTGGAGTTTTACAAACTTCACGCACCTCTTCATCCAATCCATTAGCATTCTGTGAAAAATGTGGGAAGGCACATAAGATAAACGAATGTTGTAAAGCGTCTGGGGTATGCATTCATTGTGGTATGATGGGACATCGGATTAAGGAGTGCCCAGAGATGGCGGGAATGACATCAAAGACAGCACAAGATTCCCAAACTAGCAATGCCATTATCTAAGGTATGTGAACGATTTAATTATAAGTTATTATTTATGAGAAAGGTACATCTAGGTAAATATGTATATCTGTGTGTGTGCATTTAGTATGTTGTTTCTTTCATTAGTAATAAGTTTATATTTTGTTAAGTACTTTGCAATTATATCCAGAGGATGCCTACTTGTTGTATGAGGCGCATGTTTTTGTAGATCCTGGATTGACACATTCCTTTGTTACACCCAATTTGCTGAAAAGTTGGGAGCCACCCCAGAACCTCTCAACTTTATTGTGACGTGTCAGTCTCGACTAGACAGTCTGTCACTACTAATATGGTATGTCAATTAATCATCATCGTAATCCAAGGTCACGACGACTATGAAGCAGTAGCCAATTGATCTTACTCTTCGACGTAATCCTTGACATAGATTGGTTGTCCAATCATCATGCGAACATTGATTGTAGAAATAGATTGCCAATAGCTTGTGAATTCCCTAATGTCTTCCCTGCTGAGTTACCAGGATTTTTGCCTGGCAGGGAAGTGGAATTCACTAGTGATTTAGCCCTGGGCACAGAGGAGGTATCAAAGGCGCCTTATCGAATGGCACCAGCAGAGTTGAAGGAACTCAAGGGCAGTTGCAAGAGCTTATTAACAAAGGGTTTATCAGACCGAGTGTGTCTCCGTGGGGCGCGGGCGATCCGATAGTGTTCGTAGAGGAGAAGGACAGTTCAATGTGCCTCTGCATATTCTACCATCAATTAAATAAGCTAACGATCAAGAATCGTTATCCACTCGTATTGGTCCAATGGAAGCATCACAGTTCACATGAGACTACCTGGGAACGTGAAGCTAATATTCGTGCTCAGTATCCCCATTTATTTACCTGAGGTAAGCCATTTATTTTATTTGTAGAATCAGTTAATACATATGATCTAAAATTTTTCTTATGAATTGCCAGTATAACTATGTATACAGTTCTATATGCATTTGATGGAAAACAATTTTTCCTATACCTTATATGCACTCTTACTATATATCATGTATATAAATACCACTGCTTAAAGTAAAACAGCAAAACTATATTCAAATATGAGCTTAAACGCTAATTAATAAGTTAGTTAAACAAATTGAGTATGGATTTAGTAGAAACTAAAATATTTGGAACATGCAAAAACATAAAAGTTATCATTTAATAGTTTTAGGTGGTCTATAATACAGTTTGACACATAGGACTGTCAAATTTTAACCCAAATCAAATCAGGGTGCACAAATCTAGTCAGCACAAGACCTGATGGTATTGCCGCGGCAAGGGTCACTCTGGCTGCGGTAAGCAATGTGGGTTGCCGCGGCAACCACTCCAGATTTAAGTGGGGTCGAGAAAACCCCAAATTCATTTCTAGTTCTTCTCTGTGGTAGGGTCTCTAGTTCTCTTTCCCTCCCGAGCTACACACCCATGGTTTGAGTTCAACACTTTCACGATTTCGCGCCAAGTTCGTTGCCTATTGGAGATTCAAGCTTAGCTTCGCTTCTTTATCTCAATTTCAGCATTTTATTCCCCATTTCGGCACATTGGAGGTAAAACCCTCCTTCCTTCTCTTATCACTGTTCTTTTCAAATCTTTGGCATACCATGCCTCCAAAGAAGACCATGGAACCTGATTGGCTTATAAAAGAATCATGACTCCTACCTAATGACTGAACTGGATGGTCATTACGGTATCTTGAACAGGCGGGTTTAGACGCCCTATTCCATCCCATCCATACATACTTTTATCCATGCCTTGTTCGTTTATTTTACCAAAATTTCAAAATAAAATAAAATGAGTTCTTTGGCCAATTAGATACTGAAATCGATGGCTGAAAGTTTCATTTTGAATTGCAAGACATAGCTAAGGCTATGGATTGTAGTCATATATATGACGAGAGCCGAGGTCTACAAACCCCTCACCCCAATGATGTGAAATTCCATCACATCATAGCCAAGATGATAGGGGGACAGTCCGCTCTCGGTCTCACTGTTCGGTGCAACCAATTACCACAACAGATGTGCTTTCTTAATTGTGTTTTTCGTTGTAATTTGTACCTCATGCAGCACGAGCGCGAAAGACGCATTGCTCTGTTGCAAGCTTTGTTTGCTGTACATGAAAATCGTTGGGTTAATGCCCCAAAGGTTTTTTGGGAGGGCATTCAATATGCCAACATCCACCTTCTTAATACGGTACCTACCCCCATGACTGCATGCCATTATCCCCATTTAATTTCCCGACTCCTTGAGGGTCATCAAGATGCTCCTAATCAGGAGCCGTATCAAGTGCCTCCTGGTGAGGAGTTACGCATCGACAATATTTGGGTATTTACCCTCGCCACCTGGAAACAAATATACCAACGCTCTCAGCTTGCAGTGCAAATCTGTAACTCACAACAAGCCATTCCTTCCCCCCACAACAGTCCCGTGCCACACCATCGGCACCAACTCAAGAAGCCCCAACTCCGTCTCAACATGAACTGATTCCCTTGAGTGAAGAGGTTGTTCCCATTGCCGACCTTGCTCAGTAACTGCGTGAGAATCATCAAGAAACCCTCCAACAGTTCGACAACTTCCACCAAAACAATTACATGCTTCACCAACGCGTCGATTTTATTGAGGAGCCTACTACCTTCCTCATGGCGCATACTTTCCTATCCGCCTCCACTCCTTACGTTGGTCGAGCACTCAACTACGAGTCAGTATACACTCGAGATGCAGCCACTTTAGTACTAGAGGTTGCTCCGAGGGATGCCAGACCATTCTCAACTGGCGAGAGTCAGCAACGACCACAGCCTGGTGAGTATTACACTCACCTTTATATAATAATATTGCACTTAATTTAGTTTCCTTTATAATATTCTAAATCTGTTCCATGTGTATTCATCAGTTTCTAGAATATATTTTTACCTATGTATGAGTTCCCCTGCCTTGCTTTCCTATTGAGTTTTGCCTTGTCATCTGTTATGCTTTCAATCTCTTTTCCCCGGTCTTTGTTTATTTTCGAGGACGAAAATCCGTTAAGTAGGGAAGGGTGTAACAGCCGCCATATTTTGAACCCGTAGTCTCGAGGATGGATATGGGTCAGGACAGACATGTGCCTACCATGTGACACAATGGTCTAGTTCAATTTAAACTAGGTACCATATACACTACAAATAGTGTGTATACAAATAATAAATACAATTTATAATTGTACATTCTATAACACCCATACATCTAAGAATAGGTAATGGATTGCCAACCACGACATGATGGTTGGACTCATCAAAGAATAGACTGGCCAAGGCAAGCAGTTTGCCTCAGCAAGCACTAGGGGTTGCCTCGGCACCTGAGGCAAGCCCAGTAGGTTGCCTCAGCCCCTGAGGCAAGTAAAGTGTGTTGCCTCAGCACTTGAGGCAACTCAATTAATTTATTTTTTAGTTGGCTTATACACATAACTCGTGTATTAACTTTATATCTAATCCAAAGCCTTTTCTTTTGACTTATATGCATATATACAGGTCCAACCAAATATAGGCTTTATACAAAATTGTAGCCTAAACAGCTTGTAAGTTGTTTTGTTTGCCTATTGCCTCCACGCATATGCATGAGTCATTCTCGACACTCATGCACGCAAGGTACACAACGCTATAAGAGCTCACCAACCCATCTCTTCCTAGTTCTTCTTCAAACCCTTCGCAAACAGACCTTGTAAATTCTATAAAACACAAACCATAGGCAACCATTCCAGAAAATAGCTATGATAGAATTTCAACCCATAGCCTCATCTAGTTACAACTAGTTCTCCCTTAGTTCTTCTTAAACCCTTAGTTCAAAACCATAAATTCTGAACCAAGGAGCACAAGGTGACCTTCAATTCAATCACAAGAATTGCGAAGGCAATTGCTGGTCTTGGGGAATTCTTGCAGCCAAGTTCTCACAAGCTCACGAGCTCGGCGAACTCAATATCTTGGTTGGCGTCATTATAATCACCGGCACACCAAAAGGTATGCCGTAAACAAGCCAAGTACTAGACTAGGTTCATTAGTTAATTTAGATCAAATATAAATCTGAGGTGTCGATTCCATGCGAATGAATCAACAACTTAGAAATCAAGATATGTGTGAGGGTTTCAGAGTCTAAATTTCAAATAAAACATTCTGGAACTTTCATGCAAAATTAATCAAAATTAAACTACGTTTCCTGTGCAAATTATATAAGAAAAATGTAATAAATATATAGGGTAAAAGACCCAGCCAATTGCTTGAGTCAAAAGAAGCCAGAGTGGAGCAAAAAACACCCCGGCAAGCCAAGCCTGAGTGGCTTACCGCGGGAAGCATGTCCTTGCCACGACAATCCTATGCTTTGACCACTGTTAAGTATTTTGGTCATAACTTTTGCCCCTGAACTCCGATGGGCACGATTCTTGATGCGTTGGAAAGGGGACAATGAGCCCTATAACTTTCATGAATTAACAAATTCATGAATATAACATTTAAAGGGTCCCAATATAGTGACAAGTTGAGGCAAGCTGAGAGACTTGCCTCGGCAAGAGGCAACTCTGTGTCTGAGGCAGTTTGAAGCCATATCTGTCATGGGTTTGTAGTGACCCATAAAACCATAAAACCATAGATTTATATACTAAAATGGTACACATAAATGCTAGGTATTGGTGCACATGATGAGCTTATACCGAGGAATCTAGTTTGAGTGCGTGCATGCAGATGTACCAAGTAGTGTGTGAGCTAAGATAGGAAATTTTACCTTGCTACGTTATAGTTAGTTTCTTCTTCATATCTTAGATCGTATGTGAATATATATAAATATTTTTACTCAAGACCATGCTAAAGTTGACATATGGATTATATATATATATATATATATATATATGAGGCTATACATCTGCTGTCATGATGAATTGTCAATTTAATTTATACGTTTGCTGCGATAATAATAAGTCAGTTGAAATAAATACATGCATATGATCAGATCAGCTCGATGTATGAGCATCTGCTAATTTAGTTTTACATTAATACATGATTAGGAGCATACTATTTTAATAAGATTTGCCCGATATATGTTGTTATGTTAGCCATATTGTCAAGACCAAGTTAGATGACATGATATAAACTAGCAAATGAATGTGCATGCATGATGATACTAGATGAGTTTATGAATCATGATGAAAGTATAAGTCAGATTTGACGTGTGATTAATGAATGAATATGTTAGACCAGTTTTGATGAATAGTTAGCTCTGTTTGATAGATGAATATTAATGATTATGCTAATTTCTGTTTAAATGAATGCCTTTGCATGACTATGCTCGTGTCAAATTTGATGAATAAATATATATGATAAGGATCCAAGAAGTTGTGTCGTAAGACTATTATGCTAATTCAGTTAGATGTGTGATTATAAATGATGATACGATCAGTTATGTACGAATGATGATAAGATCAGTTTCGACGCATGAATATGAATAGTTATGCTAATTCAGTTATACTAGTTCAGTTGTGTTATATCATATTTGTTCATGATATTTTTGCATATATGTTAGCATGCATTGTTTATGTACTGTTATCCTTGATGTCATGCACACGTCATTATTCTCGTCTTGAAACAAGTGTTCCCGGTAACTCAGGAGCTTGATATCTCGTCCAAGTGATCTCGCTAAGTCGGGAGCTTGATTTTTTCAGTCCAAGTGATCTCGCTAACTCGGGAGCTTGACAAGTGATCCCGCTAACTCGAGAGTTTGATTTTCTTGTTTCTTATATATGTCTTGTTTCAGTATGATTTCTATAATTGTCCAGCATGATTTCTTGTCAGTATGATTCTTCATATTTGTTCAGCATGAATCTGTCAACATGATATAATATTTGCTTGATTTATTGCTTGTTACGCTATATGTTGTTAGAATAGATACGATGCTAGAATAGAGACAAGAGGAGATATAATGTGTTTCATTTTATTATGCATCTAGAAGTGAATTTAATAATCTAACATATAACTTAACACTTTAAATTTTTCTGCTGAGCTTCGATGATAGCTCATCTTAAGACTTTTTATCTTAACTGCAGATATTGACCCTGAGCACGGGGGTGATCCGACATACCGGCCTAAGGAGGGAGAGGAAGAAGAGGACGAGGAGGATTCTACAGAAGAATTCTTTCCTAAATAGGTGAGAGAGAGTGATAGATAGATAGATTTGTTTTAAAACATGTATAATTCAATAGAATGGTGTGTTTTGAGATATTGGTTTTCATGTATAGGTTTCTTTCCATTATTTAGATGTCTAGTGGTCGTCGTTGGTGGAAGGCTATACATGATTTTTGTTTATATTTTGTATATTTTCTTGCTTTTGGATAGATGAATGAATATCGGTTGTTGCCATATTTCTTCATATCAGAGTTAATTAAATTCCCTTCTGTAAATGTAACACTTTGTACACAATGCCCTTGTATGATAGGATCATACTAGGTGATTCGACGACGCGGCCTTTCCCATATACAATAGGGGGAAAAGTCGGGCTGTCACAATTGAGATCATGGACCCTATATCTAGGAGGGTCATGAAGGCCAATGGCCAGAGGCTCAAGCTCTGTATTGAGAATGTTGTGGAGCCCTCTGAGACCCTCCACTTTCAAGAACCTCCCACCTGATACATGATCTCAACCTTTGTACCGTGTGTAACATAGTTGTTGAATTGTTTCAAAATTTTCCAAGTTCTGTGTTTCTAGTGGTTTGATTTTGATTAAGTCTATGTGTGATGTGCTATTGAAAGTTGAATGGATTTGTTTAGCATTACATTAGTATCACTGAGTTTATTTGCATGAGAGAATGTCAATCACGAGTTTACCCAAGCCTTTTTACATTCTCGAGAGGATTAGAGACCTTCAAGCATCCTCTGGAGACCATTTTAGGTAAACTAACTATCCCTTGAGAGGATCTTGTGCTTCAAAGCATCCTCTTGGGACAACTGTTATGAGGCTATATCGAGCCTCGATAGGATTATGCACTTAAAACTAGCTGCTTGAGATCTGCTCGAGCCAATACTTCTGAAACCTCATCTTATCGAAGCTCGGGTTCCTGAGGCAATATTGAGCCTCAATAGGCTCCTGCACTTAAACGCAGCTGCTTGAGCTCTGCTCGAGAAAATATATCCGAAGCCTCGACAGGATCCTGTGCTTAATTCTGAAGCCTCATCCTGTCGAAGCTTGGTTTCCTAAGCTTATAAAGCTCTCGTGCGGTTCATTCTCCCATTTCATCCCTTTGTGCTAAACACTCTCACCCTTTCACTCACTCCGGTTTTCTTCTTCCCACTCCACTGCTCGCTACCTACTACTCCACTCATCCGATATTGTTGACAACTTGATCAACAACTCCAGCCAAACATTTCGCACCTAGGATCTTCGGATTTGGATTTATCATTCCTCACAATGCCCTAGTTTGGGTAAGTATTGATTTCTTTCTCATTTCATTTTGTTCTTTGTGTATTTTCTATGGGATTGAGACCTTTTTGTTGAGGATTAGTGGATTCATCATCTTCTTTTAGTGTGTTGAGTGTTTACTGCGTTTAGGGAAACCTAGGGTTTTGAGAAATTAGATAGAAGTTAGAGTTTCAAAATGGCTGCCAACACTGAGTTTGAAGAAACCCTAACCAGCTGGCTTAATCCTGCCCCAGAGGATTGCCTCTTCCTCAGCTCCTGTAGTTCCTACGGATGGTTCAAAAAGAAAATCTATTATTTCGGATGACTCAGCAGCTCCAAAGAAGAAACCTAAGGCTGGCACCATGAGCCTAAAATTGGAAAATAGGAGAAACAAAAGAAGGGCAGGGGAGCTGCCCCTGAGTTTACTACCCCAAATGACTTTGTGGAAAATCTCAGCTTGGTACCTGAGACCATCTTTGATAGGTCCTTTTTCACTTAGGAAGAGTGGGCTAAGGAAGCAGTTGTGTTTTTAACAAAAGCCTCTATGGATTCCCTATTGAGGCCTTTGGATGAAATTGTATACCCCAGATTAGTGAAGTTGTGGTACCAGAATATCAGGATGAAAGAGTCTGGAGGGAGGCCAGATAAAAAAGACCCTGTGTTAGTGGTCCTGATTGATGAATTTGAGATAGTTATAGATATAACTGATATAGCATAGGTATTGTGGATCCTTGCAACCTATAATCCATCTTGCAGCTTGGGAGCCCCAATTAGTGCCTCAATAAACGAAATGACCCAGTATTTAACTCAGGAGAAGAAAACATTTGGTGATTCACTTATGAGGAGTGACTTCAGCACAAACCAGCTATTCATGGATAATGTTTTGAGGAAGAATGTGTTTGTGGCTGGACACCAGCAGGAGAGGAGGCATCCATTTGTGGATGCACTATACTCTTTCTCTTTGGGACATTTCTTTTATGCTGTCAAATTAATCTTTGAGAGAGTGAGTGACATACATGGTAAGGTGAAGAAGAGGCAGACAGTTCAAGGTTTACCCTATAGCAGACTGATCACAGCCTTGGTCAAGAAAGGAGGATATGTATGAAAAGTAAGAAAGCCCACTGCTGAGTTGTCACTAGCTGTATTTAGAAAGGCAGTGGAAAATTAGCATAACAATGATGATGAAGAAGAAGAAAAAAGAGTCTGAAGCAGCACCTCCTGTGCAAGCTTCTGCACACCTCTTGTGCAAGCTTCTGCAGCCACATCAGTAGCTCCTCCATCATCCACCCTTGAGTCCATTCCACCAGTAGCCACTCCACCATCCTTACCTGTCCACCCCACTCCACTAATCTTACCTTCCCAATCCATTCCAGTATTAGCTCCTCCTCCTCTCATAATTTTCCCTTACAACTTTCCTACACCTCCAATCCAGAAAACCTAAAAATGAAAACCCAACACTCCACCACAGAAACCAACCCACCCACTATCATACCCCCACTCATCCTAAGCCCAGCACTTGAAGAACCTACTCCATTTACCCTTCCTGACAATGAGCCAATGGTTGCTGCCATGGAAACCTCTTACCCCAGTCCTTCACCTACCCATTCACCTATACTCACCCCTATTTCTTCCCCTGCCCATTACCCTCCACCGTCCCCTATCTAAAACCGATTTCATACCACCTTAGACCAATTTACCATAGAGGAGCCCTAATGGACTCCATTGTGGAGGACATTAGGCATGAGTACACCCTCTACCTGACTCCCCACACCACTACCCATTTAACCATGCACCTACCTCACTCTTTCAGCCAATTCCCCCTCAACATGTTACCCCTACCCTCTCGGACCCTCTAACCCAAATCCTATCCCTCCTAACCTCCCTTCAAGCCCAAATCCACACCAACACAGAAAACCAATCCTCCATCCAAACGAGCCTGGCTTCCATCCAAGCAACCCTTCATTCATTCACACCCCAACAACCCAACAACCCAACCCTATCCCTATCCCTCCCCCATGCCAGCCCTCTTCTACAGCTTTGGCAACAGCTGATGTTTCCACCCAAACTGATTTTAAAGATGAAGAGTTGATCCTAGTCCCCACTTCCACATCTACCACCTATACCCAAACAAAAATTCCTGAGGAGAAGCTGGTCCCTTCCCAGGAGCTGAGCATTTCCCTGCCATCCCATCCGCCTTGCTACTAAAACTGCTTTGGTCTCCCTCTTTGTTCATGATCCATCTAACTGGGCCATTGTACCAACTGACCCATCCAAAGTACCACCAACACCAACACTCACTACTCAAATGCATGCCAACTCATATCTTGCTGTCTGTTGGTCAATTTTTTTAGAAGTAATGTACTGCAAACTTGTGAGGATCAGCTGGACTTAATGAAGACAACAAATTAGAAATATTTGGAAGCAGTTATATTAGCTCAACAGAGAGAGCTGTTGGTCATGCAAGAAAAATTGGACAATGCTATAACTATATATAAATTGTATGAGCAGAGGGCTAACTAATATGCAAGGCTGTATGGCTCATTATCAGCCACTCTCATGTCATTGGGTGTTCATGATGTGGAGCCTTTATCATAAGTTAAGGGAATTAAAATTCAAGAGCTTCAACCAGGAAGGGCAACACCAAACAACAGAGATCAGCTGCTTCAAAGACAAAAGCTAGTGCTGCCAAGGCTGACAGTGTGAAGAAAGGCAAAGAAAGAGCAGAAGAGCACATAGATATTGACTCAGATTTAGACCATATGTAGGAATTTTTTTGTTTTTAGGAAATTGCTATTTTTAGGAGTTTTCTATTTTGTTTTGTTTTCCAGTTAGCATCTTGTAATCAGTGTTCTATTTTATACACTATTTTGTTATGAATTTTATGTTTTTGTGAATAAAATCATGTTGTTAGTATAATTGTCTCTTTCTTTTCTGTAATTTTTGGTTTTTCTTTTCTTAATCCTGCTGCCCCTAACTACACTCTTTGTTGAAACATTGAGGACAATGTTTATATTAGGTTTGGGGGTATGACAGGGTAGTCCAATAAAATAATTAATTGTATTGCAGCATTGTTACTTAAATGGAATGAAATAAAGTAAATTCCCACCTAATCATTCACAAAAGAGGAAATTAAAACTGTTTAGTAGCCATTTTAAAACTGAAATCTAATGAATATCTAACACTTCCAAGAAGCAAACTTCAATTTTTTTTTTCACAATTAGTATTTAGTGAACCAGAAAGGAGAGAAAACTGTGAGGATATACTCAATGAGTTTACTTAAAAACAATACCCAGTGAGATTTGGGCCTATCAAACTTTCTTTTGATGAGTGTCTTGGAAAAAAAAAATTCTGCTCTAAGGAATGATTGAATCATCATCTTTTCACCAGAAGTTATACACCCCAAATTGAAACTATTTAGCAGAACTCATGACACTAAGGATATGATGTAGGGCCCTCATCTGGACAGTTTGAGCCTGAAAATACCTATCCATCGAATTGCCCTTTGCATACACTATTTAAGCCTTAAAACCTAGTTTTCTTTGACAAACACTAAAGTAATTAAATCTAAACCTCATTGAACTGATTCAGCCTTACCCTCACTTTGAGATTTTAGAAGGTAAAGGAGAAGATATTGAAGAAATTTGAGTTGAGTTCAACATTTGGTGAAGGGAGAAAAGAAGAAGTCTGTAAAAAAAAAAAAAATAGTGTGTGATTATATATTTGTGGGATTTCATACAAGAAAAGAGAGAGAGAGAGAGAGAGAGAGAGAGAAGTCAAAAGAAGCCCTTCATTTGAAAAATAAAAAAGATGAGAAGAAGCTGGCCACTTCAGATCTGAAAAATATAAAATAATATGAAGCTGTGATATAATGAAGAAGGTGAAGTCATGAACCACCGCCTCCTCTTAGTTGATTTCTCAGTTTTGAATTCCTTTTACCCTTTTATTCTTTTTAAACCTCAACTCTAAGCCACATTACAACCCAGCAAAAAAACTTTATTGATCAAAAGTGAAGTGAGCTCTATGTGAAGATAAGGGGATGTGTAATCTATGATGGAAAGAACATGAAAATATCATGAATTAGCAGCAATGCCTATGCTCATGCTTACAGGCCTATTTGAGGCCTGTAACTATTCTTGAGCTGCAGTAAAAGTGATACACCTTGGAATTTCATTTTTGAGTGATAGCCCTAGTGAGGATTGGGTCTAAAAGTAAATTCATTGGGGCAATATCTAAACCTGATTCTTGAATTAATGGTGAGCCTAGTACTAATTCCCACACACTATACTCTTGATATAAGTTGATTGGCTGTGATGGAAATACATGCTGATTTAAGTATTAAACTGATAGCATTTTTGTTTTAACTCCTCTAAATTAAAAAAAAAAAGGGTGTGGAATGAAATTTTATTTGAGAGGATCTGATTTATCATATGTTGCACTGCACTTAACTGTTCTATTGTGAAGTTTGAGGGTATCTTCACTTAAAACCCTCAGGAGACTTCACTCCTCCTCTAGGGATCACCTAGGGGTTTAAAAGGCTTGATGCACTGCATTTCTATTTTAACTCTGAATTAAAAAAAAAAATGAAGGGTGTGGAATGAAATTTTAATTGAGAAGATCTGATTTATCATATGCTGCACTACACTTAACTGTTCTATTATGAAGTTTGTGGGTATCTTCACTGAAAACCCTAAGGGAACTTCACTCCTCCACTAGGGATCACCGAGGAGTTTAAAAGGCTTGATGTATAGGCTAAATACATCCGTGCCCCCTACGAAAGTAACATTTAATTTTTAGAATAATTATTTAATTCTCCCTTTGCTCGAGGACTAGAAAAGATTAGGTTTGGGGGTGTGTTGATCACTAAATTATGCAACTTTTCACGTCCTAACCTAGCCCTTACTAGACCTTAGAGTTATTTAATAATTGACTTTTGAGTATGTTTTTGTAGTTAGCAACAATCTACAGAATAGTGCAGCAACCCATGTAATAAGTGCCAAGAAAAGGAGAATTAAAGGAAAGCATTGGGACTGATGGAAATACAAAGATAAAACCTTGGTGGTCCCCACCGAAGAAGCTGTTTAGCATGCCTTGGACCCCTAGAAGTCCTACAAGGAGAGAAAAGTGGGACCCAAGCATAATGGAGTGCCCGCAGCAGACTCGACGCACCAGCAGAGAAGAAGAAACTTCATCTCGAGCAGTCTCGAGTAGAACAAACCTCCAGATCACCTTCTCGAGCAGCTGTGGAGCAGCTTCAAGCACATCATGCCTGCAGCAACATCACACTTGAGCAGTTCAAAAGTTTGCCAAAGCATCCTGTTGAGTAGTTACACAGCCCAGTCGAGAGCCTGAATTTAACCTCTCGAGCACTGTCGAGCAGTTCATAGACTGCTGCATCCTAACCTCTTGAGTCCTCTCGCACAAACTTGGAGCATCATATCCTGTCGAGCAGACAGAGCATCTCCACCCTCTCGAGTAGTTCAGTACCTGTCGTGCAGCTCTTTGCCTTCAGTTTTCATCCACTCGAGCAGTCTTCAGAAGCAATTACCCGGTTGAGCAGTTCTGGACTTTAATACTTCAGCCACTCGAGTATCCTTCAGAAAGTATTCAATCTGCTTGAGATTACATGTCTGAAGCCTTATCCACTAGAGGCTCGGGACCCAGCATGAATTTATGAGTTCAGGGGCACTTTTGGAACTTCTACAATACCTTGGGACATCTGTCCAAGTGTGTAATGCAATCTGGGGGCAATACTTGGCTGAAATTAAGCCACATCAACAGATCCTAACTATCCAGATTTTCTTTCCTTCTGATTGGCCAGAGCATAAAGCACTTTTTCGGTGTGTATATAAAGAAAGAAAAAGATGCTTAAAAGGGGGAACACACCACACACGATAGCTTAGGTCATTTTTTAGGGTTTAGATCATCTTCTTTTCCTTTTTCTTCCTTCCTTAGCTCAACATGTCTGGCTAAGTCTTTGTAGCAGTTAGGGCTAATTTTTATTGTGCATTGCTTTGTAATAACAGTGTGAAGAGCTTAGAGTCATGCACAGACTGCAAACTTGAGAGCTGTGTCATTATAAGTTTCTTTGTAGCAATGAATAGCAGATTTTAATGTTTCATTGAATCTGTAATTTCTTTTGATTTTCATTAGATCTTTCTAGATTTTATGCACCTATGGATGCATGAGCTTGTAGCCTTGCAAATATAGTATCTACAGTGATTTTACTGTTTCATCTTTGACCCCCATGATTGGATTATATCCATGGGATAGCTTGTAATCATTTAAGTGGACAAGCTATAGCCCTAAGACTAGTCCATATCTTAGGGTTTGCTACTGATCCAACTCTTACTTTGTTTTCCATTGCTTTATGCATTAAAAATCAGTCCCTAACCGCCTACTTCTCCATTTTCTATTTATTTTAGCAAACCACTTTCATCCTTCTTTCAACACCCTTCCTTTTATTTCTATTTTTGTATTTATTTCTAATTAGTTAGTGACAACCCCTAAAAGCACCTTCCCTTTATCCTATTTTCTTAGACTAAGATAGATTAGGTTTAGAGTTGTCAGATTTGTAGCAGATATGGAGATTTACTATTTTTATATTAGCAACTCCCTGTGGGACAACTCTTACTTGTCTAAAACTTGTTGCAACAGCCCTGTGTCTTGCAGGTGGTGCTTGTGTTCTATTCCATTTTTTTATTCCCCTTTGTTTTACTTTTAACCTTCTTTATTTCTGTCATATTAGGACCATTTTTGTAATAAAGAACATCAACACAAACTGAGCACAACACCTACTAATCACCGGAGGTTGCGCTGCTCCTACTATATCACCGGATTTAAGTATCATAATAAAGAGACTTGGTATTTGACACAAATCATTAAATGTTTCAATTAATTACCTCAAAATCATTATTTTCGATCTCGACTTATCTTTCTTAATCTTAGTTTGTATCTTGACTTCGGATGAGTCATTATGTGATTAAACTCTCAATCACATCCTATCACAAATCATGAAGTCATCACCGCAATCTTCACACTGTAACGTCCCATACAATCACAGTGAACAAGAATTGGGAAATGAAATCATACACATGGACTGAACGAGATTGTGTATAACATCACACAATGGCAGAAGCTTGACTTAATATATATCACACATCATTACAACACTCATATCATGTATCACGTAGCTCATAATGAACTTAGTCTATTCTTAAATCTTACATCATCATCATGTACCACATAGCATATCATGAACTTAGCATATTCTTAAATCTTATATCATTTTTTATATTCATATTTGATCATATTCAAGGGAATTTTATACAACATTATGTGCATAGGAACATTAGTTGCACTCACCTACAATGTATAATCGAACTAATATATAGCCAAACATTTCAAATGCATTATTGATTAAATAATTATAAATTTATATTAACAATTATAAGTATATATGAACCACTAAAAAGGCCAGAGTGCATATGAACAACTAAAAGGGCTGGAGTGCATATGAACCACTAAAAGGTCCTGAGCCCATGTACATACAAATAATTTCAAGGGCTTGAATGCGTACAAATAAATATGAGTCTGGGCCCATATGCATATAAATTAAGGGATAGGCTTTAACCATGCCCATAAAATCCATAAGTGGTCTTGGACCATTTGCATAAAGATAAGGGAAATGGGCTATGTTTACTATATAAGGACTCTTTTCACAACATAAAACCTTGGCTAATTTCATATATAAAAAATAAGCTCTTGGGAGTTGTCCATAATAATCAATAAAGGAAATTGAACCTAATTTTCATTTCAATCCAAAAGAGAAGGCCTCAGCCCATGTCCATATATAAAGGGGCCTCAGATTGTATTTCAATAATTATGGGCCAGCAGCCCATTTGGATTAAAAGAAGGCGAAAACAAAACTTTTGTGAGAGCAAGGTTGGGCCTAAATGCAAAAAAAAGGGTTTGGAGCTTTTTTTTAATTTTAAAAATAAATGTGAGAGGGCAAAACACCATCCATGGTGTTTCTCCTCATATAAAAATATGACTCATGTTTTCAAAATAACCCATGAAGCCAAAACTACAGAGAATGTGCAGTGTCTGGTGTTGCACCATCACCCACACATGTTTTCTCAACTCTGGGTGGCCGCAAGGATTTTGCCCGGTGCTGCTGGTGCGGTGCTTCTACCTACGGCAGTCTATCATTGTCCGTGTATCCGGCCGACACTAATTTTTGGCATGGGCAATAGCCATTTTATTTTTATTCTCTTCGTATTTATATATTTATTTTTTTTATCGACAAAGTATGTAAAAGACAACCATTTACCTGTATATATTTTTATCATCATTATAATTATTTTGAATATGATAAAAACCTAATCTAATGGGTACAAGGTTTATCCGTACTTGTGATCCTAGCGTCGCAAGGAGCCGATCCAAAATTGTTGTGGTGTTATTGCATTGATGGCACCATTCGTGCACGTCATTGGGTGTCTGATTTGTGAGACAGAATGATAGAAATGTGAACCAACCTCGATAGTAGCTGCCATATTTCTTTGGTGACGGATTCGACGAGAATTTTTCACGAGTTGTACCACGGTCCGAATCCTAGTGTCGTGAAGGAGAGGCTTTTCTCATCTCTTTTTTTCTTCTCTTATATTTCCTATCTTTTCCTTCCTTGCTTGGTGTAGCAACTGCAATAGGGATGGCAAAGACGTGGGGCTGGGGGTCGGGTTCCACTTTCTTTTGATACAATAAATACTGAAGAGAGGTTGAGAGTTTGATGGGTCTCAAATAATGGAAGTCCAACAAATTTTGAACTCTATATAGAATTAAGGATAGGGGGAGTCAAGCGGAATTAAAGAGTGAGGTACTTGAAAGATGTAGAAGAGAGTAAGAAATCGATGCCTTCTTTGAGAGAGAAGGCCACCTTCTTCTTCCATCCAAACTCCAAACCAACTAGTGAAGAGTAGTGCACATCACATCGGCATCAACACCTTCTCCATCTTTAGGTTAAATCAGAGATATGAGGAAGAGGATACAACCGTATTGTTGTGTCTGGAGTTGATCTGTTTCTTCCTCCAAAAGACAGAAGAAATCCAATTTAAAGGTGTTAGGGCTTCCCTTTTAAGGGCTAGATGGACGGTCCAGATGGCTTGGTTAATACGCGAAGAGAAAGGTTAGTAGTGACTACAGAAAAACTAGGGAGGTTGGATCTTGGTAGTTTGGGTTTCTAATTAATTAATAGAGGTTAGGGTTTCAAGAGAGTTTGGCTGTGTTTGGGTTAGCTCTTATAAGAGCAGAAGCAACTCTTTGCTTGCTCTCTGTCAAAGCAGATTTAGAGCAGTTTTATCACTTAAAATAGCTCCCCGCCAGAACAAATGAGGCAAGGAGTTGTGTTACCAAATGTTAAAGTAGTTCTCTGCTGAAGCCAAAAAATGAAAGAACTGCTCTTTGCCCCAAAAGAGCTAACTCAAATGCAGCCTTAAAAATGAGATGGGCGAGAGTAGGGCTCCAACCGAGCCGGGTCCAGCCCAAGCTCGGGTCAGCTCTAGCTCGGCTCTACCATATACGAGCCGAGCTGGAGGTCAGCTCTAGGCTCTTCGAGCTCGAAAATTCCAAGCTCTAGCTCGGCTCTCCAAGCTCGAGCCGAGCTTCGAGCCAAGTATGTTCTATTATAAAAAAATTCCTCCTACTACTTTTAAAAATTTCTACTCAATTAAATATTCATTCTATGAGAGAGAAAAGGTGAGAGGGCTAGTGTAACCCGCATGCGTAAGATTGTGACTCGAGAAGGTAAGAGAGCTTCAGCAACGAGAGAAGTAGAAGTTCAGTACTTGAGTTGCAGGAGGCAGCTGTAGGTAGGAGTATCAGTGGGTACTATAGTCTATATAATATATATAGTAAAAATTATGTCATGTGGGGGGCAAAAGTTCCTATTTTACCCTTCAAAGTAATTATTAGATAAACTTAAACGGATACTTTGAAGGGTAAAATAGACCACTCAAAATTAATTACCACTACAAAAAATAAGATTATTAGTGGCAGTTTTTTTAACATAAAACTGCTGCTATTGGTCCTGTCTCTACCAAAAACTGCCGCTAGCAAAAATTACATTAACAGCAAATGCCACTAAAACACCTTATTTTTGTAGTGTATATATATATATATAAACTGAGCCATAGAGTCGAGCCTGGCTGAGCTAGTCTTAGCTCGAGTTCGGCTTTGTTCATTCGAACTAAAAATTGTCTAACTTAGTTCAGCTTTCGAGCCAAGCTTTAAAGAGAAAAACTCTTTTCTTTCAGGCTAAGCTGAGCCAAATTAATTGAGTTGGCTTGTCTCTAGTGCTGACCTAGGCAAGAGGTCTTGGCGCTATCTCGCGATTTTAGGAAGGTAGCCCATCACTAGAAATTTCTAAATCGGTGAGCCTTTTTATATGATGCGCGGGTAGAAAGAAGAAATGAGGGTCTTGTGACGATTTAGGTAGCCAGCAAGTTAGGCTCGGTTGTGACATGATTGTGCTAGACTTAGAGAGATACTGAGGGAGGAGTATAAGAGTGAGAGTGGAATTGTACCACGTGTCTTACAAGGAAAGAGGGCCCCTATCAAATCTGTGAAATCTTGCTATGTTTATTATTCTATTAAGAAGAATCCAGAAAAAGAATGTATGGGTCTAACTTGGGTATAAGACATTTACAATAACCTTCATTAAATTGCATACTATTAATCTTTATTACATATAAATAATATATATCTATGCATTTAAACATATACTGATTTGGGTTATTCGGCTTGGGCCCATTCACAGTTCGAGTTGAAATTCGGGTTGAGGCAAAACTTCATTAAATTGCATACCATTAATATTTATTACATATAAATAATGTATATCTATACATATAAACATATATTAATTTCGGTTATTGGGCTCGGGCCCATTCACAGTTCGAATTGAAATTCGGGTTGAGGCCCAAGTTTAAGCTTGGGCTTAGGTTCGTGTGTTGAGGAACTATATATATATATATATAGAGAGAGAGAGAGAGAGAGAGAGAGGGGCCCGGGGATATGCGCTCAGACATAAAGATATCTCTGCGCATATTTATAGGAGCTCGACATGTTGTGTGCCTCTGTAATTGATGTGACAATCTCTCCTTTTTCTAATTTCACCGCGCTATAACTATGGTTACCACTGAACTGCCACTGACATAATCAGAAAGGCAAAGCGTGGCGTGACGTTGGGAGTTCATGCCTGATATCTTGATTTTGTCATGATTATATTCGAAAAAACTAACAAGAAGACCACCTGATTGCGCTTTCTATACAACGCGCTATCGTGATTTATGATATAATATCACACTACGTGAAAAAGCCAAAAAAATCACTGCCTTAAACAGTGATTTTTTTAAAAAACCTTTGTCTTTGACAGTGATTTTTTTTCAAAAAATCACTGCCATAAACTGTTGTGAAAAAAGGAGTGATTTTTTTTTACCACTATACAAGACAGTGGTTTATGAACTTTAACAACAACTGCTCTTAACAATCATAGAAAAAATCATTGCTTTTGGCAGTGATTTTTTTATGCAAATTTCAAAAAAAAAAAAATTACGTCAACAATTTTTGTAATATCCCTGATATTTTTGGCCTATTTTTCATTTACCTCGGTAAGCGTATCCGGAAATTATTACGGGATTTTTCTGAATTTTTGGTTAGCTATGTGTTTGATGAGAATGATGGCCAAAGGGTTTTGTCTCGAGATGTGTGAAGGTCATGTAATCGATGACTTACACAATAAAGTTGGTGTTTGTGTATAGCACCGGATTTTTTTCAAGTTAAATGATAAGTGGTAAATAGAAAAATCTAGATTTTTAGTAGTTAAGTAATATTATAAAGAGAGGGGGACTTGCAAGAGAAGTTACACTTCTCTCTCTCGTTTGAATCAGAGTTTGCAACCCTTTGCTTGGCCTTTGATCTTAGATCTTGTGAGCTTGAGAATTACTCTCCCCATCTCAACCATTGATTAGCCTTGTGTTTGAATTCTGATCTGTTTGGACTATTGGAAGAGAAGGATAGGGGAGAGGATGTCTCTGTGTGATTCTGATATGTGCAATAGAGAAAGGTTTATGATGGACTGATTTGGAGATTCTAAACCGTTAAGCTTTGGAGATTGATTCCGGTGCGTAAATTTGGTGCAACAGGATCAAAAGATTAAGCGACAAGAGGTAGGCTTTGAAACCTCCTTATGTTATTTAAATTCATGTTTTATTTAGAGTAGAATATAGTGTGTTTAAATAGATAAGAAGGTTGTGGTTGAATGTAAAAGACAAGGGTCCTAAGATTGAAAATTTGACAGCCACAGACCTGAAGAAATTCAAGGGTCGATTTTCAAATCGAGGGTCAAATTTGGAATTCGACCATCGATTTGAAATTCGAGGGTCGAAATTTGATTTTTAAGGCCTGATGCAGTTTTTGAAATTCGAGGGTCGAATTTGGAATTCGACCATTGAATTGAAAATCGAGGGTCGATTTTCTAATTTTATGCCTGATGCAGTTTTTTCCAAATTCGAGGGTCGAATTTATCGAATTTCAAATTCGACCATCGAATTCAAATTCGAGGGTCGATTTTTGTTCTGTTTCTGTCCTTCGAATTTTTGGTTAAGAATTTTATAGGCAAGCTTTTGGTTTGACTTTTGGTCCTATATTAACACTGAGAGTGTTAATCCTTGTAGGTTTTGAATATTGGGAGTCCTTTGTGAGGACTGCTTATGCTTGTTTTTTAACCTTCTTTGTTGAGGTAGGGGAACCCTACACATTATTTGCATTCTATTATAAGTAGGGACTGTTTTGACTACTTGATAAGAAGCATAAATTTTGAGAACAATTGTTTGAAAATAGCATGAATAAGAATCTGAAAATATGATACAAATCAGAAATTTGAAAACTTTGTTATGACTAAGAACTTTAAAATTTGAACCTCAGAACCTCAAATAATTTTTGAATGAGAATTTCGAATCAGAACTTTGAAAAATCAGTAATATGTTATGAATAATAAGCTTTGATATAAGTTAGCATTTGCATTTGATTTGAGGTAGATACGAACGATGCCCTAGATTCTACCAACTGTGAGGACGGTGTTTGTTTTGGCACAAGTTTCCCTCATAGCGTAGGGGCTTGTTGCTATTTAGAAGCTGGGTTCATGAACGATGATGGTCAGTAAGGTTTCCCATCGGTCACGTAGTCCGCTCTCATGCTATAGGAAATTTGGGAGATAAAATTAAGTTATAATTTAAGACAAGAAGCATACTAATTCAGAAGTTTTTAAACACATCTGATTTATGTTATTAGTTTTGACTCAGGATTAGAACTGGAGATTTAATATGCAAAGCATCATTTGAAAACATTATTTGATCCAATTTCTGTCTTTTGAAAATCTTTACTTATAATGAAATGCAAATAGATTGTTTCCTCTATTGGGCTTTGTTGTTAGTTCACCCTCGACTATGCGTCATAAGTGCTGAGACTGACCTAGAATCAGAGGATTTGGAGGACTCCGATTACATTTCTGAGGAGGAATTAGATACACCTACTGAGGAGTTTTTCCCTTGATTCTAGATCACTTCTTTTGGTACTTTTGTTAGAATATTATTTGAAATATTGGGCCTTAGGCCATTGCTTGTCCTTTTGATATCACACGAGGAATCATTATTGTGAACCACTATTTTAGGTGTTGGATTGGCCATCACCAGTGGTTCTTCCTGGTTCCTCAGAGTGATATAATTTTTTTTTGTTAAAAGCTTTTATTTTTTATTATTCTATGCTTTTCCTCTGTCTTTAGATCATTGTTATGTTGCTGGCTTCTGTTTCTTACGGCTTATTGAGAAATCAATAAGTTGATGAACCGGCCTTTCCTATACCTTAGGGATTGGAAAAGTCAGGTCATCACAGTTGGTATCAAAGCGAGGTTCTAGGTTCAGAGTCTTATGACTAAGGGTTGGATTATTTTAACAATCAAAGCTGATCAATTGTTATTATTTTTCAACAATGACAGATCAGCATGCCTTTGCGGTTTAGAGGCAGAGGCGGAAGTAGAGAAGGACCTCGCATGGCTCATCTTGAGGAGATTGATGAAGGTGTAGGCACCTCACATGGCAGAGGGAGATTTACATCTGGCCCTAATGCAGATCCTTTAAGACCTGCTAGGCCTGAAGGGGGAAATGTTGACCAGGTGTTGGCAGCCTTGGCCAACAACATGGCTCAACAGACTGCAACCATAGACCGACAGACTGAGATGCTGGCAGCCAGACATTAGCCAGGAGGATTCACCGAGTTCAGGAGGATGAGACCTCCTACATTCTCAGGGCAGACGGATCCGATGGAAGCCGAGGCATGGCTTGATGAGATGGAAAAGATTTTTGAGGTGTTATAGTTTACAGATGTTGAGCAGGTACGCTGGGCATCCATCAAACTTTTAGGCGAGGCCAGTCCGTGGTGGAAGTCTGTTTCCAGGATGAGAGAGCAGGACTACCCCGATACTCCATGGACTTGGGCAGAGTTCGTGGAGACGTTCAATGATCAGTATTTTTCAAAGATCGCTCAGAATCAAAGGGAAGTCCAGCTATTGAGTCAAACAAAAGAGATGTCTGCAGCGAAAGTATGGCGCAGAGTTTGATAGACTTTCCCGATTTACACCCTTACACATGGCCACTGAGCTGATGAGGGCTCAGAAATTTTAGAGAGGTTTGAGGCCGAATATTCAGGAGAGGATGTCGATGTGGGAGATGGAGACGTACGCGGGCGTTATGGTAAAGGCTCTCATTGGAGAGGAAGATATTCAGAAATAGTACCTGAGGCGAGAGCAGGGAAATAAAAATCGGTTTGGCCAGGGACAGTTAAGTGCTTCTGAGCAGGTGAACAAAAACCCGAGGTTCTTTAAACCTCCTCCCTATCCTAGTCAGCCATCGTATTCCAGGCCAACTGTTGCTTCAGGACCAGTATCGTCTTCCTGTCAGAGACCGCAGAGTTCGTCACCAGGGTGACCTTTCAGAGGCGGGAGCACTACTGCGAGTGGAGCTTCTGTGGCTCAGGGTTCAGTGCCGGGATCAGCTGTTACTCCTATTTCTACTCCAGTTTGTGCAAGATGTGGGAAACCACATAAGACGGAGGATTGCTGACAGAACACTGGAGGATGCTTCAGGTGTGGACAGATTGGTCACATGATCAAGGATTGTCCTACAGTTGAAAAAGGACGGACTTCGTTAGTCTCTACGCAGAAGTCGACGCGACCTATAGTTCAAGGTCGAGCTTATGCGGTGACTGCACAGGATGCCCAAACGTCGAATGACGTGATCCAATGTATCATTAAAGTTGAGATGTCAATTCTGCATTGATTCTATTATTTAATGTTTAAATTCATTTAAGTAAATTTTAAACAACATTGGAGTCATTGCATATAATTAACGAACTTTTTAGTAAAGGTACCCTTATGATGAGTCGTAGAGGCGACTTGAGTAAAATTGAAGCATGAGTACTTATAGACCCCGGGTCTACACACTCGTTTATTACTCTTCTTTTCTCAGAGAAGTTGGGTATCACTCCCGAACCCCTTGCCTTCATTTTGGACGTGAAGATTCCTACAGGAAGTTCGGTAAGCACGGATACAGCAGGTCAGTTAGTCATCGTGATGATTGATGAGCACGAGACAGTGACTGATATGATTACGTTGAGCATGGAAGTGTTCGACGTTATTCTCGGGATGGATTGGTTGGCAGCTTATCACGTGAGCGTGGACTGTCTACAGAAGATCGTGACCTTCCGACCGCCAAAGCAAAAATCCTTCCGATTCTGTGGAGTCAAATCAAAGGTTGTGTCGTTGGTTTCAGCCATTAAGGCCGAGCGCATGATGAGGAATGGTTGCAGCGGGTATTTGGCCTATTTGCAAGATTCTACAGAAAAGGAGAATGACTTGGCACTTATCACGGTGGTCAGCGAGTATCCTGATGCCTTTCCAGAAGACTTACCTGGATTATCACCTGATAGAGAGATTGAGTTCGCAATTGAGCTAGCGCCGAGTACAGAATCGTTATCTAAAGCTCCATATCGTATGGCGCCTGCTGAGTTGAAAGAGCTCAAGGAACAGCTTCAGGAGCTGTTAGACAAAGGCTTCATTCGACCAAGTGTTTCTCCTTGGGGTGCACCGGTTCTTTTTGTGAAAAAGAAGGATGGATCGATGCGTCTGTGTATCGATTATCGGTAGCTCAACAAGATGATGATTAAGAATCGTTATCCTCTTCCGCAGATAGATGACTTATTTGATCAGTTGCAAGGTGCAAAGTTCTTCTCAAAGATTGATCTGAGGTCAGGCTATCACCAGCTCAAGATCAAGGCAAAAGATATATCCAAAACTGCATTTCGGACGGGTTATGGCCACTATGAGTTTTTAGTGATGCCGTTTGGATGGACGAATGCGCTTGCATCTTTCATGGACCTGATGAACCGAGTGTTCAAACCACACCTTGATAAATCTGTGGTAGTTTTCATAGATGACATCCTCATCTATTCGAAAACCCGAGAGGAGCATGTGCAACATCTGAAAATGGCTCTTCAAACACTCCGGGATCATTAGTTGTATGCCAAACTCAGTAAGTGTGAGTTTTGGCTTGAGCAGGTCGGTTTCTTGGGCCATGTAGTTTCTGAAGCAGGTATCTCAGTGGATCCTATAAAGATCGATTCGGTGGTAAACTGGGAACAGCCTACGACAGTTACAAAAGTCCAAAGTTTCCTTAGTTTGGGAGGGTACTATCAGAGATTTGTCGAGGATTTCTCGAAGATATCGGGTCCACTTACGCAACTCATGAGAAAGAATGCGAAGTTCGATTGGAAAGTGCAGTGCGAGCAGAGCTTTCAGGAGCTGAAGCGTCGATTGACTACGGCACCAGTACTTGCTATACCTCCCGGTAGCGGAGGCTTCGTAGTGTACAGTGATGCTTCTTATGGCGGATTAGGCTGTGTGCTTAATCAACACGAGCAGGTCATTGCGTATGGTTCTAGGTAGCTGAAGGACCATGAAAGAAACTATCCGACGCATGACTTAGAGTTAGCAGTAGTTATATTCGCCTTGAAGATCTAGAGACATTACCTCTACGATGAGATATTCGATATATTCACCGATCACAAGAGTCTCAAGTACCTATTCACTCAAAAGGACTTGAATATGAGGCAGCGACAATGGATGGAGTTTTTGAAGGACTACGATTGCTCAATTCAGTACCATCCGGGAAAGGCGAACGTCGTTGCTGATGCTCTTAGTAGACGGTCTTCAGCACAGTTGTCACATCTTATCAGCCGGATTCAGAGATGGAAGCTCTTGGAAGACATGGCTTTGGGCAGCTCACGGTACGATGTAAAAGGCTCGGGAGCATTGATGGCTACACTTGTATTGTGCCCTACGCTCTTCGAGAATATCAAGAAGCTTCAGATGATCGATGATGAGCTGATGGTAATCAGACGAGATGTGGAGAGTGGCAATAAGAAGGATTTCTCCATACGAGCAGATGAGACCTTGTTATTTCACAACCGTGTATGCGTACCGTCGAGTACTGAGCTTCAGGACACCATTTTGGAAGATGCTCACAAATCCATGTATGCCATACATCCTAGTAGCACCAAGATGTATCAGGACTTGATGAAGAGTTTTTGGTGGGAAGGTTTGAAACGCGACGTCGCTGAGTACCGCTGTGCTTGGTTTGTCATCAGGTTAAGGTTGATCATCAAAATCCTGCAGGCCTATTGCAACCTTTACTTGTGCCTGAGTGGAAATGGGAAGCTATTTCAATGGATTTCATTCTCGGGTTGCCGAAAACACTGAGGAAGAACAATGCTATTTGGGTCATTGTTGATCGGCTAACCAAGTCTGCTCATTTCCTGCCCTACAATACTACGTATACAACAATTAGACTTGCAGAGTTATACCTAAAGGAGATTATTAGAGTGCATGGGATATCGGCTAGTATTGTGTCAGACAGAGACCCATTATTTACTTCACACTTTTGGCAGCGATTTCAGGAAGGAATGGGTTCTTGTCTTGACTTTAGTTCAGCGTTTCACCCACAGACGGATGACCAGACTGAGTGAGTGAATCAGATCATCGAGGACATGCTGAGAGCTTGCATGTTGGATTTTCACGGGTCGTGGGACCAACACTTACCTCTGATCAAGTTCGCTTACAACAATAGCTTCCAAGCTAGCATCGATATGGCTCCGTTCGAGGCTTTATATGGACGATGGTGCAAATCGCCGTTGAACTGGGAAGAAGTGGGTGAGAAGCTCATTATTGGCCCTGAGATAGTCGAGCGCACGATCGAGATGGTTCGGTTGATTCGCGAGCGACTACGAGTAGCTTAGAGTCTTCAGAAGAGCTACGTCGATCTCAAATGGAGACACATGGATTTTAAGGTAGCTTTCGCTATATTAATGTGTATTTCATCACTTGATACTTGTTCCACGTGAAAATTGGCGCTAATACTTAATTTTTTCAGGTCAGCAAGAATGTTTTCGTTCCGATTTCGCCTACGAAGGGCGTTATACGATTCGAGAAGTGAGGGAAACCGAGTCCTCGGTACGTTGGGCCTTTTGAGATATTAGGCCGAGTCGGAGAGGTTGCATACCGCGTGGCGCTACCGCCACAATTGTCAAGCATGCACAACGTCTTCCATGTGTCGATGCTGCGTCGATACATACGTGACCCGACTCACGTACTTGATTACCAACCCATCGAGCTTCAGGAGGGTTTGACAATGATTGAGGACCCGATTCAGATCTTGAACCGCAAGGAGCAGATCCTACGCGCTAAGCGGATTCCTTTGGTTCTTGTCCGATGGCCGAATCATACACCATAGGAAGCCACCTGGGAGCGAGAAGCTGAGCTCCGAGACCAATTTCCGAGTCTATTCGCTTAATTTTTGAGAAATTGTGTGATGACTGTATGATACTTTGAATTTTTATGTATTTACTTGTTTTATATATATATATATATATATGTAAATTTTGGCGAGAAATTTTGGCAATCCAAAGTATGTTAAATTATGCCTGTTTCAACGTCCCTACTTTATGGAAAACCGGCAAATTTTGCGAGTCCGACCAAACCCGGACTTATTATTTTCCAAATGGCTATGTGAAATAATTCGGGCAATTTTTTAAGATTTTTCTTTAAATTTTATACGCAAATTTCCGCTGTGATACTTCAGAAATAATTCGGACTTATTATTTCTCTAGAAACTTCTCAGGCCATATTTTGGCCTAAAATGCCTAAGTACTGTTCATCCAAAATCGACCCACGATTTGGATTTTCTTTGCCGCTTACAAGGAGCATTGGTTTAGTGCCCCTGAAATTATTTTGAAGGGAATTATTAAAGCCCGAGAGAAAATGGGGAAGCAAGTGAAGAAACCGAAAAAGGGCATTCCCTATGCTCGTTTGATTTTCGTTATGATCGAGATTTATCGAGCGGGCCCCACGTATAAGATTCCCCCTATTGAGCTGAAATCTACTAATGGTCTTAAACTGTATAACCTCGTCAATTGGGGTCAGACCTACGGTAGACTTGTTAAGACTCCCAAGGAAGTGGTAGTTCCTGATGAGGAAGGTGAGGATGAGGACCCGACACATGTTGCCCCAGAGACTGCTGCTCCTGCACCCGCTCAACCCCCATAGAGTGACATACTCACGCTCTCGGAGTTCACCCGACAGATGACTGCTGTGAGCCAGCAGATCCAGGAGCTCTCACAGCATACCCACTCTATGAGCCACGAGTTGCAGATACATGGCGGGGCTCTGACGTACCTCATGCAGCACGCCTTCCCCACCAATTATGCTACTTATATGGCTGACATCCGAGCGTCCGTTCACCACCCTTCGACATCCGGAGCAGGTGCTAGCATGCATACCGATGAGGGTGTGGTGCAGATGATGGTTCTGATGATGATGGCGCTGATGATGATGGGGATGGTGATCAGGATCAGGCTGGTCCATCTGCAGCGGGGGAGTTTTAGTCATGCACTGGGGTTTGTGTTGTTATATTTTTCTCTTTTGGGCATGTATTTATATTTCATGCATGGATTATTTTAGGACCTGGTGGTCCTACTTTGTTCTCTTTTATATTCTTGTTTTGGACTTTTGACCTGCTAGTTAATTTTTTTTTGTCTGGTATATTGTGCTATGGACCTTGTCATGTATATCTATCCGTGGTTTTATCTTATTCTTGTGGATTCTGTTTTTGCTTTCATATTGGTTGTTTTCATGAGTCACTGTGCGACGGTTTCCCGGCACGTGACACTTGGGGTGTAGGTATCCATGTACGGATGCAATCCACTATGGCCCTTCGGGTGCCACATGCAGTATATCTAGGTTACTACGGATCCCATCCCTTGACTTGCGTGCCCTGTAAGAACCGCGCACGGTGGCCCATGTTTTCTTTTTTGTTTCGTTTTATGATGTGTGTTGCATTACATTTTCGAGGACGAAAATCCTAAGGAGGGGAGAATGTAATATCCCTGATATTTTTTGCCTATTTTTCGTTTACCTCGGTAAGCGTATCCGAAAATTATTACGGGATTTTTATGAATTTTTGGTTAGCTATGTGTTTGATGAGAATGATGGCCAAAGGGTTTTACCTCGAGATGTGTGCAAGTCATGTAATCGATGACTTACACAATAAGGTTGGTGTTTGTGTATAGCACCGGATTTTTTTGCAAGTTAAATGATAAGTGGTAAATAGAAAAATCTAAATTTTTGGTAGTTAACTAATATTATAAAGAGAGGGACTTGCAAGAGAAGTTACACTTCTCTCTCTCTCTCTCGTTTCAATCAGATTTTGCAACCCTTTGCTTTGCCGTTGATCTTAGATCTTGTGAGCTTGAGAATTACTCTCCCCATCTCAACCATTGATTAGCCTTGTGCTTAAATTCTGGTCTGTTTGGACTATTGAAAGAGAAGGATAGGGGAGAGGATGTCTCTGTGTGATTCTTATCTGTGCAATAGAGAAAGGTTTATGATGGACTGATTTGGAGATTCTAAATCGTTAAGCTTTGGAGATTGATTCCGGTGCATAAATTTGGTGCAACGGGATCAAAAGATTAAGCGACAAGAGGTAGGCTTTTAAACCTCCTTATGTTATTTAAATTCATGTTTTGTTTAGAGTAGAATATAGTGTGTTTAAATAGATAAGAACGCTGTGGTTGAATGAGAAAGACAAGGGTCCTAAGACTGAAAATATGACAGCCACAGACCTGAAGATATTCGAGGGTCGATTTTGTCGAATTTGAAATTCGACCATCGATTTGAAATTCGAGGGTCGAAATTTGATTTTTAAGGCCTGATGCAGTTTTTGAAATTCGAGGGTCGAATTTGGAATTCGACCATCGAATTGAAAATCGATGGTCGATTTTCTAAAATTCTTAACCAAAAATTCGAAGGACAGAAACAGTAAAAATCAAATTTCGACCCTCGAATTTCAAATCGATGGTCGAATTTCTAAAATTCTTAACCAAAAATTCGAAGGACAGAAACAGAACAAAAATCGACCATCGAATTGAAATTCGAGGGTCGAATTTGAAATCAACCATCGAATTTCAAATTCGACCATCGAATTCAAATTCGAGGGTCGATTTTTGTTCTGTTTCTGTCCTTCAAATTTTTGGTTAAGAATTTTATAGGCAAGCTTTTGGTTTGACTTTTGGTCCTATATTAACACTGAGAGTGTTAATCCTTGTAGGTTTTGAATATTGGGAGTCCTTTGTGAGGACTGCTTATGCTTGTTTTTGAACCTTCTTTGTTGAGGTAGGGAAACCCTACACATTATTTGCATTCTATTATAAGTAGGGACTGTTTTGACTACTTGATAAGAAGCATAAATTTTGAGAACAATTGTTTGAAAACAGCATGAATAAGAATCTGAAAATATGATACAAATCAGAAATTTGAAAACATTGTTATGACTAAGAACTTTAAAATTTGAACCTCAGAACCTCAATTAATTTTTGAATGAGAATTTCGAATCAGAACTTCGAAAAATCAGTAATATGTTATGAATAATAAGCTTTGATATAAGTTAACATTTGCATTTGAATTGAGGTAGATACGAACGATGCCCTAGATTCTACCAATTGTGAGGACGGTATTTGTTTTGGCGCAAGTTTCCCTCATAGCGTAGGGGCTTGTTGCTATTTAGAAACTGGGTTCATGAACGACGATGGTCAGTAAGGTTTCCCATCAGTCACGTAGTCCGCTCTCATGCTATAGGAAATTTGGGAGATAAAATTAAGTTATAATTTAAGACAAGAAGCATGCTAATTCAGAAGTTTTTAAACACATCTGATTTATGTTATTAGTTTTGACTCAGGATTAGAGCTGGAGATTTAGTTTGCAAACCATCATTTGAAAACATTATTTGATCCAATTTCTGTCTTTTGAAAATCTTTACTTATAATGAAATGCAAATAGATCTGTTTCCTCTATTGGGCTTTGTTGTTAGTTCACCCTCGACTATACGTCACAGGTGCTGAGACTGACCTAGGATCAGAGGATTTGGAGAACTCCTATTACATTCCTGAGGAGGAATTGGATACACCTGCTGAGGAGTTTTTCTCTTGATTCTAGATCACTTCTTTTGGTACTTTTGTTAGAATATTATTTGAAATATTGGGCCTTAGGCCATTGTTTTGTCCTTTTGATATCACACAAGGAACCATTATTGTGAACCACTATTTTAGGTGTTGGATTGGCCATCACCAGTGGTTTTTCCTAGTTCCTCCGAGTGATATAATTTTTTGTTGTTAAAAGCTTTTGTTTTTTATTATTCTATGCTTTGCCTCTGTCTTTAGATCATTGTTATGTTGTCGGCTTCTGTTTGTTACGGCCTATTGAGAAATCAATAAGTTGATGAACCGGCCTTTCCTACTGATGGCCAATATTCGCTAAGAAAATTTTCTCAAAATGTAGATACCCACTGGTGTATCCACCTGATGATCGAATGGGGATAGAGTCCATAGATGGACCCTCCCATTTCCCGATCCTCTGTGAATCTAACATACAAGTTTATCTGAAAACGTTTCCCCTACATTTATTTGATTGACTCAAAAATTCCAAAACTTATTGAAATGAGCTTTAGCCCCTTGCACTAATATTGCAGGGGATTAGTTTGATCCCCAATTCGACCTCGAAAAATGGTAGAATCGCCATGGGTTTTGAACTATGACTTACACTTTCTTGGACACTCCAAAACCAGTGGTCCTAATCGCCCGATTTCAAATCCACTAGAACAAAAAACAATCTCCTAAAAAAAAATCAAACACTCCAATCCTAGATCTGAAAGTGGGATCTGAGTGACACCAAATTCTGGATCTATAAACCGTAACCATAGATCTAAGAAATTTGAACTCTAAAACGAAAACTTAAATAGAATTGAAGCAGATCTATCCACTCCTCTTATTCAAAGGATCTGAAGACCCATCCACTCCTCTCTTATTCATAAACTAAACATATCAAAACCAAATTAATAACACAAATAGATGCAAAATTGATGAGAATCTAAAACACAGATATCAAAATCCACACCTACATCAAAAACCCTAACGGATCAGCCCAAAAAACCACTAAAGCTACCAATTATCCACGTACAAAACATGAATCAAGCATGAGAAATAGGAATTCCGTCGAATCATATACAAACTCTATCAAAAAGGAAGGATAAAAATAGATCACCAGATCTTCTATGATTTGAAAAAACTAACCTTGTGACGGAAAAATGAGGGTCACCGATTCGATGTCGAAATCTAATCAAAGAGGTTGGATGCTCGTCCGAATTGAATGAGGGGCGAGAGAACAACTTTCAGGAACTCCCTCTCGCGAACTTCGTTTGGTGACGGAATGATCGAGCAACTACTTACAGAGATGAGAAATTTAAAAGGAAGGAGTGATCGAGCAGCTAGGGTTTTGATCGAGAAGCTAAGGTTTTGATCGAGCAGCTAGGGTTTTGTCAAGAGAGAGAGGAAGAGGCTAGCATTTCAGAGAGAGAAAGAAAAAAGAGTTGGAGATGGTGTTTTTGTAAGAAAGATGAACAGAGAAAAAGAGAGGGTTGAGGGGGGGTGGGTTTGACCCGATAGATTAGGACGTGCTAACATCACGTGATGAAAAGGATTATTTATTAAAAGAATTTTTAACTTAAAAAACCACTGCTTTAACTTAAAAAACTATGGTTTTAGCTAGTGGAAAATTACATCACTATTTTAAGCAGCGGTTTATTTTATGCTGCTACAGTGGTTTTTTCCTCATTTTGACATAGTGATTCTTTCTGAAGCTCCTGTTGCTGTTTTTCCACCAGTATTAGGTCCCGAGATCACAACCACCTTCGTGGAATGTTTTATCTTGATGTCTAATGGCACAGGAAAACCATTTTTACCTTCAAACAATTTTCCAGACTCCAAGGATCCATTCCCATGATCCAATTGAACTGAACTCCATATTTCAAAAAGTGAAACAGAAGACAAACTTCTAAGAAAGGGTTCAAGGAGCACCGGATGCTGAATACCTTCAATATCTACTGACAAAAAAATGTTAATAAAATACCGTTAACTATTTTTTTTAAATTATAAAAGAAGAAAGAAAAGTAGATGGCTACTCAATGTTCAGCCTGTCGTTTGTAAGGAAAGTAGATGCCAAGTCACCTATGATTATACTGAAAATGGTATGTTTAAGAAAATACCACTTTTCCAATGAGTATACTTAAAATGCCCTCTTCGTTTTAGAAAATACTGAAAATTCCCCTTGTTGCTGATGGTGTGGCTAAATGTTAGCCACAAATTGAGACTGCACATGGATTACCCATGTGCAAACCAAACATAAGCTCTGTCCTTAGTATTTAAAATTTGTTGTTAGTCATAAAAAAGGATATAAATAAAGATTCTATGATTATAAAAATTGTAGGGTACATGGAATATGCTAGATTTGGATGAAAATGAGTGACAGAGTTTATATCAAAGAGGATAATGGAGTAGAGGCAAACAGTTACCTTTTTTCTAATGGATTCAATAGCAAGTTTTAAATGATCAGTCGCGGAGGTGGTTTCAATCAACCTCTGGCTGATACTTATTTCCAATCTACTGCATTAAAGATGTTTCAATCATGGCCTTCATATCAGCTAGCTTAGATGGTATTTTCACATGTCACAATACACCGAAATGCCAAGTTTTCCTTTTAAAATGCGTATCACATGATCGGGATGACCTAACACTTTACCCGCCAGACTAGAGTTTTCATCGGGTCGGGCACATAAACTTGACCTGTCAAGCAAGGCATCAGAAATCCGACCTGACCTTCTGAGTAGGGCAAAAATCAGCCGACCTGACTCGATACTATATACAAGTAATAAAAATAGGTGTTTTTTCTATCGAGTTAGGTTTTTCATTTTCAGGTTGGGTCAAGCATATACGCGACTCATCAAGTCCGGTCAAGCATATGCCAATTTCCCATTGGGCAGCGAAAATTTATTGTGTGCAGTTGTATAAACCATTATAAAGCATTAAGCCTACTAACCCTATGTTCTTTTTTTATGGATAGGCAAAAGGGTCCTCTCCCCTAGTCTTATGTGATACCAAATTCTGAAAAATGGAGCCATTTGCTTCCATAACCTTATATGTCTTACTGGTCTTCCTCTTGTTTCTCCTACAACCCTTCCATGGCTAGAGCAATTCAGATCCTCTCCATTACCATTGTTCAACTGACTACTACAATGATACTACAAAAATGGGGGCTAATATTCAAGCTCTCCTCACTTCTCTACTTGATTCCGGTCCGGCAAATGGTTTCTTCAACAATACAGTGGGAGAATTTCCGAATCAATTCTACGGCTTGGTCCTCTGTAGAGCTGACATCAACACAAAGAGCTGCCAGGATTGCCTACAAACCACAACCGATTACATCCAAAAGAGCTGCCTCATCAGCCAAAACCTCAGCGCAATCGCGTGGTACGAGAAATGAAAATTTTACCTTATATCCAAATCCTCCTAATGTACTGAAATAAGAATTTGAATAACAGCTCCAGCCCTTTTTATCTGCCAACTTATTTATCTGCTCCTATAAGAGCTAACCCAAGCACAACCTTAGTGTCCCACAAAACTAGCAAACTACCCCAGGTTGTTGCCTACAGTGGCCATCGCCCGCACAACAATACATGAGTGAGATGCTTAAATTTTTATGAATTACCCACAAACCATTCAATAATGGTTCATAGACTGGCTTTAAGTCAAACCTGATCATTGATGGCTTAAACTACTCTAATCTCCATTAGACACAGTTGTTATTGGTAATATAAACATAAATCTAGGGTAGAGGAGACAAAAATACTCAATGTATTAAAATACTAAATGTAGAATCGGACACTGGGCACATTCTCTGCTTACTAATAAATTTTATTATCCTCAATTTTGTGGAAGATCTAATTAGGGATTTTGAGAAGCCCAAAAGGCTTATGAATCATGTAGGCAATTGAGGGCAGAGTAGAGCAACAATTGAAAACATATACCGTCATTCTGAGAACGATCTTTCTCTAATCTGGCTTTAATCAAGTCTATTATTGTCTTCTTCTTCTATAGATTCTCTCCATCTTGATTCTCCAAGCCACGGTTGGAATCAATTTCATCACAATTTTAATCCAAACTTCCACTAATTTCCATAAAATTCCATCCTCCAAGCAGTATACCAAAACTTGTCATTCATCCAAAAAACTTAAAAAATTGTGTGCTCAGCTAAGCCGTATATGCAATCTAAACCCTAAATTTGTAATACTAACAAAAAGGAATTAAAAAAAAAAAATAAACAAATAAATTTCATCAGCAATTGAACAAGATCGATCATAATACCTTGAGATAAGAGTACTTTAAGCTTCCATAGACGATACCAAAGGTGAACGCCGATGCGTGAGCTTTCTGAAAGCGAGAAAATTAGTTCTCTCTTTTGATCTGAAATTCGATTAGATAATACACACAAAATCAAAATGGCAAAAAAATTAATTAATTAATTGCAGATCAAAAGAGAGAACTTACGACCGCAAGCATGCTCTTGTCGGATTTGGAGATGCCTTGGAAGCTTTCGTCTGACATAAATAAAAATTGCAAAACCCTAGAAATCCTAGACTGATGCATGGATCGCGATGATCTCTGATGCGTGAAGAGCAGCTAGAGTTTTGTAGAGAGATCTGAGCCGGGGTGATTGCAAAGATTTGAAGGAGAAGAAGAAGAAGAAGAAGGAGAAGGAGAGAGTAGTGCGAGCTAGGGTTTCCGACTCTCTATCGCAGAATGAAATGGTTCAAAGAGGAGGTTGTATTTATAGCATGCAAAATCTCCATTTTACCCCTTTAAAAGAACTGCATCAAGCTCTTGCTTCTTATTAAACTACTGATTTAACTTTTAAAAAAATGATTTTAGGCGGTGGTATATTTCACCACTATTTTAAGCTGTAATTTATTTTATGCTGCTACAGTAGTATTTTCCCCGTTTTGACGTAGTGTATGCAGCCTTGAGGTCGCAGGTTCAATCTCAGCTTACCCATTAAGAAAAAAACAAAATGCAGCAATTGCATTCAACACAAGAATGAAACTTTGACATAATGAAAAGCTGATTGAGAACTATCTCCAACTTGTGCGGGCTTACAGATTTCATTAGTATAGATAGTAACAGTGTATGGAGACTAGAATAGTGACTTTAAATGAAGAATGAAAAGAAAATACGAAATTAATCACAACTAGATCATTCGCATAAATGCTTCAAAAGGCCATTAAGAATAACATCGGACAAATAAGTAAAAAGAGGCCCTTTGGCATGATAACTAGAAAATAATGGTGTACTTTGACAACTCTAGGAGGAAAAAGTAAAAGACGAAAAGACAAAAGGTATTGAAAACACTCACTCTTATAAGAAAATTGATGATCATTTCCTCCATTGCAGCGTTCGGCTTGTACTCTTCATCCGGCTGTCTAGAAGAACCTGGAGTTTCAATATTGGGGATTGACGCTCCACCAGGTGACATGGCACATATAGACTGGAGTCCAAGTTCAAGCTTCACCCATTTACTCAGATCATCAGGGAAAGCAGAAGGCTGGACCTGGCCCTCCATATCAGGTACTCTTTTCATTTCATTTTGTCTTTGCCTTTCCCAGGTTACAACTAAACCAGCAAGTTCAATGGCCAGTCGCCTATTTTCTGCAGTGGTGTTGTATGGCAATCCAAGATGACTGAGAGAGTTTACCATTTGAGGAACAAATTGGGCTCTACAGCTATAAAATAAATCCGAATGCCAAACAATAAGCTGAAAAATGTGAATCAAATTAGGAACTGAATGACCTTCCTCTACCAAAATTTTTTGGTGTAACGAATCCAAATTGGCATACGAAAATCGCTAGGAGGTAATCTCCGTGGCATTGCAGGCATTAATATGTCAAGAGCCTGTTTGACCAGCATCTTATTTTCAGGCTGGCAAGTCCTCAGAAGAGCAACAAAAACCTGCACAAGCTAGCTTTCAGATGCCATTGCAATTGATGTTTATAACTAAGCACAAGGGAAAAAATTCTCAAAGCTAGATTTGATGGGAAAAAATGCGAGATCATCAAAATTTAAATACTCAAATTGAGTACTACAAGAAAGCTTTCATCATGTTCTTATTGAAAGTTTCATTTGTCTACTTTTTGGACAAAGCACATCATTGACAATTACATCTATAGTTACATTAGTAAGTGGTAGTGACAGTGAGTTCTGGTATAAGAACTAGGGGTAATGATAGTAATTTCAGAGTTTAAAAAACGGATAATGATTTTCGATAAAAATAATTTATTACGTGTTCCTATGTGCTACTGGCACCTAAGGGCCAACGTAACCAGTTATTTCTACTTGCAGACCAAAGCACATTAGTAAAGCGAGTGGTCCAGTCTCATATTACTTCTCACTTTATCAGAAGTTATATTCCTAGAACTATCATTTTCTGTTTGGCTATAACAAATCAGGAAAAAGGTCAGGTTTACTGAACCAATAAGCCTTCAACTCTTAACCTCCATTATAGAAAAAAAAATCTTATGCTTTTTTTTAGAAGGAAAATCAGGATCAAATCAAAGGAAGTTCAAGAGTTAAATGAACGCTCCTTTTCTGATATGCAAAAATAACAAGGCACTTGTTGGGAACATATAACCACATATGAAAGCCATAATGTTTTAAAATCCTATTCCTTGGAAGTTGGAACACAAATTTATATGAAAATATTCTATATTCAATAGTACAAAGGCATGAAATCAAGCCAACATAGATAAAGTTCAGTATAGTGAAAATCAGTCATAAAACAAAACCTGATTTATTGCCCTTCTATCTGCCTGCAATGAAACCCCAGCTGATCCAACTTCTGAAATTATCGCAACCAACTTTTTACCATCCATGAACGATTTTAATGGTTCCCTAAATACAGCACCAAATGAAATATGTCATCATATAAAAAAATTATGTTCTCGTGACAATTATGCAAAGAACGAGTTGTGGTCATGACTAATATATGAACATATGTTTTGTTGATAAAATTTCACGTGGAACTCCTTAAAAGTCAAATACTTCATGTAAGATTCAAGTTAAATATGGTAACTTCAGACACCTCTCTACTCTAATAATAAAAGAACCATGGATGTTCACAAATAAAAAAAACATTATTATCATGAAATTGTGTAGTCACCGATGCACCAATTATTATTATGACACACAAATTGATTCAAATAAAAAACAATATAAACCCAAATTGATGGCAGTAGAAATCTGATCCAGTGCAATATTTATAAAAAAATAAGGAGGTCGAGACCCTGACAGATTGGATTTTTGGACCATGGAAGCTTCAGGGACTGAGATTCAACTTGGGTCACTTCTACTAGCATATGTTTAGAAACAAAGAAAACCAGTCAAATGCTGCAGGAGTTTAAGGATTGTTACTAACATCTCAAAACTATCTAATATTGCATTCCCAAGCATTATAAATCTTGGAAATCAGAACAAAGTCAGCTTTCAAGCAACAGATCCCAATCAGGAAGATCAGCAAGCATCTCAGCCTGTATTGAAAATCAGACTAGAGCGCACTTTCAATAGGATGAATTCAACCGGTTGTTAGTTATTTTTAACAAAAAAGGGAAAACTAAATAAAAAATGGATGGGCTAAACAAACTCTTGGCCAATGACGCATTTAAAGGTATCAATCGTTCTCTGCTTCTATTTTGGTAGAAGCAGTGCAGATCTGTCATTGTTCTGTGTTGAAGCACATTCTCCAAAAGAACTGACACTTAACAGTGGAATAGTAATATTTGTATCACCACAATGCTATATATTGGGCAAATCGTGCATTAGCTCACACTAAACTCGAGGAATATGGAAGTGCCATACAAGAAGCTAAGCCTCATAGAGATGGTGAAAAGAAATCTTGGAATCCTAAGCCTCATAGAGCACACTAAACAATGGGATTATGCTTTATCACAAGCTGTTTGGCCATCAGTTTTGCAGCCCTGTGCACAGATTTGTAGAAAAGTAGTCTATTTTTGACATCATCAATGGATAAGTTCCAAAGAATGTTCTCAGCCTCACCATGCAAAACAGGGTTGTCAAAAAGGAGACCCAAAACCCTGTTCAAACCTTTTTTCCTATCAATATCAACACAGCTATGTTAAATTGAAGCCCAAAAAAATAAATGAAAACCCAGATTGGAAGAAAAAAGCCAACCTAAGTAATTAGCGCCTTGTTATTGATGGAAAGATAAGAAAATTCAAACTACCCAGCTGCTAAGTACTCCAAAAAATTCAAACATGAAGAGGTAGGAGATGGAGAGTGATCTGTTATTGGGGTCTGATTGAAGAAATTAATATATTTTTTTGTGGATTTAAATGGGGAGAGGAAATCACGCTTAAGATTCAAGTTAAAGAAGAGAAGGGAGAGAGACAGAGAGACAGAGAGAAAGAGAGAGAGAGAGAGAATGGTGAAGCAGTTAAGTGGGCTTTATGCAAATGAGCTGCTGTTCATACATTGTAATGAATTGGATTTCAAGACATCTACTTTTCCATTTAACAAAATAAAAAAAATCTTTCAAACCAAAACAATTTCCACCAATTGACAAGCAAAATCGTAAAAAGAAAATTTCAATATATATATATATATATATATAATACCTCGGCATCGGCATCAGATTGTATTTGAGATGAAATAGATTGCGGTTCCCCGGTCGACTGAAAATAGAGACGGCTGATGTTCTTCCGAGAATAGTTCTACTTGCATACAAGGTAGCTGCTCTTTTTCCCAGTGGGGCAGTATTCGAGCCATTGTTGAAGGCTTTTTTATTTATAGAGAGACAAATTAATTAATAAATTATTTGTAGATTAAGGGGAAACCAAAAAATAGTAGTGGTTTACCATAGCTCGTGGAAGACGTGACTGCATATGGAGATGACTTGGAGATCTTCGACGATTGGCTTTAGATCCTCGTAGCAGATGGAACATATGGTCTTAGTGAAGCCGCTGGTGGAGGTCGTCTTATTGGTTTCTGGGTGGTTCATGCTGCTTCTTCTTGTGGAGAATGCCCATGTGAAGGCTTCTCGTTTCCTCGAGGCTTGATGACATCTCTGGCATATATATGTCTTGGAGAAGCATGGCAGGAATACAAAACCAATGAATTTCGTCAATTTATGGGCGTGAACTAGATGGAAGGATTCTGTAGCAACTAGCAAGAATTCAAAACCAATGAATTAGACAGAGTAAATGTGCAGCAATTTGTCATGGTCATCCTAGATTTCAATATGCCTAAGCTAACACAAATATAAAAAGGAAGAGCACCCTACAGAGACTTACATATGTGCCATCATAAGAATGGTTGGGTTGTAGGCCGAATATTACTCTGGTCAGGTCGTAGGCCAAATATTACTCTGACAAAAATCATTAGATGGTCCTAGCCATGTTATCCATGTATCCTCTGTTATAGCCTTGTTTGCCTTCGAACTTTATCGGTTGTCTAAAACAGCAACATGGCAGAGCGTTTATCAGATGGACAGTTGGGATCATAGGGGAAATAGACTACTCCAGTCTGACAAGCTCGGATGCCTAACCCATGTCAAGATGAGCCTGGCATCAGCTGTAGGTTCAACAATTAAGCCTAATGAAGAAAAGAAAGAGAGTTATATTCGACTTGCTGCATTAAAATGCCCAAATGGCTCAACATTTACCTATCATATCTTGGCGCATTAAAATGCCCAAAGTGCTCCAAACAAAAGCTGGAGATCACAGAGGGGTGAGAAGAAGGCCTACTGCAATTAACATATTAACAAACTGAGACAACAACAATGACCAAATCTAGAAATGTATTATAAGCAGCAGAAACAGCACACTGACCCTTCAGCTGAGTATTCAAATATACTTAAATCTTATGTATGTATTTCACTCACCAAATTTTACGGCTAAGAAAATACATGGTGAAGATGAGTTTTCAAATTACAGAGATGTCCTAGCCAGTTTTTGTCTAGGCACTGTTATACAGTGGACAATTTTTTATAGACAAGTTTGCCGGCGACTTATGTGGAGCGATGTGACTGGCTGCACACATTATAGGGCCCAAGCACTACAGCCAGTCATGTCGTGTCACGTGTAAGTATACGCAACATTGTCCATCAAAAACTATCCACCGTTTATAATTTTTCTATTGTCTATCTCTCTCTAAAGTCATACATTAAATGAAAATAAATGAAGTGTCTAAAATATAAGAACATGACATGTATTTTAACGCTGAAATGTTTGGGTGGATACAAATTAAGGAAAAGTTTGAAAACATCATTAATAGATGCATTAGCTTTCATCATCAGATATTAAGGGCAAATCAAGATGTAGGCATAAAGTTAGTGTCCATCTGTACCAGGGGTGAAAGTTTTGTACAAAAAACCAAATCGGTCAACCGAACACCCGAAAATCAGCATAAAATCAACCCAAACTGATTGCGATCAGGTTCTGTTTCAGATTTGGATTGCCGAAGAAACTGAACCGAAACCAAAAGCAACCAGTTCGGTTAGGTTGTGGGTCCTGGTCAACTAAAACAGAAACCAAACCTTTTCATTTCAGCTTCGGTTCAGTCTGCACCATACTGAAAACCTATTAAAATTGGTTTTGGTTCAGTTTGGCTAACCGAATTTGCATCTCTAATCTAAACCTTCTAATTCTCTCTAATTGCAAGAAGAAATTGATAGCCTGGTGTTAAATGTTAAGCACATTGATAGTGCCCCCTTCTTGTAGGACAACAACAGAAATAGGAATAAAGCACTAAAATATAATGTAAACTTATATAAATTAATGGCTTTAAAAATTTAAAAAAACTCTCATGGCAAGATGCATAACAAATAATAAGAATTTTATGTTATACGAAATTAAAAAAACAACAAATTTTGCAGAAAAATACACAATAAATCTTTAATTTTTTATGAATATAATAAAAACAAACAGTAAATCGACGACGAGGAAAACAATACCTTGTCCAGTGACGGCATCAGAGATAACAAGATTGGAATTTTGGCAAACCTTCAAGTTCTTCTGCTCGACGATCTTAACCCTAAGATCACGAACAAATATGGATGGACGGCCGTCGATGTCGACGGCATCAAAATCAACGGAGCTCCTGAATTTGAAACGTACAGCCATGATCGAAAGAATCCTTGGACAGAGGAATGTAGATCATGAAATCAAAGGCAGTAGATTAAAATTCATTTACAAAGAAGATCGTGAAGGGAAAAGGAAACAGAGAAGAAGAAGCAGAGGGCTCTAAAACTACCGCTCCGCTCTTGCCGTTCCGATCACAGGTTAGGTTTCGTGATTGGAATTGGAGAACGGCGAGACGCGATCACAGGGCGAGAGCTTCAAAACTCGATTTCCATCGGCCAAATGGTGAAACTATGGCTCCAAAATTCGATCTCGATCAAAAGAAAACCTTCAACGTCAATCTCTGCTTCAATGGCGTCATCTCCAACCTTCAACACAGATCTCCGCTTTAATGGCATCGTCTCCAACCTTCAACACGGATCTCCACTTCAATGGCATCGTCTGCAACCTTCAACACAGATCTCTTTTGAGATTCTGCAATTTAAATCTCTAGCTAGGGTTTGAAAGAAGGAAATGGAGGCTAGGTTTCGAAGAGGGAGAGGGAGAGGGAGATAGAGCTGGAGCGAGAGCGAGAGGGAGAGGGAGACGACTATTTTGCTAGGCAGATAAACAAATAAAAGAGTTGCAAGATAAAGAGAAAAGTAGGTCCCGATATTTTTGCACGTGACGAGTGGAAGGAGTGCACGTGATATGAGAGTTAAGAAATTAAACTACTGTTTAGCATAATAAACAATGGATTTTAACAGTGGATTATTATACCACTACTTGGGCAGTGATTATTTTTTATATTGCAAAAGTGGTATTTTCATCATTTTGACGTAGTGGCTTCCAACTCCCTATTAATTAGCTCAACATGTGTTAATAAACAAAAACAAAAGAAAGCTATGATAACTACCAATATGGTGAATTTTCATTTTTGGTGTCAAAAGCTGATTGTTGTAGATTTCACGCTCCTAAAGAAGTCAGAAGTCAGCTTTTGACAAGACTTACCTGCCAATACCCAAATATCCGTGTTTTATCATCACCGAATAAGTTAGGATTTACCTAAAAAATGAACAAATCAAAAGTATTCAATTATATTGGTGGTTGTCACTTATATTCAGCACAAAAGTCACATGTATTATATTGTTAGAGCCATCCAATTGACTATTAAATAAATTTGCATAACAAGAGCACATAAATTGGAAATGTCTATGATTTTTGGGTCCATGGTAGCTCTAAATATAAGCTACAACTTTAATAACTTGGATTAATAAAAAATGTAGGAGGAAGTCTAAAATGAGTGCTTCTATCTGTAAATGAGTACCAAGTAGAGAAGACTCACAGTCCATCCAGCTTGTATATTGTTTATTGTAGCCCCCTCTCCATTGGTGACCCATATTTGGGCTTGACTGAATTGGTCGGCTGCAACTTTTGGATTATAGGCATTGATGTATGCTTGCGCTCCATGGTAAGTGGAGTGCGAAGGCATTTCGACTATCGCAACTTGTGAAAGGGAGTGGTTAGTTATTATAAGTGGGCATCGATGAGATAGAGAGAAGAATTTTGCTAGTTTGGTAGTAAGATTTTTAGAGATTTGGTAAAGAAAAAACCTGGGTGAATTGACATGGTTTGAACTAGGCTCTTGTGCGTTGAAAGAAAAAAGTAGTGAATTGACACGGTAGTAAGATTTTAAAGAATGGATCACATAACGTCACAACATGCACCACGGAATCTAAGCAGAACCAATTCCAATTCGTAGTATAAGCAAAACAAGTATTTTTAGTATTCAATCCAAAAACTCAAAAATAAATGGTTCTAATTCCATAAAAAGCCTATGGGAAAAGAACCATTGAGAACCACCGGTAAGGACTCTTCCTTACCGAACATGGTTCAACAAAATTAATCATTTACATCATTTAGAAGTCATCTCTCTCTCTCCTTATCCAAAACAAAGCAAAATTTAATACATAAGTTTAGGTGAACTACGTGAATAGCACTGAGAAACAATCCTCGGGATGTGTCTCCTCAGGTCTTCATCAGGAGGTAAGGGGATCTTCCTTCTGCATTGTCTTGCCTCAACACCTTGCTATGGTATGATGACATTTATTTGATCATGTGATTCATCCAAGGATTTGAAACAAATGACTCATGTATGCTTATCATAGATCAAACACAGTGATCTATGAAATCTTGAGATTCGCTTGAAATGTGTATGTGAAAATCTTTATCTCTTTAACACAAATTTTGGATATAAATTATAATTATCACTTTGCACGGCAATAAGCTTCTATTATGACATGAGAAGGAAACTTAAAAGTGCTTTACTTAAAGTAATAGAATGAGGAACTATAGCAAAGCCCGATGGAATACCATCGTCAATCACATGGGTCATATACACATATCCAGGTCCCATAGAGTTGGACACTTAGAGCATAATTCTTGTTACTCGCCAAGTGTCCAATTTATGGGACCTTGATATATGTGTATCACACAAAGAGTGACGATGGTGGGTATTCCATCGGATATGGGGCTATAGTTCCTCATTCTATTACTTTAAGTAGCACTTTTAAGTATTCTAACCTTCATCAAGTGCATACATAGAAGTGTAAGCTTGTGCGTGATAATTATAATTTATATAAATTTTGGAATAAGAGATAAAAGATTTCACATACACATTTCAAGCGAATCTCAAAGATTTCATAAATCATGTGTTTGATGTCTTGATACACATGTCACATTAGTTTCAAATCGCTTGGATGAAATCACATGATCAAATCGAAAAATACATCATACCATAGGTGTTGACTAACAATGCACATGGTAAGTTTTCCACTTACCTCTGATTTAAGACCTTGAGGAGCCACATCCCAGGATTGGTTCTGTGCTAGGTTCACTAAACATGATCATTTTTATCCATTAGAATTTTGCCTTGTTTTGGATAAGGAGAGAGAGAGATGAAATCTAAATGATGTCAAATGATTAATTTTGTTGAAATGTTCGAAGGAAGAGTTCGATCGATGGTTCTCAATGATCGATCGAAATCCATTTTTATCGAATTAAAATCCATTTATTTTGAGTTTTGGATTGAATACCAAAATACTTGTTTTGCTTATGCTACGAATTGGAATTGGTTCTACTTAGATTTCGTGGTGCATGTTGTGACGTTATGTGATCCATTCACGGCTCTTTAGTGTCACTGACGGGTTTCGGTATTGAAAATCGGCTGCTACAATCATCGAGCCTGGCTTTAGAGACGCTAGACAAGTCTTAACCTTTCAAGATTGAGATTTGGTTGTGTACAAGGGACCTTCTGTTAATGAGACTCTCGTTTCATTATGACAGATCCTAATGGAACATCGTGGAAGGGGTCGACCGAGAGGTAGTCGCCAAAGAGGTGAGGGGCGTACTGAAGATATCTCTTCAGGATCCGGGAGAGATTTAAGATCGCCTCCTGAAGCGGAGGGGAGCTGTCGAGATGAACCTACAGATAAATTGACCAGGGCCATGGAGACGATTGCTAATGCAGTGGCCCAGCAGATTGCGTTACTTGCTGCCAACAACAGCCAACAACATTAGCCACCACCACCACCTCCACCTGCCCTCTTGCCATCCTCATTTGTTGATTTCAGGAGATTGAGACCTCCTGTATTCCATGGGCAAACGGATCCTGTGTTGCGAAAAAGAGAAGTGGAAGGTCCATATACTCAATGGACCTGGACGGAATTTGTCGCGGCATTCAACAAGGAGTATTTTCCCAAGCAAGTCCGCAACCAATTGAAGAAGGACTTCACAAATCTAGTCCAAGGGAACATGACCGTACGGGAGTACGGCAATGAGTTTGTGAGATTATCAACATTTGCCCCTGAATTAGTCGCTACGGAAGAAATGAAGGCCGGTAGATTCGAGGAAGGCCTGAGACCGAACATCTAGGAGAGAGTGTCCATTTTTGAATTCGAGACGTATGCAGAAGTCATGGGAAAGGCGATTGTAGTGGAGAGGGATATAAACAAGAGGAAAGATTGGAAAAGTAAACCAAGTTTAGGAGGGGCAAGGGAATATGACTACTCGAGGAATAAAAAGCCGAGGACGTCTGCACCTGCTCCAGTTCCAAGACCAGCCAATTCAAAATTTCAAAGGTCAAATACATCTGCTCCGACGAGACCGTTCCAACGAGAGGGCCCTACCCAGACTCAGACGTCTGGGGTATCAGTCACACAAGGACCTTCTCGAGCTGCATCTACCAGTCCACAATTGAAGTGCGCTCGTTGCGGTAAACCTCACAAGACGTCCGACTGTAGAAGAGACACGGGCGGATGTTTTAAATGTGGGAAGATTGGCCACATGATTTGGGAGTGCCCAGAGATGAGGAAAGAGGGCTCCGTTTCTGTCAGTACAGCATCGAGGCCTGCAAAGTCCACGAAACCAGTTGTGAAGGGCCGTGAATTTTCTATAACCGCCGAAGACGCCCGCACAAGCAACGACATGATCCAAGGTATAAAGTTATTTTGTGTTTAAGAGTTTAACGGTTTATATAAAGAAAGTGCATTGGTAGGAAGGATCTAGGTGCATATTGATGTGTGCGTGCATGCAATGCATGTCTGAATGTTAGTCTGTGTCTTAAATCATATAGGTACACTCCAACTCTATCGTGAAAACGACGGTGATCGTTGTGTAGCACAAGTTCTGATAGACCCAGGGTCTACCCACTCGTATATAACCCCGGAATTCACAGAAAAGTTAAAGATTATACCCGATGAGTTAGAGTTCACACTGGACGTAACAGTTCCTACGGGTAGTGCCGTGACTGCAGACACTTGTTGCTGATCAGTCATTGTGCAAGTGGAGGATCAGAAGACAGCCACAGACCTCATTTTGTTGAGTATGAGAGGATTCGACGTGCTTCTTGGCATGAACTGGCTATCTGCATATCATGCAAATGTGGATTGCCTACGGAAAGTAGTCACTTTTCGTCCTCCAAGACAAAAGTCGTTTCGATTTGTCGGTGAAAAAGGAAAGGTAGCGCTGATCATCTCCGCAGTGCGAGCTGAACGGATGATGAGGAATGGGTGCGATGGATATCTTGCATTCTTGCAGGAGAAGAAGGAGATGAAGAATGTTATTAACGATATTCCAATTGCCTGTGAGTTTGAGGACATATTTCCCGACGAATTACCAGGATTACCACCTGATCGGGAGATCGACTTTACTATTGACTTAGCTCCAGGTACCGAACCTGTATCCAAAGCTCCATATCGAATGGCTCCAGTCGAACTGAAAGAATTGAAGGAGCAACTGCAGGAATTGCTGGATAAAGGTTTTATAAGACCTAGTGTGTCTCCTTGGGGAGCACCGGTCTTGTTTGTTAAGAAGGACGGGTCGATGAGACTTTGCATCGACTATCGTCAGTTAAACAAGCTCACGATCAAGAACAAGTATCCATTACCAAGGATCGACGATCTATTCGACCAGTTACAAGGAGCAAAATACTTTTCAAAGATTAACTTGAGATCCGGGTACCATCAATTAAGGGTGAAGGCCGAAGACATGCAGAAGACCGCATTCAGAATCAGATACGGGCATTACGAATTCTTAGTGATGCCTTTCGGCTTGACGAATGCTCCAGCCTCATTCATGGACCTCATGAATCGGGTCTTTAAACGATACCTTGATACATGTGTGGTGGTGTTTGTGGACGACATTCTCATTTACTCAAAGACCAGGGAGGAACTCGAACATCACTTACGCATTGCTTTGCAGACCCTTTGAGAGCATCAGCTGTATGCCAAACTCAGTAAGTGTGAGTTTTGGTTGGAACAAGTGAGCTTTCTTGGTCACATAGTGTCTGAAGCAGGCGTGACCGTTGACCCAACAAAGATTGAGGCAGTGCTAGATTGGGACCAACCCAAGACCGTGACGGAGATTCGCAGTTTTCTCAGTCTAGCAGGATACTACCGACGCTTTGTTGAAGGTTTCTCCAAGATTTCGGGACCACTTACCTGACTTACAAGGAAGAACATAAAATTTGAATGGACCAAAGAATGTGAAGAAAGCTTCCAAGAACTCAAGAAACGACTTACTTCCGCTCCAGTATTGACCATTCCATCGGGTAGTAGAGGTTTTGTTGTTTACAGTGATGCGTCATATGGTGGTCTAGGATGTGTATTGAATCAACACAATAAAGTTGTCGCCTACGGCTCAAGACAGCTGAAAGAGCACGAAAAGAATTATCCGACTCACGATTTAGAGCTAGCCGCGGTGGTATTTGCGCTCAAAATTTGGAGGCATTACCTGTATGGTGAAACCTTTGAGATCTTTACGGACCACAAAAGCCTCAAGTATTTGTTTACGCAGAAAGAGTTGAATATGAGACAACGACGGTGGATTGAGTTTCTCAAAGACTATGACTGTGCAATTCAATATCACCCAGGTAAAGCCAACGTCGTGGCTGACGCACTGAGCCGGAAGCACACATCCCAAGTAGTTAGCCTCATTGCGGGACTTCACAGATGGAAGCTATTTGAAGATCTTTCGCTGTATGATAAGAACATCATAGTTAAGGATAACGGAGTACTGTTGGCAAACTTTACAATTAGACCGACTATCTTCGATTGTATTTATGAGCTTCAGATGAAAGATGAGGAGCTCGAAAGACTCAGACAAAAGGCGACTGAAAATGGGGACTTTACTATCAAGGAAGATGGGTCATTACTATTTCGAGGACGGTTGTGTATACCTATGGATGCCGAGCTGAGACAAACTATCTTGGATGAGGCTCATAAGTCTAAATACGCCATTCATCCGGGTGGTACTAAAATGTACCAAGATTTGCGAAAATGTTATTGGTGGAGGGGATTGAAGAAAGACATTGCAGAGTACGTGTCCAAGTGCTTGGTGTGTCAACAAGTCAAAGTGGTCCATCGACACCCAGCCGGTCTATTACAACCTCTACCGATACCAGAATGGAAGTGGGAGTCCATTTCGATGGATTTTATTGTGGGATTGTCGAGCGTATGCGCATACAGCCATATGGGTAATAGTGGATCGACTGACCAAGTCGACACACTTTTTGCCCTATAACACAACATACACTGCAAGCAAGTTGGCGGAGTTGTATATGAAAGAAGTTGTCCGACTGCATGGCATTCCTACAAGCATCGTATCCGATCGTGACCCATTGTACACATCGGTATTCTGGCAAAATTTTCAAGAAGGCATGGGCACGAGGTTGGACTTTAGCTCTGCATTCCATTCGCAGACTGATGGTCAGACAGAGAGAGTTAATCAAATCATTGAAGACATGTTGCGAGCATGTTTGATAGACTTTCAGGGATCATGGGATCAACATCTGCCGATGATAGAATTCGCTTACAACAATAGCTTTCAACAGAGCATTGGAATGGCTCCATATGAGGCTTTATATGGACGGAGATGTAGGTCTCTGATTAACTGGGAGGAAATCGGTGATAAATTTGTGTTGGGACCAGAAGTTATCAGGCAAAATGTCGAAACTGTGCGTATTATCCAAGAAAGAATCAAGACAGCACAGAGTCGTCAAAAGAGTTATGCGGACATCAAGCGTACAAGCGCGGGATTCCAAGTGGGAGATCACGTATTTATCAAGATATCTCCAATGAAAGGTGTAATGCGCTTTGGAAAGCGAGGGAATTTGAGTCCTCGTTACATTGGACCATTCGAAGTATTGGGAAGAGTCAGTGAAGTTGCATATAGGGTTGCATTACCCCCGTAACTTGATCGAGTGCATGATGTATTCCATGTCTCTATGTTGCGAAAATACGTGCATGATCCAACTCACATCCTCGATGCACAACCAGTTGAAGTCTACCGAGATTTGACGGTCATCGAAGAACCTATGCAAATCTTAGACCGAACTGAGCAAGTGTTATGCTCAAGACAGATTCCTCTGGCGTTAGTCCAATGGAAGAATCACTCCAGAGAGGAAGCGACGTGGGAACGCGAAGCCGAAATTTGCACCTAGTATCCCTCTTTGTTTACGGATTGAGAAATGAGAGTTTGCTGTAGATGTCAAATCAAAAACTTGACGTATGAAAGCTAGTGAAATTTGGATTATAAAACTTGATTTTCTGATGTATTGTGTCAAAATGTTAATGAGTACGCGAAAATACAAAGATCAAGTATTTTCTGAAAATTCGATCGATCGAAATTCAATTTTGATCGATCGAATTAAATTTTGATCGATCGAATTATGAGTTTGACCGATCAAATTATGAGTTCGACCGATCGAATTATACTGGCAGGGACAGACAACAAATTTTTTCTTCTGGCTAGGTGAATTCGTTCGATCAAAATTTATTTTGATCGATCGAATTATGATTTCGACCGGACAAAAATTTATTTCGTTTGATCACAAATTCTAAATCCTGAGAAAATTCGACCGATCAAAATTTTTTCGATCGATCAAATGTTTGAATTTTGACCGATCGAATTATAAATTCATTCGATCGAAAGGGTGGAACCTAGTGGTTACTAGACGAAATTTGACCAATCGAAATTATGTTCGATCGATCGAAATCATTTCAGTTCCTGTTAAAGTTGAATTTCGATCGATCAAAATGAATTCGATCGATCAAATTTCTTCCTTATATATATAAACTGTGAAATTTTTTCTTTTGTCCGTTCGAATTTTCTGAAGCTTTGAGCGTGCCGTTTGGGTCTTCTAGAGTTTTCCTGTTGAGAATCGCAAGGCAATCCAATTGCGCCTATTTCGCTCGAGAATCGAATCAAATTGTCTTCAAACGGTAAGCATTTGGATTTTTTTTTTTAAGTATCAATCTCTCATTTTCACCTAAATTTTTGAAATTCCCTAAAACCTAGTTCTTCTTTACAAAACCCTAAGTGTTCTCATGGCACCTAAGAGGAAGGTTGCCACCTCTAAAACCCCTACTTCGAAGTGACCCAAATTCGCTACGGGTCCTTCGCAACCGCTCGTTCTGCCTTCTCAACCACCCACTCAACCAACCATCCCGCCACCTACCTTGCCTTCCGAGCAATTGGATGCTCCGCAAGCACCTCAACGCATTTTGCCCATCCAATGGTGGGCGGACAAGGGCTTTGCATACGAATATACCATCAACCCAGCCCTTTTTGAAACACCCAATGTGCCCGACATCGATGCTTGGGCACTCGACTACTTGGGTAAGGTAGGGCTTGATAACATTTTGAAGCCCATTAGTCTTTATTACTATCCGCGCCTTGTGCGCTTATTTTACCAAAATATGTTTGACGGGCCAAACCCCGATACCACAATTTGTACCAAGGTCGATGGCAAGACCTATACTTTTATCCATGAGATGGCCTGTTCGGCCTTAGAGTGTTTTGACGCCTTCGGTGAAGGTATTGACTTGTTACCACCAAACCCCCCTAATCTAACCCATACCTTTATTGCCCAACGGATGACGCAAGGGCGTGTTGCAAAAGGGCGAGCCATTAACCGAGCTCATCTACCGAGCTACATGTGGATACTTGACACCATCTTTAAATGTAATTTGTACCCAATCTGCCATAAGTCCCAACGATTGGGCGTTTTGATGAATGCACTATTTGCCGCCTTTGAGGGCAAATGGTTTGACGCCATAGCTGTCGTCTTCGAGGGTATTAAACATGGTAGGAAGAAGCTCCTACCGGGAGCAGAGAAACCCGAAGAATACATCCCTTACGCCAATTTCATTTCTGCCCTATTCGATGAGTTTTCAGCCACTTCTGTCCACAAGGTTTCCCCAAAGGAGCCTAAATCGTCTGATAATGTGGTCCTCTACACGTTTAAGCAGTGGAAGAAGACATACAACCGCCTAAAACCTCATCTTCTACCTGCCCCTCAAGTACCTCCTGTTTCCCCACAGCCTCAAGATGTGCCTGCCAGTGATGCTCCTATTCCCGACACACTACCTCCCGACCAGCCTATGCTCAAGGTTCCTATTCCCGAGCACCATGAGATTATTCCACCGACTCAGGATGTGCCTGCCCCTGACATCCCTGCTGAGGTACCGGCGTCACCAATCCAGCAAGCTGCTCCGTTACGCCTTGAGGACTTGGCAACTTTCATTCAGGAGAGCAACCGTCAAGTCAATCAACGTCTGGATTTCTTTGAGCTACTCATCGGAGATGTGTTGCAGGTCGTATAACCCACCGATTATAGGCAGAGGATCACGGCTATGCAAGCACAGGTGTATGACGTGGCTCCGTCTGGCTTGGATGCGGAGGACGTACACTCTAGTGAGGAGCAGGCCGACGTGGAGGAGGAGCAGGCTCACGATATACCGGAGGGCAAGGATTTAGCTGTTGAGCCGAAGAGCGGAGCTGATGTGGGAGATCCCCCACAGAGCTAGGGAGCAGAGGGATGTGTCTTTTTCTTTCAAATTTATATTGAGAATTAAATGTATAAAGTTTAACTGTTGTGGCATGGTTGCCACTTTTGTCATCTTTTGATTTTTGAACTATAGTGGCATGGCTGCCACAATGTCTTTATGTATGCTTTTATTAACTTTTGATGATGACTGTGGCCAATTTCGCATTGTTAAAAAAAAAAAAAAATTTTATTATGTGCGTAATGTGTGTGTGTGGGCTGAAGTCCTATAACGACATGGATTGTTTAGCCATGTGTGGTACCTTACAAGACAACCCTTCGGACATGTTGTCACTCGTTAGGACAATTTTCGGGGACGAAAATTCCTTAGGAGGGGAGGATGTAACGTCCCAACTTTTTTGGGCCTTGATCCGTGTGACTCGGTGCGTGTGCCGATGGATCATGCACTGAGGACCCCCTTTTTCAATGATGTAATGTCTATAGATCAAATCCAACAGACCGGATTGATCTTATGTAGTTGATCGGAGCTTGAAACTTCTTTACTGCGTCCTTGATTAGGTATTTTACCCTAAAGTAGAAGTGATAGAGTATAAAAGAAAACCCAAGGCATTTAATTGTGTATTAAATGCTTGTGAATGAGAGTCAAGATGAAAGAGGGTGAAACTCAAGGTTGAAAGCTCACCATTGTGCGATTGATTCATTCATCATCAATGCAACGATGGATTAATTGGAGATCGAAATGAACTACGGCTGCTTAGTGAACCCTGACTCGTCTTGAAGCAAGGAAGAGGATTTGCTTGAATCAAGGTGAGGAGTGTGAATGTCTGTTTTAGATCTGTAGTGTGGAGTTGAATTAGTGCGTGTCCTTATGAGAATCTCAAGAAAATGAGATTGATTCAAAGTGAGAAGAGATCGGGGGTGAAAAACCCAAAAATGAGCGAAATCTGCTCATTTAGATCGATCGAATTCTGGTTCGATCGATCGAAATGGCATTGAAAATGGGAAGAGACGATATCTTGAGAAATTCGTTCGATCAAAAAGTTTTCGATCGATCAACCCTGTAGTTCGATCGATCGATTCGTATAGAAACAGAACATTAGAATTTGGTTGTGAGAATTCGATCGATCAAATTTAAATTCGATCGATCGAATTATGAAATTTTGATCGAACAAATTGGGATTCGTCCGATCGAACTGGGTTCAGGTAAAATGCCTTTTGTAGAATTCGACCGATCGAAATTTATTTCTATCGATCAACCTCTTCCAGAATTACCAAATATATTCTCATTCAATCGGACGAATTTTCAAATCGATCGAACGAAAGTAATTCGATCAATCGAAAGAAAATTCGATCGGTCGAATTCTACAGAAGGCATTTTACCTGAACCTAGTTCGATCAGACGAATCCCAATTCATTTGATCAAAATTTCATAATTCGATCGATCCAATTTAAATTCGATCGGTCGAATTCTCACAATCAAATTCTAATGTTCTGTTTCTATACGAATCGATCGATCGAACTTGAGTGATAAAACTTGTTCGATCAAATCACTTTGGACAATTCTCAAGATCTCTCTTCCATTTTCAATGCCATTTGATCGATCAACCAGAATTCGATCGATCGATATAAAATTAAGCTCATGGGTTTTCAGATCTATCTCACGAATCGATCTCACGAGTCATGCTCAAAAGGTTGGGACGTTACATTTAGACATTTACTTGGAGCTGGTTTGAACCAGGCTCTTTGTGCGTTGAAAGAAAAAAGAAGTGAATTGACACGGTTTTCTCAGGTTTGTAGCTATAAAACTTGGGTGACAACTCCTTTGTCCACCAGTCGCTTTTGAAAGGTCACTAAAACCGTTATCCATCCATACATTTGATAGGATCTTCGGAAGGTCTTTAAAAGGGGTTGATACTCATATCATATATGGGCCACAAATGCCCAAACATGGTAAGTTAGCATAGCAAAATGGTACACCAACCACATTTAGTGTAAAATCTAGGACTTAGAAATTATTTAAGAAAAGTGATAGACAAAAACCTCAAAGAAACATGCATTCATGTCTAAGTCACATAGATGACAAAATACTCACCAAAAAAATTGTTGACCTGAAGATATACAAAGAAAAATAAGAATTCATAAGGTCACAATCTTACAGCTACTTAGGAGAATATAACTCATCAAACTTGTACGATGACCCTAAATAATCTGACAAGTTGTAACTCCCCTTCTACATAATCAAGATCATAAAGCAACTCAACTCCGAGATATCATTTTAATTACTAGATGCTACAATTAGTCACGGAAGTTGGTGTTATGAAAATCTCTAGTCCAGAAGTTACAAGGCACTATAGATAAAGAAATATTAGTATAAGCCATTCACAATTCCCTAAAAAGCCATTATCGAAGCTTTAAGAACACTGTGGCCCATGACAATAATGGTGAAAAATCATTTAAACACTACAATGGTGTTTCAATGAAAATCAGGAGAGCACTGGTGACATGGCAGTACTAACTTGCTTAGAGGCTGAATATATGTGCCTTACAAAGGGCATTCACTTGACAAATCCAAGCCCTGCAGTGTAGAAAAGAAAATGTCAGGAATAGAATTATGGAAAAAGTACTTTATAGATATGCCACCGATAAGTAAATTTCCAAATTATAACCCAGAACATGAGAATTAGAAACAGTAATAGTACATAGCCTAGTAGTGAGACTCAACATCACTGGATTTTAATTGTGAAAATGAACTACTATATATGAAAATAAATTTCTATATTTGAAAATAATCATACATGACCCGAATGAGCTGACCTGACCCGATCTGGTTTAAACCCCATAATCATATATGATGCAGTGCACGATGGGGCAATTTTGAAGCTGTTTTAATGGCTGGATTATGGACTGCAACAGTGGATGAAAGGGCTGGAAATATCTTAGGTTTCACGGGTTTACTATACCAGAGAATATGGATAAAAAGGTTCCATAAATTATCATTAACAAGGGGGCTTAAAAGGAATGAGCAGAGTTTAATGAGGTACAGAAAGTGTGTTAAAAAAATGGGATTTAGCCTAATGATAAATTTTCCTTTCGAAGCCAAGTTAGAACCAGGTCAAGGCATGTTTTGATCATTTGTGGGGATACCAAAAGGGCCAAATCTTGGACCTATCTATATTCAAGAATGGAAGGTTTTACAATTGTCTCTAAATTCTAGTAAATCTCCTTTTCGTTAAATTTTTAAGCTTATATACATCAACATAAAAAGTCTCCAAACATTTGTATTGTAATATCAGTTCTGCCCAAGTAGTACTCAGCACCATTTTTTATTTTGCTTCTTCAGCCTCAATATCACATGCATCAACATAGTTCGAGTTTGCCTAGCACTAAAAAAGAATACCCAACCTTCATTTCACATGCATCAGCATAGTTCGAGTTTGCCTAGCAATAAAACAGAATACCCAACCTCCATTTCACATGCAAATTTTCCACTCGCCCATATGTATTTTTTAATCTGGTTCTTCGTAACAAACTCATGGCCTCTTATTCTCGGAATTTTGCTCACTGACTTCCTACTCCTTGTTATGTTTCTTTAATAAATATAAATAATAATCAAAAGTTGAAGCAAAAGCAACCCCAGGCATGTCAGACCTAGCAATGCAAGATAAGGCATTTCGATATAAATAAACAAAGGTTTCAGAAGCCCTACTTCTGATGCAAAAGGCTTTAACTATATATGACTTCAAAGTTTAAAACTTTTCAAGCAACTAAAAGGTATATGAGAATTGATGCATTGCAGAACTTGCCCAACACATTGTAATTTGCAAATATGATGATTCTACCTTACTACTTATATTTAACCTTTCAAAGTCTAGAGTTTAAATGTAGAATAATACCTACTTAGTGAGTAATTTCTTGGTAATGTAGATTGACCACTATAGAATTTTAAGTTGGTTTGCCGAAAAGGAACTTATTAGTAATATTGTTATTTTTATTCTTGTTAGTATTATTATTATTAAACGCATCTAGACATGGAATGCTGGGAGGAAGTGCAACACAAATTTCTAAAACACTGGGAGGCCTTCAAACAAAAAGAATTCCGAAGACAGAATAGTGCAAAAAATAACGAAAACTGGTAAAAAAGTACACCTTTTGTATCCCTTTCTTCTGGAATTCTGTTTTTTGACTCATTCTCCTGCATCAGATAAAAGTAAAATAGCCAATGACTTCATATTAGGTTCAAACATAAGGGAAACGCCCATGATTATTTTATCAAAAAATAAATAAAAACAATTAGGGTCGGCTACACATAACCAGCATTGCTATGCAAAGATAAACAATAGCAGGGTAATATGCCTAGAAGGAACCGTAATTCCATTAGTGAGGCCACTAGCACTGACAGTATTGGAATGTCAAGTACATCATTGACCAGAGAGTACACCAATAAACATTGAACAAAGTTGAACAAGGTAGCAAGTATTCTATTGCAGATTACAGAACTAAAAATGCATTCCACTAGAAACTTTCAATTTGGAAATGGAGCGATTAAAATATACCATCAATGTTGAAAATTGTGATGAGGAGAACTGATATGAGTATGGATCTCAGTAGGGATCTCAGCCCCAACGGCTCCTCTAATAAAAAATAACTGACAGTTTCTATAATTTTCTCGATTAGTATATACATGCAGATATTTAAAAACTCCAAAATGCAACAAAGTTGGAAGTATGGCAAACAAACTGATGTAAATTACTAAAATAGATATACATTCTACTATAAATTTACAATTTGAAAATGAAGCAAGTTTAAGACAGAACATTGATTAGTATAAATCACTGTTTAAAAATGCAGCAAGGCCTACTCCAAATAGGTCGGCTTCAACAGGAGATTAAGGGTTAGGATTTTGAAGGTGTTGATAGAAGGAGATAGAAGAGAGGGTCGTAGAAATTAGGGTCATGAAGAAGGTTGTTCTCACACCCTTTAGCATTAGTATTCATGCCACTTATAAATTAGTACAATCCCATATGAAGCATGAATACTCACACACGCAGATATATGTAAACCTGACTATACACAAACCAAAAACAGTGGTATAAACAACCAACATCACATGGTGGGCCAAAAGAACACTGAGAAGCTAGATGTCTCCCTTTGAAACTAGCGAGTTTGGCATACAAAGAACACTGAGATTAAAAAATTGATGGTGCCATTAAAATTTCTTGTTTTGTGATGATTAACCATAAGGTTGATATTAAATAATTTATCAGAACTTGAACATCATCAAAGAACTCGAATTTTACAGAATTCGGATATATGAGAATTCGAACATGAACATTATCAGTCACCTAGCGCTCGAGCATCCTAAAAGGTGACCTGAGTATCAAGTCACCTAGCGCTTGAGTCACATACCTAATATATATTCTTATAAAGAATGTGCAGAGCCAGCTGGCCATGATTATAATATTGTTACTTATATAAAGACAAATGGATGCTACGAGGTTAGAGGATACCAATATGACCCCAAATAGATGGGACAAGGCAAGACTAGACTGATTCTCATAATACTTTATACAAGGCACATAATATTATAGAGGACACTAATATATGCCGGACTGCAAATAGGATTTACGTGGCGCACGGTGCAAACTCAGTGGGTTCCAGCAGTGCAGGTCGGGTCAGCAACTTGCATCACGCCACATAAGCAATCCATTGTTTGAGTTCCGCTCATTATAATTTTCCTATTATAAACTTGAAAACTGAATGTAACTCTGGGTCCTCATTAGAGGCTGATTTTTATTGTTTTCAATTAGGATTAGTAATGCTATTAGGGTAAGCCTATACCAGGCCCAGCAGATTTGGATGCCCAAGCCCATGGTAGGCTTACAATCTAAGCCCAAACTCAGCCCCCTATATATGTCTTAACACAGAGAAGTAGAAAACTAATTTCAACAAACAAATTAAGTGAAGCACAACAACTGATGGTAGACAAAGTCATGTCAGTGGATTTTAATTTAATCTACAAATTATGGTTAGAATTGCATTATCTACTAGCAATTTGGATATATTTATCTCTCAGTAATTAGAAGTGCAGATAACCCAGTAATGAGAACAAAGAAGTTAAATAACCTGGAGGAGCCAGGTGAGAAGAAGATCAACTGTACCTCATTAAGGTTGCCAAGATGCCCTATTCGGAACACCTTTCTTGCTACTTTGTTCAAACACAAACCTAAGCTTAAATTGCATCTCTTCCATCCCCTCCTAACAATTTCAAAGCTGTCAATATAAGGTGGCACGAGTGCTGCAATCACTGTGTCACTAAACCATTCCTCCTATTGGGTACAATTCATAAGTTGCCACGCCTCAATAGCAAGTCTGCAGGTTAAATTTTGTAAGAAAATTATCTATATTGATCAAGTAAATTTGGTAAACAGCTTAAATTGTTAAAATTCCTAGTCCAAAAACACACTAATTTATTATCCTATTGAGTAATTTCTGTACGTACCGAGTATTTTCCTCACTACTGCCAAATTATTAGTGACACCAGTTGTCGTTTCATTATGAACAATGCAAACAGCCTTTATGGTGTGTGCGCTGTCTGCTGCAAGCTTTGCTGCAAGGATATTGAGATTGGCACCTTGGCCCCACTCACTTTCCACAAACTCTAATTTTGATTATTAAGACAAATGACCAATTAAATCTTAAACCCATAAGTGACTACCTTGACAATGCTATTCGCATACACCCAACACTATTAACTATTAAGCCATCTGTTTATGTTAATAACGCACCAGGCAAGTAGGATCTTTTTATAAGCTTCACTAGGTTCCAAAGATTTGTAACCTCTACCATCATAGTAACACTCAAAACAGCTTCACTGTCATCTGTTGTTGAGACTATGATCATAGCAAATGTGCTTTGTCATATTATTTTTGTTTGGAGATCGAGAATAACATGTAACTATTTTATTACTCTCTTACTCTCTACACAGAGCTTATGTGTAAACTAAATATTGTTTCTCATAATGTACACAAAATTTGGTTTATAAACCACTTGCATTTGATGCTCAGGAACATATATTGTTTTGATTTTGGTCTAGACTTTACTGTTTCTTGGATAGATCAGTTTGTTTTTCACAATGTAGCTATTCTTTTTAGAATTTATTCAGATCTTCCTTTGGAGAAACATTTTTACAAAGCTTCTCAATTGTTTCTCACAATTTTGATGTGCTTTAGGCTATGAAGTTGGCATCCGAAGGAATGTCGGTGAAAAGAAAAGCCATATATGCACTTGCACTGAGGGTATTTGGAAAGCAACTTGAGACTCAGGAATCTTCAAGTTAGACTAATATACCTGTTAGCAAGTAAAGGTGACTACCTATCTACCAGAGGCTTTTACTTTAGCTATACTTCTTTTGTCTTCTTATGAGAGCATGAACGGGGAAGGATAATTTTTTACCTTTTGATTCTCAAATACACAATTATATATAACATTTGGGTTTTATGCAAAGATCAATCTATTAAACTAAGAGATACCAAACTAACTAATTATAGCACTAGGCATGTCTACTCTTCTAGAGATCTCTCTGTTTCTCCAGTATATAGTCTCATTAAACTCTACTCTCCGAGTTTGCTAGGAAATTTTCTGATTGGCTTGCTTCCTTTCAACATTTTTCAATAGTTCTGAAGTTTTCTATCAAGAATGTCTACAAACTATACTGGTAAAAAGCCAATTTTGCATATCATATACCTATCAAGTGTTGTTCAGAAGACTGCATCACAATTTTCAATTTTGGAAATCAAACATTTGATGGAATATAAAGAACAGAAAATGCAACTTGAGAAAAATTATTCCTACAAAAGTGAGAATCCGGAAGCAGGTTTTAATTGCTGCTAAATTCTTGCCAAATTTAGTATTTTTTAGCATTTTAAGGAATTTGATGGGCGAGAAACTTGGCATTACCAAATGATAATTTTGATTTTTGACTGTGTTTCTGCTTTCTGCATCCAAAAGCCGGATTTGGCATTGCAACACAATACCAAACAGGACCTGAAATCCATAAATGAAATTGCATTTCTGTTTAGTATATTAACCAGAGGCTTAGATACCAAAGTGTTTGACAAGATAAAAGATAAATTTTCACTCCAGGTTTCTAAATGAGGATTTTTTTTGGAATTAGTACATAGTTTTCATAAATATTGAACTATAGAATAGCCATATAGACTGAGAATAATATGAGAAAAATTAAAAAGAAAAATAAGTGAGGTTTTTACATTTAAAAACAATAATAATAAGATATTTATAGAAATAAAAACAAGGGATAGTAGTAAAATAATGTATATGAATGGTGATGCTCTGAGATGATCCAGATCTGTTTGAACAATCGCTTACCAAAGCCTGCAAATCCTCGCCTCTATAAATTTCGATTGAAGATCTGAATATACACGAATGGTGGAGAGATTAGGGTTTGTTGATTGTAATTAGGGAATGGCAGAACGGCGAGAGGCGATCACAGATGTTGCAAGGGGGGAGCGGCGAGAAGAGGTTAGGGTTTGGTGATTGGAATTGGGCAACGACGAGAGGCGATCAGAGGGCGAGGGCTCCAAAACTTGATTTCCATCGGCTAAATGGTGAAACGACGTCTCCAAAACTCGATATCGATCAAAAGAAAACCTTCAACGTCGATCTCTACTTCAATGGCGCCGTTTCCAACCTTCAACACCGATTTCTACTTCAATAGTGTCGTCTCCAACCTTCAACACAAATCTCTTTTGAGATTCTGCATTGAAATCTCTAGCTAGGTTTTAGAAGAGGGAGATGGAGGCTAGGGTTTGGAAGATGGCAGTTTTGTTAGCAAGATAAAGAGAGGAGTTGCAAGATAAATAAATAAGTTAGGTCCCTGATAGTTTTTAACGTGACGAGTGGATGGATAGCATGTGATACGAGAGTTAAGGAATTAACCACCATCTTAACATAATAAACAACCAATTTTGGCAGTGGATTATTATGCCACTGCTTGAGCAGTGGTTTTTTTAAATATTGTAAAAGTGATTTTCTTATCATTTTGACGTAGTGTTAATAATTAAAAGCGGCACATGATATCATGGTTTTCAAGTAAGAAGCGTCGATGCTCAGGTAAGAAGTGTTGATGCTATATTCTGTTAGCGCTTCCACAATGAGAAGGAAGTGTTAGCGCTCCATACATTATAAGAGGCGCCCCAAATTTTTACATGTAGCACCATTTTGATATGAAGCGCCTCATATTTTGTCAGAACATTAAATGAGGAGCGGGGCAAGGCGGACGGGATTATGGCGCCTGACATCGTTTCGTCCAATGGCCATCATTCTCATTCGAGATAAATATTTAAGGCGGAAATTTTATAAATTAAAATTTTAAATTACTTCTCGCCTTCGCCATCCCAATTTTCATCTTTTCAGAGTGCAGTAAGAAACATCAAAGCGACAAAACCCTATTTTTGCATCTAGAAACAAGGTGAGTGTCATTTTATTTTCGTCTCCTTTTTAAAATATTAAGTAAAAGTGTCATCCCTTCTATAGATTAAGTGTTTGCGCCTCATATATGGGTAGAGGCGCTTCACCGCTCTAGCTTTTGGAGCGTCGGAGCTCCAATATTTAAGGCACTTGCGCCTGCCCATCGAAGCAACGCCTCTCCTATTATTACTACCTTCTTCTCTAAACTTCACCTTTTTTCTATGTCACATATTTTAAAGATGATTTTCAAGACTCCAACCGCTAAGTGCACTATCGGAAAGTGTCGGGTCATTTATGACTCGGCATCTGATGGGAGGAAAAATTGGCTTAATGATCCGGTCATCAGTATATTCTTTGTGGCTCCAAAGGGTGTTATAAGCATCAACAACTACCTGGACACATTCATCAAGTTCTAGGACTATGAAAACATTTGAAATTTTGGGACTGGCAATTCTGACATTATTAGATTTTGGGCCCTTAGTTTTGCCTTGATAACTGATCTTCGAATGACCGACCCCGCTAATTATGTTCCGAAGGTGGAGATTCCAGAAGAACGGACCATTAGATATAGGTTTTTCAGGGGCCTCAAAGATGTCAATCAAGCACACATCGAAAATGCGATTGAGAGTCTTGAGCAGGATGCTAACGACGACTTTCTGAAACTCTCTCTGCTGTTTGTCCTCGCTACTATCCTATTTCCAAACACAAAATACACCCTCGACCTCGTTGATGATCTCCCCAATTTCAACGTATATCTATGGGGCTATCACGCATACAACCATCTTCTAATGTGTGTGGACAAAGCGAAGAGGATGAGGGGTATAGTTGAGAAAGCAAAAGTAGAGTGTGTTTACAATATTTATGACTGCACTATTGCCCTGCAGGTAATGTCGTCTCTCAGAATTTCTTGTTTTATTTTCTACAAAGCGCTAACGATTACGAAAGTCATCAAATATTTATTTTATTTTTCTCATATCTGGGCATGCGAGATTAACGGCAGGTGCGCCCCACACAAAATTATTGGCGTTATCCACTTTCTAAGGCTGCTAAAATGGGAAGCAAACGACAAAACTAGGAAACTGTATATCGCGAGCTTTCAGCACAAGATAAATTCGAAATGAGGCGATATCGCATCCAAATATAGGTACTATTTCTACAATGTAGAAGCACAAATGCTTCCAAATGAAGCGATGGCGCCTCTAAAAGACGAGATTCACTTCTAAATGAGGCAATGATGCCTCTAACACGAGCACAATCGCTACGAAATGAAGCGATGGCGCCTTTAATCTAATACGAGAGCAATCGCATCCAAATATAGCCGTTATCGCTGTAATATAGAAGCGCAACCTCCTTCAAATGAAGTGATGGCGATAAGATTCACTTCTAAATAATGCAATGGCGCCCATAACAAGAGCGTAATAGCTACAAACAGAAGGAATGACACTTCTATAACTAGCGCAATTGGCTCTTAAAGAAGCGGTCACATATTCTCAGATTTTTAATCAATCAAAAATAATGTAAAATATCAATCATCTTGTAGGTCACCCGCATCCAACAACTGAAGGCAACACCCGATGAAAGCACCCTACCTATGGTAGAAGCCATATTGAGAATAGGGGAGAGACCTGCAAAATCGGGTGAAGGATAAATGGTCCCTCCCATTACTGTGCGGAAGAAGAAAATGGACATTGATGTTATTAGTGTCTCGGACGAGGAAGTGGCAGAGGAGGAGGAAGAAGAAGAGGCAGCGGAGGAAGCAGAAGAAGACAAGGGAGAGGGAGAAGAAGCAGAACCCAAATCTCGTTAGTCCGTGAAACAGTGGATTGATGAAAAATGGAAGCAGTATGGCAATTTAAGAATCGCAGACTGTGAGAGGTCAATCAACGACCTCCGTGTAAAGGTTGTTCAGCTAGAATAATAGAACCAACAACTAAAGGTAAAGGTTATAAACTATGCTGGAAAAATGCTGAGCTTGACGAAGCGCAGACACTTCCCTATGATACGTCAACGCTTCGACTATGAAGCGCCAATGCCTCCATATCAAGCGCTGACGCTTCTACAGGAGGCGACGACGCTTTTCTATGATGCATCGGTGTTTCGGACATAAAGTGCAAACGCTTCTATATGTTTACTATTTTTTAAATATGAACTGATATTTTTATCATATTACAGGCCCGCTGTGTGGAGGGAAGTCAGGTCGGCCTCACTAGTGGTTATCATAAATATGTTCCCCAACGCCAAAGGTCTGCCACTGCTTGAACCCGGGGTGACTTGCATTGCCCACCCGAAGGGATGGCACTACCTTGAGCCCCAACCCCATGCACAGCCCCAAACCCCACGCACAACCCAATCCCTAGCCCAAGCCCAAGCCCCAGGCCCAACCCCATGCACAACCCATTCCCCTAGCCCAAGCCCAAGTCCTAGCCCCAACCAAAACCATAGCCCCAGCCCCAATCCCATGCACAACCTAAGCCCAAGCGTCAAGCCCAATCCCAACCCCACGCACAACCCAATCCCCACCCCCAACCAAAACCACAGCCTCAGCCCCAATCCCATGCATAACTCAATCCCCAGTCCAAGCCGAAGACCCAGACCCAATCCGAACCACAGCCACAGGCCCAACATAAACCCCAAGCACAACCGAATCCCTAGCCCAAGCCTAAGGCCTAATCCCAACCACAACCCTTGGCCCAACCTCACGCACAACTCAATCCTCAGCCTAAGCCCAAGCCCCAGCCCCAACCAAAACCACAGCCCTAGCCCCAATCCCACGCACAACCCAAGCCCAAGCCCCAGGCCCAACCACAACCACCGCCCGAGCCCCACCCCAGCCCTAGACCCAACCCCAACCCCAGTCCCAGCCCCAAATCCAACCCCAACCCCAGTCCAAGTCCCTGCCCCAAACCCATCCCCGAGCCCGGACCACAACCATAGCCCCAACCACAACCACCGCTCAAGCCCCACCCCAACCCCAGACACAACCCCATCCCCAACCCTAGCCCCAGCCCCAACCCCAATCCTAGCCTCTGCCCCAACTCCAACCCCAACCCCAATCCCAGTCCCAGCCCCAACCCCAACCCCAACCCCAGTCCCAACCCCTACCCCAACCCTAGACCTGAGCCCTGACCACAACTATATCCCCAACCATAACCACAACCCCAACCATAACGAAACTCTAAATCATAATCATAACCCAACCTCTATCACCACCGCCTACTGCATCTCGTGACTCTAGTCCTGAAATGCCCCTTACGCAACCTTGCACTAAGGACAAAAGTCTAGTGCAAGATGAAGCCTCAATCGTCTTCAGGAGAAGTGAGAGAAACTGAGAAAAAACCCTGACAACGATTCCTCCTTAAAAGAAAGGGAGAGTTGGTCTCCCAGCCCCTCAAAAAGAAGGCCAAAGCGAGGGGCTCCCCGCCCGATTACCCTCAGCCTATATGAATGCTATTTGAGAAAAGCCCGACTGGGAGAATGAGTAACTATATCCCCCCATGACCCTTTATCGAAGCGCCAATGAGTCGTAATCAATGCGTAGTCACCTTTAGGTGAAGCACTAGCGCCACACCATCTTGAAGCGCTAGTGCCACAACATCTTAAAGCGTCAGCGCGTCTGTTACTAAGCGTAAGCACATTTACTACGAAGCGTCAACACTTCATATTTTACTGACATTCCCTTATATCTTAATTTTAATGTAGGATTGTCAACTTGACTATTGGGTCCCAACGTATTACCGTCGACCTCAAGCGCTGTCTGGAATTTCCACATAAAATAGAAGACCCAGTGAGTATTAATCCCTAATCAGCCATGCTCATCCCTGATTCCGTATTGATATAATCTATTTTTGTATATAGATAATGTCTGCATACTTTAGAGTCATGGACAAGCGTGAGGACATGCAACTTGGTGAGAATAAGAAAGAGAAGGCTTTCCGAATGTCCCCCTTGCACTCAAATACAAGATCACAGATTTTAGAGCATTCCAACAGGACTACGAAACCAATTCAGCTTACCTGCCACCCGACATTGCGGGATGGAGCATGTATTATGCCAATTTTTTTCAGGCGCAAAATGACATGAAGTCAATGCAGCGTTTCTTCATAAATAAAAATTGCCCCTTTAATGCGATTGATTGTTTTAAATTATTTATTCTGATTCACATCAATAACCCACCCCACTAGGCGTTTATCGTGGCACTCCCATCACAAAGATCTATACTTATCATGGACCCGTGCCTAAATAAATCTCTGAAAACCAAATTTTACGAGGAGATAAAGGCACTGGTTAGTTTGAAAATGGTTGTTAGAAGCGCTAGAAGTGCTGGCACATCCTTATCGAAGCGTTGTCGCTTCTTATAAGAAGTGACAATGCTTCTACTTCGGGGCGTCAGCGCCCCCATATATATTATAAATACGTTGACGCCCAAAGTAGAAGCGTTGTCGCTTCTTATAAGAAGCGACAACGCTTCTACTTCGGGGTGTCAGCGCCCCCATGTATTTTATAAATGCGTGTAACTTATCTTTTACTTTTTTTATTGACAGACGCATTACCTCCCAACCCTGTTACATATCCACAATGCATCCGAATCTGTTTTTCAAAAATATCCTTGGAAATGTTGAAGTGTCAAGGCACCATGCCAAGAAAAAGGTCAGGACTGTAGGGTTTTCATGATGAAATACATTGATTATTTCAGCATGGGCCTCCAGCCTACATTTGAGTAGAAAGATCTCCTTCATTTTAGGGCCGAGATTGGGCACACCATCGCTATGCACATGGAAGAAAATTGGGATGCCAGTGACGATGTTGAATCTCTTTTATAAATTTAAAAAAAATATATTTTTTATACATAAATGTATTTTCATATTTCTTGATATACATAGCATGTACTGGATTCATACAATATACACAAGACTTACACTTGATAGATATAATGTAAATTGTTTATAGTACACGAGATTTATTCACAAGAAGTGTTGTTAAATTATGACTTAATATCCTTTATTAGCGATGTGCCAACGCCCCTTATTGGAAGTGATATATGGGTGAAGAATAAATTGACGCCACCCTAAATGACATTTTTTTATTGGAATACAAATTTGTAATAATCAAAACGCCAATGCTTGTCACTAAGAAGCGATATCGCCTTAGTGAAGCGCTGATGCATTAAGAAAGAAGCGGTGACGAGTCTAAATGAAGCGCTAATGATTCTTGTCTGAAGCTCTGACGCATGACTAGTCTAAATGAAGTGCTGACGCTTCTATCTAGTTTTGATGACACACCTCACTGAAAAGTTGACGCATGGAATGTAAATTAACCTGAACATTAGGGCTACTAATTGACTTAAGGCACCAATGTATGTAATAGCGCTACTAATAAGAAGCGAGAACGCCCTAAATATTACGCTAGCACTTCCCCCTAGCTACCTGAACATTAGGGCTGACACTTCTCGAATGTCTTACACTTACTTTAGTAGTCCGGGAACAACTGAGATTGTATTCAATAAATAATATTGGAAAAGACTGGGGGAGAAAACAACACAGTCCACAATTTCAAAGTCCTCGAAACACCGTAATTAGAAGCGATGATGTTTCAGTTTAGAATCAAAGATGCTTCGACCATCGTCTAAGTGACGCACTGACGCTTCTATGAGCAAGCGTCATGGGTAACATCAAACAGCGGCTTGACTTTGAGGTATCAACGCTATGGCAATGGGGCGTCACCGCTTTGACAATGGGGCGTTAGCGCCTCCATTTTTTAAACTGTGACTAATTACAAAATTAAACTATACAATTAGTCATATAAATTGTGACTAATTCCTGACACTGGGATGTCATCTACTTCTCGTCTTCCGGAGGGTAGGGGTAGGTGAAGATGGGGAAGAGAGTGGAGAGTAATGATGGGGTGTAGGGCGAGGGGGGGGATGCGGTATACGACTCAGCATTGTCGGGAATGCACCGTTATTGGAGAAACAGCCTCTCCTTCTCGATCAAAATCGCTTCAAGCACGGCCTTCTGCCTTTGAATCAACCTCTCCTTCTTAGCCAAAAGCACGCCTATCTCGTACTTTTTCCTTTCGATAAGACGATCAAGGGTTTCACTTATCTCGGACCAGCTGGGTTGTCTCGCCATGGTTTAGGGTTTAGGGTTTACAACAAGGGCTTTTAGAGACAGAGGGCAAAAGAAAGGATATGATCAAAATGAATAAATGATCGTACTGCAAAACCACTTTTTATTTGTTTGGAATACGAAAAGCCGCTGCTTCCGAAATGTTCGAAAAGACTGTGCGAAAAGAAATAAATAATGTTGGAATAGCCAGTGCAATAAATAATGTTGGAAAAGAATGGGCGAAAAGATAACACAGTTCACAATTTTAAAGTTCTCAAAATTTGTAATAAATGAAAAGCCGCTTAGGTCAGGGAGCATCACCGCCCATTATGGAAGCGAGGACACTTAGAATTAGAAGCAATGATGCTTCGAATTAGAAGCGATGATACTTTAAATTAAAAGCGATGAAGCTTCGAATTAGAAGCAATGACGCTTCGACAATCGTCTCACTGAACTTTGTGGAATATGCTACCTGCCACTGACCCAAGAAATTTATTTTGTAGTGACATTTTAAACCCTAGCCTTTTTCCCTATAAAGTCACGTTTTGTCAGAAACCCTTCCCATTCCAAGCCCATCACCTTTCTCCGTCCCCTAGTCCTAACCCTAACCCCATGGCGGAAGAGCCAGACCATGACCAATCTCATTATCAAATGTTTGCATCCTCATTTTAGTTCCTCTACGTGGATGGTGGGTTGGAAATTTACAGTAAGAGGGAGCCGAAAATGTGAAGACACAGAAACCGATCTCCCCTGCTCTTCATTATCTTTCCTTCTTCCGCCTCGGCCTCGGCCTCCTCGTCTCCACTGTCTCGACGTATCTTTTGTGGTATTTTATCGATAGTGTAATTTTTGCTCCTATGGATCCTTACGATAACCTCATCAATGGCTAAATGAGGTAGCCATCTCTCTTGAAGGATAGTAGGTTGAAATTTACAGCAAACTACGAGGATCTCCAATACAAACTTTACCGTGTTTAGATTTTTTCTAAGTTAATCATTTATGTAATCAGCTTCTTTGTTAATATCTGTAAATATTAATTTCTATATTAATAGAGAATTTCTTTTTGTGGATATTATCCCAAAAGTTACAGATTTGTAAATATACTGGAACCATTAATGCAAGAAGAGACCTCGCCATCAATCGAAGCGACGATGCTTCCATTTAGAAGTGACGACGCTTTTAATTAGGGCTAGCGATTCAACTTAGCCACATTATTATTAGCGACATGATTATTAGGGCTACCAGCACATCGAAAATCAGAGCTTATATTAATATCATCCCTCACCCTTTGAGGGACGGGAGGCAAAAGAAAGAATATGGTCAAAAGATTAAACCGATAGAGGGCTAAAAGGCATTTTTATTTTTTTTGAGAAATAAAGCATTTTTATTGGGATACGAACAGCCATTGAAATAATTAATGTTGGATAAGACTGGGTGAAAATACAACAGAATCCATAATTTTAAGCACCTCAAAATTTATAATAAATGAATCGTTTTTACTGAGATACGAACAGTCGCTACAATAAATTATGTTAAAAAGGACTGCTCGAAAAGACAACACAGTTCACAATATCAAAGTCCTTGAAATTTCTAATAAACAAATTGCCGCTTGCGTCATGAAGCATCCCCGTCCGTAATTGAAGCGAAAAAGCTTCAAAATAGAAGCGATGACGCTTCTATAATCGTCTCACTAAAATGCTGACGCTTAAAAAATAAGCATCATTGGTAACATCATACAGCTGGGCACTTCTTATTGTAATTCGAGAGAACTTTATGGAATACGCTACCTGCAACCGACCCTCGATATTTATTCGGAGGTGACATTTCAAAGTCTAGCCTTTTTTCCTATAAAGTCACGTCCCCTCACAAAGCCTAAACCCATCCCATTCCGAACCCATTGTCTTCTCTCTGTCTCCTAACCCTAACCCCATGGCGGAAGAACCAGATCATGACGAGCTAAGCAGAAGACTTGATTGAATCCTTGAAAAGCAAAGGGCAGAGCTTCTAGCTGCAATAAAAAAATTAGAAACGTTGAAGTGATAGCAAGCCATTCCAGACGTTGAATCGTCTACCGAGACCCCCTGTTGCTATAGACCTTATCCCAAACCAAGCTTTTTTTCCAACTTCTCACCTTCCCCCACTTCTTAAAAATCTCATCGTCAAATTCTCACCTCAGTGCAAGTTCCAATACGATGATGGTGGGTTCAAAATTTGAATGCCTCCCCTTGCCCTTGGCTGTAAATTTCTTCCTAATTGGATTTTATTCTCTTCACCGACCAGTTAGGGATATTTGGAACACAAGGGGTGCGATCCCAATAAGAGGGAGCCATCTCTCTTGACGGAGCAAACAAATTGAAGATCCTGAGGCCAAACTCCATCGCAAACTTTAGCTTCTCGGTGGTTGCTGCCGTTGTTCGTGTCTAGTTTTTTCCTAGGTTTAACAGTAATGTAATAAATTTATTGGTTAATCTCTGTAAATATTTCTTTCAATATTAATAGAAATTTTCTTTGTATATATTTTTTTCTTTTGTGTATTATTTTCTTATGCCCGATGTATTTGAATGTGTTATTTTTGTTCTGAGTAATACAAACATGGCTCCATATTCAATGAAGCGATAACACCCTAAATATTAGCGACAATACTTCGACCAAGCGGTGTGATTATTAGTGGTAGGTGAGGCTCTACCACTACAAATGACTCTTGGAGTTAGAAGCACCAACGCTTCGAGTTATAAGATGCGTCAATTTAGAAGTGACAACGCTTCAATTTAGAAGCGCTAATGCTTCTACCAAAACTGTTATATCTATCTGAGGCACTGCTGCTCCTAATAATTAGCTTTGTGTTTGTTAACTCATTTTTCATGTAATTTATTTTGAATGTAATGTATATATTTCATTAGCTCATTTGGAGACATGTTATTTTCTTGTTATTCTGACCAATCTCTTCATATACACTGAGGATAAAGTTATACAAAAAATTATAGATTTAAAACAGTCACTGCAACAAATACGGATTGTTAATAGATTGGAATTACCACCCCTTGTACAGTTAAAAAATGATGATGATTCAATTTAAAAGCGACCACAATCTAATTAAAGAGCATTGATGCTTGAATTATAAAGCAATGACGCTTTAAGTTAGTGCGATGATGAATCATGTTTGAAGTGATGACGCCTTGATTTAGAAGCGCTGACGCGTCTTATTGAAGCGAGCTGAGTATTAAGGCTAACTGAGGCACTGACGCTTCAAACGGAGAGTGACGGAAGGCAAAAGAAAGGATATGCAATGAAGAGCTGCAGCAATAAATAATGTTGGAAATGACTGCGCGAAAAGACAACACACTCCACAATTTCAAATCCTCGAAATTAAGAAAAAAATAAAACACCGCTTTTAGAAGTAATTGACGCTACCATTTAGAGACGATGACACTCCGGGAAACGTCTTATTAAAGTGCAGACTCTTCCAGAGAAGTTGGTGGAATATGAAATCGCTACGGCGACAGTGCATGATAAATATGAAGCCCAACTACAACTGTCTATTTAATGAAGTTGCATGACAATTTTCTATTTAAAGGGCATCATAGCGCTCTATTTTTTCATCTCCTATTGCTCCTTCGGTTAACTATTTCGTCTTCCTCAGCCCAAACCGAAATGCATCACAACAGTTTGAGAAGAAGCCACCGGCTAGCGCACCTGTATTTTATCAGTTCGTACGATGGTTCGGTTATCGACATCCCCGACAACAAGGAATTGGTTGTCGTCCCCGACAACGAGCATGTTGTTCCCCGTCCCCTTGAAGAAGTTATTATCATTTCAGACGATGATGACCTTCCCGTTATGCTGCCGGTGGTGGGAGACACAGAGGCCCTTCTTCTCTCAACTCCGGAGTCAGTGCTTGCTTTCCTAGCTCTGCAGCCGGTTCTTCTTCTTCCGTCTCTACTTCTTCCTCTTCCACCCCAGCCACAACCACGACCGCTACCATCTCCAACTCCACTTCCTCATCCACCACCTCTAGCATAACACACTCCCCACATCTACCTACACCTCTACCTCCATTTCCACACCTACCTCCACTGCTACCTCCTCCACTTCCGTTGCCTCCCCCACCCTCCGCATGCGCCACAAACACAGCCTCCCTTCATTCTCTTTCCTTCTTCCCTCTCAGCCTCAACCTCCTAATCTCCACTGTGTCGGCGTATCTTTTGTATTTTTTTGTTGACAATGTTATCTTTGCTTTTACGAATTATAATAAAGGAAGACTGTAAAGAAAGACAATGTATAGAAATATTTTTGATGTAAAGAAAAAATTTATTTATAAATGAAATCTTTTTGCATGATTATTAAATCTTTTTACTTGATTTTTAAATGTAGCTACTTCACTTTTCTAGAAAGCGTCACCACTCAAATGGGAAGCGATGTCGCTTCATAAGGGAAGCGCTCGTAATTCAAAAAGCAAACTGTGGACGATTCCTTTCTGAAACGCCGTTACTTTTTTTATTTAATGCAATAAGTAATGGTGCTTCAACTTAAAAGCGATAAGCGCTTCTACTTACAGTAAGATAGCATCATCGGCCTTAATTCAAGCGCCAAAGCGCTAATGCTTCCATTTGGAAACAATGGCATTCAGTGAACAACTGACCACACTTCAATAAACGAAGCGCCCATGCTTCGAAACAAGAGCGTTGCCGCTTCCTTCACGAAGCTAGATCGCTTTCGTATGAGGCGTCGTCGCTTCGGAATGATGATCACGAAATGTTGAATTCAATTCTAAAATCGAGAATGAACGCATAAAAAATAATAAATTCAACACATGCAAAGATGATCATGGGCTATCCACATGATTCAAAATACAGCTCTGGTTAAATAGGCAAGGATGCTAAGTAAAGACAAGTGAGCGCATAAAAAAAAAATCGCCAATGCATAGAAGACAATTAGACACGCCCACACTTCCGATTTAAAGCGATATCGCTTTGATAGCAAAGCGCCAGCGCTACCAAATGCAAAGCGATACCGTTTTTGAAAAAATACAATCATCGTGACTCTGTGAAACCGTACTTTCCATCATCCCTTGTTCTGTTTGGCTCTGTCCAGCATTCCCCTATTCAATTTGGCTCTGTCCACCACTAGCAGCCATCATCCTGACCCTCTTTATCGGGCAAGTTGTAATTTTATGACCCAACTCACCACAGCACTTACAAGGTCATCTCTTCTTTTTTATTCTTCGAAACCAATCCCTATTCCAAACTTCATTCTATCATTGTTGGTTGGCCTACCTATGGTGGCACATCGTACTGGATCTCACATTATAATATTGGCATGCTCTTACAATGAAATTCCTTGGCTAGACAGGTTTGATCCGACCAGAGAGGGCATGATGCTAGTTCGTCTTTCTTCCATTCTAATGGCCTCTACGCCTTCTAATAGTTTCTTCATCCCTTCCAACGTGTAATCAACCAAGGGAATCGAATCCATCCCTAACTGAATAAACGTTAGTTCGCTTCTCCCCGTTTCCATATTTTCATCGTAGAGACAAAATTGGAATCCACTTTCTCATCATAGCCTGCCAAACATATAGTACTGTATCTAACTTCTCTTGTCCATCGAGGTAGAATTTACATGGATAAAATTTGGTCTACCTCTTCCTTGAAGTAAACATGGAATATGCGAGAACACAATAAACCCTCGGTCTCGAAGTGCTTGCACTCACAAGTGGTCGCAACTTTGAATGTTCGACTGCTATCCTCCGTGCCATCCCCACCACTTCTACACACTTTGTATACAATAACTGCCCCGGCTTCCTCTCCGACCACCTTTTGGGACTTAAAAAAAGCAAACTTTCGAAACTGAGACTGGAATCTATCGAACATGGTTTTCGTATATATGGTAACAGCATGCCTCTCGATTGAATTTCCAAACAAGAGTTCTGGTGTCGTAGATATTAAGATGAGATCCTTCATATTTTCTTTATCGCGACGAGATTGAACGATAAAATCATATTATTTGATAAATTCTGTCAAACTCGTCTGGGCATTGACATAGGAATCGAAGAAATAATTTATACTTTCATTGCATTACTTAGTGGTCATGCCGGCCCAAAAGGTATCGCTCAAGTAGCCTGAAATCCATTTTCTTCTAAGGGCGTACATTTATTTCAACTACAAGTTGTCTTAGAAATTAAAACTCCTCCTTTCAAAATCATCAACTATTTGACTGAACTTGCACTGATTGTACTTTCTCCTAAAATTCTCAAACTTTACTTTCAGTTGTGAGAGATGGTTCAATTCATTCCTCCCTATGTGCCATATGCAAAGGTGATACATGGTCCCCAGAAGAACTTCGGTGATGGCCTTGCTCATCTTATTGCATTGGTCAGTGATGATTACATTAGGTTTCTTACCACCCATGCACTTAGGCCACGTGTTAAACAACCAAATGAATGTCTCCTTCATCTCATTTGTGAGTAACACACATCCAAAAAGCACCATCTGTCAATGATAGTTGACCCCGTGAATGGGGCGAAAGGCAACAATAATTTATTTATTTTATAAGTGGTGTCGAATACCACCACATCACCGAATTATTGATACGCCATCCGTGACTTGTGATTAGCCAAAAATATACTATGCATACGATATTCTTCGTCTAGCTCGGTTTCAAAAAAAAAATCATCTCTTTTATGCTGCCTATCAATGAAGGATTTGATCACGGTCATGCACATCGGATGGATGGTACACTCCTTTCTTATCTTCTTTAGATAATCCCGAGTTTGTTGAGAGTTTACCGTCATGCCGGCCTCTCCATCCAAACTCGACAAAACAGTAGAAATCTTCGAAGGAGGGATTATGCCATCAAATGCTCTCATCAACGATTTACTTGACCCGATTATCTTACAATGTGATCACAGTTTCTTCACCTTCGTAGGTGTATACAACTGATGATTATGCGGCTCTCTAAATTCTATTACCTCCCATAACTTTTGGTCATCGATCCTAATATCAACCTTGCCTCACATCCGCATCTTTTATCTCTTGAACACTTTATATCGGGGTATATTTTGCGCTTGTGAGGCAGCTTGAACCCTTCGGACAAACATACATATTTTCTCTTTATAATCTCTCCCTTTGCGGATTTGTAAGTGTTACTTTTCCTAACACTGAAACCAACTTTCCTAGTGTATAAATTATAGAAGTTATATGTCTCGTCTTCATATTTAAATTTCAAGCCTATACGTGGCTTCCATTCCTAGCTGGTATTCTCGGACCCTACACAACTATCCAACATTTTCATATCCCTATCATAAGCAAGTGAAACTCCTTTTAAAGAAACCGTCTCGGGGTGAAATTTAAATCAATAGTACCTACATTGAATCCTCCAATGGAATCCATTACAGCCCCTGCATTAGACGAAAAATAAATCAACAACGAGCTAATAAGGAAACGATGTTGTGGCCTTAAGGAGCATTAGTGCGTCAAGTTAGAAGCGATGACACTTCTAACTCCTCGCGTTGTCGCTTTGTATCGCCTCACATTTTCGTGCTTCATATAATTTTATGATATCCAACCTAAATCAACAACGGGCTAATAAAGAAATCGTTTCATAACAAAGTGCTAACGTGGCCACAAAGATCGGTTGGGCTTCAAGTTAAAAGCGATGACGCTTCTTACTCGTCGCATCATTGCTTTGTTAAGCCTCACATAAGAAGCGATGTCACTTCTACGTCGAATATAATCTATTTATTTTGGTGCTTCATATAATTTTATGATCTCCACCCTAAATGAACAATGGGCTAATAAGGAAACCGCTTCATAACGAAGTGCTTACGTGGCCACAAAGAACGACTGCGCTTCAAGTTAAAAGCGATGACACTTTCAACTCATTGTGTCGTCACTTTGTTCTGCTTCACATACGAAGAAATGACGCAGACCATATGAAGCGCTGTCACCGGTGCATCTATGACCAAACCTAACTATCCGCAGAAATGTGTCTGCCTCGATTGTAGCATATATAATCTTACTTCATTTATAAAGTTATCTCAAATGACACTCATTTGAAAGTTGACAAAGCGACACTTCTATTCAGCCAGACCTCCAGAGTCGGAGAGAGAAAAAGATGTCTCTTGGTCGCTAGCGCTCCAGTTAGTGGCGGACCCATTCATGGGCGACTGCGGGCAAGCGCCCGTACTGGAACTAAACCCTTTTTTTTTTTATTCATTTAAAAAAAAACCCCTTTAAGCCCTAAAAATGCTAAAATAGCAACTGGCTCTCCTTCCTTCTTCTCCATCGCCCTCCCTTCTTCTCCATTGCCCTCCCCTCCTCAGCTCTGATCCATTGCCTTTTGCTCAATACCGCGAGGCCTGCGACGACGACCTCTCACTCTCCGACGCCCGATCAATCTGTTTGCCGCCGGGAGGCTCAATACAGCGACTATGAAGCGTGATGCCTTCTCTCTCTCTCCATCACCTGATCCATCTGCTTGCCGCCACCCAAATTTGTAGGTGAGAATTAGAAATCTTTTTCTTCCTACAATTTTCTTTCTTCTTTAATGGCTTTCTGTGCATTTGGGCATGGTTTTTCTTCTATTTTATGTTTTCTTTCATATTGGAAGAACATTGAATTAAAAATGAGTCAACCCAGTTGACACTCACTTGGATTGATTTTTTTTAAAGGTGTCCGTGTTTCTTGTGTGTTGAGTTCTTGATTTTTATGGATTTTTTTTTTCGGAGATGAGAATTTGTGTTTCCCAAAACACCATATATAAACCAAAACACCAAAAAGGGTGGAGACTTGCAGAGTTTAAGAGGGCATCCGCATGCCTGTTTGGCTGTTTCCTACTGGCTCTTAGACTTGAAGAGTTTAAGAGGGCCGGTAGAGATAGTTTAAGAGGATATGAATACTCCAATTTTTTTGGGGATGTGAATTTGTGTTTTTATTGATTTAATGTGAATTTAGGTAGGTTGGAATCATTAGCAAGATAAGTTTTTGTTGTGAATTGATTTTATTTTATATTTTTACTTTTGTTTAATTTGATAATTTTCATTTTGTATTTTTTATGTTTCATGGACCTAGTATATTTGGGTGATTTTGGTAGAGAATTTAAATGATTCTTATTGTGCTTTTATCTTGATTTGGGCTGCGTTTATGTAATTTAGATTCATCAACAAGATAGGTTAATCTGGTAATTTTCATTTTATAGTTATTTTTCTTGTTTCATAAGCATGTTTTATTTTAGTGATCTTGGTAGGTAATTTAATTAATTTTAACTGAGTCAATTTCAATGAAATTAAAAAAAGTTAGGTTTTTAGTGAGGGAGCTGCTTCTTAGCATGCCGATTAGGCATAGGATCTTTAGAGTTTATCCTAAATGAAAATTGAGTCCATGGGAAACCTCTTTGGAGAACAGTAATTTTGCAGTACTTATTTCTTTTTTGTGTTTCGGTTTATATATGGTAGTAGAAATTGTAAAATTATTGTTTTGTAAGATATTTGAAATTTGATTTATTTTTTAAATACTTTAAAAAATGATACGATCGCTAAATACTTTCAAAATATGACAAATTGTCGAGGAGAATTGCCTTAGCGGAAATTTTTATTACCATTGTCATTGGTTTTGGAGATTGATTTTTTGTAGATGAATGGTATATAATTATCAATATTTTGTTAATGAAAAGTTTCTTTTTTGTATGCAATTTTTGTGAAAATTATATTTTATAAATAAATAATTAATAATTAGTTTATATGTATATAATTTATAAAAAAAAAAATCTAATTCAACTTACGCCCCGACTGGATGAAAATTCTGGTTCTGCCACTGGCTCCAATCAGCTCTATAGAGAGAGAGAAAATTATCTCTTTTGCGCTAGAGAGAGAGATAAATTTGTCTCTGGTACGAAGCGCTTCAATCACTAAAAAAAAAAAGACTATTAGCGGCAGCCATAAACTGCCGCTATTAAAAAAAATGCCGCTAATACCCTTGTCGCTAATAGTCTTAATAGTTTTTTTGTTAATAGTGACACTTCTTGGTTGCAAAAAACTGTCGCTAATAGTCTTATTTTTTGTAGTGAGTCAGAGCTCCAGAGAGAGATAAAGTTGTCTCTTTTGCGCTAGCGTTTCAATTCTGTTCCAGATTTGACAGAGTTTCGCAGAGAAGAGCAAGCAACAAAGAGGAAATAAAATGAGAGAGAAAGAACTTGAAAAGAGCGAGACAGAGAATGAACCTCCGTGCCTTTTTTGAATTATTTGAAAGAACCATAGAGCTTTTTTGAATTATTTTACCACCATATCCTGACGAGACATTCCATCTTGGGGCCCTAGTTCTGGGGTACTAGCAGCCCGTACCTACTTTACCTATCACTGTCAGTAGAAAAACCCTTCTAAAGCTAATTGGGGTTAATACAAAAGCACTTTCCATGTGTCCCTTACTCATTGGGAGAGCGTAGAAAAATTTTTACCTCCGGAACACATTTTCTCCTTTGTCATATATATATATATATATATATATATATATATCATGACAAGGATTTAAAAGCTTCATTAATAACACTTGAATGGCTTGATAAAGGCGTTGGGTTTAAGACCTTAAGTTTGATTGGATCAATTTGGGTAAACTCAAGTCAGTTTTGGGAAAATCATGGTCATTACAATATAATATGCTGATGAAATCAAACATGAGTTGTTTTTGACGTGGAGATTTTTATTAGAGGTGCGTAGGGTATTTTTGTCCCAAATTTGTCGGCTTTGTCGGCAAGATATTTCCTTGAAATTTCTTTGCATTGCTTAATTGGGTCTTGACATTTGGGACCTACTAGGGGCTGAGTAGTAATAAAAACTTAATAGTGAACAGAAAAAGTTGGAGAAAAACAATTTTTTATTAAAACAATCAAGAAATTTGTCGGAGAGACATTTCCTTTAAAACTTGAGTGGGGTTTAGACATTAGGCAAGGACTTTTACCAATTTAAGTGTATAACATAAAAAATAAGGGTCGTGTCAAAGTTTCATCAAACGATCCCTACCAATGATATTAAGGTAGAAACATATTTTAATATTTGTAACTCATGCTACATGTTGACTTCCACTTCCTGATATATATATATATATATATATATATATATATATATATATATATATATATATATATATATGTGGGTATTTCTATTTGGACCCACATTTTCTTTGAAAGCATTCACATCCTAGACCCCTTGAAAAACATTGATTGCTTCAGATCAATGATAGAGATCGTTTCTCATCCCGATCTTCCATACAAAGATCTTGAGATCATGGCACACTTATCAAACGGTCAATGTTTGATTTCATGTGTCACATATCCCCACAAAATGGCCCTTGAATCATATAGAAAACATCATACACAAACTTGAATTTAGGGCCATGTTTTGGGGATTTGTGACACTTGGAATAAATAAAGACTGATCGTTTGATAGATGCGCCATGACCTGAAAGTTTATTGTGTCGAATATCGGGGTGACAAACGACTTCCATTATCTGATTCAAGGCAATCAATGGTTTTTAAGGGGTCTAAGATGTGGTGCTTCTAGAGAATGGAGAGATACTATATATATATATATATATATATATATATATATATATATATATATATATATATATATATATATATATATATATATTGTAGACACCCAAATTTGGCCCAAGGCCCGATCGAAACACCTTTTAAGAGAGGTACAATTTTGAGCTTTTGATAGTATGAATGGAACCCTTAGGAATCACCTCAAACCCTTAAGAATCACCCTAGACCCCTTAGGAACCTACCCCGAACCTTTAGAAACCAATCCCAACCCTTAGAACCCATTCCGAACCCTAAACCTAAACTTCCCGGGCAGTGGATGAAGAGTGGTGCACCAGGACTGGCTGAGGTCTTTTACTGATATCAAATCATATACCATTGGAAAGAGGACTTCTTCAGCTTTTCAACGAGCCAAGAATCACCTCAATCGGAGTTGTATATCAAAAGTTATGATCATTTGAAAATCGGGCAGAATTTCAAGATTTTTGCCTGGCGCAACTAATAGTTGCGCCAGGCCATTTTCCCCCTAGATTTGCCTGGCCCAACTAATAGTTGCGCCAGGTATTTTTCCCCCAGAAATGGCCTGGCGCAACTAATAGTTGTGCCAGGCATAAATGGGTCCCCCAACCCTTCGCGAGGCTAACTTCCGAGGTGCAGCATTTCTTGTACATTTGCACGGCTCAACTATTAGTTAGATTTTGGTTAACCACCTCAACCTTTGGGGTGTATTTTGATAGTCCTGTTGCACCCATTCCTCACCTATTGGCAACCCCTTAAGTGGCTTAAGGCCTCACCCCATCATCCACCATTAGAACCACCTTCACACCTTTTCAAGCTCTCAAAATCCTAGGAAACCTTAGATTTGAGATTACCTAATTGCTAACTCCAATTAGCATCTAAGTGATCTCCTAATCCACCATTTTCCTATAAATAGAGCCCCACTCCCCTTGGTTTAAGGGTTGAGAATTTCTACTTAAGAGAGAAAGAGCTTAAAGTGAGAAGATCTTTCTCCCTTTGGTGCACTATTTTCCCTCAAAATTCTAGAATTCCAAAACTTCTTCCAAGCTAGTTCTTACATCAAAAACTCATAGCCTAGGTGTGTATGATCCCCTAGCTTACCTTCTCCCTCTCATAGCTAGTAAGCCTTAGTGGTTAGAACCCATTTTTCTACCATCCAAGCCTTCAAAAGCTCTTCAAAGCAAGCCACGCAAGGTTCCTCTACGGTGCTACAAGGGCCCGAGGGCTCCGACTCTCCCCTTTCTTCTCCTATTTCTTTTTGGCGTTCCCTATCCTCTCATTTGTGCCGTTATGCCGCCGAATTTTCAGTAGGAACGGAGGGGCACAAATAGCATTGGAGGCCCATTTGGGCAAGAGAGAACCATTTCCTTTTCTTTTATTCTATTTTATTTTTGGCCATTAGTAGAGACCGCGTTAAGCGGGTTGATCGGGTGCCTAACACCTTCCCGATCGATAACCGAAGCCCCTACTCAAGAGCCTTTGGTGTGGACCGGATTCAGAGTCATATTTTTAGCACTTCGGTGCTCATAAAAATGAACTAGGTATCCCGAGACACCGAAAGCTCAGGATGGCGACTCTATATTTTTCATTAGAGAGCGCATCGTCGCGACGGGACCGCCACGGATCCCACGGTTGCACAGATGGCGACTCTGCTGGGGACTAGCTAGTAGAGCTTCCCCTTGAACTAGGCCTTTTTCATTTTATTTATTTTTCTAACATTTTATTGCTATTTTTTATTATTTTTGCTATTTTTTTTATCACTCACCCCTCCGATTGCGTCATTTTACTCACCCCTATAATTCCGCTTTAAATTTCAGTAATTTTTGCCTAGTCATTTGACTGACACCTTTTTTACTCACCCCTACGATTTCGCTTTAAATTTCTGCAATCTTTGCCTAGTTACTTGACTGGCACCTTTTTTACTCACCCCTACAATTCCGCTTTAAATTTCAGTAATTTTTGCCTAGTCACTTGACTGGCACCTTTTTTACTCACCCCTACGTTTTCGCTTTAAATTTCAGCGACTTTTTGCCTAATCACTTGACTGACACTTTTTAAATTTCAGCAACTTTTTGCCTAGTCACTTGACTAGCACTTTTTAAATTTCAGCACTTTATATTTCCCGCCTAGTCGCTTGACTGGCTCCGTTTTTTTTTTTTATTCATATCCTAAAAGTGGACGCCGGCCCATAGTGGCGGCACGGGATAATCACCCCCGGTCTTTGAACTAAAGAAAACTTCCAAAAAAAAAAAGAGAAAAGTTTTGAAAAATTAAAATTGAACCAAGTTAGGGAGCTTAATTATTTTGTTTTACGGGGTAGATTTTTCAAAAGGGCTGGTTTAGGCACACATACAAACACCCGGGTCTTAGTATGGCGGCAGCCCTTAGTGGTGATGATCCAGAAAAGTCCCAGCCCACCTAGTATCTGAGAAGGCGCTTGCGCCGGAGGTATATCGGGTGGGTTCCCATTCCTACAAAGCTTAAAACCCTTGGGAGGCCTTGCTAGAGTTATCTGGGACTCAATCCTTTAGGCGTCGGTGAGGAGAGAATCGATCATCAAGAAAATAGCTCAGTTCCCGGAAGCCTAGCTTCCATAAAAACCAAAAAAAAAAAGAGACTCATTTCGGGCATCAGTGGCTGCTGCTTTCTATTCTGGAGAGGCAGTTTTTGCGTGGCGCATGTATTAGTTGCGCCAGTGTAAAAACACTGGAATTTATAACTGGCGCAACTAATAGTTGCGCCACCTTTAAACTCCCATATTTTATCTTGGCGCAACTAATAGTTGCGCCAGTGTAAAATTTGTCCCCTGCAACCTTGGCGCATGTATTAGTTGCATCAGGTGTGTTCAGCTGCACCCTAGCCCGAATCTGTGGCCATTTCACCTCCCGAGTTCCCCGATTAGTGTGCTCAGTGCCTTGTTTGGGCCCCACCACCTCTGACACCCAATACACCCCCAGCAATCAAAAGAGGGCAACTTCTTTTTGCTCATTTCAGGGGATCGGGTTGTTTGCCTCGTTTTTCGTGCCTTCAATAGATCGGAGGTTATCCTTCAATTCTTCTGAAGTGCATCGGAACCGTCGCCACGGGTCTTGAATTAAGGTACGAAAGCCACCCGAAAAGGGAATTCCAAGGCCTCGGAACCTCTGTTTTTCAAAAAATCTTCATAAAATTCAAAAAAAATAATAATAATAAATAATTAAAAACCCAAAAAATAGATAGTTTGTGGTGCCGGCACAACGGCATCATCTTGTCCTCCGTCGTCCCGTAGGGGAAGGAGGAAGATCTTTGGGCCTTACCCAAGGCACCCATACCCGACCCGATACCGAGACATGTCGTGGGTAGTGGACCCGGTTTACGCCGATCCCGACTCATCCCCGCCACATTCTCCAACCCACTCCCATTCAGGAGAAGTCTTTTCCACCATCCCCCTCACCCAACCTCCCTTTACTGTCACCGGCCCATTTGGCGCCCCCATATTCCCAACCACTACCCCCCAAAATATCCAAAATCCAACCCCTCATTCTTCATCTTTTGGCCAAACCATGCAAAACCCTAACCCATTCTCCCAATCCACATCCATGCCCCAATTCCCATCATCCCCCTATGGACCCGATCCGCCCTCATTCACCTATGCCACCTCCGTCCTAACCAATCCCCCACAAATCCCCCCATCCACACGGGTCATGCCCGTTTTTATCGAGGCCATGCCCAATTTTTCCCAAGCACCCACCCTTTACCCTCCATCATCTTTAAACATCTCCAACCCATCCCCCTTCACCAATGCTCCACCCCATTCCTTTAACCCCTCCCATATCCCATCACCTACCGGGGCCATGCCCAATTTTCCCCTCACATCCACCCCATCCATACCTAACCATCCATTAAATCCACCATCCACTCCCGATCCTTCCTCCATGGCCATGATGGAGGAGATGTTCCAAGCCTATTCCGCATGGAAGGCTTCTCAAAATACCTCTCCTCCACATCCCACATCCATGAACCCATCCCATACCTTAGCCAATCTCCATGCCTCACTCCCCCATGACCCCTATCAACCCCCCATAATCCACACCATCCAAACCCCCTTTTCCCACATGCCCCAAGGCCCCATGGCCCAAACCCCCTTTTTCCATGCACCTCAAGGCCAAATGGCCCAACCTCCAAACTCCCACATATCCCAAGGCCCATTGGCCCAAGCCCCCTCTTCCCACATGTTCCAGGGCCCAATGGCCCAACAGCCCATCACCCATGCTCCCCAGGGCCCATTGGGCCAAACCCATCAAATCCAAACCCATCAGGGGCCCATGGCCCAAATCCATCTATGGTCCATGGCCCAGACTCAATAAGGGTCCACGGCCTAGACCCATCAAGGGCTCATGGCACAGACCCACCAAGGCCCATTGGGCCAAACCCACCAAGAGCCCACGGCCCAGACCCAGCAAGGGCCCATGGTCCAGACACACCAAGGCCCATTGGGCCAGACCCAGCAAGGGCCCACGACTCAAACCCAGCAAGGCCCATGGGGCCAAACCCACCAAGGGCCCATAGCCCAGACCCAGCAAGGCCCATCAGGCCAGACCCACTGAGGGCCCATGGCCCAAACCTACCCAGGCCCATTGGCCCAAACCTACCCAGGGCCCGTGGCCCAAACCCATCAATGGCCTATGGCCCAAAATGATCAAGGGTTCGTGGCCCAAATCCAAACCCCACACTCATACCTTCCACAATACCCCCAACACCTAACCCAACCTTCATAGCTGGGTCAAACTCATGCCGTCCCCCAAACCCAATTCCCCCATGGCCCCACACCCCAAGGCCATCCCCAAACCTTCCCTCACACCCAATGGCCCTATCCGACCCCACTTCAAAACCAAATTCCCATCACCCAACAAGCCTTTCCCCACCCCCAATGGGCTCACCCAACCCCTACTCATGTCATTCCCATCCAACCCATGTAGCAACAAGTTGAGAATCCCATCTTCACTGCACATTACGCCGATCAGCAGTATGAAGAGGACGAGATTAGAAATAGCAGGGCCTATGCTGGGGCATTGACCAGCCTTCACCCTCCTCCCATAATTGCCCATCCCCTGATAGCCCAGAGTGAAGTCCAACCAACTTTCAAGAAAGCAGCTCTCGTGTCCAAAGAGTCAGAACAGCTAAAAGAACAGTTGGATAAAATACAGAAGCAGTTAATGAAGATGGGTCGTGCTGAAATCCATGTCACGGACTTCACAGACCTATGCCTGTTCGCTGAGGTCCCCTTGCCCCCCAAGTTTAAAATGCCCGCCTTCGATAAATATAATGGCATGGGCAATCCTATTGCACACCTCAAGTCCTATTGTGGGGACATGTGCCAGTACGGGGAGGATGAAAGACTACTAATAAAAGTCTTTCAGAAAAGTTTGACTGGGCCGGCCTTGAGATGGTTCACTTCCTTAGAACCATCTATGATGAAAACATGGAGGGACTTAACGCACCTCTTTCAAGAGCAGTACGTCTACAACATAGACATTGAGCCGCGCAAGTTCGACTTGACCCGTTTAAAGCAGAACCAGAACGAGACCTTCAGCGACTACTTGGGTCGATGGAGAGCGCTGGCAGCTCAGATAAGGAAGATAATACCTGACGAAGAACAGATAGAGATGATTTTGAAGAGCACTTTGCCAGTGATCTCTGATTTTCTCGTATACCAACAGCAGTCTAGTTTCGCCAACTTGGTGAGGAATGCTAACCGCGCGAGGATGCCATCAGGGAGGGGCGTCTAAATAAAAACATACTAAGCGGACCAAGTGGGGTTAGAAGATTTTCTGAGCAGAGGAACGAGAAGAGAACAGGGGCCGATGTCCAGATTATAGCCAACACCAGGCCCAATAATAATACTGCTTTGTTTCAGTTTCAGACGGCCCCGTTGGCACCAATTAGGCCTGAGCAGATGCAGAGAATGGGGAATGGGCAAGGAATGCAGATGACTCCTAACAGAGAGCCTTCTGAGTCTTCACACCTCTGGGGCAATCTTTGAGTGTACTTTTGCCCCTTTTAGTAGAAAAGGGATTAGTGGCTATCTGCCAATCGCAACCTCCCCCTCACCCAATCCCAAAGAACTATGACCCAAATACCCACTGCAATTTTCATCAGGGTCCGGGCCATCCTATTGATCGCTCCTTCCCATTGAAGCACGCGATCCAAGATTTGATCGATGCCGGGAAAATCATTCCCCCTGCGCCTCCTCAGCACGCTAATATCCATCAGGTGCCCCTACCCCCACATCCCACCGGAGGAGCAGGTCCCAGACCCACCATCGGAATGATAGAGGATGAGGAAGAATTTGAGTTTGACCAATCCGATTATATCAGTGATCGGGAGAGTTATGTAGCACCACTATTAAAAAATATTGAGGAAAGGAATATCGGGGTTGTTGAACCCCTGAATTTGTCAGATTATTTTCCCAACCCGACTCCGCAATTGGAACCGTTGGATCTCAGGGCATATTTTCCACCCATCACACCTGTTAATTATGTGAATATAAATGCATACCAATCATATACCACAAATCACCCAAGAAGCCACCAGGCCCCCACTCCTATACCCACACCCGCCAACTACCAATGGCCGGCGCCCGCCCCATTCTAGCTACCGCCATATACCACGACCCCCATCAACTGCCCCATAAACCACCAAGCCCCCAATCCAACACCAACACCCCTCAGTTATCAATGGCCTGTGCCCATCCCATCATCCCCAATTCAGCCTCCAGCAAGCCCCATCACCCCGGTCAACTACCTGACAGCACATCAAACCCCTCATGTCCCACCAGCACCCACCAGCTATCAATGGCCTACCTTTACCTACTTCCCTCCAGTACCACCACACTCAAGCCTCACAACCCCCATTTGGCCTAATCTCTCCACCCAACCACCCACTACCTCCGAGGTGAATCAAGTATTGCCCCCACCTCCTGAGCCGACAGTACAAGTTCCTCAAGCACCAGCAGTCATACCTTTTCAGCTCTCGAGACCAACCTATGATCCTCATCAGGTCCCACTGAGCTACGAACAAACAGATGTCAATGCCGGCAGCAGTAGCAGAGAAGGAGCAATAGATTTTGTTACTAGGTCTGGGAGGATATCAAAGCAACCAGCAGCGAGACAGCCCAACTTTCAAGGAAAGAAAGACAGCGCGGTGAACCCCTTCGAGAAGATGAGTCGAGAATATATACTGGAGATTCAGCTGAGAAGGATGCCTGCCCATATCACTGTATGAGACCTATTGATGACGTCCCCACTCCATTTCCAAGCATTAATGGGGGCATTAAAGAATGCGCATGTATCGCTCCAGGTTAGCCCAGATGAAGTTGGACAGATAATTGGGCAAGTGATGGCTCTGAATGCCATTTCATTTTCTGATGCTGATTTGCCAGAAGAAGGGTGTAGCCATTCCAAGTCTTTGAATATAACTATTGAATCCGGAAACATGGTCATTCCCTTAGTACTAATTGACAATGGGTCTGCATTGAATATATGCCCGTTAAGAACCGCCACCAAGATCGGGGTTGACCCATGCATGTTAAGGCCCACCAGAACCAGAGCTAGAGGGTTTTATAAATTAGAATAGAAATAATGGGAGAAGTTGATCTTGAGCTATTGATAGGGCCAACGACCTTTTCCATCTTGTTTCAAGTCATGGATATTAAATCTTCCTTTAACTTATTATTGGGGCGCCTGTGGCAGCACGAGGTCGGAGCCATACCATCCACTTTGCACCAGAAGCTCAAATTCGTGTCTGGGCATAAAATTGTTACAATCATTGGGGAGGGGCATGGTGAGAAAGAAAAAGCCACCAATAGTGTTGAAAAACCTAATATGCTGGATGTACCACACACCGCTGAGGACGTCGACCTCCACAGTTTCGAATACGAGGTGTCGGCAATACTCCCAGAGCCCATGGAGGGCATCATGTCTAAAACGGGAGGCGGTATGGTAGCAGGAGTGGCAATGCTCCAAAAGTGGTGCTATTAGAAAGGAAGGGGTCTGGGACCCAAATTACAAGGTAGAAGAGAGCCAGTTGTGGCCAAGGGATAAAAAGTAAGATTCGGGCTAGGATACAAGCCCACAGAAGAAGAGGTCCGAGAGCTGCAAGAGCTCGAGGAATCAATATAGAAGAGAAATCTCGCCCTAGGCCACACATCAGGGATTCCTTTATCAGCGCAGGGGTTGTAAAAATCAATCAGAATGGGGCAACCCATTTGACCCCCCACAAACCCATAGCCCCAGTCCATCCCACCAATCCCCAGATCTCCCTTCCCAGCTTGGAGATAGATTTGGCCGCGTAATCCCTTTTCGAGGAACGACGGTCGGTACCTGAACAAACTCCCCCTGTGGTGAATCACCACAAAGCCGTTTTAACATTTGAGGATATCATCTCAGATGAAATGGGGATTAACATGATGGAGGCTGGCTCCAATGAGCCATATCTACCACCACCCTCCATCCCAACAGGTAAAGAAGCGGCCCCTTAGGTATGCAACTAGGCATCTTTGCCCCAAACCCTGGAAGCAGGAAGTGGCCTAAAGTTTGGCGCCTGTTTCCCAAAAAAAAAAACCCTATAAAAAGTGAGATAAGCCCTTGGCAGGCAATACCCTGTGTATATAGCAACCCGCCTTGCCAAGGGCCCGTCTCCGAAGAAAGCAAAAATCTCAAAAACATGGAAAAAATACAAAAACTCAAAAACATGGAAAAAACACAAAATCCCAAAAACATTGAAAAAATCTAAAGTCCAAAAATATTGTCATTTAAAATTCTAGAAAATGCCCCACAAAAGGATGCCTTAATCAAAATACCTGTCCCACGTGAAATCGACCCCTTCCCGGTAGAAATACAAGAAGAGGTAGGCGTTATGAGTCTGGATGAGGATATCACTTTGAAGGAGCTCCCCAATGAGCTCCTTGACCGATTTACTGACTTTGAGCATGGCCCTACCCCCATTGTCGAAGAGACCGAGGATGTTAACCTAGGAACTGAGGAGGTTCCCAGGATAACTAAAATCGGAATGTCACTATCTCCTGAGGAAAGAAAAAGCATGATTGACTTCCTTTGGTCATACCAAGACATTTTTGCCTGGTCGTATGAGGACATGCCTAGTCTGGATACTGATTTGGTCGAGCATGAGTTACCCCTCTACCCTGATATGAAGCCAGTCAAGCAGAAGCTAAGACGTCTCTGACCAAAGTGGATGCTGAAAGTCAAAGACGAGGTCATCAAGTAGTATGACGCGGGGTTTTTCATGGTGTCCAAGTACCCACAGTGGCTAGCCAATATCGTACCTATGCCAAAGAAAGATGGAAAGGTTCGCATGTGCATCAATTTCCGCAATTTGAACAGAGCGAGCCCAAAAGATGATTTCCCACTACCACACATTGACATCTTAGTAGACAACACAGCTAAACACGGGATGCTTTCTTTCATGGATGGATTTTCAGGATATAATCAGATTAAAATGGTAGAGGTTGATCGCGAGAAGGCAGCGTTCATTACCCCCTGGGGAACCTTTTGCTATCGAGTCATGCCATTCGGTTGAAGAATGCGGTCGGCGTACCAGAGCTATGGTGCACTATTTCATGACATGATGCATCGAGAGATTGAAGTATATGTCGACGACATGATAGCCAAATCACGGGCCGAAGTGACCATCCGTAAACTTTTGGTTGTTTGAAAGGCTAAGGAAATATCGACTACGTCTGAATCCACAAAAGTGCGCATTTGGCTCTATGTCAGGGAAACTGCTAGGGTTCATCGTCAGTAGAAGGGGGATCGAGGTTGACCCAATCAAAGTTAAAGCCATCACTGAAATGCCACCGCCGTCCACCGAGAAAGAGGTTAGAGGGTTCTTGGGCAGAATACAGTACATCAGTCGGTTCATTGCATAGCTAACTCTTATTTGCACGCTGATCTTCAAGCTACTAAGGAAGAATTCTCCCGTTGAATGGAATGATGATTGTCAGGCAGCGTTCGATAAAATTAAAAGCTACCTCCTGAATCCACCCGTTTTGGTACCACCTGAGCCAGGAAGACCACTCTTAATGTATCTCTCCACAACGAAAGTTTCAATGGAATGTGTCTTAGGTCAACATGACGAGACAGGAAGAAGAGAGCAGGCCATCTACTATCTGAGCAAGAAGTTTACCGATTATGAGACGCGCTACTCTCATCTGGAGAAAGCATGCCTAGCTCTTGTATGGGCTACTCAAAGGGTCCGCCACTACTTACTATCCCAGGCCGTTCTGCTTTTGGCCTGAATGGACCTGTTGAAATACTTATTCGAGAAGCTCGCTCTTACTGGGCGGACTGCACGATGGCAGTTGTTATTGTTTGAATTTGACATTACCTACGTTACTCAGAAGTCGATCAAGGGGCAGGCACTCGCTGACCATCTCGCCGACAATCCTTTACCCGACTATGAGTCGTTAAGGACCGAGTTCCCAGATGAGGATATCTTGTTCATGACGGAGGATAATACTGAAGAAGCAGAAGAATCATGGGAAATGCACTTTGACCGGGCTGCTAATGTCGAGGGTCAAGGAGTTGGCGCCATTCTGATTTCGCCGAAAGGATCCCACATACCCGTCTCTATCAAGCTCAACTTTCCTTACACTAACAACATGGCTGAGTATGAAGCTTGCGCCGCTGGTCTGCAGGCAACTCTTGATCGGAATGTAACTCACCTTCGAGTATTTGGCGATTCGTAGTTAATCATATGCCAGACGAATGGTGACTGGAAGACGAAAGACGAGAAGCTGATCCCCTATCATGAACACCTCGAGGACCTGATAGCTTGCTTCCAAGATGTGACTTTCTCATATGTCCCCCGGATAAGGAATCACTTTGCTGACGCATTAGCAACCTTGGCGTCAATGATTGAAATCCCCTATGATGTTGAGATGAAGCCGATAATGATCGAGCAGAGGAATGAGCGCGCCTTCTGCCTCCAGATTGAGGAACCTACAAAGCCTAATGATGAGCCACCTTGGTTCTCAGATATCAAGAATTTCCTCGAGACCCTAACTTTCCCAGAGAGTACATCCAAGACAGACCAAAGAACCATTCAACGTTTAGTGGCAGGTTATGTCATTTGCGGGGAATGTCTCTACAAGCGATCATACAATAACATCTTACTCAGGTGCCTTACTGAAAGTGAAGCGGTCAACATTATGAAAAAAATCCATGATGGAGTATGCGGAGCCCACGTCAGCGGTCAACATTATGAAAAAAATCCATGATGGAGTAAGCGGAGCCCACGTCAGCGGTCACATGCTCTCTAAGAAAATCCTACGATAGGGATACTTCTGGACCACTATGGAATCAGATTGCTGCAAGCATGTTCAAAAATGCTACAAGTGTCAAGAACACTCCAGTCTGATACACGCTCTTGCCATCGATCTTCACTGCATGACCACTCCTTGGCCATTTGCTATCTGGGGCCTTGACGTTGTCGGAATGATTAATTCAAAAGCATCAAATGGACACCGATTCATCCTCGTCGCCATTGAATACTTCACTAAATGGGTAGAAGCGGCGTCATATGCCAACATCACTGCCAGTCACGTCGAGAAGTTTCTGAAGAACAATATTGTGTGCTGATTTAGAGTACCCAAAGATATCATCACGGACAACGGCACAAACTTTGCGAATAAGCGCATCCGAGACTTCTGTGGGCAATACAAGATCAAGCACCACCGCTCATCCCCTTATCGGCCTCAAACTAATGGAGCCGTGGAAGCTGCGAACAAGACAGTCGTCCGCATCCTTAAGAAAATGGTCGTCACTTATCGAGATTGGAGTGAAATGCTGCCATTTGCTTTGTGGGCCTATCGAACATCGATCCGTACCGCTACAGGGGCAACACCATTCTCCCTTGTGTATGGAATTGAGGTCGTCCTCTTGGTGGAGGTTGAAGTACCCTCGCTCCGAATCCTCATGGAATCAGGCTTAGCCGAAGTAGAAAGAGAGTGATCACGCTTTGATCAGCTGAACTTACTTGATGAAAATAGACTCCTAGCCTTGTGTCACACTCAAGTTTACCAGGGACGAATCGCACGCGCTTACAATAAACGTGTCCGCGGTCGAGATCTAAAGGTAGGAGACACTGTGCTAAAGAAGATCTTCCCATCCCTCCACGCCGATCCAAGAGGAAAGTTTAAGACGAACTGGGAAGGACCTTACGTCATCCGAGAAGTGCTGCCGGGATACACCATCCGCCTTGCCACCATGGACGGAGATCATCTTCCTGAGCCCATCAATGCTGGATACGTCTGACGGCTCTACTCTTAGTCCAACGCGATAAGGTAAGTATTGATGAAACAGATATGTGACTGCTTAAGAACCACCCAAAAGAGGCCATCATTCCAAATACAGTAGCCAAAAAGCATCCCTAAAAAAAAAAAATTATGATATTCTTTGCTACCTGATTTGAGCCTGGGCCTTTCTTTCAATAAACCTGTTCCCAAAAAAATATATATATATATATATATACGTGTACATATACTAAAAAAAAAAGAGAGAAAAGATGCATGTGTATAAAGTTACTATCAAAATCCAAAAAAAATCGAAAAAGCAAAACCTCAAAAAGAGATTGCCTGAAATGAAGCAAAAAGAACAAAAAATCTAGAAGAATCACGGGGCATGTACAGTAAACCCCCAAGGCAGAAAGTATGTCGAGAAAACTGAAGCCGTATCAAGGAAATCCTTTTAACCCAACATACCTTCAAATCCTACCCTAACCCATGGCCAAGCTACACCCTGAAGGAAGCCCTCTTTGTAGGTTCGCAAGCAGTTATAATATCTGTTAAGTCAATATGAGCCGAGTCGTGAGACGACACCAGAACCCCACCCAGTCGGCTATGATGGAATCAAGGTCTATGACGTGGCTGTTGAAAAAAGAAAAAAAGAAAAAAAAAAAGAAAAAATAAAATAAAATAAAAATATAAGCTCAAAGCAAGATGGACATGGTGAAAACCTGAAAGGGCATTACGGGTAAAAACAACGAGCTTGTGCGGACCAGGTGAAAACCCGACAGGGCGCTTGGGGTAAGAAAGCTAGACCCATGGACGTGGTGAAAACCAGAAAGGGTGCCACGGGTAAAAAGGGAGATAAATAAAAAAAAAAAAAAAAGAAGAGAAAAAAGAGAGAGAGAAGAATTTTTTTTTGAAAAAGAAGGGTTGGAATAATTGATTGATGTTTGAGGAACCCTTTTGTTACTCTTCATGTACCCTCTTATCTGATTGGGCCGCTCATGCTAAATCAAATCAGGTCCGGACCGAAATTGTCTTTGTGAAACCACACTGTCAAACATATGACTCGAGGCGAGGAGAAAAGTTGGACTCAATCCAAAGGGATTAACGTTCTAGCCTTGGTGAATTTGAAAACCCACTCAGAATCGACTGCATGAAGAGGGCTCGGCCATGCTCAAAATGGGACCCATGATTTTGCCCCACTGATTAAGGCTCCAAAAAAAAACAACAACAACCAAAATGCAAAAGAAATGCAGCCAAAAAGCCAAAATGCTTGTGTAGATGTATATAGTAAACTGCCTTTCGCACCACTCACACCACATCCCAAAAATAGTCGGTGTGGTGACTAGCGTGCTTTCCTTTTTACAAGTATAAACGAAAATAAAAAAATAAAATATATAATAAAATATGTATACTAAAAATGTGTGTGTATCTGTAAAGGGGTTTTCATGCCCCTTTTTCTGTGTATTTGATCTGTGTAAAAAGTTCCATGTGCAGGAGGGAATCAGCGGCCCAGCTCACGCTTCAAGGCGCTAATCTCAGCATTAAGGTCATCCTCTCGGACATTCCTTTCAGTCAGCCAACGTCCATGCAAGCTCTTAAACCTCTTCCAAGAAGAGTCAGCGGCTCCAAAAGCAAGGCTCAGCGATCCCTTCAAACGAAGGACCTCACTCTCTGCGGTATCGGCTCTAACCTTCTCATGCGCCAAAAGCTCTTGCAGAACCCTCTTCTCGTCCACCAGAAAGTCGATGCGAGCACGGAGTGCCATCTCTTTCTTTGGCCAGGGACCCCCAATGTCAATAATCTCTGACGAGTCTGGGCCATTCGTATCAGGTCGCTCAGTCAATAGCTAGGCCTCATACTCAGGAGAAACCCTAACTGTGTCTCCCTGCTCAATGTCGCACATCGATTGTCGACCGCGTCTCCCTTAAAGGGCAATCCGATCCATGTCCCCGGATGATCCCCTAGAAAACTCACATTGCATAAAGGAGGCTTGGCCATCACAAGGAACCTCTTGAGAGCGAGCGGCATAGTAATGGGAAGTAGGAATGGGAGGAGGGTGATGCCCTCATGGTCTCTAGAGCGAATCACTGGGAAGGTCTGATCCAACCAAGGAAGCTTCCATATCAGCTCAGCGTCAACCAACCAAAGTTTCAGAGCTGGCACGTCGCCCTGTGGAAGCAGGTGGCATCTACCCAGAAAAAATTGAACCACCTCACCTCGGGCGATATAAAAGCGGGGCACGGGCCCCAGAACGGCAAAATGCTCACCCAGCCAAACCTGAAGCAGCAAGGGACATCCCCGAAGACCCTCCGCCTTACCCAGAGCAAAGGAGTCAAGGCATCGATACAGCTCGGCCAGCACCAAATGCATCAGGGACCGGCCCGCCTCTAATTCTATCAAAACATCACAAATTGTCAACGAGAAGCTATCTCCCCCAGTGTAGAAGAGGATTTCGGAGATGAGACCGAACGCTAGAGCTTTCACGTTAAAGGCGTTCCTAACTGGCAATTTTTGTAGGCTTTCATCACCGAAAAGTTCTTTGAGGAATTTCAGCGAACACCTTGTGGGCCCCCCGACGAGACTTTTCTCATACTCGGATTTCTTCAAACCGAGAATAAGATGGACAAATTTGGAATATCCCGGTCGAGGCATGACTCTGGCAAGGACCCGGTGAAGCTTCAGGCCAGATAGATTGGACCGCTCTTCAAGGGTTGGGGTCAGCTCCCGCTTCCCAAAACGAAATACATGGGAGCGCACATCCCAAAATGAAGCAGCAACATGAAGAAATTCCCATCGGAGAGGAACCTTTAAGAAGGAAGGAAGGCGAGATAGCCCAAGGCGTTCCAAATCGGCGAGCTCGCTCTCATTCAGGCTCCCAAACCAAGCCATTAAGAATTTAGGCCCCCCACCCAACAAAGAGGATAAGTCGGCTCCGGGCCCTCCACGTAAGGGAGGGTTAGAAAGCGGGTCCATGAATGCACAAGGATCTTTTGAGAGGATAAAAGTCAGTGTATGGTGATGGACCCGCCTTAGAAAAATGAGAGCAAAAAGAACCGGTCAAAGGAGCCAGGTCAAATAAAAAAAGCTGATTTCTAGGCCCACTCGGACATATAAAAAACCCACTGCCGCCTAGGTTTGAGGTGGCACAACTATTAGTTGCGCCAATGAATTATTTCCCCCAAATAAGCCTGGCGCAACTAATAGTTGCGCCAGCATCATCATCTACCAAATCTATTAGGGCAACTAATAGTTCTTGCTGACATCTTCAACCCCAAATCCTGTTGGCACAACACCTATTTTGAGGGACTTTCACCTTTTCTTTGTTTATTTTGTACACCTACCTTTTACGATCACTCACTTTGTTATGTGCAGGAGCGATCCTACATTGGGGCATTTAAAAACCACTTTCTAAGAAGCGTTGGGCAAGCACATCCTGCAGAGAGATAGACATAAAGAGCAAGGAAACTATGACATGAATTCAAAAGCAAAGGCATTAAGGGCATTGTCAGAGATATATATCCAAAAGAAAATCATCACATCATCCATCCTATAAAATGTCTACAAATCCAAATCCAACTTTAAAAGTACGGAATTTTAAAAGCAAAAAAGACTAAAGCCTATTCTTGGCTCGCCCCCTTGGACTTCTTGCGACGGCGAGAGGAGCTCTGGTAGGTCCTCATGTCCCCCACTCTGGACCATGCCTGCGAGATCCTACTCAGTAGGGAGCGCGACTCCTTAGCCTTGGCACGCTGCAAAGCAAAATCAAGGCCAAGATCAGTACAGGGGCTAACAACAAAGAAAGGAAGGAAAGGAGTCAAGCAGCCAGGTACTCACCGTCTCCACCTCCCTGAGCTCAGCCAAGTGACGATGATACTGTGCAAATTCCATTGCCGAGTTGAAGTCCTGCAAGATAATGTTCAGTTGTCAAGACACCCCTAGCAGCTTGTGTAGAAGAAAACCAAAGTAGAGGAGGATTGACACATCAGAAGGCTTACCCCTGGAACCACCTCGGGAGGGGGAACGCTGGCCGCCTCCACTAAAAGCCGGGCCTGCCGATCCATGTCAGCACAGAGGCCCGAGAGGAAACTATCATCCAGGCGCCGGAAGGTCCCTTAAATCACGGACGGGCCGCTACCAGGGATATCCGCTTGAGAGGTGCCCGATGGATCGGCACTCTAGGAACCATCACCTGAGGGACCTACACTGGAAGGACCAGCGCCAGAGGGATCTACGCCAGACGCATCAGCAGTACTAGGCCCACCTCCACCATCCGAATCATCTCCCGGAGCAAACTAGGAATAAAAGAAAAGATCTACTGAGACAAGGGCCGATTCAAAATGTCAGATTACCTAACCAACCGGGCCGCCAAATGTCAGAAAGTTAGCGCTAGGGACAAAGCGCGACAGGATGAATCGATGAGGCAGACACTCGTACCAATAATGATAGTCCCCAGGCACATGAAGAGCATGAATGGGGAACCCATGTTTGAAGAAAGCCGCCGTCAGCTCCTCGATGCTATGAGCAGGACTCCAAACATATACCGGAGGGTCTACAGGAATGGCGTAGTAGCCCTGGAACTAGTGTATCACCCTCTCCCCCAGATAATAGCACCGGGCCCATGACCCGTAAAAAAAGATGACATTGTTAAATGAGCAGGAGGCACCACAATGCTCGATCCCGAGCGTGGCGTCAGTGCAGGTCGGGGAGGATCTGCAACCAAGGAAGAGACACCAAGCAAGCAACACCTCAGCAAAGAAAAAAAAAAGAGAAGAAATGTCCAAACTAAAAGCGAACAAAGGTCAAAAAGTCGTCCCTTGCTCGGGGACCATCAAATCAAGTTGAGACCTCAAGCCCATCTCTAAGTGCTTTAGGCCCACGTCACGGCACCGAGAATGGTTCCAATTGCGGAGGAGGGGATAGGTAAACACCTCCGAGAATAGGAACGGGCGCCCAGGGTGGAAGTGGTGATATCCCCACACCTGAAATGGGAGCATGGCATAAAAAGCAGATCAGTAGCACATAAAGAACCTTCATTCAAAAATGGAAAAAACAAAAGGGATGAGGAATTACCTCCAGAGCAGCCCAAAATCCTACGGCAGACTTCGAGTCCCCAGTCGTGACCCGTGTTAGGTTGTACATCAACCATGCATATCCGGCCCCTCCCCAATCATACCTAGGAATGTTGCCCCAAGGATCCATCACGCTTAATAGGGCCAAGCTGACTCGTCCCCCACTGGCATTTGTAAAGAGGGTCTTGCCCAGCAGAAGTAGGAGAGTGATACGAGCCAGAACAATCGCACGCTCCGGCGTGATATAGAGCTCCCGGTCCGGCTGACCCAGGTCCACCATCTCATCAGCAGTAAAAAGGGAGGTCAACTAGGACATCTTGACCTCTATGTTGTGGGTCTGCCCACGAGGAGGATAGGCTCCGATCAACCGAGTAACGTCCTCACGGCTCGGTGCTGCTAGGGTGGAGATCGACACCCCCCCGATCCGGATACCAGTAATCATGGCCCAATCAACAGGTGTCAGCGTCATCTCGGCATAAGGCATGTGGAAGGTCATGGTCTCAGGCCGAAACCTCTCAATCAAAGCCTTCAGATAGGCTACATCTGCTCTCATGGGGGGCAGGACAGAAACTCTCCAAAGCCCACCTGCTCCAACAGGATCTTCACCACCAGAGGGACATAACGATAGAACTCGTGGAAGTCGAGCCACCCCCCACGAAATACAATGGTAGGCAGCTCCTGCACCCAAAGAAATACACATCAGATTGCGGAAGTAGGGTAAAACTGCGCAAAAGAAAGAAATTGAACCTATCTGTTACCTTGCCCGCTATGCCGAAGTTTGAGATGTGAGTGTACTGCTGATGTAAGAGGCCGACCCGGGCAGCCTCACCCTGCATCTCGAGCCAGGGACCTGCTCTCCGCTCCACCCAGATAAATTGCTCCCCTCGCGGACCATACACTATCTCAGGCCCCTGCTCCTGACCTTCCTCAGGGATGTGCTCTTCGCCGCCTGACATGCTGGGGCAACAAAACAGTCACATCAAAGCAGATCAGTGATAAAAGAACTATTTATGTGCTACACGCCAAGGGAAGGTGAGTGTGCCCACCCCTTTTCCTCTTTCTCTAAAAAAAAAAAATAATACATAAAGATACACACGTAAATAAAAATACCCCCTTTTAATGAGAAGATGCAAAAAAAAAAAATCCCTTCCCCTTTTTATCTTCAAAAGCAAACAAAAACATCTCTTTCTCTTCCCATAAAATCAAAAATCAAAATAAATAGGCCCCATAGAAAAATAACAAGAAAAATCAGGAATAAAATCCTCTTCCTTAAAAAGAAGACACCCAAAACCATTTCTCCTTAACTTTCAGGAATAAAAAAGGCACAAAAAAATCCCTTGCTTTCAATAAAGACAAAAATAAATCCCTTATTCTAAATAATAAACAAAAAACAACAAAAAATCTCTACCTTGAATAAAGAGGCCAAAAAAAAAATCTTTCACAACAAAAATCCTTCATCCTAAATAGAAAAAAGAAAAAAAAAACCTCTTCTTTACCTTGAATAAAGAGGCCAAAAAAAATCCTTCAAAAAAAATCCCTCATCCTAAATAGAAAAAAGAAAATAAAAACCTCTTCTTTACCTCGAATAAAGAGGCCAAAAAAAATCTTTCACAAAAAAAATCCCTCATCCTAAATAGAAAAAAGAAAAAAAAAACCTCTTCTTTACCTTGAATAAAGAGGCCAAAAAAAAATCTCTTTCACAAAAAAATCCCTTATCCTAAATAGAAAAAAGAAAAAAAACCTCTTCTTTACCTTGAATAAAGAGGCCCAAAAAAAATCCTTCAAAAAAATTCCTTATCCTAAATAGAAAAAAAAACCTCTTCTCTACCTTGAATAAAGAGCCAAAAAAAATCTTTCACAAAAAATATCCCTTACTTTAAAATAGAAACAAAAAAAAATCCTCTACCTTAATTAAAATGCAAAAAAAAAAGAGAGAGTAAAACCAAAAAAATCTTTTTAAATTAGCATTCAAAAATGTATAAAAAAAAAAAGAAAAAAAAATCATCATCATTGCTTTATATACAAAAAAAACAAACAAAAAGAAAACAACAAAAATGAAATCCCTTCTATATACACAAACAAACAAAAAAAAAGAAAGAAAAAAAAACAAAACACAAAAAATAAAAATAAAAAAATATATATATATATATATGTTAGGCAAAAAAAAAAAAACCATAAAACACCAAAAATGGGGGCATTATTCATGAAAAATTCTCAACTCATCATCAATAAAATGCTCATAATAAAAATGAATCATTTATCATCAAGGAAATGCAATATCATGATCACATTTGCATAAAGGAGCAAGAAAAATCAAGAAAAATGAGTTTAAATGGTTACCCTATGAAGAAGAGGGGGTCTTTGATCTAAGCGCGCACCCGCGATCAATCCACAAATAAAACAAAGGCAATGGGCACGTGAAGAGGCAATGTAAAGGAACCCTAGATAGGGGGGGAGGGCAGTTTTCGGTTACAGGAAAGAAGAGGGAAGACAAAATTCGAATAAAAGGCTCCACAGCCCGTGTTCGGGCTGTCTTTTAAAACCCCCGGCTAAACCTGGCGCAACTAATAGTTGCAGCAGGCAAACTTTTGCCCCTCATTTGCTTGGCGCAACTAATAGTTGCGCCAGGCATTTAGGACAGGTCTTGGGCCGGGTGTGGGCCAGATGAGAAGAATGGGTCCCTCGTTCCCTTTGGATGGTTCATTCCGCTGCTCCCGTCCGATGCACGCGCCTCCAAGACGGCATTTCGATCATCCTTCGACTTGCCGTGGAAGCTGTGCTAAAATAAAATGGATCAGGGTTAGCAAGCACCTAAGTCCTACAAAAAATCCCCAGCAGAGAAGCCAAAGGTATTCACAAAAGACGCCCCAAAAGCCCAAAAGGGGGATAACACAACGAGCTTCAAAACGCTAGAAAATACAAAAATATAATAAACTCCAAAAAAATCCAAAAAATAATAAACTTCAAAATTCCAAAAAATAATAAACTTCAAAATTCCAAAAAAAATTCAAGAAAATAAACTTCAAAATTTCAAAAAATTCACATGAAATGATAGCTTAAAAAAAAAAAAAAAAAGTCACATGAAATGATAGCTCTTAAAACTTCAAAATTTTGTTTCACATGATAGCTTTTTAATTCCATGGATCCTACTTCAAAGTAGCAAAGAATGTATCTCCGGTCAAAGCATAATGTTTCGCGGTCAACTCCACATAAATCTTTTGATAAAGCTCTATTTTGGATTCGTGTGAACTTGAGTTGTCTTAAGCTTCGGATTCTCCGTTGAAAAGGGTCAATCGTTGGTTGAGACCAACCTGTTGAGAATGAGATTATGTGTCAATCAAACTATGTGCAACCATGCATTCAGAAGGGTTCATTTCCCTTTTATTTTCCGGGCTTAAAACACATATGAGGGCGGTATCCCTATAAAGTGTACACCATGCGTCTGGGTATCCGTATGATGGTCGTTTGTCCTCGTAAATTGTACCCGAGTGGGTCCGGGTCGGGGCTTCCATCGCCTTCGTTGTTGCTTATTCCCCCCGATGGGTGCATGAGTGTGCATAGTTAATTGACAGTTATGATCATTGTCAACAGAGACCAAGATTGGATGTCCCCTTTTAGGAGGCGCCCAATGTTTGGTTGGATCTGTTCAAGGGAGTCGAAACTGGATACTCTAGGTCATGCCGAGCTAAAGCATGCTTTCAGAAAAATGGCACGTACTCCCAAAAAGCATTGTGACTTCTATTCACTTCTCTCGGGTAGTCATGCTAAATAAACTTTGGGGTCAATGGGTTCGCCCAAAGACCTCAAGCCCTGCTTTCAGCAGGGACACCCGCAAATAATCTGATGAGGCCATCAAATGCCTCGTAGGATTGGACGCAAACTGTGGAGCCTTGCGTGTGTTTACTGCACACCTATTTTTGAATGTGGGTCGATCACCCCTCCTACTTGCGAAGCTGTTGTATTCAGAATAGATCTCGAACACCAATCACCTTCAAATCATCTCGAGAAGCGAATGTTTTTCCCTACTAACGGGCTTTCGCAACTCGAGAAACAAACATTTTTCCCAGCTATTGGGCTTTCGTAACTCATTCCACCTCGGTTATGCCCAGTAATGTCGCTAAGCACTTGGGAACCGATTACCTCGAGAAATGAATGATTAGCCTGGCACTCCAAGGCTTTTGTTTTCTCACCATGTTGCTCACTTGATGTTTGAAGTTCGTTCTGAATACAGCGAACCCGTCAGTATTGCCTTGGGCCTCTTCGGATGTCTCTTTTCTTTGGCATACAATCACCAGTGATCGGATACCAAAGAGGGGCATCTGTAGACACCCAAATTTGGCCCAAGGCCCGATCGAAACACCTTTTAAGAGAGGTACAATTCAGAGCTTTTGATGGTATGAATGGAACCTTTAGGAATCACCCCAAACCATTAAGAATCACCCTAGACCCCTTAGGAACCTACCCCGAACCTTTAGAAACCAATCCCAACCCTTAGAACCCATTCCGAACCCTAAACCTAACCTTCTCGGGGTAATGGATGAAGAGTGGTGCACCAGGACTAGGTGAGGTCTTTTACTAATATCAAATCATATACCATTGGAAAGAAGACTTCTTTAGATTTCCAACGAGCTAAGAATCACCTCAATCGGAGTTGTACATCAAAAGTTATGGCCATTTGAAAATCGGGCAGAATTTTGAGATTTTTGCCTGGCGCAACTAATAGTTGCGCCAGGTATTTTTCCCCCAGAAATGGCCTGGCGCAACTAATAGTTGCGCCAGGCATAAATGGGTCCCCCAACCCCTCACGAGGCTAACTTTCAGGGAACTGTGCAGCACTGTTTTATTGTACATTTGCCTGGCACCACTATTAGTTGCGCCAGGCATATGAACAGTAACTGTTCAGTTTTGCCCCAAAATTCATGCTGGGGGTTTGACTTATTGACCACCTTAACCTTTGGGGTGTGTTTTGATAGTCCTGTTGCACCCATTCCTCACCTATTGGCAACCCCTTAAGTGGCTTAAGGCCTCACCTCATCATCCACCATTAGAACTACCTTCACACCTTTTCAAGCTCTCAAAATCCTAGGAAACCTTAGATTTGAGATTACCTAATTGCTAACTCCAATTAGCATCTAAGTAATCTCCTAATCCACCCTTTTTCTATAAATAGAGCCCCCCTCCCCTTGGTTTAAGGGTTGAGAATTTCTACCTAAGAGAGAAAGAGCTTAAAGTGAGAAGATCTTTCTCCCTTTGGTGCACTATTTTCCCTCAAAATTCTAGAATTCCAAAACTTCTTCCAAGCTAGTTCTTACATCAAAAACTCACAGCCTAGGTGTGTGTGATCCCCTAGCTTACCTTCTCCCTCCCTTAGCTAGTAAGCCTTAGTGGTTAGAACCCGTTTTTCTACCATCCAAGCCTTCAAAAGCTCCTCAAAGCAAGCCACGCAAGGCTCCTCTACGGTGCTACAAGGGCCCGAGGGCTCCGGCTCTCCCCTTTCTTCTCCTATTTCTTTTTGGCGCTCCCTATCCTCTCATTTGTGCCGTTACGCCGCCAAATTTTCAGTAGGAACGGAGGGGCACAAATAGCATTGGAGGCCCATTTGGGCAAGAGAGAACCATTTCCTTTTCTTTTATTCTATTTTATTTTTGGCCATTAGTAGAGACCGCGTTAAGCGGGTTGATCGGGTGCCTAACACCTTCTCGATCGATAACCGAAGCCCCTACCCAAGAGCCTTTGGTGTGTACCGGATTCAGAGTCATATTTTTAGCACTTCGGTGCTCATAAAAATGAACTAGGTATCCCGGGACACTGAAAGCTCCGGGTGGCGACTCTATATTTTTCATTAGAGAGCGCATCGTCGCGACGGGACCATCACGGATCCCACGGTTGCTCATATATATATATATATATATATATATAGTTCCCTTTGACGGTAATGAATAAGATGATAGAATTGCGTTTCGTGCCTATTTTTGGCCTCAGATCTTTAAATCATGTTATTCAAATCAGATGTCTTAATGGTGTTCCAAGGGGTACGAATCCCAAAAATAACCGTCTTTCTTTTTTAACCACATGCAACGGTACAAATCTCGTATGCAAGTTTTAGCTCCTATAGTGAAATCTAAGAGTTTTGCTCAATCACTCATATCAATCACTACAAAAAATAAGACTATCAGCGGTAGTTTTTGCAGGAAAAAAGTACCGCAATTAACAAAAAAACTATTTAAGGCTATTAAGATTATTAGCGGTAAGGGTATTAGAGGCAATTTTTTTGTTAATAGCGGCAGTTTTTGGCTGCCGTTACTAGTCTTATTTTTTGTAGTGAATCTTACATTATTTTGGTTACAAGTTACAACAATATAGGGAAGTTACTGTTGTATATGGCTCTAACTTTAGGATGGCTTGCTGATCGTCTGTTAAATAAAACCTTACAAGTGCACAAGCTCGAAGTACTCGGGCGAATACAAGGGTGTCGAACCACAGGGACTTGTCGTTTATCTTTTCTAACCTCTGTCTTATTCTAATATAATCTTGTAATTTAAGTTTCCTAAATTAATTAAACTAAAAATACAACTTAAACAATTTTGGATTAAGATGTGAGAAGGCTAACTGGGATCTCTTTTGGATCTCAAACTCGTGAATAATAAATCCCTATCTCTTTCCTATTTTGAATCTCAGGTACTCTCACTCTAGGCTACGAGCTCTATAGCTTCATATAAGACTTAAATGAAATCTAAACATCAAGGCCTCATTGCACATAACCAACAAAAACTACGCTACAAGCCCTAATCCGTCGATGAATATCCTATCAAATCTAATCATAATCCCTAAAGACCATTAGAATTAAACTAAATAAGATTAAACCGTTAGGATGCTTGTTCTTAGTACAATAAAAACCTCAAACATGCAATCGTACCAATATGCAGAATTCAAAATAAAAGAAAGATAAAAATTTATTAAACACTTTTATGAAATTTACAAAAGATCACAACCTGGAAACGTTTAGCCTCGCATCGAATGAATGACCTTCATCATTGTTGAATCGATCCTCTCTCGATGATTACAATCAATCTCACTCTTTTCAAGAACTGAAACTAACCTAAACTACAAACTCAGACGGCGAAAAACTCTCTAGAAAAGTTCTGCCGAAATGATCCCTAAAACCTAACCCTAGGGTCCTTATTTATAGATGTATAAGGCCTTAGAACAATGTTACACCGCAAGTAAGCTAAGAAATCTCAAGAAATCAGCTTGAGAAGAATAATCGTGAGAGGATCTCGGAATCCAGAGAGAGCATAGCTGGAAGACCTTTCTTTTCGCGCTAAAACACTGTCTCGACCGGCCGAGAATGAATCTCAACTGGTCGGGCTTCAAATCCTCTTCAGGTCACACCCGACTTCTGTATTCCTTAATTCTCGACCGGTCACAGCTTCATTTCTTCTTTGCTCTTTTGGCTTCAGACTTGACCTATCGGATTTGCTTTCGACCGGTCCAAATTACATGCATAAAGCATATACACTTCTCTGCTCCATCTCGATCGGCCAAATTGAACTCGATCAATCCAACCTGTGATTTTTGAAGTTGCTTGATATTCGACCGTGTTGGTACGTGCTTTTTCTAGGCTCCTTTCGGTCCCCAGAATAAGTGGGCCAATTTGGTCCATGTGGATTCTGGCAGAAAGTGATAGAGTAATAAACTAAGGAGTACTAAATGCTGAAAAGAAAGAGGTGAATTCTAAATGGAGAATACCTGGGTTGATGCGATCGCCAACTGTAGTTATTTATCGATGTTGCAACACGTCACTGATCACGCTCTTCGGGATGTGGGCTGGACTCCTTTACTGAATATTGGTCGGCCAACTTCAGCAGCTACGAGTCTATTTAGTTTGGTTTCCTATTCCTGCTAAACTTATTTAAAAAGGGGTGGTGGCCCACTATGCTAAGGAGGATCGGCCTTGTTCTCGGCTACCCTCCGTAAGCTCCCTTGGGCAAATCTGGATGGCTATCGCTGAAAATTGGAAGAGGTTAGGGACCTAATTGGCTCTAGGCTGAGAATTTGGGCAGGAGTTTCTTAAGGATCAAAGGCTAAGGGGGCTCTTACTCCTCTAATACTCCTTCAAGAGTCAGGGCTAGCTGGCCAGTACCGCTAGTCTGACTACCTGAGATTCCTAGAGAAGAGTTTGCAGAGTGCAACTCAACCCCTTTCTTTAGGAACCTCAGAGAGAACCTCAAATTTTCTAAAAGGAAGAACCTAAGAAGAGAGAATTGGTGTGTTTGGCTATGGGGTAGGGGATCTATTTATAGGTATCAGACTGATTATGTGCATGGGGGAACATGCGCAATTGACCAATTATGCACATAGAAACCAATGCGCGATTGAATTATGCGCATGGAACCATGCGCGATTGAATTATGCGCATGGAACCATGCGCTTAATCTCCCGGAAGTTAGTCACTGACTTCAGAATGACCGACTGACTGGCTCAGCCGGGTATCCTATTTCCAACTCACTGGGAACTAATTACGCGCATGGGACCATGTGCGTAATCGAATTGCGCACATGTTGGCATATGGGCAATCGGGAATTAGGGCGGTCTTGGGAATCACAAACCTGGTTCAATTCAGGACCGATTAAGCACACAAAATGACGTGTGTAATCGAATTGTGTGCTTGAAGTGACATGCATAACCCGGGGCTAAGGTTAGTGTGCGGGAGGTGAATTCAGCTCCAATTTGGACCAATTGCGTGCATGTAATCATGTGTGCAATCAATTACACGCGTGAGAGCAGGCGCGCAATTGGAGATCCTCTTGGGATGGGTCGGGTCCGAGTCTTGTGGGTTGAGATTTCAACCGAGAACTCCCTCATACACAGTCTGTAGGGTGTATGAGTCCCGAATATGGGGTTATAGGTGTTCTAAGACCTTTGGAGAGAATTGGTTCTTTTTCAGAGGTCATGGGCATGGTCAAAGGTCGATCGAACAAGTTTGTATACTCTGAGCAGGCGAAAATGGGGTGTCTAAAAATGCCCCTTTTAAGCACATCCATATGGAGCAAGAATGCGTCGAAGAAGTAGACGCCCCCTTTTAAGGTGCCTTCTCATTTCTTTTCACAAGTTTGAACTGGGGAGCTGACATGAAATGTTTGGCTTTCTTATCTATCGACATAAGCTAAAGGATACTCATAGGCCCGTTGGTAGCAGTCGAGAGTGTATACAACCCCTTTTCACTCTCTCAGAGTATACAAACCTGTTCGGTCAACCTTTGACCTTGCCCGTGACTTTCGGAAGGGACCAACCCTTTTCGAAAGACTTAACACCCTAAATGTGGGGGCTATATACTATTCACATAGTGTATGATCGAACCCTTGGATGAAACATCAACCCATGGACTCGGACCTGAATCAGCCCGGTAGGCTCCCGAATTGAGTGCATGTACCCATGCCTGTAATTCGGTTGCAAGCATGGATGCATGTGTGCAATCACTCCAAGTTGAACTGGGAAACACCTCCTGTGCACTGTCCAAGCTCTCCAATTATGCACAGTTCACCCTACACGTAATTGAATTGTGCGCGCCACTAGAAATGTGTAATTGGTCCCATTTGGATCGGGGCTACAACTTCTATGACCACTCGAATTCCTCAATTGTGTGCATGGCCCCATGCGCGTAATTAGGTCCAGTGACATTGGGACTAAGACACTGGCTGAGCCAATCAGTCGGTCATTCTCGAGTCAGTGATTGACTCAAAGTGAATTGCACGCATGGGAATATGCGTGGAATTCAATTAAGAGCCATGGTCTATGCGCACAATTGGTTAACTGCGCACGTGGTCCCATGTGCGTAATTAACCCAATACCTATAAAAAAGACCCCACTCCATGCCCAAACTCACCAATTAATCTGATACCTATAAAAAAGACCCCACTCCATGCCCAAACTCACCAATTCACTAGTTCTTTCTTCTCTTTCTTGAGCTTAGTCTTTTAAGAAATTTGAGGTTCTCTCTAGGGTTCTTAAAGGAAGGGGTTGAGCTGCCTTTTAGACTTCTAGAATCGCAGACTCTTCTCTAGGAATCCCAGGAAGCTAGGCTAGTAGTGCTGGCCAGCTAGCCTGGACTCTCGAAGGAGTATCAAAGGAATAAGCACGCTTAGCCTTAGATTCAAAGGAAGCCCCTGCCTAAACTTTTTCAGTTTTTAGCCTTAGCCACCCGATTTGCCCAAGGGAGCTTACGGAGGTGTAGACACGCCCATTTCGCCCTCTCAGAGTATACGAATTCATTTGGTCAGCCCTTGACCTTTTTAACCCTCGGCAACTGTACATGGCTAAACACAGGCTGAAACAATAGCTTTGTGGCTCAGATCCCAACGTAAGGAGGCTATATACTAAGCAATAGTATATAGCCAGAATGCAAACTGAAACAATAGTCCTGCATTCCATTCTTGAGACCATACCCGAACAACCCTGAATTAAGCGCCTAAAAACCTGCGTGTAATTCGATCACGCGCAGAACCATGAGCACGCGATCAATCCCCTTTCAGACCAACCTTCCTTTCATAGACCATTTCGAGACTCGATTACGCACCTGGAAACAGACGCGCAATCGGATTGAGCGCTACACCACTAGCGCGCAATTGGCCTACGCCCGACCTAGTCTCCTACCCTTGACTCCTACGTTTCCTCGATTAAGTGCTTCAGGTAACACGCTTAATCAGATTACACAGGTCCCACCATGCGCGAAATTAGTCCTAATTTCGTTAGGACTAGGAAACTCGCTGAGTAATTCAGCCCATCGCTCACTGAGTCGGTGACCAACTCAAAGCGATTACGCGCCAGAAAATTGGCGCGCAATTTAGTTAAACGTTCGAAAACGGGCGCGTAATTGAATGAAAACCTATAAGAGATTTGTTTCTCGACGAGAGAGAAGAAGGTTGCAAATTTTGAGAAATGAGAGCGTAAATTCTAAAATCAGAGAGCTCCAAGAACGGATCCCTAGAGCAAATTAGCCATGATTTTAATATTCGAACTCCAAGATTTCTCACCGTAGCCCCGATTCTAATTTTTAGATCGTAGCATCCTCTTCAACCACAACATGAAGAGGCTGCCAAATTTAGAGAGGAGAGACCGTAAATAAAAAATCAGAGAGCTCCGAGAATGAATCCCTAAAGCAAATTAGCCATAATTTTAATATTCGAACTTCGAGATTTCTCACCGCAGCCCCGATTATAATTTTTAGACCGTAGCATCCTCTTTGAACACAACACGAGGAGGCTAGTAATTTTGAGAGAGAGAATGAAATTTTTTGGGACTTCGAATAAGATAACTTCCAAGATAAGCCCATAGAGCAAATTAGTCATGATTTCGAGATTCAAACCCCCGGATCTTTGATAATTCTTCTCTGCAGCCCCGACCTTAGGTAAGAATTTAATTTTATTTTAGACTTAGGATTTCCCCCTTAGTTTAATTATTCAATTCTATTTTTAATTTTTAGACCATAGCACTCTCTTCGGATCGAAATTCTCTATGTCCGGTTCTAGTTCTCTGTTTCTAGAACCAGTTCTTCATCTAGCGGTCCGACATACTGGCGTTATGCTCTAATTCTACTCTAAAACCTTAATCTATAGTCCTATCATTAATTTCTGGTTTTGACTCTCAGAGTTCAGAACCAATCCTTAATCATACGGTCTGATTTTTTTGATTTCGGATCCGAATTCAGTCCTAAATTTTAATCTATAATTTAATTCTATATTTTTATACCGTAAAAAATCCGAAACTATAAATTGCAGTTCAAAACTTTAGTTTCTCAATCTAATCTCTTATTATAATTTCGAATTCAATTCTAAAAATCCTCCTTTTATTATTCAATTATCGATCTATCTTTTATCTCAGCCATCTGATTTGCCCAAGGAAGCTTACGGAGGGTACTTGGGAACGAGGCTAATCCTCCTTAGCATAACGGGCCACACCCCCCTTTTTCCGTCTATTTATTTCGTTTATATTTCAATAAAACTAGCATGCTTATTTAAAATCAAAATTTTCATAGAATTGGCATATTTAATTTAGTTAGAGTTTTATTCAAATCAGTACAATTCTAATCAGTCATAACATAATTAAGAACGATTGTATTCCTAGTACAATTAGAGGACTAATATTAATTAGACTTCTAATAGGATTAGGAAACTAAATTAATTAGAGCTCCAATAAGATTAAAATGTTTAAATTAATTAAACTTCTAGTGGGATTAGGAGACTTAATTAAATTAGACTCCTAGTAGAATTAGGAGACCCTTTCTTAATCAGACTCCCAGTAGGATTAGGAAACTAAATCAATTAGACTCCCAGTAGGATTAGGAGACCAAATTAAATAAAATCCCAGCAGGAATAGAAAAACCAAACCAGTTACACTAAAGGCAACCTACAGCTCCTGACGTTCGCCGGCGGACGATTCAGTAAAGGAATTCAACCTGCAAGCCCCTGCTTCCCTTTAAAGCGTGATCACTGACGTGTTGCAACATCGATAAATATCTGCAGCTGGCGATCGCATCTTCTCAGGTATTCTTCATTTAGAATTTGCCTCTTTAATTTCAACATTTAATATTTCCTAATTAATTACTCCATCATCGCCATTGCCAGAGTTCGCTTAGGACAGAATTGGGCCACTGGTTCTGAGGATCGAAAGGAACCCAGAAAAAGTACGCACCAATAGGAGGGTACCCGGGAACAGGGGTGATCCTTCTTAGCATAGTGGGTCACCACTCCCCTTTTAGGTAGGCTAGTAGGAATAGGAAACCAAACTAGATAAACTTTAGGCTACCCATAGCTGCTGAAGTCGGCCGACCGATGTTTAGTAAGGGGGTTCCAGCCTGCATCTTCGCACGTGATCAGTGACGTGTTGCAGCATCGATAAATATCTCCAGCTGGCGATCGCATCAATTCAGGTACTCTCAGTTTGGAATTCGACTCTTTCCTTTCAGCACTTTAATATTTCTTAGACTATTATTCTATCGCTTTCTGTTAGAGTCCACGTGAACTGAATTGGGCCATTTATTCCTAGATCCGAAAGGAACCTAGAAAAAGCGCATACCAATAGACTGGCGGTCATGATAAGACTTCTTTTGCTAGTGTAGTCTTAGTTTATTTAGTTTAGCTTTATTTTCTTGCTCTATTTTCTTGCTTTAGCACTTTTCACACACATACTTGCACGAGAACCACGACAAGCACCTCTTAAAAAATGGGAAGATGTCTAGGATACGTTGGATAAATTCTAGCAGCGACCTGCCCTTGTGGGGATTTCACAATAATCCCACATACAATGATGGGCCGTCTTCGCCTCCAGAGATTAACATGACTAGAGAAGACGAACGAATACCGCATGCACCCTCGAGTACCAGCTATAACAATGGTCAAAGAGAGAGCGACATCGGGCAAAACTATACTGTCGAGCAGATCATCGGCTTAAATCTCCACGCGTTATCAAAAGGAGGGCCAAAAGCCCACGAGTTACTTTGAATCCTAGGGGCCATGCATAGAGCTATCATGGAGCACCAGGATCAAGGGGATCAGGAATAATAAAGAGGGGAGAAATTGCCTCCACTCCTAACACTGCGTCACCCCATAGATCACCACCGAGGCAGACTGTTTATACTTTCGTTAGTAATAATCGACAAGGTAGACCTCATCCTCAAACTACTAAGAAAGACGCCAGTGTAAGAATGGAGTATCTCACCTGTGTTCTCGATGATTAAATGGCTAAGAGAGCGTCTCAGATTTTCATTCGGATTTGACAAGTTCTATCAAGACCTCAAATTTAACTTACATGCAGGTTTCAAGCCGCCCAAGTTTAACAAGTACAACAACATGGGAAATCTGAACCACCATCTAGCATTGTTCTACAACGACTATTGACCCATACGCAATAATTAGGGCCTTCTCATCCACTACTTTCAGAGGTCACTGGGAGGAGAAGCTCTCGACTGCTGGCCTGCCACTGCACAAGGTCGACACATTCAATGACTTAGCCAACCAGTTCTTGGATCACTACAAGCACCTGATATAAGAGGGAGTCAGTCTTAAGGACTTGATGACTACCAAGCAAGAGCTTGATGAGGAATTCACAGACTTCATAAGCCAGTGGAGGAGACTTGCTGCCAGCATCGGAAGCCAGATGAAGGAGAAGGACACCATCGATATCATTATTGACCACATCAAAGAGCCCCTTCGAAGAGCTCTTATCCTAAGCAACTACCCTGACTTTGCTACCCTTCACCTGCGTGCCTCTCATATACGACACATCAAGAGCAGAGACCTCTCCCTATTAATAATGCATCAAAAGGCACCTCTTCTATCGACACAAAGACAAAGAATAATAAGAAGAATCCAGGCATCGAGCAAGTCAATGATAAAGGACAAAACTCTAAAAGTGGAACTTCCAGCCCAGGAATCCTAGACAACACCAATACCAAAATCAAAATCAACAACGATACCCCAACCAGAGGTAAAATCACAACCATTACCAGAACACCTCTCAAAACCAAAATAAGAATACAACCCAGAACTAGATGACCAACCCTCCGAACTACAGTAACGTGCCCCCACCACAGAACTTCAACCTACAAGCCAGACCCACTTATCAGTCAAAGCATGAACACTACCTGACACTATCCCTAACATCTTTCGTTTCCTCAGTAACCAGAACCTGATCAGATTCCCACCAGGATGACCACGCCCCTGGCTGGCACACCTCAATTATAGTAAGTTATGCACTTTCCATCGATTCAGGAGACACAAGCTAGAAGACTGTTGGGTTCTATGGGACATAATCTAAGACATGAATGATCAAAATCAAATTGACTGGGAGTCCCTCCAAAACAGTAACCGAAATAATAACCAGCCTCCGCAGAACCTGGGGATCATCAACAACCCCATGCCCAATCACAATCAAGGACATGCCTCCCACATCACCATGGTAGATCTCCCCGTTCAACTCCCCGTGCATCCCTCGACCCTGATTACCGACATTAATTCCCCAAACACCTCAACCAACCCAGTTGAACCCCAGAGACTTTTGATTATTTGGCCACATCCATCAACCTTGATAACTGAATTGAACCACCAAACCCCCCGCCATACATGAACTTCACTCTCATACGTGTCTAGTCCTTCAGGGTTCGAATACCTAATCTCCATAGATAGCCACCAAAGCCCTTAATTCCCCAAACCCCGAACCAGCTCAGTTACCACTGCCCCTCTCTGACTTTGAACCTGAAGCTAATGGAACCACCTCTCAAGACTTACCATAGGATAACGATACCCCAAATCGAGAATCTAAGATGACAGTTGAATGTGGCTCAGATGCCAAAACGGATCAACAAGATGAAGAAATAAGCAAGGAAGAAGTACTGATCTCTACATTTCTGGAAGAGGAAGACTATACACAATACCTCCCACCATGGAATGGCGTAACTTCGGTATGTATCCCTTCCTCTAACTTTACACCATTTGTGACAAGTACTTTAGGGAATTCATCGGGGCAAGTCGCGGCACGGCTCAAGGATCAACAACAGATATGCCCAGTCCTCAAGTCAGGAACCAACTATCTGCCACCACCATTCCCAAGGGAGAAATAAAATGTGAACACTCAGCCATCAGAGAGGATAACTAGAGATAGAAAAGTGAACCTATCTCCCCGCCTCATGTGATTCCCCCACCCCCAGTTCCGGTGCCTCAACCAGCTGCGAACAAAGCACACAGACTCGGTAAAGAGCCAACACTGGAGTGGGGCCAGGAGTATGATTTCCTACGGCACCTTGAGAAAGTTCCGATATAGATATCAGTACTTGAACACATCAAGAAGTCACCAAAGCATTACCAACTATTGATGAAGGAACTAGCAGAAACCCACATAGACGAGGACACCACTCTCAATGAGCTGCATGAAATTACTTCAATCATGGCTTAACCTCCAGCGCTCACTTTCACCGATGCTGACAAGCTAAAAGAATCATTGCGAGAAAGTTCAGCTCCTATATACTTAACAGTAATAATCAGGGGATTCTCAGTTCCTCATGCCTTAGTTGACAGAAGTGCGAGATTAAATATATGTCCAATGACAAAGCTGAAGACCCTCAAGTATGTAGAGCAAGACATACTACTGTCATCATTATCCCTCATTGCATATGATGGCTCTTGACACTTTGTCAAAGGGACTATCAAGCTCTAAGTACGACTTGGGTCAGTGACGAAGGATGTCACATTTCATGTATCAAATTCCTCCAGTACTTGTAATTTGATCTTAGGAAAAAAGTGGTTGGAGTCCAGGAAGGCCATGGCATCTACATATCACCAATGCGTTAAGTTTCCTCATGAGGCCACTATTATCAGGGTATATGATAACGCCTCCTTTGAGAACATGGATACTGATTACTCGGCAAGCATCCCGATAGCCATGATTTGATACTATCCACCGGCCACATCAAGAGAATGAAAGACTCCGATGGCACATCGGTAGTAGAAGTGAACCCTCAATGGTCCCCACTAGTTCCCCAGCAGAAACTAACCAAGAGAGAAGTCGACTCCGACCTCGCGTGAATGTACGATGTAATCCCGACCGCTACGAAAGGTTGGGACCTCATGTATCAGTTGGGGTATATCCCACACATAAGACTCGACAAGAATAAGTAAGGGCAGATAGGTCCTGTAGTTCTAAAGAAGGTTCCCAAACACACTAGTGTAGGATACTAACTAGGTGGGAAGGAAACTGACGCCTTCGCAACTATACCCAAATGGTCACTTTAGGATCATTTTGTCTACAAAACTACCGAGAAGGCTGACGTGCCAATGAGAGAGGAAACCCCTTACCAAGCCTAAATAACAGAAATTGAGCAGATGGTTGAAGCTTTCGATGATTTGATAGATTTGAACTAGAATGATGATGCAGATAAACCACTTGAGGGAGCCGAACCACTATTTGAGACTAAAGAACCCTCTGTTGCAAAAAAAAAAGTTGTTGGAGCTTGAGCCATTCATAGAAGATTGGGAGTCGACAGAAGAAGAGGACTTCGACATTGTAGCCATAGAAGTCGAAGAAGAATTGACACTCGATGATCCCCAATCATCAAAGTCACTGCTAATCCAAATTTTCTAGAGATTCTTAGAGGAAGAATGGCATCCACCGCCAAGTGACAACTAGGATTACTGGTTAGATCTTCCCACTCTTGCAATTGAAGAACAACTCGGTGAAGATCTTCAGAGGTTATTCGAAGATGAGTGTGCAACCGTGGGATCCGTGACGGTCCCATCACTGTGATGCGCTTGCTTGTAAAAAAATATAGAGTCGCCACCTGAAGATTTTGGTGTCCCGGGAAAACCTAGTTCATTTTTATGAGCACCGAAGTGCTAAAAATATGACTCTGAATCCGATCCATACCAAAGATTCTGGGGTAGGGGCTTCAGTTATCGATCCGAAAGGTGTTAGGCACCCGATCAACCCGCTTAATGCGGTCTCTACTTAAGGCCAAAACAAGAAATAATAAAAAAGGAAGGAAAAGGCCTCCTCATGCCCGAACGGGTCTTTGAATCCTATTCGTGCCCCTCCGTTCCTACCAAAAATTTGACAGCGTAACGGCACAAATGGGACGATGAGAAGGGCCAAAAAGAGATAGGAGAAGAAAGGGAAGAGACGGGGCCCTCTTCCCTTTCTTCTGTACTGCATTCTTCTGTTATAATAGCTCCACACTTCTTTTCCAGGTTGAAACCAGGCCTTTGTCCTCTTCAGTCTAGGTTTTTTGATAGCTAGTGAGGTTGTCTCGTCTCCTTCTTCCTCCGAATCAACATGGATCATTATCTTTTTGGCACTTTTAGGTTGCTTTCAAGTTTAAGCCTGTCTTTATTGGTAGCTATGAAACAAACACTTAAACCACTTATTTAGTTCTCTCAAAGGTCTATCAAGACCCAGGTTAAGGGGTGGAAAATGGTATTTTTCAGTTCTCAACACACCCCCAAACCCAAGCTTTGCTAGTCCCTGAGTAAAGATAAAATTTAAAATCAGAATGAAAAAGCCACTTTTGTAGGGAACACAGTTGCATTTAGCATATGCAACAAGCCTTTTAAACCCCTAGGTGATCCCTAGTGGAGGAGTGAAGTCTCCTGAGGGTTTTCAGTGAAGGTACTCACAAACTTCTCCAATAAATTAGTTAATATCAATGCAGTTCTGTTAAGGCAGACTTTTATCCAGTTAGATAGTTCACACTTGCATCAGTCAAGCTGTAAAAAGATCTTCAAGAAAACATCAGTTTAAAACTAAAATTCTGCTGTAATTCCTTTTACCATTCACTCAATTTGTGTCAAAAAGATTTTACAAGAAAAATTAATGAAAAGCTTGCCTTCTATTTAAAAATTCAGTTTTGATGTTACCCCAAATAATTTGATTTCAAACTCAACTCTCACCAGGGTTTTCACTCATCATGCAAATAGGAGGGTTGTACTATTTCACACAACTCAAGAGTAGTTACAGTCCTCAAATAGGACTGTAAGCAGGAGCATAGGCTTTGCTTTTAAGTTCTGAAATCACTGCTCTTTTCACCATAGATTACACACATCCTTATCTCCATGAGACAACTCAATCCATCATTGATCAGTAAGGACTTTGACATGGGTTGTAATGTGGCTTGTAACTGAAATTTATCAAAACTAAAGAGATGGAATGGAATTCAAAATTGAGAAGTCAGTCAAGGTAAGGAAGTGGTGGACACACCTTCTTCATTTCAGCACAATTTCATTTTCTTCTTTGAATTTTTAGAGCCAAAGTGGCCATCTTTTTCTCTTTCTTTTTCAAACTTCCAATGAAATGACTCCTTTTTTTTTATTTTTTTTTTATATAGCAACATTTACTGACATGCCAAATTTCTTTTGTTGATACATCATTTCCTTCAATTATTTTTCTTCTTCTTTTACCAAACTGTTACCCAACTCTCCTTTCTTCAGCTTCCTTTCCTTTACCTTCTGAATTCTCAGAGTGGGGGTTAGGCTAAATGAGGTGATGAGGTTGGTTGATGAGGTTTCAAAGAAAGCTTGGATTTACAAAGCTCAACTGGTGTGTATCAAGAGCAGTTTCAAAAGGTGGGGCTTTTGGAAGTTCAAACTGTCCAAAAGGAGGCCTTACATCATGTCTTTAATATCATGATTGCTGTCAAGCTATTTTAACTTGGATATGTGTAACTTCTAGTAATAACAAGCAGGTTCAAACAGTCCCTAAAGCAGAAAAATTTGCCAATTCATATCTCCCAAGAATACATTTCAGGCCCAAGTCTCACTGGGTGTAGTTTTCTATCAACTTCCTGAGGTATATCATCACTGTTTTCTCTCTTTTTAGGTTTACTAAAACATCAATTTTTATTTTGAAAATTTTCTGACATTCACTTCATGAAAGTATTGGAATTACACTAAAAATCAGTTTTAAAAAGTTTTAACTAATTATTTTATCTCCAAAACAACAGATGTGAAATTATTTTATCTTCAAAAATTCTGCTGTGATCATAGGCTGTACTGATTTTAACTAATTTATTGGCTGCCACACCCCCAAACCAAAGATGAGCAGTGACCTCACTGGTCCGAAATACATTAGCAAAGAAGCAATCAAACAAAAAGCATAATGACAGAGAAGAAAGAAAAGGAATGCACAGTAATTACTAATTAACAAAATTTTAACAGAAAACCAGAGGTACATATCATAGACCCACAAATCAAACATGTACAATGTAATCTAATAACTGGGGTCAAAATCTGTATCATAAGTTGGTTCAATGGGATCAGAACTGGAGTCACTGTCAGAGTCAGAACTAGAATCAGTAATAGAGTCTGAACTCAATTTAGCCTTCTCCTGGATTGTGTTTTGCAACTCGGTGTATTCCTCAGATTTGATCTTTTTGGTGAGGCCAATATACTTTTCAAGTCTAGTAGCCCTCAATTTTTCCTGTTCAAGTTGTGCTTGCAACATGGTCACCTTGTGCTGCTCACTCCTAACCATCTGAAAAGTTTGACCCAGCAGGTCCTACATCTTCTCTCTCTCAAATTTCATGAACAACTCCAATTTCTGAATCTGGTCTTCATAAGGGGTTCTAATGTAAGCTTGCAGATCAGCTAACCCCTTGAGGACATCGCGACAGACATAAGGATTCTCTTCCATAGCCTTTTTGAGAGTGGCAAATCTGGGAATGGGAATGGAGTGGTAGGGGACCAAAGGTGTCCCAGCAGTGGGGGTGGGAGAAGAGGAGTCCAAAAGTATGACCTCAGGGTCAGTCTGAGTGGCTTGATCAGAGAAATTGAGGAGAGGTGAAGGGGACTCAAAAAGTATTCCTCAGGCTCTGTTTGGGTAGCATTGTCGGCAGTGGTGAGGATGGGTGGATCTACAAATACTACCTCAGGGTCTGTTTGGGTAGCATGGTCAGCAACAGCAGGTACAGTGGCTAAGATAGTTGTGTGGGATGTGGAGGCTAAGGTTTGGAGAAGGGAATTTGTCACAGACTGATTGTCTGTGTTGATCTGTAGTTGGGCTTGGATGGATTGGAGAAAGGTAAATATTTGGCTAATTGATTCTGGTGTGGGTGTGGTATGCAGAGTAGGGGTTGGTAAAATTGAAGTAGATGGTTGAGGTGCAATGGGTGAAATGGCTGTAAAGGGGGAAGTAGCCAAATGGGTGAAATGAGGAGGGTCAGGTATAGGTACAGATTCAAGCCCAATATTCTCTAAGATAGATCCCATCAGTGATGAATAGGCCTCTGTAGTGAATATCTCAGGTTCAGTGGTATGAGTTACTTCAGGTGTATGAGTTGAATGAGCAGGTGAACCTGAGAAGCTTTGGAGAAGGGGAGTGCTAGGAGATTGTTCAACAAAATTTGGGGCTAAATCTTGGACATTGTTGGGAGAAATTGGTGGTGCGAGTATGGCTGGAGTGGTTGGTGTAGAGGGGGAGTTTGTAATTGGGATTATGTTGGTTATGGGAGATGGGACTGCTGGAATGGGTGAAGGAATAGGAGCTGTGCTAGGTGAAGTGGGTAAGATGATAAGTTCTTCAACAATGGGTGCAGCTAAAGAGCTGGTCACCTCAGGGTTTGGTAAAGCAGATTCTTGGGCAGCTGCAGGGGCTGGTTCAGGTATGGCAGGTTCAATGGCAGCTGCAGGGGCTGGCTCCGCTTCCTCCCTCATTCTATTCAACATGGTTTGGCTTGTAGTCCAAGCCCTTTTCCCAAAAGCATGAGGAGATATAACTTCAAATGGCTCTTGCTCATCAATGTCAAATTTGGCTCTTAGTAGGGCTGTGATTAGCCTACCAAATGGTATTCCAGCTAATTTCTGCTCCTTTTTCAGCTTCGTACTAATATCATCCATGGCTTCAAAAATCAACATAGGGGCATTGAAGAATTGCACCTTAGAGAAATGAAAGAGAGCCTCTAAAATTGGTGTCCTTCTTTCTTGGCTGTGCCCAGTGACATAAAAACATCCCCTCAAAATGGAATCCATCAGCAAAAATTAAGGTGCTAAGTCTCTCCTCATGATGGATTGTCCAGTTCCAACTATGCCTTGGGTTAAATGTGCAGCCATTTATCTAAAAGAGGCATTTACGGTCTTGCCAATGGACGTGAGGATCATATTGAAATGGTATCCCCAAAGCATTTCCAATGTCTTCATAAGTGACAGTTAAATCGCAATCATCAATGAAAATCACAAGAGTAGGGACATCAGCATCCTTCTCTGTCACTTTTACCAAGTTTTGGTACCATAATCTCACCATTCGCGGATAAATTTTCTCTGGAAGAGGGGTTAGGATATTGCTCAGTGAAGCATCCCTAATGTATTTCAAAGATAGCTGACATTCAGGTTTGTTGGAGAAAAAGTTCTCATCAACAATAAGCTATGGAAATAGCTTTTGAGCTTCAATGAATGGGTTTGGCAGTACCAAATGCATAGGCAGAGGAGGAAGCTCAGGCTCAGGACTAGCAGCAGCTGTTGGGGTGGGTTCCTCATATCTAACCTTCTTTCCTTTCTCAATCCTGTCAGCTTTATCCATTGATAGTTTCCTTTTAGCTGAGGTTTTTGCTTTTCCTTTTGGGGTGGATTTGCTAATTTTCTTAGCAGAAGATTTTGGGAACATTGCAGCCAGTGATTTTTCAGCTTTCCCCATTTAAAACTTTGTTTGAATCTCCAAAAATGAATGCTGATACCAAATTAAACTTTGCAAAACACAAATAGAGGAAATGCACAGAAAAATACCGAAATCTAGGGTTTTGGTTGAACTCGTTGATCGCTTGATGAAGTCCACTAGAATCAGAAGCACAAAGTCCCTCTCTTCAAGTGTAATCCGTCGAACAAATATGAAGAAAATTGGGTCTAAATTCTAAAAACACGCAAGGAAGGAAAGAAAAAGGGTTTTCTGTGAAGCAGGACGCTTTGGGAAGGTTCTCGAATATGAAACCCTTGCTTCGAAAGGGTTTAAATATGCTCAAAATGATTTTTGCAAAGTATCTTTGAAGTTTTCGAAAAGTTCAAATAGTCCTTTTTACAAAAGAGAATGGCATCAGTACCATTCGAAAAGCACATGGCTTCAGAAACAACATTTCGAACAGCAAATAACTTCAGAACCAACTATTCGAATAGCAAATAGCTTCAGAACTAACTATTCGAAAAGCAAATCATTCTTTTCGAGCAGTTAGTTACTGGTCCAGATCCTTTTCGAAAAGGAAATTAAACTTTTCGAAAAGAATTTTTTTTCTTTGCGAATTAATTTTTCACATATTTAAACTTCTCGAATTGAGAGTAAACATGACTAAAAACAGAGAGAAAGCAACTATGCAAAAACTACAAAACAAGCACTGGTAAAATACATATTATACAGTTGTTTATCCTCAGATATGGGGCGGATCTTGATGATAGATGGTCAGCATAGGCTCCAGGGTATTTTCAATGCATGGTTTGAGCCTCTGACCATTTACTTTCAAGATTCTCCCATCACTTGGGTCCAAAATTTCAACAGCGCTAGAAGGAGATGCATGAATGACTGTATATGGCCCTTCCCATCTGGATCTCAGCTTTCCAGGAAAAAACTTAAGTTTTGAGTTAAATAGCCATACCTTAGAGCCAACTATGAACTCTCTTCTCAGCAGATTTTTGTCATAGAAGGCTTTCACTTTCTCTTTGTAAGATCTTGCATTGGTGTATGCATCCATCCTCAGCTCTTCCAACTCAGCAAGTTGCAGTTTCCTGTGATTACCAGCAGTAGTAAGATCCATGTTCAAGGTTTTAATAGCCCAAAAGGCCTTATATTCTAACTCCACTGGTAAATGGCATGCTTTTCCATAGACCAATCTGAATGGGGACATGCCAATTGGGGTTTTATAGGCTGTCCTATATGCCCATAATGCATCATTCAGCTTAAAGGACCAATCCTTTCTGCCCTTTTTCACAGTCTTTTCCAATATATGTTTGATTTCTCTATTGGAAATCTCCACTTGTCCACTGGTTTGTGGATGATATGGAGTAGCTACTCTATGAGTCACATAATACTTTTTCAATAAAGCTTCAAAATTTTATTACAAAAATGGCTTCCCCCATCACTGATTATAGCTCTTGGGGAACCAAACCTGGAAAAGATGTTATCCTTTAAAAATTTCAGAACCACTCTATGATCATTGGTTTTAATGGCTGTGGCTTCAACCCATTTGGATACATAATCCATAGCTACTAAGATGAAATTACAACCATTTGAAGGAGGAAAGGGACCCATGAAATCTATCTCCCAAATATCAAACAATTCAACTACCAAAATAGGCTGTAAGGGCATTGAGTTTCTCTTAGAAATGATGCCCAATTTTTGGCAGTTCTGACAAGACTTACAGTGTTGCAGAGCATCTTTGAAAAGTGTAGGCCAATAAAATCCACACTACAAAACCTTTGCAGCAGTTTTGTTTCCACTAAAATGACCTCCACAGGCCTGTTCATGACACATGGAAAGTATGCTATGAAAGTCTTCTTCAGGGACACATCTTCTTATTGTTTGGTCTGCACAAATCTTGAACAGATAAGGATCCTCCCAAATAAAATGTTTAACCTTTGAGAAGAAAAGATCTTTATCAATTTTATTCCAGTGTTGAGGAGTTCTTCCAGTAGCGAAAAAGTTGACTATGTTTGCAAACCAAGAGGTGTGTACACTGATAGCAAAAAGTTGCTCATCAGGAAAAGATTCATTGATAGGCAGCCTATCAATCTATGATTAAAATTCTAGGCTTGGTGACCACCACATTCTCCACACCCTTTTTATCTTTGATCTGTAAATCAAACTCCTGTAATAGGAGGATCCACCTGATTAATCTTAGTTTGGTATCCTTCTTAGACAGAAGGTATTTCAGGGCTGAGTGGTCAGTGAACACCACTATTTGTGAACCCAAAACATATGACCTGAATTTCTCTAAAGCAAAAACAATTGCCAGCAGCTCCTTCTCAGTTGTTGTGTAATTGAGCTGTGCATCAATCATTGATCTACTGGCATTAGCTATGACATGAGGCAACTTATCCTTTCTCTGCCCTAAAACAGCTCCCAAAGCATAATCTGATGCATCACACATCAGTTCAAAAGGCAGTGAATAGTCAGGAGACTGTAGTATTGGAGCTGAAATCAAACAGTTTTTTAAGAATTCAAATGCCTTCAAGCATTCATTGTTGAAAACAAAAGGGACATCTTGGCATAATAAATGACAAAGAGGCTTGGATATTTTACTGAAGTCCTTAATGAACCTTCTGTAAAATCTAGCATGTCCCAGAAAACTTCTGATTTGTTTAACAGTTTTGGGAGGTGGCAAATGTGCAATTAAATCAATTTTTGCTCTGTCCACCTTAATGCCCTTGTGGGAGACAACATGGCCAAGGACAATGCCTTGGGTGACCATGAAATGGCTCTTCTCCCAGCTCAAAACTAGATTGGTTTCTTCACATCTCTGTAACACCAAGTTGAGATGATGTAAACACTGGGCAAAACTGTCTCCATATATTGAAAAATCATCCATAAAAATCTCCATAAATTGGTCAATCGTATCAGAGAAAATGGAGTACATGCATCTTTGAAAGGTAGCAGGAGCATTACAAAGACCAAAAGGCATTCTTCTATAGGCAAAAGTGCCAAAAGGGCAAGTGAATGTGGTCTTTTCCTGATCTTGTGGATACACAGGAATCTGGTTGTAACCAGAGTAACCATCAAGAAAATAGTAATAAGCTTTTCCTGCTAGCTTATCTAAAATTTGATCAATGAATGGAAGAGGGAAATGGTCTTTTCTGGTCATTGTGTTTAGTTTTCTGTAATCAATACAAACCCTCAAACCAGTTGTTTGTCTGGTTGACATAAGCTCACCAAAATCTGAGGTTACAACAGTGATCCCAGATTTCTTAGGTACCACCTGTGTAGGTGCCACCCAAGCTGAATCTGAAATGGGGTAAATCCTCTCCGGAATCCTCACGCACCCCATTTCTCATCCCAAAACCTGCTTATGACCCGCATCAGGTGCCATTGAGCTATGAACAAACAGACATGAATGCTGGGTGCAACCAAGAAGAGGCTGTTGAGTTTGTCACTCGATCAGGATTCTCAGGAAGCATCAGGCGGTCAGGAGAGAAAAGAAGAAAGAACAGCCACGAAATCTCTTTAAAAAATGGCGAGGAACATATCTCGAGACCATGACTCAAGAAGCGCCGCATATATATTACCGTGTGGGATTTATTGATCACGTCTCCACTCCACTTCCAAGCCTTAATGGGAGCGCTCAAGGACGCGCATGTCTCCACCCATGTAACTCCAGATGAAGTAGGGGAAATAATAGGGCAAGTGTTGGCCCCAAACGCCATCTCTTTCACCGATGTGGACCTACCGATCGAGGGGAATGACCATTCTAAACCCCTGAATATAACAGTGGAAGTAGGGAACTTGGTGGTACCGTTGGTCCTGATTGACAATGGGTCGGCGCTGAACGTATGCCCTCTAAGGACGGCAATCAAAATTGGGGCGAACCCCGACACCTTCCAGCCATTCATATCAAGCGCAAGGGGATTTGACAACACTAAAAGGGAAATCATAGGAGAAGTAGACCTTGACCTGATCCTCAGACCGCAAATCTTCACCACCCCCTTTCAAGTAATGGACATCAAGTCTACCTTCAACCTGCTGTTGGGCCGGCCGTGGATACATAAGCTCGGAGCAATACCATCTACCCTGCACCAAAAGCTCTGATTCATTTCAGAAGGAAAAATTGTCACCATCTTAGGTGAGAGCAGAGAAGACATGGGGAAGAGCGCTCTGCACATTGAGAATCCAAAAGTGCTGAATATACCGCACACAGCTGAGGACACCGATCTCCATCGATTTGAGTATGACTTCTCGAATGTTACCCTCGAACCAACTGAAAAGACCCCGGATAAAACTGGAGGAGGAATGGATGTAGCTGTGTTCATGCTCCACAGATGGGGCCATCAAAAAGGGAAAGGACTGGGCCCGCGCCTTCAAGGAAGAAGAGACCCCGTCAAGGCCAAGGGGCAACAAACTAAATTTGGCTTAGGCTACAGGCCCAGAGAAGAGGAAGTCAGAGAAGCCAAGGAGAAGATGAAAGCCGCTACAGCCGCCAAGGCCAGAGGAATCATCTTGGAAGTGGAACCTCATGCTCGCCCCCACATCCGTGAAACCTTTGTCAGCGCCGGGGTAGTAAAAATTGATCTGAATGGGGAGACGAGGATAACCCCACATAAGCCTACTGCAATCCACCCCACCAATCCCTACATCATCCCCCCAGATTTCGAAATGGACTTAGCCGCCCTTTGCTTGTTTGAGGAAGAAGTGCCCCGATCCACCCCTCACTTCAGCACCAGCCACTCTGAGCCCCTCCTAACCATAGAGGATAAGGTCTCGAAGGATCCCTCTGTAAATATGTTGGGGGAAGAAATGCAAGAGCCTACCGATACCGCTCCTGATCAAAGAGGTAAAGGCCAAGCCTCGCAGGTGAGTAACTGGGCATCCTTGTCCCAACTCTTGAGAGCCGCCAAATGCCATGAAAACGGCACCGACTCCCCAAAAAAAAATAACCTGTAAAAAGTGAGGTTAGCCTCTGGACCACTCTACCTTGTATATATAGAGATCCACCTCGCCAGGGGCTGACCTCCGAAAAACTACAAAAGATCATAAAAATAGAAAAAATACCAATTCCAAAAATATTGTCCTTTAAAATTCCCAATAAAGTTAAAATCAATGTCGTGATACCCGTCCCACGTGAAGCCAACCCCTTCCCTGTAGAAATACAAGAAGAGGTAGGAGTCACGAGTCTGGACGAGGAAGGCCAAACTGACGAGCTCCCCAATGAGCTCCTCAAACAATTTGTCGATTTTGAGCATGGCCCTACCCCGATCGTCGAAGAGACAAAGGACATCAATTTGGGCACCACAGAGGCCCCCAGAATCACCAAAATTGGAACGTCGCTATCCCCTGAGGAGAGGAAAGGTATGATAGACTTCCTTCGGTCATACCAAGACGTCTTCGCATGGTCGTATGAGGACATGCCTGGTTTGGATACTGATCTGGTTGAGCATGAGTTGCCACTCTACCCCGATGTTAAGCCGGTGAAATAGAAGCTGAGACGACTCCGACTCCGACCCTCATGCTCGCCCCCACATCCGTGAAACCTTTGTGAGCGCCGGGGTAGTAAAAATTGATCTGAATGGGGAGACGAGGATAACCCCACATAAGCCAACTGTAATCCACCCCACCAATCCCTACATCATCCCCCCAGATTTCGAAATGGACTTAGCCGCCCTTTGCTTGTTTGAGGAAGAAGTGCCCCGATCCACCCCTCACTTCAGCACCAGCCACTCTGGGCCCCTCCTAACCATAGAGGATAAGGTCCCGGAGGATCCCTCTATAAATATGTTGGGGGAAGAAATGTAAGAGCCTACCGATACCGCTCCTGATCAAAGAGGTAAAGGCCAAGCCTTGCAGGAGAGTAACTGGGCATCCTTGCCCCAACTCTTGAGAGCCGCCAAATGCCATGAAAACGGCACCGACACCCCAAAAAAAAATAACCTATAAAAAGTGAGGTTAGCCTCTGGACCACTCTACCTTGTATATATAGAGATCCACCTCGCCAGGGGCTGACCTCCGAAAAACTACAAAAGATCATAAAAATAGAAAAAATACCAATTCCAAAAATATTGTCCTTAAAAATTCCCAATAAAGTTAAAATCAATGTCGTGATACCCGTCCCACGTGAAGCCAACCCCTTCCCTGTAGAAATACAAGAAGAGGTAGGAGTCACGAGTCTGGACGAGGAAGGCCAAACTGACGAGCTCCCCAATGAGCTCCTCAAACAATTTGCCGATTTTGAGCATGGCCCTACCCCGATCATCGAAGAGACAAAGGACGTCAATTTGGGCACCACAGAGGCCCCCAGAATCACCAAAATTGGAACGTCGCTGTCCCCTGAGGAGAGGAAAGGTATGATAGACTTCCTTCGGTCATACCAAGACGTCTTCGCATGGTCGTATGAGGACATGCCTGGTTTGGATACCGATCTGGTTGAGCATGAGTTGCCACTCTACCCCGATGTTAAGCCGGTGAAACAGAAGCTGAGACGACTCCGACCCGAATGGATGTTGAAGGTGAAGGATGAGGTCATTAAACAGTATGACGCAGGTTTCCTCATGGTATCCAAGTACCCACAGTGGCTAGCCAATATCGTCCCCATACCAAAGAAGGATGGAAAGGTTCGAATGTGTATCGACTTCCGAAATCTCAATAAGGCGAGCCCTAAGGATGATTTCCCACTGCCACACGTCGACATCTTGGTCGATAACACTGCAAAGCACGGGATGCTCTCGTTTATGGATGGATTCTCAGGATACAATCAAATAAAGATGGCAGAGGTTGATCATTACCCCAGGGAACCTTACGCTAAGGTAATGCCATTCAGGCTGAAGAATGCTGGGGCGACCTATCAAAGAGCAATGACGGCCCTGTTCCACGACATGATGCACCGAGAGATCGAAGTATACGTCGACGACATGATTGCTAAATCACCAGAAAGGGAGGACCATTTGATAAACCTGCAGAAGCTATTTAAGAGGCTGAGAAAATACAGATTGCGGTTAAATCCCCAGAAATGCGCGTGTGGCGCTATGTCCGGAAAGCTATTGGGCTTTATCGTCAGTAGGAGAGGGATCGAGGTCGATCCGACCAAGATAAGGGCCATCACTGAGATGCCACCACCATCTACGGAGAAGGAAGTCAGAGGCTTCTTAGGCAGGATCCAGTACATCAGCCGATTCATCGCACAGTTAACTCCGATATGTGCACCAATCTTCAAGCTACTGAGAAAGGACTCACCAGTTGAGTGGAATGATGACTGCCAGGCTGCATTCGACAAGATTAAAGGTTATCTCCTGAAACCTCCGGTATTGGTACCACCCGTACCCGATAGACCCCTGATAATGTACTTATCCATGACTGAGTTTTCCATGGGCTTTATGTTGTCGCTCCAAGTGTGCCATAATTGTGTGCATTATGAATCAAAAATTAAAGAATTAAAGAATGCTAGGTTATATGGAGGTTAACTTATGAAAGGGATATCAGCACATTGGGGCTAACACTGGCCTACAAGATCAGGGCCAATTGTAGTAAGTTTTAAATGTAAGTGAGTAAAAGATCGTCCACAGGGAATTGATTTAAAATTTAAGATAAACCTCCAGATCTGTGCTACCAGATCTGGCTCTATAATTATCTAAAAAAAGAATAGATAAAAGAGAGTGTTGGATTGTGTCACATTTAACTATAAGCAAATAAAGAAAAGAACTAACTACATGATCCAGATCCGAGTTGGGGAGGTGTTTAAAATAAGACAAATGCAGAAATAATAGCTTCATGTACTTTAGCCTCTGAATTTTAATGGAGAATCTGTAGTTCAACAGAGCAGATTCAATCTTCATCTGGCTACCAGCACAGATGTAAGAGAAATAAATCCGAATTAAGGAATAGGTTTAGACTTATTTAAATGGTCACGCACTGCCACTGGCTGTGGCCTATTCTTTAGTTCGAACATGAACATCCTTGTAAATCTGCTAGGATTAGGTTACCAACGCTAATTCGCGCAGGGGCGATGAATTAAGGGAAGTTGCAGGCGGATGAGTGAATCTAAAGAAGTGTAATGCACTAAGGTGAACAGTCAGAACCCTCGACATGACTCCAATGGAGAAGACACAGATTACAGCAACCGTTTAAAATCCAAAATTATAATTACAGAGCACGGCTTTAGAGAGCCCTCGGACTTCTGATCTGAGCTTCTCAGAGAGCCCTTAGACTTCTGATCTTGAATCCGAACTTGGAAGTACAAATCACTCACAATGGCTCTCAAGGTAAACTACAAGAAGGGATTACGGGGGTTCGGATAAGCTATCGGCCGGAATGAGAAGCAGAGATGAAAACTCTAAAATCTGGATACCCAAATTGGGCAAATGGTTCGTCTATTTATAGTTTTCCCTAAGTCCACTCGGATGTGTATCAACCAATAGGAGTCGAGCACCGGGATCTAGATCTGTTACGCCAATCAGGTCGCTTGATCTGGTTCACCAATCGAAGAGGCATCAATTACATTATGCATTTTGAAATTGCTTTGAGCTTCGGAAGTTCTTGTAATTTAACTTTACTCACATGGGTTGGAATATGCCTTGGATCTTGATTGGAACCTTAGGAATGTTCTTGGTCTTTTGATTGCATTAGGCGTGCAAAAGTTTCTGAAATACCCTTGGACGAAATGCAAATCCCGAATGCCATTTCACATAGTTTAAGGGCTTTTAAGTAAAGTAGTTAGAGTTTCTAGAAGTTCCGAAGTAATTTCATCTTTGGGTGTTCACATGGGGTGGAATATGCCTTTGGTTACGTGCTCAGAATCTTAGAAATGTCTGGGCTTTTCAATGCATTGGGGCTCGTGTGATTACTAAATTGCCCTTGTTAAAATGCGAATCTCCGAATACCTTTTCGCAGAGTTCGGGGCCTTTTCGCAAAGTTCAATGACTTCAAGCTGCTCGCAAAGTTCAATCTTCTTTTAGAGTGTTTTCTTCTTCGCAAAGTTCAAGGTTCTTTCTGAAAAGTGCAAGTTCTTCTTGAATAGTAGAAGTTCTTGCGAATTGAACTCTAGGCTCCCATTCTTCTTTGCGAATAGTAGAAGTTCTTTGAATTGAACTCTAGGCTCCCATTCTTCTTTGCGAATAGTAGGAGTTCTTTGCGAATGGCTTTCTCTTGCTTGTGTCTTTATGCTCTTTTAGACCCTCTTTAGCCATTCTTGAAATTTGTTTCTTCACTCCTTCTTTAAACTTGACATGAGTATCGACTTTTGATCTTTTGGGATGCTTTTCGGATTTGGACTGTCTGATTGGTTATGTAAAATGCATACTAAAGCACTTATTTAGTCTTCTCAAGGGTCTTTCAAGGCTCATGTTTAGGGGTGAAAAATGGTATTTTCACTACTTAACACACAAACCTAAGCTTTGCTAGTCCACGAGCAAAGAAACGTGAAAGCAAAATAAAGAGCCACTTTTGTAGGAAGCACAGTGCATTTAGCATATGCAACAAGCCTTTTAAACCCCTAGGTGATCCCTAGAGGAGGAGTGAAGTCTCTGAGGGTTTTCGATGAAGGTACCCTAAACTTCTCCATGGGACAGTTGGCATTAGTGCCTTTGTCATCCCATGAGCAATCAAAGATCAAAATTAGTTACTCTGAATCAATGTTTAAGAAATTTAGGTTTATTGTTTGCAAGGGATTTCAACATTTATAAACCTTATGAATGTTTCACTCTTTCCAATCTGTGAGCAGCCATAGAAATCATGCAAATGTGTCGAGAGTTCATCATTTGAATAAAATTAGGTTATAAGTCATACTTAATGTGCTCAAGTTCCAACCCAAACACTTACCGTGGTGTACTCTCATCAAGATTTTTGTTGAAGGGTTCATTTTCACTCAAGCTCAAGAGCGTTACATCTCCCAAATGGATTTGTAAGCATGAGCATAGGCATGATTCTGGTCTTGGCATCCTTGACATCTCCTCACCATAGATTGGCCGCTTATCTCCACATGAGTTCACTCAACTTTGGATCACAAGGACTTTTAGGCTGGGTTTGTTGTATGGCTCGTGGAGTGAGGTTTGAGGGATAGGAAGGTTGAGCAGGTGCTTGGATTTTTGAGAAGTCGAATTGAAGGAGGTGGTTCATGACTCCACCTTCTTGAGTTTAGCTTCTTTTGAGATTCTCGTGTTCAAAGTACTCGTTCTTCTTCCTTTGATCTTGAATTTTCAACATAAAGTTCCCCTTTTGCCCTTTTTTTGCTTCTTTTTTCACATTGTTTTTCTTTTACTTTCTCGGTCACCATCGCCCATTTTTGAGGTATTTCTTCTTCATTTATTTTGATATTTGCCCGAAATGTTCCATCTTTACTTCTTTCTCCTTTAACTCTGAATTCTCAAGGTGAGGGAAGGTGAATTGGTTCCATTGGTTCAAGAAAATGGGTGTTTTGATGAAGCATTGTAGGATTTATAGCTCAATTGGGGTACAAACAAGGGCAGATCTTTCTTGGTTGGTTACATTAAGCTCAAAATTTGTCAAAGAAGGCCTTGATCTTTTCCTCGTTTCATGAATCTTTGTTGCTTGTTTTGATTTGGAGTTTCCTAATTTCTAGTGGATCTAATGCCTCACCAGATCCTTTGAATCGTAAAAGGGTTGCCTACCACTCTACAACAGAGATGTAAAACATATAGCCTCAATTCTCACTGGTTATGGTTTTTCCTTGAGCTTTTAAGTATACCTCTACCTTTTTCTCTTCACGTGGACTTGCTATGTGCTAATACAAGTGTATTTTCTGGTGTTAACATCATGGAAATGTGGAATATTGTAGGGTTTAGAATGTCTAAATTCTTGCAAAGAAAATTTTAAAATTTCCACATTGTCATGATTCTTAAGTAAATTGATTCATTTCGATTACTTTGGTGATTGTGATGCCCTTATGCTAATTATCCCATAAAGGGACCATTTGCCATACCCCAAACCTAAGATGAACATTGTCCTCAATGTTCTAGACAATGAGGCTGAGCAATGAGGGTAAAGAAGAAAGAAAAACTAAGACAGAAAAAATCTAAACTATATACAGAAGAAAATAAAAATGTAAAGCGAAGATATGAGCAAGGAAATGGAAAAGATATACAAATGCAAGAAAAATCAACAAAACAATGCTAGAACGCTAAATAAAATCTAACAAATAGAAGGATTACTACAAATGAAAGGAAACTAATGCTAATAACAGAGAAATAGTAAAAGCAAGGTAAGGATGAATACAAAGTTAAAAAAAGAAAAAGAAAAGTGTTGATACAAAAACTGAATTTGTGAATACAAAATAGGAAAACAAAGTTATAAACTAACTATACTCACAGAAAAATGACGAAAATCAGTAAAACTAGGACACATTAACCTAAGAAAGAAAAAAAATCGTGATCTAAAAGCGAAATTTGAAACTAAAATTCCTAAAACAGAAAATCTAATGCCAAATGATGTATCCTAAGCCCAAAGAAACAAACCCAAAAGCTCGAGATACTTATGAATCTAAGTGATTATAAAAATGATTAGCAGAATACGGTGAAAAGCAAGATTCATAAGATTGACCCCTTTGTTGATGATGTGTATGAAAAAAATGAAGCATGGGAGCACATATTAAAAGCAGGGGTTCACACAATTTGAGACCCATTAATGATGAAGAAATCGAAGGAAAATAAAATCAGTGGGTCCATTGAATATTCAAAGCTGCCTATGATCCACTACTCATTATCCTACAAGATTCCTAAAAAAAAATGATCTCAAAGAGGTCCGGATGGGAAAAGTGGATGCAAAAAAAAAAAACACCCATCAGGAAGATATCTATATTGTTTTTATAATTTTTTTTTTTTTTTTTTACTTGTTTTGGATCAGCCCGGGCTCAACAAGAGCCCTTATTTACTACTGCTGAAAATAATGAGAAACAACTCAGAGATTTTCTATTTGTGTTTTCAGCTTCTTTTATTTTGTATTTGGTTTTGTAAAAAAAAAAAAAAAAAAAATCAGCATGCCTAAAAGACAGCAGAAATTATAATCAAAACAAACATTAAACACAGCAGAATTGCTGGTTCTCAAGAATTTAAAAATAGAAAATGAATACAAAGGAGAAGGGGATGCAAACTCAAGCAGATCTGCTCTAGCTTTGGTCAGATATTCCTTGTTGAATGGCTGCTCGGATCTGCAAACATCCAAAAATGCGATCTAGGGGTTTCCTCATTTGGGTTTCTTTACTTTGAGCAGATCAGTGGGCTCTACCTTTTGATTTCGACAAGAGAAAAGCGCGGAAGATTAGAATAGATGGTGGTTATTCGTGTGGAGCTCGTGAGAGAAGAGGGTGAGCTAGGGTTTTGAAAAGGGGTTTTGGTTGGGAGAGTTTAGAAAATCTTGAGAAAGTGTAGTTCGCAAAGAACTGAGCTTCAGTATGTCTATTCGAAATGGATTTGGCTCCAGAAAGATCTTTTAGGACTTCTCCCCGATTTTCTATTCGAAAAGGAAATTTTAACTATTCGAGCGAACATGGTTCTTTTCGAGTAGTTCATTCTGACTCGAGAATCAATTGAATAGAACTTTGGACTTTTCGAAAAGTACTTTTACTGCGATTTGAACTTTGAAGTGTATTTACACTATGCGTACAAGAAAATAGATGAAACAAAGAAAATCGGAAAAACAATGTTGTACAAACATATTATACACTTTTCTACCATCGCATTTTTGGAGATTCATGATGATAGGTGGTGCAAGGGCTCGGGTGTTTTCAATGCATGGTTTGAGCCTCGACCATTTACCTTGAGTATTCTTTCATCCTTGGGATCTGAAATATCCTGACTCACGAGGGGAGGCCTTGATGATGATGTATGGCCCTTCCCATCCTGGATCTCAATTTGCCGTGAAAGAATTTAAGTTTAGAGTTGAATAACCATACCTTGGACCCGGTATGAACTCTTTTCTCATGAGGCTCCTATCATGGAATGATTTAACCTTTTCTTTGTACAACTGGAGCTAGTGTAGGCATCCATCCTCGGTTCTTCGATTCGGTGAGTTGAAGGCACGTGTGGTTACCAAAGACGATTAGATCCATATTAAAAGTTTTGATTGCCCACAAGGCCTTATATTCTAATTCTCTTGATAGATGGCATGCCTTGCCATAAACTCAAAGGGACATCCTATAGGAGTCTTGTAGGCGATTCTGTATGCCCACAAAGCATCATTAAGCAAAGGACAGTCCTTTCTGTCCTTCTTCACAGCTTTTTCCAAAATGTGTTTGATCTCTCTATTTGAAATCTCCACACATCCTTTGGTTTGTGGATGATAGGGAGTGGCTACTCTGTGAGTGACAGTACTTTTTAATAGAGAGTCAAGCACTATTCAAAAAGTGGCTTCCCCATCACTAATGATGGCTCTGGGGAATCCAAATCTGGAAAAATGTGGTCTTTGAGGAATCTTAAAACCACTTTGTGATCATTGGATTTGGTAGCTATGGCCTCAATCCACTTGGAGACATAATCCTGACTACCAAGATGAAATTGTTTCCATTAGAAGGGAAAGGGGCCCATAAAATCTATGCCCCAAACATCAAACAACTCAACTACCGGATTGGTCGTGAGGGCATTGAGTTTCTTTGGAAATCTTGCCAGATTTTGGCGATTCAGCAAGATTCTGATCTTGTAAGGCATCTTTAAAGATTGTGGGCCAATAGAAACCACCTGCAGAATTTTTGTAGTTGTTTTATTGCCACTGAAATGGCCTCCACAGCTGTTCATGACACATTGATAATATGCCGAGAATTCATGGTCCGGGACACACTTTACGATCACTTGAGTACGCACAATTCTTGAATAGATAAGGATCTTCCCAAATGAAATGTTTAACTTGTGAGAAGAAAAGATCTTTATCCATTCTATTCCAATGTTGAGGAATCATCCAATAGCCAAGAAGTTGACTATGTTTGCAAACCAAGGATTTGTGGGTATTGATGGCAAAATTTGCTCATCGAAATGATTCATTAATGGGTAAGCTATCATCCTCGATTGAGAATTCGGATAAGTGATCACCACCACATTCTCCACTCCTTTCTTATCCTTAATCAGATCAAACTCACTGTAATAGGAGGATCCACCGATTAACTGGGCTTGGTATCCTTCTTAGACAGAAGGTACTTTAGGGCGAGTGGTGATAAACACCACAATTTGTGAACCTAAAACATAAGGCTGAATTTTTCCAATGCAAACACAATGGCCCAATGGCTCTTTCTCGGTTGTTGTGTAGTTGAGCTGGGCATCTATCATGGATCTGTGGCATAAGCTATGACATGGGGAAGCTTATCCTTTCTGCCCTAGGACAGCTCCTAGGGCATAGTCGATCATCACACATCAGCTCAAAGGGCACCTGAATAGTCGGGGGCGCAAGATGGGGCTGAAATCGAGACATTTCTTAAGGACCTCAAAGGTCATCATGCATTCATTAGTAAACACAAAAGGAACATCTTGACACGATAAATGATGAGTGGCTTGGAAATTTTCTTGAAATCTTTGATGAACCTCCTATAAAATCTGCATGCCCTAAGAAACTTGATTTGCTTATGCCTGGAGGAGGCAAATGTGCAATTAGATCAATTTTTGCTTGGTCCACCTCTATGCCTTTATGGGAGACCACATGTCCTAGGACAATGCCTTGGTGACCATAAAATGACTCTTTTCACTTAGAACCAAATTGGTTTCTTCACATCTTTGCAACACCAACTTGAGGTGGTGTAAGCATTGGGAAAAGCTGTCTCCATAAATTGAAAAGTCATCCATGAAGATCTCCATGAATTGATCAATCATGTAAAAAGATGGCATACATGCATCTTTGAAAAGTGAGGGCATTGCAAAGACCAAAGGGCATCCTCCTATAGGCAAAAGTGCCAAAGGAGCGGTGAAGGTGGTCTTTTCTTGGTCTGTGGGTACGAGGATCAGTTGTAACCAGAGTACCCATCAAGGAAGCGGTAGTAAGCTTTGCTTGCAAGCTTATCAAGGATTTGGTCAATGAAGGGGAGGAAATGGTCTTTCCTTGTCATGGTATTTAATTTTACGTAGTCTATGGACCCTCCATCCAGTTGTTTGTCGGTGGACATAAGTTTACAGATTAATTTGCTACGATGATGCGATTTCTTAGGCACCACCTGTGGGTGCTACCTAGCAATCTGAAATGGGGTAAATGACTGACATCTAGCACTTGACAACTTCCTTCATTACCACTTCTTGCATGTGAGGATTCAACCTTCTTTGCATTTCTCTAGAAGGCTTGGCATCCTCTTCCGTGGATCTTATGCATGCATACTGGTGGGTTTATTCCTCCTAAATCAGAATGGTCCATAATTGCTTTCTTGTCTTGTTTAGAACTACCATGACTCCTCTTCTTGCTCCTTTGTAAGGGAGGAAGAAATAATCACAGTAGTGTTTGATGATCTCCCAAAACACATATTTCAGATTTTTGGGGAATTTTGAGTTCCAATTGTGAGAAAAGAGGGCAAAAGGTACCTTGGTAACTTGTGGAAGAGGGAGAGGAGCAGGTCTCAAGAGAGAGAACTTGATGATTGTTGGTGAGTGCCTTGCACAAAGCGAGACTCCGTTGAATTTGATCTCCTTTTCCTTCTTTCTCGGTGGATCCCCAATCATTTTTAAATTCGTGGTGGAGTCTTTACCTTGCAAATGTTTGTAAAGACTCCTCCACCATTTCATCAATGATGTCAACATGGAAACATTCCTCAGAATTGAGGTTGAGTAACAAAGATTATACACATTCAATTTAACTTTCATATTTCCAAAAGACACCTCCATGATGCTGCACTGCATTGAATGCATGCATTAGTAGCAGAATGGTCTTCCCGAATGACAGGGATGGCGGTGGTACTTTTGGTTGGTTCCATGTCCAACACTAAAAAGTCGTGAGGTAGAAAAACTTGTCTACTCCTACCAAAACATCTTCAATCAACCCCATAGGTTTCCTTTCAGGATCTGTCATTCATTGTAACACCACTTGAGTGGGTTTCAATTCTCCCAAACCTAGCTTCTCATAGATGGAATAGGGAAGCGAGGTTGACACTAGCACCAGATCTAGCAAGGCTTTCTCAATGGTGTGCTCCCCAATGATGCAGGGGATTGTGGGGATTCAGGTCTTGCATCTTAGGTGGTGTTGCAATTGATAGCACTTGGTTGATTTTCTCCACAAAGAAAGGCCTTCTTGGATAAATGTATCCTAGATTGCCTTTTGTGGGTGCATACCTCTTTGAGAAATTTTGCATAGCGAGGACTGTTGATTGCATCAAGCAGGTAGATTAATTTTAACTTGCTTGAATGTCTCCATCATTTCCTCAATTTTGTGTTTCCTTTGTCAAAAGGAGGCGACTTCATTGCATGGGGAAATGGGAGGTGAGGAACAAATTTCTCCTCCTCATCTTTTCAACAATTTTGTTATTTTTCTTTTTCATTTTTTGAATTTTCGATGTAAATCAACTTGACCATATTGCTATCATTGTTGTTCTGCACTTGTTCTTCATCTTTTTCTCTTCACTACCTTGTGTTGTTTATTATTCTTCCACTTCTCAAAGTAGTCATGACTTTGATTTCCTCATGGCCATTTGAGGATTCTCCAACCATGAACCATCCCTTAGGATTGTTCAGGTTGGTAGGTAGTTACCCTCTTCTCTCTTAGCCAATGAATTTGAGAGTTGGCCCGAGTTTCTTCAATTTTTTAATGCTCTGTTGTGAAGGTTCACGATGCGAGCAGTTCAAGATTTTGAAGTGAACTCAAGACACGCTCTTCAAAGGTCGGGGATCTAGGAGGGCAGGTGCTATCTTTGCATGGCTTGTTGTTGGTTAGGTCAAAAAATTTGATTTATTATAAAATTCTACGATATGGTGACGAGGTTTGAAAGGTAATTGATTTTGAGCCGCTTTGTTGTAATTTCTCGATTCCACGAGATTAGGATGAGATCTCCATGGGTAGTCATTCGATTGCATCATCCATAAGACTGAGCATGAGCTTGTTCCATCATGAGTTAAAATTGTGATGCGAAGGACATTGATCAATGGAATGAGTGGGGGCGCATATCGGACATGCCTCCTCTACTCTTGACCCATTTGGAGCTTTAAATGAGTCCATCACCTATCAAATTTTGTGGTCAAATTATCCACTTTCCTTTCCACTCATTGACTTCATAAACTTTCCCTCTTGTGAATTGGGGATTATTCATGGATTCTCGGTGTCCTTAGCGAGATTCTCTGGGTTGAATTTTCTCCAATCACCTCAAAGAGGTCCCAAACCTCTTCAACTGTTTTTTCGCAAGTAGGTACCTCCACAAGAGGCATCCACCATGTTCTTGCCCTTGATCGGTTCCTTGATAGAAGCTTTGAACCATGCCATTTAGGAATTTGATGGTGAGGGCATTGCCTTATGATTCTTTAAACCTTTCCCATGCTTCATGGAAAGTTTCGATTGAGTTTTGGGAGAAAGAGATGATGCTTTGTCTCGGTTGGCTGGTTTTAGTCATTGGGAAATATTTTGACAAAATTGACATTGCAAATCATTCCATGATGTGATCTTTGTTTGGTGCTAACATAGATAACCATGCTCTAGCTTTGTCCTTTAATGAAAAGGAAAGAGCCTAAGCTTGGTTGCCTCGGACCGATCCGACTATGTTAAATATTGTGCATAAAGCGTAAATTCATCAATGTGTTTGTAAGGGTCTTCCTTACTCAATCCATGGAATGAAGGCAACATTTGGATGGTGGAGGACTTAATTTCATAATTTCCCTCCACTGGGAAATTGAATGCAAAATGGGGAATTATAAGCACCAGGGCAAAGTAGTCTCTTAACAATCTGTTCTTCACCCATTTAGAGATGTACGTGATGTATGTCGGTTTCTTAGGAGTCTTTCAACCACGAATTTAACGGAGAATCTCGGGATTGAGGGTTCTCTGCCAAACATACAACTTCGAGAGAGAGTTTGATGCACAAACTGTCTATTTAAGAACTTTCCTTTCCTTTTACACAGCTGTACGCTGCATAAAAATAACAACAAAATTAATAAATGACTAACAAAAGAGTGGCAGCAGCATTTAATCAAATAACTAGAAGGCAAAGAATAAAAACTCAGAAAAATAAACAAAATAAAAATTTCATAAAGAAAACAGGTTTTCTATACAAAATCGTCAGAGACATTTAATCAAGCACTTGGAATGCAAAGTGCAGGATTAAAGCAAAATATAAAATAAAAATCAAATCTACAAAATAGAAAAACTTAGGTCTACCAATTTTAAAAACTATTCCCCGGCAACGGCGCCACAAACTTGTTGTCGCTCCAAGTGTGCCATAATTGTGTGCATTATGAATAAAAATTAAAGAATTAAAGAATGCTAGGTTATATGGATGTTAACTTATGAAAGGGATATCAACACATTGGGGCTAACAACGGCCTACAAGATCGGGGCCAATTGTAGCAAGTTTTAAATGTAAGTGAGTAAAAGATCGTCCACGAGAATTGATTTAAAATTTAAGATAAACCTCGGATACGTGCTACAGATCGGCTCTATAATTATCTAAAAAAGAATAGATAAAGAGAGTGTTGGATTGTGTCACATTTAACTATAAGCAAATAAAGAAAAGAACTAACTACATGATCCAGATCCGAGTTGGGGAGATGTTTAAAATAAGACAAATGCAGAAATAATAGCTTCATGTACTTTAGCCTCTGAATTTTAATGGAGAATCAGAGTTCAACAGGCAGATTCAATCTTCATCGGCTACCAGCCACAGATGTAAGAGAAATAAATCCGAATTAAGGAATAGGTTTAGACTTATGATCATCCACTTAAATGGTCACGGACACATCATTAGTGGCCTATTCTTTAGTTGAAACATGAACATCCTTGTAAATCTGCTAGAATTAGGTTACCAACGCTAATTACTAGCAGGGTGATGAATTAAGGGAAGTTGCATGCGGATGAGTGAATCTAAAGAAGTCTAATGCACTAAGGTGATCATTGAACCCTCGACATGAATCCAATGGAGAAGACACAAATTCTGACAACCTTTTAAAATCCAAAATTACAATTACAGAGCACGGCTTCTTAGAGAGCCCTCGGACTTCTGATCGAGCTTCTCGAGAGCCCTTAGACTTCTGATCTTGAATCCGAACTTGGAAGTACAAATCACTCACAATGGCTCTCAAAGGTAAACTACAAGAAGGGATTACAGGGGGTTCAGATAAGCTATCTGACCGAAATGAGGGAAACAGAGATGAAAACTCTAAAATCTGGATACCCAAATTGGGCAAATGGTTCGTGTATTTATAGTTTTCGTGTATCAACCAATAGGAGCACGGGATCGAGATCTTGTCAGGCCAATCTTGATGCTGATTCGGTTCACCAATCGAAAAAGAGGCATCAATTACATTATGCATTTTGAAATTCTGTTGAGCTTACGGAAGTTCCGCAGTAATTTAACTTTGGGCGCTCACATGGGTTGGAATATGCCTTGGATCTTGATTGGAACCTTCGAGAATGTTCTTGGTCTTTTGATTGCATTGAAGTGCAAAGTTTCTGAAATACCCTTGGACAGTAAAATCCCGAATGCCATTTCACATAGTTTAAGGGCTTTTTAAGTAAAGTAGTTAGAGTTTCTAGTTCAAGTAGTAATTTCATCTTTGGGTGTTCACATGGGGTGGAATATGCCTTTGGTTCGTGCTCGAATCTTAGGAATGTCTCGGGCTTTTCAATGCATTGGGGCTCGTCGTGATTACTAAATTGCCCTTGTTAAAGGCTGCGAATCTCGAGAATACCTTTTCGCGAGTTCGAGGGCCTTTTCATAAAGTTCAATGACTTACGAAGCTCATTAGCAAAGTTCAATCTTCTTTTCGAGTGTTTTCTTCTTTTCGCAAAGTTCAAGGTTCTTTCTGAAAAGTGCAAGTTCTTCTTGAATAGTAGAAGTTCTTGCGAATTGAACTCTAGGCTCCCATTCTTCTTTGCGAATAGTAGAAGTTCTTTGCGAATTGAACTCTAGGCTCCCATTCTTCTTTGCGAATAGTAGAAGTTCTTTGCGAATTGGACTCTCTCTTGCTTCAGGTCTTTGTCTGTTCTTTTAGACCCTCTTTAGCCATTGCTGAGGCTGTTTCTTCACTCCTTCTTTATACTTGACATGAAATTTGCTTTTTGATCTTTTGGGATGCTTTTGATTTGGACTGTCGATTGGTTAGCTGTAAAATGCACACTAAAGCACTTATTTAGTCTTCTCAAGGGTCTTTCAAGGCTCATGTTTAGGGGTGAAAAATGGTATTTTTCACTACTTAACACAACAAAAACTTGTTGTCGCTCCAAGTGTGCCATAATTGTGTGCATTATGAATCAAAAATTAAAGAATTAAAGAATGCTAGGTTATATGGATGTTAACTTATGAAAGGGATATCAGCACATTGGGGCTAACACTGGCCTACAAGATCAGGGCCAATTGTAGCAAGTTTTAAATGTAAGTGAGTAAAAGATCGTCCACAGGGAATTGATTTAAAATTTAAGATAAACCTCCAGATCTGTGCTACCAGATCTGGCTCTATAATTATCTAAAAAAAGAATAGATAAAAGAGAGTGTTGGATTGTGTCACATTTAACTATAAGCAAATAAAGAAAAGAACTAACTACATGATCCAGATCCGAGTTGGGGAGGTGTTTAAAATAAGACAAATGCAGAAATAATAGCTTCATGTACTTTAGCCTCTGAATTTTAATGGAGAATCAGAGTTCAACAGGCAGATTCAATCTTCATCGGCTACCAAAGACGGATGTAAGAGAAATAAATCCAATTAAGGAATAGGTTTAGACTTATGGTCGTGATCATCCACTTAAATGGTCACGGACACTGCTAGTGGCCTATTCTTTAGTTCGTAACATGAACATCATCGTAAATGCCGCTAGAATTAGGTTACCAACGCTAATTCGCACAGTGATGAATTAAGGAAGTTGCATGCGGATGAGTGAATCTAAAGAAGTCTAATGCACTAAGGTGATCATTAGAACCCTCGACATGACTCCAATGGAGAAGACACAAATTCTGACAACCTTTTAAAATCCAAAATTACAATTACTGAGCACGGCTTCTTAGAGAGCCCTCGGACTTACTCGAGCTTCTCAGAGAGCCCTCGGACTTCTGATCTTGAATCCGAACTTGGAAGTACAAATCACTCACAATGGCTCTCAAAGGTAAACTACAAGAAGGGATTCTGGGGTTCAGATAAGCTATCCTGACCGAATGAGGGAAACAGAGATGAAAACTCTAAAACTGGATACCCAAATTGGGCAAATGGTTCGTCTATTTATAGTTTTCCTAAGTCCATTTCGGATGTGTATCAACCAATAGGAGTCGAGCACGGGATCTAGATCTGTTCGCCAATCGTAATCGCTTGATCTGGTTCACCAATCGAAACAGAGGCATCAATTACATTATGCATTTTGAAATTCTGTTTGAGCTTCGGAAGTTCCTTGAGTAATTTAACTTTGGGCGCTCACATGGGGTGGGATATGCCTTCGGATCTTGGTTGGAACCTTCCGGAATGTTCCTGCTCTTTTGATTGCATAGGGGCGCGTGCGAAGTTTCCTGAAATACCCTTCGGACGAGCTGCAAATCCCCAGAATGCCATTTCACATAGTTTAAGGGCTTTTTCGTAAAGTAGTTAGAGTTTCTAGAAGTTCCCGCCAAGTAATTTCATCTTTGGGTGTTCACATGGGGTGGAATATGCCTTTGGTTCGTGCTCAGAATCTTCCGGAATGTCTCTGGGCTTTTCAATGCATTGGGGCTCGTCGTGACATTACTAAATTGCCCTTGTTAAAGTGCGAATCTCGAGAATACCTTTTCGCAGAGTTGAGGGGGCCTTTTCGCAAAAGTTCAATGACTTACGAGCTACGTTAGCAAAGTGCAATCTTCTTTGCGAGGAGTGTTTTCTTCTTTTCGCAAAGTTCAAGGTTCTTTACGAAAAGTGCAAGTTCTTTGCGAATAGTAGAAGTTCTTTGCGAATTGAACTCTAGGCTCCCATTCTTCTTTGCGAATAGTAGAAGTTCTTTGCGAATTGAACTCTAGGCTCCCATTCTTCTTTGCGAATAGTAGGAGTTCTTTGCGAATGGCTTTCTCTCTTGCTTCAGGTCTTTGTCTGCTCTTTTAGACCCTCTTTAGCCATTCTTTGAAATTTGTTCTTCACTCCTTCTTTAAACTTGACATGAGCTGTCGACTTTTTGATCTTTTGGGATGCTTTTGATTTGGACTGTCGATTGGTTAGTAAAATGCATACTAAAGCACTTATTTAGTCTTCTCAAGGGTCTTTCAAGGCTCATGTTTAGGGGTGAAAATGGTATTTTCACTACTTAACACACCCCAAACCTAAGCTTTGCTAGTCCCCGAGCAAAGAAACGTGAAAGCAAAATAAAGAGCCACTTTTGTAGGAAGCACAGTGCATTTAGCATATGCAACAAGCCTTTTAAACCCCTAGGTGATCCCTAGAGGAGGAGTGAAGTCTCTGAGGGTTTTCAGTGAAGGTACCTAAACTTCTCCATGGGACGATTGGCATTAGTGCCTTTGTCATCCCATGAGCAATCAAAGATCAAAATTAGTTACTCTGAATCAATGTTTAAACAGAATTTAGGTTTATTGTTTGCAAGGGATTTCAACATTTATAAACCTTATGAATGTTTCACTCTTTCCAACTGTGAGCAGCCATAGAAATCATGCAAATGTGTCAGAGTTCATCATTTGAATAAAAATTAGGTTATAAGTCATACTTAATGTGCTCAAGTTCCAACCCAAACACTTACCGGTGTACTCTCATCAAGATTTTTGTTGAAGGGTTCATTTTCACTCAAGCTCAAGAGCGTTACATCTCCCAAATGGATTTGTAAGCATGAGCATAGGCATGATTCTCGTGTGGCATCCTTGACATCTCCTCACCATAGATTGGGAAACTGCTTATCTCCACATGAGTTCACTCAACTTTGGATCACAAGGACTTTGGGGTTTGTTGTATGGCTCGTGGAGTGAGGTTTCGTGGATAGGAAGGTTGAGCAGTGCTTGGATTTTTGAGAAGTCAGAATTGAAGGAGGTGGTTCATGACTCCACCTTCTTGAGTTTAGCTTCTTTTGAGATTCTCGTGTTCAAAGTACTCGGTTCTTCTTCCTTTGATCTTGAATTTTCAACATAAAGTTCCCCTTTTGCCCTTTTTTTGCTTGCTTCTTTTCACATTGTTTTCTTTTACTTTCTCACCACCATCTTGCCCATTTTGAGGTATTTCTTCTTCATTTATTTTGATATTTGTAAATGTTCCATCTTTACTTCTTTCTCCTTTAACTCCGAATTCTCAAGGTGAGGGAAGGCTGAATTGGTTCCATTGGTTCAAAAAGAAAAAATGGGTGTTTTGATGAAGCATTGTAGGATTTATAGCTCAATTGGGGTACAAACAAGGGCAGATCTTTCTTGGTTGGTTCTGTTTAAGCTCAAATTTGTCCAAAGAAGGCCTTGATCTTTTCCTCGCTTTCATGAATCTTGTTGCTTGTTTTGATTTGGAGTTTCCTAATTTCTAGTGGATCTAATGCCTCGGCAGTCCTTTGAATCGAAAAAGGGTTGCCTCAGGTCACTCTTCAACAGAGATGTAAAACATATAGGTTCAATTCTCACTGGTTATGGTTTTTCCTTGAGCTTTTGAGTATATCTTTACCCTTTTCTCTTCCTGTGAACTTGCTATGTGCTAATACAAGTGTATTTTCCTGGTGTTAACATCATGGAAATGTGGAATATTGTAGGGTTTAGAATGTCTAAATTCTTGCAAAGAAAATTTTAAAATTTCCACATTGTCATGATTCTTAAGTAAATTGATTCATTTCCTGATTACTTTGGTGATTGTGATGCCCTTATGCTAATTATCCCATGGGCAGGACCTGTTTTGCCATACCCCAAACCTAAGATGAACATTGTCCTCAATGTTCTAGACAATGAGAGACCGGGAGCAGAGGTAAAAGAAGAAAGAAAAACTAAGAATGAAAAAATCTAAACTATATGCAATGAAAATAAAAATGTAAAAGCGAAGATATGAGCAAGGAAATGGAAAGCAGGATATACAAATGCAAGAAAAATCAACAAAACAATGCTAGAACGCTAAATAAAATCTAACAAATAGAAGGATTACTACGCAAATGAAAGGAAACTAATGCTAATAACGAGAAATAGTAAAAGCAAGGTAAGGATAATACAAAGTTAAAAAAAGAAAAGAAAAGTGTTGATACAAAACTGAATTTGTGAATACAAAATAGGAAAACAAAGTTATAAACTAACTATACTCACGTAAAAATGACGAAAATCAAGAAAACGAGGACACATTAACCTAAGAAAGAAAAAAAATCGTGATCTAAAACAGAATTTGAAACTAAAATTCCTAAACAGAAAAATCTAATGCCAAATGATGTATCCTAAGCCCAAAGAAACAAACCCAAAAGCACGAGATACTTATGAATCTAAGTGATTATAAAAATGATTAGCAGGAATACGTTGAAAAGCAAGATTCATAAGATTGACCCTTTGTTGATGATGTGTATGAAAAAAAATGAAGCATGGGAGCACATATTAAAAGCAGTTCACACAGTGAGACCCATTTATGATGAAGAAATCTCAAGGAAAATAAAATCGTGGGTCCATTGAATATTCAAAACAGCCTATGATCCACTACTCATTATCCTACATGATTCCTAAAAAAAAATGATCTCAAAGAGTCCGGATGGGAAAAGTGGATGCAAATGGAAAAAAGCATTATCCTAAGATATCTATATTGTTTTATAATTTTCTATTTTTTTTTTTTCTTGTTTTGGATCAGCCCGGCTCAACAAGAGCCCTTATTTACTACGCTGAAAATAATGAGAAACAACTCGGAGATTTTCTATTTGTGTTTTCACTTCTTTTATTTTGTATTTGGTTTTGTAAAAAAAAAATAAAATAAAAAAATCGCATGCCTAAAAGAGAGTAAATTATAATCAAAACAAACATTAAACATGAGAATTGCTGGTTCTCAAGAATTTAAAAATAGAAAATGAATACAAAGGAGATGCAAACTCAGGTCCAGATTTCCTTGTTGAATGGATGCTCCAGATCGCAAACATCCAAAAACGCGATCTAGGGGTTTCTCTGTTTGGGTTTCTTTGCTTTTGAACAGATCAGTACTGGGCTCTACCCTTTTGATTTCTCGACAAGAGAAAAGCGAAAGATTAGAATAGATGGTGGTTATTCTGTGGGAGCTCGTGAGAGAAGAGGGTGAGCTAGGTTTTGAAAGGGTTTTGCTTGGGAGAGTTTAGAAAATCTTGAGAAAGTGTAGTTAAAGAACTGAGCTTCAGATGTCTATTCGAAATGGATTTGGCTCCAAGATCTTTTCGCAAAGGACTTCTCCCATTTTCTATTCGAAAAGGAAATTTTAACTATTCGAACAGAACATGGTTCTTTCGAGTAGTTCATTCTGACTCGAATCAATTCGAATAGAACTTTGGACTTTTCGAAAAGTACTTTTACTTTGCGATTTGAACTTTGAAGTGTATTTACACTATGCGTACAAGAAAAATAGATGTAAACAAAAAAATCGGAAAAACAATGTTGTACAAACATATTATACACTTTTCTACCATCGATTTTTGGAGATTCATGATGATAGGTGGGCAAATTAAGGGCTCCTCGGTGTTTTCAATGCATGGTTTGAGCCTCGACCATTTACCTTGAGTATTCTTCATCCTTGGGATCTGAAATATCCTGACTCCGAGGGGAGGCCTTGATGACGTGTATGGCCCTTCCCATCGGATCTCAATTGCCGTGAAAGAATTTAAGTTTAGAGTTGAATAACCATACCTTGGACCCCGGTATGAACTCTTTCTCATGAGGCTCCTATCATGGAATGATTTAACCTTTTCTTTGTACAACTGGAGCTAGTGTAGGCATCCATCCTCGGTTCTTCGATTCGATTGAGTTGAAGCTTCTGTGGTTACCAGCAGTTAGATCCATATTAAAAGTTTTGATTGCCCACAAGGCCTTATATTCTAATTCTCGATAGATGGCATGCCTTGCCATAAACCAGTCTGATAGGGGACATCCCTATAGGAGTCTTGTAGGCGCTCTGTATGCCCACAAAGCATCATTAAGCTTAAAGGACCTCCTTTCCCTTCTTCACGCTTTTTTCAAAATGTGTTTGATCTCTATTTGAAATCTCCACCACCGGTTTGTGGATGATAGGGAGTGGCTACTCGTGAGTGATGAGTACTTTTTTAATAGAGAGTCAAACTCAAGGTAAAGTGGCTTCCCCCATCACTAATGATGGCTCTGGGGAATCCAAATCTGGAAAAAATGTGGTCTTTGAGGAATCTTAAAACCACTTTGTGATCATTGGATTTGGTAGCTATGGCCTCAATCCACTTGGAGACATAATCCACAGCTACCAAGATGAAATTGTTTCCATTAGAAGGGGGAAAGGGGCCCATAAAATCTATGCCCCAAACATCAAACAACTCAACTACTGTGATTGGTCAGGGCATTGAGTTTCTTTGGAAATATCGCCAGATTTTTGGCTTCTGCAAGATTTACAAGGTCGTAAGGCATCTTTAAAGATTGTGGGCCAATAGAAACCACACTGCAGAATTTTTGTAGTTGTTTTATTACTCGAAATGGCCTCCACAGCTGTCATGACACATTGATAATATGCCGTGGAATTCATGGTCCGGACACACTTTCTCGATCACTTGGTCTCACGACAATACTTGAATAGATAAGGATCTTCCCAAATGAAATGTTTAACTTGTGAGAAGAAAAGATCTTTATCCATTCTATTCCAATGTTGAGGAATCTGTCCAATAGCCAAGAAGTTGACTATGTTTGCAAACCAAGGACTGTGGGTATTGATGGCAAAAAGTTGCTCATCAGGAAATGATTCATTAATGGGTAAGCTATCATCCTCGATTGAGAGAATTACGGATAAGTGATCACCACCACATTCTCCACTCCTTTCTTATCCTTAATCAGATCAAACTCCTGTAATAGGAGGATCCACCGATTAATCTGGGCTTGGTATCCTTCTTAGATGCAGAAGGTACTTTAGGGCGAGTGGTCAAGAAACACCACAATTGGTGAATCTAAAACCTAAGGTCTGAATTTTTCCAACGCAAACACAATGGCCAGCAGCTCTTTCTCAGTTGTTGTGTAGTTGAGCTAGGCAACTATCATGGATCTGGTGGCATAAGCTATGACATGGGAAAGCTTATCCTTTCTCTGCCCTAGGACACCCCCTAGGGCATACTCTGATGCAGCACACATCAGCTCAAAGGGCACCGAATAGTCGGGGACTGCAAGATGGGAGCTGAAATCAGACATTTCTTAAGGACCTCAAAGGCTATCATGCATTCATTAGTAAACACAAAAGGAACATCTTGACACAAGAAATGATGAGTGGCTTGGAAATTTTATCAAATCTTTGATGAACCTCCTATAAAATCTGCATGCCCTAAGAAACTTGATTTGCTTAACAGCCTGGGAGGAGGCAAATGTGCAATTAGATCAATTTTGCTTGGTCCACCTCTATGCCTTTATGGGAGACCACATGTCCTAGGACAATGCCTTGGTGACTATAAATGACTCTTTTCCCAGCTTAGAACCAAATTGGTTTCTTCACATCTTTGCAACACCAACTTGAGGTGGTGTAAGCATTGGGAAAAGTCTCCATAAATTGAAAAGTCATCCATGAAGATCTCCATGAATTGATCAATCATGTCGGAAAAGATGGCATACATGCATCTTTGAAAAGTAGCAGGGCATTGCAAAGACCAAAGGGCATCCTCCTATAGGCAAAAGTGCCAAAGGAGCAGTGAAGGTGGTCTTTTCTTGGTCCTCAGGTACACAGGATCTGGTTGTAACCAGAGTACCCATCAAGGAAGCGAGTAAGCTTTGCTGCAAGCTTATCAAGGATTTGGTCAATGAAGGGAGGGGAAATGGTCTTTCCTTGTCATGGTATTTAATTTTCGTAGTCTATGCAGACCCTCCATCCAGCTTGTTTGTCCTGGTGGACATAAGTTTACTGATTCAGCTACAACAAGGATTGATGCCAGATTTCTTAGGCACCACCGTGTGGGTGCTACCCAAGCAGAATCTGAAATGGGGTAAATGACCCCAAAGATCTCTAGCGCCTTGACAACTTCCTTCATTACCACTTCTTGCATGTGAGGATTCAACCTTCTTTGCATTTCTCTAGAAGGCTTGGCATCCTCTTCCAGTGGATCTTATGCATGCATACTTGGGTTTATTCCTCCTAAATCAGCAATGGTCCGTAATTGCTTTCTTGTCTTGTTTTAGAACTACCAATGCTCCTCTTCTTGCTCCTTTGTAAGGGAGGAAGAAATAATCACAGTAGTGTTTGATGATCTCCCAAAACACATATTTCAGATTTTTGGGGAGCTGTTTGAGTTCCAATTCGTGGGCCGAGAAAAGAGGGCAAGAAAGGTACCTTGGTAACTTGTGGAAGAGGGAGAGGAGCAGTGTCTCAAGAGAGAGAACTTGATGATCACAGGTGAGTGCCTTGCACAAAGCACTCTGCTGAATTTGATCTCCTTTTCCTTCTTTCTCGGATCCCCAATCATTTTTAAATTCGTGGTGGAGTCTTTACCTTGCGAAATGTTTGTAAAGACTCCTCCACCATTTCATCAATGATGTCAACATGGAAACATTCCTCAGAGAATTGAGGTTGAGTATGACATTATACACATTCAATTTAACTTTCATATTTCCAAAAGACACCTCCATGATGCAGACTGCATTGAATGCATGCATTAGTGAGCAGGAATGGTCTTCCCGAATGACAGGGATGGCGGTGGTACTTTTGGTTGGTTCCATGTCCAACAAAAAGTCTAAAAAGTAGGGTAGAAAAACTTGTCTACTCCTACCAAAACATCTTCAATCAACCCCATAGGTTTCCTTTCAGATCTGTACATGTGTAACACCACTTGAGTGGGTTTCAATTCTCCCAAACCTAGCTTCTCATAGATGTAATAGGGAAGCAGTTGACACTAGCACCCAGATCTAGCAAGGCTTTCTCAATGGTGTGCTCCCCAATGATGCAGGGATTGTGGGGATTCCAGTGGTCTTGCATCTTAGGTGGTGTTGCAATTGATAGCACTTGGTTGATTTTCTCCAGAAAGGCCTTCTTGGATAAATGTATCCTAGATTGCCTTTTGTGGGTGCATACCTCTTTGAGAAATTTTGCATAAGTGGACTGCTTGATTGCATCAAGGTAGGTAGATTAATTTTAACTTGCTTGAATGTCTCCATCATTTCCTCAATTTTTGTGTTTCCTTTGTCAAAAGGAGAAACTGACTTCATTGCATGGGGAAATGGGAGGTGAGGAACAAATTTCTCCTCCTCATCTTTTTCAACAATTTTGTTATTTTTCTATTTTTCATTTTTTTGAATTTTCGATGTAAATCAATACCATATTGCTATCCAAATTGTTGTTCCTGCACTTGTTCTTCATCTTTTTTCTCTTCACTACCCACTGTGTTGTTTATTATTCTTCCACTTCTCAGGGTTCAAGGTCCATTGATTTCCTCATGGCCATTTGAGGATTCTCCAACCATGAACTGTCCCTTAGGATTGTTCACGTTGGTCGGGTAGTTTACCCTCTTCTCTCTTAGCCAATGAATTTGAGAGTTGGCCCAGAGTTTCTTCAATTTTTTAATGCTCGATTGTGAAGGTTCATACGAGATGAGTTCCAAGATTTTGAAGTGAACTCAAGACCGCTTCTTCAAAGGTCGGGGATCTAGGAGGGGTGGGTGGTCTGCATTGCATGGCTTGTTGTTGGTTAGGTGCTGAAAATTTGATTTATTATAAAATTCGCCGATATGGTCGAAAGGTGTTTGAAAGGTAATTGATTTTTTGCGCTTTGTTGTGGGTAATTTCCACGATTCCACGAGATTAGGATGAGATCTCCATGGGTAGTCATTCGATTGCATCATCCATAAGATGAGTGCATGAGCTTGTTCCATCATGAGTTCGGAAATTGTGATGCGAGAAGGACATTGATCAATGGAATGAGTGGGGACGGCATATCGGACATGCCTCCTCTACTCTTGACCCATTTGGAGCTTTAAATGAGTCCATCACCTATCAAATTTTGTGGTCAAATTATCCACTTTCCTTTCCAGCTCATTGACTTCATAAACTTTCCTCTTGTGAATTGGGGATTATTCATCCTAGGATTCTCGGTGTCCCTTGGCGTAGATTCTCTGGGTTGAATTTTCTCCAATCACCTCAAAGAGGTCCCAAACCTCTTCAACTGCTTTCGCAAGTAGGTACCTCCACAAGAGGCATCCACCATGTTCTTGCCCTTCCGATCAGTTCCTTGATAGAAGCTTTGAACCAAAGCCATTTAGGAATTTGATGGTGAGGGCATTGCCTTATCAGCTTCTTTAAACCTTTCCCATGCTTCATGGAAAGTTTCATTGAGTTTTGGGAGAAAGAGATGATGCTTTGTCTCGCTATTGGTTTTAGTCATTGGGAAATATTTTGACAAAAATTGACATTGCAAATCATTCCATGATGTGATGTCGTTTGGTGCTAACATAGATAACCATGCTCTAGCTTTGTCCTTTAATGAAAAAGGAAAGAGCCTAAGCTTGGTTGCCTCTGGACCCACCGCCTATGTTAAATGTTGTGCATAAAGCCGTAAATTCATCAATGTGTTTGTAAGGGTCTTCCTTACTCAATCCATGGAATGAAGGCAACATTTGGATGGTGGAGGACTTAATTTCATAATTTCCTCCACTGTGGAAATTGAATGCAAAATGGGGAATTATAAGCACCAGGCAAAGTAGTCTCTTAACAATCTCGTTCTTCACCCATTTCAGATATGTCCTGATGTATGTGGTTTCTTAGAGTCTTTCAACTTCGAATTTAACGGGAGAATCTCAGATTGAGGGTTCTCGCCAAACATACAACTCGAGAGAGTTTGGTACAAAGAAACCTGCCTATTTAAGAACTTTCCTTTCCTTTTACATACAGACTGGCAGACAAAAATAACAACAAAATTAATAAATGACTAACAAAAGAGTGGCAGCAGATTTATTCAAATAACTAGTAGGCAAAAGAATAAAACTCGTAAAAATAAAAAAATAAAAATTCTCAGCAAAGAAACAGTTTTCTATACAAAATCGTCAGAGACATTTAATCAAGCACTTGGAATGCAAAGTGCGTTTAAAGCAAAAATTAAAATAAAATCAAATCTACAAATAGAAAAACTTAGGTCTACCAATTTTAAAATCTATTCCCGAGAACGGCGCCAAAAACTTGTTGTCGCTCAAGTGTGCCATAATTGTGTGCATTATGAATCAAAATTAAAGAATTAAAGAATGCTAGGTTATATGGATGTTAACTTATGAAAGGGATATCAGACATTGGGGCTAACATCGCCTACAAGATCGGGGCCAATTGTAGCAAGTTTTAAATGTAAGTGAGTAAAAGATCGTCACGAGAATTGATTTAAAATTTAAGATAAACCTCGGATCTCGTGCTACCAGATCTGGCTCTATAATTATCTAAAATAAAGAATAGATAATAGAGAGTGTTGGATTGTGTCACATTTAACTATAAGCAAATAAAGAAAAGAACTAACTACATGATCCAGATCCGAGTTGGGGAGGTGTTTAAAATAAGACAAATGCAGAAATAATAGCTTCATGTACTTTAGCCTCTGAATTTTAATGGAGAATCTGTAGTTCAACAGAGCAGATTCAATCTTCATCTGGCTACCAGCACAGATGTAAGAGAAATAAATCCGAATTAAGGAATAGGTTTAGACTTATGGTCATGATCTGTCCACTTAAATGGTCATGCACTAGTCGTGGCCTATTCTTTAGTTCGTAACATGAACATCATCACTGTAAATGCTGCTAGAATTAGGTTACCAACGCTAATTCGCACAGGGGTGATGAATTAAGGGAAGTTGCATGCGGATGAGTGAATCTAAAGAAGTCTAATGCACTAAGGTGATCATTCAGAACCCTCGACATGAATCCAATGGAGAAGACACAAATTACAGCAACCTTTTAAAATCCAAAATTACAATTACAGAGCACGGCTTCTTAGAGAGCCCTCAGACTTCTGATTGAGCTTCTCGAAGCCCTTAGACTTCTGATCTTGAATCCGAACTTGGAAGTACAAATCACTCACAATGGCTCTCAAAGGTAAACTACAAGAAGGATTCTGAGGGGTTCGGATAAGCTATCGAAATGAGAAAGCAGAGATGAAAACTCTAAAATCTGGATACCCAAATTGGGCAAATGGTTCATCTATTTATAGTTTTCCCTAAGTCCAGCTCAGATGTGTATCAACCAATAGGAGTCGAGCACGGGATCCGGATCTGTTACGGCCAATCGATCGCTTGATCTGTTCACCAATCGAAGCAGAGGCATCAATTACATTATGCATTTTGAAATTCATTTGAGCTTGGAAGTTCCCAGTAATTTAACTTTTGGGCTCACATGGGTTGGAATATGCCTTCGATCTTGATTGGAACCTTCGTAATGTTCTTGGTCTTTTGATTGCATTAGGCGCGTGCAAAGTTTCTGAAATACCCTTGGACGGTGCGAATCCCGAATGCCATTTCACATAGTTTAAGGGCTTTTTAAGTAAAGTAGTTAGAGTTTCTAGAAGTTCCAAGTAATTTCATCTTTGGGTGTTCACATGCGGTGGAATATGCCTTTGGTTCCTGCTCGAATCTTCCTAATGTCTCTGGGCTTTTCAATGCATTGGGGCTCGTCGTGATTACTAAATTGCCCTTGTTAAAATGCGAATCTCCGAATACCTTTTCAGAGTTCGTGGGCCTTTTCATGAAAGTTCAATGACTTACGAGCTCGTCGCAAAGTTCAATCTTCTTTTCGAGGAGTGTTTTCTTCTTTTCGCAAAGTTCAAGGTTCTTTACGAAAAGTGCAAGTTCTTTGCGAATAGTAGAAGTTCTTTGCGAATTGAACTCTAGGCTCCCATTCTTCTTTGCAAATAGTAGAAGTTCTTTGCGAATTGAACTCTAGGCTCCCATTCTTCTTTGCGAATAGTAGGAGTTCTTTGCGAATGGCTTTCTCTCTATCTTCAGGTCTTTGTCTGCTCTTTTAGACCCTCTTTAGCCATTGCTGAGGCTGTTTCTTCACTCCTTCTTTAAACTTGACATGAGCTGTCAGCTCTTTGATCTTTTTGGGATGCTTTTCGGATTTGGACCTGTCTGATTGGTTAGCTGTAAAATGCACACTAAAGCACTTATTTAGTCTTCTCAAGGGTCTTTCAAGGCTCATGTTTAGGGGTGAAAAATGGTATTTTTCACTACTTAACACAACAAAAACTTGTTGTCGCTCCAAGTGTGCCATAATTGTGTGCATTATGAATCAAAAATTAAAGAATTAAAGAATGCTAGGTTATATGGATGTTAACTTATGAAAGGGATATCAGCACATTGGGGCTAACACTGGCCTACAAGATCAGGGCCAATTGTAGCAAGTTTTAAATGTAAGTGAGTAAAAGATCGTCCACAGGGAATTGATTTAAAATTTAAGATAAACCTCGGATCATGCTACGGATCGGCTCTATAATATCTAAAAAAGAATAGATAAAAGAGAGTGTTGGATTGTGTCACATTTAACTATAAGCAAATAAAGAAAAGAACTAACTACATGATCCAGATCCGAGTTGGGGAGGTGTTTAAAATAAGACAAATGCAGAAATAATAGCTTCATGTACTTTAGCCTCAATTTTAATGGAGAATCAGAGTTCAACAGAGATTCAATCTTCATCGGCTAACACAGATGTAAGAGAAATAAATCGAATTAAGGAATAGGTTTAGACTTATGGTCGTGATCTCCACTTAAATGGTCACACTGACATCTAGTAGGGCCTATTCTTTAGTTCGTAACATGAACATCATCAGTAAATCTTTGCTAGAATTAGGTTACCAACGCTAATTCGCATAGGGTGATGAATTAAGGGAAGTTGCATGCGGATGAGTGAATCTAAAGAAGTCTAATGCACTAAGGTGATCATTGAACCCTCGACATGACTCCAATGGAGAAGACACAAATTACGACAACCTTTTAAAATCCAAAATTATAATTACAGAAACACGGCTTCTTAGAGAGCCCTCGGACTTCTGATCTGAGCTTCTCGAAGAGCCCTCGGACTTCTGATCTTGAATCCGAACTTGGAAGTACAAATCACTCACAATGGCTCTCAAAGGTAAACTACAAGAAGGGATTCTGAGGGGGTTCGGATAAGCTATCGGCGGAATGAGAAGCAGAGATGAAAACTCTAAAATCTGGATACCCAAATTGGGCAAATGGTTCGTCTATTTATAGTTTTCCCTAAGTCCATTATGTGTATCAACCAATAGGAGTCGAAAGCACCGGGATCTAGATCTGTCGCCAATCGAATCGCTTGATCTGGTTCACCAATCGAAACAGAGGCATCAATTACATTATGCATTTTGAAATTCTGCTTGAGCTTCGGAAGTTCCCGCCGTAATTTAACTTTAACTTTGGAATATGCCTTGGATCTTGATTGGAACCTTCCGAATGTTCTTGGTCTTTTGATTGCATTGGCGCGCAAAGTTTCTGAAATACCCTTGACGAAATGCAGTCAAATCCCGTAATGCCATTTCACATAGTTTAAGGGCTTTTTTAAGTAAAGTAGTTAGAGTTTCTAGAAGTTCCCGCCAAGTAATTTCATCTTTGGGTGTTCACATGGGTGGAATATGCCTTTGGTTCGTGCTCGTAATCTTCCTAAATGTCTCTCGGGCTTTTCAATGCATTGGGGCTCGTCACGATTACTAAATTGCCCTTATTAAAGCTGCGAATCTCCGAATACCTTTTCGCAGAGTTCGAGGGGCCTTTTCGCAGTTCAATGACCACGAGCTCTGTTGCAAAGTTCAATCTTCTTTTCGAGGAGTGTTTTCTTCTTTTCGCAAAGTTCAAGGTTCTTTCTGAAAGTGCAAGTTCTTTTGAATAGTAGAAGTTCTTTGCGAATTGAACTCTAGGCTCCCATTCTTCTTTGCGAATAGTAGAAGTTCTTTGCGAATTGAACTCTAGGCTCCCATTCTTCTTTGCGAATAGTAGGAGTTCTTTGCATGGCTTTCTCTCTTCGTGTCTTTGTTCCGCTCTTTTAGACCCTCTTTAGCCATTTCTTTGAAAGTTTCTTCACTCCTTCTTTAAACTTGACATGAGTCGACTTTTTGATCTTTTGGGATGCTTTTGATTTGGACTGTCGATTGGTTAGTGTAAAATGCATACTAAAGCACTTATTTAGTCTTCTCAAGGGTCTTTCAAGGCTCATGTTTAGGGGTGAAAAATGGTATTTTCACTTAACACACCCCAAACCTAAGCTTTGCTAGTCCCCGAGCAAAGAAACGTGAAAAGCAAAATAAAGAGCCACTTTTGTAGGAAGCAGTGCATTTAGCATATGCAACAAGCCTTTTAAACCCCTAGGTGATCCCTAGAGGAGGTGAAGTCTCTGAGGGTTTTCAAAGAAGGTACCCACAAACTTCTCCATGGGGACAGTTGGCATTAGTGCCTTGTCATCCATCCCATGAGCAATCAAAGATCAAAATTAGTTACTCTGAATCAATGTTTAAAGCGAAATTTAGGTTTATTGTTTGCAAGGGATTTCAACATTTATAAACCTTATGAATGTTTCACTCTTTCCAATCATGTGAGCAGCCATAGAAATCATGCAAATGTGTCGTGATAGTTCATCATTTGAATAAAAATTAGGTTATAAGTCATACTTAATGTGCTCAAGTTCCAACCCAAACACTTACGGTGTACTCTCATCAAGATTTTGTTGAAGGTTCATTTTCACTCAAGCTCAAGAGCGCTACATCTCCCAAATGGATTTGTAAGCATGAGCATAGGCATGATTCTCAGGTGCTGGCATCCTTGACATCTCCTCACCATAGATTGGGAAACTGCTTATCTCCATATGACAGTTCACTCAACTTTGGATCACAAGGACTTTTAGGCTGGGTTTGTTGTATGGCTCGTGGAGTGAGGTTTCAGGGATAGGAAGGTTGAACAGGTGTTTTTTTGAAGGAGGTGGTTCATGACTCCACCTTCTTGAGTTTAGCTTCTTTTGAGATTCTCGTGTTCAAAGTACTCAGTTCTTCTTCCTTTGATCTTGAATTTTCAACATAAAGTTCCCCTTTTTGCCCTTTTTTGCTTGCTTCTTTTTCACATTGTTTTTCTTTTACTTTCTCAGTCACCATACTGCCCATTTTTGAGGTATTTCTTCTTCATTTATTTTGATATTTGCCCAGAAATGTTCCATCTTTACTTCTTTCTCCTTTAACTCCTGAATTCTCAAGGTGAGGGAAGGCTGAATTGGTTCCATTGGTTCAGGTGCAAGAAAAATGGGTGTTTTGATGAAGCATTGTAGGATTTATAGCTCAATTGGGGTACAAACAAGGGCAGATCTTTCTTGGTTGGTTACATTAAGCTCAAGTCTGTCCAAAGAAGGCCTTGATCTTTTCCTCGGTTCATGAATCTTGTTGCTTGTTTTGATTTGGAGTTTCCTAATTTCTAGTGGATCTAATGCCTCGGCCAGTCCTTTGAATCGAGAAAAGGGTTGCCTCACCACTCTTCTTCAATGAGATGTAAAACATATAGGCTCAATTCTCACTGGTTATGGTTTTTCCTTGAGCTTTTAAGTATATCTTTACCTTTTTCTCTTCCTGTGGACTTGCTATGTGCTAATACAAGTGTTAACATCATGGAAATGTGGAATATTGTAGGGTTTAGAATGTCTAAATTCTTGCAAAGAAAATTTTAAAATTTCCACATTGTCATGATTCTTAAGTAAATTGATTCATTTCACATTACTTTGGTGATTGTGATGCCCTATGCTAATTATCCCATAGGTGGACCTGCTTGCCATACCCCCAAACCTAAGATGAACATTGTCCTCAATGTTCTAGACAATGAAAGACCGGGAGCAAGAGGTAAAAGAAGAAAGAAAAACTAAAGAATGAAAAATCTAAACTATATGCAACAGAAAATAAAATGTAAAAGCGAAGATATGAGCAAGGAAATGGAAAAGCAGATATACAAATGCAAGAAAAATCAACAAAACAATGCTAGAACTAAATAAAATCTAACAAATAGAAGGATTACTACAAATGAAAGGAAAGTAATGCTAATAACAGAGAAATAGTAAAAGCAAGGTAAGGGACTGAATACAAAGTTAAAAAAAAGAAAAAGAAAAGTGTTGATACAAAAACTGAATTTGTGAATACAAAATAGGAAAACAAAGTTATAAACTAACTATACTCACGTAAAATGACGAAAATCAAGAAAAACGAGGACACATTAACCTAAGAAAGAAAAAAAATCACGATCTAAAACAGAATTTGAAACTAAAATTCCTAAAAAGAAAATCTAATGCCAAATGATGTATCCTAAGCCCAAAGAAACAAACCCAAAATGAGATACTTATGAATCTAAGTGATTATAAAATGATTAGCGTGAATACGGTGAAAAGCAAGATTCATAAGATTGACCCCTTTGTTGATGATGTGTATGAAAAAAAAATGAAGCATGGGAGCACATATTAAAAAGCAGGGTTCACACACACCCATTTATGATGAAGAAATCTCAAGGAAAATAAAATCAAGGTCCATTGAATATTCAAAAGCGACCTATGATCCACTACTCATTATCCTACATGATTCCTAAAAAAATGATCTCGGAGGTCCGGATGGGAAAAGTGGATGCAAATGGAGAAAAAAATTATCCGGAAGATATCTATATTGTTTTTATAATTTTCTATTTTTTTTTTTTCTTGTTTTGGATCACTGCTCAACAAGAGCCCTTATTTACTACTGAAAATAATGAGAAACAACTCGGAGATTTTCTATTTGTGTTTCACTTCTTTTATTTTGTATTTGGTTTTGTAAAAAAAATAAAAATAAAAATCGATGCCTAAAAAGGCAAGAAATTATAATCAAAACAAACATTAAACACAGCAGAATTGCTGGTTCTCAAGAATTTAAAAATAGAAAATGAATACAAAGGAGAAGGGGATGCAAACTCAAGCAGATCTGCTCCAGCTTTGGTCCAGATGTTCCTTGTTGGACGGCTGCTCCAGATCTGAAAACATCCAAAAAATGCGATCTAGGGGTTTCCTCTGTTTGGGTTTCTTTACTTTGAACAGATCGCACAGCTGGGCTCTACCCTTTTGATTTCTGACAAGAGAAAAAGCGCAGAAGATTAGAATAGACCCCTGATAATGTACTTATCCATGACTGAGTTTTCCATGGGCTTTGTTAGGACAGCATGATGAGACGGGAAGAAGAGAGCAGGCCATCTATTACCTAAGCAAGAAATTCACTGATTACTAGACGCGCTATTCTCATCTAGAGAAAGCATGCCTGGCGCTCGTTTGGGCTACTCAGAGACTTCGACACTACTTGTTATCCCAGGCCGTTCTACTTCTAGCACGGATGGATCCGTTGAAGTACCTATTCGAGAAACCTGATCTCACCGAACCAAGACGTTAACTACTCCTATCCGAGTTTGACATTACTTATGTCACCCAGAAGTCGATTAAGGGGCAAGCACTCGCCGGTCATCTTGCTGAGAACCCTCTGTCGAACTATGAGCCTCTAAGGGCCGAATTCCCCGATGAAGACATTTTGTTCATGACCGATGAAGATACAGAGGAAACGGAAGAGCCCTGGGTCATGCACTTCGATGGGGCATCGCATGTTGAGGGCCAGGGAGTTGGCACCATTCTTATCTCACCAAAAGGATCCCATATACCCATCTCAATCAAATTGAACTTCCCATGCACCAACAATATGGCCGAGTATGAGGCCTGTACAGCTGGTTTACAGGCGGCTCTTGATCTAAATATAACTCACCTTAGGGTCTTTGGAGATTCACAGTTAATTATATGCCAAACCAATGGGGATTGGAAAACCAAGGACGAGAAACTGATCCCATACCATGAACATCTGGAGGATCTGATAACTTGCTTTGAGGAAGTCACCTTCTCTTATGTGCCACGAGCAAGAAATCGGTTTGCTGACGCCCTGGCCACCCTGGCCTCTATGGTTGAGATTCCATATGGAGTGGTGATGAAGCCGATCATGATAGAGCAGAGGAACGAACCGGCTTTCTGTCACCTGATCGAAGGACCTACAGAGATAGATGATGAACCACCCTGGTTCTCAGACATCAAGAATTTCCTCGAGACCCGAACTATCCCAGAAGGAACATCAAAGGTAGACAAACGCACCATCCAGCGATTGGCAACAAACTACGTCATCTGCGGCGATCTCCTATATAGACGGTCTCACGACAATATTCTGCTCCGATGCCTAACCCAGAAAGAGGCAGTTGAGATCATGAAGGAGATTCATGAGGGGGTCTGCGGGGCCCACGTCAGCGGTCACATGCTTGCTAAGAAAATTCTAAGGCAAGGATACTTTTGGACTACTTTGGAGACTGATTGCTGCAAGCACGTACAGAAGTGCTACAAATGCCAAGAGCACTCCAGCCTAATACACGCTCCGGCCATTGACTTGCACAGCATGGCCACCCCTTGGCCGTTCGCCACCTGGGGTCTCAACGTCATCGGCAAGGTCAATCCTAAGGCTTCCAATGGACATCAATTCATCCTCGTTGCTGTGGAATACTTTACAAAATGGGTAGAGGCGGCCTCCTATACGAGCATTAAAGCTAGCCATGTTGAGAAGTTCATCAAGAACAGCATCATTTGCAGATTCGGCATACCTAAAGATATCATCACTGATAATGGCACTAATTTCGCTAATAGGCGCATCCGGGCCTTGTGTGAGCGGTTCAAGATCAAGCATCATCGTTCATCCCCGTACAGGCCTCAGACGAATGGAGCAGTAGAGGCAGCCAACAAAACTCTTATCCACATCCTGGAGAAGATGGTAGTTACTTACAGAGATTGGAGTGAGCAATTACCCTTCGCACTTTGGGCCTATAGAACGTCTATCCGCATTGCAACAGGGGCAACACCATTCTCCCTTGTGTATGGGACCGAGGCCGTGCTACCCGTTGAAGTCGAGGTACCGTCGCTACGTATCCTTTTGGAATCCCATCTACCTGAAGCTGAGAGGGAAAGAGCCTATTTTGAACAGCTAGACCTAATTGACGAGAAAAGACTCCTAGCCTTGTGCCACACTCAGGTCTATCAGAGGAGAATTGCACGTGCTTACAATAAGCGCGTCCGCGGCCGAGATTTGAAGGTAGGAGACACTGTACTGAAGAAAAATTTTCCATCTCTCCACGCCGATCCGAGAGGAAAGTTTAGGCCAAATTGGGAAGGACCCTACGTCATCCGAGAGGTTCTGCCAGGATACGCCGTTCGCCTCGCCACCATGGACGGAGACCACTTTCCTGAGCCCATCAACGCTGGATACCTCCGTAAGTTCTACTCATAGGTCTTGGGACAAGGTAAGTTTCGATAAAAGTAGATGCGTGACCGCTTAAGGGCTCCATAAAAGAGGCTATCATTTCAAAGTCAAGTAGCCCAAAAGAATATTCCCTGAAAACCTTCACCCTTTTTTGCTACACACTTCGGGCCAACAACCATTTCTTTCATATACCCCACCCAAAATTCCTAAAAAAAGAAGAAAGAAGAAAAGGGAGGAAAAATCCAAACCAAAAGAAGAAGAAGGAGCCCCCCCCAAAAAAAAAAACAACAACAAAGAAAAAGAGGGGTACCCAAAAAAAAAAAAAAACAAAATGATGACTGGGGCACAAAAGGCCTCTGGAAAGAGAAAGGAGTCCCCGAATCTAGAAATCACCCCAAACTTAGATCCAAATCCCCAGAAAAACCCAACCTATTTGAACCCCAACCACACTATAACTCGGAAGAAAGCCCTCTTTAAGGTCCACAAGCGGTTATAACATCTACTGCATCAGAACAAGCCGAGTTAACAAACCACATAGAACTTCATTCAGCCGGCTATGACGGAATCAACGCCCATGTCGTGGCTTTCTGGTTCTTGAGAGAAAAGAAAAAAAAAAGAAGAAGAAAAAAGAAAAAAAGAAAGAAAAAAAAAAGAGAAGAAAAAATTAATTTGAGTTCAAAGCGAGACGGACGTGGTGAAAACCTGAAGGGGCGCCACAGGTAAAAACAGCGAACTCACGCGGACCAGGTGAAAACCTGAAAGGGCACCTGGGGTAAGAAAGCGAACCCATGGACGTGGTGAAAACCCGAAAGGGTGCTACGGGTAAAAATAGGAATGACAGGCATGGCGAAAACCCATCTTGGGCGCTATGAGCAAAAAATGTCAAAAAAAGAGAGATTAGGAGAAGATCTGTCCTAGCCCGCCTATTTCAGTTTGGATCCCTTAAGCCTCTTTTTTCCTTTGATGGGCCGCTCATGTTGGAAATTGGATCGGATCCCAATCAAGTATGTCGTCTCTACCGCAGCGTCTGACGCATGACCAAAAGGAAAGACAGAGGGCTGAACCAATCCCAGGGCAGCTAACCTTCCCCTGTTTAAAGGAAAAAACCTGTGCCTCACCAACAGGGTTCGACCGTGCTCAAAATAGGACCCACTGGTTTGGCCCCATAAAAAACCTCACCCTATGAGGAAGAAAATTCCAAAAAAAGATGATAGATTTCCCTTTCCCATAAAAAACCTCACTCTGTGAGGAAGAAAATTCTAAAAAAGATGATAGATTTCCCTTTCCCATAAAAAACCTCACCCTGTGAGGAAGAAAATTCTAAAAAAGATGATAGATTTTCCTTTCCCATAAAAAACCTCACCCAGTGAGGAAGAAAATTCCAAAAAGGATGATAGATTTCCCTTTCCCATAAAAAACCTCACCCTATGAGGAAGAAAATTCCAAAAAAGATGATAGATTTCCCTTTCCCATAAAAAATCTCACCCTGTGAGGAAGAAAATTTCAAAAAAGATAATAGATTTCCCTTTCCCATAAAAAAACCTCACCCTATGAGGAAGAAAATGCCAAAAAAGATAATAGATTTCCCTTTCCCATAAAAAACCTCACCCTGTGAGGAAGAAAATTCCAAAAAAGATAATAGATTTCCCTTTCCCATAAAAAACCTCACCCTGTGAGGAAGAAAATTCCAAAAAAGATAATAGATTTCCCTTTCCCATAAAAAACCTCACCCTATGAGGAAGAAAATTCCAAAAAAGATAATAGATTTCCCTTTCCCATAAAAAACCTCACCCTGTGAGGAAGAAAATTCCAAAAAGAAAATAGATTTCCCTTTGAGGAAGAAAATTCCAAAAAAAAAAAGATTTCCCTTTTCCATAAAAAGCCTCACATGGCGGAGGAGAAAATTTCAAAAAAAAAAGAAAAGGAAAATAGATTTCCCTTTTCCATAAAAAGCCTCACACTGTGGAGGAGAAAATTCCAAAAATAAAAAAAAAGGAGAAACCCCGCCAGGTGAAAAAAAAAAAGGAAAAAAATCCCATAAAAAGTCTTACATTGCAGGATTACAAAAAGAAAAACAAGAGCGCATGTATAGATTTCATTCCCTTTCTTTACAAGTATTACCCGCTGAGTGTCACGTCCCAAAAAGATAACGACATGACACACTTCCTATTTTTGCTGCTTTCTTTACAACAAAAAGCAAAACCCAAAATGTATATATGAAAAAAAAGAAGAAGAAAAGAACAGAAAAAGATAACCCAAAAAGAGATCTTTGATAGGGGGCTCCCCCCCGTGTATATAATCTATGATATGTGCAGGAACAGGTCAAGGGCCGGGAGCACGCTTCAAAGCACTAATCTTTGCAAGCAGGGAGTCCTCGCGGGCATTTCGATCAGACATCCACCTGCCATGAAGACTCTTCTGCCGTCTCCGTGAAGCTTCAACTGCGCTGCGGGACTCAGTCAAAAGACCAGTCAACCGAAGAACCTCGCTCTCGGCTGTAGCGGCTCTCACCTCTGCAATATCAGCTCTGACCCTTTCTTTCTCCAAAGTCTCGATCAAAGCTAGCCTCTCTACGGAAAGGGACTCGATCCGGGTCCGAAGCATCGCTTCCTTACATGGCCAGGGCCCTGTCTCTACCACATCTACCAAAGCTGGGCTAGGAGTAGGTAATTCCTCAGATACCAGCCAACCCTCGTAACCCGGAGAGACAACGCCCCTCGGAACCAAGCTACATGTATGCGCCGATTGGCAGGTTTCCCAGAGGACAGCTATGCGGTCAAGATCACTAAGAGAACCGCGAGAGAATATCAGAGAGCACAGGGGTGGCCTCGCGGTGCACGACACATGCTGAGTATACCCGAATTGGCGGAGCACCCGAGATGGGAAGTAGTATGTGCTACCGGTCAGCCCCAAAAGTGTGATGCCCTCACAATCCCGAGAGCGGACAATCGGAAAGGTGCCGTCCATCCAGGGAAGTTGCCAGGTCAGCTCTGCATCAGATAGCCACAGGCTCAGTTCCTCGACGCTCCCACCAGGCAGTCTCGAACTCCGGATCAGAAAACCCCGAGCCACATCCCCTCTAATCAAGCAGAATCTCGGCACAGGCCCCATGATAGCCAAATGCTCTCCTAACCAGATCTGAACAAGAAGCGGGCTCCCGCTGAGAATCCCAACCCGGCCCGAGGCCGCAGCATCCAAGCCTCGATACATCTCCGCCAGGACCAGGTGTACCAATGAGCGACCTCCCTCCAGTTCGGTCAAAACATCACATAGCCCGAGGGAAAAGCTCTCACCCCCAGTGAAGAAGAGAACCTCCGACAGCAAATAAAGAGCAAAGGCCTTCACATTGAAGGGATCTCGAATAGGCAACTTTCGAAGGCTCGAGTCACCGAAAAGTTCTCTCAGGAATTTCACCGAACACCTGGTGGGCCCTCCGGCGAAACATTTCTCATATCCACCCTTCTTCAAGCCAAGGACCGCGTGGACCGCCTTTGCATACCCCGGTTTGGGCACTACTTTGGCAAGGCCTCGATGCATCTTCAAGCCAGTGAGGGAGGCTAACTCTTCCAAAGTTGGGGTCAGCTCCCTAGACCCAAATTTAAAAACATGGGCCCTATGGTCCCATGATGCCAAAGCCGCCTGTAGTAGGTTGGGCAACAGAGGAACAACGAGGAGAGAAGAAAGACGGGACAACCCGAGGCCATTCAGAATAGCAAGCTCGCTCTCGGCCAAACTATCATGCCATTTTTGCAAAAAGCTGGGCCCCGGGCCCAAACAGGGAAGTATACCGGTCCCCGTATAAAAGCTTGGGCCCCCTTTTGAAGGCAGGTCCATCGACGTGCAAGGAGGTTCTTTATCGGTCAATATATGGCGATGGGTCCGCTAGGAAAAGAGGGGAGAGAAAGAAAATAAAAGGAGGGGCAAAACAGCCAAACCAAAGTAAAAGAGGAGACAAGGAGGGAACCAGGCGCGGGTTATAAGGAGCCCGCTGGGTACAACCTATAGCAGGCGTATATATTAGATACGCCAAGGCAAATTTTGAACAAATTATGCCTAGCGTATATAATATATATGCCCGGCCATTTTTGTTGGGGATTGGTCAGGCATATATAATATATACGCCCGACTATTGATTGCTGAATGTTGGCCTGACGTATATAATATATACGCCCGATTTAAGCCGAGGCTGGTAAGGCCCCCCCCCCTTTCACTGGCCTATCTCTTTTCCCAAGAAGGGACATAGTTATTTTGACCCACCTTTTCGTCGCAAGAGTGCACATGGGCGGCCATGCCACACCCGTGAGAAACACCCGGGTGGCACGCCGCCCGTAGCTCACATACGAAGGGTCACCTGCATGATCAACCTCATCATCGGAGAGGTGCCAGTTCATTTCGAGCAAGGAAAAGAGGAAGGAAACCACCAAAGCAAAGGAATACCCAAATAAAACATTCATATAAACCATCCAAACAAAAAAAAATTTGTTGTTATTACATATCCCCAAATAAAGCCAAGCCTAACTGTTTTATTATGTCAAATGTGCAGGAAATAAACTAATCCTGGGAAGCCCCCTTCGACTTCTTCCGGCGCTGGCTCGCACTTTGAAAGGTACCGGTCTCCCCCACCCGAGTCCATGCCTAAGAGATACGGCTAACAAGGAGCGCGACTCCTTTTCACGAGCTCGCTGTAAAGGCACACCAAAAGCCATCAGATAGAGAAACAGGCGGAAAGTAAACTAGGAGAATGACTAGGTTGGGCCAGCATTCACTCACCACTTCGGTCTCCCTAAGCCCAACAAGGTTACGGTAGTACTTGGCCTGACTCACTGCAGACTCATAATCCTGGCCAGTAAGAAAAAGGAGGTGTTAGTCACACAGGCCATCAACATAATTCAAAGGGAAAGAGAACAGAGCAACAAGGTAGAGATTACCCCAGGAATCAGCTCAGGAGGTGGGACCTGGATAGCTTCAGCAGAAATCCGTGCCTTTTCAGCCACGTCGGCACACACGTGTGACAAAAAGGCATCATCCAGGCGCTTGAAGGTCCCCTGGACCTCGACGGGCGAGCTACCAGAAGCACCGGCACCAGAAGGGTCAGAGGGTCCAGCACCTGAAGCCACGCCAGAGGCACCAGCCCCGAAAGGATTGGAAGGTCTAGCACCTGTTGCATCATAGGGAACGGCCTCCTCTTCCCCCTCATCTGAGTCGCCGCCTTGCTCAAACTGTAGAGAGAAATGTTTTATCATTAAGGGCGACAGGTCAATCAAAGTAACCACATGAAAGCTACTGAATGAAAGAGGAAAAGGGGCATTACTTGAGATCGCGGCCCGCCAAAAGCTAAAAAGTTAGCACCAGGCACGAAGTGAGGCAGCAAGAAATGATAGGGCAGGGAGTCATACTAAGACTGATACCCCCCAGGCAAGAGAAGGCCATCGATAGGAACCCCATGATGAAGAAAGTGAGCAGTGAGCTCATCAATGGAGCCCTCTGGGGCCAACACATATGTGGGAGGAGCTTGGGGCACGGCAAAGAGAGGGCGATACTGATGAACCGCTCTCTCCCCTAAATAGTAGGCCCTAGTCCAAGACCCGTAGAGAAAGATGATACGACGGTCCAGCAAAATACGAGAGGGGCCCACTGAGGCCAAATTCCAGAAGGGGGATCCTATGTAAGGTCGAGGATGACCTGTAAAAGAAGAAAAAATCGGAAGGGGAGGCACACATTTGATCAGAACCCCTAGCACACAGAAGCTGAGCTACCAAATTTACAAAAAGGGAATTGTTTTACACTCTGCAGGATCAGCAATTGAGGCCCGAGAGCGCAGTCCTAACTCCAAATGCTTCATACCTACGTCCCGACGGTGACCCACGTGCCAGTTACTCATAAGGGGGAACATAGCAATGTCAAACCGAAGCAGAGGGCGGCCCGGTTGAAAGTGAAGGTATCCCTAGACCTGAGAAAGCAGCTAGATGAGGGCAGGTATGCTATAAAAGAAAATTGAGTAAACTAAAAACAAAAGATAAAATACCTCGATGGCAGGCCAGAAACCCACAATGGAGCTAGACTCCCCAAGAACGGCCCACTTTAGGCTGGACATGAGTACGGCATAGCTAGCGCCGCCCCAATCGAATCGATGCACGGTCTCCCAGTTCACCATCAGACTGAGCAGGGACAAAGAGACTCGCCGTCCACTAGTGTTGGAGAGGAGTCTTGCCCAGGAGGAACAGCAAGGAGATGCGGGTTAGCATAAGTGCGCGTGCAGGCTCGATGTAAATGTCCATGTCGGGCTGCCCCTGGTCCACCAACTCATTAGGCCCAAACTGATCAACCAACCAGGATAGCTTGACCTCCGAGCCCCGAACGTTCCCTGAGGACGGGTAGGCCCCTAGCAGCTGAATCACCTCCTCCCTACCTGGTGTGCGGGTAGGTACCAAGGGCGCACCTCCGATACGGACCCCAGTGATCATAGACCAGTCCGTCGGAGTGAAGGCCATCTCTGCCACGGCCATGTGGAATGTCATCGTCTCGGGCAGCGCCTATCGCTTTTAAATAGGGTCAGACGCTCTTACAGCGGGGCACGAAATGAAGTCCCCAAAACCGGCAGCAGTAAGTAGGTCCTTCACCACTGGGGGAAGGTAAAGCACAAGGCGCTGGAGGTCAAACCAACCGCCTCGGAACATAATGTGCGGCAGGGGCTGCAAACAAAAGGCATCAATCAGATAGGGGCAGGGAGATATAATGAGGGCATCAAAGGAAAACAAAAGCGGAAAGGAGGAGGGGGTCCATCTGTTTACCTGACCAACGATCCCGAAGTTGGACATATGGGTGTGCTGGCAGTAGAGGAGGCCGGTGTGGGCGGCCTCGCCTTGCATCTCATACCAAGGCTGGGAGGAGCGCTGAGACACAATGAACTGTTCCCCACGGGGGCCGTAGGCCATTTCCGGCCCTTCTTGCTGATCATGCCCCTCGTCACCAGACATCCTGAAAACATGAGACGCATCGGCATATGAGGGGTTGCCAACAAAAAAGAAGAAAGAGAAAAATATGTATATGCACTAATCCAAAGAATAATAACAAAAAAAAAATAACAACCATGTGTGTATGTATACTAATCCAAAACAAAAAAGAGATGTGTGTGTGTGTGCTAAAAAAAAAAACCAAAAAAAAAACATGTGTGTATGAATACTAATACAAAACCAAAATAAAAGAGAGAGATGTGTGTGTGTGTACTAAACTAAACTAAAAAAAAAAAAAAACATTAGTGTATGAATACTAATCAAAAACCAAAACAAAAAAAGAGAGATGTGTGTGTGTGTGTACTAAACTAAAAAAAAAAAAAAACGTGTGCATGTATACTAATCCAAAACAAAAAAAAGATATGTGTGTACTAAAAAAACAAAAAAAAAACTCATGTGTATATACTAATCCGAAAGAAAAGATGTGTGTGTGTACTAAAAGAAAAAACAAAAAAATCATGTGTGTGTGGGTACTAATCCAGAAAAGAGATATGTGTGTAAAAAAAATAATAATAATAAAAAAAAAAAAACAAAACCATGTGCGGGTGTGCTAATCCAAAAAAATAAGATGCGCTAATCCATCGAAAACAAAAAAGAAAGAGAAAATAGGATGAGATGAATAAATAATAGATAAAAAAAAATAGGCCTAAGAAAAACAACAAAAAAAAAAAACAACAAAACCGAGAGAAAAGGAACATAGGCATCACATATGTTTAAATGGAAATGAAAAAAAAAAAGAAAAAGCATTTCACCATAAAAGAAAAAAAGAGAGAGAAAAAGAAAAAAATAATGTTATCAAAATACAAAGAGAAAGTAAGGGAAGGTAATGGTTACCTTCAATGGGGGAGAAAAAAACGAAGAGCGGCGGAGGATAAGTGCCTTTCGATCCACACCCGTGACCGCCGGCAATGGAATTCAAGCCAAATAAAAAAAAAAACCCTAAGGGGTTGTCCCGGACTCAAGAGGAAAGGAGGGAGGAGGAGAGAATTTGAAAAGGGGGGCCCCTTTTGTGCTCGGGCTCGGGCAGTTCGTAACTGCCAGATTTTAGACGGGCGTATATAATATATACGCCCGACCATTTTTCGTCAGATTTTGGTCAGGCGTATATATTATATACGCTCGACCAAAAGTGGCAGTTTTTAAACTGCCCGACCTCCCTTTTTCGATTTTAAGGCCCAACGGCCCCCTTGTATGCTATGGACCTCGATCCGGACCCCCTTCGAGGCCCACGTGTCGTCGGCCATGGTGCACGCATCCCCAAATGACCCTTCGAGTTTCCTTTAATTGGCCCAAAGGGACCGTGTTACAATAAACATTTCTAGATCCGTAGGCGCCCACCTAATGCGCCCACAAAATCAAACAAAAGAAAAAAATAAAAGAGAAAGAAAAAAAAATATACAACGTTGGTGCCCACAAGGGCGTCGCAACGTCTGTTTGCCCCACCCCGAGAGCCGTGTTAAATCAATTCGGAATGATCGGGTTCACCCAAAAGTTCTAGAACCCGTCTCATGCAGGGACACTTTGTACTTGATCCGGCAGGCGAATGAATTTCATTCATCACCGGGAGCATACACATAGCCCCAGATCTCCCCCAGCAGAAGTCAAGACCTGATCCGGCAGGCAAACCAAGAACCCATCACGGGAATGCACACGCCCCTAAGGTATATCGACATGGCAAGTTGATTCGCCCAAGGATACGTGCAAAAATAAAGGCAGCTTGAGCATGCCCGGAGTCTCAATCAAAACAAAAAAGAAAAAAAAAAAAAGAAAGAAAAGGAGAAGAAATGACAACTTGTTGCTGCTTAGTGAAAACCCTGAGTGGGTTGACCCCACCTTCCACGCATTCACCCTGGTCATCCACCTTCAGATTGATATTGACCAAGAGTGCCCCCCGACTTCAGACCATTCGAAAAGTCTATTGTCAGTCGAAACTGACCCGTCAAAAATGAAATTACAACCAACCAAACTATGTGCGAACATACAGACCAAAGGGCTCTTTTCCCTTTTTATTTCCTTTTAGACAGGCTTAAAACCTGTATAGGCACGGTGTCCTTGTTGAATGTACGCACTTGCGTCTGGGTATCCGCAGGATGGTCGTTGTCCTCGTAAATTGTACCTTAGGGTCGAGGCTTCTGTTCGCGCCTATTTGCTGCTTATCGCCCCTGATGGGTATCTGTCTGTGCGTAGTTAGTAAGATGTGATTTCATTAGGGACGGAGGCTGGAAATTAGCCATCTCTTTCGAGGGATGTTTGGTTCTAGCTCGATCTTTAGCTTTGTCTCGAGTTGAGGCACTCCGATCCGTGTGAATCAGGGGCACCTCACCACTGGAACGAGCACATCCCTTAGGTGCACCTATCCCTGGCACAGCGCACGCATCCTTAAAGCATATCAATTGACATTTGATCCACTTAAAGAGTTGTGCAAAAATAAAGTTGTCAGAGGTCATCGAGCTCTGCTTAGAGGCCTCGAAACAAAAGAAAATTCATAAAATGACAAAATAAAAAATTATTATTATTAGGAAAATGGGCATGCATTCCCAAGAGGTGTTGCGACATCAATATTCGCTCCACTCTGGTCAATCATGCTAAAGCAACCTCAAGGTTGATGGGTTCACCTAGAAACTTTGAGCCTTACCTAGTTAAGGGCACCCGTGCCCAATCCAATGGAGCTGTCGACATTCCATAGGATTGGACACAGTTTGAAGGCCTTCGCTTTGTATGCTTCGCATCAATTCCGAAGCATAGATCGATCATCCCGTTTCATGAAGCTGTCTAGTTCAGATTAAGACTTAACATCACAAATCTATAATTTCCCTTAGGAAGTGGACGATATCCCGGCTAGCGGGCTTACACTTTTTGTGATCATCGCAGTTATGCCCAATAATGTCGCAATGCCCTTGGGGACTGTTAGCTTTGAGGTACGGACGATATCCCGAAATTAGAGGGCTTACGTACACTCACCATCACCATGAATGTTTGAGAATTGAGTTGAACCAAGCGGACCCATCAAACGTGCCTTGGACCTCTTCGGATGTCTCTTGTCTTTGGCATCCGATCATTAGTGATCGAATACCAAAGAGGGGCATTTGTAGACACCCAAATTCTGCCCAAGGCCCGATCAATCTGTACTTCGGGAGAGATGTACCCCTGTGCTTCCGGTGGCACCCCCCCCTGAACCCTTAGGAACCTACCTAGACCAGTAGGAATCACCCTAAGACCTTTAGAGCCATTCCCCCAATCCTTAGAAGTCACCCCTACACCCTAGAATCCCTTCCCAGACCTAACTTAAACCCTTCTGGCGGTTGATGGGAGGAGAGCTACAGAATTTCACACAGACTAGTACCATAGATGAGCCATATACCCTTGGAAAGAGGACTTCTCTAACTTTCCAACAAGCCAAAGATCACCCAATTTGGAGCTACGGTTCAAAAGTTATGGCCGTTTTATGTTTCACATAAAATCATGAATTTTACTCAGGCATAGATATTACATACGCCCAGCCATTTTTTCCCCAGATTACTCAGGCGCATATATTATATACGCCTGCCTATTTTGGGGAAAAGTTGGCCGGGCGTATATAATATATACGCCCAGTATAGGTGGGACCCACCACGGGTTTCATCTTCTCAAAACTCCCCTGATTTTGGTGAAAATTACTGTTCCTAAACTGGGCGTATATAATATATACGCCCAGCTTAGCTACAGCAACTGTCATCAATAGCTCAAATTTCCTCCATTTAGTTTGACCCTTTGACCATCCCCTTGGCTGAGGTGGGTGTCTTGAGATTGGTTGCACCCCCTTTGAGCTTATTGGCAACCCTTAAGTCACCCATGGTCTCACCCCATCATCCGCCATTGAAACCAGTTTCCCAAAACCCTAAGACCTTGAAAACCCAAAAAACCTTAGATGGGGGATTACCTAATTGCTAAACCAATTAGCTCTTAAGTAAGCCCCTAACCCATCCCTTCTATATAAATAGAGAGGCCTCCCTCTTCCTTAAGGGTTGGAAAAAATTGGAGGTTAAGGATTTGGAGCCCAAGAGAGAACCCTAGTGAGAGAAAGTGCACTCATTTTCCAGAATTCCAGCAAGCTTAGTTCATCTTTTCCAATCCATTTCCACCATTAGATCACTCCCTTTAGCTAAAACCTAGCCTCTAGCTTCACTCTACACCCCCTACTTTATTAAATCCTAGCATTAGAAGCTATTTTCACACCATTTAAGCCATCGGAAGCACGCCAAAGCGAAGATCTTCCACGGTGCAACAAGGGCCCGTGAGCTTCGGCTCACCCCTCTCTTCCTCTACCTTCTTGGTGTCTCGTCCGTCCAAGGATTCAACCCTTTACGTCGCCGAAATTTCGGTTTGGCTCAAAGCTTGATAGGACCGTATTGCCTTCGGGCAAAGGGAAACTCCGCCCTTTTTTATTTTTGTGGCCATAGATAGAGACCACTACGTGCGGGTTGATCGGGTGCCTAAACCCTTCCCGATCGATAACCGAAGCCTCTACCCTAGAGCCTTTGGCAAAGACCGGTAAATCATAGTCATATTTAGCACTTCGGTGCTCAAAATATCGATTTGAAGGTTTCTCGGGTCACCAAAAGCTCCGGGTGGCGACTCTACATTTTAGCCAAGGCGAGCGCATCGCCGCGATGGGTTCGAGAGGATCCACGGTCGCACACCATCTCACACCCTAACCAATCTCCATGCCTCACTCCTCAATGACCCCCATCAACCCCCCATAATCCACACCATCCAAACTCCCATTACCCACATGCCCCAAGGCCAAATGGCCCAAACCCCCTTTTCCCACATACCCCAAGGCCCATTGGCCCAAACCCCCTTGTCCCACATATCCCAGGGCCCTATGACCCAATACCCGACCACCCAAACCTACCCAGGGCCCATGGCCCAGACCTATCAAGACCCCTTGGGCCAAACCCATCAAGGGCCCATGGCCCATACCCACCAAAGGCCCATGGTCGGGACCCACCAAGGGCCCACGGTCTAGACCCACCAAGGGCCCATGGCCCAAACCCACCAAGTCCCATGGGCCAAACCCATCGAAGGCCCATGGCTCAGATCCACCAAGGGCCCAGGGCCCATGCCTACCAAGGCCCATTGGGCCAAACCCATCAAGGGCCCATGGCCTAGACCCACCAAGGCCCATTGGCCCAATCCTACCTAGGCCCATTAGCCCAAACCTACCCAGGGCCCATGGACCAAACCTACCAAGGGCCCCTGACCCAAACCCATTAGTGGCCCATAGCCCAAAATGACTAGGGCTTCATGACCCAAACCCAAACCCCACACTCATACCTTCCACAATACCCCCAACATTTCACCCAACCTTCACAGCCAGGTCAAACCCATGCCATACCCCAAACCTAATTTTCCCATGACCCCACACCCTAAGGCCATCTCCAAACCTTCCCGCATACCCAATGGCCCCATCAGGCCCCACCTCTAAACCAAAACCCCATCACCCAACAAACCTTTCCTCACCCCCAATGGGCTCACCCCACCACCACTCATATCATTCCCATCCAACCCGTGCAACAAACAACCAGAAAATCCCACCCTCACTGCACATTATACCGACCAACAGTATAAGGAGGATGAGATTAGGAATAGCGGGGCCTACGCTGGGGCATTGACCAGCCTTAACCCTCCTACAAATGCCCACCCCTTGGTGGCCCAAAGTGAAGTCCAACCGATGGCCGAGAAAGCGGCCCCTGCATTAAAAGAGTTAGAACAGCTGAAAGAACAGTTGGACAAAATACAGAAGCAGCTGATGAAAGTGGGTGGTACTGAAATCCACGCCACGGACTTCAAAGATTTATGCTTGTTAGTTGAGGTCCCCCTACCCCCCAAATTTAAAATGCCAGCCTTTGACAAATATAATGGCACTGGCAATCCTATTGTGCACTTGAAGTCCTACTGTGGGGACATGTGCCAATACGGAGGGGATGAAAGACTACTAATAAAAGTCTTTCAGAAGAGTCTAATCGGGCTAGCTTTGAGATGGTTCACATCTTTAGAACCATCCATGATGAAAACATGGAAGGACCCAATGCACCTCTTTCAAGAATAATATGTCTACAATATAGACATTGAGCCGCGTAAGTCAGACTTGGCCCATTTAAAATAGAATCAGAACGAGACCTTCGGCGACTACATGGGATGCTGGAGAGCACTGGCAGCTCAGGTCTAAAACAGAATACCTGATGATGAGTAGATTAAGATGATCTCAAATAATACCTTACCAGTGATCTCGGACTTCTTGGTGTACCAGCAGCAGTTCAATTTTGCTGATCTAGTAAGAAATGCTAACCGATGTGAGGATGCCATCAGGGAGGGCCGTCTGAATAAGAACATGCCGAGTGAACCTAGTGGGGTTAGGAGATTTTCATAACAAAGAACTGAGAAGAGGATAGGGGCCAATGTTCAAAACATTGCCAATACCAGGCCCAATAATAACATAACCCCATTTCAATTTCAGGCATCCCCGCCGACACCAGTCAAAACTGAGCAGATACAAAGAGCAGGGAATGGGCAAGGAATGCCAATGACTCCGAAGCAGAGGAGAGCCCGCTATGATCGAGTTTTTACTCCTCCGGGGTAATCTTTGAGTGTACTTTTGCCATTGTTAGTGGAAAAGGGATTAGTTGCTATCTGCCAACCACAACCTCCTCCTCACCCGATCCCAAGGAACTATGACCCAAATACCCACTGCAATTTTCATTAGGGTCCGAGTCATCCAACTGATCGCTACTTTTCATTGAAGCACGCAATCCAAGATTTGATTAACGTCAAAAAAATATTTCCCCTTGCACCTTCTCAGCATGATAATATTCATTAAGTACCACTACCCCCACATCCTACCGGGGGAGCAGGTCCCAGACCCACCATCAGAATGATAGAAGATGAAAAGGAGTTTGAATTTGACCCATCCGATTATATCAGTGATCGGGAGAGTTATGTAGCGCCATTATCAAAGAACATTGAAGAGAAGAATATTGGGGTAATTGAACCCCTGAATTTGTCAAAATATTTCTCCAACTCGACCCCACAATTTGAACCCTTGGATCTCAGGGCGTACTTTCCATTCACCACACCCGTCAATTATGTACATATCAATACATACCAACCATACACCACCACCCCCATCAATTACCCAACGAGCCAACAGGCCCCCAATCTTACACCCACACCCCCCAGTTATCAATGGCCTGTGCCCACCCCATTTCTCCCAGTTCAACTATCGACAAACTCCACCGCCTCCATTAATTACCCAATAAACCATCAGGCCCCCAATCCCATACCCGCATTCGTCAATTATCAATGGCCTGCGCCCATCCCCTCACCCCAAGTTCAGCCACCAGTTGACTCCACAACTCTAGTCAATTACATAACGACCCATCAAACCCTCGATCCCCCGCTAGCACCTACCAGCTATTAATGGCCTATTTTTTCCTCCTCCCCAATACCACCACCCTCAAGCTTCACCACCCCCATTTGACCCAATTTTTCAACCCAACCGCTACCATAAAAATAAATTAGGTGTTGCCCACACCTCTTGAGCCGACAATGCAAGAGAAGTTGATCTTGAGCTGTTGATAGGGCCAATGACCTTTTCCATCTTATTTCAAGTCATGGATATCAAATCTTCATTTAATCTATTATTGGGGCGCTCATGGCTGCACGAGGTCAAAACCATACCTTCCACTTTGCACCAGAAACTCAAGTTTGTGTCTGGGCTGGGGTAGATTTGGCTATGTTGTTGCTAAGGGGCAAAAGGTAAGATTCGGGCTGGGGTACAAGCCCATAGAGGAAGAGGTCTGAGAGGCCAAAGAAAAAGCCAGGGTCGTCGCAGCGGCAAGAGCTCGAGGAATCAACATAGAAGAGAAACCTTGCCCTAGGCCGCACATCCGGGATTCCTTTGTCAGCACTGGGGTTGTAAAGATCGATCGAAATGGGGTAACCCATTTGATCGCACACAAACCCACAACCCCTATACATCCCACCAATCCCCAGAACTCCCTTCCCAGCCTGGAAATAGATTTGGCTATGCTGTCCCTCTTCGAGGAACAATGGCTGGTACATGAACAAACGCCCCCTTGGTAAATCACCACAAAATGGTATTGGCGTTTGAGGATATCATCTCAGACGAAATGGGGGTTAACATGATGGAGGCTGACTCTAATGAGCCATATCAATCAACACCCTCCATCCAAATAGGTAAAAGAGCGGGCCCTCAGGTACGCAACTGGGCATCTTTGCCCCAAACTCTGGAAGCAGGGAGTGGCCTAAAGTTTGGCACTTGTTTCCCAAAAAAAAACAACCTATAAAAAGTGAGATAAGCCGTTGGCAGGCAATACCTCGTATATATAGTAGCCCGCCTTGCCAAGGGTTCGTCTCCGAAGAAAACAAAAATCTCAAAAATATGAAAAAAATACAAAATCCCAAAAACATTAAAAAAATCTAAAGTCCAAAAATATTGTCATTTAAAATTCAAGAAAAAGTCCAACAAAATGATGCCTTCACCGAAATACCTGTCCCACATAAAATCGACCCCTTCCCTATAGAAATACAGGAAGAGGTAGGTCTTACGAGTCTGGACGAGGATAGTCCTTTGGAGGAGCTCCCCAATGAGCTCCTTAACCAGTTTGCCGACTTTGAGCATGGCCCTACCCCTATTGTTGAGGAAACTGAAGACATCAATTTAGGGACTGAGGAGATTCCAGAATAACTAAGATCGAAACGTCGATGTCTCCCGAGGAAAGAAAAAGTGTGATCGACTTCCTTTGGTCATACCAAGACATTTTTGCCTGGTCGTACAAGGACATGCCTGGTCTGGACACTGATTTGGTCGACCATGAGTTGCCCCTTTACCCTGATATGAAGCCGGTTAAGCAGAAGCTGAGACGTCTCCGACCTGAGTGGATGTTGAAAGTCAAAGATGAGGTCATCAAGCAATATGATGCGGGGTTTCTCATGGTATCCAAATACTTGCAGTGGCTAGCCAATATTGTGCCTGTGCCGAAGAAAGATGGAAAGGTCCGCATGTACATTGATTTTTGTAATTTGAACAGGGCGAGCTCGAAGGACGATTTCCCATTGCTGCATATCAACATCTTGGTCGATAACACTGCTAAGTATAGGATGCTTTCATTTATGGATGGATTCTCAGGATACAACCAGATAAAGATGGCAGAGGTTGATCGTGAGAAGACAGCGTTCATTACCCCCTAGGGAACCTTTTGCTATTAGGTCATGCCATTTGGGCTGAAGAATGTCGGTGCAACGTACCAGAGAGCTATGACTGTGCTGTTGCATGACATGATGCACCGAGAAATTGAAGTATATGTCGATAATATGATAGCCAAGTCACCGGAGCGAAGCGATCACTTGGTAAACCTTCAAAAGCTGTTTGAGAGACTCAGGAAGTACAGGTTATGTTTGAACCCACAGAAGTGCGCTTCTGGTTATATGTCCAGAAAATTATCAGGATTCATTGTCAGCAGGAGAGGGATCGAGGTCGACTCAGTCAAAGTCAAAGCCATCACTGAAATTCCACCGCCATCTACCAAGAAAGAAGTTAGAGGGTTCTTAGGCAGAATAAAATATATCAGTCGGTTCATTGCACAACTAACTCTAATCTACATGCCGATCTTCAAACTACTAAGGAAGAACTCGCCCGTTGAATGGAACGACGACTGTTAGGCAGTATTCGATAAAATCAAAAGCTACCTCCTCAATCCACCTATTTTGGTACCACCCGAGCCAGGGAGACCACTGTTAATGTACCTCTCCACGACGAAAGTCTCGATGGGATGCGTCTTAGGGCAGCATGACGAGATGGGAAGAAGAGAGCAAGCCATTTACTATCTGAGCAAGAAGTTTACCGATTATGGAACACGCTATTCTCATCTAGAGAAAGCATGCCTGGCTCTTGTATGGGTTACTCAGAGGCTTCGCCATTACTTACTATCTCAAGCCGTTCCACTTTTGGCCCGAATGGACCCGTTGAAATACCCGTTCGAGAAGCCAACTCTTACTGGGTGAATTGCACGATGGCAGTTGTTATTGTCTGAATTTGACATCACGTACATCACTCAGAAGTCGATTAAAGGGCAAGCACTCACCGATCATCTCGTCGATAATCCTTTGCCGGACTACGAGCCTTTGAGAACTAAATTCCCTGATGAGGACATCCTTTTTATGGCAGAAGACGATACAAAAGAAGCAAAAGATTCTTGGGTAATGCACTTTGACGGGGCAGCTAATGTAGAAGGTCAGGGAGTTGGCGCCATTCTGATTTCACCAAAAGGATCCCACGTACTCGTCTCTATCAAGCTCAACTTTCCTTGCATAAATAATATGGCTGAGTACGAAGCTTGTGCCACTGGTCTGCAGGCGGCTCTCGATCTCAATATAACTCACCTTTGAGTGTTTGGCGATTCACAGTTGATCATATGCCAGACGAACGGTGACTGGAAGATGAAAGATAAGAAACTGATCCCTTATCATGAACACCTCGAGGATCTGATAGCTTGCTTCTAAGATGTGTCATTCTCATATGTCCCCTGGATAAGGAACCATTTTGCCGATGCACTAGCAACTTTGGCGTCAATGATAGAAATCCCGTATGGTGCTGAGATGAAGCCGATCATGATCGAGCAGAGGAATGAGCCAACCTTCTGCCTACAGATTGAGGAACCTACAAAGCCTGATGATGAGCCACCTTGGTTCTCAGATATCAAGAATTTCCTTGAGACCCTAACTTTCCTTGAGGGTAAGTCCAAGATGGACCGACGAACCATTCAACGTCTAGCGGTAGGCTACGTCATTTGTGGGGAATGCCTATATAAGTGATCCTATAATAATGTTTGGCTCAGGTGCCTTACTAAAGGTGAAGCGATCAATATTATAAAGGAGATCCACGAGGGAGTATGCAGAGCCCATGTCAGCTGTCACATGCTCGTCAAGAAAATTCTACGGCAGGGATACTTTTGGACCACTATGGAATCATATTGTTGCAAACATGTTCAGAAATGCTACAAGTGTCAGGAACACTCCAGTCTGATACACGCTCCTGCCATCAATCTACACTGCATGACCACTCCTTAGCCATTTGCTACCTGGGGCCTTGACATCGTCGGAATGATTAATCCAAAAGCATCAAATGGACATCGGTTCATCCTCGTCGCCATTGAATACTTCACCAAATGGGTAGAAGCGCCGTCGTATGCCAACATCATGGCCAGTCACATCGAGAAGTTCCTCAAGAGCAATATTGTGTGCCGATTCAGAGTACCCAAAGATATCATCATGGACAACGGTACAAATTTTACAAATAAGCATATCCGAGCCTTTTGTGAGCAATACAAAATCAAGCACCATCGCTCGTCACCTTATCAACCTCAAACTAATGGAGCCGTGGAAGCTGCGAACAAGATGGTCGTCCACATCCTTGAGAAAATGGTCGTCACTTATCGAGATTGGAGCGAAATTTTGCCATTTGCCTTATGGGCCTATAGAACGTCGATCCGTACCGCTACAGGGGTAACACCATTATCCCTTGTATATGGAACTGAGGCTATCCTATCGATAGAGGTGGTAGTACCCTCGCTCCAAATCCTCATGGAATCTGGCTTACTCGAAGCAGAGAGAGAGATCCTGCTTTGAACAACTGAATCTATTGGATGAAAAGAGACTCCTAGTCTTGTGTCATACTTAATTTTACCAGGGGAGAATCACACACGCTTATAATAAATGTGTTCGCGGTCGAGATTTGAAGATAGGAGACACTGTGTTGAAGAAGATCTTGCCATCCCTCCATGCCGATCTGAAAGGCAAATTCAAGCCGAACTGGGAAGGACCTTACGTCATTCGAGAAGTGCTACCGGGATACGCCATCCACCTCACCACCATGGACAAAGATCATCGTCCTGAGTGCATCAATGCTAGATACGTCAGACGGTTCTACTCTTAGTCTATCGCGATAAGGTAAGTATTGGTGAAACAGATACGTGACTGCGTAAGAACCACCCAAAAGAGGCCATCATTCCAAACACAGTAGCCAAAAAGCATCCCTAAAAATGATGATATCCTTTGCTACCCCATTTGAGCTTGGGCCTTTCTTTCAATAACCACCTTCCCCCAAAAAATGTGTGTACATATACAAAAAAGGGAAGTAAAGTTGCTATTAAAATTCAAAAAAATCGAAAAAGTAAAACCTTAAAAAGAGATTGCCTAGAATGGAGCAAAAAGAAAAAAAAAATGTAGAAGAATCATGGAGCATGTACAGTAAAAACTCCCAAGGAAAAAAGTATGTTGAGAAAACTGAGTTGTATCAAGGAAACCCTTTTAGCCCAGCATACCTTCAAATCCTAACCTAACCCATGGCCAAGCTACACCTTGAAGAAAGTCCTCTTTTAAGTTTACAAGCAATCATAATATCTGTTAAGTCAATACAAGTCGAGTTGTGAGATGACACTAGAACCCCATCCAGCTGGCTATGATGGAATCAACATCTATGTCGTGGCTATTGAAATGAAGAAGAAATAAAGAAAAATAAAAAATAAAATAAAATTACAAGCTCAAAGCAAGATGGGCGTGGTGAAAACCCGAAAGGGCATTACTGGTAAAAACAGTGAGCTTGTGCAGACCAGGTGAAAACTCGAAAGGGCGCTTGGGGTAAGAGAGCTAAACCCATGGACGTGGTGAAAACCTGAAATGGTGCCATGGGTAAAAAAGGAGAAAAAAAAAAGAGAAAAGAAAAGAGAAAAAATTGAAAAAGAAAGGTTTGGACTGATTGAGAAGATTGATGCTTGAGGAGCCCTTATTACTCTTCCTATACCCTCTTGTCCGACTGGGCTGCTCATGCTAGTTCGAATCGGGTCCCGACCAGAATTGTCTACTGCACCGTCAAACGTATGACTCAAGGTAAGGAGAAAGGTTTAACTCAATCTCAAGGGGATGATTGTTCTGGCCTTGGTAGGATCAAGAAACTCTTCGTAATCAACCAAGAAAAAAGGCGTTAAAGAGGACCTGTGGTTTCACAAGGTGATTAAGGCGCCGTGCAAAAAACTATATATATATATATGTGCACAAAATAAAAAGGTCAAAAAGTCTATGTAGATGTATATAATAAACTATCTTTTATTTATAAAATGTACCGCTTACACCACATCCCAAAAAATAGTCGGTATGATGACTAGCGTGTTTTCCATTTTACAAATAAACGAAAAACAATAAAAATATAAAGAAAATATGTATACCAAAAATGTGTGTATCTGTAAAGGGGTTTTTTATGCCCCTTTTTCTGTGTATCTGATTTGTGCATAAAGGAGTTAGCGGCCCAGCTCGCGCTTCAATGCGCTAATCTTAGCATGAAGGTCATCTTCCCGGACATTCTGCTCAGTCAGCCAGCGACCATGAAGGCTCTTATACCTCTTCCGAGAAGATTCGACGGCCCTAAAAGTGATGCTCAGTGATCCCTTCAAACGGAGAACCTTGCCTTCTGCTCTTTCTGCTCTAACCTTTTCATGTGCCAAAAGTTCTTGTAGGACCCTCTTCTCGTCCACTAGTAGCTCGATACGGGCTTAGAGTGCCTTCTCCTTCTTTGGCCAGGGGCCTCCAGTATCAACAATCTCTGCCGAATCTGGACCATCAGCAACAAGCCGCTTAATCAATTGCCAAGCCTCGTACTCAGGAGAAGTTCTAACCAAATCTCCCTGCTCAATATCACACATCAGCGTCGACTGATGCGTTTCCCAAAGAGCGACAATCTGATCTATGTCTCCAGAGGACCCCCTAGAAAAGATCAAATCACATAAGGAGGGATTGGCCTCGTAAGGCACCTGCTGAGGGCAGCCGAACTGACGCAACACTCGGAATGGGAAGCAAAAGGTGCTGTCAGTAAATCCTAGGAGGGTGATGCCCTCATGGTCTATAGAGCAAACTATTGGGAAGGTCCAATCAACCAAGGAAGCCTCCATGTTAGCTCGGCATCGGTCAACCAAAGTTTCAGAGCTGACACATCACCCTGTGGAAGCAAATGGCACCTACCGAAAAAGCACTGAGCTGCCTCACCTCGAGCAATATAAAAGCGGGGCACAGGCCCCAAGATAGCGAGGTGCTCACCAACCAAACCTGAAGCAGCAAGGGGCACCCCCGAAGGCCCTCTAACTTGCCCAAAGCAAATGAATCAAGGCCTCGATACAACTCGGCAAGAACCAAATGCATCATGGATCGGCCCACCTCCAGCTCCGTCAAAACATCACAAAATGCCAATGAGAAGCTCTCCCCCCAGTAAAGAAGAGGATTTCAGAAATGAGACTGAGTGCTAGAGCTTTCACATTGAAAATATTCCTAACTGGCAATCTTCGGAGGCTTTCATCACCGAAAAGTTCTTTGAGGAATTTTAGCGAACACCTTGTGGGCCCCCCAATGAGACTTTTCTCATACTCAAGTTTCTTCAAACCGAGAGTAAGGTGAATGGATTTGGAGTAGCCCGGCCGAGGTGTGACTCTTGTAAGGCCCCTGTTAAGCTTTAGGCCAGACAGATTGGATAGCTCCTCAAGGGTTGGGGTTAGCTCCCGCTTCCCAAAACGGAATACATGGGAATTCACATCCCAAAATGAAGTGGCAACAAAAAGGAATTCCCATTGTGTAGGAACCTCTAGAAAGGAAGGAAGGCGAGATAGCCCAAGGCGCTCCAAGACAGCGAGCTCACTCTCATTCAAACTCCCAAACCAGGCTGTTAGAAATTTGGGCCCCAATCCCACGGAAGGGGGTAAATTGGCTCCAGGCCCTCCACGTAAGGGAGGGTTAGAAAGCGGGTCCATGAACGTACAAAGATCTTTTAAGAAGATAAAAATCGATATATGGTGATGGACCCGCCTTGGAAAAGCAAGAGCAAAAAGAATCGGTAAAAGGGGGCCAAGTCAAACTGAGAAGGGATAAGTTTTAGGCTGCCTCGGGTATATAAGGACCCACAGCTCCCTAGGTTAAGCCTGGCGCAACTATTAGTTGCGCCAATGCATTTTGTCCCCATTTTTTCCTGGCGCAACTATTAGTTGTGCCAGTACAAATTCCCTGGGATTTAGCCTGGCACAACTATTAGTTACGCCAGACTACAGATCCCCCTCCCCAGCCAGCTCGGGACCTAACTGGGGGACTCTTCACCCTTTTTTTGTTTTCTATATCTACGCTTCCGATCACTAATGGTTTAGAAATTACTTTGTTTATGTGCAGGATTGATCCTACATTAAGGCATGCGACCCAAAAACTTGCTTTCTGAGAGCATTTGGCGGACACCTCCTGCTGAAAAATAGATACGGGGCAAGGAAACCATGGCATAAAATCAAAACAAAAGCACTAAAAATATTTTCCAAAAAAATATATCATCTAAAGTGTCACATCATCCACCCCAAGAAAAAAAACTGTCTAAACAAATAAATTCAAATCAAATTCTCAAGAGTACTGAGTTTTCAAAGCTAAAACTAAAAGCCTAGTCCTTACTTGCGCCCTTTGATTTCTTGGGACAACGAGAGGAGCTCTGGAAGGTCCGAATGTCCCCCACCCTAGACCACGTTTGCGAGATCCTACTGAGCAAAGAATGTGATTCTCAGCACGAACGCGCAAAACACTGATCAAAAGTCAAGAGTCAGGATCAGTTAAGAGACAAATAATAATGAAATGAATGGGAGGAGTAGGGCAGCAGGGTACTCATCGTCTCCACCTCCCTAAGCTCTACAAGATGACGATGGTACTCTGCATATTCCATGACCGAGTTGAAATCCTACGTTCAGAATGACATAACATTAATTATCAGGGCACTCTTAAAAAGCATATACAGAAGAAAACCGAAATGGAGAGAGATTAGGCCATCATAAGACTTACCCCTGGAACCACCTCAGGAGGAGGAACACGGGCCGCCTCAATAGAAAGCCGCGCCTGTCGATCTACATCAGTGCAGAGGCCTGAAAGGAAGCTATCATCCAGCCGAGAGGACCATCGAACGCAAGGAAATTGGCGCTAGGTACAAACCGCGACAGGATAAACTGGTACGGCAGGCACTAGTACCAAAGATGATAGTCCCCGAGCACATGGAGAGCATGAATGGGAAGCCCATTGTTGAAGAAGGCCGCGGTAAGCTCCTCGATACTGCCAACAGGATACCAAACATCCACCGGAGGATCCACAGGTATGGCATAATGGCCCTGGTACTGGTGCACGACTCGCTCCCCCAGATAATAGAATTTGGCCCATGCACCATAGAAGAAAATGATGCGGTGATTGTTAAATAGGCGAGAAGCGCCTACAACTGCTCGGTCCCAGAAGGGGGATGCAAGGTACGGGTCAGGAAGGATCTGCCCAAGTAAAAAAAAAAGAGAATCCAAGTAGTTAGCACATCAATAAAAGGAGATTCCCGAGCTAAAAATAAACAAAGTTGAAAGAGAGTTTTACCTGCTCAGGAACCATCAAGTCAAGTTGGGACCTCAGACCCGTCTCCAAGTGCTTTAAATCTACATCGCAAGGTCGGGCTTGATTCCAGTTGCTGAGGAGGGGATAGGTGAGCACCTCCGAGAAAAGAAGCGGGCGCCCAGGGTGAAAGTGATGATATCCCCATACCTGAAAAGGGGGGGGGCATTGCACAGGAGCAGGTCAGTAGCGTATATGGATCATTAAAAAAAAGAAAGGCAAAGGTAGAGGAGTAAGGAATTACCTCCAGGGCAGCCTAGAATCCAATAGCAGACTTTGAATCACTGGTCGTGACCTGAGACAAATTGTACATCAGCCATGCATACCCCGCCCCTCCCCAGTCATACCTGTGGAAGTCACCCCAGTTGTCCATCACACTCAGCAAGGCTAGGCTAACTCGGCCACTGCTCGCATTGGTTAAAAGGGTCTTACCAAGCAGGACCTAGAGAGTGATGCGAGCTAGGATGATCGCCCGCTCGGGTGCGATGTAGAGCACCCTGTCCGGCTAACCCAGATCCACTAACTCATCAGGCATGTAGAGAGAGGTCATCCAAGACATCTTGACCTCAGTGCCATGGGTTTGCCCCCGAGGAGGATAGGCCCTAATCAATCGAATGATGTCCTCTCGACTCGGCACCACGAGATTGGATATTGGTATCCCCCTATCCTAACGCCGATAATCATGGCCCAATCAGCGAGCATCAAAGTCATCTCTGCATACGGCATGTGAAAGGTCATTGTCTCAAGGTGAAACCTTTCAATCAGGGCTTTCAGATAGGCAACGTCGGCCCTCATGGCAGGGCAAGATAGAAATTCTCCGAAGCCCACCTGTGCTAGCAAGACCTTCACCACGGGAGGGACATAGAGGTAGAACTCATGGAAGTCGAGCCACCCGCCACGGAATACGATGTTGGGCAGGTCCTGCACCCAGGAAAATGCGCATCAGACCACAAAGACAAAGCAAAAATTGCATAATAGAAATAAATTGAACCCCTCTTTTACCTTGCCCGCTATCCCAAAATTAGAAATGTGGGTATGCTGTTGGTGAAGGAGGCCGACTAGGGCAGCCTCGCCTTGCATCTCGAGCCATGGGCCCGCCCTCCGCTCTACCCAAATGAACAGTTCCCCCCGTGGGCCATATACAATCTCGGGCCCCTCCTCGGGAATATGCTCACCCTCACCCGACATTCTGGGGCAACAAAAATCAATCACGTCAGAGCAGATCACTGATAAAGAGCCATGATATTCTATGCTGTAAACAGGAGGTAAGTATGCTCACCCTTCCTCTTTCTTTTCATATATTTTCATAAATAAGAGATGCACATGCCTAAACGAAAAAGAGAGATCCCTTTTAGGTTGAAAATGCAAAAAAATCTTTCCTTCAGAAAATGACAAAAATAAATAAAATTTCCCCTTCCTATATTCGAAAATAAAGTAAGTTAAAATCATTTATGTTTCTAAAGAAATAATAAAAAAAGGGGGCCCTTCTCTCTTACAAAAGCAAAAGAAAAACCTTACTTTACTTACAAAAATTGTAAAAACAAAAAATCCTTACTTTATCAAAAACAAAAACAAGAAAAACCCTTTACTTTGCTAAAAAAAATCATCATAAAAAAAAAAATCCTTTGCTTTATTCTAATAAAAACAAAACAAAAAAAAGAGAAAAGTCTTGCTTTAGGTCTTTCTTTTAAAACAAAAAAAAAATAGAGAAAAAGTCCTTATGTTTTATAAAAAAAAAAAACAAAAAAACAAAAAAACTAACAAAACAAAACAAAAAAGCCTTTTTCCTTAGTCGGTTTTCAAAAATATATATGCAAAAAATCATCATCATTTTCCTTAACTTTCAAAAAAATAGAAAGCAAAAATTATATCTTTTTCGTAAAAAATCTTTTTCCCTTAAATTAGTATTCACAAAAAAAAAAAAAAAACCCTAAATCCATTGCTTTATATGCAAAATAAAAACAAAAAAAAACAAAAAAACACAAACAAAAAGAAACAAAAAAATCATTCCATATACACAAATAAAAACAACAAAAAATATATATATTAGGCACAATAAGTCCATGAAATAACAAAATAGGGCATTATTCATAAAGAATCATCCATACTTCATCAATAAATATACACACCATAAAAATAAACCATCACTCATCAAAGAATACAAGATCATGATCATATCTACAAGAAAAAGCAAGAAAAATCAAAGAAAATGAGTTTTAATGGTTACCTTTAGAGAGAAAAGGGGTCTTTGATCTAGCGTGTGCCGACGATCGATCCACACAAGCAAAGCGACAATGAGGCGGCACGCGTAGAGGCAATGTAAAGGAACCCTAGGAGGACTTGGTTTTCGATTTCAAAGATAAAGGAGGGGGGGAGAAAGATTAGAAATAAAACCCCCAGCCCGAACTCAGGCTGTTTAAATTCCCCCAGCCAAGCCTGGCACAACTAATAGTTGCGCCAGGCAAAATTGTGCCCACCTCTTGCTTGGCGCAACTATTAGTTGCGCCTGGCTATTTTGAGGCCCCTAGTGGCCTGGCGCAACTAATAGTCGTGCCAACCACTTAGGCCGGGTCTTGGGCCTGGTACGGGCCAGATGAGAAGACCGACCCCCCCCAGTCTTTTTTTATTCTGTAGCCCCGGCAAAGGTATGGGCTCCCAAGGCGGTATTTCGATCATCCTTCGACTTGCCAAGAGAGCCGTGCTAGAACAAAAGTGGACCGAGATCAGTGAGCACCCCGATCCTACAATACAAAAAAAATAATTCAAAAATCCCCACAGAGAAGTAGGAAGTATTCCCAACAAAAATCCACATAAAATAGTAGTTTCAAAATTTTCGAAAAAAAAAATCACATAAAATAATAAACTCCAAAAAATCACATTAAATAAAAATTGAAAATTTCATAAAATCACACAAAATGATAGAAAAATCAAAAACAGATTTATATTCCCCACAGAGATGCACACTTGCATGTTTTCAATGCGGTAAAATGTTAATATTTTATCAGCAATGTAGCTGTGCCATATTAAAGTCCCGAGTCTAGGATTTGCCTCAGATCTTTGGATCCTGCTTTAAGGTAGGAGCAACGGTGTCAGTCCCGGTCAAACAGTCAATGTTTCGATCGAGTCGACTCTACTGCTAAATCTTTACGATGAGCGCTCTGTTTTAGATTCATGTGAACTTAAGTGTCTTAAGCTTCAGATTCTCCATTGGAAAAGGTCAATCATTGATTGAGACCAACCTGTTGAGAATGAGATTATGTATCAATCAAACTATGTGCAACCATGCATTTAGAAGGGATAATTTCCATTTTTATTTTCTGCAGGCTTAAAACCTGTATTGACAGCGGTATCCCTGTAGAGTATACGCCATGCATCTTGGTATCCGTATGATGGTCATTTGTCCCCATAAATTATACCCGGGCAGGTTCGGGTCAGGGCTTCCATTACCTTTGTTGTTGCTTATTGTCGCTGATGGGTGCATGATTATGTATAGTTAATTGATATCTATGATCATTGTCAGCAGAGACCAGGATTGGATGTCCCTTTAGGGAGACACCCCAATGTTTGGTTGGATCTGTTCAAGGTAGTCGAAGCTGGATACTCTAGGTCATGTTAATCTAGGGCATACTTTCAAAAATGGCACGTCCTCCAAAAAAACATTGCGACCTCTATTCACTCCGCTCGGGTAGTCATGTTAAATAAACTTCAGGATCAATGGGTTCGCCCAAAGACCTCGAACCCTGCTTTCAGCAGGGGCACCCACGAACAGTCGGAGGGGGCAATCAAATGCCTCATACGATTGGACTCAAACTATGGAGCCTTGCGCATTTTTGCTTTGCACCTATCTTTGAATGTGGGTCGATCACCCCTCTTACTTACAAAGCTGTTGTATTCAGAATGAATCTCGAACATAAATCACCTTCAAATTGTCTCGAGAAGCGAACGCTTTTCCTAACTAACAGGCTTTTACAACTGGAGAAGTGAACGTTTTTCCCAGCTATTGGGCTTTCACAACTCATTCCACCTCAGTTATGCCCAGTAATGTCGCTAAGCGCTTGGGAATCGATTATCTTGAGAAACGAATGTTTAGCCTAATATCCAGGGTTTTTGTTTTCTCACCATATTCCTCATCTGATGTTTGAAGTTCATTCTGAATGTAGCAAACCCATCAGTAATGTCTTGGGCCTTTTCGGATGTCTCTTTCTTTGACATTCAATCATTAGTGATCGGATACCAAAGAGGGGCATCTATAGACACCCAAATTTGGCCCAAGGCTCGATCAAAACACATTTCGAGAAAGGTGCACTTTCGAGCTTTTGATGGCATGTATGGAACCTTTAAGAACCATCCTAGTACCCTTAGGAACCCTTCCAAATCCTTAGAAATCACTCTAGATCCCTTAGGAACCTGCTTCGAACCTTTATAAATCAATCCCAACCCTTAGAACCCGTTCTGAACCAAAACCTAACCTTCTAAACATTGGAAAAGGTGTGGTGCATCGGGACCAATTCCAGCCTTCTACTATGATTGAATCTCACACCATTGAAAAGTAGAAGTCGTCAGATTTCCAACGGTCTAAGAATCGCCCCGATCGAAGTTGTACATCGAAAGATATGGAAGTCTGAACCTAGAGGTCAAGAGAATAAATTAAGGTTGGCCCCCCTAGGGATTTGGCGCAACTAATAATTGCGCCAGTTATACTTTTGCCTGGCGCAACTATTAGTTGCGCCAGGCCACATCTCCCAGAAATTAAGCCTGGCGCAACTAATAGTTGCGCTAGTTTTAAAAGTGGACCCCACCCTCGCAAGCTAACTTTTAGGCACTGTTTAAACCTGTTTTACTGTATATTTGCATGGCGCAACTATTAGTTGCGCCAGACATATAAACAATAACCCTGAGATTTTGCCCTAAAAGTCGTGATTGGGGTTTGACTTGTTGACCACTTTAACCTTTGGGGTGTGCTTTGCTAGTTCTGTTGTACCCATTCACTACCTATTTGCAACCCGCAACCCCTCAAGTGGCTTAAGGCCTCACCCCATCATCCACCATTGGAGGATCCTTCCACATATCTTAAGGCTCCAAAAATCCTAGAAATCCTTAGATGTGAGATTACCTAATTGCTAAACCCATTTAGCTCTTAAGTAGCCTCCTAACCCACCCTTTTCCTATAAATAGAGCTCCCCACCCTTTGTTTAAGGGTTGAGAATTTTGGCCTAAGAGAGAAAGAGCTTAAAGTGAGATCTTTTTCCCTTTGGTGCACACTTCCCATACAAATTTCAGAATTCCAAAACCTCATTCCATGCCTTACCTTTCCTAAAGAGCCTCTAGGTTAGGTGTGTGCTATCCATTTGCCTCCCTTCTCTACCTCTTAGCTAGTAAGCCTCAGTGGTTAGAACCCCTCTTTTCACCATTCAAGCCTTCAAAAGCTCATCAAAAGCAAGCCACGTAAGGCTCTCCTACGGTGCTACAAGGGCCCGAGGGCCTCAACTCTCCCCTTGCTTCTCCTATCTCTTTTTGGCTCTTCTCATCCTCCCATTTGTGCCGTTACTCTGCCGAATTTTTGGTAGGAACGGAGGAGCACAAATAGGATTCTAAGACCCATTTGGGAATGAGGAGGCCTTTTTCTTTCTTTTTTATTATTTCTTGTTTTGGCCTTAAGTAGAGACTGAGTTAAGCGGCTTGATCGGGTGCCTAACACATTTCCGATCAATAACCGAATCTCCTACCCAAGAGCCTTTGGTGTGGACCGGATTCAGAGTCATATTTGTGGCACTTTGGTGCTCATAAAAATGATATAGGTATCCCGAGACACCAAAAACTCTGGGTGGTGACTCTATATTTTTTGTAAGCGAGCGTATCGCCGCGATGGGATCGTCAAAAATCCCACAGTTGCATAGGACTCTACCCACGCAGAGCTGATAGACAAGGTTAGAGGCTCTTAAACATAGGACAAAAAGAATAAAAGAGAATGTGAGATGAAACCTATAACTACTAAGAAATACAAATAATAAAGGACAATAATAAAAGATACTGATAAATAATAATAGAAATTGATAACACAAAAGATCAATGATAGTGACCAATAATATAACGATAGAAATAATAATAACTATACTAAATAATAAAGAGAAAAAACTAAAAATAATGATAATGATAATAATATTAGTAGTAATAAAGATAACAATAGCACTGATAATAATGATAATAAAATAATGCTAATAATAATAAACGACTAAATGATAATAAACAGTAGCATCCAGTGACCAATTACGATAATAATGACAAAATAAATATACAGAGTAGGCAGATAATGATAATAAAAGTAACTAAAGTAACCAAAATAATAATAACAAACAGAATACATAATAAATATTAACTATAGCAACAAAATGATAACAACACTAACAAGATGGTTACACTAACAAAAAGGAATAAGACAATAACAAGATGGTTACACATGGAAAACACATAACCTAAAAGTTATGCGACAAGATAGCATAACAAACATGATCTAAGATAGCCATGGCAATAATCTACGATAGGCATGCAAAACATGAGAAAAGCAATGAAGCACAGTAAAATAAGTGTGACCTAGAGCTATATACAGGCATGATGCATGGATGTACACGCAAGCTAAATGCAGGTTCTGTGTAAAAATAAATGGGTTTCCATATCCTGGATAATCTACGTTATAGCCTAAATGCCTAGGAAAATAATAGGAATCTGTTTCTTAACACTGACCTGATCTCCTACGAAGGCATTTGCTAGAGGAATCAGAATCGGATGTGGAGCTCGAGGTGGAGCAGCATTAGCACCCTCAGCACCACCCTCAGCTCCCCCAACACCAACATCAGCACTAGCACCTCCATCGACCTCCGGAGTGCCCTCTCCAGCAGCCACCTCGGGAGCACCCTCTCCCTCAAGACTCGGAAGCTCGAGCATCTCACCCTCCACTCAGCCGCCAACTCCAACTCTGAGGTAGTCACACTAAACTTAGGCTCCATCCCAGAAGAAAGATGTCAAAAAACTAGAAAGATCGTGAGAAACAGCTCTAAAATTTGACAAATGGATCACGAGATATCACGAAAACATGAAAAGCAAGAGCGCATAAAAGCAAGAGAATTCGAAAAACCAGCAACAGTTAGAGCGCACGAACCATATAAGAGGAAATTTTTGGTGCTTATAGACCCCGGCTAATTTCGTCCCTGAGAGCCAGCAAGCATTTGAATTTTGCGCCAGCATAATAATGCACATTTCGAGTCCCATGCTTGACTTCTGGCGCGCATTCGGCATTCCATCTGCACGATGAACGAAAAGCATGCTATAGCACTAGTGTGCAATTAGAGTCACGCATGTGCACCGACACACGTAATTCGAATCGACACTCGGACACTTGCCCCAGTAAACCATTGACCATTCGATCACGCGCATACACATTCACACGTAATTGGAGTAGACACACTCCTCACCCCATGATCAGTCACATAATATACCATTTTATCACCTTTAACTTAGTGATGCTAGACCTTGGTTTGCTACTAACAAGTTACCGATGTGCAGATATTAAGAAAAAATAACAAAATAGAATCAAAGTGTTAATATTCATCAAAAGAACGCATAAAGCAATAAGATAGATGATTGAATGAAAAAGATGAATCATCGCCTACTGAAAGACAGAAAATCTTATTTTATAATTGAACGAAATGCTGTAAAGGAAGAAGTAAGAAATTGTAATTTATGATTCTTCAGAAGAAACATTCAAAAGCTGAAGTACGATACAACAGAAGACGATCGATCGTAAATAAAGAATCGTCCAGAGAGCGAGAGCTATAAAATCATGATTTACGATTTTATAAAAAAGGAAGCTTTCTAAAGCTACTGGTCACGTGAGGATTTACACTGCCATGCATATAATTAGAAGAAATCTTGAATTAGAAATCTAGCCACTCACGAATCTGAGAAGATTGACAAAGGAAGACTCTTAAAGGACTCTGTTGCTGAAATAAAGAAAATCCATAAGTGAATCAACTATTGAAAGCAAGGAACTATAGGATTAGAAGTAGAGTTATATTAGGACACTTTTGTTTTAGTTTCTTTTATTAGACTTAGGAGTTTTGTAAACTAGCCTTATAATCTATAAATAAGAGGGCCTGGTAGAGGAATTAATCATCGAAGAAATTCTCAGCATCAATTGACGCCTAAGGTTGGGTTTTCTTTCAATAATTAGAGTATCTTAGTTTTATTATCCAAGGTTCCTCGATCACAATTGACAATTGGGATTGAGAGCTGGAAGATTAGTGTAGATATCTGTAGTTTCTCAGAAGCAATTGACGCCTGCAGCTGAGGGGTGAAAGATATAAATTTTATTGCTTTCTATTTTAGATTTATTTTTATTGTAATTTACTTCTTTGTAAACATCTCTAAGTTTTAATTTGAATTGACGACTCAGGTAAAGATTTGCAGATTAGTGTAATAGTTTTTATTTTCTATCTTTAATTTTTTGAAGTTTGATTGACGCCCAAATTTCTGGTAGATTAAAGATTAGTATAGATCTATATTGAAGGATGCTAGTTTTTGATTGACGCCCAAATTCTACAAGACTGAGATATAGTGTAATGGTATTTTAAATTTGTAAACATTCAATAACTAGAGATTGTGATTGACGACCACAATCTGAAGGAGGATTTAGGATTTGCTTTTCTGTAAACTAGTTTAAGAAATCATTCTTTTATTCATATTTCTCAAGTAGTTTAGGATCTTAAAAGATAAATATAAGTTTTCAGAAAATTAATATATATATAAAATAAAACACTTCCCTGTGGGAACGATCCTATACTAGTATTATAATTTTCATTATGCGCTTGCAATAGGTTAAGACTTAATTAGATACATATATAAGTAGCGATCAAGTTTTTGGTGCCACTGCCAGGATAGCGGATTTTATCTTTATATTAGTTTAAGAGAACAAGTATTTATCTTTATCTTTTTATATTTCTTTATATTTTTAATTTTCTTTGATCACTTCTTAAATCTTTTACAGGTTATTCGAAGTAATGAATTAAGGTTTCAACTTCCCCTGATCAGAGAAGTTCAAGGCTCAGATTTGTTCCTCTCCTAGCCTTCTAGAATAAAAATTAAATAAAGCTAAAAACACAAACACATAGTTTTTCTTTTTTTTTTTTATGTATCACACTCGATCTCGAAGTTTAGATTTCTTCAAGTGTGATCCAAAAATTAAAATGACTCCTGCATAATTTAGCAGCAAACTGATTTCCCACAAGAGAATCCTTAACCATGGCTGACGACCATTCAATTCAAGAACATTTCAGCCCGATGGCTCTGACTGCACCCTCCTTTTGCCATAGGTTGTAGCCGAACAGAATTATGAAATCAAGCTCAATACATTTGAAGCTGTACCTACTTTTCATGGGCTTGATAGAGACAATCGAATTGAGCTCTTGATTTTAGGCACTTAATTCGGGGCTGTCCGGGTCAGGCTTGAAATACCAGGCTATTGTTTCAGCCTGCATTTCGACTATATACTATTGTTTCAGTATATAGTCTCCCTACGTTGGGACATGAGCCACAAAGCTATTATTTCAGCCAGTGTTCAGCCATATTCTATTATTTCAGTGCATGGTTCCTACGTCGGGAGTATGTGGCCTGAGCCACAAAACTATTGTTTCAGCCTGTGTCCAACCATATACTATTGTTTCAGTATATGGTCCCACATTAGGTTAGGGGTCTAAAATGTAAGACTATTATTTCAGTTTATATTTTGACTATATACTATTGTTTCAGTATATAGTCTCTCTACATCAGGGTCTGAGCTACAGAGCTATTGTTTTAGCCTGTGCTCAGTCATGTATTATTGTTTCAGTACATAGTTCCCATGTTAGGGGTATAGGGCCTGAGCCATAAAACTATTGTTTCAGCCTATGTTTAGCCATATACTATTGTTTTAGCATATGGTCCCATATCAGGGTTATGAGGTCAAAGGTTGATTGAACAAATTTATATATTCCAAGAGGGAAAAATTGGGGTATTTACAAATGCCCCTTTTGAAGTAAGAATGCGTCGAAGAAATAGACACTCCTCATTCGAGGTGTCTTCTCGTTTCTCTTGGAAAATCATAAATGTGAACTGGGGATGCTGGCATGATATGCTTGACTTTCTTATCTATCAGCACAAGCTAAAATGGAGCATTTGAAGGACAAATGGTAGCTTTCAAAGGGCACATTCCGGGTCTGTGGATGCATGGCGCATCCCACCACATGGCGCGAGCTAACAGAGGGATTTTACACAATCGAGTTATCGAGGTGTTAATCAAATGTCCAAAATAAAGTCCAGGGACAATAAAAATAAAATGAAGTATCATCTAATATCAAAGGCTTTTGAAAGTCATGTCAGACCGGGAGCGTCATTGCTCACACCAATTCGCGTCAAGCGTTCCTTTTCCAATAGGTGTTTGTAAGTTCTTAGAATAAATATACTCAATATTTAGTTTCCTAGGGGAATGGCCGATTTGGGCTGGTAATTGAGGTGGGGGTCATGTGAGGTGTGCTCAATTGAATTCTGCGTAGTGGCGCGTGCGCTTAATTTATCTGGAGTCGGCCTCTAAGTTGGTAATTCTAGTCCTAATGTGTCTGAACAAATGATTCTGTGCAGTGGAGTGTGCACTTGTTCCAATTTTGTGTAGTGGGATATGCGCTTGATTGCGAGTTTAGGAGTCTTAGGAGTTAAAGGTCAGGTTTAAGTGTAATTTATTGTGCGTGTGTGATGGGGCACTTAATAAAAAAAAAATTTGGTATTTAAAGAAAGGTGAGTTGGGTCTATTTGTCTTGTTGCTTTGTTCTTCTTTTCTTCTCTCTTTTTTTTTGTTTTTTTTATTAAGGGGATTTTGAAAAATTCGGGAGTTTTGAAATTATGAAATTTTAGGGATTTTAACTTCAAATCAATTCGGTGATAAAATGGCAAAAAATATGGCTTTCGAGACGTCGCTGAGCAAATTCACCGGTACGGGATTTGTGGACCCGACCGTTATTGTGGTTGTCAAGACGACACTTGGCATGCTGGATACTCCGTCTAACCTTCTCGGTGAGTACTGATGATTGTCTCTTATGGGATGACTACAATGATTCGCGAGTCGAGAGAAACACATTTTTGAAAATATTTGACTTAATCGTAGCTAACTATATATTTATAAGGAATATCGAGTAAAATAAAAAAGTAGGCAGTACTTACCTGGGGGTAATACTTACCTAGATTGTGCGTAGCTTGTACGGTCTGGTGGTGTCATAGTGTAGCGATGGGACATTAGAGATTTCTTCTCTTCAGGTCTACTGTGGTAGGGCTTGGCGGTTGTGATGAGATGTCTTGAGAGAAATGATGTCGTGATGGGACCTAGGGATTCTCCCTTTCTTTGGCTGCGTGCTGGGTGAGTCCTGGTGGGACGTGGGGATCAATTCGAGAGAGAGAGAGAGTGCCCTTTGCCTTAGCGATGGGATATGATCAGTATTTCCCTCGTTTTGTCATATGGTGTGGCATGTGTTGTCTGAGCATTTTTTTTAGGTAGTGATGTTCGCGATGGGATGTCGACTGAGTGTAGTTAGCGGTGGCGTGCTTGCGTTCTTGAGAGATTTACTTTTGACTTCTCGCGATGGGACATGAGGGTATGGTTAACTTATTATGATGGGACTGAATATTAAGGTGATATCGCATGTGTACACATTATCACGATGGGGATGGGTGCTATTGATGCTTCCTTCTCATGCAAGGGTACGCGATAAGACGAGTGACTTTTGATCAAAGTGTGATGCAGAGTAAGGCATTGAGCGCCCATTTTAGGTTGCTTAATACGATTGCGTGCCTATTTTCGAGCATGCAATCTCAGGCTTGAGGGGTCGTTTACGCACATTTAAGTGTGTGTGTGATTGTGTTATGCGCTATAACTGTAGCACGTGATCGAGGCGTCACTAGGTCAGTGTACAGGTGACCTTTCAGGTCACGCGGCAGCAGTGTGTCATTTGATAAATTTGCATGGTTCATGGAGTGTGCACAATTGGAGCATCGCACGATTGGCGCAGGCGATGGCTTATTTGCACGCTTTGGTTAGCACGCGCGTTTTGGATTGTGCGCATCGTGTGTGACGCGTGATTTAGTTAAGTGCCTATGCTCTGGTGTGTGATTGAGTCCGTACTCTATATAAGTGAGGGGGCTTTTATTTGTTTTTTATTCTCTGGTTTAGTCTCGAGTTTTGACCTTTTTTTGGATATCCTGTGTTCTGAAATTCGTGTTTTAGTGATATTGGGTGATCTAACCGTCCGGTAGGGATGTCGTTTCTTCCTATATTCATTATTTCGCGTGGTCTCCGTCCCGAGGTGATGCTCGTGGTCAGCGTTATTTTGAGAGTGGGCGGTATTGGGAATGAGGGCGCTAGTCTTCACATCGGTCCTTTTTAGGGAGCAGTGAAGGCAGTGATGAGGAGGCGGCGATGGAGGAGGTGAAGATAGTAGAAGAGGAGTAAAAAGTGGAGGGATGTATTTCCGAATAAATTCTCCGTAAAGCCTCCGATTGGACGCTCTGAGTGGAATCTGCTGCTCGCTTTGTCTTAGTTTTAAACCCAGTCTTCATTTTGGGTTGTAGGTTAAAGTTTTAGGTTGTAAATTTAGGAGGTATGCGTCCGGTGATACTTGTAAACTTTTGAGTTATAAATAAAGAGGCATTTTTTTGTTTTGTCATGCTTGTTTATTCGTTTAAACTTATTAGTGGATTAGTTGGTTTTATCTGATTTGTTTGACTTATTTCAGGATTTAGTTTAGCTTGGAGTTCAGTTTATTTTATGGGGTTTGTTTAGAGAGTTTACTTGGTTCCGATGGGTTTGGTTGGGGCATTTTTCTTGGCGGGGCCCCAAACAATTTAGGGTTTCATTTTTTAGAGTGAAGTTTAAGATATTTTGTTCTAGTCTTTTGTTTGACTTGAGGTGACACTTGTTAAAAGGTGTGAGTTTTCCAAAAGTTTTGGATGGGTGCTAAGTGTTCAAATCTTAACGGCTTGCTTACTTTGCTTTGGGATTTATGTTTCCTTGAAGGGATAAGTGTTGTGTGATTATTGGTTCATCTGAGTTTGTCATGGATTGTGGTCTTTCAAAGGGGGTATGTGTTTAGTTTAGCTTTAATTAGATTAGAAGGGTTTATAGGTGTGACACTTGTCATTTGGTAATTCAGGAGGTATAGTTTATAAATGTGTGAGCTAAAAGTTTTGGGTTCTTGTTGTTTTGAATTTTATTCTAAGTTTGAGATTAAAAGTTTTGGGACATTTTTTTATTTTGGGCATTTTCTTGTTCATTAATGTCTTTTCTACCTTTCTCTTTTGTATCCCGAGTGCTGAACCCGAAGAGTTGTGTTTATTGAGTTGATTATAGAGAATGGACGGGATTGGGAATACAAGGTAATAGTTGAATTACTGCCATGCTAATGGAAGAGGTGGAGGAGAAAAAGGTGGTAGAAAGAAAACCCAAGGATAAGGCAGGGTTAGAATTCTCCCTTGTTATGGTTTCCAAGATGAGCTTCTAAGGGTGGATCCCGCAAGTCTTGGGTGGCTTTCCGTGAGCCATTCTTTCTTTTCTGCCAGCTCGGGGCAAGGGGAAGACGTTATCACAGCTAGAATTTATTCAAGGTGCTTCCCCCCTCTAGGTTTCTTTGAGATTTCTAGTTTCCCGAATAAATCTGAATTCGGGCATTGCTTGAACGGGCTATTTTTTTTTGTTAGCTTCTTGTTTCAAATTGTGTATTCAGAGGGTATGCCTTCGGTGTATTTTGTAATTATTTTATTTATTTATGAAGAGATTATGATTTTAATTTCTTTTGTAAATTCAGGTTTAGTTTATTTTGTAGCTTATTTGATTTGTTTTGAGTGCGAGGTTTACTTGTTTAATTTATTTATTTTGGATTGGGGCATGTTAGGAGTATTTTTTTTTGTTTTGACTTAGTTTGGGCCTAGTTAGAGTGTATGAACGATGGAGATATTTTTCTTATTTAGTTTTGCCTTAGTTGGGGTAAGTTTTTTTGTTGTTTAGTTTTGGTTGGAGTGTGTAAATGGTGTCGGGGCATTTTTTTTTTTAGTTTGGTCTTTGTCTGGAGCATTTTCTTTTAGTTATCGGGGTACATATTTCTTTAAGTCTAGAATGTTTTGGATCGGTCTTAACAAGGGCATGGTTTAGGCTAATAATTAGTGTCAGAGATCACCCAATTTAGGCCTGTGAACGTACGGTCCTGGGCATTTTTTTTTTGTGTTTCTGTATAATTGCACGCTTCACTCCAAGTGCATAAATTAATTGCGCGCCAGAGGGTGGACGCGCGTTCAGAGAGTCAGAACGTCGTTAAGCGCCAGTTTCAGATCGTTTGACCGGTTTAAATGCATGGTACCGAGCACGTGATTAGGGCGGTGCTGGTCACTGTACGAGTGACCATTGGCATTCGTGCGCCACTGTGTGGACATTTGAAGCGATTATGCGCTTAATAGGCTACGAGCAACCAGATGGTCGGGTTGGTTTGAGTGGGTGACGATTAGGTTACGCACTCAAGAAAGTCGTGTGATCTGAATTAACCGCGGTGAGAGCGGTGCGTGATTGGTTTGAGCGCACGAATTTATGCGCACGATTTTGGCATGTCCTATAAATAGTTTAAAACTTTTTATTTCTGTTGCGCGATCCATTTTAGTCTTCGATTCTCTGTTTCCTTATTTCATTGTGCTCTAATTTTTGTGTTTTCGTGATATTTTGCTATCCGGCCATCGGTTTCAGGCGTCGTTTCCTTCATTCTCTTCAGTATTTCAAGCTCTTCATTCTAGGATGGAGGGTGAGGGTATTGGTGGGCACGATCTTACTATTTCTAAGTTGGAGAGGATGTTAGGGGCAGAGATGAGTGAGACTTTCGAGACTCGGACTGACGTTGTTGGGGAGGTGGTTAGCGGAGACTTGACAGCTCCTAGTGAGTTAATTTATGGTTTTTTTGTATTATGTGGACTCCATCTTCTGGTCGTTCTGACATGGTTGTGGTGTCTCATTTTATTTTATTTTGGACAGTCTGAGAGGGAGGGTGAGCTTGCTCGTCAGGGAGCCCTGCTGGATGTCTATTGCAGTTAGCAGCTGGCTGACTGGGAGGCAGCGGCCAGTCTATGTTTTGAGGTTGATCGATTGGTAAGTATCTTTACAAATATGATTTTATTAATTGTTAACATTGTGAGCTTTCCAACTGATGTGTTTATTATTATTCATAGAGAGCCGAGCTCACTGTTGGAGATCTCGTTCGGGCATTTGATCCATCTTCAGTTGCTTCCTCCAGTCGAGAGGATCCAGCGATGGCTTAACTTCGGGCCAAGCTAGATCTTTGGGTAAGTTCCATTCATTCTTTTATCTCTTTTGTGTCATTGCATTAATTTATTGGGTGTCATTGTTTCGCTTTCTTAGTAGCTTACTAATATCATGCAGTATTTTAGCATGGGGTTGCCGAGGATCTTCAGGCGAGGGAGGCGACTGCTGCCTCTCTATGCCTGGAGAATTAGGTACAGTTTTTTTTTTTTGATGTGGCATAATTCTGTTTAAGTTATTTCATCTTTATTTTTTCTTTGACATGTCTTGTGTTAGTTTGTTTGATTCTTTGTGCAGGCTGTCCCGGACTCTGCTCCCAAGGCTCCCCCTCAGGAGTCTGTTCCTATCCCTACTCAGGTATGTTTTAGTTAATATGTTCGTGGTTTATTTGTCATTATAGTATCTTTCTGATGTATTTATTTATTTTTGTTGCAGCCGCCTACGTTTGCTGTTCCTTCCATGCCTCTTGCTGATCCAGTGACTGCTGAGACGGATGGGTGACTCCTAGAGGAGAGGTTGGATCTAGTATAATCCTTTCCTTTTTAAAGTTTCTTATTTTTTTCATGTATATATTAGTTTTTCTTTGACTTGGTGTGGTTATGCAGGTCCGTCAGCTTGAGGAGGCGCGAGTGCACGCCACTCTCGAGGCGAGATAAATCCTTGGGGAGACGTAGAGTCATGACGACTTGTTTGTCGAGATGATGGCTGCACAGAGGACTCGGGCTGAGGCATTGGAGGTAGCACGTCGGACGATGTGGGCAGAGTCGTAGGTGACCCTAGATCAGCTGTAGTATCATTTGGCGAGGAGTGAGCGGGGGATACATAGGCTGACTCGTCAGCTTTGTGGGTCGGAGTCAAGGGCTGCGGATTCCACAGCTGGGCAGTCTTATCACACGTCCCATGATCGTGTTAAGGGTGATGCTCGTGAAGATTCTGTTGTTCATGAGGTTCTTACGAGGTATCCTCCTCATTCGTGATCGAGGCGATCTGTTAGTCAGGTGAGTGAGGAGGGTTCTGTGGCAGGGCCTTGTCGTCTAGAGGTTCTGAGGACTCCAGGTGCTGAGATTATTTTTTCAGAGGACCAGTCCGCAGACCTCTGAGCTGATGATACCGGGGACAGTGGTGATCGGCCATCCCAGCGGCAGCGTAGGGAGTAGGGATGCATGCATGTATTTTTGTATCCATGGTATGTGTGTGTTGTATATATAGGGGGGATGCCCCCGGTGATAAGTGTAAAAAGATATGAAAATATTTTGATATATATAAAGAGGATTTTGGCTTAGATGTACCTGATTGGCTCCTTTTCTTTTAGTTACCTCTTGCGTCTACGTTTACTTTTTAGCTGCTTTAGCACCATCTACCGTCATTGGGACTTGGATGCTTCCTGAGTTGGCCCGGTGATGGTTGAAGGTTGCTTCTTATCTACACATGTGAGAGTAATGCTGTCAGTAGTTTTTGTTCTCCCCCTTGCTAGTTGTCAAGGGGGGTAAGTGTCTTAGACCGGAGTCTGATATCAAAAGATGGATATGTGCTCTTTTTTTTCTTCTTTTTTTTTGAAATGACAACAATGCAACAAGGAAAGTAAATAGCTAAGATAGAAATAATAATAAAAATAAAAATGCCCCAGTGTAGGAGTGTGGTAGGATTGGCAGTATGGTATCTTCAGTAGCACTTTCCGCATGGTAACTTCGTCGTTCCTCATCTTCTTTGTGGACAAGACGACGCTTCTGATATGATTCTTTTTCTAATCCAAAAAAATGTCCTAGCGTCAAGATGCAATGGAGCTTTTCTGGGTTTCGAGATGAGCACTTTGGGTCTATAAGCAGTCAGGGTATTTGGTGAGTTAGTTTTGAAGAGAAGTTGAACGGTACTGTCATCAAACCGGGGAGGTCTCTTTGACTAGGTTAGGTGTATACAGGGGTCTATCCTAAGGTGGTGGTCATCCTATCCCATGGTTATTAGGGAGAAGTATGGTAGGTATAGTAGGTGATTGCATCAGTCATCATTCATCAGTTTTTAGTTTCATTTCTAGGAACATCCTGTAAGGCTTCTGATTTATCGTTCAAAGTAAAAAAAAAAATAAAAGAGGCGAGTAAGGCAATGCAGGGAATAGTTTATATCTAATGCTTCCCAAAAGGGATAAGTAACAATCTTTTTTCTCAGAGGGGATATGGGATGCCATGATCGAGCTCTTTGTCATGTTTCGATACCATCAAAATCTTACATTCTATGGTTAACAGGAGTCTGTCCTCCTCCCGCCACCTTACGACGACATCTAATAGTATGGGGACATCAGGAACGCCCTCGCAGCTTGCTTATACACTTCTAGTAATGTTACCAGGGATGTCCTCATGTTCTGCTTATGCTTTCCTGAGCTCATTGGCATGTTCATTCGTTGTAATGCTCTCACTCAAAAATTTTGATGTATGTATTCTTGAAAGCATCCTACTGGCATAAGAATAATGACTTTTGATTGAACCTAACATCTTTAATTTTTTTTACTCTAACGTCTCCTCCAATGGTGGGGGAAGGAAAATAAGGATCAGATATTACTTATGCTTTTGAAAGATGTTAGATAGGTCACTAGTCCTTTAATCAGATTGCCCGAGTGAGAAAAGGTGGGCAATAAATTGGAGGTCTTAAGGATATTCTGAGAAATGAAGGCGTACGACCAATGAATGGGTTGTGATGACTACGGGGGTGATAAGTATAAGTCTTTAACCACGAGATGTGACGATCACAGGGTTAAGGGTAATATTTTCTAAGGTACATGGCGTTCCAAGGGCTAGGGAGTTCTTCCCCGTTTCGGTTCATCAGTTTGTAGGCATTTCCAGGGTATGCGGTTGTTATGACATATGGGCCTTCCCAGTTCGGATTCAGTTTTTCTTTCGGATGAGCGTGCTTGGAAGTCATGATCTTCTTCAAGACTAATTCCCCAATATTAAAGGTTCGTTCAAGGACTTTCTTATCGTAAGCCTTGACCACTCTCCTCTGATATACCTGAGCGTGATCAGCTACCCTTAGACGTGTTTCATCAAGCTGCTCTAGCTGAGTGAGTAGGGAAATTTTCCTCTCATCTAAGGATAGCTCATCATTGAGTTGAATCCGTAAGGATGATACTTGTATCTCATATGGTAGGGCTGCGTCCATCCTGTAGGTAAGGAGGTAGGGAGTTTTGCCAGTGGTCATACAAATAGAGGTCCTACAGGCCCAGAGTGCTTTTGGTAGTCGTTCAGGCTAGTCGGCTCCATTACTTATTTCTACTATGCATTTTAGGATTTGAATCAGCATTTTGTTCATAGCTTCTGCCTGTCCATTGTCTTGAGGGTAGAACAGTGATGAGTGGCGTAGATCGATGGCGTACTTCTTGTATAACTTCTTCGTCTTCTCCGTGATGACATGTGGTCCGTTGCCAATGACAAACATCCTGGGTAGTCCAAACCTGGTGATGATATTTTGAACAATAAACTTTACGAGTATTGATGCAATGATTCTGACATAGGATTCAACTTCTGCCCATTTGGTGTAGTATTTGGTCGCTGTAAGTATGAACGCGTGCTTATGAGTGTTCCCAACGGTGTCTGTGAAAGATCCCACATCAAAAATGGTCATGGCGAGGTTATAGTATTCAATGAAACTGATGGAGCTTTGATGAGTGTGGCGTGTTCTTGTCATTACTTGTAAGATTGGACGTAGAGGTGGGAATCTTTGATCATTGTCGGCTAGAAGTAGCCTTGTCGTGTAACTTGATCGACGAGTCTCTGTCTAGAGGAGTGGGCACCATAGGTACTAGCGTGTGTTTCTCGAATGATGTATTGTCCTTTGACAATCATGACGCATTATAGTAGTACTCCTTTAGTAAAGGCCTCTTTGTATAATGTTTCACCGAGTATGCAGAATCGGGCGCATTGGTTCCTTATAGTCTTCTGTTCGATCTTCGTGGCATATGGAGGGACATGTTAATGTTTCAAAAAGTTCCAGATGTCGAAATACCACGGTTGTCCATCATCGATCGGTGATTTTTCAAATCTGAACATAGTGACTTCGATTTTTGTCTTGACGTGCTTTTCCGAGGTGATTGCTTCTTTCGGACCTGTACTTATGGGGAGGATGAGTAATTCTCTCTTGACAGTCCATGCTACCTCGTGGGTGGGTATTGTCAGCTTTTCAATGAAGGTCTTTGTATTTTGCCCGATGGATATTTGGATGACCGAGGCTAGCGTGGCTAAGAAATTTGCGAGCTTATTTTCTAATCTAGGGATGTGCGTGAAAGAGATTCTTTCAAATTTCTTTATTAAATATTGAGCAATTTCTAGGTATGCCATTAGTCTCCTTTCCTTAGTTTTCCATTCTCCTATGACTTGTAAAATTACTAGTTTGGAATCACCAATAGTTTTTAACTATTTAACACCTAATTGTAGTGCTGCTTGTAGTCCAGCTATAAAGGCTTCGTATTCTGCGACATTGTTAGTGATAGGGAAATCTAGTTGAAAAGCCTTAGGTATGATAACTCCTTATGGGCTTAGGAGGACTATCTTGATGCCATTTCCTTTGTGATTTAGAGTGCCGTCAAAATAAAGGATCCATGAGGTCTTATCGGGCTCTTTGTTATGAATCATGAGTAGGTCCTCATCGGGGAAATCCGCATGCATGGGCTCATCACTCGGCAATGGGAGATCTGCGAGGTAATCGGTGATTGCTTGCCCTTTGATTGAATTTTGTGTGACGTAAGTGATATCAAATTCTTGCAGGAGCATATGCCAATGAGTGACCTTTCCTGATATTGTGAGCTTTTCAAGTACGTACTTTAGAGGGTCCATTCGGGCAAGTACTAGTATTTTATGTGCTCCGAAGTAGTGTCATAATTTGGTTGAGGCCCACACCAATGTGAGTCAAGTCTTCTCCATTGAAGTGTATTTTTATTCGTATTCAACCATCGTCCTACTGAGCTAGTAGATAGCCTTCTCTCTTGTCATTTTCTTCATATTATCCCAAAATTACTCCCATTGCTTTATCGTTCATTGAGAGGTATAGAACTAGGGGTCTTCCAGGGACTGGTGGCAATAGTATTGACGGGTTAAGGAGGTACTTCTTAATATTGTCGAAGGCTTGCTGACACTGATCATCTCATTTGTACTCAGTTCCTCCTTTAAGTAGTCTGTAGAAAGGATCGCATCTGTCCGAATGGTGGGAGATAAATCTTCTGATGAATTGTAATCTTTCTATCAGGCCTCATAACTCTTTGATAACACTGAGAGGTGACATCTAGAGGATGGCTCTGACTTTTGCAGGGTCAACTTTAATCTCTTGCTTACTAACTATGAAACTAAGTGATTTTTCGAAAGTGACCTCGAAGACACATTTCTTTGGGTTCATTTTTAGCTAATGTTTCTTAGCTCTTTGTAACACCAGTCGGAGTGCTTCAACATGTCCTACTTGCATTTAGGACTTCACTAGTATGCCATCGATGTAGACTTCTACACACTTATGTATCATGTCATGAAAGATAGCCATCATGGTGCGTTGATACGTGGCTCCTGCGTTCTTGAGCCTAAAAGGCATAACGACATAACAGTATGTTCCCCATAGTGTGGTGAAGGATGTCTTCTCTCGGTCAGACTCTACTAATTTGATCCAATTATATCCAGAGAAACAGTCCATAAAGGAAAGCATCTTATGTCCAGTGGTGTTGTCTACTAGAGTGTCAATGTGTGGAAGTGGGAAGTCATTTTTTAGGCATGCCTGATTGAGGTTTCAGAAGTCGATGCAAACCCATACTCTGCCGTCTTTTTTAGCAACAATTATTATGTTGGGACCCACTTAGGGTAAAGAACAACTCAGATAAATTTGTCTTTGTGTAACTTGTCGACTTCCTCTTTAACTTAGAGGGCAGTTCGTGGGTACATCCTGCGGAGTTTCTGCTTAACAGGCTTTGCATCGGGTTCTAAGACGAGGCGATGTTCTACTAAACTTGGGTCTAAACTGGGCATTTCCTCGTTGGACCATGCAAAGGAATCGAGGTGTTCCTGCAGGACTTGTACAATTTGTTGGCATTCCTTCGAGCTGAGCTTTTCGCTAATTAGTAGATTCTTCGATTTCTCTTCAATGTCAAGGTTAAGTTCTTCCGTGGGTTCTACAACAGCTTGGGTTTGCACATCGAAATGCTTGATAACCCGTTGGAGGTCCAGTGCCTCCTCGACAACTGGTGTTCTTTCTTTGTCCTCGGTAAGTTTGTATACTACAAAATTACTACACTAGGGATCTGAGTTTGCGAAAGGTGACCCTTCATCGACACAATCTATGGCTGAGAGATCTTGGATAAGGTAAAGGTCAAGACTACTGATTCTTCTCTTAAAGTCACGAAGTATCTCGTTCGGTATGATCACTGGCTTGTTGTTTAGCCGGGATGCTTTACGTCCCCGTGTGGGGAATGGGACAGAAACCTTAGGAGAAAAGTCTCCTTGTTGGCCACAAATTTGGTTCGGGACGAAGAGTTCCTTTCCTTTTCTGGAGTTTTATGATTTTTTTAGATTTTGTATTTCTAAATTTTTAGGGTTTTCTATTTTTTATATATATTTTTATTTTTAATAATAAATATGGAACAGGGTCGGTCGCCTCAAGGGGCACCGGGAGAATTGCTTCCTCTAGTTGAGAGAGCGAGATGGCTGCTGGAGCCATTCGAGCGATTCTTCGGGAAATGCAGACTAATTGTGAATTTGGCATTTTTTTTTTGGAGTCCTCATTTGATGAGATCTTTTGAATAAGTGACGCTGGTGACAGTGAGACTAACACTTGGTTTCTCCTGCCACATTGATCGTCTCCTCTTCGAAGAAGCTATGAAGATCGTAGTTAATTAAATTATCATCCTCTGAGTTGTAATAATGTTGTTGTTTCCAGCGAGGGGGATCTCCTAAAGGATCCTCAGGGGTAGCGAGTTCTTTTCCTTGATCTTCATAATATGTTAAGATGAGCACGCATGCTCGGCAGTGAGGTTAATAATGGTGAAGAATGTAGGAAGATCCCCAAGGACATTCCCATCCTTCTAGGTTAGAGTCAAAGATGGTATCAAATTCATCTTCTTGATCTGATAGTACTTGAAGTCCTAGATTGGCTCGCTCTGCTAACTCGAGTGCCGGGAGGTCTATCCAGCAGTCCTCGTCATCACTCGAGGGAGGTTGCCACTCTTCCTCTAGAGATTTCTAAAATATTTAGAGTTGCAGCAAATTTGGGGATGTAGAAGTGTCTAGTTCAAGTTCCTCTTCAAATTCTATGAGGGCGATGCAAGTGTTTCCCCCTAGGTCAACCAGATGACCATTAGGAGTTTTTGCTTCTTGTGCCGATAGCTGAGCTAGTAGGTCATTACTTGTGTCAGTGGTCATGAGGTTGGAGTGATTCAATTTTTCTATCGTAGAGTATCGAGTCCAACTAGCGAAGCATTCTAATATGCTGGCGCATTCCCTACAACGGGGTTGGTATGGGTAAGTGATACAAGGGGAGTCCCAAGGGCATTCCCATCCCTCAAGGCCAAGGCCGAGGTGGATGCTATACGAGTTAGTATTTTCTTTTGGAGTGTCATCTTTTTCCCATGTTAAACGTAAGTGCTCTTCACCATCTTCCAAGGCTGCTATGTGAAAATCTTCGTCGTCAGTGGATTCCCAATCTTCTACTCGTGGGTCAAGTTCTAGAAGTTCTCCCCTCTTCCTCAAATTTCTTAGTGTCAAACATGGGCTTGACTCCTTCGAGTAGTTTATCAATATCATCATTTAAATTGGTTAAATCATTGAATGCTTTAGTCATTCGCTCAATTTACACTTTTTGGGATCTAGTGAAGGCCACGTCCTTATGCTTTAGCACATCTGCTCTTTCAGTAGTCCCATAGGCGAAGTGGTCATATAGAGATCATTTTGGTTAGGTAGGGGACAGTCGGCTTGTGGGCCGTCTGATTGGTAACCTAACCCTATGTGCTTAAGTATTTGCATTGGGACAACGGGTCCTACACGACCTTGCTTATTTTTTTTGAGTCCGGTGTGGGGAACGTATCCGAGTTGGAACATAAGGTCCCACCCTTTTGTCACGGCAGGGTTAATGGCATAGAGTTTGGCGAGGTCTGGGCCAACCTCTCTTCTCATTAACTTTTGTCGGCGCGTTAGGGGAAAACTAGGAGGGATAGGGGGGCGGACTTCCGCAACGGTTGTCTCATCAGGGATTTGAGTCTTTTGAATATGACTCATGTTCAACACATAATCATGAGCGATTGGTATGCTCGCAGCGTAATTAGTATCCATCTCCTGGAGGGGTGCGTCAGCATATATATAGACGATGGAGTCCTCGTATGGGAATTTGACGCATTGATGGTATGTGGATGCGACGACCTTCATTGACTCCAACCATTTTCTTCCTAAAATAAGATTATACGAACTAGCAGAATCAAAAACATGGAAGGTAACGTCTTTCGTTACAAGTCCGAGGCAAACCTGTAGTTTGATAGTTCCTTTGACAAAGCGACATGACCCATCATAAGCTATGAGTGATAGTGCAGAGGGCCTGACATCCTGCTCCGTGTATTCGAGCATTTTTAACATGGTGAGAGGGTAGATGTTAAGTCCTGTTCCCATGTCAACTAGTGCATGTGGTATAGAGAATCCTCTAATTATGACCGTAAGATATATGGGGGCTGCACTCCCGCGGAGTGACTCTTTAGGCATGTCTGCGTCTGTAAAAGTGAGTGCCGAAGGTTGCGCCATGATCGAAGGGATTTGATGAAGCTCATCTAGGGTTATATCCTCATCCACCTGCGTGTCTTCAAGTGTCCTTATCAACAACCGGTGATGGTCAGGCGATTTCTTGATGAGTTCTCGTATGGATATTTGGGTCGAGATCTTCTGGAGATGCTATAGAAGGTCGTATTCTTGCCCTGGCTCGAGCGCAGTTTCTTTGCCTAGCTGATGGACCTTAGGTGCGGGTGGTTGGAATGGTTGAGGTACTGGAATTGGTGGAGGGATGATGTGAGGTGGGGGAGGCAAGTTAACTTCTCTTTCTCTCACATTCCCCTCTGGTGGTTGTGCGTTCGTGAAATCATTTTTTCGAAGAAAAGGCGAGGTGGGTAATTGGTTCCTGATTTGAGAATCAAGCCAGTCAGTTGTTGATTGAACCTGGAGCAACTTCATGTAGATGTATTTGTAAAATGGGTGAAATTCGAGGTTGGAACGCGTACCTGAATGGTGCTGCTTCAAGGTGGGAGGTACTATGTGTAATCTTCCTCTTCTAGGAAAGCAGAGGCCAGTGTCTCATACGGGTTAGGATGTTCTTCTGGTTCGCTTTCTTTTAGATTCAATGAATGCTCAGTGGTTATTTCGTTGTCTTGGCTTGGAGTCTTTCGGGTGACACTTTCTACCCATGCAACAATTTGGGCTGCAGTTTGGAGAATGTGATCTCCATACTCGGGTTCAGAATCGGGCAAAGGGAGCGATAATGGTGTTACATCGAGATTTGGAGGGGTTGGAGGTTCTGGTGAGTGACTACGGAGGGGTGGTCTCTTAGCCCTAAAGGAATGGACTCGTATCTGAGTGAATTTTAGATAAGGAAGTTGATTCAGTGGGGCGATGCAAGTGATCAGGGCCGAGAGATGCCTGGGTGAAGGAGCTCTTGCTAGTATGGCGAAAGTAGTAGAGGATTGAATGCGAGTGAATAAGGTGGAAGATTGGTTGGAAGGGGATTGATCGGAGAGATCTACGGTGGTGACTTGAGCCGGTGTTGCTTGGTTGTGGTTGGGCATGGGGTTATTAACGATCCCTAAATTTTGTTGAGGTTGGTTATTATTAGGGTTAGTATTCCTAAGTGCTTCCCAATCAATTTGACTTCAGTCATTCATGTCATAGATTACGTCCCTGAGGACCCAACAGTCTTCTAAGTTGTGTCCTGCGTATCGATGGAAGGCACAATGTTTACTATAGTCTAGATTTGTTGGCCATGGGTGGGGTCTTTCTTGTGGAAATCGGAGGAGATTTTGAGTCTTAAGGAGACAAAATATTAGGAATCATATCCGGTAAAGGGGGATAGTGTTCCCGCTTCTGCTGGTGGGGGCCTCTAGCTGGGTTAAAGTTCTGTGGTGGGGGCACACTTATAATTCGGCACGTGGGCCAGTTGATTCTGCATCATGTTCTGATTCTGGTAGGTGTTGGGATATTGATTTCTATTCTGATACTGGCCTTGATTTTGGTTCTGGCTTTGGTTTGCATATCTTTGCTGATTAGTGCCTTGATTTTGATTCGTGTATCGTTGCTGATTTTGATTTTGCCCGAAGTTTTATGGGTGGAAATTTTCGTTCCCAGAGTTCTATCCTTGATGAACAACGGTGTTGACCTGTTCGGTTCCTAAGGCTTTCTTATTGTTTTTTTATTTTAATTCAGTGGAAGAGCCCACTTTTGATGTGACTATGGATAGGGAAAGGTCTCCGCCTTTAATGTATAGCGCTAGTCGGGAGGCCCGAGAGTGGAGTGCAGTGAAGTCGGGGCAATCACTTATGACAAGTGCACTCTTTAACGGTTCTCTAGTGTTATCAATGATAATGTCCACCGAATCCTTTTCTTTCATTGAGGTGTCAGTCCTAGCAGCGAGTTTTCTTCATCAAGTCCTTGCTTGGTTGCCATTAGATCGCTGAGACTGACTGTCTCTTGGATCAAGTGTTTGTATTTGTCTAGGAATTGACCGACTAATTCATCGAAGGTTTCTATCTTATAAAGCAAGAGTCCCACAACGCAATTTAAAGCTTCTACTTCTAATGAGTGTTGGAAATAGTGAATGAGAAGTCCTTGATTATCATATATGGGTCGGCAATATTACAAAAGAGGGCCAAGTGATGATTCGGATTTCCCATGCCATTATATTTGATAAATTTTGGTGGCTTAAATCCTATTGGTAAACTAAACTTGATGTCCCGATAAAATTTGTCTAATCCGAATGAGTGACCGGGGCGTTCTCTCTTGGTATGTACTCACCGAGCATTTTAGGGAGATCTTCAATTTTAATGGTGCTGTCTTTTGGAGCGACCCGTGAGCAAACCTTGTCTAAAGATTGAAGAATGTGTGGGCAGGTTGTCTCAATGGTGTGGCGCGGGCTGACACCGTGCTCGGGGTAGGAGGTGGCCCCTCTTGTCGCTCTTGTTCTTCTGAAAATTATCGTGACCTAATGGTTTCGTATGAGGCCGCCAACCCTCGAAGCAATTCCTCGAAGTCTTCATCTCCTCTTTGTATTTTTTAAATACTGAGTTCTACGATCTGTTGAGCGGTGAGGTTTTGTCCAATATTACCATCTCTCCCGTTATGATTATTACCGGTGTGTGAGGTGGAGAAGGGATTTTCTTACTCACCGGCCATGTTAATCTCAGGTTGTCGTGGGCTGAAATTGTGAAATGGTTCTTCTTCGTACATGGGGTTGTTATGATATCCCCACAATGGTGGGTCTCCTAAACTCACTCTTCATGTACCAGACATCTCGAGTCTTTGACGAAGATTCATATATATATATATATATATATATATATATATATATATAAGGGAATCTAAATGACATGATGGAAAGAAAAATAGGGAGATAAGATGAAAACTAATTATCTAGAAAAGAGTTTGCAAAAGTGTCCCATCACAATCACCAGTCTATTGGTGCGCGCTTTTTATGGGTTCCTCTCAGTCCCCATTGAATCAGTGGCTCCAATTCTATCCAAGTGGAATTTAGCAATGCGGCATTTGGAGTGTTAGAAATAAAGCATTTTTTAGGAAGGTTCCTAGTTTGTTGCGATCGCCAGTTGCAGATATTCAACGATGCTGCAACATGTCAATGATCATGCTTTAGAGTGGCTGTGGGTTACTTCTTTACTGAATCATCTGCCTACGAACGTTAGCAGCAATGTATTTTCTTATAATTTAGATAGTTTAATTTTTCTTTCCTTCCCCTATTATTATTGTAGTTCTAATCAGTTTAGACTTCCCAGTTCTCTTGCGAGTTTACTTATGTGGGAATTTATTATAATTTATTTAATTTAGTATTCTAATTCTATCCGAAGTCTAATTAATTTTAGTTTCCTGGCACTACTAGAATTCTAATTAATATAGTGTCCTAATACTACTAAAAGTCCAATTAACATCGGTCTCCTAATTGTATTAGGAATGCAAGTGTATTAATTTTAATGAAACTTTAATTAAACCAAGCATGCTAGTTATATTGAAATTCCAAGTAAAGCATGTATACTAGTCGTACCAGAATTCTAATTGAAATAGAGAACTAGTTTTACTAAAACTCTAATTTAAGCAATGAATTAATTTTATATGAATAAAATAGAAAAATCTAATTGAGGGCAGCAAACTAATTTGATTAAAATTCTTATTAGAGCAATGAATTAATTGTACTTGAAATCTAATTAAAGCAATGAATTAATCATACTAAATTCTAATTAAAATAAAGGGCTGATTTGACTAGAATTATAATCAAAGCAATGAATTAATTATACTAAGCCTCTAATTGAAATAAAAGGACTAATTACTGATACTAGGTCTAATAAAGCGAGGAATTAACTATGCTAGAATTATCTAATTAAAATAAAGGAACTAATTTTATTTGAGTTCTAATGGAAGTAGTTATTCTAAGGATTTAATTAAAATAAAGCATTTAAATTGACTATACTAAAATTCTAAGAAGAAATTATGGAACTTATATTATAGCCCTAATTAAAGCAACTAAGTAATCCAAAAAAAAGGGGTTTGGGCTCGCTATGCTAAGGAGGATTGGCCTCATTCCCAAGTACCCTCTGTAAGCTCCCTTGGGCAAATCAGATGGCTGAGATTAAAGATAAATTAGATTTAGGATTATAAAATAATATTTTTGGATTTTTCAAAGTCGATTTCAGAGTAATAATTATGAATGAAATTGAAAAAACTAAAATTATAGAAACTAAAATTAATATTTAGGATTTTTAGAAATATTAAACTAAGAAATTTAAATTATAATTTAAATTTTTAGGACTAAATTCGGGTTTGAATTCAAAAAATCAGACCGTATGATTAAAGATTGGTTCTATAATCCAAGGACTAGAACCATAAATTAATGATAGGACTAAAAACTGAGATTTTAGAACGGAATTAGAGCCTAGGGTCGGTAAATTAGACAGTCGGATTAAGGACTGGTTCTAAATTCAGAGAATTAGAACCAGATATAAAAATTTATGGTCTAAAAAAAAAGGGTGCTACGGTCTCGGACTGAAAATTAAAACTTATAATTAAGGCCTAGGTGAATCTTAATTCTAAAACTAAATTTTTACCTACGGTTGGGGCTGTGGAGAGAAATCATCGGAGGTTCGGGGTTTGAATCTCGAAGTCATGTCTAGGTTACTCTGTGGATTCGTCCTCGAAACTCTCTGGTCTCGATATTTGCAGTCTTCTCTCTCAAAATTTGCAGCCTCTTTTCTCTTTTCAAGAAATAAAGCTTTTATAGATTTTTCTCCAATCAAATGCCCTATTCAAGCGTTTAATCAAATTGCGCGCTAGTCTCCCAGTGGTTCATTGCTTTGAGTCGGTCACCGACTCAGTGAGCGATCGACTGACTTGCTTAACGAGTTTTCTAGTCCTAATAGCGTAGAACTAATTGTGCGCCCATTTTGGGGTGAGTAATCCAATTAAGCACCACTCTCAAAGCATTTAATCAAGGAAACTTCGGGATCAAGGATAGTGAGACTAGGCCTGGCGTAGGCCAATTGCACACTAGTGATAGGGCGCTTAATCCAATCGTGCGTCACATGATAGACGCGTGATCAAGTCTTGAGTTGGATTGAGGAAAGGAAGTTTGGTCTGAGAAGGGACTGATTGCGTGCCTATGATTTGGTATGCAATCAAATTAAGCACTTGGTTTTAAGTGCTTAATTTGAGGCTGTCCGGGTTGGGCTTGAAATGCCAGGCTATTATTTCAGCTTGCATTTCGACTATATATTATTGTTTCAATATATAGTCTCCCTACGTTGGGACCTGAGCCACAGAGCTATCGTTTCAACCTGTGTTCAGCCATGTACTATTGTTTCAGTGCATGGTTCCCACATCGGGGGTATGGGGCCTGAGCCATAGAACTATTATTTCAACCTATGTCCAGCCATATACTATTATTTTAGTATATGGTCCCACATTAGGGTTAGGGGTCTGAAATATGAGACTATTATTTCAGTCTGCATTCCGACTATATACTATTATTTTAGTATATCGTCTCCCTACGTCGGGATCTAGGCCACAGAGCTATTGTTTCAGCCTGTGCTCAGCCATGTCCCATTATTCCAGTGCATGGTTCCGACGTCGAGGGTATGGGGCCTAAGCTACAGAACTATTGTTTTAGCCTGTGCTCAGTCATATACTATTGTTTTAGCATATGGTCCCATATCAGGGTAATGAGGTCAAAGGTTGACCGAATAAATTTATATATTCTGAGAGGGCAAAATGGGGGTGTCTACAAACCTGCCTTAAGGCTATAGTCTGTCCACTATAATGGTCACATAATATCTTAGAGGCTGCCTTACCCACAAATGATGAGATAAAACATGAATATCACTGCTACCACCATGGTTACAGGGCTACAAGCTAAAGCTTCCATGGGGGCATCAAATCTATAAAATCCTATGTGGGAAAAAAGGTCAAAGAACACTATGCTGGACACGGAAAAAGCAATAGATTTGGTGGACATTAAAAATGGCATTACATTGAATTAAGAGAAACTTACAATGCTCTGCCCTTAAGGCAACAGTCTGTGCAGACCAGAAAACACCTCACTCCTGTACCAAAACCAATTGCAGTACATAAAATATACCTAGCTATTACATAGAACTTAGCCCAGCATTGCTACTGTGCTAAGGCAAGAAGCAAATGGAAAAGGGAAAAGGAAACTAAACCCTAAATGAGCACAGGAAACCATAGCTCAGTTCTCAGGCTATTTCTGGATCGATTACAAAATAGATAACAGTTCTTTATATATGCGACCCTTGAAACCCTAGTGTGCAATAACCAATCAGATTTTAGAATGGCTTGGAGTTGATTTCGTGGCTTCACTGTGGCCCTTGGATTGCCTCGGGATGTGTGGGAAAGATTAGGGCCACAGGAGGTGTGCCCTAGAAGTGTGAAAACCCCAAACTGTCCCTGAGCATTAAAAACAACAAATTGGGAAGTGAGGAACCCGAGCTTCGCGTGGCTAGATGCTATATTTTGGTCTCTCGTGAGGCTCTGGTGCAGCTGTCGCATGAATGGAAAGCATCTCGCGAGGTTCTATATGCTATGGGTAGTGCAGCTCGCATGGCTCTATTAACTGCTCACGAGGTTGTTGTGAGGCTTGGTTGGCATGAACAAAGCTGCTCACGAGGATGAAGTGCAGCTTCTAAGGCTCGCGAGGCTCATTTGCAAGCTCGCGAGGATCAAATGGCAGGTTCTCTTGGCTGCTCACGGGGCTAAATTGAAGCGCGTGAGACTGCGTGAGAGCTGCATGATAGTCTTTCTGGGGCTCTCTCTCCTCGTGAGCTATACGAGTAGTTGAAGTCTAGAATGTATACGAGCCGCACGAGATCTACGCGAATATCGTATCTACCGCTCTTCTATCATTTGAACCGCTCAAGAGATGCACACGTGGAATGTATGCTTCTATGCTGCAGGCCTATGAACCTTGCGAGAACTGCACAAGGCAGCTTCTGGGTTAATTTAACCTCGCGAGATCCTCACGAGGTGGTCTTTTCTGCATATATGCTATTGTGCACTGACTGCAGCAACAACCTCCTCTGCCTGGCTCCATACTCCTTCCACTGTTGGGCTTCTAGGGCCCACTTAGGCATGCAATATGGCATACATGATGTGGTCCACCATGATGCATCCTCTGATCTTAACTTCGCTCCACAGCTTAGCCTAAAAATTCATTTTTCTTGGCCTCAATTGCATGGATTGTAACATTAAGTTCTTATTTTGCTGTTATCTACATAAAACACTTTAAAACCCTTATTAAATGGCTCAAGGGTCTATCAAAGGCTAGGTTAAGAGGTGAGAAGTACTTTTCAGGGATTAACACTCCCACAACAAGGTAAGTACTGATAAAATGGATATGTGATTGCTTAAGGATCCTGTAAAAGAAGCCATCATTTAAAAGCCAAGTAGCTAAAAAGCGTCCTTGAATAATCATACCCTTTGCTACACCCGTTGAGCCATTGACCTTTATTTCATAAACCCCTCCCTAGAAAAGAATATAGAAAAGTGTATATACCAACAAAAAAAAAAAGAAAAACAAAAGTTACCATCAAATCCAAAAAAATCAGAAAAGCAAAATCCCTAAAAGAGGATGTCAAAAGGAGAAAAGCAAAAAGAACAAAAAATAGAAAAGAAAAAAATGAGACATGTACAGTCAAAATTTCCCAAGGAAGAAGTGTATTATAGTAGTGCGAAACCAATCAAGAAAACCTTTTAGAACTTAGAATACCTTTAAAATTCCTAACCTATCCCATGGCAATACATTCCGAAAAAAGCCCTCTTTAAGGTCTACAAGCAGTCACAGTATCTATTGAGTCAACACAAGCCAAGCTGTGACACGACAAAAGAACTCCATCTAGCTGGCTATAACGGAATCGACTTCCATGTCGTGGCCTTTGATAAAATAAATAAAAGAGCAAAAATAATAATACAAAGCTCAAAGCAAAAAGAACGTGGTAAAAATCAGAAAAGGCGCCATGGGTAAAAACAACGATTTTGTGCGGACCAAGTGAAAACCTGAAAGGGCGCTTGAGGTAAAAATATAAAACAACGAGTATGGCGGAAACCCATTGTAGACACCCAAATTCGGCCCAGGCCCGATCAATCTGTACTTCGGGAGAGATGTACCCCTATGCTTCCGATGGCACTCCTGAACCCATAGGAATCCACCCAGACCTTTACAAATCACCCTGAACCTTTTAGAACCATTACCCAACCCTTAGAAGTCACCCTTAAACCCTAGAATCCCTTCTCAGACCTAACTTAAACCCTTCTGAGCGGTTGATGGAAGGAGAGCTACATAATTTCACATAGACCATTACCGTGGATGAGCCATATACTTTTGGAAAGAGGACTTCTCCAGATTTCCAACAAGCTAAAGATCACCCAATTTGGAACTATGGTTCAAAAGTTATGGCTGTTCAAAATTTCACATAAAATCATAAGACTTTTACTCAGGCGTAGATATTACATACGCCCAGCCATTTTTGCCCCAGATTAGTCAGGCGTATATATTATATACGCCTGCCTATTTTGGGAGAAATTTGGTCAGGCGTATATAATATATACGCCCAGTATAGGTGGGACCCACCACGGGCTTCATCTTCTCAAAACTCCCCTGATTTTCGTGAAATTTACTGTTCCTAAACTGGGCATATATAATATATACGCCCAACTTAGCTACAGTAACTGTCCTGAGGAGCTCGAATTTCCTTCATCTGGTTTGACCTTTTTACCATCCCTTTAGTTGGGGTGGGTGTCTTGAGCTTGGTTGTACCCCCTTTGAGCTTATTTGCAACCCTTAAGTCACCTTTGGTATCACCCCATCATCTACCATTAAAACCAATTTCCCAAAACCCTAGGACCTTGAAAACCTAGAAAACCTTAGGTGGGGGATTACCTAATTGCTAAACCAATTAGCTCTTAAGTAAGCCCCCAACCCTCTCCTTTTCTATAAATAGAGAGGCCCTCCTCTTCCTTAAGGGTTGGAAAAAATTGGAGGTTAAGGATTTGGAGCTTAAGAGAGAACCCTAGTGAGAGAAAATGCACACATTTTTCCAGAATTCCAGCATGCTTAGTTCATCCATTTCAACCCATTTCCACCATTAGATCACTCCCTTTTGCTAAAGTCTAGCCATTAACCTCACCCTACACTTCCTATTTTACCGAATCCTAGTGTTAGAATCCATTTCCATATCATTTAAGCCATCGAAAACACGCCAAAGCGAAGATCTTCCACCGCACAACAAGGGCCCGTGAGCTCCAGCTCACCCCTCTCTTCCTCTACCTTCTTGGTGTCTCCTCCGTCCAAGGATTGAAGCCGTTACGCCACCAAAATTTTGGTTTGGCTCAAAGCTTGATAGGACCGTATTGCCTTCGGGCAAGGGGAAACTCCGCCATTTTTATTTTTATTTTGGCCATAGATAGAGACCGCTTCGTGCGGGTTGATCGGGTGCTAAACCCTTCCCGATCGTTAACCGAAGCCCCTACCCTAGAGCCTTTAGCAAAGACCGGTAAATCAGAGTCATATTTAGCACTTAGGTGCTCAAAATATCGATTTGAAGGTTTCCCGGGTCACCAAAAGCTCTGGGTGGCGACTCTACATTCTCATTCGTTAGGCGAGCGCATGCCAGATTCGTTCATGAGATCCATGGTCGCATGTGGGCGAGATCACCGGGAGATCACCCTAGCGCTTCCCCTCTTGTTGGCCTTATTTTTTGTTACTAACCACTGCTGTTTCCTTCTTATTTTCTGCTATTTTTTTTATATATTCTTGTTATTTTTACTAACGTACTCACCCCTACGATTCAGTCCTTTAAGTGCCTTAGCAGTTTGGCGGGCCTACGTGTGCCTCTAAATTTCTGTTTTTTCAATTCTTGTCATTTAAGCAGCCTTAGCTGTTTGGCGGGCCCGCTCGCATTTATTTTCACATCATTTAAATTTCGGTTATTTACGAGCCTTAGCCGTTTGGTGGGCCTACTTGCACACTTTATTTCGGTCATCATATTTCACCTTTGAACGCCGGCTCGTTGAGGCGGCACGGGCTCGTCATCCCCGACCCAATTTTTGGACTTAATTTCACTTCCCTTTAAAATTTGTAATTAAAAGTGAACCAGCAGTGTGGGGGACATAATTAAATTTATTTTCGCATTTTTGGGTAGTTTTCAGGGGGGTTTAGGCACAGATACAATTTACCCGGTTCCCAGTAAGGCGGCAGCCCTAGTGGTGATGATCCTGAAAAGAACCACCCCTTCCAGTACCTGAGAAGGCGCTTGCGCTAGAGGTATATCGGTTGGGTTGCCAATTCCGATCAAGCCGTAAAACCCGCATTGGTGAGAGCGTAGAAAAACCAAAATTCAGCCTTGTATCCCTAGGAAACGGAAAGGAGGGACCTGATAACATACACAGCAGTCCCCGGGAGCATCCCTCCCAGGAAACCAGTTCAAAGATCTATTTTTGAGCTTGTTGTCCACTGTAAAAATATAACTGACAGAACCTTTTGCCAGGCGTATATAATATATACGCCCAGCAAAAAAGCCCCAGGATTACACAAGCGTATATAATATATATGCCCAGCCAAATTGGTATATTTTTTAGTCGGGCGTGCATAATATATACGCCCAGTATATACTGGGCCACAGCAACCCGACCTGAGGCCCAATCCATCACCCCAAGTCCCCAATTAGCGGTATTAGTGCCCGCAGTAGCCTCCCACATCCCTAACACCCAACATGCCCTCGCCCAATCAAAAGAAGGCGACTTCTTATTGATTTGCTCCGGGGGATCGGGTCGTTTGCATGGATTCCCTCACCTTCAATAGAACGAAAGGGTTCCCTTTCGCTTCTTCCGAAGTGTGTCGGATCCCATCGTGGGACCTACTAAAGGTGCATATATCTCCCAAGACGGGAATTTTTCTAGGGCACCAGATCATCATTTATTTAAATAGGGGAGATAATTTTCATTTGAAAAATCAAAAAAATAATATATAAAAAAATAAAAAAATCATATATACGCGCACTTTCGGTGCGACCGTCACTACCGCGACCTCAAACTCGGCCCGTAGGAGAAGAACCAGGAAGGTATTCGGCCTTTATCGGCGACATCGATACAACACTCGTTAGCGAATCATGTCAAGAGCCGATACATCCCCACCACCATCCCCATCCCATTCTCGTATAGGAGAAGACCCGATCTCCGACACCTTCACCCAAACCAGGTTCAATATCACGAGCCCATTTGGGGCGCCCGTGTTCACCTCCACCCCATCCCCTTCCCTCACATTCTCCCAACATACCCCTTTTTCATCCCCTAGTGAAACCCCTCATTTCCCAACCGATCCCTACATCCCCATCTCCCATCCAAACACCCTTACCGCATCCCCATACTTCCAAAGACCCCATAGGGAGTCCCATCCCCCGCTTACTTCCCACGTTCCATCCCTCTCATCATCCATGCCCCCAACATCCCACATCCCATCCACCCCATCTCACATACCATTCCCACCACATGGCCCATCCACATCCCAACATATCCCCCATTTACTCGGGTCATGCCCAATCTCTCCCAACCCCCTCCATCCTTAAGTGAGCCATCACCCCCCAATCTCACACTTGAATCCATGCCCTCGATGGAGGACATGAGAACGATGTATGCTCTGTGGGCTGCTTCTCGCAACCCTACCTTTCAAACCCCGCATCCAAATTTCCAAAACCTCCATACCCCATTCCCTCACCATGCCCAACCACCCATCGTCCATACCTCCCAAAATCCCCCACCTCAGTTCCAGACCCAAACCCACACAAATCCATGGGCCCCAGCCCAAACACCTCTAGAGCCATGGGCCAGGCCCAAAACCCTCCAAACCCATGGGCCCAAGCCCTAGCCCATCAGACTCAGGCCCAGAACCCTCCAAACCCATGGACCCAAGCCTAAGCCCATCAGACCCAGGCCTAAGACCCTCAAAACCCACGGGCCCAAGCCCATCAGACCCAGGCCCAGAATCCTCAAGGCCCATGGACCCAAGCCCATCAGGCTTAGGTCCAGGCCCAAAATCCTCAAAACCCATGGGCCCAAGCCCATCAAACCCAGGCCCAAGTCCAAGCCCCCCAGGGCCTTTGGACCCAAACCTACCAAACCCAAACCCAGCCCCCTCATGGCCTAGTAGCCCAAACTCAACAAGGCCCATTGGTCCAAAGTCATATTAATCCCCACACCCAGGCCCAAGGACTGTCAATCCAAGCCTTCCAAAACCATCAAACCCAAATCCCTCAAACCCAAGGCCCATCCGCCCACTATCATCAAGGCCCATTCACTAACCCCATACCCCCCCACCAATACCCTTCATTCACCTATACCCCGTACGCCCCCATCCCACCTCCAACAGGAAATCCAATCCATCCCATTCCTCAAACCCACAACATCCCGCCACCTCAATCACACCCCCATCACCCCCAGAATGTTCACCCAACTCAGCACATCACTTACCCACAAACCGCTCACCCATTTATCCCTTCTCATCCCCTACAAACCATATGGCCCCACCAGGTCATCCAACCCCTCACCCCCTAAGTCCAAATAGCAGAACTCGCCCCTCACCAATACCATGACCAACAGTACGAGGAGGATGAGATTTGCAACAGTGGAGGAGTTGCCAGTTTTAACCCTCTCGGGCCCACCATCATCACACCTAAGGTCGAATAAAATCAGGGGGAAGTAGTCCCCGCTACAGCCTCAAAGGAACCAGAGCAGCTGAAAGAACAGGTAGATAGAATATAGAAGCAGCTGATGAAGATGAGAGGAATGGAACTACACTCAACAGACTTTTCAAACTTATGTCTGTTCTCTGATCTCCCCTTGCCACAGAAATTCAAGATGCCATCGTTTGATAAGTACAACGGCACTGGCAACCCCATTGCCCACTTAAAATCTTACTGTGGGGATATGTGCCAGTATGGCGGAGATAAACGACTCCTCATCAAAAGTGTTTCAGAAGAGTTTAACGAGCCCGACACTGAGATGATTCACATCCCTGGAACCGTCCATGATAAAAACTTGGAAAGATCTGACACGCTTATTTCAAGAACAATATGTCTATAACATGGACATAGAATCAAGGAAGTCAGATTTGGCCCGATTAAAGCAAAGACATGATGAAACATTCAATGCTTACTTGGGGAGGTGGAGGGCATTAGCCGCTCAGGTAACTCATCAGATTCCCGATGATGAGCAGATTGAATTGAAAACCAAAGGAGCCCTCCCAGTCATCGCAGATTTTTTAGTATATCAGCAGTAGTCAAGTTTTGCTAATCTGGTCCGAAATGCCAATCGTTGCGAAGATGCCATTAGAGAGGGCAGGTTAGGAAGGAATGTGGCCAACGGGGGCCATTGGGGTTCGAAAAGTGGACCGAACCAAGAATTGAAAGAAGGCCAGGGAAAGAGGTACAAAATATTGTTTACCCCTAGGCCAATACCAATGCCCCCCCAATGCAGCTTCATGTTACACAACCGCCCCCGGCCCGTTTCGAGCAAGTACCAAGGCCAAGCAACGAAGCCCCGTTTACCCAGGAGCAGATGAAAGCACGATTTGAACGAGTGTTCACACCGTTGGGGAAATCCTTGAGTGTCTTATTGTCGGTATTGCTACAGAAAGGCCTGGTAAATTTACTCCAACCTCGTTCGCCACCCCATCCCATACCGAGGAACTATGATCCGAATCTGCATTGTAATTTCCACCAGGGACCGGGTCATCTTACGGACCGGTGCTTCCTGTTAAAGCACGCAGTCCAAGATCTGATAGAGGCAGGAAAAATCATTCCCCCGCCACTTCCTCAAGGGCCGAACTAAAATATCCATCAAGCTCCTCTAACACCGCACCCAGGAGGCCCTAGGCCTAACATACATTGGATAGAGGAGGAAGAAGAAGAGTTCGACCCTTCAAATTATATCAGCAATCAGGAGGAGTTTTCACTCCCCAGGTAGAACGAAGATGAACTATTTGTTGGGGTGATCGAGCCATTGTATCTAGCCAATTATTTTTTTGCACCGGCATACCAAGAGGAGCCTTTAGATTTAGGGCAGTATTTTTCCAACCCTACTCTCACCTATCAAATCCAAACGGGCACAACCCCGCCGCAATCATACGCATATCCACCCCACGCCCAATTTACCCCATACACCCCACCGTCACACCCAAATCATCCCGTACCATACGTAACTCCGCCATCCCCGTATTATCCTACCCCATACACACCCTCAAGTCCCTCCACCCAATACATTACTCCGCCATCCCCAAGTTACCCCATTCCATACACGCCTTCAAATCTCACCACCCAATTTACCCCATACACCCCTCCATCACCCCCGAGTTACCCCGCCCCATGCACAACTCCATCATCCCCAATCTATCCCATTTCATCTACCAACCCATCATCATCCCACCATGCCACAAACCCTTTATATCCCCCCATTCCACCCACTACCCCGCCATGTCCCAATCATCCCACTCCATGCACAACTCCATCATTCCCAATTTACCCCACTTCATCCACAAACCCGTCACCATCCCATCATACCTCCCCATATATAAATCCTTCATATCCCTATCACCCCGCACTTCAGACATCTCCCCATCCCTCCATCCCAGTCACACTCCCGCCATCCCTTCGCTATTTTAACCCCAATCCAACTCCACCGCCACCCAAGCAAGCAACCCCTCACCCAATCCCCTCATCACCCAATCACCACTGGTCCTACCATGCCGAGGTAATACCAGTACAAGCCCCCTCCGTGCCTATAACTCCAATTTTGCCAATTCCCCCACTACCATTCCACCCCCCATTGGAGTTAACCTGGTTGGACCCGAGAAACCAGTATATCCAGCCCAATCCTCCCCGGAATCCTCACGCACTCCTTTTCTCATCCCAAAACCTGCTTATGACCTGCATCAAGTACCATTGAGCTATGAATAGATGGACATGAATGCTAGGTGCAACCAAGAAGAGGCTGTTGAGTTTGTTACCCGATCGGGCCGGATTTCTGCTCAGTCGGAAGCATCAAGGGTAGTCAGAGGAGAAGAAAAGAAGAAAGAACAAGTCGCGAGAAATCCCTCTGAAAAAATGGCCAGGGAGCATATACTGGAGACACATCTCAAGAGAACACCCGCACATATTACTGTGTGGGATTTGTTAATCACGTCTCCACTCCACTTTCAAGCCCTAATGGGAGTGCTCAAGGACGCGCATGTCTCCACCCATGTAACTCCAGATGAAGTAGGGGAAATAATAGGGCAAGTGTTGGCCCCAAACGCCATCTCTTTCACCGATGCAGACCTACAGATCGAGGGGAATGACCATTCTAAACCCCTGAATATAACAGTGGAAGTAGGAAACTTGGTGGTGCCGTTGGTCCTGATCGACAACGGGTCGGCGCTGAACGTATGCCCTTTAAGGACGGCAATCAAAATTGGGGCGAACCCCGACACCTTCCGGCCATCCATATTGAGTGCTCGGGGATTCGACAACACTAGAAGGGAAATCATAGGAGAAGTGGACCTTGACCTGATCCTCGGACCGCAAACCTTCACCACCCCCTTTCAGGTGATGGATAGCAAGTCTACTTTTAATCTGCTATTGGGCCAACCGTGATACATAAGCTAGGAGTAATACCATCTACTCTGCACCAAAAGCTCCGATTTATCTCAGAAGGAAAAATTGTCACATCATAGGTGAGAGCAGAGAGGACATGGGGAAGAGCGCTCTGCACATTGAGAATCCGAAAGTGCTGAACATACCGCACACAGCCCAGGACGCCGATCTCCATCGATTTGAGTATGACTTCTCAAATGTTACCCTCGGACCAACTGAAAAAACCCCGGATAAAATTGGAGGAGGAATGGACGCAGCTGTGTTCATGCTGCATAGATGGGGCCATCAAAAAGGAAAAGGGCTGGGCCCATGCCTCCAAGGAAGAAGAGACCCTGTCAAGGCCAAGGGGCAACAAACTAAATCCGGCTTACGCTATAGGCCCGGAGAAGAGGAAGTCAGAGAAGCCAAGGAAAAGATGAGAGCCGCAGCAGTCGCCAAGGCTAGAGGAATCATCTTGGAAGAGGAACCTCACTCTCGCCCCCACATCCGTGAAACCTTTGTGAGCGCCGGGGTAGTAAAAATTGATCTAAATGGGGAGACGAGGGTAACCCCGCATAAGCCTACTTCAATCCACCCCACCAATCCCTACATCATCCCCCCATACTTCGAAATAGACTTAGCCGCCCTTTCCTTATTTGGGGAAGAGGTTCCCCGATCCACCCCTCACTCCAGCACCAACCACTCTGGGCCCCTCCTAACCATAGAGGACAAGGTCCCGGAGGATCCCTCTGTAAATATGTTAAGGGATGAACTGCAAGAGCCTACCGATGTCGCTCTCGATCAAAGAGGAAAAGGCCAAGCCTCACAGTAACTGGGCATCCTTGCCCCAACTCTTGAGAGCTGCCAAATGCCATGAAAATGGTACCGACTCTACAAAAAAAAACAACCTGTAAAAAGTGAGGGTAGCCTCTGGACCACTCTACCTTGTATATATAGAGATCCACCTCGCCAGGGGTTGACCACTGAAAAAATGCAAAAGACCATAAAAGTAGAAAAAATACCAATTGCAAAAATATTGTCCTTTAAAAATCCTAATAAAATTAAAATCGATGTCGTGATACCCGTCCCACGTGAAGCCAACCCTTCCCTATAGAAATACAAGAAGAGGTAGGGGTCACGAGTCTGGACAAGATAGGCCAAACCGACGAGCTCCCCAATGAGCTCTTCAAACAATTTGTCGATTTTGAGCATGGCCCTACCCCGATCGTCAAAGAGACAGAGGATGTCAATTTGGGCACCACAGAGGCCCCCAGAATCACCAAAATTGGCACGTCGTTGTCCCCTATGGAGAGGAAAGGTATGATAGACTTCCTCCGATCTTACCAAGACGTCTTCGCATGGTCGTATGAGGACATGCCTGGTTTGGATACCGATCTGGTTGAGCATGAGTTGCCACTCTACCCCGATGTTAAGCCGATTAAACAGAAGCTGAGACGCCTCCGACCCGAATGGATGTTGAAGGTGAAGGACGAGGTCATTAAGCAGTATGATGCAGGGTTTCTCATGGTATCCAAGTACCCCCAATGGCTGGCCAATATCGTCCCCGTACCAAAGAAGGATGGAAAGGTTCGAATGTGCATTGATTTCTGAAACCTCAACAGGGTGAGCCCTAAGGACGACTTCCCATTACCCCACATCGACATCTTGGTCGATAACACTGCGAAGCATGGAATGCTCTCATTTATGGATGGATTTTCAGGATACAATCAGATAAAGAAGGTAGAGGTTGATCGTGAGAAGATAGCGTTCATTACCCCCTGGGGAACCTTCTGCTGGGGCAACCTATCAAAGAGCAATGACGACCCTATTCCACGACATGATGCACCGAGAGATCGAAGTTTATGTCGACGACATGATTGCCAAATCACTAGAAAGGGAGGACCACTTGATAAACCTTCAGAAGCTATTCGAGAGGTTGAGAAAATACAGATTGCGGTTGAATCCCCAGAAATGCGCATTCGACGCTATGCCCGGAAAGCTATTGGGTTTTATTGTCAGTAGGAGAGGGATCAAGGTCGATCTGATCAAGATTAAGGCTATCACTGAGATGCCGCCACCATCTATCGAGAAGGAAGTCAGAGGCTTTTTAGGAAGAATCCAATACATCAGCCGATTTATTATACAGTTAACTCCGATATGTGCACCAATCTTCAAGCTACTGAGAAAGGACTCACCAGTTGAATGGAATGATGACTACTAGGCTGCATTCGACAAGATTAAAGGTTACCTCCTGAAACCTCCGGTATTGGTACTGCTCGTACCTGATAGACTCCTGATAATGTACCTGTCCACGACTGAGTTTTCCATGGGCTGTGTGTTAGGACAGCATGATGAGACAGGAAGAAGAGAACAAGCCATCTATTATCTAAGCAAGAAATTCACTGATTATGAGACACGCTATTCTCATCTGGATCCGTTGAAGTACCTATTCGAGAAACCTGCTCTCACTAGTCGAACTGCACGATGGCAACTACTCCTATCCGAATTTGACATTACTTATGTCACCCAGAAGTCGATTAAGGGGCAGGCACTCGCCGATCATCTTGCTGAGAACCCTCTTCCGGACTATGAGCCTCTGAGGACTGAATTCCCCGATGAAGACATTTTGTTCATGACGGACGAGGATACAGAGGAAACGGAGGAACCCTGGGTAATGCACTTCGATGGGGCATCGCATGTTGAGGGCCAAGGAGTTGGCGCCATTCTTATCTCACCAAAAGGATCATATATACCCATCTCAATCAAATTGAACTTCCCATGCACCAATAATATGGCTGAGTATGAGGCCCGTACAGCTGGTTTACAGGCGGCCCTTGATCTAAATATAATTCACCTTAGGGTCTTTGGAGATTCACAGTTAATTATATGCCAGACCAACGGAGACTGGAAGGCCAAGGATGAGAAACTGATCCCATACCATGAACATCTTGAGGATCTAATAACCTGCTTTGAGGAGGTCACCTTCTCCTATGTGCCACGAGCGAGAAATCGGTTTGCTGATGCCTTGGCCACCCTAGCCTCTATGGTTGAGATTCCATACGGAGTTGTGATGAAGCCGATCATGATAGAGCAGAGGAACGAATCGGCTTTCTGTCACCTGATCGAAGGACCTATAGAGTTAGATGATGAACCACCTTGGTTCTCGGACATCAAGAATTTCCTCGAGACCCGAACTGTCCCGGAAGGAACATCAAAGGTAAACAGACGCACCATCCAGCGATTGGCAACAAACTATGTCGTCTACGGCGATCTCCTGTATAGACGATCTCACGACAATATTCTGCTCCGATGCCTAACCCAGAAAGAAGTGATTGAGAGCATGAGAGAGATCCATGAGGGAGTCTGCGGGGCACACGTCAGTGGACACATGCTTGCGAAGAAAATTCTAAGGCAAGGATACTTTTGGACTACTTTGGAGACCAATTGCTGCAAGTATGTACAGAAGTGCTACAAATGCCAAGAGCACTCCAGTTTAATACATGCTCCGGCCATTGACTTACACAACATGGCCACTCCATGGCCGTTCGCCACCTGGGGTCTCGACGTCATCGGCAAGATCAATCCTAAAGCTTCCAATGGGCATCAATTCATCCTCGTCGCTGTGGAATACTTCATAAAATGGGTAGAGGCGGCCTCCTATACAAGCATTAAGGCCAGTCATGTCGAGAAGTTCATCAAGAATAACATCATTTGCAGATTCGGCGTACCCAAAGACATCATCATTGATAATGTCACTAATTTCGCTAATAGGCACATCCGGGCCTTGTGTGAGCAGTTCTAGATCAAGCACCATCGATCATTCCCATACATGCCTCAGACGAATGGAGCCGTAGAGGCAGCCAATAAAACTCTGATCCACATCCTGGAGAAGATGGTAGTTACTTACAGAGATTGGAGTGAGCAGTTACCCTTCGCACTTTGGGCCTATAGAACGTCTATCCGTACCGCAATAGGGGCAACACCATTCTCCCTTGTGTATGGAACCGAGGCCGTGCTACCAGTTGAGGTCGAGGTACCGTCGCTCCGTATCCTCTTGGAATCCCATCTACCTAAAGCTGAGAGGGAAAGAGCCCGTTTTGAGTAGCTAGACTTGATTGACGAGAAAAGACTCCTAGCCTTGTGCCACACTCAGGTCTATCAGAGGAGAATTGCATGTGCTTACAATAAGTGCATCCGCAGTCGAGACCTGAAGGTAGGAGACACTGTACTGAAGAAAATTTTCCCGTCTCTCCACATCGATCCGAGAGGGAAGTTTAAGCCAAATTGGGAAGGACCCTACGTCATCCGAGAGGTTCTGCCAGGATACGCCGTTCGCCTTGCCACAATGGACGGAGACCACTTTCCCGAGCCCATCAACGCTGGATACCTCCATAAGTTTTACTCATAGGTCTTGGGACAAGGTAAGTTTCGATAAAAGTAGATGCGTGACCGCTTAAGGGCCCAATAAAAGAGGCCATCATTTCAAAGTCAAGTAGCCCAAAAGAAATATTCCCTAAAAACCTTCACCCTTTTTTGCTACACACTTCGGGCCAACAACCATTTCTTTCATATACCCCACCCAAAATTCCAAGAAAAAAAAGAGAAGAAAAAAAGAGGAAATATCCAAACCAAAAGAAGAAGAAAAAAGCAAAACCCCTCAAAAACAAAAAAGAAAAAGAAAGAGGGGGACCACCAAAAAAAGAAACGACTAGAGCATAAGAAGCCTTTGTAAAGAAAGAGGAGTCACCCAATCTGAAATTCACTCAGAGCTTAGATCCAAATTCCCAGAAAAACCCAACCTGTTTGAACCCCAGCCACATTACAACCCAGAAGAAAGCCCTCTTTAAGGTCCACAAACGGTCATAACATCTAATGACGAACAAATGTGAGTTACGGACCACAGAACTTCATTCAAAGCTATAATCGACGTCCATGTCGTGGCTTTCTGGTTTCAAAAAAAAAAAAAAAGAGAAGAAAAGAAAAAAAAAAAGAAAAGAAAATTAATTTGAGTTCAAAGCAAGACGGACGTGGTGAAAATCTGAAAGGGCGCCACGGGTAAAAACGGCGAACTCACGCGGACCAGGTAAAAACCTGAAAGGGCACCTGGGGTAAGAAAGCGAACCCATGGACGTAGTGAAAACCCGAAAGGGCGCTACGGGTAAAAACAGGGATGACCGGCATGGCGAAAACCCGTCTTGGGTGCTATGATCAAGAATGTCAAAAAAAGATAGATTAGGAGAAGACCTGTCCTAGCCTGCCTACTTTTGTTTGGACCCCTTGAGCCTCTTCTCCTCTTTGCTGGGCCACTCATGTGAAAATTGGATCAGATCCCGATCAAGTATGTCATCTCTACCGCGGCGTCTGACGCATCACCAAAGGAAAAGACAGAAGACTAGACCAATCCCAGGGGAGCTGACCTTCCCACGTTTAAAGGAAAAACCTGTATCTCACAAACAGGGTTCAACCATGCTTAAAAAAGGACCCGCTGGTTTGGGCTTGTAGTTACCGGCATCACGAAAGAGCCAAAAGAAAAGCAAAAACACAAAAAAGAAAATAGATTTCCCTTTCCCATAAAAAGCCCCACACTGTAGAGGAGAAAATTCAAAAAAAAAGAAAATCGACTTCCCTTTCCCATAAAAAGCCCCCACACTATGGAGGAGAAAAATTCCAAAAAAGAAAATAGATTTTCCTTTCTCATAAAAAGCCCCACACTGTGGAGGAGAAAATTTTAAAAAAAATAAAAATAGACTTCCCTTTCCCATAAAAAGCCCCCACACTGTGGAAGAGAAAAATTCCAAAAAAGAAAATAGATTTCCCTTTCCCATAAAAAGCCCCCACACTGTGGAGGAAAAATTTTAAAAAAGATAATAGATTTCCCTTTCCCATAAAAAGCCCCACACTGTGGAGGAGAAAATTTCAAAAAAAAAAGAAAATAGATTTCCCTTTCCCATAAAAAGCCCCACACGGTGGAGGAGAAAATTTCAAATAAGAAAATAGATTTCCCTTTCCCATAAAAAGCCTCACACTGTGGAGGAGAAAATTTTAAAAAAGAAAATAGATTTCCCTTTCCCATAAAAAACCCCCACTTTGTGAAAGAGAAAATCTCCATAAAAAGTCTTACATTGCGAAACTACAAAAAGAAAAATAAAAAACGCAAAAAATATGTATGTATAGATTTCATTCCATTTCTTACAGTGTTGCCTGCAGAGTGTCACGTCCCAAAAAGATAACGACATGACACACTTTCTATTTTACTGCTTTCTTTACAGATAAAAAACCAAAATATATATATATATATATATATATATATATATATATATCCGTATATATATGACAAAAAGGAAAAAAAATAATAACCCAAAAAGAGATCTCTGTTAGGGGTCATTCCTCCCCCCGTGTCTATGATCTATGATATGTGCAGGAACAGGTCAAGGGCAGGGAGCACGCTTCAAAGCGCTAATCTCTGCAAGCAGAGAGTCCTCGCGGGCATCTCGATCAGACATCCACCTACCATGAAGACTCTTCTGCCGTCTCCGTGAAGCTTGGTTCTCTGCGAGACTCGTCAAAGCAGTCAACCGAAGAACCTCGCTCTCGGCTGTAGCAGCTCTCACCTCCGCAATATTAGCTCTGACCCTTTTTTCTCCAAAGCCTCGGTCAAAGCCAGCCTCTCTAAGGAAAGAGACTCGATCCTGGTCCAAAGCATAGCTTCCTTACATGGCCAGGGCCCTGTCTCTATCACATCTACTGAAACTGTGCTAGGAGTAGGTAATTCCTCAGATACCAGCCAACCCTCGTAATCCGGAGAGACGACGCCCCCCTGAACCAAGCTACACATATGCACCGATTGGCGGGTTTCCCAGAGGACAGCTATGCGATCAAGATCACTAAGAGAACCTCGAGAGAATATCAGAGAGCACAAAGGTGGCCTTGCAGTACACAACACATGCTGAGTATACCCGAATTGACGGAGCACCCGAGATGGGAAGTAGTATGTGCTACCAGTCAACCCCAAAAGTGTTATACCCTCACAATCCCGAGAGCGGAAAATCGAAAAGGTGCCGTCCATCCAGGGAAGTTGCCAGGTTAGCTCCGCATCAGATAGCCACAGGCTCAATTCCTCGACGCTCCCACAAGGCAGTCTCGAACTCTGAATCAGAAAGCCCCGAGCCACATCGCCTCTAATCAAGCAGAATCTCGGCACAGGCCCCATGATAGCCAAATGCTCTCCTAACCAGATCTGAACAAGGAGCGGGCTCCCGCTGAGAATCCCAACCCTGCCCGAGGCCGCAGCATCCAAGCCTCGATACATCTCTTCCAGGACCAGGTGTACCAATGAGCGACCTCCCTCCAATTCCGTCAAGACATCACATAGTCCAAGGGAAAAGCTCTCACCCCCAGTGAAGAAGAGAACTTCCAACAGCAAATAAAGGGCAAAGGCCTTTACATTGAAGAGATCTCGAATAGGCAACTTTCGAAGGCTCGAGTCACCGAAAAGTTCTCTCAGGAATTTCATCGAACACCTGGTGGGCCCTCCGGCGAAACATTTCTCATATCCACCCTTTTTTAAGCCAAGGACCACGTGGACAGCCTTTGCATACCCTGGTTTGGGCACTACTTTGGCAAGGCCTCGATGCATCTTCAGGCCCGTGATGGAGGCTAGCTCTTCCAAAGTTGGGGTTAGCTCCCTAGACCCAAATTTAAAGACATGGGCCCTATGGTCTCATGATGCCAAAGTCGCCTATAGTAGGTTGGGCAACAGAGGAACAGCAAGGAGAGAGGAAAGGCGGGACAACCCGAGGCAGTTCAGAATAGCAAGCTCGCTCTCAGCCAAACTATCATGCCATTTTTGCAAAAATCTAGGCCCCGGGTCCAAACAGGGAAGTATACCGGCCCCCGTATAAAAGCTTGGGCCCCCTTTTGAAGGCGGGTCCATCGACGTATCAAGATGTTCTTTATAAAATCGGTCAATGTATGGCGATGGACCCACTAGAAAGAGAGGGGAAAGAAAGAAAAGGGAGGGGCAAAACAGCCAACCAAGGTAGAGGAGGAGGCAAGGGGGGACCAGGGTCGGGTTATAAAGAACCCACCACGCCCAGATTATAGCAGGCGTATATATTATATACGCCAAGGCAAAGGTTTAAATCATTTTGCCAGGCGCATATGATATATACGCCCGACCATTTTTTACTGTGGATTGGTCAGCCGTATATAATATATACACCCGACTGTTGATTGCTGAACATTTGCCTACCGTATATATTATATACGCCCACTTTAAAGCCAGGGCTGGTGAGGCCCCCCCCCCCCCTCACACTGGTCTATTTTTCCCCAAGGGGGAACGTAGTTTTATTTGGCCCACTTTTTTTGTCGCGAGACCGCACATGGGCAGGCATGCCACACACCCATGGGAAACACCCAGGTGGTGCGCCACCCATAGGTTGCATACCGAGGGTCACCTGCATGATCAACCTCATCATTGGAGAGGTGCCAGTTCATTTCAAGCAAGAAAAAGAGAGAGGAAACCACCAAAGCAAAGAGATAACCAAGTAAAACAGTCATATAAACCATAAAAATTATAAAACCATAAAAAAAAAAAAAACTATTGTTGTTTAAGGTTATTACATATCCCAAATAAGTCAAAAGTCTAAATTGTCTCATTGTGTCAACTTTTTCAGAAAAAAAACTACTCCTGGGCAGCTCCCTTCGATTTCTTCCGACGCCGGCTCGCAATTTGGAAAGTGCGAGTCTCCCCCACTCGAGTCCACGCTTGAGAGATATGGCTGAGCAAAGAGCGCGACTCCTTCTCACGAGCACGCTGCAGAGGCACACCAAAAAGCCATCAGGTAGAGAAACAGGCAGAAAGTAAATAAGTAAAATGACTAGGTTGGGTCAACATTCACTCACTACTTCGGTCTCCCTAAGCCCAACGAGGTTACGGTAGTATTCAGCTTGACTCACTGCCGACTCATAATCCTGACCAATAAGGAAAAGGAGGTGTTAGTCACACAGGCCATTAGCATAATTCAGAAGGAAAAAAGAATAGAGCAACAAGATAGAAATTACCCCGGGAATCAGCTCAGGAGGTGGGACCTGGATAGCTTCAGCTGAGATACGTGCCTTCTCGGCCACGTCGGCACACACGCGCGACAAGAAAGCATCGTCCAAACGTTTGAAGGTCCCCTGGACCACGGTAGGCGAACCGCCAGAAGCACCAGCACCAGAGGGGTCAGAGGGTCCAGCACCTGAGGCCACGCCTGAAGCACCAGCCCCGGAAGGATCGGAGGGTCCCGCACCTGCAGCATCATAAGGAGCAGCCTCCTCATCCCCCTCATCTGAGTCACCGCCCTGCTCAAACTATAGAGAGAAACATTTTATCATTAAAGGTGATAGGTCAATCAAAGTAACCACATGAAAGCTACTAAATCAAAAGAAAAAAGGGGCATTACCTGAGATCGCGGCCCGCCAAAAGCTAAAAAGTTAGCACCAAGAAGTGATAGGGCAGGGAATCGTACCACGACTGATATCCCCCGGGCAGGAGAAGGTCATCGATAGGAACCCCATGGTGAAGAAAGTGAGCAGTAAGCTCGTCAATGGAACCTTCCGGAGCCAACACATCGCCGGGAGGAGCTTGGGGCACAGCAAAGAGAGGGCGATACTGATGAACCACTCTCTCCCCTAGATAGTAGGCCCTAGTCCAGGACCCGTAGAGGAAGATGATGTGCCGGTCCAGCAAGAAGCGAGAAGGACCCACCGAGGCTAAGTTCCAGAAGGGAGATCCTATGTAAGGGTCGAGGATGACTTACAAAAGAAGAGAAAACAAGGAGGAGATACACACATTTGGTCAGAACCCCTAGCACACATGAACTGAGCTGTCAAATTTATAGAAAGGGAATTGGTTTACCTGCTCTGAAATCAATAGGTCGAACTGAGAGCGCAACCCTAACTCCAAGTGCTTCATACCTACGTCCCGACGGCAACCCACGTGCCAGTTACTCATGAGGGGGAACGTAGCAATTTCAGACTGAAGCAAAGGGCGACCCAGTTGGAAGTGAAGGTACCCCAACATCTAAGAAAGCAGGCAGATAAAGACAGGTTTGCTATAAAAGAAAATTGGATAAACTAAAACCAAAGGATAAAATACCTCAATTGCAGGCCAGAAACCCACGATGGAGCTAGACTCCCCAAGAATGGCTCGCTTTAGGCTGGACATGAGTACAACGTAGCCCGCGCCGCCCCAATGGAATCGATGTATAGTCTCCCAATTCACCATCAGGCTGAGCAGGGAAAGCGAGACTCGCCCTCCACTGGTGTTGGAGAGGAGAGTCTTGCCCAAGAGGAACAGCAAGGAGATGCGGGCCAACATAAGTGCGTGCGCGGGCTCGATATAAATATCCATGTCAGGCTGACCCTGGTCCACTAGCTCATGAGGCCCAAACTGATCAACCAGCCAGGATAGCTTGACCTCAGAACCCCGACCATTTCTAGAGGATGGGTAAGCCCCTATCAGTTGAATCACCTCCTCCTTACCTGGTGTGCGGGTAGGTACCACGAGCACCCCCCCGATGCAGACCCTAGTGATCATAGACCAGTCCACCGGTGTGAAGGCCATCTCTTCCACGGCCATGTGAAAGGTTATGGTCAAGGGGTGAAAACGCTCTATCAATGCCTTTAAATAGGCCGTATCGGCCCTCACGGCGGGGCACGAAATGAAGTCCCCAAAATCGGTAGCAGTGAGTAGGTCCTTCACCACTGGGGGAATGTAAAGCACAAGACGCTGGAGATCAAACCAACCGCCTCGGAACATAATGTGCGGCAGGGGCTGCAAACAGAAGGCGTCAATCAGGTAAGGGCAAGCCGGTATATTGAAGGCATTAAAGGAAAACAAGAAGCGAAAGCGAAAAGGGGGAGGGGGCTCATCTGTTTACCTGACCAACGATCCTGAAGTTGGACATGTGGGTGTGCTGGCAGTAGAGGAGGCCGGTATGGGCGGCCTCGCCTTGCATTTCATACCAAGGCTGGGAGGAGCACTGAGACACAATGAACTGTTCCCCACGGGGGCCATAGGCCATCTCCGGCCCTTCTTGCTGATCATGACCTTCGTCACCAGACATCCTGAAAATATGAGACTCATCGGCATATGAGAAGGTTGCCAACAAAAAAGAAAAAAATATATATATACACTAATCCAAAATAACAACAGCAAAAAAAAAACCATGTGTGAATGTATACTAATCCAAAAACAAGAGGTATATGTGTGTGCTAAAAACAAAAAAAAAAAAAAAACCCATGTGTGAATGTAGACTGATCCAAACCAAAAAAAAGGTGTGTGTGTGTACTAAAAAACCAAAGAAAAAAAAACATGTGTATATACTGATCCAAACCAAGAAGGTGTGTGTGTGCACTAAAAAACCAAAGAAAAAAAAATCATATGCATATACCAATCCAAAAAAAAGAGAGATGCGTGTGTATACTAAAAACCAAAAAAAACCCCATGTGTATATGCCAATCCAAAAAAAGAGATGCGTGTGTATACTAAAAACAAAAAAAAATCATGCGTGTGTAGGTACTAATCCGAAAAAAAAGATGTGTGTGTACAAAAAAAAAAAACACCATGTGCGAGTGTACTAATCCAAAAAAAAATATGTGTGTATGTGTACTAACCTAAAAAAAAAAAAATTAAAAAAAAAAGGCGTGTACCAATCCAAAAAGAAAAAGAAAAATAAAAGGTGTGTGTACTGACCCATTAACAAAAAAAAGGGTGTGTGTACTGACCCATTAACAAAAAAATGTGTGTGCGTATTAATCCGAAACAAAAAAAAATAAAATAATAATATGTGTGTGCATGAATATAGGCATCTCTTTTCTTTTGCATATTAATCCAAAACCAAAAAATGTGTGTATAAATATAGGCATCTCTTTTCTTTTGGGTTAGTATATATATAAAAAAAAAACAAAAAAAAAAAAACAACAAAAACAAAAAACAACTAAAACAAAAAAGGAGAAAAATGAAATATAGGCATCACAAAACATTTCATCAAAAAAAAAAAAAGAGAAGAAAGAGAAAGAGGCAATATCATAAAAAATTCAAAAGAAAAAAGGCAATGGTTACCTTCAAGGGGAGAGGAAAACGAATAGCGGCGGAGAACAAGCACCTTTCGATCCACACCCGCGACTGCCGGTAATAGAACTCAAGCCAAATCAAATGAAAAAACCCTAAGGGGTTGTCCCGGACTCAAGAAGAAAGGAGGGAGGAGGAGAGAATTTGAAAAGAGGGGCCCCTTTTGTGCTCGGGCTCGGGCAGTTTCGTAACTGTCAGATTTTAGACTGGCGTATATAATATATACGCAGTTTTTAAACTGCCCGACCTCCTGTGTCGATTTTGAGGCCCAACGGCTCCCCCTTGTATGCTATGGAACCCGATCTGGACCCCCCTTGGAGGCCCACGTGTCATCGGCCATGATGCACGCATCCCCAAACGACCCTTCGAGTTCCCTTTGATTGGCCCAAAGGGACCGTGCTACAATAAGCGAATCTAAACTTGTAGGCGCCCATCTAATGCGCCCACAAAATCAAAAAAAAGAAGAAAAAAAAAAAGAAAAGAAAAGAAGAAGAAAGAAAAATATGTGACACTAGTTCTCAAAGGAGCGTCGCAATGAGCATTTACGCCACTCCGAGAACCGTGCTAAATCAATTCGGAATGATCAGGTCCACCCGAAAGTTCTCGAGCCCCGTTTTACGTAGGAGTCAGTACTAGATTCGGCAGGCAGATAATTTTACCCATCTCTGGTCACTGTTCCCTAAAAACATTCCCTAGGAGTCAGGGCCTGATCCGGCAGGCAAGTAAACTCATTCATCACCGGTCACTCATGGGAGCATACATTTAGCCCCAGATCTCCCCCAGCAGAGGTCGAGGCCTGATCCGACGGGTAAACTAAGGACCCATCACCAGAATGCACACGTCCCTAAGGTAGATCAACATGGAAAGTTGATTCGCCTAAGGATACGTGCAGAAATAAAGGCAGTTTGACTGTGCCCAGAGTCTCAACCTGACATGAAAAAAAGAGAAAAAAAAAACAACAAAAAAGGGGGAGAAGAAATAACAACCTGTTGCTGCTTAGTAAAAATCCTGAGTTGGTTGACCCCACCTTCCAAGCATTCACTCTGGTCACCCCCCTTCGGATCTATGTTGACCAAGAGTGCCCCCGACTTCAGACCATTCGAAAAGTCTATTGTCAGTTGAAACTGACCAGTCAAAAGTGGAATTACAACCAACCAAACTATGTGCAAACATACATTTCGAAGGGCTCATTCCCTTTTATTTCCTTTTACACAGGCTTAAAACCTGTATAGGCACGGTGTCCCTGTTGAATGTATGCACTTGCGTCTAGGTATCCGCAGGATGGTCGTTTGTCCTCGTAAATTGTACCTTAGGGTCGAGGCTTTCGTTCGCGCCTATTTTGCTGCTTATCGCCCCTGATGGGTGTATGCCTGTGCATAGTTAGTAAGATGTGATTTCATTAGGGATGGAGGCTAAAATTGGCCATCTCTTTCGAGGGATGTTTGGTTCTAGCCCGATCTTTTTTAGCTTTGTCTCAAGTTAAGGCACTCCGGTTCACATGAATCAGGAGCACCTCACCACTGGAACGAGCACATCCCCAAGGTGCACCCATCCCTGGCAAAGCGCACGCATTCTTAAAGCGTATCAATTGACATTTGCTCCACTTAAAGAGTTGTGCAAGAATAAAATTGTCAGAGGTCCTTGAGCTTTGCTTAGAGGCTTCGAAACAAGAGAAAATTTAAAATTTTTACTCAGAAAAAGGGCATGCATTCCCAAGAGGTATTGCGACATCAATATTCGCTTCACTCGGGTAAAGCGTGCTAAAATAACCTCGAGGTTGATGGGTTCACCCAGAAACTTTGAGCCTTACATAGGTAAGGGCACCCGTGGCTAATCCAATGGAACTGTCAATATTCCATAGGATTGGACATAGTTTGAAGGCCTTCGCTTTGTGTGCTTCGCATCGATTCCGAAGCATAGATCGATCATCCTGTTTCATGGAGCTGTCTGGTTCAGATTAAATACTCAACATCACAAATCTATAATTTCCCTCAGGAAGTGGATGATATCCGGGCTAGCAGGCTTACACTTTTTGTGATCATCGCAGTTATGCCCAGTAATGTCGCAATGTGCTTAAGGACTGTTAGCTTTGAGGTATGGACGATATCCCGAAATGAGAGGGCTTACGTACACTCACCATCACCATGGATGTTTGAGAATTGAGTTGAACCAGGCGGACCCATCAAACGCGCCTTGGACCTCTTCAGATGTCTCTTGTCTTTGGCATCCGATCATTAGTGATCGAATACCAAAGAGGGGCATCTGTAGACACCCAAATTCGGCCCAAGGCCTGATCAATCTGTACTTTGAGAGAGATGTACCCCTGTGCTTTCGATGGCACTCCTGAACCCTTAGGAATCCACCTAGACCTTTACGAATCACCCTGAACCTTTTAGAACCATTCCCCAACCCTTAAAAGTCACCCCTAAACCCTAGAATCCCTTCCCATACCTAACTTAAACCCTTCTGAGCGGTTGATGGAAGGAGAGCTACAGAATTTCACACAGACTCTTACCGTGGATGAGTCATATACCTTTGGAAAGAGAACTTCTCCAGCTTTCCAACAAGCCAAAGATCACCCAATTTGGAGCTACGGTTCAAATTTTATATATGTTCAAAATTTCACATAAAATCATAGGACTTTTACTCAGGCGTAGATATTACATACGCCCAACCATTTTTGCCCCAGATTAGTCAGGCGTATATATTATATACGCCTGCCTATTTTGGGGGAAATTTGGCCAGGCGTATATAATATATACGCCCAGTATAGGTGGGACCCACCACGGGCTTCATCTTCTCAAAACTCCCCTGATTTTCTTGAAATTTACTGTTCCTAAACTAGGCGTATATAATTAATACGCCCAACTTAGCTACAGTAACTGTCCTCAAGAGCTCGAATTTCCTTCATCTGGTTTGACCTTTTGACCATCCCTTTAGTTGGGGTGGGTGTCTTGAGCTTGGTTGTACCCCCTTTGAGCTTATTTGCAACCCTTAAGTCACCTTTGGTATCACCCCATCATCTACCATTAAAACCAATTTCCCAAAACCCTAGGACCTTGAAAACCTTAGATGGGGGATTACCTAATTTCTAAACCAATTAGCTCTTAAATAAGCCCCTAACCCTCCCCTTTTCTATAAATAGAGAGGCCCCCCTCTTCCTTAAGGGTTGGAAAAAATTGGAGGTTAAGGATTTGGAGCTTAAGAGAGAACCCTAGTGAGAGAAAATGCACACATTTTTCTAGAATTCCAGCATGCTTAGTTCATCCATTTCAACCCATTTCCACCATTAGATTACTCCCTTTTGCTAAAGTCTAGCCTTTAACCTCACCCTACACTTCCTATTTTACCGAATCCTAGTGTTAGAATCCATTTCCATATTGTTTAAGCCATCAGAAGCACGCCAAAGCGAAGATCTTCCACGGTGCAATAAGGGCCTGTGAGCTCCAACTCACCCCTCTCTTCCTCTACCTTCTTGGTGTCTCCTCCGTCCAAGGATTCAAGCCGTTATACCGCCGAAATTTTGGTTTGGCTCAAAGCTTGATAGGACCGTATTGCCTTCGGGCAAGGGGAAACTCTGCCCTTTTTATTTTTATTTTAGCCATAGATAGAGACCGCTACATGCGGGTGGATCGGGTGCCTAAACCCTTCCCGATCGATAACCAAAGCCCCTACCCTAGAGCCTTTGGCAAAGACCAGTAAATCAGAGTCATATTTAGCACTTAGGTGCTCAAAATATTGATTTGAGGGTTTCCCATGTCACCAAAAGCTCCGGGTGGCGACTCTACATTCTCATTCGTTAGGCGAGCGCATCACCACGATGGGTTAGCGAGGATCCATGGTCGCACACCCATCTTGAGCGTTGTGAGTAAAAATGTTATTAAAAGAGAAAGAAGAAACTCATTCGGTTACTCCCTTGGTTATACCCTGATCCATCTGATCCTCCTGGGCCACTCACATTTACTCATATCGAGTCTGGGCCAAGCATATCATCATGGTCGCACCGTCAAACGCATGACTCGAGGCAAGGATAAAAGGTTGATTCGATCCAAGGAGATGGGCATTCTGGACCTCACCCAGGTCCAACCTTGGACGGTTTTGACCATGCTCAAATTTGGACCCGTTACTTCCCCTCAAACTTAAGGCATCAAAGAAAAATATTTGCAAAAGATAATAAATTTTTCTTTCCCATTTTCAGGCCGACACGATGCACCGCCCACTCCGGCATGATTGATTTGATGACCGGAAAGACCACATTTGCAAAAGATAATAAATTTTTCTTTCCCATTTCAGGCCGGCACTGTGTGTGCCATATCTCCAAAAGGAATAACTGACATAGTTCCCCCCTTTACAAAAATAGAGAAAAGATAAAATTTTTATAAGATAATAGATTTCCCTTTTCCATTTACAAGTTTGTACTTTGCTAACACCACATCTCCAAAAAATAATCGGTGTGGTGTCTCGCTCCCTTTCCTTTTTATAAAAAATTGAAAAAAGACAAAAACATAGAGAAAATATATATGCCCAAAAAATATCTGGCAGGGGTTCTTATGCCCCTTCATGTGGTAATCTGATCTATGCAAAAAGTATGTGCAGGATGGAATCAGCGATCCAACTCGTGCTTTAGGGCAGGGATCTTTGCATGTAAAATATCTTCCTGAACATCCTACTCTGTTATCCAGTGGCCATGAAGACTCCTATACTATTTCCTAGAAGCATCGGTAGCACCCAGAGCGTCACTCAAAGCTCCATCTAGACGAAGGAACTCACACTCAGCTACATCAGCTTTGGCTTCTGCCGCCTCTGTTCTAACCTTTTGTTTCTCTAAATGATCATGCATAGTTCGCTTCTCATCCACCAGTAGCTCAATACGGGATTGAAACATCAACTCCCTCTTCATCCAAGGTCCTCCTACATCAATACACTCAAGCTGTTCCAAGTGACAAGTAGAAGGCCTCTCAGACAGTAGTCAAGCCTCATACTCTAGAGAGGTCAAATCCTAATTCCCCTGCTCTAGATCACGCATATCCGTCAACTGACGCGTTTCCCAAAGAGCATCTATCCTGTCCAAGTCTCCATGGGATCCCCGAGAGAAATCAAGTCGCATAAGGGTGGTGTTGGCGCACAGGGCACTTGCTGAGAGCAATCAAACTGACGCAACACTCGGAATGGGAAATAGTAAGTGCTACCAGTCAAACCAAGGAGTGTGATGCCCTCGTAATCTCCAGAGCGCACCACGGGGAAAGTCCTGTCTAACCAGGGAAGCCTCCACACCAACTCAGCTTCAGTCAGCCAAAGCTTCAGCCCTTGTATATCCCCCTGTGGAAGCATGTAGCATCTACCCAAAAAGCAGCGGGCCACCTCACCTCGAACAACATAAAAGCATGGCATGGGTCCCAAGATAGCAAGATGCTCCCCAAGCCAAATTTAAAGCAAGATGGAACATCCCCAGAGGCCCTCCACCTTGCCCAGAGCCAAGACAGCGATAAAGCTTTGCCAGCACCATATGCATCACAGAGCGGCCTCCCTTTAAATCTGCCAAGATGTCGCAGAGTACAAGCGAGAAACTCTCTCTCCCAGTGCAAAAAAGAACCTCGGAGATAAGGCAAAGGCCTTCACATTATGATGATTTTTTATCGGCAATTTTTGCAAGCTTTCTCTCTAAAAAGTTCTCTCAGGAATTTCACCAAACACCTGGTGGGCCCACCAATGAGACTTTTCTCATAATCACTCTTCTTCAAGCCCAAGGTGATCTGGATGGCTTTAGCATAACTCGATTTTAGTAGTACCTTGGCAAGGTCTCTATGCAACTTCAATCCCGATAGATTGGAGAGCTCCTCAAGAGTAAGAATTAACTCATGGTTCCCAAAACGGAAGACATGGGTGCTAACCTCCCTAGATGAAGCCACTACATAAATGAAATCCCAAAGCGGAGGAACCTCAAGGAAAGACAAGAGACGCGCCAATCCAAGCCAATCCAAACCCACAAGCTGGCTCTCATTCAGGCTCTCAAGCCACTTTAGAAAACTGGGCCCCATGCCCAAAGAGGGAAGTATAGTGGTCCCGGACCCCCCACGAGAGGCGGGATCAGAAAGCGGGTCCATTTTCATACAAAGATGTTCCCAAGATACAATTCAATGTAGAACGATGGACCCACCCTTGGGCAAGCGAAAGGAAAAATGGCAGTAAAAAATACCAAGTCGAAAGCAAAAGAGGGAGAAATAAATGCATTCTCGGGCTTAAAAGGCCCCACAGTTTCCCTAGAAGGCACTTGGCGTGTATAATATACACGCCAGGCCTGTTTTGGCCAGATTTGGCTTAGCATGTATAATATACACCCCATGCTATTCTTGGCCCAATTTGTCTTGGCACATATATTATACACGCCAAGACCCCTGCTGCCCCCCGTAGAGAGAAAGAGAGGGCAGGGGAGGTTATTTCATAGCACCATAGGCCACATGCTAGGATACAAGAAATTAATATCTAACCGTTATAGAACTTTCTTCTTTCAAGTACAGTCCACACAAAGATTAAAGTCTTGGCCGGAATTAACCAAGGCATGGCTTGAAAAGAAAAGGCCGAGCCCATCCTGCAAATGATCCAGTATACCACAACAAGCAAGAAGGGAATAGAACATGCAATCAAAAAGAGGGCACTAACATTCATCCTGAAAGACTAAAAATCATCCAAAGCATAGTGTCATATCATCCATTACATGTTTCCAAAACAAAAAAAAATGTGTATATCCCTAGAGTCTAAACCAAAATCAGATGAGGCCTAATCCGTATCAGCACCCTTGGATTTCTTGCGATGGCGTGAGGTACTGTGGTATGTCCGAACCTCCCCCACCCGAGACCACGCCTACGATAGCCTCCCGAGCAATGATCGTGACTCCTTCTCAAGAGCAAGCTGTAAACATCATACAAGGAGATCAGTTTGAGTAAAAGTAAGAGCAGCAAAACAAAAAAAGTCAGAGCCGATTAATAAAGCACTTACCATCTCCACATCCCAAAGATCGACGATATTACGATAATATTCGGCCTGATTCACGGCCGACTCGTAGTTTTGCACAGAAAGAGATATCATCTACAGGGGCCATGAGCGCAAAAACAGGCATTTCTTTGAAAAGAAAATGTACGGGAAAGAAAACTCACCCCTGGGACCAGTTCAGGTGGGGGGACCAAGTCCGCTTCAGCAGATAGGTGGGCCTGCTCGGCGACATCAATGCATAAACTTGACAGAAATGCATAATCAAGGCATTTAAAGGTCCCTTGAACCTCAGCAGTCGAATTACCAAAAGCACCCGTGCTAGAGGGGTTTGAATGACCAACACCCATAGCCTCAGTAGGACCTCCCTTGCCTCATCATCATTGTCAAAATCATCTCCCCCATCGAACTGTGAAAAGAAGCAAGGATTCAATCAGTGGAGACAAAACTGCATCAGAACCATTGGAAACTTGCCTAAAGAGAAAGAAGAACTACCTGAGATCACGGATTGCCGAAGGCTAAAAAGTTGGCCTCGGGTATGAAACGCAAAAGGAGGGACTGATAAGACAGGAACTCATACCACATCGGGTATCCTCTAGGCACGAGAAGATCATCAATAGGGACCCCATGATGGAGGAATCCAGCGGAGAGCTCCTCAAGAGTTCCCTCAGGAGACCTAACGTCTGTGGGAGGAGCCTACGACACGGTGAATTGTTCTCGGTACTGATGTACCACTCTCTCCCCCAGGTAATATGCTCTGGCCCAGGCCCCGTAAAAGAAAATGACACGCCGGTCAACAAAAAAGTGGGAAGGACCCATGACAGCTCGATCCCAGAAGGGAGAACCAATGTACGGGTCAACGATGACCTATAATGATAAAAAGAATCCTATCAGTCAATAGCCGCCATCAAACCCAAAATGGGAGAGAGAAGAGGAAAGTACCCATACCTAATTTGGGATCAGCAAGTCAAATTGGGACCTCAGGCCCAGCTCTAAATGCTTCATTCTGACATCCCTGTGGTGACTCTTACGCCAGTTACTCATGAGCAGATATGTGTAAACATCGGAGAAGAGGAGAGGGCAACCAGGTTGGAAGTGTTGGTACCCCCAAATCTGAAGAGAACAGTAAATATAAAAAGATGTGTCAGAGGCAGGATGCATGACTAGCCAATAAACCAAGGAAAGTAAGTCGGGGGTTACCTCAACCATAGGCCAGAAATTGGCAATAGAGCTCAGGTCCCCAACTGAGGCTCGAGCAAGGCTAGACATCAGCACGACATATCTGGCCATGCCCCAGTCGTACCGGTGTATATTGTCCCAATTTCCCATGATACTAAGCAAGGACAATGAAACTCGGCCTCCGCTGGCATTGGCAAAAAGTGTCTTACCCAGGAGGAAGAGGGGCGAGATGCAAGCCAGCATCAAGGCATGCCCAGGCTCAATGGGGATATCCGCATTCGGTTGACCACAGATCCACCAATTCGTTCTTATTATACAAATTGGCCAGCCAAGATAACTAAACATCAGTGTCATGCATATTCTGGGAAGAGGGGTAATCCCTGATCAATTGAACCACCTCGTCCTGACCGGGAACGCAAAGGCCGATCATCAGAGTCCCTCCTATCCTAACCCCGTAATCATCAACCAATCAACCGGGGTGATGGTCATCTCGGCTACCGACATGTGGAAAGTCATGGTCTCAGGCCGAAAGCATTCAAGTAGGGCCTTCAAATAGGTCGACTTGCCCCTCATGGCGGGACACCAAAGGAAATCTCTGAAACCGGCCTGAGCAAGGAGAAACTTCATGACCAGAGGAAGGTAGAGGTAAAGACACTGGAGGTCGAACCAACCCCCACAGAACGTAATCGATGGCAAGGCCTGCACCAAAATAAAGAGGCATCAGATCCTAAAGATGAAGTAGTCTCACGCAAAGAAAAGACAAAGCGGCAAAATAAAACTTGTTTCATTACCTTGCCAACAATCCCAAAGTTCGAGATGTGGATGTGTTCTTGATTAAGTAGGCCGGTATGGGCTGCCTCGCCCTGCATCTCGTACCACAGACTGGAAGAGCGCTGCACTGCAAAAAAATGCTCCCCCCGGGAACCATAGACCACCTCAGGCCCCTCCTCTTGCTCTTACTCCTCATCGCTCGACATTCTGAGGGTGACACAAGCAACAATATCGAGACATGTCAGTAGTAGGAAACCGATTGCTACGAGCTAAAAGAAGGTAAGTATGCTCCCTTTCATTTTCCATCAATCATATTTATCGTCATTTTTAAAAGAATACATCAAAAAAGGGGAGGGGAGTCCCAAGCCCCCACATTTCAAGAAAACATGCACAAAAAAAAAAAAAAGAAGTAGAAAAAGTTTCAAATATATATATATATATATATATATATATATGATAAAATGTATACACATAAAAAAAAAAAGGGTTTCAAAAAAAAAAAAAAAAAAAATCTATATAATAATACACAAAAAAAAGGGGGGGTTTCAAGAAAAGAAGAGAAAAGTTTCAAAAATAATATATATGATAATATGTATATACATAAACAAAAAAGTTTTCAAGAAAAGAAGAAAAAATTTTAAAATATATATATAATAATATGTATCTACAAATACAAACAAAGATAGGGCATCATTCAAAATCATCACAACCAATCCATAGAATAAAATCAAATGGGTCATAAATAATCACACTTGCAAAAAATCATTCATTAATCATCTAAAAATGCAAGAATCCTAATCACATTGCAAATAATTCAAGAAGAATCAAAAGAAATAAGGTCAAACAATGAATACCTTCAAGAAAATCGTTCTTTGATCCAGCGTAGGACTTGTGTTTGATATGCGAGAGCGGACGCCGGTAATGAAGTGAAGTTCAAATCGATCTAAACAAACCCTAGGAGGAGGTTCCGTTTTAGTTTAGAAGAGGATGGGGGAAGAGATTTAAAAAAAAAGGCCATTTTGGCTCGGGCTAGACTGGTTTAAAAACCCCCCAGTTCTGGCTTGGCGTGCATAATATGCATGCCAGGCCTATTGTGGCCACATTTGGCTTGGCGTGTATAATATACACGCCAGGCCTTTCCTGGCCCAATTTAGGTTGCCGCATATATTATACACACCAAGACTGATCCTCTTTAGACCCGAAAAGGTGCACACAACTTCCATTTGATATGCTCAGGAGGTTGTACTAAAATAAATGGTTTGGGATCGATGAGCACGCTCAAAACATCCCAAACTAACATACAAAAAATCCACATAAAAAAGCAAAAAAATCCAAGAAAATATACAAAAAAAACATACGAAAAATATACATAAAATAAAACAAATATATATATATATATGTGTGTGTGTGTGTGTGTGTGTGTGTGACTTTCAAAAAGCGACACATACTCCCAAAAAGCATTGCAACTTCAATTCGCTCCGCTTGGGTAGTCATGGTAAATTAACTTCGGGATTGTTGGGTTTGCCCAAAGACCTTGAACCCTTCTTCAAGCAGGGGCACCCATGACCAGTCAAATGGGGCAATCAATGCCTCGTATGAATGGACACAAGCTATGGACCTTCGCGCATTTGTCTTGCGCCTATCTTTAAGTATGGGTCGACCACCCTCTCACTCACAGAGCTATTTTATTCAGAATGAAACTTAAACATCAAATATCTTTAATCATCTCGAGAAGCAGACATTTTTCCTAGCATATTGGGCTTTCACAATTCGCTCCATCTCGATTATGCCCAGTAATGTCGCTAAGCGCTTGGGGACCGATAGCCTTGAGGAACGGACATTTTTCCTAATATACAGGGCTTTCATTTACTCACCATGTTACCCACCTAATGTTTGAGGTTCGTTCTAAATACATCGGTCCGTCAGTGTTGCCTTGGGCCTCTTCGTATGTCTCTTGTCTTTGGCATTCGATCATTAGTGATCGGATACCAAAGAGGGGCATCTGTAGACACCCAAATTTGGCCCAAGGCCCGATCGAAACATACTTCGAGAGAGGTGCATCCCCCAAGCTTCCGATAGCACCTCTCGTACCCTTAGGAACCTTCTCCAACCTTTAGAAACTTTCCTAAAACCTTTGGAATTACCCCCGACTTCCCCGGACCCATAGTTAACCCTCCCGGTAATTGTTAGAGAGAGATGTACCAGGGTTGGCAGGGACCTCTACTGAGACTGAATCTTATACCATTAAAAATTAGAGGTTCTCAGCTTTCCAACAGGCTAAGAATCACCTTAATCCGAGTTGTACGTCAAAAGATATGACGATCCAAGGTTTCGGGCAAAAACTACAAAGTAAACACCTCGGCAGGTTCTCAACCTCTCGAGAGGTTCTCGAGGGGATGGGTTTTGCTTGGTGCGTATAATACACGAGCCAGGCCATTCTTGGAAAAATATTATCTAGCGTGTATATTATACACGCTAGGCCTTTTTTACCAAAATTGGCCTGGTGTGTATATTATACACGCCAAACAGGGATGGGTCCCCCAGCGGGATCTAAACTTCCCAACCACTGTGATATGCATGGCGTGGATAATACATGCGCTAGGCTTAGCTACAGTAAACCTTGAATTTTGCTCGAATTTTACTTTTGGGGTTTGACTTGTTGACCATCCCAATGTTTAGGGTGGATTTCATTAGGACTATTGCACCCTCATTTACCTTATTTACAACCGTCTAGTAATTTGAAACCCCACCCTATCACCTACCATTGAAGACCATTGCCCACTTTTCCAAGCTCTTAAGATCCTAGGAAACCTTAGATTAGAAGATTATTTAATTGCTAACCCTAATTACCTCTTATGTACCCTCCTAACCTCCCTTTTTCCTATAAATAGAGAGGCACCCCTCCCTTTACAAAGGCTTGAAAAATTTTCAAGAGAGAGAAAAAGATTAAGAGATCCTTTACTTCCCTTTGGTGCACCAATCCCATACAATTCCAGAATCCAAAATCCTCCTGTAGATCCCATCTTACATCAAAAACCTTGGAGCCTAGGTGAGATCTATCCCCTAGCCTTCCTCCTCTACCCCTTAGCTATCAATCCCTAGAAGATAGAACCCATCTTCCAACCCCTTAAGTTATCGGAAGCTCATCAAGTGCACCTACGCGATGGTCCATAGCTATGTTACAAGGGCCCAAGAGCTCCAGCTCTCCCCTCTACTCCTCTACCTTCTTTGTTTTTCCTTTATCCAAGGATTCAAACCATTACGAATTTTCAGTATTTGCGGAGAGCTTGATAGGATCATAGTGCCTTTGGGCAAGAGGAAGTGGTCTTTTTTTGTGACAGCCCAGATTTCGATGCCCTGAAACCCGTGCCATCAGCACGATCCTCCAGACCGGGCCCCAAAACTATGCACGGAACATTGGTATAAATAAAAAATTTTAAATAATTAAATTAATTAATTACATAAGACAAAAAGTAATATGCCCATCTGGCATAACGAAAGACAGTTCTGCTTTCATGCCACTGCATGAACAGAGAACCAATCCGAACCATCGGTGACAAACAGATCACCCCAGATGGTTCGCCAAAAGAATAATAAAATCTAATTACATGTTTAACAAAAAGTAGACTTGACATTCCAAGCCGTACAATTAGCTCTAAAAAACTACTCTCTGTCAAAGTACATAGTAGAGTCACCTAGAAGAAGTCCTCGGGAGGAGGCTCCAACTTGTCTCCAGTCACGTAATCTGAATCACCTGGATCTACATCTCTCGAAGCCTCAACTACTGTTATCAGTGGACCTGCGACGTATAGTCTAAAGGGGTGAGCTACATCCTAGCTCAATAGGGAACATACACAACGAACATATAAATTAAAACTCACATATATTCCATGATACTCTAAGCATGATGTGTCTATGCATTTGCTAGAAAAATAGTTTAAAAGATGATGATTTGGATTCAAGTTTACTGATAAGTTGCATGTATTACATTACTAATGATTTATCATGAATGACACTGAACAGGCTTAAAGAAAAACTTAAATCTTCAACTTAAGTAATCCCCGAGCAATATAGCATTGAGCCCCGATGAGATACCCTTCATCGTCGTCTAAATAGACAGTTGTTATAAAAGTATTATCTGGGAATACGACCCAAGCCCCTTTCTCAATAGGCGGCGAGATTAAAACTCATCTCAACATCCCTGGGATGTGCTTACTGTTACAGATAAACCTCCGCACTGGTGTACGGATTGGCCGCCGTATCGGTCACGGATATCCTGTCGCGTCAGTCGTGGGTATCCTGCCACGTCGGTGGGGTATCCTATCAAACCTCAAATAACAAAAATAACATGTGCTTTACATATAGTTGTTCACCGTGTAAGTGTGCTATCTTATATCAGTTAGGCCTCAACAGTAATTATTCAATCATATATATACATCCCTGGGATGTATATATACTCGCATCCACTAATGCCTTTATTTCTTTCTCATCCCCTGGGGATGTCTCATTCTTATTAGATTGCTTAATCTTAATCACTTGCATCATACCGATGCCTTTTTCATATTCTTGGTATTACACATACACCCATTTTCACAAAGCTTTTCGTAGTTAAAACAAGTTCAAATCTGATAATTATATCACTACATACATGCTCTTGAAAGTAAAGTACATGTTCAAGGTGTTCCCTACCTCAATTCTCTGAAGGTCCAAGCATCAAGGTCCCACACGGCTCCTTGTGCTCGCTTTCACACGTACCACCTATGGTACATCATAACACATACACTACATCACTAAAGATGTAATGAAGAAGGTCCTAGACCCTCCATGAATCTAAAAGTAAAACTATAAAGTTAGGAAAAATTGCCAAAGTCAATTAATCGATTCCCAAAATCGATTAATCGAAACACAATTCGATTAATCGATTCCCAAAATCGATTAATCGAAACCCAAATCGATTAATCGATTCCCAAAATCGATTGATCGAGATTCAAATTCGATTAATCGATCCCAAATCGATTAATCAAAGTCTCTAACATAATAAGGTCGATTATCAAATCGAGTGGTCGAAAATCTGAAATCGATTAATCGAAATTCGAAGTCGATTAATCAATTTCTCAACTCGATTAGTCGATTTCCCCAGGTCATGTTTCTCTAGCCACTGGAGGTACCCAGTCGATTAGTCAATTTCCAAATTGATTAATCAAACATCCAAATCAATTAATCGAAATCAAATTCGATTAATCAAAATCGGGCTTACCTGACTTTTCAACTTCCAGACCAAAATCGATTAATCGAATCCCAATTTTGATTGATCGATTTGGTTCGATTCAGCCCCCTTTTTGGCTGTTCTTCCAAATCTTTTCCCCTTTCTTTTCTATGCCTTTAATCTACTCTTTTAAGTATATTTGACCGAGTTTAATCATCTACAACCTATGCATTAACATTAATTTGAAGCTCACCTTCAATCAATCCTCAAATTGATCAAGATCTAGGTTGGAATAGCTAGGGCTCCAGCTTTTCGTTTCAACGATCCTAACGCGTTGAATCCGGCAGTCAATGCTAACTCCTCTTCTTGATTTGCATTAACCTCTAGCCTTCATAACTCCTCTTCACTTCTCTCTCTCTCATCTCAACTCTCTCTTCAATAGCCCAAAACAAAAGGGAAATAGGGTTATTAAACCCTTTTACTCTCCTTCCAGCTTGTGTGTTAAACACATACACCAGAGATAGGTGTATGTGACTCTAACTTAATGCTATATATCACGCTTAGGTCACGTTTGTACCATGTCAGCTTATCACTCCATGAGTTCATTGTTTGACCATCACTTGGGCAACCCTATGGCCAATCAGGCACGGATCCCGAGGTCAAAGTTCAACGCTCAAATTTTCAGGATATTACATTCTCCCCACCTTGGGAATTTTCGTCCCCGAAAATCACTCAAAGGTGTGTCGTTGGTTGGGTACCCACCCACAAAATGACACACACATTACATAGTACAAACAAACAAAATGACGTACACATTACATGCTGAAGAAAATGGATCTATATTTCATTAATTTCTAAAATTTATAACTTGTTTAATTACATCTTTTCAATTACATCAAAACTCCAAAATCAGTCATACAAAAAAAACATCCTCGTCTCAGTCTCACGCCATCCCCTCCCCTGGATGATCTGATGCAGGGGCAGACTGCTCTGGTGGAACTGGCTGCTCTGGTGGTACTGGCTGGGGTGTCGCCGGCGGTAAGAAGGCGTCGGTGTGGCTGCTGCAGACTGCGCTGGTGGCGTAGGTGAGGCGGTGGTATGGGAGGGTGCCCCCTCCGCTGGTGGATCAACCTGGTGTGCCCCACCCACGGGTGAGTCCTGATGTGGTGGTGGGGGTGGTGGAGGTGCTAGTGGTGCTGCTGCTACTGCTGGTGCGGGACCCGGAGCCGGTAGGGTCCGCTTGAGTAAATTGTAACTACGGCTCCATGAAGAGTTTGAAAACGTCTTCACTCGGTCTGTAGCCTCTCCTCATGGGGTGATATAGCATATTCTTGAGCGTTTGAGTAACCCTCCAGCATGCTCGAGATGAGCCGAGCATAGGGCATTTTCTCCTTGGGCCTCAAGTTGCCCTTCATCAACTTGGCCTTGATGTATCTCATCCCCTCGAGGATGATCATGGTGGCATCAAACCAACAACCACATAAGGCCGCGTAGAGTGCCTACTGCACCATCTCCATCCACTCGGTGTCGTGACGCAATGGGTAGAGGTTGCACTTGATTATAGAATCAAGCATCCACATATAATGGGGAAGGTCGACCCTCCTCCTAATGGAGGATCCCGACCCCTTCTTCCCATTGGTCATCCGGGTCATGATCTCCTCAAATCTCACCTCTTCTACGAAGGGTGGGAAGAGGGTGGTCTCGGGTACAAAATTGAGGTGACATTCAAGCACCTCGTGGATGTGGCGACGAGTGAATGTGTAGTCACGACCCTCTATCTTGGTCGTGACGATGTCGTCGGTAGGGCCGTCCGTCAGCCCTTGGTAGAATAGTCTAACCAACTTAGGGTAGTAGGACCAACGGATTGGTTTCAAAATGTTGCCGAGGCCGGCTTTTAGAAGGTAATTACGAGCCCATTGGGTCTCGCCCTGTACATCAGGGTTTGTAAATAGGGTTTGATCTATAATGTACTCGATCTCAAAGGTTTTAGCCGCCCACCACTCGTTGCGTTGGAGTACATTGGTGGGTGGTGGTGGCATGGGTGAAGACTTGCGTGAAGATGCGCTCAATGACCCGGATGTGGTATCCGATGCTGACGGCGATGGAGTCCTCACCGGTGATGGGGTAGGTGGTGGCGGTGCGGCATTCTTACGCCAGACCGGAAGCTTGGAGGTTACCTTCTTCGAAGACAAACGCGTTTTCGGTGGCATTTTTGCGAAAATAACTCAAAACTAAGGTTTTATAGTTCAAATTGAAGAAAAAGACTCGAATCTAGGGTTTACCTTAGGTTTTTGATCCGATGTCACGCGATTTCAATCCGAAATTGATCTAAATGCCCAAAACCTAGGTTGCTCGGTCGATTGAAGAAGAAGAAGAAGAAGAAGGCGCGCAAGGAAAAATTTCCAAATGAATTTGAATGGGAAGAAAATCCCTTCGATTTATATATATAGGCTCTGGTTCAATTAATCGATTTCCAAAGTCGATTAATCAAGTTTCAAAACTAGGTTCAACCGCGCAAAATCGATTAATCGATTTCCAAAATTGATTAGTCGAAACTCAAAATTGATTAATCGAAACCATTTCTATTAATCGAAATCGTATTCATTTAAATTTTTAAGTTTTGGAGCTCACTGGCGTGAGCCAGTCGATTAATCGAAATTCACTTCGATTAATCGAAATCCCAAAATCGATTAATCGAAATCGTGCAGTCCTTCCAATTTTTTCTAAAATCTTTAAGTTACTCGATTAGTCAAACTTCCAGTTCGATTAATCGAAATTCCAAATTGATTAATCGAATTCTTCTTCGATTAATCGAAATCATATAAAATCCTTTAAGTTCTTCTAAAATTCTCAAGTTACTCGATTAATCGAATCCCCAATTCGATTAATCGAAAACATAAATCGATTAATCGATTTCCAAAATCGACTAATCGAAATTTCACTTTGTCATTTTTCTGAATCCTTTTCAAGTTTCCACTCACTGGTGCATGCCAGTCGACTAATCGACCAAAATTGATTAATCGAATTCCCAAATCGATTAATCGGTTTTGATCAGATTCTTCAGATTAAAAAAAATTTCATGTCTCTTTGATTTCTCTTGGTAAGCTATGACCAATTGGTCATTGGTTCTACAAAATACATCATTGCGGCCATGTCGTGACCATGATGAATTCCAATTTCACGTTCAACACAACGTTTGAGACTCTATGTGGATAAAATTGTTCTCTTAAGTAAATTGATCATAAGATCGACATTGAATTACAACACATAGTTTAAATCCACAAACATGCTTGCGGTGATACAATTTCGACTCTCTACAAACATGTCGCAAACAAGCTTGGATACTGTTCTTTCACGTCGACCTCTCGTTCCCATGTAGCTTCCTCGGCCGGATGATGCTTCCATCGGACAAGTACTAATGGAGTCACTTTTGTTCGCAACACTTGTTCTTTTCGATCTAAAATCTCCACCGGCTCTTCGATCATAGTCATGTCCTCATGCATCTCAAATGATTGACCGCTAAACACGTGATCAGGGTCATTAAGGTACTTCCTGAGCATAGACATGTGGAACACATTGTGTACCTGATCAAATAATGGTGGCAATCCAATGCGGTAAGCAACTTCTCCTACTCGACCCAAAACTTCAAACGATCCAATATAGCGAGGACTTAGCTTCCCTCTCTTTCCAAATCTCATCACCCCCTTCATAGGTGATACTTTGACAAGCACGTGTTCACCTACCTTGAAGTCTACACTAGTCTGCTTGATATCGGCATAGCTTTTCTGTCTGCTCTGAGCCGCTTTGAGTTTTGCCCTTATCATACGAACATAGGTGGCATTATCTTCAAGTATTTCAGGTCCCAAAACAATTTCTCCCCGGTTTCTTCTCAATTGATGGGCGATCTACATCGTCGTCCGTAAAGTGATTCATATGGTGCCATCCCAATGCTCATCTGACAGCTATTGTTATATGCGAACTCAATCAAGGGTAGGTGCTGATCCCACGATCCTTGCAATTCTAACATACATGCCCTAAGCATGTCCTCAATGATCTGATTGACCCTCTCAGTCTGTCCATCAGTTTGCGGATGGAATGTCGTACTGAAATCTAGTCACATTCCCATTCCTTCTTGAAATTTCTTCCAAAACATTGATGTATACAAGGGGTCCCGATCGAAAACAATGCTACTCGAAATCCCATGCAAACGGACAATCTCCTTCATATACAGCTCTGCCAGTCTTCCCATTGTGTACATCGTGTTGTAAGGCAAGAAGTGCGCTGACTTGGTCAATCGATCGACCACTACCCAAATGGCCTTTGTACCTCTTTGCCGTACGCGATAGTCCAACGATGAAGTCCATCGAGATCGATTCCCACTTCCATTCTGGTATAGGTAGGGGCTGTAATAGACCTGCGGGGTGTCTATGATCGATCTTGACTTGCTGACACGTCAAACTCCGTGACACGTACTCTGCCACATCTTGTTTTAGGCCTCTCCACCAGTAATTCTTTTTCAAGTCTTGATACATCTTTGTGCTTCCCGGGTGGATAGCATAGGTTGATTTGTGAGATTCATCAAGAATTGTTCGTCGTAGATCGGTGTTATCCAGAATACAGAGGCGACCCTTGAACAATAAGGAACCATCCTCCTTGATCGAAAACTCAGATGTAATGCCTTCAGTTACATCTTGACGAATCTTTGTTAGCGCCGGGTCTTTCATCTGTAGTTCATGGATATGCTCAAATATCACCGGTCTCACTGATATATTAGCCAAGAAGGCTCTTGTAGCTTATGACTCAATGTTTGCATCATATAGTGCCACATCTTCAAACATTTTCCATCTGTGCATACCCAAAATTAAACTAGCCAATTGAGCTGAACTCTTCCGGCTCAAGGCGTTGGCCACCACATTAGCCGTGCCTGGGTGGTACTGTATGGAGCAGTCATAGTCCTTGAGAAACTCCATCCATCTGCGCTGCCTCATATTTAGTTCCTTCTGTGTAAACAGATATCTGAGGCTCTTGTGGTCGGTGAAAATCTCAAATGTCTCACCGTACAAGTAATGTCTCCAGATCTTGAGCGCAAAAATGATCGCTACTAATTCCAGGTCATGTGTCAGATAATTCTTCTCATGCTCTTTCAACTGTCTCGACCCATACGCTATCACCTTTTTGTGTTGATTAAGCACACAGCCCAAACCAGTATACGAAGCATCGCTATACACTGCAAACCCTCCACTGCCTGAAGGTATAGCTAACACTGGAGCTGAAGTGAGTATCTTCTTAAGTTCTTGAAAACTCTTCTCACATGCCTCACTCCATTCAAACCTTGCATCTTTCCGTGTAAGTCTCGTGAGTGGTCCTGATATTTTTGAAAAACCCTCAATGAAACGTCGATAGTAACCCGCTAATCCAAGGAAACTACGGATGTCGGTCACGGTCTTTGGTTGCTCCCAATTCATTACTGCATCAATCTTTGCTGAATCTACAGTGACACCAAGCTTTGAGACAACATGTCTCAAAAAGCTAACCTCTTCTAACTAAAACTTACACTTGCTGAGCTTGGCGTATAACTGGTGTTCACGTAGAGTCTGTAGGGCTACTCTCAAGTGCTTTTCATGCTCTTCCTCTTATTTTGAATATATCAGGATGTCGTCAACAAACACTACAACACAAGAGTCCAGGTGTGGTTTAAACACCCTATTCATCAAATCCATGAATGATGCCGAGGCATTTGTCAATCTAAATGGCATCACTAGGAATTCATAGTGTCCGTATCGAGTCCTGAATGCAGTCTTCTGAATATCCTCTGCCTTGACTCTCAACTGATGGTAACCAAATCTCAGATCAATCTTGGAAAAATACCTCGCTCCTTGCAGTTGATCGAATAAGTCATCTATCCTAGGCAAAGGGTATCGATTCTTGATGGTAAGTTTGTTCAATTGTCGATAATTAATGCACAGACGCATTAACCCATCTTTCTTCTTTACAAACAAGACCGGTGCTCCCCATGGACACACGCTCAGTCTAACAAACCCCTTGTCCATTAACTCTTATAGCTGCTCTTTCAACTCCTTTAACTCAGCAGGAGCCATTCTATATGGTGCTTTAGAAACAGGCTCCGTTCCTGTTGCTAAGTCGATGGCGAATTTTATTTCTCTCTGGAGGTAATCCGAGTAACTCCTCCGGAAATACATCGATGAAGTCTCGCACAACTGCTATCTCAGATATAATATTCTTCTCCTCTTTATCTTCCTTCAAGAATGCCAAGTATCCACTACACCCTTTTCTGATCAATTGCTCGGCCATGACTGTCGAGATAAGTGGTAGGTGTGTCAACCTCTCTCCTCGAAATCTAAATGATCTCCTTGTGTTGGGTCTGAAGATGACGACCTTATTCTTGCAATCTAAAATCACACAATGGGTCGATAACCAATCCATGCCAAGGATCACTTCGAATCCTTGCATGTCTAACAGAATTAGGTTTGTCGGTAGCTCAAAGACATATCCATCCATGACCCTCATGATCACAGAGTTGCAACCCTTTTTGGTATCAATCGATTTCCCAGTAGGAACAGTCACGATTAAAACAAAGTCTAACTCCTCTGGGTTGACTTTCATCCTCTTCGTGAAGCGAGGTGTAACAAATGAGTGGGTAGACCCTGGGTCTATCAACACTCGAGCTTCGTATGTCACGTCGCTTCCCTTCTTATGTATTTGTAGCATACCTAACCATGCATACACATATATATTGTTTATTATCATACCAAAATTTATCACATGCAAGTTTTTCTTATATCTCCTATATGTAGATGAACCTTCTCTATCTAAAACTTCAAGAATTGAAATTCCTTATTTAAAAGAAAACTCACCTTGAATGACATCGTTCGTATTCTGAGCCTCTTGAGTTGTGACTGCGTAGGCTCTCTCTTGGACGATCGGCTTCCTTTCTTGTATCGGTCGCGAAACAGGTACTGAAGTCGTCTTCCCTTTGTTCATCTTAAGGCATTCCTTGATCAAGTGGCCCACCTTGCCACATCGAAAGCAACCCCTAGTGCCTATCCTACAGTCCTCTATCTTGTGAGGCTTGCCACACTTGGTACAAGTCTCATGAGGTGTGGAAGAAGCTGCTCGAGAAGCACCCTGTGTAACTGTAGCGCCAATAGTGATAGCAGGGCTCTCGTAGCGTATCGGTCTCCCCGACGCGAGTAATGGAAATCTCTGCTCGTTGTTCTGCTGCGCCGGTCTCCCATAACCTCCTTGGAACTGTGGTTTCTGATTATTTGATATGAATCTCGACTTTTTATTCACCGGTTCATAATTCCCCATTCTGCTCTGATCAGTGTTCCACCTTCCTTGTTGCTCCCTCTGGCGGTACTTGTTGTTATTTTCTTCCTCTACCACCAAGGCTTTGCTCATGACCTCCCCATAGGTCCTCAGTTGGAATGGTGCTACTCCCCTCACGTCCGACTTCAAACCTTGCTGAAACCTCTTTGCTTTCATCATATCAGTGATGGAGTAGTCGGGCGCAAAGCGAGCAAGTCACATAAACTCCACTCCGTATTCTCTCACAGTCATCTTCCCTTGAACCAATTGTAAAAATTGAACCTCCATCTGGTTCCTCACCACTTCAGGGAAGTACTGTTTATTAAATTCCTCGACAAACTCATCCCATGTCTAGGGCGTATCTGGAGTCTCCTGAGCCTTAGTCCGTGAAACGGACTTCCACCAAGGCCCAGCCTCTCCGTCTAGCATGTAGGCTGCCCAACGGACTCTCTCATCCTCCGTGCACGTCAGTACACTGAATACCTTCTCCATCTCACTCAGCCAATGCTCTACTACTATGGGCTCTCCCTGTCTAAAAAAGCTGGGAGGTCTCATCCTCCTAAACTCAGTAAAAGCAAAAGATGCTGGCGGTGTCGGAGCCACTGGAGGTGTCGGTGGCTGATGCTGCTCGAGGGCAGTGTGAGCTGCAAAGGATGCTGCCTATTGAGCAATAACAGCTGCCATGGTCTCCATGGTGTGCATCATCCTCTGACGCTCCTTCCTATCCTCATTTCTTTCTCTAACCCTCTCTTATTCTCTTTGATCTTGATCCTGACGATCTCGATCATGGTTCTCTCCCTGATCTTGGCTCCCTTGGCCACCACTGCCGGAAGCCCCTCCATCTCCTATGGGTACTCTATTGGAATCCGAGATAAAATCATCTCGACTACGCAAGCTTCTACTATGACCGCCCCTGGGTCGGCCCCTTCCTCTAGAAGACATATCGGTCTGCACGTGAAAACAAAGTTTTCGTTAGCAGAAGTCCCTATGCTCTGACAAAAGAATGATTGTCAGAGTTTCTAAAAGAAATGGCTCTGATACCAACTGTGACAGCCCAGATTTTAGTGCCTCGAAACCCGTGCCATCAACACGATCCTCCAGACCGTGCCCCAAAACTATGCACGAAACATTGGTATAACAAGCAATGATAAATAATTAAAGTAATTAATTGCATAAGACAAAAAGTAATATGCCCATCTGGCATAACGAAAGACAGTTCTGCTTTCATGCCACTGCATGAACAGAGAACCGATTCGAACCATCGGTGATAAACAGATCACCCCAGATGGTTCGCCAAAAGAATAATACAATCTAATTACATGTTTAACAAAAAGTAGGCTTGACATACCAAGCCGTACAATTAGCTCTCAAAAACTACTCTCTGTCAAAGTACACAGTAGAGTCTCCTAGAAGAAGTCCTCGGGAGGAGGCTCCAACTCGTCTCCAGGTACGTAATTCGAATCACCTGGATCTACGTCTCTCGAAGCCTCAGCTGCTGCTATCAGTGGACCTGCGACGTATAGTCTAAAGGGGTGAGCTACATCCTAGCTCAATAGGGAACATACACAATGAACATATAAATTAAAACTCACATATATTCCATGATACTCTAAGCATGATGTGTCTATCCATTTGCTAGAAAAATAGTTTAAAAGATGATGATTTGGATTCAAGTTTACTGATAAGTTGCATGTATTACATTACTGATGATTTATCATGAATGACACTGAACAGGCCTAATGAAAAACTTAAATCTTCAACTTAAGTAATCCCCGAGCAATATAGCATCGAGCCCCAATGAGATACCCTTCATCGTCGTCTAAATAGACAGTTGTTATAAAAGTATTCTCTGGGAATACGACCCAAGCCCCTTTCTCAATAGGCGGCGGGATTAAAACTCATCTCAACATCCCTGGGATGTGCTTACTGTTACGGATAAACCTCCGCACTGGTGTACGGATTGGCCGCCGTATCGGTCACGGATATCCTGTCGCGTCAGTCGTGGGTATCCTGTCACGTCGGTGGGGTATCCTATCAAACCTCAAATAACAAAAATAATATGTGCTTTACATATAGTTGTTCACCGTGTAAGTGTGCTATCTTATATCAGTTAGGCCTCAACAGTAATTATTCAATCATATATATACATCCCTGGGATGTATACATACTCGCATCCACTGATGCCTTTATTTCTTTTTCATCCCCTGGGGATGTTTCATTCTTATTAGATTGCTTGATCTTAATCACTTGCATCATACCGATGCCTTTTTCACATTCTCGGTGTTACACATACACCCATTTTCACAAAGCTTTTCGTAGTTAAAATAAGTTCAAATCTGATAATTATATCACTACATACATGCTCTTGAAAGTAAAGTACATGTTCAAGGTGTTCCCTACCTCAATTCTCTGAAGGTCCAAGCATCAAGGTCCCACGCGGCTCCTTGTGCTCGCTTTCACACGTACCACCTATGGTACATCATAACACATATACTACATCACTAAAGATGTAATGAAGAAGGTCCTAGACCCTCCATGAATCTAAAAGTAAAACTATAAAGTTAGGAAAAATTGCTAAAGTCAATTAATCGATTCCCAAAATCGATTAATCGAAACACAATTCGATTAATCGATTCCCAAAATCGATTAATTGAAACCCAAATCGATTAATCGATTCCCAAAATCGATCGATCGAGATTCAAATTCGATTAATCGATCCCAAATCGATTAATCAAAGTCTCTAACATAATAAGGTCGATTATCAAATCGAGTGGTCGAAAATCTGAAATCGATTAGTCGATTCCAAATCGATTAATCGAAATTCGAAGTCGATTAATCGATTTCTCAACTCGATTAGTCGATTTCCCCAGGTCATGTTTCTCTAGCCACTGGAGGTACCCAGTCGATTAGTCGATTTCCAAATTGATTAATCGAACATCCAAATCAATTAATCAAAATCAAATTCGATTAATCAAAATTGGGCTTACCTGAATTTTCAACTTCCAGACCAAAATCGATTAATCGAATCCCAATTTCGATTGATCGATTTGGTTCGATTCAGCCCCCTTTTTGGCTGTTCTTCCAAATCTTTTCCCCTTTCTTTTCTATGCCTTTAATCTACTCTTTTAAGTATATTTGACCGAGTTTAATCATCTACAACCTATGCATTAACATTAATTTGAAGCTCACCTTCAATCAATCCTCAAATTGATCAAGATCTAGGTTGGAATAGCTAGGGCTCCAGCTTTTCGTTTCAACGATCCTAACGCATTGAATCCGGCAGTCAATGCTAACTCCTCTTCCTGATTTGCATTAACCTCTAGCTTTCATAACTCCTCTTCACTTCTCTCTCTCTCATCTTAACTCTCTCTTCAATAGCCCAAAACAAAAGGGAAATAGGGTTATTAAACCCTTTTACTCTCCTTCTAGCTTGTGTGTTAAACACATACACCAGAGATAGGTGTATGTGACTCTAACTTAATGCTATATATCACGCTTAGGTCACGTTTGTATCATGTCAGCTTATCACTCTATGAGTTCATTGTTTGACCATCACTTGGGCAACCCTATGGTCAATCAGGCACGGATCCTGAGGTCAAAGTTCAACGCTCAATTTTTCAGGATGTTATATTTTCAGTTTATTTTTCCTTTTATTTTGGCCATATGTAGAGACCGCTTTCAAACGGGTTGATCGGGTGCCTAACACCTTCCCAATCGTTAACCAAAGCCCCTACCCAAGAGCCTTTGGCGTTAGACCGGTGAATCAGAGTCATATTTTTGCACTTCAATGCTTTCAATATTAATTTAGGTTTCCCAGGACACCAAAAGCTCCGGGTGGTGACTCTAGGATTTTTATTAAACGAGCGCATCATTGCGACGGACTCGCAAGAGCTCACGGTTGCACAATCACCATGCACACTGAACGACAGAAATAGAGAAAAGAGTCCAAGATGCCACCTCAACCCTTCAAGCACAAATCATCCAAATGCAAAGAGAAAACAGAGTGATAATAATAAATCAGTAAGAATGGGAAGGAGAGAAGAAGGCATACAAAGATAAAATCGCAACTCTGCTGGTGCAATTCAGTGAATTCATTGAAGACCCAGATGCTAGAGAAACTGTGAAAGAAAAAGATCATCAAGATTACCAGTAAGAACTCAATAGATAGCTGGATGAGAAAAATCATCTACTGACCATAGCAGAGGGGACAATTCTGAAACTTCAAGGGGATAACGAGTCCTTCAAGTTAGCTAATGCTGAACAAGAAAGGACTATTGAGTCTATCACAAAGAAATGCTGGGCCGTAGGGACAAAAGAACAAGTTGAAGCAGAAAGCTGAGAATGGAGATACAACTAAAATCCATTGTAATTAAAATGTTGAATGAAGATTTGAAAAACAAAGGTAAGATTGAAGAGGCGCTGAGAGCTTTACAAGAAAAGTATGTAATGATAAAAACTACAGAAGAAAGTGTTGAAGCACGTTGCAAGGAAGTGAGGCCAGAATCACATGTGGAGCCCATACCAGACAAAGAATCAGAATGCTCTACAGATGTGGTGTCCGACTCTAAGGAAGAATTGTTAGGCAGTGACTCTCCTCTACTAATCTTACCAAGACTAGATCCTTCTTCTTCAGCCCTTGTACCATATCCTTCATCACCCAGTGAGTAAAAATTACAGAACATCACAAGCTTCACAGGTATAATCTTTTTGCAAATTTTGAATGACTGTATCCCCTGTTTTTGTGCCAATGATGGTATTGTCCAATTTAAGTTTGGGGGGGATAGACATCTAGTGTATATATTAGTTTAATTTTATAAATAATACTTTATTTTTGCATAACTTTTATATTAGAATTTTTATAGAGAAATTTTTCTTTCTATTTTAGTTTCTAGTAATTTTTTTTTGAATTTTTTGAATTTTGAATATTTAAATATCACATTGTGAATATGATAGAAGCAAAAATATGATTCCAAATAACATACCGATCCATCGTAGTAGAAGTTCAATAGTCAAGAATATAGAACAGTTACAATTCATGTCTTAACTCTTTGAACATTGTATCAGATTGAATGTTTGAAATAATAGATTGATCTGAACTACAATATTTAGACTATAGTTTCAAAATTGTATCAACCAGTGAGCATTAGAGACTAATTTTTTCTTTCTTTGAGAGAGAGACTGCTTCTATTCAAGTCAAAATTCCTTTGAACTTCTTTAATGCTGTTATAAAATCTCATATTGCTGAATTTAGAATCAAAATATTCTATGACTATGATAACTTGATTTTTTGTCAAGAACTATCCATTAGAAACATCAAAATAATAAGACAACTATGCTAGTAAATCGTAAAGATGATTAAAGGCCATCTTTTATTTAAATTAGAGCCAAAAAGCTAAAATCTCATAAAATAATTTATCCTTTGAACACAGATTAGAAACCTAAACTGAATTTCTTTGTACCAAAAATCTTATAAACCCTTAATCATATGTACTATCCAAAACTTTCTCTAACCTTTGTCATTTTCTGAGAATTTAGAATACAAAAGAAGGGAAGAAGAGGGAGTGAAAGGAGTAAAAGTTAACAGATAAGGGGTATAGTTGAAAAAAAAAAGAGAATATGAGAAAAAACCAGAAATTGTGACAGACGATTCTATACGAAGAAGCAATGAAAAGGATAAAAGAATAAAAGAAAAATAAAACGTGAAACACTATTTTACAAGTCTGAGAAAAGAAATGGGATTTTACAAAAATAAGAATTAGTAAATGGGAAGAAGCATCCAAATTCGTGAATACTTACTGATACTAAAATAAGGAAAGAATAAGAAAAGATAGAAGAAGGAAGAAATAAATTCTCAGAAAATTCTTGAACCCTTTCTACCTTTTTTTGACACCTTCTGAAACCCAAAGCCCCATTACAAGCCGAAGGAAAGACCATTTTGATTTACGATTTGCAAAAGCGTAAGCCTAGTAGAGACATGAATAATAAATACTATGGATTGTATAGAGAATCATATGAATAGAATAGATTATCTTTCCCATGAGATTAAGTTTTTTTGTAATTATCCTTTGAATAAAGTCTTCTAAAAATTATATATTATATTGAGAGAACCCAAAAGTTTCGATATCTTTTTGAAAGGATGCTAATAGTGAGAGTTTCATATGAAAATATTTTCTAAATCTGCAATTTAGAAAAATTTATGAAGAATAAACTGTTCACTGGTACTCATACACTCCACACTTACAGAATTGAAACTGCTGAGTTCTGATCAAGGATAATTGTTAGGATGGAAAGTAGTGGTTGGAGGAATCCTATCTTTAAAAATCATATCAACCATGTGATGATTAAATAATCAGTGTACAAAATTAGCTTAGATTTTTAAATTTTCTTAATTTTTAAAAATATTTTTAAAAATTCAAAAATATTTAAAGTTTATAGGTAACTTCACTGAAAACCTTCAGGAGACTACAACTCCTCCACTAGGGATCACCTAGGGGTTTAAAGGCTTGTTGCATCTGCTAAATGCAGTTGTTCTCCCTGCAAAAGTAGCATTTAAATTCTTAGTATAGGATGTTTTATATTTTCTTGTTTGCTACGGATTAGCAAAGCGTAAGTTTGGGGTGTGATCAGTCATATAATATATCATTTTATCACCCTTAACTTAGTGATGTTAGACCTTAGTTTGCTACTAATAAGTTACCGATGTACAAATATTAAGGAAAAATAGTAAAAGAGAACCAGAGTGTTAATATTCGTCAAAATAAACTCATAAAGCAATAAGAAAGATGATTGAATAAAAAAGATGAATCATCGCCTACTGAAAGACAGAAAATCGTACTTTACGATTGAGCGGAATGCTGCAAAGGAAGAAGTAAGAAATAGTAATTTAAGATTCTTCACAAGAAACGTTCAAAAGCTGAAGTACGATACAACAGAAGATGATCGATTGTAAATAAAGAATCGTCCAAAGAGTGAGAGCTATAAAATTGTGATTTACAATTTTACAAAAAAGGAAGCCTTCTGAAGCTATGGTCACATGAGGATTTACCCCGCCATACATATAATTAGAAGAAATCTTGAATTAGAAATCTGGCCACTCACGAATGTAAGAAGATTGATGAAGGAAGACTCTTAAAGGACTCTATTGCTAAAATAAAGAAAATCCATAAGTAAATCAACTATTGAAAGCAAGAAACTATAGGATTAGAAGTAGATTTATATTAGGACACTTTTGCTTTAGTAGTTTCTTTTATTATAATTAGGAGTTTTGTAAACTTACCCCTTATGATCTATAAATAAGAGGGCTTGGTAGAGGAATTAATCATCGAAGAAATTCTCAGTATCAATTGATGCTTGAGGTTGGGTTTTCTTTCGATCATTAGAGTAGTTTAGTTTAGATATCTGTCACGGCCCGACTTTTCCCCTTATCGTATACAGAAAAGGTCACGTCGTTGGATCAGCTAACATGATCCCTTCATACCAATGCATCATGTCGTGTACAAAGTATTACATTTGTGGAAGTAATTTAACAACTTTGATATGAAGACAATATGGTAAAAACTGATATTCATTCATCTATCTAACATAGTAAAATGTCAAAGAGCTATAAAACAAAACTAATAGACGCTATTGTATAGCTTTTCACCGATGACGGCCACCCGCCATCTAAACAATGGAAAGAAAACCTATACATGAAGTACCAAATATCTCTTCAAAACATATAATATTATTTTATACAAGGTTTCAAAAAGATCCCACTCAATTATACTGTCCCTCTCAAACCTATCAAGGAAAGAAGTCCTGTACAGACTCTTCTTCCTCGTCCTCCTCCTCCTACTCAAGCTGATAGGTAGGATCTCCCTCGTGCTCAGGGTCGTGATCAAGACCTACATCTAAGACACAAAGTCGTAGGATGAGCTATCATCAAAGCTCAATAGGGAACTAATAATGCTAGCCCATTTGTTAATATGCCAGTTTTATGTATAAATATACAGATCAAAGCATATCTCCTCTTATATGATAGCTATTTAGCAACTTACAATATACACAACCAGAAATTAGGCTAAGATACACCATCAGTAATCATGCTAACAATGGCATCCTGTAGCAGAGTCATGCTAAAACGATTACCAGGAAATCATGCTGAACATATGTAGCTTCAACAAGTTATTAGACGTAAAACAAACAGTCACAAGATACAAGATTTTCAAGCTCCTGAGTTAACAGGATCACTTGACAAGCTCCTGAGTTAGCGGGATCTCTTGAACCGAGACACCAAGCTCCCGAGTTAGCGGGATCACTTGAACCCAGACACCAAGCTCCCGAGTTAGCGGGATCACTTGACTCAATGCAAAGCAAGTGTGTACATGAAATCAAGGGAAACAAGACATGGAAATTACATGGTATCAGACATGTGAGCATCATGAGTAACTAAGTATGCTCGTATCGTTGACTAGCAATTTAGCATGAGGTTATGAAAATAATACAAGACAAATTGTAAGCATCTTCATGCATTAACATTGAAAATGAGCAGGACTAGATGATTAACAAGCAAAGCATGTACGTATTCTAACTTGCTTCTTATGCACTTATTCTGAATTTTGTAACATAGCATAGTATCCACAGCACGTACTTTATATACTTTACGTATCAATTCAAAATAGATAACATGGTATACCATCCACAGCACGTACTTTCTAAACTAGAAAGAATTAGACAATAACATATAAATAGGTAAGGTCAAATCCCTACTTGACATCAAGCTTATGTGTTACCCATGCATGAATCCAATCTAAAGTCCATCTTTACGAGCTCCTTGCTAGCACCAAAGATGCATGTTAACGTGTTTAGCATGTGTAGCATACTTACTGGATCATTGTATACCCCATATGTATATAATAGTTGATCGACTAGAACTAAGAGTCAACACAACACACATTCAAAAGCATACCCAAGGTTTCCACGACAAAGTACATGGTTGCCTCGGCAAACCACTTAGGTAACAACTTACCACGGCAACCTAACTCTTGCCGCGGCAAGCCTGACAGGCTTGGCTTCCTATATGCCTTTTTCTCTACTTTCGGTTCTCAATCTTTTGAAGATTCTATTGTACACTAGCATGCTTTCTTTACCCTATTTTCACTTTAATAATTTCAATTGTTTATGTGTACCATTAAATTGGTATGTAAGGTTTCCGGAGTGTGAAAATTGAAGATTTTGACTCCGAAGCCCTTACACAAAAATAAATTTTCTCTGATTTGTTGATCCGATCTTATGGAGTCAGCATCAACAACCTATACTTTACTGCAATGAACTAATTTAATACTTGGCTTGATTTATGGAATACCGTTTTGTGGATTCCTTGGATGCGACGTGTTGGAATTTGCTCGCAATGGTTTCACATTCTGATGTCGTTAGGTGCGAGGGCGATGTTTATCTTTGCTCTCCGATCACAGAGTCTGGAGAGTTTGTCTTTGAAACTCTTCGTCATTGTTTCGTATGATCCTGTAGACACCCAAATTTGGCCCAAGGCTCTATCGGAGTACACTTTAAGAGAGGTGCATCTCCGAGCTTTTGATGGCATGTATAGAACCCTTAGGAACCCTTTTAAAACCTTAGGAACCCTTCTAAACTCTTAGGAATAACCCTAGATCCCTTAGGAACCTTCCCGAACCCTTAGAAACTAATCCCGACCCTTAGAACCCGTTCCAGACTTGAACCTAGTTTTCTTGAGCCATGGATGAAAAGTGATGCACCAAGACTAGCCATGACCTTCTATTGTGATCGAATCTCATACCATTAAAAAGTAGAAGTCCTCAGCATTCTAATGGTCCAAGAATCACCCTAATCAGAGCTGTGTACGTAAAGATAGGGAGGTCCGAACCCGAGGGGCAAGATAGTAATTTCATGAAACCCCCTTAGGGATTTGGCGCAACTAATAGTTGCACCAGTTATAGGTAAGCTTCGCACAACTATTAGTTGTGCCAAGCCATCTCTCCCCAGAAATGGCCTGGCATAACTAATAGTTGCGCTAACATTAAGGTGGAGCCCACCTCGGGGAGCCAACTTCCAGGCACTGTGCATGCACTGTTTTACTGTGTATATGCCTAGCGCAACTAATAGTTGTGCCAGGCATCTAAACAGTAACCCCTAGTTTTTACCTCAAAAATTGAGATTGGGGTTTGACTTGTTGACCATCTTGACCTTTGGGGTGTGTTTTGCTAGTTCTGTTACACCCATTTACTACCTAGGTGCAACCCCTTAAGTGGTTTAAATCGTCATCGAATCATCCACCATTAAAACCACCTTCATACCTTTCCAAGCTCTTAAAATCTTATGAAATCTTAGATTAGAGCTTACCTAATTGCTAACCCCTAATTAGCACCTAAATAGCCTCCTAACCTACCCTTTTCCTATAAAGAGAGCCCCCCTCCCCTTGGGTTAAAAAGTTGAGAAGTTTGGTTAAGAGAGAAAGAGCTCAAAGTGAGAAGTTCTTCCTCCCTTTTGTGCCCTATTTTCACATAAAACTCCAGAATCTCCCAACCTTATTTTAAGCTTAATCTTGCATCCAAAACCCTTAGTCTAGGTGTGTTCTACCCCCTAGACTCCTCTCTCTACCTCTTAGCTACCAAGTCATAGGAGTTAGAACCCCATTTTCAACTATTCAAGCCTTCAAAAGCTCATCAAAGCAAGCCTACGTAAGGCTCCTCAATGGTGCAATAAGGGCTCGAGAGCTCCGGTTCCCCCTCTATTCCATTACCTTCTCGGTCATTCCTCCATCCTCCCATTTGTGCCGTTATGCCACCGAATTTTAGGTAGGAACGGAGGGGCACAAATAGGATTTTAAGCCCCTTTGGGTAAGAGGAAGCCTTTTTTTTTCTTTTATATTATTTTTGTTTTGGTCATAAGTAGAGACCGCATTAAATGGGTTGATTGAGTGCCTAACATCTTCCTAATCGATAACCGAAGCCCCTACCAAAGAACCTTTGGTGTGGACCAGATTTAGAGTCATATTTTTGGCACTTTGGTGCATATGAAAATGATCTAGGTTTCCCGAGACACCAAAAGCTTCGGGTGGCCACTTTATATTTTTTTTTGCGAGCGCATCATCGCGACGGGATCGTCAAAAATCCCATAGTTGCATAGATGGCGACTCTGCTGGGGAGTAGCTAGTAAAGCTTCTCCTTGAACTTGGTCCCTTTATTTTTAATTTTACTAACCTTTTGTTACTATTTTTATTTTATTTTTTACTCTCCCCTCTGATTACGTCATTTTACTTACCCCTATTTTCACGTCATTTACGAGCCTTAGCCGATTGGCAGGCCTACTTGCGAATTGCTTTTACTTTCTTTATTTTTCCGTCATTTTAGTGCCTTAGCCGATCGGCGGGCCTACTTGCGCATTGTCATTTACTTTTCTATAATTTTTCATCATTTAAAGTGCCTTAGCCGATTGGCAGGCCTACTTGTGCAATCATATCCTAACAGTGGACGCCGGCTCGTAGTGGCAGCACGGGATCATCACCCCCGATTTTTGGACTTAAGAAAACTTCCATAAAAAAAAAAATTTGAAAAAAAAATTGAAATTGAACCAAGAAAGGGGACTAGAAAGGAGACTTAATCAATTTATTTTTTTACGGGGTAGATTTTTAAAGGGTTGGGTTATTAGGCACACATATAACCACTAGGGTCTTAGTATGGCACAGCCCCTAGTGGTGATGATCCAGAAATGTCCCAGCCCACCTAGTATCTGAGAAGGCGCTTGTGCCGGAGGTATGTTAGGTGGGTCAACTATTCTTACAAACTTAAAATCCTTTGGGGAGCGTGCCAGCGAGTTATACCATACTCAAACCCAAAGGTTCGGTAAGGAGAGAGCGATGCACTAAAAAATCAGTCTGTTCTCGGAAGCCCAGCTTCCATAAAAAACCAAAAGAAGACTCATTTCGGGTGTTGTTTGCTGCTATCATAAAATTCTGGAGCTCCATTTTAGCCTGGCGCAAGTATTAGTTGAGCCAGTATAAAAATCCTGGAATTATACCTGGCGCAACTATTAGTCACGCAAAAATGGAGCTCCATAATTTTATGATAGCAGCAAACAGCACCAGAAATGAGTCTTCTTTTCGGGTGCAACTAATAGTTGCGCCAGTGTAAAAATCCTGGAATTATACCTGGCACAACTATTAGTTGCACCAATTTTACCTTGGTGCAACTAATAGTTGCTCCAGTGTAAAGTAGGGGCATTCTTAGCCTGGCGCATGTATTAGTTGCGCAAAGACTGTTCTGAAAAGTAGAAAGTCGAACCTGTGGCCTTTTCCACATCCCGAGTCCCCCGATTAGTTTTTTAGTGCCTCTATTTGGCCCCCGCCATCTCCGACACCCAATATGCCCTCGCCGATTAAAAGAAGGTGACTTCTTTTTGACTCATTTCGGGGGATCGGGTTGTTTGCATCAATTTCTGTGCCTTCAATAGATCAAAGATCTTCTTTTGATTCTTCCGAAGTGCTTCAGAATCGTTGTCGCGGGTCCTATTTAGGGCACGAAAGCCACCTGAGAAGGAAACTCCAAGGCCTCGGAACCTTTGTTTTCACTTATAAAAATTTAAAAAAATTAAAAATAAAAAAACCTAAAAAAATAGTCTTTGTGGTGCCGGTATAACGACATTATCTTACCCTCTATCATCCCGTAGGGAAAGGAGGAGAAAATTTTTTGGGCCTTATCCAAGGCACCAGTACCCAACCCGCCAATGAACGATGTCGTGGGTAGTGGACCCGGCTTATGCCAATCCCGATTAGTCCCTACCACATTCACCAACCCATTCCCATTCGGGAGAAATTTTCACCACTATCCCCATCACCCTATCCTCATTTACAAATTCCGGGTCCTTTGGTGCCCCTATTTTTCCAACCACCACTTCCCAAAATATCCAAAATCAACCCCCCCATTCCCCATCTTTCTCACAAACTATGCCCATGCCCCCTCCCATATCCATGCCAAATTCGACACATTTCCCATCCCCATCCATGACAAACCCGACCCAACTTCCCTCATCCACATCCAAGCCCCATTTTCCATCTTCCCCATATAGGCCCAATCCGCCCTCATTCACATATGTCACCTCCACCCTATCCAACCCCCTACAAATCCCCCCATCTACCCGGGTCATGCCCATTTTTATCGGGGCCACGCCCGGCTTTTCCCAAACATCCACACCTTACCTTTCATCATCCTCATACATTCCAAACCCATCCCCCTTTTCAAATGCCCCACACATCATTCCTCCAATCCACCCCATATCCCATCTCCTACCCGGGTCATGCCCGATTTTATCAGGATCATGCTTAAGTTACCCTCCATATCCACCCCATCCATGCCCCTCCAAACCTCAAATAACTTGTCTCCATCCGATCTCCCTTCCATGGTCATGATGGAAGAAATGGTCCAAGCCTACAATAGGTGGAAGGCTTCCCAACACATTACCTCTCATCCATACCACACACCCATGGATCCATCCCATACCCTGTCCAGCCTCCATGCCTCACTCCCCCATGACTCCCATCAACCCCTCATCATCCACACCATTCAATCTCCCATTACCCACATGCCTCATGGTTCAATGGCCCAAACCTCCATTCCCCACATGTCCCAAGGCCCCATGGCCCAAAACCACATGACCCATACCTATCAAGGGCCCATGGCCCAGACCCATAAATGCCTAATTGGCTAGACCCACCAAGGGCCCATGACCCAAGACACATCAAGGCCCAATGGGCCAGACTCACCAACGGCCCATGGACCAAACCCATCAATGGCCCATGGCCCAAACCTATCATGACCAAGCCTTTGTGGCCCAACCCTCCCAAGGCTTCATGGCCCAAACCCAAGCCCAGCCGAACCTTGGAGCCTCACACCCATACCCTTCACAATTTCTCCAAAATCTCACCCATTCACAACCCTCTTACCCCGATCAAACCCATGCCTTATATCAACTCCAATTTTCCCATGGCCCCACACCCCTAGGCCATCTTCAAACCTTCCCCCATGGCCAATGGCCCCATCAGGCCCCGCCCCAAAACCAAAGTACCACTCACCTCATCACTCCACAACACTTCCCTTACATTCAAGAGCCCCATCGGACCCACATCCAATCCAACCCCATCCAGTCCATGCATCAACAAGAAAATCTTGTCCTCACTGCACCCTATATAGACCAACAGTATGAGGAGGACGAGATCAAAAATAGTGGGGCCTATGTCAGGGCATTGACCAATGTTAATCCTCCACCTGTAATTACCCCACCCTTGGCAGCTTAGAGTGAGTCTAGACTCACAATTGAGAAGACGACCCCATGTCCAAAGAATCAGAACAATTGAGGGAACAGTTGGACAAGATCCAGAAGCAGTTATTGAAGATGGGTGGTGCTGAAATCCATGCCACAGACTTCACAGACTTGTGCCTGTTTGCTGAGGTCCCCTTGCCTCCCAAATTCAAAATGCCAGTCTTCGATAAATATAATGGCACATGCAACCCTATTACACACCTTAAGTCCTACTATAGGGACATGTGCCAATACGACAGAGATGAACGACTCCTCATCAAAGTGTTCCAGAAAAGTTTAACCGACCCAACTTTAAGATGGTTCACATCTCTTGAACCATCAATGATTAAAATATGGAAAGATCTGACCCACCTATTCCAAGAGCAATATGTCTACAACATAGACATTGAGCCCCGCAAGTCAGATCTAGCCGGATTAAAGCAGAACTCCACTAAAACCTTCAACGATTACTTAGGGCATTGGAGAGCACTAGTAGCTCAAGTCAGAAACAGGATACTTGACGATGAGCAGATTGAAATGATCGCAAAGAATACCCTGCCAGTGATCTAAGATTTTCTTGTATACCAGTAGCAGTCTAGTTTTGCTGACTTGGTAAGGAACGCCAGCCGCTGTGAGGACACCATCAGAGAAGGGCGGTTGAACAAGAATGCATTCAGGGGGACCAACGGGGTTAGTAGGTTCTCTGAGCAGAGAAATGATAGAAGAACAGGGGCAGAGGTACAGAATGTTGCAAACACCCGGGCCAACAATAACAATGTAGCCCCCTTCCAATTTAAAGCAGCGCAACCAGCTCCCGTCAGGACAAGGCCAGTATAAAGAGTAGGGAATGGGCAGGGGACACAAGAGCCCTTATGATCGAGTCTTTACGCCCTTGGGGAAATCTCTGAGTGTACTTTTACCTCTGTTATTTGAAAAGGGATTAATAATTGCTCTCCAACCGCGACCTCCTCCCAATCCGATCCCATATAATTTTTACCCCAATACTCATTGCAATTTCCACCAGGGTCTGGGTCACCCAATTGATCGCTATTTCCCATTGAAGCATGTGATCCAGGATTTAATCGATGCTGGGAAGATCATTCCCCCTACACCCACCCAAATGAACTAGCACACAAATATTCATCAGGTGCCTTTGCTCCCACACCCTATCGGAATAGCAGGTCCCATCCCCACCTTAGGGAAGGTAGAGGAATCTGAAGAAGAATTGGAGTTTGATCCATCAGACTTCATTTGTAACTAGGAAACTTTCATGGCCACAGGGTGGAGAGACCAAGAAGAAAAAATTGTTGGGGTAATTGAACCCCTAAATCTGGCAGATTATTTCCCCACTCCTACACTACAAGCTGAGCCCCTAGATCTTAGGGCCTATTTTCCAGCACCCACACCCCATCAATTACGTACAAATAAATACATACCTACCATACACCACCACCCCCATCAACTACCCAATAAACCAGCAGGCCCCCAATCCTCCACCGCCAATAAACTACCAATGGCTTGCGCCCACCCCATTACCCCCGATTCAACCACCACCCTCGTATGGTCTAATTTTTTCACCCAACCAGCTATCACCGAGGCAAATCAAGTGTTACCCACACCTCCGAAGCTCGCAGTACAATAGCATTCGATACCAGTAGCCATGCCATTTCAGATTCCAGGACCAACCTACAATCCTCATTAGGTCCCGCTAAGTTATGAACAAACTGATATCAACACTGGCAGTAATAGAGAAGGGGCAATGAACTTTATTACCCGATCTGAGAAGATATCAAAGTAGCTAGAAGCACCAGCAGCAGCATAAGCCCAACCGGAGGGAAAGAAAGTGTCATGAATCCTTTTGAAAAAATGAGTCGAGAACATATACTGGAGACTCAGCTGAGAAGATGCCTGCCCATATTACTGTATGGGATCTGTTAATGACGTCCCCACTCCATTTTCAAGCTTTAATGTGGGCATTAAAGAATGAGCATGTCTCACTTCAAGTTAGCCCGGATGAAGTCGGGCAAATAATTGGTCAAGTGATGGCTCCAAATGCCATCTCATTTTCAGATGTCGATTTACCAGATAAAGGGAGTAGTCACTCCAAATCCCTTAACATTACTGTTTAGTCTGGAAATATGATAATTCCCTTGGTTTTAATCAATAATGGGTCGGCGTTAAACATATGCCCACTGAGAACCGCTATAAATATCGAGGTAGATCCATGCATGTTGAGACCCACAAGAACCAGTGCTCGAGGTTTTGACAATACCAGGAGAGAAATAATGGGAGAAGTTATCCTTGAGCTGTTGATTGGGCCAACAACCTTCTCCATATTATTTCAGGTAATGGACATCAAATCCTCATTTAATCTGCTGCTGGGGCGCCCGTGGCTACACGAAGTCAGAGCCATACCCTCCATACTGTACCAAAAACTCAAGTTTGCATTTAGGTATAAGATCATCACAATCATCGAAGAGGGGCACTATGAGAAAGAAAAGGCCACTAACAGTATTGAAAAGCCTAATGTTCTAGATGTGCCACACACCGTCGAGGACGTCGACCTCCACAGTTTAGAGTACGAGGTGTCGACGATACTCTCAGAGCCCATCGTCGGAGGTGGAATGGTAGCAGCAGTGGCTATGCTCCAAAAGTGGGGCTATGAAAAAGGAAGGGATCTTAGGCCAAGATTATAAGGAAGGAAGGAGCCCGTCACAGCTAAGGGCGGTCAGAAAGTCAGGTTTGGGCTAGGTTATAAGCCTACAAAATAATAAGTGAGAGAGGCTAAGGAGAAAGTCTGTGCGACGGAAGCTGCAAAAGCTAGGTGGATCCACATAGAGGAAAACCCCCATCCCAAGCCTCACATCAGGAATTCATTCATAAGTGTCGGGGGTTGTGACGATTGACCGAAATGGGGAAACTCGATTAACCCCATACAAGCCCACAGCACTAGTCCACCCCACCAATCCCTACATCACCCTTCCTAGCCTTGAGATAGACTTGGTCGTGTTATCCCTCTTTGAGGAATGTTGGCACGTACCTGAATAAACTCTCCTTTTGATGAATCGCCATAAAACTCTGTTAATGTTTGAGGATGTCATCTTAGACGAATGGGGATCAACATGATGGAGGCTGACTCCAAAGAGTCATATCAGTCAACACCCTCCATCCAAATAGGTAAAGGAGCAGCCTCTCAGGTATGCAACTGGGCATCTCTGCCCCAAACCTTGGAAGCGGGGAGTGGCCTAACATTTGGCATCCGTTTCTTAAAAAAAAGAACTTACAAAAAGTGAGATAAGCCCTTAGCAAGCAATACCTTATATATACACAGACTCGCGCTGCCAAGGGTCCGTCTCAGAAGAAATATAAAACCTTAAAAATATTAAAAAAATATAAAACATTAAAAATATTAAAAAAATATAAAGTCCAAAAATATTATCATTTAAAATTCCAGAAAAAATTCCATAAAAAGATGTCTTAATCAAAATATCCATCTCCCATAAAATCATCCCCTTTCCTATAAAAATATAAGAAAAGGTAGGCGTTACGAGTCTGGACGAGGATATCCCTTTGGAGGAGCTCCCCAATGAGCTCCATGATCGGTTTGCTGAATTTGAGCATGGCCCTACCCCCATTGTCAAGGAAACGGAGGACATTAACCTGGGAACTAAGGAGATTCCCTGAATTACAAAAATCACAACGTCGCTATCTCTCGAAGAAAGAAAAAGCATGATCGACTTCCTTCAGTCATACCAAGACGTTTTTGCCTGGTCGTACGAGGACATGCCTAGTTTGGACACCGATTTGGTTGAGCATGAGTTGCCACTCACCCTGATATGAAGCCGGTTGAGCAGAAGATGAGACTTCTCCGACCCGAGTGGATGTTAAAAGTCAAAAAAGAGGTCATCAAGCAGTATGATGCAAGATTTCTCATGGTTTTCAAGTACCCGCAGTGGCTAGTCATATAATGCCTATGTCGAAGAAGGATGGAAAGGCCCGCATGCGTACCAATTTCTATAATTTGAACAAGGCAAGCCTGAAAGATGATTTCCTATTACCGCACATCGACATCTTGGTCGATAACACTGCTAAGTACGGGATGCTTCTTTTATGGACGGATTCTCAGGATACAATCAGATAAAGATTGCAGAGGCAGATCGAGAGAAGACTGCATTCATCACTCCTTAGAGAACCTTTTGCTATAGAGTCATGCCGTTTGGGCTGAAGAATGCCGGTGTAATATACCAGAGAGCTATGACCGCACTATTTCACAACATGATGCACTGAGAGATTGAAGTGTATGTCGATGATATGATAGCCAAGTTATCGAAGTGAGGCGATCACTTGGTAAACCTTTAGAAGTTGTTTAAAAGACTGAGAAAGTATAGGTTATGTCTGAATCAACAGAAGTGCGCATTTGGTGCGATGTCAGGGAAACTGTTGGGATTCATCGTCTGCAGGAGAGGGATTGAGTTTGACCCAGTCAAAGTCAAAGCTATCACTGAAATGCCGCCACCATCTACTGAGAAAGAAGTTAGAGGGTTCTTGGGCAGAATATACTATATCAGTCGATTAATTGCACAACTAACTCCAATCTACACGTCGATCTTCAAGCTGCTAAGGAAGAACTCGCCCGTTGAATGGAACAACGACTGCCAGGCAGCATTCGATAAAATCAAAAACTACCTCCTTAAACCACCTATTTTGGTACCACCCAAGTCGGGGAGATCACTCTTGATGTATCTCTCCACGATGGAAGTTTCGATGGGATGTGTCTTAGGGCAGCATGACCAGACGGGAAGAAGAGAGCTGGCCATTTACTATCTGAGCAAGAAGTTTATTGATTATGAGACGCGCTATTCTCATCTAGAGAAAGCATGCCTAGCTCTTGTATGGGGTACTCAGAGGCTCTGTCATTACTTGTTATCCCAAGCTTATCTACTTTTGGCTCGAATGGACCCATTGAAGTACCTTTTTGAGAAGTCGGCTCTTGCTGGATGAACCGCATGATGATAGCTTTTATTGTCTGAGTTTGACATCACCTACATCACTCAGAAGTTGATTAAGGGCCAGGCACTCGCCAATCATCTTGCTGACAATCCTTTACAAATTATGAGCCTTTGAGAACTGAATTCCCCGATGAGGACATCATATTCATGATGAAAGACGATACAGAAAAAGTAGAAGAATCATGGGTAATGCACTTTGACGGGGCAGCAAATGCAGAAGGTCAGGGAGTTGGTGCCGTTTTGATTTCGCCAAAAGGATCCCACGTACCCGTCTCTATCAAGCTCAACTTCCCTTGCACTAACAATATGGCTGAGTACGAAGCTTGTGCCGCTGGTTTGCAGGCGGCTCTCGATCTAAATGTAACTCACCTTTGAGTGTTTGGCGATTCGCAGTTAATTATATTCTAGACGAACGGTGACTGGAAGACGAAAGATGAGAAATTGATCCCTTATCATGAACACCTCGAGGATCTGATAGTTTGCTTCCAAGACGTGACATTCTCATATGTCCCCCGGATAAGGAATCGCTTTGCCAACGCACTAGCGACTTTGGCGTCAATGATAGAAATCCCATATGGTCTTGAGATGAAGCTGATCATGATTGAGTAAAGGAATGAGTCGACCTTCTATCTCTTGACTGAGGAGCCAACCAAGCCTGATGATGAGCCACCTTGGTTCTCTGATATTAAGAATTTCCTCAAGACACTAACTTTCCCTGAGAATGCATCCAAGACGGACCGCCGAAATGTTTAGCGATAGGTTACATAATTGCAGGGAATGCCTTTACAAGCAGTCCTACAATAACATCTTACTCGGGTGCCTTATAGAAAGTGAAGTAATCAATATCATGAAGGAGATCCACGAGGGAGTATGCGGAGCCCATGTCAGCGGTCACATGCTTGCTAAGATAATTCTATGGCAGGGATACTTTTGGACCACTATGGAATCAAATTGCTACAAACATGTTCCGAAATGTTATAAGTGTCAAGAACACTCTAGTCTAATATTCGCTCCTGCCATTGATCTTCACTGCATGAACACTCCTTAGCCATTTGCTACCTGGGGCCTTGACGTTGTCAAATGATTAATCCAAAAGCATCAAACAGACATCGGTTCATCCTCGTCGCCATTGAATACTTCACCAAGTGGGTAAAAGCGGTATCATATGCTAACATCACGACCAGTCACATCGAGAAATTTCTCAAAAATAATATTGTGTGTCGATTTGGAGTACCCAATGATATCATCATGGACAATGGAAAAAACTTTGTGAATAAGTGCATCCGAGCCTTCTGTGAGTAATATAAGATCAGGCACCCTCGCTCGTCACCTTATCGGCCTCAAACTAATGGAGCTGTGGAAGCTACGAACAAGATGGTCATCCGCATCCTTGAGAAGATGGTCGTCACTTACCGAGATTGAAGCGAAATACTGGCGTTTGCTTTGTGGGCCTACAAAACATCGATTTGTATCGCTATAGGGGCAACACCATTCTCCCTTGTGTATGGAACTGAGGCCATCCTATCGATTGAGGTTGAAGTACCCTCGCTCTGAATCCTTATGGAATCAGGCTTACCCGAAGTAGAGAGAGAGAGAGAGAGATCCCGCTTCGAACAATTGAACTTATTCGATGAGAAGAGACTCCTAGCCTTGTGTCACACTCAAGTTTACCAGGAGCGAATCGCACGCGCTTATAATAAACCTGTCCGCGGTCGAGATCTAAAGATAGGAGACACTGTGTTAAAGAAGATCTTCCTATCCCTCCATGCCGATCTGAGAGGGAAGTTCAAGCCGAACTGGGAAGGACCTTATGTCATTCGAGAGGTACTATAGGGATACGCCATCTACCTCGCCACCGTGGACGGAGATCATCTTCCTGAGCCCAACACTGCTGGATACGTCTGACGGTTCTACGCTTAGTCCATCATGATAAGGTAAGTATTGGTGAAACAGATATGTAACTACTTAAGAATCACTAAAAAGAGGCCATCATTCCAAGCACAGTAGCTAAAAAATATCCTTAAAAAAGATGATATCCTTTGCTACCCCATTTTGAGCCTAGGCCTTTCTTTCAATCAACCACTTTCCTGGAAAAGAAAAAGTGTGTACATATATAAAAAAAGAGAGGAAGTAAAGTTACCATCAAAATTCAAAAAAATTGAAAAAGCAAAACCTCAAAAAGAGATAGCCTGAAATAAGATAAAGAAAAAAGAAAAAATAGAATCATGGGGCGTGTACAGTAAAATCCCCCAAGGAAGAAAGTATGCTGTGAAAAACTAAAGCTGTATGAAGGAAACCCTTTTTAGCTTAGCATACCTTCAAATCCTAACCCAACCCATGGCCAAGCTAAACCCTGAAGAAAGCCCTCTTTGTAGGTTCACAAGTAGTCATAATATTTGTTAAGTCAACATGAGCCGAGTTGAGAGACGACACCAGAACCCCATCTGGTCGGCTATGACAGAATTGACATCTGTGTCATGGCCTTTAAAATAAAATATAAAAAGAAAATTAAATAAAAATACAAGCTCAAAGTAAGATGGACGTGGTGAAAACTCGAGAGAGAACTACGGGTAAAAACAGCGAGTTTGTGCAGACCAGATGAAAACCTGAAAGTGCGCTTGGGGTAAGAGAGCTAAGCTCATGGACGTGGTGAAAACCTAAAAGGGCGCTACGGGTAAAAAAGGAGATAAATTAAAAAAAAAAAAAAAAAAAAAAAAAAAGGAAAAGAAGAAAGGTTTGAAATGATTGATTGATGTTTCAGGAACCTTTTTGTTACTCTCCCTATTGCCCATTTTCTGACTGTGCCACTCATGTTAGTTCAAGACGGGTCCCGACCAGAATTGTCTTTGTGAAACTGTTTTGTCAAATGTATGACTCAAGGTAAGGAGAAAGGTTTGACTCAATCAAAAGGGATTAACGTTCCGGCCTTGGTGAAACAGTTAAAATTCACTCAAGCCCAACCATATGAAAGGGTTCAGCTATGCTCAAAATAGGAACCATGGCTTCACCTCACAGATAAGGCATCATTAAAAAAAAAGGAAGAAGAAAAGTAAAAAAAAAAAAGAAAAAAAAATCAAGAAAAATCCAAATACAAAAAATGTATGTATATATTTATGCTCTTTCTCATGTACATAATTGCACTATCTTACTTCCTTCTCAAAAATGAAGAAAAAGAACAAAAAATCTTTGAAAAATAAAAATCCAAAAAATTCTACTCTTTCTCATGTACATAGTTACAGCATCGTACTTCCATGTCAAAAAATAAAAAAAATTTGAAAATAAAAATTCAAAAAATATATATAAATCTTAAAAATAAAAAAAGTATAGGTAAAAGTTTGTTTCTCCTTTTGTTAATTAGGATGTATTTGTTACTTATATAAACAAAAAAGGGACTGAAGTTTTCTCGAGAATGTGCAGGAATATCACACGGTCCAAAGCCTCGAAGCGGGCAACTTCTCAGCGATGGACAAATCAGATGAAGCATCTCACCACTAACGTCAGGTCTATTAAAAAAAAAGAGAAAATCATTTTGAAAAAGAAAGAAATAAATCTGATTTTTTTTTCATTTGAACTATTTGTAACGCACAGCTATGCACATGCGTGTTTTCAATGCAATAAAATGCCAATATTTTATCGGTAACGCAGCTGTCTAAAACTAATGTCCTAGGTCTAAGGTTTGCCTTGGATCCATGGATCCTACTTCAAAGTAGGAGCAATGGTGCCAATCTCGGTCAAACAGTCAATGTTTTGATCAGGATGATTCCACTTCTAAATCTTTGAGCTAAGCACTCTGTCTTTGATTCATATGAACGTGAGTGTCTAAGCTTCAAATTTTTTACGAACCTTTCAGAGGTGTGGACTCTTGGCTCGGGTAGTCTGGGCGTGCGCCCTACGGGGTTTGAGGTTCGGGTAACTCCATTGAAAAAGGTCAATCGTTGGTTGAAACCAACCTGTTAAGAATGAAACTATGTATCAATCAAACTATGTGCAATCAAGCATACAGAAGGGTTCATTTCCTTATTTTCCATAGGCTTAAAACCTGGCTGGCGCGGTATCCATATAAAGTGTACGCCATGCGTCTGGGTATCCGTAGCATGGTTATTTGTTCTTATAAATTGTACCCGGACAGGATCTAGGTCGGGACTTCCATCGCCTTTGTTGCTTATTGCACCTAATGGTGCATGTTTATGATAGTTAAATGATGTGTAAAATCATTGTTGGAAGAGACCAGGGCTGAATGTCTCTTTTGATAGACACCCAATTTTGCTTGGATTTGTTCAGGATTATTTGAAGTTGGATGCTCTAGGTCATGTGGGTCTGGGGCACATTTTTTGGAAATGGCACATACTCCCAAAAAGCATTACGACGTCTATTCGCTCTGCTTGGGTAGACATGCCAAATAAACGTCGGGATCGATGGGTTCGCCCAAAGACCTCGAACCCTACTTTAGGCAGGGGCACCCAGGACCAGTCAAATGGGGCAATCAAATGCCTCATAGGATTAGACGCAAACTGTGGATCCTTGCGTAGTTTTGCTTAGAGCCTATCTTTAAGTGTGGGTCGATCACCCCTCTTACTTGCAAAGTTGTTGTATTTAGAACGAATCCCGAACATCAAATACCTTCAAAATCATCTCAAGAAGTGAATGTTTTTCTCGACTATAGGGCGTTCGCAACTCATCCCACCTTGGTTATGCCCAGTAATGTCGCTAAGCACTTGGGGACCGATTACCTTGAGAAACGAATGTTTAGCTTGGTGTACAGGGCTTTCATTTTCTCACCATGTTACCCGTCTGATATTTGAAGTTCATTTTAAATATAGAGGACCACCCGTCAGTAATGCCTTGGGCCTCTTCAGATGTCTCTTTTCTTTGGCATTCAATCATTAGTGATCGGATACTAAAGAGGGGCATCTATAGACACCCAAATTTGGCCCAAGGCCCGATCGAAACACACTTTAAGAGAGGTGCATCTCCGAGCTTTTGATGGCATGTATGAAACCCTTAGGAACCCTTTTGAAACCTTAGGAATCCTTCCAAACCCTTAGGAATCACCCTATATCCCTTAGGAACCTCCCCGAACCCTTAGAAACCAATCCCGACCCTTAAAACCATTTTCGGACTTGAACCTAGTTTTCCCGAGCTATAGATAAGGAGTGGTGCACCAAGACTATCCATGACCTTCTAATATGATAAAATATTATATCATTAAAAAGTAGAAGTCCTCAGCTTTCCAACGGTCCAAGAATCACCCCAATCAGAGCTGTGTACGCAAAGATAGTAATATCTTGAATTAGGGATTTGGCACAACTAATAGTTTCGCCAGGCCATTTCTCTCCATAAATGGCTTGGTGCAACTAATAGTTGTGCTAGTTATAAGTAAGCTTGGTGCAACTATTAGTTGCGCCAAGCCATCTCTCCCCACAAATGGCCTGGCACGACTATCCCAAGCCATCTCTCCCCAGAAATGGCCTGGCACAACTAATAGTTGCGCTAGCATTAAGGTAGACCCCACCTTGGGGAGCCAACTACCAGGCACTGTGCATGCACTGTTTTACTATGCATATGCCTGGTTTGACTTGTTGACTATCTTGACTTTTGGGGTGTATTTTGCTAGTTCTGTTGCACCCATTTACTCCCTAGGTGCAACCCTTTAAGTGGTTTAAAGCCTCATCCAATCATCCACCATTAAACCACCTTCACACCTTTCCAAGCTCTCAAAATCCTAAGAAAACTTAGATTATAGATGATCTAATTGCTAACCCCCAATTAGCACCTAAGTAGCCTCCTAACCTACCCTTTTCCTATAAATAGAGCCCCCCTCTCCTTGGGTTAAGAGGTTGAGAAATTTGCTTAAGAGAGAAAGAGCTCAAAGTGAGAAGTTCTTCCTCCCTTTTGTGCCCCATTTTCACATAAAATTCTAAAATCTTCCAACCTTATTTCAAGCTTAATCTTGCATCCAAAACCCTTAGTCTAGGTGTGTGCTACTCCCTAGACTCCTCTCTCTACCTCTTAGCTAGCAAGCCATAGGAGTTAGAACCCCATTTTCCACCATTCAGGCCTTCAAAAGCTCATCAAAGCAAGCCTATACAAGGCTCCTCAACGGTGCAACATGGGCCCGAGAGCTTCGGCTCTCTCCTCTATTCCTCTACTTTCTCGGTCATTCCTCCATCCTCCCATTTGTGTCGTTACGCCGCCGAATTTTTGGTAGGAACGAAGGGGCACAAATAGGAGTTTAAGCCCCTTTGGGCAAGAGGAAGCCCTTTTCTTTTCTTTTATATTGTTTTTGTTTTGGCCATAAGTAGAGACTGTATTAAGCAGATTGATTGGGTGCCTAACACCTTCCCAATCGATAACCGAAGCCCCTAACAAAGAACCTTTGGTGTGGAACAGATTCAGAGTCATATTTGTGGCACTTTGGTACTTATGAAAGTGATCTAGGTTCCTGGGACACCAAAAGCTCTGGGTGGCGACTCTATATTTTTGTTAGCGAGCGCATCATCGCGACGGGATCGTCAAAAATCCCACGGTTGCATAGATCCCTCACGAGAGTCAAATAGATGTGTAGAGACAGGTGCTTGGAAGCGGAATGGGTTTGGCTTATGCAACAGCGGCTCATGTAGTGCAGAAAAATGAGGTTCTGTATTTTTTTTTCTCAGTGTGGAGTAGAGAGAAAGTAGTGCTTTCGGTTTCTCTATGGCTCGAAGTATGAAGGAGAAGTGGTGGGAGACCTTTTTATCTTATTTGCACTTGACGTGCATGGGGCTTAAGGATGACTCACACTCACATGGAGTCATTTGGCGTTTTGAAAGGTTATAAGCCTTATAAGGTTTGGATCTCATGTGTTGCGTATATAGCTGATGAAGATATATATGTATGGCTTATATACTATGTACTGCCTCTATAATAATATAACATGTATATAGTCTAACAGTTATATCATATGTATTTCAGGGTCTAAGCCTTTTAGGGCATGGCTTTCATGTACTGTATATATAGGTTTCAGTGTATATATGTGTTAGTGGTTAGTGATACACTTAGATTAGGTATCATTATTAGGTGTATACCTGATACACTCAGTACATACATATTCATAGTTCAAGTGTCTCGCTACTACAGAAATAGTGAGTATATGGGACCAATGTCAGTCATCCACCTAATCCAAAACAACTCTTTGTGTCTTGTTTTAGGCACAAGCCCGAACCTACCCCAGTCCATACCCGGTCTTATCATATTCAAGTTTGGCAGCTATTAGATCCTCCCCTCCTTAAGGGATTTTCGTCCTCAAAAATAAATAAAGGCGGAATGAGATCAGGTCTCGTTGTATACATTGGTGAAATACTATTATAGCATAAGGTAGTAATTTCGAAAGCATGCAAAATTATGTCTAGTTAGTCTAATGGTAACGCATACGGCAAAATAATATCATAAAACAATTGACGTACCCTATGTAAATAGCTGGGGATACTGAGTGTGAATGTCAGCTTCGCATTCCCACGTAGCTTCATTTGGACCATGATTACGCCATTGAACTTGAACAAGTGGAATACACTTCGTTCTCAAGATTTGGTCTCGGCGATCCAATATCTGAACCGGTTCTTCAGTCATCGTCAAATCTTCCTCGACATTGAGTGGATGATAATCAACACGTGGGTTGAATCTCTGATATACTTTCTCAGCATAGAAATGTGGAAGACGTCGTGAATGTTGGCTAAGTGTGGAGGTAAAGAAACTCGGTATGCTACCTCACCAACTTTGCCCAAGACTTGGAATGGTCCGACGTAGCAAGGACTTAACTTATCGCATTTCCCAAATCACATCATGCCCTTTGTCGGGGAAATTTTGATAAAAAAGTGATCGCCAATCTGTACGGTAGATGTTAGAAATACAATACACGTAATTCAATTCACGTAACAAGTATACTTATAGGTGTGTTTAGTTACCAGAAAATCAATACGGGTTCACTTGAGATCAGCATAACTCTTTTGCCGACTTTGAGCACTCTTCAGTCTCTCACGAATGACGCGTACCACTTCATTGATACTTTCAATCAACTCAGGGCCTAAAACAATACGTTCTCCAGCCTCTTCCCAGTTAATCGGGGATTTACATTGGCGCCCATACAGTGCTTCGAACGGTGCCATGCCTGTTGGTGCGCACTTTTTCTAGGTTCCTCTCGGTTCCCGTTGAATAAGTGGCTTCCAATTCTGTCCTGTTGAACTCTAGCGATGCGGTGTATGTGATAAGGTGGGGATAAATAACAATAGGAGGAATTTTCTAGGATGATTCCTAGTTGATTTGTGATCGCCAGTTGTAGATATTTATCGACGCTGCAACACGTCAATGATCACGCGTTTAAGCGGGTGTGGGTTACTTCTATACTGAAGCGTTTGCCTGCGAACGTCAGTAGCAGTGTCCTCTTTTAATTAGATAGTTGCAGCTTCCTTTTTAGTTTCCCTTATTGTGGTTATGGTTGATTTAGATTCTCTTTTTTTGTTGTTAATTATGATTAGGTGAGCTTATTATGATGGGTTATTTTAGTGTCCTGATGCTATCAGGAGTCCAATCATTTTTAGTTTCTCGGTATCATTAGGAGTCCAATTAACATCAAAGTCTTGGTACTACTAAGAGTCCAATCAGTTTCAGTCTCCTACTGGTACTAGGAATACATGTGTATCAGTTCCAATAATATTTCAATTAAATAAAAGAGTCCAATTATATCGCAATTCTGGATAAAGCAAGAACGCTAATTTTATTGCAATTTTAGATAAGCAGATGTATCAATTGTATGGTAATCACCAGTAAAGCACTTAAGGTAATCTTACTAGCATTCTAATTTGAAGAAAACAAAGACTAATTTTTTTACTGCGACTCTGATTGAAGCAATAAATCAATTTACTAAAGTAGGAATAAATAATCGAGGCAACAAGATTAACTCTTTTTTTTTAGAATCGTAACCTACAGATCAATTATAGTAAAAATCTAACTAATAATAAATGAATTAACTTTCGTAAATTCTGGTTGAGATAATAAATTGACTGAACTAGAAGACTAAATTGAATCAAAGCAAATAATGATATGAAGGCCTATTTGATGAAATTAGCTAGTTATATTGAAATAGAAAAACTAGCTATAACTAACTAGTTAAGCCTAAACAATCTAAAAAAAAATGGGGGTTGGGCCCGCTATGCTAAGGAGGATTGGCCTCATTCCCGAGTACCCTCCGTAAGCTCCCGTGGGCAAATCGGATGGCTGAGATAAAAGATAGGTCGATGGCTAAATAATAAAAGGGGGATTTTTAGAATTGAATTTGAAATTATAATAAGAAATTAGATTGAGAAACTAAAGTTAGGAACTGAAGTTTATATTTTTTTTGGATTTTTAATGGTATGAAAATATAGAATTAAATTATAGATTAAAATTTTAGGACTAAATTCGGGTCCGAAATCAGAAAAATCAGGCCATATGATTAAGGACTGGTTCTGAACTCTGAGAATCAGAACCAGAAATTGATGATAGGATTGTAAATTAAGATTTTAGAGTAGAATTGGAGCATAAGGTCAGTATATCGGACCGCTAGATTAAGGACCGGTTCTAGAAACAGAGAACTAGAACCGAATATAGAGAATTTCGATCCGAAGAAGGTGCTACGGTCTAAAAATTAGAAATAGAATTGATTAATTAAACTGAGGGGAAATCCTAAGTCTAAAGCAAAATTAAATTCTTACCTAGGGTCAAGGCCGTGGAGAGGAATTATCGAAGATTCGGGGGTTTGAATCTCAACATCATGACTAATTTGCTCTATAGGCTTGTCCTCGAAGTTCTCTGGTTTCGAAGTCCCAAAAAAGTTCCGTTCTCTCTCTCAAAATTGCCAGCCTCTTCTCTCTCTTTGAGAAAAAAAGCTTTTATAGGTTTTCCTTCAATTACGTGCCTATTTTCGAGCGTTTAATTGAATTGCGTGCCGGTTTTCGGGCGCTTAATCGCTTTGAGTCGGTCACCAACTCAGTGAGCGACCAACTAAATTACCCAGCGGGTTTCCTAATCCTAACAAAATTAGGACTAATTGCGTGCGTGATGAGATGTGCATAATCCAATTAAGCATTTTACCTAAAGTGCTAAATCAAGGAAATATAGGGGTCAAGGGTAGGAGACTAGGTCGGGCATAGGCCAATTGTGCGTTGGTGCTGTAGCGCTCAATCCGATCGTACGTCTGTTTCTAGGCGCATAATCGAGTCTCGAAATGGCCTGTAAAAGGAAGTTTAGTCTAAAAAGGGGACTGATCGTGCACTTGTGGTTGTGCGCGTGATCAAATTACGTGCGGCGCTTAATTCAGTATTGTCCAAGTATGGTCTCAAGAATGGAATGCAGGACTATTGTTTCAGTCTGCATTCCGACTATATGCTATCGCTTAGTATATAGCCTCCCTACGTTGGGATCTGAGCCAAAAAACTATTGTTTTAGCTTGTGTTCAGCCATGTACAGTTGCATGGTCCCATGTCGAGGGTTAAAAAGGTCAAGGGCTGACCAAACGAATTTGTGTACTCCGAAAGGGCGAAATGAGGGTGTCTATAGATGCCCCTCTTCGGCACGCTCTTGCGAAGTAAGAATGCGTCGAAGAAGTAGACACCCCTCATTCAAGGTGCCTTTCTGTTTCTTGGGAATTCACAAATGTGAATTGGTGATGCTGGCATGGCAAGCTTGGCTTTCTCATCTATCAGCACAAGCTAAAATGGAGCATTTGAAGGGCAAATGGTAGCTGCCGAAGGGCATATTCCGGATCTGTGGGTGCACGGCACCTCCCGTCGCATGACACGAGGTAACAGAGGGATTTTACGCAATCGAGTACCGAGGCATCAATGAAATGTCCAAAACAAGGTCCAGGGACCGATAATAAAGAGATGAAACAATATGTAGTGTCGAAAGCTTTTGCAAGTCATGTCAGACTGGGCGCATCATTGCTCACACCAATGCACGTCAGGCATTCCATTTCCAATAGGCATTTGTATGTTCTTAAATTGAGTATAGTCATTGTTTGGCTTCCCAGGGGAATGGTTGAAGTGGGTTGGTAATTGAGGTAAATTTTGTGAAGTGTGCTCAGTCAAATTTTGCGCAGTGACGTATGCGCTTGATTCATCTAGAGTCTTTTTTTTTTGCATCTGAACAAGTGATCCTGCGCAGTGGCATATGTGCTTGATTGCGAGTTCAGAGGGCTTTGGGATTTAAAGGTCAAGGCTAAGTGTAGTTGGTTGTGGTATTTAAAGAAAGGTGAGTCGGGTCTATGTATTTTGTTTATTTTGTTCTTTTTTTTTTTTGCTTTTTTTTCTTTTGCTTTGCAAGTAAGAGAAGAAAGATTTCTGAAATAAAATATTTTAGAATGAGTAAGGGGTTTTGAAATATTGGGAATTTTAACTTAAGATTAATTCGGTGGTAAAACGGCGAAAAACGTGGCTTCCAAGATATCGCTGATCAGATCCACCGGTATGGGATTTGTGGACCCGACCGTTCATGTGGTTGTCAAGACGATACTTGGCATGTCGAATACTCCATCTAACCTTCCCAACAAATACTGATGATTGTCTCTTATAGGAGGATTACAGTAATTTGCAAGTTGAGAGAGACAGGTTTTGAAAATATTTGGACTTAATCATAGATAATTATAATTTAGAAGAAATATCGGGTAATTGAAAAAGGGGTAGTCTTACCTGGGGGTGATACTAACCTAAATTATGCGGTGAGACCTTGGGAATATTGTAGCGGTGGTACTTTGGTTGTATTGTAGCATCACAATGGGACTTGGTGGCTATCATTGCAATATTTTGGGTGCAATGTTGTAGTAGGGTACCGTTTTTTTTTTTTTTTTTTTTTCGCTTGTTGCTTAGGCGGTGGTTGGCGGTTGTCAGCGTGATGTCGTGATGGGGCCTTGGTGATTGTAGTGGTACCTCGATGGGACTTTGTGGCTATCATTGCAACGTTTTGAGTGCAATGTCGTAGTAGGGTACCGCTTTTTTTTCCCCGCTTGTTGCTTAAGCGGTGGTTGGCGATTGTCAGCGTGATGTCGTGATGGGGCCTTGGTGATTGCAGTGGTTCCGTGATGGGACTTGAGAGGTATTACTGGGATGTTCACACTGTATCTTGGCAGTAGTGAAATGCGATGGGACGTGGGAGTAGTCCTACATCTTCCTGCCTTTCTATTGCAGTGGCGTCTGGTAGGTTTGTGGCGGGCACTTCGGGAGGAGGCTCTTTATTTCGGCGATGGGACGTGCTCGTGCTTTCTCCCTTTCTTCTTTTAGTGCAACCAGTGTTGTTTGAAATTTTTTTTTGGGTAGTGGCGTCCGCGATGGGAAGTGAGCTAAGCGTTACATTGGGTAGGGTGTTCATGTAACAAGTGTGTCTAGTTTCTTTCTTTAGCAGATCTTGGGTTTTGGTGACGTTATGTTGTAGTTGCGTTGTGATTGATTTAGTTTTTTGTTGTTTGGTGTATTTGCGTTCTCGGGAGATTTGTTTTTGGCTTTTCGTGATGGGCCATGAGGGCATGGGTATAATTTTGCAATGGGACGACAGCGAGTGACAGTCCCTTTTCAATCTGAATGGCTCATGAGGCTATGCGATGGGGCAAAGGGGACTCTTGCTCGAGGAGGGGTAAATTTCGAGCAAAATCAAGAATTAAGCACTTGATATCAGCCGCTTAAACTAATCACACGCTCGATTTCAGGCATGCAATTTAGGGTATAAAGAAAGTGTTTACGCGTGTGAATGTTAACGTGTGATTAGATTACGCGCTCTAATACTGGCGTGCGATTGAAGTGTCGGTCAGTGTACGGGTGATCTTTCAAATTACGCAATAAAAGAGAGTCGTTTAATCGGATTGTGTGGCTAGTGGGCAGTGCGGAATCATAAGGTCGCGCTATCTATGTGGGCGATAGTCGTATTGCGCGCCTGGTTAGGAGCGCGGGTTTTTGATTGAGCGTGATGTTCCTAGTGCGTGATCAGATTAAGCGCACGTTTTTAGGCGCGCGATTAAGGCCATACTCTATATAATCAAAGAAGTCTTCATTTTCTTTTCATTCTCTGGTTTAGTCTCAAGTCTTGACTTTCTGAGTGTTCTATGGTTCTAAGATTCGTGTTTCAGTGATATTGAGTGATCTAACCGTCAGATTGGGATGGGGTTTCTTCCTATATTCGTTATTTCATGAAATCTTCATGCTAGCATGATGTCCAGGGACAGTATTATTCTGAGAATGGGCGGTGTTGGGAATGAGAGCATCGGTCTTCACACCGTTCCTTTCTAGGGAGCAGTGAAGGCATCGTTGATGGGGCGGTGATGGAGGAAGTGGAGATGGCGGGGAGAAGAGGTGCCGTAAATGGAGGGATGCATTATCCAACCAATCCTTCCGTCTCTTCTGCCGGTGGCTCGTTGGAGTTCTCCAAGTCTGGTGGCAACATTTCTGAAGCTTCCGATTGGACGTTCTGCTCCTTGTTTTGGCTCATTGTAATTTTGGTTTTCATTTTGGGTTGTAATTCGGGAGGTATGCCTCCGGTGAAACTTGTAAAAGTTTAAATTATAAATAATGGGGCATTTTTTTTATTGTGTATTTTTACTGTCCCGTTGGTTGGCTTAAATTCTTATTAATTAATTAACTAGGCTTACTTGCTTTATCATAATTATAAGATCCGAGTTAGCTTATAGTTTTAAAGTTCGTTATGAGAATGACCCAAGGTTTATTCATTCGTCCTATTAGGTCCTACTTGGCAGGTCTACTTGATTTTGTCAGGCTTGTTGGGGCATTTTTTTTAGATGGGAAATTTGTATTTTCGGCCCTATAATTTTTCTTATTTGCATAAACAGCCCTATAGTTTCATTCCTTGCATAACAGGCCAGCTTCAAGCCTAGCCGATTCCACGTCACCTCCCACTTGCCAAGTCAGCGCAGTATGATTTATTTATATATATAATATATATATTATATGGCCATACGAATTCATTCCCCGCTACTTATTTTCTCTATCCCGTTTCCCATTAGTAGTTCAGTGTTTAGACCAACCCTAACATCGTCGCTTTTACCTGTTCAGATCAACCCTATCAACATAAAGGATAACTGGTAAGAATGAATTTTTAGCAAGCAGTTGTTTAGTTAGAAAAGCAAAAATGGGTGGCCCGCTAGTGTTGCTAGCGGGCCGCTACTTCAAGATAGCGTGCCGCTATCTCAGGATAGCGGGCTGCTACTTCAAGATAGCGGGCCGCTATCTTAGGATAGCGGGACACTAGCTACCTAGACTAATTTTATTATTATCAATTTAGTGTGTAATTTTCATTATTTTTTCCAGTGTATTGATCAATTTAGGGTTTAAGGTTTAATTTTTATTTTTTTTTAATATTTGTAGATTGAAATGGATGTTCCCATTCTTTATCATTTCGATGGGGTCCGTGTTAGAGATGATACTTACAATGGTGGACATCGGAAGATTGTTATTATCAAAGACAATATACCGTTTGATCAATTTAAGCAGAAAATGTATAATATTAGTAGGACTCAACCAGAAGAGCATTCACTTTCCCTATCCGTTTCATTGTGCATCGGGAAGGAGTTGGTGTTTGCTGAATTGTCGGACTTTGACGATCTTGCGAACTTATTTAGAGCATATCGTATTAGTGATGGTGTCATAAATGTTTATATCAAGAAATCATTAATCACTCATGTCACAAAACCAATAGCGTCTTCAGGCGTTCCAATGAGACAAGACGACGAAGATCAAGGATATTGTCCTCAAATAAATCTGATGGACAATACATTAATCACTCATGTCACGGAACCAATAGCGTCTTCAGACGTTCCAATGAGACAAGACGATGAAGATCAAGGATATTATCCTCAAATGAATCCGATGGACAATACATGTCAGCATAACGATGAAGCGGTGAACAACATATTTGATTGGAATCAGTGGGAAACATTTTTGGGAGGCATTAGTCCATACGAATGGCCTTCTGAACAAATAGCTTCGGATCGAACGGTAATCGAGGCCAAAGCACAGGAGCGAACACTAACCATACCTCGATGGACTCAACCCCAAGCACGTAATAATATTCTAGTGGATGACGGTGATAGTGATCCTGAAAATACTGAATCACTGCCCTCCTCGCCCACTTCGCGTGTTCATACTAATAGGGGAATTGATCAACCTATGGTGGACGAAGACTATCAGCTTAATGACTAGGAAGGAGAGTATATGGATTCGGATGATGAAGAACTGTATGAAGGGGGGCCATTAACTGTTGAGTGGGGCATTGACAAATAATTTTCAAATTAAACCAATAAAAACCAGTCCTCTTCGAGTTACCGCGAGCTGTATTCAATTAGGGTGTGCTTGGCGAATACATGCATCAAAATTGGTGGGTGTGGACATGTTCGTCGTGAAGACATTTCGCCCGCAACATACGTGCGGAATGCCAGTTTTCGAAAGAGGATATCGCCAGTGTACGAATTCTTGAATAGCTTCCTTCGTGAGGGATAAATTGTTAAAAGGCTTTGACGAGACTCCTGCTTCAATAATTTTTTATATTGAAAAAAAATATGGGGTAACAGTAAATTATTGGAAAGCATGGAGAGGGAAAGAAATGGCTTTAAGCGACATCCGAGGTTGCTGGAAGGAGCAATTTAAGATGTTACCATCCTATATCGCCAAATTACAGCAAGTCGATCCAGACGTATAGACCGAATTATGTCGCGAGCCTGATAATGCCTTTCAGAGGCTCTTCGTAGCATTTGGATCTTGCATTAGGAGCTATCGTAATACTTTGTGCAAATGATACAATGGAGTGTTGTTAATAGCTATGGGGATAGACGGTAATAGACATTTATTCCCTATAGCGTTCGCCGTTGTACCCAAAGAGAATGAAGATCATTAGACATGGTTCCTTGATCTATTAGGGAGACGCATAACCGGGGACTTTGAAGAGCAATTTGTATTGATATCAGACTGGCAGAAGGGGTTGATGGAAGCTGTGCATAATGTTTTTCCTAGTATATTTCACAACTACTGTATGCGACACCTAACTTTGAATCTTTTTGATACATACAAGGATACAATCTCTCGACCGCTGTTTTGGATTGCTGCCCACGCATTTTCGAGCCAAAATTCAAATGAATTTTACAAAAAATACAAGATCAGGCCCCCCCAAAATGTATAACATGGATTAAAGAAGTCAGTGACCATTTCTAGGCGCGCGCATATTTTCCAGGAAAGCGTTATGATATCTTGACAATAAATATAGCTGAAAGCATTAACAGTGTGTTGAAGATAGCTAGAGAGGAACCGATTGTGATAATGTTAGAAACCATTCGCACGAAGGTAGCCAAATTCTACCTTCAGCGTCAGGAAGAAGGAAATAAAATGACACATGAGTTGACACTAATGACGGAAGAGCACATAACACGAAATTCAGGGTGGGCCCGTCGAAAGAACATTATTCCCTATGGTCACGATACATTTCAAGTTAAACGTGGGCAATACACTCACAGTGTCGATCTAGAGAAATGAACGTATACATGCAGACGTTGGGATATTCTTGGATTACCATGTTCGCATGCGATTGTTGCATTATCGCACAGAAATAGGGATAAAGAGATTCCTCAATTTTGTGATCATTGGTTTACCAGTGTCTTATTTAGGGAAACTTATAAAGAACAATTTGTTTCGACCGTTGATAAGCGCCAATGGCAGTTATAAGGGAAGACATCGAGGTTTTACCTCCGCACAACATACGTCAAGCCGGTCGCCCAAAGAAAAGGTGGATACGATCTAAAGGCGAAGAGGAAGTATTGCAAGGTAAAAATTATAATGAATATGGACATAACCGCCGCTCTTGTAAATTTGTTAGAATATAAAATCACTTTTTTTAGTCTTTTTTGGTCAATAAAATTTTTCATTAACCATGAATTATGATTTAGAGAGTTAAATTTGAATAGTGTAAACACCTACTCAGAGTCTCAAACCTAACTTGATTTGATCTTAAGGTTGTGTCTCCTCGGTTTGGTCATCCATTTTGATGAATGTCCACTGGGATTTCCTTTTATACATGCTAAAGCGATTCATTTTTGGTGAGAAAAAGATCAAATGGATCAATGGTTGTGTCTCCTCGTATAGTCTTTGGAACGCATCTAAGAAAGCATTTTTCCATAGGGTTACAGAAAAATTGTCTTGTTAATAATCAATAACCTATGAATTAAAAGAATAAAGAGAGAGAGAGAGAAAGAGAGAGTTGATGATTAAAATTGTAATGAGTTTTCTTGCTAAACCTTGAAGTATAAAAAAAATACATTCATTATCCCAAAAATTTGAATCATAATATACAAAACAAAATAAACAAGTCAAAAAATAAAAACTAAGTCCCAAACGTGGACAATGAATGTCGAATTTCAGCTCGAAATTGTTGCATGTCTGTCTCTTGAAAATCTACTTTCCACCGCTCAGAAAAGTATTCAATGTATTTCAGTACGAAAACCCCACAATTCCAACCGTTCTTTTAGAGGGAAAGATCAACACTATTTATGATAGTAAGTTGCCACTGCTAATCGAGAGCAGAACTCAATCCTAAAGTGTGAAGAAGTCGCGGCAGGTGATGTATCAACAAATTTTTATGCATATCAAACTTCTTTGAACACTCTCGGTCGGTAGGGTCTAGATGCTTTATAACGCGGTCCGTTACGAAAACAATAGCCAATGCCCAATGATGGTGTCTCTGGCTATGCATTGGAAAAAATATCTACATGCAATTATAAATTTAATTAGTAATGTGTTAATTAAATAAACTTTAAAAGTATGATCGCTATCAAAAGATAACTTACCATCCCACAATCGATAGCATTAATACCGCGTGAGGTACTTCGAAAGAGTGGCTTAAGCGGCTTCGCCTGGTGGCGAATCTGCCACCTGTCGCAATAGGCCTCCCATCTATCCCTTTCATTTAGTGGCTCCAAATTTTCATCATGGACGAATTTTTGAAACTTTACATGGTCCGCTATAATTAAGGTCTGAAATTTAATATGAAAATAACTCATTATTTGAATCTATTAATGACGTAAATAAAGACAGATAAATAAATTAAATCATAAAATCAAATAATAAAAAATAAAAACGATACCAATGCAGAGGCTGATGCAAACCAGCTCTTCTCCGCCATTTCCATGAACATATTAACATTTCTACTATCTAAAACTTTAAAATACAAATCGATAACTTCGTTATCAAGCCACGATTTTCCCTTCAAAACCTTTAAATGCCCTACGGTGACGTCTAGACAGCAGATGGTATTAATAATCACTAAATCTTCTTCCGCAGGCCGATTCCATAAGCTCCTCATAAATTTCTTTTCCATTGACTCTGGATCCTCTTCTTCTTCTTCATCCACTTTTTTTCTTTTATTTGTAATAATTTTTTCTGTTGGCGACTTTCTTTTATTTCGATTTCGAAGCTTGTATAACGTTTAACCCTTAGTAGAAATAGGAATCCTCACTAATAAGGGTTTAAAAGATGCCAGTTGCTACTCAACAGTTGGCTGAGTTACTGGCGGATCAACCCCTTTTTCTATATCTTCAATCGGCGGTTGGGGTTTAGAAGTTTGAGTGATTGGGGCAGGGTGGTGATGTTGGGGTTTAGAAGTTTGAGTGATTGGGGCAGGATGAGGAGAAGGGGGTTCAAAAGTTTGAGTGATTGGAGCAGGGTGATGAGGAGAAGGGGGTTTAGTAGCTGATGAGGGCTGAGGGGCTGGTTCTGGGGCAGGAGATTTAGGAGTAACAAAGGTCTCAAATAGTGTAGAGATAATTTCATCCTATATAAGGAAAAAAAAAATAAGTTAAACAAAGAATAGCGGTCCGTGATCCCAGGATAGCGGTTCGCTATCCTGACTTAGTGGTCCGCTATCCTGAGATAGCGGTCTGCTATAAAATTCTTAAAAAATAATAATAATAATATTAATTTATACCTTTGTCAAATGAGATTGAACCTTTATAAGTTCACTCCTAATTACCATATTTTCACTCTTTAAATTCTCTAACTCCTCTTTTAAACTCTTATTCTCCCTTCCCTGCTGCTCAATTGTGAATGCCTGCCCTTTTAACACGGTGAAAGCACGTTTGAAATCACCCTTAATTTCTTTAACAGCCTTGCGTAGGGACGAACATTCTTTTCTAAGCTCCTTAACTTCATTTAGGAGCTCGGGATGTCTAGATGGTTGTTCCCTAATTGGTGGCTTCCCCTTTAATTCTTTTTGATGACGTAATACGAATTCGTATTCGTTATTATTATCACTGTTAGATTCATCATCGTCATCATTATCTTTATCATATTCTTCACTTACCTCTTTTTCTTTTGATGGGTATTCCCTTTTTTTAATAGGATAATCCCTTTTTTTTCTCAGTTTTTCAACTAATAGTTCCCTTTCTCTCTCCCTATGACTGAAGAATTGTCAAACTGATAGATATTGAAGTCCATGTTTCTCATAATCAAGTTCGACAATTACCGGAGACGTAATAATTTTTTCTCTGTAATAATTTGGAGTACAGCTGACTTTTAGAGGTTCCCATTTCAGTAGCCTCGAAAATGGATTTTCATTTGTGTACGAGGAGTGTCGATTCCAGGAAAGTGCTCCAACGCCCATATCTGTAACGCTATAGTGCAACCGTATATGTTGTATTGTCCCTTTTTCGAGACTTTTGTCGATTCTCTTCTCCCAATTGCTTTTTTTATGCAATCAACTAAATTATTATAAACTTCAAGCCTCCACAAATATTGGTTGAAGCATTCTAAGTTATCAACTAACTTTAAATATTTACTATCAACTTCCTGATATGTGTCCGAAAGTAGAAAAGAGCATACAAGAAACAACAACGATAATTTCATAAATTCATCTTCGGAAAGATGGACACTATCTATGACTTCTTCGATACGAGATCCTCTAGCCGACTGTTCTTTAAAGAATTTGTACCAAATGGTTTCCTCTTCTCTTATATTCTTTTGCTCAGACTCATTTTCTTCAAATTTTTCCAACATATTTAATCCTAAAATAAGTGATATATCGGCCTCTTGCAAAATTAACTTGGTGTTGTTCACATTAAACATGTTATCTTTCATCCAAAAGCTTAAAATTGCCTCAATTAAGTCTCCAATAAAGATTAATTTCTCAGACATCCTAAACAGATGACCAAAAATTGATTCATCCAGCATCCTCTTCCTCTCTTCGTTGCAATGCATATAAAATTTTCTAACACTAATACCTGTACACTTTCCAAAGGGCTTTAACGGCTTCGACTTTGACATATTCGTATGTGTGAAAGGAACTATATATAACGTATTTAAACATAATTTAGCTATTTATTAAAAAAAAAAAATTAATAAATAGCGTATAGCAGATCGCTATCCTAGAGTAGCGGAACGCAATCCTGGAGTAGCGGACAGCTATCCTGGAGTAGCGGACCACTATCCTGGGTAAAAAAAATTACCTTGAATCACCCTTTTCTTTTCTGGAAGGTAAAAGTGAATAGTGAAAAGTAGAAAATGAAAAGTCGTTTCTTATTTTTTTAAATATCGCCGCGGCTGACGTGGCAGCGCTGTAGCGCCACGCTAACCTACTGTGGTGACGCTTGGGATCCATGCTGACTTGGCAAGTGGGAGGTGACATGGAATCGGCTAGGCTTGAAGCTGGCCTGTTATGCAAGGAATGAAACAATAGGGCCATTTATGCAAATAAGCAAAATTATAGGGCCGAAAATGTAAATTTCCCTTTTTAGATTTTGTCCTATTTGAGTTTTTTTGTTTGTTTGTTGGAGGTTTTGGTCTTATTGAATGTAGTTTGTTTTGTCTGAGGTGTCTTATTTTGTTCAAGGTGTACTCTGAGATGATACTTATTAGAATGTGTGAGTTTTTCATGGGTTCTAGATGGAGGTTGGGTGTTTCAATCCTATTGGTCTATCTAGACTTGGAGAGTTTGTCCTTTTAGAGGGGCAAGTATTGTGTAATTATTGGTTCATCTTGGTTGTCATGAATTGTGATCTTTTTAAAGGGGGATGTGTATGGTTTTGGATTCAATCAGCTTGGTAGGGGGTTCAAATGTGTGGCACTTGTCTATTGGTGATTCAAAAAAACATAGTTTATAAATGTGGGAATTTAAGGCTTTGGGTTTATTGTTTATTTTGGATTATCATTTTAAACTTATAGGTTAAAAAGTTTTCTTTTGGGGGGATATCTTGTGTTTATAAGTTTAAGCATTTTTTATTTATTAATGTCTTTTATTCCTTTCTGTTTCATATCTCGGGTATTGGACCCAATGAACCGTGCTTATTAAGTGGATGATGAGAATGGACGAGATTGAAAATTCGGGGTGATGCTAGGGTTGGTGCTATCTATCCAACTCAAAGTGTCACCCCATCGGGGGAAGAGATGGAAGAGAAAAAGGTGGTAGAGAGGAAACCCAAGGATAAGGCATGGTCAGAGTTCTTGTGACCGATGCCTATTTTTCCTCGGTAGGCATTGCGGATTCAGTGTTAGTTGCTCATCATTTTTTAATGTGTCCAAGGGGAGCTTCCAACAATAGATCCCGCAGATCCTGGGTGGCTTTCTGTGAGCCACTCTTCCTTTCCTATCAGTTCGGGGCAAGGGGAAGAAGCTATCGCGGTTAGAATTCGCTCAGGGTGCTTTCCTTCTCCGAACTTCTCCGAGATTTCTAGTTTCCCAAATAAATCCAGATTTGGGCATTGCCTAAACGTGCTGCTTTCAGCATTCTTATTTTCATTGTATATTCAGAGGGTATGCCCTCGGTGTGTGTTGTAATTGTTTTATTGATCTATAAAGTGGTTGTGTTCTCTATATCTTATATCTTGTTTTGGTTCGACTTTCTCGGTATCGTGTTTGACTCATGTGATGTTTATTTATTTTGGTTTAATTTAATTTAGATTTATTAAACTCAGGGAGCACCAGGGGTAGTTTCCCCTTTTTTTTGTTTTTTTTTTAAGCTTTAGCTTAAGGGTTATAGAGGCGATAGGGGGCATTTTTTTTTGTTGTATATATTTTTGTTAGAATGTATGGAAGATGGGGGCTACCTTTCTTTTTGGTGTAATTGATGAATGTGAAGGAGAGGGCATTTTTTATCGTTCGTTCTTAGTTTTGGGGCGCTCTCTTTTCCTTTCGGGGCGCATGTTTCTTTAAGTTAGAAGTGTTTTGGTGGTTTCACCAAGGGTGGAATTCGGGTCGATAGTAAATGTCAAGAATGTCCTAATTTCAGGTTTTAGCTTGCTGTCTTAGGTGTGAAAATTTTATTTCTGGGCAAATTACGCGCCTATCCTCGGGCGTTTAATCTAACTACGCGCCAAAATTTGAGTGCACATTTCGGAAGGGTGAAGAGTTATTACGCGCTAGTTCATGGGCGCCTAATTCATTTAAGCGTTTGAACCTATGCATAGGACGAATATTACCCTTGGCATTCTCGCATCAACGTGTGGGCATTTTAGGTGATTACGTGCTCTCAGTAATGCGTGTGATCAACCGGTCGGATAGATGTGAGCAGGCGACAAACCATTTGCGCGCTCATCAGTGGGCGTTTGATCTGAATTAAGAGTTTTGTGAGTGGCGCGTGATCCGAATGAGTGCTTTATTTCAAGCGCGCAATTCGGGTGACTTATATAAATTGTTTAGAACTTCTCATTTTCGTCGCGCGATCTGTTTTAGTCTTTGATTTTCTTGTTTCCTAGTTTCTGTGTGCTCATTTTTCGTGTTTTCGTGATATCATGTGATCCGGTCGTCTGTTTCGGGTGCCGCTTCTTTCAATTTCTTCATTTTTTTGAGCTCTTTATATCAGATGGAGGGTGAGGGTGTTGGTAGGCTGGAGCTCACTATTTCTAAGTTAGAAGGGATGTTGATGTGCGATGAAGGTGAGAGTTCGGGGGCACAGGCTAGAGCCATTGCCATAGAGGCGTATATCAGGGAGACGGTCGCGGAGGGAGTCCCCGAGGGTGACCAGATGGTGGTCAGGGAGGAGGTACTCAAGGCTAAGCCAGGGATAGCCGAGGAGGAGGGCGATAAAGTTGAGGGTGAGCAAGGTGAGGAGCACCCAGGCGTTGAGCCTCGAGATCGTAGGCACTATCCACTGGAGGATTTCTTTGCCAGAGGCCGGGTAGGTCCCCGTAAGCAAGAGTTCTTCCATTTTCCTAGGCATTTAGGCTATGACATAGGCTTGTTAGGATCCATAAACCCTTCTAATTTATGTCAAACCTGCATTGATTATGGGTCGTGTTTACTTGTGCATTATAACGGCATGTTCTATTTAGTTGTTCTTATCATGTTTTGTGTGTCCATTGTAAGTTATTATTATGTGGTTTGGGCATATTTCATTTACTTTGAGCTCTAAATTTTTTTATCTTTTGTCATAGGTATGCGTTAGTCTTACTGTCATTATTTGTATTTCGTTCACTAGGAACCCCTGCAAGTGGCTATCAGCACGACATGGACTAAGTCTCATACTTGGTACTGTGCCTTGCTAGAGTTTCAGCGAGAGTGGTTGGTGTCTTTTGGGTTTGGGGCGATTTTGGAGTTGGAGCCTTTTCAGGTCGATCGGGGCTTGATCGCGGTCATTATAGAGAGGTGGAGCGAGAGGCATCAAGCACTTCTCTTTCCAGTCGGTATGTAGTTGTCCCCTGAGGACTGGGTTCACATTACTAGTCTTCATTTCAAGGGTGAGTCGATCATGGGGCGGATGGCAGGGAGTTATCTAGAGGTATGTGAGGAGATCCTGGGTGTGCCTTATAGGTTGAGTGGATCGGGGCCAGGTGTTGTTCGGGTCACTTGGTTTTTCGATACATTCGTGAGTGGGTTCACCCCTCCGAGGCATCATTCGGAGGCAGCAACACTTTACGAGGCATAATGTGCGAGAGTGATGGGCCGGGAGCCCGTGACCGAGCCAGGATTGGTCACGGATAGGGTGCTCCGAGCATTCTTGATGCACTTCTTGGGCACAGTACTTTTCTCTTCTTTAACTTGGGGATGCGTCACTGGGTTATTTTTGATGATTTTGAGGGATTTAGACTGAGTCCTGACCTATGTGTGGGGTGCGACTGTGTTGGGGCATCTCTACAAGCAATTTTACCGTCGGGGTCAGGGGATAGCATCGATCGGAGGTTTCCTCCTATTTCTCCAGGTGAGTTTTAGTTAAATTGGTATCGTGGTGACCTTTTTTTTAACCTTTGGTCGTAGTGACGATCTTAATATTTGTTGCGTGTGGTTATTGTAGTCATGTTATCATTTTCAGTTTTGGGCATACGATCATTTCGCTTTTCTGTGCTCGGGGGTCCTGTCGGAGATTTTGTTCACATTCTCGCAGATGCGCGTGTGGAGGGAGGTGTTGAGGGGTCGTCGCTGGTCGGCTGACCTTCAGATTGCAGGAGGCCTCTACGAGGATATGCATGCAGGGTAGGTATGTGTACGACATTATGTTTTCATTTGGACTTCATCTATTTTTTTTTGTGGTCCTTAGGCTTCGCTCATGGATTGATTTGTTCCTTTGGATAGGTGATCTAGAGACCCTATGATGGTGCAAAGGACGCAGGTGAGGCGGTGATTGAGTCTGGTCGACCCTTCTTCGTTGTGGACATATGGGTCCATTGTTTTGAGTGAGCGGAAAGGATCCACACCTCTCGGGTGGTACGGCAGTTGGGACTCGATCAGGGAGTTCCTCCAGTGACTAGCCACAGGGTGGCTAAGAGGATGACCGACCCTTTAGGCCGGAATTTTGTGGAGCGGATGGTGCTCCACATAGCTGATTTCAGAGCTGGGGGGACCATAGTCATGGGGGCGTGTGATGAGGCTGATGTGCGAGAGTATAGGAGGTGGTTTGGCGCGTTGGGTGGTGGGCGTCTCTTCATGCGTCCTTTTCATGGTAGTGGTTCTTTCGTTGTCGGTGGGCCAGAGTCGGCGTCAGCATTGAGGAAGAGGTTGGTCGCATTGGAGGAGGGCCACCTCACGACGAGTGTGCGGGGAGCATTGGACACCCTCTATAGGGCGATGGAGCAGATGGGGCATGCTCCTCGTCTTGATGAGGAAATGTTGCATTCTTTGACTAAGTCAGTTGCCAGGGCTAGGGCGGCGGAGAATGAGTTAGGAGTTCGACTAGTAGAGGCTCGTCAGCTCCTAGTGAGTTAGTTTATTGGTTTTAATTCGTCCATGTGTTATATTGGTTTATTCTGGTAATATTTTTAATATAGTGCTCTTATTTTTATTGTGGCTAGTCTGAGAGAGAGTCTGAGGTTGCTTGCTAGGTGGCGATGATCGAGCTGTTGCGCTGCCAGCAGCAGGCGGGTCACGCGGTGGAGGCTAGTTTACATTCGGAGATCGAGTGATTGGTACGTATCTTGGATTGGACTTATTAACAATTGACGGTTGGAGGATCCTTGCTAATGTTGGCATATTGGTGGCGTTTTTAGATAGTAGAGCTTTTCGCTGCAGGGGCTTCAACTCGGGCATTTCATCCTTCTTCAGTGGCTTCCTCCAGTCGAGAGGATCCAGCGATAGCTCGTCTGTGGTCTGAGTTGGAGCATTGGGTAAGTTCCATCACTCTTCAGTTTACTTGTGTTGCAATACTAGTTTGTTAGGCATTATTATTATGTTGGCTTGATGGTTTACTAACGTGTGCCGGTGTTTCAGTGTTGAGTTGCTGAGGACTTACAGATGAGGGAGGCGACCGCCGCCTCTCTACGTTCTGAGTGTCAGGTTTGGTTTAGTGTAATTTAGTTTGGATTGTTCATTTCTATTTATTCTAACACATTTGTATTGGCTTATTATTCATTTTCTTTTTGTTTAGGCAGTTCCGGACTCTATTCCCGAGGCTCCTCCTCAGGGGTCCGTTCCTATTCCTACCTAGGTATGTTTTAGTCATTGGGTTTGTAACTTATTCGTTAACGTAATATTTGTCTAATGCATTTGTTTATTCTCATTATAGCCATCTACGTTTGCCGCCCCTCGGGTGCCATCTGCTGATCCTGTGACTGCAGAGACAGTCGAGCGACTTCTGGGAGAGGTTAGATTTGGTATATATGTATTTTTCATTTTGGGTTTTGTTGTTTATATATGCATATGTTTGCTTCTTTTGATTCAATAGAGTTATACAGGTTCGTTAGCTCGAGGCAGCGCGGGCGTGCGCCACTCCGGAGGCGAGACGGGTCCTCGGAGAGGTGGAGAGTCATGAGGATCTGGTGGTCGAGATGTTGGTCACGTAGAGGACTCATACGAAGGCGCTAGCGGCAGCGTGTCGAATGACACGGGCGGAGATGCAGGTGTCCCTGGATCGGTTACAATATCGCTTGACGAGGGGCGAGCGGGGGTCGCACAGGTCGGCTAGTCATCATGAGGGGTCGGAGTTGAGGGCTACGAGTTCTTCAATTGGGCAGTCTCGTCATACCTCTCGTAGTCGCGACAGGAGCGATAGTCATGAGGATTTTGTCATTCGGGGGAGTCATGCGAGGCTTCCTCCTCATTCTCAGTCAAGGCGGTCGGTCAGTCAGACTAGTGAACTGGGTTCAATGGCGGGTCCTCATCGTTTACAGGTTCCGAGGACTCCAGGTGCCGGGATTGTGATTTTAGACAATCAGTCGATGGACCTCTGGGCTGACGATACCAGCGATAGCGGCGCTCGTCTTCCTCAGCGGCCGCGTAGGGATTATGGGTGTGTGTGCAGTTGTTTATATTCATTGTATGTGAGTTGTATATAAGGGGAGTGTCCCCAGTGAAAAATGTAAAGAAAAGAAAGGACTATATTTTTTTTGGTATATGTCTATATATATAGGGATTTTTGGTTCAGATGTACCTGATTCGCTTCTCCTCCTTTGATTACCTTTTGGTGTTTTCTTTTTGCCTTTGGTGTCGTCAGCCCTTCACTGGGACTTCGATGCTTTCTAAGCTGGCTTGTTGTTGGTTTGAAGGTCGCTTTGCGTCTGCACATGTAAAGGTAATGCTATCAGTAGTTTTATCCCCCCCTTGCCAATTGTCAAAGGGGAAAATATCTCAGACCGGGGTCTGGTGATAGAAAGGTGGATGTAAGTTTTTTTCTTTCTCTTTTTTTGACTTTCTTTCCTTTTCTTTTCTTTCTTTTTTTTCTTCTTCTTTTTTGAAATAATAAATAGTGCAACAGGGAAAACAAATGACAATAAAAATAATGACAAATAAAAATAAAAATAAAAATACAGCATAGAAGAATGGTTGAGCTTGCGGAACGGTATTTTGATAGTGCTCTCTGAGCGGTATCTTCATCATTCTTCATCTTTTTCGTGGTCGAGTAAGTGTTTCTGATATAATTTTCCTTTTTCTTAAAAAAAAAATACCCCAGCATATGGAAGCAATGGAGCTTCCCTGGGCCTTAGATATGCATTTTGGTTTTATAAATAGTCATGGGTATTAGGTGAATTAGTCTTGCAGAAAAGTGCATCGGTACTGTCTCCGAACCGGGGGGAGATCCTTCGATTAATAGTGTACGGGGGTCTATCTTAGGGTATTGATCATCCTATTCCGTGGTTATTCGAGAAAAGCATGGTAAGTATAATGGGTGATTACATCAATCGTCATTCAGTGGTTTTCAGTTTCATTCCTAGGAATATCCTGTGAAGTCTCAGATTCATCGTCCAAAATAAAACTAGAAAGAGGAGAGGTAAGGCTTAGTAATATGGGGAACAGTTTGTAACTAATACCTTTTCAAAAGGGGTAAGTAATAGTCTTCTCCTATGAGGGGTATGGAATGCTATGATCGAGCTCTTCGTCATGTTTCGGTACAATCAAAATCTCGCATTCTATGGCTAGCAAGGGTTTATCCTCCTCCTGCCACCTTACGACGACATCTAGTAGTATGAGAATATCAGGAATGCCCTTGCAACTTGCTTATACACTTCCAGTAAAGTTACCGGAGATGTCCTCACGGCCTGCTTATGCCTCCTTGAGTTTATTGACTTGTTCATTCGTCGTAATACTCTCGCTCGATATATATATTTTTTTAATGTGTATATTTCTTTTGAAAGCATCTTGCTGACGCAAGAATGATGAATTTTGATTAAACCTAACATCTTCATTTTTTTGCTCTAACGTCTCCTCCAATGGCAGGGATAGGGAATGAGAATCGGGTGTTTCTTACGCTATAGAAAAAAGTTTTAGGTAAGTCACTACTCCTTCAATCAAACCGCCCAAGTGTAAATGGTGGGCGGCAAGTTCGAGATTTTTAAGGATATTCTGAGGATTGAAGACATACGACCAATGGATGGGTCGTGATGACTACGGGGATGATAAGTATAAGTATTTTAACTACGGGATGTGATGATCATAAGACTAAGGATGGTATTTTCTAAGGTACATGGCATTCCAGGGGCTAGGGAGCTCTTCCCCGTCTTGGTTCACCAATTTGTATGCGTTTCTAGGGTATGCAGCTGTTATAACGTAAGTGCCTTCCCTGTTTGGTTTTAGTTTTCCTTTTGGATGTGCGTGTTTGGAAGGCATAATTTTCTTTAAGACTAGCTCGCCAATGTTAAAGGTTCGTTCAAGGACTTTTTTATCATAGACCCTGGCCATTCTCCTCTGATACACCTCAGCGTGATCAGCTGCCCTTAGGCGTGTTTCATCGAGTCGCTCTAATTGAGTAAGTAAAACAATTCTCCTCTCATCTAAGGATAGCTCATCATCAAGTTGGATGCATAAAGATGGTACTTGTATCTTATATGGTAGGACTGCCTCCATCCCATAGGTGAGGAGGTAGGGAGTTTGGCTAGTGGCCATACGAATAGAGGTCCTATAGGCCCAGAGTGCTTCCGATAATCGTTCGAGCTATTCGGCTCCATTGCTTGTTTCCACAGTTCGTTTCAGGATTCGAATCAGCGTCTTGTTCGTAGCTTCTGCTTATCCATTGCCTTGAGGGTAGAATAGCGATGAGTGGCACAAATCAATGCCGTATTTCTTGCATAACTTCTTCGTCTTTTCTGCAATGAACTGCGGTCCGTTGTCGGTGATGAACATTCTAGGTAATCCAAACTGGATAATGACATTTCGAACTATAAACCTTGCAAGCATCGAAGCGGTGATTCTGACATAAGACTCGGCCTCTGACCATTTGGTGTAGTATTCGGTCGCTGTAAGTATGAACGCATGCTTATGAGTATTCCCAACTGTGTGTGTAAATGGTCCAATAAGTGCAGCGTGCTCTTGACATTGTTTGTAGGATTGAACATAGAGGTGACAGTCTCTAATCATCGTCGGCCAGAAGTAGCCTTGTCGTGTAAATTGATCGGCGAGTCTTTGTCTACTGGAGTGGGCACCACAGGCACTGGCGTGTGCTTCTCGGATGATGTATTGTCCTTCGGCAATTGTGACTCATCACAGCAGTACTCCCTTAGTGAAGACTTTTTTGTATAATGTTTTGCAGAGTATACAAAATCAGGCGCACCGATTTCTTAGTCTTTCGTTCAATCTTCATGGCATATGGGGGAATGTGTTGATGTTTCAAGAAATTCCATATGTTAAAATACCATGGTTGTCCGTCGTCGGTTGGTGATTTCTCGAATCTGAACGTGGCGACTTCGATTTCTGTTTTAGCGTGATTTTTTAGAGTGATTATTTCTTTTGATTCCTTGCTGGCAGGGAGAATTGGTAGTTCCCTTGTAACGGTCCATGCTATTTTGTGGGCGGGTATTGTTAATTTTTCAATGAAGGTCTTGGTATTTTGGCCGATAGGTATCTGGATGACAGAGGCTAGTGTGGCTAAGGAATTTGCTAACTCATTTTCTAATGTAGGGATGTGTGTGAAAGAGATCTTTTCAAATTTCTTCACCAAATATTGAGTGGCCTCTAGGTATGTCATCAATCTCCTTTTCTTAGTTTTCCATTCTCCTATGACTTGCTAGATTACTAGTTTGGAATAGCCTATGGTCTTTAACTATTTGACACCTAATTGTAGCGTTGTCCGCAATCCAGCGATAAAAGCTTCATATTCTGCAACATTATTGGTAACAGGGAAGTCTAGTTGGAAAGCCTTGGGTATCACCACTCCTTTCGAGCTTAAAGGACTATCCCGATGCCCTTCCCTTTGTGATTTAGAGCACCGTCAAAATAGAGGGTCCAAGAGGTTTTATCGGGCTCTTCGTCATGAATTATGAGTACGTCTTCATCGGGGATGTCCACGTGTATGGGTTCATCGTTCGGGAGTGGAAGATCTACGAGGTAATCTGCAATGGCTTGCCCCTTGATCGACTTCTGGGTAACGTACATGATATCAAACTCTTGTAATAGCATATGCCAGCAGGCGATCTTTCCTGATGTGGCGGGCTTTTCGAATATGTACTTCAGAGGATCCATTTGGGCTAGCACTAGTATCTTATGTACTTCAAAGTAATGTCATAATTTAGTTGAAATCGATACCAATGTGAGGCATGCCTTCTCTATAGGGGTGTACTTTCGTTCGTATTCGACTATCGTTCTACTGAGGTAGTAAATGGCCTTCTCTCTCTTGCCATCTTCTTCATATTGTCCTAAGATTACTCTCATTGCTTTATCGTTTGCTGAAAGGTATAGGACTACGGGTCTTTCAGGAATTGGTGGCGTTAGTATTGGCAGGTTAAGGAGGTATTTTTTAATGTTATTAAAAGCTTGCTGGCATTGGTCACCCCATCTGTACTCGGTCCCTCCTTTAGGTAGTTTGTAGAAAGGATCGCATCGGTTTGAATGCTGAGAGATAAATCTCCTGATGAACTACAATCTTCCTATCAAACCTCATAATTCCTTGATATTGCTGGGAGGTGACATCTCTAAAATGGCTCTCACTTTCATAGGGTCAACTTCAATCCCTCAGTTGCTAACTATAAAACCAAGTAATTTTTTGGAGGTGACTCTAAAAACATATTTCTCAGGATTCATTTTTTAGTTGATATTTCTTAACTCTCTGTAGCACTAGCCGAAGGGCTTCAGCGTGTCCTACTCGCGTTTGAGACATCACTAATATGTCATCGACATAAACTTCTATACACTTATGCATCATGTGGTGAAAAGTAGCCATCATGGCGCGTTGATATGTGGCTCCTGCATTCTTGAGCCCAAAAGGCATGACAATATAACAGTAAGTTTCCTATGGCATAGTGAAGGAAGTTTCTCTTTGTCAGACTCTGCTAACTTGATCTGATTATATCTAGAGAAACAGTCCATGAAGGATAACATCTCATGTCCAGCGGTGTTGTCAACAAGAGTGTCAATATGTGGGAGTGGGAAGTCATCTTTTGGGCATGCCTGATTGAGGTTTCAAAAGTCAATGAAAACCCGTACCCTGCCATCTTTCCTAGCGACAGGTACCATATTGGCGACCCACTTGGGGTAGAGGACAACTCGGATGAATTTAGCTTTGTGTAACTTGTCAACTTCCTCTTTGACTTGAAGGGCTATTTGGGGGTGCATCCTGCAAAGTTTCTGCTTAACAGGTTTCGCATTAGGTTATAAGACAAGATGATGTTCTACTAGACTGGGGTCTAAACCAAGCATGTCCTTATAGGACCATGCAAAGGAGTCGAGAGATTCCTGTAGGACTTGTACAATCTGTTGACGTTCCCTAGGATTGAGCGTCGCACTAATTAATAGTTTTTTAGGCTTCTCGTAGATGCCAAAATTGATTTCCTTTGTGGGTTTGGCGGCATCCTGGGTCTGTTCGTCAAAATGTTTAATAACCCATCGAAAGTCCTAAGTCTCATCAGGGCCTGGTGTTCCCCCTTCATCCTCGATGAGCTCATATACTGTAAAATTACTAGGCTGGGGATTTAATCTTGCGCAAGGCAACTCTTCATCGATGCAATTTATGACCGAAAGATCTTCGGTCAAGGCCATTGATTCTTCTTTCGAAGTCATGGAGTATCTCTTCTGGTATGATGACTGGCTTATTACTTAGCCTGCAAGCTTTGCGTCCTTGCGCGTGAGACGGGTCAGGAGTTAGAGGAGAGAAATCCCCTTGTTGACTGCAGACTTGAGTTGGGGTAAAGAGTTCCCTTTCTTTTTCAAGGTTTTCTGATTTTTTTGGGTTTTATATGTCTAGCTTTTTAGGGTCTACTTTTTTTATTTTTGATAATAAATATGGTACAGCGTCGGTGGCCTCAAAAGGCACCGGGAGAGCCGCTTCCTCTAGTTGAGGGAGCAAGACGGCTGCTGGAGCCGTTCGGACAATCCTTCGGGGAATGCTGATTTGTTGCAAATTTGGCATTTTTTTTTTAATTTTGGAGTCCTCATTCAATGGGATCTTTCGAATAAGTAATGCTGATGACAGGGGTATCATAGTTCGAGTTTCCTCTACTAGGTTGATTGTCTCTTCCCTGAAGAAGCTTGAGAGATCATAATTGATTGAACTATCGTCGTCGAAGTTATGAGATGATTGTCCTTCTCGCGAGGGGGAATCTCCTAAAGGGTCCCCAGAGGGAGGGAGCTCTTTCTCTTGATCTTCATGATATGTTGGGATGAGCGCACATGCTCGACAATGGGGTTGGTAATGGTAAGAAATGCAGGGAGATTCCCAAGGACATTCCTATCCTTCCAAGTTAGAGCTGATGATATTATCCAAATCACTCTTTTGATATGATAGGGCGTGAAGTTCTAGGTTGGCTTGCTCAACCAATTCGAGTGCAGGGAGGTCTATCCAGTAGTCCTCATCATCACTTGGTGGAGGATGCCACTCTTCCTCTAGCGATTGCCAAAATATTTGGAGTTGTGGTGCATCTGGGGATGGAGCATCTAGTTCAAATTTCTCTTCAAACTCTAGGAGTGGGATGTGGGTGTTTCCTCCTGAGTCAAACAACTGACCATCGGGCTCTCTCTCTTCTGGTGCTAATAGCGAGGTTGGAGGATTACTGGTCATGCTTATGACTGTAGGGTCGGATCCATCCACTTCTATCGTTAGGGGATGTGTGATCTTGCCAGCAAATTACTCTAGTATGTGAGTGCATGCTTCGCATCGGGGTTGATATGGGTGAAAGATACAAGGCGAGTCCCACGGGCATTCCCATCCTCCAAGGCCGAGGCAAAGGTGGATGCTATATGAATTAATATTTTCTTGCAAGGTGTCATCCCCTTCCCATGGTAAACGTGAGTGTTCTTCGTCATCTCGTAAGGCCGCTATGTGAAAATCTTTTTCATCTATAGATTCCCAATCCTATACTTGTGGTTCGATTTATGGAGGGTCCTTCTTTCTTCCTTCTATGGGATTTTCAGTGTCAAAAAAAGGTTTGACTCCTTCAAGGGGTTCATCGATATCATCGTTCAGGTTTATCAAATCATTGAATACTTTGGATATTAGTTCAATTTCTGTCTCCTGGGGTTTGATGAAGGATATTTCCTTCTGCTTCGGCACATCTGCTTTCTTAGTAGTTCCATAGACAAAGTGGTCATAAAGAGACTATTTCGGTGTGGTAGGGAATAAGCCGGCTGGTTGGCCGTTCGATTGGTAACCTAATCCTATGTGCTTGCATATTTTAGTCGGGAATATAGGTCTCACACGACCTTGCTTATTCTTACCGAGTCTAGTGTGGGGGACGTATCCGAGTTGGTACATAAGATCCCACCCTTTCATCGTGGTTGGGTTGATGTCGTATTTAGCGAGGTCTGGGACAACCTCCCTCCTCAGCAGCTCTTGTTGTCGCTCTGGGTGAAAACCAGGAAGGGCAGGTGAGTAGACTTCTATGACAGCTGCTTCATCAGGAGTTCGCATCTTTTGGATGTGGCCCGTGTTTAGTACGGATTCATGGGCTGTCGAAAGGCTTGCCGTGTAGTCGGTATCCATCTCTTGAAGAGGTGCATAGGCGTATATACGGACGATGGAGTCCTCATACGAAAATTTAATGCATCGATGGTATGTGGATGCGATAGCCTTCATTGATTCTAACCATTTTATGCTTAAAATGAGATTATATGCACTAGCAGAGTCAGCAATATGGAACGTAATATCCTTTGTCACGGGTCCAAGGCGGACCTAAAGTTTAATAGTTCCTTTTACGAAATGATGTTAGCCGTCGTAGGCTATGAGCGACAAGGCCGAGGGCCTGACGTCTTGTTCTGTATATTCAAGTGTTTTCAATGTGGTGAGAGGGCAAATATTGAGTCCCGTGTCCATATTAACTAGTGCATGGGGTACAGATTATGACTGTAAGATATATGGGGGCAGTGCTCCCACGAAGTGACTCCTTAGGCATGTCTGCGTCCGTGAATGTGAGGGCGGGAGGTTGTGCCATGACAGAGGTAATTTGATGAAGCTCATCTAGGGTCGTGTCTTCGTCCACTTGAGTGTCCTTATTAACAGTCGGTGATGATTAGGTGACTTCTTAATGAGTTCTAGTATAGATATCTGGGCTGGGATCTTTCAGAGATGTCGTAATAGATCATACTTTTGCCCTGACTCGAGTGCTATTTCTTTGCCCAGCCGATGGGCCCTAGGTGCAGGTGGCTGAGGTGGTTGTGGTACGGGAATTGGTGGTGGGATGACGTGCGGTGGGGGTGGCATGTCAGCTTCCCTTTCTCTCGTGTTCCCCTCGGGTAGTTGTGTATGCATGAAATCTTTATTCCGGGGGAAAGGGGGAGGTGGATAGTTGGTTCCTGACTTGAGAATAGGGTAGGCCGGTTGCTGGTCAAACCTAGCGTGACTCGGCGTCGGTGCATTTGTGAAGCGAGTGAAGTTAGGGGTCGGAGTGCGTGTCCATATGGCACTACTCCAAGGTGGGAGGTATTGCGTGTGATCCTCTTCCTCTAAGAAAGTGGAGACCAACGTCTTGCATGGATTTAGGTGTTCTTTTAGTTCACTCTGCTCTTCATCTGATGGATACTCAGTTCTGGCTTCACTCTCTTAGTTAGGAGTCATGTGGGTGACACTGTCTACCCGTGCGACAATCGAAACGGTGGTTTGAAGAGCATAGTCTCCATACTCAGATCCAGAGTCGGGTGAAGGGGGTGGTAACACTGGTGATTTAAGATTTGGCGGGGTCGATGGCTCTAGTGGGGAATGATGGAGGAATGGCCTCCTGGACTTGAAGGAATGGACTCATATTTGAGTAAACTTTGGATATAGAGGCGGGCTCGGTGGCGCAATCTGTGTGATCAAGGCAGGGGGATGTAAGGAGGGAGGAGTTCTCATAAGGGTAGTAATAGTGTCGGAGGGTAGGATACGAGTGATTAATGTTGAAGGCCGAAAATGGGATTGACTGGAGAGATCTACCATAGTGACCTAGGCCGGTGTCCCTTGGTTGTGGTTGGGCATGGGGTTATTTATGATCCCTAAATTCTGTTAGGATTGATTGTTATTAGGGTTAGGGCTCCTAAGCGCTTCCCAATCAATTTGATTCCGTTCGTTCATGTCATAGATCATGTCCCTGAAAACCCAATAGTCCTCTAGGTTTTGTCTCGTGTACCATGGAAAGAACAGTATTTACCATAATCTAAATTTACAGGCCATGACCTTGGCTTTTCTTATGGGAATCGTAAGAGATTCTGGGCGCTAAGGAGGCAGAAAATGTTGAAAATAATATCGGGTAAAGGGGGATAGCGTTCCCGCTTTGGCAGGTAGGGTCCCCTAGCTGGGTTAAAGTTCTGAGGTGGAGGTACGCTGTTATAATTCGGCGCATGTGTCGATCGATTCTGTGCTGCATTTTGGGCCTGATATGCATTAGTGTATTGGTTTCTATTTTGATATTGGCCTTTGTTCTGGTTTTGGCCCTGGTTTTGGTTGCGTACCTTTGTTGATTAGCGCCCTGATTTTGACTAGCGTATCGTTGTTGGGTTTGGTTCTGCCCGAAGTTGCGCGGTGGGAAGTTCCCGTTATTAGAGTTTTGCCCTTGATTGACAATCGTATTAACTTGTTCGGTTCCTGAGACTTTCTTATGATTTTTCGGTTTCGACTCGTTGGAGGAACCCACCTTTGACGTGACTATGGATAATGCAAGGTCTCCGCTCTTGACGTGTCGCGTTAGTCGGGATGCCCGAGAGTGAAGTGCAGTGAAGTCGGGGCAATCACTGATGACTAGGGCGCTCCTTAGTGGTTCCTTAGTATTGTCAATGATGATGTCAATTGAATTTTTCTTTCATTGAAGTACCAGTTCTAGCAGCAATCTTTCGCCATCTAGCGACGAAGTCGGGGAATTCTTCATTTGGTCCTTGCTTGGCTGCCATCAGGTCGCTGAGGCTAACGGTCTCTTGAATCAAGTGTTTGTATTGGCCTAGGAATCAACCGACTAGCTCATCAAAAGTTTCTATCTTATAAAGTGGGAGCTCCGCGAACCAATCTAGAGCATCTCCTTCTAATGAACGTTGAAAGTAGTGAATGAGAAGTCCTTGATTGTTACGTATAGGTCGGCAATCATACAAAAGAGGGCCAAGTGATGGTTCGGATTTTCGGTGCCATTATATTTAGTAATTTTGGCAATTTATATCCTATGGGTAGGTCAAATTCAATGTCTCGACAGAAATTATCGAATCCGAAGGAGCGACTTGGGCATTCCCTCTTAGCCACGTATTCATTGAGCATTTTTGGGAGGTCTTCAATCTTCATAGTGTTGTCTTTGGGAGTGATAATGAGATACCCTTGTCTGGCAAACTGTCATTAAAGAACATGTGACTGTGTTGCCTCAATGGCATAGCGCGGGCTGACACCATGCTTGGGGTAGAAGGTGGTCTCTCTTGTCGCTCCTGTTCTCCTGAATTTTGTTGTCCCCTAATGGTTTCATATGCAGCAGCCAATCCTCAAAGCAACTCTTCAGAATCATCGCCTCCTCTTGGTATTCTTTGGATGCTAAGTTCTACGATTTGTTGAGTGGTGAGATCCAGAGCTATTATTTCTGTCATTATGGCTATTACCGGCGTGTGGTGTGGAAAAGGGGTTCTCTTGTTCACCAGCCATATTGACTTCAGGTTGTCGTGGGCTAAACGTATAAGGTGGTTCTTCCTTGTATGCAGGGTTGTTATGAAGTCCCCAAAATGGAGAGTCTCCTAAACTTTCTCTACGTATGCCAGACATTTCGAGTCTTTGGCGAAGACTCATATAAGAAGAATCTAAATGACACGACGTAAAATAAAATAGGGAAGTAAAATAAAGCTAACTATCTAAAGAAAAAGGAGGGGTTTACAAAAGTGTCCCATCGTGATCGCCAGTCTGTTGGTGCGCACTTTTTCTAGGTTCCTCTCGGTTCCCGTTGAATAAGTAGCTTCCAATTCTGTCCTATTGGACTCTAGCGATGCGGTGTATGTGATAAGGTGGGGATAAATAATAATAGGAGGAATTTCCTAGGATGATTCCTAGTTGATTTGCGATCGCCAGCTGCAGATATTTATCGACGCTGCAACACGTCAATGATCATGCATTTAAGTGGGTGTGGGTTACTTTTATACTGAATCTTTTGCCTGCGAACGTCAGCAGCAGTGTCCTCTTTTAATTAGATAGTTTCAGCTATTTTTTTAGTTTCCCTTATTGCGGTTATGGTCGATTTAGATTTCCTTTTTTTGTTGTTAATTATGATTAGGTGAGCTTATTATAATGGGTTATTTTAGTGTCCTGATGCTATCAGAAGTCCAATCATTTTTAGTTTCTCGGTATCATTAGGAGTCCAATTAACATCAAAGTCCTGGTACTACTAAGAGTCCAATCAGTTTCAGTCTCCTACTGGTACTACGAATGCATGTGTATCAGTTCCAATAATATTCCAATTAAATAAAAGAGTCCAATTATATCGCAATTCTGGATAAAGCAGGTACGCTAAGTTTATTGCAATTCTAGATAAGCAAATGTATCAATTGTATGGTAATCACAACTGAAGCACTTAAGGTAATCTTACTAGCATTCTAATTTGAAGAAAACAAAGGCTAATTTTTTTACTGCGACTCTGATTGAAGCAATAAATCAATTTACTAAAATAGGAATAAATGACCGAGGCAACAAGATTAACTATTTTCTTTTAGAAACATAATCTACGGATCAATTATGATAAAAATCTAACTAATAATAAATGAATTAACTTTCCTAAATTCTAGTTTAGATAATAAATTGACTGAACTAGAAGACTAAATTGAATCAAAGTAAATAATGATATGAAGGCCTATTTGATGCAATTAGCTAGTTATATTGAAATAGAAAAACTAACTATAACTAACTAGTTAACCCTAAACAATCTAAAAAACAAAAGGGGGGTTGGGCCCGCTATGCTAAGGAGGATTGGCCTCGTTCCTAAGTACCCTCCATAAGCTCCCGTGGGCAAATCGGATGGCTGAGATAAAAGATAGGTCGATGGTTAAATAATAAAAAGGGGATTTTTAGAATTGAATTCGAAATTATAATAAGAAATTAGATTGAGAAACTAAAGTTATGAACTAAAATTTATATTTTTTTAGATTTTTGACGGTATGAAAATATAGAATTAAATTATAGATTAAAATTTTAGATGAATTGGGTCAAATCGAAAAAATCGCATCAGTATGATTATGACGGATTACGAACTCGAGAGTCGTAACCGAGAAATTAATGATAGGACTATAAATTAAGATTTTAGAGTAGAATCAGAGCATAAGGTCTGTATATCGAATCGCTAGATTAAGGATCTGTTCTAGAAATAGAGAACTAGAACCGGATATAGAGAATTTCGGTTCGAAGAAGGTGCTACGGTCTAAAAATTAGAAATAGAATTGATTAATTAAACTGAGGGAAAATTCTAAGTCTAAAGAAAAATTAAATTCTTACCTAGGGTCGGGGCCGTGGAGAGGAATCATCGAAGATTCGGGGGTTCTAATCTTGACATCATGACTAATTTTCCCTATGGACTTGTCCTCGGAGTTCTCTGGTTTCGAAGTCCTAAAAAAGTTCTATTCTCTCTCAAAATTGCCAGCCTCTTCTCTCTCTTTGAGAAAAAAAGCTTTATAGGTTTTCCTTCAATTATGCGCCTATTTTCTGGCGTTTAATTGAATTGCGTGCTAGTTCCTAGTGCTTAATCACTTTGAGTCGGTCACCGACTTAGTGAGCGACCGACTAAATTACTCAACGGGTTTCCTAATCCTATCAAAATCAGGACTAATTGGGTGCATGATGGGACGTGCATTATCCAATGAAGCATTTTACCTGAAGCACTTAATCGAGGAAACGTAGGGGTCAAGGGTAGGAGACTAGGTCGGGCGTAGGCCAATTATGCGCTGGTGCTGTAGCGCTCAATCTAATCGCGTGTCTATTTCCAGGCACATAATCGAGTCTCGAAACGGCCTATGAAAGGAAGTTTGGGCTGAAAGGGGACTGATCACGCGCTTGTGGTTGTGCGCGTGAGCGAATTATGTGCTGGTTTGCAGGCGCTTAATTCAGGGTTGTCCGGGTATGGTCTCAAGAATGGAATGCAGGACTATTGTTTTAATCTACATTCTTACTATATACTATTGCTTAGTATATAGCCTCCATACGTTGAGATCTGAGCCACAAAGCTATTATTTCAGCTTGTGTTCAACCATGTACAGTTGCATGGTCCTATGTCGAGGTTTAAAAAGGTCAAAGGCTGACCAAACGAATTCATGTACTCCGAGAGGGCAAAATGAGGGTGTCTACAATGCTGATGCTTGATTGGAAACTATTGGTGTATGCGAATTTGATCAGGAGTAAGTGCTTATCCCATGATCCTTGGAAATCCAGCATACAGGCCTGTAACATGTCTTCTATCACCTGATTCACCCTTTCCGTCTATCCATCGATCTGAGGATGAAACGCAGAACTAAATTCCAACTTGGAACCCATTCCTTCTTAGAAAATCTACCATAATCGTGAGGTATATAAAGGATCGCGATCTGACACGATACTCACTAGTATCCCATGTAGTCGAACTATCTCCTTTAGATAGACTTCGGCCAGTTTAGATGCTGTATATCGTGTGCTGTAGGGTAAGAAATGTACTGATTTGGTGAGACGATCTATAATCACCCATCGCATTGTAACCCTTCTACATATGGGGCAAGCCAACGATAAAATCCATGGAAATGTTTTCCCATTTCCACTCTGGGATGGGCAATGGCTGCAACAGGCCGGTAAGATGTTTATGCTCAACCTTCACTTATTGGCAATTCAAACATTTGGCAACATATTCTGCCACTTCTCGTTTCAGTCCATTCCACCAAAATGTTTTCTTCAAATCTTGATACATTTTTGTGCTATCAGGATGAATAACATAAGTTAACTTATGAACTTCTTCTAGAATCTCATGATGTAATGCACTATCATGTGGTACGCATACTCGATCTCTAAATAATAAGGACCCATCATCCTTAATAGAAAAATCTGACTAGAGCCCACTAAGTACTCCCTGTCTAATGGCTATCAGCTCTGCATCATGCATCTGGAGTTCTTTGATCCTATCGAAAAGTGTAGATCGTATCATAACTGTCACAAGTAAACCTCCAGTTGATGTCACCTTAAGGGTTGCACTGGATGAAACTAAGTCATTAAGCAATTTCCATCTCTGGAGCCGAGTCACAAGATGGGATAGCTGAGCGGATTACTTCCGACTTAAGGCATCAGCAACTACATTAGCTTTGTCAGGATGGTATTGGGTAGAACAGTCATAGTCCTTTAAGAAATCCATCCATCTTCTCTGCCTCAAATTCAACTCTTTTTACATAAAGAGATACTTGAGACTTTTGTGATCGGTGAAAATTTTGAAAGTTTCACAATAAAGGTAGTGCCTCCAGATCTTTAATGTAAAAATGATCGCTGCTAGTTCCAGGTCATGAGTGGAGTAGTTCTTCTTGTGATCTTTCAACTATTGGGAACCATAAGCAATCACACACTCCCTCTGATTCAATACACAACCTAACCTACTATACAAGGCATCGCTGAATACGACAAACCCACCACTGCCTAAGGTTATTGGTAGCACGAGTGCTGAGGTGAGTCTCCTTTTCAACTCCTGGAAACTCTTCTCACACGACTCATTCCACTCAAATTTGACATTCTTACGAGTGAGCTGCATGAGTGGTCCAGCAAGTTTCGAAAACCCTTTTACAAAACATCGGTAATATCCTACTAAACCTAGAAAACTTTGGATCTCTATTACAATTTGTGGTTGCTTCCATTGCACTATAGCCTCTATCATTACAAGATCTATGGTAATACCGGCTTTGGAGATGATATGGCCTAGAAAATTGACTTGATTCAACCAGAAGTCACATTTATTGAACTTGGCATACAACTGAGAATCTCTCAATGTCTGTAAAGCAAGATGCAGGTGATCTTCATGTTCTGCTCTCGTCTTCGAGTAGATGAGTATATTGTCTATGAAAACCACGATACACTGATCTAAGTAAGCCTTGAAGACCCGATTCATCAAGTCCATAAATAATGCAGGCGCATTGATCAACCCGAAGGGCATGACGAGAAACTCGTAGTGACTATATCATGTCTGAAAAGTTGTCTTCAAAATATCTTTAGCTTTCACCTTCATATGGTGATATCTTGATCGTAAATCAATCTTCGAAAAGCACCGTGCTCCTTGTAACTAATCAAAGAGGTCACCGATTATGGGGAGCAGGTAACGATTCTTGATCGTCAGCTTATTTAACTGGCGATAGTGGATGTAAAGGCGCATCTAACCATCTTTCTTCTTCACGAACAACACTAGTGCTCTCGATGGGGACACACTCTGTCAGATAAACCCTTTGTCAAGAAGCTCTTGCAACTGCTCCTTGAGTTCTTTCAACTCAGCTGGTGCCATTCGATACGGTGCCTTTGATACTGGCTCGGTTCCTGGGGCTAAATCAATATCGAATTCCACTTCCCTATCAGGCGATAATCCTCGCAACTCATCAGGGAAAATGTCAGGGAATTCACAGGTAATCGGTACATCGAAAAGTGTGATTTTCTTTTCCTCCTGATCTTGACTTTGAATAAATGCAATATACCCTTGAGCACCATTATCGAGTAATCGCCGTGCTTGGATTGCTGATATAAAAGGAGTTTACTCGACTGTATGCTAAAAAATCTAACTGATTTCCTCCCTTGGGGCTGGAAAGTGACGATCTTCTTTCGACAGTCGACGTTTGCATGGTGGTTGAACAACCAATCCATGCCAAGGATTACATCGAATCCTTGCATATCAAGTAAGATCAAGTTGGCAGCTGCTTCGTATTCCCAGTAATCTTGGATCAAGACGATAATGGATCTATAGCCAATGTCAGTCATGACAAACTGTCCGGTTGGGACTAACACATCTAAAATAAACTCAAGATGTTCTGGGGTAGCTTTCAACAAATCAGCAAACGGAGGTGCAACAAATGAGTGTGTAGATCCAGGATCTATCAAAACTCATGCCTCATAACATAAGTAACCGCCCTTTGGATACAATTATAATATACCTATAGTACATGTATTAGTTGTTTAATTTCTTCTTAGGTATAAGTTATCAAACTAGTGAAAAGAATGCAGTGTACTAAATGCACATATATCTAATATTAAATAGATGCACCTTTTTCACCTAAAAGATAATTAAAGAAACCTATAACTTTAGAAAATAATTAACACGCATACCTTGAATAATATCGTTGCTAGTTTGTGCACCTTGTGCAGTTATAGCATAAGCTCAGCCTTGCACCGTAGGCTGCGCAGATCATAAGGTTGGTCCCGCCTTTGATGTCGTTTCTACCATCACATGGCACTCCTTAATCCTATGTCCCATCTTACCACAATGAAAGCACACACCAGATATCTTTCTGCATTCTTTCGTCTTGTGTGCTTTCCCACACTTCCCAGAGACATCGGTTGAGGCTGCCGACGAAGCTGTATACGAACCCGTGCGGGAAACTGTCGATTGTTCTTCGTGAAACGTGAGATACAGACTGGGCAGGTTGGTTCAACATATGTGGAACCCGAGGCGGTAATGGTGGTAGATTTGCGGGATTGTAAGGCCGTGTGTAGGCCACTATAACAGGTTGGAATGCTAGCTGCATGGGGTGTCGCAGTCACTTACTTGGTTGACCTGAACTAAAAGCCTGAGCCTGAGCTTTTCTGCTTTTATTTTGCTCCTCTCTCCTTTTGAACATATTTTCAACATCGGTTTCTGCTATAAGGGCCAACTTCATCACATGTGAGTATGTCATTGCTTGAAACAACGAAATTCTCTCCTTGATAAGGGGCTTCAAACCACGCTCAAACTTCTATGTTTTCATGAGCTCAGCGGCTACTAGAAATAGTGCAAATAGGGAAAGGCGAGTAAACTCTGCCTCATACTCCCTGACAGTCATCTAGCCCTGCTCTAGTGTTGCAAACTGTACCTCCATACGGTATCTCTCAGGGGTCAAAAAATACTTTTCATTGAAGACTTCGGTGAAATCTGCCCAAGTCCAAGGTAGTCCAGAGATTCTCATTCTTTCCACAGACTGCCACCATGGATCTGCTTCACCCTCCAGTTTATATGCTGCCCAACTAACTTTTTCGACCTTGGCGCAGTTAACTCTTTGAAGCACCTTCTTGATTTGTGTTAGCCATTTTTCAGCCTCCATTGGGTCGTGCTGACCATAGAAACTCGGTGATCGGAGTCATACAAACTCCTGAAATCCCTCTGGGGGTCTTCTCTCGGCTAGCATGGCCATAGTGTTTACCATGGTTTTCATCAACTGAGGATTCTGTCCCGCATTATGCTCGACTTTGGGAATAGGCCCCATCTAATTAACACCTGCTATGGGAAGAGTATGCTCAACAACATTTTACATCGTAGTCTGGCTCTCTACCATATTCACGTCTTCTCTGTTTCCCGATGTAGTGTCATGCTCATAGCCCACTACTAGAATTGCATTTGGGCCAATGCGATGGGGTAACGGTGGTTGACCGCCTCCGCTCCCTCTTCGTGGAAGCATCGTAACCTAGTATGATCAAGCAACAACTTGATCAGATAACCATAATTATCAACCTAACTCAACCTAGACTCTAACACTAAACAAACATCAGGAGTCTTGCCATATACCCATGCCAGAGATAAGTCTCCCAATGACTAAATGTCAGCCTTTGATATCACCTAGTCACGGCCTGACTTTTCCCCTTATCGTATATAGAAAAGGTCGCATCATCGGATCACCTAACATGATCCCTTCATACCAATGCATCATGTCGTGTACAAAGTATTACATTTGCGAAAGCAATTTAACAACTCTGATATGAAGACAATGTGGTAAAAACTCATATTCATTCATATATCTAACATAGTAAAATATCAAAGATCTATAAAACAAAACTGACAGACGCTATTGTATAGCTTTCCATTGATGACGGCCACCCATAATCTAAATAATAGAAAGAAAACCTATACATGAAGTATCAAATATCTCTTCAAAACATATAATGCTATTTTATACAAGGTTTCAAAAAGATCCCACTCAATTATACTTTCTCTCTCTAACCTATCAAGGAAAGAAGTCCTCTGCAGACTCTTCTTCCTCGTCCTCCTCGTCCTCCTCCTCCTCAGGCTGATAGGTAGGATCACCCTCGTGCTCAAGGTCACGATCAAGACCTGTAACTAAGACACGAAGTCGTAGGATGAGCTATCATCAAAGCTCAATGGGAAACTAACAATGATAGCCCATATGTCAGTATGCCAGTTCTATGCATAAATATACAGATCAATGCATATATCCTCTTATATGATAGCTATTTAGCAACTTATAATATACACAACTAGAAATTAAGCTAAGATACACCATCAATAATCATGTTAATAATTTCATCATGCAACGAAGTCATGCTAAAACGAGTACAAGGAAATCACGCTGAACATATGTAGCTTCAACAAACTATCAGACATAAAACAAACAGACACAAGATATAATATTTTCAAGCTCCCGAGTTAGCGGGATCATTTGATAAGCTCTCGAGTTAGCGGGATCATTTGACATGCTCCTGAGTTAGTGAGATCACTTGAACGGAGACACCAAGCTCCCGAGTTAGCGGGATCACTTGTGTTCAAGAATGCATACTTAGTCAAGGTCTCGAGTTAGCGGGATCACTTGGCTCAACACGAAGCAAGTTTGTACATGAAATCAAGGGAAAGAAGACGTGGAGATTACATGGTATCAAACATGTGAGCATCATGAGTAAATAAGTATACATGTATCGCTGACTAGCAATTTAGCATGAGGTTATGAAAATAATACAAGACAAGATGTAAGCATCTTCATGCATTAACATTGAAAATGAGCAGGACTAGATGATTAACAAGCAAAGCATGCACGTATTCTAACTTGCTTCTTATGTACTTATTCTGAATTTTGTAGCATAGCATAGTATCCACAACACGTACTTTATATACCTTATGTATCAATTCTAAATAGATAACATGGCATAGCATCCACAGCATGTACTTTCTATACTAGACAGAATTAGACAACAACATATAAACAGGCAAGGTCAAATCCCTACCTGATGATCAAGCTTACGTGTTACCCGTGCACGAATCCAATCTAAAGTCCATCTTTACGAGCTCTTTGTGAGCACCTAAGATGCATGTTAATGTGTTTAGCATGTGTAGCATACTTACTAGATCACTGTATACCCCATATGTATATAATAGTTGATCGACTAGACCTAAGAGTCAACACAGCACACATTCAAAAGCATACCCAGGGTTGCCGCAGCAAGGTACATGGTTGTCGTGGGAAACCACTCAGGTAACACCCTGCTGTGGTAACCTAAGTCTTGTCGCGGCAAGCGTGACAGGCTTGGCTTTTTTCTCTGCTTTTGGTTCTCAATCTTTCGGAGATTCTATTCTACACTCGCATGCTTTCTTTACCCTATTTTCAGTTTAATAATTCCAATTTTTTATGTGTATCATTAAATTGGTATGTAAGGTTTCCAGAGTTTGGAAATCGAAGATTTCGACTCCGAAGCCCTTACACAAAAACCGATTTTCTCTGATTTGTTGATATGATCTTATGGAGTCAACATCAACAACCTATACTTTATTGTAATGAACTAATTTAATACTTGGCTTGGTTTATGGAATACCATTTTGTGCATTCCTTGGTTGCGACGTGTTGGAATTTGCTCGCAATGGTTTCACGTTCTGATGTCGTTAGGTGCAAGGGCGATGTTTATCGTTGCTCTCCAATCACAGAGGCTAGAGAGTTTATATGTCTCTGAAATTCTCCGTCGTTGTTTCGTAGGATCCTTCACGAGATTCAAATAGATGTGTAGAGACGGGTGCTTGGAAGATGAATGGGTTTGGCCTATGCAACAACGGCTCATGTAGTGCAGAAAAATGAGGTTCTGTATTTTTTTTTTCTCAGTGTGGAGGAGTAGAGAGAAAGTAGTGCTTTCAGTTTCTCCAAGGCTCGAAGTATGAAGGAGAAAAGTGGTGGGAGACCTTTTTATCTTATTTGCACTTGACGTGCATGGGGCTTAAGGATGACTCACACTCACGTGGAGTCATTTGGCATTTTGAAAGGTTATAAGCCTTATAAGGCTTGGATCTCATGTGTGGCATATATAGCTGATCAGTATATATATGTATGGCTTATATTCTATGTATTGCCTCTATAATAATATAACATGTCCATAGTCTAACAGTTATATCATGTGTATTCACTATATATGGTTTTTAGGGTCTAAGCCTTTTAAGGCCTGGCTCTCCATGTACTGTATATATAGGTTTCAGTGTATATGTGTGTTAATTAGTGGTTAGTGTATCAAGTGTATACCTACTACACTTAGATTAGGTATCATTATTAAGTGTATACCTGATACGCTTAGTACATACATATTCATAGTTCAAGTGTCGCGCTACTACAGAAACAGTGAGTATATGGGACCAATGTCAGTTATCCACCTAATCCAAAACAGCTTTGTGTCTTATTTTAGGCACAAGCCCGAACCTACCCGAGTCCATACCCGGTCTTATCAGATTCAAGTTTGGCAGCTGTTACAATATCCAAGGTTCCTCGATGACAATTGACGATTGGGATTGAGAGCTGGAAGATTAGTGTAGATATCTGTAGTTTCTCATAAGCAATTGACGCCTGCGGCTGAGGGGTGAAAGATATAAATTTTATTGATTTCTAATTTACATTTATTTTTATTGCAATTTACTACTTTATGAACATCTCCAAGTTTTAATTTGAATTGACGACTCAGGTTAAGATTTGACGATTAGTGTAATGGTTTTTATTTTTCATCTTTAATTTTCTAGAGTTTTATTGACGTCGAAATTTCTGGTAGATTAAAGATTAGTATAGATCTATATTGAAGGAGGCTAGTTTTTGATTGACGCCAAATTCTAGAAGATTGAGATATAGTGTAATGGTATTTTAAATTTGTAAATATTCAATAACTGAAGATTGTGATTAGCGACCACAATCTGAAGAAGGATGATTTAGGATTTACTTTTCTGCAAATTAGTTTAAAAAATCATTCTTTTTTTCATATTTCTCGAGTAGTTTAGGATCTTAAAATATAAATATAAGTTTTTAGAAAATTAATATATATATATATAAGATAAAACATTTCCCCGTGGGAACGAACCTATGCTAGTATTACAATTTCCATTGTGCGCTTGCAATAGGTTAAGATTTAAATAGATACACGTATAAGTAGCAATCACCACACGCAATCAACCCCCCTGACCCTCCAATCACGCGCACTTACACCTACCCATAATTGAATTAAACACCCGGAAACATGCACGTAATTACCGAGCCAGAACCAAAAAAATATATATAGGCCGGGAAAGCCTCTGCACCTATAGACACACACATACAAATTAATATAGAAACATGAACAAAATCACATACACGCATATGGATCCCAACCATGAGCAATCAAGAAAGAAATATTAAGCTATAGAAAAATACAAGACCAAGATAAATTCAAACCAAATTAATTATACCAATATAACGAACTCATAATTGCTCCAAAATAATAAATGAGGAAGCAAAACAAACAAAGTAATAATAATAAGTAACACGTGAATAATCAACTCGAGGAGAAATACGCAAAGTTAAGGTATGAACCAAAAACCACCCGAAAACCAAAACAAAAATGAACCCATTAACAAACTAAACCAAAAGTTAAAGGCCCAAAATAAAAACAAGCATATGTAATCAAACGCAATAATGTCCATACATAAAATTCATTACAAATTACACCAAGGGCATACCCCTTGAATATACAACTTAAACAAGAAACTTAAAATTAAAACACCCGAGCGACACACGCTCGAATGATGCACAAGAGAAGAGGTGATGACGAGGTAGCCTGCTGACGCCCCACGTATAATTTCCCAGCACAGACACTCAAAGACACACAGGGCCAGGCAGGACACTTGACAAATGCCGATAAAAATAGCTCTAAGAGGAGGATCAACAAAAGGACAATCGAGAGAGGCAGACACGAGATAAGAGGGGAGAAGACAAGAGAAAGTATCCACTCCTTAAAAAAAGCGACTCTCCTTGCTCTTTTCTTTAGCTTTCATCCTTCCACTGACCTCATCATCATCCCTGCCTCCAACATAGTAGCTCTTCAGGTTAGATTAACATCAGCGACCTTAGTGCTACTCTTCGTTGCCAACACCTCTGACACCCATGGATAAACCCATCGTCACGAGGGCATAATACCCAAGAAACAAAATAAAAAGGGAGAAAAAACATTAAAAATACACTAAAATTTACAAATTACAAATTCACAAAAATTAAACCAAACTAAATAAATAACAAAATTGAGAGCACTAAAACCCAAACCTCCTGGTGCCTATTTATAGCCCACAATAGTTTAACACAACATGACAAGTGCCTTACCCATAGGCATTTCCCATCCATTTAAACCAAATCAAGACACCTAGCCCTCTAAGAAACACAATCCATGGCAAATAAGGATAGGCCAATGAAAAAGAAACACTAACCTCCCTAGAAAAACTATTCAGGACAAAATAGATGCACTAATAACACCAAGACACCTAGCACCTTCCAAAACTCACATATTCTTAACAAGTGTCACACTCATAAAACAAAAGAACAAAACAAAAATCTCATACCTTAAACCAACGCATGAGATTCCTTTCTTCATCATGACAAAAGCAATTCCCCCAACTCAAAATAAAAAATAAAATAAATCATCAAAATAATCAATAGCAAAAATAATAATAGCCCAAAACAAATGCCTAAATATTAAAAAGACAACCCGTTACTCATACCATCAAGACCAGCCCTAACCTATCATAGCCCATAAGAATGAACATAATAAAATAAATAAATAAAATACAATACAGAAATAAAATAAAATACAATATAGAAATAAAATGAAACAAAATAAAACAAAATAAATTACGAAAATAAAATGAAACAAACCAAAATAAACAAATAAATAAAATAAAAAAGAGGGGAAGATCACCCACCCACAATCCCATTGCAATAGAAAGTAAAATATAATTCATGGACGATAATAAAGCAGCAAACATCGAATCAATGACACAAACCACTAAAGAAAAGGAGAATCAATCCTTCACTATCCTATAACTAGGGCAATTATTTCCCACCATGATCGGAGAATAAATCACCCCCACTGTCCCATCGCGACCTCTCCAAAGAAGAAAGAAACCAGCCAGGGTCATGACTCACAGACCACCCGAAATCCACAAATGATGACGAAAACAATGATGAGTATACTACTTCTACTATTGACAAAGCATGACAGAAACCCCACAGCGACATTGTTCAACACCCAAGGAGAAGCACATAACCACCCCAATTCAACTACCACAAACAACTGTGATGACCCCGATGGTGGAAATGGAAGTAACGATGGAGAGAAAACCTCCCAGACAGACATTGCCAAGACATAACTCCACCCAAAAGTCCAAATGTCGCTCCCCAGCAATGCTCTCTCGAAAAAGTAGTGGCCTAAGCTGATGACGAAGTAGAAGATCCATGGACCAGAGCTCATGAAGAAAATCCGATGGAAAACGAAATGGATCCATCTATTTGTTGTCATAAAGGGAAACACCAGTTTATTCATGATGAGAAAATTGGAATAATTTGCAGATAAGATTGCATACCCTCTACAAAAATCTAACACAAAACTCCTTACTACCAAAGAAGATTGTTTCTTGACATTGGATGGACTTGACTTTGAAGACAATAGTGATGATACCCAAGGGACAAACATACTTACCAAAAGAACAGTACCGAAAATCATCCTGATAATGGATAAACACTAACAAGAAGGCTTGAGTTCACATGGAAAAATTGTAACAAGAGGCATAGTAGTCCAAGAGCTGACAAACTCAGCCAACTCCAATGATGTGGGTGGTTCTATGATTTTGCATGCTACAGAAATAGGCAAAGCAATTTCCCCCCTCCATACGCCCTTGTCCCATCATGTATCCTCACATATCAATGCCCCATTGCGCACCCATAAGCGTACATGATAACACGTCCCATCGCGACAAAACACACACATAATCACCACCATCCGAATTCCCCAACTAAACCAATCAAACCCGTTGTCCCATTGTGACATCAAAAATCCCACCACATCGCCAATGCCAAAAACAAACACGTTGTGACACGATCCCCACAAAAAAAAAAAAAAAATCATCCCATCGCATAACCATTAGGTCCCATCGCAACCTGCTACAGCATGCGACCAGAAGGGAGGCCTACTAATGTTCCATTGCGACATCAATAGTATGCAAACCTCCCAAATGTCCCATCACGCCAACAATCATCAGGTCCCCGTCAGGAATGCTACAAAGGCCTTCTGCCAAATCAGGTAAGTATCACCCTTCTTTGCTCGATATTCTTGAAAATATAGTTAGATAATATTAAGTCAAACATTTTCAAAACCCCACTCTCCTTATTCGCGAACTACTGTAGTCCTCCCATAAGAGACAATCATTAGTACAAGCGAAAAGGTTAGAAGGTGTACCTGACATATCAAGCATCGTCTTGGCAACCAAAAAAAGGTTGGGCCCCCAAATCTTGTACCAATGGATCTGCTCAGCGACGTCTTAAAGTCATGTTTTCCGCCTTTTTTTATCGAATTGGTCTTAAGTTAAAAAAAAAATTGAATTTTTAAAACCCTATCTATCAAACTTTCATCTCTCATCACCCCAATCCATTCTTCCCTTGAGAAATCAAACACCGAGTAGACTCAACTTTGAGAAATCACAAATGTCCACTAGAAAAGGACTTCTGGCGTGTCATTGGTGTGAGTAATGACACACTCAGTATGACATGATCTACGAAAGCCTTCACCATTATATTGTGTCAGCATACCACCTTGTCACTTTACCTTATTTTTAGACATTCGTACGACGCCACCCATATCTCGTTTGTGTCAATTTTCCTCTGTTTGATTGCGATATGTAGCAGGTCACGATATGTGACAGGATGCGATATGCACTTGCGGTTGAGGATACACCCCTTGATTGCTACAATATGGCCTGCAAATGCCTCCTTTTAACTTGCACTGACAGATAAGAAAGCCGAGCAATTTATGTCAATTCCTCGGTTCACACTTGTGATCTCTCAAAGAAACAAGAAGGCTCCTTGAAAAAGGGGTGTCTACTTCTTTGAGGCACTCTTGTTCCACAAGAATGCGCAAAAGAGGGCATCTGTAGACACCACCTTTTCGCCCTCTCAGAGTATACAAACCTGTTCGGTCAACCTTTGACCTTGCCCGTGACTTCTAGAAAGGGACCAACCCTTTCTAAAAGCCTTAACACCCAAAATGTGAGGACTGTATACTATTCACATAGTGTATGATCGAACACCCTAGGCTGAAACCTCAACCCATGGACTCGGACCCGAATCAACCCGGTAGGCTCCTGAATTGCGTGCATGTACTCATGTGCATAATTTGATTGCATGCATTGATGCATGTGCATAATGAGTCCAAGTTGTGTTGGGGCACACCTCCCATGCACCACCCAAGCTCTCCAATTATGCGTAGTTCACCCTACGCGTTATTGAATGGCACACGCCACCAGACACGCGTAATTAGTCCCAGTTGGACTGGGGCTACAACTTTTATGATCGCCTAAATTTCTCAATTATGTGCATGGCCCTATGCACTTAATTGGATTATGCGCATGGCTCCATGCACGTAATTAGATCCAGTCACATTAGGACTAGGACACCGGCTATGCCAGTCAACCAGTCATTCTCGAGTCAGTAATTGACTCAAAGTGAATTGCACGCTTGGGAATATGCATAAAATTCAATTAAGAGTCGTGGTCTAGGTGCACAATTGGTTAATTGTGCACGTGGTCCCATGCGCATAATTAACCCAATACCTATAGAAAAGACTCCCACTCCATGCCCAAACTCACCAATTCACTAGCTCTTTCTCCCCTTTCATGAGCTTAGTCCTTTTAAGAAATTCGAGGTTCTTTCTAGGATTCTCAAAGGAAGGGGTTGAGCTACCTCCTAGACTTCTAGAATCGTAGACTCTTCTCTAGGAATCCCAGGTAGCTAGGCTAGCAGTATTGGCTAGCTAGCCCTGACTCTCGAAGGAGTATCGAAGGAATAGGCACGCTTAGCCTTAGATTCTTAGGAAGCCCCTGCCCAAATTCTTAGCCTAGAGCTGATTAGGTCCCTAACCTTTCCCAATTTTTAGCCTTAGCCGCACGATTTGTCCAAGGAAGCTTACGGAGGGTACCCAGGAACGGGGGCGATCCTCCTTAGCATAGTGGGCCACCACTCCCCTTTTAGGTAGGTTAGCAGGAATAGGAAACCAAACTAGATAGACTTTAGGCTACCCATAGCTGCTGAAGTTCATCGGCCGACATTTAGTAATGGAGTACCAGCCCGCATCTCCACACGTGATTAGTGATGTGTTGCAGCGTCGATAAATATCTGCAACTGGAGATCGCATCAACTCAAGTACTCTCCATTTAGAATTCGCCTCTTTGCTTTCAACACTTTAATATTTTTTAAACTATTATTCTATCACTTTTCATCAGACTCCACATGAACTGAATTGGGTCATTTATTCCGAGATCCGAAAGGAACCTAGAAAAATTGCGTACCAACAGAGAGGCGTATCCACATTCGCGAGTGCATGTCGCATCCCATCTTATATCGTGGCTTGCTACATATTGCAGTCAAACGGGCGAAAATTTACACAATCGAGGTATCGGGGGGAGTCATACGAATATCAAGAAAGAAGGTCAAGTGACCAGATGATATGATGTAATATAATGGCGAAGGCTTTCACAAATCATGTCAGACTGGGCACGTCATTGCTCACACCAACGACGCATCAGGGGTTCCTTTCCAGCGGACATTTGTGATTTCTAAAAGTTGAGTATACTCAGTGTTCGATTTCCCAAGGTAAAATGAGAGGTTAAAGTTTGACAGATAGGGGTTTTTGAAAAGTGTGTTTTAACTTAAAATCAATTCGGTTAAAAGTTTCAGAAAATGTGGCTTTCGAGACGTCGCTGAGCAGATCCATCGGTACAGGATTTAGGGAACCGACCTTTGTTTGGTTGTCAGGACAACGCTCGATATGCCGGATACACCTTCTAAGCTTCTTACAGGTACTAATGATTGTCTCTTAAGGGAGGACTGCAGTGATTCATGAATCATGAGAGTCAGATTTTGAAAACATTTAACTTAATGGTAGAATAACTATATTTATAGAGAATATCAAGTGTTGAGAGTGTGATACTTACCTGATTTATCACTAGCAGAAGGCCTTCAAGTTGCTTGTGATGGGGTATGTTGATTGTCCCAATGGGACGCTTGGGAGGTTCAAATTTGCTTTTCGTGATGGGGCATTGGTTAAGTCTCCCTTCTGGTTGTATGTTATGGTAGGTTATTATGGGACCTGGTGGTTACGCGATGGAATGCTTTGAGTTGGCTTCTTGGTTGCTTTGATGTCGTTATGGGATAGTGATGGTTCATTTCTTTCTTTGGCAAATCTTGGGTTATAGATGGGATGGTTGATGTTCTTCTTTGGCAGATCTTAGGCTATGAGATGGGATGGTTATGTGTGCTAGGATATTGATGGTCGCGTGTGTATTTTACGGCGAGGGGATATGTTATCGTGGGTGCACAATGGGATAGTGGGTTCGGTCTTATTATTTTTGGGGTTGGTGATCATATGGCGATGCATTCTCATCGCGACGGGACTTATTATTTTTATTATTGTCATGGTGATGGGATGTTGGCGGGCTTCCCTTCTAGTCGGTATGCAAGGTCACACATTGGGACAAGAATGCTTGGGGGGATAATTGTTAGGGGAGTTTTACCTATTTTGACAGTGTGTGAAATCACACAACCTCCCACGTCATCTAGATTAGTTGAGTTTGCCACCTCTTCGACTACTATGCCTCTTGTCGAAATTTTTCCATATGAACTCAAAGCCTTCTTATTGGTGTTCATGCCTTTGGGTATCGTCACTGTTGTCTTCGAAGTCAAGTTCATCCAATGTCGAGAAGTGGTTCTCAGTAGGTGTGCAATCATGAATGGCAAAATATATCTGATCTCCAACTTAACGAAAGAGTAGAGTTTGCAAATTGTTCTAATTTCCTCATCAGCCTTAGTCATCGCTTCTTCTTCGAGAGAACTTTAGTGGAATCGGTATTTGAACTTTGGGTGGAGTTACATCTTGGCATGGTCTATCCGGGGGGTCTCATTGTTATCTCCATCCTCACCATCAGTGTCATTATCATTACACGCGTTGGTGGGGCACTAGTCTCTTCCCTAATTGGTAGTCCTGCACTTCTTCTCAGGTATTGATTGATGCTAAGGTGTTCGTTGTGCCTCGTTAGAAGCGGTGTGTTCATCATCATCCTTGTTGTCTTGTGACTTCGGGTGGTATGTATTGGGCCTCTGGCTAGTTTCTTCTTTCCTTGGAGTGGTTATGGTGAGGTATCAGGGAGTGATTTGAATCTTTCGGGTTTTGTTAATCACGACAGGACTGTAGGGTGGTATGTATTGGGTCTCTGGCTAGTTTCTTCTTCCTTGGAGTGGTTGTGGTGAGGTATCAAGGAGTGATATGAATCTTTCAGGTTTTGTAAATCGTGAAGGGACTGTAGGGGATGAGCTTCCCTTTCTGATTACGGTGGGGTACTTATATGTCGTTGTTCTGTGTTTTTTATCGCGATGGAACTTTTATCTTTGTTGTTTTTATTCTTGTTATTATTTTGTGTTCATGGGGCTCTGATGGGTCCATTTTCGTCATAATAACAATTATTTTTTTCTAAATTTACTTGTTTGTTTATTTGCAATCGGGCATCGAGGACTATTCATTGCGACGGGATTGTGGGGGATGGCTTCCCCCCCCCCCCCTTTTTTGTTTATTTTGTCTTATTTCTGTTTTATTTTATTTTATTTTTATTTTATTTAGTTTTATTTTATTTTGTTTTGTTTGATCTTATTTTATTTTTTGTTTTGTTTTTATTTTATTTTTGTTCAAATTTTATTTTACTTTGATTGTTTTCAGGTTGCAAGAGGTGTCCTGGTGATGAGGGTGACTGGTCATTTTATTATTAGTTATTTTATTTTATCATTTATTATTATTTTGGTTTCTTAAGAGTGATTGGTTTGTCTAGATTATTTATTTTGAGTTGGTAGAATTGCTTTTGTTTTTTTTTTGTCATGGTGGAAGAAAGAGATTTTATGTGATTGTTTTGTTTAAGGTATGAGATTTTTGTTTGATTATTCTTGGTGAGTTTTGGTTAGTGTGACACTTGTTAAGCACATGTGGGTTTAGATTGGGGTTAGGTGGGTGTGCTAGGTGCTTTAGTTTTAATGGTTTATCTATTTTGTCATGGATTCTTCTTCTAGGGGGCTAACTATTTCTTGGGTATTGGTTTATCTTTGTTTTCCAATGATTGTGTTTCTATGGGGGTTAGGTGTCTTCTATTGGGCTTCTTATGGGTTGATGGGGGATATACACCATTTCCACTCAAGTGTGTGGCTTTGTGTATAAAAGGGGGGTCTTGGGCTTGTGTTTTAGTGCACCTCATTTGTTATTTATTTGGTTTAATTTTGTGAATTTGTAATTTGTAAGTTTTGGTGTATTTTTATTTTTAATGTCTTTTCTTCCATTTTATTTTACTTCAAGGGTGTTATTCCCTAAGGGGGGTTATGATGGTGAATTATTCATTGGGTATTGGAGGTGTTGGCATCGAGGAGTAGCACTAGGGTAGATGAAGTTAATCTGACCCGATGTGATACTATGTTGTAGAACGAGATGGAGGAGGAAAAGGTGGAGGGCCAGAGGTCTTACAAACGGGTGCTTCTTGTTCATATTCATCGTCCCCTGATTCGCCTCCTGTGACCCGCTCTTTCCTTTCTGCCGGCTCCGGCATCCGCTGTGTTGCCACTTGATCATGAAAATTGAAAGTTTGCATCATAGGTGGCAACTCGAGCAGCAAAGGTAGCGAAGATGAGATTTGTGTTAGAGCTTGCTCAGCTCGTGCTTCTCCTTTGCAAGGTGGTCCGCCGAATAAATGTAAAGTTGTGTGTGGGACATCGGCAAACCACCTAGTCTTCCCTGAGTACTTGCAACCTCGGGTGTCTTTGAGTGTCTATCTTGGTTTTTATTTAGGATTGTATATTCAGGGCGTATGCCCCTAGAGACAGATGTAAAAAGATTTTTGAGATTTATATATGTACCTTTTTTTTCTTCAGATGTGTGTTCATTTGCTTTTTCTTCGTGTCTTGCCTTTCATGCTTTAGGTGCTTGCTCAGGTGCCGTCAACTGTTATTGGGACTTGGATGCTCTTGAGTTGTCCTAGTAGTAGGTGAAGGATACTTATACCTGCACTAGGAAACTAAAATCATTAGTAGTTTTATTTTCCCCCTTGCTAGTTGTCAAGGGGGATGGTTCCTCAAACCAGATTTTGGTAGTAAAAGAATCGTTTATGTATATATATATATATATATATTATTATTATTATTATTATTATTTATATCTACTTTTCATTTACAAGGAAAGAAAATTAATGCAAAATACTGAAAAAAAATCCTGAAAAAAAATCCTAAAAAAAATTCCCCAGTGTAGGAGCGTGATAGCATAGGCAACATGGTGTGTTTGGCAATCTTCCTCGAGCCCGATGACTTTGTTCTTCTGCATCCAACTATGAACAAGCAAGAGCCTTCATGTCATTCCTCCTAAAAAAATTACCCTGTGTCGAGTCGTGATGGAGCTTTCTGGGTTTTGGAGCACTTGGGTTTATGAAGAGTCATGTGTGTGTTTGATGAGTTAAGTTCGAAGAAAATTCCCTGATAATGTTATCACATCGAAAGGGGACGTTTCGTTATGTCAGTCGTATATTAGGCTTTACCATTGACAGTGGTTATTATATCCCGTAGTCTTAGTAGGAGTGAAGTCGGCGGTAGGAAATGGGTGATTACATCACCTGTCATTCACTAGTTTTTTATTTTATTTATGAAAATATCTTAGGAAAGAAGTTTAGACTCATCATCCGAAAATGAAACAAAAGGGTGAGAAAGGGATAAGGCTCAATGATAAAGAGACTGTTTCTTACTTAACAACCTTAAAAGTGATAGGTACGGTCTTTTTCTCTGGTGGTAGGTAGCGCCATAGTTGAGCTCTTCATCATGCTTCGGCACTGTCAAAATCACAGATTCTTTGGTTAGCAGGAGTTTATCCTCCTCCCATCACCTTATGACGATATCTAGTAGCGTGAAGACACTAGGGAGGCCCTCACGGCTTGCTTATACTTTCCTAATAAGACTACTAGGAATGTCCTCATAATTTTCTTATGCTTCCCAGGGCTCATTGACTTGCTCACTCTTCATATTGCTCTCACTCGATTGTGCTTCTGTTCATTATCTCTTTTAGTTTCTTGCTTTTGTCTCTCTTTTGAAGCATATATATACTCTTTTTTCGAAACTATCTTCTAACATAAGAATTGTGAGCTTTAATTGAGCCTAACATATTCATTTTTTATGCTCTAACATCGACTCCAATGGCGGGAAAAATGGGTGAGAATCGGGTGTTCCCTATGCTTTTAAAAGAAGTTGGATATTCCACTAGTCCTTTCGATCAAATTGCCCGAATAAGGAGGTGGGCAATGAGTTAGAAGATTTCAAAAGATACCCTCAAAAATAATGTCGTACGACTAGTGAATGAATCATGATGACTACGAGGGCAATAAATATAAGTATCTATGTCTGACTATAGGGTATGATATCATGATGCTAAGGGTAGTATTTTCTCAGGTACATAGCGTTCCACGGGTTAGGAAGTTCCTCCCCATCTTGGTCCACTAGTTTGTATGCATTCCCGGGGTATGCAGTTGTTATAACATAAGGTCCCTCCCAATTCGGCTTCAGTTTTCCTTTCGAGTGCGCATGTTTGGAGGGCATGATTTTCTTTTAGACTAACTCTCCAATTTCAAAAGTTCGCTCTTAGACTTTCTTATCGTAAGCCCTGGCTACTCTCCTTTGATATACTTGTGCATGGTCGGCTGCCCTTAGGCGAGTCTCATCGAGTTGTTCTAGCTGAGTGAGTAGAGCAACTCTCCTTTCATCTATGGATAGCTGATTATATAGTTGTACACGGAGGGATGGAACTTGTATTTCATAAGGTAAAACTACCTCCATCTCATATGTGAGAAGACAAGGAGTTTGGCTAGTAGTTGTGCGAATAGAAGTCCTATAGGCCTAAAGTGCTTCAGGTAATCGTTCACGTAAGTCAGCTCCATTGCTCGTCTTCACTGTTTGTTTTAGTATTGGGATCAAAGTTTTATTCATGGCCTCTACTTGTCCATTCCCTTGAGGGTTGAAGAGTGACGAGTGTTGTAGATCAATGTTGTATCTCTTACATAGTCTCTTTGTCTTCTCAGTGATGAATTGGGGTTTGTTGTCCGTGATGAATATTCTGGGAACTCCAAACCTTATGATGATGTTCCGAATAATAAATCTCACGAGTGTCGAAGTAGTGATTCTGACGTATGACTCGGCTTCTACCCACTTGGTGTAGTACTCAGTCGCGGTGAGAATGAAGGCGTGCTTGTGAGTGTTCCCGATCATGTCTGTTAAAGGCCCAATTATATCGAAGGCCCACATCGAGAATGGCCATGGTGAGACCATGGGATTCAGCGCAACTAATGGGGCTTTGATGAGTGCAGCATGCTCTTGACACTGTCTGCAACATTAAACATATACGTGGCAATCTCTGGCCATTGTAGGCCAGTAATAACCTTATTGTATGATCTTCTCAAAGAGTCTTTGGCTTCCAGTGTGGGCGCCACAGGCACTAACATGTGCTTCGTGGATGATATATTGTCCTTCGATCGCTGTGACGCATCGTAGCACGACTCCTTTAGTGAATGCTTCTTTATATAGTACCTCTCCTAGGATGCAGTACCTAGCACATTGGTTCCATATTGTCTTCCACTCAATTTTGTTGCTTATGGAGGGATGTGTCGATATTTCAGAAAGTTTCAAATATCGTAGTACCATGGTTGTCCATCATCGGTCAGTGATTATTGGAATCTGAAGGTCGCAACAGAAGCTTCTTTCTTCATAGGACTTTATTTAGTGGATGCTTGTTCATGCTTCATGGTCCTTGGGAGGACTTGTAGTTCTGGTTTGACTTTCCATGACACCTCATGCACATGCATAGTTAGCTTCACAATGATGAACGACTTAGTGCTTTGTCCGATTAGTATTTGTATGACTGAGGCTAGTGTAGCTAGAGAGTTTGCCAACTCGTTCTCTAATCTCAGGATATGGGTGAATGAAATCCTCTCCAACTTCTTTATCAGGAACTGAGTTGTTTTTATGTATGTCATCAGTCTTATTTCTTTCGTCTTCCACTCTCCGATCACTTGTGATATTACAACCTTGGAGTCACCGATAGTCTTCAGTTATTTAATTCCCAGTTGCAGTGCAGCTCATAATCTCGCAATAAAGGCCTCATATTTAGCAACGTTGTTAGTGACTGGGAAATCGAGTTGAAAGGCTTTGGGTATGACGACTCCTTCTGGGCTTAGTAGGACTATTCTGATGCCTTTCCCTCTTTGATTAAGAGCTCCATCGAAGTATAAAGTCCATGAAGTTTTACTGGGTTCTTTTTCTTAAATCGAGAGTAGGTTTTCATCAAGAAAGTTTATGTGTACTGGCTAATTACCCGGGAGTGGAAGATTTGTGAGATAATCGGTGATCACCTGTCCTTTGATCGACTTCTGCGTGACGTAGGTGATGTTGAACTCTTGTAGTAGCATATGTCATCGAGCAATTTTGTTGGATGTCATAGGCTTGTCGAATATGAACTTCAAAGGATCCATGTGTGCTAGTACCATTAGCTTGTGAGCTTCGAAGTAGTGCCGGAGTTTCGTTAAAGCCCATACTAGTGTTAAGTAAGTCTTCTCCATTGTCGTGTATTTCTATTCATATTCAACCATCGGTAGTAGATGACCTTCTCCTTCTTCCCGTCTTCATCGTGTTGATCCAGAATGATCCCCATCACTTTATCATTAGCTAAGACGTATTGGATCAAGGGTTTTTTGTGGACTGGTGGTGATAGTATCGACAAATTAAGGAGGTAGTTTTTGATGTTGTCGAAGGCTTGCTGAAACTGGTCATCCCATATATACTCAGCTCCTCCTTTCAGTAATTTATAGAAAGGATCGCATCGGTCTGAGTGCTAGGAGATGAATCTCCTGATAAATTATAATCTTCCTATCAGGCCTCGTAGTTCTTTGATATTGCTGGGAGGTGGCATTTCGAGAATGACTCTGACTTTCATCGGATCGACTTCGATTCCTCCCTTGCCGACTATCAATCCTAATAGTCTTTCGGAGGTAACTCCGAACATGCATTCCTTTGGATTTATCTTTAGTTGATATTTCTCATATCGTTCTAGCACTAGTAGAAGTGCCTCGGCATGGCCCGCCCATGTTTGTGACTTCACTAATATATCATCGATGTAGACTTCCACACACTTGTGCATCATGTCATGAAATATAGAAATCATGGCACGTTGATACATGACACCTATATTTTTTAGGTCGAAGGGCATGACGACATAACAGTAAGTTCCCCATGGTGTAGTGAATGAAGTCTTCTCTTGGTCAGATTCTGCTAACTTGATCTTGTTATATCCGAAGAAGTCGTCCATGAAAGACAACATCTCATGTCTGACAGTATTATTGACCAGAGTGTCGATATGAGGTAGTGGAAAGTCTTCTTTTGGGCATGCCTAGTTAAGATTTCGGAAGTCAATGGATACCCGTACCCTGCCGTCTTTCTTAACGAAAAGTACTATATTTGCAACCCACTTAGGGTAGAGAATGACTTGGATGAATTTAGCTTTGTAAAGCTTGTCGACTTCTTCCTTGACTTATAGAGGGTTTGTGGGTGCATCCTTCTCAGCTTCTATTTGACAGGCTTAGCATCGAGCTCCAAGACTAGGCGAGGTTCTACTAAGCTCGGGTCTAAACCAAGCATGTCCTCATAGGACCATGTGAAAGAAGTGAGGTGGTCTTGAAGGACTTGGATTATCTATGGATGTTCCTTGGGGTAAGCGTTGCACTGATCAGTAGCTTCTTAGGCTTCTCTTTGGTGTCGAAGTTGATCTCTTATGTAGGTTCTGTGGTGGACTAATTTTGTTGGTCGAGGTGCTTGATGACCCATTGGAAGTCTTGTGTATCCTCAGCAATTGGTCCTCCTTCTTCATCATCAGTGAGTTCATAGACTGCAAGTTTGCTACACTAGGGGGTTAGTTTTACGAAAGGTAGCCGTTCATCAGGGCAATTGATAATCATCACATCTTTAGTGAGGTGCAGATCAAGGCTATTCATTCTCCTTTTGAAGTCATAGAGTATCTCGTCAAGTGTGATTATCGGCTTTCTTTTTTGTCGGAACGCTCTGCACTCTCATGATGGGGAAGTAGTAGGTTTGTGTTGAGCGGGATTAAGGAGTGGCTCAGTGGTGTCGAAGGTAGCGGCCCAACTTGGTTTAGGTGTGTCAGTTATTTCATCCTTAATTTCTTTAGCATAACCGTTACTCATATCCTTAAGAGAGAAGTCCCTTTGTTGGTCGGTAAATAGGTATGGGATGGAGGGCTACCTCTCTTTTTCAAAATTTTCTTATTTTTCAAGGTTTTCAATTTTTAAATTTTTAGGGGCTAATAGTTTTCTATTTTTTTAATTTTGGTAATAAGTAGGATATAGGGTCGGATTCCTGATGAAGAATTAACAAGGGTTCTTCCCTTAGTTGGGGGAATGTGGCGACTATTGGAGCCTCCTATGCAAGCCTTCGAATGACGTGGACTAGTTCTAAATTTGGCATTTTTTTGTAGTCCTTGTCTAGTGTGATTAGTTGGATAAGTGATGAAAGCAGTGGTCTGACTGATGTTCCCGCCTCTTATACCATGTGAATCATCTTGTCCTCCGGGTCGCCCAGATAGCCTTCTAATTTATCATCTTCTAGTGTGGGTGATCTTATCTGGGCTTTCCCTGACGGTGCCGATGGTTCTTTGTCTCTTGGTTAACAATTCTCAAGCACAAAAGTGCATGCTTTGTAAAGAGGTTGGTCTGGGTATAAGGGGCACAGGCCTCCTTGCAGGCATTCAAGATTCAAAGGGCTCATCCTAAGCTCTTCATGAAGTGGGGAGTATATATATTTCTTTTGCGACCAAGGACTTGTTTTGAAAAGACATTTATTTCATGGTGGATAAATTTGGTAGAATTCGCAAGTATACGGCCAAACAAATTCCTCGATGTCACTGTCTAATTCCTCAAGCATGGTCTGTAACGCCGGGCCAGGAATATACGGCCAGTATCTTTCGCTGTGAAGTGTTTACCCCACTTCATCTGTCTGCGTGGATTCGGGGGTCAGGTCTCCAATTGAGGGTGGTATGAGGGTCGATCTCGACTTCTAGCTCGAAATGCTCCAGCATGACAACACATGCCCTGCAACATGGTTGATATGGCTGAGTGATGCAAGGATACTCCCACGGGCATTCCCATCCTTCGAATAAATGTTTGGGGTTCGTGTCGCTGTCAAAGTCAAGATCCTCGTGTTAGGATTCGTCATCATCTTTGAATAACCTCTGGAGATCCTCCCCTAGTTGTTCTTCAATCTTGAGAGTGGGAGGTCTAACCAGTAGTCCTCATCGCTGCTTGGTGGTGGTTTCCAGTCCTCCTCTAAGGATCTCTAGAAAATTTGGAGCAGTGGTGACTCAGGTGATCGAGGGTTATCGGGTGTTAACTCTTCCTCAACCTCTGTTGTTGCGATGTGGAAGTCCTCATCATCTGTCGACTCCCAGTCTTTAATGAGTGGGTTAGGTTCCGTGTGATCTTGATCTTTCATGTCAGAGGATTCTTCGGCTTTGAATAGTGGGTCGACCCCTTCAAGCACTTCATCAGCCTCTTCACTTTGTCTTAAGTCTATTAGGTCTGTGAAGGCTTCAGTCATTTGTTCGATTTCCATGATATGGGGCTTGGTGAGGGATTCCTCTCCTTCTTCAGCACATTAGCCTTCTCGGTAGTTTTGTAGAAAAAATGGTCATATAATGACCACTTAGGCAATGTTGGCAGGATGTCAGCTTGTTTGTCGTCTACTTGGTAGTCTACGCCAGTGAGTTTGTGGACTTTCTTTGGGCTATGGGCCCTATTTGTCCTTATTTATTCTTGTCAAGTCTTATTTGTGGGATGTATCCTAGTTATAAATGAGGTCCCAACCTTTCGTCGTGGTCGGGATCACATCGTACATTCATGCGAAGTTGGAGTCGACTGCTCTTTTGGTTAATTATCATTGAGGGATCAGTGGAGACCATTGAGGGTTCACTTCTGCTATAGATGTGTTGTCGGGATCTTTCATTCTCTTGATGTGGTCGGTGGATAGTATCGGATCATGGGTTGTCGGGATGCTCGCCGCATAATCAGTATCCATGTTCTCGAAGGGGACATCGGTGTATACCCTGATGATAGTGTCCTCGTGGGAGAATTTGAAGCATTGGTGATAGGTTGATGCAACAACTTTCATTGATTCCAGCCACTTTCTTCCTAGGATAAGATTATAAGTGCTGGAGGAGTCTGATAAATGGAATATGGTGTCGGTGGTAACTGGTTCGAGTCGTACTTGAAGCTTGATGGTGCCTTTAACAAAGCGCCTCAAGCCATCATAAGCCATAAGGGATAACGATGAAGGTCATACATCTTGTTCTGTATACTCAAGAGTCTGGAGCGTTGTCATTGAACAGATGTTTAATCTCGTATCGACCAGTGTGTGAGGAACAAAAAATCCTAGGATTATGGTCGTTAGACCTAGGACATTAATTTTGCACATCTGCATTGTCGATAAAATATTGACATTTTACCGCATCAAAACACGCATGTGCGTCCTGTGGGGAATCCATTTTTTTTTGGTTTTCTATCATTTATGATGATTTTTTTTTTATTTTTCTGATTGTTATTTTGTATGATTTTGGGATTTTTTGAAGTTTATAATTTTATGTGAATTTTTTGGAATTAAAAAGCTATTATTTTATGTGAATTTCTTTGAAATTTAAAAGCTATCATTTTATGTGAATTTTTTTGAATTTTTTTTTTTAAAAGCTATCATTTTATGTGAATTTTTTTGAAGTTATATATATATGTATATATTTTTGAATTTTATGGAACTTTGAAGTTTATTGTGTTACCTTTTTTTTGTGAAGTCTTTTGTGAATGCTTCTGGCTTCTCTGCTGGGGATTTTTGTAGGACTGAGGTACTTGCTGACCCTGGTCCATTTTATTTTAGCACGGCTTCCACGGCAAGTCGAAGGATCATCGAAACGCCGTCCTGGGGGCCCGTGCATCGGACGGGAGCAGTGGAATGAACCATCCAAAGGGAACGGGGGACCCATTCTTCTCATCTGGCCCAAACCCGGCCCAAGACCTGGCCTAAGTGTCTAGCGCAACTAATAGTTGTGCCAGGTTTAAGTGGGGGTTTTAAAATAGCCCGAACACGGGCTGTGGGGCCTTTAATTCAAAATTTTCTCCCTCCCCCTCTCTTCTTTGAAACCGAAAACTGCCCTACACCTAGGGTTCCTTTACATTGCCTCTCCGCGTGCCCATTGTCGTGGTTTTACTCGCAGATTGGTCGCGGGCTCACGCTAGATCAAATACCCCATGTATCTATCTACAAATAAAACTAAATAGATCCGGCCAAAATTGGGTGCCTACCGAAGGAGGCACTCAATCTTAGTCTCCATCAACGATGATCTTATTATCGAACAATTATGCAAAAACATGCACTCATCAAGGGTAGATAAAACAAAGGGGGATGGAAGTCCCGACCCGGAACCCGTCCGGGTACAATTTACGAGAACAAAAGACCATCCAACAGATACCCAGACGCAAGGCGTATACTTTACAGGGATACCGTACAAATGCAGGTTTTAAGCCTGCACCCTAAAATGAGCCCTTCAGAATGCATATTTGAACATAGTCATTCGATAGGTAATTTCCTTTTTGATAGGTTGGGTTTAACCAACAATTGACCTTCTTCTGAGGAATCTGAAGCTTAAGACACTTAAGTTCACATAAATCCAAAAATAGAGCGCTTAGCTCGAAGATTTAGCAATGGAATCAACTCAATTGAAACATTGACAGCTTGATCGGGATTGACGCAGTTGCTCCTACTTTGAAGTAGGATCCTTAGACCTAAGACATTAATTTTGCACAGCTGCGTTGTCGGTAGAATATTGACATTTTACTGCATCAAAAAATGCGAGTGAGTAGCTGGGCGTAGACATGAAAACTTAGATTTTTTATTTTCAAAATGATTTCATATATATTATTTTTTTATTATTTATTATTTATTTATATATTTTTTTTGTTAGACCTGACATCGGTGGTGAGATGCTTTATCTGATTTGTCCATCGCTGAGAAGTTGCCCGCTTCAAGGCTTTGGACCGTGTGATGTTCCTGCACATTCTCGAGAAAATGTCAGTCCCTTTTTTGTTTATTCATATAAAGAAAATACATCCTAAACAACAGAAGAAAAAAAGTAGATTTCTACCTACACTTTTTCATTTTCAAGATATTTTTTTGGATTTTTGTTTTTTGGAGATTTTTTGTTATTTTTCTTCATTTTTGAGATTGAAATATGATGCTGAAAATATGTACATGAAAATGAGTAGAAATATATACACAGTTTTTGGTGTTTGGATTTTTCTTGATTTTTTTGTTTTTGGCTTTCCTCTTTTTTTTTTTTTTTTATGCCTTGATAGTGAGACGGAGTAACGGGTCCCATTTTGAACATAGTCGAACTCTTTCATGCAGTCGAACCTGAGTGAGTTTCTTGATTTTACCAAGGCCAGAACATTGATCCCTTTGGATTGAGTTAAACCTTTCTCCTTGCCTCGGGTCTTACATTTGACGGTGCTGGTTTCACAAAGACAATCCTAGTCGGGACCCGATTTGAACTAGCATGAGCGGCCCAGTCAGACAAGAGGGTACAGGAAGATTAACAAAAGAGTTCCTCAAACATCAATCTTCTCAATCAGTCAAAACCTTTCTTTTTCAATTTTTTCTCCCCCCCTTTTTTCTTTTTTTTTTTTTTATCTCCCTCTTTTTACCCGTGATGCCCTTTCAGGTTTTCACCACATCCATGAGTTTAGCTCTCTTACCCCAAGCGCCCTTTCGGCTCTTCACCTGGTCCGCACAAGCCCGCTGTTTTTACTCGTAATGCCCTTCCAGGTTTTCGCCACATCCATCTTGCTTTGAGCTTGTATTTTTATTTATTTTATTTATTTTTATTTTCTTTTCATTTTTTTTTAACAGCCACGACATAGACCTTGATTCCATCATAGCCGGCTGGATGGGGTTCTGGTGTCGTCTCACGACTCGGCTCATGTTGACTTAACAGATATTATGACTGCTTGCGAACCTACAAAGAGGGCTTCCTTCAAGGTGTAGCTTGGCCATGGGTTAGGTTAGGATTTGAAGGTACGCTGGGTTAAAAGGGTTTTCTTGATATGACTTCAATTTTCTCTACATACTTTCTTCCTTGGGGGTTTTACTGTACATGCCCCGTGATTCTTCTAGATTTTTTTTGTTCTTTTTGCTTCATTTCAGGCAATCTCTTTTTGAGTTTTTGCTTTTTTGATTTTTTTGGACTTTGATAGTAACTCTACTTCATCTTTTCTCTCTTTTTTTTTGGTATATGTACGCATATATATATATATATATATATTTATTTTTATTTTTATTTTTTTGTTTTTTTTTTGCGAACGTGTTTATTGAAAGAAAGGCCCAGGCTCAAATGGGGTAGCAAAGGATATCATCATTTTTTTTAGGGATGCTTTTTGGCTACTGTATTTGGAATGATGGCCTCTTTTGGGTGGTTCTTAAGCAGTCGCGTATCTGTTTCATCAATACTTACCTTGTCGTGATGGACTAAGAGTAGAACCGTCGAACATATCCAGCGTTGATGGGCTCAGGAAGATGATCTCCGTCCATGGTGGCAAAGCGGATGGCATATCCCGGCAACACTTCTCGAATGACGTATGGTCCTTCCCAGTTCGGCTTAAACTTTCCTCTTGGATCGACATGGAGGGATGGGAAGATCTTCTTCAGCACAGTGTCTCCTACCTTTAGATCTCGACCGCGGACACGTTTATTGTAAGCGCGTGCGATTCGCCCTTGGTAAACTTGAGTGTGGCATAAGACTAGGAGTCTCTTTTCATCAAGTAAGTTTAGCTGATCAAAGCGTGATCTCTCTCTTTCTGCTTCGGGTAAGCCTGATTCCATGAGGATTCGGAGCGAGGGTACTTCAACTTCCACCGGGAGGATGGCCTCGGTTCCATACACAAGGGAGAATGGTGTTGCCCCTGCAGCGGTACGGATCGACGTTCGATAGGCCCACAAAGCAAATGGCAGCATTTCACTCCAATCACGGTAAGTGACGACCATTTTCTAAAGGACGCGGACGACTGTCTTGTTCGCGGCTTCCACGGCTCCATTAGTTTGAGGCTGATAAGGGGATGAGCGATGGTGCTTGATCTTGTATTGCTCATAGAAGTCTCGGATGCACTTATTCGCAAAGTTTGTGCCGTTGTTCGTGATGATATCTTTGGGTACTCCAAATCGGCACACAATATTGTTCTTGAGAAACTTCTCGACATGACTGGCAGTGATGTTGGCATATGAAGGTGCTTCTACCCACTTGGTTAAGCATTCAATGGCGACGAGGATGAACCGATGTCCGTTTGATGCTTTTGGATTAATCACTCCGACAACGTCAAGGCCCCAGGTAGCAAATGGCCAAGGAGTGGTCATGCAGTGAAGATCAATGGTAGGAGCATGTATTAGACTGGAGTGTTCTTGACACTTGTAGCATTTATGAACATGCTTATAGCAATCTGATTCCATGGTGGTCCAGAAGTATCCCTGCCGCAGAATTTTCTTAGCGAGCATGTGACCGCTAATGTGGGCTCCGCATACTCCCTCATGGATTTCTTTCATAATGTTGACCGCTTCACTTTCAGTAAGGCACCTGAGTAAGATGTTATTGTATGATCGCTTATAGAGGCATTCCTCGCAAATGACGTAACCTACCGCTAAACGTTGAATGGTTCTTCGGTCTGTCTTGGATGTACCCTCTGGGAAAGTTAGGGTCTCGAGGAAATTCTTGATATCTGAGAACCAAGGTGGCTCATCATCAGTCTTTGTAGGTTCCTCAATCTGAAGGCAGAAGGTTGGTTCATTCCTCTGCTCGATCATGATCGGCTTCATCTCAACACCATAGGGGATTTCAATCATTGATGCCAAAGTTGCTAATGCATCGGTAAAGCGATTCCTTATCCGGGGGACGTATGAGAAAGTCACATCTTGGAAGCAAGCTATCAGATCCTCGAGGTGTTCGTGATAGGGGATCAACTTCTCATCTTTCATCTTTCAATCGCCATTCGTCTGGCATATGATTAACTGTGAATCGCCAAATACTCGAAGGTGAGTTACATTCAGATCGAGGGCCGCCTGCAAACCAGCGGCGCAAGCTTCGTACTCAGCCATATTGTTAGTGCAAGGGAAGTTGAGCTTGATAGAGACCGGTATATGGGATCCTTTTAGTGAAATCAGGATGGCACCAACTCCTTGGCCCTCGGCATTGGCAGCCCCGTCAAAGTGCATTACCCATGATTCTTCTGCTTCTTTTATATCGTCCTCCGTCATGAACAAGATATCTTCATCTGGGAACTCAGTCCTTAGTGGCTCATAGTCTGGTAAAGGATTGTCAGCAAGATGATCAGCAAGCACCTGCCCCTTGATCGATTTCTGAGTGACGTACGTGATGTCGAATTCGGATAATAAAAGTTGCCATCGTGCGGTTCATCCAGTGAGAGCTGGCTTTTCAAACAGGTATTTCAACGAGTCCATTCGGGCCAAGAGCAGAACAGCCTGGGATAGTAAGTAGTGGCGGAGCCTTTGAGTAGCCCATACAAGAGCCAGGCATGCTTTCTCCATATGAGAGTAGCGCATCTCGTAATCAGTAAACTTCTTACTCAGATAGTAAATGGTCTGCTCTCTTCTTCCTGTTTCATCGTGCTGCCCCAAGACACATCCCATCGAATCTTCAGTCGTGGAGAGATACATCAAGAGTGGTCTCCCTGGCTCAGGTGGTACCAAAATAGGTGGATTAAGGAGGTAGCTTTTGATTTTTTCGAACGCTGCCTGACAATCGTCATTCGATTCAACGGGTGAATTCTTCCTTAGTAACTTGAAGATCAGCGTGCAGATTGGAGTTAGCTATGCAATGAACCGACTGATATACTGTATTCTGCCCAGAAACCCTCTAACCTCTTTCTCGATAGACGGCGGTGGCATTTCAGTGATGGCTTTAACTTTGACTGGGTCGACCTCGATCCCCCTTCTGCTTACGATGAACCCTAGCAGTTTCCCTGACATAGCACCAAATGCGCACTTCTGTGGGTTTAGGCGTAGTCGATATTTCCTTAGCTTATCAAACAGCTTGTAGAGGTTTACCAGATGGTCGCTTCGCTCCGGTGATTTGGCTATCATGTCGACGACATATACTTCAATCTCTCAATGCATCATGTCATGAAATAGTGCAGTCATAGCTCTCTGGTACGTTGCACCGGCATTCTTCAGCCAAAATGGCATGACTCGATAGCAAAAGGTTCCCCAGGGGGTAATGAACGCTGTCTTCTCGCGATCAACCTCTGCCATCTTTATCTGATTATATCCTAAATATCCATCCATGAAAGAGAGCATCCCGTGCTTAGCTATGTTATCGACCAAGATGTCGATGTGTGGTAGTGGGAAATCATCCTTTGGGCTCGCCCTATTCAAGTTGCGGAAATCGATACACATGCGAACCTTTCCATCCTTCTTCGACACAAGTACAATATTGGCTAGCCATTACGGGTATTTGGATACCATGAGAAACCCCGCGTCATACTGCTTGATGACCTCGTCTTTGACTTTCAGCATCCATTCGGGTCGGAGACGTCTCAGCTTCTGCTTGACTGGCTTCACATCGAGGTAGAGAGGCAACTCATGCTCAACCAAATCGGTATCTAAACCAGGCATGTCCTCATACGACCAGGAAAAAACATCTTGGTATGATCGAAGGAAGTCGATCATGCTTTTTCTTTCCTCAGGAGATAGTGACGTTCCGATTTTGGTTATTCTGGGAACTTCCTCAGTTCCTAGGTTGACATCCTCGGTCTCTTCGACAATGGGGGTAGGGCCATGCTCAAAGTCAAAAAATCGGTCAAGGAGCTCATTGGGGAGCTCCTTCAAAGTGATATCCTCATCCGGACTCGAAACGCCTACCTCTTCTTGTATTTCTACCGGGAAGGGGTCGATTTCACGTGGGACGGGTATTTTGATTAAGGCATCCTTTTGTGGGGCATTTTCTGGAATTTTAAATAACAATATTTTTGGACTTTAGATTTTTTCAATGTTTTTGGGATTTTGTGTTTTTTCCATGTTTTTGAGTTTTTGTATTTTTTTCATGTTTTTGAGATTTTTGCTTTCTTCGGAGACGGGCCCTTGGCAAGGCGGGCTGCTATATACACAGGGTATTGCCTGCCAAGGGCGTATCTCACTTTTTATAGGTTGTTTTTTTTTGGGAAACAGGCGCCAAACTTTAGGCAACTTCCTGCTTTCAGGGTTTGGGGCAAAGATGCCCAGTTGCGTACCTGAGGGGCCGCTTCTTTACCTGTTGGGATGGAGGGTGCTGACTGGTATGGCTCATTGGAGTCAGCCTCCATCATGTTAATCCCCATTTCATCTAAAATGATATCCTCAAATGTTAACACGGCTTTGTGGTGATTCATCACAGGGGGAGCTTGTTCAGGTACCGACCGTCGTTCCTCGAAAAGGGACAATGCGGCCAAATCTATCTCTAAGCTGGGAAGGGAGATCTGGGGATTGGTCGGATGGACTGGGGCTATGGGTTTGTGTGGGGTCAAATGGGTTGCCCCATTTTGATCGATCTTTATGACCCCTGCGCTGACAAAGGAATCCCTGATGTGTGGCCTAGGGCGAGGTATCTCTTCTATGTTGATTCCTCGAGCTCTTGCAGCTGCGGTGACCCTGGCTTTCTCTTTGGCCTCTCGGACCTCTTCCTCTGTGGGCTTGTATCCCAGCCCGAATCTTACTTTTTGTCCCTTAGCCACAACTGGCTCTCTTCTACCTTGTAATTTGGGTCCCATACCCCTTCCTTTCTGATAGCCCCACTTTTTGACCATTGCCACTGCTGCTACCATACCGCCTCCCATTTTAGATATGATGCCCTCCATGGGCTCTGGGAGTATTGCCGACACCTCATATTCGAAACTGTGGAGGTCGACGTCCTCAGCGGTGTGTGGTACATCCAGCATATTAGGTTTTTCAACACTATTGGTGGCTTTTTCTTTCTCACCATGCCCCTCCCCAATGATTGTAACAATTTTATGCCCAGACACGAATTTGAGCTTCTGGTGCAAAGTGGACGGTATGGCTCCGACCTCGTGCAGCCACGGGCGCCCCAATAATAAGTTAAAGGAAGATTTAATATCCATGACTTGAAACAAGATGGAAAAGGTCGTTGGCCCTATCAATAGCTCAAGATCAACTTCTCCCATTATTTCTCTTCTGGTATTATCAAATCCTCTAGCGCTGGTTCTGGTGGGCCTTAACATGCATGGGTCAACCCCGATCTTGGTGGCGGTTCTTAACGGGCATATATTCAATGCAGACCCGTTGTCAATTAGTACTAAGGGAATGACCATGTTTCCGGATTCAACAGTTATATTCAAAGACTTGGAATGGCTACACCCTTCTTCTGGCAAATCAGCATCAGAAAATGAAATGGCATTCAGAGCCATCACTTGCCCAATTATCTGCCCAACTTCATCTGGGCTGGCCTGGAGCGATACATGCGCATTCTTTAATGCCCCCATTAATGCTTGGAAATGGAGTGGGGATGTCATCAATAGGTCCCATACAGTGATATGGGCCTACATTCTTCTTAGCTGAGTCTCCAATATGTGTTCTTGACTCATCTTCTCGAAGGGGTTCACCGTGCTATCTTTCTTTCCTTCGGGTTGGGCCTATGCTGCTGTTGGTGCTTCTGGCTGCTTTGATATCCTCCCAGACCTAGTAATAAAATCTACTGCCCCTTCTCTGCTGCTGCTGCCGGCATTGACATTTGTTTGTTCGTAGCTTAGTGGGGCCTGATGAGGATCATAGGTTGGTCCCGAGAGCTGGAAAGGTATGGCTGCCGGTGCTTGAGGAACTTGTACTGTCGGCTCAGGAGGTGGGGGCAATACTTGATTCACGTCGGTGGTAGTGGTTGGTTGGGTGGAGAGATTGGGTCAAATGGGGGTTGTGAGGCTTGAGTGTGGTGGTACTGGAGGGAAGGAGGTAAAGTTAGGCCATTGATAGCTTGTGGGTGCTGGTGGGATATGAGGGGTCTGATGTGCCGTCAGGTAGTTGACCGGGGTGATGGGGCTTGCTGGCGGCTGAATTTGGGATGATGGGATGGGCACATGCCATTGATAACTGATGGGTGTGGGTATTGGATTGGGGGCTTGGTGGTTTATGGGGTAGTTGATGGGGGTTGTGGTATATGGCAGTAGCTGGAATGGGGCGGGCGCCGGCCATTGGTAGTTGGTGGGTGCGGGTATAGGAGTGGGGGCCTGGTGGCTTATTAGGTGATTTGTGGTATATGGTTGGTATGCATTTATATTCACATAATTAACATGTGTGGTGGGTGGAAAATATGCCCTGAGATCCAAAGGTTCCAATTGTGGAGTCGGGTTGGGAAAATAATCTAACAAATTCAGGGGTTCAACAACCCCGCTATTCCTTTCCTCAATATTTTTTAACAGTGGTGCTACATAACTCTCTCGATCACTGATATAATCGGATGGGTCAAACTCAAATTCTTCCTCATCCTCTATCATTCCGATGGTGGGTCTTGGACCTGCTCCTCCGGTGGGATATGGGGGTAGTGGCACCTGATGGATATTAGCGTGTTGAGGAGGCGCAGGGGGAATGATTTTCCCGGCATCGATCAAATCTTGGATCGCGTGCTTCAATGGAAAGCAGCGATCAGTAGGGTGACCCGGACCCTGATGAAAATTGTAGTGGGTATTCGGGTCATAGTTCCTCGGGATTGGGTGAGGGGGAGATTGCGGTTGGCGGATAGCCATTAATCCCTTTTCTACTAACAGGGGCAAAAGTACACTCAAAGATTTCCCCAGAGGTGTGAAGACTCGGTCGTAGCGGGCTCTCCTCTGTTCTAGGGTCATCTGCATTCCTTGCCCATTCCCCATTCTCTGCGTCTGCTCAGGCCTAACTGGTGCTAGCGGGGCCGCTTGAAATTGGAACAGGGTAGTATTATTATTGGGCCTGGTGTTGGCTATGTTCTGAACATCGCCCTCTGTTCTCTTCTCATTCCCCAGCTCAGAAAATCTTCTAACCCCACTTGGTTCGCTCGGTATGTTCTTATTTAGACGCCCCTCCCTGATGGCATCCTCGCATCGGTTAGCATTTCTTACCAAATCAGCAAAGCTGGACTGCTGCTGGTATACCAAGAAGTCTGAAATCACTAGCAGAGTGCTCTTCAAGATCAACTCAATCTGTTCCTCGTCAGGTATTCTATTTCTGACTTGAGCTGTCAGTGCTCTCCAATGCCCCAAATATTCGCTGAAGGTCTCGTTTGAATTCTGCCTTAACCGGGCCAAATCAGACTTGCGCGATTCAATATTAGTATTATAGACATACTGCTCTTGGAACAAATGCGCTAAATCTTTCCATGTCTTCATCATGGATGGTTCATGGGACGTGAACCACCTCAGGGTCGGTTCGGTCAAGCTTTTCTGAAAGACTTTTATTAGTAGCCTTTCATCCCCCCGTACTGGCACATGTCCCCACAATAGGACTTGAGGTGTGCGATCGGGTTACCTGTGCCATTGTATTTATCGAATACTGGCATTTTAAATTTGGGAGGCAAGGGGACCTCAACGAACAAGCATAGGTCTGTGAAGTTCGTGGCGTGGATTTCAGCACCACCCATTTTCATCAGCTATTTTTGTATTTTATCTAACTGTTCTTTCAGTTACTCTGATTCTTTTGATACTGGGGTTGCTTTCTCGGCTGTCAGTCGGACTTCACTCTGGGCCACTAGGGCATGGGCAATTATGGGAGGGGGGTGGAGGCTGGTCAAAGCCCCAGCATAGGCCCCGCTGTTCCTAATCTCATCCTCTTCATACTGCTGATCGGTGTAATGTGCAGTGAAGACGAGATTCTCAACTTGTTGCTGCATGGGTTGGATGGGAATGACATGAGTCGGGGTTGGGTGAGCCCATTGGGGGTGTGGAAAGGCTTGTTGGGTGATGGGAATTTGGTTTTGAAGTGGGGTCGGATAGGGCCATTGGGTGTGAGGGAAGGTTTGGGGATGGCCTTGGGGTGTGGGGCCATGGGGGAATTGGGTTTGGGGGACGGCTTGGGTTTGACCCGGCTGTGAAGGTTGGGTTAGGTGTTGGGGGTATTGTGGAAGGTATGAGTGTGGGGTTTGGGTTTGGGCCACGAACCCTTGATCATTTTGGGTCATAGGCCATTGATGGGTTTAGGCCATGGGCCCCTAGTAGGTTTGGGCCAATGGGCCTGGGTTGGTTTGGGCCATGGGCCCTTGGTGGATCTGGCCCGATGGGCCTTGTTGGGTCTGGGCTATGGGCCCTTGGTGGGTCTAGCCCCATGGGCCTTGATGGGTCTGGGCCATGGGCCCTTTGTGGGTCTGGCCCAATGGGCCTTGCTGGGTCTGGGCCATGGGCCATTGGTGGATTTGGGCCATGGGCCCCTGATGGGTTTAGATTTGATGGGTTTGGCCCAATGGGCCTTGGGGAGCATGGGTGATGGGGTGTTGGGCCATTAGGCCCTGGGACATGTGGGAAGAGGGGGCTTGGGCCAATGGGCCTTGGGATATGTGGGAGTTTGGAGGTTGGGCCATTTGGCCTTGGGGTGTATGGAAAAAAGGGGTTTGGGCCATGGGGCCTTGGGGCATGTGGGAAAAGGGGGTTTAGATGGTGTGGATTATGGGGGTTGATGGGGTCATGGGGAGTGAGGCATGGAGATTGGCTAAGGTATGGGATGGGTTCACGGATGTGGGATGTGGAGGAGAGGTATTTGGGGAAGCCTTCCATGTGGGGTAGGGTGGGAACATCTCCGCCATCATGGCCATGGAGGAAGAATCGGAAGTGGATGGTGGATTTAATGGATGGTTAGGTAGGGAGGGGGTGGTTGTGAGGGGAAAATTGGGCATGGCCCCTTTAGGTGATGGGATATGGGTGGGGTTAAAGGAATGGGGTGGAGCATTGGTGAAGGGGGATGGGTTGGAGATGTTTAAAGATGATGGAGGGTAAAGGGCGGGGGCTTGGGAAAAATTGGGCATGGCCTCGGTAAAAACGGGCATGACCTGTGTAGATGGGGGGATTTGTGGGAGATTGGTTAGGGTGGAGGTGACATAGGTGAATGAGGGCGGATCAGGTCTATAGGGGGATGATGGGAATTGGGGGATGGATGTGGATTGGGAGAATGGGTTAGGGTTTTGCATGGTTTGAGCAAAAGATGGAGAATGAGGGGTTGGATGTTGGATATTTTGGGGGGTAGTGGTTGGGAATATGGGGGCGCCAAATGGGCCGATGACGGTAAAGGGAGGTTGGGTGAGGGGGATGGTGGAAAAGACTTCTCCCGAATGAGAGTGGGTTGGAGAGTGTGGTGGGGATGAGTCAGGACCGGCGTAAGCCGGGTCCACTACCCACGACATTCTACGGGAGCGGGTTGGGTAAGGATGCCTTGGATAAGGGCCAAAAATCCTCCTCCTTCTTCCCCTACGGGACGATGGAAGAGTTGATCTGAGCACCACAAACTATATTTTTTTGGGTTTTTGATTATATATATATTTTTTTTTTATTTGAATTTTTTGAAAAAGTTTATGAAAAGCAAAGGTTCCGAGGCCTTGAAATTCCCTTTTCGGGTGGCCCTCGTACCTTGATTCAAGACCCGCGGCGACGGTTTCGATGCACTTCGGAAGAATCGAAGGAGAACCTTCGATCTATTGAAGGCACAAAAATCGAGGCAAATGACCCGATCCCCCAAAACGAGCCAAAAAGAAGTTGCCTTCTCTTGACCGGCGGGGGCGTATTGGATGTTGGAGATGGTGGGGCCTAAACAAGGCACTAAGCACACTGATCGAGCAATTCAGGAGGTGGAAAGGCCACAGATTCAGACTTGAGGGCTGTCAACCAGACCTGGCGCAACTAATACTTACGTCAAGGTTGCAGGGGACCAATTTTACACTGGCGCAACTATTAGTTGCGCCAAGGTAAAATGTTGGACTTTAAAGCTGGTGCAACTAATAGTTGCGCCAGTTATAAATTCCAGATTTTTGTGCTGGCGCAACTAATACATGCGCCAGCCAAAAACAGAGGCTCCAGAACGTTTGACAGCAGCCACAGTAGCCCAAAATGAGTCTCTTTTTTTGGTTTTTGTGGAAGCTAGGCTTCCGGGAACTGAGCTATTTTCTTGATGATCGATTCTCTCCTCACCGACGCCTAAATGATTGAGTCCGGTATAACTCGCTAGCGCGCTCCCCAAGGGTTTTAAGCTTTGTAGGAATGGGAACCCACCCGATATACCTATGGCGCAAGCGCCTTCTCAGATACTAGGTGGGCTAGGACTTTTCTGGATCATCACCACTAGGGGCTGCCGCCATACTAAGACCCGGGTGTTTGTATGTGTGCCTAAACCAACCCTTTTGAAAAATCTGCCCCGCAAAACAGATTAATTAAGCTCCCTAACTTGGTTCAATTTAATTTTTCAAAACTTTTCTCTTTTTTTTTGGAAGTTTTCTTTAGTTCAAAGACCGGGGGTGATTATCCCGTGCCGCCACTACGGGCCGGCGTCCACTGTTAGGATATGATAAATAAAAAAAAATGGGGCCAGTCAAGCGACTAGGCGGGAAATATAAAGTGCTGAAATTTAAAAAGTGCCAGTCAAGTGACTAGGTAAAAAGTTATTGAAATTTAAAGCGGAAACGTAGGGGTGAGTAAAAAAGGTGTCAGTCAAGTGACTAGGCAAAGATTGCTGAAATTTAAAGCGGAATTGTACGGGTGAGTAAAAAAAGGTGTCAGTCAAGTGACTAGGCAAAGATCACTGAAATTTAAAGCGGAATTGTAGGGGTGACTAAAAAAAAGGTGCTAGTCAAGTGACTAGGCAAAGATTACTGAAATTTAAAGTGGAATTGTAGGGATGAGTAAAAAAGGTGCCAGTCAAGTGACTAGGCAAAGATTGTAGAAATTTAAAGCGGAATCGTAGGGGTGAGTAAAATGACGTAATCGGAGGGATGAGTGATAAAAAAATAGCAAAAATAATTTTTTTTAAAAAAGCAATAAAATGTTAGAAAAATAAAAAAGGAAAGGCCTAGTTCAAGGGGAAGCTCTACTAGCAAATCCCCAGCAGAGTCACCATCTGTGCAACCATGGGATCCGTGACAGTCCCGTCGCGACAATGCGCTCTCTAACGAAAAATATAGTCACCACCTGGAGTTTTCGGTGTCCCGAGATACCTAGTTCATTTTTATGAGCATCGAAGTGCTAAAAATATAACTCTGAATCCAATCCACACCAAAGGCTCTTGGGTAGGGGCTTCAGTTACCGATCGGGAAGGTGTTAGGCACCCGATCAACCCGCTTAACGCGGTCTCTACTAATGGCCAAAAATAAAATGATGTAAAAGACAAGAAAATGGTTCCCTCTTGCCCCAAATGGGCCTCCAATCCGGCGGCGTAACGGCACAAATGAGAGGATGGAGGGAGCTAGAAAGAGATAGGAGAAGAAAGGGGAGAGCCGGATCCCTCGGGCCCTTGTAGCACCGTAGAGGAGCCTTGCTTGGCTTGCTTTTGATGAGCTTTTGAAGGCTTGAATGGTAGAGAAATGGGTTCTAACCACTAAGGCTTGAAGGTAAGGGAAGGAGAAGGGAGGCTAGGGGATCACACACACCTAGGCTATGGGTTTTTTATGTAAGAACAAGCTTGGAAGGGGTTTTTGAATTCTAGAATTTTAGGTGAAAATAGTGCACCAAAGGGAGGAAGAACTTCTCACTTTTAAGCTCTTTCTCTCTTAAGCAAAATTCTCAACCCTTAAACCAAGGGAGGGGGGCCCTATTTATAGGAAAAGGGTGGATTAGGAGATCACTTAGATGCTAATTGGGGTTAGCAATTAGGTAATCTCAAATCTAAGGTTTCCTAAGATTTTGAGAGCTTAAAAAGGTGTGAAGATGGTTCTAATGGTGGATGATGGGGTGAGGCCATAAGCCACTTAAAGGGTTGTAAATAGGCATGGAATGGGTGCAACAGAACTATCAAAACATACCCCCAAGGTCGAGGTGGTCAACAAGTCAAACCCCAATCATGAATTCATATGCCTCAAGAATTCAATAGTTGCGCTGTGCAAATGTACAGAAAAAACAAAGGCTACAGTTCCTCGGAAGTTAGCCTCGCTAGTTGGGGACCCATGACTGGCAAGAACTATTAGTTGCGCCAGGCCATTTCTCGGGGAAAAATACTTGGCGCAACTAATAGTTGCGCCAGGCAAATCCAGGGAGAAAATGGCCTGGCGCAACTATTAGTTGCGCTAGGCAAAAATCCTAAAATTCTGTCCAATTTTCAAATGGCCATAACTTTTGATGTACAACTCCGATTGAGGGGATTCGTAACTCGTTGGAAATCTGGAGAAGTCCTCTTTCCAATGATATATGATTTGATATTAGTAAAAGACCTTAGCTAGTCCTGGTTCACCACTCTTCATCCATTGCCTGGGAAGGTTAGGTTTAGGGTTCGGGATGGGTTCTAAGGGTTGGGATTGGTTTCTAAAGGTTTGGGATAGGTTCCTAAGGGATATAGGGTGATTCCTAAGGGTTTGGGGTGATCCCTAAGGGTTCCATTGATACCATCAAAAGCTCATAATTGCACCTCTCTTAAAAGGTGTTTCGATCAGGCCTTGGGCCAAATTTGGGTGTCTACAGTTAGGGACTAGCAAAGTGTAAGGTTGGGAGTGTGATTAGTCACATAATATATCATTTTACTACCCTTAACTTAGTGATGCTAGGACTTGGTTTGCCACTAATAAATAACTGATGTGCAGATATTAAAGAAAAACAGCAAAAGAGAACTAAAGTGTTAATATTCATCAAAATGAACTCAAAAAGCAATAAGAAAGATGATTGAACCAAAAGACGAATCTTCGCCTATTGAAGAGATGAAAAATGGTGTTTTACAATTTTGCAGAACTATAACATCGCCAAATTTTGAACCAACTTTATTGGGCAGACTAATTGGACCGATAATTAGACCGACGTTGGGCCTTAGTTGGTGTGAAAAACATGTATATGTGCACTTCAAACCAAGCCTAAGTCCTTGGATAAGAGTTAGAGCACACAAGTGGTGTGTGTGTGTGCTTCACATGGAATCAAACCAAAGGGGTAAAAGGGGTTGGCGTTTCAGACAAGCCACATTGGCTTTGGTTTGTTTTGCAAGAGAGAGAGAGAGAGAGAGAGCTTTGTGGGAAAGAGGATTTCTTCTTCCTTTCAACTAATTAGAAGAGAGAATTATCTCGCATACGTCTGGATTCGATCTCAGGAAGATGGGTTTTCAAACCCTTTGATGTGTGGGAAAAGAGGAGCCAGAGATTTAGAAGTGTAGACCACAGATGTGCAAAGATTTTTTATTTAAGGTAAGAATTTATGTTTGAAAATCATGTGTTTTTTTTATTTTTAGTTGGGCAATCAATGCCCTAGGAGACAAGAAATTTAATGGTAATTATGTGGTATGGTTGGGCAATAAATGCCCTAAAAGATTAGAAATAAATGTGAGAAATTTTTTGGGGAATAATAAATCGGAGAAGGAAAGCCCGTGTTACTGAGAGTTTGTCAAAATCGATCGATCAAAATGAGAATCGATCAATCGACTTTGACATGATGTGAAGAGATTTGACAAAATAGAGAAAGATTGGTTTTCTGGGGGAACCCGATCGATCGAATGGAAATTTGATCGATCAATTTGTGTGTCGATAGGTTCCCTATCAAAGTCGATAGGTTACTTGTAAGGTCGACAGGTTTCATTTAATTTGGAAATCGATCGATCAAAATGGAAATCGATCGATCGAAATTGGTCGACAGGCCCTGTTCGAGGTCGACAGGATGAAATGTGAAGAATGATTGGTTTCTGAGTAAACCGATCAGTTGATTTAGGAATAGAACGATCGATTTGGAAATCGATTGATCGGTTTGTGAACCGATCGATCAAGTGTGGGATTGATTATACAAATAGGAATATGTGTGTTTTTTGGAGGAAATTGATAGATCAAAATGTGTTTCGATCGATCAATTTTGGGAACCTATCGATCGAATTGGGATTCGATCAATCGATTTGGTCAGTTTCTGGAATTTTTCTATTTTGAGAAAGAAACTTTGGGGGACTTTGGAACTTTCCGTTTTTTATTACTTTTAAGTAATAGGAAGTAAATTGGTGTGTTCTAGGTTGTGATCAAGGGGACATGAGGGGAATGTCGCCTTGACAAGGGAATCTTCATTTTGGCTTCAGGTCGAGTAGGGAAAACTCCGTAACATGTGCATTTGATTACAACTAACATAGATTTTGTGATGTGATAGAAATATGTGTGATTTATGAAGCTTGTTATTTATTTAGTATGAATTTCATTCATAGTTTTAAATATGAAAAGTGTGTGTGTGTGTGTGTATGTACACTCAGATTTGTGTGTGTAAAATAAGTTATATGCATGTGTGACATTAGAAAGATGTGCATAAGTGTAGACACCCAAATTTGGCCCAAGGCCTGATTGAAACATATTTCGAGAGAGGCGCACCTCTGAGCTTTCGATGGCATGTATGGTACCCTTAGGAACCTTTCTTAAACCTTAGGAGCCATTCCAAATCCTTAGGAATCACCCTAGATCCCTTAGAAGCTTTCCTGAAACCTTAGAAACCCATCCCAACCCTTAGAAACCATTCCAGAGCTAAACCTAGCTTTCCCGGGCAATGGATGAAGAGTAGTGAACCAGGACTAGCCATGACCTACTATGATTGAATCGCATACCATTGAAAAGTAGAAGTCCTCCGCTTTCGAACAAGCTAAGAATCGCCCAGATTCGAGCAGTTCATTAAAAGTTACGGTGATTCGAAGTTTGGATTTGAAAACAAGCATCAAGTGAACCTCGTGAGATTTACATTGAACCTCGCGAGAATCTAGGCATATTTGATGCAAGTATTACTTGCGCCAAGCCATTTCTCCCCATAAATGGCTTGACGCAACTAATAGTTACGCTAGGTATATGTGGGTCCCCCCGCGGGCTTGCAACTTCCTAGGACATTGTGTGGCACTGTTTTATTGTACATATGCCTGGTGCACCTATTAGTTGTGCCAGACTTCTGAATAGTAACCCTAGGTTTTTGTCTCAAAAATTGAGATTGAGGTTTGACTTGTTGACCATCTTGACCTTTGGGGTGTGTTTTACTAGTTCTGTTACACCCATTCACTACCTATTTGTAACCCCTTAAGTGGTTTAAAGCCTCACCCTATCATCTACCATTGGAGCATCCCTTCACACTTTTCAAAGCTCTAAAAAACCCTAGGAAACCTTAGATGGCTAGATTACCTAATTGCTAATCCAAGTTAGCCTCTAAACACCTTCCTAACCTCTCTTTTTCCTAAAAATAGAGAGGCACCCCCCCCCTTTACAAAGGCTTGAAAAAATTTGCTAATTAAGAGATTAAGGAATCTCTTCTCTCTCTCCCCTAGTGCACCATTTACATACAAATTTCAAAACCTTCAAACCTTCTAAAAACCTTAGCCTTTCACCTAAAAGCTTTAGTTTAGGTGTGTGCTACCCCCCTAGCCTCCCCTCTCTACCTCTTGGTTATCCACCCTAGGAGCTAGAATCCATTATCAACCTATACAAGCTATCAAAAGCTCACTGAAGCAAGCCTACGCAAGGCTCCACAGCAGTGCAATAAGGGCTCGAGAGCTCCGACTCTCCCCTCTATTCCTCTATCTTCTCGGTTCTTCCTCCATCCTCTCATTTGTGCCGTTACACCGTCGAATATTTGGTAAGAACGAAAGGGCACAAATAGGATTTTAAGGCCCTTTGGACAAGATGAAGGAATTTTTATTTCTTTTATATTATTTTTGTTTTGGCCATAAGTAGAGTCCACAATAAATGAGTTGATTGGTTGCCTAACACTTTTCCAATCGATAACCGAAGCCCCTACCTAAGAGCCTTTGGAGTAGTCCGGATTCAAAGTCAATTTTTAGCACTTCGGTGCTCTTTAAATTTGATTTTGATTTCTCGGGACACCAAAAGCTTCGGGTGGTGACTCTAAATTTTTATTACGAGTACACGTCGTGCGACGGGATCGTCAAAAATCCACGATTGCACAAATGGCGACTCTGCTGGGGACTAGCTAGTAGAGCTTCCCCTTAAATTTGGCCTCTTTATTTTTTATTTACTAACTATTTATTACTATTTTTTTACTCACCCCTTTGATTAAGTCATTTTTCTCACACCTACTTTTACGTCCTTTACGATCCTTAGCCGATTGGCGGGCCTACTTACGCACCGCATTCAATTTCTTTATGTTTCCATCATTTTAAGCACCTTAGCCGATCAACGGGTCTACTTATGCATTGTTATTTAATTTTCTTTACTTTTACGTCATTTTAAGCGCCTTAGCCCTTTATTAGGCCTACTTGCGCCTTTAACTCCATAATTATATTTCGCCAGTGAACGTCGGCCCATAGAGGCAGTACGGGATCCTCACCCCTGGCCTTTGAACTTAATAAAACTTTCTTAAAAGTGAAAAGTAAAATTGAACCAACAAAGGAGATTTAAATTGATTTTTGAGGGATAGATTTTCAAGGGTTGGGTTATTTAGGCACACATACAAACTCCTAAATCTTAGTACGGCAGCAGCCCCTAGTGGTGATGATCCGGAAAAGTCCCAGCCCACCTAGTACCTAAGAAAGTATTTGCACTTGTGGTATATCGGGTGGGTAACCTTCTCGTCACCAAGCTTAAAACTCAGGGAAAAAGAGAGCATTAGTAGACTCGAATCGACCTTTTTTCCCTAGGTTCAGTGAGGAAGAGAGCCGATTTATATAAACAGTCAGTCCCCGAAAGCCTAGCTTCCACAAAAAACCAGTTAGAAGACCCATTTCGTGCTGAAAGTGCTGCTGTCAAACTATCTGGAGACCCCTCTTTGTCTAGCACAACTATTACATGCACCAATCCAAAATTCCCCATAAATACACTGGCGCATGTATTAGTTGCGCCAACTTTATCCTGGGCAATTTTGGTCTGGCGCACCTATTAGTTGCGCTAGCTTTGTTTTAGGCAGTAGCAACCCGAATCCGAGGCCTGCTTCACACCCCGGACTCCCCGATTAGTGTCTTTAGTGCTTCTGTTTAGGCCCCACAATCTCCGACACCCAATACGCCCTCGCCGGTCAAGAGAAGGTGACTTCTTTCTTACTCATTTCGGGGGATCGGGCTGTTTACATCGATTTCTGTGCCTTCAATAGATCAAGAGTTTTCCCTTTGATTCTTCTGAAGCACTTCGGAGCCTTTACCGCGGGACCTATTTAAGGTACGAGAGCCACCCGAGATGGGAATTCAAAAGGCCTTGGAATCCTTATTTCTTTTAACTTATAAAAATTAAAAAAAAAACCGAAATTAAAAACCCAAAAAATAGAGTCTTGATTGGTGCCGGCACAATGACATCATCGTACCTTTCGTCATCCCGTAGGGGAAGGAAGAAGCTTTGCGGGCCCCACCCAAGGCACCCGTACCCAACCCGATACCAAGCCATGTCATGGGCGATGGATTCGGCTTATGCCGATCCCGACTCATTCCCACTGCACTCCCCAACCCATTCCCATACCGAAGAAGCTTTCACATTCATCCCCCTCACTCAATCCCCATTCGCTGTCACCTGCCCGTTCGGTGCCCCCATTTTCCCTTCCACCACTTCCCAAAATATCCAAAATCTAACTCCCCATTCCCCATTTTTACAAGCCATACCTTCATCCATGGCCATTCCCAACCCATCTCACCTCCCATCCACACCCATTCAAATCCCGGCTTCATCCTCCACTTTCACCAATATACCCTATTTTTCATCTGCCCAACGCATACCCAATCCACCCACATCTATCCATACCGCACCCAATCCCCCATGCATTCCTCCATCTACCTAGGTCATGCCTATTTTTATCGGGGCCATGACCAGCTTTCCTCTCTCATCATCCACATTCATGCCCCATACATCCTCCCCACACATGCCCAATCCATCCCCATTCACCAATGACCCATCTCATTTCTCCAACCCACCTCATATCCCACCACCTACCCGGGTCATGCCCGATTTTACCGGGGCCATGCCCAATTTTCCCTCTTCATCTGTCCCATCCATGCCCCTCCAACCCTTAAATACCCCATCTCCATCTGATCCCCCTTCCATGGCCATGATAGAGGAGATGTTCCAAACTTATAATAGGTGGAAGGCCTCCCAACACATCCCCTCTCATCCACACCACACATCCATGGATCCATCCCACACCCTATCAAGCCTTCATGCCCCATTCCCCCATGACCCCCATCAACCCCCCATCATCCACACCATCAAAACCCCCATTACTCACATACCCCAAGGCCCAATGTCCCAAAACCCCATGACCCATACCAATATCCATCAATGGCCCATGACCCAAACCCATCAAGGGCCCATGACCCAGACCCACTAAGGGCCCTTGGCCCAGACCCACCGAAGGTCCATGACCCAGACCCACCAAGGGTCCATGGCCCAGACCCACCAAGGGCCCATGGCTCAAACCCAGCAAGGGCCCATGGCCCAGACCCATCAAGGGCCCATGGCCCAGACCCATCATACCCAGGCTCAGACCCAATAAAGGTCCCATGACTCAGATCCATCAATGGCCCATGGGCCAAACCTATCATGACTAAGGCTTCATGGTCCAACCTCCCCAAGGACCCATGGGCCAGATCTTTATAGCCCAACCCTCCCAACACTTCATGGCCCAAACCCAAGCCTAGCCAGGCCCTAACCTTAGAGTCTGACACCCATATCCTTCACAATTCCTCCAAAATTTTACTCACCCACAACCCTCATACCAGCTCAAACCCATGCCTTACATCAACCCTAATTGACCCATATCCCAACATCCCAAAGTCAGTTCCAAACCTTTCCCCATACCCAATGGCCTCATCAAACTCCACCCCAAAATCTGACTTCCACTTATCCCATCACACAACTAACCTTCCCTCACATGCAATGGACTCACCCACCGCCCATACAGACCATTCCCATCCAGTCCATACAGCACCAGCAAGAGAATCTCACCCTCACTCCGCCTTATGTAGATCAATAGTATGAAGAGGATGAGATTAAGAATAGTGGTGCTTATGCTGAGGCATTAACCAGCCTTAACCCTCATCCTATAATATTGTTATTTACTGAAAAGTACCACTTTTCACCTCTTAACCTAGCCTTTTGTTGGACTTTGAAGCTGACTAATAACTCTTTTTTAGCTTGTTTTATAGTTAGGAATAATTTGTGCAGATTAATACAAAGTCTATGCTTTTGGTGCCAAGAAGAGAGAGAATTCAAACAAAAGATGATAGCTGCACCAGAAAGTGATGGAACACCATGGTGGTACATACCATGGTGACTATCTGGCATGTCACAATGGACTAAGAAAGTCTAGCAAATGAAAGAAGAATAGGTGAGAGTGGAGGAAGCTGAAACAGAGGCATGCGCATAGCAGCAGAGGAGCCAAGGACCTATCTTGCACAACTGAGGTGCAGCCTTGTGCTATTCAATTCACTGGCAGAACTCCCTCGCGCAGCTAAGACATGCAACATAATAGAGCTCGTGAAGAAGTCGCGCAGCTCAAGGAAGGGGTTATCACAAAGCTCATCTCACGCAACAGTCATGCACTTCAGCTACAAGCTACAAGTCAAGAAACTCGCGGAGCTCTCGCGCACTAAACCTTCAGAAATACTACTCGCGAAGCTCTCGTGAGGATCAAGCCTTAATGTAGCCTTGCGCATTACCTCACAAAATCAATTCGCATGAACGACAGCAAAGACCTCGCGAAGTTCTTGTGTGGTTCTAGAAGAGAGAGACGCCTAGAAGTTCCGTCACACAGCTCTTGCTCGTCTAAAAGTTTAAACCTGTACTAAGTGAGATGCAAAGGCATCTGTGCGAGTACCTCACGAATGAAGTTTTTGAAGCTCTTTTGTGCGAACAAGCTAAGCATTGAAGATCCTTCTGCGTGAGTGCACACAGAGATGAAGCAACTGCGTGATCATCAGTTGAGCAGTGTTTTATACCACATTTTACCCCTTAAACTTGGCTTTTGCTAAGCCTCTGAGTAGTTAATAATTAAATTTTAGTGTTGTTTTGTAGTTAGGAAGGATTTACATCCTTAGTGCAGTTTTTCATTAAAAAGAGCCATTTAGAGGAGTTTTGGAATCAATCAACAGCTAGGAATGGAATGATGCTATGGCCAGTTGATGAGGAAACAAACCAACTAAAGCTCTTTCAAAGCCTTTATGCAGTGGACCTGTTGACTTGTAAATGGCAGTAGCTGCACCCATGCAGATCTGCACTCATGCAAGCCTGCTGTTAATCCTATCAAGATGGAGCAGCACCTCTAGAAGTCATAGCAGCAACATGTGGTGTGGTTCAACAAAGAGAACCTCAGCTATATATATTTTGAACAAATGGAGGCTAATCAACTGAACTTGTCAACTGTTATATAACTGCAATAGCCTCCCTTCCATCCTCTCAAGCAGATCCATCATAGCTTTAGCCATCCTATCGAATGGATGAGTTACAGATTGAACCTGTCAAGGACATGAAGGCAGCAGCTGTTTCAGCACTTATCGACATTTGCTTCAGCAGCCTCTCAAGTGAATGCTCAATGCATTCACTCAACATCTCGAAAGGCACCATCAACAACCTATCGAAGAGTCTTCAGTGCAGAAACACCAACCTCTTGAATGGAAAGAGCCTTGAGCTTAAACCTATCGACATGAAGTCCTTTGCACCTTCATACCTGTCGACAACAGCAATTGCAGCCCCCAATCCCGTCGAAGTGCAATGCCATGCAGCTGCCTTCAAACCTCTTGACACCTTGCATTTGTAGTTGCAACAAATATCCCCTCTAACCTGTCGAGCACTTCAGCTGCAGCTACTTTAGAACCTCACCTTGAACCTGTTGACTTGCAGCTTTACCAAACATGTTGACCAGCAACTTAAAGCCCCCATGCAGCCAACCTATTGACCCCTTGATCCTTGAACCTGTCAACCACTTTCTTCATTAGCCCATTTAATCCTCGCGACATGCAAAGTCCCTAGCTCTAAACCTCTCGAGTTACACCCCTCAATCCTCACGACAACTTGCTGCAGCCCCACCTTTCCAACCTCTCAACAGCTACTTCAGCAAGCACGTCAACCTCTCGAGCTCCTCAGCCAACATCTCGACATCTTGCTGAAGCAACCCCCATTCTCATCTATCCTCTCGACCAACAAGCCATTTTCTCCGACATCCTGTCAAGGAGGACCTCAACACCTTCACCAAACCTGTCGAGATCTTCTTTCCTGCAGCCTATATCCTCACGAATTGCAACCCCCATTGGCCATCCTCCCGACACTTTACTTGAAGGTGTTGCACTTCATCTTCTCTAAAGCTGCAAAGTGTTAATGAAGCTGCATCAGCCCACATCTCTGCAATTAATTCAGCTCGGGCCCCATCAGTAATGAGTTGCAGCCATGTGATTAAACATCAGCAGTTTAGTAAAGCAGGTCCCATTTTGGGTTGTTTGGAAATAATGGTTCCAAAGGTATTGTGGGGCAACCAATAGAATGTTTTATTTGGGGAATTCTCAGCAGGTTGGGTGCAATTATTTAAGGAGTGCAGCTGTAAATATTAAGGGACAGCAGGGATAGTTTTGGAAACTCCAAAACAGGGTAAGCTGCACATGGGCAAGAGTACCTGATTGTGTGAAGGTTTCAGCAGAAAATGTTAATGGTTGGCAAGGGCAGGGTTGGGAACTCCAAAGCATCAAATTCTCTTCTTTGATTGGCTGAAATCCCAAGCACACGGATCACTGCAAATGTATAAATAAAACTCCTTGCTGCTGTAATTTCTCAGCAAGGAATCCATAGAATAGTTGTGGTTTTCCTTAGCTCATTTAGGGTTAGTTTTAGGTTTTATTTTTCTCTTTCCTCTTCTCTCCCTAATCCAGCATGTTGGATTAGATCTAGATAGTAGTTCAGATCTGCCTTTTGATTGTAATTTGGCATGAAGCTCTTATGGATTGATGCACAGACTACAGATCTGAGAACAATATCATTGTAAGTAATTTTGATTTAATGAATTGTTGATTTTATTGCTTAGTTAGATCTATAGATCATCTTGTTTCACTTGATTCTCGATCGGATTTGTGTAGATGGAACCAGCCCACCCACTTAACTGGTAGATCTCTTGAATGCCATTTGATCTTCCTAGATCTGATACTCCTATGGATGCTTGTGCCTGTGGCCTAGCATTCACAACATTTGTAGTGGTTATCATATTCTGATGGAGGTCATAGAATGGAGGGACTCTATTGGATGGTCTGTGGCCATTATAGTGGACAGATCATAGCCTTAAGAGCAATCTAATTCTCTAGCTGAAATTAAATTTTTCTACCTTAAACCTTTGATTTGGAGGAAATCCCTAGGATGGTCAGTGACCATTAAAGTGGACAGATCATAGCCTTAAGATCAGTTCAAGCCTTTGGTTTAGAGTGAATTTTTCCACCTTGCACTTGAGCTTGTAGCCAAGTGAAGGATTGCTGTAAATTCACATGCCATGATCGGTTTTGCAAAAGAAAACTAGGCCCTAGTTGTCTATTTTCCATCATTTTTCATTTTATTTCACCATCCATCTTCCTTCATCCTTTAGATTTAGTTTTGTAATTCAGTTTTATAGATTAGATCTAGTGACACCCGAAAAGCTCTCTTTCTTCTTAGAATTACCAGATCTATAGCCAGATCTGGAGGACTACTATACAGCTTCTAGGTTTAGATCACTACTCTCTGTGAGACAAACTCTTACTTATCAAAACTTACTACAAATGGACCCTATATCTTGCAGGTCTTGGATATTTTAGTTGTGCTGAATCCATTCTTTTACTTTGTTTTTATCATTACACAATAAATCGGCACACTAAAAATTCCCCCAACATCATCCAAAGCTCTACTGCATGAGACAACAATATTCAAAGCTAAACTCTACCCCACTAACATTCTGCAATTGCGCGACTGAAGTGATATGTAGAAACCAACCCCGCGAAGCTCGAGCTCTCCACTTCTCAATCTTAACTCAAGGATCTTTTGGGGATTTCCCCAGTCTAGGGAAACTATCCCGAGGCATAGATTCCTATGCACACATCCCAAGATATCTAAGGGATGTAACAGTGCCACATCTGCTTGAAAAATTAGGGTTTACTCTTCTCTCAGCCATTGTATTAGGACTAAGCAAATAAGCTGCGCTTGTAACTTAGAAACTATCATTCACTTTCTCCTTCAACCTTTGTCGACTGAGAGCTCAAGCAGACTAGGGTTAGGGTTAGGGTTTGATCACCTCTTTTTTCCATTTTTTCTTCTCTCTTAGCCTAGCACTTGCTAGCTAAATCTTTGGTAAGCATCTAGGTGTAGTTTTATAATAGGTCATTTAAACATTGGGATTTAGTGTTGAGCTACTGTGCACAAGGCTACTGTCTTGAGGGATTTCATTGTTAGTAACATCAAATCAATGGAATTTATGTTTGAATGCTTACTCAATCTGTTATTTTCCTATTTGTCCGTAGTTCTGTTCAGGCTATAGCATATATTTAGGATTTGAGCTTATTGAAAGGCCCATGGAAGCTTAAGCTTTTGTAGCCTAGGGACCATGGTGGCAGACAACAGTTTTCATGTTCTATCTCAATATTTGTGGGTAAGGGATCCTCTGTGGATAGCCTGTGACCATTTGAGTGGACAGACTATAACCCTAGGGCAATCTTGGTCACATATCTGAGGTGGATTCTTTCTCTCTGCACTTGGGCTTGTAGCCTAGTGAGAGATTGTGTTAAAACAGACTCCCCTCTGTCTTACTTGGCCACTATCAGATGTTAGATCTGGCTTCTCTGTAGTGATTGCGGACTAGGAGGCTAAGTCATTGCAAGCCTTTTGTAGCAATACACTCAACCACTCCCCATATAGACCATTTCCATCCAGTCCATACAGCACCAGCAAGGGAATTCAGCCGTCACTGCACCTTATGTAGATCAACAGTATGAAGAGGATGAGATTAGGAATAGTGGTGCTTATGTCAAGGCATTGACCAGCCTTAACCCTCCTCCTATAATGCCCCACCCCCTGGTAGCCCAGAGTGAAGCCCAGCCAATTGCTGAGAAAGTGGCCCCCATGTCCAAGGAATCATAATAGTTGAAAGAGCAATTCGACAAAATTTAGAAGCAGTTGTTGAAGCTGGGTGGTGCTGAAATCCACGCCACAAACTTCTTGGATTTATGTTTGTTCGCTGAGGTCCCCTTGCCTTCAAAATTTAAAATGTCGGCTTTTGACAAATATAAAAGCACCGGCAATCCCATGGCACACCTCAAGTCTTATTGTGAGGACATGTGTCAGTATGGAGGGGACGAAAGACTACTGATAAAGGTCTTTTAAAAAAGTTCCTGGTCCAACCTTGAGGTGGTTCACATCCTTGGAACCGTCTATGATAAAAACCTAGAAGGACTTGACGCACTTGTTCCAAGAATAATATATCTATAATATAGACATTGAACCGTGCAAGTCAGACTTGGTCCGTTTGAACCAGAATCCAAATGAGACCTTTAGCGATTATTTGGGGCATTGGAGAGCACTGTCAACTTAGGTTAGAAATAGGATACCTAATGATGAGCAAATAAAAATGATTTCCAAAAATACTTTACCAGTGATCTCGAACTTTCTAGTGTACCAGCAGTAGTCCAGCTTTGCTTATCTGGTAAGGAACGTAAATCGCTGTGATGACGCTATCAGGGAAGGTCGCCTGAGAAAAAATGTACCTAGTGGAGTCAGTGGAGTTAGAAGATTCTTAGAGCAGAGGAACAAGAAGAGAGCAGGGGCCGATATCTAGAATATTGCCAACACCAGGCCCAATAATAATATAAACCCGTTCCAATTTCAAGCAGCCCAGCCAGCACCAGTCAGAACTAAGCAGATCCAGAGAAGAGGGAATGGAAAAGGAATGCAGATGACTCCGAAGCAGAGGAGAACCCACTACAATCGAGTGTTTACACCCCTAGGGTAATCATTAATTGTACTTTTACCTTTGCTAATAGAAAAGGGACTAGTTACCACCCTGCAATCGCAACCTCCTCCTTATCTAATCCTAAAGAATTATGACCCTAACACTCACTGTAATTTTCATCCGGGTCACCCAACTGATCGCTGCTTCCCATTAAAGTACACAATACAAGATTTAATTGATGTCGGGAAAATTATTCCACCTGTACCTTCTCAAGTGAACCAGCATGCAAATATACATCAAGTGTCATTACCCCCACACCCTAGCGGGGGAACAGGTCTCAGACCCACCATCAGGATGATAGAGGAGTCTGAGGAAAAGTTTGAATTTGATATGTCGGATTACATCCGTGACCAAGAGAGTTATGTGGCACCGTTGTAAAGAGATTGTGAAGAAAGGAGTATTGGGGTAATTGAACCCTTGAATTTATCTGATTATTTCCCCAATCCTACACCCCAAGTTGAACCCCTAGATCTTAGGGCCTATTTCCCATCACCCACACCCATCAATTATGTGCAAATTAATGCATATCAACTATACACTACCACTCCCATCAATTACCCAATAGCCCATCAAGTTCCTCATCCCCCTCCATCACCTATCAACTATCAATGGCCCACTCCTACCCCATTACCCCCAATACAACCACCCACAAACCTCATCACCCCAACCTGGCCCAATTTTGCCATCCAACCATCTATCACCGAAGAGAACCAGGTATTACCCACCCCTTCGAGCCATCAGTGCAAGTGCATCAGATGCCGATACCTATACCATTTCAGATTTCGAGACCAACCTACAATCCTCATCAGGTCCCGCTAAGTTATGAGCAGGCAGATGCCAATGCCGGCAGCATTAGAGAAGGGATAGTAGACTTTGTCACAAGATCTGGGAAGATTTCAAAGTAGTCAAAAGTGTCAGCAGCAGCACAAGCCCAACCAGAGGGAAAGAAAGGTAGTACTATTAATCCTTTTGAAAAAATGAGTCGAGAACATATACTGGAGACTCAATTAAGAAGGATGCCAGCTCACATCACTGTATGAGATTTATTGATGACGTCCCACTCCATTTTCAAGCTTGAATGAGGGTGTTAAAGAATGTCCATGTCTCGCTTTAGGTGAGCCCGGATGAAGTTGGACAAATAATTGATCAGTTATGTCTCCAAATGTAATTTCATTTTCGGATGCCGATTTATCGGATGAGGGAAGTAGTCACTCCAAATCCCTTAATATGACTGTGGAATCTGAAAATATGATAATCCCTCTAGTTTTGATTAACAATGGGTCTACTCTAAACATATGCCTACTGAGAGCCGCCACCCAGATTGGGGTAGATCCATGCATGCTGAGACCCAAGAGAACTAGTGCCCGAGGTTTTGACAATACCAGAAGAGAGATAATGGGAGAAGTTGACCTTGAGCTATTGATTTGGCCAATGACCTTCTCCATATCATTTCAAGTAATGGATATCAAATCTTCGTTCAATCTATTGTTAGGATGCCCCTGGTTGCATGAGGTCGGAGTAATACCGTCAACGATGCATCCAAAGCTCATGTTTACGTCCGAGCATAATATTATCACCATCATTGGTGAGGGGCACAATGAGAAGGAAAAGCCACCAACAGTGTTGAAAAGCCCAAGGTGTTGGGCGCGCCGCACATAGCTGAGAATGTCGTCCTCCATAGTTTTGAGTACGAAGTATCAACAGTACTCACGGAGCCCATCGAGGGTATCATTCCAAAAATCAGAGGTGGAATGGTAGCGGCAGTGGCCATGCTCCAAAAATAGGGCTACCAAAGAGGAAAGGAGCTGTGACCCCGACTGCAAAGAAGAAGAGAGCCCGTCACAGCCAAGGGGGGCCAAAAATTTTGGTTTGGGTTAGGTTACAAGCCCACAGAAGAAGAGGTTCGGGAGGCTAAGGAGAAAGCCTGGGCCACGACAGTTACAAGAGCCAGGGGGATAGACATAGAGGAAAAACACCGTCCCAGGCCTCACATCAGAGACTCATTTGTGAGTGCCGGGGTTGTAAAGATCAACCGGAATGGGGTAACCCAATTAACCCCACACAAGCCTACAACACCAGTTCACCCCACCAATCCCCAAATCATCCCGCCTGGCCTAGAAATAGATTTAGCTGCTCTATCCCTATTTGAAGAGCAACCCTTCATAACTGTACAATCTCCCCCTGTGGTAAATCACCATAGAACTCTACTGACGTTTGAGGGCAAAATCTCAAACGAATTTGGGATCAATATGATGGAAGCTGACTCCAATGAACCATGTCAGTTAGCACCCTTCATTCAAAAAGGTCAAGGAGCAGCCCCTTAGGTACGTAATTGGGCGTCTGTGCCCCAAACTCTAGAGGCGGGGAGTGGCCTAAACTTTGGCACCCATTTCCTAAAAAAAAGTAACCTATAAAAAGTGAGATAAGCCCTTGGTAGGCAATACCTTGTATATATACAGACTCGCGCTGCCAAGGGTCCGTCTCCAAAGAAAATAAAAATCCCAAAAATATAGAGAAAATGCAAAATCCAAAAATATTATCTTTTAAAGTTTCGAATAAAATCCCATAAAAAAATATCTTAATCGAAATGCCCGTCCCACGTAAAATCGACCCCTTCCCTGTAGAAATATAAGAAGAGGTAGGAGTACAAGTCTGGATGAGGATATCCCTTTGGAGGAGCTCCCTAATGAGCTCCTTGACCGATTTGCCAACTTTGAGCATGGCCCTACCCCGATTGTTGAAGAAATCGAAGATGTCAATCTAGGGACTAAGGAGACTCCTCGAATTACCAAAATCGGAACGTCACTGTCTCCCAAGAAAGAAAGAGCATGATCAATTTCCTTCGGTCATACCAAGACATTTTTTCCTGGTCGTATGAGGACATGCCTGGTCTAGACACCGATTTGGTCAAGCATGAGTTGCTACTCTACCCTAATATGAAGTCGGTCAAGCAGAAGCTGAGACGTCTCTGACCTGAGTGGATGTTGAAAGTCAAGGACAAGGTCATTAAGCAGTATGATGCGAGATTCCTCATAGTATCCAAGTACCTGCAGTGGCTAGCCAATATTGTGCCTGTGCCAAAGAAAGATGAAAAAATTTGCATGTGTATCGATTTCTGCAACCTGAACAAGGTGAGCCCGAAAGATGATTTTCCATTGCCACACATTGACATCTTGGTCAATAACACTGCTAAGCACAGGATGCTTTCTTTTATGGACGGATTCTCTGGATACAACCAGATTAGATGACAGAGGCGGATCGAGAGAAGACGGTGTTTATCACCCCTTGAGGGACCTTTTACTACCGAGTCATGCCATTCGGACTGAAGAATGCTGGTGCAACATATTAGAGGGCTATGACTGCACTATTTCATGACATGATGCATCAAGAAATTGAGGTGTATGTCGATGACATAATAGCCAAGTCACCGGAGCGAACCGATCACTCGGTAAACCTCCAGAAGTTGTTTGAGAGGCTGAGAAAGTACAAGTTATGTCTAAATCCACAAAAGTGCACATTTGGCGCTATGTCTGAAAAATTGTTAGGATTCATCGTCAGCAGGAGAGGCATCGAGGTTGACCTGATCAAGGTAAAAGCCATCACAGAAATGCTGCCACCATCTACTGAAAAGGAAGTTAGAGGATTCCTGGGTAGGATACAATATATTAGTCGGTTTATTGCATAGCTAATGCCTATCTGCACGCCGATCTTCAAGCTCCTTTGAAAGAACTCTCTCGTTGAGTGAAACAACGATTGTCAGGCAACATTCAATAAAATCAAAAGCTACCTCCTTAACCCACCTGTGTGGGTACCACCTGAGCCAAGGAGACCACTCTTGATGTTTCTCTCTATAACGGAAGTCTCGATAGGATGTGTCTTAGGACAGCACGATGAGACGGGAAGAAGAGAGCAAGCCATCTACTATTTGAGCAAGAAGTTTACTGACTACAAGACGCGCTATTCTCATTTGGAGAAAGCATGCCTAGCTCTTGTATGGGCTACCCAGAGGCTCCACCACTACTTGCTATCCCAAGCCGTTCTACCCCTGGCTCGAATGGACCCATTGAAATACCTGTTTGAGAAGTCGGCTCTCACTGGATGAATTGCACAATGGTAACTTTTATTATCTGAGTTTGACATCATGTACATCACTTAGAAATTAATCAAGGGGCAGGCACTCGCCTATCATCTTATCGATAATCCTTTGCCCGATTATGAACCCTTGAGAACCGAGTTTCCTGATGAGGACATCCTGTTCATGACGGAAGATGATATTGAGGAAGCGAGGAATCATGGGGAATGCACTTCGATGGGGCAGCAAATGCCATGGGTCAAGGAGTTGGCACCATTCTGATTTTGCCAAGAGGATCACATGTACCAGTCTTTATCAAGCTCAACTTCCCTTGCACAAATAACATGGTTGAGTATGAAGCTTGTGCAGCCGGTTTGTAGGTGGCTCTCGATCTAAATGTAACTCACCTCTGAGTATTCGATGATTCACAATTGATCATATGCCAAACGAATGGAGATTAGAAGATGAAAGATGAAAAACTAATCCCCTACCATTAGCACCTTGAGGATCTGATAGCTTGTTTCAAGGACGTGACATTCTTATATGTCCCGCAAATAAGGAATCGCTTTGCCGATGTATTAGCAACTTTGGCGTCAATGACAGAAATCTCATATGGTGCTGAGATGAAGTCGATCATTATCAAACAAAGGAATGAGCCAGCCTTCTGCCTCCAGATTGAGGGACCTACAGAGCCTGATGATGAGGCACCTTAGTTCTCAGATATCAAGAATTTCCTCGGGACACTAACTTTCCCTGAGGGTATGTCCAGAGCAGATCGACGGACCATTCAACGTCTAGCGGCAGGCTACGTCATCTATGGTGAATGCCTTTACAAGCGGTCCTACAACAACATCCTTCTTAGATGCCTTACTAAGGGTGAAGCGGTCAATATTATGAAGGAGATCCACGAGGGAGTTTTCGGTGCCCACATCAGCGGTCACATGCTCGCTAGGAATATTCTACGGCAGGGATACTTTTGGACTACTATGGAATCGGATTGCTGCAAATATGTTTAAAAATGCTACAAGTGTCAGGAACACTCTAGTCTGATACATGCTCCTACCATCGATCTACACTGCATGACCACTCCTTGTCTATTTGTTACCTGGGGCCTTGACGTCATTGGAATGATTAACCTAAAAGCTTCAAATAGACATCAATTCATCCTCGTCACCATCGAGTACTTTACTAAGTGGGTAAAAGCAGCGTCATACTCCAACATCACGACCTGTAACGTCGAGAAGTTCATCAAGAATAATATTGTATGCCAATTTAAAGTGCCCAAGGATATCATCAAGGACAATAGTATAAACTTTGCGAATAAGCGCATCCGAGCCTTCTGCGAGCAATACCAGATCAGGCACCATCACTCGTCACCTTATCGGCCTCAAACTAGTGGAGCCGTAGAAGCTGCGAATAAGACGGTCATCTGCATCCTCGAGAAGATGGTCGTCACCTACCAAGATTGGAGAGAAATGCTGCCATTTGCTTTATGGGCCTACAGAACATCGATCCATACCACTACAGGGGCAACACACTGAGGTCGTCCTATCGGTAGAGGTTGAAGTACCCTCGCTCCGAATCCTCCTTGAATCAGGTCTATCAGAAGCAGAGAAAGAAAGATCTTGCTTTGACCAATTAAACTTATTGGACGAAAAAAGACTCCTAGCCTTGTGTCATACCCAAGTTTACCAGGGGAAAATCGCACGCGCTTATAATAAACGTGTCTATGGTCAAGATCTGAAGGTGGAAGACACTGTACTGAAGAAGATCTTCCCATCCCTCCATGCCGATCCGAAAGGAAAGTTCAAGCCGAACTGGGAGGGCCTTACGTTGTCCAAGAAGTACTGTCGGGATACACCATCCACCTCGCCACCATGGACGGAGATCATTTTCCTGAGCCCATCAATGCTGGATATGTCCGACAGTTCTACTCATAGGTCTATCGCTGCAAGATAAGTATTGGTGAAATAGATACGTGACTGCTTAAGAACCACCTAAAAGAGGCCATCATTCCAAACACAGTAGCCAAAAAGCATCCCTAAAAATGATAATACCATTTGTTACCTCATTTGAGGCTGGGCCTTTCTTTCAATAAACCCCTTCCTTGAAAAAGAAAAAGTATGTACATATACAAAAAAAAGAGATGAAGTAGAATTGCTATCAAAAAATTAAAAAAATTGGAAAATCAAAACCTCAAAAAAGAGATTGCCTAAAATAAAACAAAGGAAAAAGAAAAAAAATAGAAAAATCATGGGGTAGGTGCAATAAAAATTCCCCCGAGTAGGAAAATATATTGTAGAGAACTGAAGTCATATCAAGGAAACCCCTTTTTAGCCCAGCATATCTTCAAATCCTAACCCGACCCATGGCCAAGCTACACCCTGAGGAAAGCCCTCTTTTTTAGTTCACAAGTAGTCATAGTATATGTTAAGTCAACACGAGCTAAGTTGTGAGACGACACTAGAACCCCATCTAGCCGACTATGACAGAATCAACATCTATGTCGCGGCTTTTGAAGAATATATATAAAAGAATAAATAAAATAAAAGAAAATAAACAAGCTCAAAGCAAGATGGGCGTAGTGAAAACCCGAAAAGGTGCTACGGGTACAAACGGTGAGCTGTGTAGACCAGGTGAAAACCCAAAAGGATGCTTGGGGTAAGAGAGCTAAACCCATGGACGTGGTGAAAACCTGAAAGGGTGCCACGGGTAAAAAGAGGGCAAAATGGGCACGACGACGCACCTTGGGCGTTGGGAGTAAAAAAGGGATTAAAAAGAAAGAATTAAAAAGAAAGGTTTGAAATGATTAATAAGATTGATGTGTGAGGAACCCTTTTGGTTACTCTCCCTATCACCTATTTTTCGACTAGGCCGCTCATGTTAGTTCATATCGGGCCTCGACCAAAATTGCTTTGTTAAATTGCTTTGTCGAACGTATGACCCAAGGTAAGGAGAAAAGTTTGATTCAATCCGAAGGGATTGACGTTCCAGCCTTGGTAAAGCTAATGAAACTCACTCAAATCTGACCACTTAAAAAGGGTTTGACCATGCTCAAAAGGGGACCTGAGATCTCACCCTATGATTGAGGCATCAAACCACACGAAAAGAGAATAAAGGAGGGGGCGAAAAGCCCCTTTTGTCAAAGATAATAATTTCCCTTTTCCACTTTCATGCCCACACTTTGTGCACCTAGGTGGAAAAGCCCCTTTTGTTAAAGATAACGATTTCCCTTTTCTACTTCCATGCCCAGGCTGTGCACATTTCATCTCGAAAAGGGATCCATCAATCAAAAAAGAATAAAAAAGAGAAGTCTTTGTAAATATAATAGATTTTCCTTTTCCATTTACAACTGTAACACTTACACCACATCCCAAAAAATAGTTGGTGTGATGTCTAGCTTTCATTCTTTCTTTTTTCACAAAAGTAAAAAAAATAAAAACATAAAGAAAATATGTATTCCAAAAAAATGTGTATCTGTAAAGGGGTTTCTTACGCCCCTTTTCTGTGAATCTGATCTGTATAAAAAGATATATGTCCAGGAGGGAATCAACGGCCCAGCTCACACATCAAGACACTAATCTCAGCATAAAAACCATCCTCCCGAACATTCCGCTCGGTCAACTAACGACCATGCAAGCTCTTATACCTCTTCCGAGAAGCAACAGTAACTCCAAGAGCAACATTCAGGGATCCTTCCAGACGAAGGACCTCGCTCTCAGCTATGCCAGCTCTGGTGTCTACTACCTCTGCCCTAACCTTCTCTTGTGCCAAAAGCTCTTGCAAGACCCTCTTCTCATCAGTTAGCAACTCAATGCGAGCTTGAAGCGCAATCTCCTTCTTCGGTCAGGGGCCTCCCATATCAATACTCTTTGTCTAATCCAGATGATCAGCGACAGGCTGCTCAGCTGAAAGCCAAGCCTCGTACTCATGGGAAGACTGAACTGAATCTTCCTACTCCATATCACACATCAGCATCGACTAATGCATCTCCCAAAGAGCAGTGATTCAATCCATGTCCCTAGAGGACCCCCTAAAAAAGATCAAATCACATAGACAGGGTTTTGCCTCGCAAGGCACCTGTTGAGAGCTGTCGAACTAACGCAACACCCAGAATGGGAAGTAGAAGGTGCTACCAGTCAATCCTAGGAGGGTGATGGTCTCTGAAATTAACTACTAGGAAGGTCTGATCCAACCAAGGAAGTCTTCATATCAGCTCTGTATCAGTCAGCCAAAGCTTTGAGGCTAACAAATCTCCCTAAGAAATCAAGTGACACCTACCCAAAAACCATTGAATCGCCTCACCTCGAGCAATATAAAAGTGGGGCACGGGTCCCAACATAGCGAGATGCTCACCTAACCAGACCTGGAGTAGTAAAGAACATCCCCTGAGGCTCTCCACCTTGCCCAGAGCGAATGCATCAAGGCATCGATATAATTCCGCAAGGATCAGGTGCATCACTAATCGGCCCTCCACCAACTCGGTTAAAATGTTGCTGAGAGCCAGAGAGAAGCTCTCTCCTTCAGTAAAGAAAAGGACTTCCGAGACAAGACTGAGCGCAAAGGCTTTTACATTGAAGATATTCCTAACCGGCAATTTTCGAAGACTTTCGTCACCAAAAAGTTCTTTGAGAAATTTGATCAAACACCTTGTGGGCCCCCCAATGAGACTTTTCTCATACTCAAATTTCTTCAAACCTAGGGTAAGGTGAACGGCCTTAGAATAATCCGACTTCGGTGTGACTCGGCGGGGCCTTTGTGGAGCTTCAAGCCGGACAAATTGGATAACTCTTTAAGAGTGGGAGTTAGCTCCCACTTCCCAAAATGGAACACATGGGCATTTGCATCCCAAAACAAGGTTGTCGCATGAAGTAGGTCCCACCGTGGAGGAACCTTAAGAAGGAAGGGAAGACGGGATAGTCCAAGCTGCTCTAGATCAACGAGCCCACTCTTATTCAAGCTCCCAAGCTAACTTTTTAGAAAATTAGGCCCCAGGCCCAAAGAAAGGAGTAAATTGGTTTTAGGCCCTCCATGTAAGGGAGGGTTGGAAAGCAGGTCCATGGACGTACAAAGATCTTTCAAGAGTATAAAATTCAATGTATGTCGATGGACCCACCCTTGGGAAAGCAAGGAGAGGTAAAATTAGCTGAAAAAGCAAAGTCAAAGAGAAAAGCGAGAGAAAATGGTTTGTCTCGGGCATATAAAGGACCCACTGCCCCCAGGCTATACTTGGCGCATGTATTACATGCGCCAGTGTAAACCCCCCTAGGATTGGCCTGGCGTATGTAATACATGCGCCAGACCAATTTGGCCTTGTTCATGTAAATTTTGGAGCTTTTTGGGGGGGATTTGTATCGTTACTGGCCCCCTTAGCCAGTTAGCCTGTTCACCTATTTTATGCCTTAAAAGACATTCACAAACATAAAAATCAAAGGAAACCTAACATTGAAATCATTTAACTTTTGTGCAGGCATTGAGGCATACGACCTCAAGAGTCATTTTTACAAGCAATCGTTAAAACCATCCTGCATGCAAACAGAGATAATGCAAGGGAAACATAACATGTGATCAGAAAAAGAGCACTAAACATTTCCAAGCAAAAAATTATCCAGAGAGTGCCATTATTATCCATTACAAATTGTTCGAATCCCAATAAAAATCATCTCAAAGTGTTTAAAATGTTTAAAATGCAGAAACTAGGCGTAGTCCTTGTTGGCACCCTTCGATTTCTTTCGTCGGCGTGAGGAGCTTTGGAAGGTCTACATATCTCCTACCCGAGACCACGCCTGTGAAAGTCGGCTGAGTAAAGAGCGCGACTCCTTGTCACATGCGTTCTGTAAGTTCTAGTTAAGATCATAAATCAGGAGCAATTGGAAGACAAAGAATGGTAAATCAGTGAGGAAAGTAGGTCAGCAAAATACTCACCACCTCCACATCTCGGAGCTTAGCAATGTTATGATAATTTGCGGCATGATCCATGACCGACTCAAAGTTCTACATTCAGAGAGAGAAAGGTGTCAGTTACAGGGATTATTAGCAGACACAAGCATTTCTCAAAGGAGCAGAGGATTGATAATGAAAAGTCTTACCCCCGAAACCACCATAGGAGGAGGAACTTGAGCCGCATCAGCTAAAAGGCGGGCATGCCTATCTACATCAGCGCATAGATCCAGGAGGAAGCCATCGTCAAGGTGTCTAAAGGTCCCATGAACCACGACAGGTGCACCACCTAAGACACCCATACAAGAGGAGCCCGAAGGACCGCCATCTGAGGGACCAGCATCTGAAGGACCAACACCTGAGGAACTAACACCTGAGGGACTTGCACTGAAAGGACCTGCATCTGAGGGACTTGCCCCTGAAGCATCAGCAATACCTACCGCCATTCCACCTTCATCATCTGAATCATCCCCCTAGATAAATTGTGAAAAAGGTAGAGATTTGCTCAGTAGAAATAAAAGTTGAATCAAAAACCTGAAGGGGACCAATCTAAAAGAGAAAAGGGGGATTACCTGTGAGCGCAGGCTGTCGAAAGCAAGGAAATTGATGCCAGGGATAAAGCACGAAAGGATAAACCGATACAACAAAGACTCATACCATAGCCGATAGTCTCCCAGCATGAGAAGGGCATTGATGAGGATCCCATTCTAGAGGAATGTTAATTAATGAAAAATACCATTTTTCACCTCCTAATAATGTGTCTTAAGTGTGATTTGTAGTTAAGCAATAAATTACAGTCATAGTGCAGACATCCATCTAAAAATGCCAAAGAAGAGACCTGTTGCCTCAATATGTACTCAAGCAACCCAAAAGGCTAGCCAATCAAGCAATTCACAGAGCCTCAGAGGTCTATGGGAATGGCATGTGTCCAACTGGGCACACATAGGAGTAAGAGAAGATGCATTGGATGAAGATTGAGCCCCTTAAGAGGCCACTGTGTGCTGGACAGATGAAGAGCAGCACCCCAAAACTATGTGCCAGCAGTGGAAGTAAAGAATAGGACATGTCGAGAGGTTAATCCAACCAATTGACAGGTCTGTGTGCTGAAATATGAAGATATCGAGAGGTTTCAGGACTTGTCGAGGAGTTAAGGCTGAAGAAGGCAACCTGTCGAGAGGTACTGAGGTGAAAAGGCAAAGCTGTCGAGAGGTTGACAGAACCTGTAGAAAGGTTTAAGGTGCAGCAGAAGAACCTATCGATTAGTGTGTTGCAACCTGTCGAGAGGTCACCTGGAGATGCATTCATTCTCGCGAGGTTCCACCTACATGTCAAGAGGATACCTAAAGTTGTTGAGAGGATATTTTAACCTGTCGACAGGCCGTGTGCTTAACTATGAACCTGTCGAGAAGTACCTCCAACCTGTCGAAAAGCAGAATAGAACCTATCGAAGACTCACCTAGAGCTGCATAAGATATCGAGAGGTTGAATTATAACCTATCGAGAGGATGGCTAGAGCTACGACAGCAGTTCAACATTGCATCATCCTGTCGAGCAGTCAAAAGATCCTATCAATAGTTAAAAGCAACCTGTCGAAGGTCAAATCTAACCTATTGAATAGAGCACAACTGAGACTCTAAACCTCTCGAAGCATGATTTGGGAACTTCTCAGTTTCAGCCACATCAGTAGCTCACTTCAGTGCTCTATGCACACATTTTGAGGCATGTTAACAACCCTTGGGGGTATTTTTAGAATACAAATGGGTACAAATGTGAACCAACCACCCCATATGTACGTGTCCAGTTTGAACCAATGGGTGGAGAGTTTCGAGAAGCAAAATTTGCCACATCAGTAGCTCATAATAACAAAATTATTCCCTTGAGCTCTAATTGGCTGAAACAGATCTGAGGACAGAGGAAAGTTTATAGAAGAACCATCCAGAAATTGAGAGAGCTCAGGCCAAATCTGAAATTTCCCTTTCTCTCTTTAGTCCAACCATGGTTGGCTAAACACTTTTAGTAGCTAGGGTGAGGTTGAGAGCTGTAAATTGAGAGGTTCAAGGCTTTGTATGGGGATTAGATGTTGCACAGATTACAGATCTAAGAACAATGTACTTTAAGTTTGTATTGAATCAGTAATTATTGGTTGTAAAGTTAAATTTGATCTACAGATCTCTTGATTGCCATTTGATTTCCTAGATTGAATATCCCTATGGATGCCTAAGCTTGTAGCCATGCATCCACAGCATTTGCAATGACTTAATTGTTCCAATTAAAACCTTAGGATTGGAAGAAATCGCTAGGATGATCTATGGCCATTAAAGTGGACAGATCATAGCCTTAAGATCAATCCAATTCTCTGATCTAGATTGAATTCTTATACCTTGCATCTGAGCTTGTAGCCAGATGAAGGATTATTGTAAATCAATCTCTTGCATTGTCTCTGAACCAATCAATTTTCAGTGAAGACTAAAATCCCCAGCTGCTATTCTCCATCTTTTGATTTTAAATTCCCCAAATCCTTTTCTCCATTTCTATAATCTGTGTTTTACTCAGCTTTGGATCATTTGCATTTTACATTGTATTTCTGTAGATTTTAGTAAAGTGACAATCCCTAAAACCTCTCCTCTTTCCTTTCTTGCTTTAGTTTGAATTAGGATAGAGTGCCAGATCAGCTATAGTTATAGAGATTTACCATATTTTGAATTATATTTCCCTATGGACATACCCCTACTTACCCCTTTAAAGCTTGCTGCAACAGCCCTGGTTCTTGCAAGTCTAGCTGGTTACCTTGGTCCCATTTGTCTGTGATTTGCCTATTAATTTGCTATTTTTAACCTCTTAACAATTACAAGGTAGGTAGTACAACAAGTTTTTGCCGTCGCTATCGGGGATCTATATTTTTAGAATTGGTAGATCTAAGTTTTTCTTATTTTAGATTTTAGATTTATACTTGTCTATTTTGTGTTTGACTAATTGCTGTTGTAGTTATGTGTAGTTTAATTTTGTGTTGCAGATCTTGATTTGTAGTTCTTAGAGAAGCATTGTGCTAATTGAAAGAGCAAGCTGTGCTTGATTTTGCATTTTCTAACTCTTTTATATTTTTAGACCTATAAATTTTTAGATCTGCAGCAATAGTTGTTTATTTTTGTAATTGTTTTGCTGAAATCTATACTATAATTTTGTGTGCTATCTGTTGTGTGTATGCTTGGTAGAAGATCTCTTAATCCTGAGATTGTTCCTTTAGATTTTGAAGTTGAGAAACTTCTCAGACCTAGGCAGTCCCTACACACACCTATGGTTAACTGTGATATTGCTACAATGGGTGAGCAACCTAGGACATTGAAAGAATTCAATGCACCAGGGGTATACAATTCCCCCTTCTACATTCAATTCCCTGCTGTCTAAGGAAATTATGAAATTAAATCTTCTATCATACAGATGCTACCTTCATATCATGGCTTGAGTAAGGAAGACTCATACAAGCACATTCATAAATTCCTAGGCTTGTGCACTACCTTCAACATTACAAGTTTGGGGGAGGAAGCAACCAGGTTAAGGCTCTTACCTTTTTTCCTAAAGGACAGAACTAGAACTTGGCTGTCTATGCTCCCAACCAATAGTATACAGTCTTGGAATGACCTTCAATGTCAATTTCTAGCCAAATTTTTCCTCATGTCCAAAATAAGTCAGCTGAGGAAGAGTATAATTTCATTTGCTCAGTCCCCAATTGAAGACTTTCACCAAGTATGGGAGAGATTTAAGGAGCTTTTAAAGTAATGTCCCCATCACCAAATTCCTGAATAGCAACTTGTTCAAAGTTTCTACTAGGGAATTGATCCCAAGAGCAGGGACATGGTGAATGTCTCATGTGGTGGTACTTACCTCCACAAGACAGCTGATGAGGTCTGAGAATTGTTTGATATAATTAATAAAAATTCCATGCAAAGGGAGCCTCTGTCAAGGGATATTGACTCCTGTTAGATTAGTGAGAGAGAACACTACAAGAGGGAAAATGTATGAGATCAGTGACTAATGATTTAGAGAGAAAGGTTGATAGCTTGACTCAGAAATTTGATAAGCTCATGGGAGCAATGCAGTCTTCAATGGCTGCCAAAGTGGAGGAGGCATGTCTGATATGTCAGTCTCCCACTCACTCCCTTGAAGAATGTCTCTCTGCTCCCCAATTTTCAGATCTAGTCATGGAACATGTGAATGCTGCTTAGTCCTTTGGCCAACAGCCAACTGCTGGTTATCATTGGAGAAACCACCCCAACTTGAGGTGGAGGCAAGATAACTTTCAAAACCAGCATCAGTAGCAACCAATTCCCTATAGAAATGCTCAACCCTACCAGCAGAATTACTTCTCAAGGCCCCAATACCAGCAGCCTATGGCCCAGCCAATGACACAACCTGTGCATCAAAGTGCACCAGCCCCAACACCCTCTCGATCCCTCACATTTGAAGAGCAAGTTTTGACTTTATTACAAAATTTGGTCTCTTTGTCTCAAACAGTGAGCTCCCATAGCGAAAGTATTAAGAAGATAGAGGACATTCTTGGTCAGCTATCTAATTCTTTGACTAGGAGAGAAAAGGAAAGACTACCTAGTCAGCCTTTGAATAATCCAAAAGGGCAGTATATGGTGGGTGAAGCTTTTTCATCACATGAGAAAGCCAAATCTGTCACCACTTTGAGAAGTGGGAGGCTGGTTGACAACAAGGTTAGTGTTCAGTCTTAAGGGAGTGCAGGAAATGAGAATACAGCCCATGATGATATGCAGCAGGAGCAGCATATGAGAAATAAGGGGGGTGTTGATGAACCCCAACAGAAAAATGAAAACAAAAATAAGAAAAAAACTGATGAAATTGCTAAGACGGCAAATAAGAGATCAGTCCCCCATTTGTCATTTCTCAATGCACTTCAAGCACCTTCTCCTTTTGACACGGGGAATGCTAAAGTTGATGAAATGATGGAAACATTTAAACAAGTGAAGATTAATTTGCCTTTACTTGATGCAATCAAGCAAGTGCCAGCATATATAAAGTTTTTGAAAGATTTATGTACACACAAAAGACAATCTAGGATACACCTATCCAAGAAGGTCATTTGTGCTGAGAAAGTGAACCAAGTATTGTCCATTGCAACCCTAACAAAGCTCCAAGACCCTGAAGTTCCTACAATCCCTTGCATCATTGGGGATCACACAATTGAAAAAGCCTTGTTAGATCTGGGAGCCAGTGTAAACCTACTTCCATATTCAATTTATGAGAAGTTAGGATTGGAAGAATTAAAGCCCCCACATGTGGTATTACAATTGGCTGACAGATCAGAAAGAAGGTCAGTGGGAATGATAGAAGATGTGCTAGTTGGGGTTGATAAGTTTTTCTATCCAGCAGATTTTCTGGTTCTTGACATGGAACCAAGCGAGTGCACTACCTCCATTCCTATAATTTTGGGCAGGCCTTTTTTGGCCACTGTCAATGCTTGTATATAATGTAGATCAGGTGTAATGAAGCTATCCTTTGGCAATATGAAAGTAACATTAAATGTCTACAATGCAGCAAGTCAGCCTCACTTGGATAGTGAGGACTGCTTTTTGATTGATGTGTTGGATGAGCTTGTGGAAGAGACTTTACCCAAGCTGCTGCATTGTGATGACATGAGTGATATTTTTTAAAATGTTTAGAATGAAATTGTGGAAGAGAAGGCCCCCACACCTGTGATTCAAGAGGTAAAAGCCTTAAATTTTGAAGTGGGGCTAGCAACAAGGTATCTTCCTTGAAAACCAGCTGTGTTGCCTCTTCCACCACCTTCAAAGAAACCTTTGTTGCCTTCACTCAGAAGTCCACCTGATGTGGAATTGAAACAACTACCCAAGTCTTTGAAATATTCATTTTTGAGAGCAAATTAGAAGTTGCCTATGATAATTTCTTCTTCCCTCATTGATAAGCAAGAAGAAGAGCTGTTGTATGTGTTGAAAAAGCATAAGAGAGCAATAGGTTAGACTATTACTGATCTTGGAGGAATCTGTCCTGCTGTTTGTATGCATAAGATCCACTTGGAAGAGGGTTTCAAACCCTCTAGAGAGATGCAGAGAAAGTTAAACCCCTACATGCAAGAAGTGGTAATGAAGGAGGTGGTTAAATTGTTAGATGCAGGAGTCATCTATCCCATTTTAGACTCTGAATGGGTGGCACCTACTCAGGTGGTACCTAAGAAATCTGGAATCACTATGGTTAAATCTGATTCTGGTGAGCAAATTTCAACCAGGGAAACCACTGGTTGGAAGGTGTGCATTGATTATCAAACGCTCAATTTTAAAACTAGAAAAGACGACTTTCCTTTACCCTTTATAAACCAGATTTTGGACAAGTTGGCAGGCAAAGCTTTTTATTGCTTTCTTGATAGATATTCTGGGTATAACCAAATCCCTGTTTATCCACAAGACCAAGAGAAAACCACTTTTACATGTCCATTTGGCACCTTTACCTATATAAGGATGTCATTTGGATTATGTAATGCCCCTGCAACTTTTCAAAGGTGTATGTATGTCATCTTCTTGGATATAATTGATCAGTTTTTAGAGATATTCATGGATGATTTTTCTATCTTTGGGGACAATTTTAGCCAGTGTCTACATCATCTTAGCCTAGTGCTGCAAAGATGTGAAGAAACCAACTTGGTTTTGAGTTGGGAAAAGAGTCCTTTTATGGTCAATCAAGGCATTGTCCTTGGCCATGTTATTTCCCACAGAGGCATAGAGGTAGACCTGGCTAAAAATGATTTAATTACACATTTGCCCCCACCTAAAACTGTCAAACAAGTCAGATCTTTTTTGGGGCATGCTGGTTTTTATAGGAGATTCATCAAAGATTTCAGTAAAATTTCAAAACCTCTTTGTCACCTGTTGTGCCAAGAGGTTCCTTTTGTATTCAATGATGAATGTCTCACTGCTTTTGAGTTTTTAAAAGGATATTTAACCTCTGCACATGTCCTACAAGCACTTGATTATTCTTTGTCATTTGACCTGATGTGTGATGCATCAGATTTTACTATTGGTGTAGTTTTGGGACAAAAGAAGGACAAGTTACCTTGTGTGATTGCTTATGCAAGCAAGACAATGATTGATGCTCAGTTAAACTATACTACAACTGAGAAGGAATTGTTGGTCATTATCTATGCTTTGGAAAAATTCAGGACTTATGTGTTAGGATCTAGGATTGTAGTGTTCACAGACCACTCAGCCCTTAAGTACCTTTTGTCTAAAAATAATGCCAAGTCAAGATTAATCAGATGGATCCTCTTATTATAAGAGTTTAATCTTGAGATTAAAGACAAAATAGGGGTTGAAAATATGGTTGCAAACCACCTACCCAGGATCCTAGTTGCTGAGTTTGATAAGCTGCCAGTCAATGACTCATTTCCTGATGAACAGCTGTTTACTGTCAGCATGATTGCACCTTGGTTTGCAAACATAGTAGATTACTTGGCAGTGGGTAGGATTCCCCCACATTGGACCAAAATGGATAAGGAGCTATTCTTTTCTCAGATCAGACATTACATGTGCGAGGATCCATCCCTTTTCAAGCATTGTGCAGACCAAGTTGTGAGGAGGTGTACTCCTGAGAATGAATTCCACAGTATATTAACCATGTTTCATGAACAGGCTTGTGGAGGCCATTTTAGTGAAAAGAAACTACTGCAAAGATACTTTAAAGTAGATTTTATTGGCCCACTATCTTCAAAGATGCATGGCAGCATTGCAAAGCTTGTGAAAGATGCCAGAAAATGGAAAGTATTACCAAAAGAAACTCCATGCCTTTACAGCCCATACTTGTTGAATTATTTGACATTTTGGGGATTGACTTCATGGGTCCCTTCCCTCCTTATGGACACAATTTTATTCTTGTGGCTGTAGACTGTCTGTCCAAGTGGGTTAAGGCCATAGCCACAAGAACCAATGATCACAAAGTTATCATCAATTTCTTGAAAGATAATATTTTCTCTAGGTTTGGTACCCTCAGAGCTATCATTAGTGATGGGGGAAATCATTTCTGCAATAGATAGTTTGAGAACTTACTTAGACAGTACTCTGTGACACACAAAGTTGCCACCCCATACCACCCACAGACCAATGGGCAGGTGGAAATTTCTAATAGAGAACTCTGTGAGAGGAGATAGGAAGGATTGGTATCTGAAGTTGATTGATGCTCTTTGGGCTTATAGAACTGCCTATAAGACCCCAATAGGGATGTCTCCCTTTAGGTTGGTGTATGGCAAGGCATGCCATTTACCAGTAGAGTTAGAACATAAAGCCTATTAAGCTATTAAATCATTGAATGTTGATCTAACTGTTGTTGACATGTATAGGAGGCTACAACTGTCAGAGCTGGAAGAACTGAGATTAGAAGCCTACTCCAATGTAAGGATCTACAAAGAAAAAGCAAAAGCTTTTATGATAAGAACTTACTGAGAAAGGAGTTTGTTGTGGGCAATAAGGTATGGTTGTTTAATTCCCAATTAAAATTTTTTCCAGGAAAGTTGAGATCTAGATGGGAGGGACCTTGCATTGTAATGTATGTATCCTCATCTGGAGCTGTTGAAATCATGGATCCAAAGGATGGAAGGATAATGAAAGTAAATGGTCAAAGGCTCAAAATATTTGTTGAAAATATAGTAGAGCATGTGGTGACCATTCACCTTCAAGAACCTCCAAAGTGTGACTAATTCTCAATATTGTACACTATGTATCATAACTATCAATTCTATAGTTGTTACTATTTTCAAATCTATCTGGCATTGTAAATATGTTGCTAATTTTGCTTAGTTTTTTCATTTAGAATCATGAGTCATCTATAATAAGGGTAGGAAGGTCTCCAAGGCATGAGAAATTAAATGGGAACAGAGTAGGATTGATATATCTGTGTGGAAGTTGGACTGGGAACTAATGAGAAATAAGTTTGGACTGAAAAACAACCTGTCAGAGGTGTTGAGAGCTTTTCTATAGGTACTGAAGGTTCCCAGTGTGCATTTTGACAGGTATTGAGACTTGTCGAAGAGGTTTGAGTTGATTTTCGACAGGTACTGAAGGTGTTGGTTGTGTATTTAACAGGTTCTGATACCTGTCGAGAGGTTAATTACTGAGAATTTTAAACCTATCGAGAGGTTGGATGAACCTCTCGACTTGTAAAATCTGAAGCCTGTGTACCTATCGATAGGATGCATGAACCTATCGATTTGATTTTTCTAAAGCTTTGTACCTGTCGAGAGGTTTGAGAGAACCTCTCGAGACCTTCAGCTTGTCAGTCCTGTCATTCTAGCTATTTTTAACCATTCGACAAGTTGAGGCAACCTATCGAAGTCTTCTTTTCAACCTATCGAAATCATGTTTTCCTTGCTTTAAACCCATCGACGGGATTATTCCATCCATTTAACACCTTCACTGAGAGTTCTGTTCCTCTTCTGTCGATTTCCCATTTTCTTTTTTCTTCTCCATCTCACTAGTTCCACTCCCAATTACCTTGCCATTTGTCCAGTTCCATCAGCTTTGCAAGGTCAACATTTCGCACCTGGTTTAAGCCGGTTTGGTGTTGTGTACTACAAGCTCTGAGAAACCCTAGGTTTTCAGGGTATGTTCTTCCTCGAACTCAACTTTGTGATATTCCAAGATTGTAGTTCCATTTCCCTGTGTGCGTGGTTAATTTGATTGAGCAAAAGAAGGTTTTCGTGGTGTTTGATAGTTGATTGTGTGAATTTAAAGCCCAATGGCTGAACGTGAGGATACCTTGGCTGATCTTTTCAAACCCCCTTCCAAATCCACCACAAAATCCACCAGGAAATCTAGTAGGTTAGCCACACAGCCCAAGGATGACCCACCTACTAAGAGGAAGCTCATTTTGGAAAAACCCAAGAAAACTCAGAAAGCCAAGAATGCCAAACTAGCTAAAGAGGTTGGGGAGAATGTCCCTGTGCCTGAACCTAACCCTGAGGCTGAACCTGAGATACCTATGAACCTGACAACCCCCAATGGGTTTGTCAATGCCTTAGAAGTGATTCCTGAGAAAATCTTTGACCTACCTTATTTTTCTAAGGTAGAGGAGTGCAAGGAAACCTTGGACTACTTGGTAAAGGCATCCCTGACACCTTTGTTGACTCCACTTCAAGAAAAGGTGTACCCAAGGCTAGCCAAGTTATGGTATTAGAACATCAAAGAGAAGAAGAGGCCAGGGTCAACTGACCCTACCCTTGTGGTTTTGATTGACAATTGGGAGTTGGTTGTGGACTACAGTGATATTGGGTTGGCATTAGGGGTCCCATTAGTTTTTGACTCAGCCTATGGCCTAGGAGCACCTGATAATGTGTCCTTTAGAACAATGGCCAAACATTTAACTCAAGGCATTGTGGGATCTGGGGAGTCATTGATGAGGAGAGATCTAGGCCCTAGCCTTTTTTTCATAGATTCAATCTTGAGAAAGAATATTTATGTCAGTGGACATCAGCCGGAGAGAAGAACCCCTTAGTGGATGCCCTTTTCCTTTTCTCCAAGGGCCAGTTCTTGGATGCCTCTTAGCTGATATTTGAGGCCATGGTGGATGTAAATGACAAGATACAAAAAGGACAGATGTTGTCAGGGTTACCCTACAGCAGACTCATCACTACTTTGCTAAGGAAAGGGAAATTTGTGATACAAAAGGATGAGCCAGTGGAAAAATTGAATCTCAAAGTGTTTGGAAAAAGAGCTTGGTCCACAAGCCTGACCTTGATAGGGAAGAGCAAGAAGAAGCTAGTTGAGGATCCTGAAGCACCTCACGTGACCAGCTAAGCAGCTGCACCTTTGATACCCACAGCCCCATCAGCCAGCTCAGTGGCTACACCTGGGATCTCTATAGCAGCCAGTTTAAAGCCTTTGCCTACATCTACTTCTATTAGATCAGTAGCTCCACGTGTGACCTATGCATCCATACCTCTCCCTTCCACTATTGTGCCCTTGCCTGTTGTCAGCATCTCCATTCCATCACCTTCCATACCATCCATTTCAGTCCCCATACCTTCCCTCAACTCAGCCAACCCTTCTACCATCACCCCTGTGTCTGCTCCTCCTACCACAAACCCAATTGTCACAGTACCCTCACTTCCCATCACAAACACCTATCAGAGAAGATCAAGGCCAGCCACAACCCCTCCAACTAGCCCATCCAGCCCATTTTTAGAACCCTTAAGTCCTCAACCAGCAGCTCCATCTACATCAGCTCACCCAGTTACTTCCTCTCCACCATCCATACCCTCTGATATTGACCCCACTACCTCCATATCACCTACACATACCAAGGATTTGGAACACTACACCACAGAGGGGTACTCATCCCTAATAGATTCCATTGTGGAAGATATTGGGCATGAGTACTCCCCTTTACCTGACTCTCCACACCCTATCCCTTTTCGCCATGCTTCCACATCACTCTTCCAACCCATTATATCCACTCAACCTGTTACCCAAGCTCCGATCCTATCTTATGCCTCTACTCAAATCCTTTCCCTTCTCATCTCCATCCTAGCCCAACTTCAAACCAACACAACAAACCAATCTGCTATGGACACCTACCTCCATGCCATTCAATCTACTCTAATCCCATCCACCTCGACCATTCACCCTCTTACAACTCCTACACCTACTCCTGCACCCACTCCACCTCCATCCCCTCAGTTGTCCCCTATAGTGGTGGTTTCCACTGCTGAGGTGGAAGAACCAATCCCTGCCCCTTCTACTTGAGACTCCTCTACTCAAACTAACTTTGAGGAAGCAACTTTGTCCATCCCTGTTGCAATCCCAACTGATCCCTTGGAGGCTGACCTACCCTTTTTACCTTTTACCTACCCCTCCACCCCACCTGAGTCAATTGCTATGGAAGAGGAGCTGCCATTGACCTTCATTTTACCATCACCACCACTTCCTGAGCTGCCCCTCACCCCCTCCTCCATGGATGACCCTAACCATTGGGCCATTATCCCATATGGCACCAACACCTTTTCACCTCTGCCATCCCTCACCAAAGCCATTGAGACTAACCCATATGTTAAGGAGGATGTCAGATTCCTAGTGGATGTTGTCATGATTTTGCTACAGCAAGCCCATGAGGAGGATATTAACCCTATTTTGAAGGACCTTAGGAAAGAGGAAGGGAAATTATGGAAGATGGTCCTCAATTTCCTCGATCTTTATAAGATGTACAAACATAAATCTGAAATGCTAGCTAGGTTTGGGTCCTTCAGAATCCAAAGGCATTTCCATTAAGGAGCCTGACACAAAGCCCAAGAAGAAGAAGAAGCCAACTACAATCAAATCCACCCCTGATGCTTCTAGTGCAGAGCCAGTGAAGAAGGACAAAAATCCTTATGAAGAAAAATATGCCTGGGACCCTCCTTTTATTTTAAGTTCAGATTCTGACTCTGATTAGGTGTAGAGTAGTTTGTGTTTAGCTTCTGTAGTCCTAGCTACTTTGTTTGTATATAGTTTTCATTTTGCATTTTGTCATCTCTGTACTCTTTTTGTATACTGTCCATTATAATGACATGTTCCTTTTCTGTGCAAATTGTATATATCTTTGTTGCTCATGTGTCTCTTACTTTGTATAGTTTCATTTTACTTTTACCCTACTGTTGCCTTTTGTCATACTTCGAGAGCAGTGAGGACATTGTTCCTCATAGGTTTGGGAGTATAGCAGCGTAATTTTGAAAAAATATATATAATTTATATGAGATAATTAAGCCAAGTGCAATGGTATGAATGAGATCAAAACAAATTTAGCAGAATTTCAAACTGAGCAATTTTGAAAAAGGAAGATTTAAAAATGTATGGTAGACTGTTTAAATTTTTGAATCTTTTTGAAAAGTCATCATTTCCATGAAAGACATCATCAAGAAATTTTTGTCATAATCAGTGTGTAGTGAACCATTAAGGAGAGAAAAAGTTAGAACATGTCTTGAGAGTCCTAAGGAAGACCAGACCCAGTGAGAGTTGGGCCTGTGAAAATTTCTTTTGAAGTGTATTTCGGCAAAATCTTTCTGCTCTAAGGACTGTTTGAACCTGCTTTCTTTCACTAGAAGTTATGCACTCCAAGTAGAGACAAATTTACAGAACTCATGACATCAAAGACATGATGTAAGGCCATCTTTTATACAGTTTGAGCTAAAAATCCATACCCTTTGAACTGCCTTTCTATACACCATTTGAAGCTGAAAAATTCTATTCTTCTTTGAAAAAAACCTAAATATTTTTTTTTCCTGAACCTCTTGACCTGTTTCAGTTCACCCTTAATCTAAGAATTCATGATATAAAGGGAGGAGTGAGGTTAGAGGAGCAAGATTTGATATTTGGTGGAAGAAAAAGGGAGAAAATCTAAGAAAAACAGAGTTAAGTTGTGGAGTTGTGGCATTCCAGCCCATAAAAAAAAATTTGAGAAAAATGAAAAAGAAAAGCATACAAAAAGAAAAAGAAAATAGAAAAAAATAAAACAAAAAGCGAAAGAGAAGTCACTTCATTGGAAATTTGAAAAGAAGATTAGAAACTGGTCACTTCAAATCTGAAAAATATCAAAGAAAGATGAACATGTGCTGAGATGAAGAAGGTGTGTATACCACCTCCTGACCTTGCTGATTTCTTAATTTTGAATATCTCTTTACCCTTTTTTCCTTATAAACCTCACTCATAAGCCACATTACAACCTAATAAAAAGACCTTCCTGATCTGAAATTGATTGAGCTGTCATGTAAAGATGAGAAGCTGTGTAATTTATGGTGAAGAGAGTTAAAAGATTTCAAGAATTAGAGCACTGCCTATGCTCATGCTTGTAGTCATATTTGAGGGTTGTAACTACTCTTGAGTTGTGTGAAATGATACACCTTTGAAATCATTTGTGAGAGTATGCCTATGAGATAATTGGGTCTGAAATTGGACTATTTAGGCATTGTTTAAACCTGATTCTTAAAATAATGGAGAAGTATATATTATTTTGTACCTAACATTCCCTTGATGATTTCAGATTAGTTATGATGAGTTTGAAAAAGGATTTAGGTATTAAATTTGTTTGCATTTACTGCTTTGAAACTTCTAAAGTCCAAAGGGTAAGGTATTAAATAAAGCTGAATTTGTTGGGACCTAGCTTGTAATTGTTTGCGCTTGGTTTAATAATGTTCATATGGAAGTTTGTGGGTAACTTCACTGAAAACCCTCAAGAGACTTCACTCCTCCACTAGGGATCACTTAGGGGTTTAAAAGGTTTGATGCATATGCTAAATGCATCTGTGCTCCCTAAAAAAATGGTATTTTCTGTTTTCAATATTTGTTTTTAATTCTCCTTTGCTCAGGGACTAGTAAAGCTTAGGTTTGGGGGTGTGTTAATCAGTGAAAAATATCATTTTTCACCTCCTAACCTGACCTTTGACGGACCTTTGAGTTGACTAATAATGTGTCTTGAGTGTATTTTGTAGTTAAGCAATAAATTACAGTCATAGTACAAACATCCATCTAAAAATGCCAAAGAAGAGACCTATTGCCTCAACATGTGCTCAGGCAACCCAAAAGGCCAGCCAATCAAGTAGTACACAAAGCCTCAGAGGTCTATGGGAATGGCATGTGTCCAACTGGGCACACATGGGAGCAAGAGTAGATGCATTGGATGAAGATTGAACCCCTCAAGAGGCTACTGTGTGTCGGACAGATGAAGGACAGCACCTCAAAACTGTATGCCAACTATGGAATCAAAGAACAGGACATGTCAAGAGGTTAATCTAACCTGTCGACAGGTCTGTGTCCTGAAATATGAAGATATCGAGAGGTTTCAGGACCTGTCGAGGAGTTAAAGCTGAAGAAGGCAACCTATCGGAAGGTATTGAGGTGAAAAAGCAAAGCTGTCGAGAGGTTGACAGAGCCTGTCGAAAGGTTTAAGCTGCAGTAGAAGAACCTATTGATTAGTGTGTTGCAACCTGTCGGGAGGTCACCTGGAGATGCATTCATTCTCACAAGGTTCCACCTACATGTCGAGAGGATACCTGAAGCTGTTGAGAGGATATTTCAACCTATCGACAGGTCTGTGTGCTAAAATATGAACCTGTCGAGAAGTGCCTCCAACCTGTCGAAAAGCAGAACAAAACCTGTCGAAGACTCACCTGGAGCTGTATAAGATATTGAGAGGTTGAATTATAACCTATCGAGAGCATGGCTAGAGCTAGGACAACAGTTCAGCATTGCATCATCCTGTCGAGCAGTCCAAAGATCATGTAGATAGTTAAAAGCAACCTGTCGAAGGCCAAATCTAACCTATCGAATGGAGCACAACTGAGACTCAGAACCTCTCGAAGCACGATTTGGGAACTTCTCAGTTCCAGCCACATCAGCAGCTCACTTCAGTGCTCTGTGCACCCGTTCTGAGGCATGTTAACAACCCTTAGGGTTATTTTTGGAATACAAATGGGCACGAATGTGAACCCTCTAACCACCCCACATGTACTTGTCTAGTTTGAACCAATGGGTAGAGTTTCTAGAAGCAAAATTAACCAAATCAGTAGCTCAGAATAACAAAATTATTCCCTTGAGCTCTGATTGGCTGAAACAGATCTGAGGATAGAGGGGAAGACTATAAATGAAAGAGAAGTTTACAGAAGAACCATCTAGAAATTGAGAGAGCTCAGGCCAAATTGGAAATTCTCCTTTCTCTCTTTTGTCCAACCATGATTGGCTAAACACTTTTAGTAGCTAGGGTAAGGTTGAGAGTTGTAAATTGAGAGGTTCAAGGCTTTGTATGGGGATTAGATGTTGCACAGATTGCAAATCTGAGAACAATGTACTATATGTTTGTATTGAATCAGTAATTGTTGGTTATAAAGTTAAATTTGATATACAGATCTCTTGATTTCCATTTGATTTCCCTAGATTGAATATCCATGTGGATGCCTGAACTTGTAGCCTTGCATCCATAGCATCTGCAATGATTTAATTATTTTAATTAAAACTTTAGGATTTGAAGAAATCCCTAGGATGATCTGTGGCCATTAAAGTGGACAGATCATAGCCTTAAGATAAATCCAATTCTCTGGTCTTGATTGGATTCTTATACCTTGCATCTAAGCTTGTAGCCAGATGAGGGATAATTAACAGATAAATCACAGACAAATGGAACCAAGGTAAGCAGCAAGACCTGTAAGAACTAGGGTTGTTGCAGCAAGCTTTAAAAGGGTAAGTAAGGGTATGTCCACAGGGAAATGTACTTCAAAATATTGTAAATCTCCATATCTATAGCAGATTTGGCACTCTATCCTAATTCAAACTAAAGCAAGAAAGGAAAGAGGAGAGGTTCTAGGGATTGCCACTTTACTAAAAACTACATAAATACAATGTAAAATGCAAATGATCCAGCGCTGAGTAAAACACAGATTTAAAGAAATGGATAAAAGGATTTGGGGAATTTAAAATCAAAAGAGGGAGAATAGCAGCTGGGGATTTTGGTCTTCACTGAAAATTGATTGGTTCAAAGGCAATGCATGAGACTGATTTGCAATTTTTAACCTCTTAATAATTACAAGGTAGGCAGTACAACAAGGAAGGCCGCAGTAAGCTCCTCGATACTGCCCACAGGGTCCAGGGCATCTACAAGAGGATCCATGGGTATGGCAGGGTACCCCTGATACTGATGAACTACCCGCTCCCCCAAATAGTAGGCCCTAGCCTATGCCCCATAGAAGAAGACAACGCGGCAGCTGTTAAAGAGGCGAGATGAACCTATTATAGCCCAGTCCCAAAAAGCAAAGCCAATGTATGGGTCGCATATGATCTGTCAAAGTCAAGAGGTGGCCAATCAGTCAAAAATGCAGCATAATAACAAAGGAGAATTTCTGAACTGAAATAAACATAGGAGAAAAGGCCTTACCTGCTCGGGGATCATCAGATCAAATTGGGACCTTAGGACCATCTCTAGATGCTTCATGCCCACATCTCGACGCTGGAATTTGTTCCAATTGCTTAAGAGGGGATAGGTGTATACCTCGAAGTGAAGAAGTGGGTGTCCGGGTTGAAAGTGAAGGTACCCCAATGCCTGAGGAGAGCAGTGCACAAAAGAAAAGTCAGTAGTATACAATGACCATCCAAATAAACTGATAAAAGCAAAAGAGTTAGAGATTACCTCCAGAGCCGGCCAAAAACCAACGACGGACTTTGAATCCCTAGTGGATACTCGGGCTATGCCATACATCAACATCACATATCCGGCCCCGCCCCAATCATATCTGTGGATGTCAAGCCAGTTATCCATGAGGCTCAACAGTGCCAGGTTAACTCGACCACCGCTTGCATTGGCAAAGAGGGTTTTGCCCAACAAGATCAGAAGTGTGATACGGGCCAAGATGATCGTACTCTTAGGCTCAATGTAAAGTTCCATATATGACTGTCCCAGATCTACCAACTCATGCAGCCCATAGAGCTCAGACAACCAGGTCATCTTCACCTCGTTACCATGCACATTTCCACATGAGGAGTAGGCCCCTATCAATCTAATAATATCGTCTCAGCTAGGCACTACGAGGTTGACGATCGGAACGCCCCCTACCCTGATACTGGTAATCATTGTCCAATCCACGGGTGTCAGGGTCATCTCAGCGAAAGCCAAGTGGAAAGACATGGTCTCTGGGAGAAACCCCTCGATCATAGCTCTCAGGTATGCGGTGTCCGCCCTCATGGCAGGGCAAGACAAGAACTCCCCAAAACTGGCCTGTTCAAGAAGTACTTCACGACGAGTGGGATGTAGCGATAAAAGTCATGGAAGTCCAGCCAGCCCCCGCGGAATACGATATGGGGCAAGTCCGGCGTCAAAAGAGAGAGATGCAGCAGGTCATGGAAATAGAGCAAAATCGCACAGAAAAAAAAAAAAAAAGAACTGAACTTATCTTTTACCTTGCCCACAATGCCAAAATTGGAATTATGGATGTGTTGCTAGTAGAGAAGGCTGACTCGGGCGGCCTCGCTCTGCATCTCAAGCCATGGACCTGCCTGGTGTTCTACTACAAAGAATTGTTCCCCACAAGGACCATAGACCACGTCCGGCCCCTCCTCCTGTTCTTCCTCTGGCACGTATTCCTCATCACCAGACATTCTGAGGCAAAACCAAGCAGTCATGTCAGGCGGGTCAATGAAAAAAAAACCATTTTTGCTATAGGCCGAGGGAACATAAGGATGCTCCTCCCTTTTCTTTTGTTTAAAAAAATAATAATAACAAAAAAATAACAAAAAATGTTTTTTCTTTATGTTCACAAAAACAAAAAAAAATAACAAAAAATGCTTTTCCTTTATGTTCACAAAAACAAAAAATGCTTTTTCTTTATGTTCACAAAAACAAAAAAAAGCAACAAAAAATGTTGTTTCTTTCATGTTCACAAAAACAAAATAATAAATAAATAAAATAAAATAAATTTTTTTTTTTAAATGCCTTTCTTTATGTCTGCCGAAAAACAAAAACCTAAAAAACGAGGGCCCCTTTCCTTTGCTTTCAAAAATGAAACAAATGCAAAAAAAATCCCCTTCTTTTGTCTTCAAAAATAAATAAAAAAATATAACGAAATTTTCCCTTTCTATCTTCGAAAATAAAGCAAGTTAAAAACAAAAAAAATTCCTTTCTTTATGCTTCTATGATCAAAATCAAAAACAAAAAAGCCTTCCTTTATGTTTATAAAATAAAAAACCCCAACAAAAAAAATCCCTTTCTCTTATGTCCATAAAATAAAAAACTAACAAAAATATATAAAATAAATTCCTTAGTTAGTTTTCAAAATAAAAACAAAAACTCAAAATCATAAGAATCCTTTTCTTAATTAATAGAAACAAAAAAATGTATAATCCCTTCCCTTAGTCTTCAAAAAATAATAATAATACAGACCAAAAATCCTTTCTTTATATTCAAAAATAAAAAACAAAAAAAATATAGAGTCCTTGCTACATACACAAATAAAATGACAAAAATTATATATATATATATATATATATATATATATATATATTATGTATTAAATAAAGCCCATAAAACAACAAAAATAGGGCATCATTCATGAAAAATCATCACCACATCATCAATAAACATGCATGCAATGAAAATAAATCATTTATCATCTAAAAATGCAAGATCATGATCATATTTGTAAGAAAAAGCAAGAAAAATAAAATAAAATAGGTTCTAAATGGTTACCTTTGAAGAAAAAGGGGGTCTTTGACCTAGTGCAGAGCGGACGATCTATTAGCGCAAGCAAATGCCGGCAATGAGGCATGCGTAGAGGCGATGTAATGGAACCCAAGGTGAGGTCTGTTTTTCAGTTTGGAGAGGGGGAAGAAAATTTTTTTTGAAAATACACCCCTGCTGCCCGAACTCCGGCTCTTTAAATTCGATCCCCTGCCATGCCTGGCGCACCTATTAATTACGCCAAGATATTTTGGGCCCTCAGTTGGCTTGGCGCAACTAATGGTTGCCCCATGTCACTTATGGGCTGGTTTTTGGGCTTGGTGCGGGTCACATACACAGCCCGGTACCCCCCTCTCTTTGTTTTGTTACCCCCAATAGATGCATATGCTCCCAAATGGTATGTCAATCCCCATTCAGCTTACACAGAAAGTCGTGCTAGAATAAAATGGATCGAGATCAATAAGCATCCCGATCCTACATAGGAAAACGTGAAAAAGCCCAAAAAATGATGAAAAAAGTCTCACATAAAAAGCAAAAAAAATCACATAAAATGATAGAATCATTCACATAAAATGATAGCTTTGAAAAAACCAAAAAAATCCACATAAAATGATAACTTAAAAATCCCAAAAATAATTCACATAAAATAATAGAATAAAGTCACATAAAGTGACAAAGTGATAGATTAAAAATCACATAAAATGATAACTTAAAACCAAAAAGTCACATAAAATGATAACCCAAAATCCAAAAAGTCATATAAAATGATAAACACATAAAAGGTCAAAAATTTCCCACATAAAATAACAAAAAAATGTGTGTTTTGAAAAGACAACACGTACTCCCAAAAAGTGTTGCGACATCTATTCGCTCCATTCGGGTAGTCGTGCTAAATAAACTTCAGGATTGATGAGTTCCCCCAAAGACCTCGAACCCTGCTTCGCGCAGGGGCACCCGTGACCAGTCAGATGAGGTGGTCAATGCCTCATATGATTAGACACAACTGTGGAACCTTGTGTACTTGCGTTGTGCCTATCTTTGAATGTGGGTCAATCACCTCCTTACTTACGAAGCTGTTGTATGCCCATTAATGCCGCTAAGCACTTGGGGACCGATTACCTTGAGAAACGATAGTTTTTCCTGACATACAGGACTTTCGTTTTCTCACCATGTTACTCATCTGATATTTGAAGTTCGTTTTGAATGCAGCAGCCCTATCAGTAATGTCGTGGGCCTCTTCGGATGTCTCTTTTCTTTGGCATCCGATCATTAGTGATCGAATACCAAAGAGGGGCATCTGCAGACACCCAAATTTTGCTCAAGGCCCGATCGAAACACATTTCGAGAGAGGTGCACTTTCAAGCTTTCGATGGCATGTGTGGTACCCTTAGGAACCTTTCTGAAACTTTAGGAGCCATTCTAAATCCTTAGGAATCACCCTAGATCCCTTAAAAGCCTTTTCGAAACCTTAGAAACACACCCCGACCCTTAAAAACCATTCCAGACCTAAACCTAGCTTTCTTGGCCAATAGATGAAGAGTGGTGCACCAGGACTAGCTATAACCTTCTACTACGATCGAATCTCATACTATTGAAAAGTAGAATTCCTCAGCTTTCCAATGAGCCAAGAATTGCCCCGATCCGAGCTGTACATCAAAATTACGGTGATTTGAAGTTCGGACTTGAAAGTAAGCATCAAGTGAACCTCATGAGATTTACATTGAACCTTGTGAGAATCTTGTGAGAATCTGGGCATATTTGGCACAAGTATTACTTATGCCAAGCCATTTCTCTCCAGAAATTGCTTGGCATAACTAATAGTTGTGTCAGGTATATGTGGGTCCCCCCACAGGCTTGCAACTTTCCAGGCCACTGTGTGGCACTATTTTACTATACATATGCCTGGCACACCTATTAGTTGCGTCAGGCTTATGAACAGTAACCCTAAGTTTTTGCCTGGAAATCGAGATTAGGGTTTGATTTGTTGACCATCTTGACCTTTGGGGTGTGTTTTGTTAGTTCTGTGTCAGCCATTCAGTACCTATTTGTAACCCCTTAAGTGGTTTAAAGCCTCACCCTATCATCCATCATTAGAGCATCCCTTCAAACTTTTCAAGGCTCTAAAAAAATTCTAGAAAACCTTAGATGGCTAGATTACCTAATTGTTAATCCAAGTTAGCCTCTAAACACCTTCCTAACCTCTCTTTTTCCTATAAATAGAGAGGCACCCCCCCCCCCTTTCCAAAGGCTTAAAAAAATTTGCAAAGTAAGAGATTAAGGAATCTCTTCTCTCCCCCCTAGTGTACCATTTACATATAAATTTTATAACCTTCAAACATTCTAAAAACCTTAGCCTTTCACCTAAAAGCTTTAGTTTAGGTGTGTGCTACCCCCCTAGCCTCCCCTCTCTACCTCTTAGCTATCCACCCTAGGAGCTAGAATCCATTATCAAGCTATACAAGCCATCAAAAGCTCACTGAAGCAAGCCTACGCAAGGCTCCACAGAGGTGCAATAAGGGCCCGAGAGCTTCGGCTCTCCCCTCAATTCTTCTACCTTCTCGGTTCTTCCTCCATCCTCTCATTTGTGCCGTTACGCCGCCAAATTTTTGGTAGGAACGAAGGGGCACAAATAGGATTTTAAGGCCCTTTGGGCAAGAGGAAGGCTTTTTTATTTCTTTTATATCAATTTTGTTTTAGCCATAAGTAGAGACCGCATTAAGCGGGTTGATTGGGTGCCAAACACCTTCCAAATCGATAACCAAAGCCCCTACCCAAGAGCCTTTGGCGTAGTCCGGATTCAGAGTCCATTTTTGGCACTTCGGTGCTCTTTAAATTTGATTTAGGTTTTTCAGGACATCAAAAGCTCCGGGTGGCAACTCTAAATTTTTATTACGAGTGCACGTCATGCGGCGGGATCATCAAAAATCCACGGTTGCACAATAAGTGTGTGTGGAAGCTTTGAAACTTCAAACCTAATTATAAATTACCACAATTCATGGTGATAAATTATAATTTAATTTTGCACTTTGATTTAAGGTTTATGAGTGATAACCAACTAACACAGCGGGATATCCGTGACCAACGCGGTAGGATATCTGCGACCGATAAGGCGGGATATCCATACAATTGTGCTTCAAGACGGCTGGCTATCCATTCATTTCCTTATCAATTACGGTAAAATTTCCTTCGACACAAGTTTCTCTCATACGAAGGGACTTGGGCATCATACGAATGATTCATTGAACGACGATGGTGGGTATTCTCATCGGTATAATATTGCGGCTCTCAATGCTATATATGCTCGTGAGAGTATTTAAGTGATCAGTTTAAGTTTCTTTTGGTTATGAGAATAAGTTTTGGAAATCATGTGTTTAAACTTTGAAATCTGTATTTGATATCAGTTTTGCTTTAAGTCAAATATCTTTAAATTGTGAATCTTTGTTTGAAAATCATGTTCGAATTATGTCATGAGATATATGTGTGATGTGATAATATACATGCTATTGATGTTTCCTTACTGAGCTTAGATGTTTGCTCATCCCTCGACTATACATCATAGGTATAGGTGTAGATCAGGATCGGGCACTGGAGCAAGGCATAGGATCTCCCGTTTGGGGAATTCTACCCTAAGTGAGGATTTGAACTAGATATATTTTGGGTTTATATGGTGGATTTTTGAGGATTTTGGATTCGGACTTGATATGTCCTGGGATCAAATATAGTGTTAAGATTTATTTGGTATGTACATTTTGGAAGCCACTATTTAGGTGATGGTCAGCCATCACCGGTGGTTTCTTTTAGCCTTTGTTTTAGATGTTATATGTAAAGCAGAAAGATTTAGTTATACGTAGTGATATCTAAAATTTCTTTTTTACACATGTATGATATCTGCTTTGAGTTCCACGCTTATACGTGGATATACCAAGTATTTTTGTATTCAGATTGTGAAGTGTGATCCTACGGTCCGGTTTTTCCCGAGTTTAAGATGTAAGAAAGAAAAAAAATATATAGTACAAGATTTTATGAGAATGAGAAAAATCGAGCTGTCACAGTTGTTAGCAAAGCCTAGGCGTTAGGTCTTATTGGGACTTAAGGCTATAGCAATAGATTCTATCAGGACATAGGAGACCCAACTATGGCTCTGTCATAGTTGGTATCAGAGATTAGGCTTTTGGTCTCATGGGAGACTGCGAGCCCTAGCCATAGGTCCAGAGACGTGGCATTAGATTCTGTCATGGTATAGGTTGTGACATTTTAAAAGTTCTATTCAAATATAGTAACCGGCTGTTAATTAAAATTTTTATTTCATTGTAACAGATCATTATGTCTGGTAGAGGTAGACGACCCAGAGGTGGTCGTGGTGGTAGTGATTTCTTGCCAGATGTGAATGATACTCCATTAAGGGGAGAGAATGGGAGAGAAGAGAGAATGGTACAAGCCATGGAGGCTGTGGCCAATGCGATGGCACAGTAGACTGCATTGATGGCTGCTAATAATACCCATAATCATCAACAACCGCCTCCACCTCCGACTCAACCTACTCCATCAACATTTATAGAGTTTAGGAGGATGAGACCTCCTAGTTTTTACGGTCAGACTGGTCCTCTTGAAGTGGAGAAATGACTGAATCAGATAGAGAAGCTTCTGCAACGATTATCATGCACCGAGGAAGAAAAAGTACGTTGGGCTTCTTTTCAGCTAGAGGGGGAAGCTGACCCTTGGTGGAAGTCGGTATTGAGAATCAGAGAGCAGGATAATCCCAATGGGTTATGAACTTGGGAAGAATTTATTGAAGTGTTCAACAGAGAATATTTTCCCAAGCAAGTGACAAGTCAAATGGCGGCAAAGTTCTTGAGGTTAGAGTAAGAGGGGGTGTCCGTACCAGAGTATGAGATGAAATTCACCAAGTTTTCAAATTTTCTCCGAAATACGTGGCCAAAAAATTGATAAAGGCTAATAAATTTGAAAGTGGCTTAAGGCTGATTATACGTGATATAATATTCGTGCTAGAGTTAGAAATGTATGGAGTTGTTATGGGTAAGGCCTTGGTTGCCGAGAGAGATATAGAAGACATGTACAAGAGATAAGAGCAGCGAAGTAAAAATATAGCGGGTCAAGGGAGGTCGAGTAATTATGAGCCGGCAAATGAGAGGCCAAGATCCTTGATGCCGACACTGATCGATTGCTTATTATGTATTATAATTATATTAAATTCAAGTCTTAACCTATTGTAAGCGCACAATGAAAATTGTAGAGCTAGTATAGGATCGATCCCATGAGGAAGTTCATTATCTAATTAATTCCTAGTTTATATCTTTTATCTAAATCCCTATCTTAAAAACTTTTATTTATCTTTAAGATCTAATCTATTAGAGAAATATGAATAAAAAAATGAGTTATTAAACTAAAGTGCATAAAAATAAATCCTAATCCTCCTTCTTCAGATTAAGGTCGTCAATCTTAATCTTCAGCTTTCGGATATTTATAAAAATAAATAGTACCGTTACACCATATGTCTAGTCTCCTAGAGTTGGTCGTCAATCAAGTCTAACATCCTATCAATACTGATTTAATTTAGTCAACAATCAACCAGAAATTTGGGCATCAATCAAACTCTAGAAAACTGAAGATGGAAAAGTAAAAACCGTTACACTAATCTGTAAATTCTAACCTGAGTCATCCATTCAAATTAAAACTTGGAGATGTTTACAAAGTAAATAAAATCTCAACTAGAAAGCAAAGTAAAATATATCCTTCACCCCTCAGCTGCAATCGTCAATTACTCCTGAGAAATTACAGATACCTACACTAATCTTCAGCACTCAATTACAGTCGTCAATTACTCTTGAGAAACCTCTGATATCTAATCTACTCTAGCTATGTTACACTACTTTGATCGAAAGAAAATCCAACCTCAGGCGTCAATTGATACTAAAATTCTTCGATGCTTATTCCTATGCCGAACCCTCTTATTTATAGATCATAAGGGGTCAGTTTACAAAGTTCTAATTCTAATAAAAGAAACTACTAAAAATAAAAGATTCCTATTATAACTCTAATTCCTAGTTTTATCTTTTCTTGTTTTCTTTAGTTGATATGCTTCTGGATTGTTCTTTATTGAGTAGTAGCAGAGTCCTTCGGATTAGATCTTTATCAATCTTCTCAGATCTGTGGTTCACCAGACCTCTATTTGCAAGAGACTTCTAATTCTGGATATGACAGTGTTAAACTCTCACGTGATCTGCAGTAGCAGTGTATAGTAGAAAGCTTCTATTTTTATAAAATCGTAAATAACAATATCTTTCTTATTCTTTCTGGAAAATCGTAATTCACGATTTTCTATTTTAAGTAGGCTTTCAACTAATAATTTCTTATTTTGGATCGATCACTTTCTTCTTTTGTCGCTTTCTAAAGAATCATCTTTTGAAGAATTATGATTTTTCAGCCTTCCTGTTATTGGCGAATCGTCTTTAATTTTTAATCATCTTTTTACTGCTTTTTGAGTTCATTTTGATAAGGATTAACACTTAGGCTCTAATTTATTGCTTATCTTTAATATTTATACATCAGTATCTCGTTAGTAGTAAACTAAGTCCTAGCATCATTAAGTTAAGGGTGATAAAATGATAAATTATGTGACTGATCACACTCCCAAACTTAAGTTTTGCTAGTCCTTAAAAAATAAGGAAACATAAAATATTTAAACTTTTAAATTTAAAAGTCACTTTCGTAGGGAGCACAATTGCATTTAGCAGATGCAACAAGCCTTTAAACCCTTAGGTGATCCCTAGTGGAGGAGTTGTAGTCTCCTGAAAGTTTTTAGTAAAGTTACCTACAAACTTCAAATATTTTTAAATTTTTTAAAATATTTTTCAAAACTAAAAATTCAAAATATAAACTTATTTTTGTACACTACTAATTATTCAGTTAGTCATTATATGTTCATTATTTCAAAATATTTCAAATCTTTTATCCTTAGCTTCCCATCATCGCAATTATCCTTGATCAGAACTCAATAATTTCAATTCTTGTATAGCGTAGAATGTGTTCATATTTGTGAAAAGTTTATTCATCATAGATTTTTCTAAACTATAATTTTTAGAAAATATCTTCATCCAAACTCTCACTTATTGGCATACTCTCAAAAATAATCGAAATTTTGGGTTCTCATAATATGATATGTTTATGATAAATTTAAAGGACAATCAAATAAAAAGATAAATCTCATAGAAAGGATAATCAATTCTTTTCATATAATTTCTTTATTTATTCATAGTATCTATTTCATATATCTTTACTAGACTCATATTTTTGCAAATCGTAAATCACAAAGGTCTTTCCTTCGGCTTGTAATGGGGTATTGGGTTTTCAGAAGGTTTCAAGAAAAAAGGTGAAGAGGACTCAAAATTATTTCTAAGAGTTTAGCTCTTCATTCTCTTCTTCTATTTTTCAACTTCAGTAAGTATCCTTATTTTGGATAACTTCTTTCCATTTCTTTTTCTTTTTGTATATCCTATTTTTCTCTTCTTTTTCAGTTTGGAAGCTTTTTGCTTCTCTTTTCACAAAATCGTCTTTTACGATTTTTCATACTTTTTCTTTCCTTTTCCCATAATTTTATATATTTGTATTTCTTTTTCAGTTGTACCCTTTTTAGCAGATCCCTTATCTATTAACTCATACTCCTTTCACTCCCTTTTCTTCCCTTCTTTTACATTCTAAATTCTCAGAAATTGTAAGGGTTAAGGATAGAAAGTTTTGAGCAATACATATGATTAAGGGTTAATAAAATTCTGGTATAAAGAAATTTAGTCTTTAGGCTTCTAATATGCGTTTAAATGATAAAATATTTTAGGATTTTGGCTTTTTGGCCCTGGTTTAACAAAAGATGGCCTTTGATCATTTTCATGATTTACTAATATGCATGTCTTATTGCTTTGATATATTTCATAGACAGTTCTAAACAAATAAATTATCATAATCATAGAATATATTGATTATAAGTTTAGCATTATGAGATTTCATTTTGACAGCAATAGTAGAGCAGTTCCAAGAAAATTAAGCATGAATAAAAACATTCTCTCTTTCTCTCAAAATAAAGAGGAATAGGCTCGATAGCTCTCTAGTTATATGATTTTGAAACTATAATCTAAAATATTTTGCAGTTCAGATCAATCATATAGTTTCAAATATTCTTCTGATATAGTGCTCTAGAGATGCTTTACTTTGAATTGTAACTATTTTTATTTTAATTTTTGAACTACTACTATGATGGTTTGCTAAGAAATTCAGATTTTTACATTTTTTTTCATAATTTGCATATAATGATTAACTTATCTAAAAAAAAATTCAAAAAAGAAATTAAAATTTTAAAATTTCTATGAAAAAGAAAACTAAACTAATCTATACAAAGGTGGTGTATCCCCCCAAACTTAAATAGGACAATGTCCTCATTGTGCAAAACAGGGGATATACACGAAAAGTTATCGTAAATTATTGATAAACTGATTATGAACCAGATATATATTCTCCCCCAAACTTGAGAGAAAATATTCACGACTTATTCTCGGTGTTTCTATAACAAAAATGTTGGTTAGAAAAACAAATGTTAGTGATGTTAGTAAAAAGATTAGTCAAAAGAAAAGAGAAATATATTACTGAATTAAATATTTACAAGAATTTTCAAAATTTTCCTACCTGTGAGGCTTATGATATGTCTAAAAGTTTACTCACTAGGGGATGTAGGATATTGGACCATTGATTGTGAAGGGATATGTGGTGGAGTTGGTATAGCAACCAGGTTGTTAATGCAGTCCTCATCGGAGTCAAAAATTTCTGCAGTGTCGCAGTCAGAATCATTTTCTTGTTCAGGCTCCACTTCCTCTTCTGGTGGTACTTCTACAGGATGTGCCTTTATTTCTCTCTGTTTTGTTAATGCTGGCTCATATTTTGCTTTCAAGGCATGCAGTTCTACTTCCAATATAGCCTATTTATTTTGAAGTTGGGATATCACAGCAAACTTTTCTTTACCCTCGACTCTCAGATCTTCTGATACAACCCTTTCTCTTGCTATATCAACCCAGTATCGGGTTATGAGAGTTTCAATATGTTGCTTCTATTCCTGACAGGTGAGTAATAGTGATTCCTTATCATCTTGTAATTTGAGCACTTTCCTTTTTTCTACTGTCAGTTGGTGATTCTGTTTAGATAGTTGGGCATGTAGTGACTGCTGATATTCTTTGTAGGCTTTTTCTTTCTTTGTTTCTCGAGCATCTGGATCATTAGTGAACTCTGTCAATTTTTCTACCAATTGTGTTATTCTATCCTCATATTCATTTTCTTTTCTTTCCCACCCTTGCTGTTTTTCTTGTAGAACCCTGTTCTCTCCTTGTACTTATGCTACTTGATTTCTAAGGGTTACAGTTTCCTCTTGAATTTTCTTATTTGTTTCAGCTATCCAGTGCACATGATACTCCTTTATTGCCTTCTGTTTATGTTCATGATTATTTCTTGTTTTTCCTGTGCAGTAGGCATGTTTTCTCGTAGTCTGCTTTTCAACACATGTATTTCATTCATCATTCTCCTTACTACACCTGGTAATTGGGCATTGAAACTCTTTCATTGCCCTACTTCTTTTAATGTTCTCTCCAGATCAGGTTGTTCAATCACTGGATCTGTTGAAGTAGTAGCTAGAACAGACATTTCTTGATGTATGTGCAACTGTGGGAATCGAGACGATCCCGTCGCGACAATGCGCACTCTAACAAAAAATATAAAGTCGCCACCCGGAGCTTTCGGTGTCTCGAGATACCTAGTTCATTTTTATGAGCACCGAAGTGCTAAAAATATGACTTTGAATCCGGTCCACACCAAAGGCTCTTGAGTAGGGGCTTCGGTTATCGATCGGGAAGGTATTAGGCACCCGATCAACCCACTTAACGCGGTCTCTACTAATTGTCAAAAATAAAATGAAGTGAAAGACAAGAAAATAACTTCCTCTTGCCCAAAAGGGCTTAGAATCCTTTTTGTGCCCCTCCGTTCCTACCGAAAAATTGGTGGCGTAACGGCACAAATGGGAGGATGGAGGGAGCTAAAAAGAGATAGGAGAAGAAAGGGGAGAGCCGGAGCTCTCAGGCCGTTGTAGCACCGTAGGAGAGCCTGGCGTGGCTTGCTTTGATGAGCTCTTGAAGGCTTTGTATGGTGGAAAGTGGGGTTCTAACCTCTAAGGCTTGCTACCTAAGAGGTAGAGAGGGAAGGTGAATGGGTAGCATATACCTAAACTAAGGGATCTAAGGTGAAAAATATCACTCAAGGGAAGTTTTAGAATTCTGAAATTTGTATGGAAGTATGCACCAAAGGGAGAAAGATCTTCTCACTTTAAGCTCTTTCTCTCTTAGGCCAAAATTCTCAACCTTAATTTTTCAACCCTATGGGAAGGGGGGGGGGGCTCTCTATTTATAGAGAAGAGGTGGGTTAGAGGGTTACTTAAGAGCTAATTGGTTTAGCAATTAGGTAATCCTCCATCTAAGTTTTTCTAGGTTTTTAGGGTCCTAGGAGTTTGGGGAACTAATTTCAATGGCAGATGATGGGGTGAGACCATAGGTGACTTAAGGGTTGCATATAAGCTCAAAGGGGGTGCAACCAACCTTAAGACACCCACCTCAACCAAGGGGATGGTCAAAAAGTCAAACTTGATGAAGGGATTTCGAGCATCTGATGATAGTTACTGTAGCTAAGTTGGATGTATATATTACATACGCCTAGTTTATGTACAGTGATTTTCATGAAAACCAGAGGAGATCTAAGAAGGTGGGTGTCCGCGGTGGGCCCTACCTATGCTGGGCGTATATATTATGTATGCCCGGCCAAATTTGGCCCAAAAATGCTAGGCATATCTAATATATACGCCTAACCAAAATGGGGCCAAATTAGTTGGGCGTATCTAATACATACGCCTAAGCAAAAGTTATGATTTTATGTAAAACTTCAATCGGTCATAACTTCTGAACCATAACTCCGAATTAGGTGATCTTTGACTTGTTGGAAAGCTGGAGAAGTCTTCCTTCCAATGGTATGGGGCTCCTCCTCAGTAATGTTTTGTGTAAAATTTTGTAGCTCTCCTCCCATCAATTTCTCAGAAGGGTTTAAGTTGAGTCGGGGAAGGGATCCTAGGGTTTAGGGGTATCTCTAAGGGTTGGGGGGATGGTTCTAAAGGGTTCAGGGTGATTCCTAAAGGTCTGAGGCATCTTCCTAAGGGTTCAGGGTGATTCCTAAAGGTCTGGGGCATCTTCTTAAGGGTTCAGGGTGATTCCTAAGGGTTCAGGGGTGCCATCGGAAGCACAGGGGTACATCTCTCTCGGAGTACAAACTGATCGGACCTTGGGCCGAATTTGGGTGTCTACAATGTAAGAGTGCGTTGAAGCTCTCTCGTGGGGCTTCAATATGTAGCTTTAATTCTGCAGCTTGGGTTGTAGTTGCTATGGTGGTGGCCATGGAGTCAACAGGGGATGGGACTTCAATTTCCTTGTTTACTCCTATTTGTCACATAGGAGGCAGAGCTGATAATGCTTCTGATGGGGTCATTGGTTGAAAATTGACAGGGACTTAGTTAAAAGTAGCCACTTCAACATTCTAGTGTTCAACTGGTGCCGGAGTGTCTTCTGCTGCTTCACTGCTTAGATGCACCGGTTCTGCTTCAGTAGGAGTGGGTTCGATTTCATGGGGTATGGCAGGCCCTGTTGGTGAATTTAGAGCTGAGTCATATAGACTGGCTTGATTTTCAGCTGCTATTCTATCCTCAAGTGTTTTCTCTGTAACTGAGGAACTGCTTCTTGCCCTTTCACATGGTAGAGTAGAAATATTCTCACCTTCTATAACCATTGTTTCAGTGGTGTCAGTCCTTGCTGTCTGTTCTATGGCAGCCTCTAAATGTTCTAAGATTGTTTCAAATGTGGGTAGGACCTCTTTTGGTTGTGCCGTGATAGGAAATTTCTTTTTTTTTGTGGCACTTCAAGTTCTCCTATAGGTCTGAGGTGTTAGACTTTCATTGATGTGTGGCAATGCTTTCTCCTTGGGGTTAATTTTGTATCCCACATTTATCAACAAATTTGTGATTAGCCCAACAAAAGGTAGATATAACTTATTTGTCTGGTACTTCTTCAGAGGCAACTTCTCCCTTACTATGTTCATCACTTCCATGAGGTATGAAGGGACATCAAACCAATAGCGGTGTGCCATTAAGTATAAAGCTTTTGTAAAGAGGACCCTTCGCTGGGTCCCATGTCCCGTCGGGTGGATAGTTTTGTGAATTACAACATCAAAAAAATGAAGGGATAGGTTCCGTTCTTCTAAATATTTATGCAAAAAGGACCTTTCATTAGGTGGCTTGCTAACAAATCTGTGGCCATTTAAATGAAATCTGGCAGAGTTTTGGGTTAAGGTCTAAGTATATTTGCTCTGGGATGCCAGGGGACAGCCCATGTCTCTCCAAGGGCGCATTCATCACCCCAGCAATCATTACTTTTGTGATCAAAATTGGAAATCCATCAATGTTTGTGGATAGATTTGGGACCGGTCCTTTGCTATTATTGTTCATATTGGCATAAAATAGTCTTACCAGTCTAGGGTAGACATGGGTAATTCCAGGCTCTAAAAAATAAAGGAGCCCGACATCCTTAAAATATTTGATGGCCTCTCCTCCCATCTCTAATTTTTCCAAGGCATTAGCATCAACTACAACCTCAGCTCCCACGATATGTTGTTTTATTGAAGTAGGGAGAGCTTATCTGCTGAGGCTTTAGAAGATGCTAGCCTTTTGCCTTTTTCTAAGTTGGGTCCCCTTTTTAGGGCGGACAGAATCTTCTTCAATAGTGTCTGTGGGACCTTCTTTCGTAACTACCACTAAGGACCTGATTTTCTTCTTAGGACGGTCTATTGCTTTAGGTTTTATGGCAGCAGACCGTGCAATACAGTGAATAATAGGGGTATTATCGAAATTGTTTCCTTCATCTTCTTCCTCGTCTTCTCTTTGTCGTTTCCCTTGTTCGTTAGTAATCCTCTGCAAAAATTAATCAATCTTATTAATTAAACCTAAAAAAAATAAGTGTTAAATGAATAATCCATACAACACCTTCTTTTATTGAAAATCATTCCCTTACTTTTTCGACGGTTGAAACCCTAATTTAGTTTAACTCGGTGAAATGTTCGTAAGGTTCCCCAAAATAAAACTGAAGGAAAATCAATTTTTATGAAGATGTATGGTTTGATTAGGTAGTAGAACGGTTAACATTACAGGAGATTCAAAAAAGCAAGGGAAGCTGGGGTAGGAAAAGATAAAACCACGAGATTTTGAAAATGGGACCGACATATTCTTCTTTTTAGAATTTATGGGTCCTATTTTCAATGATGACATTCTAAATCGGTCATTGCTTAAGTTAACCTAGAATCGTAAGTTGATTCTAGCTTTAATGAGCTAAGAAACACAATCGCTGCATTTCAAACTATGAACAATCGTAAATCCATACGTTTGTCTACTTTATAATATACAACAAGTACGCATTACGATCTATCATTTTCTAACGATTTAGTTTTTAATATGATACTTTAAAAAAATGAAAATAAAAATAAAATTATTTACATATTTTATAATTGGTGCTACGGATGAGTCGGTAGCTCGACGATCCATAAGGGTTTAAAATGGATTTTAGGGAGCAACTGTCTACCCCAGGAAAGCTTGTCCTCTAGGATTGCTTACTGGCTGCGTAGGTAATTGGTCACTCTCTCTCTTTGCCACTTGGGAAGATAGTTGTCCAATTATACTTTCTAGCTTTGTTATGGACTGTGTATGTGAATGAAGGGTCTTAGAGAATTGAGCAAGTTTGTGCAAATCTCGTGAATGCTGGTGAGACTGTTGATGCAAATCCTAAAGGATTTAAATAATCATAGCATCAGGATTACTGCTCCGTGGTCCAATCTGGGATTGTGTTGCCTGTAATTGAGGTCTTTGGTGGAAAACTTGGGTCTGGGAAAATCTGGGCAGCACAACTATTGGTGTTGGTTGTGCCCCAGTGATGGAACCATAATTAAATCCCAGGTGATTCTTCCATGCTGGGTTGTATGTGTTCCCATAGTCTCCCCTCTGAAAGGCCATTGCTTGCTTTGTTTCCATCAGTTCTTGGTATTGTGGCACAACAGGATTCTCCATATATGTGTGAGTCTGGCAAATTTGAGGGTTTGTCATAGGCCTATCCAGAGTATTTGGGTAGGAATTCATGAGTGCGGTAATTTTTTGCTCAAGAGCTAAAACTTTTGCACACATGTCGTCCTCAGTTTTTACTTTTTCTTTATTGATTTCATAGACCCACCTCTTGCGAGCGGGGTATGACGAGCAATCTCTGGGTCAGTCTGCAACAAAGCCTATTTTTGCTTTGAACTGTTGGCCAATTTCTCAAATAAATTTCAAGTCTGCTGGCCATTTTGAGCTATGAAGGCTCCTCCGCTTACGGCATCTACTGTAGACTGGTTGGTGTCAGTCAATCCCTGATAGAAACTTTGTGCTATAGATCAATTCGGCACCTCATGATGAGGGCATTTTCGTAGCAAATCCTTCATCTGTTGCCAACTCTCATGAAACAATTCTCCAAGTCTTTGCCTGAAGCCTTGAATCACCTAGCGAATTTAGTTGCTTCTACCAATTAGAAAGTATTCACCCAAGAATTTGGACTGTAAGTCCTCCCACATGGTTATTGTAATAACCCAAAAAATTGCGTTAAACGATGACCTCGGGATCTGTGCCCGATCGGTCATAAGTTTGACCAAGTAAGAGTCCACTAGTTGACTCGAGGAGTGATGAACGGATGTGATGTGAAATTAATGCAAGCGTGTGGAGTGTGAGGTAAAATCTGGAACCACATACACCATCTGGGGTGTATGTGCTCAACACGTAGAAAATAAGTATAAAAAGGGTTAAAGAACCCTAACTTACTCTTGTTTGGTTGTTGAAAGAGTTAAGAAGAGAGAGAGAGGGAGAGAAGTAAAGAGGGTTGTTAAGCAAGGAGTAAATGCAAGCCAAGGGAAGGGGATTCGAGTATTTAAAGCCAAATTTAACGCGAAGGATCCTTTGGAGCTAAAGCTGAAACCCTAGCCATTCCAACTTGGAGATCCAATCAAATTGGGATTTGATTGAGGTAAATTTTGTTGAATTAAATGCATAGATTGTAGGAGTTTAAATGGTGGTCAAGAACATTTAAAATCATAGGATAAAGGCTTAGAAAAAGAAGGAAAATTATTTGAGAAAGATTTGGAAGAAGAGCCCGAAAGGGGGATGAATCTGGCCAAATCGATTAATCAAAATTGGATTTCGATTGATCAATTTTGGCTCAGAAGTTAAAAAGTCATCGAAGCCCGATTTCGATTAATCGATTTGGAAATCGACTAATCGACTGGGAAGCTCCAGCCACTGGAGAAATGAAACCTGGGGAAATCGACTAATCGAATTGGGATTTCGATTAATCGATTTCGAATTTCGATTAATCGATTTGGGATCGATTAATCGATTTTGAGATCTCGACTACTCGATTTAAGAATCGACTGCCTTATGTTGGAGACCTCGATTAATTGATTTGGGTTTCGATTAATCGATTAATCGAATTGCATTTCGATTAATCGATTTTGGGAATCGATTAATTGACTTGAACAATTTTGCTTAAACTTTATAATTTTCTTTGAGATTCACGGAGGGTCCAGGACCTTCTTCATTATATCTTTAGTGATGTATTATATGTGTTGTGATGTATCATAGGTGGTACGTGTGACCATGAGCACAAGGAGCCGCGTGGGACCTTGATGCTTGGACCATCAGAGAATTGAGGTAGGGAACTCCTTGAACATGTACTTTAAATTCAAGAGCATGTATGTAGTGATATGATTATCAAATGTGAAGTTGTTTTAACTGTCAAAAGCTTTGTGAAAATGGGTGCATGTGTGACACCAAAAATGTGACAGAGGCATCTGTGTGATGCAAGTAACTAAGAACAAGTAATCAAATGAGATTGAGACATCCCCAGGGGATGAGGAAGTAATAAAGGTATCAGGTGTGATGCGGGTATGTATACATCCCAGGGATGTATACATAGGATTGAATAATTACTGTTGAGGCCTAACTGATATAAGATAGCACACTTACACGGTGAACAACTATATGTAATGCACATGATATTTTTGCTATTTGAGGTTTGGAGGATACCCCACTGACGTGGCGGGATACCCACGATTGACGCAGCAGGATATCCGTGACCGGTACGGCAGCGAATCCGTACACCAGCACGGAGGTTTATCCATGACCGTAAGTACATCTCAGGGATGTTGTGCAATATTTAACCCCGCCGCCTAGTGAGAAAGGGGCTTGGGTCATATTCCCAGGGAATACATGTTTTTTACAACTGTCTAATTAGATGACGATGAAGGGTATCTCATCAGGGATCGATGCTATATTGCTCGGGAATTACTTAAGTTGAAGATTTAAGTTTTGCTTTAGGCCTGTTCAGTGTCATTCATGATTAAATCAATAATAATGTAATACATGCAACTTACCAGTAAATTGAGTGTAAATCATCTGCTTTTAATTGGTTTTCTAGCAAATGCATAGATTCATCATGCTTTGAATATCATAGAATATATGTGAGTTTTGACTTATATGTTCATTGTGTTGTTCCCTATTGAGCTAGGATGTAGCTCACCCTTTGGACTATACGTCGCAGGTCCATTGATAGCAGCAGCAGAGGCTTCGGGGGACTTGGATCCGAGTGATTCGGATTACATACCTGGAGACGAGTTGGAGCCTCCTCCCGAGGACTTCTTCTAGGTGACTCTGCTGAGCACTTTGATAGAAAGTCAGTTTTGTGAGCAGTTTAGTGCGGCTTGGTATGTCAAACCTTTATTTTGAAACAATGTAATTAAACTAGATATTCTTTTGGCGAACCATCTGGGGTGATCTGTGTATCATCGATGGTTCGGGTCGGTTCTTTATTCATGAAGTGGCATGAGGGTAGAACTGTCTTTTGAATATGCCAGTTGGGCATATTAATGTTTTCCGCTTTAATGAGATTAATTATTTTATTTATTATGTGGTGCTTGTTATACCAATGTTCTGTGCTAAGCTTTGGGGCACAGTCTGGAGGATCGTGCTGATGGCATGGGTTTCGGGGTGCCGAAATCTGGGTTGTCACAGTTATACTTCTGGCAAGTAGTGAGACTAACCATGCCTTCACCCTATCTTTGAGAGAGAAAGAAAACAGGCGTAATCTTATAGCTTCTTTAGTAGTCGTAGTTTGTAGCATTGCGTAGATTTCTATGAAGTCCCTCAGGTGTCGATAGGGATCTTTTCTAACAAGTCCATGGAAAGTTAGTAGAGTTTGAAGTGTGTGGGGCCTGATGTCATAGTTTTGACCTTCAGATGCTTCTGGTATAACTATACAAGAAGGCTCGGTCAAAGCTATTGGGCTGAAATGTGCTTCAATTGAAAGTTCGTCAGCCATGGGTTGAGAGTCTCTTGAAGAGGATCGGTTTAATGTGAGTCTGCACAAGAGAGGCCGCTCAATTTCTGAACCATATTTGAATCTAGTCTTCTAGACCAGGTATGATGCATACACCAAAAAAATTTCCTCTATTTTTTTTTCACAAAATATTTATGAGTTTTATTTTTGAAGAGCAGGGAGAGAAAATAAATCGAAGCCTCTGGCTTCTGTGATCAGGAGAAGTTGGAAACTTTTAATTCATTACTCCGAATAAACCTGCAAAAGATTGAAGTGATCAAAGAAAAATAAAAATATAAAGAAATATAAAATGAGAAAGATAAATATTGGTTTTTAAAAGAATATAAATATTGGATAAAAACTTGAAAGAATTAGATAAATTCTGCTTCCTCGGCAACTGCGCCAAAAACTTGATCAGTTGCTTATTATGTATTATAATTATATTAAATTCAAGTCTTAATCTATTGCAAGCGCACAATGAAAATTATAGAGCTAGTATAGGATCGATCCCACGAGGAAGTTCATTATCTAATTAATTCCTAGTTTATATCTTTTATCTAAATCCCTATCTTAAAATTTTTTATTTATATTTAAGATCTAATCTACTGGAGAAATATGAATAAAAGAATGGGTTATTAAACTAAAGTGCATAAAAATAAATCATAATCCTCCTTCTTCAGATTAAGGTCGTCAATCTTAATCTTCAGCTTTCAGGTATTTATATTTATGAAAATAAACAGTATCGTTACACCATATTTTTAGTCTCCTAACATTGGTCACCAATCAAGTCTAAGATCCTATCAATATAGATTTAATCTAATTAACAATCAACCACAAATTTAGGTGCCAATTAAACTCTAGAAAACTGAGGATGAAAAAGTAAAAACCGTTACACTAATTCTAACCTAAGTCGTCAATTCAAATTAAACCTTAGAGATGTTTACAAAGCAAATAAAATCTAAACTAGAAAGTAAAGTAAAATATATCCTTCGCCCCTCAGCTGCAGTCGTCAATTGCTCCTGAGAAATTACAGATATCTACACTAATCTTCAGCACTCAATTGCAGTCGTCAATTGCTCTTGAGAAACCTTTGATATCTAATCTACTCAAATTATGTTACACTACTTTGATCGAAAGAAAATCTAACCTCAGGTGTCACTTGATGCTGAAATTCTTCGATGCTTATTCCTATGCTGAGCCCTCTTATTTATAGATCATAAGGGATCGGTTTAAAAAGATCTAGTTCTAATAAAAGAAACTACTAAAAATAAAATATTCCTAATATAACTCTGATTCCTAATTTTATCTTTTCTTATTTTCTTTAATTGATGCGCTTATGGATTGTTCTTTATTGAGCAGCAGCAGAGTCCTTAGGATTAGATTATCAATCTTCTCAAATCTGTGGTTCACCAGACTTTTAATTGCAGGATTCTTTTAATTTTGGATATGGCGGTGTTAAACTCTCACGTGATCCGCAGCAGCAGTGTGTAGTAGAAAGCTTCTATTTTTAGGAAATCGTAAATAACGATTTCTTTCTTATTCTTACTGGAAAATTGTAATTCACGATTTTCAATTTTTAGTAAGCTTTTAGCTAACAACTTCTTATTTTGGATTGATCACTTTCTTCTTTTGTCGCTTTCTGAAGAATCGTCTTTTAAAGAATTACGAATTTTCAGCCTTCCTGTTGTTGGTAAATCGTCTTTAACACTTAATCGTCTTTTTACTGCTTTTTGAGTTCATTTTGACAAAGATTAACACTTAGGCTCTAATTTATTGCTTATCTTTAATATTTGCACATCAGTAACTCGTTAGTAGCAAACTAAGTCCTAGCATCACTAAGTTAACAGTGATAAAATAGTAAATTATGTGACTGATTATACACCACCTCTACCTACTCAAACTACCTACTCCAAACCTCCCTTGTCTACACCTACAAGGCCTTTCCGCCTTACAAATCCTACGACGACCAAAGTGGCAAGGGTTCAACAGATGTCACGCACCGTTGCATTCGCACCGACTGAATCATGCACGAAATGCAGGAAGCAACATAAGATAGAGGAGTGTAGATTAATATTGGGCACATGTTTTGGTTGTGGCCAGAAAGGACATCGGGTAAAGATTGTCCATAGGCTAAGAGGGGGAAAACGAGTTCGGCAACTATTCAAAGACCCTCCCAACCTGCGAGTCAGCAGTGATATAAGGTATATTTCATTTTGAAATGTATAACATCAGCGAGAAAATATGAAAGATAACTTATTATGAGACTACAAAATTTTAAATTTTGAGAAGTTGAGTGGAATGTGTTTATTGATTGCTATGCTTCTGGGGACACCTCGAACAATAGTCAAACCTTGTAATTAATGGAAAGTAGTTTTGTTGTGAATGGATTATATAAATCTGAATGGTTATGTACATTGAATGGTTGTGAAATAGTAATTTATCTATGGAAGTGATCATAGATAAATAGTTATGGAATGGGTGAATGATTCTTTTTAAGGCTAGCATGGTTAAGCTAATTGTAGATATGTTGATTGCAGGTATCATTATTTAACTAATTATGGCTAATTTTGAGTTAGCTATGGATTTATAGTTCAAAATAGTTATAGAAAGTGGAATTTATACCTTGCTATGGATGTGCGCTAAATTTTGCAGGGTGGATGAATGTGGTCAATCATTGTCGATGATTGATGATTTAGTTGTGGACTATGCCTGGATAGAGTAGTTGTGGATAAAATGTGATTCATGTATGTATCAGTAAATTGGTGTAGGTAAAATCTTTGAAGTCATAATTAACGTAATCTCGACGTACGGTCTATAGTGGATGATTTTTTTGTGTAGGATTAGTGGTTTTAATGGAAATCATAAATATAAATTGTTTGCTTGATTGATTCTGCGAATGATCTTCGCATAGGAAAAGTGTGGCTCCGCTGTGGATTTTTCCTTTTAATGCGGTTGTTTTGTTGTTGGCAATGTGTGGCTCTCATATGGTTGATGTATGGCATTTTGTGCGATTTGTGATTTTGGACCAGGTCGGATCCGAAAGTTCCATCATAAGTTTTCGAGCACAAATACTTATTTAAGGAGGGGAGAATGTAATAACCCAAATTCTTCATTGAATACAAATCGTTGACTCTTGAGGAGAATGTGACTACCCTTGTTGAGACTGCTAGGTATCCACACCTCTTCTAACAAAATACGTAAATTTTCGAGGATGAAAATTCCTTAAAATGGGAAGAATGTAACAACCCAAATTTTTCAAGTTCATGTAAGTATTTGGCATAGTATATGCCACACACTTAGGACCTTGCATTTTGGACCAGTTGGGCCGACTATTTGAGTTGACTTTGGGCCTTTGGTAAGTGAGCTATGACTTAATTTGGGTGTGCTAGCTTCACACCAGACCAAACCTCCATTTGGAATGGACCTTACACCTCACTTAGGTGTATTGGTTTCACAACCAATCTAGGACCATGTGGATAAGACTAACACCTTGCTTTGGTGTTATAGCTTAACACCCAAACCACCACCCAAGTTATAAGTGAGGCCCTCACGTTGGTTTTCCAACTTGCTTGCAAATTGAGAGAAGAGAAAAGTGAAAGAGAGGAGATCTCCCCCCTTGTTTCTCCTTCATTGTTGAGGATCTCCCATCCTCACCACTTCATCTTCTTCTTTGATTTGTCGCGAGTGAGAGTGAGAGCGTCAACTTTGCCACACATACGAAAAAGATAAACTAGGGGGAACCCCAAACCCACTTTTTCCATTTTTTAAACCCAAACTCCATGGATCTCTCACTAGGCTTTCTGATTCGCTCAATAGAGGGCCATTGGGTTGTTGTTTACATTGAGGAGGTTCGATCTACGCCCGCTACGATCGAGGGAATCAAGAGGTTTCAAGGGTTTCAAGCCGTCAGGAGAATGTGAAGCGAGAAAGCCGATTCCTTAATAAGATTGTCATGGGCGTTGTGAGCCCAATCTAAGGAGGTAAATACCTTAATTGATTCATTTATTGAACTTAAAATAGGTTGCTTAGATGTGTGCATGATTAGTTGGGAAATTTGTGGAATTTTGGGGAACAAAAATGGGTTTTAAGAAGCTCAACAACGCCCAAAATCACAAACAGCCACGTGCACCCTAACCGAAACTCGCACGCGCAACTTTGCATCAAAAATCAGGCCAATAAGTTTTGAACGAAACTCTCTCGTGCGACTTTGGAGCTCGCTCGCGTGACAGTGCAAATCCGCGGGCACGACTAATACTATCTCAGTATTTTAGCCATAACCTTCTGCTCCGAACTCAGAATTATGCGATTCTTATGGCGTTGGAAAGAAGACAACAAAATCTATAACTTTTGTGAATTAACAATTTCATGAATATGAAGTTATAAAGGTCTAAATTTTGTGGACAGTTGAGACAAGTTCTACATAACGCGAACTTGTCCATTCCGGCCTAATTTTGAGAAAAAAATTGTAACACTTTGACATGAGTGACTCATTAGTCATTGACACGTGACGTATGGAAGTGTTGTGGTGTAGATTGACTACCGGTCCCATGACAGACTTGAATCAATCGTGACAGTTAGGGTATAATTGCTTAAGAACAGGTTGTCTAGTAAATCTAAAATTAAGTTGATGCTTATGAGCAATGATGTTTGAACCAAGACTTGTAAACAAATTTACACTTGACAAACGTAATCGCGATGTTCTTCATTCAGACTAATAAATCATGAGTGATTAGTGTTTGAAAGCACTCCTTCCAACCTTGAGTGCGGTTGTTAATCACTACAGTTTTATGTGGAAATCCTTATGGATTTGGAGGAATTTAAACAATAATGCCTATACTTGACATGAGAAACGGATGATTTGATTAAGGACTTAAGCCTTGATTTGAGGAGCAATAGATTTCTTCGTGACTTCTCAATTCCCTATTTAATTGATTGTCACTACTGCAACTTTAGACATTGTTCTCCCATAATGGATTGCACAGTTTCCATCACGTTTAATCCATAACTGATGGCTGTGGATCCATAGGGACGACTGAATTATTATATTGATTATGTTGAGAATTGTGCACATGAAGAGACGATATTACTTGACCTAACATGTATGTCCGACCTATTGATTGTGTAGGAATGATTTAAGGCATGAATTTTGGAATTTCAAGATCACTGTGGTAGGTTTCAAATAAACTCATTTTGGTGATGACTGCATATTTTACGGACATAGGTGATGGTGAATGTGGGTATGCTTGTAGTTGATAGTTAAATAATTTTACTCTATAAAAATAGTGTATCCGATCGATAATTTTGAATTTTGGTGGGCGTTGCACCTTTAGACTAATAGTTATGATTATTAGTTCATGGTTAAAATCTTGGTGCTTATTAGTTCATGGTCCAAATCTTAGTGATTATATTGATTGTATAGTTGTATTAAATGTGCTAGTTAATGGTTGTCGGAATCTCAAATTTAACGTGAGTGTATATTCAGCTTTGTTGATGCATTGTTCTAATGGGTGCAGTCATGGTTTCAAGTTTATCTATAGTAATGGCTAGTTGGGCTATGTCAAATTCTATGTATCCGAAATTTGGGGGTCACTATTAGCAATTCAAATTATTTTATGGAAATGATGCATTGTAACTAATGGTTAATATCGTTGTAGTGACAATATGCTGAGTTAGTAGTAAATTTCTAAGTGCTTGATGGTATGGTTGATCCTATTTATGGTTACAGTTATGGATTAATAGTTCTAATCTCAAGTTCAATATATTTTTCTTTGTGGATATGTCCTTACCAACTATTTTGAGAGATACTTCGTTATGTTGGGAAAGTGGTATTTCATAGTTACCTGTGTGTGAGTTGAGTGATCTGTCCCTTTGACTCTTGAGTGAGCACCGGTCAAGTTAGTGAGAGATGGAAATCCTTAGTGTAAAGCTCAGTAGATAGAATTGTTACCAGTGTGTGATTGATCTTTAAACAATGTGTTGTAGAAAATCTCCATTCAACTCTGAGGCTTTGACCGTGTATATAATTCCAATTTGTTGCAGCGTTTGCTGTGTGTAATTTGAGTTTCACAAATAATTACTATATGGGATAACCAAATGTCACGTCATGAATTTTTTAGGATGAAAATTTCTTTAAGGTGAGAAGATTGTGATAACCCTAGTTTAGAGGACGTTAAATCTTGATGAGGATACTCATATGGGTGGTGCCGAGAGATACCTACGAAAATTGGATATTTCAAATTTTGGATAACTTTTGGATAATGATAACTTTTGAATGTATATGATTTTGAATTAACACATAAATATGTGGATGGTTGAAAATTTTCAATATGGTTGGTCTTAGATAATTCTAAACGATAGAACGTGAAGGACTTTGGGTCATTATAGAATAGAATTTGTACTCCTTTAAGTAGATTTTAAATGCATGAGTTTTCAATGGGAGGATGTATGGATTTTATGCAGGTAAGTATGTAGATGTGTAGACTATGGATGTGTGCATGTTCACCTTCATTGTGGCTAATTCCACAAATTTTGGATGTGAATATTAAGCGTGGATACATCTAAGTGTGTTTGTGTAAGGTGTGAAAGCATTTGAACTTTTGCTTTGTGTAGATTGAGTGTGAGCATGTTACTACTTTTGCTTTAAGGAGGGAAGAATGTAACATCCCCAAATTTTGAACTTGCACGCGCAGACGATTTGGCCAACTATATTAGGCTAACTAATTGGGCCGATAATTGGACCGACGTTGGGCCTTAGTTGGTGTGAAAAACATGTGTATGTGCGCTTCACACCATCCCTAAGAGTTAGAGCACACAAGTGGTGTGTGTGTGTGCTTCACATGGAATCAAACCAAAGGGGTAAAAGGAGTTGGCGTTTCACACAAGCCACATTGGCTTTGGTTGGTTTCAAGAGAGAGGGGGAGAGAGATCTTTGTGGGAAAGAGGATTTCTTCTTCCTTTCAACTAATTAGAAGAGAGAATTATCTCGCTTACGTCCAGATTCGATCTCAAGAAGATGGGTTTTCAAATCCTTTTATGTGTGGAAAAAGAGGAGCCAAAGATTTAAAACTGTAGATCACAGATGTTCAAAGATTTTTTATTTAAGGTAAGAATTTATGTTTGAAAATCATGTGTTTTTATGATTTGTAGTTTGGCAATCAATGCCCTAGAAGATAAGAAATTTAATGGTAATTACGTGGTATGGTTGGGTAATAAATGCCCTAAAAGATTAGAAATAAATGTCATAAGTTTTTTTGGGAAAAACAAACCGAAGAAGGAAAGCCCGTGTTGCTGAGAATCTGTCAAAACCGATCGATCGAAATGAGAATCGATCAATCAATTTTGATAGGATGTGAAGAGATTTGACAAAATAGAGAAAGATTGGTTTTCTGAGGGAAATCGATTGATCGAATGGAAATTCGATCGATCGATTTTTATGTCGACGGGTTCCCTATCAAAGTCGACAAGTTACTTGTAGGGTCGACAGGTTTCATTTGATTTGGAAACTGATCGATCGAAATGGAATTCGATCGATCGAAATTGGTTGATAGGATCTATTCGAAGTCGACAGGCTCTGTTCGAGGTCGACAGGATGAAATGTGAACAAGGAATGGTTTCTGAGTAAATCAATCGGTCGATTTAGGAATCGATCGAACGATTTTGAAACCAATCGATCTGTTTGTGAACCGATCGATCGAGTGTGGGACTGATTATACAAACAGGATTATGTGTGTTTTTCAAAGGAAATCGATCGATTAAAATGTGTTTCGATCGATCGATTTTGGGAATCGATCAATCAGATTGGGATTCGATCGATTGATTTGATCAATTTTTAGAATTTTTCTATTTTGAGAAAGAAACTTTGGGAAACTTTGGAACTTTCCGTTTTTTGTTACTTTTGACTAATAGGAAGTAAATTGGTGTGTTTTAAGTTGTGACCAAGGGGACGTGAGGGGAATGTGGCCTTGATAAGGGAATCTTCATTTTGGCTTCAAGTCGAGGTAGGAAAAACTCCGTAACATGTACATTTGATTACAACTAGCATGAATATTTTGATGTGATAGAAATATATGTGATTTGTGAAACTTGTTATTTATTTAGCATGAATTTTATTCATAATTTTAAATATGAAAAGTGTGTATGTGTATGTACACTCAGATTTATGTGTGTGTGTGTAAAATCAGTTATGTGCATGTGTGACATTAGAAAGATGTGAATAAGTGTGTGTGGAAGCTTTGAAACTTCAAACCTATTTATAAATTACCACAATTCACGGTGATATACTATAAGTTAATTTCACACTTTGATTTAAGGTTTATGAGTGATACCCAATAGATGCGGCAGGATATCCGTGCCCGACACGGCGGGATATCCATGACCAGTACGGCGGAATATCTGTACAATTGTGCTTCGAGACTGCTAGCTATCCATTCATTTCCTTATCGATTACGATAAAATTTCCTACGATACAAATTTCCCTCATACGAAGGAACTTGGGCATCATACAAATGGTTCATTGAACAATGATGGTGGATATTCTCATCGGTATAATATTGCGGCTCTCAATTCCTTATATGCTTGTGAGAGTATTTAAGTGATCAGTTTAAGTTTCTTTTAGTTATGAGAATAAGTTCTAGAAATCATGTGTTTAAACTTTGAAATTTGTATTTGATATCAGTTTTGCTTTAAGTCAAATATCTTTATATTGTGAATCTTTTTTTGAAAAGCATATTCGAATTATGTCATGAGATATATGTATGATGTGATAATATGCATGTTATTGATGTTTCCTTAGTGAGCTTAGATGTTAGCTCATCCCTCGACTATACGTCGCAGGTACAGGTGTAGATCAAGATCAGGCACTTGAGAAAGGCATAGGATCTCCCGTTTGGGAAATTCTACCCTAGGTGAGGATTTGGACTAGATACGTTTTGGGTTTGTATGGTGGATTTTTGAGGATTTTGAATTCGGACTTGATATGTCCTGGGATCAAATACAGTGTTAAGATTTGTTTGGTATATACATTTTGGAAGCCACTGTTTAGGTGATGGTCGGCCATCACCGGTGGTTTCTTTTAGCCTTTATTTTAGATGTTATGTATAAAGTAGAAATATTTAGTTCTGTCTAGTGATATCTAAAATTCCATTTTTACGCATGTATGATATCTGCTTTGAGTTCCACACTTATACGTAAATATACCAAGTATTTCTGTATTCAGATTGTGAAGTGTGATTCGACAGTCTGATTTTTCTCAAGTTTAAGATGTAAGAAAGAAAAAAAATATATAGTACAACATTTTATGAGAACAGGAAAAATCTGGCTATCACAGGAACAAATTCCTGGAAGAATAGAAATCGTAATTTACGATTCTACAAGAGAAAGCCATTCAAAAGAGTGCGATACATAAAGCGATGAATCGTAAATGAAAAATCGTTCAATAGGAAACTGTGTTAAAAGATAGAAAATCGTAATTTATGATTTTCCAGAGAAAATTACAATAAAAGAAGAAAATCGTGATTTACAACTTTCCATAAAAGAAGCTTTCCCAAGTTGCTGATCACGTGAGAAAGAACACATCCATGCATTAAATTAGAAGATCTCTTAGAGAAGAAGTCCAGTGAATCACGGATCTAAGAGATTGAAGAAAAAGAATCCTAAAGAACTTTGTTGCTGAAATAAAGGAGAAATCCATAACTACATCAACAGATAGAAATCAAGGAAAGATAAGATTAGAAGTATAATTATATTAGGATAGTTTTGTTTTAGTAATGTCTTTTATTAGAATTAGGAGTTTTGTAAACCCACCCCTTATGATCTACAAATAAGAGGCTCGGCACATAGGAATAACCATGGAAGAATTTCACAGCATCAATTGACAACTGAGGTCTATGTTTTCTTCCGATCAAAGTAGTTTAGGATTTATAAAGTAACATCGTCCACTGTTCTCTAAGGTCTTGCCTGACAACCAAGGCTGAGAAAGCTAAAAGATCAATTCTTTGGATGGCTCTACTTTTTCTTTCTAGTTTAGATTTATTTTATTGCAATTTACTGCTTTGTAAACATCTTCGAATTTTAATTTGAATTGACGACTCAAGTTGAAGTTTGGAGATTAGTGTAACGGTTTTACTTTTCCATCTTTAGTTTTCTAGAATTTGATTGACGCCCAAGTTTTAGGAGATTGTTGATTAGATTAAATCTGTATTGATAGGATTTTAGTATTGATTGGCGACCAAAACTAGGAAACTTGATATATGCTGTAAGTGTACTGTTTAATTTCATAATTATTCGGTAGCTGAAGATTGTGATTAACGACCATAATCTGAAGGAGGATTTAGGATTTATTTTCAGTAAAATGTAGATTAAGAAACCGTTCTTTATTTATATTTCTCCAGTAGATTAGGAACTTAAAAGATGAATATAAGTTTTCAAGAAAATTAATATATATGTTATAAACTGTCTTCGTAGGAACGATCCTATACTAGCTCTACAATTTCCATTATGTGTTTGCAATAGGTTAAGACTTTATTAGACACATATTAGAGCCGAACATTATACTATGCTAAAATATTTCCATCACGGGACTAATCCAAACAAAGAATCTTCGGATTCCAAGTCTCGACTCAATCCTCACCATAGGTATACAATCAAAGCAGAATCGCTCCGATGAATGATTCATTTTTCACACACATGTGAGAGAGAGTTCCAATGCAAATCAAAAAGGTCTCACATGATATAAGAAACACGGTGCATCAAAGAATAAAAAGATAAATTCCATAATGAAAAGTTGTTTATATCCTAAGCATGTTATACCAAGCACCATAGACATTGCACTATCACTCTCCACAAGGCATTTATAAATCAAGATTGGATCAAGGTCTTTTTCAAGATTGTAATAGGGCTCAGGTAAGAATTAAGAAAGAAAGGGAAGTTGGAGATCAAATTTCTTTGAGAAATTAGAAAAGAAACTACTTTTAATTTCCTAATTTTCCCAACTTTTCTTTTTCTAATCTCTAAGAATATTTCTTTTTCTTTGTCTCAACTTTTTTTTCTTCTTACTCCTTTTCTTTTCTTTTTGAACTCACCTCATAATTTTTCTTTTCATTTTCTACCTTATTTTATTTTATTTTTCTTTCCTTTTTTTCATATTTTTCGGCCACATGTTCCCAGTAAACACCACTCACATGCCTCTCCATTTACTCTCATCCCTCGCTCCCAATTTCTCAGAGATTGAAGGTGTGCAACCGTGGGCTCTTGTAAGTTCGTTGCGACAATGCGCTCTCTTTCAAAAAGATGGAGTCGTCGCCTGGAGCTTTTGGTGTCCCGGGATACCTCAAAATTGATATGAGAGCGCCAAAATGTAAAAATATGACTCTGAATCACTGGTGTACGCCAAAGGCTCTTGGATAGGGGCTTTAGTTATCGATCAGGAAGGTATTAGGTAGTCAATCAACCCACTCATAAGCGGTCTCTATTATGGCCAGGTCTATGTGTTGGTTGGTTTATATAATATATATATATATATATAAAGAAAAAAAATAAGCGGCACTTTCCCTTGCCCGAAGGCACTCCGATCTTATTTGAGCCCCCCGCTATCACCGTAATTGTGGCGGTATAACGGCTCAAATTCTAGGATAAAGGAAAAGCAACGAAGGTAGAGGAGATGGAGTGGTCACCTGGAGCTTTTGGTGTCCCGTGATACCTCAAAATCAATATGAGAGCACCAAAGTGCAAAAATATGACTCCAAATCACCGGTATATGCAAAGGCTCTTGGGTAGGGGCTTTAGTTATCGATCGGGAAGGTATTAGGCACCCAATCAACCCGCTCGTAAGCGGTCTCTACTATGGTCAGGTCTATGTGTTGGCTAGTTTATTATATATATATATATATATATATAAACAAAATGAGCGGCACTTTCCCTTGCCCGAAGGCACTCCAATCCTATTTGAGCCCCCCGCTATCACCGTAATTACGGCAGTGTAATGACTGAAATTTTAGCATAAAGGAAAAGCAAAGAAGGTAGAGGAATAGAGGGGAGAACCGAAGCTCTCGGGACCTTGCAGCACCATTGTGGATCTTCGTGAGCGAGAGACACCGGTGAGCTTCTGAAAGCGAGAAGGCTAAAGAAGGGTTCTAACTTCTAAGGCTTTGAAGGATTGATGGTTAGCAATGGTGGTTTTGATGGGTTAAGGCTTTAAGCTTTGGGAAAAAACTTAGGTCTAGGCAAATGAGGGAGCAAATTAGTATAGTCTTTTCTCTTGGAAATTTCAAAAGATGCCAAGTAGCGGGGGGGGGGGGCTCTCTATATATAGAGAAAGGGAGGATTAGGGTGGTATTTAAGTTTTAATTGGGCTTAGGAATTAGGTAATAGGAAATCTAAGGTTTTAGGGATTTTCAGAGCTTGGATAGGTGAGAATTGGGCTTTAATCGTAGATGATAGGGTGGTCTTCTAAATGGAAAAAGGGTTATAAAGAGGGCTAATGTGCAGTGAAATATGATAATATTTCACCCCTAAAGACCTACATTTAGCTATCCGATGAAAGCCATTTAACATGTTTTATATAGTTTTAGTGATTTACAGGCCTGGAGATGTGTTGAGCATGAAATAACCCAAAAGTTCAGAATATAACGTCAAATTCGTGATACATTGGATCATTCGGAACTTATCCCGACTTGGAGCTCAATTTGAACCTTCAAGACGTTTGATTCAGAAAATTGTCAAAACCCAAACGTTAGAGAACTCGTCGTCAGCTTTCCAACGCCGTAAGAATCGCCTCAATCAGACTTCGGGATAGAAAGCTATGGCCGAAATACCGAGGCAGTGTCTGAATGCAAAGTGTAGTGGGAATTCACGAAAATCTGGGAGGTTGATTGATCGACCAAATTTGAATTTGAGTTCGGAATTTTATTTGGCAGCGAGAATCTCGGTACTCTTTTCACGGAATAAAATCTTGGAGGAAAAAGCGGCTTCTTTTTTGGCAATTAAGGAAAAAGATATTCTTGGATATATATTCATTCGGGGAGTCCTTCGGAGATAATTCTGATTCTTATTATTTTTCTGCATTCTTCTTTTTAGAGAGTTCTATTTTTTTTAGAGAGTTTTCATTTTTCTGCATTCATTTATTTTTAGTTTTCTGCGTTTCAAAGTGTAGGGGCATTGAGTCCCATTTTCTTGAACTATCTTTAATATTCATTTTGAGAAGAAGATAAGTCTTAGTTTCCTGATTTGGATCCACTTTCAAGAAGGAGGTGTACGTACTTTGGATTAAAGCTTTCGTGGATTTTTGTGGATAATTCTTTACGGTATTTTAATGGCATTTTCAACTTCTGCATTTATTTTATTGCTTATTTCAGTTATGTGTGGCTAGTTTCATTAAGGATGGGGATCTAATGAACCCCATCCGAGGTATTCATTTATATTAATATAAATCTGTGTGGTTGAGATGTCAGATACTTTTTAAGACCCTAATATTCATTGAAAATGGTGAAATCATTATTTCAGTCTGAGATCTAGGAGCTAATCATGTCCTATGATTTCAGATCAGTAATAATGATTTTATCCTAATTATCACCCATCTCGGGATGAAGTTTTACCATCATCTGAGGTGTGAGTGTTAATCATACACCCATGGGGTGTTAATCATATATCTCCTTGATCTTAGATCGTACTTTGGAAATTGCCCTAGAGATTGGATTCTAAATATTGTCCGAGGTGTGAGTGTTAATCATACACTTATGGGATGTTAATCATACATCTCCGTGATCTCAGATCTATATTTTAGAACTCACATGTGTATAGGGCAGTGCTTCTTTTGAGAAATCTGTTAAAGATCTCATATCTCAATCCACAGATTGGTATTCTGTAAATGATAAACCTACGATGGGAGGATTTAGCATCCCAATCCTTATCTTTCATTAATTGTTAAATTCCTTTAGTATTTATCTGTTAGCATTTATCTCATTTATCAGAACCCTAGATTGTTGGTTACTGTGAAAGATCTGTGGAAATTCTTTTAGTTAATTAATATTTCTGTTTTTATATTTTCTAACCAATCCTCGTGGGAACGATCTCGTACTTTGCACCCACTGACTACATCACGATTCGTGCACTTGCGAGTACAAATTTTAGGACACATCAAGGGCTAGTGGGGTCACAAACCCACCTCAAACTTTGGGGTGGTAAAAAAGCCAAACCCCAAAGATGATTTTCAGACATTTTCTGAAAAAACACTATTCACAAGCCTTGCGTATATAAAGTATACGCTAGGCTTAGGAACAGTGTGCCTGAGAAGTCCATAGCCCATTTTGAAGCCAAAAATATGTCTTGCGTATATAATATATGCAAGGCTAATTTCTAGAAAAATGTGCCTTGCGTATATAAAATATACGCAAGCCCCAATTCCAGGCTGGGATAAAGAAGGCTGCCAAAAATGGGCTCGGGGCCAGTCTACTGGGGGTTTGGTTATGGATTTTATGGATCTGGTTGGGGCCTTCTAAGGGTTTGGGAAGGTTTTTAAAGGTTCGGGTTAATTCCTAAGATTTTAGGGTGATTCCTAAGGGTTTGGAAAATACTTTCGGAAGCTCGAGGGTGCATGTGACAACCCAAATTTTGACACCCCGAAACTCGTGCCGTCAGCACGATCCTCTAGACCGTGCCCCATGGCTATGTATGGAACATTGGTATAACAAGCAATATCAAGACAAAATGGATCAAAAATTATACGATGCAAAAGTAAAATACTATTCTAAGTGTAAACTCAAAAGACAGTTCTGCTTTCATGCCGACGCATGAATAGAGAACCGATCCGAACCATCGGTGATGAACAGATCACCCAGATGGTTCGCCAAAAGAATTATATCAATTTAAATACAGGTTTCAAAAAGGCTTGACATACCAAGCCGTACAAATGTACTCTCAAAATCTCTCTCTATCAAAGTACTCAGCGGAGTCTCCTAGAAGAAGTCCTCGGGAGGGGGCTCCAACTCGTCCCCAGGCATGTAATCCGAATCACCCGGATCCACGTCTCCCAAAGCCTCGGCTGCTGCTATCACTGAACCTGCGACGTATAGTCTAAAGGGTGAGCTACATCCTAGCTCAATAGGAAAACGACACAATGAACATATAAGTTAAAATCTCACATATATTCTATGATATTCTAAGCATGATGTATCTATGCATTTACTGGAAAAAAAGTTTAAAAGATGACAATTATGCATTTAAGTTTACTGGTAGTTTACATATTTCATTTATTCTTAACTGTTCATGAATTACACTGATTAGGCCTAAAGTAAAACTTAAATCTTCAACTTAAGTAGTCCCTGGGCAATATAGCATCGAGCCCCGATGGAATACCCACTATCATCGTCTAAATAGACAGTTGTTATATGTATTCCCTAGGAATACTACCCAAGCCCTTTTCTCATAGGCGGCAAGGTTAAATCTCATCTCAACATCCCTGGGATGTGCTTACTGTATACAGAAAAACCTCCGTACTGGTGTACGGATTGGCCGTCGTACCGGTCACGGATATCCTGCCGAGTTAGTCGTGGGTATCCCACCACGTCGGTGGGGTATTTTATTCAAACCTTAAATAATAAAAATAATATGTGCTTTACATATAGTTATTCACCATGTGGAAGTGCTACTTTATATCAGTTAGGCCTTATCAATAGTTATTCAATCTTACTTACATCCCTGGGATGTCTAAATTGCTCGCATCACACTGATGCCTTTATCACTTTCTCATCCCCTGGGGATGTCTCATTCTCATTTACTTTTTTGGTGTCACACACGCACCTTTTTCACAAAGATTTACATAGTTAAAATATTTTCAATTTGATTTCTATATCACTGCATACATGCTCTCGCAATTAAAATACATGTTCAAGGTGTTCCCTACCTCAAGTCTCTGAAGGTCCAAGCATCAAGGTCCTACACGGCTCCTTATGCTTGCTCTGACACGTACCACCTATGGTACATCATAACACATGCAGCATATCACTAAAGATGCAATAGAGAAGGTCCTAGACCCTCCATGAACCTCAAGGTCCAATTAAAAAGTCAACTGAAATTGTCAAAATCGATTAATCGATTCCCAAAATCGATTAATCGAACCCTAATTCGAATAATCGATTCCCAAAATTGATTAATCGAAATCCTAAATCGATTAATCGATTCCAAATCGATTAGTCGAAATCCCCAAAATGGTTAAATCGATTCTCAAATTGAGTAGTCGAAAATCCATAATCGACTAATCGATCCCAAATCAATTAATCGAAATCCAAAATCGATTAATCGATTTCCCAAATCGATTAGTCGATTTCCCCAAGTCTTGTTTTTCCAGTCACTGGAGGTACCCAGTCGATTGGTCTATTTTCAAATCGATTAATCGACCTTCAAAATCGATTTTCAGATCGATTAATCGAAATTGGGCATCCTTACTTTTTCAACTTCTGGACCAAAATCGATTAATCGATTCTCAAAATCGATTAATCGAATTGGCCAGAACTCAGCCCCTTTTCGGGCTGTTCCTCCAAATATTTTCCTTATAAATTTTTTCCCTTTTCTATGCCTTTAATCTATCCTTTGTAACTACATTTGACTAATTTTAACCATCAAGACATATGCAATTCTATCTAATAAGGACTCACCTCAAATCAATCCCTACAAGGATGGATTGGTTGGTTAAATGGCTAGGGTTCTAGCTTTTTGCTTCAACGGCTCCTCATGTGTTAAATCCGACATTCAAAGCTCTAATCAGCCCTTTAATCCAGTCACATTAACCTCCTTGTCATGAACCCCTTCCTCACACTCTCTCTCTCTCTCTCCTCTTAACTCACTTTACCAACCAAATAATGAAAACTAGGTTATTAACCCTTATATCCTTTCTCAAGTTTCGGTGTTAAGCACATACACCAGAGATAGGTGTATGTGGCCTTAAACTCACACCATACACTACAGTTAGGTCAAATTTACATCACCTTAGACCATCACTTCATGAGTCCACTGTTTGACCATCACTTGGTCAAACAAATGACCAGTCGGATCCCGAGGTCACTGTTTGATGCTCAACTTTTTGGGATATTACAGTGCACCTCTCTCAAAGTATGTGTCGATCGGGCCTTGAGCCAAATTTAGGGGTCTACAGAAGGGTAAAGCTTAAATTTTTAGAAATTGTGTCAGGGTATGGTTAAGATGACTTATCAAGAAACATATAAAGGTAAAATTTTCAACAAGCTTAAAAAGGGAAGGTAAATCTATATGAGGTGAGGCATTTTAGGCACGAGCGAGCCAAAGACGGTCTTCGATCATCTCCTCACATGGTGGTAATGATGCCTATTTGTTCAAGTTAAAGAGCAATGTGTTCTAGTACAATTATACAATGCAATGCAAAGTAAACAAACCAATAGACAACGTATTAGATTATGCAAGCAAGCACGTACTCAAAGATACTCCGAGTTTGTATAAGCACTCATCAAGAATGGAAAAATAGATCTAAAGCTTACTGGATTTATCTTTCCTAGGATTCTAAGATTCGAAATTCAAACTAATCCCTTGATTTCATGACCTAAGCATGGTAATAGTGGAAAAAAAAACATTTCTAAGCATGAAATTTAGACCTATCTTTAAATGTTAACGTTGAAATTAATAATCCTAGATAACACAGTCAAAACATGGCATAAATATTCACAAAATAGAACTTACATGCATCAGCAACTACAGTTTCAAAACTACATGCAAAATAAACAATGATGATTCAAAAACTTTATTCAATTCTGGTATTGAGGGTGTATTAAATAGTAGTTAAATAGAATATGCAAAAATTTTAAAATATAAACTACACATTAAGCACAACACCCCCAAACCTGAATGGTGCAATGCCCTCATTGCACAAAACAATAAAAATTAAAAACAGCAAGAGGGCAACCAGGAAAGAAGAAAGGATTGGGGGATTTAGGGTTTGGACCGGTTGAAAATGGAATTTCGACCGGTCACAAGGCTTTATATAGCCCTGATTCCTTAAAACTTGACCGGTCGAAACCAATTCAACCGATCGAAAGTATAAGAGAATGTACATTCTCTTAATACAGCCTTTGTTCTGAGGCTGAATCCCCGATCTCGACCAGTCAAAACCATTTCAACCGGCCAAAATTAAACAGAAACACTACTATTTATTTATTCAGATAATTTTGACTTGTTCAGAAGAACTCAACCAATCGAAATTTTCTCCTCTTCTTCACTTGTTGAGCAGTTCGACCGGTCTAAATCTGTTCCGACCAGTCGAGATCTCGGTAGAGAACATAGTTCTCTTCCCATACTTCAAATTTATTTATTTTTTTAGTAAAAATGGTACTTCAACCGGTCGAGATCCAGACTCAACCGGTCAAAAGTGAACATAGATTATGGAATCTCTATCTCATATAATCTCGACGAGTCGAGAACCCTTCTCGACAGGTCTAGTTGAGGCAGAGAGCCATATGCTCTCTGGCTCCTCTTTTCCTGAGGCTGCAAAAGAGAACTCAACCGGTCACAATGGAGTTTCGATCGGTCGAGAATGGACAGAAAGCCATAGGTTTTCAGTCATCCCTTGAAATACAACCCAATTTATTATTATTATATTTTTTTTATTCTATTTTCTTTTATTTTATTTATTTATTTATTTATTTATTATATTTTTAAAAAAATTTAAATAACCTAACTAATGGAAATTGAAAACACGTACCTTAGCCTCTTGCGATGTCCCGTGACAAGCCTTGGCAACCTCGAGCCTTCGAGCTCTCAATCCTTGGCCTCGTGTAGAGTCCCATGATATGCCTTGGCAAAATCGAGCCTACAAAATAAAAACCAAACAATTAGGTTTAGTATATGATACACAAGTACAATATAAAATAGAAATCAAACAAGATAAAATCGAAGTCCTCGGCAACGATGCTAAAAACTTGATCGTTTTAAATCAAAACCTTCCAAATGCACAAGTTCAAAGTACTTGGGTGAGTACAAGGGTGTCGAACCACAGGGACTTTTCGTTTATCTTAGTTTGACCTCTGTTTTATATTAATATAAATTATATAAAGTTAAGTTTCCTAAATAAACTAAAATAAAAAAGAAAATCTAAAATAGTTTTGAAATAAGAGAGGAGAAGGCAGTCTGGGATCTCTCTTGGATCTCAGACTCATAAATAATAAACCCTATTTCTTTTCTATTAATGAATCCCAGCTCCAGGCTACAAGCTCTGTCACTTCGTATATGAATTAGATAATCTAATCGTCAAGGCATCATTGCACGAACCAAGAAAAATTACCCTTCAAGGTGCCTAGTCCGTCATTGAATATCCTATCTAATCCAACCCTAATCCCTACAAGGCCACTGGAATTAAACTAAACAAGATTACAATGTTACTATCACGTTCTTGAAATATTTGGAACCTCGAACATACAATCGTATCATAAACGGAATTCAAAAATAGAAAAAGAAACAAAACTTTATTATATACTTATCTGAATTTACAAGAGATCCCAGCCTGAAGCTTTCAACCAAGCATTGATCAGAAAACCTTCATCATTGCTGAATTGGTCTCCTCTCAATGATAAAAATCAACTTTTAGAACTAAATCTAACCTAAAACTTACGAGCAAAAAGCCCTAGGGCTAAAAGCTATCTTATTCCTAATCAAGGGTCCTTATTTATAGATGTATAAGGCCCTAGAACATTGATTTCAATTAGGAAATAAACCCTATAACGAATCTAATCTAAACTAGGAAGGAAAGATATCTTGGAGTCTTGATTTTCAAAAGAAACCAACTATTCGCACCTAAAAATCAGCAAGGAAATCCCAGTTTCGCGCCTGAAGATCAACAGAAATCCCGACTCTGACCTTTCACAAATTAGATTTCTGAAGCTTCCCGCAGCTTGACCGTCACAAATCAAATTTCTGAAGCTTCCCGCAGCTTGATTGGTCGAAATGGCAATTGTGACCGGTCACAACTACACTTTCCTGCACCTCTATACAAACTTCATTATGCCATAACTTTTTATATATAGCTAGAAATTCGGCGATTCTTTGCTCATTGGAAAGTTGGGAACCTCTACTTTCCAATGGTATAGGCCTCGGCTCTAGCAGATCTATATGTAAACTTGGGTACTCTTCTTTCTCTCCGCTGAGGTAGTTGATTCTTGTCATAGCCTCGAGACTTCCTTAACTTTGCTCTTTTAACCACCTTTGCACTTTTAGGCTTTCAAAACCTGTTATATATATATATCTTACACTAAAAGTAAACATTAGTAATTAAATAAGGCCTAGAAATGCCAAGATTTGGGTCTAAATTATACACGTTTGAAGGTCGATCACCGGCCCCACCTCTAAAGTGAGGAGATGCTGCACCACCATGGACTGAGATGTACTCTGGAAAAATGAGTCCATAGATGGGGCAGTGCCCCCATGATTGGCCTCCTCCATTAGGCCACTAAAACCTCTGACACCAATGTCGTAGTTGTCGGGAAGGAATGTGGAGGGAAGGGCTATGGATGGAGGGGTGGAAGTGGAGGCGGCGGGTACACGCTCCGATGTAACAATGGGCTCCATGAAAAGCACGGTGACTGGAGGTGTAGTGATGTGTGTAGGGATAGATGAAGTCTTGGCCCAAGGAAAGGTGATGGGGGTCGAGGAGACGGAGGGGAGAAAGAGGTATCCCCCGTCTCAAGGAGTGGTGATGGTGATGGTGTGAAGGGTAAAGGCTGGGTGAATGACGAGACCGGGGTGGTGGTGCTGGCTGCCTCAGCTGCAAATCTAGCAAGGTCATGGATGGAGACTGTCTGAGTTTCTGTGGGAGGCACGGTCATAGAAGAGGCCACAACAACCTGCTCTACAACAGTGGGTCGGGCTTTCCTCCAATGGCTTGCCTCATAGAGCTTAGGCAGCAGTTTAAAGTCGGCTCCTTAGCGTCGATCTTGTACCCCTGGCGGAGTAACTACCATGTGATCGCTCACCCATATGGAAGCCAAAGTGAAGCCGTGTGGTATTGCGGCGATGCTAATTTTCTAAGGGTATCGAGGAACCCATAGAAAACTAGCTTCTCCAGCTCAAACCACAAGCCCTTGATGTCAGCGTAAAGGACATGTAGAAGGTCCCCACATCGTTGGGTCTTGTACAAATTTGAAATTAGTATTTTATACAACACTACATTCTATGAAAAATAGGTCGGGTAAGAGGGAGGCTCGGTTGGTGTATGTGGGTCCCACTGGTGGCTTGACGGAAACGACATGCACCAGTTCGGAAAAGGTCGGGTAGTCGTGGTCTCTCGGCATGTCACACCCAAGGGGGGGTGTGGCCCAAATGCCACAACCCTCAGCCAACTGCACCCTACCAAAGGAAATGTCGACTCCATCGACTTTCGTTGAAAAATGGCCTGGTCCGATAGAATTATAGATGAGGTTTTTGTAAAATAGTCGGACCAGGCGAGGGTACACCGGCGTCAAGGAGGGTGTCAACAAGTTTGTGAGGCCGACTCACCTAAAATAGCCTAATGGAAACTGGGCCTTGGGAAGCTTATCGAAATAATTCATGTCGAACTCAGGTTCGACAAAGAAGTCATGGTGCATCATAGATGCCCATGGGTCTTCCCTCCTTGATGGTTGTGTCATAGGGGTCACAGTGGTAGCCAGTGGTGCCTGCGATGCGAGAAGGGAAAAAGCCTCATACGCGCGTCCTCTTCTGACAGCGTGTTTATCTTAAAAATTTTGAAAACTTCTAGAAAGTTCGTGAGATGATCATAGGGGTCTTCGTTACTAAGCCCGTGAAAGCTCGGAAGCATTTGAACGAAGTTGTGCTTAATTTTGAAGACCCCATTACCAGGGACTACAGGTAAACGAATGCATGAGGGAGATTCAAGAGTGGACGGTGTACAGTACTCCTCAACATTTTAGCCATTGGTTGGTCCTCTCCCACGACATTGAATTGAATTGGAGGTGGGGCGGGGCGGTTAGAACGTTCAAAATTCACGACGTTTTGAGAAGAACATGAGCTAGCGTGGATACGCCGGCAAGTTCTCTCAATATCAAGGTCCAGTCGCTCTAGAGAAGAGAATTGAGACCACAAACTTGGCATAAACAGAAAAATAAAAACAAAAATAAAATACTAACCTAACTAATGGAAATCAAAAACACATACCTTGGCCTCTCGCAATGTCCCGTGATAAGCTTTGGTGGATTCGAGCCTTCGATCTCCCAAGCCTATAAAATAAAAATAAAAAAAATTACGAATAGTATATTATACAAGTATACACTAATAAGACAGAAAATAAATAAAATAAAGCCGAAGTCCCCAGCAACGTCGCCAAAATCTTGATCGTTTGTTAAATAAAACCTTGCAAGTGCACAAGTTCGAAGTACATGGGCGAATACAAGGGTGTCGAACTACAGGGACTTGTCATTTATCTTTTCTAACCTCTATACTATTCTAATATAATCTTGTAAATTTAAATTTCCTAAATTAATTAAACTAAAAAGAAAACCTAAGAAATTTTGGATTAAGATGTGAGAAGGCAGACTGGGATCTCTTTTGGAACTCAAACTCTTTAATAATAAATCCCTCTCTTTCCTAATCTGAATCTCAGGTTCTCCCACTCTAGGCAACAAGCTCTACAGCTTCGTATAAGAATTAGATGAAATCTAAACATCAAGGCATCATTGCACGTAACCAACAAAAGCTACGCTACAAGCCCTAGTCTGTCGGTGAATATCTTATCAAATCTAATCCTAATCCCTCCAAGGCCAGTATAATTAAAGTAAATAAGGCTAAACCTTTACTATGCCCGTTCTCAATACAACTAAAACCTCAAACATACAATTGTACCAGTATGCAAAATTCAAAATAGAAGAAAGATAGAAATTTATTAAACACTTACATGAAATTTATAAAAGATCCCAGCCTGGAAACATTTAGCCTCGCATCGATCGAATGACCTTCATCATTGCTGAATCGATCCTCTCTCGATGATTATAATCAATCTCACACTTTTTCGAAACTGAAATTAACCTAAACTACAAACTCAGACAGCAAAAAACTCTATAGAAAAGCTCTGCCGAAAGGATCCCTAAAACCTAACCTTAGGGTCCTTATTTATAGATTTATAAGGGCCCTAGAACAATGTTACACAACAAGTAACCTACGAAATCCTAAGAAATCAGCTAGAGAAGAAGACTCCAGAGAGGAACTCAGAAGCCAGAGAGAGCACAGCTGGAAGACCTTTCTTTTCGTGCTAAAACACTGTCTTGACCGGTCGAGAATGAATCTTGATCGGTTGGGCTTCAAATCCTCTTCAGGTTTCACCTAGCTTCTATATTCCTTAATTCTCGATCGGGCACAACTTCATTTCTTCTTCATTGTCTTGACTTCAGACTCGACCGCTCAGATTTGCTTTCGACAGGTTCAAATTATATGCATAAAGTGTATACACTTCTTTGCTACATCTCAACCAGTCCAATTGAACTCCACCGATCCAATCTGTGATTTCTGAAGCTGCTTGATATTCGACCGATCAAATTTATCAATTCGACCAGTCCACTCACCTGGTCTTTTCCTTCTTATTTTCTTCCTGGCTCTCTTCTTTACTAAGCAATCTCAACCAGTCAAAATGACCATTTTTGCATTTCTTCAACTGGTTCCCCTTGAGCTTCTTACCATTGCTTCGGGTTTCTTCTTATTTTGCTCTTTTAACTGCTGTTGCATTGATTCAGCCTTTGAACCTATTGCAATACAACAAGAGCTAAAAACAATCATTGGTAGTTAAGTGAGAGCTAACAAGGTCGAGGGTGTAAAGTATACCAATTTGAAGGCCGATCAGTCGCTTGAGCGGACTTAATTATAGTTCGAGCGAGATGGCACTCCCAAGAGGGCCAACTTACTGGAGTAAGTCGCTCGAGCGACTAATGCATTATTTCGAAGGATAATTTCTTTGGTCATAGTTGCCCGAGAGACTTTGGTTCTCGCTCAAGCGACCCGTGATGACCTAGTTGCATTTACACTTCGTAATTGACTTGTTTCTCTTAGATTAGAAGTAAGATTTAGTGTCTTCTATATAAGGGAAAAAATCTTGGACGAATTACAGAGTTAAGAGAGTTAAGATATCTTTGTAAAGCTTTGGTAAACCTATTTGTGGAGAGCTTTGGTGAGACTTAAGTGTTCTTGTATTCTTGTGGAATCATCAATATAGTGAATCACCGTTGCTCATGGACGTAGCCAATTGTCGAACCACATAAATATTGTCTCTTATGTGATTGTGTTTGATTTCCTTTTATTTTGCATTCTTATTTGATCGTTCATTGTGAAATCGTTGGTTAATTTGAGAGCTTCCTCGCAAAAAATTGGTATCAGAGTTATTAGGTTTCTGTTCTATGATCAGAGATGGCATTGAAGTTCGTAAAAGTTGAACGTGAGGTTCGAGGTTGTGAAATTCAACAAGAAGAGTAATTTCGGCTTATGGCAAGTATAAGTTCGGGATGTCTTGATTCAACAAGGGTTGCACAAGGCATTGAAAGAGCTTATGGGTAAGCTAACGGATATGTCCGATGGTGATTAGGAAGAATTCAAATTTCAAGCCTATATACGATTCGGCTATGTCTAGCAAAGGAGATTACGTTCAATGTGATGCGGGAGAACTCGACGGCCGCACTGTGGGTCAAATTGGAGAGTCTCTACATAACGAAATCTCTAATAAGTCGTATATATCTCAAGAGGCAACTATAAAAGTTACACATGAAGTAAGGTACTCCTCTCAACAAACATCTTAATGAATTCAATAAAATAATATCTAAAGTATTAAATGTTAGAGAAGAGGTAGAGGATAAAGACAAAACACTACTATTTTTATCTTCTCTCCTTGATTCCTTTGACCACCTAGTTACTACGCTGCTCTATGGGAAGGAGACTATTGAACTAGAGTCAGTTACATTGACACTGCTTTATAACGACATGAGGAAGAAAGGTTCGGACTATGATACACAAGGAGATAACTTGTTTGTTAGGGAGAGAACATAGGACCACCAATCTGAAACGGGTAGATCGAAGTCCATATCTAAATCTAGAAATAGAAAGACCGTAGAATATTATAAGTGTCACAAGTAAGGTCACATTAGAAGGCATTATCCTCATTTACAAATTAAAAGGAACGATGCTTAGGATAAAAAAGTAGAAAGGAATTGTTGATGAGGCTGGTATAGCCAAACTAGCTTTTGATGATGATGAGAACGTATTGTTAGTAGTTTCTGATAAATACTCACAGAATGCATGAATACTTGATTTAGGATGCTCCTACCACATGTGTCCAAATAGGGATTATTTCACATCTTAGAAAGAGGTGGATGGTGGAACGATTTTGAAGGGTAACAATATGGCCTGCAAAATAATTGGAAATAAGAGTATTAGAATAAAAATGCATAATGGGGTTGTGAGAACATTGACCAATGTACGTCATATTTTGGGACTGAAGAAGAACCTCATATCGCTTGGCACACTAGACTCCAATAGGCTCAAGTTTGCAGCTCAAGGATAAGTTTTGAAGGTCACAAAGGGATCTTTGGTTGTGATGAAAGTGAAAAAGGTTGAGAAACTTTACTTTTTATCAGGGAGTGCAGTGATAGGTGGAATGGGGGTATCTACATTAGAAAATAGCAGTTTTTCATCTACACAACTATGACACATGCACCTAGGGCACATGTCAGAAAGAGGGATGACAAAATTGAGCAAGCATGGATTGTTGAAAGGTGTAATGGTTGGCAAGATTGACTTTTGTGAGCATTGTGTCTTCAGGAAATAGTGCAAGATTATGTTCAACACATCGGTTCACATTATGAAAGAAACACTATATTATATACATTCAAATGTATGGGAGCCAAGGTTCATTCTAGAGGAGGTGTCAGGTACTTTGTCTCCTCCATCAACGATTATTCTCTGTATGTATGGATCTATATGATGAAAAGTAAGGATGAGGTGTTAAAAATCTTTAAGAGGTGGAAATTAATGTTTAAGAATCAGACTAAAAGGAAGGTCAAGTGGTTGAGAACTGATAATGGTGGTGAGTACACCAGTGGACAGTTTCAGGAGTTATGTGAAGAGAATGGTATTGCTAGTCACTTCACAGTGAGAAATACATTGCAACAAAATGCGGTAGCAGAATGTATGAAAAAAGAACATATAAGAAGGCAAGATGTATGCTATCCAATGTGAGATTGGGTAGAGAGTTATGGGCTAAGGCAATCAATGCAGTGTGCTATCTAGTAACCAAATCACCATCTAAGGTAATAGAGTGCAAGACTCTAATTGAGTTGTGGTCAAAGAAGCCTGCAGATTTCAGTGCATTGAGGGTCTTTGGTTGCATAGCGTACTATCCTGTCAGAGATAGTAAAATTGACCCAAAAGCTAAGAATGTAAATTTCTTAAGATATACAGATGGCGTAAAAGGATACAGGTTATGGTGTCTCGAACAGAATAAGGTTGTGATCAGCGGAGATGTGACTTTCAATGAATATGTTATGCAAACTTCTAGCAAACAGAGCATGAAAATTAGAGAGGTGGCGAAAGATCAGTTACTGGATCAAAAAATTGGAGAGGTGGTGGATTTAAAAACTCCTATAGTTATTAAATCCGAAAAAGGTTTAGAAATTTAAAGTGTAAAAATAATTGAGAGATAGCCAAAGCAATCCTTAGTGGGTGAAAGACCCAAAAGGAATGTTAGAGCACCAATTCGCTACGATTACGAGGATATGGTTGCCTACGCGCTGACGTTAGATGACAATGATCCATCTTTATTCAAGGATACAATTAGTGGAAGATGTGCATGGGAATGAAAGGTATCAATGGTATTGGTACGCGCTTTTTCTGGGTTTCTTTCGGTCCTCAGAAAGAGTGGCCCAATTCTATCCTAAGCGGACTCTGGCAATGGCGATGATGGAGTAATAAATTAGAAAATATTAAATGCTGAAATTAAAGAGGCAAATTCTACATGAAGAATACCTGAGAAGATGCAATCGTCAGCTACAGATATTTATCGACGCTGCAATATATCACTGATCACGCTTTAAGGGGAGCGGGGGCTTGTAGGTTGAACTCCTTTACTAAATCGTCCGCCGACGAACGTCAGCAGCTGTGGGTTGCCTTTAGTGTAACTGGTTTGGTTTTCCTATTCCTGCTGGGATTTTATTTAACTTAGTCTCCCAATCCTACTGGGAGTCTGATTAAGAAAGGGTCACCTAATTCTACTAGGAGTCTAATTTTAAAAAAAAGGTCTTCCAATTCTACTAAGAGTCTAATTAATTTAAATATCTTAATCCTATTAGAAATCTAATTAATTAAGTCTCCTAATCTTATTAAAAGTCTAATTAATTTAAATGTCCTAATCATATTAGAAATCTAATTAATTAAGTCTCCTAATCCTACTAGGAGTTTAATTAATTTAAAAATCCTAATTTTAATTAGAAATTAAATTAATTAGAAAAAAAGGGCTTGGGCCCTTTATGCTAAGGAGGATTGGCCTCGTTCCCGAGTACCCTCCATAAGCTCCCTTGGACAAATCGGGAGGCTGAGATTGAAGATAAGATAAATTAGATTTTAGACTATAAAATAGTATTTTAAGCTTTTCAAAGTCGATTTCGGAGTGAAAATTATGAATTAAATTATGAACTAGAATTATGTAAACTAAAATTAATATTTAGGATTTTTGGAGGTATTAAAATAGGGAATTAAAACCATAATTTAAAATTTTAGGATTGAATTCGGGTCCGAAATTAGAAAATCAGACTGTATGATTAAAGACTGGTTCTAGAATCCAAGGATTAGAACCAAAAATTAATGATATGATGAAAAATGAGATTTTAGAATAGAATTAAAGCCTAGGGTAAGTAAATTAGACCGTCGGATTAAGGACTGGCTCTAAATTCGGAGAACTAGAATCAGAAATAAAAAATTTGCGGTCTGAAAAAGGTGCAACGGTCTCGAACTGAAAATTAAAACCTATAATTAAAACTAAGAGAAAGATCCTAGGTCTAAAACTAAGATTTTTACCTAGGACCGGGGCTGCTGAGAGAAATCTCGAAGATTCGAAGCTTGAATCTCGAAATCATGACTAGGTTGCTCTATGGGTTTGTCCTCGGAGTTCTCTGGTTTTGAAATCCCAAAAAAAGTCTGTTCTCTCTCAAAAATTACCAGCTTCTTAGGCAAATTAAGAAAAAAATCTTTTATAGGTTTTTCTTCAATTAAACGCCCTGTTTCAGGTGTTTAATCAAATTACGCGCCAATTTCCCGGTGCTTAATCTCTTTGAGTCTGTCACCGACTCAGTGAGCGACCGGCTGACTTGCTCAGTGAATTTCCTAGTCTTAATAATGATATAACTAATTATGCGCCCATTTTAGGGTGCATAATCCAATTAAGCGCCACTCTCGTAGCATTTAATCAAGGAAACTTACGGGTCAAGGACAGTGAGGCTAGGCCGGGCGTAGGCCAATTGAGCGTCGGTGATGGGGCGCTCAATTCGAACGCGCGTCTCATGATAGACGTGTGATCGAGTCTCGAGTTGGTCTGGGGAAAGGAAGTCTGGTCTGAGAAGGGACTAATTGCACACTTTTGATTTGGTGTGCAATCGAATTGAGCATTTAGTTTTAGGCGCTTAATTCGGGGTTGTCCGGGTCTAGGTCGAGTCTGAAATGTCAGACTACTATTTCAACCTACATTCTAACTATATACTATTGTTTCAGTATATAGTCTCCCTACATTGGGACCTGAGCCACAGAGTTATTGTTTCAGCCTGTGTTTAGCCATGTACTATTGTTTTAGTGCATGGTTCCCATGTCGGGGATATGAGGCCTGAGCCACAGAACTATTATTTCAGCCTGTGTCCAACCATATACTATTGTTTCAGTATATGGTTGCACATTAGGGTTATGAGGTCAAAGGCTGATCAAACGAATTTGTATATTCTAAGAGGGTAAAATGAGGGTGTCTACAGATGCCCCTCTTTTGCGCGCTCTTGCGAAGTAAGAACTCGTCGAAAAAGTAGACACCCCTCATTCGAGGTGTCTTCTTGTTTCTCTTGGGAAATCATAAATGTGAACTGGGAATGCTGACATGACATGCTTGGCTTTCTTATCTATCAGCACAAGCTAAAATAGAGTATTCGAAGGGCAAATGATAGCTATCGAAGGGCACATTTTGGGTTTGTGGGTGCATGGCGCATCCCGCCGCATGGCACGGGTTAACAAAGGGATTTTATGCAATCAAGGCATCATGGCGTCAATCAAATATCCAAAATAGGGTCTAGGGACCGATAATAATAAAATGAAGTGTCATGTAATATCAAAGGCTTTTACAAGTCATGTCAGACCGGGCGCGTCATTGCTCACACCAATGCATGTCAGGCGTTCCTTTTCCAATAGACATTTATAAGTTCTTAGATTAAATATACTCAATGTTCAGTTTCCCAGGGGAATGGTCGTTTTGGGCTGGTAATTGAGGTGATGGTCTTGTGAGGTGTGCTCAATTGAATTATGCGCAGTGGCGCATGCGCTTGATTCATCTGGAGTCAGCCTCTAAGTTGGGAATTATAGTCCTAATGTGTCTGAACAAATGATTTTGCACAGTGGAGTATGCACTTGATCCAATTCTGCACAGTGGGATATGCGCTTGATTGTGAGTTCAGGGGTCTTAGGAGTTAAAGGTCAGGTTTTAGTGTAATTTATTATGCGCGGGTGATGGGACGCTTAATCATTTTTTTGGTATTTTAAAGAAAGGTGAGTTGGGTCTATTTATCTTATTGCTTTGTTCTTCTTTTCTTCTCTCTTTTTTTTATTTTTTTTCTTATTTTTGTTTTGTGAAGTAAGGGATTTTGAAATTTTGGGAGTTTTAAAATTTTAGGGATTTTAACTTAAAATCAATTCGGTGGCAAAATGGCAGAAATATGGCTTCCGAGACGTCGCTGAGCAGATCCACCGATACGAGATTTGTAGACCTGACCGTTATTGTGATTGTCAAGATGACACTTGGCATGCCGGATACTTCGTCTAACCTTCTCGGCGAGTACTGATGATTGTCTCTTATGGGAGGACTACAGTGATTCGCGAGTCGAGAGAGACGGATTTTAAAAATATTTGACTTAATCATAGCTGACTATATATTTATGAGGAATATTGAGTAAAACAAAAAAAAAGTGAATAGTACTTACTTGGGGGTGATACTTACCTAGATTGTTCATAGCTTGTATGGTATGATGGTGCCGTAGTGTTGTGATGGGACTTTGTAGTTTTCTTCTCTTCAGGTCTACTGTGGCAGGGCTTGGCGGTTGTGATATGATGTCTTGAGAGAAATAACGTCTCAATGGGACCTGGGGATTCTCCCTTTCTTCGATTGTGTGCTGGGTGAGTCTTGGTGGGCTTGGCATGTGTTGTATGAGCTTTTTTTTTTTCAGGTAGTGATGCTCGCGATGGGATGTCAATTGAGTGTAGTTAGAGGTGGTGTGCTAGCGTTCTCGAGAGATTTGCTTTCAGCTTCTCGCAACGGGACATGAGGGTATGGTTAATTTATTATGATGGGACTAGATATTGAGGTGATATCGCATGTGTACATATTATCGCAATGGGGATGGGTGCTTTCGATACTTCCTTCTCATGCAAGGGTACGCGATGGGACGGGTGAGTAAGTTTTTTTTCTTTTTCTATCGGAATAGCCTGTGAGGCTACGCGATGGGACAGAAGAATTTTGACAAAGATGGGATACAAATGTGTGAGGGCGTAGATTTCATCCTAAGTCAGGTATTGCGCACCTATTTTAGGTCGCTCAATACGATTGTGCGCCTATTTTTGAGCGTGCGATCACAAGTTTGAGGGGTTGTTTACGCATGTGGGAGTGTGCATGCAATTGTTTACTGCATTATAATAGAAGCGCGTGATCGAAGCATCACCAGGTCAGTGTATGGGTGACCTTTCGTATTGTGCCGTCGGGGTCAATCGTTTGATCGGGTTGTGCGGTCTATATGCTGCACATGACCCAAACATCGCGCCGTTGGCACGGGTGATGGTTTCATTGAGCGCTTGGGTAATAGCGCATGTTTTGGATTGTGCGCAGTGTGCATAGCACGTGATTGAGTTAAACGCATGTGCTCTAGCGCATGATTGAGTCTGTACTCTATATAAGTGAGGGAGCCTTCATTTATTTTTCATTATCTGATTTAGTCTCGAGTTTTGACCTTTCTGAATGTCTTGTATTCTGAAATTCATGTTTTAGTGATATTGGGCGATCTAACCGTTCGATTGGGATGTCGTTTCTTCCTATATTCGTTATTTCGCATAATCTTCATCCCGAGGTGATGCTCGTAAACGGCGTTATTCTGAAAATGGGTGATATTGGGAATGAGGGCGCTAGTCTTCACATCGGTCCTTTTTAGGGAGCAATGAAGGTAGCGTAGAGGAGGTGGCGGCGGAGGAGGCGAAGATGGTAGAAGAGGAGTAAAAAGTGGAGGGATGTGTTTCCCAACCAATCCTCCATCTCTTCTTTCAATGGCTCAATTGGATGCTTTGCTCCTTGCTTTGTGTTCGTTTAGGGTCCCTAGTCTTCATTTTGGGTTGTAGGTTAAAGTTTTAGGTTTTTGTTTTGGGTTATATATTCAGGAGGTATGCCTCCAGTAATATTATGTAAAAAAAAGTTTATTAAATGAAGGGTTATTTTATTTATTATGTTTCTTTTATTCCTTTAATTTTGTGATTGGTTAACTTTTATTGTCATGATGAGAGAATGAGCCCTATGTTTAGGATGAAGGTTTGTTTGTTTTGTTCTTATGTTTGGATTTAGGATGACACTTTAGATAGGTGTAAATTTAGATTTAATTTTTTTAATATTCTAGATGAGTGTTAGATGTTTTAATCCTATTGGCTCATCTATTTTTGAGTGGATTGATATTTTTTAGGGGGTTAAGTGTTGTATGATCATTGGCTTATCTATGTTTGTCATAGATTTAATTAGATGGAGGATATTGGTGAGGGTGACACTTGTTGTTTTGTGATTTCGGAGGTGTATGTTATCAATAGAGGCTAAGGGGCTTGGTTTTGTTTTGAATTTTATTTCTAAACTTAGGATTTAAAAGTTTGGGGCATTTTTAGTTTCTAATGTCTTTTCTTCCTTTTTATTTTGTATCCCAGGTATTAAATCCTAAGAGGTTTGTAATTATATTATTTTTTTGCTTTATTGCTGAGAATGAGCGATATTTTTCTCTAATTGTGTTTGTTTCATTTATGTTTTGTTTATGTTTGTAGTTGTATGTTACGTTAGAGGGGGAATGGGTAGTATTAGAGTATGGTGTTTATTTTTCAAGTATATCTCTGTTGTTTTATTTCAGGTGTCGTTTTGGGGTCCCATGGCGAAAAAGTACAAACTAAAAAAAAAAAAAATGAAAAAAATGTTCCAGTTTGGGGTATCGGTCTTATAACCTGAGTATCGCTATCAAGGTGCTAGTGCTCTTAAAAAAAATGCCCCAGTGTGAAGTGATGGTGGGACTTTATCAGCCTCTCAGGTATCCTGGAGTGTGTTAGTAATGATCCCATGTCGGAAAGTAGTTCGAATGTTTTGGCCACATGTCAGGCTTGATTGTGTAAGTGTTGAACGATCATCATGTATTGTAGCATTCAACAAGATTGAGGTGTATGATAGATAATGAGTGATTGCATCACTTATCATTCGAAAGTTTTCAGTTTTATTTTGAAAGAGATTTTGAAAATCATTTGACTCATTGTCCGAAAAGAAAATTAAAGTTGAAGAAGAGGTAAGGTTTATTGATCTGAGGGTAGCTTCTTATTCAATCAATTTTTGAAATAGTAGTTAACTACTTTCTTCTCAGTTGGATAATACGGTGCCATAATTGAGCTCTCCGTCATGGTCTAGCACCATCAAAGTCTTAAATTCTATGGTTAGCAGGAGTTTTATCCTCCTCCCACCACCATACGATGACATCTAATAGTGTAAAAATGTCAAGGATGCCCTCACGATTTGCTTATGCTTCCCTAATAAGATTATCAGGAATGCCCTCACAGTTTACTTATGCTTCCCTGAATTCATTGACTGTTCATTCGTCGTATTGCTCTCGCTCGGTTATGCTTCTTTTCAATATATTTTTTTTTCTCTCTTTTTTTTGAAGCATCTATGTATAAATTTTTTTAAACATCCTTCTGACACAAGAATTATGAGATTTGATGGAACCTTACATTTTTATTTTTTTTGCTCTAACATCGACTTCAATGGCTGAAGAGGGTGTATGAAAATCAAGAGTTTTCTATATTTCAGAAAGAGAGTTTCATGATCCACTGGTCCTTTCGATCAATTTACCCAAGTAGGAGGGTAGTCAATGAGTTAGATGATAACCAAAATGGTTTTGAAAATAATAACCTATAAATGGCAAATGCCTTGTGATGACTGCAAGGATGATAGGTATATAAGTATGTTTGTTTAGGCGACGAGACATGATGGTCATTGAGTTGTAATTCCAAGAGTCCGAAAGTCCTTCCCCTGTGGCTATTTCCTAGGGATGTTGTCGAGATAATGAAAGCACTTCCCTTATGGGTTTGATCTCCTCCAGGTGAGGTGGTTGTGCGGGCACTTGTTTATTAGCACTAGCTCCCCAACTTCGAGTTCTCGGTTAGGTAAGAGTTCGAAGGGTGGGCATAGAAGAGTATTTTTATTTTCGAGCATTTACGTTTTGGGCATTTATACTTTTATTTTTTTTGTAATTTTCTATATTTTTATTTTTTTTTCATATTATTTGTTTGTTATTACTATTGTGTTATGGTACAACATCAGTTCCTCAGGCAGGGGACTAAATCAGGAAGTCTTCTTGGTGGGACATGTTGGATGGTCGAAGTGACCGTTCGATTAGATAATATTGTTTCAGCCTCCTCGATCCCTTTCGATATGATCAATGAGGGATGAGAGTAAGGTCATGTTTTGTTTGTATTTTGGATGATATGAAATTTGTCGAAGTGGGTGTGGTGTCTTTTAACTCCTTTTGATGGGTCTTTTATGGTCATGACCTCCTTGTCAGGAGGGACTTTCTTTTGTTTTTCGACGGATTGGGGCATCTCGTAGAGATGAAGCATAGAGTTGTTAAAGAGTTCTTCAGGGTCGTTTACGGGTGGTTGAAAAGTTGTTTACAAGTGAAGTTGGAGTGGAAATCGTTGAGAGGGACGGTAGTGTTGTAAAGGTAGTGATAAGATAAGGCAGAGGTAGAGTAGGAAGAGGAGACGTGAGGGCGTAGTCCAAGGTTGACCTTTCCTATGCATGGGGCGGTCCAGTTTTGTTTGATTATGCTTGTTTGGTTTGATTCGCACTTTGGGTTTATAGTGAGGTTATTTTAAAGTTTTATTTATAATTTTTCGAGGAGGTTGAGTATCAGAAGTTTGACGTAATAGTTTTGTTGCCGATTGGAGTTCGGTGAAGGTTTTGATTGTGAGGTCCACGGAGATTTAGATCTGATGATCAGAAGCGATTTTAGTTGTCACGTTGATCTTGTGTTTTGATGGAATTTGAGGTATGTTGATTCGGATGGTGATTGGCATCGTAAGATTTGAGTTTGGTTTGATTTCAAAAGTGGGAGTGATGATCGACTCCTTGATAGGTTTTGTGGTAGGCTCAAGGGTGAGTGGGGTTGGCGTTGTAGGAATAGATTCGGTTTTAGTACCGAATTCGTGTTCGATAACAGGCTCGAGTTCAATGATGGGTTCAAGTTTGATGATGGGCTTGGATTTGTTGATAGTTTGAGGTTTGATGGCAGGTTTGTGTTCGGTGATTGGTTTAGGTTCGACGATAGGTTCAGGTTCGACAATCGATTTAGATTCACTGATAGTCGGAGGCTTGATGTCAGGTTTGTATTCAATGATCAATTTAGGTTTGACGATAGGTTCATGTTTGATAATAGGTTCGGATTTGATGGCGGGTTCACCTTTGATGGAGGGTTTGAGCTTGTGGATGGGTGCTAGGTCGGTGATAGGTTCGACGATTGGTTTAAGTTCAATGATCGGTTTGGTCTCGTGTTCAATGATGGGTTCACGATTGATCATGGGTTTAGGTTTGGTGATAGATTCATGTTCGAGGATAGGTTTAGGTTTGATAATAGGTTTAGACTCGGTAATAAGTTTAATTTTGATAGTAGGTTTAGGTTTGATGATAAGTTTAGGTCTTATAATAGGATTGAGTTTGGGGTTCAGTTTCGTGATTGGTGAGGTGATAGTGAGTTTAGATCTCGAAGTGGGCGTAGAAGTTAATTCGAGAGTCGATGCTAGTGGGGTGATGTGTTTGTTTTCGAGTTCAAGTTTTAAAGCAAGTGTAGGGATTGTTTCAGGGACTGGTTTTGAGATTGGTGGGATAATGTGTTCGACAATATGTTCGATTTCGGGGGTTTGTTTCATAGTTGATTTGGAAGCGAGAAGGCTAGTGATTTCGGGGGTAGATTTGATTACTAGTTTGGGTTCGGAGTTTAGTTTTGTGATTGGTTTAAGTATGAATGGCAGCGTATAATACTGATTGATTGGTTCGAAAATTACTTCTAAAGTCGGCATGTGAGCCTGTTCGGGGGTAGTTTGCGTCATTGGTTTAGGCGTCTGCTCAGGAGGTGTGGGGATTGATTTGTTTATTGGTAGGTTATTGGATTCAATGGTAGGTTGAGGTGGCTGTAAGCGAATAGTATGGTCTTGCTCTGAGGGAGGTTCAATTCTTCGGATCAGGCTAGCTGGGTGGAATGGGGTGGGGGTGAATGAGTGTACAGTCTCGTATGTGAATTGAGTTTGATCGAACAATGGATTCTAATAGGTGATGTTAGTTTGCGTGTCGTTGGGGTACTGGCTTTGGTCATAGTACGGGTTCATGCATTGGTTGGTGTATAGTGGTTGGTCTTGGTCAGGGTATGGAGGTTGGTTGTAGTCAGGGTACAGGTTTGTGTAGAGGTCTTGAGCTTGGTCATATAGGTGGTATGGTTGAGGGTTAGTTTGGGTTTGTTCTTGGTTTGCATTGATTTGTTCAGAGTCTATGGCTTCATTTAGGGTGTTTGTCTCGGGATTGTTGGAGGAGGGTCCGTTGGATGTTAAGGTAGGAAGACTGAGATCTTTATTCTTCAGTCGACGTTCTAAGCGTGAGGCGCGCTGATAAACGCTAGCGAGGTCGTGATACTCGCTTAGGATGAGAATGCTCCGAAGAGGCTCTCGGGTATTGCTAATCACGATTTTTATCGCACCGCTTTCATTTATTTGATTCCCTGTTCGAGCAGCAAGTCTTCTCCAACGGTTGGCGAATGTCGAGAAGTCTTCACCATCTTCTTGTCTTGTATATATCAAGTCAGGGAGACTGATTTCTTCATGAGTCAGGTGCTGGTATTGATCTAGGAATCTGTCGGCTAAGTCTTCGAATGCCTCAATTTCTGCTAAAAGTAAGGTTGCGAACCAGTCAAGGGCTTCTCCTTCTAGTGATCTCAGAAAGTAATGGATCAGGGTCCCATGATTGGTGCGGATTGGTCGACAGTCATTGCAGAATAGGGCCAAGTGGTGCTTTGGGTTTCCCGTATCGTTATATTTATTGCATTTTGAAAGTTTAAAACCAGTGGGTACAGTGAAATCGATGTCTCGGCAAAATTTGTCGAATCCAAAAGTGTGACTAGAGTGTTCTTTGTTAGCCATGTAGTCATCTAGAAATTGGTAGAGGTAGTATATGTTTACGGCAGTGTCTTTTCTAGGTACCTTGGGAGAGGGTTGTCCTCGACAGTTGTTGTTATAGAAGGTGTGAGAGGTATATGTGTTATGTGTCGGGGGAGTCGAAGCGTGTGGAGGAGTCGGTGTCCTTTCCTCTTGTCTGTTCCTTGGAGTAACTTGTCTTTGGGACTTGAGCCATGCGTCGACTTTTTTTCCTCCTTTTGTGAGTGCACTGGGAGTGTGGTCCATAACTTGACTATCGGGGTAGCTTCGCTCAATACCACTTTCTTCAGTACTCTCACTATGATTTGTATTTCGTGGAGTGAAGGGGTATTCTTCGCTCTCATTAACCATGTTTACTCGAGCATGACGCTGGGTTGTCCACGAAGACGGCCTAACGTTATACTCGGAGTCGCTATGGGAGCCCCATAAGAGTGGGTCGTTGTCATTAAAGTTCAATTTTCTGATGCCGGCAATTTTAAATAGTTTTTATTTATTTATTATTTATTTATTATTTTTGAAAAAGTTTATCTACATACAAGTGTGTGTAAAAAAGTGATAAAGCGAAACAAAATAAAAAACAAAATATAAAGCGAAAAATATGAAACCAAATTAAATAAAGCAAGGAAAATAGAAAACCAAATTAATTAAATTGGGGCAACCTTAGCGAAAAAGAGTCCCATCAAGATCGCCAGTCTGTTGGTACGTGCTTTTTCTAGGTTCCTTTTGATTCCCGAAAAGAGTGGTCCAATTTTGTCCAAAGCGGACTCTGGCAATGGCGATGATGGAGTAATAAATTAGGGAATATTAAATGCTGAAATTAAGGAGGCAAATTCTAAATGAAAAATACCTGAGAAGATGCGATCACCAACTGCATAAATTTATCGACGTTGCAACACGTCATTGATCACGCTTTAAGGGGAGCGGGGGCTTGTAGGTTGAACTCTTTTACTGAATCGTTCGTCGGCGAACGTCAGCAGCTGTGGATTGCCTTTAGTGTAGCTGATTTCGTTTTTCTTTTCCTACTGGGATTTTATTTAACTTGGTCTCCTAATCCTACTGGGAGTCTGATTAAGAAATGGTCTTCTAATTCTACTAGGAGTCTAATTTAAAAGAAAAGGTCTTCCAATTCTATTAGGAGTCTAATTAATTTAAATATCTCCTATTAGAAATCTAATTAATTAAGTCTCCTAATCTTATTAAAAGTCTAATTAATTTAAATGTCTTAATCCTATTAGAAATATAATTAATTAAGTCTCCTAATCCTACTAGGAGTTTAATTAATTTAAATATTTTAATTTTAATTAGAGATTGAATTAATTATACAAAAAGGGTTTGCGCCCGCTATGCTAAGGAGGATTGGCCTCGTTCCTGAGTACCCTCCATAAGCTCTCTTCGGCAAATCGAGTGGCTGAGATTGAAGATAAATTAGATTTTGGACTATAAAACAGTATTTTAGGCTTTTCAGAGTCGATTTCGGAGTGATAATTATGAATTAAATTATGAACTAGAATTATAGAAACTAAAATTAATATTTAGAATTTTTGGAGGTATTAAAATAGGGCATTAAAATCATAATTTAAAATTTTAGGACTAAATTCGGGTCCGAAATCAGAAAATCAGGCCGTATGATTAAAGACTGGTTCTATAATCCAAGGATTAGAATCAGAAATTAATGATAGGACTGGAAATTGAGATTTTAAAACAGAATTAAAGCCTAAAGTCGGTAAATTAGACCGTTGGATTAAGGACTGGTTCTAAATTCGGAGAACTAGAATTAGATATAAAAAATTTATGGTCTGAAAAGGGTGCTACGGTCTCGAACTGAAAATTAAAACCTATAATTAAAACTAAGAGAAAGATCCTAGGTCTAAAACAAAGATTTTTACCTAGGAGCAGGGCTGCGGAGAGAAATCTCGAAGATTCGAAACTTGAATCTCGAAATCATAACTAGGTTGCTCTATGGGATTGTCCTCAGAGTTCTTTGGTTTCGGAATCCCAAAAAAAGTCCGTTCTCTCTCGAAAATTGTCAACCTCTCGGGCGAATTAAGAAAAAAATCTTTTATAGGTTTTTCTTCAATTAAACGCCCTATTTCAGGCGTTTAATCAAATTACACACCGATTTTCCAGTGCTTAATCGCTTTGAGTCGGTCACCAACTCAGTGAGCGACCAACTGATTTGGTCAGTGAGTTTCCTAGTCCTAATAGCGTTAGAACTAATTGCGCGCCCATTTTGTGGTGCGCAATCCAATTAAGCGCCACTCTCGTAGCGTTTAATGGAGGAAACTTAGGGGTCAAGGACAGTGAGGCTAGGCCAGGCGTAGGCCAATTGAGCGCCGGTAATGGGGCGCTCAATCCGATCGCGCGTCTCATGAAAGACGCGTGATCGAGTCTCGAGTTGGTCTGGGAAAAGAAAGTTTCGTCTGAGAAGGGACTGATTGCGCTCTTCTGATTTGGCGTGCAATCGAATTGTGCGCTTAGTTTTAGGAGCTTAATTCGGGGTTGTCCGGGTCGGGTCTGAAATGTCAGACTATTGTTTCAGCCTGTATTTCGACTATATACTATTGTTTCAGTATATAGTCTCCCTACATTGGGACTTGAGCCACAGAGCTATTGTTTCAGCCTGTGTTAAGCCATGTACTATTGTTTCAGTGCATGGTTTCCATATCGAGGGTATAGGGCCTGAGCCACAAAACTATTGTTTCAGCTTATGTCAAATAATATACTATTGTTTCAATATATGATCCCACATTAGGGTTATGAGGTCAAAGGTTGACCAAATGAATTTGTATATTCTGAGAGAGCAAAATTAGGGTATCTACAAATGGGTGAAGAGATGGTTTCCCTTTACAATAATTAAACGTGGGAACGTATAGAGTTACCTAAGGGTAAGAGAGCGATTGGGTGTAAGTGAGTTTATAAGAAGAAAGAGGGTTATCTCGAAAAGTAGTGGCACAAGGTACAAGGCACGGTTGGTAGAAAAGGGCTATGCGCAAAAGAAAAGTGTTGATGTAATCTACGATAGCCAGAGTGCTATTTACTTAGCAAATAATCACGTATATCATGCTTGTACAAAATACATTGATATACGATATCACTTCATACGAGAAGTAATCGAAGATGGCGAGATATTTTTGAAGAATGTGAGTACGAAGGCAATCCTGCGGTTGCGATTACAAAGGTGGTACCAGTGTTCAAGTCTATATATTATTTGGATTTGATTAATGTTGAGCAGGTTTGAGCGCCCTTAAGGTGCTGGTGGCAGTAGTGATACGAGTTTAGCAATGATCTGAGGAAAGAGTACATGGTGAAGCTTAGAGCCAGGTGGAGAATAATTGTATATGACTTTAACTTTAGAATGACTCGCTCGAGCGGACTTAATTGTCGCTCGAGAGAGATAGCACGCCCAATAGGGCCAACTTAATGGTGTAAGTCACTTAAGCGACCAGTGCACTATTTCAAATGACGATTTCTCTGGTCTTAGTCGCTCAATCGACTTTGGTTCTCGCTCGAGCAACCCGTGACGACCTAGTTGCGCTTACACTCCGTATTTTGCTAGTTTCTCGTAGATTAGAAGTAGGATTTAGTATCTTCTATATAAGGGAAAAGCTCTTGAACAAATTACAAAGTTAAAAAAGTTGAGATATCTTTGTAAAGTTTTAGTAAACTGATCTAGGGTTTTGTAGAGCACTTTGGTGAGGCTTGAGTGTTGTATTCTTATGGAATTATCAATATAGTGAATCACCATTGTCCGTAAATGCACTATAAAAAATAAGACTATTAGCGACAGTTTTTTTAATAAAAAACTACTGCTGTTAGTCCTGTCGCTACAAAAAATTGTCACTATTAGTCTTGCTGCTACCAAAAAATGCCTTAATAGCAAGTGCCGCTGAACTTATTTTTGTAGTGACGTAGGCAAATTGTCGAACCACATAAATATAATTGTCTCTTGTGTGATTGTATTTGATTTCCTTTTATTTTATATTTTTATTTATTTATTTATCGTAAGATTGTTAGTTAATTTGAGAGCTATCGCGCAACAGTTTCTAATCACCCTTAACACCATTCATTTGAAGAATGGGATTGTGTGTGGGGTGTGTGATCACGTGAATTGAATGTGATTAATTCATGGGATGTGAATGTGATTAATTCATGGCATTATGTGCGGGGTGTGATCACGTGTATGTGATTAATTCATGCATATTGTTTAGTGTGATATTACATTCATGGGCTTCTCTTACCTCTCTCTTGAGAGATGATTTAATTAACAAACTCTTGTAATCTCTCGTCATTAAAATAAAGTGAGCTCCCATCAACCTTAGGCTGGTTTATCGAAAAAGAAATAACACATATTGGCCTATATGTATTGGGTTAGGTCCCCTCTTATATGTTTTTGTATGCATTTCTTTGGGGTTGAGTCCAAATGATAGTATTCAAAATTTCGGCCAAAATGTTTCGATTTCGGTGGGGACTGAAACTGAAATTTTTATAGTTTTCGGGCATTGTAGCAGATTTCGGCCCAAAATTTTGGTTTCGGTCCCCACCGAAACGGACCGAAACCGAAACGAAATCCGAAATTTTGATTATTGATTTGATGGCTTAGATTTGTCCGAAATAAGATTACCCGATTTGCTACGTCCTATCCTTCCTAGCCGATGCTCCAAACCTACGCAGTTAGTAAAAGTAGAATACATTTTTGGGGAATTTTTTTGAAAATAACCTCCGTTTAAATTTTCTTTCTAAATTCCCCCTAAATTCTACCAAATATCTGAAAAGCTCAATACTTAAATCTTTTTTATCTAAATACTCCCTTGACCCTAAACATCTAATGTAATATCACATATACCCTTCGTAATACCCTTCGTATATAACTAGGCATAAAAGCACAAAGGGTTCCTTTATTTACAACACAAGATTTTTCCTTCTCAACTCGGGTTTCATGTGCTTAAACTTTTAACATCTCAATCAGACAATTAATGGAGATCATTTCTTCCCCCAATCCTCCACATAATTATGGATCTAAAGATCATGGGCCTACCATCATATAGTTAGATTTTGATTCCAGATGGCACACATAAAAAAAAATTGAGCATAATGATGGGCGTAGATAAAACATGGTTCTTGAATCACTATTTGACATTTGTGCGATGTGAAATCATCTTATGCATGATAGGCCTAAGATCCACTGCTGGAAGACTGGGCGAAAAAAGATCTTTAATCACCCAATTCAAAGCAGCTAACAATTTAAGGACGTGAAACTCATGTTGACAGGGATGAACCTTTTGATGTGAATAAAGGAACCCAAATCTTAAATTTGCATACACTATAAAAAAAAAATAAGAGTATTAGTAGCAGCCAAAAACTGTTGCAATTAATAAAAAAAATGTCGCTAATAGTCTTAATAGCTTTTAATAATATTTTTGTTAATAGCGACAGATTTTTGCTACAATAAACTGCCACTAATACTCTTATTTTTTGTAGTTAGCGCGATCTTCACTAGAAAGACAAAATTTGCCCAGTGAAAAAACACAAAATCTAGGATGCAGAGTAGGATAATGGAGCCACAACCAAGAGATGTAGGAGTATTTTTTATATTGTGTTAATCTTTAAGGTTAAGGGAGTATATGGATAAAGAAGTTTCAAGTATATGATTTTCACTACAGAAAATAAGGCTATTAGCGGCAATTTTTGCAGTAAAAAATTGCGGCTAGATTAACTAAAAAACTATTAAAGGCTACGAAGACTATTAGCGACAAGGCTATTAGCAGCAGTTTTTTTGTTAATAGCAACAGTTTTTGGGTGCTGCTAATAATCTTATCTTTGTAGTGTATATTAAAAAAAAAAGTTAAGGGGAATAAAATAAAATAAAATTAATGTACTACAAAAAAATAGGCTATTAGTGGTAGCCATAAACTGCCGCTAATAGTCTTAATAGTTGTTTTTGTTAATAGCAATACTTTTTTGCCGTAAAAAATTGTCACTAATAATCTTATTTTTTATAATGATGGGAGGAAATTTTAGAAATTTCTCCTATATTTATTTTTATATACTACTTATCCTTTGAATTTAAAGGCCATCCTAGCCCAAGTGATTCGGTTTGTGGAAAGTGGCGAACCGTGAATCGCAAACCTGAATTTGAACCTTGCGAACCAACAAATCAAGTAACACTGAGTCTCAAATGTATACCCGCGGCATTATGTAGCTTAAAATTGAGAAGGTTAAAAATAGACTACTTCGGCATAATGTAGCTTAAAATTGAGAAGGTTAAAAGTAGAGTACTTCTGTTCGCTTTCACCTATTTAATGAAAGTATCTACCGCCCATCAAATGGCGGCACATCTTTAAGTGAGTACTTTTAGAGTAAACTGGTGAGTGCAAATATAGGTACCCTTAAAAATAAGTCATTTGTTATAAGAGGGTGGGGAGAGTAAATTCGGAACTTGTCTTATTAGATACTCAAAGTCCCTTCACCTGTATTCCTGACTGCACCAGTTGTCTTGTCTATTCACGTTGGTACATTGTATCAACACTAATTCAATGCTTTCTGTTATTTAAACGATGTTGATGGATCCTCACACTCTGATGTACGTTGTCCACACCTTGCCAACTTCGGAACAATAGGTATATATGTTAATAAAAAACTCATTTCCTCAGATCCCTTATGCCTAATACTTTCGTAGGCAAAATGAAGTTTATGGATGATAGATTAGAATATTGGCCAATTAATAGCCTTTTTTAAAAGATTTTTTTTCTATAAAAAGCAATAGGCTCACTCCCGTAAAGTGGTAAACCATGAAATACTCGTGATGGCATGGGCGAGGGCTTAGTGAATACTCCTACTACTAAGCTTGGGATACCCTAAGCTATCCAAAACAGAAAAACACAGTTCTATCAGATGCGTGCTAGTGAGTGGAGAGCCACAGGGCCACTTAATTTAAAAAGCATGGATGTTTGTGCTCTTCTAAGGGCTGAGTTGACTGGACATCACCTCATTGATTGTAACAGACTGACAGGGCCCTTCATGCTAAATCAGATTCTGCCCATTATATATATATATATATATATATATATATATATATATAACTAAGTGACTATAAGCACTTAATTATATGCTAAAACAGGTTTAGATAATCTCATGATAGCTATTTATTTTGCAGACACTTTTAGGCCCGAGACATAGTGAACATAAGTGAAGCCAAGCAATGGTATGCGCTACATAGTTAAAGGAAGTTTACCCCTTTTAAAATATTATTAGTATTTGGTATATGACCTAAGCACCGATGTTCATTGCACCCTGATAACTTTTTTGGATGTGTATGTGGAACCACCCTGTGTTTTTGCGTCATATGTCTGTCAATGATTTCAAATTTTATTTTGTAAAAGATTGGAATAAATAATGATCTCCATCTTTTGATTCAACACAATTAAGCACCATCGAGATATTGAATTTACATAATAGTTGTTAATTTTAGATGGTGTTTGGCGACTTTGAATCAAACAACAATGACGAACACAACCTAATTCAACGCTGCTCTGTGAGTCTGGTTTGGGCTAAAACTCTCAGCAACCTCGGTGTCGTGTGTGGCGTCCCCGGCAACCATCACTGCTCTAATTGATGCATGGTCCTTTTAATGGCAAAGGCAGCATTCTCTGGGACCGCTCTATCCTCTTGGTCTTTCGGACGATTTGAGAGAACATAATTACTGGATCATTCGCCGTCAGCGCAGACCTGTCGGGATGGTGTATTCCATGGCATTCAATTTTGTGATCAGGTGTGCGCTTAGCGTTCCAATGTTCAAGGGCCTGAACCGAAACTTCATCCATCACAATTGAGATGAACTAGACGACCTTGGATGGTTTTTTGTTTGTCTTGATTCGTTTGTTTTGCGCTTTCTGTTTAATTTTGTTCTTATTTTTCTCCAATTTCCTTTGGTCGGTTCCCTGCTAGCTAGAGGCAACCCATGTAGTTTTGTTTATAAATGGAATTACATTTCTCCAATTAAAAAAATAACAACGATATCAACATTGGTCTATTCTTTCACACCAAAGATCATTAAATCATGGCACATCTATCAAAGGCTACACATATTAATTCCATATGGCACACATCCCAAAAGTCAACATACCAAGAAGTGACTAAAACTTGGCTCTGGATGTGAGTATGAATCCGTTCTAGATGACCGCATGTTACATCACTCGACGGAATATGATACTGAAATGGTGCCACATGTAATGAATCAAGGATCTCATTCATAAAAAAAAAAAAAAAAAATAGAATGAAGGATCTCTTAGATCAACTCTCAGTCAAATGGTATGAACTATGAACAGCCCCGAGGGTCCGCGGGCTGCAAAGGAGCTTTAATAATAGGGGCTTAATTCCACCCACCTCTATGCAGATGATGCAGCCTGCTCTACCCTGCTTCTTCTATGGGCCATGTCGAGGTAGTCAGGTTGCAGTCTGCACAGTCTGCCCCCTAACAGATATGTACACTAGCCACAAAGGTTAAAGAGAAAAATAAATAGAAAAATTATAGAGGCTTTGGATGTATCGACAGATTGGCTTCTAACCCACATTTAAACACTAAATTGGTGTTTAAATGATTTTTTTTTTTTTTAAAGGAATAACGATGAGGTTGGAGGGACCTCGCCCTTATAATAAGATAAACATAGGAGATACAAAGCACTCGGCCTAAGTTGGGAAATGAGGGATTTCAGCAAAGCCATCACCCCGCACCACCCCAGCCCACACAAAACAAACCAAAAACAAACCCACACCACCAGAGTGATGTCACAGAGACCCCACCAAAAATAACAACCCGAAAATCAGAAAGGGGGCTCCCCAACCCCCTAGCATCAATAGAATCCAGATTGCGTAGAAAATCCTGAATCGAGTAAGAGTGAATAATCTTGAGGCTTTTAGCCCATTGCACCGTTTTGATCTTAATGCGATCAGCCAGTTGGGCTGATTCAACTTGAGAGCTCTCAAAGATCTGACTGTTCCTTTCCTTCTAGAGAACACAAAGGGGACAAGATTCCAAAGCCTGGATTTCCACGAGCAACTCACCACAAGAACAATGCATGACCCACTCAATGTTGAACCATTAAGAATAAAACTCCAGGTTTTAAAAGCAAAACCACAATGGAGGAAGAGTTGCTCGATAGATTCTTCCTCACATCGACACATAACACAACGGTTAGCTAGCGAAAAACCCCTAGCTTGCAAGTTATCAACTGTCAAAATTTAATCTATAATTCTATGCCAAACAAAACAGATTACTCGATTAGGAGCTTCAGACCGCAAAATCTAAAGCCAAGGAAATAAAGGGGTAACTGCACCCGCCAGTCTCTAATATAGCAGATTGACTTTAAAGGTTCCGCCCTGATCATCTATCCAACGTGGAGTGTCCGAGATATTATGATTGAGGAACAACAAAGAGTTAAGGAAACCGAGAAAATTGGATATCTCGCAGATCTTCGAATCGTATAATTATTTGGAGTACTCAATGTTCCAATGAATACTGCCAGAATTACCAACCTCAGCAACCTGGGCTTCCAACGCATTGCAATTAAGAGAGAGAATAAATGTTGGGGAACATAGAAGATAAAGACTCTTTGGCAATCCACACATTGTGCCAAAAAGAAGTGCTACCCCCATCATAGATAGTAATTCTCGCTCTTTGCCTGAAAACGTTTACAACCTTCGAAACCGAATTCCAGAATCTTGATGCCACCCGCGGGGAAGAATCAATATCCCAACAGGTCTCTCCTGACCCATATTTATCTTCAAGAACTTTTCTCCACAGACTGTATCTGTCCAACTCTATACGCCAAAGCCATTTAACCAACCAATCATCATTGAAGGATTGGAGACGCAAAATGCCCATCCCACCATCAATTTTAAGCAAACATAATAACTTCCAATCCACCAAGTGAATCTTGGAAATACCATTCTCGCCTGACCATAGAAAGTCTCTATGAATTTTCTCAAGTCTTTGAATGACCTAAACAGGACGTCTAAACAAATATATGAAATAAGTGGAAAGCGCCGAGAGAATCGACTTAATAAGAGTAATCCTACCAACAAAAGACAAATACTTACCCTTCCAACCTTTTCTCGGCACGCTCAATGATAAGGAACCATAAGTTTTTCCGCAGACACCCAGGCCCAATGGGAGACCTAAATAAAAGAAAGTGAGAGAATCAACCTTGCACCCAATAATTGAAGCTAGTCTACGAACCTCTAAGTCTTCCATACCGACACCAATCAAGCTGGACTTACTGATGTTAACTCTCAACCTAGAATGGCTTCAAAGAAGATGAGAGTAGGGCGCACCACATGGAGAGCTTCTTCTTGCCCATCGATGAATAAAATAGTACCGTCAGTGTATTGTAACTGTGTGATCTCACTACCACTCCTAGAAATTTTGAAACCCTTAAACGAATCGATCGCAGAAGCTTTTGAGATCAACGCAGAGAGCCCTTCAGCCACAATCAGAAATAAGAACGGAGACAAAGGATCTCCCTGCCTGATACCCTGCTCCGTCTTAAAAAACCCTTCCACTACACTATTCACAATGATGGACAACCAAACTGACGAGAGACAATCTCTGATCCAACTTCTCCAAGTGGGAGCAAAATTCATGCTCCATAAGATGGCCCAAACAGCCCTAATCGGCTTTGTCATACGCCTTTTCGAGATCCACCTTGAGAATCAATCCCTTACGCTTTTTCTTGTGATAGGAATCGATGAGCTCGTGAGCAATGAGAGCCCCATCCACGATATTGTGATCCTTAAGGAAGGCAGTTTGAGATTTATATATAACACACGGCAAAACTAACTTGAGCCGATTCGCCAGAGTTTTGGCCAAGATTTTGTATAAGCCATTAAGAAGATTAATTGGCCAAAAATCTTGCACTTCACTTGCCCCCTCTTTTTTGGGAATGAGAGACACAAAACTCTCATTCATCTCACACCTGATCGCTCCACAGGAATAGAATTCAAAAAACACAACCATAACATTACCTTAATAGTCACTCAACTCCTTTGGAAGAAGGCCAGAGGGAAACCATCCAGCCCACTTTATCTCCACAAAGCTCAAAAACAGTAGCTTTCACTTCAGCCTCAGAGATTCTTTCTCCACCTCTGATTTCTGCTTGGAGGAAATCGACGAAAAGTTGACACCATTAAGATTCAGGCGCAGCCAGCCCTCGCTTTTAAACCTACAACGAAAATGATCCTCCAAAACAGAAGCAACGTCATCGCAAAAAATAAGGATATCTCCATCCTTATAGATATGAGGAATATAATTTCTTCGTCGTTTGTTAGAAGCCATGATTTGAAAATATTTGGTGTGCAGATCCCTTGCCTTCACCCATTTTGTCCCTGGAGTTTTTATACCAATAAACCTCTTCCTTCAGAAGAACGACGTGTAATTCGGCCTTGAGGAGAATTCTGATCTCCTTATCATTAGATGAAATCGGGGCAAATTCCTCTTTAAAATCCATATCTTTAATCTTGGAAAGCAACTCCCCTTTCAGATTGAATATATTTCTAAAGATTTTTTCATTCCACTCAACAAAAACCTGTCTCGTCGCCCTCAGCTTGAACATAAACTTTTTACCAGCCCACCCTTCCTCCGAAACAGAAAACCAAGCCTCCTTATTCACATCATATACAATAACCTCTTCGAACCACATATGTTGGAATCTGAAAGGCTTCGGTTTCGATATAACAAATCACGAAGACATCAAAAGTAGGTTGATCCAATGTTGACCGAGTGAGGATCTCCACCTTAAAATCGGAAAGAAACTAATCCCAATTGTGAGAAACCAAACATCTATCGAGTTTTGACAAACACGGATTGTCCTGGAAAATGCTCCAAATGAAAGCCACGCCAAAGGCCTGAATGTCAATGAGATTATTATGAAGGAGAAAATCAGAGAGACCTAGCATACCAAGGCGCGACTATCGATTCTATTTCTTTCATGAGAGAACCGAATTTTGTTGAAATTATCAGAATTATAAGCTAGACCGACCCATTTGGCTCATTTTGTCTTTTGGGTCATTGGCTCATTTGCAATTATATTGGTCAATCTTGGAACTCTTTTTTGTTATAGGAAATTGGTATATTTAATGTAGTGTCTTGAGAATATGAAATATACTTTGAGAATGTAATTTTCTATCTTTTTCTAGGCTAGGTAGTTACTTTGGAAGTGTATGTTTATTTATTCTCGATTTTGTATTGTGGGTTATTTTTATCACTCATGTATTTTCATTTTACAACTCATATGAATAAAATTTGAAAGGTTCTAAGTAGGATATCACTTTAGTCTTCATTTTTGGTATTTTTCTACACAAGAGAACAACTTTCTTCTCTTTAGAGTGTCATCTTCTTCCAATCCTAGTTAGTGTAATCCAACAAAGTGGTATCAGAGCTTGAGATTCATGGCTTCCAATATGTTGCGACCTTAACTTTCTCGTTTTACCAGTAAGAACTACAATCAATGGAGTATTCAAATGAAGGTTTTATATGGGTCTCAAGATTTGTGGGATATTGTTGAGACCGGATATGTAGAACCGGAGGATCAAGCGGCTCTCACACAAGCTCAACTCAATAAGTTGAAAGAAAATCGTAAGAAAGATAAGAAGGCTTTGTTCTTCATCTATCAAGCTGTGGATGAAGTTATTTTTGAAAGAATTTCATCGGTGTCATCAGCAAAGCAAGCATGGGATACTCTCAATATTTCATACAAAGGCGAAGATAAAGTCAAATTGGTGCGGCTCCAAACTCTTCGAAGTGAGTTTGATTCTATAAGAATGAAGGATTCGGAAGCGGTTGAAGATTTTTTCAATCGAGTAATTTTTCTCGTTAATCAATTAAGAATTAATGGTGAAAATCTTCAAGATCAAAGAATTGTAGAAAAAATTCTTAGAAGTTTGACTCGTAAGTTTGAATATATTATTGTTGCAATTGAAGAATTTAAGGATTTATCTACTTTGTCCTTGGAAAGTTTGTTGGGATCGCTCCCATGAACTTCACATGAAGCAATTTGATAGTAAATGTGTCAACACACCAAGCATGGAGAGGCACACCACTAATTTTAATCCACCTTTGAGCATTCATTTTAGTTGAATCAGAGCTATCCAAAGATTCCATTCACGGAAAGAAATGTTAACCCCCAACCTGTTGACCTCAATACCCTTCCCTTTAATAACTTTAGCTTATTAGCAACGGAACAAAAATTTAAAAAAAAAAAGGTTTTATCTCCCAGTTAGTGGCAGGGCTAAGATTTTTCTGATGGGGGGACCCATGATAGTCGTTAAATATTATTAGTTTTGTCATGCTTATTTTTGTAAGCCAAATTAATAAATGGGAACCAAACTAGGGCCTATTAAAAAACAAAACAAAAAAAAAATTTAGGCAATAGGCCTTTGAAGAATTGAGGGCCCCATTTGGGCCCAAAATTAGGGTACCGCCTTGCTCGCCTATGCTTAGAGCCGGCCCTGCACTTTATTTTACAATCACCTCACTTAAACAAACGAAAAAATTGTTGATTATTTTGAATCTAATGACGGAGATTGTTTTTCGTTCTAATCTTCCCTACAATTGATCTTGAGATCATGAGTCTACCATCAAATAGTTAGATGTTTATTCCTCGTGCGGTGAACCATCAAATATAGTTCATGTTCACTTTTTACTCAATATCTTATCGTCTGATAATGAGTCCATGATCTCAAGATCTATTATATGAAAGCTTAGGACGAAAAATAATCTCTATCATTAGATTCAAAGGAGTCAACTAGTATTTCCTTTGCCTTAAGGAATGAAATTATAACATAAAGTGGTGTGATTGTATCACCATCCCTTATTCTTAGGAAGGAGAAATTGTGGGATCAAAAAAAGAGAGGTAGGAAAATTGAAAAATGGGCAACATTATTTGAAATCTGATATTTTTTCTTTATACTATGATTATAAATAAAGTAACTTGAATGATTAGTATTAGATTTTCTTTATTAAAAATCTAGTAATCACTAAACAACGATAAGAGAGAAGTTAAGGGAATCATAAAGAGAGAAAAAATAGTACTTTTCATTATTTTTGGTAAAAAATATTCAAAGAATTTTAGTCACTATATATATATATATATATATATATATATATATATATATATATATATATATATAGATGGGCTTGGGGGATTCCTTATAAAGACCGATTGCCCCTAAAAACTCTCCTTAAAGGGTGTTTAAGATTTTTTTTTAAATAATAGGGGATCCCGGGACCTCGAATTAGATAACGTAGCTCCACCACTGCTCCCAGTGTTGCCACATCCGAATGGAGTTCCGCTAGCGAAGAGTTTACCTCCCACCACTACAAAAAACAAGACTATTAGCGGCAGCCAAAAATTGCCGCTATTAACAAAAAACTGCCGCTAATAATTTTTTGTAATCTATTATTCTATAGTACACTCTGATCTCCTCAAGCCGTTTCAGGGAGGTTGCCTCACCGATCAAACAAGTCCTTTGTAGAAAATCGCTGCAATCGGCAGTGATTGAAATCTCTAGGTCTAACGAGCTCTGAGAAACAACCATGTTTTCCGACCATCTATGGAAATGGCACTCCCCTGCAAGTATCAAAATCTCGGATTTCGTTTCGATTTCAGACTGAAACAAAAATTTTGGCCGATAATATATGGACTCCATACATTCTAAACTGATAACTTCGGTTCTCGGTTTCATTTTGGTATGCACTGAAACCGATATGTTTCAGCCGGAATTTTGATCCATGCTCTCTCTCCTCCACAACCGCTCCCCATCTCCGAAACTTCTCTTTTCTGCCTTGAATACTCCAACCATTTTGAAAGTTTTTCCATTGCTCCGACGACACTGGTAGCCGAGGGCAACATCCACCCCCAAATTCAGGAACAACCCTACCATTATATTTACGATATCCGCACCAGGACCTATTGCAGATTAGTTCGAAGGCAAAGTTAAGGTTCTAGCAACGACCACACACCCAGTCACTGGCTCTCACCTTCTAAGCCATCTTGACTTGCCTGGCATGGTGTTTAAATGATCTTACCCCATTTATCTTTGACTTTCAATCTTGTACCATTAAAATGTGATTTATTATTCTGCCACGTTATGCATATCAGTCTGCGATGAATTTAATTTATCCCAAGTGGCAATCCACTACTGGAACATGTCCCAGCAAAATGATCCCAAGTGACAATCCACTATTGAAACATGTGCCAGCAAAAGAATCATGCTTATAAGTGGAGGTAAACCTTTCGATTGATGAACTTTAATTCCAACCAGTAAAATTATTGACAATCGTTAATATTAGAGTGCAAAGATAAAATGATTCAAATCTCACAAAAACATGTGATTTTTGGAGCCATAGCACTTCAATATATGATCGTATTAATATCCCACATCTTATGCCATGAAAAGGTGTAAGCTCAGTGAAACACCATTTGGTGTTTAATTGCCGGTCAAGTGAGTCGGATACAATTTTTAATTTAAGTCATCGTTTCGATGCCTAGGTCTATGCTCTTTTTTGCATGCGACAACAAATGTATAAGCATACGTGCATGGCAAGGTTATGTGCACGCATAAGTGTTACTCACACGTACGTCAGCACAGTAAAAGAAAGCACACACGTGCAACCTTTTTTTGTGGCCTCATGCACATTTCCATGCATGCATGGGATGGTAAGTTTCTATGCCCCATGGACAAATTGATGTGCATTCATGAAAAAATAAAATAAACGGATGGAAACAACAAGCCATTCACCGAATGATTACATGGCGCGATATAAGTGACTGCCCCAACATGCATTGTTGACTCCACTGCGCTTACATCGCACCACATCAGCTATCCATTGAACGGTTTATCGTTTCTCGCCCGCCATATAACATTGTCCATTATTCATTGAAAAACTTCGGAGACACGCATGAGCCCATTACACACGGGCGGCAAATCAAATCGTTAGTTTGCCTAGAGGAGCCACATGCAAACGTGTATATGGATGATTCTCTATGCATGTGCATATGCATGAGCTTTTTGGGGTCATGTATGGGTTTGTGCACTTGTGTTGTGTGCTTGGGCACTTGTTTGAGAACTCATGGCACGTGCCCGTATCATGCGTATTGACATGCATGTTAAGAGATTGTATAGTCAATATATGCATGAATGTATGAGGGGATGGATGCATGTATCTCGAGAAGCTCGTTCCTCCTTTATTGCACTGAAAATGAGTGGAAAAAAAGGTCCTTCAGCCTCCGCATACGTTTTTGCATCCTCATAACAACATATATGGTATTTGAACCATGTTATAATCATGGTTTTGAATATCGGAGCGCCACTGGGATACACCCTATACCCCGATATGATATAGGGTTTAATATCAGGTCAAAGTGCTCAAATATATGTTTATATTGAACCGGTTATAATACCAAAATGCCTTTTGGGCAAAAAAAAAAAATTATTACTTCAGATTTCTATATATATATTTGATATATTAATTTTTAAAAGGTACTTGAATATCGGCCGATTTAGCTAATATGTATTGGCTTGGAACCCCGCAACTAATATACCTATCTTAGTTTTCTTCGGGAAGACCGGTTTTCCAGGTAGCATTGTCTATGTTGTTAACCTGAGTTTTCTAGGTTTCTCCTAGTCTCTTGTCCTGTTTTTATATTAATAAAAATACAATTAAAAATAAATAAATAAAAGATATATTACTACTAATAATAATAATAATAACTATAAAAAATAAGACTATTAGCGACAGCCAAAAACTATCGCTATTAACCAAAAAATTATTAAAGGCTATTAAGACTATTAGCAACAAGGGTATTAGTGACAAATTTTTTTGTTAATAGCAGCAGTTTTGGTTGACACTAATAGTCTTATTTTTTGTAGTGAATTTTGAGGTAGCAATGTCTGTGATGCTAGCTTGAGTTTCTAGGTTTTTCCGAGTCTCTTATCCAGTTTTTATATTAATAAAAGTACAATTTTCTCAAAAAAAAAAAGGATATACCACTACTACTACTACTAATAATAATAATAACAATAAAAATTAAATCAATTGAAAAGTATCTGGAAGGAGGAGGTTGGTATCTAGGTACGGCTGGTATTAGGTGCACGGGCCAATGCACAATAGGCTGTGCACGAGTCAATTTTGAAGTACTAAACTGGTCAATCCCTTGGGGGGCATTGCAAAGACTCAGATGCCTTTAAATCGGTGAGAGTCATCTTTTTACTAATTAAGTGGTTGACCAGACTGTACACCTAAAGAAAAACAGACTAGACTGCGTATACTGCTATACATATAAAACGACAGAATTGCCCCCCAGTAAGCATCTGAAGCTGACAACCTTGTACCCCATTTAACTACATTCTGAAGTAGATTTGACTCCCTGCAATATGTAAGTCCTTTGTAGACTCTCTTTGAATCTTGTGAAGAGATTAAAGTAAAGATGATCATATACCTCTCGGTATGAAGATTGAATATTATAAAATTTGTCCCTTATTTTTATATAGGGAATTAAGTGGTGGCCACATAAATTCAGTAGCTATTTTTGTGAACAAGATTTTGCCATTAATTGTTTATGGTTGCCTGAAGCAATGTAAGTCGATTTAACCCACTTTGGCTAGAGTTGTAGCTGAAGATTTTGGTGATTTGACGGAAGCAATCTTGTGATCAAGATTATGGTTGCGTGAAGCAATCTTGTGATTTGACTCCCTACCTGCTTCCAGACGCTCTCAAGCGCAGTGCTCACTTGGAGCGCATTTGGTAATCGGAGAGATGACAGGGAGCGTTCGGGGAGCTGTGGGCACGGCCCTGAAAAGAGGGCCGCAGTTTTGCCAGGGAGATTGAAATCCGCTCAGCATCCGTATAGGCATAAGTATAGGCATAAGATTTGAATCTTAATTTCCAAATAGAAAGACTCAATGATACACTTTATTCTATCTAGCTTCCACACTGAACAAATGAACAATTATTATACACGAGTGCAATGGGTACAAACTAATCAAAGATATGGGTTCTCAAAAGGATCGATACATCTTCTATTTAATAATATAAAAAAAAAGAGGATCGATACATGAAAAATAAATATATATTTGATGTCACACTACAAAAAATATGACTGTTAGCGGCAGCCATAAACTGCCGCTATTAACAGAAAACAGCCGCTAATAGTCTTACTAGTTTTTTGGTTAATAGGGGCATTTTTTGGCTGCAAATAACTACCACTAATAGTCTTATTTTTTATAGTGTCATTAGAGACATTTAACCTGTAAGTTCAGATAATGCTCTTATGATATCGGAAGTCTCTTTCACAAGAATTAGAGCAAGCCAAAAGTTTGAAGAAATGTAATAACTCAATCACATTCTGAAGATATGTATCTGTTCTTGTTAATCGAAGTAAAACGGAATATTGAAACTAATCCCATACATGCAAATCATGCAAATGATGTACACTCAAAACCTACTTGCTGGCTAACATATAGAAATATAAATGTTTTAATGGTAACCATTGTTTGTAATACCACATGCTTACACATTTTAATAAATCTTTGTCAATTTTTGTTTTCTTTATCGATCAATGGTTGTCAGATTTCAGGCTTGAAAATAGCTTTTCTTTTTAATTACTACGAACATTATAATCTATTACTCACAATCATAGAAACCAAGTTCAGATTCGGAAATTAATCATTAAGTGGGGTGTCAGTTCAGTTTAATTCGGATAAATTCAAGAAAGATTTGAGAAAACTTAGGGGATTATAAAGATTAGGGAGCTACAACTTGCACAAGAGTACAAGACATGTATTCTGTCATCTTATTTAACATGGTCAAAGCCTATAATCTGATTTAAAGGATGACTGGATTAAATCAGATATAGAGAATGTGTTTCGTGCCAATCTTTGGAATGAAAAATCTTCACATCATGGCCTTTAAATCAGATGGCTTAGATGGTGTTCCATGTGGCATACATTCCAAAAATATCAAGTCTCTCTTTTTAACCCATGTGCTATGGTACAAATCTCGTGTGCAAGTTGTAGCTCCCTAAAAATTATAATAAATTATGCAAATATAACATGAATATGTTAACCTATGTAAGGTTAAAAATGATAACTTTAAACAATAAAATAAGTGTAATGCATAGTCCACATGCATTAATAATTTACAATTATAAAAAAAAAAACAATAATAAGTATGATTAAAGCATGTGTCACAATAGTAGAAATTCGGAAAAATTTGTCAAATTTGAAATAAATTGAGAAAAATTCGGAGAACCGATGAATCAAACTAGTGGTTGGCAAAAAGTTCCAAGACCACTTATTCGGAGAATTTGTTTTTCCTTCAAATTTTGGATTAATTAGGAGGATTTGTGACAGAGCTCACAATCACTTATATTGAATGCATAAACATTAAAAAAGTATTATCAATCGACATTAGAACATATTAGCATAAATTGTTGACCATGTTCCTCATTTGTCATGGACTGGTTTGTGAATTTTTGATATTCCTCACACTATAAGTTAACCTAAAATTGTATAAATATCATTAAGCACAAGTTGAAATTTCTCTCATGCTAAATTTATATTTCAGTATACGATCTACTGTAGTTGATGAACAATAATTAAGGTATCGTATCAATATTATTATATAGATATGAAATTTCCTTTATTTATTAATTTCTTTATCAATGAGATTACCTTTGATTGAGATAAAAATAATTGAGAATGTTTTATGACTCATGGTTTCAACCAATGTCACCTTCCCCTACTGAGAAAGTATTTACTAAAATAAACATAAATTACCACTAGAAAAGGGAATACCCTCTAAATTCTACCTAAATCTAAATTTAATCCTCAGAAATTTCATTGATAGAACATTATTTGACTTCCCGAGGTAGTTCCTTGAACCTTGGGAACGATATATTTACAAGTGTAAATAGGTTCGATGGACGTACACAACTCGAGACCTAACCAAATAGGACTTGACCAACTGATCCAAATTAATAGCGGCAGTTTTTTGCTGCCACTAATAGTCTTGTTTTTTGTAGTGATGTATCATACATATGACTGACATTGTACCCATGTCATATCCAACACAATATGTCAAGGGTTCAAGTACCTAGCACAAAATGAATTCCTCCTTTTCAATTGTTTCGCCATATCCTATAAGTAACAATCATACCGTATGCATAACGATATTAGTTTTTATAATTTAATATTATAATAAGGCTATAAACAATATTGTAACTATTATTTTTATGATAAAATAGAATATTAAAAAAAAATAGCTGTGGAAACATGGTGTTTTTAAAGGTTTGTATATTTAAGTACCCTTGCCAATGTGACGCACCCATAACTAAATAAATAAGCCGTATTAGGCATTTTACACCTTGTATACTTCTCCATTTAAATGACAGTGTATAGGAAACAATGGTCTATATGGAGGTTACTAATTCTTCATGAATAGTTTGTGTTGTAAGTTGGAAAATTTCTTCATTAGAATTATTTTGATCATATTCAAGTCCACCCTATCACCCAATCCATGTAAATATTTTATTATAAAAATGGTTAGCCATAAGTACCACTAGACTAATAAGTTTTGATTAGATAAAAGCAATTTTTTTTTTTACACGCAAAATATTAACCAAAAGAATCCTCATTATAGTGAATAATGCAAAATTCCTAGTCTCGACTTGCCCATTGTATAGTAGAAGTGTTTCCAACCATAGTGAGTAAATTCTCCAACCTTTTGAAAATAATTACATTTAATCGCAAGTTATTCCTCAAATGGATAAATCACGAATAAATCGTGATTTGATACAATTTGTAATTATGGTTGATGATGTATTGATGGAGTGATGGTTGTTGTCAATTTTTTCTGTAGCTTGGTATCATTGGCCATGAATGATGTCAAAGACTTATGGTCGTTGATTTATCAATGATTAGACTTCTTATATGGGGTTATGTTACTTTTTCCTTATTGTGTTATTTTGCTTAAAAGATATGTTAAAAATTTCAAATTCATGTGTACCATATGACATACATACTTTTTAGTACGCAGTCACATATATATATATATATATATATATATATATATATATATATATAATCCTCTCACTCGATTCATGGAACAATATCCCATGACTTGAGTTACCATTGGTTACATGTCACATCAGGTTGACTTTTTAAGTCACTTGCATGTAGCCAACAAAAACTTCAGTTAGGGGATTATGTCCCATGACTCGAATCATATGATCATTTTCCACATACACACACACACAAAGATATATATATATATATATATATATATATATATATATATATATATATATTGATTTTTTTCTAAGTTCACTAGTTTTTTTCAAATTTTAGCATTGCCTCTTATTCCCCAACTTCAACTTCTACATTATGGTTGTAACTAGTAGTAATTGTCTCATAACATAACCTATGACGAAAAGGTTTACAGTGTATTACATAACCAAGAAAGAAACTATGTGCACCTTTTTTAGGAAACAAGGTTTAACATTAATATTGAAGAAATGCCTTCAGTCCAAGGCATTTTCTTAGAGTTAAGAAGAGCTTATGAGTTTTTACCAATCATGGAGTCTTATGTATGAAATGTTCTTCACAATTTTTCAACTTTGATATCAAGTCTTCAATATTGTGTGTGTGTGTGTATGCCCTGCATAAGATGGAGCAATTAGATTTCCATAGATCTCGGTTTGCTACATTGCGGTATGCATAAGAGGGGGCGTCCTCACACTACAAAAAATTAGACTATTAGCGGCACCAAAACCTGCCGCTATTAACAAAAAAACTGTCACTAATAGTCCTGTCACTATTGAAACAAGAAGTTCTTTTTATTAATAGCGGCAATTTTTAGTGTCGCTAATAGTCTTATTTTTTGTAGTGTTAATTGAATACATAGTCAACTAAATCATTTAACGACTTGGTGAGGGTTAATTAGTTTGGAAATAATAAGTTTATAATCTTTTTTACTATTATTTTTTCAAAGGTTTAACTTCTGCCTACCTCTTTCCATTTCTTTATCATCTCATTATTTGCTCTTGACAAAGGAATCAAAACCTTCTAAGAAAAAACAACAATACCATGACCTGTACAATCAAAGATTATAAGACTAACAGATCCAAGAAAAAAATCTATATTAAAAGTAACCAATTTAATCTAAAACAGTCTAAAAACAGCAAGAAAGGGAAGACAAAAAGAGGATCACAGAGAGCGAATCAAGATTTATATATAACAATCGCTTGGGGTCTAGTGTAGTCACACTCATGTTGCATTCATGTAAGACAAAAGATTGATTTGTCCATAAGTGAGTGATGTTTTTCTATATAAAACTATACAACCAAGGAAGATGGTCTGTTTCATCTAACACCATGTAAAGAAAGAAAAAATAATTGCATGAAAGAGGGTTGTGGAGAGAAGAGCCAGCTCATTGCCTTCGCTTGGTTATATGCAATACCCATGTCCAAACAAAACCCAGGCCACAAGGGGTGAATTAAGTACTCAATTAGGAGGAGAACACATTCTTAAGTAGAGATGATTTAAACTAATATTAGTAGTCTCTATGGATAGATAGAGAGGCCTATTTAACAAAAGAAAAGGTGGGTGCGGGGAATAAAAACAAAGTCACAATAAATACCCCTTGATATTAGATATAATAATAGAGGGGAAAAAAAGAGAGATGGGCCGAGTTGAAAAGATTGACCTGCATCTCCTCCATCAACAAAGCAACTTAGATTCTTGTTGTCTCCTCCTCAGTCACCACAATCCAAATCCTACCACAAAAAACAACAAACCAGGCACCCAAAATGTAAAGAAGCTATTATCTCCATGAATCCACAGCTCTTGGTAGTCTTGAATTGCCTTCAAATTCATGGGTATTATAGTTATAGAGCCACCCAAAAAGGCCTAATATTCATGAGAGTACATGGATTGATCACAACCACCTTGAGATCCACGTCGATGTATGGCTTCTCTCTGGTTATTGCTTCTTTCCTCGTCCAATTGAGCGGCAGCAGCAGCTGCACCGAGATTTAGATACACCATTCTCGAATCGAGGCTAAGGCTAACCACATTCCTATTCGCATTATTGGGGGGCTCACTGTTCATTGGGGATGACTGGTAAATGGCGGCGGCAGCCGCGGCTGCACTTTCCTCGCGAGAGAGGACTTGTGCGGCTGACTGTACAAGCTCGAGGCAGAGCCTGAGCTTGTTAGGCTCAATGTGGGACATGCCGGGGCCTGCACCTTTGAAGAGGAAATCAGAGGTCAGGGTGCGGAGGATGTCTAGCGGTGTGACCCCATCGAGGGTCCGAACATTGGGGTCGGCATGGTGATCGAGTAGGACAGAGACCATGTCGGGGCACACCATCTCCGCGGCAACATGGAGTGGGGTCTTGCAAGCAGGACCGGCCGGGTAGTTGACGTCAGCTGCTCCGAGCTCGAGGAGGGCCTTGACGACCTCCCGACCACAGTTTTCCACAGCGTAGTGTAGGGCGAGGGCTTCATCAAGATTTAGGCCCTCCCCCATAACCATGAGTTTGACAAGCTCAACATCGGATGAGTCGAGGGCACGGCGCATACGCCGGATCTTCTGGTCCTCCAGATCCAGTGCCGCAGTACCTCCACTAAGGTCGTGGTGGTGGCGGGACATAAGGGATCGGCGGCGAGCGATGGAGGTTTTGAAGCGGAGCTCTTCGATCTTTGCAACGACCTCGATGGGGAGGTGCTTGGCGAGTACTTCAGGTGGGAGGCCGGATTTCGCGACAAGGTGGGAGCATGTGGACCAGAGCTGTTGCATGTCTTGCTTCCGTGAAGCGATTAGGACCTTCATTACGTCCTCAATCGAGGCTTTCTCTACCATACTAGCCAATTGCTTCTGCAATTTAAGAAAAAACAAGTGATTCTTCATGAGAATTGCATGGAATTAAGTCTTATATTAACTTCTATGTTTATGGTTTATGTACGTTTAAACGATGTAACTGGGCATTAATTGTTTATAAAAGGATAGCGGTAGGGAGAAAACTAAATACTGAAGAAAGATTATAAAAAACAGTTTAAGAAAACTAAGGAGATCAAGAAATATACAGAGATAGTGGTTGTCCAACAGAAAGAGAGAAACCAAATTATAGAGAACTAAAGATGAGTTGCTTGTGCAACAGGAACTTAAGATCACGAGATTAGTAAAGCAAAATGCATGATGATACATAGAATCAAAAGTGAGCCACAACAGGAATGCAACACTATGAACAAAGAAGCAACAATAAAGAACAATAATAATTGAAGGAATGGATGAACAGAAGCCGATAATAAAATCAAAATCTATCATAAAAATCCGGATCCATCGCTTCACATATATATAATATATATAAATAAATAAGCAATATAATAAACAAATAAAAGGTTTACAAGCTTCCAATGATCAACAAAATCAATATCCGAAAAGCCCAGAAAAAAAGTTAAAAAATAAAGATCTCTAATTACAATCTATAATCAAGCACACCCACTTCATCAAATGAAAAAAAGAAGAAAAACCCTCATAATATTTTCAATCGAAAGGCAAACAAACGCACACATACAATTAAAAGAACACCAAAAACCAATCGTATTTAAAAATTGAAAAAAAAAATTCTCAAATTACAGTCCATAATCGAGCACGCCCGCACAACCACTTCATCAAATGGAAAAAAAAAAACCACTACATATTTTCAATCAAAAGGCAAGCAAAAACACACATGCAATTAAAAGAACACAAAACACTAATCATATTCACTTATAAAAAAAAACGCTAATCATATTAAAAGAACAAAAAAAGAGAGAAATAGAATTACAGAAGAAATCCAAGAGCACCTGAGTGAGCAATGCGAGTTGTTCGACCCCAAATGATCTAGCAGCAGCGAGGGTATCAAGAGCGAGATCAACGGCTGAGGTGCAATGCGTGTGCCAACAGCCCCTTTCGCCACAATTGGGCCGTGGCTCGTGCTTCTGAGGCACGATCGAAACCTGCCCACTATACAAAAACTGCAACATCAACAAGAAAACTTCGTAGCCGACAGAATTCACAGGTATCACCTGCGAATTTGCCACCCCTCTCGGTGAAGAAGACGTAGACGACGACGAAGGCGACGCCAACATATGGGACTCAAGCCCACCTGGGGACTCAGGCCCACAAAAAAATTTTCGGAAGAAGAGACTCCTCGCCGCTAATATGCACCGGTGTGCGTGTACTAGCCGTCCTTCTACACTGAACGTTACATCGCTGAAGGCCTGGCCGTTGATTAGGAGGTTGAGATAGTCGAGAGAGAGGGACTTAAAGGAATCCTCTAAATTCATGGCGCAAGATAGATAGGGTGACCTTTTACAGCTTCTTAAGCGGCGCAGCTTAAGAGGATGCAGCGTATGAAAAGGGGAGTTCAACTAGGCTTCGCTTCATGTCTCTTCTTCTTTCTCTTCGTCGTCGCGGTAGTGTGGTGAGATTTTTTTTAGAGAGAGAGAGAGCAATTTGGGTGGCTGGGCTGGGCGGCTGAGGTATTTAAATAATTTTGGACGAAAAAAGAAATTTGAGAAAAGCGGTAGGCATCCGAAGTAGTTATCATTTTAAGATAAATTACAAAATTGCCTTTTGGCTTTTTTTTATTTTTTTATTTTTATAAGAACTAAGCATTTCATTAAGATAAATTACAAAATTGCCTTTTAGCTTTTCTAAATAAGTTTAATAAAATATAATTAAGATTATTTTTTAAGTAGATTTATTTATTTATTTATATTTTTAAAAAAATCTAAACATTGTCACATAAAGTAATATTTTCTTCATCTTGAGGTCCAACTGATTGGACGTCAAATGTTACTCAACTAGTTTTAAAACCTTTCTACTTCTCACTAATAAGTAGTAAACCCTTTATTTCTAATTAATAAATATAATTTGTTGAGGATATACGCATATCAATTTTATCATTTTTCAGGTGAACTGGCCTAATTTTATCCCTTTTTTTTTTTTTTTTTTTTTATTAATTGGTTTTTATTCCGTTTAGTCAATATGAGTATTAGTTTGGTCAGTAAATTTTATCCTTAAATATACAAGCCCAACTGGTATTTTTTATCACAATTAAATTAAGGGTGTTTTATCAAAATTATTTAGAAGAATGCCAATTAGTCCTATAAGAAATAAACTGTATGACTAAAAGAAAGAGTTTGTTTTAGGTACATGTGTCTTGAACCAGGGAGTGTACCTAACTAATGTATACTAATTGAATGGTTAAATATTTTAATAAGCTTATTTTTTTTGCTGGGACGTACTAATTATGATCAGCTACTAGTTAACCTTAATTGATTAAACATGTGTGCATGTGGCCTGCAAGTGGACAGGCATAGGCTCATCTTATTTCAAGATGTAAAAGTGGATATATATATATATATATATATATATATATATATATATATATATATATATATATATAAATAGGTATATCAGTGAGGTCTCAAGCCTATTTCCTTATAGGATATATCACATGTCAAATCGGCTAGTATTAAAGTATTTTTAATTATTAGAATATTAGAAAAATATATCATTAATTTAAAATATTAAAAGTATTTAGTTAAAAGCTTAATTAATACTATATCGGATTCATATCAAATACCCATGTTTGATCAATATGACGCCCACAAATTTGGAGTATATATCGTATCTGATGGAGGCCTAACTGATTCATATCAGCCTATTTTCTCCGATGTAGTCTATATTTAAGATCATGACCTTATTAAAGTGACCTTAAATAATAATACTTAAAGGGCAATTTTTTTATAAGTGTTTTTGTTGCATCCCTTTTTGTTATTGCTAAACCACTTATCCAAAGAAAAAAGCAATGACAACTTTCCACACAATAGATAATGAGATCATGGGCCTACCAATCGGATGGTCATATATCGATTCCATGTGAAACATTTTTGAAAAAATGACGTGGTCATGGCATACCACCAAAGGCAGTTCACATATATTTTTGTGTGGAAGATTGAGATAAAATTAGGTCTGACCATCTTATTGTAGGGCCATAATCTCAAAATCATTTGTGTGAAAGATTGGAAGAAAAAAACTATCTCAATTAATTTAATCAAAGCAATCAACTATATTTTCTTTATTTAAATGATGTTTCTGGCCCCCTTCTTTCTTTTAATAATATCTTCAAATAAATTATTAAGGGCTCCTAGCTGACATTTAAAAACCAAAATGTTGTTTAAATGATTTTAAATCATTAAAATAAGACTCTTTTTATCTCACACTATTAAAGCTTGATTTATCGTGATGGCATGTAGCACAAACATGTGGTCAATCTAAATTCTCCACATAGCAATCTTTCATTAGAACATATCTCAGCCCAAAGAAATATGCCTATAATTAGAGGTGAACTATTCAATTGATGAAATTTAATATCAATTATTAAAACTAAAATTAGTTGTAGTTGATATTAAATTCACAAATCATATTGTTTAATCTCCCTAAAACATCATTTTTGGGCTTGTTACACTTTAATCTATGATCTATACCTTTGACTGTATAAATTACCCACATTTTCAACAAAGCAAAAGGGAGTATGCGCCCGGTCACATTTCACATGCCACGTGGCATAATCAATCCAAAACTACTCTTATTTTGGGTTGATCAATCCTGAAACATGTGATTTTTTGAAAAAAAATTGACTTTTTTACCCTCGTGTGATGGGTCAAAAATAAGGTAATCTCCCAAAACTTTGGTGTATTGAGTTTTTTCAACTTTAATAATATTTTTAACCTTAGAAAAGTTATAAAAACAAAAAAAAAAATTTGAATGCACTACAAAAAAATAAAATTATTAGCCCCAACCAAAACTGCCATTATTAATAAAAAAATTATCGATGATACCCACTTTATCAAAGTTATTGTAAAACTCAATCCTCATAATAAAGGCTAATTTAGAAATCTCTCTACCCTTGGGTGCATGGTTCGAGACTCTTTTAAAGAATCGATAGTGGAGGATCATTTAAATATGGTCTGAGATCATTTAAACACCATATTTAGAAATGATTTTGTGAAAGGTAAAAAGGGATTTGTAGAGACTCGAGAATGTGGTTTTACCGGAGAGATGGCTAAGAAAATAGAGGGTATTGGAGGGCGGAGGATGGTGTCGGCTGGATTTTGTCATGGGGAGTGGTGCCGGGCACAAATCGTGGTTACACGTGAGAGATCAGTTCGCACGTGTAAAGCTTAATATTTCTTCCAAGAATCCTACCGATTGACACATCACTGACCGTCTTATGATTTGAAGTCCTTGAAGTGACGTTTGACTAGTCGTTTCCTTCACATCTTTTCCCTTATTATTCGCCAACCCATCTTTTATCATTTCAATCTCCCTTCTGTTTTTATACACACCCTCCTCTACGCCTCTACAGTATACATGTATATACGAACAATTTATATATTATTATTAATTACTAGCGTTCAATTTTCTTTGTTTTTTAATTATCTATATAATTTATTGTAAACTTGTATTAGGTATACGGGCTGTGTATCCACAGCCAATCAAGTGTGCACCGACACCTCTCAGCTTTAGGTACGCGCATGGGTCCCATGTTTTTTCTACTTCTGCCCGTCTACCTAATACAAACTTCTGACAATGCATGAGGGAGCACCAAAGGCATAGCATCTCTTGCCTATTACAAACTATTTATTATTTGTTAATCAGGGTTTAATGCGATCATCACGTATGACACACCTTAATTTATCGTCATCTAATGTCATAACTCATACGTAGACGAGTGATCACAGTGAATCTCGTCAATAAAAAAACTGCCGCTAATACTCTTAATAGCCTTCAATAATTTTTTTGTTATTAGCGATGGCTTAAGATGGAGATGATTTATACCGTGCAAGAACAATGGGCCCAAAAATAGTGTTTTGGAGAATACAAGTGCAACAAGCCTAAAAATTGTGTTTTAGGGATATTTAAACCATCCGAACTGTTTATTATAATATCAACCGCAATTTTTAATTTTAATGATTGATATTAAAGTTCATCAATGGGATGATTTACATCCCACTCATAGGCATATTCCTTTGGGCTGAGATATATGTTCTAATGATGGATTGCCTCTTGAACTATTTAGATTGATCACAAATGTGAGCCACATGGAATAATGATAAGTCACACTTTAATTGTGTGAGATAGAAATATTTTGCAATTAAATTTCGGTCAAGCGCCTTTATATATCACATGCCTTAAACACCACACTTGGACCTGACTCTCCTCACCATCATTTAAACACCAAATGTGGTGCTTATAAATAATCATACACCATTAAAGATTTAAGATGTGGGCAATCCATACCGATCTACTGATTGATCATACATTGAAGGATAGTATGACAAAAACATACAGTCCTTGGGTGATTTTAACTATCCGAACTGTGCACTTTAATATTAGTTGTTGTTTTTAATTTTTTTAATCGCTAAAATTAAATTTCATCAAACGAAAGGTACACATCCACTTATAATCATAATTTTTTGTATGAGAAATGTTTCATTGATGGACTGCTACTTAGACAATTTAAATTATTTACAAATATATGCTATGTGGCATGTTAGGATATCACACTTTAAACCCTAAACCCTAAAATTAAAAAATCTAAATAATTGTGTAAGATCATTTAAAAACCATATTGGTGTTTAAATGTCAGTCAGCACTACAAAAAATAAGACTATAATTAGCGGCAGTCATAAACTATCGCTATTAACAAAAAAATTGCCACTAACATCCTTTTCGCTAATAGTTTTAATAATTTTTTTATTAATAATGACAATTTTTTACTGTAAAAAACTATCGTTAATAGTCTTATTTTTTTATAGTGCAGAGCTTTTATCCCATCTTAAAATCCATGGAACGTAACCGTTGAAATGCACTTCATAACCATATGATGCATCTGCTCATAGCGTCCAGTAGTCGACCAATATAAGTAATATGTATGTATTAAAATCGGTGACTCTATTTGCACTTGCTAAAACACTAGAGCACTCTAGCAAGATTCACAATTGATTGTTGGGTAACATTTTGGAATGGAATCAACATCCGAGTCGATTGATGGTAGACCCATGATCTCCACATCGATTTTGTGGAAGATTGGGATAAAAAATGACATACATTGTCAATTTCAATACAATCAAAGGCCGGTGGCTCTAGGTACTTTTTTGGAATGTGTACCATGTGGGATCAACATCTGAGAAGTCTAATGGTACACCTATAATCTAGATCTATTTCATGAAAGGTTGGAAAGAAAAATGATCACCATAGTCCAGTTCAATGCAGTCAAAGGACGGTGGCTTTGGGTTACTTTTTGGGTTGTATGCTATGTGGAATCAAAATCCAAGTGATCTGATGGTACACTCATGATCTCAAGATCTATGGTGTGGGTTCTTAAGACGAAAAGTGATCTTCGTCATCTAATTTAAAGGAATCTATGATTTTGAGTTGTGATGCTCCACAGTTTAGAGGGTGCAAATAGAGCCACCCTATTAAACTTTAAGGTTAACGGGCACACTAAAAAATATAAGAGTTTTACCAGCGGCTAAAAATCGCCGCTAAAGCTATATCAACCGCCACTAATACTCTCAGCAACGGTGGCCAAGAACGTAGCTAAAAATGGCGTTGGTAATTCTTTTAGTGTCAGTTTTTATGGAACCGCCGCTAAAAGTGTATTTTTTTAGCGACACTTTTTGACCGCCATTATATCATTTTACCGGCAATATTTGACCGCCACTAAAGGAACTTATACAGGTGGGTCCTAGCATAATAAATTGTCGGTAATGTAACCTTTTAGCGGCGATTTTATAAAACCGCCGCTAAATTTTTTTATTTTATTTTTATATAAAAAAAAATTGGCTCTAATCGCACATACCAAATCTCAAGGGCACCCACACCCAAAAAAAGGGACCATTAAATCACATGTGCACATGAACTAGTTCATGGGCACATGTGATTTAATGGCCACTTTTTTTCGCCATGCGCTATATGGAGTAAAAGTTTGATTGCTTGATGGTACAGAAATAGTATCAAGATTCAATCTATGAATAATTGGAACAAATAATTATATCCATCATTTTATTCAAAGCAATCAATGTGCCCTTCAAGATTTGGTAGGTGCGGATAGAGCTACCCTTTTCCTCATTCCTGATAGATATACCCAACAATGATAAGAATAAAGAAGATTAAATTCTCTAAAAATCTTGGAGCATGAGGCATCCAACCCGCATGAGGCATCAAACCTGAACTTCAGGTCAGGTCAGGTGTAGCATCAGGTCGGGTTGGGTATTTCCGTTAGGCAGCCAAAATTTTATCCCAACTTGATTAGCACTAGCATTAGTCTTTGGGTCTTTAAAACTAAGACCATGTTTGGAAACAAGGCAGACAAGCTCAAGTCAACGAGCCACTCACTCCCTAACAAAGCACACTTTATCCGCTTTAGCGAACCTTCTCTATCTAATCATCCCCAGAGCCCACCAGCTCTCCGCCTCCTCCCTGTGAGACTCCAAAAGCACACTCCAGGCTAGCACGACACTTAAGCGCAGCTGGGAGAGGCCAAACACAGTCATCATACAAAAATAGTAGGATAATAAAAATGGCTTCATTAATAACATAGAAAAGAGATGAGATGGGTTGGGGAAATTTTCAGTCGTTCTAACAGCTAGTACCACTATTATTTATATAATAAAACAGTTGGTAGTAAAAGTAAAAGGCAAACTACTAATTTCTATAGGTCACTGATCCAACACTTTTCAGTTCTTTAAAAATAATCAATTAAAGACTGCCAATAAAATGGATGTTTAAGCAAAATAAGTTATCATAATTCAATGATAAATAAAATTATAAAAAAAATAGTTCCAATGCTCTCTCCATATACCACAAGTCATCTCTATATACCAAGACATCCATGTCTCCATAGTTATCTCCTCAATCAATAAATTGTGGTGTTGCATTATTGTTTCCATGAATCCATAAATTAAAAAATATAAAATAGTTAGACTGTGTGTCCATGAACCAATTAGTAATAAAATCAGTCATCTATCATTTAATAAACCTAATAAAGATATTAAGTTTGTTGGTTGATAATCATGCACGCACACTTACAACAAGTAATATATTCCTAAGATTTGCAATTTCGGCATCTCTCTGTGCTGTCTCGACATCTTTCTCCTTTAATTTATCCTCCATTTCCTTCAACTTTCCTTGAAATTCAGTACACTCACTAACAGAGGGCCATGGACAGAAGATGATCCCTACAATCTAGTGGGGGCCCATATCCCCGAACACGACCAGGGTTCTCTTTTCCAAAAATTTGAGCAAACACATCATTTGGCAATCGGATCAAGCGAACCCTCTTGCTCTACCATGGCATCTTGGATCTTTTGCTATAATCAAATATGTTTCATCTTTTTATTTATTATTAAATGACAAATGAAAGATAATAGTTTTCTACAATAAAAAATGTTGATGAAAAGGTGTGTAAACTCATGATCACTTGTGTAGCCTCATTGTTTTCTAGCAAACCATCTTTGCGAGTGTGTGTCTTAACAAAAAAATCAGCACGGCCAGACTCTTGTTGTAACGTCCCAAACATTTTAGACCTAGAACTAATTGCCTCAGTGCGTGTGCTGATGGTCCGCACATTGGAGACGGTATCGATAGTCTATGTAATGTCTATAGATCAAATCCAACAGATGAGATTTGATGTATGAAGGCTAGGTTGAGGGTTAGTGCACCTTCGCACACCCAACCTAGGCGTGACCGCTTTATATCAAAACTTAAGACTATGGTTATAAAAGGAATTATAACCATTCAATGCCCTAGTTATTGCAGATCACTGGGAGTTAAGAAGAGAGAGAGAGGGGCGACTATGGCATTGATTGCTTAGGGATGTGAGCTTGATCCGTTTTCGAAGAATGTTGTACGGATTTGAAGCGATGATCGAGCCGTTGATCTTTCGATGAACCCTAGTCAAAGTTAGACACTAGGAATTGGAGATCCAGAGGAAATAGAGGTACATAAACTAAGGCTAAAGCTTGAATGTGTATTAGTAGTTGTTTTTATGTAATTTAAGATCAAGAACACGCAAGATTCGGGTTTGATTTGAAGAGGAGGTGAGAACGAGGGTGAAAACCCTAGGACTGCTGGAATCCGCTCATTTCGATCGATCGGAATTGAATTCGATCGATCGAAATGGACTTAAATGTATGAAATTTGAAGTTGAATCAAATTCGTTCGGTAGAAGTTAAATTCGATCGAACGAAACATTTTCGATCGATCGAATCTCACACTCGATCGATCGAAATGTATATAAACAGGAATGTGGAAAAACCCTCTGTGAGAACTCGATTGATCAAAATATATTCGATCGATCGAATTAGAGTTTTCGATCGATCGAAGTAAGATTCGTTCAATCGAACTGGGTGATAGCTAAATTGCTTTTGAAAGATTCGACCGATCGAAATATTTTCGATCAATTGAATTATAAGTTTTCGATCGACCGAAAGGGGATTCGTTCGATCGATCAAATTTAGTTTGATCGATCGAAACGTGATTTTGAGCGATCGAAATTGGGATTCGATCGATCGAAATTCTCAGATTCAGAATTTTTGTAAATTTTGACAATGAGCTTTTGAGGGGAGTTATCCTAACATGTTTAGCATTGTTCTAATATGTGAACATTGGATTTTATATTTTAGGTGACTTAGTATTGTATGATGAAGGGGCTAACCCAAACGGCGGTGTGAGCTAGTGCGGGTTAAGATCTCGAGGTAAGGAACACTTGACACCATGTGCATTGTTACGTTAACATGTGTGTTATGACGTGATGTTTATTTGAATTGATTATATATGTGGTTACGAATTCAATTTGGAAGGACATGTGCATCCGTACGTTTTCGATTCATATATGAGTTGTAAAATCTTTCAAGATTCAATCTAATGTGTTGTGCAAGTATCTTCACACTTCTTTCCGACCTTTGATCTAAGTTATAATTATCACTTTACACGGCGATGAACTGTATGTACGCACTTCGATTTAAGATTTTATGTGAATACCCGACCGGTACGGTGGCTAATCCGTACACCTTTGTGCTATATATTTTGTGACTCCTACCGCATGACGGTAAATATGTTCGGCCAAATGTCCAACTTTATGGGACCTTATATATATATGTGAAAATGGTTCATATGAGCGACGATGGTGGGTATTCCATCGGGGGCTTGAGGCTATAGCTCCTCATTCTATTACTTTAAGCATACCATTTTAAGTTTTTCTTTTCTTGTGTTGGAAGAATATGTGGGCCTATCTCTTTTGAATTTCGAACAAACTTTGTACCCATGTTTCATGCCATGATCATATATTGTGCATACGTCCCGATTATTCTGTTTCATTATGTCATAAGATCTATGCTTGCTGTTACAATAAGCATGCTATGAGTTTTTCCTTACTGAGCTTGGATGAAGCTCATTCCTCGACTATATGTCACAGGTTCAGGTGAAGACGATGATACCAGGATTTATGAGAGAGAGGATTCTGAGCTAGATTTGGGGAAGGACTTGGAGGAGATTCACCCTGAGAGCTGCTTTCTTTGTACTAGGCCAGAGTAGGTCCGGCCCTAGGATTCAGGATGTGTTGGTTTAACTTTGGTTGTAAAGGATGTAAATTTTGTAAATGATTATATTTCTTTTGGTGAACCATGTTTCAGTAAGGTACAACCCTTACTGGTGGTTTTTGTCGGTTCTTTTTCCATAAGGAATCATATGGAATTAGAACCGTCATTTTGAGCTTTTGAAGAATAGTACTAGTTCTCTTTTTTGCTATGATGATTCATTGGGCATGGTTTCGCTTTGTTTTCCGCTGTGCAACTGTACGTTATGTGCTTCATTTGGGGGCTCGGCCTCAGCGCCAGCCCACTGACGGTGCGGGCTTCGAGGTGTTGAAACCCGGGCTGTCACACTTGTTGCATCAAACTCTTGCATGTCTGTACCAATGAAATTAGAAGATTTGGTAACTATAAACACTAAAATAGATAAGAGTACAAAATAGCTAAGCATACTAAAAACTGATATTATTAGCTCTTTATATCGTAAACTCGCAAAAATCTTTGTCCTAGTTGTATGGGCTAACTTTTAGCATAATCGATTCCTTTTATTTATTTCACTTCTTTTCTATTTCAAATAAAATAATTAATTGATGAGTAATATATTGTGCAAATTTTAATAGAAGATGTCTTCAATCAAACTATACCATTCTGGCATCAGAATTCCAATAGTGGTTAAGGGAGATCCATTGATCCCTTGATACATCTTTAGGGCACTTCTTGTACTGAGCTGCATTGGTTGTTTTACTGTCATAGTACTTTCTCTTCAAATTAGCCTTATGATTCTTCTAGTGCTTTCCTAGCGATGACAATATCAAAGATTTGACCTCTTCACCTAACCCAAAATTTTCCTATATCACATTTGAAGTAAAACATTGGTCATATAGATTCACATTCGTCACATTTTAGAACTATAGAAATAATCATAATAGAATAAATAACTATTACCAAAGTCCGTCTCCATTCATGTTCCTTTGCATCGTCATCTATATGATGCCAAGTAGGGCGATCGAGGGGAAATAACTTCCCATCTCTTGCCACTATGGCTATATAATTAGATAGATAGTTGTCATTTGTCACTGGTTGACCTTTAACAAATTTTACTTTTAGTTTAGTCCCATTTTGTGACTTTAACATGGAAGCACATGTAGTAGGGCCATGTACACCTCTCTTCTCAGTTGATGATTCTGCAGGATCCATTTGGACAATAAAAGTATGGAAGAATAAGACAAGAAAATTTATATTCAAATTAAATAAAAAAATTTGATATGAAGCATATGAAATAATATAGATAATGCATGTGAATTATAGTACATGTCATGCCATAAATTCATAACTAATAAATAAAGAAAATTCAAGAAAAAAAGGTGTAATGAAATTATCAATTGTTGACCGAAATGACAATGGCATAGTATCTTGCTCCTCCTTACTAGCTATGTGACAGCCCAAATTTTGGCATCCCGAAATGCGTGCCATCAACACGACCCTCGAGGCCGTGCCCCGTATAATAAGCGGAACACTTGACACAACCCAACCATACATAAAATATAATAAGAGTATAATGCGGAACATATCTCCAGTTCTACTATATACCACATCAAAACGTTAGTCTAAAGGATAGTTCTAATCCCATACCTCTGTATGGATAAAAGAACTAACCCGAACCATCAGTGCCATTATCACGGTCAACAAAAATGGTTCGACAAAAGAATATTGCAAGTATCTTAATTCTTACAAAATGAACAAAACATGACTGGACATGCCAAGCCTTAAATTTCTCCCTTAAATATTCTCAAAGTATGTAACAAAACTTCTAGAAGAACTTCTTAGGTGGAGGCTCAGACTTTTCCCTCAGAATGTAATCTAAGTCCTCGGGATCAACCTCACCAGCAGCAGCTCCTAACTCTGAACCTGTGACGTATAGTCAAAAGAGGTGAGCTACATCCTAGCTCAATAGGGATAATATCGGATAAGGTAAATCTTAGTTACTCACATACATTCAACAACATGTATAAAACATGAATTCGTCGATGTACTTTGATTTAAACAATTTAAAGATGCAATAAAATAACAGAGTACCTTTAGCATTCTATTCATGACATCAGTTATTCATTAATGCTTATGATTTCAACAAGGCTGGCCCCATGACTTAAAACAGTAACTTAAATAATCCCCGAGCAATATAGCATCGAGCCCCGATGAAATACCCTCCATCGTCATTTAATCAAACTATTTTTACTATTAACTTGACCCACGTCCCTTTCTCATAGGCAATGGGTACATCACTACTATACACCCCTGGGATGTCTACTGGTGTACGGATTCGCTGTCATACCGGTCACGAATATCCTGCCGCGTCAGTCACAGATATACCGCCGCGTCGGTTGAGTATTCTCAAAACCTTAAATCAATTATGTGCTACATATAGTTATTCACCGTGTGATCGTGCTAAATAAATATAAGCTCCCAGCCTGTTTAACCTTTCTTACATATGTTCAAATTCCGTGGTTCCTCACATCCACCGTACATCCCTGGGATGTCACACTTACTTATGCACCCTACTGATGCACACTTTATACAAACATCCCTGGGATGATTGAACCCTTTTTATTAATGCACTTATTCACATTCTCATAACATTTCACATTTTTGTATACTACTTCACATTTTACGTTTTCAACTATTTTTGAAAGCGAACACATTATAATTCAACTCAACTGTAAGGAAAACATGCATTCATAGTTTATCATCATCTATATATTTTCGTAATTAAGGGTACGAGATCAGATATTCCCCTACCTCACTTGCGTTTTCACATTCGAATTCTCTAATCCATGTTAGCACTCAACCATCACAAAGTTCGGTTCGAACTAGACCTGACCAAACACATATCTTTCTTCATTACTAGTGTAAGAATATTGGGTTATAAGCTTAACACCAATATACAACTATTCGTATGCAAAAATTGAACAAAAGCAGAATTTCTTCCAAATCGATCGAACGATTCTCAGAATTGTTCGAACGAAATTTAAATCGGTCAAATGAAACTCTAAAATCGATCGAACGAATACTATTTCGTTATATCGATCCCACCATTAGTCATTCTAACATGCCTTTGTCAGTTAGCAAAATCGATTGAACGATTTGTAATTCGTTCACATAGGTTCCAATAAATCGATCGAACGATTTTTAAATCGATCGATCGGTTTCTTCAGAATTCAAATCGATCGAATGATTTCACAATTCGTTCGAACGATTCCCCTTCAGAACTCATCGCTTTCTTCCTTATCTGTTCTTTGTTCAAAATCGATTAAACGATTTGAAGTTTCGTTCAATTGGTTTCACCAATTTTCAGATCTCACACTCTTCTTCTCATCTCTTCATCATCTGTTCATTTAAATCACATCTCTAACTAATACACAACAATTTCTAATTTCTCTAGCTAATAGTTTAAACAAAACATAGATTTGCAATTCTTACCCCAGTCGAACGGTTGGATGTCCTTCACTAGGGTTTTCCAAACCCCAAATCCTTACACTTGTGATTCCGATCCCGATTCTCTAACTTTTCGAGCCCAAATTCGCATTGAAAGCCCCTCTCTAGGTTTCACAACTCTCTTCTTTTTCTTATTTATTCTCCTTAATTTCTTCACCAACAAACATAAGAGAAATAACTTCTCTTCCTTTTTCCTTGGTCTTATAATCTTAACACATAGTTAGTGTGTTAAGCACTCACAACATACTAACATATATGTACGTACATGCCCTTTTCCAAACCCCAAATCCTTACACTCGTGATTTCGATCCCGATTCTCTAACTTTCCGAGCCCAAACTCACATTGAAAGCCCTTCTCTAGGTTTCACAGCTCTCTTCTCTTTCTTATTTATTCTCCTTAATTTCTTCACCAACAAACATAAGAGAAATAACTTCTCTTCCTTTTTCCTTGGTCTTATAATCTTAACACATAGTTAGTGTGTTAAGCACTCACAACATACTAACATATATGTACGTACATGCCCTTGCCTGTATCCACTACACCACCCTCGCATAATACATTCATCACATACTAATTAATTTAAGTCAACCAAGCCTAAGTTGACTCGGTCAAACATTTGACTAATTGGTCCGCTTATTGCGGTGGACCGTTCAAATACCGAATTTTCGGGACGTTATATTCTCCCCTCCTTGGGAATTTTCGTCCCCGAAAATTTGTAAACGCAAGGGTCCCCCCCCCCCCTTGCCCACACACACCGGAATGGGAGCGAACTCTTACAACACAACTAGTGATCTACAAGAGAGGGTCAACAAGAATTAATTGACACCTATACGCACATACATCGCACATAATAGAATTGTGCAAACACACCCTGCAACGAACATAACAAATAACCACACCAGCAATTAAGAGAATACCCACAAGAACATAAACCACAAAGTATAATCCACCTGAACATACAAAATACATATATAGCAAAAAAAGTAAGGAATTGATAGTGAGTGGCAGCCATGCCACGATTGTTCAAAAGGACACCAGTCCCCAATACCTGTTATAAGCATTTACATTTGTCAAAAATTTCTCCGAACCCGCCCCAAAATACACCCATAATTACATATGTCAGAAATGAAAAGAACCCTCAAGACTCCTCATCACTAGGAGGATCAGTACCAACATCGGGCTGAGCACCGTCACCGCCACGAGCGCCCGCACTTGAAGTCGAAGCATCCCGGACCCAAGCCTGCGCTGCCGCCATCCGCTGGAGGTAGTCGTCAGGGTACATGAAACACATCTGCTCGGCGTGCAATGCGTCGTAGTAATCAAGTCGGCGATTGTTCTCCTCCATCTGACACGTATTGGCTTCCAACAACGCATAGAGATCGGCGTTGGTCGGTGTAGGAACGCCTCAGTAAGGTGGTGGTACGTACTCAGGTGCCGGGTGTCGAGGAGGCTCATCATAAAGTGGAGTATCATGGGCAGGTAGATCAGGGGCTTGTGGTTGGTCCGTAGGTTGTTGTTCAGGTGGTGGTGGTTCCTCCACCAAAGGCTTCTTGGTTAGTTTAACATACATTCTGTTCCAATCCACCATTGTGAATGGTTGGACGTTACCCGTCAACTTCTGTTCACTCGTAGAGAGGGTATAGGTGTCATCCCCCGCATAATCCTCGACCATTAAAGCAATAAGTCGGGCATATGGCATATCATCAATCGGTTTCTTGGCGCCCTCAAGCACCAGCGAGCATATTTCATTCCCTCAAGCACCATTTTTGGCGCGTTAAACCATCGACCGTTAAAAGCCGAAAACAATGCCATTTGGACTTCACCGACTCTTTCGATTTTATGGAGTAACGGATACAAATTACATTGGATTATAGAATCGAGCATTCAAAGCTCGTGAGGCAGGTCAACCCGCTTAATCGAATGGCCCGAACCCGTTCGGCCATGGGTCATTTGAGCAGCGACATATTTATAATCTAATGTGGCCGAAAAAGGTTTAGCCAGGGCGATATCTTCATGGTTGTACATATGAAAACATTCTAACGCGTCCGCCACATCATCAAAAGTAATGTGTACGGCCGATTATCAATTTTTGTTTTGAGGATGTTTGAGTCCTTAACCAGTTCCAGGTTCTGATAGAACAGTCGAACAATCCTAGGGTAAAAAGTGTCGTGACAAGGGCGAAGGATGCCCGTCAAACCCGTGGTAGAAATATAGTAAAAGGCCCACCGGGTCTCATCCCACTTAGCGAAAATCTTCGGGTCTATAATCCACTTGGGTTTGAAATCTTTGTCAGACCACCACTCGTTTGGTTGCTCACGTGTGGGTGGCGCTTGCGTAGGTGGTGCCGACGAAGAACCCGTAGGTGGCTTCTTCGGTGGTTGTTGGGAAGAAGAACCTGTAGTGGTCTTCTTAGGTGCCGCATTCGCCGATGCTTGGCGAGTTTTAGGTGGCATCGTGGGCAAAATAAAACTAGGTTTTAAGCCTAATCTAGCTCAAATGCTAGCTAAAATAGGGAAATGGATCCTCCTTGAAAAATACAGTAATCTAGAAGAGGTTTAAGGTTACCTGTGATGAAGAAAAATCCGGTCGGAGGTGGCCGGAGCTGATCAAAACTGGCAGCCTTCACAGTCCAAGGACGGTCCTTTGAAGAAAGAAAACGAAAATGGTTGAATGCAAGTGAAATGGCAAATATTTTTGCATGCTAGATATATAGGTTTTCAAATGGATCGAACGAATTTAAATTCATATTGTACCCCACTGGCCCACCCATTTCGTTCGATTGATTCAAAAAATCGATCGAACGGTTATTGGCAACAGCTGGGACACTTACTAGCTGTGCATTTCGTTCGAACGATTTTCAAAATCGTTCGAACGGTTTTCTGGCAACACTTCAACGGTTTTAGGCTACAAAAATTTGATCGAACGGTTTGAATTTCGATCGAACAAAATTTCAAAAATTCTCCTTTGAGAGTATATTGACACATCCCATGATCCATAGTTGTTGTGTGAGCTAATCAACTTGAATTTAGCTCCACCAACAAGGTGGCAGCTCAACGCCGAGAACTTATTCACAGTTCAACCCTACATACTTGGATGCTTAGACCGGAACGTAAGACACTAGCACGTATCGATACGAAACACCATTAAAAAAAAAACCAACGCACATATATTCATTTACACAAATTTGAGTTTCCACTGTGAATTACAAAATAGAAATTTGGGACTAGCACTCACACTCTATTGCTCAAACAGATGAGGATACAATTCTTTGATTGCGGCCTCCCATTCCCAAGTTGCTTCCTCAGCTGGATGAGTACCCCACTTGACGAGTAGTAATGGAATGACTTTAGTATGGAGAGTCTTGTCCTTTCGGTCTAAAATTTGAGTAGCGTCCTCAATCTTAGTCATATCTTCATGTAGTTCTATCGGCTGACTGCCCAAGATGTGCGTGGGGTCCTTTACATACTTCCGGAGCATTGAAATGTGAAAAATATTCTGGACGCTAATAAACAACGGAGGTAACCCAATGTGATAGGCTACTTCACCGACTCGACCCAAAACTTCAAAGGGTCCTATATAACTAGGACTTAACTTCCCCTTCCTTCCGAACCTCATCACACCCTTCATGGGTGATACTTTCACAAAGACGTGATCGCCAACGATAAAATCGAGACTTGTTCTCTTAAAATCGGCATAGCTCTTTTGTCGGCTCTGGGCTGCTTTATGCCTATCTCTAATCATCCGTACAAACATGGCATTGTCCTCAAAGGATTTTCGAACCCAACACAAATTTTTCTCCGGTTTCTTCCCAGTTGATGGGTGAACGGCACCGTCTCCCATGTAGAGCTTCATACGGTGCCATTCTGATGCTTACTTGAAAACTGTTGTTTTATGCAAATTTGATCAACGACAGATGTTGATCCCACGAGCCTTGTAATTCAAGCATACACACCCTAAGCATGTCTTCGATCACTTGATTCACTCGTTCTGTTTGCCCATCAGTTTGTGGGTGAAATGCCGTACTAAAATCCAATCGAGTGCCCATACCTTCTTAAAAATTTTGCCAAAATTTTGAGGTATACAATGGGTCACGATCAGATACAATGCTGCTCGGAATGCCGTGTAACCACACTATCTCCTTCATATAAAGTTTCACGAGCCGTCCAACAGTATACATTGTATTATAGGATAAGAAATGAGCTGACTTCGTCAGTCTATCCACAACAACCCATATAGCGTTGTGCCTCTTTGCTGTCCGTGGCAACCCTACAATGAAATCCATGGATATTGACTCCCATTTCCACTCTGGTATGGGTAGAGGTTGCAATAATCCAGCAGGGTGTCGATGATCGACTTTCACCTGTTGACACGTATTCCGCTACATCGTGTTTTAGACCTCTCCACCAGTAGTTCTTATGCATGTCTTTATACATCTTGGTACTACCAGGATGGATCGCATACTGAGATTTGTGAGCTTCATCCAAAATGGTTTGTCTTAGACCGGCATCGGTTGGAATACAGAGGCATCCTCTGAACAACAAGGAACCATCCTCCCTTATAGAGAAGTCCGGTCTAGTACCTTCCACCAATTCTTTTCGAATCTTGACTAACTAAGAGTCTCTCATCTGTAGTTCGTGTACGTGCTCGAAAATTATCGGTCGAACTAAAATATTGGCCAACAGAGTACCTGAAGCTTGTACTCCAATCATCGCATCATACAATTACAGGTCTTCAAACAATTTCCACTTGTGCATTCCCAATATCAGGCTAGCCAATTGAGCCGAACCCTTCCGACTCAAAGCATCTGCGACCACATTTGCCTTGCCTGGGTGATATTGGATGGAGTAGTCATAGTCTTTGAGAAACTCCATCCATCTCCGTTGTCGCATGATTAGCTCCTTCTGTGTGACAGCCCGGATTTCGGCACCCCGAAACCCGTGCCATCAGCACGATCATCTTGACCGTGCCCCTTAGCTAAGCACGGAACACTGGTATATCAAGCATTGCAATAAAATAATAAACGAAATTGCGGAATTTGAATCTATATTAATTAACTCTCCAAAAGACAGTTCTACCCTCATGCCTCTACATGAATGGAGAACCGATCCGAACCATCGATGATAGCAATCATCACGGATGGTTCACCCCAAAAGAATAATCCCATCTATATATATATACATGGTTTAAACAGAATCAAGGCTTGACATACCAAGCCGTACAAAAAATCTCTCCAAAATCGCTCAAAGTGGCACAACGGAGTCCTCTAGAAGAAGTCCTCTGGAGGTGGCTCCAACTCTTCACCGGCCGCAAGGTCCGACTCACCGGGGTCAGCGTCTCCTGAAGCCTCGGCAGCTGCTAGTAGTGGACCTGCGACGTATAGTCTATAGGGTGAGCTACATCCTAGCTCAATAGGGAACAAACACGGTTGAACATATAAATTATAACTCACATATATTCCATGATATGCCATGCATGAAGTATCTATGCAGTTGTTAATGAAACAGTTAAAAAGCATTTCGTTTTACTGTTGATTACTTGTATTTTCATTTACTCATGAATGATGCTGAAAAGGCCTAAAGCAAAACTTAAACTTTCAACTTAAGTAATCCCCGAGCAATATAGCATCGAGCCCCGATGAGATACCCATCATCGTCATCTATATAGACAGTTTAAACCGTATTCCCTGGGAATACCAATAATACCCAAGCCCCTTTCCCGGGATTGGTGGCGGGTTTCACTTGTCTCAATCAACACCCCTGGGGTGTGCTTACTATGTACGGATAAGCCTCCGCACTGGCCTACGGTTTCGCCGCCGTATCGGTCACGGATATCCTGCCGTGTCAGTCGTGGATATCCCGCCACGTCGGTGGGGTACCCTACCAAACCTCAAATAACAAAAATATCGGTGCCTTACATATAGTTATTCACCGTGTAAATGTGCTATCTTATATCAGTTAGGCCCTATCAAACATGATTCAATCCTTGGATACATCCCTGGGATGTATCCATTTACTTGCATCACACTTGATGCCCTTATCTCTTTACTTCTTCATCCCCTGGGGATGGCTCATCATGATTACTCTTATGGATGTCACACACACACACACTTTTCACAAATTCTTAAGAAATAAACATTTGAATTGAATTCTATATCACTACATACATGCTCTTGTAAAATAAGGTACATGTTCAAGGTGTTCCCTACCTCAAGTCTTCATTTGATCAATGCATCAAGGTCCCACGTGGCTTCTTGTGCACTAGTCCACACGTACCACCTATGGTACCACATAACAGGTGAAACACATCACAAAGGATGCAATAAAGAAGGTCTAAGACCCTCCAAGAATCTTAAAGTCAAACTCAAAAGTCAACATAACTTATCTCAGTCGATTAATCGAACTCCAAAATCGATTAATCGAAAGTCAATATCGATTAATCGATTCTCAAATCGATTAATCGAGATTCTCATTCGATTAATCGAAATTCTCTGTTCAGCCAAGTCGATTCTCAATTCGAGTAATCGAGTTCCTAAAATCGATTAATCGATCCCAAATCGATTAATCGAAAATTGAAATCGATTAATCGAAATCCCATTTCGATTAGTCGATTTTCCCAAGTCTTTTCCCCCAGCCCCCTGGGGTCCACTGGAGGTTCCCAGTCGATTAATCAATACCCAAATCGATTAATCGAAATCCAAAGTCGATTAATCGAACTCCAATTCGATTAATTGAAATCGGGGTCCACTGACTTTTCAACTTCCTGGCCAATTTCGATTAATCGAAACCCAATTTCGATTAATCAAAATTGTCAGATTCAGCCCTTTTCGAGCTGTTCTTCCCAATCTTCTTCCATACTTTTTCCTCTATTTTTCTAAGCCATTATCCTATGATTTAACCCACATTCAATCACAACTTAACCCCTATAATCTATGCATTTTATTTACAAAAATTTTTACCTTGAATAGATCTCAAGTAGATTTCAATCAAATAGTTGGAAGGCTAGGGTTTCCAGCTTTGGCTCTAACAGATCCAAATCGCGTTGAATTCGGCTTTTATCTCTTGAATCCCCCCTCTAATTAGTTGCAATAACTCCTCTCTTACTTCTCTCTCTCTCTCTCTCTCTTCTTTACTCTCCTTCAACAACATCAAACCCTTGCTTTTAGGGCTATTAAACCCTTTTATCCTCTTTCTCACTTGTGTGTTGAGCACATACACCGCGGTAGGTGTATGCGACTACATCCCCACAACACACACCACATAGGCATTCTATTTATCACATCTCGTCCGTTCATTACGCCACATACTAACTGTTGGACTTCTATTTGGTCACACCTATGACCGATCGGGCACGGATCTCGAGGTCATAGTTTAGTGTGATTTTTCGGGCTATTACATCCTCCCCACCTTGGGAATTTTCGTCCTCAAAAATAACCCAAGGTTTGTCTGTCTGGGTCACTCTCCCCCCCCATACTCAGGTGAGGTTGTCCAATACACTCAGATGTATTTAGAAATTCACACATAAAAGGATAAAGATAATTTTAACAAAATTGAGCGATTGAGACAAAAATTTGATTTATATTAACAATTTAAATTTACAAGGCCACATGAGTTGGCGTACAAAAGACTTTACAGATATACACTGATAACTCAAAATACATAAGAGAGTCAGGGAATCCCTTCGTCAGGCTGGTCGGGTACGACAGTGGCTGGTGGGTCTGCTGGAGCTGGCTGTGGCTGCGGTGGTGGTGACTGTGCTGGCTGAGTGGTCGGCTGTGGCTGTGGCGTCTCTGTCGGCGGAGCAGATGTGGATGTGGAAGGAGCCGCGTCTGTAGTGGTGGGATGGAAGACGGGTCCTCTATGGAAGGCGGTGCGTCCGGCCGTCCACTCCTCCTCCTGGGCGAGGTAGCGGCGGTAGTCGGTAGGGTAGATGTGGCGGAGGGTGTGGAAGAGTAGGAAGTCCATCCGCCGGTTCATCCGCTCGTTGTTGGCCTCCATACGGGCCAACACCTCCTCGATGGTCGGCCCAGATGAAACGGCGCGCCGACGGTAGGATGAGGTGGGTGTCGCGGGCGGTGTGGCGCCGGTGAGGTCATGGTGTGGGAGGGAACCTCTCCACGGATGGCTCTGAGGAATAGGTGTGCCCCACCCACGGTGGGTCCCGCCGAGGTGGTGGGGGTGGTGGCGGTCACGGCGCCTGCATCCTGCTGCGGCTGCTGGGCGGGACCGGAGCCAGTAGGGTCCGCTTTAGCAGACAAGCTGGGTCCATGAAGACTTGAAAACGCCTTCACGCGATCCGTAGCCCTCACCTCGTGAGGCGAGATGTCAGAGGAGGGGTCATTGGAGTAACACTCCAACATGCTCGAGATGAGCATATGGCATCTTCTCCTTGGGCCGCATGTTGCCCTTCATCAGCTTCCCTTTGATGTACCTCATCCCTTCTAGGATGACCATGGTAGCATCAAACCATCGGCCACAGAAGGCCGCATAAAGTGCCTGTTGCACTTTGTCCACGCGCTCGGTGTCGTGGCGCATTGGGTAGAGGTTGCACTTGATTATTGAATCAAGCATCCACATGTAGTGTGGAAGGTCAACCCTCTTAATGGAGGATCCCGACCCCTTTTTCCCGTTGGTCATACGGGTCATGATTTCTTCGAATCGAGGGTCCTCCTCGAAGGGTGGGAATAGGGTGGTCTCTGGGGTGAAATCGAGGTAACATTCAAGTACCTCGTGTATGTGGTGGCGGGTTATTATGTACTCCCGACCCTCAATGGTGGTCTTAACCACGTCGTCGATAGCCCTTGGTAGAATAGTCTCACCAATCTAGGGTAGTAGGAACCCCGGATTGGTTTGAGAAGGTTGCCGAGACCGGCGTTATTAAGGTAGTTTCGAGCCCATTGGGTCTCGCCCGGCAAATCGGGATTTGTGAATAGAGTAGGGTCGATGATGTATTCGACCTCAAAGGTCTTGGCCGCCCACCATTCGTTTGGTTGCACCACATTAGTGGGTGGTGGGGGCATTGGGGTCGATTCGCGGGAAGACTCACAGAGATGCGCGCCGAACCGGAGGTGGTCTCTGATGCCGACGGTGATGGAGTCCTCACCGGCGATGGGGTAGGGGGTGGTGGCGCGGCGTTCTTACGCCGAACCGGGAGCTTAGAAGTCGCCTTCTTTGAAGACAACCTAGTCTTGGGTGGCATGGTGGGGAAATAGTAAGAATCTAGGGTTTATCTAGTTCAAATTTGAAAGAAAAGTGTGAAATTAGGGTTTACCGTAGGTTTTGATGGCGATGCGAGTCGAAAACCAACGGAGAAGGGAACCCTAGGGCGTCGGACGGCCGGAGAAGAAAGAGAAGATGAAGCGCCAAAAATCTCCCAAGCCAAATGATTTCGAATGGGGAATGAAATCCCCAAACTTTATATATATAGGCCTCGGCTCGATTAATCGAAATTCAGAATCGATTAATCGAGATTCAAAACTAGGTTAAGCCGCGTAAAATCGATTAATCGATTTCCCAAATCGATTAATCGAAAGTCAAATTCGATTAATCGAAACCATTTCGATTAATCGAAATCGTATTTGTTTAAAATTTTAAATTTTTGAGCTCACTGGCGCGAGCCAGTCGATTAATCGAAATCCATTTCGATTAATCGAAATTCCAAAATCGATTAATCAAATTTCACTTCGATTAATCAAAATCGTGTAGTAACTTTTCAATTTCCAGAATTCCTTAAATATTCGATTAATCAAAATCCATTTCGATTAATCAGAATTTCAAAATCGATTAATCGAAATTCACTTTGATTAATCAAAATCGTCTATCTGCCTTCAATTTCTTCCAAGTCCCTTTAGTAAATTGATTAATCGAAAACCATATCGATTAATCGAAATCCAAAATCGATTAATCGAAACTGGTTCGATTAATCGAACTTTCATTAGTTTACTCCCAATTGTTCTAACATTCCCAGCTTACTCGATTAATCGAACTTGCAGTTCGATTAATCGAATTCCCAATTCGATTAATCGAATTCCCAATTCGATTAATCGAATTCCCAAAATCGATTAATCGATCCCAAATCGATTAATCAAAATTATAACTCGATCAATCGAAATTGCTTTCTATTTACATTCTATCTCTCATTTCCATTTCCAGTCACTGGCACATGCCAGTCGACTAATCGAACAAAATCGATTAATCGAAATTCCAAATCGATTAATCGATTTGAAATTCGATTAATCGATTTTGCCCAATTTCTATAGATTTTCTATTTCTTTGGTTCTTTGATTTCTTTTGGTAGTTTATGACCTCAAGTGGTTCATAGTTTCATAGAGTTGCATACACTTGATCATGTACATATATATCTGTCCCTTAAATCAGATTGGATCAAAATTTCCATTGAATTACAAGTATAGTGGAGATTCCACAAACACGTTTGTGGTTTACATTGAATTCTCACGTCATCGGAAACAAGGCTGGATATTGTTCTTTCACATCGGCCTCTCGTTCCCAAGTAGCCTCTTCTTTTGGATGATTGTTCCACCGAACAAGCACTAAGGGAATCACTTTAGTGCGCAGTACTTGTTCCTTTCGATCCAAGATTTCCACTGGTTCCTCTATCATGCTCATGTCCTCACACATCTCTATAGGTTGCTTTCCTAATACATGAGACGGATCATTCACATACTTCCTGAGCATCGATATGTGGAAAACATTATGTACTCTATCAAACAGCGGTGGTAAACCAATGCGATATGCAACTTCACCTACGCGTCCCAAAATTTCAAATGGTCCAACATAACGTGGACTTAACTTCCCTCTCTTACCAAATCTCATTACACCTTTCATAGGTGACACTTTCACAAACACGTGCTCGCCCACTTTATAGTCGACACTAGTCCGCTTCATGTCGGCGTAACTTTTCTGTCTACTCTGTGCTGACTTCAGCCTTTCTCTGATTATTCGAACGACGGTGGCGTTGTCTTCAAGTAGTTTTGGCCCTAACACAAATTTCTCACCTGTTTCCTCCCAATTGAGGGGTGACTTGCATCGTCGTCCATACAGAGCTTCATACGGTGCCATGCCAATGCTCGTTTGGAAACTGTTGTTGTATGCGAATTCGAGCATCGGTAGATACTCATCCCAATATCCTTGCATATCAAGCATGCAAGCCCTGAGCATGTCTTCTATTACTTGGTTCACTCGCTTCCATCATTGAGGATGGAAAGCTGAACTAAAGTCTAGTCGTGTTCCCATTCCTTCTTGAAATTTCTTCCAAAACTTGGACGTATATAGTGGATCACGATCTGAAACTATGCTGCTTGGAATCCCATGTAATCTTACGATCTCCTTCATATATAAAACTGCTAGTCTTCCTGCTGTATACGTAGTATTGTACAGCAAAAAGTGCGCTGATTTGGTCAATCGGTCTACGACGACCCAAATAGCATTGTGTCTCTTGGCAGTATGGGGTAATCCAACAATGAAGTCCATTGAGATTGATTCCCACTTCCATTCTGGTATTGGTAAAGGTTGCAATAGTCCAGTAGGATGTCTATGATCAACCTTCACTTGCTGACAAGTCAAACACCGTGACACGTACTCGGCCACGTCTTGTTTCAGTCCTCTCCACCAATAGTTCTTTTTCAAATCTTGGTACATTTTGGTGCTACCAGGGTGGATAGCATAATTTGACTTATGGGCCTCATCAAGAATCGTTCGTCTTAGATCGGCATTGTCCGGAATGCAGAAACGGCCTTTAAACAACAACGAACCGTCTTCTTTTACTGAGAAGTCCGACCTAATGCCTTCACTCACGTCTTGATGAATCTTTGTTAATGTCGGATCTTTTATCTGCAGATCGTGGATATGCTCAAATATCACTGGCTTTACTGATATGTTAGCCAAAAAGGATCCGGTGGCTTTTGACTCAATGTTCGCATCGTAGAATGCCAGATCTTCCAATAATTTCCATCGGTGCATACCCAAAATCAAACAAGCTAACTGAGCTGAACCTTTCCGACTCAAAGCATCGGCTACTACATTCACCTTGCCAGGGTGGTATTGTATGGAGCAATCATAATCCTTGAGGAATTCCATCCACCTGCGCTGTCTCATGTTGAGCTCCTTCTGTGTAAACAGATATCGGAGGCTCTTATGATCGGTAAAAATTTCAAAAGTCTCACCATACAAGTAATGTCTCCAAATCTTCAGCGCAAAAATGACTGTTGCTAGTTCCAAGTCATGAGTCGGGTAATTTTTCTCGTGTTCCTTTAGCTGTCTTGATCCATAAGCTATCACCTTCTTGTGTTGGTTGAGCACACAACCAAGGCCATTGTATGAATGGGTCATTTGTACAGGCGTATCCTCCTTTGCTGAAGGGATCGCTAACACTGGAGCCGAAGTGAGTCTCGTTTTGAGTTCTTGAAAGCTCTTCTGGCATGCCTCACTCCACTCAAACCTTGAATCTTTTTGTGTCAGCTTTGTGAGAGGTCCCGATATCTTTGAAAACCCCTCAACGAAACATCGATAATAGCCTGCTAAGCCCAGAAAACTTCGGACATCGGTCACTGTCTTTGGCTGCTCCCATTTAACTACTGCTTCTATCTTTGCTGGATCTACAGTGACACCATGCTTTGAGACGACATGTCCCAAAAAGCTAACCTCTTCCAACCAAAATTCACACTTACTGAGTTTGGCGTACAATTGGTGTTCACGTAGCGTCTGTAGAGCAATCCTCAAATGTTCTTCGTGTTCCGTCTTGGATTTGGAGTATATCAGTATATCATCAACAAACACTACGACGCAGGAGTCCAAGTGTGGTTTAAACACTTGGTTCATCAGATCCATAAACGACGCCGGAGCATTCGTTAATCCAAACGGCATCACAAGGAATTCATAGTGTCCATACCGTGTCCGGAAAGCTGTCTTCTGAATGTCCTCAGCCTTGACTAAGAATCGATGATACCGGATCTCAGGTCGATCTTAGAAAAATACTTTGCTCCTTGCAGTTGGTCGAATAGATCGTCAATTCTAGGCAAAGGGTAGTGGTTCTTCACAGTGAGTTTGTTCAATTGTCGATAGTCAATGCATAGCCGCATTGACCCATCCTTTTTCTTGACAAACAAGACCGGTGCTCCTCATGGAGATACACTTGGTCTAACAAACCCCTTGTCCATAAGCTCTTGTAGTTGTTCCTTTAATTCCTTTAACTCAGCGGGAGCCATTCTATAAGGTGCTTTCGAAATAGGCTCCGTTCCTGGTGCTAAGTCAATGGCGAATTCTACTTCTCTTTCTGGAGGTAATCCAGGCAATTCCTCTGGAAACACGTCAGCGAAGTCTCGCACAACTGCTATCTCAGAAATGACATTCTTTTCTTCCTTGTCCTCCTTTAAGAAAGCTAAGTATCCACTGCAACCCTTTCTGATCATTTTCTCGGCCCTTACTGCTGAGATCAGTGGCACTGATGACGACCTCACTCCTTGAAACCGAAATGATCTTCTTGTGTTGGGTCTGAAAATGACTACCTTGTTACAATGTCGGCCAACCCAGTCCATGCCAAGGATCACATCAAACCCTTGCATGTCTAACAGTATCAACTTTGCTTCTAGTTCATGCACCTCTAAGTCTCGAACTGCTACAATGATAGATTTGCAAGCTAACTCCGTGTCTACTAACTCTCCAGTCGGAATAGACACAGATAGGACGAAATCCAACGTCTCTGGAACAATCTTCATCTTCTTAGCGAAACGTGGAGTGACGAATGAGTGGGTAGACCCGGGGTCTATCAACACTCGAGCGTCATAACCACCGAAACATCCTTTTTCATATATATTTAGAGTACCTATAGTATACATACATACATACAATAATTTACACATCAATTTACACTCTTAATTCACATACAGCTTTTTGTATTGAGAAAAGAATCTATACAATTCTAACGCATGCTCCTCTCTATCTAAAATCTTAATGAAATGAAAATTTTCTTTAATTTTTAAAAAGGGTCTCACCTTGGATGACGTCATGCACGTTCCCTGCTTCCTGAGCAGTGACTGCATAGGCTCTCCCCTGAACGATCGGTTTCCTTGCTTGAATTGGTCGTGGTGCTGCAACTGAAACCGTCTTTCTCTTATCCGTCTCGGGGCAATCCTTGATCAAGTGGCCCACCTTGCCACATCGGAAACAGCCCCTAGTTCCCGATCTCCAGTCCACCGTCTTATGAGGCTTGCCACACTTTGCTAAGTCTCCGAGTGCGGAAGAAACAGACGAGAACCACAATGTGATAGTGGCGCTGATGAACATGGCGAGGCTCTCATAGCGAATAGGTCTCCCACGCGCAAGTAATGGAAACCTCTATTGGTGTTGTTGTTCTTTGTTGCGCGGTCTTGAAACCCCTTGAAACTGTGGTCTCTGATTTTGGGCCATGAACCTCGGCTTTTTGTTCACCGGTTCGTAGTGCCCCGATCTTCCTTGTTCATTTCCTCCTCTCTACTGCTCCCTCTGTCTATATCTATTTGTATTCTCCTGCTTTACTACTCATGACCTCTTCATAGGTCCTCGGTTGAAATGGAGCTACGCCTCCCTAACTTCAGCTTCAAACCTTGCTGAAACCTCTTGGACTTCATCACTTGATGACGTGTCCGAGTAAAGCGGGCAAGTCGTAGAAACTCTACCCCGTATTCTCTCACTGTCATTCTCCCTTGTACTAACTGCAAAAATTGTATCTCAAGCTGGTTCCTCACCACTTTCGGAAAATATTGTTTGTTGAACTCCTCAACAAACTCCTCCCAAGTCCAAGGCAACTCTGGGGTCTCCACAGGCCCGAGTCCGTATCACGGACTTCCACCAAGGCCAGACCTCCCCATCCAACATATAAGCTGCCCATCTCACACTCTCATCTTCCGTGCATGTCGACGCTAAAGACTTTCTCCATCTCCATCGGCCAGTTCTCGGCCATTGTATACACTGCCCGGAAAATGAAGGAGGTCTCATCCTCCTAAACTCGTAAAAAGATGAAGTGCAACGCAGTCCTACAGTGGTGTAGGTGGTCGTTCTCTTGACGCATGAGCTGTAAAGGATGCGGCTTGTTGTGCCATGGCAGCTGCCATAGTCTCCATAGTGTGCATCATCCTTTGTCGCTCCTCTCTATCTTCCTGTCTTTCTCTCACTCTCTCTTGTTCTCTTAGATCTTGATCCTGCCGATCTCGATCCTCTTCATTATGCTGTCGACTACTACTACCCCCTGGGGCCTCAGTACCTCCTAAAGGCACTCTATTAGTAGGAGAGATGTAACCATCTCTACTACGTAGACTCCTCTGTTGGCCTCCCCTTGGTCGGCCTCTTCCTCTAGATGACATTTGCGGCTGCATTTGAAACTAAAGTTTCGTTAGCAGAAGCCCCTATGTTCTGACGAAAGAACCCTTGTCAGAATTGCTAAAAGAAAATAGCATCAAACCCGTGCCATCAAGACGATCATCTTGACCGTGCCCCTTAGCTAAACGGAACCGTATATCAAGCATTGCAATAAAATAATAAACGAAATTGCGGAATTTGAATCTATATTAATTAACTCTCCAAAAGAGAGTTCTACCCTCATGCCTCTACATGAATGGAGAACTGATCCGAACCATCGATGATAGCAATCATCACAGATGGTTCGCCCCAAAAGAATAATCCCATCTATATATATACATGGTTTAAACAGAATCAAGGCTTGACATACCAAGCCGTACAAAAACTCTCTCAAATATCCCTCAAAGTGGCTGTGAGTCCTCTAGAAGAAGTCCTCTGGAGGTGGCTCCAACTCTTCACCGGCCGCAAGGTCCAGGCTCACTCAGGTCGGCGTCTCTCCTGAAGCCTCGGCATTGCTAGTAGTGGACTGCGTATAGTCTATAGGGTGAGCTACATCCTAGCTCAATAGGGAACAAACACAGTTGAACATATAAATTATAACTCACATATATTCCATGATATGCCATGCATGAAGTATCTATGCAGTTGTTAATGAAACAGTTAAAAAGCATTTCGTTTTACTGTTGATTATATGTGTTTTCATTTACTCATGAATGATGCTGAAAAGGCCTAAAGCAAAACTTAAACTTTCAACTTAAGTAATCCCCGAGCAATATAGCATCGAGCCCCGATGAGATACCCATCATCGTCATCTATATAGACAGTTTTAACCGTATTCCCTGGGAATACCAATAGTACCCAAGCCCCTTTCCCCTGGGGATTGGTGGCGGGGTTTCACTTGTCTCAATCAACACCCCTGGGGTGTGCTTACTATGTACGGATAAGCCTCCGCACTGGCCTACGGTTTCGCCGCCGTATCGGTCACGGATATCCTGCCGTGTCAGTCGTGGATATCCCGCCACGTCGGTGGGGTACCCTATCAAACCTCAAATAACAAAAATATCGGTGCCTTACATATAGTTATTCACCGTGTAAATGTGCTATCTTATATCAGTTAGGCCCTATCAAACATGATTCAATCCTTGGATACATCCCTGGGATGTATCCATTTACTTGCATCACACTTGATGCCCTTATCTCTTTACTTCTTCATCCCCTGGGGATGGCTCATCATGATTACTCTTATGGATGTCACACACACACACTTTTCACAAATTCTTAAGAAATAAACATTTGAATTGAATTCTATATCACTACATACATGCTCTTGTAAAATAAGGTACATGTTCAAGGTGTTCCCTACCTCAAGTCTTCATTTGATCAATGCATCAAGGTCCCACGTGGCTCCTTGTGCACTAGTCCACACGTACCACCTATGGTACCACATAACAGGTGAAACACATCACAAAGGATGCAATAAAGAAGGTCTAAGACCCTCCAAGAATCTTAAAGTCAAACTCAAAAGTCAACATAACTTATCTCAGTCGATTAATCGAACTCCAAAATCGATTAATCGAATCTGATTCGATTAATCGATTTCCAAAATCGATTAATTGAAAGTCAATATCGATTAATCGATTCTCAAATCGATTAATCGAGATTCTCATTCGATTAATCGAATCTTAATTCGATTAATCGAAATTCTCTGTTCAGCCAAGTCGATTCTCAATTCGAGTAATCGAGTTCCTAAAATAGATTAATCGATCCTAAATCGATTAATCGAAAATTGAAATCGATTAATCGAAATCCCATTTCGATTAGTCGATTTTCCCAAGTCTTTTCCCCCAGCCCCCTGGGGTCCACTGGAGGTTCCCAGTCGATTAATCGATACCAAAATCGATTAATCGAAATCCAAAGTTGATTAATCAAACTCCAATTCGATTAATCGAAATCGGGGTCCACTGACTTTTCAACTTCCTGGCCAATTTCGATTAATCGAAACCCAATTTCGATTAATCGAAATTGTCAGATTCAGCCCTTTTCGAGATGTTCTTCCCAATCTTCTTCCATACTTTTTCCTCTATTTTTCTAAGCCATTATCCTATCATTTAACCCACATTCAATCACAACTTAACCCCTATAATCTATGCATTTTATTTACAAAATTTTTTACCTTGAATAGATCTCAAGTAGATTTCAATCAAATAGTTGGAAGGCTAGGGTTTCCAGCTTTGGCTCTAACAGATCCAAATCACGTTGAATCCGGCTTTTATCTCTTGAATCCCCCCTCTAATTAGTTGCAATAACTCCTCTCTTACTTCTCTCTCTCTCTCTCTCTCTCTCTCTCTTCTTTACTCTCCTTCAACAACATCAAACCCTTGCTTTTAGGGCTATTAAACCCTTTTATCCTCTTTCTCACTTGTGTGTTGAGCACATACACCGCGGTAGGTGTATGCGACTACATCCCCACAACACACACCACATAGGCATTCTATTTATCACATCTCGTCCGTTCATTACGCCACATACTAACTGTTGGACTTCTATTTGGTCACACCTATGACCGATCGGGCATGGATCCCGAGGTCATAGTTTAGTGTGATTTTTCGGGCTATTACATTCTGTGTGAACAAATATCGAAGGCTTTTATGGTCAGTGAAGATCTCAAAAGTTTCTCCATACAAATAGTGCCTTCAAAATTTTAATGCAAAAATAACTGTGGCTAATTCAAGGTCATGCGTTGGGTAATTCTTCTCATGTTCTTTCAGCAGCCTCGACCCATACGCAATCACTTTCTTATACTGGTTAAGCACATAGCTTAAACCATGATGCGAAGCGTCACTATAAACTGCAAAACCCTCACTGCCTGTTGGAATTGCAAGTACTGGAACTGATGTGAGGCGCATTTTAAGCTCTTGGAAGCTCTTCTCACAAGCTTCAGTCCACTCGAATCTCACATCTTTCTGTGTGAGCCTCGTTAGTGGCCCCGACATCGCTGAAAATCCCTCCACAAAGCGTCGATAATACCAAGCTAGACCAAGGAAGCTGCGTATATTAGTCACTCTCTTAGGTTGTTCCCATTGCACTACAGCTTCAATCTTTGCTGGATCCGCTGTGACACCTTCCTTTGAGACCACATGCCCCAAAAAACTTACTTCTTCCAACCAAAACTCACACTTACTGAGTTTGGTGTACAACTGGTGTTCACGCAGTGTTTGTAGAGCGGTTCTCAAGTGCACTTCATGTTCTTGCTTTGATTTAGAGTATATAAGGATATCGTCGACGAACACAACGACGAAGGGGTCCAGATGTGGTTTAAACACCAGATTCATTAGATCCATAAATGACACCGGTGCATTCGTCAACCCAAATGGCATCACTAAAAATTCGTAGTGTCCGCATCTCGTCCTAAAAGCAGCCTTCTGAACATCCTCTGCCTTGACCCTGAGCTGATGATATCTCGATCTCAAGTCGATCTTAGAAAAATATTTTGCCCCTTGTAGCTGGTCAAATAAGTCATCTATTCTTGGCAACGAATACTTGTTCTTTATAGTGAGCTTGTTCAACTGACGGTAGTCAATGCACAGTCTCATTGACCCGTCCTTCTTTTTGACAGACAAGACTGGAGCACCCCAAGGAGATACACTCGGTCTCACAAACCCTTTGTCTAATAGCTCCTGTAGTTGCTCCTTCAACTCCTTCAACTCGGCCGGAGCCATTCGATACGGTGCTTTAGAAACCGGCTCCGTTCCTGGTGCCAATTCTATAGCAAACTCAACCTCTCTTTCCGGAGGTAGTCCTTGTAACTCGTCTGGGAAGATGTCATCAAACTCACATACTACCGAAATCTCCGAAGCAACATTTTTCCCATCCTTGTCATCCTTTAGGAAAGCCAAATAACCCTTACATCCACTTCTGATCAAACGTTCTGCTTTGATAGCTGATACGAGTGGTAGGAACTTCGTCCTCACTCCTACAAATTTAAAAGAACGTCTCGTGTTTGGCCTAAAGGTGACCACCTTGTTCTTACAATCGACTATTGCATAGTGTTGTGACAACCAGCCCATGCCAAGGATCACGTCGAATCCTTGCATGTCGAGTAAAATCAAATCCACTGGCAACTCAAAAACTTCCCCATAAATATCCCCATCTTTAATAGCTACAACCATTGACTTGCAGACTAAGTCCGTATCCACCGATTTTCCCGTCGGAATGGACACTGCCAAGACAAAATCCAAAGTATCTGGCTGAACTTTCATCTTCTTCGAGAATCGAGGTGTGACATATGAATGGGTAGATCCCAGGTCCATTAGCGCTCTTGCTATATACGCGACATCACTTCTTCTCCCATACACTTGTAAGGTACCTATAAGGTATACCTAGTTCAGCATTCCATTCATGCAACACACACTCATGCAACATGCATATTATTTAGGTGGGTGCTTCTTGAAACAAAACAAAACATAAACACATTTTCGAGGTATCTAATATGAAAAAAAAATCAATCTAAGTAAAAACTCACCCTGTATGATATCATTGGAGTTTTGAGCGTCTTGAGCCGTAACCGCATAGGCTCTTCCTTGCATGATCAGCTTCTTAGATTGGATTGGTCTCGATGCAGGCGCAGAAGCCGTTCTGCCCTTTGCCATCTCAGGATAATCTCGGATGATGTGGCCGATCTTTCCACATCGATAACATCCTTGCATACCCCGTCTACAATCAACCATCCTATGAGGCTTGTCGCACTTGGCACAAGTCTCCTTTGGTGTAGAAGAGGCTGCCCTTGAGAAACCTTGGCTCGCGGACACTCCGGGTGGTGGCTGTAGAGTTCTCATATCTGATGGGTCTCGCCAGTGCAGATCCAGCTGGTCTAGAAAAATTTGTATATGCTATCTGCCTAGGGAGTGGTGGTAGTGTCGTAAATCTTGGCTTTTTGTTCCCCGAGTCATACTCACCCATCCTCCCATGGTCTGACCGCACTGCATTCAGCTGATCTCTCCTCTTGTATCCACCGTAAATATCCCTCTCAGCCACAATTGCCTTTCCCATCACATCCGCGTAACGTTCGAGTTCGAAAATTGACACTCTTTCACGGATATTTGGTCGAAGGCCTTCTTCAAATTTGGCTGCTTTCATAACCTCCGTGGATACTAACTCCAGTGCAAACCGAGACAATCGCGTAAACTCTACACCGTACTGTCGCACGGACATGCCCCTTTGCTGGAGATTTGCAAATTTCCTTCTCATCTGTACTCGTACTTGCTTAGGGAAATATCCCCTATTGAATTCTCTAACAAAGTCTGCCCAAGTCCATAGGCGATGCGGGTCCTCTACTTCCCTCTTCCTCAGTACGGACTTCCACCACGGATTGACATCTCCCTCCAACTGGAAGGAAGCCAATCCCACCTTCTCATTTTTTGTACTTTGTAGTCTGTCTAGAAGCTTCTCTATTTGGTTAAGCCATTTTTCTTCTTCTAACGGATCCGTCTGCCCATAGAAACTAGGGGGTCTCAATCTCCTAAAATCAACAAACGACGAGGGCAACAATGCTGGAGGCAGTGGTGGTGGCTGATGACTATTAACATTATTGACATTATTAGATGCCAATAGTGTCTTCTGCTCAGCCAGTATCGCAGTCTGCTACGTCTGCTGAGCCATCGCAGTGCCCATAGTCTCCATGGCCAATGCGATACGATCTGTCGTTGCACCCCTCCGATCTTCCTCACGAGAATTCTCTTGGTCTCTACTACTAGACCCTGCTTGGAAACCCTCTTCACCTCTCTGGGTCCTATTCTGGGTGCCTCTCGGTCGACCCCTTCTTCCAGAAGACATAGCGCTCTGCACATGAAACCAAAGTTTCATCAGCAGAAGATCCCTCTACTCTGACAATAATCTAAGACTTGTCAGAAATCTTAACGAATGGCTTTGATACCAACTGTGACAGCCCAAATTTCGGCATCCTAAAATGTGTGCCATCAGCACGACCCTCGAGGTCGTGCCCTATATAATAAGCGAAACACTTGGCACAACCCAATCATACAGAAAATATAATAAGAGTATAATGCATAATATATCTCCAGTTCTACTATATACCACATCAAAACGTTAGTCCAAAAGATAGTTCTAATCCCATTCCTCTGTATGGACAAAAGAACTAACCCGAACCATCAGTGCTGTTATCACGATCAACCAAAATGGTTCGACAAAAGAATATTACAAGTATCTTAATTCTTACAAAATGAACAAAACATGACTAGACATGCCAAGCCTTAAATCTCTCCCTTACATATTCTCAAAGTACGCAACAAAACTTCTAGAAGAACTTCTTAGGTGGAGGCTCAGACTCTTCCCTCGGAACGTAATCTAAGACCTCGGGATCAACCTCACCAGCAGCAGCTCCTAACTCTGAACCTGTGACGTATAGTCAAAAGAGGTGAGCTACATCCTAGCTCAATAGGGATAATATCTGATAAAGTAAATCTTACTTACTCACATACATTCAACAATATGTATAAAGCATGAATTCATCGATGTACTTTGATTTAAACAATTTAAAGTTGTAATAAAATAACAGATTACCTTTAGCATTCTATTCATGACATCAGTTATTCATTAATGCTTATGATTTCAACAAGGCTGGCCCCATGACTTAAAACAGTAACTTAAATAATCCCCGAGCAATATAGCATCGAGCCCCGATGAAATACCCTTCATCGTCGTCTAATCAGACTATTTTTACTATTAACTTGACCCACGCCCCTTTCTCATAGGCAACGGGTACATCACTACTATACACCCCTGGGATGTCTACTGGTGTACGGATTCGCCACCGTATCGGTCACGGATATCCTGTCGCGTCAGTCACGGATATACCGCCGCGTCGGTTGGGTATTCTCCAAACCTTAAATCAATTATGTGCTATATAGTTATTTACCGTGTGATCGTGCTAAATAAATATGAGCTCCCAGCCTGTTTAACCTTTCTTACATATGTTCAAATTCCGTGGTTCCTCACATCCACCGTACATCCCTGGGATGTCACACTTACTTATGCACCCTATTGATGCACACTTTATACAAACATCCCTGGGATGATTGAACCCTTTTTATTAATGCACTTATTCACATTCTCATAATATTTCACATTTTTGTATACTACTTCACATTTTACGTTTTCAACTATTTTTGAAAGCGAACACATTATAATTCAACTCAACTGTAAGGAAAACATGCATTCATAGCTTATCATCATCTATATGTTTTCGTAATTAAGGGTACGAGATCAGATATTCCCCTACCTCACTTGCGTTTTCACATTCGGATTCTCTAATCCATGTTAGCACTCAACCATCACAAAGTTCGGTTCGAACTAGACTTGACCAAACACATATCTTTCATCATTACCAATGTAAGAACATTGGGTTATAAGCTTAACACCAATACACAACTATTCGTATGCAAAAACTGAACAAAAGCAGAATTTCTTCCAAATCGATCAAACGATTTCTGAATCGATAGAACGATTTGAAAATCAATCGAACGAATTCAAATCGATCGAACGATTCTCAGAGTCGTTCGAACGAAATTTAAATTGATCGAACGAAACTCTAAAATCGATCGAATGAATACTATTTCATTCGATCGATCCCACCATTAGTCATTCTAACATGCCTTTGTCAGTTAGCAAAATCGATTGAACGATTTGTAATTCGTTCACATAGGTTCCAACAAATCGATCGAACGATTTTTAAATCGATCGATCGATTTCTTCAGAATTTGAATCGATCACACGATTTCACAATTCATTCGAATGATTCCCCTTTAGAGCTCATCTGCTTTCTTCCTTATCTGTTCTTTGTTCAAAATCGATTGAACGATTTGAAGTTTCGTTCAATCGGTTTCACCCATTTTCAGATCTCACACTCTTCTTCTCATCTCTTCATCATCTATCCTCATCATCTATTCATTTAAATCACATCTCTAACTAATACACAACAATTTCTAATTTCTCTAGCTAATAGTTTAAACAAAACATAGATTTGCAATTCGTACCCCAGTCGAACGGTTGGATCTCCTTCTCTAGGGTTTTCCAAACCCCAAATCCTTACACTCGTGATTCCAATCCCGATTCTCTAACTTTCTGAGCCCAAACTCGCATTGAAAGCCCCTCTCTAGGTTTCACAACTCTCTTCTCTTTCTTATTTATTCTCCTTAATTTCTTCACCAACAAATATAAGAGAAATAACTTCTCTTTCTTTTTCCTTGGTCTTATAATCTTAACACATAGTTAGTGTGTTAAGCACTCACAACATACTAACATATATGTACGTACATGCCATTTTCTGTATCCACTATACCACCCTCGCATAATACATCCATCACATACTAAATAATTTAAGTCAACCAAGCCTAAGTTGATTCAATCAAATGCTTGATTAATTTGAGGTGGACCGTTCAAATACCGAATTTCCGGGACGTTACAAGCTATATCCTAGGGAGGCAACGGGATGTGTCAAATTACTTAGTCAATTGTTCGTCACGCAAATATCCTCAAGTCTGAAAATTGTTGTGGTAGATAGAAATGGTCTACATATCTCTCTGTCAAAAGTATGCAACGTTAGGTTTTATCTTAAATCATTACATAAGCCCAAAATGTATTTATCTTAGTATAACAACTATTATTGCCAATAGGTTAATTCTATGGTGTATAAACCTCCAAGTGTACTTATTTTATGAAAAGACTTCGCATTTTGGGGATTTGTGTCATGTGAAAACACCATCTTAATCGTTTGGTTTAAAGGTCATGATCTAAGGATATTTCATGTAAAAGATTGGCATGAAACACGATCATTATCATCTTATTCCACGTAGTCCATTGTTGAATTGGACAATGGCTTGTGACTACATAAACTCATTTGATAGAGATCATACTTCGTGCCAATTTTTTGTATTAAAGATCTTTAATACATGGCCTTCAAATCATACGGCTTAGATGATGTTTTCACATGACACAGGTCCCCAAAATGCAAAGTGTCTCTATTTGTGGTGTGCATGAAGAAAAAATTGGACATCATTAAATGAAAGCACAACACATTTGGACATCATTAAGTGAGCGCTTTCATTAAATAGGTGGGCGCGAATAGAGGCTACCTGAAAAAAATGAGCAAAAGTAAAAGAGTTGGATGCGAAAGATTAGGAGAGTTATGTGTTCTTGCTACTGATAGGCATGCCTTGAGGTTAAGAAAAATGTGTTCATATATATACCTTCAATTACTAAGATGAGACTATTGACTGTAGTTATGCCTAACTAATTTTTTTCATGCTAAGAAATAAAATGGAAAATTACTCATTAAAATATGTAGACTTACTGAAGGTTCCCAAGTAAAGATCTTTGTTCCCTACTACCCTTCCTATCCTAGCTTGCCACCTTCCATGCTGATGGTGCCTGAATGAAAATATATAATTAGCATAAAGTAAATCAGCAAAATATAATTTTGAAACCCTATGTATATTAAATCTTTTTTGTTTTGATGAATAAAAGCACATAATAAATCTTAAAATAATAAAGAAAAATGGATGGAGGTTAATCTTATATAGAATTGTAGTACTTAATGAAAATCTACATGTCCTATAAAATCATTGGGCCTATGTTTGGATGTGTAATCAAAATAGATTACCAAAAGTTTTAATCACAATTTCCTTCTTATATAACATATAGCATTTCATTAAGTATTCCAATTTAATTTATTTTTTTCTCAAATGCTACAAAAATCAAACGTAATCATGATTTCGGATATATTCTTCACTTTAAATAAAATAGATGGCAACAATAAATATCAAGGTCATTCTTATACTCGTATGAATCAAAGAAGGAGATGAACAATATTTAATATATATAAATAGTAATTACAATTTACTATTCATACTACCCTCTTACTACTCCTCCATTAACTACCCCCCATATGTAATTACCACGGGTTTAGCCGGCAAACATGGCTCTGATACCAAGTTTATCAAAGTGGGGGAAGCACGGTAACGGAAAACCAAAAGAGAAATGCATAGAATCAAACTCTCATTTATTTGAAAAGCAGGGGGACAAACTTACTATTAAACAACTATTAGCAAACTATTACATATACTATTAGCACTATTAACTACTATGCAGACATAAAAAACTAAAAGAAAATGATTACAGAGGGAAGAATAGTCACCGAGATGCAGAACTTTCTACCCGATACACACCGAAAACACTCAAAAAAAAGAAAACTTGCAGAAAGAAAAGATAAAATATTCTAATGATGCTTATGATACTTCTGATGGATCCTTGGACAATCTCCAAGCTATCTCTATTTATAGAATGGATCGGACTTAAGGCTGCTTGGAGTCCATAAAAGTAAGGGACACGTGCGCTGAAATCAGTGGCTGCGGTCGAACCGTCCCTTAATAATTGAGTGAATGACGTAAGGGCTTGCGTCAGTCGATATATAATTAAGAGAGTAAAGTAAGAGCTTGCGTCAGTTGATAAATTATTGATGATAGTTGTCATATGAACTGTGGTTAATTGTGGACAGCTGGCATATACACTGTGGTTGATAATTGAAGATGATATATAGAATGATGTCATTGAGGCTAATTGTATAGCACACTGTGATGAGTTAATTTTGATTGTTTGATTTGATTGCTTTGCTTTGATTGTATTAAGCTGATATGCTTAAGACTAAGATCTGGTTGAGTCGAGATGCTTGAGGCTAAGAGTTTGTTGATACCAAATATAGGGCAAAATTATTTCTTGGGCTTAATCTGATAATTCAATTTATCCCAATATTCTCCTAAGGATGCAGTAGGAGTCTTCTTGAGATTCGCCGACAAGGATAGTGAATGAGTTTGTGTCTTCATTTGAAGATTTTGATGAATTTGTTGTTGTTGTTGTAGATGTACCGAATGCTTTGAGAAATTGTGTCTTTATTGCTTCGACACATTTTATTTTGAGTTCTTCCTCTGATATGGAAGGGTGTTGCTTTTTCAAACTTTCTTGAAGGAGTTCGAAAGGATTTTTTTAAGAGGAAGATGGGGCTTTGCTAATTTATAATTTTTTGTAATGGGAGGTATTGGTATTGATAATTTTAATGGTTTCTTGAATTGGATATTTATCCCACCATCAAACCCAAAAGGTCCGCTGTAATAAGGGTACAGGAGAATCTTATTTAATTTGAAGGTTCCACATGAAAATCCAAGGGATGCCAAATTCAGAGAAGAATTGAAGGGAGACTTTGGAGGCACTATTAGTGTCAGGATTCAAATGAGGATGGTTAATAACCCAAGGTTGATAGGCTATCAAAACACTGAGAGGAAGGATATCACTTGTAGGACTGAATTTGGTCCACCAATTATAAAACCAATTTGGTATTCCTGTTTGAAGTAAATCAGGGCATATTTTTATGAACCAAGAATGCTTTTGCTTAGGGTTCATGTAATAGAAAGCTGTTGTGACGGATTGAATATAATCCCAATAATTGTATGAATGATCGGAAGATAGCTTACTTGATTTATTCAAATCAAATCCCTATATTGAGGGCTTCAAGATCATATGAATGGTAGCCTTGCTGTATAATATTGGACTATCTGGTCGATTGTTTTCCAAATGATGGGAGAAAGTCACGGAGCCAGTTGTAGTTAGAATTGCTTCTGCAATAATACGGGATTTACTGTCTAAAGCAGAAAATGATAATTGATCGAGATAATGATCTTTTATGGCCCATGGATCAGCCATCCATTGTTTGTCTTCTGGTTCTATTACCAGAATTGTCTCATGAAATTCTTTTTAACAATATTTTGGTTCTGTATTGAGAACCTCTTTTAATTTATTTTTCTCATTGGAGAAACTAGAACCATATTGGGTTCTCTCCTTGGAAATATTATTTTTCTCATTAGAGAAATTAGAACCTTTTTGGGTTCTTTGCCGATTTCTTTGAATCAATTGCCATAGATTGTAATCATTGGGCCCTCCATAGGAGGATGGCATTACATTGGGAAAAGGGGAATGGGAAGGCGAGAATATTTACGCAGAGAAATTCTCTCCCTAATTAGCAATTTGCCTTTATTCAAGGAAATCTCCTTGATTGCTTGCTACCACTTTAAATACCCTGCAAAAATTCATGAGTAAGAAAGTTAGGAAGAGAATTGGTTTCTCCTTTGATATATTCAATATTAAAATCAAATGAAGATAATTCAGCTTGCCATCTAGCAAAAATTTGTTTAGATGCTAGATTTTTTACATCTTTTTACAAGACTTATTTTGCAGCACTACAGTTAATTCGTAGCAAAAATGATTAGTTAAGTAAGTCATCTTGAAATTTGAGGATGCATTTTACAATAGATAGAATTTCTTGCTTAATAGTGGAATAATTCTTCTGAGCATCTTTCCAAATACCCGAAGAATATCTTATTAATTCTTTCTTCTGCTTAGAATGATTTACCTGTTTAATATGCCTCCATAGCCAATTTGAGAGGCATCAATCTCTACAATTTTAGACCAATCAGGATTGGCCAAAGAGAGACAAGGAATCTGCTTTACCTTTACTTTGATTTTACGAACAACACGAGAATGTTCTTCAGTCCATGGGACGGTATTTTCCTTAATCTTGTATACAGAATTGCAACATCCTGGGTAAGATTAAGATAATAATCTGCAATATATTTGAGACTTCCAAAAAATCGTTGTAATTGGGTTTTATCTTGGATTTCATTTGGGAATTTAGAGGTAAATTCAATGCTTCTATCAATTGGGATGATTTGGCCTTGGTGAATGTTATGACCAAAAAATCTAACATTGGTTTGAAATAATTTAATTTTTGGAGCAGAAATAACTAACCCATCTTTGGTAATTATTGCTTTATATATTTTTAAATGTTTGAAATGTTGATCAATTGAATTTGAAAAGATGAGAATGTCATCAATATACACAGTGGAGAAATTTGTGTATGGGGTGAATATATCATTCATTATGTTTTGAAATTCATATGGAGCATTCTTGGGACCAAAGGGTATAACATTCCACTCGAAGTGCCCAAATGAAACAGTAAATGCTGTTTTGTAACGGTCATTCTCCGCCACCTGAATTTGGCAATACCCTGATTTTAGGTCAAAGTTTGAAAAAATAGGGGTTGAATGTAATCTATCCAGCAAATCCTTCTTGTTAGGAATAGGATAACGAATCCATTGTAAACAATCATTCAATGGTTTGTAATTGATAATCAGGCGAGGGGTTCCTCATTCCCTTTCAACATTTTTATTGACATAAAAAGTTGTACAACTTCATGGGGAGTGACTAGGTCGAATGAGATGTTTTTGTAACAACCTGGCAATTTCAGTTTTACATAATTTCAAATAAGCAAGCTTCATTTGACTGGGCCTTGCTTTAGTTGGAATCTGTCGCTCATTAAAATCAGTATTATATGGTAAAGAAACAATATGTTTCTTTCGATTCCAGAAAGCATTTGGAATGTCACAGCATATATCAGTGTGAAATGATTCAAGTAATTGAGATGTTTTTGCTTGTATTGAAGGTGAATCAATTTATTTTTGTAAAGATAAAATCTTTACTTCTCTTTGGAGAAAATTGATTTGTTGTTCTTTAAATAATAAATTGGTTTCCATTTGATTAACCAATTTTGTTTGAGGTTGAGTGAGCAATTCAAAGACAAGATCATGTCCATTGTATTGGGCATAGATTCCATTTGAGTCTATCTTTATTAAAGGTAAAATGGAAGTGATAAATGGTGTGCCAAGAATAATCAATTGGGTTAAATTCTTAACAAGAATGAAATTGGATGGTATGCAAATTCCATTATTACAAATTGAAACATGATTCAATTTGTACCTAATTTACATTTTTTAACCACTTGCATTTGTAAGACTTTGAGTGATTTTATCAAAGTATTGAGTAGAAACGAATCCTTCCTGAATACAATGCATATCAACTCCACTATCAACAAGAGCAATTGCATCTTTGATGGTGAATTCTTGGTGAACAACCAAAGTGATTTTAATGTTCCATTTTTGAGAAGTTACCCGTTGCATAGCATTTAAGTAATTCTCATAAGGTATGGTAGAAGGCTTCTTTAAGAAGATTTAATTTAGTAATGACTTTGTTAGCAGTTTGTTGCTTGAGTGTTATTAATTCGCTTTTTAAAGAATTAATTTCATGTTTAAGATCATTAGTTGTAACAGGTCTAATTGGACCTTGATTCTTTAATTGATTAATCGAATAAGAAATTTTAATTTCATTTTTCTCCATAAGAAGACAGACATCAATTAATTTGGATTTTATTATTGAATCTTTAGTTTGATCAGCTAATTCTAATAATGATTGTTGAGATTCACTGAGTATATTGATACTCGGATTGTTTGTGGCAGTAAATGCCTGACCTGGGTAATTTAATGTGGTAATAGTATTGTAATCTTCCATCTAGTTTTCTTCGTTTGAAGAGGAAGAAGATTGAATACTATCATCAGAATCAGATTCAACATTTTCTTCATCGGAAGAAATGAATGTTATTTTTGATTTTGTTAGCCTTAACTCTTCATCTATTTGAAGATTAGGTAACTTTTTCTTGGTTCTACACTTATTTGCATAATGACCAATTTTATGGCATTTATAACATTCAATGTTATCTTTGGATTGTTTTGAGTGTTCTTCATGATTTCCCTTTGGACGTCGCTTTCTTCTTCTAGATTCCAATCCTTGTTGGAGAGGAATATCTTTATCCTGAAGAACATTAATCTGTAGATTATCCTTCTTCTCTGGTTTAAGAGATAATCATTTTAATCTTGAGGTTAATTTATCAAGAAATTCATTTTTTTTTTTTTAGTTTTGGAGATAATCTTTTTAACCTTGCGATTAATTTATCAAGAAATTCATCTTGATTAGTGATTTGTATTTTCTCTGGTTGTAGAGATAATCCCTTTAGTCGAGTGACTAATTTCTTAAGAAATTCACCATCTTTGGTGGCTTGTATTTTCGAGATTAAATTAAATCCTATAATTTCTATTGGTGGTTTAATGTTTGGTTGTTTCAGATTAAGAGCAGTTGGTTGTGGATGTTTAGAAATTTTAGGAAGAGAAAATAAAGAAATATTATTTTCTATCCTATTTAATTGATTACCAATTGGTTGGATATTAGGAAAATTATTTGGTTTGTATGGATTGGATAAATTCACTTTTGATGTTGGGTATTTTGACTCAACAGGTTTAGTGAAAGCAGTAGCTTCCAAGGTTGTTGTTAATTTGGGTTGGATTAATCTAAAAGCATCCATTGGAGGGTGAATCGATTGATCTATAAAACCATCCGACTTTTACCAAGATTTATGACATTCTTTAAGGATATGAATTTTCCTTTCTTCCTGAGTCATTTCAGGAAATTGGGTTGCTTTGAATCATGTAACAAAATGAATGATTTGATAAGAAAATTCTACAAATTTATAAAATTTAGTCTTAAATTATTGTAATTTTTCTTTTGAAAATCTTTTAAAATATCATGCACGAAATGATGCATATTTATTCTAGTAAAATTCAGAATTTATTTGTTGACGATCAATGATAAAATTGTCAGGTTTAATTGGTCTTACTAAATCCATAAATTTTTTTTAAAATAGTGAGAAATTGAGCTCTTTAGCAGTAGGAAATTTCCTTTGTTGATGGGCATATATCGCACGAGGAATTTGGGTTTTAGAAATTTGAATTGATTATGTTTTAAGAGAATATCCCCTTGATGGGTTTGAACAATTGGTTCAATATCCTGATGTAGTGTCGAAGATTATTTTGAAAATTGAAAATTGACATTGGAAATTTACCAATTAAATTTTGATTTTTGAAAATCTACCAATTGATAGTTCAGTTTTGATTTTTGAAATTTTTAGAAAACAAAAATAGAAGATGGATTTTTGGAAATAACCAATAAGAGTGTAATTACATATGTGAATAATAATAATATTGGAATAGTAATACTGTAGTGAATGGTAGCTCGAAACACTATTTATATATACAGTAAATACTATTCATCATCTTCTCCAGATCTATACAGAACAGTAAGCAAACTGATAAATTTGTCGCAAACTGATAAATTTGTCACAAACTCATGTTAAATCTCATCGGTCAACGATTTACAGGCATAACGGCTAACACACTCTCTGCTTAACGCCTTCTCTCCCAACGCGACAAAGTGACGAGACATGAGCGCAACAATAAATATCAAGGTCATCCTTATACCCGTATGAATCAAAGAAGAAGATGAATAATATTTAATATGTATATAAATAGTAATTACCCCCCAATATATAATTACCACTGGTTTAGCCGAAAAACATGGCTCTGATACCAAGTTTATCAGTGGGGGAAGCACGATAACGGAAAACCAAAAGAGAAATGCACAGAATCAAACTCTCATTTATTTGAAAAGCAGGGGGACAAACTTACATTTAAAAACTATTAGCAAACTATTACATATACTATTAACACACTATTAACTACTATGCAGACATAAAAAACTAAAAGAAAATGATTACAAAGGGAAGAATAGTCACCGAGATGGAGAGCTTTCTACTCGATACACACCGAAAACACTCAAAAGAAAGAAAACTTGCAGATAGAAAAGATAAAATATTCTAATGATGCTTATGATGGATGCTTATGATCTTGCTTATGATGCTTCTTCTGATGGATGCTTGGACAATCCCCAAGCTATCTCTATTTATAGAATGGATCAGACTTAAGGCTGTTTGGAGTCCCTAAAAGTAAGGGACACGTGTGCTGAAATCAGTGGCTGCAGTCGAACTGTCCCTTAATAATTGAGTGACTGACGTAAGGGTTTGCGTCAGTCCCTTAATAATTAAGTGAGTGACGTAAGGGCTTGCGTTAGTCTATGAATAATTGTGGAAAGCTAGTATATACTGATAATTGAAGCTGACATATAGAATGATGTCATTAAGTGTTGTATGTTGAGCTAGGACAGGGGTCCTTAAGAGCCAAGTATTCTTTTGGGAGATAATGGATCTACATGTTCTCCCATCGATGAGCAAATTCATCTGCCAAATCTTCATCCAGATAATTAAGAACTTCATCTTTTGGATCCTGTAAAATGCTGTCAAGATATTCGAGCTATGTCTCTGTATTGTCAGTCATTTGAACCTGATTGAAAAGGATGTCCAATGCAAGGGGCCTTGGAATGTTGAAATTAATCCCATTGGGGACTTGAATAATGATTCTTCCCGTGGATTTAAAGAATCTCCAATCTCCATGCTCGTTGAGCTTATGCTTAATATTGGATAACCCCATTGCTCTGAGTAGCTGGATATCATGCCTATTCATCTAAATTGTAGATGGATTCTCCAAGGTGATATAGTGTATCTTTTTAGGACCAAGATGGTTATGAGAGATACATGGATCAAATCTAGGAATAGTACGGATTAGATGAATACTGGGGAAAAGAGTTCCCTTAATAGTCCATTCTAGCATTGCAGAGGTGAATTCCAGATTAAGATGAGAATTTCTCAAGATTGAGAATAATGATTGAATTGAATTTTCAATGATGTTGGGAAATCCAGAAAGATCAGTATTTCTACTGATTTTGAGATGGGAAAGGAACCCATTTTCAAATGCCCAAATAATTTTCCACCTAGTTAAATTAGATGAGAAATTGTTGAGATGACACAAAGAGCAAAATGATGGTCATGGTGACCGGTTACAATGGGGAACTGATGATGACAGAAATTTTTGAAGATAGATTGATGGAACTGGTTTATCAATTGTTCACCATGGGGTGTGCAAGATTTAATTTTTTTAATGATTTCAGAAGGAAGATGGCTGATTTTTTGGGAAATATAATCCCTGGAATATTTTAATAAATGAGTCCAAGTATGAGGATCATTGTTAGTGAGAGAACGTTTGTGTTCCTTGGAAAGGGAATTGGTTTCACAATTGAGTGATTCAAAGAATGTACATAAAATATAGAGAGAATCATGAATTCTAGAAGGTTTTCTGATGATAGTTCCATACAAATAATTTATGTACGATTTTTGCCATGAGGTGAGCTTTTTGTGCATTTTAAACTCAACATTGGGATAGGAGGGAATGTGAAGGCTGAATTGGTTGAACAGGGAATTTTGTTCAAATATTTGTTTGTCTTTTGAAGACATTGCAATTGCTTTAGCATTCTCCATGGTACCTGCATTAAAAATATATATTAAATATCCCACTGATTCCAGTGGCATATTAATGATAGATAATAAATAGCCCACATCAATCTAGTGGTCTACTAATGATAATCCACTGTATCTAGTGGTTGAGAAATCCACTCTCTGGTGGTTGATTGCTTGAATAAATATAAGTATAATATATATAATAAATAGCTCACATCAATCTAGTGAACTACTAATTCAGGGGTTGAATTATCCACTCTCTGGTGGTTGATTAATTGGGTTTCCTCATTATCCCATGAATTAAAATGTAATATCCCAAAAAATTGCGTTAAATAGTGACCTCGGGATCCGTGCCCGATTGGTCACAAGTTTGACCAATCAGGAGATCAAGGGTTAGCATAGAGTGTGATGAACGGATGAGATGTGATGGTTTGAGTGATTATGTGGTGTGTGATGTGAATGAGAAGTCGCTTACACCTACCGCGGTATATGTGCTCAACACACAAAGAAGGGGATAGATAAAAGGATTTAATAACCCTAAAATCTGTATCTTGGTTGTTGAAGGAGAGTAAAGAAGAGAGAGAGAGAGGTAAAGAGAGGAGTTATTGCAACTAATTGGAAGGGGGATTCAAGCGATAAAAGTCGGATTCGACACGGTTTGGATCCGTTAGAGCCAAAGCTGGAACCCTAGCCTTTCCAACCACTAGATCTAATCAAATTGAGATTTGATTGAGGTAAAATTCTTGTGAATTAAATGCATAAGATATGGGAGGTTAATCGTAGTTAGAATGGTGTAAAATATAGGGTAAAAAGCTTAGAAAAATGGAGGAAGAAGTAAGGAAAGAGAGTGAGAAGAGCAGCCAGAAGGGGGCAAAATCTGGAAATTTTGATTAATCGAAATTGGGTTTTGATTAATCGAAATTGGCCAAGAAGTTGAAAAGTCAGAGGACCCCGATTTCGATTAATCGAATTGAGTTTCGATTAATCGACTTTGGATTTCGATTAATCGAATTGAGAATCGATTAATCGACTGGGAGCCTACAGTGGACTCCAGTGAAGAAAAGAAATGGACTTGATGAAATCGACTAATCGAAATAATCGAAATGAAAATTCAATTAATCGATTTGTAATTTCGATTAATCGATTTGGGATCGATTAATCAATTTTGGAAACTCGATTACTCGAATTGAGAATCGACTTGATAGAGCAGAGAATTTCGATTAATCGAATTGGGTTTCGATTAATCGAATAGGAATCTCGATTAATCGATTTGAGAATCGATTAATTGATATTGACTTTCGATTAATCGATTTTGGAAATCGATTAATCGACTAGGCCAGTTTATGTTGACTTTTGAGTTTGACTTTAATATTCATGGAGGGTCTTGGACCTCCTTTATTGCATCCTTAGTGATGTGTTTCACATGTTATGTGGTACCATAGGTGGTACGTGTGAGTAAGTGCACAAGGAGCCACGTGGGACCTTGATGCATTGATCAAACGAAGACTTGAGGTAGGGAACTCCTTGAACATGTACCTTATTTTACAAGAGCATGTATGTAGTGATATAGATTTAAATTCAAATGTTTTATTGCTTAAAGAGTTTGTGAAGAAGTGTGTGTGTGTGACATCAATAAAAGTAATCATAATGAGCCATCCCCAGGGGATGAAGAAGTAAAGAGATAAGAGCATCAGGTGTGATACAAGTGAATGGATACATCCCAGGGATGTATCCATGATTGGATCATGTTTGATAGGGCCTAACTGATATAAGATAGCACATTTACACGGTGAATAACTATATGTAAGGCATCGATATTTTTGTTATTTGAGGTTTGATAGGGTACCCCACCGACGTGGTGGGATATCCACGACTGACACGGCAAGATATCCGTGACCGATACGGCGGCAAAACCATAGGCCAGTGCGGAGGCTTATCCGTACACAGTAAGCACACCCCAGGGTGTTGATTGAGATTAGTGAAACCCCGCCACCAATCCCCAGGGGAAAGGGGCTTGGGTACTATTTGTATTCCCAGGGAATACGTTAAAAGTGTCTATATAGATGACGATGATGGGTATCTCATCGGGGCTCAATGCTATATTGCTCGGGGATTACTTAAGTTGAAAGTTTAAGTTTTGCTTTAGGCCTTTTCAGCATCATTCATGAACAAATAAAAGACATGAGTAAACTACCAGTAAAATGTGATGTTTTTAACTGTCTTCATCAGTAACTACATAGACACATCATGTATGGCATATCATGGAATATATGTGAGTAATAATTTATATGTTCAACTGTGTTTTGTTCCCTATTGAGCTAGGATGTAGCTCACCCTATAGACTATACGTCGCAGGTCCACTACTAGCAGCTGCCGAGGCTTCAGGAGACGCAGACCCCGGTGAGTCGGACCTTGCGGCCGGAGAAGAGTTGAAGCCACCTCCTGAGGACTTCTTCTAGAGGACTCCGTTGTGCCGCTTTGAGGGCTTTTGGATAGAGATTTGTACGGCTTGGTATGTCAAGCCTTGTTTTGGCTAAACAATGTACATGTATAAATTGGGATTATTCTTTTAGGGCGAACCATCCATGATGATTTGCTATCATCGATGGTTCGGATCGGTTCTCCATTCATGCAGAGGCATAAGGGTAGATCTATCTTTTGAGAAATGCTTTTATATAGATTTAAATTTCGCAGTTTCATTTACTATTTCAATTCTGTGCTTGATATACCAATGTTCCATGCTTAGCTAAGGGGCACGGTCAAGATGATCGTGCTGATGGAACGGGTTTCGGGCTACTGCAATCCGGGCTGTCACACAAAATATCTTGGACGACCTGCATCACTTGAAAGAAATGATTAGAATATATAAATTCATGTATCAATTTGTAATAAATTTGAAGATAATGTTTTGTCCATTATACTGAGCATGAATGCCAGTATAATCTACCTTCGTTAAAGGTAAGATGGAAGTGATAAAAGGTGTGCCAAGAATAATCAATTGGGTTAAATTCTTAACAAGAATAAAATTGGCTGGTATGCATATACCAGTATTGAAAATTAAAACATAATTCAATTTATATTTAATTTGCATCTCATAATCACTTGCATTGGTAAGACTTTGAGTGGTGTGGTCAAAGTATTGGGTAGGAACTAATTGTTCCTGGATGCAATTCATATCTGCACCACTATCAACAAGGGCAATTGCATCTCTGATAGTGAATTCATGGTTTATGACCAGATTGATTTTGATATACCATTTTTGTGAAATTCCCTGATGCAAAAGATTCAAGTAACTATCACAGGGTATGCTAATATCAGAAATCAATAAATTACTAGAAGAATCTCCTTTATTTTCAAGAAGAGTTAATCTAGTATTGATGGTGCTAACTTCATTGGAAGTTTGATGCTTGATTGTGATTAATTCAATTTTTAATGAATTAATTTCATGTTGGAGGTCATTAATTGTCACAGGTCTAATTGGACCTTGATTTTCTAATCGATTAAACAATTCTTTAATCGAATAGGGATTTTCTATAATTAAATCCTTTTTATTTTCTTTTTTAGCCATAGTGATACATGCCTCAATTATTTTAGATTTCATTACAGGATCTTCAGTTTTATCAACTAAGTCCAATAATGATTGTTGATGTTCACTGAGTTTATTGATACTAAGATTATTCATTGCAGCAAATGCTTGCCATGTATCATTTGATGTGTTAATATTATTACAACTGTAATCAACTTGATTTTCTTCATCTGAAGAAGAAGATGATCGAATACTATTAACCTCATCAGAATCAGATTCAATATTTTCTTCATCGGAAGAACTGAATATTATCTTTGAAATGGTTAACCTTAATCCTTCATCCATTTGAAGATTAGCTAACTTTTCTTTGGCTTTACACTTATTTGCGTAATGAGCAAATCTATGATATTTGTAACATCTAATGTTATCATTAGATCTTTTGGATTGCTTTTCTTAGTTTTTGTGAGAAAAAGAAGGTTTATCTTTCCTATTGGAAAAATGACGATGTCTTTTTTTAGGTTGCTTAGGAAAATTTTTAGAGACTTTTCCTTTTCCTCTGGAAGGATATTGGATTTTGGTTTCATAGGCGAATTAATCACAAAATTTACCTAATTCTTTTCGACCAGTGAGTCTTTGTTTTAATTGATTTTATAAGTTTAAATCATTACACAAACTTAAACCTTTACAAATAATAATACTCATGATTTGGCCATAAGTAAAATGATTGTAGTCTATGACTTGATGATCACTTTGCTCACGGAGCCTGTTTCTTACTTTCTCAGCAAATAAGCTGGAGAGTCCATCAATGAATTTGGCCTTCCAATATTCATTGTCGGCATCATTATGTTGCATGACTTTAGTCATGAAAACATCTTTATACAATCGGAAATGGGTTAAAGAAGGACAACGAAGATTCTGAAGAAGCTCTCTGCTTTTTTCATATTGGTAGTTCCATGAACCAACAAAATGAAGAATAATACTTTGTGTTAAAGTATAGACAGCATCTTCATAATGTTCAATTTGATCAGTCATTTCATTGTTAACTTGTTTGGTTGCATTAAGTATTTCATTATGTTGAACAGCAGTGAGAAGATTATCCCACCAACCTTTCAACATGCCAGAAAATCTTGCTGTAATAAAACTGGGAATTTGTTTGTCAGAATTATGACTTTGTTTGCAAATTGTACTATACATAAACATTTTATGTATAGTTTCAAAGATGGAGGATTTAGATTTACCATCTATATTCCATTCAAAAATAGATTTGCTATCAAAAGAATCTTGTATATTTATGTAATCTTCTTCGTAAAGAAGATCCTGGGGTGTAGGTCTAGGATAATAATGCCTAGCATTTAAATCCCATTTATTTTTGGATTTGGATGTGTATTTAATTTTATTTAATTCCAGATCATTCTGGAGAAGTTTGAAATTATTTTGCATTTCCTCAATATTAGAAATTTCATTGTCTGTAAGGACATTGATCTGTACATTATCATTCTTATCTGGTTTAAGAGATAATCCTTTAAGCCGAATGACTAATTTGTTAAGAAATTCCTCATATTTGGTGGCTTGTTGTTTCGAGGTTAAATTAAACCCAATAATTTCTATTGGTGGTTTAATGTTTGGATGTTTCAGATTAAGAACAGTTGGTTGTGAATATTTAGAAATTTTAAGAAGAGAAAATAAAGAGATATTATTTTCTATCCTATTTAATTGATTACTAATTGTTTAAAGATTTAAATTAGTAAAATTATTTTATTTGTATAGATTTGATAAATCTACTTTTGATGTCTGGTAATTTGATTCAACAGGTTTAATAAAAGTAGTAGCTTCCAAGGTTGTTGTTGAATGAGGTTGAGTTAATCTTAAAGATTTCATTGGAGAGTGAACCGATTGAACGATAGAACCATCCAACTTCAACCATGATTTATGACATTATTCAAGAATATGAATTTTTCTTTCTTCCTGAGTCATTTCAGGAAATTAGGTTGCTTTGAACCATGTAACAAAAGGAATGATTTGATAAGAGAATTCTACAAATTTATAAAATTCATTCTTAAATTATTGTAATTTTTCTTTTGAATATCTTTTGAAATACCATGAACGAAATGATGCATATGTTTCCTGATAAAATTTAGAATTTATTTGTTGAAGATTGATGACAAAATTGTTTGGTTTAGTTGGTCTTACTAAATCCATAAAAACTTTTAAGAAATTGAGAAATTTATCTTGCTAGCAGTAGGAGATTCCCTCTACTGATGGATATATATCCCATGAGGAATTTGTTGTCCAAAAATTTGAATTCTTTCAAGAATCGATTGATCATATTTAGAAATATCTGATGGGTTTACCTCTGAAACTGAGTTTCTTGATGATGCTAAAGAAACTTTGTAAGGAGGTCGAGATTCAGAATATGATTTCCTGGAAGATGTCCTTAAATTTGATTGTCGATCAAATCTAAGGAGAACATCCCCTTGACGGGTTTGAACAATTTGTTCAATATCCTGATGTAGGATAGGTTTTGGTGGTACAGCTTGAGTGATATTCCATGAGTCTGAAAAATTAATGTTTTAAAAAGAAATCAACTTAGGAGTGGCAACATTGGTAGTCAAATAATTAGTCTCGATTAAAATTATTTTCCCTGGTTCACTATGATAGTTCACTTTAGGAGCCAGAGAAGTCACCACCTTATAATGAAGGCGATAGATCAGAGCAATGGTCTCTGATCCAGACATGAAATTGTACCCTTTGGTTTGGAGATTGAGAGTACAAGCATATAAAAGATTCCTATCTGTTAAGGATAGGGTTAAATTGGGAAAAATATTGAAGTATATTGGACTATGGCATAAGCTTGTTTCAATTGCCGCCATTAGAGAAGAACACCAGTCAAGACATCTAGCATCTCTAAGAGTGGTCATTATACTATTGTTGTTACCCAATAAGGTCAAAGGTTTAAAAGCAACTTGAATGCATGCCAGATGTAGGTATTTGAATATATGAAGGTCTGTTAGAAGATCTTCATTAGACATAAGTTGAAGGCCTTCTTGGTCTTCTCCAATACTGAGAGTTTGCTCAGTGATTTTGATGGACATATCACTGGACCAATTTGCCCAGTCATATTTATAAAGAGTTTTGGGATTGATGGAAGGAATTGTCCATCGATTTAGCTGGTCTTCAACATTGGACCATCTAACAAGTTTATTATTTTTTATTGATTTTTTGTTTTGAAAATTGAAAATTGACATTGGAAATTTACCAATGGATAATTGATCAATAGGGAGTTTGGTTTTGATTTTTGAAAATTTTAGAAAACAAAACAGAAGATGGATTTTTGGAAATAACCAATAAGAGTGTAATTACATATGTGAATAGTAATAATATTGGAATAGTAATACTGTAGTGAATAGTAACTTAAAACACTATTCATATACATAGTAAATACTATTCATCGTCTTCTCCATATCTATACGGAACAGTATTCAAACCGATAAATTTGTCACAAACTCATGCCAAATCTCATCGGTCAATGATTTACAGGCATAACGACTACCCTCTTACTACTCCTCCATTAACTACCCCCCATATGTAATTACCACGGGTTTAGCCGAAAAACAAGGATCTGATACCAAGTTTATCAAAGTGGGGGAAACACGGTAACGAAAATAAAAAATGTTATTCTCAATTCCCCTAGGAACAAAGCTCTAGGCCCCGACGACTTCTCTGCAAAAAATTTTCAAACATTCTAGGATATTATTGGTATCGATGTCATCAATTCGGTATGTTATTTCTTTATCAAAAGACGCTTTCTGAAATCACTGAACTCTACTTTTTTGAAGCTTATTCCCAAAGAGATAGAAGCTAAAAACATTGATAAATTTGGTCCAATTGCTTTATGTAATTTTCTCTATAAGGGGATTACAAAAGTCATTTCAACTCGCCTCTCTATGGTCCTTCCCTCTCTTGTAAGCTAGACCCAATCAGCTTTCATCAAAGGTAGGAAAATTATAGATAATATCTTGACGGCACATGAGTTGGTTAGAAATTTTCACCTTAAATATGGACCAAAAGGCTTCTGCGTAAAGACTGATCTTCAAAAGGATTTTAATAAAGTCACACGAGAGTGTCTTATTTCTATCTTTCAACAATTGGTCTTCGATGACATATGGCTGCAATGGATCAAGGAATGTATTACGTCTCGATTATTTTCTCTCATGATCAACGACACCCATCAAGGATACTTTGGAAGTAATTGCGGTATTTGGCATGGAGATCCCTTATCTCCCTTTATATTCACTCTAGTAATGAAAGTCTTCACATGTCTTCTTGAAGAAAAGATTCAGCAAAAGAAAATCTTACCTTTGGAATATGCAAACTATTCCTCGATCTCCCACTTAATATTTGCAGACGATTTATTCATTATTATGAAGGAAGACATTCCATCTGCTATGACGCTTCGGGATCTCCTAAATAGTTGTCACCTCATCTCTGGTCTTAAGGTAAATGATTAAAAAGTACCATTCTATGTAGTGAAGCTTGCTCCCTTCAAAGTCAAATCATCTTTGAGCTTCGATTTACCAAAGGAACTCTTCCAATCAAGTACCTTGGACTTCCTTTATTTTCTAGCAAGATGTCCTCTATTCACAATCCGCTCATTGAAAAGATCCAAAATTGCCTAGCCAGGTGGAAAATTAATCTTCTCTCTTATGTTGGTAGGGTTGAGCTCATCAAATCAGTGCTCAGCAGCTATCAGATATTCTGGTCCGTGGCCTTCTATCTTCCAAGGAAAATCATAAAAAAATTAGAGCAAATATTTTGTAGATTCCTCTGGAAGGGTCCTTCTATGGCCCAATCACTTCATCCTATCAGTTGGAATTGTATTTGGAAACCGACAAATGAAGGGGGGCTTGGCTTGCGTAGAATTGTCAATTGGAATAACGCGGGCCTTTCAATGCTTTTCTGGAATCTTGTTGCTAGAAATTCATTATGGGCTAACTGGTGTACTGTAAAATATATTCTACGTTCTGATGTCTAGAGTTGCTCTCTCCCAAATAGTTGTTCTTGTGCTTGGAAAGGTATTATAAGGGTTTGGGATACCGTAAAATCACAATTCTGAGTCATCATTGGTGATGACACCTCTACCAAATTTTGGAGTGACCCTTGGCTATAAAATTGTACTCTCATCCAGAAATATGGCCGACATTCTTTGGTTCAATCGAGTATTAATGAAGATGCCCTTGTTTCGGATCTCTATGATACTGAGGCTTGGACTCTCCCTATCCCGTATACTAGAAGGTTGGAAGATGCTTGGAAGGAAGTTAAAGAGCACCCTCTTCTGATGGCCAACACCAAAGATAAGCTTATATGGAAATCTACTTCATCTGGTAATCTCTCTCTCAAAGCTGCTTGGAAGTGCTTCATATCGGAATCATCTATTGTCCCTTGGAATTCTTTCATTTGGCACCCTAAGAAAATTCCTAAACATGCCTTTTATGCTTGGTTTGCCATCCAAGGAAAACTTCTTACCATTGATAATCTCGATAAAAGAGGCTTGCTATACCTTCGAGATGTGTTCTATGTTGGTTTCAATCTCAAGATCATAACCATCTCTTCTTCGATTGTTCTTTCTCAAGTTGAATATAGTGCTCTATTCTCCATAGGATTTGAATAGCAAAAAGAACAATAAGAAATTTCTCTGATGAAATTACTTACTGTGTGGAGAAATATAAAAGTAATGATAACCAAGCCTCGCCATAAGGATTGCCTTCGCTGCAACGATTTGGCATATGTGGAATGAAAGAAATAGGAGCATATTTGAGGACTCTATTTCGCATAAACGAGTCATCTTGAAAAGAATTCTTGAGGATGTCTCCGTTAGAAGCCATAATACTAACATCCTTGAATCTTACACCGCTGCTCAATGGAGATGTGCCCCAAAGAGTCCTAATGTCCCTATTCTCTGTCAGCGGACCACTCCTCTGATTGGTTCTATAAAGTTAAACTCTGATGCACAAAGGTGGGATATAGGTATAGCATTGGTGGCATGCTTAGAGATCACAGCGGCAACCACATTGCCAATTTCATGGTCCTACTATAGCCTATGATATAACCCATGATGAACTTATTGTGATCCATCAGGGACTTCCTCCTGCGACTTCTCTTCAACTTACAAATCTCGTAGTTGAATCCGACTCACTCCTTGCAATTCGTTACATTACTAATTGTTGCTCAATTCCGTGGCACTATACCTTCTCTATTCAAACGGCAAAATCCCTAGCCCAAAACTTCCAATGTTGCTCCTTTAATCACGTCTAGCGAGAGATGAATTATAGCGCTGATCTCCTAGCCCGAATCGAGATGGAGGTGAATGATGTTATCCGGTGGTTTGGTTCTGACATTTCTCCCTTTCTTGACTCTCGGGTGAGAGAGGATTTGATTTGTATTCAATATCGTATGTAATCTTATCTCTTCTTTAATAAAAGGGTAGGGTCCCTCCCAACCCATTAATTATAAAAAAAAGGCACTTTAATAGGAATGGTTTGTTACGTTGTTCATATCTAATGCTTGCAGGTCCATATAGAAGTGTTTGCATTGCATGGATCTTCTTATTGGCATAAGTGAAAGTCATATTATATTCTACATACTTAATGGTAAAAAAAGAGAGAGTTAAGCATGGGATTTGAATCCCCGACCGCAACGCAACACGCTTGAGGGCATAACTATTGGAACAAAAATCTAATCCCTACTAAGAGTCTATTAATAGCAGGGAAACTTCAAACATGAAAGGAAATTAATTCCTTTGTTGAATTCTTATGAATTGATTTCATGGAAAAATGAAAAGTTTCTTGTTTGATTAGGCTATTTGATATGAATTTCTCTTGTTTGATTAGAGTGTCTTGAAATGAATCTGGAAAATGATTTTTTTACCTAAACAATAAAATGATAACACTTTTTATTTGAAAAATATTTTTTTAACAAAAATTAGTATTGAAATGAAAACAAAACCATTATTGAGTTTGTGAGAAACTCAATTCAATCACCTCAAAGGATGAAATGATTTCCTCCTAAAATGGCTTGGTTCATTAAACTTGAGTTTCTATGTGGGGCTCACTTAATTTCCTTTCCATCTCCTTATAATGCATTCCAATTGAGACATATGGAAATTGAATTTCTTTTTGACCAATATTTTGAATGGTACTGATATTTGCAACAGAAGATTCAACTTTTGCAACCAGTTGTCACACGTGAAAATCATTGACTACCTTTAATTAGACGATGGAGATCAGTTTTTGGCCCCATCTTCCATACAATTCATCTTTAGATGATGGCATTCAGATAGTTAGATATTGAATCCACGTAACACACATCCCCAAAAAGACTGTGATCATGAGCATATACTGAGAAGTGGTTCGCAAGTCACTTTTAAGGATGTTTGTCTTGTGGAATCAAACATTTGACCATCTAATAGGTGAGCCTTACACTAAAGATCAGTTGTGTAGACACCTCATTTTTGCCCCCTCGGAGTATACAAAATGTTCGGCCAACCATTGGCCACGCCCATGATCTCTGGAAAGGCCAGCCCTCTCCAAAGATTCCCAAAACCCTTAGCCTCGGGAATTATGCGCTGGAATCCTAGCATATAATTGATTATACGCTGGAATCTCAGGGTATATTTGGACCCGACCCATTTCCGATGGTTTAGCGGATTATACGCATGGATCCAGGTGAATAATTTGATTATACGCATCACTATATGTGTTTATTCGTTCGGATTCCCACAAGGACTCTCCCTCTCGAACATCAAACTCCCCCGGATTATACGCTGGAATCCCAACGCATAATTCGATTATATACTAAAATCCCGGTGTATAATCTGTCCAATGTGGACTGAGCTTTTGTGACAGCCCGAATTTCGGCACGCCGAAACCCGTGCCATCAGCATGATCCTCTAGACCGTGCCCCAAAACTATGCACTGAACATTGGTATAACAAGCACAATTAAATAAATAACGCAATTAATCTCATAAAGCATAAAATAGTTAATATGCCCAACTGGCATATGCAAAAGATAGTTCTATTTTCATGCCACTGCATGAACAGAGAATCGACCCGAACCATCGGTGATAAACGGATCACCCCAGACGGTTCGCCAAAAGAATAATTCAGTTTAATTACATGTTATAAAAATAAAGGCTTGACATACCAAGTGGTACAAATCTGCTCTCAAAACTGACTCTCTATCAAAGTACACAGTAGAGTCTCCTAGAAGAAGTCCTCGGGTGGAGGCTCTAACTCATCTCCAGGCGTGTAATTCGAATCACTCGGATCTAGGTCTCCCGAAGCCTCTACAGCTGCTATCAAAGGACCTGCGACGTATAGTCTAAAGGGTGAGCTACATCCTAGCTCAATAGGGAACAAACACAGTGAACATATAAGTTAAAACTCACATATATTCCATGATACTCTAAGCATGATGTGTCTATGCTTTTAAAAGAAAACAGTTCAAATCTGATGAATTTACATTCAAGTTTACTGGTTGTTAGCATGTCTTACTTTACTGTTGATTTATCATAAATGACACTGAACAGGCCTAAAGTAAAACTTAAATCTTCAACTTAAGTAATCTCCGAGCAATATAGTATCGAGCCCCGATGAGATACCCTTCATCGTCATCTAATTAGACAGTTGTAAAAATGTATTCCCTGGGAATACGACCCAAGCCCCTTTCTCACTAGGCGGTGGGGTTAAATATCACACAACATCCCTAGGATGTACTTACGGTTATGGATAAACCTCCGTACTGGTGTACGGATTTGCCGTCATACCGGTCACGGATATCCTGCAGCGTCAGTCATGGGTATTCCGCCACGTCGGTGGGGTATCCTCCAAATCTCAAATAACAAAAATATCATGTGCTTTACATATAGTTGTTCACCGTGTAAGTGTGTTATCTTATATCAGTTAGGCCTCAACAGTAATTATTCAATCCTATGTATACATCCCTGGGATGTATACATACCTGCATCACACCAGATGCCTTTATTACTTTCTCATCCCCTGAGGATGTCTCAATCTCATTAGATTTACATGTTTTTAATTACTTGCATCACACAGATGCCTTCATCACATTCTTGGTGTCACACACACACCCATTTTCACAAGCTTTTCTCAGTTTAAAAACAACTTCAATTTGATGATTATATCACTACATACATGCTCTTGAAATTAAAGTATATATTCAAGGTGTTCCCTACCTCAAGTCTTTGAAACTCCTAGCATCAAGGTCCCACGCAGCTCCTTGTGCTCATGATCATACGTACCACCTATGGTACAACATAACACATGTAACTCATCACTAAAGATGTAACAAAGAAGGTCCAAGACCCTCCCTGAATCTCAAAGTCAACTATAAAGTTTAAGCAAAACTGTCAAAGTCGATTAATCGATTCCCAAAATCGATTAATCGAAATGCAATTCGATTAATCGATTCCCAAAAATGATTAATCGAAACCCAAATCGATTAATCGATTCTCAAAATCGATTAATCAAAATTCAAATTTGATTAATCGATCCCAAATCGATTAATCGAAGTCTCTAACCTAATGGAGTCGATTCTCAAATCGAGTGATCGAAATCACAAAATAGATTAATCGATCCCAAATCGATTAATCGAAATCCGAAATCGATTAATCAAAATTCCAATTCGATTAGTTGATTTCCCCAGGTTACTTTTCTCCAGTGGCTGCAGCTTCTCAGTCAATTAGTCGATTTCCAAATCGATTAATCGAAATCCAAATCGATTAATCGAAATCAGGCTTCCATGACTTTTCAACTTCTGGGCCAAAATCGATTAATCGAGATTCAATTTCGATTAATCGATTTGGCCAGATTCAGCCCCCTTTCGGGCTGTTCTTCCAAATCATTCTCAAACAATTTTATCTTCTTTTTCTAAGCCTTCATCCTATGATTTTAAATATTTCTAACTGCAATTAAACCTCTATGATCTATGCATTTAATTCTCATAAAATTTACTTCAATCAAATCTTAATTTGATTGGATCTCAAGGTTGGAATGGCTAGGGTTCCAGCTTTAGCTCCAAAGGATCCTTCGCGTTGAATTCGGCTTTAAATACTCGAATCCTTCTCCCTTGGCTTGCATTTACTCCTTGCTTAACAACCCTCTTTACTTCTCTCTCTCTCTCTCTCTTCTTAATTTTCTTCAACAACCCAAAACAATGGAGTTAGGGTTCTTTAAACCCTTATATCCCTACTCTCTTTGTGTTGAGCACATACACCTAGTTAGGTGTATGTGACTCCAGATTTTCACTACACTCCACCCACTTACCTCATATTCACATCATATCCGTTCATCTTTTCTCGAGTCAACTAGTGAACTCCTACTTGGTTAGACTTATGACCAGTCGGGCATGGATCCCGAGGTCACTATTTAACGCAATTTTTTCAGATATTACATCCTCCCCACCTTGGGAATTTTTTTCCTCCAAAATAACCCAAGGCGCCTTCCTTTGGGTAACCCCCCCCACAGGGAGGTGTGGTGGCCTAGTAAGTCACCCATGGATAATGCTAACAAGTCACATACTCAGCGTTTACAAAAATTAAACTACTGGCAATAGATAATAAAATTTGTTCTATTGATTTACTCAAATTTTTATAATTTGGTTTAATACATATGTAAGCTAACAAAATGTGCATACAAAATACAATGGAAATCTAAATATCGTGGGTTTGCTCTGGCGGTGGCTGCGTCATCTCCATGGCCTGTGGGTGACCCGTCTCAGCTGGCTGTGTGGGCTGCTGGGGCACCGAGCCTAATGCGCCGGCCGCCGATGTGCTCGGATGGAAGACTAAACCCTATGGAAGGCGGTCTAGCCTGCCGCCCACTCCTCCTGTTCGAGGCGCCGCTGATAGTCTAAAGGGTAGATGTAGCGGAGGGTTTGGAACATCAGAAAGTCCATCCTCCGGTTCATCCACTCGTTGTTAGCCTCCATGAGGGCCAACACATCCTCAATGGAAGGGTCGGAGTGAGCTGCACGACGGCGATAGGATGAGGTAGGCGTCGCTGCGGCGGATCGTGATGGTGGTGTAGCTGATGTGGTGGAAGGTGGTACAATGGGCTGCTGCCCAGCTAACACTGAGGGGTGAGCTGGGGCTCCCTCAGGTGGTGGAATGACTGGTGGGGCGTCCCCCACTGGTGGTGCTACCCCAACTGGTGGATCCTGCTGTGGTGGTGGGGGTGGCAGTGGTGCGACTACTGCCGGTAGGGTCTTCTTGAGAAGGTTGTAGCTACGGCGCCATGAAGCAATGGAGAATTGCTTCACGCAATCCGTAGCCCTCACCTCGTGAGGCGATACGGCATAGTCTGGGGTGTCGGAGTAGCACTCCAACATGCTCGAGATGAGCCGAGCATATGGCATCGTCTCCTTGGGCCTTAAATTGCCCTTCATCAGTTTGCCCTTTATATATCTCATCCCCTCTAGGATGAGCATCGTGGCATCAAACCAACGGCCACAGAAGGCCGCGTAAAGTGCCTGTTGCTCTTTCTCTACGTGCTCGGTGTCGTGGCGCATGGGGTAGAGGTTGCACTTGATTATTGAATTAAGCATCCACATATAGTGGGGAAGGTCGACCCTCATAATGGAGGATCCCAACCCCGTCTTCCCGTTGGTCATACGAGCGACGATCTCCTCAAACTTAACCTCTTCCTCGAAGGGTGGAAAGAGGGTGGTCTCGGGTGTAAAGTCGAGGTACCACTCAAGGACCTCGTGGATATGATGACGGGTGATTATGTATTCCCGACCTTCAATGGTAGTCTTAATTATGTTGTCGGTAGGACCATCCACAAGCCCTTGGTAAAACAACTAGACCAAGCGAGGGCAGTATGACCCCCGGATTAGTTTCAAAAGGTTCCCGAGGTTGGCATTTTGAAGGTAATTATGAGCCCAGTGGGTCTCGCCCGGTACCTCGGGGTTGGTGAATAGGGTTTGGTCAATGATGTAATCAGTTTCAAATGTTTTAGCCTCCCACCACTCATTGGGTTGAAGTACATTGGTGGGTGGTGGCGGCATGGGGGTGGATTCGCGTGAAGACTCGAGCGAAGATGCGCTCGTCGAACTGGAGGTGGTCTCCGATGCCGACGGTGATGGAGTCCTCACCGATGATGGGGTAGGTGGTGGTGGTGCGGCATTCTTACGCCGTACCGGAAGCTTAGAGGTTGCCTTCCTCGAAGACAACCGAGTTTTGGGTGGCATTCTAGGTGTAATTTCACAAAACTAGGGTTTAAGTGGTTTGAAATAGGAAAGAAACAAAAACTAGGGCTTTACCTTAGGTATGTGACTCAACGTAGCACGATTTGGTTCCGAAATCGACTCGAAATGCCCAAAAACCCTAGCTGCAAGTCGGTCGGAGGGAAGAAGAAGAAGGCGCACAAAAGCAAAAACTTCAAATGATTTCGAATGGGGTGAAAAACCCGTCGATTTATATATATAGGCTCCGACTCGATTAATCGAAATTCAAAGTCGATTAATCGAGATTCAAAACTAGGTTAAGCCGCGCGAAATTGATTAATCAATTTCCAAAATTGATTAATCAATTTCCAAAATTGATTAGTCGAAACCTAAAATCGATTAATCGAAACCATTTCAATTAATCGAAATCGTATCCGTTAAAAATTTCAAGTTTTAGAGCTCACTGGTGTGAGCCAGTCGATTAATCGAAATTCCAAAATCGATTAATTGAAATTCACTTCGATTAATCACAATCGTGCAGTCCTTCCAAAATTTTTGAAAATCTTTAAGTTACTCGATTAGTTAGACTCCAGTTCGATTAATCGAAATTCCAAATCGATTAATCGAATTGTTCTTCGATTAATCGAAATCACACAAAATTCTTCAAATTCTTCAAAATTTCCTAAGTTATTTGATTAATCGAACCTCCAGATCGATTAATTGAAATCCAAAATCAATTAATCGAAACCAAAATCGATTAATCAAAATTTTTCCTTCTTTCATTTCCTGAATTCTCATAATTTTCCAGTCATTGGCACATGCCAGTTGACTAATCGAACAAAATCGATTAATCAAATTTCCAAATCGATTAATCGATTTGAAATCGATTAATCGATTTTGATCAGATTTTTCCAGATTTTCAAAATTCTCTGTCTATTTGATTCCTCTTGGTAATTTATGATCTGTTTGTCATTGGTTCTACAACATACATCATCACGGCATTCAACCTAGGATCGCTATGTGGATAATTTGTCCTTTGAAATAAATGATCACATGGTCGATATTAATTTACAACACATGATTTAAATCCACAAACATGCTTGCGGGGTACAATTTACTCTCAAGTTGTCGAAAACAAGGCCGGATATTGTTCTTTTACATCTGCCTCTCGTTCCCATGTAGCTTCCTCGGCCAGATGATGTTTCCATCGGACAAGTACTAATGGAATCACTTTTGTTCGCAACACTTGTTCTTTTCGATCCAAAATCTCCACCGGCTCTTCGATTATCGTCATGTCCTCATGCATCTCGAATGATCGACCGCTCAACACATGATCAGGGTCATTAAGGTACTTCCTGAGCATAGATACGTGGAAGACATTATGTACTGGATCGAATAACGGTGGCAATCCAATGTGGTAAGCAACTTCCCCTACTCGACCTAAAACTTCAAAAGGTCCAAGATAGCGGGGACTTAGCTTCCCTCTCTTTCCAAATCGCATCACCCCCTTCATAGGTGACACTTTGACAAACACGTGTTCACCCACTTTGAAGTCTACACTCGTCCGCTTGATATCGGCGTAGCTTTTCTGTCTGGTCTGAGCCGCTTTGAGTTTTGCCCTTATCATCCGAACATAGGTGGCATTATCTTCAAGTATTTCAGGTCCCAAAACGAATTTCTCACCCGTTTCTTCCCAATTGATGGGCAATCTACATCGCCGTCCGTAAAGTGCTTCATATGGTGCCATCCCAATGCTCGTATGAAAACTATTGTTATATGCAAACTCAATCAAGGGCAGATGCTGATCCCATGATCCTTGTAACTCTAACATACATGCCCTAAGCATGTCCTCAATGATTTGATTGATCTGATCTGCCGGTTATGGATGGAATGTCAGATCTGAAATCTAGTCTCGTTCCCATTCCTTCTTGAAATTTCTTCCAGAACTTTGATGTATATAATGGGTCACGGTTCGAAACAATGCTACTTGAAATTCCATGCAACAGGACAATCTCTTTCATATAAAGCTCTGCCAGTCTTCCCGCCGTGTACATTGTGTTGTAAGGCAAGAAGTGCGCTGACTTGGTCAATCGATCGACCACTACCCAAATGGCATTGTACTTCTTTGCTGTACGCGGAAGTCCAACGATGAAGTCCATAGAGATCGATTCCCACTTCCATTCCGGTATAGGTAGAGGTTGCAATAAACCTGCGGGATGTCTATGATAGATCTTCACTTGTTGGTACGTCAAACACCGTGACACGTACTCTGCTACATCCTATTTCAAGCCTCTCCACCAGTAATTCTTTTTCAAATCTTGATACATCTTTGTGCTTCCTGGGTGGATAGCATAGCTTGATTTGTGTGATTCATCCAGAATTATTTGTCGTAGGTCGGCGTTTTCCAGAATACAAAGGCGGCTCTTGAATAATAAGGAACCATCCTCCTTAATCGAAAACTCAGATGTAATGCCTTCAGTCACATCTTGACGAATCTTTGTTAGCGCCGGGTCTTTCATCTGTAGCTCATGGATATGCTCAAATATCATCGGTCTCACTGAGATATTAGCCAAGAAGGCCCCTGTAGCTTGAGACTCAATATTCGCGTCATATAATGCTAGATCTTCAAGCAGTTTCCATCTGTGCATACCCAAAATCAAACTAGCTAACTGAGCTGAACTCTTTCGACTCAAGGCGTCAGCTACCACATTAGCCTTGCCTGAATGGTACTGTATGGAACAGTCATAGTCCTTGAGAAACTCCATCCATCTGCGCTGTCTCATGTTTAGCTCCTTCTGTGTAAACAAATACCTGAGGCTCTTATGGTCGGTGAAGATCTCAAACGTCTCACCGTACAAATAATGTCTTCAAATCTTAAGCGTGAAAATGACCGCCACTAATTCTAGGTCATGTGTCGGATAACTCTTCTCATGCTCTTTCAACTGTGTCGACCCATATGCTATCACCTGTTTGTGTTGATTAAGCACACAGCCCAAACCAGTATATGAAGCATCGCTATACACTGCAAACCCTCCACTGCCTGAAGGTATAGCTAACACTGGAGCTGAAGTGAGTCTCTTCTTAAGTTCTTGAAAACTCTTCTCGCATGCCTCACTCTATTCAAACCTTGAGTCTTTTCGTGTGAGTCTCGTGAGTGGTCCTGATATTTTTGAAAAACCCTCAACGAAATGCCGGTAGTAACCTGCTAATCCTAGGAAACTGCGGATGTTGGCCACTGTCTTTGGTTGCTCCCAATTCACTACTGCTTCGATCTTTGCTGGATTTACAGTGACACCAAGCTTTGAGACGACATGTCCCAAAAAGCTAACTTCTTCTAACAAAAACTCACATTTTCTGAGTTTGGTGTACAACTGGTGTTCACATAGAGTCTGTAGGGCTACTCTCAAGTGTTTCTCATGCTCTCCTTCTGATTTTGAATAGATCAGGATATCGTCAACAAACACTACGACACAAGTATCTAAGTGTGGTTTAAACATCCTATTCATCAGATCCATGAATGACGCCGGGGCATTTGTCAGCCCAAACGGCATCACTAGGAGCTCATAGTGTCTGTATCGAGTCTTGAATGCAATCTTCTGAATATCCTCTACCTTGACTCTCTACTGATGGTATCCAGATCTCAGATCGATCTTGGAGAAATATTTCGCTCCTTGCAGTTGATCGAATAAGTCATCTATCCTAGGCAAAGGGTATCTATTTTTAATAGTGACTTTATTCAACTGTCGATAGTCAATGCACAGACGCATTGACCCATCTTTCTTTTTTACGAACAAGACCGGTGCTCCCCATGAAGACACGCTCGGTCTAACAAAACCCTTGTCCATTAATTATTGTAATTGCTCTTTCAACTCCTTCAACTCAGCAGGAGCCATTCTGTATGGTGCTTTAGACACAGGCTCCGTTCCTGGTGCTAAGTCGATGGCGAATTCTATCTCTTTGGAGGTAATCCGGGTAACTCCTCCGGAAATTCATCGGCGAAGTCTCGCACAACTGCTATCTTCAAGATCACATTCTTCTCCTCTTTGTGCTCCTTCAGAAATGCTAAGTATCTGCTACACCCCTTTCTGATCAATCGCTCGGCCCTGACTGCCAAGATAAGTGGTAGGTGCGTCATCATTTCTCCTCTAAATCGGAACGATCTCCTTGTATTCGGTCTAAAAGTGATAACTTTTTTCTTGCAATCTACCGTCGCACAGTGAGTCGATAGCCAATCCATGCTAAGGATCACGTCGAATCCTTGCATATCTAATAGAATTAGGTTCGCGGGTAACTCAAAATCACCTCCATCCATGACCCTCATGTTCACGGAGTTGCAACCCTTCTCGGTATCAACCGCTTTCCCAGTAGGAACCGTCACGGTTAAAACGAAGTCTAACTCCTCTAGGTCGACCTTCATCTTCTTCGTGAAGCGAGGGGTAACGAATGAGTGGGTAGACCCTGGGTCTATCAACACTCGAGCTTCGTATGACACGTCGCTTCCCTTCTTATAGATGTGTAATCCACCTAATTATACATACACATATATATATATTGTTTATTATCAATCTACTAAATTTATCACATGCAAGTTCCTCTTATATTTTTCTAAATATAGATGCACCTTTTCTATCTAAAATTTTAGGAATTGAAATTCTTTATTTGAAAGGAAAGCTCACCTTGAATGACATCGTTTGTATTCTGAGTCTCTTGAGCTATGACTACGTAGGCTCTCCCTTGGACGATCGGCTTCCTTGCTTGTATCGGTCGTGGAATAGGTACTGAAGTCGTCTTCCCTTTGTTCATCTCAGGGCATTCCCTAATCAAGTGGCCCACCTTGCCACATCGAAAGAAACCCCAAGTGCCTACCCTACAGTCCGCTGTCTTGTGGCTTGCCACACTTGGCGCAAGTCTCACGTGGCGTGGAAGAAGCTGCTCGAGAAGCCCCCTGTGTGACTGTCGCACCTGTAGTAATCGCAGGGCTCTCATAGTGTATCGGTCTCCCTGACGCAAGCAATGAAAATCTCTGCTGGTTTCTCTGCTGCGTCGGTCTTCCATAGCCTCCTTGAAACGGTGGTTTCTAATTGTTTGGTATGAACCTCGACTTTTTGTTCATCGATTCATAATTCCCCGTTCTGCTCTGATCACTGTTCCACCTTCCTTGTTGCTCTCTCTGGAGATATCTATTATTATTCTCCTCCTCCACTACGAGCGCTTTGCTCATGACCTCACCATAGGTTCTCAATTGGAATGGTGCTACTCCTCCCCTCACGTCCGGCTTCAAACCTTGCTGAAACCTCTTTGCTTTCATCATATCGGTGATGACATAGTCAGGCGCAAAGAGAGCGAGTCGCATAAACTCCACTCATAGTCTCTCACTGTCATCTTCCCCTGAGTAAGCTGTAGAAATTGGATTTTCATTTGGTTCCTCACCACCTCAGGGAAGTACTATTTATTGAATTCCTTGACGAATTCATCCCAAGTCCAGGGCGAATCCTGAGTCTCCTGAGCCCTAGTCTGTGAAACGAACTTCCACCAAAGCCCAGCCTCTCCGTCTAGCATGTAGGCTGCCCAACGGATGCTCTCGTCCTCGGTACAAGTGAGCACACTGAACACCTTCTCCATCTCACTCTGCCAATGCTCTGCCACTATGGGCTCTCCCTGTCCAGAAAAACTAGGAGGTCTCATCCTCCTAAACTCAGTGAATGCTGAAGATGCTGGCGGCGGCGGAGCTACTGGAGGTGTCGGTGGCTAATGCTGCTCATGAGCGGCGTGAGCTGCCAAAGATGCTGCCTGTTGTGCCATGGTAGCCGCCATGGTCTCCATGGTGTTCATCATCCTCTGATGCTCTTCTCTATCCTCATTTCGCTCTCTTATTCTTTCTTGCTCTCTTTGATCTTGATTCTGACGATCTCGATCACGACCCTCTTCCTGGTCTTGGCTTCCTTGGCCACCACTGTCAGAAGCCCCTCCATCTCCTATGGGTACTCTATTGGTATCCGAGATGAAATCATCTCAACTACATAAGCTTCTACTATGGCCGCCCCTGGGTCGGCCCCTTCCTCTAGAAGACATAATGGTCTGCACGTGAAAATAAAGTTTTCATTAGTAGAAGTCCCTATGTTCTGACAAAAGAATGATTGTCAGAGTTTCTAAAAGAAAACGCTCTAATACCAACTGTGACAGCCCAAATTTTGACACCCCGAAACTCATGCCATCAGCACGATCCTCCAGATCGTGCCCCAAAACTATGCACAGAACATTGATATAACAAGCACAATTAAATAAATAATGTAATTAATCTCATAAAGCAGAAAACAATTAAAATGCCCAACTGGCGTACGCAAAAGACAGTTCTACTTTCATGCCACTGCATGAATAGAGAACCGACCCGAACCATCGGTGATAAACGGATCACCCCAGACGGTTCGCCAAAAGAATAATTCAGTTTAATTACATGTTATAAAAATAAAGGCTTGACATACCAAGCCGTACAAATCTGCTCTCAAAACTGACTCTCTATCAAAGTACACAGCAGAGTCTCCTAGAAGAAGTCCTCGGGTGGAGGCTCCAACGCGTCTCCACGCGCGTAATCCGAATCCCCTGGATCTACGTCTCTCGAAGCCTCTACAGCTACTATCAAAGGACCTGCGACGTATAGTCTAAAGGGTGAGCTACATCCTAGCTCAATAGGGAACAAACACAGTGAACATATAAGTTAAAACTCACATATATTCCATGATACTCTAAGCATGATGTGTCTATGCTTTTGAAAGAAAACAGTTCAAATCTGATGAAGTTACATTCAAGTTTACTGGTTGTTAACATGTCTTACTTTACTGTTGATTTAGCATGAATGACACTGAATAGGCCTAAAGCAAAACTTAAATCTTCAACTTAAGTAATCCCCGAACAATATAGCATCGAGCCCCGATGAGATACCCTTCATCGTCATCTAATTAGACAGTTGTAAAAATGTATTCTTGGGGAATACGACCCAAGCCCCTTTCTCACTAGGCGGCGGGGTTAAATATCACACAACATCCCTGGGATGTACTTACGGTTATGGATAAACCTCTGTACTGGTGTACGGATTTGTCGCCGTACTGGTCACGGATATCCTGCCGCGTCAGTTGTGGGTATCCCGCCACGTTGGTGGGGTATCCTCCAAACCTCAAATAACAAAAATATCATGTGCTTTACATATAGTTGTTTACCGTGTAAGTGTGCTATCTTATATCAGTTAGGCCTCAACAGTAATTATTCAATCCTATGTATACATCCCTGGGATGTATACATAACCGCATCACACCTGATGCCTTTATTTCTTTCTCATCCCCTGGAGATGTCTCAATCTCATTAGATTTACATGTTCTTAATTACTTGCATCACACAGATGCCTTCATCACATTCTTGGTGTCACACACACACCCATTTTCACAAGCTTTTCTCAGTTTAAAAATAACTTCAATTTGATGATTATATCACTACATACATGCTCTTGAAATTAAAGTACATGTTCAAGGTGTTCCCTACCTCAAGTCTTTGAAACTCCTAGCATCAAGGTCCCACGCGGCTCCTTATGCTCATGATCATACGTACTACCTATGGTACAACATAACACATGTAACTCATCAGTAAAGATGTAACAAAGAAGGCCCAAGACCCTCCCTGAATCTCAAAGTCAACTATAAAGTTTAAGCAAAACTGTCAAAGTCGATTAATCGATTTCCAAAATTGATTAATCGAAATGCAATTCGATTAATCGATTCCCACAATCGATTAATTGAAACCCAAATCGATTAATCGATTAATCGATCCTCAAAATCGATTAATCAAAATTCAAATTCGATTAATCGATCCCAAATCGATTAATCGAAGTCTCTAACCTAATGGAGTCGATTCTCAAATCGAGTGATCGAAATCACAAAATCGATTAATCGAAATCCGAAATCGATTAATCAAAATTCCAATTCGATTAGTCGATTTCCCCAGGTTACTTTTCTCCAGTGGTTGGAGCTTCTCAGTCGATTAGTTGATTTCCAAATCGATTAATCGAAATCCAAATCGATTAATCAAAATTAGGCTTCCATGACTTTTCAACTTCTGGGCCAAAATCGATTAATCGAGATTCAATTTAGATTAATCGATTTGGCCAGATTCAGCCCCCTTTCGGGTTGTTCTTCCAAATCATTCTCAAACAAATTTTCCTTCTTTTTCTAAGCCTTCATCCTATGATTTTAAATATTTCTAACTGTAATTAAACCTCTATGATCTATGCATTTAATTCTCATAAAATTTACCTCAATCAAATCTCAATTTGATTGGATCTCAAGGTTGGAATGGCTAGGGTTCCAGCTTTAGCTCCAAAGGATCCTTTGCGTTGAATTCGACTTTAAATACTCGAATCCTTCTCCCTTGGCTTGCATTTTGTAAAGACCCGTATTTTGAACCCGAGTTAGACTGACCCTGTGTGTGTATTCGGCTCGGCAACCGACGCCACCATTTGTTTTGGATTTTTATCTAGATGTGATTGTGCGGACAGATTTTAATTTAGAGCCCATTTGGACCCTCGTGCGAAAGTTGTGCACCGACCTCGGTGTAGCCGCTCAACACCGGACTTGAGTTTTAAAATTAGAAGTGTATAATACATAAGATGTGTGTGTGTGTTTTACTTTGTGAGCAATCCTATTATAAGAAGGAATTGCATTCCCGTATTATACTAGGTTTTGTTAAGAGAGGATAGTTACCCAACCGTGTGAAACTCCTTCTCTCTTCTTCAATCATCGTAGGAGATCGGTTTAGAAAACCTCCTTCTCTAGAACCCTCTTTGTTGAAAACAGTTAAACCTTAGAAAGAACTTGAATCAACCTTGGATTCGTAGTTGGCTATTGGGAGAGGTTGAGATCATTGGGGGCGTGTTGGAGTTGTTTCTGTGAACTCGTGGGATCGATCGCGGCACGAATCGTTGAGGAAACCCGTCGGTTTTTATCATCGCTCGAGTAAGGTATCACCGAACTCCGACATTGCCTTAGTATTTTAGTCATAACTTTTTATTCCGAACTCTGATTAAGACGATTCTTTTTGCGTTGGAAAGATAATAGAAAAATCTACAACTTTCATGTTTTGACCAACTCATGAATCAATCGTCTTGATAGTTAAACAAATATGAGAATGTTACATCAAATCGCTCGAGCGAGCTATTATCATCGCTCGAGCGAGGTATCACCGAACTCCGATATTACCTTAGTATTTTAGTCATAACTTTTTATCTCGAATTCCGATTAAGACGATTCATTTTGTGTTGGAAAGATAATAGAAAAATCTACAACTTTCATGTTTTGACCCACTCATGAATCAATCGTCTTGATAGTCAAAAAAATATGAGAATGTTACATCAAATCGCTCGAGCGAGCTATTATCATCGCTCGAGCGAGGTATCACTGAACTCCGGCATTGCCTTAGTATTTTAGTCATAACTTTTTATCTCGAACTCCGATTGAAACGATTATTTTTGCGTTAGAAAGCTAATATAAAAATCTACAACTTTCATGTTTTGACCAACACATGAATCAATCGTCTTGATAGTCAAACAAATATGAGAATGTTACGTCAAATTCTAGGATTGGCGCAACTTGCCTGTTTTGACTTGTTTTTGAGGAAACGCTTAAATAGGTCTATATTATTAGTAATTAGAGTTTATCTTAATGCATGAACGTATATTGTGATGTAGATTGAGGGCGAGAGGCCATCAATAGGACCTTGCTTTACTTCGCATAACTCCGAGTTTTAGGTAGGAGAATCTCATCTTTACTGTATTTTATTTTAATTCACATGGATATTTTGAATTAAAATCTTTGAACTTGCATATGCCATTGAAATCACATCTGTAAATTGAAATTGATATGAATGACTAAAAATCTAAATCTACCTGAATCAATCAATCAATCGCTTAAGCTCTGAAGATCTGAAATCAAGAACCTGAACTATGTATAAGAGACTTCCATCTGATTATATTAGTATCTGCATTTGTTTTATGATTGACCTGAACGACCCCTCAAAAATTCCTGAACAACTTCCTGGCACAAGTTTCCCTCATTACGCAGGGGCTTGTTGCATCCTGAAAAAGGGTTCATGAACGATGATGGTAGGTAGGGGTTCCCATCGGCTATATTCCTGCTCTCGAGATATAGTTTACTCGGGAGGTATTTTAAGTTGAGGATTAAGTCATGAATTACTGAACTTTGCATATAGAAGTTAGAGAAACTAAGACCTTTGAAACACCGTGCATCTTCTTGAAACTGTTTTCACACATTTAGAAATAAATCTTACATATGATTTCCGCACCTAAATTCAGTTTATTATCTGCTTATATGTTTGACAAGCTATATTCCGATATTTGTTTTGAAACCATGTTAGTTAAAGTAAAATGCCGTAGATGTCTTTCTTCTACTGAGCTTTGTTGGTTAGCTCACTCCGACTATACGTCACAGGTATTGACGCATTGGCGGTGGCTATTAAGGAAGATTTGAGGTTCTTCCTAAGGAGTTTTCGATATAGAACTTACTGATTTTCTTATTTGTGGTGAGAGTTAGACTTGAATTTGTGGGCCCATTTTAGTTGGATACCATAGTTTTATATTTGACGTTGATTTCTGTTATGAGCCATGTTTCGATGATGGTCGGCCATCATCGGTGGTTCTTTACTTTTAATTGCTTCCGCATTTATTTTAGCTATGGATATTTATTGCACTTTACTCTGATATGTGCCCTGTTTGTCCGGCTTATCGTTTATTCGATAGGTTGGCGAACCGGCCTTTCCTATACCTGAGGGATTGGAAAAGTCGGGTCGTCACAGTTGGTATCAGAGACATGGTTTTTAGATTCTCTAAGGACCCATGAGAACTAACCGTGACCCTAAGATTAGCATCGAGTCATGTCGTTAGGTCGTAATCACTAATCTTTTTGTAATTGTCTTTACAATCAATGTTGACTAATGTTGTGGTGTTCACAATGACAGATCAGTATGGCCCCAAGATCTAGAGGCAGAGGCAGAGGTAGGAGGATGCCTTTAGAGGACATTCCTGAAGGTGTCGGTACATCAAGGAGTTGCCTTGATCCGGTTCTAATGCATCCCTATAGGAGCCGGAGTTGATAGAGGTCGGTGAAAGAATGGAACAAGTGTTGGAAAGTCGCCACCAACATTGCTCATAGATCGCATCTATGGCTCACAGCAATCCGATGTGAGCTGATTTCTGCTGGACAACAACAACAATCATCAGGATTTGCCGAATTTAGGAGGATGAGACCTCCAAATTTTTCTAGACAGACTGACCCGATGGAAGCTGAAGGTTGGTTGGATGAGATGGAAAAGATCTTCGAGGTGCTTCAGTGCGCCGATGTCGAGAAGGTTAGATGGGCAACCTTCAAACTGGATGGACAGGCTGGACCATGGTGGAAGTCCGTGGCTAGACACCGGGAGCAGGAGTTTCCCAATACTCCTTGGACATGGGCTGAGTTTATCGAGGCATTCAACGATCAGTACTTTCCCAAAATCGTTAGGAATCAGATGGAAGTTCAGTTCATCGAGCTGAAGCAGGGGACAATGTCAGTGTGTGAGTATGGAGATGAGTTCACGCGACTTTCAAGGTTTGCACCTCAACATGTGGCCACCGATATGATGAAGGCCAGAAAATTTCAGCTGGGTCTTAGGCCGAGTATACAGGAGGGCGTGGCTATGTGGGAAATGGAAACATATGGAGGAGTACTGTCAAAGGCCCTCATAGCAGATGAAGAAATTCAAAAGCGGTTTTTGATAAGCGATACCAACAAGGACGAAGGTTGTACAAGCATGTACTTATGAAAATAAGAGGGCTAAGTTTACAAAGCCGCCAGTGAACCTTACTCAACCTGCATTTTCTAGACCAACATTTTCTTCTGGACTGACCCCTTATCAGAGATTGGCAGCATCATCACCTGTGCAATCCGTACGACCAGCGGGTTCTAATGCTAGTGGAGCTTCAGTGGCACAGGGATCCTCTCGTGCACCATCTTTTGTTTCGGTCACTATGTGCCTAAGGTGCGGGAAACCACACAAGACCGAGGATTGTAGGAGGAACCGAGCGTGTTTTGTGTGGTTAAGGATTGTCCTCAGGAGGACAAGGGAAGAACTAGTTCGGCTTCTACTCAAAGATTGACCCGACCTACTGTTCAAGGTCGAGCTTATGCCGTGATGGCTCAAGAAGCCGAAACATCGAACGACGTGATCTAAGGTATTATTAAAAGTTGAGATGTCTTCTTATTTTATGTGTTATATATAATTGCTTGATATTTAATAAATTTTGTTAATAAGTTATGGATGAACACACATGCTTAGAAACTTTTAATTGAAACGCTTGTCTAAACTAAGGTACCCTTTTTATGCATCGGGGGAGCGATGTAAGCAAAACCGAAGTGCGAGTGTTGATAGACCCTGGGTCTACACATTCTTTTATTACTCCATTATTCATTTGAGAAGTTGGGAATCATTCCCAAGGCCCTTGATTTCATCTTGGCGTGTCAATTCCTCTGCAACTCGGTGAGCACCGATACCATGTGTCAATCGGTGATTGTGATGATCGAAGACCACGAGATCATTTTGAGCATGGAAGGGTTCGACGTGATACTAGGGATGGATTGGTTATCTACTTACCATGCGGCGTGGATTGTCTTGAAGATTGTAACATTCCGCGTGAAGAGAAAATCTTTTCGATTTTTGAGTCAAATCTTGTGTGATACCGTTTATCTACTGCCATTCGAGCGCATGTATGATGAGGAACGGTGTTGTCATTTGGCCTACTTGCAAGATCATAAGGAGGAGAAGAAAATATTACAGATATTACGATTGCTTGCGAGTATTCGGATGTTTTTCACGAAGATCTACGGATTACCACCGGCGGGAGATTGAGTTTTCGATTGAGTTAGTGCCGGTCTTGAACCAAGATCAAAACTCCGTGTCGAATGGCGCTGCAGAATTGAAAGAGTTAAAGGAGCGACTTCAGAACTCGCTAGATAAGGGCTTTATCGGCAGTGTGTCACCACGGGAGCACCGGTTCTATTTGTATAGAAGAAAGACGGTTCAATGTGGCTTTGCATCGATTACCGCCAACTAAATAAGTTGACAATTAAGAACCGTTATCCACTTCCAAGAATTGATGATCTGTTCGATCAGTTACAAGGAGCAAGGTTCTTCTTGAAGATCGACTTGAGGTCAGGCTACCATCAGTTGAAAGTTAAGTCTGAAGACATTCAGAAGACAGCGTTCAGAACCCGATATGGGCACTACGAGTTCTTGGTCATGCCATTTGGGTTGACAAATGCACCCGCGCCATTTATGGACTTGATGAACCGGATATTCAAGTCACATTTGGACAAGTCTGTAGTAGTTTTTGTAGATGACATCCTCATCTATTCAAAGACGCGAGAAGAACATGAGCAACATCTACGAGTGGCTCTACAAACCCTTAGAGACCATCAGTTATACGCAAAACTTAGTAAGTGTGAGTTTTGGCTTGAGCAGGTCAGTTTCCTAGGCCATGTTATCTCTGAGACCGATATTACAGTTGACCCAGCCAAGATTGAGTTAGTGATGAATTGGGAACAGTCAAAGACCGTTACAGAGGTTCGTAGTTTCTTCAGTTTGGCAGGATACTACAGAAGGTTTGTGGAGGGCTTCTCCAAGATATCAGGTCCTCTTACACAACTTACGAAGAAGAATACTAAATTTGATTGGACAGAGCAGTGTGAGCAAAGTTTTCAGGAACTCAAGAAAAGATTGACTACTGCGCCAGTACTTGCTATACCATCAGGCAGGGGAGGCTTTGCAATATATAGTGATGCATCATATGGGGGTTTAGGCTGTGTGCTTAACTAGAATGAGAGAGTCATTACTTATGGGTCTAGACAGTTGAAAGACCATGAGAAGAATTACCCGACGCATGATCTTGAGTTGGCAGCAGTGATTTTTGCTCTGAAGATCTGGAGGCATTACCTTTATGGGGAGACCTTCGATATATTTACCGATCATAAGAGCCTCAAGTATCTCTTCTCACAAAAGGAGTTGAATATGAGACATCGTTGATGGATGGAGTTCTTGAAAGATTATGATTGTATCATCCAGTACCACCCCGGGAAAGCAAACGTAGTGGCATATGCGTTAAGTCGAAAGTTCTCTGCTCAGTTATCACATCTCACCACAAGGGTGCGACGATGGCATCTTTTGGAAGATATGGCTCTAAGTAGCATGAGATTTGACGTAAAAGGTTCAGGTGCATTAATGGCTACGCTGGTGATTCGTTCGACCCTCTATGAGAACATTCGCAGACTTCAGATGACGGATGATGAACTTATGGCTATCAGACGGGATGTGATTGGGGGAAGCAAAATAGATTTTTCTATCAAAGATGATGGCACTTTGTTGTTTAGAAACCGGGTATGCGTACCAACTAGTACTGAGCTTCGGGACACTATTTTGGAAGAGGCTCATAAGTCTATGTACGCTATTCACCCTGGCAGTACCAAGATGTACCAAGACTTAAAGAAAAGCTTCTGGTGGAGAGGTTTAAAGAAAGATGTCGCTGTGTATGTCTCGAGATGTCTTGTGTGTCAACAAGTAAAGGTGGGTCATCGAAATCTGGCAGGATTGTTGCAACCACTACCGATACCTGAGTGGAAATGGGAGGCTATTTCTATGGACTTTATTTTGGGATTGCCAAGAACATTAAGAAAATACAATGCCATCTGGGTCATTGTGGATCGATTGACTAAGTCCGCACACTTCCTTCCTTATAATACGTCGTATACCGCCAACAAGCTCGCAGAATTATACATCAAGGAGATAGTTAGGCTGCATGGTATACCGGTCAGTATCGTATCCGATAGAGACCCGATGTACACATCTCGATTTGTAGCGATTTCAAGAAGGAATGGGCTATAGGCTCGATTATAGTACAGCATTCCATCCTCAGACCGATGGACAGACTGAGAGGGTGAATCAGATTATAGAAGATATGTTACGTGCTTGCATGTTGGATTTTCAGGGGTCATGAGACCAACATTTACCGCTGATCGAGTTCGCCTACAATAATGATTACCAGCTAGCATCGGCATGGCACCCTACGAAGCTTTGTATGGACGACGGTGTAGGTCTCCGCTTAATTGGGAAGAAGTGGGTGAGAAACTCATTTTAGGTCCCGAGATCGTGGAGAATACAACCGAGACAGTTTGGTTAATCCGTGAGAGACTACGCATTGCTCAAAGTCGTCAGAAGAGCTACGCTGATCTAAAAAGAAACCATGTTGAGTTTAAGGTGGGAGATAACGTATTTGTCAAAATCTCTCCTACAAAAGGCGTGATGCATTTTGGGAAGCGTGGGAAGCTGAGTCCGCGCTATGTTGGACCTTTCGAGGTATTGGGCCGAGTCGGCGAGGTTTCCTATCGAGTAGCCTTGCCACCGCAGCTATCGGAAATGCACAACGTGTTTTATGTGTCCATGTTACGAAGATATGTTAAGGACCCGACACACGTATTGGACTACCAGCCCATTGAGCTCCAAGAAGACCTATCCTTGGTTGAGGAACCGATCCGAATCTTGGATCGTAAAGAACAAATCTTATGGACAAAGAGCATTCCCTTAGTACTCGTGAAGTGGCGGAACTATTCTTCAGAGGAAGCCACATGGGAGCGTGAAGCGGAGATTCGCGAGCAATTTCCACAACTTTTCGAGTGAAGGTATATTGTAAACTATAGTTATGTAAGAAAACCATACGTACCTTTAAATTCTTGAATTTGCTTCTTTAAAAAAAAAAAAAAAAAAAAAAAGGGAGAATTTCTTCAAAATCTTCAATGTTAAATTGGTTCATAACATCGATGCTTTACATATATATCTATAACGATCACACAATAAAATCTTAAATGTCATATTTATTCATTCTCGGTTAGAACCGTATGTCTGTTGGAACCCGTGTCATCAGTTAGAACATGTTACCAAGCATGTGATCATGCTTTTGAATAAGTATTTGATTCTGACATCTGAAATTTCTGCTCAAATAATTACCAAAAGGGTGAGGTAGGTGTGTGTGCTAGGTTTGTGTCACGGTGAAGTATGTTTCCAGGCACGTGACACTTGGGAAGGTATGCATCCATGTACGGATGCAATCCTCTATGGCAGTATGAGATGCCACACGCAGTACATCCAGGTTACTACGGAACCCGACGCTTGAAAGCGTGCTTAGTGAAGCTCAGATCGCGACCAAATTTCTTTGACTTTAGACTGTTTTGATTTTGCTTTATCTTTGGTGTTAGGATAAGGACTTACCGCATGATTCGGTTTAGCTATCCGTATATTTTCGAGGGGCGAAAATTCCTAAGGAGGGTAGAATGTAAAGACCGTATTTTGAACCCGAGTTAGAATCGACCTTGTGTGTGTATTCTCGAACCAGCGTCACCATTTGTTTTGGATTTTATCTAGATGTGATTGTGCGGATTTTAATTTAGAGCCCATTTGGACCCTCAAATGCGAAAGTTGTGCACCGACCTCGGTGTAGCCGCTCAACACCGGACTTGAGTTTTAAAATTAGAAGTGTATAATACATAAGATGTGTGTATGTGTTTTACTTTGTGAGCAATCCTATTATAAGAAGGAATTGCATTCCCGTATTATACTAGGTTTTGTTAAGAGAGGATAGTTACCCAACCGTGTGAAACTCCTTCTTCTCTCTTCTTCAATCATCGTAGGAGATCGGTTTAGAAAACCTCCTTCTCTAGAACCCTCTTTGTTGAAAACACTTAAACCTTAGAAAGAACTTGAATCAACCTTGGATTCGTAGTTGGCTATTGGGAGAGGTTGAGATCATTGGGGGCGTGTTGGAGTTGTCTCTGTGAACTCGTGGGATCGATCGCGGCGCGAATCGTTGAGGAAACCCGTCGGTTTTTATCATCGCTCGAGCAAGGTATCACCGAACTCCGACATTGCCTTAGTATTTTAGTCATAACTTTTTATTCCGAACTCTGATTAAGATGATTCTTTTTGCGTTGGAAAGCTAATAGAAAAATCTACAACTTTAATGTTTTAACCAACTCATGAATCAATCGTCTTGATAGTTAAAAAAATATGAGAATGTTATGTCAAATCGCTCGAGCGAGCTATTATCATCGCTCGAGCGAGGTATCACCGAACTCCGACATTACCTTAGTATGTTAGTCATAACATTTTATCCTGAACTCGGATTAAGACGATTCTTTTTGCATTGGAAAGCTAATAGAAAAATCTACAACTTTCATGTTTTGACCAATGCATGAATCAATCGTCTTGATGGTCAAAAAAATATGAGAATGTTACATCAAATCGCTCGAGCGAGCTATTATCATCGCTTGAGCGAGGTATCACCGAACTCCGGCATTGCCTTAGTATGTTAGTCATAACTGTTTATCACGAACTCCGATTGAGACGATTCTTTTTGCGTTGGAAAGCTAATATAAAAATCTACAACTTTCATGTTTCGACCAACACATGAATCAATCGTCTTGATAGTCAAAAAATTATGAGAATGTTACGTCAAATTCTAGGATTGGCGCAACTTGCCTGTTTTGACTTGTTTTTGAGGAAACGCTTAAATAGGTCTATATTATTAGTAATTAAAGTTTATCTTAATGCATGAACGTATATTGTGATGTAGATTGAGGGCGAGAGGCCATCAATAGGACCTTGCTTGACTTCACATAACTCCGAGTTTTAGGTAGGAGAATCTCATCTTTACAGTATTTTATTTTAATTCGCATGGATATTTTGAATTAAAATCTTTGAACTTGCATATGCCATTGAAATCACATCTGTAAATTGAAATTGATATGAATGACTAAAAATCTAAATCTACGAATCACGAAACGAATCACTTAAGCTCAAGATCGAAATCAAGAACACGAACTATGTATAAGAGACTTCCATCGATTATATTAGTATCGCATTTATTTTATGATTGACTGACGACCCCTCAAAAATTCCTGAACAACTTCATGGCACAAGTTTCCCTCATTACGCAGGGGCTTGTTGCATCCTGAAAAAGGGTTCATGAACGACGATGGTAGGTAGGGGTTCCCATCGGCTATATTCCTACTCTTGAGATATAGTTTACTCGGGAGGTATTTTAAGTTGAGGATTAAGTCATGAATTACTGAACTTTGCATATAGAAGTTAGAGAAACTAAGACACTGAAACACTGCATCTGTTCTTGAAACTGTTTTCACACATTTAGAAATAAATCTTACATATGATTTCCGCACCTAAATTCAGTTTATTATCTGCTTATATGTTTGACAAGCTATATTTCGATATTTGTTTTGAAACCATGTTAGTTAAAGTAAAATGCCGTAGATGTCTTTCTTCTACTGAGCTTTGTTGGTTAGCTCACTCCGACTATACGTCACAGGTTCAGGTATTGACGTGGGTATTCAGTATTGTGAGGATCCCGAACTACGTGCCTGAGGAAGAGCTTGAGGTTCCTCCTGAGGAGTTTTTCCCAGTATAGAACAAACTGATTTTCTTATTTGTGGTGAGAGTTAGACTTGAATTTGTGGGCCCATTTTAGTTGGATACCATAGTTTTATATTTGACGTTGATTTCTGTTATGAGCCATGTTTCGATGATGGTCGGCCATTATCGGTGGTTCTTTACTTTTAATTGCTTCCGCATTTATTTTAGCTATGGATATTTATTGCGCTTTACTCTAATATGTGCCCTGTTTGTCCGGCTTATCGTTTATTCGATAGGTTGGCGAACCGGCCTTTCCTATACCTGAGGGATTGGAAAAGTCGGGTCGTCACACATTTACTCCTTGCTTAACAACCCTCTTTACTTCTCTCTCTCTCTCTCTTCTTAATTTTCTTCAACAACCCAAAACAATGGAGTTAGGGTTCTTTAAACCCTTATATCCCTACTCTCTTTGTGTTGAGCACATACACCTAGATAGGTATATGCGACTCCAGATTTTCACTACAGTCCACCCACTTACGTCATATTCACATCATATCCGTTCATCTTTTCTCGAGTCAACTGGTGAACTCCTACTTGGTCAGACTTATGACCAGTCGGGCACAGATCCCGAGGTCACTATTTAACGTAATTTTTTGGGATATTACAACTTTTCTCTCTCAACCGCTCTGACTTTTGAATTATATGTTGTTACTACAACGTATAATTGCTGAAATTCCTACTTGGACTCTACCTTCTAGACCGATCCGGTCACCTAACCAATCCAACCGGTGGCCGCCCAAATTATATGCTGGAATCACAGCGTATAATTCATTAAACACTGGATTCCATGCGTATATTTGGGATTAAACGTAGAATGTCCAGGGTATAATTCCATATTATACGCTAGACTCTAAGCATATAGTCGGCCGTATACTATAAGTAGGGCTCTTGCCCTCCGATTCTAATCCTCAATTTTTGCTAATTTTCTCTAGAAAACTCGAGTTTGGCTCTGAGATTTCAAAATAGAGAAGAGTTGCACTCTAAGTATCTAGCTCTTAGAATTGCGACTCTCCTCTAGGAATCTCACAAAGAGTAGTCAAGCATGGTGGGGCTGGCCCACTTGCTCCGGCTCTTGAGTTAGTACGGAGGGAAGAAAAGCTAACCTTAGACCCAACCCTTAGGAATTCTCTGCCGAAATTTCCAACCTCGCGCCAATTAAGTCCCTAATGCCGCTCCATATTTCTAAAATTGTCATAGCCTTAAACCTGATTTGCCCAAGGGAGCCATTAGAGGGTATCCAAGAATGGGGTCAATCCTCCTAAGCATATCGGGCCAACACCCCCTTTTTTAGACCAGTCCCAATAGGATAGAAAACCCAAATTAGCTACAACATTAGGCAACCTTAGCTGCTAAAGTTGGTAGACCGACGCTTAGCATAGGAGTCCAACCCACAACCCGCTTATCCTCGTGATCGATCAACGACGCTCTTCAACATTGATAAATCTGTACATGGTGATCACACTCATGTATATTTAGATTCAGCTACAACTAACAGTATTTCCTGCAGGAGTATTTAAAATACCTCTTTCCTTTTACTGCTTTATACCCCCCATTCACACTTCCCTCTTGTAGAGAGAGTCCACTTGTGACTAACTTGGAACCATTTTCTCGGGTCCGAAAGGGTCCTCGAAAATGCATACCAACAGACTGGCGTTCACGGTGGGACTCCTTTTGCTAGGGTTGCACCGGTTTACTTTGATTTTCTTTTCTTTTCTTTTTGCTCTCTTTTATCACTTTCCACCACACACACGCATTTAGGCATATTTAGCAACCATTCTCTACAACCCCCTTTGTTGTATAAGGGGCCGATGTGATTATCTCTTCGGTGATTCAATCCGGGAAACTTCTCGCACTTCAGACCTTCCTGTAAGACCTAATCAGGCGCGGATTGTACCTACCCTCCTAACCCAAAGAAGAACACCTGCATACTCGGTAAGGAACCCTAGGCACCAAAAGTTGAGTAAATTCTTTACTTTAGGTTCAACAAACCCCTGTGAGATTTAGAGTGTGAATAAATATTTTTCAAAAACTTGAAATGTCAGGAATTCATAAACCGAACCTTAATAATGACTCACCTTTATGGGACTACCACGATAATCCCATCTATGACGTTGGACCTTCTCACGACTCAGTTCAAAATCATCCTAAGATTAATATGACATGCGAGGACGAACAAATTCCCTTTACTCCTCCCAGCACTAGTTGCAACGACAGAAAAGACAGTGGCATTGGACAGAACTACACTGCCGAGTAAATTGTGAACCTCAATGCCCATACATTATCGAAAGGAGGAAAAGAGTTTGACGACCTACTTCACACCTTGACCACTTTGTACCAAGGTGTCGCTAATCAATAGAATGTGAATGAGTAAGTGCACCCGAGTTGGAGACATCAGCAGAAAGAGAGGTCACTTACTCCCTAGGTACTACAACCTCCCTTGTGTCACCACATGAGCGGTTTACTCGGACCCTCTTCAGTAACAATAGGCGAGGTCGAACTCTCCTTGAAACATTAAAAAAGAGTACCAGTATAAACATGGAGGGCCTTACTTGGGTTCTAGATGACTATATGTCTAAGAGAGAATGACCCGGATACTCATTCGGGTTTGGTAAGTTTTGCCGGGATCTTCAATTTACCATACCTGCAAGCTTCAAGCCTCTGAAGTTCAACAGGTATAATGATACGGGAAACCCAAATCATCATCTGACATTATTCTGTAATGATTGTCGTCTAATACTCGACAACCAAGGGCTCCTTATCTACTACTTTCAGAGATTTTTAGAAGGAGAAGCCCTTGATTCATTCGCTAGCTTACCGGTACATAAGATCGACATGTTCGATGATCTAGCCAGCCAGTTTCTAGATCAATACAAACATCTAATTCATAAAACCATTAGACTTAGCAACTTAATGACAATGAAACAAGAGGTCGAGGAAGACTTCGTGGTCTTTCTTGGTCGTTGGAGAAGACTCGCAGCCCGAACGAGGACCCAGATGAAAGAGAAAGACGTGATTGATATCATCATCGATAACGTCCGAGAGCCTATTTGGAGTGCCCCCTCATTATAAGAGACTGCCCAGACTTTGCTACTCTTCACCTGTGTGCTTCACGTATACAGAGACACATTAAGAATAGAGATCTCTCCTTCTCAATGGTAGCATCTACGGGAGCCTCCTCTAACGACTCTAAGATAAATAATAAAAAGAAAACCTCGAGGCTTTGAGTAGGTAAATGCGGTTACCAAGCTACGATGGAGTTTCAGAAATGGAAATTTTCAACCTAGATACCAAAATCAAGGCAACCAAGCCCAATACACGAACCAAAACCAATACTAAAGCCAAAACCCAACCCGATACCCCAACCTGAACCAATACCAAAATCGAAACCAGTACCCCAATCGAAATAAGTACCCCAATTGAAATAAGTACCCTAATCAATACCAAAATCAAAACCAAAACCAAAACCAAACAGTCAATCCCTCAATCTATATCAACATGCCACCACCACTGAACCTTAACTAACCACCAAAGATTGGTTACCAACTGAAAAGAGAAAACTACCCACCACTGCCTGAAACAAACTTGAATATCTTCCACATCCTTAGCAACCAAAACCTAATTAGGTTCCCACCTAAGAGACCATGCCCCTGGCAGGCACACTTGAATTTTAGCAAATTCTGCTCATTCCACCGATTTGTAGGGCATAACTTGGAAGAGTGATTGGTTTTGCAGGATGTGATCTATGACATGAACGACCGCAACCAAATCAATTGGAAAAATAACCAACAAAAACAACACCCAGCCTCTACCCAACTTAGGAATTATCAACAACCGCATGCCCAATCATTCTAACCAAAAGTAGGCTTCCATCTCCCACATCACCACTTTGAACCTCCCTAGCCAACTCCCTGTTCACCCATCCACCCTTATCCCTCGAATCGACCCTCCAAGCCCACCTATCAACCCAACCGAATTCACATGACTACCAACCACCCAACCTCCGAACCCACCACCATACCCAACCTTTCCCCAATGACGAATTCAGTCGTTTAGAGATAGGATACCTAACCTCCATAGACACCCACTCGTTCCCTCAACTCCCCCGAACCATGAACCAACTCCACAACCACTCCCCCAATCTGATTCTAAATCAAAGACAGAAGAACCCGTTGCTCGAACTATGCCTGAAGTTGGTAACCCGTCTGAGCATCCTTCCGAAGCTGAGATAAAAGCTGAATGTAAACCAAATGTTTGTATGGACCATGAAATTAAAGAATCAAGTAAGTTTGAGACCTTGATTTTAACTTTTCTGAAGGCGGAGAACTACACACAGTATCTCCCTCCATGGAATGGTGTGACCCCGATCTGAATTCCCTCCTCCAATTTTACTCCATTTATTTCAAATGTTTCAGGGAATCAGCCAAAGAAGATCACAACGTGGCCAAGGGGCCCGCAACCTACCTGTCATATACTCAAATCTAGGATAAATTATTTGCCCCCGCCTTTTCCTCGTCATTCAAAGGATTCTCTTGCCTTTAAAGGGAGAGAAGGTACCAACACTTAACAGCCAGAAAGGACAGTGAGGGAATCATGGAGAACCATGGACACCATGTTCCATGTATTCAATTCGTCAAGCACCTAAAACCTGATCCTAGGGAGAAAATGGTTAGAATTGATGAAAGTCGTGGTATCTACTTACCATCAGTGCATCAAGTTCCCTCATGAAGACACTATCATAAGGGTATATGCGGATGCCCCATTTGAAAACATGGAAACTGATTACACCACAAGTATCCCGACGAAGCACGATTCAATATTATCCACCGGTTACATCAGAAAAATAGACTCCCCACCATACATCAATAGCAGAGATTAACTATTCTTGGTCCTTCCTAGTGAATGAAAGAAAACTAACAAAGAGGGTGACCAATCCTAAACTATCACGAGTGTACGACGCAGTGCCAACCGCAACAAAGGTGTGGGACCTAATGTACTAGTTGGGGTACATCCCACATACCCGACTCAGTAAAAATAAACAAGGGCGAATAGGGCCCATATTACTAGTCAAGGTTCTCAACCTTACCAGAGTTGGGTACCGATTAGATGGCAAAGAGATCGATGTCCAAGTCACCTCGCCCAATGGTCATTATATGAACATTTCGTATATGGAATTACCGTAAAAGCCAACACGTCGATAAAAAGAGAAATTCTCACCGTGCCACAGCTAGCAAAAGTTGAACAGATGGCAGAAGCTTTCACCAATTTGATGGACCTGAACTAAAAGGAAGATACAGATGAGGCACTTGACGGAATTAGCCCATTTTTCATAAATGAAGAACCTACCAACACAGAAATTCCTAGCGTCAATACTCAGCACATCTCACTCACAGAATCTAAGCCACTCATAAAGGATTGGGGGTCTTTAGACGAAGAAGACTTCCACAATGCTATCATAGAAGTTGAAGAAGACCTAGAACTCAATTCCCCTCAATCTCCAGGTTCACCACAGGTTCAGATCTTCTGGAGATCTCTAGAAGAAAAATGGCAACCACCTCCAAGCGACGACAAAGACTATTGGCTGAACCTTCTCGCACTTGAGTTAGAAGAAGAACTAGAGGTAGACCTCCAAGAGCTATTTTGAGAAGAAGGGGACAAAGAAGAATGGCAACTGCCTCCTAGAGATGATGTAGATTATTGGTTAAATCTCCCCACTATTATTGTACTTAGCCTTAACCTACTGCAAGTGCACAACGAAAATTGCAGCACTAGTATAGGATCGTTCCCACAGGTGTTGGTACACACTTTTTCTGGGTTCCTTTCGGTCCCTGAAAAAAGTGGCCCAATTCAGTCCAAGTGGACTCTGGCTAAGGGCGATGGAATAATATAATTAGGAAATATTAAATTGCTACAATTAAAAAGGCGAATTCTGAATGGAGAGTACCTGAGAGATGTGATTGCAAGTTACAGATATTATCGATGCTGTAACACATCACTGATCACGTGCGGGGAGATGCAGGTTGACTCCTTTACTGAACGTCGGTCGGCCGACTTTAGAAGTTAAAAATAGCCTATAGTCTGTCTAGTTTAATTTCCTAATCCTGCTTTAAGTTTAATTGATCTTATCTTCTTATCCTACTTTGAATCTAAGTGTTTGTGGGTCTCCTAGTACTACTCTAACTTTAACTAATTTATTTTCCTACTACTACTCTGATTTAAAAAAGGGGTTGTGGGCCTCTATGCTAAGGAGGATCGGCCCCATTCTCGAGTACCCTCCATAAGCTCCCTTGGATAAATCGGTTAGGCTGAGGATTATTTTAAAAATACTAGGAATTATGGACTGTATTTAGACTATGAACTAGGAATTAAGAATTATTAATTAGAGATCAAGAGCTTGAGAATTATGAACTGAGAATTAGGAATAAGAATTAAAACTAGAGCTAAAGACTAAGAACTAGAACTAGAACTAGAACTGAGAATTTAGAATTTAGAACTAAGAATTAAAAACTAGAACTGGTTCTAAAAATTTAGAATTATGAACTAGGAACTAAAAACTAAAACTAAGAACTAAGATCTAAAAAGTAGAGATTAAAACTAAGAACTAGGGGAGCGATTACCTGAGGCTGAGTGCTTCTTCCTCCCTGATTCTCTTTCTTCTGGCGCCCCAGAGAAGAAAACTCGAAATCCCTAAGAGGCCTGGGCTTGAGAGTGGAGAGATCTCTATCAAAATTGGTGTTGTGTGAAGCTGGGAAGGTAAGGAGGTCTTTGATCAGTCACATAATATGCTATTTTATCACCCTTAACTAGTGATGCTAGGACTTAGTTTGCTACTAATAAGTTATTGATGTGTAGATATTAAGGAAAGTCAGTAAAAGAGAGCCATAATGTTAATCTTCTCAAAAAGAGTAATAAAAGACGATTAAGCCTAAAAAGATGATTGAGCGCTGCTACTAAAGAAAGAAATGAGAAATTATAATTTACGATTCTCCAGAAGACGTTCAAAAGTAAAGGCGATATAGAGGAAAAAATAATGAATTATAATCCAGAGAATCGTCTACAGAGAAAGCTATGAGAAATAGAAAATCATGATTTATGATTTTCTAGAAAAAAGAAAGAAGAAAAGAGAGAATCGTGATTTACGATTACGATTATGAAGCTTTCTTGTTGATTTTCACTGCTGATGATCACGTGAAGATTTCCACCGTCATGAACAAAATTAGAAGAATTTTTGAATTAGAAGTTTGGCATATCACAGATCTGAGAAGATTGATGAAGATAGATTCCAAAAGATCTCTACTACTGAGCAATCTAGAAGTACATCAATTAAAGGAAGCAAGGTAAGATAAAATTAGAATTAGAGTTATATTAGGATAAATTTATTTCTAGTTATTTCTTTTATTAGAATTAAAAGTCTTATAAACCGACTCCTTATGATTTATAAATAAGAGATCCCGGTGTAGGAATAAGCATCGAAGAAACTCTCAGTATCAATTGACGACTGAGGTTGGGTTTTCTTCCGATCAATTTAGAGTAGATTTTTATTGCTTTGTAGATTAGATATCCAAGGTTTCTCAAGAGCAATTGACCACTGCAATTGGGAGCTGAAGATTAGAATAGATATTTGTATTCTCAGAAGCAATTGACGACTGCGACTGAGGAGTGAAAGATATAATTTTTATTACTTCCTAGTTTAGATTTTTTTATTATTTTATTTCCTGCTTTGTAAACATCTTCGAATTTAAATTTAAATTGCCGACTCAGATTGAGGTTTGCAGATTAGTGTAATGAATTTTACTTTTCCATCTTCAGTTTTGTAGAATTTGATTGATGCCCAAGTTTTAGAAGATTGTTAATTAGATTAAATCTGTATTGATAGGATTTTAGTATTGATTGACAACCAATGCTAGGAAACTTGATATATAGTGTAACGGTACTGTTTAAATTCATAAATATCTGATAGCTGAAGATTGTGATTGACGACCATAATTTGAAGGAGGATTAGGATTTATTTTCTGCAAATTAAGTTTAAAATAATTCTTTTATTCATATTTCTCTAGTTGTTTAGGAACATAAAAGATAAGTATACGTTTTCATAAAATTAAATTAATATAATTTAACCTATCTCCATGGGAACGATCCTTTGCTAGTACTATGATTTCCATTGTGCACTTATAATAGGTTAAGACTTAATTAGATTCACATATAAGTAGCCCAATCAAGTTTTTGGCGCCGCTGCCGGAGATAAGTAATTTATATTAATTTAAGAAAACAAGTATTTATCTTTCTCTTTTTATATTTCTTTATATTTTTTAACTTTATTTGACCACTTCTTAAGCTTTTGCAGGATTACTCGGAGCAGCGAATTGAAGGTTTCAATACTTATGCTAGCCACAGAAACTAGATTCTCAGATATGTCTCTCTCCCTGCTTTCTATATATATATATATGTATAATATTTACAGTATATAGTGTTTGAGATGCAAAATCGTGACGACACATCTTGGCCGAATCTCACTTACCCAATGGAATTCCCAACTACTCCATGGTATCCAACCATGTTGGAGACAGAGCAAACATTTGCCTCTCAGTGGGGTAGTGTTGAGAATCCTTACAATCCTCAGTGGGACAATCTTTATGGCTACCCAAGGGTAAATCAACAAGAATTTTCCTATGCATACCCCCAACATATTCTGAATTCTCAACAGCCTTACAATCCATAACAATCCTTTGCACAACAGCCATATCCACAAAACGGAAACGATGGTGCTATTATAATCGAAATCCTTTAGGACTTACAACATCATGCATACTATCGCTCTAGGGAATTAACCCAGCTATGTCAAATCTCCCAAAATTTACACTCTTGCACTCAATCCATTGCAAATCTAGAGACCCAAATTGGGCAACTAGCCTCACAGTGGGAGGAAAGGGACTGTAACCAAGCGAGCCCAAAGACATTAATTCTCACTGTTCAGGCTGTTTAAACTTTAAGGAGTGACAAGATTATTGACAATAAAATAGAGATGCCTACCCTAGTAGTTATCCCTATGACCGAAGAAAAAGAGAATGAAGCCAAAAAAGAGACCCCCCACAAGAAAAACTAAAAAAATTAGAAAATAAAAAACATAAAAAAATAGAAAATAAAGAGGAGAGTACACGTAAACCTGTGGCCGAGGCACCTTATGTGCCAAAGTTACCATTTCCAAATGCTTTTGGTGCATCCTCCCCTTTTGACAAAAATCTAAAAAAATTAGACGAAATCATTGGGATCTTCAAGGAAGTGAAGATCAACTTGTCCCTCTTAGAGACAATTAAACAAGTCCCAGCCTATGTACAATTCCTAAAATGATGTGTATGCAGAAACGAAAATGGTGAAATAATGTCTCGCAAAAAGTTTTCTTAACGGAGCAAATAAGCTTAGTCTTGCAAGCTAGAACTCCGCCTAAGCTTAAGGATCCTGGGGTGCCTACAATTCCATGTATCATAGGTAATCATGCAATAAATAAAGTACTTCTGGATCTAGGAGCCAGTGTAAATCTGCTACCATACTCTATTTATGAAAAGTTGGGACTAGGAGATATATAGCCTACTTCGGTAACTCTTCAGTTAGCCGATAGATCAGACAGAAGATCTGTAGGAATTATTGAAGAGGTCATGGTTAGGGTCGATAAATTTATTTTCTCTGTCGATTTCCTGGTACTAGATATGGAACCGAGTTTAAAATCTCTAACACAAATTCCCGTTATACTCGGTAGACCATTCTTAGCCATGGCCAATGCGTGTATAAATTGTAAAATTGGGATAATGGAAGTTTCTTTTGGAGATATGTGAATCCAATTAAATATCTTCACCATGGCCAACCAAATGGCTTCAATAGACGACAAGGAATGCTTCAGTGTAGATGAAATTGAAGATTTAGTAGAGGAAACATTACCCCTAGTCTTATCAAATGATGAATGTAAAAATGTATTATGGTACACAGACTTGGAGGAGCCCGATCACCAATTAAAGGAGGCGATTTATCAGATGGATACTTCTATCTGTAAACTCCAATCCAGGACCTGGAAACCATGGATAGAACCTCTACCCGTTATTTCTAATGAACCATTGCAACCATCTATCCAAAAATTATCATCCTTAGATTTGAAACTACTTGCCGATACCCTTAAGTACGCTTTTCTTGGACCTAACGAAACTCTTCCAGTAATTATTTCTTCCTCTCTTAATAAGAAACAAGAGAGTAGGTTATTAGCCACACTCATCAAATATAAGCATGCAATAGTATGGACTGTCGCTAACCTTAAGGGGCTTGACCCCTCGATATGTATGCATTGTATACATTTAGAGGACAATGCCAAAACTTCATGAGAAAGCTAGTGACGGTTAAACCCAAATATGAACGAAGTTGTTCAAAAGGAAATCGTAAAACTACTAGACCTAGGTATTATTTACCTAATTTCTGATAGTGAGTGGGTGAGTCCCATTCAGGTAGTCCTAAAGAAATTTGGGATTACTGTAAAACAAAATACGGCCAACGAGTTGGTGCCATTATGCGAAACTACAGGGTGGCGTGTATGCATTGGCTACCGGAAGCTCAATTCAATGACTCACAAGGATCATTTTTCGCTACCCTTCATTGATCAAATTTTGGAAAAACTTGCGGGCCAGGAATATTTTTGCTTTCTAGACGGATATTCAGGGTACAACCACGTTTTGGTCTACCCAGAGGATTAAGAAAAGACTACTTTCACGTGTCCTTTTGGGACATTTTCTTATCGTCACGTGCCCTTTGAGTTATGCAATGTGCCTGCAACATTCCAAAGATTCATGATAGCAATCTTTTCTGACATGATAGACAAGTTTCTTGAAGTGTTCATGGACGACTTTTCGGTATTTGGTCAAACTTTCAATTCTTTTCTTGATCATCTTTCCCTCGTCTTAGAAAGATGTGAAGAAACCAACTTAGTGCTAAGTTGGGAGAAGAGCCATTTCATGGTTCAGAAAGGCGTAGTCTTAGGGCATATTATCTCTAAAAGAGGGATAGAAGTTGACAAAGCTAAGATTGATGTAATAGCAAATCTACCACCACCAACTTCAGTTCGACAAGTTCTATCTTTTCTTGGTCATGCTGGCTTCTACCACTGATTTATTAAAGATTTTTCAAAAATCTTGAGACCATTATGCCACCTATTAGCAAATGATGTACCCTTTAACTTCGACGATGCCTGTCTTGACGCATTTAACAAGCTTAAGGCACTTCTCTCATCCGCCCCAATTATTCAACCTCCTGACTATTCACTCCCGTTTGAAGTAATGTGCGATGCTTTTGATTACGTAACAGGTGCCATCTTAGAACAACGAAGAGACAAGATACCTCATGTAATTTAACGGATAGTTAAATCGAATTATGGTAAGTCCTTATCCTAACACCAGTATAATGTAAAATCGAAACAGTCTATAGTCAAAGAACTTTAGTCGCGATGCGATAGGCTTAACTAAGCACACTTTTAAGGGTCGGGATCCGTAGCAACCTGGATGTACTGCATGTGGCATCCCATACTTCCATAGAGGATTACATCCGTACATGAATGCATACCTTCCCAAGTGTCACGTGTCTGGAAACATACTTCACCATCACTCAAACCTAGCACACACACCTACCTCACCCTTTTCTCACTAGACTACATACACTATGTCGGTAATTACTTAAGCAGAAATTTTAGATGTCAGAATCAAATACTTATTCAGAAGCATAAACACATGCCTGATAACATGATCTAGCTGATGACACGGGTTCCAACAGACACATAGTTCTAACCGAGAATGAATAAATATGATATTTAAGATTTTATTGTGTGATCGTTATAGATATATATGTTAAGCATTGATGTTATTAACCAATTTAACATTGAAAATTTTGAAGAAATTCTCTCTTTTTTTTTTTTTTTAAAGAAATAATTTCAAGAATTTAAAGGTACGTAGGGTTTTCTTACATAACTATTATTTATAATATACCTTCACTCGAAAAGTTGTAGAAATTGCTCTCAAATCTCTGCTTCATGCTCCCATGTGGCTTCCTCTGAAGAATGGTTCTGCCACTTTACGAGTACTAAGGGAATGCTTTTTGTCCGTAAGATTTGTTCTTTACGATCCAAGATTTGTACTGGCTCCACAACCAAGGATAAATCTTCCTGAAGCTCAATGGGCTGGCAGTCCAATACGTGAGTCAAATCCTTTAAGTACTTTCGCAATATGGACACATGAAACACATTGTGCATGCCCGATAGCTGCGGTGGCAAGGCTACTCGGTAGGCAACCTCGTCGACTCGGCCCAATACCTCAAAAGGTCCAACATAGCGCGGACTCAACTTCCCACGCTTCCCAAAACGTATCACGCCTTTTGTAGGAGAGATTTTGACAAATATGTTCTCTCCCACCTTAAACTCAATATGGTTCCTTTTAAGATCAGCATAGCTCTTCTGACGACTTTGAGCAATGCGTAGTCTCTCACGGATTAACCGAACTGTCTCGGTTGTATTCTCCACGATCTTGGGGCCCAAAATGAGTTTCTCGCCCACTTCTTCCCAATTAAGCGGAGACCTGCTCCGTCGTCCATACAAAGCTTCGTAGGGTGCCATGCCGATGCTAGCCTGGTAACTATTATTGTAGGTGAACTCAATCAGCGGTAAATGTTGGTCCCATGACCCCTAAAAATCCAGCATGCAATCACGTAACATATCTTCTATAATCTGATTCACCCTCTCAGTCTGCCCATCGGTCTGAGGATGGAATGTCGTACTGTAATCAAGCCTGGAGCCCATCCCTTCTTGAAATCGTTGCCAAAACTGAGATGTGTACATCGGGTCTTTATCGGATACGATACTGACCGGTATACTATACAACCTAACTATCTCCTTGATGTATAGCTCTGCGAACTTGTTGGCGGTATATGATGTATTATAAGGCAAAAAGTGTGCGAACTTAGTCAATCGATCCACAATGACCCAGATGGCATTGTGTTTTCTTAATGTTCTTAGCAATCCTAAAATAAAGTCCATAGAAATGGCCTTCCATTTCCACTCTGGTATCGGTAGTGGTTGCAACAGTCCTGCCCGGATTTCGGTGATCCACCTTTACTTGCTGACACACAAGACATCTCGAGACATACACAGCGACATCCTTCTTTAAACCTCTCCACCAGAAGCTATTCTTTAAGTCTTGGTACATCTTTGGTACTGTCAGGGTGAATAGCTTACATAGACTTATGAGCCTCTTCCAAAATGGTGTCCTGAAGCTCAGTACTAGTTGGCACGCATACCCGGTCTTTAAACAATAAAGTACCGTCATCTTTGATAGAAAAATCTATTTTGCTTCCCCCAATCACATCCCGTCTGATCGCCATAAGTTCATCCGTCATCTGAAGTCTGCTAATGTTCTCATAGAGGGTGGAACGTATCACCAGCGTAGCCATTAACGCACTTGAACCTTTTAAGTCAAATCTCATGCTACTTAGAGCCATATCTTCTAATAGATGCCATCGTCGCACCCTTGCGGTGAGATGTGTTAACTGAGCAGAGAGCTTTTAACTTAACGCATCTACCACTACATTTGCTTTCCTGGGGTGATACTGGATGGTACAATCATAATCTTTCAAGAACTCCATCCATCGACGCTGTCTCATATTCAACTCCTTCTGTGAGAAGAGATACTTGAGGCTCTTATGATCAATAAATATATCGAAGGTTTCCCCATAAAGGTAATGCCTCCAGATCTTTAGAGCAAAAATCACTGCTGGTAACTCAAGATCAGGCGTCGGGTAATTCTTCTCATGGTCCTTTACCTGTCTAGACCCATAAGCAATGACTCTCTCATTCTAGTTAAGCACACAGCCTAAACCCCCATATGATGCATCACTGCATACTGCAAAGCCTCCCCTGCCTGATGGTATAACAAGTACTGGCGCAGTAGTCAATCATTTCTTGAGTTCCTGAAAACTCTACTCACACTGCTCTGTCTAATCAAATTTAGTGTTCTTCTTCGTAAGTTTTGTAAGAGGACCTGATATCTTGGAGAAGCCCTCCACAAACCTTCTATAGTAGCCTGCCAAACCGAGGAAACTACGAACCTCCGTAACGGTCTTTGGTTGTTCCCAATTCATCACTGATTCAATCTTTGTTGGGTCGACCGTAATACCGGTCTCAGAAATAATATGGCCTAGGAAATTGACCTGCTTAAGCCAAAACTCACACTTACTAAGTTTTGCATATAACTGATGGTTTCTGAGGGTTTGTAGAGCCACTCGCAGATGCAGCTCATGTTCTTCTCGTGTCTTTAAATAGATGAGGATGTCATCTACAAAAACTACTTCAGACTTGTCCAAATGTGATTTGAATATCCGGTTCATCAAGTCCATAAATGTCGCAGGTGCGTTTGTCAACCCAAATGGCATGACCAAGAACTCGTAGTGCCCATATCGGGTTCTGAACGCTGTCTTCTGAATGTCTTCAGATTTAACTTTCAACTGATGGTAGCTTGACCTCAAGTCAATCTTCGAGAAGAACTTTGCTCCTTGTAACTGATCGAACAGATCATCAATTCTTTGAAGTGGATAACTGTTCTTAATTGTAAACTTATTTAGCTAGCGGTAATCAATGCAAAGCCACATTGAATCGTCTTTCTTCTTTACAAATAGAACTGGTGCTCCCCAGGGTGACACACTCGGTCTGATAAAGCCCTTATCTACCAGTTCCTGAAGCTGCTCCTTCAACTCTTTCAATTCTGTAGGTGCCATTCGATACGGAGCTTTTGATATTGGTTCAGTACCCGGCGCTAACTCAATCGTAAACTCAATCTCCCTGTCAGGTGGTAATCTAGGTAGATCTTCAGGAAAAACATCCAGATACTCGCAAGCAATCATAATATCTATAATATTTTTCTTCTCCTCCTTATGATCTTGCAAGTATGCCAGATAACCACAACACCCGTTCCTCATCATACGGTCTGCTCGAATGGCAGAGATAAACGGTGCCACGCAGGATTTGACTCTGCAAAATCAAAAAGATTCTCTTCGGCGGGTGGAATGTCACAATCTTTCGAAGATAATCCACGCTCGCATGGTAAGTACATAACCAATCCATCCCTAGTATCACGTCGAACCCTTCCATGCTCAAAATGATCAAATCAGCTACTGTCTCATGGTCTTCGATCATCACAATCACTTATTGACACATGGTATCGGTGCTCACTGAGCTACCAGTAGGAATTGACATTGCCAAGATGAAATCAAGGGCCTTGGGAATGATGCCCAACTTTTCAGTGAACAACGGAGTGACAAAAGAATGTGTAGACTCGGAGTCTATCAACACTCGCGCTTCGGTTTTGCTTACGTCACTCTCCCGACGCATAAAAAGGGTACCTTAGTTTAGACAAGCATTTCAATTAAAATTTTCTAAGCATGTGTGTTCATCCATAACTTATTAACAAAATTTATTAAATACCAAGCAATTATATATAAATAAATAAAATAAGAAGACATCTCAACTTTTAATAATACCTTGGATCACGTCGTTCGATGTTCTGGCTTCCTGAGCCGTCACGGCATATGCTCGACCTTGAACAGTAGGTCGGGTCGATTTCTGAGTAGAAGCCGAACTAGTTCTTCCCTTGTCCTCCTGAGGACAATCCTTAACCATGTGTCCGATTGTGCCACACCGAAAATACACTCCAGTGTTCCTCTTGCAATCCTTGGTCTTGTGTGGTTTCCCACACCTTAGGCACGTAGTGACCGAAACAAAAGATGGTGCACGAGAGGATCCTTGTGCCACTGAAGTTCCACTAGCCGTAGAACCCGCTTGTCATATAGATTGCACAGGTGATAATGCTGCCGATCTCTGATAAGGGGTCGGTCCAGGAGAAACTGTTGGCCTAGAAAATGCAGGTTGAATAAGGTTCATTGGCGGCTTCGTAAACTTGGCTCTTTTATTCTCATAAGTACATGACTGCCCTTGTACAACCCTGTCCTTGTTCGGCTGACTGCTTCTCAAGAACCGCTTTTGGATTTCTTCCTCAGCTATGAGGGCCTTTGACAGTACTCCTCCATATGTTTCCATTTCCCACATAGCCACGCTCTCCTGTATACTTGGCCTAAGACCCAGCTGAAATTTTCTGGCCTTCATCATATCGGTGGCCACATGCTGAGGTGTAAACCTCGAAAGTCATGTGAACTCATCTCCATACTCATGCACTGACATTGTCCCCTGCTTCAGCTCAATGAACTGAACTTCCATCTAATGCCTAACGATCTTGGGAAAGTACTGATCGTTGAACGCCTCGATAAACTCAGCCCATGTCCAAGGAGTATTAGAAAACTCCTGCTCCTTATGTCTAGCCACGGACTTCCACCATGGTCCAGCCTGTCCGTCCAATTTGAAGGTTGCCCATCTAACCTTCTCGACATCGGCGCACTGAAGCACCTCGAAGATCTTTTCCATCTCATCCAACCAACCTTCAGCTTCCATCGGGTCGGTCTGTCCAGAAAAATTTGGAGGTCTCATCCTCCTGAATTCGGCAAATCCTGATGATTATTGTTGTTGTCCAGCAGAAATAAGCTCTGCTTGCTGGGCGATTGCAGTAGTCTGCTGAGCCATAGATGCTGTCTGTTGAGCAATGATGGTGGCCAGATTTTCCAACACTTGTTCCATTCTTTCGCCCTGACCTCTATCAACTCCGGCGCCTATATGGACTGCATTAGAACCGGTTGCGAAGGCAAATCCCCTCGATGTACCGACACCTTCAGGAATGTCCTCTAAAGGCACCGTCCTACCTCTGCCTCTAAATCTTGGGGCCATACTGATCTGTCATTTTGAACACCACAACATCAGTCAACATTATTTGTAAAGACAATCACACACAGTACTAGTGATTCTGGACCTAACGACATAACTCTGATGTGAATTGTACTGGGTCACTCTTGGGTTCTCATGGGTCGTTAGAGAATCTAAAACCATAGCTCTGATACCAACTGTGATGACCCGACTTTTCCAATCCCTCAGGTATAGGAAAGGCTGGTTCGCCAACCTATCAAATAAACGATAAGCCGGACAAATAGGACACATATCAGAGTAAAGCACAATAAATATCCATAGCTAAAATAAATGCGAAAGCAATTAAAAGTTAAAAACTACCGATGATGGCCGGCCATCATCGAAACATGGCTCATAACAAAAAATCAAAGTCAAGTATAAAACTATGATATCCAACTAAAATGGGCCCACAAATTCAAGTCTAACTCTCACCACAAGTAAGAAAATCATTAAGTTCTATACTGAGAAAAACTCCTCAGGAGGAACCTCAGACTCTTCTTCAGGCACGTAGTCAGGATCAGTCTCACAGCCCTGAACAGCCACGTCAGTACCTGGACCTGTAAGCTAACCAACAAAGCTCAGTAGAAGAAAGACATCCATGACATTTTATTTTAACTAATCATGGTTTCAAAACATATATCAGAATATAGCTTGTCAAACATATATGCAGCTAATAAACTGAATTAAGTGTGAAAATCATATGTAAGATTTATTTCTAAATGTGTGAAAACAGTTTAAAAGAATGTATGCAAGAGTTTCAAAGGTCTTAGTTTCTCTAACTTCTATATGCAAAGTTCAGTAATTCATGACTTAATCCTCAACTTAAAATACCTCCCGAGTAAACTATATCTCGAGAGCAGAAATATAGCCGATGGGAACCCGTACCTACCATCGTCATTCATGAACCCTTTTTCAGGATGCAACAAGCCCCTGCGTAATGAGAGAAATTTGTGCCAGGAAGTTGTTCAGGAATTTTTGAGGGGTCGTTCAGGTCAATCATAAAACAAATGCAGATACTAATATAAATCAGATGCAAGTCTCTTATACATAGTTCAGGTTCTTGATTTCAGATTTTCAGAGCTTAAGCAGATTCAGGTTTCAGGATTTAGGTAGATTTAGATTTTCAGTCATTCATATCAATTTCAGTTTACAGATGTGATTTTAATGGCATATGCAAGTTCAAAGATTTTAATTAAAAATATCCATGCGAATTAAAATAAAATACTGTAAAGATTAGATTCTCCTACGATGATTGAAAAAGAGAGAAGACGGAGTTTCGCGCGGTTGGGCGACTATCAAACGGTTACGATCTTTCACGGCACTCACGTCTCCTCCTCTCTTAACAAAACCTAGTATAATACGGGAATATAATTCCTTCTTATAATAGGATTGCTCACAAAGTTAAGCACACACACACACACCTCTTGTATGTTATACACTTTAATTTTAAAACTCAAGCTCGGTGTTGAGCGGCCACACCGAGGTCGGTGCACAACTTTTGCACGAGGGTCCAAATGGGCTCTAAATCAGAATCTGTCTGCACAATCACATCTAGATAAAAATTTAAAATGAATGGCAACGTCGGTCGTCGAGCCAAATACACACAAGGGGTTAGTCTAACTCGGGTTCAAAATACAGGTTTTTACACCCAGAGTATACCTGACCAACTCATGGGCACCGTCGAGCTACCGACTCATCCGTAGCAAAATTTATGTATATATATGTACAAAAGTATAGTATGTCTACATATTTTGTAGTGCATTAAATCTTAGTGATTACGATTTCTTCCAGTCTAGGTATTCCCTCATAGAAAATTGTAGCGATTATGATTTCTGAGAGAATGTTTTGTCTAGGAAACGCAATGGTTATCAGAAAAGCATAACTACCGATACCAAAGGCGTCGCCTTGATTCATTTTACACAAATACGTCCCGTAGCATTTATTAGGACTACCAACCTATTTGCTTGATTCAACGCAAAACATAATATTTATTTATGGCAATACTTCGAATTCTCGGTTTGGAATGGTTTTAAAAAGCAAGTACCGTCTAGTCAATCAAATCCCATCCCTGTCATCTTCTTCTCCAACACTATCCCTTTCGCCATGGCAAAACAACCAAACTGGTCAAAAATTACTGAGCTATTTTCACGTCTCATCCAACGCCATGAAGTCGAAGTCACCACACTGTTATAAGAAAGGGGGCAATTAATCAGTGAAATTGCTACCCTCTTCTCCTCTCTCATTTCGGAGTCGGCGGCTGAGAATCCATCAATCTTCTCCATCTTCACCTTCTCCACCTTCTTAACATTTTTATTTTTCTATTGGACCCACCTACTCAAGGGAGGGTGCACCTTTTTGGGCAGCACAATTTTGGGCCGATCTTTATCGAAGACTCCCTCTCTATCGATGTTGCTGGTGCCGATATATTAATTTGTGTGTCTAAATTTTTCCTAGGTTTATTTTCTTTTATGTAATTAGTTTCTATTATTTTAGTTCTTTATATTTTGCTTTCATGTTCATGTAAATATTTAGAAATATATATAAAATTTTCTTTCTTTGTGACTGTAGACACCCAAATTTGGCTTAAGGCCAGATCGAAACACATTTCGAGAGAGGCGTGCTTCCGAGCTGTTGATGGCATGTATGGAACCCTTAGGAACCACCCTAGAATCCTTAGGAACCCTTTCAAACCCTTAAGAATTATCTTAGATCCCTTAAGAACTTTCCCAAACCCTTATAAACCAATCCTGACCCTTAAAACCCGTTCCGAGCCTAAACCTAACCCTTCCGAGCCTTAGAAGAGGAGTGGTATATCAGGACTAGCTATGGCCTTCTACTATGATCTAATCTCATACCATTGAAAAATAGAAGTCATCAGCTTTCCAACAAGCTAATAATCGCCCCAATCGGAGTTATACACCAAAAGATATGGCGGTTTGAGCTCGGAGGGCAAAAGATAATTTCAACTGGCCCCCCCAGGGATTTGGCGCAACTATTTTTTTTCCTGACACAACTATTAGTTACACCAAGCCACTTTTCTAGGTTTTAAGCCTGGCGCAACCAATAGTTGCACCAGTATTGAAGTGGACCCCACCCTCGCGAAGCCAACTTCAGGCTACTGTTCTGCACTATTTTCCTGTACATTTGCTTGGCGCAACTAATTGTTGTGCCAGGCATATGAATAATAATCTCTTAGTTTTGCCCTGAATTTTATGTCTGGGGTTTGACTTGTTGACCACCTGGGTCTTTGGGGTATGTTTTGATAGATCTGTTGCACCCTTTTGCCCCCTATTTGCAACCTATTAGGTGAATTAGGACCCCTCCCTATCATCCACCATTGGAGGACCTCACACCTTTCAAGGCTCCAAAAAGCCTAGGAATCCTTAAATGCAAGATTACCTAATTACTAACCCTAATTATCACCTAAGTGGTCTCCTAATCCACCCATTTCTTATAAATAGAGCCCCCCTCGCTTGGTTTTAGGGGTTGAGGAATTTGCTTAAGAGAGAAATAGCTTAAAGTGAGAAGTTCTTCCTCTCTTTTGTGCACCATTTTCACATAAATTTTAGAATCTTCCAACCTCATTTCAAGCTTATTCTTGCATCCAAAACCCTTAGGCTAGGTGTGTGCTCCCCCCTAGACCCCTCCCTCTACCTCTTAGCTTTAAGCTTTAGGAGTTAGAATCTTATTTCATACCATACAAAGCCATCAAGAGCTCACGAAAGCAAGCCATGCAAGGCTCTTTTACGGTGCTACAGCGAGGGCTCCGACTCTCCCCTTCCTTCTCCTATCTCTTTTTGGCATTTCCCATCATCCCATTTGTGCTGTTACGCCACCAAATTTCAGTAAAAATGGAGGGGCACAAATAGGATTTAAAGCCTATTTGGGCAAGAGGAAGTCATTTTATTTTCTTTTACTTTATTTTGGTGTTGGCTATTAGTAGAGACCGCGCTAAGCGAGTTGATAGAGTGCCTAACAGCTCCCCGATCGATAACCGAAGCCCTTACCCAAGAGCCTTTGGTGTGAACCAGATTTAGAGTCATATTTTTAGCACTTCAGTGCTTATAAAAATGATATAGGTATCTCAGGACACCAAAAGCTCTGGGTGGCGACTCTAAATTTTTGCAAGCGAGCACATCGCCGCGACGGGATAGTAAAAAATCCCACGGTTGCACAGATGGCGACTCTGCTGGGGAAAGCCTGTAGAGCTTCTCCTTGAAATTTGGCCCTTTATTTTTTATTTTACTAACCATTTTTGCTATTTTTTTATCATTTTTATTATTTTCTCACCCCTACTTTCCCGTCATTTACGAGCCTTAGCCGATTGGCGGGCCTACATGCGCAATGCCTTTTAATTTCTTCACTTTTTCATCATTTTAGTGCCTTAGCCGATTGGCGGACCTACTTGCGCATTGTCTTTTAATTCCCTTTAAATTTCTGTCATTTAAAGTGCCTTAGCCGATTGGCGGGCCTACTTGTGCACTCATATCCCAACAGTGGACGCCGGCCCGTAGTGGCGGCACAGGGTCATCACCCCCGGTCTTTAAACTAAAGAAAACCTCTATAAAAAAAAAGAGTTTTGAAAAAAATTAAAATTGAATCAAGAATAGGGAGCTTAATTAACTTATTTTCACGGGATAGATTTTAAAAGGGTTGAATTTAGGCACACTTATAACCACCCGGGTCTTAGTATGGCGGCAGCCCCTAGTAGTGATGATCTAGAAAAGTCCCAACCCACCTAGTATCTGAGAAGGCGCTTGCGCCGGAGGTATATCAGGTGGGTTCCCATTCTGAAGCTTAAAACCATTGGGGAGCGCGTTAGCAAGTTATACTGGACTCAAATCCTTTAGGTGCGGTAAGGAGAGAATCGATCACAAAAAAAATAGCTCAGTTCCTGGAAGCCTAGCTTTCACAAAACCCAAAAAAGAGACCCATTTTCAAGCTCTTGTTCCCTGCTATTATAAGATCTGAAGCCTCAATTTTGCCTGGCGCAAGTATTAGTTGCGCCAGTGTAAAAATCTCAAATTTATAACTAGCGCAACTAATAGTTGCGCCAACTTTAAATCCGCCATTTTTACCTTGGCGTAACTATTGGTTGTGCCAGTGTAAAAAGAAGGCCCTACTACCTTGGCACATGTATTAGTTGTGCCAAGTCTGCCTGGACAGCAACAGTCTGAAATCTAAGACTTTCTCACCTCCCGAGTCTCCCGATTAGTGTATTTAGTCCTTCTGTTTGGGCCCCGCCATCTCCGACACCCAATACACCCCCACCGGTCAAAAAAAGGCAACTTCTTTTTGGCTCATTCTGGGGGATCGGGTTATTTACCTCGATTTTCGTGTCTTCAATAGATTAAAGGTCCTCCTTCGATTCTTTTGAAGTGCATCGGAATCGTCACCGCGGCTCTTGAATTAGGTTACGAAAATCACCCGAGAAGGGAATTTCAAGGCCTCAGAACCTTTGTTTTTCAAAATTTTCTCCAAAAATTAAAAATTTTAAAAATAAACATCAAATCAAAGCCTAAAAATAGAGCTCTTGTGGTGCCGGCACAACGGCATCATCTTGCCCTCCGTCGTCCCGTAGGGGAAGAAGGAAGAGGATTTTTGGTCCTTATCCAAGGCACCCTTACCCAACCCGTTTCCGTAGAATGTCGTGGGTGGTGGACCCGGCTTATGCTGATCCCAACTCATCCTCGCCGACTCTCCAACCCACTCGCATTCAGGGGAAGTCTTTTCCACCATCCCCCTCACCCAATCACCCTTTACCGTTATCGGCCCGTTTGGCGCCCCCATTTTCCCAACCGCTACCTCCCAAAACATCCAAAGTCCAACCCCCAACTCCCCATCTTTTACCCAAACCATGCCCATGCTAAATCCAACACCTTTCCCCATCCACATTCATGACAAACCCAAACCCATTCTCCCAATCCACATCCATGCCCCATTTCCCATCTTCCCCCTATAGGCCCGATCCACCTACATTCACATACACCACTTCTGCCTTATCCAACCCCCCACAAATCCCCCCATCTATCCCAGTCATGCCCATTTTTACCGAGGCCATGTCTAATTTTTCTCACCCCTCCACACCATACCCCCCATCATCCCAAAACATACCCAATACATCCCCTCATCCCTCCAATCCACCCCATATGCCATCACTTACCCGGGTCATGCCCGATTTTATCGGGGCCATGCCTAATTTATCCTCCACATCCATCCCATTTATACCCCATCACCCCTTAAATCCACCATCCACACTCGACCCTCCTTCCATGACCATGATGAAGGAGATGTTGCAAGCCTACTCCATGTGGAAGGCTTCCCAAAATGCCTCCTCTCCTCCACACCCCATGTCCATAAACCTATCTCACACCCTAGCTAATCTCCATGCCTCACTCCCCCATGACCCCCATCAACCTCCCATAATTCATACCATCCAAACCCCCATCTCACACCTTAGCTAATCTCCATGCGTCACTCTCTCATGACCCCCATCAACCCCCCATAATTCATACCATCTAAACCCCCATCTCCCACATGCCCCAAGGCCCATTGGCCCAAAACCCCACCATTCACCAAGGCCCGTTGGCCCAAAACCCCGCCACCCATGATCTCCAAGGCCCAATGGCCCAACGCCCCATCACCCATACTCAAGGGCCCATGGCTCAAACCCATCTAGGGCTCATGGCCCAAACCCATTTGGCCCAAGCCCACACTCTCCAAGGGCCCATAGCCCATACCCACCAATGGCCCATGGCCCATACCCCTCAAAGCCCACTGGGCTAGACTTACCAAGGGCCCATGGCCTAGACCCATCAACGCCCATTGGGCCAGACCTACCAAGGGCCAATGGCCCAGACCCATTAAGGCCCATTGGGCCAGACCCATCAAAGCCCATTGGGCCAAACATACCCAGGGCCCATGGCCCAAAGCCACCAAGGCCCATGGCCCAAATCCACCAAGGTTCACTGGCCCGGACCCACCCAGGGCCCGCAACCCAAACCCACCAATGGCCCATGGCCCAAACTTATCATGATCAAGGTTTCATGGCCCAAGCCCAAATCCCACACTCATACCGCCCCCAACACCCCCAACATTTCCCCCAACCTTCACCCCTGGGTCAAACCCATGCCATACCCCAAACCAAATTTTCTCATGTCCCCGTACCCCAAGACCATCTCCAAACCACTCCCCATGCCCAATGGCCCCATCAGGCCCACCCCAAAACCAAACTTCCACTCATCCCATCATCCAACAAACTTTCCCTCGCCCCAACGGGTTCACCCAACCCTCGCTCATGCGATTCCCATCCAACCCATGCAACATCAATAAGAGAATCCCACCCTCGCTGCACGCTATGTCGACCAGCAGTATGAAAGGACGAGATTAGGAATAGTGGAGCCTATGCTGGGGCATTAGCCAACCTTGACCCTCCTCCCATAACTGCCCACCCCTTGGTAGCCCAAAGTGAAGTCCAACCAACAGCCGAGAAAGCAGCCCCTGTATCAAAAGAGTCAGAACAGCTGAAAGAATAGTTAGAGAAAATACAAAAGCAGTTGATGAAAATGGGTGGTGCCAAAATCCACGCCACAGATTTCATGGATTTGTGTCTGTTTACCGAGGTCCCCCTGCCCCCCAAATTTAAAATGTCAGTATTCGACAACTACAATGGCACGGGCAACCCAATTGCACACCTTAAGTTCTATTATGGGTGCATGTGCCAATACGGGGGGGATGAGAGACTTCTAATAAAAGTCTTTCAGAAAAGTTTGACCGGTCCGGCCCTGAGGTGGTTCATGTCTCTTAAACCATCCATGATGAAGACATGGAAGGGTTTTACGCATTTGTTCTAGGAACAGTATGTTTACAATACTGATATTGAACCGTGCAAGTCTGATTTGGCCCGTTTGAAACAGAATCCCAACGAGACCTTCGGCGACTATTTGGGGTGTTGGAGAGCACTGGCAGCTCAAGTCAAAAATAGAATACCAGACGATGAGCATATAGAGATGATTTCGAAGAACACTCTGCCAGTGATTTTCGATTTTCTTATCTACCAACAGCAATCAAGTTTTGCTGACCTGGTAAGAAATGCTAACCGCTGTGAGGACGTCATTAGGGAGGGACGATTGAACAAGAATGCATCCGGGGGGCCCAGTGGGGTTAGAAGATTTACCTAACAGAAGAATGATAGGAGGACATGGGTAGAGGTGTAAAATGTTACAAAAACCCGGCCCAACAATAACAAAATAACCCCATTCCAATTCCAAGCAGCACATCCAGCACCAGTCAGAATGGAACAGATATAAAGAGCAGGGAATGGGCAAGGAATGCAAATGACCTCGAAACAGAGGAGAGCCCGCTATGACCGAGTGTTTACGCCTCTGGGGCAATCATTAAGTGTACTTTTGTCTTTATTAATAGAAAAGTGATTAGTTACTATCCGTCAATCACAACCTCCTCACTCGATCCCAAGGAACTATGATCCAAATACCCACTGCAATTTTCATCAAGGTTCTGGTCACCCGACTGATCGCTGCTTCCCATTAAAGCACGTGATCCAAGATTTGGTCGATGTTGGAAAAATAATTCCACCAGCGCCTTCTCAAGCAAACCAGCACACAAAAATCCATCAAGTGCCATTGCCCCCACATCCTATCGGAGGAGCAAGTCCCAGACCCACCATCGGGATGGTAAAGGAAAAGAGGAAAATGAGGAGGAATTTGAGTTTGACCCATTCAATTACATTAGTGATCGAGAGAGCTATGTAGCACCATTGCCGAGAAATATTGAAGAAAGGAATATCGGGGTGATTGAACCCCTGAATTTGTCAGATTATTTCTCCAACCCGGCTCCACAAATTGAACCCTTGGATCTCAGGGCATACTTTCCATCACCCACACCCATCAATTATGTGCACATAAACGCATATCAACCATACACCACCACTCCCATCAATTACCCAATGAGCCAACAGGCCCCCAATCCTCCCCCACCAATAAACTACCAATGGCCTGCTCCCACCCCATTACCCCCAGTCCAATCACCTGCAAACTCCACCACCCCCGTCAGTCACCTAATGGCCCATCAAACCCCCAATCCTCCACCGCCCATCAGCTACCAATGGCCTACTTTACCCATTTTCCCCCAGTACCACCACCCTCAAGCTTCACCACTCCCATTTGGTCCAATCTGGCCAATCAACCAGCTATTATAGAGGTAAATCAAGTATTACCCACACCTCCTGAGCCCACAGTGCAAACCATTTCAGATATCGAGACTGACCTATGATCCTCACCAAGTCCTGCTGAGTTATGAATAAACAGATGCCAACATTGGCGGCCACAGAGAAGGGGCAGTGGACTTTGTCACACGATCTGGGAGGATATCAAAGCAGGCAGAAGCACCAGCAGTAGCACAAGCTCAACCAGAGGGAAAGAAAGATAGCGCAGTGAACCCATTAGAGAAAATGAGTCGAGAGCATATACTAGAGACTCAGCTGAGAAGAATGCTTGCCCATATAACTGTATGGGACCTGTTGATGACGTCCCCACTCCATCTCTAAGCATTAATGGGGGCATTAAAGAATGCGCATGTGTCAAGTTAGCCCAAATGAAGTCGAGCAGATAATTGGTCAAGTGATGGCTCCAAATGCCATTTCATTTTCGGAAGCTGACTTACCAGAGGGAGGTAGCCACTCAAAATCTTTGAATATAACCGTTGAGTCCAAAAATGTGGTAATCCCCTTAGTCCTAATCGATAATGGGTCCACAATGAATATATGCCCATTAAGAACCGCCACCAAGATCGAAGTCGATCCATGCATGTTGAGGCCTACGAGAACCAGCGCTAGAGGTTTTGACAATACCAAGAGAGAAATAATGAGAGAAGTTGATCTTGAGCTGTTAATCGGGTCAATGACCTTTTCTATTTTATTTTAAGTAATGGTTATTAAATTCTCATTTAATCTATTATTGGGGCACCCGTGGCTGCACAAAGTCGGAGCCATACCTTTCACGTTACACTAAAAACTCAAATTTGCATCTGGGCATAAGATTATTAGAATCATCGGAGAGGGGCACAGTGAGAAAGCAAAGGCCACCAATAGCATTGAGAAACCCAATATACTAGATGTACTGCACACCGCTGAGGATGTCGACCTCCATAGCTTCGAATATGAGGTGTCGGCAATACTCACGGAGCCCATTGAGGGCATCATTCCTAAAACTGGAGGCGGAATGGTAGCAGCAGTGGCTATGCTCCAAAATGGGGCTATCAGAAAGGAAGGGGTCTGGGGCCCAGATTACAAGGAAGGAAAGAGCCAATCATTGCAAAGGGGCAGAAGGTCCGATTCGGGTTAGGTTACAAGCCCACGGAGGAAGAGGTCCGAGAGGCTAAAGAGAAAGTCAGGGTGGGTCGCAATAGCTGCAAGAGCTCAGGAATCAACATAGAAGAGAAACCTCACCCTAGGCCGCACATCAAGGAATCCTTTATCAGCGCTGGGGTCGTAAAAATCAATCGAAATGGGATAACCCGTTTGACCCCACACAAACCCATAGCCCCTGTCCATCCCACCAATCCCCACATTCCCCTTCCTAGCTTGGAGATAGATTTGGCCGCGTTGTCCCTTTTCGAAGAACGATGGCCAGTACTTAAACAAACTCCCCCTGTGGTAAATCACTATAAAATAGTATTGATGTTTGAGGACATCATCTCAGACGAAATGGGGATCAATATGATAGAGGCTGACTCCAAAAAGCCATATTAGTCAGCACCCTCCATTCAAAAAATTAAAGGGGTAGCAAGTCAAGTATGCAATTGGGCATCTTTTCCCCGAACTCTGGAACCAAGGAGTGGCCTATAATTTGGTACCCATTTTCTAAAAAAAAACAACCTATAAAAAGTGAGATAGGCCCTTGGCAGGCAATACCTTGTATATATAGCAATCCGCTTTGCCAAGGGACCCTCTCCGAAGAAAATAAAAATCTCAAAAATACTGAAAAAATACAAAATCCCAAAACAATTGAAAAAATATAAACCCAAAAATATTGTCTTTTAAAATTCCAGATAAAGTCCCACAAAATGATGCCTTAACCAAAACACCCGTCCCACATAAAATCGACCCCTTTCCAGTAGAAATATAAGAAGAGGCAGGAGTTATAAGTCTGGATGAGGATATCCCCTTGGAGGAGCTCCCCAATGAACTCCTTGACCGGTTTGCCAAATTTGAGCATGGCCCTACCCCTATTGTCGAGGAAACTGAGGATGCTAATCTAGGGACTGAGAAGATTCCCCGAATTACTAAGATTTGAACATCGCTATCTCCCGAAGAAAGAAAAAGCATGATCGACTTTCTTCAGTCATACCAAGATGTTTTTGCCTGGTCATACAAGGACATGCCTAGCCTGAACACCGATTTGGTCAAGCATGAGTTGCCTCTCTACCCTGATATGAAGCCGATTAAACAGAAGCTGAGATGTCTCCGACCCGAGTGGATGTTGAAAGTCAAAGACGAGGCCATCAAGTAGTATGGTGCGAGGTTTCTCATGGTATCTAAGTACCCGCAATGGCTAGCCAATATTATGCCTGTACCGAAGAAAGACAGAAAGGTCCGCATGTGCATCAATTTCCAAAATTTGAATAGGGTGAGCCCGAAGGAGGATTTCCCATTGCCACACATCGACATCTTGGTCAATAACACTGCTAAGCACGAGATGCTTTCTTTTATGGACGGATTCTCCGGATACAATCAGATAAAGATGGCAGAGGCAGACCGAGAGAAGACTGCGTTCATCACTCCTTGGGGAACCTTTTGCTACAGAGTCATGCCGTTTGGGCTGAAGAATGCTGGTGCAATGTACCAGAGAGCAATGACTGCGCTGTTCCACGACATGATGCACCGAGAAATTAAAGTGTATGTCGATGATATGATAGCGAAATCACCAGAATGAAGTGATCACTTGGTAAACCTTTAAAAGCTGTTTGAGAGGTTAAGAAAGTATAGACTATGTCTGAATTCACAAAAGTGCGTGTTTAGTGCTATATTCAAAAAGCTGTTGGAATTCATCGTCAGCAGGAGAGGGATCGAGGTCGACCCAATCAAAGTCAAAGCTATCACTGAAATGCCGCCACTGTCTACTGAGAAAGAAGTTAGAGGGTTCTTGGGTAGAATGCAATGTATCAATCAATTTATTACCCAGCTAACTCCAATCTGCACGCCGATCTTAGAACTACTAAGGAAGAACTCGCCAGTTGAATGGAATGACGACTGCCTGGCAGCATTCGATAAAATCAAAAGCTACCTCCTCAATCCACATGTTTTAGTACCACCCGAGCCGGGGAGACCACTCTTAATGTACCTCTCCACGACGAAAGTTTTGATGGGATGTGTCTTAGGTCAACATGACGAGACAGGAAGAAGAGAACATGCCATGTACTATCTGATCAAGAAGTTTACTGATTATGAGACTTGCTATTCTCATCTGGAGAAAGCATGCCTAGCTCTTGTATGGGCCACTTAGAGGCTCCGCCATTACTTGCTATCTCAAGCCGTTCTACTTTTAGCCCAAATGGACCCGTTGAAGTACTTGTTTGAGAAGCCAGCCCTCACTGAACGGACAACACGCTGACAGCTTTTATTGTCTGAGTTTGACATCACCTACGTCACTCAGAAGTCGATCAAGGGGCAGACACTCGCCAATCATCTTGCCGACAATCCTTTGCCAGATTACGAACCTTTGAGAACTGAGTTCCCCAATGAGGACATCCTTTTTATGATGGAAGACGATACTGAAGGCACAGAAGAATCATGGGTAATGCACTTTGACGGGGCAGCAAATGCCGAGGGTCATAGAGTTGGTGCCATTTTGATTTCGCCGAAAGGATCCTAGGTACCCGTCTCTATCAAGCTCAACTTTCCCTACACAAACAACATGGCTGGATACGAAGCTTGTGCTGTTGGTCTGTAGGCGGCTCTCGATCTGAATATAACTCACCTTCGAGTATTTGGTGATTCACAGTTGATCATATGCCAAACAAATGTAGATTGGAAGTTGAAAGATGAGAAACAGATCTCTTACCATGAGCACCTCGAGGATCTGATAGCTTGCTTCCAAGATGTGACATTCTCATATGTCCCCTGTATAAGGAATCGCTTTGCCGATGCACTAGCAACTTTGGCGTCAATGATAGAAATCCTGTATGGTGTTGAGATGAAGCCAATCATGATCAAGTAGAGGAATGAGCCGGCCTTCTACCTCCAGATTGAGGAACCTACAAGGCCTGATGATGAGCCACCTTGGTTCTCAGATATCAAGAATTTCCTTGAGACCCTAACTTTCCCTGAGGGTACGTCTAAGATGGACCGACGAACCATTCAACGTCTAGCAGTAGGCTACGTCATTTGCGGGGAGTGCCTTTACAAGCGATACTACAATAACATCTTGCTCATGTGCCTTATAGAAGCTGAAGCGATCAATATCATGAAGGAGGTCCATGAGGGAGTATGCAGAGCCCACGTCAGCGATCACATGCTTGCTAAGAAAATTTTCCGACAGGGATACTTTTGGACCACTATGGAATCGGATTGCTGTAAACATGTCCAGAAATACTATAACTGCCAGGAGCACTCCAGTCTGATACATGCTCCTGCCATCGATATACACTACATGATCACTCCTTGGCCATTTGCTACCTGGGGCCTTGACATCGTCAGAATGATTAATCCGAAAGCATCAAATGGACATCGGTTCATCCTCGTCACCATTGAATACTTCACCAAATGGGTAAAAGCGACGTCATATGCCAACATCACAGCCAGTCACGTCGAGAAGTTTCTCAAGAGTAATATTGTGTGCCGATTTGGAGTACCCAAGGACATCATCATAGACAATGGCACCAATTTTACGAATAAGCGCATCCGAGCCTTCTGTGAGCAATACAAAATTAAGCACCTTCGCTCGTCACCTTATCAGCCTTGAACTAATGGAGTCGTGGAAGCTACGAACAAGACGGTCATCTGCATCCTTGAGAAAATAGTCATCACTTACCGAGATTGGAGCGAAATGTTGCCGTTTGCTTTGTAGGCCTACAGAATGTCAATCCGTACCGCTACAAGGGCAACACCATTCTCTCTTGTGTATGGAACTGAGGCCATCCTACCAGTTGAGGTTGAAGTACCTTCGCTCCTAATCCTTATGGAATCAGGCTTACCCGAAGTAGAGAGAGAAATCCCGCTTCGAACAATTGAACTTATTGGACGAGAAGAGACTCCTAGCCTTATGTCATACTCAGGTTTACTAGGGGCGAATCGCATGCGCTTACAATAAACGTGTCCGCGATCAAGATTTGAAGATAGGAGACACTGTGTTGAAGAAGATCTTCCCATCCCTCCACGCCGATTCAAGAGAGAAATCCAAGCCGAAGGTGCTACCAGGATACGCCATCCGCCTTGCCACCATGGACGGAGATCATCTTCCTGAGCCCATCAATACTGGATACGTTCGACGGTTCTACTCTTAGTCTATCGCGACAAGGTAAGTATTGGTGAAACAGATACGTGATTGCTTAAGAATCACCCAAAAGAGACCATCATCCCAAGCATAGTAGCAAAAAAGTATCCCTAAAAATGATGATATCCTTTGCAACCCCATTTGAGCCTGAGCCTTTTCTTTCAAATAAACCCCTTTCCCCAAAAAAAAAAAAATAATAAATGTGTGTGTACATATACAGAAGAAAGGAAGTAAGGTTACCATCAAAATCTAAAAAATCGGAAAAGCAAAACCTCAAAAAGTGATTGCCTGAAATGGAGCAAAAATAATAAAAAAATGTAGAAGAATCACGGGGCATGTACAGTAAAACCTCCAAGGAAGAAAATATATTGAGAAAACTAAAGCGGTATCAAGAAAAACCTTTTAGCCCAGCATACCTTCAAATCCTAACCTAATCCATGGCCAAGTTACAACCTAAAGGAAGCCCTCTTTTTAGGTTTACAAGCAGCCATAATATCTGTTAAGTCAACACAAGCCGAGTTGTGAGACGATACCAGAACCCCATCTGGTCGGCTATGACGGAATCGACGTCTATGTCGTGGCTTTTGAAAAAAAGAAATGAAAGAATAAGAAGAAAAAATAAAATAAAAATACAAGCTCAAAGCAAGATGGACGTGGTGAAAACCCGAAAAGGCGCTACGGGGTAAAAACAACGAGTTTGTGCGGACCAGGTGAAAACTCGAAAGGGCGCTTAGGGTAAGAGAGCTAAACCCATGGACGTGGTGAAAACCCGAAAGGGCGCCACAGGTAAAAAAGGGGATAAATAAGAGAAAAAGAAAGAAAAGAAAGGTTTGCACTGATGGAGAGGATCGATGCTTGAGGAGCCCTCTTGGTTACTCTCCCTGTCCCCTATTTCCGGTTGGGCCGCTCATGTTGGTTCGAATCAGACCCCGACTAGAATTGCCTTTGTAAGACTGCTTTGTCAAACGCATGACTCAAGGTAAGGAGAAAGGTTTGACTCAATCCGAGGGAATTGACGTTCCAGTCTTGGTAAAGCTGTTGAAACTCACCCAAGATCCAACTACTTAAAGGGGGTTCAATCATGCCCAAAAAGGGGACCCGAGTTCTCACCCTGCTATTGAGGCATCAGACTAAACAAAAAGAGAATAAAGAGCAGGGCGAAAATCCCTCTTTGTTAAAGGGACCCATTAACCAAAAAAAAAAGAACAAACAAAAACAACAAACAAAAACAAATAAAAAAGAAGAAGAGGAGTCTTTGTAAATATAATAGATTTTTCTTTTCTATTTACAGAATGCACTGCTTACACCACATCCCAAAAAATAGTCGGTGTGATGTCCAGCTTTCTTTTTTTCTTTTAACAAACAAAAAATAAAAAAATAAACATAAAGAAAATATGTACACTAAAAATGTGTATATCTGTAAAGGGGTTTCTTACGCCCCTTTTATGTGTATCCGATCTATGCATAAAGTTATGTGTGCAGGAAGGAATTAGCGGCCCAGCTCGTGCTTCAAGGCACTAATATCAGCACAAAAATCATCTTCCCGGGCATTCCGCTCAGTCAACCAATGACCATGCAAGCTCTTATACCTCTTCCGAGAAGTATCAACGGCTTTAAGGGCAATGCTTAAGGATCCTTTCAAACGAAGGACCTCTCCTTCTACATTCTCTGCTCATACCTTTTCCTGCATTAAAAGCTCGTGCAGGGCCCTCTTCTCATCCACTAGTAGCTCAATGCGGGCTCGGAGTGCCATCTCTTTCTTTGGGTAGGGGCCTCCAGTGTCAATACTCTCTGCTTAATCCAGACGATCAACAACGGGCTGCTCAGCCAGTACCCAAGCCTCATACTCAGGAGAAGACTGAGCCAAATTTCCCTGCTCCATATTGCACATCAACGTCGATTGATGTGTCTCCCAAAGAGTAGTGATCCGATCTATGTCCCTAGAGGACCCTCTAGAAAAGATCAAATCACATAGAGGGGGTTTTGCCTTGCAAGGCACCTGCTGAGTGCAGCCGAACTGATGCAACACCCGAAATGGGAAGTAGAAGGTGCTGCCAGTCAACCCCAGAAGGGTGATGCCCTCGTGGTCTCTGGAACGAATCACAGGGAAGGTCTACTCTAGCCAAGGAAGTCTCCATATAAGATCCGCGCTAATTAGCCAAAGCTTCAATTCTGACAAATCTCCCTGGGGAATCAGGTGGCACCTACCCAAAAAGCATCTGGCCACCTCTCCTCAACAAGATAAAAGTGGGGCACTGGTCCCAAAATGGCAAGATGCTCTCCCAGCCAAACCTGAAGCAAAAGTGGGCAACCTCCAAGATTCCTGGTTGTCCCAAGGGAAAATGCATCAAGGCATCGAAAAAGTTCCGCGAGCACCAAATGCATCATAGATCGGCCCGCCTCCAACTCGGTCAAAATATCACAAATTGCCAATGAGAAGCTATCCCCCCGATAAAGAAAAGGATTTCTGAGATAAGGCCAAGAGAGAATGCTTTCACATTGAAGATGTTCCAAGTCAATAATTTTCGAAGACTTTCGTCACCAAAAAGATCTTTCAGGAATTTCATCGAACACCTAGTGGACCCCCCAATGAGACTTTTCTTATATTCATTTTTCTTCAAGCCCAGGGTAAGGTGAACGGTTTTGGCATAGCCCAACTTCGGTACAATTTTGGGCAATTCCTCAAGAGTAGGAGTTATCTCCCGATTCCCAAATCGGAACACATGGCCACTCGGGTTCCATAAAGATGTGGCAGCATGAAGAAGGTCCCACTGTGGGGAAACCTCAAGAAAGGAAGGAAGGCGAGATAGCCCAAGGCGCTCCAAGTTAGCGAGCTCACTCTCATTCAAACTCCCAACCCAATTTGTTAGAAATTTGGGTCCCAAGCCCAAGGAAGGGGGTAAATTGATTCTGGGCCCTCCAAGGGAGGGTTGGAAAGCGGGCCCATAAACGTACAAGGATCTTTGAAGAGTATAGAATTCGATGTATGTTGATGGGCGCGCCCTGATCGATTTAGAATGTAACCCTTGCAAGTGCACAAGATCTATTGCAGTATGGCAAGAACAGGGGTGTCGAACCCACAGGGAAACGTGAATTTTTAATTAATTCTTTTAGAGATTTTAAAAACGTCCCTAAGGAAGTACCAAAGGGCAGATTCAATTTTACCAAAAACTTAACGCACTTTTCCTAAATGCAGAAAAATAAATTAATCTAAACAATTAATTACTGATAAATCTACGAACAATATTAAAATGAGATCAAGGAATATGCTACCCCAGATTCGTACCCCTTTTCTATCATTAAAACCCACAGTTTCATTAAATCATCATTCACACCATCATTCATCTAGAAAAATGACTTGAAATAAAATATGATCATCAATCCGGCATACCCTATCTAAAAACAATGACTCAGTTTAACATTGCGGTATGAGTCATGTAAAAAGCATAGCGTATCTCATGATATTTAGATCACGACAATCAGCACATAATCGCTCTACAGCCTAGATCAGCCTGCAGGTCCAGATCTAGCGATTACGGCCGTTGATACGCGCAATCAACGGTCATAACAAAGCATTTAAAATATTTTCAATCACACAAACTTTGAGCAAAACGATTCCATGATAACAATAATAGATGGTATTAATCATAAACATAGGTACTTATCTGGGATCGCATCTTCCCGATCTCTTGATTTAGCTCATCTTTGGTGTTTGATCTCCTTTTCTTTCAAAGTCATTCCTCTTTATTTCTTCCAAAAGATATTTGCAATTGTTTTTCCTAAATACAATCTATGAATTTCTAGAGAAAATAATGCAAATCCTAGGTACAATCTACCTGAATAAACCCTGAAGAAGGAGAGAAGACTTGAAAAGATGAAGAAAATATTCCCCAAAGTGAAGAGCCCTAAAAACTAAAAAGAAAGAATGAATAATATTCTAATTGCAAAAATAATAATCCCCTAAGAAACTCGTGGCTTCCTTTTATAATAGCTAACCTAATACCTCTCTCGCTTGGGATCTCAGAGTAATTTTCGTGAATTCCCGCCTAGCTTTCCATCAGATACTGCCTCGGCATCTTGCTCATAACCTTCTGCACCGGACTCGCATTGAGGCGATTGTTGAGGCCGTGGAAGGCTGACGACGAGCTCTACAACTTTTATGATTTAGCAATTTCCTGAATCTGACGTCTTGAAGGTAAAATTGAGCTGCAAGTCGCACTAAGTTCTCAATGACCCAAAATAGCAGGTGTTTTGACATTATTTTCGGATTCTTGGGCTGTTTTAGAAACTTGGACCATTTACAAACACTTCAAATCTAGCAAATCGGATGAGGTAGCCTACAACGGACGGCTAAATTTAGGTATTTAGGGGTGAAATATCAGCATATTTCACTACTCATCACACCCCCAAACCTACACTTTGCTAGACCTCGAGCAAAGAGAATGATAGAAATATAAAGCAAATCAAACTAACATCCTAAAATTTAAATGCCACATTAGGGGAACACGATTGCACTTAGCATGTGCAACAAGCCTTTAAACCCTAGGTGATCCCTAGTGGAGGAGTTGTGTCTCCGAGGGTTTGCGTGAAGTTACCCACAAACTTCCAAAATTTCAAACCATCGGTAAAATTGAGTTTTCAAAATCTGATTTTATAACATATATTTAACTTCAAAGCTCAAAATCAATAATCAATTCAACATGCAAATTCTCAATTTTAAATAACAATGTTATACTAATCATACCAATATCCATTCAAATTAGTCTAATGCTCCAAATCGTTAGATAACTCATCCATTCATGCTTAAACGTGTAGTGTGTGCATACCAAAACCAAGATTCATCCATCTCAGAACTAGTCCAAACGGAAAATCATCGGATCATTGTCTTGACTCAATCCTCACTTTAGGTATACTCTCAAAATAAAATCACTCCGATGATTGGTAAGTTTTCGCACACATGTGAGAGATCAATACAAAGCAAATAAAAAGGTCTCACATGATAAATGAAACACGATGCAATCAATGAACAAAAATAAATCTCATAAGAACAGATACTTGTATATCCTAAGCATGTCATATCAAGTGTCATAAGTATTATATATTGACTCTCCACAAGACAGTTACCAATGCAAGATCGGATCATGAAGGTCTTTTGTAGGGTTGTAATGGGGCTCAGGTAAGGGTAAGAAAGAAAGGGAATTGTGATTCAAAATTTCTGAGAAATTGGAAAAGGAACTAACTTCTGATTTTTTTTATTTTATTTTTTTTTTATTTCTCTTCTTTTCTTTTTTTTTCTTTTCTAATTTCTCACCATTTTTTTTTTTCAATATTTTTCTTTTCTCATTCTTTCTTCTCTTTTGAATTTCCTTTTCTTGAAGCACCTCATTTTTCATTCCTTTTTTTTTTTTTTTTTTTTTTTTTTTTTTTTTTTTTTTCTCCCCTTTTTTTTTTTTTTTTTTTTCCATACACTCTCAGTAAACACCATAACCCATTATCTCTCCCCTTACTCTCTTTTCCCTCCTTTTCATCCCCCCTTCCTAATTTCTCAGAAATAAGAAGGGTAAAGCTAAATTTTCAGAAATTGTGAAGGGTTAAAGTTAACGTGGCTTATCAAAGAATGTATAAGGGTAAATTTTTCTATAGGCTCAAAGGGGTACTAGAAGGATAAATTTATATGAGGTGGGGCATTTTAAGCACAAACGAGCCAAAGATGGCCTTCAATCATTTCCTTAAAAGATGGTAACCTTGCCTATTTGTCTTGAGTAGATATACAGTACGTTCTAACACAATAATATGAATTTGATATCATGCAAAGTCACAAGCCAAAATAAAATGTATGAGATTATGCAAAATAATTCGTATTCAAAGAAAACTCATAGTTTATATATTCACTCATCAATGACGGGAAATTAGCTCTAAAGCTTACTGGGTTTAGTCTCCACTAAGAACCTAAGATTCAACGTTCAAAATAGTTCATCGATTTCTAAGTCTTAGCTTGGTATAAGTGCAAAAATTCTAAGCATGAATTTCAGAGTCATCCACAAATTATCACATTAAGCTTCATCATCCTAGATACAAGTATTCAAAATATGACATCAATATTCTCAAAATTAAATTCACATGCATCATCAACTAAAGTTTGAAAACTATTGCAAAGTAAATCATGTATGATGGTTCCAAAAATTTTTTTTTTTTTTTCAAAGAAAATCAAAATAAGTGATGAAAGATAGATAATCATACATACCCCAAACCTAAAAATGACAATGTCCTCATTGTTTGAAATAAGTAGGTACCCCAAACACATTGAAAAGTACCTCAACACAAAGATCGGTCTGAGAGAATATGGGCATCAAATTAGAACATGACCAAAAATAGATTGAAGGTAATGTGGCTACACTAATTTGGAAATTAAAATAACCTAAACTAAACTAAAACTAATATTCTAGAACTAAACATACGAAAAGAGAAATAAATCCTAAATCCTAAACTAAACATGTGTCCAACTCCTAAATAAAACACCGGTTGCCTCCCGAAGCCCGAGTTTAAGTGTCATGACTCGACCTCTTCATTGATCAAGAATGGATCACTAAGGTGCATCGCCTCAATCTTAAAGCGGGTCATCGGCTCAAACCTTTGGTTTGAGTCTTTGCCCATTCACTTTGAAAACTCGATTGTCCTGAAGGCTTTGAATTTCAATTGCAGTGCTCACTAATGGAAACAACTCAAGCGGGCCTTCCATCTAGATTTCAATTTCGGGATGAAGCTTAAGTCGAATTGAATAACCAAACTTTGGCCAACATGAAACTCCTTAGAAATTAATTGATGGCGTGCAACTTTTGTACCTTTCCTTGTACATCTTTGAATTTTCATACGCATCGAGCGTAACTCTTCTAATTCACTCAATGTAACCTTCGATTCGACCGCCGCTTGCATATCGAAATTAAATCGTTTGATCGCCTGAATGCCTTATGCTCCAATTCGACAGAAGATGACATGCCTTCCGTAGACAATTACGAAGGAGACATTCGATCGGTGTCTTGAATGCGATGACGATAGGCCCACAAAAGCATCGAGATAGCGGTTTGACCAATCTCTTCTATCCTCGTCATCTTTTCTAGAATTCGCTTGATTTCCGGTTAGACACTTCCACCGACCACTAGTCTGTGGATGGTGCAGTAGCGACTTTGTGAGTGACGTCGTGCTTCTTCATTAAAGTGGCAAAATGGCTATTGCAAAATGCGAACCGCCATCACCGATGATTGCTCTTGGGATCCCGAATCGGTTAAACACATGTTCTCTCGAAATTTGACCACAACCTTGTGATCATTTGATCGGGTTGCCACTTCAATCCATTTGGAGACATAGTCAACGACCACGAATATATGAATACCCAAAGGATGGTGGAAAAGGACCCATAAAGTCAATCCCCAAACATCGAAAATTTCAACAATCGTAATTGGATTAAGGGCATCATATTTCGTCGTGAAATATTGCCAAGTCATTGACAATTGGCATTCCTTGCGATTGAGCAAATCACGAAGATTGAGGGCCAAGAGAATCCGCTTTGAAGGATTTTCATGCGGTCTTCTCCTCAAAATGGCCTCCACAGCCCCAAAGATGGCAAAAATTTAGGACGCTTAGTTGCTGCCTTCTTCGCACGCATCTCCTAATGATCTGATCCGGCGAATTTAAACAAATATGGTTCATCCGAAATAGTATTTTATTTGGGAGAAAAAGAGATTCTTATCATTCTTACCCCACTGGGAATTCGCCAAAGGACCGGATAATTCACGATGTTAGCAAACCACGGAACTTTTGCACCACTACATCAATTGCCATCAAATGTTCATCCGGAAATGTGTCACGGATGGTCTCGGTATAGATGATTCTTAGAATTCTGAGCGGATGATCGACAACGTTCTCAACCCCTTTTATCTTTAATCTCAAAGTTGAATTTCGGAGAAGCGTGGATCCAACGGATCAGCCTTGGTTTCGCATCCTTCTTTGCTAAAAGATATTTCAAAGCGAGTGGTGCGAAAAGACCACTATTTTCGATCCAAGCAAATAGGAACGGAATTTGTCGAGCATACACCACACTAATAATTCCTTCTGGTGGTGGTGTAATTCATTGGGCATCAATTAATGTCTTGCTAGCATAATAAATTACGTGAGGTAATTTATTCACCCTTTGCCCTAAGACACTCGATCGCATAATCGGATGCATCACACATGAGTTCGAATGGTAAAGAATAATCCGTGGTTGGATTATTGGTGCATTTGATAAGAGTTCACGCAATTTTAGGAATGCCTTTATGCAATCCTCATCAAAATCAAAAGGAACATCTTTGCCAAGCAAAGTGCACAATGGTTTAGCCACCTTGCTAAAATCCTTAATGAATCTTCTATAAAATCGATGCCCCAAAATGATCGAATTTGTTTAACACTTTTAGGAGGTGGTAAATTTGCAATTAAGTCGACCTTGGCCTTATCAACTTCAATTCCTTCGTTGAAACAATATGCCCCAACACAATTCCTTGTTGAACCATAAAATGGCTCTTTCCCACCGAGAACAAGTTTGGAATCTACACAACGTTGCAACACCGTGAAAGATGATTCAAACAAGAATTAAATGTTTTTCCAAAACCGAGAAGTCGCCCATGAAGACTTCGATGAATTTGTCGATCATGTCAGAATATGGCCAACATACATCGTTGAAACGTGGCGAGCATTACATAAGCGAATGGCATCCTTCGATATGCAAACGTACCATATGGACACGTGAATGTTGTCTTCTCTTGATCACCGGAAAAGCGGGCACTTGATTGTATCCTAATAACCATCAAGAAAGCAATAAAACTCTTGCCCATTAACTTCTCAAGAATTTGATCAATGAACGGAAGGGGAAAATGATCTTTCGGTGGTGTGTTCAATTTTTCGATAATCAATGCACACACGCCATCCAAGAGTTTCAGTGGGCACCAATTCTCCTCCGTAGTTTCTTTCACTTTGTAATTCCGGACTTTTTCTAACGATTTGTCTTCGGACTAACCCATTCACTATCGAGATCGGATAGATGATTCCAAAGATCGAGGAGTTTAATGATTTCCTTTAAAACGACTTCTTGCATGTTCGGATTAAGTCGCCTGGTTCCCTCGATGGTTTACTCTCATCCTCCGGATGTATTTTATGCATACATCGATGGGTCAATCCCTTGAGATCGCTAAGGTCCATCCGATGGCCTCCTTGTGCTCTTCGGCACCTTCAACAAATCATTCTCTTGTTCTTCCGATAATGTGGATGAAATTATCACGGAAGTGTTTCTCGAGGTCCCGTAAAAGCATATTTGAGGGACTTAGGCAATTGTTTCAATTCCACGGTTGGTGGCGCTCAATTGATGGAGTCGACATCCTTTACCTCGATGAGGTAGTGGTTCTACCTTAGTCACAACTTCACATAAGTTATCATCTTGACATGATGAATTTGACTTTTTCTCTTCTGACTGCTTCCTTTCAAGCCCTTTGTCCTCATAGATGGCTAACAAAGCAGTGTCAAATTCCTCTTTGGTGAGCATTGATGGTAATGCTTCATCCACCACTTCGTCCATCCGATCGATGTAAAACATTCACCTCATCCTCATTAGGGAAATGGTTCATCGCAAGGAATATGTTAAGCCTGACTTTGATGTTTCCAAAAGACACGTCCATGACTCCCGTGCGACAATTAATGCAAGCGTTGGCAGTGGCGAGAAACGGACGTCCAAGAAAAATTGGGACTTGATTGATTGATTTCGCAGGTGGTTCCATGTCTAAGACAACGAAGTCCACTGGAAAGACAAACTTGTCTATTCCAACCAAAACATCCTCGATAACACCCTCGGTCTTCTTTCCGATCTATCGCGGTTGGAGTGTGACCGCGTGGGTTTCAATTCACCCAATCCGAGTTTCGTACATTGAGTATGGGATCGATTAACACTTGCTCCCAAATCCAATAACGCTTTCCAATTGATTGCCCACCAATGACACATGGAGCTTGGGACCTGTGGTCTTCGTTTCGTGGGGTTTCCAATCGTAATATCGAATCGACTTGATTTGTTAGGAACACTTTCTTTGAGTACGTGCCTTTCTCTTCCGAAAGTGCACAAATCTTTGAAAAACTTGGCGTACTCAGAACTTGTTTGATTGTTTCAAGTAATGGAAGATTTATCTTTACTTGCTTGAATGTTTCAAAATTTCTTCCATTTTGTCGGTCCCTTTCCCATTCTAGGTGGAGGAGTTAGGCATTGAGGGAATGGTGCCTTTGGGACATAAGGTGATTCCATTTCGATTCTTTTTCACGTCCTTGTTGGACGGTTGAAGAAACTCTTCCTCTATTACTTTTCTTTTCCTTTCTCTTCCTTGCTCTTGCACTTTTCTTATCTCTCGCTCTTTGTCTCTTTCTTTCTCTTTCCTTTCCTTTCTCCTTTCTTTTCTCCGATTCTTTTCCTCTATTGCTTCTCTTCTTCATCGCCTTCTGAGCATTTCCACTTGATTATGAACCTCTCGTCACTTCTCAAAGACCGTAATGTTTTCAACTGCTTGACTATTCGATGGTCCTGCTTCATGGTGCTTGGCCTCGAGGATTATTGATGGGTTGGTGGGAGCCTACCTTCCTCGTGACTCGGTTGATTGGCTAATTGATCGACTTGGTCCATTATCATCTGCCGAAAAGATTGCATGCTTCGCATAAGCTTTTCTTCCATCGAATCTTTCAATCTTGGCATGAGATTGATTAAGATTGATTGAAATTGATTTTTCTGTGAGTCGAATTTGGATGATAATACTGAGCATTCTTGGAAATTGGAATTGCTTGGAAATTAGAATTCTGGAAATTTGTGGGACGAAAATTGTGTTGAAAATTTGGTTGAAAAGGTTGTTGTCCACCCATTGTGTTGGCTCTATGTTCTTTGGTTTACGGCGGTTTGGTTCGATTCACCCCATCCTAAGTTGGGGTGATTTTTCCATTCCGGATTGTAGGTATTGGAGTACATGTTTCTACCCCGCCAGATAAGATTGAGTCACATTTACCGCTCTTGAGGATTAGGTTCATCGGGAAGAATGACAAGGTAGTAGGGCACTCATTAGCCATATGACTGGTGGTCACAAATTGAACACACGTGGGGTGATAGGAGCTTTAGCTTGCTTGGTAGCTAACAACATGTTCATCTGTTGGACAAGATGTCAAACTTTGTTGAGAGATCTGAGGCATTATTGTTGACATCGCATAATCCGTCCTTTTGTCAACACATGAGATTTAGGTGCCAGTTCAAGTTGGTTCGCCCAAAGTGTCTCACTTTGTATCAAGTTTGATATAACTTTTCAAACAATGCCCACAATTCGGCTTCTTTCGTGGCACAAGATCCACCACAAGATGCATCAACCATGCGCCTCTTCGTGAATCACCCATTGTAAAACTTTGGACTTGTTGCCACCTTGGAACTTGATGATTTGGGCAACTTCGATCAATTCCTTAAACGCTCCCAACATTCATGGAATGTTTCAGAGGTTGTTGGGAAAAGAACTGGATCTTCCGACGCAATTCAATGGCCTTAGTCATGGGAAAATATTTTTAAGGAATCATGGCGTACCTAACTCAACTCGAATAGATTGTGGTTCTAAGGAATAGAACCATGTTTTTGCCTTTATCTCTTAAAGAGAACGGAAAGAGTCGAGCTTCGCTATCTCATCGCATATGTGGACTCGAACATTTTGCATACCCTGAATTCATTTAAGTGAACGTATGGATTTTCATTTGCTAACCCATGGAAAATTGGTAGCATTTGAATCATTCCGATTTGAATTCATAGTGGTTCCCTGGAATGGGAGCATGCATAATACATTCCTGATCCTCGTAAAAACCAGGATCGTTATAATACTCCAGTGTTCTAGGGCCCTCATCAAAATTATTGTTCCTATTATTTCCATTATTGACATTCCCATTGTTGTTATTCTCATCTCTCTCTTGCCTTTGGTCTGCCATGGTCTCAGTTTGTTGATATTGATTCCTCTGGACTCTTGCATTCTCTCTACAAGCTCTTTCGATCTCAAGATTAAATCTGGCAGATGTGGGTGATGAGAACGAGTAAAGCTCATACACCAACACGCACAAAGAGGGTTGAAGAATCCACAACAAACCCACAAAATTCTGCTTCAAACGATTTAAACAAAGATGATAAACAGTAGCCAATATCAGCAGGAAAGATTTCTTCTTTTTTTTTTTTTTTTTTTTTTTTTTTTTTTTTAATTAAAATTCAAATTTAAATTAATTTTTTTTTATTCAAATTAAAATTAAAATTAAAATTTAAATTAATTAATTAATTAATTAAATTTTTTTTTTTTTTTTAAATTCAAATTAAAATTAAAATTCGAATTTAAATTAAAAATTTTTTTTTTTTTTTTTTTTTTTTTTTTTAAATTCAAATTAAAATTAAAATTCGAATTTAAATTAATTAAATTTTTTTTTTTTTTTTTTTTTTTTTTTTTTTTTTTTTTTTAAATTCGAATTAAATTTTTTAATTTTAATTTTTTATTAAATTCGAAAATTAAAATTAAAATTGAAAATCCTATAAAATCTTTCCTAAAAGAGAAAAATAAGGAGAAGAAAGAAAGATTCCTAAAAATCCTAAAACAAAAGTCCCACAAAAGTTAATGACTAAATTTAGAAAATCCTAAAAATATCTAAAAGAGGAAAATAAGGAAAAAGAGTCCTACCAAATCTAAAATAAGAAGTCCTAAAAATCTCTACTTCCTAAATTTCCTAAGGAAGGTATCCTAAAAATCTAAACTTCCTAAAAAGACTCCACAAAATCTTATCAAAGAGAGAAAAATAAGGGAAATAAATTTTAATAATTATTATTTTTTTTTATTTTTATTTTTTTTAAACACTCAAAACAGAAAAATCCCTATCCGAATTAATCAAAATTTCACCGATTTCCCCGGCAGCGGCGCCAAAAACTTGATCGATTTAGAATGTAACCCTTGCAAGTGCACAAGATCTATTGCAGTATGGCAAGAACAGGGGTGTCGGACCCACAGGGAAACGTGAATTTTTAATTAATTCTTTTAGAGATTTTATAAACGTCCCTAAGGAAGTACCAAAGGGCAGATTCAATTTTACCAAAAACTTAACACTTTTCCTAAATGCAGAAAAATAAATTAATCTAAACAATTAATTACTGATAAATCTACGAACAATATTAAAATGAGATCAAGGAATATGCTATCCCAGATTCGTACCCCTTTTCTATCATTAAAACCCACAGTTTCATTAAATCATCATTCACACCATCATTCATCTAGAAAAATGACTTGAAATAAAATATGATCATCAATCCGGCATACCCTATCTAAAAACAATGACTCAGCCTAACATTGCGGTATGAGTCATGTAAAAAGCATAGCGTATCTCATGATATTTAGATCACGACAATCAGCACATAATCGCTCTACAGCCTAGATCAGCCTGCAGGTCCAGATCTAGCGATTACGGCCGTTGATACGCGCAATCAACGGTCATAACAAAGCATTTAAAATATTTTCAATCACACAAACTTTGAGCAAAACGATTCCATGATAACAATAATAGACTGTGGTATTAATCATAAACATAGGTACTTATCTGGGGATCGCATCTTCCCCGATCTCTCGATTTAGCCATCTTTGGTGTTTGATCTCCTTTTTCTTTCAAAGTCATTCCTCTTTTATTTCTTCCAAAAGATATTTGCAATTGTTTTTCCTAAATACAATCTATGAATTTCTCAGAGAAAAATAATGCAAATCCTAGGTACAATCTACCCTGAATAAACCCTAGAAGAAGGAGAGAAGAAGACTTGAAAAGATGAAGAAAATATTCCCCCAAAGTGAAGAGCCCTAAAAACTAAAAAGAAAGAATGAATAATATTCTAATTGCAAAAAATAATAATCCCCCTAAGAAACTCGTGGCTTCCCTTTTTATAATAGCCTAACCCTAATACCTCTCTCGATTGACATCTAAGAGTAATTTTCGTGAATTCCCGCCTAGCTTTGCATCAGATACTGCCTCGGTATTTTGCTCATAACTTTCTGTACCGAACTCGGATTGAGGTGATTCTTGAGGCGTTGGAAAGCTGACGACGAGCTCTACAACTTTTATGTTTTAGCAATTTCCTGAATCTGACGTCTTGAAGGTAAAAATTGAGCTGCAAGTCGCACTAAGTTCTCAATGACCCAAAATAGCAGTGTTTTGACATTATTTTCGGGATTCTTGGGCTGTTTTAGAAACTTGGACTGTATTTACCTGAAACACTTCAAATCTAGCAAATCTCATCAGATAGCCTTCATCGGACGGCTAAATATAGGTATTTAGGGGTGAAATATCATCATATTTCACTACTCATCACGCCCCTAGGAAAATAAGAACAAAAAGAATCAGTCAAAAAGAAAAAAGAATGAATTCTGGACTGGCACGGGTATATAAGGTCTCACAAGCTCCCCAGGCTAACGCTGGCGCAATTAATAATTGCGCCAGTGCATTTTGTTCCGACCTTTGCTTGGCGCAACTATTAGTTATGCCAATGCAATTTTCCCATGGGTTTAGCCTAGCGCAACTAAACCAGACTAAAACTCCCTCCTCCTAAGCAATTTTGGGGCCTGATTAGAGGGAATTGTGTTTGTTCCCAGCCCTTTAAAAAAAAAAAAAAATCAGTCAAAACTGTTGGTAGTCATAAACAACGTTCACAAATCTTTAAAATACCACTAATAGTTTAGAAACTACTTTGTTTCTTTATGTGCAGGATAGATCCTACATCAAAGCATGCAACCTAAAAGGTCACTTTCTGAGAGCGCTTGACAGACACATCTTGCAGAAAAATAGATACGGTGCAAGGAAACTATGGCATGCAATCAAGACAAAAGTACTAAAATATTTCCAAAATAAAAAATCATCCACAAAGTGCTACACCATCCATCCCAAGTTGTCTAAAAATTCAAATCATCAATCCCAAAGTACTAATGTTTAAAAAGGGGAAACTAAGGCCTATTCCTTATTCGCGCCCTTTGATTTCTTTCGATGATGAGCGGAGCCCTGGTAAGTCCGCATATCCCCCTCCCGGGACCAGGCTTGAGAAATCCGGCTAAGCAAAGATCACGACTCCTTGGCGCGTGCACGCTGTAAGTCATAACCAAAATCAGAAATCGGGACCAATAAAAAATGATGATGAAACCCACAAAAAAAGCAGAACAGTAGAATACTCACCGTCTCCACATCCTGAAGCTTTGTGAGGTTACGATGATACGCTACATACTCCATGGCCGAGTCGAAGTTTTACATTCAAAAGGATACAGTGTCAGCTATCTGGGCAATCATAAAACATGTGCAAAAGGGGGCCGAAACAATAAAGAGATGGGTCGTCAGAAGAATTACCCCGGGGATAACCTAGGAGGAGGGACACGGGCCACTTCAACAGAGAGACGCGCCTTCCTATCCACGACGACACACAGACCCGAGAGGAAACTGTCATCAAGGCGTCGAAAGGTCCCGTAGACCACGGTCAAATCACCCCTAGTGGCACCAGCCTAAGAAATACCTGACGGACCAATGCCGGGAGGCCCCACACCAGAAGGGTCAATGCCAAAAGGACCTACCCCTGAAGTATCAGCCGTACCCGCCGTCGTCCCGCCTTCATCATCAGAACCGTCCCCTGCAGCAAACTGTAAACAAAATAAAATCATATCAGAAAAAACAAAGGCCGAGATAAAATAAAAAGAGACTAACTAAGGAGGAAAAGGTAATTACCTGCCCACGCGGGCTGCCAAATGCAAGGAAATTGACACTAGGTACAAATTGTGGCAGGATAAATCGATATGGTAGGCACTCGTACCAAGTATGATAGTCTCCGGGCACATGAAGAGCATGGATAGGGAGCCCATTGTTGAGAAGGGCCACCGTGAGTTTCTCAACGCTGCCAGCAGGATTCCAAACATCCACAGGAGGGTCCACGGGAATGGCATAGTAGCTCTGGTACTAGTGCACCTCCTGCTCTCCCAAATAGTAAGCCTTGGCCCACGCCCCATAAAAGAAAATGACACGGTGATTGTCAAACAGGCAAGAGGGGCCTACGGCTACCCGATCCCAGAAGGGGGACGTGAGATACAGGTCGTGGAGGATCTGTCCAAGTCCTAAGGCGGTCAGCCAATTAAGCAGGCTGTATACTAATCAAGAAGGATCTCCAAGCATGAGTAAACCAAGTTGTTAAGAGTTAATCAGGAACCATCAGGTCAAATTGGGACCTTAAACCCATCTCCAAGTGCTTCATGCCCACATCACGGCGCCGGGCTTGGTTCCAGTTGCTAAGAAGAGGGTAAGTAAGTTCCTCCGAGTGGAGAAGCGAGCGCCGAGGGTGAAAATGATGATATCCCCATACCTAAAATGAGCAGTACATAGGAGCAGGTCAGTAGCATATAAAGAACATTCAAGGAAAATGGCGAAAGCGAAAGAATGAGGGATTACCTCCAAGGTGGCCCAAAAACCAACAACAGATTTGAAATCCTCGATCGTGACTCGAGCTAAGTTAAACATCAGCCATGCATACCAGCCCCGCCCCAGTCATACCTATGGACGTCACCCCAATTGTCCATGACACTCAGCAATGCTAGGTTGACTCGGCCACCGCTCGCATTGGTAAAAAGGGTCTTACCCAGCAGGATCAGAAGAGTAATGCAGGCCAATACAATCGCCCACTCAGGCATAATATAAAGCACCCTGTCTGACTGCCCCAGGTCCACCAACTAGTTGGTCGGGTAAAGCGCAGTGAGCCAGGTCATCTTGACCTTGGTACCATGTGTCTGCCCGCGAGGGGTAGGCCCCTATCAGTCGGATGAGGTCCTCCCTACCCGGCACCGAGAGGCCGGCTATCAGTAATCGGTTTCCCTCCCATCCTAATACCCTTAATCATTGCCCAATCAATAGGCGTCATGGTCATCTCGGCATACAGCATATGGAAGGTCATCGTCTCAGGGCGAAACCATTCTATCAAGGCCTTCAGGTAGGCAACATCAGCCCTCATAGCAGGGCAGGTTAGAAACTCCCCAAAGCCCACCTACGTCAGCAGAAACTTCACTACGGGGGGGACATAGAGGTAAAAGTCTTGGAAATCAAGCCACCCCCACGGAATACAATAGAGGGCAAGTCCTGCATAAGAAGAGAAAAGTGCATCAAATCATGGAAAGAAAGAAAAGCTGCACAGAAGAAAGAAATTTGAAGCTTCTTTTACCTGGCCCTCTATGTCGAAATTCAAAATATGGGTATGCTATTGATGTAGGAGGCCGGCCCGGGCGGCCACACCTTGCATTTCGAGCCATGGGCCCGCTTTCCGCTCTACCCAAAGGAACTGCTCCCCTCGTGGACCGTATACTACCTCGGGCCCCTCCTCGGGAACATGCTTATCATCACTCGACATTTCTGGGGCAAAAAAAATCCTTTACTTTATTTGCGAAGATAAAACCCAAAAAAAATCCTTTATTTTATTTAAAAACAAAAAAAATCCTTTACTTTATTTGCAAAAATAAAAACAAAAAAATCCCTTTCAATATGCACAAATAAAAAAAAAATAATAAATATATATATATATATAATATGTATGTATATTATGCAAAACCCATAAAACAACAAAAATAGGGCATCATTCACAAGAAACCATCCACACACCATCAATAAACATGCATACAATAGAAATAAACCATTAAGTCATCAAAGAATGCAAGATCACGATCATGTTTGCAAGAAAAAGCAAGAAAAATCAAGAAAAAGAGTTTTAAAATGGTTACCTTGTGAAGAAGATGGGGTCTATGATCTAGCGCGGGCCGACAATCGATCGACGCAAGCAAGCAACGGAAATGTGGCACGCGTAGAGGCAACGTAAAGGAACCCTAAGGAGGTCGTTTTTCGGTTTTAAGGAGGAGGGGGAAAATTTCAAAAATAATACCCCACAGGCCGAACTCGGGCTGTTTAAATTGCTCCCCAGCCAAGCTTGGTGCAACTAATAGTTGCGCCAGGAAATTTTGAGCCTTATTTTGGCTTGGCACAACTATTAGTTGCGCTAGAAAATTTTAGGGCCCCTGTTGGCCTGGCGTAACTAATAGTTGCGCCAGCCACATAGGCCGGGTTTTGGGCTTGGTACGGTCAGATGTGTAACCAGGTCCCCCCCTCTCTTCATTTTGCTCACTCTCGGCAGATGCATGCGTTCCTAAGTGGTATGTCGGCCCTCATTCGACCTATCCGGGAAGTCGTGCTAACAATAAAGTGGACCGAGAGCAATAGGCGTCCTGATCCTACATAGAAAAACATAAAAAGTCTAAAACAACAAAAAAAAATCCCACAGAAAGCAAAAAAAAAAAAAAAATAATGATAATAAATGACTCACATAAAATAATAACTCTAAAATAAAAAAAAACACACCAAAAGATAATAACCTTGAAAAAAAACAACAAAATCACATAAAATGATAACTCTGAAAAGTCCAAAAAAATCACATAAAATGACAGAAAAATCACAAATAATAACCTATTTGTGTTTCCCCACGGAGGGTACGCACATGCATAATGCAGCAAAACGTCAATGTTTTATCAGCAATGATGCTATGCCATATTAAAGTCCCGAGTCTAGGGTTTGCCTTGGACCATTGAATCATTCTTTAAAGTAGGAGCAATGGCATCGGTCCCAGTCAAACAGTCAATGTTTCGATCGAGTCAACTCCACTGCTAAATCTTTGCGATGAGCGCTCTTTATAGATTCATATGAACTTAAGTGTCTTAAGTTTCAGATTCTCCGTTGAAAAAGGTCAATCGCTGGTTGAGACCAAACTGTTGGGAATGAGATTACGTACCAATCAAACTATGTGCAACTATACATTCAGGAGGGTTCATTTCCGTTTTATTTTTTAGCAGGCTTAAAACCTGTATGGGCAGCGATATCCCTGTAAGTGTACGTCATGCGTCTGGGTATCCGTATGATGGTCGCTTGTCCCTGTAAATTATACCCGGGCGGGTTCGAGTCGGGACTTCCATCGCCTTTGTGGTTGCTTATTGCCCCTGATAGGTGCAAGATTATGCATAGTTAGATGATTTTTATGATTATTATTGATAGAGACCGGGATTGGATGCCCCTTTAGGGAGACACCCCAATGTTTGGTTGGATCTATTCAAGGTAGTTGAAACTGGATACTCTAGGTCATGTTGATCTAGGGCACGCTTTCGAAAATGGCACGCCCTCCCTAAAAAGCGTTGTGACATCTGTTCACTTTGCTCAGGCAGTCATGCTAAATAAACTTTGGGATCGATGGGTTCGCCCAAAGACCTCGAACCCTGCTTTCAGCAGGGGCACCAGCGAACAGTCAGATGGGGCAATCAAATGCCTCGTAGGGTTGGACGCAAACTGTGGAGCCTTGTGTATGTTTACTTCACGCCTATCTTTGAGTGTGGGTCGATTACCCCTCTTACTTACGAAGCTGTTGCATTCAGAATGAATCTTAAACATAAAATACCTTCAAAATCATCTCGAGAAGCGAACTCCTCAAATCTCATTTCGATCGATCAAACTCCTCAAAGCATATATCACCTCTCAGTTCGATCGAATGTTTCTGTCATTTTGATCGAACAAACACAAATTCGATCGATCAAAATTAATTTCAATCGGTCGAATCCTCACAGAGCCAAATGACTACAACACAGTTTGATCGAACGAATCCTAATTCGGTCGATCGAAATCACATAATTTGATCGATCAAAAATATTTCGATCGATCGAATCCCTCATAAGCTAAATAACAATCTGCACAGTTTGATCAAACAAATTTTAATTCGATCGGTCAAAGATATTTCGATCAGTCGAATCCTCACAACAGACTATTTCAAAATCTCTGTTCTATACGTTTCGATCGATCGAAACACACTTTGTTCGGTCGAATTTCATTTCGATCGAATGAATTCCTCCAGACTTTGAATTCTCCCTCCTTAAGTCCATTTTGATCGATCAAATCAAATTTCGATCGATCGAAATCAGCAGATTCTTTCTGTTCTTGAGTTTTTCGCATTCTTTCTCTTTTCTTTCCGAAATCAACCCCCTTATGATTTATTTTGATCCCAAATTGCATAAAACAATAATTAATGCAATTTTAACATATATCTTTAATTTCATACCTTGATTTCCTCAGAATTTCCAATCCTTGCTTCTAGATCGGATTAGGGTTTCACCAAGCGAATAACGGCTGTTCGTCGCTCCAAACCCTTCGCAGTAAGCCTCAAGATCGGATCGATCACACATGCAATTCACATTCAATACCCGTTTCACCCTCTCTCCTCTTAACTCCTAATCATATGCAGTAAAAGGTATTGAATGCAAGTGATTAAAGGGTATTTATTTCCCCTTTTAACTAAGCCATTGGTTTAGGTGTGACACAGCTACACCAAGGTTGGTGTACGTGTATTCACTAATTCATAACCTAACCTACTTATACGAAATCCGACCCGTCGAATTTGATCTATAGACATTACATAGTCCATCGGTATGGTCCTTGATGTCCAAATCATCAAGGACACATACCGAGGCGTATAGTTCATAGGTCAGAAATTAGGGACGTTACATTTTCCCCACCTTAGGAATTTTCGTCCTCGAAAATTGATCCAACGTGCGGTTAGGCACAAGAAGGGTGGCCTTGTAAGGTACCACACATGGCTAAACAAATCATTTCGTTATAAAATCCAATCACACACACGCAATCCACACACAATAAATTCTAACTAATTCTGTCCAGACATATGATTGACCATCAAACGATTAACATAATCATGTATAAAAAGTTAAAAGAAATAATTCATCGTGGCAACCATGCCACCATAGTCATGACCATAAAAAAAAATAGGTGCGGCAATCATGTCATAATAGTTAAAAAGTTATACATTCATCCATCCAAAATTAGATCTCTAAAAAGGAAAATCTCTCAAGCTCACAAAATTTTCCAAATTTGTCATGCATCAGCCCCACCCGCCGCTCCAGCAGGATTCGCCGCATCTTTCGTCTCCTTCTCGGCATGATTCCCACTGGCCGCCTCATCAGGACATGGGTGGTCAGCAGCAGTGTTTGACATAGAAGTGCCGAATACCTGCACACGTATGGCCGCCATCCTCTGAACGTAGTTGGTAGGGTACATGGTGTGCAAAACGTCCTCCACGAGTAGCTCATAGTAATCGAGGTGCTGATTGAGCTGGAGATTACTCTCCTGGATGAGAGTAGCCAACGCCTCATTAGTGATCGGAGCTGCTTGATGGTCAGGTGGTACTGACATATGAGGTGGCTGATGAACTGGAGGGATGACCTCAGGTTGCTCTTGAAGAGGCACATCGGGAGCAGGTTGATCTTGCTGTGGTGCACCTTGGGCAGGTTCTTCTTAAGGTTGAGGAGGAATAGGAGGTACTTGAAGAGTTGGTTGAAGGTGAGGTTTCAGCCGATTGAAGGTTTTCCTCCATTGCTTGAAGGCAGAGATAAAGCTTGCGGAATACTCATCAAACATTGCAAAGATAAAGCTTGCATAAGGAATGTAATCCTCGGGCTTTTCTGCCCCTGCCAATAATTTCTTCCTCCCATGTTTTATCCCCTCAAACACAACTGCAGCCGCATCAAACGATTTGCCCTCAAAAGCGGCAAATAGCGCTTCCATCAACACCCATAATCTCTCAGTTTTATGGTGGATCGGGTACAAGTTGTACTTGAAGATCGTATCGAGCATCCACCTATAGCTCGGTAGATCCGCTCGTTTGATCGCTCTGCTAGGTGCAACTCACCCTCGAGTCATTCTCTCTGCTACGTGAAGATGGGTCAAATTTGGAGGATTTGGGGGCAACAAGTTAATTCCAGGGCTGTAGGCTTCAAAACATTCCAAGGCCTTGCAGGCCATCACATGGGTAAAAACGTATGTCTTCCCATCGATATTTGTGCAGATGGTAGTTGTAGGATTAGAACCATCAAACATGTTTTGATAAAATAAGCGCACGAGGCGCAGATAATAGTACAAATGAATGGGTTTCAGAAGATTATCCAAATCGGCTTTACCCAAATAGTCAAGTGCCCAAGCATCAATGCCGGGCACATTGGGCATTTCGAAAAGTGCCGGATCAATGGTATACTCATAAGCAAATCCCTTCTCGACCCACCATTCATTTGGTCGGTCTAGTTGGGGTACTTGAGAAGGAACTGGTTGCTTGGCAGTGGTTTGCAGTGGAGGGTTTTGTGGTGGTTGCGAAGAACCCGTGGTGGATTTGGGTTGCAAAGAACCCGCTACGGTCTTAGGCCTCTTCGTCGTAGGGGTTTTAGAGGTTAATCTCATTTTTGGAGGCATGGTTAAATCTCAAAAATAGGGTTTCTACTTAAATCCCAAAAATCTTAGCTCAAAATAAGAAATTAAGAACTCAAATTTAGCGATTTACCAGTTGGATGAGGTTTAGATTTGATCCTTTGGAGAATCCACACGTAATCAACTGGTCTGTCGATCCCCCAATCACGAAATCCATCAAAAGCCCTAACGGAACCCCCAAATTTTTCTAAAAATTTGAACTTAAAAATGCAGTTTATATATATATATATACGCACGATTCGATCGATCGAAATCAACTTTATAGAGAATACTCTACAATTTCGATCGATTGAAATAAATTTCGATTGGTCAAAATTGGCTTAGTATAAAACTGGACCCCACATTTCGATCGGACGAATTTGAATTCGATCAATGGAGGTTTGGAATTCAATAGAACAAAAAATTTTCGATTGGTCGAACTTCTCAGGCTCCTAAAATTTTTGATCGAATGAAATAAATTTCCTTCGGTCGAAATCAAAATTCGATTGATCGAAAATGAATTCGATCGAACGAATTTAAAACGTCTTCATTTAGATAATGTCCATTTTCTGCCAGGGCATTTCGATTGATCGATTTACATCTCGATCGGTCGAAATCATATTCGATCGATCGAAATTATCAGAAAACACTTCATTATTGTATTTTTGAGTTTTCTTTCACAATTTTAAGCTTTAAACATTAAATTCACCCATCTCATTCATCATTCAAATTATTTACATATACTTGGGGTCACAATGGACCTTTACAAACCCTTTCCCTCTCTAGATCACAAAAACAATGAAGGATGTTGGGCACAAATCTCGACTTCACGTTCCCACGTCGCTTCCTCTCTAGAGTAATTCGTCCATTGAACCAACACCAAGGGAATCCATTTTGTGCGTAACACTTGCTCGTTCGGTCTAAAATTTGCATTGGTTCTTCAATGACTGCCAGATCCCTGTAGACTTCAACTGGTGGCGCATCGAGGATATGAGTTGGGTCTTGCACGTTCTTTCGTAACATAGAAACGTGAAATATGTCGTGCACTCGATCAAGCTGTGGGGGTAATGCAACCCTATATGCAACTTCAACCACTCTTCCTAATACCACGAACGGTCCAATATATCAAGGACTCAACTTTTTGCACTTTCCGACATGCATCACACCCTTCATTGGAGATATCTTCACAAACACGTGATCTCCCACTTGAAAATCCCTGGTCGATCGCTTGATGCCCACATTGCTCTTTTGCCGACTTTGTGCCGTCTTGATTCTTTCTCGTATAATATGAACGGTTTCAACATTTTTCCTTATGACTTCCAGTCCTAATACTAATTTATCGCCTGTTTCCTCCCAGTTGATCAGAGACCTACACCTCCATCCATACAGTACTTCATACGGAGCCATCCTAATGCTCTGTTGAAAGCTATTATTATACGCAAATTCTATCAATGGAAGATGCTGATCTCACGATCCTTGAAAATCAATCATGCACGCTCGAAGCATATCTTCAATAATCTGCTTGACTCTCTCTGTCTGACCATCAGTCTATGGATGGAATAAGGAACTAAAGTCCAATCTCGTGCCCATACCTTCTTGAAATCTTTGCCAGAATATCGATGTGTACAATGGGTTACGATCGGACACAATGCTTGTCGGAATACCATGCAGTCAGGTAATTTCTTTCAAATACAAATCCGCCAACTTGCTTGCAGTGTATGTTATGTTATAGGGCAAGAAGTGAGCCGATTTCGTCAATCGATCCACTATTACCCATATGGCATTGTGGTGTCTCAACGTTCTCGGTAATCCCATAATGAAGTCTATAGAAATGGACTCCCATTTCCATTCCGGTATTGGCAGAGGTTGCAATAGGCTGGCTGGGTGTCGATGATCCACCTTTACTTGTTGACACACCAAGCATTTCGACACATATTCAGCAATGTCTTTCTTCAGCCTCTCCACCAATAATTCTTTCAAAAATCCTAGTACATCTTAGTACCACCAGGATGAATGGCGTACTTCGACTTGTGAGCTTTGTCCAATATGGTCTACCTCAGTTCGGCATCAACTGGTATACACAGCCTTCCATAGAATAGTAATGATCCATCCTCCTTAATAGAGAAATCCAAGCTTGTACCGGCAGTCACGCTTTGTCAAATTTTTAAGAGTTCTACGTCTTTCATTTGAAGTTCATAAATGCGATAAAAAATATTTGGTCTGATTGTGAGATTTGCCAACAGTACCCCAGTATCCTTGACCTCCATATTCTTGTCGTACAAAGAAAGGTCTTCCAGTAGTTTCCATCGTCGAAGTACCATAATGAGACTAGCCAACTGAGCCGCAATCTTCCTACTCAACGCGTCAGCGACGACATTTGCTTTATGTGGGTGATATTATATAGTACAAACATAATCCTTGAGAAATTCAATCCATCTCCGTTGCCTCATATTCAATTCTTTCTGCGTAAACAGGTACTTAAGGCTTTTATGATCAGTGAAAATCTCGAAGGTTTCACCATACAGGTAATGTCACCAAATCTTAAGCGCGAAAATCACCACGGCTAACTCTAGATTATGCGTTGGGTAGTTCTTCTCATGCTCTTTCAATTGTCTTGATCCATAAGCTATGACTTTAGCATTTTTATTTAAAACACAGTCCAAACCACCATATGATGCATCACTATAAACAACAAAACCCCCACTACCTAATGGAATAGCCAACATTGGAGCAGAGGTAAGCCGTTTCTTGAGTTCTTGGAAGCTCTCTTCACACTCATTGGTCCACTCAAATTTAACATTCTTCCTTGTAACTCGGGTGAGCGGTCCTGAAATCTTTGAGAATCCTTCCACAAATCGTTGGTAATATCCAGCTAGACCGAGGAAACTGCAAATCTCCGTCACAGTCTTGGGTTGTTCCCAATCTAATACTGTCTAAATCTTCACCAGATCTATAGTCACACCTGCTTCTGATATTATGTGACCAAGAAAGCTCACTTGTTCCAGCTAGAACTCACATTTACTGAGTTTAGCATATAACTGATGCTCACGTAGAGTCTATAAGGCAATGCGCAAATGATGTTCGTGTTCTTCTCTGGTCTTTGAATAAATAAGAATGTCGTCTACGAACACCATTACGCACGTATCCAGGTGTTGTTTGAAGACCCGATTCATGAGGTCCATAAATGAAGCTGGTGCATTTTTCAAGCCGAAAGGCATCACTAAGAACTTGTAATGCTCATATCTAGTTCTGAACGTTGTCTTCAGCACATCTTTGTCCTTCACCTTTAATTGATAGTACCTAGATCACAAATTTATCTTCGTAAAGAACTTTACACCTTGCAATTGGTTAAACGGGTCGTCGATCCTTGGTAAAGGGTATTTGTTCTTGATCGTAAACTTGTTTAACTAACGGTAGTCAATGCAAAGTCTCATCGACCTGTCCTTCTTCTTAACAAACAAGGTCGGTGCTCCCCAAGGGGATACGCTTGGTCTTATGAAGCCCTTATCCAATAATTCTTGCAATTGCTCCTTTAATTCTTTTAGTTCAGCTAGAGCCATGCGATAGGGAGCTTTGAAGATTGGTTTCATGCCTGGAGCTAAGTCTATTAAAAATTCAATCTCCCGATCAGGTGGCAATTCAGGTAGCTCATCGGGAAATACGTCCTTGAACTCAAGGCAATCGAAATATTGATGATAACATTCTTTGTTTCCTTTTGCTCTTGAAGGAATGATAAATACCCTTCGCACCTGTTCTTCATCTTCTACTCAGCTCGTACCGCGGAGATGATCAATACCATCTTTCCCTTCTCACCAATAAACAGAAAAGACTTTTGTTTTGGCAGACGAAAAGTGACTACTTTTCGTAGGCAGTCAATGCTTACATAATAAGTGGATAGCTAATTCATGCCAAGGAGTACATCAAGTCCTTGCATATTTAATAAAATGAGGTCCGTTATAGTCTCTTGATCCTCCACTTGAACAACGACTGATCGACAACACATGGCACTCCCTGTAGGAACGAACACGTCCAATATAAAATCTAACTCCTCGGGTAAAATTTTCAATTTCCTTGCAAATTCTAGAGTTATATACGAGTGGGTAGACCCTGGGTCTATCAAAACTCGTGCAACACAACGATCACCGTCGTTTTCTTGATAGAGTTGTAGTGTACCTATATGAGTTAATACAGACACTAACGTTCAGACATGCATGTCATGACCACATAGTTATCGGAATGCACCTAGACCTTTCCCTATCAATGCACTTTCTTCATCTAGAAACTAAGTGAATTTAAGCATAAAAACAAAATTATACCTTGAATTACGTCATTACTCGCACGAGCATCTTCAGTTGTTACTGCAAAAGTGTTGCCTTAGACGACAGGTCTCGTAGATTGTGTAGGCCTCTGCGCTATAGTAGTCAAAACAGTTCCCTCCTTTCTCATCACTGGGCAGTCTCATATCTTGTGGCCTAATTTCCCACATTTAAAATATCCTCCTGTGCCCCATGTACAGTTTGACATTTTATACGGTTTTCCACAATGGGTACATTCACTTGCAGACTTGAAGATGCCGCCCTTGAAGATCCCTGGGTGACTAATGCCCCAAACACGGGAGTCTGAGCTGGGGCTTCTCTGCGGAATGGTCTTGTAGGAGTAAATGTATTAGACCTCTGATAATGCGTATAGGCTGGTTTTGAAACTGGAGTAGGTGCTGACAACCTCAGCTTTTTGTTCCCCGAGTCGTAGTCACTCACTCCCCCTGGATATACCTTATTCTTCCAATCTCGCCTCTTATTGATATCCCTTTCTACCACGATGGCCTTTCCCATCATGTTAGCATATATTTCAATCTCAAATATTAATACCCTTTTTTGAATATTTGGTCTCAGGCCTTCTTCAAATCTACTGGCCTTCATTTCTTCTGTGGCTACTAATTCTGGAGCAAACCTTGATAATCGCACAAACTCATTACCGTACTCCCTTACGGTCATGCTCCCTTGTACAAGATTAGTGAAATCATTTTTCAACTAATTTCTAACTTGTTTAGGGAAATACTCCTTGTTAAATTCCCTTACAAACTCAGCCCATGTCCATCGGTCTTGGAGACCCTCGACTTCCCTTTTCCTTAACACCGACTTCCACCAGGCATCGGTGTCGCCTTCAAGTTGGAAGGAGGCCCAACCAACTTTCCCATGTTCAGGGCTCTGGAGTCTCTCTAATAACTTCTCCATCTGCTTCAACCATTTTTCTGCTTCAAACAGATCAGTCTGCACTTGGAATATCGGAGGTCTCAATCTCCTGAAATCTACAAAAGATGATGGCAACAATGCAAGAGGTGGTGGTGGTGGTGGCTGCTGCTGATGACTGATATTATTGGCGGCTAACAACGCCGTCTACTCAGCCAAAAGAGTAGTCTGCCGGGGTCTGCTGAGTCATAGCAGCGGCTATGGCCACCAGAGCCCTAGCCATCCTATCAGTAGACTCATCACGATGACCCCTCTCCGCCTCAGGAGGTGGTCTCTACTCTCCTCCGGAACTCGAAGGATTGCCATCAATACTCCTCACACTCCTCTAGCGACCTCCTCTAGGCCGACCTCTACTTCTCTGATCCATCGGAATCTGTTACAATGAAACAAAGGTCTCATTAATAGACGGTCCCTAGTATCCAATAAAATCTCAAATCTCTAAATGGTCCAAGACTTGTCGACGCCTAAGTGTGATCCCAGATTTTGCTCAAAACCCACATTGGCCAAGGTGCACTAAGGCCAAACCCCGAACGCATTACACAGCATCTCATTGCACAGCGGAAACAAAGTAGAACCATGCTAACTAACCATCGTTACAAAATAAAGAACTAGTACTACCCCTTAAAAGCTCAAAATGACGGTTCTAATTTCATATGAATACTTATGGAAAGAGAATCGACGAGAACCACCGGTAAGGACCATTCCTTACCGAAACATGGTTCACCAAAAAGAATTAAGTTATAATTATCATCCAAATTAAATATTCTTCACATCATCTCAAAATACTACTCTCTCAACCTAAGGCTAGCTATATTTGGCATCGCACAAAGAAAACAACACTTAGGGGGAAGTTCTTCTAGATCCTCACCAGGAGATAACTCAAGATCCTCCCTCTCCATGATCTCCATTCCAATGCCTTCACCTAAACCTGTGACATTAGTCGAGGAATGAGCTTCATCCAAGCTCAGTAGGCAAAACTCATAGCATGCTTATATAACATCAAAACATATGCAAGACACGTACAATACTTGTTTCAAATTCATAACACATGTTCCCATTTTTATTCCAACATATGAAAAGAAAACTTAAAGTGCTTTACTTAAAGTATTAGAATGAGGAACTATAGCCTCAAGCCCCCAATGGAATACCCACCATCGTCGCTCATATGAACTCTTTTTCACATATATCCAAGGTCCCAAAAAGGTGGACACTTGGCCGAACATAATTACCGTTATACGATAGGAGTCAAAAAACACATAGCACAAAGGTGTACGGATTGGCCGCCGTACCGGTCGGGTATTCACATAAAACCTTAAATCGAGGTGCATACATATAGCTTATCACCGTGTAAAGTGATAATTATAGCTTATATCGAAGGTCGGAACGAAATGTGAAGATCACATACACATACATAAATCAAAATGATTCTCGAAAGATTCCATAATACTTGCACTATTCGGAAACATAATGATACACATGCCTTTTCAAATTGAAGTAATAAATGAAATTCACAAGATTAAATCCAAATTTACATCATAACATAACACACATGCTAATGTAGTAAATGCACATGATATAAAGTGCTCCCTACCTTAAAATCTTAACCCGTACGCGCTCAATCTGTCGCTTGAGTTTGTCCTTCGTTACACAATACCAGGTCACCTAAACAATCCATGGTTCACACATTAGAACTATGCTAAACATACTCTGACAACTTCCCTCAAAATCTCACAGTCAAAACTTAACAAAATCCCAAATTTGGCAATTTCGATCGGTTAAACTCCTCAAAGCATAAATCACTTCTCAGTTTGATCGAACGATTCTGCCATTTTGATCGAACCAACATAAATTCGATTGATCAAAAATAATTTTGATTGATCAAATCCTCATAGAGCCAAATGACTACAACACAGTTCGATCGAACGAATCCTAATTCAGTCGATCCAAATCACCTAATTCGATCGATCAAAAATATTTTGATCGGTCGAATCCCTCAGAAGCTAAATAACAATCTGCACAGTTCGATCGAACGAAATTTAATTTGATCGATCGAAGATATTTCGATAGGTCGAATCCTCACAACAGACTTTTCAAAATCTCTGTTCTATATGTTTCGATTGATCGAGTGGGAGATTCAATCGATCAAAACACACTTCGTTCAGTCGAATTTCATTTCGATCGAACGAATTCCTCTAGACTTCGAATTCTCCCTCCTTAAGTCCATTTTGATCGATCGAATCAAATTTCGATCGGTCAAAATGAGTAGATTCTCTCTGTTCTTAAGTTTTCCGCATTCTTTCTCTTTTCTTTTTGAAATCAACCCCCCTCTTATGATTTCTTTTGATCCCAAATTGCATAAAATAATAATTAACGCAATTTTAACATCTATCTTTAATTTCATACATTGATTTATTCAGAATCTCCAATCCTTGCTTCTAGATCGGATTAGGGTTCACCAAGCAAACAACGGCTATTTGTCGCTCCAAACCCTTCGCAACAAGCCTCGAGATCAAATTGATCACGCATGCAACTCACATTCAATACTCGTTTCACCCTCTTCTCTTAACTTCTAATCATATGCAGTAAAAGGTATTAAATGCAAGTGATTAAAGGGTATTTATTTCCCCTTTTAACTAAGCCATAGGTTTAGGTGTGACATAGCTACACCAAGGTTGGTGTACGTGTATTCACTAACTCATAACCTAACCTACTTATACAAAATTTGATCCGTCAAATTTGATCTATAGACATTACATAGTCCATCGGCACGATCCTTGACGTATGGATTGTCAGGGACGCATACTGAGACATACAGTTCATAGGTCAGAAATTAGGGACGTCACACAAATCCTTAGAAACCAATCCTGACCCTTAAAACCCATTCCGAGCCTAGACCTAACCCTTCCGAGCCTTGGAAGAGGAGTGGTGCACCAGGACTAGCTATGGCCTTCTACTGCAATCGAATCTTATACCATTAAAAAGTAGAAGTCATCAGCTTTCAACAAGCTAAGAATCGCCCCAATTGGAGTTATACACCAAAAGATATGGCAGTTCGAGATCGGAGGGTAAAAGAGTAATTTCAACTAGCCCCCTAGGGATTTGGCGCAAGTGATAATTGCGCCAGTTATATTTTTACTTGGCGTAACTATTAGTTGTGCCAAGCCACTTTCCCAGGATTTAAGCCTAGCATAACTAATAGTTGCGCCAGCATTGAAGTGGACCCCACTCTCACGAAGCCAACTTCCAGGCTACTGTTTAACTGTACATTTGTCTGGAGCAACTAATAATTGTGCCAGACATATGACTAGTAACCTCTTGGTTTTACCTCGAATTTTGTGTCTGGGGTTTGACTTGTTGACCACCTGGGTCTTTGGGGTGTGTTTTGATAGATTTGTTGCACCCTTTTGCCCCTTATTTGCAACCCATTAGGTGACTTAGGAACCCTCCCTATCATCCATAATTGGAGGACCTTCTCACACCTTTCAAGGCTCCAAAAAACCTAGGAATCCTTAGATGCAAGATTACCTAATTACTAACCCTAATTAGCACCTAAGTGGTCTCCTAATCCACCTATTTCCTATAAATAGAGCCCCCCTCCCTTGGTTTTAGGGGTCGAGGAATTTGCTTAAGAGAGGAAGAGCTCAAAGTAAGAAGTTCTTCCTCCCTTTTGTGCATCATTTTAACATAAATTCCAGAATCTCCCAACCTCATTTCAAGCTTACTCTTGCATCCAAAACCCTTAGGCTAGGTGTGTGCTCCCCCCTAGACCCCTCACTCTACCTTTTAGCTTTAAGCTTTAAGAATTAGAATCCTATTTCATACCATACAAAGCCATCAAGAGCTCACCAAAGCAAGCCACGCAAGGTTCTCCTACGGTGCTACAAGGGCCCGAGGGCTCCGACTCTCCCCTTCCTTCTCCTATCTCTTTTTAGCATTTTCCATCCTCCCATTTGTGTCGTTACGCCACCGAATTTTTGATAGGAATGGAGGGGCACAAATAACATTTAAGGCCCATTTGGGTAAGAGGAAGCCGTTTTCTTTTCTTTTACTTTATTTTTGTATTGGCCATTTGTAGAGACCACGCTAAGCGAGTTGATCGGGTGCCTAACACCTTCCCAATCGATAACCGAAGCCCCTATCTAAGAGCCTTTGGTGTGGAACGGATTCAGAGTCATATTTTTAGCACTTCGATGCTTATAAAAATGACATAGGTATCCCGGGACACCAAAAGCTCCGAGTGGCGACTCTATATTTTTGCAAGCGAGCGCATCACCACGACGGGATCATTGAAAATCCCACGGTTGCACAGTGACTAACTTTTATTTTTGCTAATTGTGTATTTGTTACTAACACTACTAACATTTTTGTTATTTTTGTCTTTGAGACATATAACTATTGTATTTTCCTCAAGTTTGGGGGGCCATTGTTTACAGAATTTTTTTCACAACCGGTAAGCAATCAGAGATATAAAACATTTTTAGGTAAATAATTTTTTCGTGTCCCCTGTTTTTGTGCCAATAAGGGCATTGTCCGATTTAAGTTTGGGAGGGATACACAATTTCTATGTATAGTAGTAGTATAGCAGTAAGTAGTTTAGTTTTAGTTTTAGTTAATTTATTTTTAGAGTTTTTTTTTGAAAATTTTGAATTTTAGTTGAACATTACATAGGAATTATGATAGAAAAAAATTACAATTCTTGAAAAATTTATGATTCATTATAGTAGAAATTCAACAATCAGAAAAAAGAACAGTTACAGGCATGCCTAGCTCGTTGAACATTGTATTAGAATGAATATTTGAAACAATAGTTTGATTTAAACTGCAACAATTTTAGACTATAGTTTCAGAATTATAAATCAGTGAGCACTTGAGCCATATTTCCTCTTTTATACAGAGAGACTGTTTCTTTTATTCCAGTCAAAAAATTTTCTTTGAACTTCTATACTAATATGAAATATCATACTGCCAAATTTAGAATCAAAATATTCTATGATAACCTGATTTTTTGTCTAGAACTATCTATTAGAAATATCAAAATAATAATGCATCTAAGCTAGTAAATCGTAAGGATGATTAAAGACCATCTTTTGTTAAACCAGAGCTAAAAAGCTAAAATCTCAGAATAAATTTTATCCATGAACCCATATTAGAAGCCTAACCGAATTTCGTTATACCAAAAATCAGATAAATCTTTAACCATATGTACTTCCCAAAGCTTTCAACCTTTAACCCTTATATTTTCTGAGATTTTAGAATGCAAAAGAAGGGAAAAAGGAGTGGAAGGAGTAAAAAGCAAAAACAGATAAGAGGAATGCTAAAAAGGGTACAACTGAAGAAATCAAAAGAAACAATATGGGAAAAATGAAAAATCATGAAGAATGATTTCTGAAAAAGAAGAAAATTTTTCAAGTAAAAAGCTTTCAAATAGAAGAAAAATCATAAAATGCGATTTTACAGTGAAATAAATGGGATTTAAAAAAAAAAGGGAAGAAGTTATCCAATCATGAATGCTTACTAAAGAGAATAGAAGAAGAAGAAAAGAGAGGAAAAAGAAGAGCTAAATTCTCAGAAAAATATTGAATCATTTTCTACCTTTCTTTGACACCTTTTGAAACCCAGAGCCCCATTCCAAGCCGATGGAAAGACCTTTCTAATTTATGATTTACAAAAGCATAAGACTAGTAAAGATATGGATACTAGATATTATGGATTGTACAGGGATTCATATGAATAAAGTAGAATATCCTTTTCTATCAGATTCATTAATTTTTGCAAAAATATCTGACTAAATTTTTCTGAAAAATAGATTGAGAGAACCCAAAAAATTTCGATATCCTTTTGAGAGTATGTCAATAGTGAGTTTTTGAATGAAAATATTTTTTAAATCTGCAGTTTAGAAAAATTTATGAAGAATAAACTGTTCACTAATGCATATATCTTGTACTTATTATGAATTGAAATTGTTGGAGTTCTAATAAAGAATAACTGTTATAATGGAAAGTAAGGATAAAAGATTGGTAATTTTAGAAAATCGCAATAAACTATGTAGTGACAAATTTGACTACTTAGGTAATTTAGCTAATATAATTTAGCATACAAAATTAGTTTAGAATTTTTACTTTTGAAAATATTTTGCAAAATCCAAAAATATTTGATGTTTGTAGGTAACTTCATTGAAAACCTTCAGGAGACTACAACTCCTCCACTAGGGATTACCTAGGAGTTTTAAGGGCTTGTTACATCTGCTAAATGCAATTGTGCTCCCTATGAAAGTGGTAATTTAATTTTTAATAAGAATATTTATGTTTCCTTGTTTGCTAGGGACTAGCAAACCATAAGTTTGAGGGTGTGATTAGTCACATAATATACCATTTGATCACCCTTAACTTAGTGATGCTAGGACTTAGTTTGCTACAAATAAGTTACTGATGTGTAGATATTAAGGAAAATCAGTAAAAGAGAGCCATATTGTTAATCTTTATCAAAATGAACTCGAAAAGAGTAGTAAAAGACGATTAAGTGTAAAAAGATGATTCACTATATGCTGAAGGCTAAAAAATCGTGAAAAGACGATTGAGCGCTGCTATTAAAAAAAGAAATGAGAAATCGTAATTTACGATTCTCTAGAAGACGTTCAAAAGTAAAGGCAATATAGAAGAAAAAGCGATGAATCATAATCCAGAGAATCGTCCAGAAGGAAAGCTATGAAAAATAGAAAATCGTGATTTACGATTTTCCAAAAAAAAAGAAGAAAAGAGATAATCGTGATTTATGATTACAATTATTAAGCTTTTCTACTGACAATTACTGCTGATGATCACATGAAGATTTCCACCGCCATGAACATAATTAGAAGAATTATTGAATTAGAAGTTTGGCATATCACAGATCTAAGAAGATTGATGAAGATAGACTCTAGAAGATCTCTACTACTACACAATCTAGAAGTACATCAATTAAAGGAAGAAGGGAAAGATAAAATTAAAATTATAGTTATATTAGGATAGTTTTATTTCTAGTTATTTCTTTTATTAAAATTAGAAGTCTTGTAAATCAACTCCTTATGATCTATATATAAGAGAGTCCGGTGTAGGAATAAGCATCGAAGAAACTCTCAGCATCAATAGATGACTGAGGTTGGATTTTCTTTCAATCAATTTAGAGTAGATTTTTATTACTTTGTAGATTAGATATCCAAGGTTCCTCAAGAGCAATTGACGACTGCAATTGGGAGCGGAAGATTAGAATAGATATCTGTATTCTCAGAAGCAATTGACGACTGCAGCTGAGGAGTGAAAGATATAATTTTTATTACTTTCTAGTTTAGATTTTATTTTCTTTTATTTCCTGTTTTGTAAACATCTTTAAATTTTAATTTGAATTGATGACTTAGATTGAGGTTTGTATATTAGTGTAACAGTTTTTACTTTTCCATCTTCAGTTTTCTAGAATTTGATTGACGCCCAAGTTTTAGGAGATTGTTGATTTGATTAAATCTGTATTAATGAGATTTTAGTATTGATTGACGATCAATACTAGGAAACTTGATATATAGTGTAACGATACTGTTTAAATTCATAAATATCCGATAGCTTAAGATTGTGATTGACGGCCATTATCTGAAGAAGAATTAGGATTTATTTTCTGGAAATTTAGTTTAAAAACAATTCTTTTATTCATATTTCTCCAGTTGTTTAGGAACTTAAAAGATAAGTATATGTTTTTATAACATTAAATTAATATAATTTAACCTATCTCTGTGGGAATGATCCTTTGCTAGTACTATGATTTCCATTATGCACTTGCAATAGGTTAAGACTTAATTAGATACACATATAAGTAGCCCAATCAAGTTTTTGGCGCCACTGTCGGAGATAAGTGATTTATATTAATTTAAGAAAAAAAGTATTTATCTTTCTCTTTTTATATTTCTTTATATTTTTCAACTTTATTTGATCACTTCTTAAGCTTTTGCCGGATTACTCGGAGCAGCGAATCGAAGATTTCAATACTTCTGCTAGCCACAGAAACTAGAGGCTCAGATTCGTCTCTCTCCCTACTTTCTAAATAATATATATATATATATATATATAAATAATATTTATAGCATATAGTGTTTGAGATGCAAGGTCGTGACGACACATCTTGACTGAATCTCAACATAACTTACCTAATGGAATTCCCAACTACTCCATGGTATCCAACCATGTTGGAGATAGAGCCTGCATTTACCTCTCAATGGGGTAGTGTTGAGAATTCTTACAATCCTTAGTGGGACAATCCTTATGGCTTCCCAAGGGTAATGGCCCTTTTGGAAGCTAGGACAATGGCCCTTTAGGCTTATGTTTATTCGTTGCTCATGGTTCTTGTTAGTTTTAGCGTGGTGATTAGCTTTATCATGTTCGTTTTTATTTGTTGTTGTTTTTTTTTTTTTCCTTTTTCGTTTATCACCTGTTAGGAGCCCCCAGTGCTGGCTATCAGCACCGTATGGTTAGAGTCCCATGCCTGGTACCGTGCCCTGCCTGAGTTTCAGCAGGTACGATTGGTGGCTTTCAGCTTCAGGCCGATTTTGGAGTTGGAGCCTTTCCAGGTCGACCGAGGTCTGATCGGGGCGATCTTGGAGAGGTGGAGAGATGAGTAGCCAACATTCTCTTCCCAATTGGGCTAAATCTACCTACCCCAAAGGATTGGGTTCGCATTACCGGACTCAGATTCGAGGGGGATCCGATGACCGGTCGGATGGAGGGGGACTATCTGGCAGTATGTGAGGAGATTCTGGGGGTCCCATATCGCTTTTAGCGGAACGGGGATGGGAGTGGTTCGCATCACCTGCTTCTTCGATATGTTTGCTAGTGGCTTCGTCCCTCCGAGACTTCACTCGGAGTTAAGAGTGTTATTCCATTCGCGTTCTGAGGCGATGGCGCGTCGGCAGGCTGTGGTGGAGCTGGGTGTGGCTGCAGATCGGATGTTTCATGCATTCTTGATGCACTTTCTTGGGGCAGTACTCTTTTCTTCTTCCACCCGGGGATATGTTACTGAGTTGTTCTTGAAGCTTCTCCGAGATCTGGATCGAATCCCCACCTATGCTTGGGGTGCGACAGCGTTGGCGCACCTCTATGAGCAGTTGTATCGCAAAGGGAGAGGTGTAGCCACCATCGATGGTTTTCTTCCTTTTCTCCAGGTGAGTCTTTGTTAATTGTTGGTTTCTTCATTATCTTAGTTGTTTAGTATCTTATTTTAATGATAGTTTTTGTATTCTTACCAATTCTGGGCGTACGACCACTTCACCTTCTTACACTCGCAGGTCCCAGCGGAGATCACTATCACATTCTCGTGGATGCACGTGTGGCGGAAGGCGTTGGGGCGCCTGTTGGTGTGCCCTTTTTCTTGATTCCTGTCGGTTCCCGTTGAATAAGTGGCTTTCAATTCTATCCTGTTGGACTCTAGCGATGCAGTGTATGTGATAAGGTGGGGATAAATAATAATAGGAGGAATTTCCTAAGATGATTCCTAGTTGATTTGCGATCGCCAGCTACAGATATTTATCGATGCTGCAACACGTCAATGATCACGCGTTTAAGCGGGTGTGGGTTACTTCTATACTGAATCGTCCACCTACGAACGTCAGCAGCAGTGTCCTCTTTTAATTAGATAGTTTCTGTTTTCTTTCTAGTTTCCCTTATTGCGGTTATGGTCGATTTAGATTCTCTTTTTTGTTGTTAATTATGATTAGGTGAGCTTATTATGATGGGTTATTTTAGTGTCTTGATGCTATCAGGAGCCCAATCATTTTTAGTTTCTCGGTATCATTAGGAGTCCAATTAATATTAAAGTGCTGGTACTACTAAGAGTCCAATCAGTTTTAGTCTCCTACTGGTACTAGGAATGCATGTGTATCAGTTCTAATAATTTTCTAATTAAATAAAAGAGTCCAATTATATCGCAATTCTAGATAGAGCAGGTATGCTAATTTTATTGCAATTCTAGATAAGCAGATGTATCAATTGTATGACAATCACAACTAAAGCACCTAAGGTAATCTTACTAGCATTCTAATTTGAAGAAAACAAAGACTAATCTTTTTTTAGATTTTTGATTGAAGCAATAAATCAATTTACTAAAATAGAAATAAATGATCGAGGTAACAAAATTATCTCTTTTTGTTAGAATCATAATCTACGGATCAATTATGATAAAAATCTAACTAATAATAAATGAATTAACTTTCCTAAATTCTGGTTGAGATAATAAATTGACTAAACTAGAACATTAAATTAAATCAAAGCAAATAATGATATGAAGGCCTATTTGATGCAATTAGCCAATTATATTAAAATAGAAAAACTAATTATAACTAACTGGTTAACCATAAACAATCTAAAAAAAATGGGGGGGTTGGGCCCGCTATGCTAAGGAGGATTGGCCTCGTTCCCGAGTACCCTCCGTAAGTTTCCGTGGGCAAATCGGATGGCTGAGATAAAAGATAGGTCGATAGTTAAATAATAAAAGGGAGATTTTTAGAATTGAATTCGAAATTATAATAAGAAATTAGATTGAGAAACTAAAGTTATGAACTGAAATTTATATTTTTAGGATTTTGTCGGTATGAAAATATAGAACTAAATTATAGATTAAAATTTTAGGACTGAATTCGGGTCTGAAATCAGAGAAATCAGGCCGTATGATTAAAGACTGGTTCTGAACTCTGAGAGTGAGAACTAGAAATTAATGATAGGACTGTAGATTAGGATTTTAGAGTAGAATCAGAGCATAAGGTCGGTATATTGGACCGCCAGATTAAGGACCGGTTCTAGAAACAGAGAACTAGAATCGGATATAGAGAATTTCGGTCCGAAGAGGGTGCTACAGTCTAAAAATTTGAAATAGAATAGATTAATTAAGCTGAGGGGAAATCTTAAGTCTAAAGAAAAATTAAATTCTCACCTAGGGTCGGGGCCGTGGAGAGGAATCATCAAAGATTTGAGGGTTTGAATCTCGACATCATGACTAATTTTCTCTATGGGCTTGTCCTCGGAGTTCTCTGGTTTCGAAGTCTGAAAAAAAAGTTTTGTTCTCTCTCTCAAAATTGCCAACCTCTTCTCTCTCTTCGAGAAAAAAAGATTTTATAGGTTTTCATTCAATTACGCACCTATTTTCGGACGTTTAGTTGAATTGTGCGCCAGTTTTCTGGCGTTTAATCGCTTTGAGTCAGTCACCGACTCAGTGAGCGACCGACTGAATTACTCAACGGGTTTTCTAGTCCTAACGAAATCAGGACTAATTGCGCACGAGAGGGGACGTGCGTAATCCAATTAAGCGTGTTACCTGAAGTGATTAATTGAGGAAACGTAGGAGTCAAGGGTAGGAGGCTAGGTCGGGCATAGGCCAATTGCGCACTGGTGCTGTAGTGCTCAATCCGATAGCGTGTCTATTTCCAGGTGCGTAATCGAGTCTCGAGACAGTCTATGAAAGGAAGTTTGGTCTAAAAGGGGACTGATCGCGCACTTGTGGTTCTGCGCGTGATCGAATTACGTGCGGGTTTTTAGGCACTTAATTCAAGGTTGTCCAGGTATGGTCTCAAGAATGGAATGCAAGACTATTGTTTCAGTTTGCATCCTGACTATATACTATTGCTTAGTATATAGCCTCCCTACGTTGGGATATGAGCCACAAAGCTATTATTTCAGCTTGTGTTCAGCCATGTACAATTGCATGGTCCCATGTCGAGGGTTAAAAAGGTCAAGGGCTGACCAAACAAATTCATGTACTCTGAGAGGGCGAAATGAGGGTGTCTATAGCGCCGTCTCCAATCTTCAGACCTACAAATCGCATGAGGTCTATTTGAGGATATGCATGCAGGGAAGGTATGTGTTGTTCATGTTGTCAATGTCTTAGTCCTTTCGAGTTTTGGATTTACTGATGGTTGTTTCCTTCTTTCTCGTTGTAGGTGATTTGGAGGCCCTATGCGGACTGGGAGGATGCCGAGCAGCCAGTGATATGGTCTGGCCGGCCCTTCTTCGACGTGGACATCTAGGTCCACTGCTTTGAGAAGGTGGAGTGTATCCACCTTTCTCGGGTAGCTAGACAGCCGCTGCTCCCTCAGGGAGTTCCCTCAGAGATTCACCACAGGGTGGCAAAGAGGATGATCGGTCCCCCTGGCCGAAACTTTGCATGGCAGATGGAGGCTCAGATTGTGGATTTTAGAGCTGGGGGGACCAGGGTTATCAGTGCACGTGATGAGGCAGATGCCTGAGAGTTTGCGAGGTGGTTCCGGGAGCTTGGTGGGGGTCGGATCTTCACGCGTCCCTTCCATGGGAGTGGCTCTTTTGCTGTTGGTGGTCTTGAGTCTGCCTCGGGATTGAGGGAGAGGTTGGCTACAATCGAGGAGGGCCACCTTGACGTGGGTGTTTGTGGAGCGATAGACACTGCACCGGGCGATGGATCAGACGAGGCATGTTGCTCGACCTAATGAGGAGATGTTGTGCGCTTTAACAGATTCTGTCTGCCAGGCTAGGAGGGTAGAGGACGAGCTAAGGGCTCAGTTGGCGGAGACCCAATGATCTCTTGTGAGTTAGTTTACTTGTTTTGGTTGTTTAACACATGTTTGTTTGGTTTCTTGTTAGTTTAACGTCAATGTCTTGTTTGATTTTCCTTATGTGTGCTAGACTGAGAGGGAGGGCGAGGTTGCCTGCCAGACAGCATTAGTTGAGCTGCTCAGGGGACAGCAGCAGGCCGATTGGGAGGTAGAGGCTAGCCTATGTTCAGAGATTGACCGATTGGTGAGTGTTTTATCTTAATTTTAGGTTTTATTAATCTTGTTTGGTTTGACACTTCTTCTTATGCGTTTGTTATGTTTGCAGAGGTCAGAGTTAGCGAGTGCTGGGGCATCTGGTCCAGCGCTTAATCCTTCTTCGGTTACTTCGTCGAGTCAGGAGGATCTCGTGATAGCTTAGTTTCGAGCTGAGCTACAGAACTGGGTGAGTTTCTTTAGTCTTCCGAGTTGCTTCATTAGTTATGTTTCTCCTTGCTTAATGGTGTATTAATATCGGGTGGTATTTCAGTGTCAGGTTGATGAGGATTTTCAGACGTGAGAGGTGGCAGCTGCCTCTTTACGTCCAGAGAGTTAGGTATAATGTGTGTGTGTTTCTACTAATTTAGTTTTATCTGACGTGTTTTGTCTGGTTGACTTGGTTCTTGTGCAAGTGGTTCCTGACTCCGCTCTTGAGGCTCCCCCTCAATAGTCTACTCTGATCCCTACTCAGGTATATTATAGTTGGCATGGTTATATTTCATCTTTGATTCTTTAGTCATAATATTATTTGATGTTTCTTCTCTTTATGTCTTGTGTTGCAGCCATCTACGTCTGAGGCTCCTCCTATGCTGCCTGCCGATCCAGTGAGCGCCGCGACCATCGAGTGCCTTCATCGGGAGAGGGCGGATCTGGTATGCTTCTTGTCCTTTCTTTAGCTTTTCCTTCTTTAGCGAGTGTGTTTTGTTCTTGACTTTGTGTTATCATGCAAGCTCGTCAGCTCGAGGAGTCATGCCTGGAGGTGGTACAGGCACGCCCTACGCCAGGAGCGGGCGGGTTCTTGGAGATACGCACAGTTGTGAGGACCTGTTGGTGGACATTATCATTGTGCAAGGGACTTAGACTGAGTCGATAGAGGCCGCTCGTTAGTCGGTGCGGTCTGAGATGCAGGCTACGATAGATCGGCTGCAGTACCGATTGACGAGGAGTGAGAGGGGAGTCCGTGGGATGGTCGGTCATCTTGCTGAGTCAGAGTCAGTGGGTACTGGCTCTTTAGCTAGACAGCGTCTTCGTATGACACGTGAGTGTATCAGGGACTATGCTCATGAGGACTCAATTATCCTGGAGTTATTTCCTGGGGGCCCTTCGCGCTCACTGTTTAGATGGACTGTTAGTCAGGCGAGCAAGGGGGGTTTAGTTGTTGGACCTTCCCTTACCAGGGAGTGCCCACTTACTCCAGGTGCCGGGATAGAGTCTTCAGTGGATCAATCTCTTAATCGTCTGGCTGATGATACTGGGGATAGTGGTGATCGACCATCCCAGAGGCAGTGCAGGGAGTAGGGTTGTGTATTATATTTTTTATTCATTGTATATATAGGGGGTATGCCCTCAGTGTCAAGTGGTAAAAATAAATATTGATATATATATATAGAGATCTTTTGGGTTTAGGCATACCTATCTTTTACTTTTCTTTCCTGGTTACCTTCTATACTTTAGCTGGTTGTCGTTAGCATCGTCGCCTATTATTAAGACTCAGATGCTCCATGAGTTGGCCCGATAATAGTTGAAGGTCGCCTATTAGTAATTTTATTTTCCCCCTTGCTAATTGTCAAGAGGGGTGGTGTCTCAGGCCGAGGCCTGGTATTAAAGATAGGTTATTGTATCATTATTTTATTATTTCTTTTTCTTTCTTTCGTACTACTATTTTTATTACATGAATGAAAAATAGTGCAATAGGGAAAGCAAATAACTGAAAGAAAAATCTAGAACTAACTAAAAAAAATGTCCTAGTGTAGGAGAGTGATGGAATAGGCAGTGCGGTATCTCCAGCGATTTTCCTGGGGTGATGACTTCATTATTTTGCACCTGTTCATGAACAAGCAGGGGTCTCAAGCTGACTCCTTTTCCAAAAAAATGCCCAAGTGTTAAGGTGCAATGGAGTGTTTTTGATTCATTTGGGAGTACTTGGGTCTATGAGCAGTGATATGCATTTTGATGAATTAGTGTCGAGGAAATTCCTGGAAACTGCGACCAAACTAGGAGATTCGTCTAGCCATATCAGTTGTATACTAGGGTTCTACCTTTGACAATAATCATCTTATCCCATAGTCAGTAGTAGAGGGTGAGCGGTAGATAGTAAGTGGTTGCATCAGTCGTCATTCATGAGTTTTCGGTTTCATATCAGGGGATATCTTAGGAAGGTTCTCACTCACTATCCAAAAATATAAATTAAGGGTGAAAGAGAGGATAAGGTTCAAGGATGTGAGGGATTAGTTTCTATCTAACAATTTCAAAAAGAGATAAGTAACAGTCTTTTTCTCAGGGGGATGGGGCGCCATGATTGAGCTCTCCGTCATGCTTCGGTACTATCAAAGTCTCATTCTTTGGTTAGCAGGAGTTTGTCCTCCTCCCACCACCTTACGACGATATCTAGTAGTATTGGGATACTAAGGATGCCCTCGCAGCGTGCTTATACTTAGTAAGATTACCAGGAATGTCCTCACGATTTGCTTATGCTTCCCTGGGCTCATTGACTTGTTCACCCGTCGTATTGCTCTCGCTCAGTTATGTATGTATATATATTTTAAAAGTGACCTGTTGACGCAAGAATGATGAGTTTTGATTGAACCTAACATCCTCATTTTTTGTACTCTAACATCTCCTCCAATGGCAGGGGAAAGAGTGTGAGAATCGGGTGTTACTTACACTTTTGGATGAGGTCAGGTGTTCCACTAGTCCTTTCGATTAGATTGCCCGAACAAGAAGGTGGGCAGGGGGTCAGAAGCTTTCAAGGATATCCTGGGAAATGAAGGCGTACAACCAATGAATGAGTCTCGATGACTGCGTGAGTGACAAATATAAGTAGCTGATTATGGGATATGATGGTCACGGTATCAAGGGTAGTATTTCCTAAGATACATGGCATTCCAGGGGTTAGGGAGCTCTTCCCCGTCCTAGTTCACCAGCTTGTATCCGTTCCCTGGGTATGCGGCTGCTATGACATACGGGCCTTCCCAGTTTGGTTTCAATTTTCCTTTTGGATGGGCATTTTTGGAAGACATGGTTTTCTTCAAGACTAATTCTCCAATTTTAAAAGTTTCCTCTCAAGGACTTTCTTATCATAGGCTCTGGCCATCCTCTGGTATACTTGAGCATGATCAGTCGCCCTTAGACGCGTCTCATCAAGTTGTTCTAGCTCGATGAGTAGACCAATCCTCCTTTCGTCTAAGGATAACTCATCATCAAGTTGGATCCGTAGGGATAGTACATGTATTTCATAAGGTAGGACCGCTTCCATTCCATACGTAAGGAGATAGGGAATTTGGCCAGTGACCGTATGAATAGAAGTTCTATAGGCCCAGAGTGCTTCTGGTAGTCGTTCAGGCCAGTCGACTCCATTGCTTGTCTCCACTATTCATTTTAGAATCTGAATCAGAGTCTTATTTGTGGCCTCTTTTTGTCCATTTCCCTAAGGATAGAATGGTGATGAGTGATGTAGGTCGATGCCAAATCTTTTGCACAATCTCTTCGCCTTTTCTGTAATGAAGTGTGGTCCATTATCGGTGACGAACATCCTGGGTACTCTAAAAAGGGTGATGATATTCTGAACGATAAACTTTGTGAGCATAGAGGCAGTAATTCTGACATATGACTCGGCTTCTGCCCATTTGGTGTAATATTCGGTCGCTGTGAGTATTAATGCGCGCCTTTGAGTATTCCCAGTCGTGTCCGTGAAGGGTCTGATAATGTCGAAGGCCCACATTGAGAATGGCCATGGTGAGGTTATAGGGTTCAATGCAACTGATGGAGATTTGATGAGTGCAGCGTGTTCTTGGCATTGCTTGCAGCATTGGATGTAGAGGTGGTAATCCCTTATCATCATCGACCAGTAGTAACCTTGCTGTATGATCTGATTTGCGAGTCTTTATCTACTGACGTGAGCACCACAGGCACTGGCATGTGCCTCTCAGATGATGTATTGTCCTTCAGCATTCGTGATGCACTGTAGTAGCACTCCCTTGGTTCAATCTTCGTTCAATCTTCGTAGCGAAAGGAGAGACATGGCGATGCTTCAGGAAGTTTCATATATCGAAGTACCATGATTATCCATCGTCGGTTGATGATTTTTCAAATTTGAAGGTTGTGACATCGACTTCTTTCTTCGTGTAATTGCCAGAGGAAGGTTGTTCTTCGTTCATGATGGCTTCTGGTGGAGTTGGTAGTTTCAGCTTTATTTGCCAGGCAACTTCTTGTGCTGGTATCATTAATCTCTCGATGAAGAAGGATTTTGTGTTCTATCCGACTGATATATGAATGACTAAGGCTAGTGTGGCGAGAGAGTCTGCGAGCTCGTTCTCTAGTCTAGGGATGTGTGTGAAAGAGATTCTTTCAAACTTCTTTATCAGGAATTGAGCTGTCTCTAAGTAGGCCGTCAGTCTCCTTTCTTTGGTCTTCCATTCTCTGATGACTTATGATATCACAAGCTTGGAGTCGCCTATTGTCTTCAACTGCTTGACACTTAACTATAGCATTGCTTGTAATTCGGAGATGAAGGCTTCATATGTAGCGACATTTTTGGTGACTGAGAAGTCGAGTTGAAAGGCTTTCGATATGACAACTCCTTCTGGGCTCAATAGGACTATCCCGATGCCTTTTCCTTTGTGATTAAGAGAGCCATCAATGTAGAGGGTTCATGAAGTCTGGTCAGGCTCTTTGTTGTGAATTGAGATGAGACCGTCGTCAGGAAAGTCTTCGTGTACTGGCTCATTGCCTGGGAGTGGAAGGTTCACAAGGTAGTCGGTGATCGCTTGTCCTTTGGCAGAATTTTATGTGACATATGTGATGTCAAACTCTTATAGGAGCATATGCCATCGGGTGATCTTTCTGGACGTAGCTGTTTCTCGAAGATGTACTTTAGAGGATCCATATGTGCTAGGACTAGTATCTTGTGTGCTCCAAAGTACTGTCGTAGTTTTGTTGAGGCCCATACCAGGGCGAGGCATGTCTTCTCCATTAGTGTGTATTTGCGTTCGTACTCGACCATCGTTTTGCTGAGGTAGTAAATGGCCTTCTCTCTCTTGCCATCTTCATATTGTCTGAGGATTACTCTCATGGCCTTGTCATTTGCTGACACATAGAGGATCAGGGGTCTTCCAGGAACTGGCGGTGATAGTATTGGTGGGTTGAGGAGGTACTTCTTGATATTGTCGAAGGCTTGTTGACACTGGTCATCTCATGTGCACTCGGCCCCTCCTTTAAGTAGTTTGTAGAAAGGGTCGCATCTGTCTGAGTGCTGGAATATGAATCTCTTGATAAATAGCAGTCTTCCTATCAGACCTCATAATTCTTTCATGTTATTGGGAGGTGGCATCTCGAGAGTGGCTTTGACATTCATCGAGTCGACTTTGATTCCTCTCTTGCTAACTATAAATCTCAATAGTTTTCTAGAGGTCACTTCGGACATGCATTTCTTCGGATTCATCTTTAGTCGATACTTTTCTGATCTCTGTAACACCAATCGTAATGCTTCAGTATGTCCTGCCTGAGTCTGGGACATCACTAATATGTCGTCGACATAGACTTCCACGCACTAGTGTATCATCTTGTGAAAGATGGCCATCATGGCGCGTTGATATATGGCTCCAGCATTCTTGAGCACAAAAGGCCTGAAGACATAACAATATGTTCTCCATGGTCTAGTGAAGGAAGTTTTTTCTTGGTCAAATTTTGCTAGTTTGATCTAATTGTATCCGGAGAAGACATCCATAAAGGATAACATCTCATGTCCGACAGTATTGTCGGCCAGAGTGTCGATGTGAGGGAGCGGGAAGTCATCTTTCTGGCATGCCTGGTTGAAGTTTCGAAAGTCGATACACACCCTTACTCTGCCGTCTTTCTTAGCGATAGGTACTATGTTTGTGATCCATTTGCGGTAGAGGACAACTCATATGAATTTGACTTTGTGTAGCTTGTCAACTTCCTTTTTGACTTGCAGCATTATTTGTGGGTGCATTCTTTGAAGTTTCTGCTTGATGGGTTTTGTGTCGGGCTCCAAGACTAAGTGATGTTCTACTAAGCTCGGGTCTAAGCCAAGCATATCTTCGTAGGACCATGCGAAGGAGCTGAGGTGATCTTGGAGGACTTGGATAATTCAGTTGTCGCTCCTTGGGGCTGAGTGTCACACTGATTAACAACTTCTTGGGCTTCTCTTCTATGTCGAAGCATTTGATGACCCGTTGGAAGTCCCGTGTCTCCTCAGCGGCTGACGCTCCTTCTTCATCGTCAGTGAGTTCATATACTACAAAATGGCTACACTGGGGGGTTAATTTTGAGGGAGGTAACCCTTCATACAATTTATGACCGTGACATCTTTAGTCAAGTGTAGGTCGATGCTATTCATCCTTCTCTCGAAGTCGTGTAGTATCTCATCGGGTATGATTATGGGCTTGTTACTTCGTCGGGATGCTCGGCAGCTTCACGAGGAAGAGGAGTAGGTCACTTCGAACCAAGTCAAGGCAGGGTTCTTTAATGTTGAGGGTAGGAGGATGACCGTTTGTGATCATGTCGGTTACTCCTTCCTTGATTATGTTGAAATGATCACTACTCATAGCCTTAGGAGAAAAGTCTCCTTGCTGGTCGTTGAATGGGTCTGGGATGAAAGGTTCCCTCCCTTTTCTGTGGTCTTCATTTTTTAGGATTTTCTATTTTTAAATTTTTATGGGTTTTAGAATTTTCTATTTTTTTAGTTTTTGATAAGAGATATGGTACATGATCGGTTGCCTGAAGAGGAACAGGGGGAGAGGCTTCTCCTAGTTAGGGAAGCTGGACAGGTGTTGGAGTCGTTCGTGCGAGTCTTCGAATGATGTGAACCCGTTCAAAATTTGGCATTTTTTTTTAGAGTCCTCATCTGAGGTGATCCTCTTGATGAGTGAGGATGGCGGTGGTCCTGTTGATATGCCATCTTCTTCTATCGTATGAACTTTTTCATTCTCAAAAAGGGCGGAGAGGAAATAGTCATCAAACCTCTCATCTTCAGAATCAGTCTGAAGAGGTTCCAACTGCTGAGGTTGTTTGAGACATTCTTCTTGACCGGTGACTTCTCGGCTTTGTACTTCGTGATATGCTAGGATGAATATGCATACTCGACAGCGAAGTTGGTAGGGTTGAGAGATGCAGGGATATCCCCATGGGCATTCCCATCTTGAGAGGATTGATTCAGCATCTGGGTTGCTGTCGGAGTCTGAATCTTCGCATCGGAGTTCATCCTCTTCTTCGAATAACCTTTGGAGGTCCTCACCTAGTTGTTCTTTGGCGGGGTGATCTAACCAGTAGTCCTCATCATCTCTCGACGGTGGTTGCCATTCCTCTTCTAGCGAGTTACAGAATATCTGAAGTTGTGGCGCATCTGGAGATTGGGGAGCGTTGAGCTCTAGTTCTTCTTAGAATTCTATAAAGGCGACGTGATGATCTTCCATTCTTATTGTTCATCATATCTCGTGCAGGATAGCTCTTTTACATCGCGTTAAGACGGATGCTTACAGGTTGTAATAGGGTGATTCTGGGTAAGGGCAGTGGTGCGGACACTGCCAATTATCCAGTAAGGCTTGATGATCAAGTTCATCATCATAGTCTGTTTCTTCACTTCGAGAGTTATTGGCCTCCTTGAGGAGCTTCAGCCGCTCTGCTCTTAAGTGATCTCCAAGTTCTATTTATGTACGGCTAGTCCAGTATCTTCTTCTTCACTCAACATTGAGAGCCTGTCCTCCCCTCCTGGTTCATGAGACTAGGGTGTCCCTGACTTTGGTTCTTCATTTCCCAATGTGGAAGTCCTCCTCGTCGATCGACTCCCAGTCTTCTATGTGCGGCTCAGATTTTGGTAGTTTTCTTTTCTCAGTAGTGCATGGTTCCTCAGAGTCGAAGAGTGGTCCTATGCCTTCAAGTGGCTTGTCGATGTCATCGTCGTTTTAGTTTAAGCTTGTTAGGTCTGCAAACGCTTTGACAATCTGCTCAACTTCAGTTGCATGTGGTTCGATTCTTCTTCGCACGTCAGCCTTTTCGATACTTCCATAGATGAAATGGTCGTAGAGTGACCATTTAGGCGAGGTCGGTAGGAGGTCGACTTGTTTACCATCCGATTGGTAAACCAATCCTGTGTGCTTGTGGACTTTCTTTGGGACGAGTGGCCCCATTCGTCCTTGTCAATTCTTGCCAAGCCTTGTATGTGGGATGTATCCGAGCTGGTACATGACGTCCCATCCCTTTGTCGCGGTAGGGTTTATGTCATATAGCTGGGTGACGTCAGGTTCAACTGCTCTCTTTGTTAATCTTGATTGATGTGGGGGTGAGTGACTTCTGCTATTGTGGTATCGTCTGGAGACCGTTCCTTCCTAATGTGGCTGGTAGATAGGACGGAGTAGTGAGCCATTGGAATACTTACTACATAATCTGTATCTACTTCTTTAAGGGGCGCATCGGCGTATATACTAACAATAAAGTCTAGAACTTGAGGCATTGATGATATGTAGATGCCATCGCTTTCATGGACTCCAGCCATTTACTTCCTAGGATTAGATTATAGGTACTAGAAGAGTCAGAGACAGGGAATGTAACACCTTTAGTGACTGGTCTAAGGCGGACTTGCAACTTGATGGTTCCTTTAACAAATGTCTTGAACCGTCATATGCGATGACGGATAAAGAGGAGGGCGTTATGTCCTGCTCTGTATATTCCAGTATCTTGAGTGTAGTTATGGGATATATATTAAGTCCTGCTCCTGTGTCGACCAGTGCATGTGATACTGAGAATCCTCTAATCATAACGGTCAGATATATTGGGGCGAAGCTCCCACACAGTGATTCCTTGGGCATGTTAACCTCGGAGAAAGTGAGCACTAGAGGTTGTGCCATGACCGAAGCGATTTCATGTAGCTCATCCAAGGTGGTATCTTCATTCACATGCGTCTCCTCCATTGTCTCTATCAATAGTTTGTGTTAATTCGACGACTTCTTGATGAGCTCAAGGATTGATATCTGTGCTGGTATTTTCTCGAGGTGCCGCAGAAGATTATATTTTTGGCCTGCCTCTAAAACTGGCTCTTTGTCAGGGCGGTGAGCTCTGCTAACATTTGATTGAGGTGGTGGAGGACCTGGTCTTGGAATCTGAGGTTGTGGGATTATATGAGGCGGTGGAGGTAGGTTTACTACTTGTTCCCTTGCTAACCTTTCTGACGACTGAGCATCGTTGTTCTACTTTTCTCAGGGGAACGGTGGTAGTGGGTAATGGGTTCTAGATTTAAGGAATGGGCACATTGGCTGAGGTATTGACGAACTTGCCATAGTACTTTTTATGAATGGAGCAAAATTTGAGGAAGGAAGGCGCAGAAGAGCTATGCCATTTCACGGTGGGAGATATTGAGTGTAATCTTCCTCTTCTAGAAAAGTGGAGATCAGGGCTTCTTCCTTGTCAGATTCTTCGCTTGACTGACTCATCTTGCTATCAGGGCGATGTTCTATTGTAGCCTCCTGTTATTGTCTTGAAGTATTCTAGGTGATGCTTTTTACCCATGCCACAATTTGCTTCACAGTTTGGAGGACATGGACTTCATATTCAGGTTCGGAATTGGACAGTGAGGGAGTTGGCCATGGGTTTGGAGGAGTGAGAGGTTCGGGCAGAGGCTGATGGAGGTTCAACTTCTAGGCCCTGAATGATTGGACTCAGATTCGGGTGAAATTTGGGTAGGGAGGCGAACTTGGGGGTGTGACCCGAGTGATTGAAGTTGAAGGGTATGGCCGAACGGTTGGGGGCCTTGGGGACTCTACTGGATCGACAATGGCAGTAGGCGAGGGAAGGCAAGTGATTAAGGAAGAAGGATGGAAAGAGGGTCGTTCGAGAAGGTCTACTGTAGTGATGTTGGACACTAGACCTTGGTTGTGGATTGGCATGGGGTTGTTAACAATCCCTAGGTTTTGCGGTGGTTGGTTGTGAGAATTACGGAGAGCTTCCCAGTCGATCTGGTTTCTATCATTCATATCATAAATCACGTCTCGTAGGACCCAACAGCCTTCCAAATTGTGTCTCACATATCAATGAATTGCATAGAACTTACTATGGTCCAAATTTGTCGGCCAGGGCCGCAGCTGTTCCGGTGGAAATCTAAGGTTTTGGTTACTTAGGAGACGGAAGTTATTTGGGATGGTGTCGGGTAGCGGAGGGTAGTGTTCTCTTCTTGACTGATAGGGCCCTCTAGTTTGTTGATTGAAATTTTGCGGCAAAGGCACATTATTATAGTTCTAGGTGTTGATTGGCTTATTCTGCGTCGTCTTTTGATTTTGGTGTTGGTGGGCATTAGGATACTGATTCCTTTTTTTATACTGGCCATGATTCTGATTATGGTTCGGATACCTTTGCTGATTTTGTCCCTAATTTTGATTCGGGTATCTTTGAGATCCCTAATTTTGATACTGATTTTGACCAGAATTTCTTGGCTGGTAGTTTTCGTTGCCGGAGTTCTAACCCTGATTGGCGATGGTATTGACTTGCTTTGAGCAGGAGGCTTTCTTATTGTTCTTATGCTTTGAATCGTTGGAAGTAGCGGTCTTTGAGGTTACTATTGAAAAGGCGAGATCTCCTCCTTTATATGCCGCTTGATGCTGTTGGCATGTGAGTGAAGAGTAGCGAAGTCTGGACAATCACTTATGACAAGAGCACTTCGGAGAGGTTCCCTGACATTGTTTATAATGATGTCGATCGCATCCTTCTCCTTCATCTGAGTTCTGCTGCGGGCGACCAACTTCCTCCAACGCACTACAAAGTCCATGAAGTCTTCCTCGGATTTATGCTTATTTGTCATTAGATCACTGAGACTAATTGTTTCTTGTATCAGATGTTTATACTAGTCCAGGAATTGTCCACCCAGATCATCAAACGTGTAAATTTTATGGAGCGAAAGTCTAGCGAACCAGTCGAGAGCTTCTCCTTCTAGCTATCTCTGAAAGTTGTGTATCAGGAGTCCTTCATTATTGCGAATGGGTCGACAGTCGTTGCAAAAGAATGCCAGATGGTGGTTCGGGTTTCCCACACCATTGTATTTGTTGAACTTAGGCGGCTTGAATCTTGCTAGTAAGGTGAATTTGAATTCTTGATAAAACTTGTCAAATCCGATTGAGTAGCCAGGGCGTTCTCTCTTAGCCATGTATTTGTCGAGCATTTTGGGGAAATCCTCTACTCTTACAGTGGTGTCTTTTTGGGTAATCCGAGGGTGAGTTCGGTCTTGGCGATTTCCGTTGAAGAGAGCACGAGCGGCCCAGCCAAATGACGATATGTAGGCTGAAACTATGCTTGGTATGGGTGGTGATCCTTCTTTCCATAGTCGTTCTTGCTCCGGTCTATCCTGTCGCTCCTTGATGGTTTCGTAGGCAGCGGCCAAGCCTTGGAGTAGTTCTTCGGCGTCCTCGCCTCCCTTTTGTAACTTCTGGACGCTGACCTCCACAAGTTGTCGAGCGGTAAAGTTCTGTCTGATACTCTCATCTCTTCCATTGTGATTATTGCTAGTTCTTGGAGGAGTAAAGGGGTTTTCCTGTTCGCTTGTCATGTTTATCTCGGGGTTGTGCTGAGCGGACTCGCTAGACAGATTCTGATTGTATACGAGGTTACGATGGTAATTCCATAACGGAGGATTGTTGTGGTCAGTGATATTTATTCTTCGAATGCCCGCCACCTCGAGCCTTTGCCGAATGCTCATGCACTTTCGGGAAATCCTCGGTAGTCGAGTGGGTGCGAGAAAAAATTAAATAGGAAAAAAAAATGAATAAAAGAAAATTTAAACTATATGGAGGAGACTTTGGCAACAAGATGTCCCATTGCGATTACCAGTCTTTTGTTGCGCACATTTTCTAGGTTCCTTTCGGTCCCCTAAAATAGTGGCCCCAATTGGTCTATGTAGACTCTGGCGTAAGGCAATTGATGGTTAATGGAAAGTATAGAGGTAAAAAGGGGAAAAGGTAAATTCTAGGAAGAAAATACCTAGTTCGTTGCGATCGCCAACTGTAGATGTTTATTGACACTGCAACACGTCACTGATCACGCCTTTCCAGGGTGTGGGTTCAACTTCTTTACTGAATCATCGGTCTGTCGATGTCAGCAACACTAGGTCTCCTGGATGTTTAGTTTTTTTTCCTTCCTCTGCTCTAAGTCTGATTGCTTTTGTTTCCCTAATCCTACTGAGAGTCTAACTATTTTAAAAGTTTTAATTATTTTAAATGTTTAATAGAACTAGTCTCCTAGTTGAACTAGCAATCTAATTATTTTAAAGGTCCTAATCCTATTAGAAGTCTAATTAGTATTAGATACTTTAATTCTATTAGAACTCTAATTAATTTAAATATTCAAATTCTACCATAACTCTAATTAATTTAGGTTTCCTACTTCTATAGGGAATCTAAAAAAAAGGGATTTTGGGCCCGTTATGCTGAGGAGGATTGGCCCCGTTCCCGAGTACCCTCTGTAAGCTCCCTTGGGTAAATTGGTTGGTCTAAGGTTATTTTGGAAATAATTCTAATTGAAAAATACTAAGTTTGGATTAAAAAAAGTGTAGATTGGCAGATTAAAGTCCGTGAATTTATAAGATTTAGAATTTGGAATTGAGACTGGAATCGAAGGCTATAACTACGGTCTAGAATTAGAACTAAAAGAAATTAAGGTAAAAAGGACCTAAGAACTAGAATTTTAAAATCTAAAATTTAGAAATTAAGAACTAACACTTGAGATCTAAGATTAGGAATTTAAAACCTATAAACTGAAATCAAAACTCAAGAACTAGAATTTGAAATCTGAAGACTAAAATTAAGAACTGGTTCTAGAACCTAAGAACTTGAACTAGAAACTAAGAATTAAAAACTAGGACTAAAATCTAAGATCTAAGACTAGAAATTGAGAACTAAATAGCTAGAATTTAAAAAGTAGAACCTAGAACTAGAAAGGAATTAAAAAAACTAGAACTAAGAAAATTACCTAAAGCTAGGCGTTGGAGAGAGAATCCTCGAAATCTTTAAGCTTTCAAAAATTCTAAGGCTGGACGTTTTGTGATGTGTTTTGTGTATGAGGTAAGGGGGTCTATTTATAGGTATTCCGATAATTGCGTGCCCTGTGGGGTGCGCTTAATTGGTCGGTGGAATTCAATTGCGCGCCCTATCTGGGTCGCTAAGTTGAGTTACGCGCCCTGCTACAGGCGCTTAATACAGTTTGAGTCAGTCACAACTCAGTAAGTGACCGGCTGACTGGCTCAGTCGGGTGTCCAAGTTCTAGTCTAATTGGAACTAATTACATGCCCTGTTAGGTGCGTGCAATCCTATTATCTGCTCTGTTTAAGGCGCATAATAGGAGAGTTTAGGAGGTCTAAGGAATTAGAGGACATGTCAAAAGAAGGCAGATTGCGCGCCGGTGGTCAGACGTGCAATCAGATTGCGCGTGTAATATATCCTAAGGCGGTCTGTGGGAAGGGTAAGCCTGGTCTAAGGGGACCAATTGCATGTCAGTGATAGGGCGTGCAATCAAATTGTGCGCGCAAAATTCGAGATTTTTCTCCGATCTAGGTCAGCTCCGAACCACAGGGCTATTGTTTCAGCCTTTGCCTCGACCATATACTATTGTTTTAGTATACGATCCCGTATTAGGGTCTTAAAACTTTTAGAGAAGGTAAATCCTTTCTAAAAATCATGGGCGAGGTCAAAGGTTGACCGAACAAATTCGTATACTCCGAGAGGCCAAAATTGGGGTGTCTACATATACGTTTTCATAAAATTAAATTAATATAATTTTACCTATGTCTGTGGGAACGATCCTTTGCTAGTACTATGATTTCCATTGTGCAATTGCAATAGGTTAAAAATTAATTAGATATACATATAAGTAGCCCAATTAGTCTTTTTATACGCATCGGGCTAATTCCGCCGGTGTAGGCACGTGCGCAATTGGCCGATTACGTGCATAGAGCATTGCGTGGGATTGAATTTCGCATGGGTTTCTATGTGTGTAATTCAGTTTGAGTTGGTTATGGACTTAAGAATGACCGGCTGATCGGCTTAGCCGAGGAGTCGTAGTTCCATTATGCCTGGAACTAATTTCGCGCATGGAATCATGCGTGAAATTCAATTATGCATCAGGGAATATGAGCATAATCGAAGAGTTCAAGCGGTCTGGGATTTTAGAGTTCCAGTCCATGTCTGGACCCATTTCGCGCATGTAGGGATGCGTGCAATCGGATTTCTGGTGTCAAGATATGCGTGAAATACGGAACTTCAGGCGGTGCATGGAAGTTCATGTTGAGTCCAAGGTGGACTAATTGCGCACTGTTAGCTCTTCGTGCAATTTAATTATGCATATAAATTCAAATTCGTTGGCTTCTGGGCCTTATTGGGTCCAAGGTTCTAGGTTGATATCTCAACCATATACTACGTGCTTAGTATGTAGTCCCCATATTTAGGGTTTTGATACTTCGGGAAAGAGTTAGTCTCTTTTCGAGAGTTGTGGGCAGGGTCAAAGGTTGACCGAACTAGTTTGTATACTCCGAGAGGGTGAAAATGGGGTGTCTACAGATGCCCCCTCTTCGGCGCGTCCTTGTGGAACTAGGATGCGTTAAAGAAGTAGACACCCCCTTTCAAGGGTGCCTTTCCGTTTCTTTGGAAAATTACAAGTGTGAACTGGAGAGCTGACATGGAATGCTTAGCTTTCTTATCTATCAGCACAAGCTAGAAAGAGTCATTCGGGGGCCCAGTGGTAGCTATCGAGAGGTATATCCTCATCTGTGGGTACAAGTGGCATCCATCGTATGTCGCGACCTGCTGCAAGTGGCAGTCAAACGGGGAGAAATTGATGCAATCGAGATATCAAGGGGCGGTGTACGAATGTCCAGAGATAAGGTCAAGTAATCAGATAATATGATGTCATATGTTGCAGATCATGTCAAGTCAGGCGCGTCATTGCTCACACTAGCGACGCGTCTGGAGTCCCTTTCCAGTGGACATTTGTGATTGCTCAAAGTTGAGTATACTTAGAATTCGGTTTCCCAAGGGAGAGAATGGATTGGGATGATGAGAGATAAGAAGTTTGGATAGATACGGGCTTTTTGAAATTTGGGGTTTTTTAAAACTTAAGAACAATTCGAAGGTAATACTTTAGAAAGCGTGGCTTCCAAGACATCGCTGAGCAGATCCATCGGTATGGGATTTGTGGACCCGACCTTTGTTTAGTCATCAAGATGATGCTTGGTATGTCGGATGCTCCGTCTAACGTTCTCGTGAATACTGATGATTGTCTCTTATGGGAGGACTATAGTAATTCACGGATTGGAAGAGACGGGTTTTTAGAATGTTTGACTTAATATTAGTTAACTATAGTTTACAGGGAATATCCAGTAGAGGGGGTGATACTTACCTGATTTATTATCGGGAGGCCCTTGTTCTACTCGCGATGGGATGTCAGGACTGCATGATGAGAGGCTCGCGATAAGACGTCAGAGAGGTTCCTCTCTTCTTTCATTTCTGTAGTGGCAGGGCCTAGTGATTGTTGGTGTGATGGGGACCTTCAAGGGGTCGGGGCTTGCTTTCTATGATGGGACAGTGATTGAGCTTTCCTTCTAGTTGCGTGTTGTGGCAGGTTGTCATGGAAACTGGTGGTTATGTGATGGGGTATTTAGTGTTGATGGCTTCTTGATTGTTTTGATGTCGCGATGGGACAATGGTAGTTCATTTCTTTCTTTAGTGGATCTTGGGTCATGCGATGGGCTGTTTTCAGTGTTGATGATGTGGTGGTGTTTTATCATCACGATGGGACAGGAGGGCTGTTTCTTTTCTTTGGCGGATCATAGGTTATATAATGGGTTGGGTAAGTTTGAATGGTGTGCATCCTGTCGCGATGGGACATGTTATTGTGAAGGTGTGCGATGGGACATCGGTAGCCTTCTCTCTGGTAGATGTGTGGAGTCACGCAATGGGACAAGGGAGAGTCCGGATGGGGGAGAGGGTTTTGTTTGGTCCTACGACATCACTCAACCACCCACATCATCCACATCGGTTGACTTGGTTGGCTTTGGGACCACCTTGGTTCTTGTTCGAATTTTTCAATATGAACTCAAAGCCTTCTCATTGGTGTTTATGCATTGTCAGAATGGCATCCCGAGCTATCCATTTGGTGTCTCTCTTCCTCAGCGTATCGCGATGAGCCAGTGGGGGACGATTCACTTTCTCATCGTGGTGGGACAGGTACGATGGGAATGGTTTGTCTTGGGGCTGCTTTGTCATCGTTTAGGTGTCGTTATCATTATTTTTTGCCTTTGTATTGTGATGGAACTTTTATTATTTATTATTATTACTATTTTTTCAAGGTTCTAGTGGTCTGATTGTGACAGGGCATCGGGAGGTGCCCTGAATTTTGGGTTGTGTTATTGCGGTGGGACTATGAGTGATAGTTCTATTTTATTTTATCTTATGTCAATTTGTTTTGTTGGTTTGCTTACCGCAACGAAGAGTGGTGGGCGTCGGGGGGTGATTTGGTCATGGTGGGACTACGGGGGGGTTGTTTTCCCTTTTGATTTTATTATTCGCATGTCGTATGATTTTGATTTGATTTGATTTTCTTTTGATTATTATTATTTTTTTTTTGTTTCATTGTTTAGTTTATTTTGTTTTTTATTTTATTTTATTTATTTTTAGCGAGTGATTAAGCACGTGTTCTGGGCTATTAGTTACTGTTGCCTATTTTGATGATTTATTATCTTAGGTTAATGAGGTTAATTTTGTCATGGTGAAGGAATCTCATGTGTTTGTTTTGGTTTAAGGTTTGGCCTTTTTATTTTATTCTCTCATTTTGTGGAGGTGACACTTGTTAGGAATGTATGGGTTTAGGTTTTTTGTTTTAGTTAAATAAATGTGTTGGGTGTTTTAATGTCATTGGCTTATCTATTTTTCCATGGATTCGTTTTTCTTTTAGGGGTGGGGTAAATGTCTCATAGGTATTGGTTCATCTCTGTTTATCATGGATTGTGTCTCTTAAGGGAGTAAGTGTTTCTTGATTATTGGTTTATCTTTGTTTGCCATGGATTGTGTTTCTTTCAAGGGGCTAGGTGTCTTGTTTTAATTAAGATGAATGAGGGATTTTTGTGAGTGTGACACTTGTCACTTTGTGGCTAAGGGGTCTTTTATCTATAAATAGGTACCTAGGGTTGGGTTTTGTTTTGAATTTTATTTTTCAATAAACTTGTAATAATTTTTGGCATTTAGATATATATATATTTTTATGTCGTTATTTCATTTTGTGTCTCGGGTATCATATCGGGTTTGTAATGGTGATTTATTTCTTGGGAGTAGGTGATGTTGGGAATATGCAGTAGCATCTAAAATGCTACTGTGCTAGGGTAAGAGGTGGAAGAGATAAAGGTGGAGGGATGATCACCAAAAAAAAAAGAGATGGACCAGACTTCTCGTGATCAATCCCAGTTGCTCCTTAGTGTGCTCTGTAGATTGACCTTTTGTTAGCAATCCTTTGGAGGGTTTCTGAAAGGGCCTTCCATAGTTGCATCTCTCGACTTCTGAGTGGCCTTCTGTGAATCACTCTTTCTTTTTCATCGGCTTGGGACTCCACCGTGTTGCTGCATGGTCGTGGAACTTGAAGAATTGCATCATAGGCAGCAGCTCGGGTAGCAGGGGAGGTGAAGATGAGATTTGTGTTAGAACTTGCTCAGCTCATGCTTCCTCTTCGGGCCTCTCAGCCATCTCTTCACTTGAGCACCCTCATTCGGGCATGTATTGCCTGAATGTGATGATTTTATTCTTCTTGTCTAAGCTGTATATTCAGAGGGTATGCCCTCGGTGTAATTTGTAATGATTTTACTTTATTTATGAATTTCTTTTATTTCTTATTATTATTTTTTGTGACTTTATTTTGAGTTCCAAAATTCTGGTTTGATTGGGTTTAGTTTGGCACGGTTTGGTCTTGACTCGGTTTTGGGCGCGTTTTGGCCTGGTTTGGTTTATGTTTGTGCGATTAGTGGTAAAGTTCAGAGTGTGTGTAAGGGTAAGGGCTTTCGTCGAGGTTTTCAAAGTGCATATACGTAGGTGCGGAGTACGTTTGGAATAGCATGGGCCTACATACGTATTCTGGGCTGTAAGTGTTGTTTCATGTGTGCTTAGACTCCTTGGTTTGGTCTTTGGCCCTTGCTGGTCCATGTATAATTTTTTTTTCCTGAAATTGGGGAATTGTGCGCATATGATAGTGCATGTAATTCAATTACGCGCAGATTCAGTTGTGCGGGATCGAAGGGTCTATTGGCTCATTGTTCGCTTTAGGGGTTGTGTGTGATATGATTAGCCGTGGTTGCGTGAGATTGAAAGGTCAGTCATTACATGGCAGGGACATTTAGGCGTTGGTTCAGATTCTGCATTGTCATGTGTTTTGAATTCCGTACAAGGGGTCTAGCATGAGACTGAATCGTCGCATGCATAGTTCGGTAGGGGTTGAGTCACGCGCGTTGGAGTTTATGTGTGACTCTGAATCCGTGCAATGGGGTTTGCGCATAATCGAATTTCGCACAAAGTTCTCGGCGTGTGATTCACTGGGTGCTATATATTGATGGGATTTCTTCATTTTTCTTCATTCCTTTCTTACATCTCTTCTTATTTGGTGATCTAAGAATCGATTTCAATGTCTTTCCTTCCTTTCTTTGTGGTTTCTCACGTTCTTCTCTCCAAGGTGATGTTCGATCATGACGCTACTTGGAAGTATTGCTGTAGTCGCAGGGAGGTATTATTAGAAGCACCACCGTAGTCGAGGTGGTCGGCCGGCGGGGCGGTACCCCTTCGCCGCCGTCGTTAGTAAGCAGTGAAGGCAGCGTCGAAGGAGGTGGAGATGGCGGAAGGGAGAGAAGTGTTACAAGTGGAGGGAAGGTGTTTCCCATCCATTCCTCCCTTCCAACTTTTCTGTTGCTTCTGATTGGATGCTCTTGCGCGTCGTGTGTCCATTTTGGGATCCTCGATTTCCGTTTTGGGTTGTAGGTTAGGTTTTTAGGTTTTCATTTTGGGTTGTAAGTTCAGGGGTATGCCCTCGGTGTTACCTGTAATGTTTAATTATTAATAAAATTTTATTTTGTTACTTCTTCTTCTTCTCTTATTTGGTTTTTCTTTTGTTTTTGATGTGTGATTGATGTGTGTTTGGTAATTTGGAGGCCTTCTTAGCCCGTGTTATTTTTTTTTGTTCGAGTTCACTAATTACATGCAGGGGATTTGGAGAGTAATACAATTAAGGTCGTGTTATACTGCGTGGGATCCGAGGGTCAACAGCTTAATTACGAGCAGGCCGGTTTGCATGGGACCCAATTTCGCGCAGTGGCCTTTGTGTGTGATCGAAAAGTTAGTAGTCCAAATCATGAAAGTGTCGGGGTGACAGTATGGATTCTGCCTAGCGGCTGTGTGAGATGCTAATTCTGCGTAGAGGATGAGGCGTGGTTTTGGTTTGTCGCCCACACGGGTGGACGGAAGGCTAATCCTGTGTAAGGAGGTGTGCGCATGACTCAGAATTTGCGCATCCTTCGATGCGCTGGATTCAATTACACGTGTTGGCTATAGCGAGAGATTTTTCGAGGTCTATTTAAGCTAGAAATTCCTCTCATTTCTCGTGTGTTTTGACTTATCTGCATCTCATGCTTTCGTGCTTTCTTGCTTCCTTAGTTCCTAGTTTTCCGTGCTTATGCAATATTTCACAATTTGCCCGTCAGATTCGAGCGCCATTTCTTGCGTCCTCTATTTTCCGCACACTTTCTTCTGAGATGGAGCCTGAGGGTAGTGTGAGTGCCTCAGATTTAGAGCGGATGTTTGAGGGTGGGATGCATGAGCTTTCAAGCATCGAGGGAGGAGAGGAAGCTGCCGTAGTTGCCGTAGTTGCTGCTGGGGTTGAGGGTGTTGTTGAGTTTGGCGAGGATGAGGACGAGGTCCCTCCTGGTGATGAGGGCATCGAGGATGTTGATCAGCCTCTGGCAGAGCATCCAATATGGATCCAGCTAGCGAATGCCTTCCCGCTAGCGGATGCCTTCGGTGGCTTTATTCCTTTTCTCTAGGTGAGGTTTTATTTTCATAGGCCTTTAGGAATCGTTGTTTTCTTTTAGGTTTTTTTTATTGATGTTACTTGCTTATCTTTTGCCCAGTTCTGGGCATACAATCATTTCACCTTCCTACGCCCGAGGATCCCTTCGGGGATTCTGCCTTCGTTCCCGTGCATGTATGTTTGGAGAGGACTGATGGGAGCTCATCAGAGGAACACAGACCTCTAAACTGCGAGGTGGCTCTTTGAGGATATGCACCCCGACCAGGTGTGTACTTTATTCCTTATTCGTTTTACTTCTCTTGGTACTTCTGATTTGTGTCTGATATGTCTCTTTTGTTTTTATTTGGTTATAGGTTGTCTGGAGGCCAAATGAGGATGGTGAGGATGTTGATCAGGCTGTGATACAGTCTGGTCAGGGATTTTTCAAATTGGATTTATGGGTCCCCTGTTTTGAGAAGGTGAAGCAGATCCATGTATCCCGAGTTACGCGTCAGTTAGGGCTCCCCAGGGAGTCCCTCCTGAGCTTCACCAATGAGTGACGAAGAAGATGACTGGTCCTCCCAACCACTTCTTTGAGAAGAAGATGTCAGAGCAATATGCAGACCTCAGGGCTTGGGGGGGGGGGCTAGGTGACTAGGGCATGTGATGATGCGGATGCTCGGGCATTCTCGAGACGGTTTCAGGAGCTCAGTGGTCGGCTCTTCATGCGATTCCCCTTTCAGGGGAAGAGTTCCTTCAGTGTTGGCGGGTCTGATTCTGCCTTGACATTGAGGGAGAGAGTGGCTGAGCTGGAGCAGTGCCAACTTAGCCCGGGTGTTTGTGGAGCGCTATAGGCCCTCCACCTAGAGCAGGAGCAGATGGGGAGTGCCCCTCGCTCGGATGCAGAGATGTTGTGGTCTTGGTGATATCGATAGCTGATATAAGGACTACGGAGTATCAGCTGAGGGGTCAGCTGGAGGAGACTCATCGTGTTCTAGTGAGTTTAGTTTGTTTTTCTTTGGTGGTGTTTTGATTTACTTGTCTTGTTGGTTGATGAGTTCGTGTATTTCTCAGGTGGTGAGGGAGAGTGAGGTCACCCGTTAGACATAACTCATAGAGGTGCTTCGGGGTGAGCAGCTTAGCACGCGCTCAGAGATTGAGTGACTGGTGTGTGTTTATGTCTTGTTTAGTTGGATTTTAGTTGATTGTCAGTGTTTTGAGTTTTATTATGTTGCACTTGAAGAAGTCAGAGATCGAGGTCGTCAGGTTGTCTGCCCCTCCTTTTGATCCGTCTTCAGTGGCGTCCTCCAGCCGTGAGGACCCATCGATGGCCCAGCTTCGTGCTGAGTTAGATCATTGGGTAATTTCATGAGCTTCTCTTGTTTTTTTGTCTAATTTGCTATTATTGGTGCTGACTTGCCTAATATTTCCTTAGAATGTGTATAGTGTCGGATTGTTGAGGATTTTTAGGTGAGAGGCTGTAACTACCTCGTTGCGCCCAGAGATTCGGGTGTAGCATGTGTTCTACTTTATTTGTGTTTATTGTTTATTATGTTTATTGGTTTTATCTGATGAGTTTGTGTTTGTAATTCGTTTGTTTCTTTGTGCAGGCCATCCCTGATTCTGCTCCCGTGGCTCCTCCTCGGGATTGCACTCCTCCCCAGTTATGCTTAGTTAGTTCAATCACATTTTCTATTTTGTATCCATGATATGATCTGACACATTTTTCTATTTTTTCTCTCTCGTGGTAGCCTACGTCCGAGATTCCTCCTCCGCCGATGCCGTTAGCTGATCTAATGACTGCCACAATCGTTGAACACCTTTTGTGGGAGCGAGCCGATCTGGTATATTTCCGTTGCTCTCTGTCTTTTTCCCCGTTATGCGTATATCTTCTTAGGTTTACTTCATGCTTGTGTGCAGATGCGTGATTTGGAGCAGTCACGCTTGGATACACAATGTGTTCTTGCTCGTCAAGAGATTCATGAGATTCCTTCTGATTTCACGGAGCGACATCTTCAAGAGGTGACAATGGACCTCATGATGGAGTGTAAGACTCAGATGGTAGAGCTGGAGAGTGCTCGAGCTGTCGCTCGTGTTGAGATGCAGGTGATGATAGAGATTTTACGGCATGAGCTGGCAAGAGTGGCTAAGTGTTAACGAAATGTACGTGGCATAACACACGGTTCCCAAGGTTCATATAAGACGAAGACCAAAGCTCAGAAAATAGAGCATCTCACCCCTGAGCTAAGTTAACGAGGTCACTTGAGCCAGATTGTCAAGCCCTTGAGCTAAGTTAAATGAGTCACTTGAACCGAGACGTAACAGACATACAAAATTTGAACGTATATACGAAGCAGGAAACAATTCACAGATCAAAATTAGAATTGGAAACTTATTGAATCGAACACAACGATTATCTCAAGATTTCAGAGTACAAGGTCATGAAATTCATGTGCAAAAAATCACATTATAGCATTCAAAGCATTTCAAGATTTCATGAATAGCATTTCTAGAAAGTATAATATTTTTAATACTTGCATTATTGGCACGAATTTGAGAAAAACAAGTAATCTGGCAAAGGTATTCTTCCCTATCTTAAAATCGGAAACTTGCGAACAACAGGGCATGAATCCAAGCGAATTTCCCTCCAAAAGTTCTACGTATATTTACCCTAGGTCACACGTGGCACAGATCATAAGTGTTAACGAAACATATGTAGCATAACACACAGTTTCCAAGGTTCATATAGGACGAAGACCAAAGCTCACAAAACAGAGCATCTGGCCGCGGCGACCTACAGTGTCGCCGCGGTGAGGTGTACATGTTTCCTCTAGTGCACAGTGTCTCACCGCGGCGAGTTTTCACAATGTAGATTTAGCCTTAAAAATCAAGCAGCACTCACCACAACGAGTGCTTCAGAGCCCATCTTGCCGCAGCGAGGTTCGGGTTCACCGCGGCGAGCCTGACAAACTCACCTTGCTGTTGTTTACATTTTCTAATCCGGGAATCAATTTTTCCTTGTCTAACAACTATCCTAAACATGAAAATTAACCTAATTTTCCTATTGGGGAGTTAAATCATGACTTTATATCCTAATTTGATCGTGCATGCAACGTTCCGAAACATCAAAAATCGAAGAATTCGGCTACCATGCCTCTCACGCGTCCGATCCTCGAAATTCCTTTGCATGAGTTCCAACCACACCTAATCAAACTTAAGACTCGAACATCGAGGTTTAGATGTAACAACCCTGACTTTTCTAGCATTGAATCATTGACCTTCGACGATGATACGACTGCCTTGACCAATTTGACTTCAGTTAAGATGTTGATGATTGTGACGGGACCTCTGGCCCATCCACCTTGATTGGGTAAACGCACCCGATACCCAAATTCTGAGAACCAATCCCTGACTCGAACACTGAATCGAGACCGAACCTTCGTGAGAAGTGTGTGTGGCACATGACTCGAACAAAGTTCGATTCCACCCATTTCAAGCGACACAATATAGCGTATGGGCTTAATTAATTTAAATGACTAAATTAGAACAAGAAATATGGCATATGTGTGATTATGGGCGGTCAGGTGCACCTTAAGCACGAGCTTAAACCGAGCCAATAACCTAAACAATCATGGGTTTATAGGTATAGATGTACGTGGTCTAAATATAAATAATTTCGCAAATACTTACGCAAGCCACGTGATGGCACAGTGGTCAGGGACTTGGCTTGCAATTAGGAGGTCCAATTATCAAATCCTAATGAATGGGTTGTAGAGCTTATTTTTGGGCCTTTGGATAAAAAGCCAATACACCGCATCCGTATAATGGCTCAACACTGAGTTGGTTCCTTTTAGTATAAAGAGGGAAACGCACGCATTTAGGCCATTCTTATGAGTTCAGTTTGAGAACTCGGCTGAGAAAGAAAAGGGGACCAAGTGAAACGAGAGAAGAAACCCCCATTCTCCTCTCTTCATTGTCATTTTTGAGAGATCCTAGCCATCCGATCTTTATCCCAACTCCTCCTCTTCACCACAAGAAATCTTTGCTCCGCTTTACATCGCAAGAAAACCTCTGATTTTGACACCATACGATCGAAGAGAGGTGGAGATTTAATCATCGGATGAACAACAAGCTTTGCCGTCGATTACTTCGACACTGGCGATCGCGAGCCTCGCATGCACGAAATCTATGAGGGTAAATGCCTTTATCGTATAACGCACATCTTCATTGCAGAAATTTAAGCCTAGGATCACATGTTATTGGCTCCCACACGAAGATTTCAGAAATTAGACGCGTGGAAATCATGAGCGCCGATAATTTCGGGGATCAATCACCGAAATCGTTGCATGCGAGAGTTTAAAAGGGGAGATTTATTACTTTTTATTATAGGATATGCTTAGGTTTAAATCTTATATGAATTGACCATTGCATACCTTAGATTTTTGAATTTTTTGAATCCAAAAAAGTCGCTCACAGTTGCCTTGACGAGTTAAAACCTCGTTGCGGCGAGAGCCCTGCTGAACCACTCGCTGTGGCGAGTTCTACATAGAAATCCAGGCCAAAATAATCCTGTCCAAACTCGTCGCGGTGAGCTATAGAATTCTGAATAGCTCGCCGTGGTGAGCTACAATAACTCGCCGCGGCGAGCTACTGTTCACAGCTCCAATGCCTGCTCGGTATTTTGGTCATAACTTTAAGACTTCGATTGGCGTGATTCTCACGGAATTGGAAAGATGACATTGAGCCCTAAAAAATTCATGAATCAAATGTTTTAAAGGCCAAAATTTAGTGGTAAGTACCAACAAGTTTTACATGATCCAAAGTTAACGTGAACTTGTCCTTTTCACCCTATTTTAGAGAAAACTTTAGGAACTTTGATATGTGTGATATTTAGTCATTAACATGTAAGTATACAAATGCTTTGTAATGTAGGTTAAGGTTTGGGAACGTCCATGTGGATTTTGTACCGTTTTGCATGACTTTGCGTAATTTCTCAACCAAGGTAGGAAAGAATACCTTTGCCCGATTACTTATTTTCATGAATTCGTGCCAATGATGCAATATTAAAAGCATTATACTTCTAGAAATGTTATTCATGAAATCTTGAAATGCTTTGAATGTTATAATTTGATTTCCACACATGAATTGCATGACCTTGTACTCTGAAATCTTGAGATAATCATTGTGTCTGATCCATTAAGTTCCAAATTCTAGAATTGATTTGTGTATTTGTTTCCTGCTTCGTATATACGTTCTGATTCTGTATGTCTGTTAAGTCTCGGTTCAAGTGACCCTGTTATCGTAACTCAGGGGCTTGGCTTCTCGGTTCAAGTGACCCTATTAACGTAGCTCAGGGGCTTGAAAATCTGACTCAAGTGACCCTGTTAACTTAGCTTAGGGGCTTGACAATCTGACTCAAGTGACCCTGTTAACTTAGCTCAAGGGCTTGACAATATGACTTAAGTGACCCTGTTAACTTAGCTTAGGGGCTTGACAATCTGACTCAAATGACCCTGTTAACTTAGCTCATGGGCTTGATAATCTGATTTAAGTGACCCTGTTAACTTAGCTCAGGGGCTTGACAATCTGAGCCAAGTGACCCTATTAGCTTAGCTCGGGGGCTTGACAATCTGGCTCAAGTGACCTTGTTAACTTAGCTCAGGGGCTTGACAATTTGACACCAGTGACCCTATTAACTTAGCTCAGGGGCTTGACAATCTGACTCAAGTGACCCTGTTAACTTAGGTGAAGGGCTTGATAATCTGACTGAAGTGACCCTGTTAACCTTAGTTCAGGGGCTTGACAATATAGCTTAAGTGACCCTGTTAACTTAGCCCAAGGGCTTGACAATCTGGCTCAAGTGACCCTGTTAACTTAGCTCAGGGGCTTGACAATCTGGCTCAAGTGACCCTATTAACTTAGCTCAAGGGCTTGACAATTTGACTACCCTGTTAACTTATCTCAGAGGCTTGGCAATCTGATTCAAGTGACCCTGTTAACTTAGCACAGGGGCTTGACAATCTGACTGAAGTGACCCTGTTATCTTAGCTTAGGGGCTTGACAATCTGGCTCAAGTGACCCCGTTAACTTAGCTCAGGGGCTTGACAATCTGACTCAAGTGACCTAGTTAACTTATCTCAGGGGCTTGACAATCTGACTCAAGTTACCCTATTAACTTAGCTTAGGGGCTTGACAATCTGGCTCAAGTGACCCTGTTAACTTTGCTCAAGGGCTTGGCGATCTGACTTAAGTGACCCTATTAATGTAGCTCAGGGGCTTGACAATCTGGCCCAAGTGACCTTGTTAACTTAGCTCAGGGGCTTGGCCTTCCGTTACCATGCCTGATTTCTTGTTATATGTACTCCTGATCTACTCCACTACTGTTGTTTTGATTCTTGTTTCGATGTGCTTTACTCGATATGCATGGTTTTTAATGAGTTATTCACATTTAGGACACAATATGCTTTGGACATTATGGTTTAAATGTTTTATTTAAAAAATCTACTGTATTTTGATAAGATATGAATTTCAAATGTTTTTATTATGCGTCAACCTATACTACTCCCCTCCGAAGACGATGTGAAGAGAATGTAACACAGTTAGGAGGAGAGTATGAGCAATGGAGGAGGGGATGGCTCAACCCACCATCATCTTATAGGAACTTGCACTCGGGGTGGGTTGTAATGGTAGAATGGTTAAGAAGTGGGGGGAGATGGGCGATAAGAAAGTGATTTCGGATTGGGGTTAGGTTTAGAGTAAAGGGTAGTTTCAGTGGACGATTTAGCGTTTGGTATGGGTCACTGGCGCTTCAGTTTTTCTGCTTTCTTTATTACAGCCAGGAGCTCGGCCCTTTGTATCTTAAGAATTCGATCAAGGTTTTTACTGAAATCACCTTGGTTAAGCTCTTTTTCCATATGGGCTAGGGTAAAGGAAGACGAAAAACATGGGATTTGCTTGGCAAAGGTATGGTTTTATAGGAAAAGGCTAGGGCTTTGAACAGTCGCTTCGAATTAAATTTCGAAGATCAAGCATTGAAGCTGAGGTAGGTGGGGTAGGTTGGAGTTGGTTGTCATAAGTGCGATACTTGTTTGCTTCCTCAACAATTTAAGTGGGTTCAAACTCCAAGGTAACCGATAAGACTGGTCACTGGAATAAGATATTCCCTAGAATTGTACATTACGATTCTAGATCATAGTACTTCGTTCGAACAGACTCTGAGATGACTGAATCATAGTCTCTACGATTCAAAAATGGGGAGTCACGAGTGAACGCAAATCCATGTGTTCACAAGTGATTCTATTTCACAAGAGAAGTCTTTACAATTGAGAGTGTTTTGACACAGTTTAGATTGTAATGTATTCTCTAACAAAATTTCCTACTAGCAATAAAAGAAATATTTGTACATATGATACAGTAATTTTGCTACGTATAAGTCGGTAGCACGACGGGTCCATGAGGAACTTACTTTGGATAAAGGGGATTTGATGTGCCTCCCATAAAGATATGTCCTCTAGGGTTGCCAACTGGCCATGATGAAGTATAGCTATTCTCTCTCCTACCAATTAAAATACTTAGTTGCTCAGCATGAGCTTCTAACTTAAAAATAGATTGTTGAAGAGCAAGGAGTGGCTTCGATTGGTTATGGTCATGTTGCTGACAGTTTCCGCATGTCTGCAGCATGGAATTCTTTATGATAACAGTATGGTCTTGGATTCTTGTGGTGGAAAAAAGGTACAGCAGGAGACTGAGGGTCCTCCTGAGATGGGCCATGGTGAAGACCACAATCCTCTCCTCTTTGAGATGTTGGGTACAATTTTATATCCAACAGGGACTGCACTTTTATCTTCAAAAGTTTTAACTTTGGGAGGCAATTCGTCATTAACTTTAATTCGCCTGGTCCTCCTCACTTAGGAGGTATATTCCTTAAAGTCTCCGAATCAGTTTCATTCAATGCATGGTGCTGCACCGATTCCTCACTAAGGGTCTCAAAGAATTCCCAAGCATCCTCTATGGTCAATGTTAGGAACACTCCCCCACAAGCAACATCAATCATGTATCGGGTTTGTTCATTAAGGGCGTCATAGAAATCAAGAACTATTTTCCAGCGCGGGACCTCATGATAAGGGCATTTGCTTAGAAGCTCATTAAGACGTTTCCAGCTTTCTTGAAAAGACTCCTCCGGCAATTGATGAAATGTTGAGATGATTTTCCAGATTCAATTCGTTTTGCTAATTGGGAAGTACCTTGTAATAAACTTGCTTTGCCACTCTTCCCAACTAGTAATTGAATTGTTGGGCAAAGATTTTAGCCACTGCTTTGCCCTGTCTTTAAGGGAGAACGGGAAGAGCCTCAGACAAGTGTGCTCTACCAACAAATTTTTAAGTTTAACTATTGCGCAGATTTTTAGAAAACTCATTAAGTGCATGTACGGGTTCTCCTCACCAAACTCATATAAGATAGGAAGTAATTGAAGGACACTGGGTTTGATTTTGAAGGTTCCATCACTGGTCACTGGGGGTAAGCAAATACATGAGGGAGGTGTAAGAGGTGCCATTGCATAATATTCCCCTAACATTCTAGTCATAAATTGGTCTTTTCCCATCATATTGATTTGGATTGAAGACAAGTCGGGTTGGCTAGAACAATTATTATAAATATCTACTTTTGTTTTGATTTTATCTGATATTTATTTTAGAAAGCAGGGAGAGAAATAGTCTGAGCCTCTAGCATCTATTGTCAGAAGAAGTGTCGAAATCTTTGATTCGCTGCTCCGAATAAACCTGTAAAAGATAAAGTGATTAAAGAAATAAAAAAATAAAAAAAATAAAATGAGAAAGATAAATATTGGCTTTCAGAATAAAAGATTTTTTCTTTCTCAGCAGTGGCGCTAAAAACTTGATGTGGCTATTATTGTGCTTAGCCTTAACCTATTGCAAGTGCACAACGGAAATTGCAGGACTAGTATAAGATCGTTGATTGTTTTATTTAAAACCTTGCAAGTGCACAAGTTCGAATGTACTTGGGTGAATATAAGGGTGTCGAAGCACAAGAACTTGTCGTTTATCTAATCAAATCTTTGTTTTATATAATTAAATTGTATATTTTAAGTTTCCTAAATTAATTCTAAAAATAAAGAGAAAACCTAATAGATTTGGATAAAGATATGAGAAGGCAGAATGAGATCTCTCTTGGATCTCAGACTTGCATCTAATAATCTCCGATTTCTTCCCTATTTTGAATCCTTGATACCCCTGCTCCTTGGTTAACTCCTGGCTAGCTTAGTCACTTCGTAATGAATTAGAGAAATCCAATTGCGAGTTAGATAAATCTAATAGTCAAAGAACCATTGCACGAACCAACAAAGACTACCCTATAAGGCCTAGTCCGTCCGTGATTATCCTATCTAGGCTAACCCCAATCCCTACAAGGCCACTAAGATTATTCTAAATAAGATTGCAGCGTTACCATTGCATTCTTGATCTAGTCGGAACCTCGAACATTAAATCGTACCAATAATAGGAATCAAAATAAAGAAAGAAATAAAAGTTTATTGAATACTCATCTAAAATTTACAAGAGATCACAATCTGGAACTTTAAGCCCGCATCGATCCAGAAACCTTAGTCATTGCTGAATCAACCTCTGGTCGATGATTATAATTAATCTCAATCAATCCCAAAATTGTGATCTACCCTAAACCTATGAGTAAGAAGCCCTAGGGTTCAAAGTTGTTTTATTCCTAAGCTAGGGTCCTTATTTATAGATTACAAGGCCCTAGAACAAGTATATATGACAAGTATTCTCTAGATCCTAAAAATCCACCAAAGATGATATTTTGGAAAGGAATCTGTGCCGATTTGGAGTTATCCCATATATTGGAAAAGATTCTCTAGAGAAGATCTTGGAGTTTGAGCTCATCTACAACTGTGCGAGCCTTAATTTTCGCTCAGAAACTTTATCGGGACTGGTCGAGTTTGGAGAACCGACCGGCCGAGTTCAGTTCCCTTCTCCAGGTAGGAGACGACCGCAGGCTTCAGCATTCATTGTTTTCCAGACCGGTCAACTCAGTTTCCTGACCAGTTGATTAATTCCTTGTATTGATTTACATTCTGCTTTTTTGATTTCAACTAGTCGGCTGAGTCCTGACTAGTCTCACTTTGATTTTTTGAAGCTTTTGGTGTTCTGACCGGTCGGTTTTGATGCCTCGACCAGTCCATTTAGGTCCTAATCTCTTCTACTATTTTCTCATCCAACTGCGCTACTCCGACTAGTCAAATATGCACTTTCGACCAGTCCATTTGACCATTTGAAGTACTCTTCCCAGCTGCATCCTTGGATCCTTGTCGTTGCTGCGGGTTTTTTCATAAGTTTGCTCTTTTAACACTTTTTACATTTATTCGGCTTTTACACTTGTTGCAATACAACACGAACTAAAAGCACATATTAGTAGTTAAACAAGGGCTAACAAAGCCAAGATTCGGGGATAAATTATACAACTTTTGAGTCCGATCACACCCCCAAACCTCAACTTTGCTAGTCCTCGAGCAAAGGCAATATTAAAACTATAACCCAAAAGTAAAATATCCTAATAATATACAAACTAATCTATGAAAATAAGAGCCCCTTTCGTAGGGAGCACGATTGCATTTAGCGTATGCAACAAACCTTTAAACCCCTAGGTGATCTCTAGTGGGGGAGTTGTGTCTCCTGAGGGTTTTTAGTGAAGACACCCACAAACTTCCTAAACAGTTTTGAAACCATCCGTAAAAGAGTTTTCAAAATCGATTTTTCATATAATATATCTATAAAAAATCAAAAACCTGTAATCATTTCAGCATGCAAATTTTATTTCAAATACTGATATCTTGACAATCCCACTGTTGTTTAGTCCAATCAACCCAGTGCTCTGATCCTTAGACCAATCTTTCATCCATGCTTCGAGTGTTGTGTGTGCCTGTGCCAATGCTTAAATCATTATATCTCTGGATTAATCCAAATTGGGAATCATCGGATCTCAAGTCTTAACTCAATCCTCACTTTAGGCACGCACTCTCAACGAGGTCACTCCGATGAATGGTCAATGATTTCACTCACATGTGAGATGGAATTATAACACAATTTAAAAAAAAATAATCTCACATGATATAAGAAAAACGATGCATCAAAGAATTTAAAAATAATCTCATAGAAGAATGATATTTATATCTTAACCATGTTATACTATGTAGCATAGTCATTGTATTATCACCCTCTACAAGACATTTACCACCCAAGATCGAATAAAAAAGGTCTTTTTAAGGTTGTAACGGGGCTCAAGTGAAGGTTATGGAAGAAAGGGGAAAATTGGATTCAAACTTCTCTGAGAAACTGGAAAAAGATCATATTTAATTTTCTCATTTTCACTCTTCCTTTTTTCAAGCTTTTTAGAATTTCTCTTTTCCTGGCTCAACTTTTCTCCTTCTTATTCCTTCTCCTTCATTTTGAATAACACCTCATATTTTTCGTTCATTTTTCTAACTTTTTCACATGTCTACAACTCCTTTTTTTTTTTTCTCTTCCCTTTTTTCATATTTTTCTGTCATATGTTCCCAGTAAACCCCACTCTCATGCCTCTCCACTTACTCTCATCCCATTTAATCTCATCCCTTGTTCCCAATTTGTCAGAGATTGAAGGGTGCAACTTAAATTTTCAAAAATGGTGTCGGGGTATGGTTAACATGGATTATCAAGAAACATATACAGGTAAAATTTTAGTGAAGCTCAAAAGGGGTGCAAAAAGGTAAATTAGTATGAGGTGGGGCAGTTTAGAGTACAAACGAGTCAATAGATGGCCTTTGATCATTTCCTTTCTCGGTGGTAACGATGCCTATTTATTTCAGATTCAGATATAATAAGTTCTAGCACAGTAAATCAAACAATGCATAATCCACAAATCAAATAAAGCATATGAGATTTGAGCAATTTAGCACGAGTTTCAAGGATACTCTGAGTTTATTTTTATCACTCATCAACAACGACAGACAAAGGCTCTAAAGCTCACTGGTTTAGTCTATTTTGAGATCCTAAAATTCCATATTCAAACTGATCCATTGATTTTCGGACCTAAGCATGGAAAATGGTGTAGAAATTTTCTAGGCATAAAATTCAGACTAATCCTTAAATGTTCACATTGGGGTTAATTATCATAAACACCCATAGTTTCACCATGGCATGGGTATCAAAAAATTAAAATTACACGCATCTTTGATTACATTTTGAAAACTATGGCAAAAATAAATAATGATAGTTTAAAAACTATATACAAAACTATGGATTTGAGGGTGCACTAAACAATGGTCTAGTATAAGATACAACAAAATGAAATATGAACCACTAAATAAGCACATACACCCTCAAACCTGAATAGTGCAATGCCCTCATTGCACAACATAATAATCATCACATCACAGCAAGTAGGCAAGAGAAAGATTAAGCATTAAAGTATAACACCAATGAGGGATTGGGCTCCTCAGAAGCTATGGGCCCATGAGCAGTGTTGGCCCTTGACTCTCCCGATGAAGATGGGGGAGTCAGGTCAGTGAGCTCCAACATCAAGGCCTTGGGTGGGGCAAAGTCCAAACCCTCCTCCATGAAGAGCTCATCAGAAGGTGGTGTAAGGGGTGAACTAGGGGGAGGAGCAGGTCCGTCATCATGAGACGACCCACTCAGACCACCCCTCAATAGCCATCCCCGCCAACACCTCAGTCAGCATTCCCTTTAAGGAGGTGAGCTCGGCTCTAATCTTAGTTTGCCCCACCTCTAATGCATGGGGATGCCACGCCATTGTGGACTGGGGAAAACTCGTAAAAAATGAGTCTAAAAATTGTGTAGCGCTCTAGTGAACGGCCTCATTCATGAGGCCACAACAACCACCCACACCGATGTTAAAGGTGTCAAGAAAAGAATGTGGCGGGGGATATAGAAGTGGTAGAAGTGGATGAGGCGGGAACACGCTTCGGTGTAATGATAGTGTCCGTGAAAAGCACGGCGACCGGAGGTGCAACTCTAGATGTGGGAACGGACGAAGTCTCGACCCATGGAAACGGAGATGGGGGTCGAGGAGACGGAGGGGAGTAAGAGGTAACCCCTGCTGGTCTAAGGCTACTTTCTCAATTTAGACCAATCGAAACCATTTCGACCGGTCGAAATCTAGTAGAGAACTTAGTTCTCTGCCCATATTTCACCAAAACTCATTTTAAAAAAATAATATATATATATATATATATATGTTTTTTTTTTTTTACTAACTAATGGAAACCGAAAACACGTACCTTAGCCTCTCGTGGCGTCCTATGATAAGCCTTCGGTAAGTTGAAGCTTCGCTCTCTCGAGCCTATAAAACAAAATCAAAGCAAACTAGGGTTATTATAAGATATACAAATACAATATAAAACAGAAATCAAACAAGATAAAACCGAAGTCCCCGGCAATGGTGCCAAAAACTTGATCATTTTATTTCAAAACCATGCAAGTGCACAAGTTCGAATGTACTTGGGCGAGTACAAGGGTGTCGAACCATAGGGACTTATCGTTTATCTAATCAAATCTCTATTTTATATAATTAAATTATATATTTTAAGTTTCCTAAATTAATTCTAAAATAAAGAGAAAACCTAACAGATCTAGATAAAGATATGGGAAGGCAGACTAAGATCTCTCTTGGGTCTCAGACTTGCATCTAATAATCTCCTATTTCTTTCCTATTTCGAATCCTTGGTACCCCCGCTCCTGGGCTAACTGCTGGCTAGCTCAATCACTTCGTAATAAATTAGAGAAATCCAATCGTGAGTTAGAAAAATATAATCGTCAAAGAACCATTGCACGAACGAACAAAGACTACCCTACAAGGCTTAGTCCATCGATGAATATCCTATCTAGGCTAACCCCAATCCTTTCAAGGCCACTGAGATTATTCTAAATAAGATTGCAACGTTACCATCATATTCTCAATCTAGTCGGAACCTCGAACATGCAATCGTACCAATAATGGGAATCAAAATAAAGAAAGAAATAAAAGTTTATTGAATACTGAGGAAATTTACAAGAGACCGCAACTTGGAACTTTAAGCCTGCATCGATCCAGAAACCTTCATCATTACTGAATCATCCTCTGGTTGATGAATACAAGCAATCCCAATCCATCCCAAAACTGTGATCTACCCTAAACCTACGAGTAAGAAGCCCTAGGGCTCAAAGTTATTTTATTCTTAAGCTAGGGTCCTTATTTATAGATTACAAGGCCCAAGAATAAGTATGCATGATAAGTATTCTCTAGATCCTAAAAATCCTCCAAAGATGATAATTCTGGAAAGGAATTTTTGCCAATTTAGAGTTATCCTGTATATTGGGAGAGATTCCTTGGAGAAGATCTCGAAGTTCGAGCTCATCTACAGCTATGCAAGCCTTGATTTTCGCTTAAAAACTCTATTAGGATCGATCGAGTTTGGAGAACCGACCGGTCGAGTTCAGTTCCCTTCTCCAGGTAGGAGACGACCCGCGGGTTTCAGCATTCATTGTTTTCTAGACCGGTCAACTTAGTTCCCTAACCGAACGATTAATTCCTTGTATTGATTTGCATTATGTTGTTCTGATTTTGACTGGTCAGTTGAGTCCTGACCGGTGTCACTTTAATTTTTTAAAGCTTCTGGTGTTCTGACCGGTCGATTTTGATGCCTCAACCGGTCCATTTAGGTCCTAATTTTTTTCTCTATTTTATCCTCTAGCTGTGCTACTTCGACCAGTCGAATCTGCACTTTTGATCGGTCCATTTGACCATTTAAGTACTCTTCCTAGCTGCATCCTTGGATCCTTGCTATTGCTTTGGATTTCGTCATAACTTTTCTTTTTTAACACTTTTTACATTTATTTCGCTTTTACACCTGTTGCAACACAACACGAACTAAAAGCACATATTAGTAGTTAAACAAGGGCTAACAAGGCTAAGACTCGGGGACAAATTATACAACTTTTGAGTCCGATCAATCGTTCCCACAGGGAAGGTCAAAATTTCATGTGTGAAAACTTCTATTTGTCTTTTAAAGATCTAATCTATTGGATAAATAAGAATAAAAGAATGGTTGTTAAACTAAAATTGCAGGAAAGTAAATCTAAATTCTCCTCCTTCCAGAGTATGGTCATCAATCATAATCCTTTAGTTCTCAGAAGCTTACAAAAGTAAAGAACCGTTACACCATATCTCAGTCCTCTAGATTTGGGGCGTCAATCAAAAACTAAATTTCCTCAACATAGATTTATACTAATCAACAATCTTCCAGAAATTTGGGCGTCAATCAAACTCAAAAAACTAAAGATGGAAAATAAAAATGTTACACTAATATCCTCAAATTCTCAATCTTAGGCGTCAATTAAAATCAAGAATTGGATGTTTACAAAGCAGTAAATTGCATAAAATATATCTAAATTAGAAAGCAAAGTAGAACCATCCAAAGGGCCGATCTTTCAGAATCTTCGGTCTTAGTATCAGGCAAGACTTTCATAAATATGTGGATGATTTTACGTGATAAAAAACTAATCTAAGGTGATCTTCCAGAATTCTAACCTCGGTTGTCAATTGATACTGAAAATTTATTGGATAAGTTTTTCTCCTATGGCGAGCCCCCTTATTTATAGATCGTAAGGGGTCAATTTACATTATTCGAATTCTAACAAAAGAAAAATACTAAGAATAATAGATTCCTAATATAATTAAAAATTCTAATCCTAATTCTTCCTTGCTTTGAATGGTAGATGCACGCAAGACTTTCCTCCTTATTTCAGTAGCAGAGATCTTCTAGATTCTTCTCTTATATCTTTGCCTGTGACAAGCCGAATTTTCCCAACACATTTTTTTTTCTTTTTTTTTTTTGCCAAATGGGAAAACCAGGATCGTCGGGTCGTAGGTCATGATCCGAACACTGAACTTTGGTACAATCACACAATGTGGAATTCAAAGAAATTAATACATATGGGAGGAAAAAGAAGATTGTATCTTTATATAAAATACAGCCTAACAATATAAAACCACCGGTGATGGCCGACCATCACCTAAATAGTGGTGTACAAAGTCTACACAAGAGGTGTACATTTAAAATCTAATCCTACCAGTCTACCAGATGATTGGACGTACCAAGTCCAAACCTCAAAACCCACAACTAATTCGAGATCAAATCTACCAGCCAATGGTAAAGGATTCGCCTCAAGCTCCAGATTCTCACTTAAGACTTGCACCTGTGACGTATAGTCGAAGGGTGAGCTACAGTCCAAGCTCAGTAGAGGAACTCAAGAACAATTATATTTATCATCTTATGCCTAGATTCAAATGACAAGGTTTCAAAGCAGTTTTTCATCAAAACACAGGTATAAAATACAAGTTTCAAAAGCATTTCATTTTAAATCAAGGACATGATTCAAAGCCATTTTCATTCACAAGCAATCATGTCATTTTCATATCAAAGTCTTTTTCTCGTGTCAAAATGAGCTTGAAAATCACATGTCTTAGGTAGATTTTCACAAGGGTTCCAAAATCGATTGCGATTCAGATTCAAGGATCACGTAGATTCTGATTATATTTAATCCGCCCATAGTGGTTCACCATTGTAAAAATATTCCGCCCATAGCGGTCTATAATTTTACAAATATTCCACTCATAGCGGTCCACTTCAGTTTATTTGACTTATATTTTCGGTTCATTTATATGGCTTCCATACTCTATTCACGGATATCCCGCCGTGCCGGTTCGATTCAAGGATATCTCGCAGCGCCAGTTCGATTCATGGGTGTAACCGTTGTGCCGGTTCGATTCACGGATATCTCGCCGTGCCGGTTTGATTCACAAATATCTCACTGTGTCAGTTCGGTTCACGAGTGTAACTACCGTGCTGATTCGATTCATGGATATCCCACTGTGCCGGTTCAATTCGTACACATTTTTATCAAATTAGATTCGATATTTTAATGCGAGCCAATTCAAAGTTCATAGTTCAAATTCAAGTGTACATTAAAAGTTCAGGTGTCAAGTGTAATTCAACTTCAACATTCATGTTCGAATTAGATAAATCACTCATATTTGTAGTTTAAATATCTAGATGCAAATCAGATTCTTAAATAAAGCTCAAGATTCAAGTCATGCTCGTATTTCGAAGTTCGGATTCATGTTCATATCAAATTCAAAAGCAAATATCAAGGTTCAAATTTCAAATTTTGATTTCAAAGATTCAAAGTCTATTTTCAAAAAAAAGTCATAGCTTATCACACTCATCATACAAGTCTATGTATTCAAGACACAAATATAATTAATTAGTGAAGTTCCCCTACCTCGGTTGCGAAATCATGCAAAGTCACGTAAAACGATGCCAAAAATCCTCATGAACGATTCTAAACATTAACCTAAATTATGAAGTATTCGTATACATACATGTTAATGATTAAATATCACACATGTTGAAGTTCCTAAAGTTTTCTCAAAATTAGGGTGAAAAGGGCAAGTTCGCGTTAACTTTGCATCATGTCAAACTTGTCCCTTCTTGCTACAAAATTTTGACCTTTAAAAAATTTGATTTATAAATTTATTACATCATTAAAGTTATAGATCTTGTTGTCCCCTTTCTAACACATATATAACCGTGCCAATCGGAGTTCGGGGTCAAAAGTTATGACTGAAGTACTGAGCAGGTGCTGGCACAATGAAACAGTATCTCGACGCGGCGAGAATGTAGCTCGTCGAGGTGAGGCCTTCAGGTGCCCATAGCTTACTGCGGCGAGAACGAGTAGTGCCATTTTTTGCCTATTTTTCCATGTAGCACTCACCGCGGTGAGTGCTTCAAGTACGGTCTCGTCGCAGCGACGTTTCCACTCATCGCGACGATTGTGGGCGACATTATGGGACCCTTTTTGGGTTTGAAAAATCCAAAATTTGGGCGACCATATGGGACCCTTTTTGGGTTTGAAAAATCCAAAAATCAAGGGTATGCAATGTTCTAATCACATACGATCTAAATCTAAGCATTCCCTATAACAAAAGTAATAAATCTCACATTTTAAAGCATATATACAGGTCTACGATGGTCGAATTGACGGAGATCGACGCCGAAGCTCCGAATTCCTCAAGAATCGTTGTATGTAATTCCAATGCACACAAATCAAGCTTAGCTCTCACAAATTACCGTACGATTAACACATGCATGTGGAGGATTTAAAAATTTACCTCTTTTAATCGTGCATTTGAAGTTTACGATCGTCGAAATTGGAAGGATCGATGCCCAAGCTTGCCGTTTGCCTGATAATTGATCTCTTCCTCTTCCTAGGGCTCTATGGTGTCATAATCAAAGGATTCCCGTGGTACAAAACAGAGCCAACGGGTTTCTTTGAGGGATTTAGGCTGTGATCCACAGTTGGGACTTCTCAAAAGAGGACATGAAGAAAGAAGGGGAAGAAGAAGAAAAAGGAAGGGAAATCGACACTTCGGCTCTCTTGCTTTCCACATAATTTCTCACGCTAGTTGAAATGAATTTTTGCAAAACCACTTATTCTTATAACAGTGGGTCTATGTTGGTGTTGAACTGCTATAATGAAAACAGTGCATTGGCTCTTACTAAGAGTTTCAAAATAAGGCCTTTTGTAAAAAAAATCCAAATGAACGAGGCCCAAAGTATTCGTTTTGTGTGTTAGCTTATCTAGAGCCTTTAAATTTAGGTCAACTATTTGACCAACTTTATGATGGCCCATTGGATGGGTGCTGTTTGATCACCTACATTGGTGGTGATCTTTAAATCATCACCATCTATCTTGACTATACCGAGTGGGTCATTGGGTGTCATTTATGATAATCACATGATGGGTGCCCTTTAAGAGTTCTAGATCAATGGTTGGTACCACAGAGGGTGCCACCCTAAATTCAATTCGTGTGGATGCCCATCCCTTTTCAAGGGTTCACGTGTCTCGAGTTGTCATTTCAGGGCTCTTAGAGGTTGGGTTTCGATTCAGTGTTCGAGTTAGGAAATTGATTCTCAGAATTTGGATATTGGGTGTGTTTACCCAATCAAGGTGGATGGGGCAGAGACCACATCATAGTCATCAACGATTTGACCAAGTCAAACAGGTCAAAGCAAATTGTATCATTGTCGAAAGTCAACGATTCAATGCCAGTAAAAATCAGGGTCATTTCATTCTACCCTCCTTACAAAATTTTGTCCTCGAAAATTGTCGTGCCGTACTCGGAGGGTACGGAAACTTGATAGCCCGAATCTCGATAATCATATTCTCTACCAAAGTTAATGGTTTAGCCTCCTCAAAAATTCAGGGTCATTACATTCTCCCCTCCTTAATGAAATTTTCGTTCTCGAAAATTCATGGTGTGACTCTCGGCGTGTCAATTGTAGTGGGTGTTTGTCATCAAAATTCAATATGTTGACAATACTTGGGGATTTCCAATGGTTCATCTTGTGGGTCGTTCATCATTTTCATTTGATATTGAAAGTCAGTAACCATTCAATCGTCCAATGATTCATATAATACACACAGATAATTGGAACATATTCCCAGTTAATAGGGAGGGCATATCCACATCCAGATATACGATCTACCCCCAATTGATCCGCCATCCTTCCCATAACCAATCGTAAAAAAAAAGCACATCTATACTCAATTTAGAAGATATCCAAAAATTTAGATATAATTGAATACATAATCTAACCAAAGTGTGCCAGTATCACGCGGAAGATTTAAATCTTTCATCGAATCACAACATCACTTTAAGGTTGAACCATCAACACATCACTTAACCATTACTCCAAAGGTCTCTTATCACCATAATTATGTGTCACACTTAGTCCAACTTTAATCTCCCATAACATTCGATGATTGTTCTTCTTAGTTAATTCAAACGTACCTAGACTGATTGCCCTTAAGTATTCAATCATCCTAGTGGTTAATCCCCCGGAATTAGTAGATTTCCTACCAGTAGGGTGTCATCATGTGCTTCAGAATATTTAACCTTTTGAAAATAAATCTCTTATAGTCTACTATTTCATCTAAGCATTGATAATTCTTCTAAGCATCAATGACTCTTAAGATTCCAATGGGAGGATTCGGCCTTATTGCTTCTCGTTGACATTGAAACTTACCTTATGGGAGGATTCGGCCTTATTGCTTCTCATTGACATTGAAACTTACCTTGATACCTTGTAATCTAAGATAAGGTCAAAGATAATCATATATCTCACAATAAAAAATCATCTTAACTAAGTTTTTGTTATGGACATCTACTTTTTGTTTTCAATAACCCCAACTCTATCATCTAAGTGTCCTCAATCGGGATAATAACCTATCGGTAAACTGTGTTTGTGTTCAGTGTCTATCAAGGCACCTGACTTATATTGACAGATGTCATTACCTAAGTACATATGAAGAGTACCTAAACTTCATGTATGTGAAGTAATTAGGTGTGCATATGACGATGTTGCGATATTCCTAAAATGTAAAAATGAAAATAAACTCCAAGGATATTTATCAACTGACATTAAGTAACATTCGATAGTCAGTAATGAAATTATACCTTGGATGTCTCTGTTTGATGTGTGGGCATCTTGCGCCTAGATGGCATGATTATGACCAAGAATGGTAGGCTGAGAGGGCTCCTGAGTCAATGCAGACATCATCTTTTCCATTTTTGCTTCAAGATAATCTTTTATCCGATGCCCTAATAGGCCACACCTAAAGCAGGCTCCAGAAGCACGCCTACACTCCTCTGTCTTCTGTGGCTTCCCACACTTTACGCACAATGCTATCGGAAGGATGAAGAGGCGCGTGAAGTTTGTGGAACTCCGGACGTTCCCGTTGTAGTATGGTTCAAGGGACGGAATGCCTCCGAAGGTGTAGATATAGTCGGTTTTGGATAGACACCTTGAGTAGGTTATTGAGATGTGGCTGTCGTCTTCTTCGTTTTCGCCGTAGGGTAGTCTTTTATCAAATGTCCTAGTCTGCCACATCTGAAGCACTCACCTGTGCCCCGCCTACATTTATCTGTCTTGTGCTGCTTTCCACACCGTGAGCATGACTCCACGAGTGCTGGCGAAAAAGTGCATGCAATGGGCTGCACTATTGCCACAAGTAACTCAGTCTGTTGGGCCATCGTTCTGACCATTATTTCCAATAGCTGCCTAATTTGTTCATGATCATTCTCCCCGACATGTGTGGTCCTAGCTCTTTTGCGAGGTGCCATATTGATCTCTCAAAATGAAACAAAGGTTCCAATTACCAGTGATCGTGACCATCATGGCCCCATGTCTTGACAAAGTCTAACATCCTAACTCGGATCCTAAAGACATATTTCGATCACAATTGAACAAGTATTTCAGTTCAACGTGATCGCAAAGACCCACAACCTATACTTTAAACAGAACCTACAGCCATATCTTTGAGTCCCACGAAGGCCTAAAGCCTATGCTTTGATACCACCTGTGACAGCCCGGATTTTTCCAACACATTTTATTTTTCTTTTTTTTTTTGCCAAATGGAAAAATCCGGACCATCGGGTCACAGGTCAGGATCTGAACACAGAAGTTTCAATGCGGAATTCAAAGCAATTAATACATATGACAGGAATTAGAAGATTGTATCTTTATATAAAATACAGTCTAACAATATAAAACTATTGGTGATGGCCGACCATCACCTAAACAGCGGTGTACAAAGTCTACACAAGAGGTGTACATTTAAAATCTAATCCTACCAGTCTACCAGATAATTGGACGTACCAAGTCCAAACCTCAAAAATCACAGCTAAATCAAGATCAAATCCACCGGCCAATGGTAAAAGATTCGCCTCAAGCTCTGGATTCTCACTTAAGACCTGCACCTGTGACATATAGTGGAAGGGTGAGCTACAGTCCAAGCTCAGTAGAGGAACACAAGAACAATTACATTTATCATCTTATGCATAGATTCAAATGACAAGGTTTTAAATCAATTTCTCATCAAAACGCAAGTATAAAATACAAGTTTTCAAAAGCATTTTATTTTAGATCAAGGACATGCTTCAAAGCCATTTTCATTCTCACAGAAGTCATGTCATTTTCATATCAAACAAAATATACATCTTTTTCTCATGTCAAAACGAGCTTGAAAATCACATGTCTTAGGTAGAGTTTCACAAGGGTTCAAAAGTCGATTGCGATTCGGATTCAAGGATCACGTAGATTCTTATTATATTTAATCCGCCCATAGCGGTTAACAATTATACGATCAATTTGCCCATAGCGGTCCACAATTATATGATCAATCTGCCCATAGCGGTCTACCATTGTGCAAATATTCTGCCCATAGCAGTCCATAATTTTACAAATATTTCGCCCATAGCGGCCTACAATCGTAGGAATCTTTCGCCCATAGTTGTCCACTTTAGTTTATTTGACTTGTGTTTTCGGTTCATTTACATGGCTTACATACTCGATTCACGGATATCCCGTCGTATCGGTTCGATTCACGGATATCCCGCCGTGCCGGTTCGATTCACGAGTGTAACCACCGTGCCAGTTCGATTCCCGGATATCCCATCGTGCCGGTTCGATTCACGGGTTTAACCATCATGCTAGTTCGATTCACGGATATCCTGCTGTGCCGATTCGATTCACGAATATCCCACCATGCCGGTTCGATTCATGGGTATAACCGCCGTGCCAGTTCGATTCACGGATATCTAGCCATGCCGGTTCAATTAACGTACACATTTTATCAAATCAAATTAAATATTTCAATGTGGCCAATTCAAAGTTTGTAATTCAAATTCAAGTGTACATTCAAAGTTCAGGTGTCAAGTATAATTCAAGTTCAACATTCATGTTCGAATTAGACAAACCAAAACTCATATTCGTAGTTCAAATATCTAGATGCAAATCATTCTTATACAAAGCTCAAGATTCAAGTCATGTTCATATCAGATTCAAATGCAAATATCAAGGTTCAAATTTCAAATTCCAATTTCAAAGATTCACAGTCTATTTTTAAAAATAAATCATAGCTTATCACACTCATCATACAAGTCTATGTATTCAAGACACAAATACAATTAATTAGTGAAGTTCCCTTACCTTAGTTGCGAAATCACGCAAAGTCACGTAAAACGGTGCCAAAAATCCTCACGGGTGTTCCCTAACATTAAACTACATTACGAAGTATTCGTATACATACATGTTAATTATTAAATATCACACATGTCGAAGTTCCTAAAGTTTTCTCAAAACTAGGGCGAAAAGGGCAAGTTCGCGTTAACTTTAGATCATGTCAAACTTGTCCCTTCTTGCCATAAAATTTTGACCTTTAAAAATTTTGATTATGAATTTGTTAATTCATGAAAGTTATAGGTCTCGTTGTCCCCTTTCTAACGCATCAAGAGTCACACCATAGTTTCGCCGCCAAGCAGAATCTAACAATGCCGCATTTAGTGCTTGGTAAGGTGTCGCCACAACGAGGTTTCCACTCACAGTGGCGACTGTGGGAGACCAAATGTGACCATTTTTGGGTTTGAAAAATCCAAAAATCAAAGGTATGCGATGTTCTAATCACATACGATATAAATTTGAGCATGCCCTATAACAAAAGTAATAAATCTTACCTTTTAAAGCATGTATACGGGTCTACGATGGTCGAATTGACGGAGATCAACGCTAAAGCTCCGAATTTCTCAAGAATCCTTGCATGTAATTCCAATGCACACAAATCAAGCTTAGCTCTCACAAATTACCTTACGATTAACACATGCATGTGGAGGATTTTGAAATTTACCTCTTTTAATCGTGCATGTGAAGTTTACGATCGTTGAAATTGGAAGGATTGATGCCCAAGCTTGTCGTTTGCCCGATGATTGATCTCTTCCTCTTCCTAGGCTCTACGGTGTCGGCATCAAAGGATTCCCGTGGTACAAAACAGAGCCAATGGGTTTCTTTGAGGGATTTGGGCTGTGATCAACGGTTGGGACTTCTCAAAGGAGGACACGAAGAAAGAAGGGGAAGAAGAAGAAAAAGGAAGGGAAATCAGCACTCCAGCTCTCTTGCTTTCCACAAAATTTCTCACGCCAGTTGAATTGAATTTTCATAAAACCATTTATTCTTATAATAGTGAGTTTGGGTTGGTTTTGAGCTGCGATAATGAAAACAGTGTATTGGCTCTTACTAAGAGTTTCAAAATAAGGCCTTTTGTAAAAAAAATCCAAATGAACAAGGCCCAAATTATTCATTTTGTGTGTTAGCTTATCTAACGCCTTTAAATTTAGGTCAATTGTTTGACCAACTTTATGATGGCCCATCAGATGGGTTGTGTTCGATCACCTACATTGGTGGTGATCTTTAAATCATCACCATCTATCTTGGCTATACTGAGTGGGTCATTGGGTGACATTTATGATAATCACATGTTGGGTTCCCTTTAAGAGTTCTAGATCAATGGTTGGTACCATCAGAGGGTGCCACCCTAAATTCAATTAGTGTGGGTGCCCATCCCTTTTCAAAGGTGCACGTGTCTCAGGTTTTCATTTTAGGCCTCTTAGAGGAAATTGATTCTCAGAATTTGAATATTGGGTGCGTTTACCCAATCAAGGTGGATGGACTAGAGACTGCATTACAGTCGTCAATGATTTGACCAAGTCCAACAGGTCAAAGAAAATCTTATCATCATCAAAAGTCAATGATTCAACGCCAGTAAAAATCATGTTCGTTACATCGCTAATCTTCTAAGATTCATGGATTCCCACACTTCTAATTTAAGTGGTCTTCTAATTATGTGCATGGCAGTGTAGTTCTCACGTGATCAGCAGCAGCGGATGCTTCAATTTTATACAATCGTAATTACGGTTGTTTTCTTCTTCACAGTACGATTTCTTAATTCGATCAATCGTATTCTTTACTTCATGTCCTCCAGTCTGCAGCGTCTTCTGAGGAATCGTAAATACGATTTCTCTTCTTTTGGCTTCTTTCGCTCCATGGTGATTACGATTGGTCATACGATGGATCTCAATTCTTCTTTCTTTTGGCTTACGAACTAGGGTCAGCTCATATCTGTGTACAATCGTGTTTCCTACTACTTTTGGAGTTCATTTTGATAAAGATTAGCATTTTGGCTCTATTCTGCTATCTGTTCTTAATATCTGCACATTAACATCTCATTAGTAGCAAACTGGGGTCTAGCATCCCTAAGTTAAGGGTGATAAAATGGTAAATTATGTGATTGTTCACACTTGAATTAGAAGAACAGAGGGGACCTCCAAGCATTATTTCAGGAGGAAGATGATGAAGACCACAATCTTGATGAAAGTCGCCAACCCGAGATTCTTACAGTAGAAGATTTGTATATTCCCCATCATGGCAAAGCATCTTCTGAAAAATATGTCTATGAAGAGTTGCAATGGGGGTCCGCAAACTTAGAAAGGCAGTCACCTTCAAGTGATTACCAATTCACCTTACCGAATTCATATGAGGAGAAAGATTCCTACATTTCCCCAGTTGGGAATAAATTTGAAATCCCAACTTCAGAATCATCACAGGAAGACCAAGAATGACAACCACCTCATAGTGATTGTAGACACCCCATTTTCATCCTCTCAGAGTATACAAACCTGTTCGGTCAACCCTTGACCTTGCCCTTGACTTTTGCAAAGGGACTAACCCTCTCTAAGAGTCTTAAAGCCCTGAAAAACCCCACATCCAAGACTCATAAACCATATAAATAGTGTATGGGCGAGATTTGGGTTGAAATCACAACCCACAGATCCGAACCCAATTAGGCCCGACAGGCTCTCGAATTGCGTGCATGCAACCATGCGCAGAATTTGATTGCACGCATGGATACATGTACATAATCAATCCAAACTAGACTAGGGCACACCTTTCATGCACCAACCGAGGCCCCGAATTGTGTGCATAGCTTGCTGTGCAAAATTTGATTACATGCATGCCTGCATGCGCGTAATTGGGTCCAAACATGGATTAGGACTTTAAATCCTATGATCGCCCAAATTCCCCGATTGTGCTCTTGAACCCATGCGTGGAATTTGATTAAGCACATGACCAAATGCACAAAATTAGTTCCATGTAGATTGGAACTAGGATATCCGGCTGAATGAGTAAGTCGGTCACTCCTCAGTCGGTGACCGACTCCCAGGGAGTTAAGCGCATTGAACCATGCGCGGAATTCGATTCCACACACAACTATACAAGCGTTATTGGGCAATTACGCACATGCTCCTATGTGTGGAATTAACCCAATACCTATAAAAAGACCCTCATACCACAACCCCTCACAATAATTCAATAGCTTTTTCTTCTCTTTCTTAAGCTTAGTCCTTCTAGAAAATTTGAGGTTCTCTCTAGGGTTCTCAACGAAAGGTGTTGAGCTGCATTCTAGACTTCTAGAACTGCAGACTCTTCTCTAGGAGCCTCAGGTAGTTAGGCTAGCAGTACTGGCTAGCTAGCCCTGACTCTCGATTGAGTATTCAAGGAATAAGAGCCCTTAGCCTTAGATCCTTAGGAAACCCCTGCCCAAATTCTTAACCTAGAGCCAATTAGGTCCCTAATCCTTTCCCAGTTTTCAATCTCAGGCACCCGATTTGCCCAAGGGAGCTTACGGAGGGTACCCGGGAACAGGGCCAATAGTCCCAAGCATAGCAGGCCACCCTTCCCCTTTTAGATAGGTTTAGCATGAATAGGAAACTCGACTAGATAGACTTTAGGCTACTGTAGCTACTAAAGTTGACTGGCCGACATTCAGTAAAGGAGTCAACCTGCACCTCCACACGTGACTAGTGATATGTTACAGCATTGATAAATATCCGCACCTGGCGATCGCATTAACATAGGTATTTTTCATTTAGAATTCACCTTTTCCTTTTAGCACTTAACATTTCCTAGTTTATTATTCTATTGCCTTCAGCCAGAGTCCACTTGGGACCAAATTGGGCCACTTGTTTTGAGTCTCGAAAGGAACCCAGAAAAAGCACGTACCAACAGTGATGACAAAAATTATTGGTAGGATCTCCCCAATCTTGAACTGAACATGCTAGGCGAAGATCTTCAGACGATATTTGAGGAAATTAACGAGGAATTTGACCCGAACCTGATTATCCCAATTCTAAATCCTAGAATTATACCTAATTTGAAATGTATTTATCCAGATGTCTGCGCAACTTATCACGATTACCCACCTTGCAGAAACTGCATTTACAGAATGGATTACTAGCCACCAAAAGAGAGTAAGTTCTTATCGCCTCCCAAAGATCTCTAGCCGGGTCCAGCCATGATAAAGAAGATGTAGACACTCAAATCTGGCCTAAGGCCCAATCGAAACACATTTTAAGAGAGGCGCACTTTTGAGCTTTCGATGGCATGTATCAAACCCTTAGGAACCTTCCAAAAATATTAGGAACCATCCCAAACCCTTAGAGCCTACCCTGGATCCCTTACAACTTACCCCGAAACCAATCCTGACCTTTAGAACCCATTATGAACCTAAACTTAACCTTCTCGAGCAATGGATGAAGAGGGGTGCACTGGGATTGGCTGAGCTCTTCTACTATGATCGAATCATATACCATTGAAAAGTAAAAGTCTCCAGCTTTCCAACAAGCTAGGAATCACCCCAATCGGACTTGTACGCAGAAAGATATGGCATTCCGAAGATTGAGACAAATTATGGTTTTGAGGTGGGGAACCCTAGGGTTTTTGCACATGTAATACATGCGCCAAGCCACTTCTGGGAAGAAATAGCTTGGCGCAAGTATTAGTTGTGCCAGCCTACAAGTGGGTCCCACCTCGGGCAGTCAACTTCCCAAACCCATCTTTGGCACTATTTTACTGTACCTAAGCTTGACACAACTATTAGTTTTCACCAGGCTTAGCTACATTAACCCTAGTTTTCTGCTCAAATTTTGAGATTGGGGTTTGACTTGTTGACCATATTGATCCCTTGGGTGTATTTTGCTTGTTCTATTGCACCCATTCCTATTCTATTTGTAACCCTTTGAGTGACTTAAAGCTCTAACCTATCATCCACCATTAGAGCTAGTTTTCACACTTTTCAAGGCTCCAAAAATCCTAGAAAACCATAAATGGCTAGATTACCTAATCCCTAAACCTACTTAGCCTCTAAACACCCTCCTAAACTCTCCTTTTCCTATAAATAAAGAGGCACCCCTCCCTTTGAAAGGGCTTGAAAATTTTCTTAAGAGAGAAAATTAAGAAAGAAGCTATTTTCCCTTGGTTCACCATCCTCCATACAAATTCTAGAACTTGAAAGTGTCCTTTAGAACCCCTCTTTCATCAAAAATCCCATAGGTTAGGTGAGAGTTATCTTCTAGCCTCCCTCCTCTACCCCTTAGCTAGCAAGCCTTAGGAGTTAGAATCCTTCATTCCACCATTCAAGCTATCAAAAGCTCACCAAAGTGCTGGGCCCAAGAGCTCCAGCTCTCCCCTCTATTCCTCTAACTTCTTGGTTTTCCCTTTATCCATTCATTTGTGCCTTTACGCCATCAAAATTTCGACAAGAGTGGAGGGGCACAAAGAGAATCATTAGTGCCTTAGGGCAATGTGGAGTACTTTTTCCTTTCTATCTTTTATTTTTGTTTTGGCCATAAGTAGAGACCGCATTAAGCGAGTTGATTGGGTGCCTAACACTTTCCCGATTGATAACCGAAGCCACTACCTAAGAGCCTTTGGCGTTAATCGGTAAATCAGAGTCATATTTGTGGCACTTCGATGCTTATAAAAATTGATTTGGGTTTCCCGGGAAACCGAAGGCTCTGGGTGGCGACTTTAAAATTTTTAGAGAGTGCGCATCGTCATGACAGGATTGTCACGATTCCCACGGTTGCACAGATGACAACTTTACTGGGGAGTAGCTATTTTATTTGTTTTTACTAATCATTTTTGCTATTGTTTTACTTTTTTTACTCACCCCTATAATTACGTCATTTCACTTACCCCTATTTTTGCATCATTTACGAGCCTTAGCTGATTGGCGGGCCTACTTGCGCACTTCATTTAAATTCCTTTACTTTTCAGTCATTTTGGTGCCTTAGCCGATTGGCGGGCTACTTGCACTTTGTATTTAATTTCCTTTACTTTTACGCCATTTAAGGTGCCTTAGCCATTTGGTGGGCCTACGTGTGCATTTATGTTTCCGCAAACATATTCCAACGGTGGACGCCAGCCCGTAGAGGCGGCACGGGATCATCACCCCCGATCTTTGAACTTAAGAAAACTCCCATAACATCAAAAAAATTAAAATAGAACCAACAAGGGGGACTTAATCAATTTTTGCAGGGTAGATTTTTTTTGGGGTTGGGTTTTTCTAGGCACACATACAACCTCTCGGTTCTTAGTACGACAGCAGCCCCTAGTGGTGATGATCCGAAAAAGTTCTAGCCCCCCTAGTACCTGAGAAAGTGCTTACGCTTGAGGTATATCAAGTGGGTAACCTTCTTGTTACTTAGCCTAAAACCCGGGGAAAGTGAGCGTTAGCATACCCGCACCGGCCTTGTATCCCTTAGGTTCGGTGAGGAGAGACCCGTTGTAATTAAACAGTCAGTCCCCGGAAGCATAGCTTTCAGAAAAATCCAAAAAAGAGACTCATTTCGGGTTGCTGCTCTGCTGTCAAAACACATTTGACCCCATTGTTATACCTGGTGCAAATAATACATGCGCCAAGCAAAAAATACCTAGATTTTGCATGCGCATGTAATACTCGCGCCAAGCTTAAAATCTGACCAGTTTGGCCTAGCGCATCTAATACTTGTGCCAAGTCTATTTTGGGCAGTGCTGCCCGAATCTGCGGTCTATTTCACCTTCCCGAAATCCCCGATTAGTGATTTTAGTACCTCTGTTTAGGCCCCACAATTTTTTACACCCAATATTGTTGGTGCGCACTTTTTCTAAGTTCCTTTCGGTCCCCGCAATCAGTGGCCCAATGCGGTCCGAGTGGACTTTGGTGAAGGCGATGATGGAGTAATAAATTAGGAAATATTAAATTACGAAAATTAAAAAGGTGAATATTAAATGAAGAATACTTGTGTTGATGTGATTGCCAGCTGCAGATATTTATTGACGCTGCAACACGTCACTGATTACGCTTTAAAGGGAAGCACCCGCGCTTGCAGGTTGAACTCCTTTACAAAATCATCCGCCGGCGAACGTCAGCAGTTGTAGGTTGCCTTTAGTCTAACTGGTTTTGTTTTCCTATTCCTACTGTGATTTTATTTAACTTGGTCTCCTAATCCTACTGGGAGTTTGATTAAGAAAGGGTCTCCTAATTCTACTAGGAGTCTAATTTAAAAAAAGGTCTTCCGATTCTACTAGGAATCTAATTAATTTAAATATCTTATTCGTATTAGAAATCTAATTAATTAAGTCTCCTAATCTTATTAATAGTCTAATTAATTTAAATATCCTAATCCTATTAGAAATCTAATTAATTAAGTCTCCTAATCTTATTCAAAGTCTAATTAATTTAAATATCCTAATCCTATTAGAAATTGAATTAATTAGAAAAAAGGGGTTTGGGCCGGCTATGCTAAGGAGGATTGGCCTCGTTCCCGAGTACCCTCCATAAGCTCCCTTGGGCAAATTGGGAGGCTGAGATTGAAGATAAATTGGATTTTGGACTGTAAAATAGTATTTTAGGCTTTTCAGAGTTGATTTTGGAGTGATAATTATAAATTAAATTATGAACTAGAATTACAGAAACTAAAATTAATATTTAGGATTTTTGAAGGTCTTAAAATAGGGAATTAAAACCATAATTTAAAATTTTAGGACTGAATTCGGGTTCAAAATCAAAAAATTAGACCATATGATTAAGGACTGGTTCTAGAGTCTAAGACCTAGAACTAGAGAATAATGATAGGACTGGAGATTAAGATTTTAGAACGGAATTAAAGCCTAGGATCGGTGCATCGAACTGTCGGATTAAGGATTGACTCTAGAAACAGAGGACTAGAACCAGATATAGAGAATTAAGGTCCAAAAAGGGTGCTACGGTCTAAGATTGAAAATTAAAACTAATAGAATTCCTAAATCTAGAGACTAGAAGTTATGGTCGTGAATTAAAAATTAAATCCTTACCTAGGGTCAATGCTGCGGAGAGAAATCTCGAAGATTCGAAGCTTGAATCTCGAAATCATGACTAGGTTGCTCTATGAGTTTGTCCTCGGAGTTCTCTGGTTTCGAAATCTCAAAAAATTCCGTTCTCTCTAGTGTTGTCTCAGCCTCCTCTTCTCTCTTCAAGAAAAAAAGCTTTAATAGGTGTTCCTTCAATTACGCGCCTGTTTACGGGTGTTTAATTGAATTACGCGCCTAGATTTCGGCGCTTAATCGCTTTGAGTCAGTCACCAACTCAGTGAGCGACCGGCTGACTTGCTCAGCGAGTCTCCTAGTTCTAACAAATTAGGGCTAATTGCGCCATGTTATCATGCGCTCAATTTGATTAAGCATTTAACCTGAAGTGTTTAATCAAGGAAACATAGTGGTCAAGGGTAGTAAGACTAAGTCAGGCGTAGGCCAATTACGCGCTGGTGGTGAAGCGCTCAATCCAATCACGCGCCTGAATTCAGGCGCGTAATCGAGTTTTGAGAAGGTCTGGGAAAGAAAGTTTAGTCTGAAAGGTGGACTAATCACGCGCTTGTGGTTTTGCGTGTGATCTAATTGCACACGGGATTTTACGCTCGTAATTTGAGGCTGTCTGGGTATGGTCTCTAGAATGAAATGCAAGACTATTGTTTCAGTCTGCATTCCGGCTATATACTGTTATTTCAGTATATAGTCTCCCTACGCTAGGATCTGAGCCACACAGCTATTGTTTCAGCCTGCGTTCAGTCATGTACTATTACATGGTCCCACACCGTGGGTTAAAAGGGTCAAAGGTTGACCGAACAAGTTTGTATACTCTAAGAAGGTCAAATGGAGGTGTCTACAAATACGCCCCTGCCGGCCAAGAGAAGGTGACTTCTTTTTTACCCATTCCGAAGGATTGGATTGTTTTGCATCAATTTCCATGCCTTCAATAGATCAAAGGGTTTCCCTTTGATTCTTCCGAAGTGCTTCGGAGTCTTTGCCGTAGGACCTATTTGGGGTACGAAAGCCACCCGAGACGGGAATTCAAAAGGCCTTGGAATCTTTAATCATTTCATTTTCAAAATTTTCAAAAAAAATTGAGTAATCAAAAAACACAAAATAGAGATTTGTGGTGCCAGCACAACGACATCTTGTCCTTCGGCATCTCGTAGGGAAAGAAGGAGGAAGCTTTACGGGCCCCACCCAAGGCACCCGTACCCTACCCGATTTCGAGCCATGTCGTGGGCAGTGGATCCGGCATTCGCCGATCCCGACTCATCCCCGCCACATTTCCCAGCCCATTCCCATGTGGAAGAAGTTTTCACATCCATCCCCCTTACCCAATCTCCTCTCTTCACCGTTACCAGCCCATTTTGCGCCCCCATTTTCCCATCTACCACCTCTCAAAATGCCAAAAATCCAACCCCCCATTCAACACCCAAGCCATACTCATTCCCCCGTCCATGGCTATTCCCAATCCATCTCACCTTCCATCCACACCCATTCAAAACCTGGCCCAATCCTCCACCTTCACCAATATACCCTACTTCTCATCCGCCCAACGCATACCCAATCCACCCGCATCTACCCATGCCGCATCTAATTTTACCAATCCCCCATACATCTCTCCATCTACCCAGGTCATGCCCATTTTTATCGGGGCCATGACTAGCTTTTCCCTCTCATGCCCACATCTATACCCCATCCCTCATCATCCCAATATATACCCGATCCACCCACATTCCCTAATGCCCCACCTCATTTCTCCAACCCACCCCATGTCTCACCATTTACCCAGGTCATGCCCAATTTTACCGAGGCCATGCCCAATTTTCCCACCACATCCACCCCATCTATACCCTAAATACCCTCAAATGCACCATCTCCATCCGATCCCTCTCTAATGGCCATGATGGAGGAGATGGTTCGGGCCTACACCAATTGGAAGGCCTCCTAAAACAGCCCCTCTCACTCACACCCCACATTCCAAACTCTATCCCATGCCCTACCAAGCCTCCATGCCTCATTCCCCCATGATCCCCATCATCCATACCCCCATTACCCAAAACCTCCAAGGCCCAATGGCCCAAATCCCCATCATCCATACCCCTTCAAAGGCCCACTGGGCTAGACCCATCAAGCCCCAATGGGCTAGACCCACCAAGGCCTAATGGGCCAGACCCATCAAGGCCTCACGGGCCAGACCCAGCATGCCCAAAGCCTCATGGCCCAACCCTCCCAAAGCTTTATGGCCCAACCTTCCCAAGGCCTCATGGCCCAAACCCATCAAAGCTCTTTTCCCTACCCCTAAGCCCAGCGAGGCCCAAACCTTGAAGCCTCACACCCATACCCTTCACAAGTCCTCCAAAATCTCAACTACCCACATCCCTCATACCCAGCTCAAACCCATACCATGCATCAATCCTAATTTACCCATGTCCCTACACCTCAAAGCCATCTCCAAGCTTTTCCCCATACCCAATGGCCCCATCAGCCCCAAAATCTAACTTCCACTCACCCCATCACCCAACAAAACATCCCTTAGATGAAATGGTCACACCCGACCCCCATTCAGTTCATACAGTACTAACAAGAAAATCCCACCCTCACTGCACCATATGTAGACCAACAATATAAAGAGGACGAGATTACGAGCAGTGGGGCTTATACCAGTGCATTTGCCAACATTAATCCTCCACCCATGATCACCAACCCCCTATTAGCTTAGAGTGAAGCAAGACCTACTGCTGAGAAGATGGCATCCATGTCTAAGGAATCAAAGCAGTTGAAAGATCAGCTAGACAAAATTCAGAAGTATCTATTGAAAATGGGTGGAACTAAAATCCATGCCACTGATTTTTCAAACTTGTGTTTATTCGGTGAGGTCCCCCTACCCCCAAAATTTAAAATGCCAATTTTTGATAAGTACAACAGCACTGGAAATCTCATTTCACACCTCAAGTCTTATTATGGGGACATGTGTCCGTATGGGAGGGATGAAAGACTACTAATAAAGGTCTTTCAGGAAAGTTTAACTGGTCCAACTTTGAGATGGTTCACATCCCTAGAACCGTTTATGATAAAGACGTGGAAAGTGCTGACTCACTTGTTCTAAGAGCAATATGTCTACAATATAGACATTGAACCTCGCAAGTCAGACTTTACCCAATTGAAGCAGAACCCTAATGAAACTTTCAACAATTACTTAGGGCATTGGAGAGCACTGGCAGCTTAGGTGAGAAATAGAATACTTGATGACGAACAAATTGAGATGATTTTCAACGAATACTTTACCAGTGATCTTGAACTTCCTCAGTTACCAATAGCAGTCCAGCTTTGCTGATTTGGTGAGGAACTCCAACCGTTGTGAAGACGCTATTAGGGAAGATCATCTAAGAACGTACCCAGTGGAACTAGCGAGGTCAGGAGGTTCTCGGAGCAGAGAAATGAGAAAAGAGTAGGAGCCAATGTTCAGAATATTGCCAACATCGAGCGCAACACTAATATAATCCTGTTCCAGTTTAAAGCCGCACAGCCAGCTCCAGTCAGAAGCGAGCTAATGCAAAGAACCGGGAATGGGCAGGGAGCGCAGATGACTCCAAAGCATAGAAGAGCCCGCTATGATTGAGTTTTTACACCCTTGGGACAATCATTGAATGCACTTTTGCCTTTATTGATAGAAAAGGGATTAGTCATAACCCTCCAACCACGACCTCCTCCAAATCCCATTCAGAGAAACTATGACCCCAACACTCACTGTAATTTTCATCAGGGTCCGAGTCATCCAATCAATCGCTGCTTTCCATTAAAGCACATGATACAGGATTTAATTGAGGCTGAAAAGATTATTCCTCCTACACCTTCCAGCACATGACCATACATCAAGCACCGCTGCCCCCACACCCTCCCGGTGGGGCAGGTCCGAGACCCATCATCAGTATGATTGAAGAGGACGATGAGGAATTTGAATTTGATCCATTATATTACATCAGTGACTGAGAAAGTTTTATACCACCAAGGCAAAGAGATCAAGAAGAAAGAAGTATTGGGGTGATTGAACCCTTAAATTTGTCAGATTATTTCCCCAACCCTACACCCCAAATTGAATCCTTAGATCTTAGGGCTTACTTCCCATTACCCACTCCTATGAACTATGTATAAATTAATGCCTAGCAGTCATACACTGCCACCCCCACCAATCACCTAATAGCCCCTCATGTCCCCCTGATCCCACCAGCACCTATTAATTATCAATGGTCCACCCCTACCCCATTACTCCGGACACAACCACCCGTAAACCTCATCACCCCAACCTAGCCTACTTTTTCCCCCCGCCCATCCATTATCGAGGTAAACCAGGTCTTACCCACCCTTCCTGAGCCATCAGTACAAGTGCATTAGATACCGACAACAACTTCATTTCAAATTTTGGGACCAACTGACAATCCTCATCATGTCCCACTGAGTTATGAACGGACGAATGCCAACGCCGACTACAGTAGAGAAGAGGTAATGGACTTTATTACCATATCCGAAAAGATCTCTAAGCAGCCAGAGGCATCAGCAGCAGCACAAGCACAACCAGAGGGGAAGAAAGATAGTGCAGTGAACCCGTTCAAGAAAATGAGCAGAGAGCATATACTGGAGACTCAGCTGAAAAGAATGCCAGCTCATATCACGGTCTGTGACATATTAATGACTTCCCCACTTCATTTTCAAGCCTTAATGGGGGCGTTAAAGAACACACACGTATCTCTTCAGGTGAGCCCAAATGAAGTCGGGCAGATAATTGGATAGGTGATGGCTTGCAATGCCATTTCATTTTCTTATGTTGATTTGCTGAAAGAGGGAAATGGCCATTCAAAATCCCTCAACATCACTGTGGAATCTGGAAATATGATAATCCCCTTGGTATTAATTGATAACGGGTCTGTGATGAATGTATGCCCTCTGAGAACAGCTACGAAGATTGGAGTTGATCCGTGCATGTTGAGACCTACAAGAACTAGTGCCAGAGGTTTTGAGAATATAAGAAGGGAGATAATGGGAGAAGTAGAACTTGAGCTGATGATTGGGCCAATGACCTTCTCCATACTATTTCAAGTAATGGATATCAAGTCCTCTTTTAATTTGTTATTGGGGCGCCCATGGTTACATGAAGTTGGAGCGATACCATCGATGCTGCATCAGAAGCTCAAGTTCGTGTCCGAATAGAAAGTTATCACCATAATAGGAGAGGGGCACGATGAGAAGGAAAAGGCCACCCACAACATTGAGAAACAAAAAGTGTTGGATGTGTCACACATAGCTGACGATACTGACCTCCATAGTTTTGAATACGAGGTTTCGGCTATAGTCCCAAATCCCCGGAGAGCATAAATTCAAGAACTGGAGGTGGAATGGTGGCAGCAGTGGCCATGCTCCAGAAATGGGGCTATCAAAGGGGTAAAGGACTAGGGCCCAGACTGCAAGGCAGGAGAGAACCGGTCACTATCAAAGGCGGATAGAAGGTCAGATTTGGGCTAGGTTACAAGCCCATGGAAGAAGAGGTCCGAGAGGCCAAAGAGAAAGTCCAAGCCGCAACAGCTGCTAGAGCTCGGGGAATCAGCTTAGAGGAGAATCCCTCTCCCAAGCCTCACATCAGAGATTCATTTATGAGTGTCAGGGTTGTGAAAATCGATCGAAATGGGGTAAACCGATTAACCCTACATAAACCCATGGCACCTGTTCACCCCACCAATCCCCAGATCATCCCTCCCAGCCTGGAAATAGACCTGGCCACACTGTCTCTCTTTGAGGAGCGATGTTCCATACCTGCACAGTCTCCTCCTATGGTAAACCATCACATGACTATGCTGACGTTTGAGGATAGAATCTCAGACGATTCCATGATCGACATGATGGAGGTTGACTCTAAAGAGCCATATCAGTCAGCTCCCTCCATCCAAATCCGAATAGGTAAAGGAGTGGCATCGCAGGTACGTAATTGGGCGTCTGTGCCCCAAACTCTATAAGTGATAGGTGGCCTTAAATTCAACACCGGTTTCCAAATAAAAAACAAACTATAAAAAGTGAGATGAGCCCTTGACAGGCAATATCGTGTATATATAGGGACTTGCTCTGCCAAGAGCCCATTTTCGAAGAAAACAAAAATCCCAAAAATATAGAAAAAATATTATCTTTTAAAATTCTAAATAAAATCAATGAAAAAGATGCCTTAACCGAAAAATCCATCCCAAGTGAAGTCGTCCCCTTTCCTGTAGAAATATAAGAAGAGGTAGGAGTCACGAGTCTGGAGGAGGAGATCTCTACTGAGGAGCTTCCCAATGAACTCCTAGAATGATTTGCCAACTTTGAGCACGGTCCTACCCCTATTGTTGAAGAAACCAAGGATGTCAATATAGGTATTGAGGAGATTCCAAGAATTACCAAGATTGGAACATCATTGTCTCCTGAGGAAAGAAAAAGCGTGATTGATTTCCTTCAGTCATATCAAGACGTCTTTGCATGGTCATACGAGGACATGCCTGGTTTGGACACCGATTTGGTCCAGCATGAGTTACCATTCTACCCTGATATCAAGCCAGTCAAGCAGAAGTTGAGACGACTCCAACCTGAGTGGATGCTGAAAGTCAAGGACGAGGTAATCAAGCAGTATGATGCGGGGTTTCTCATGGTATCTAAATACCCCCCAGTGGCTAGCTAATATCATTCCAGTGTCGAAGAAGGATGGAAAGGTCCGTATATGCATTGATTTCAGAAACTTGAATAGAGCAAGCCTGAAGGACGATTTCCCGTTACCACACATCGACATCTTGGTCGATAACACTGCTAAGCACGCGATACTTTCATTCATGGACGGATTCTCGAATATAATCAAATCAAGATGGCAGAGGTGGACCGAGAGAAGATCGCATTCATCACTCCCTGGGAAACTTTCCACTACTGAGTCATGCCATTTGGGTTAAAGAATGCCGGTGCAACATACCAGAGAGCCATGACTGCACTGTTCTGTGGCATGATGCATCGAGAAATCGAGGTATATGTCGATGACATGATCGACAAGTCACCAGAGCGAAGTGATCATCTGATAAACCTCCAAAAATTGTTTGAGAGGCTGAGAAAATATAGGATAGGACTAAATCCTCATAAATGCACATTCGACGCTATGTCAGGGAAACTATTGGGCTTCATTGTCAGCAGACGAGGTATTGAGGTTGACCAAGCCAAAGTGAAAGCTATCACAGAAATGCCACCACCATCTACCGAGAAATAGGTCAGAGGATTCTTAGGCAAGATACAGTATATCAACCAGTTCATCGCACAACTAATTCCTATCTACACGCTGATCTTCAAGCTACTAAGAAAGGACTCTCCCATTGAATGGAATGACGACCGTCAGGCCACATTTGACAAGATCAAGGGCTACCTCCTCAACCCACCCGTTTTAGTATCACCTGAGCTGGGGAGACCACTCTTAATGTATCTCTCCATGATGAAGGTCTCGATGGGATGTGTCCTAGGGCAGCATGATGAGACAGGAAGAAGGGAATGAGCCATCTACTATCTGAGCAAGAAGTTTACTAAATACGAGACACGCTATTCTCATCTTAAGAAGGCATGCCTGGCGCTCGTATGGGCTACACAGAGGATTCGCCACTATTTGCTATCTCAGGTCATTCTACTTTTAGCACGCATTGATCCGTTGAAGTACCTATTTGAAAAGACAGCTCTTACTAGGCAAACTGCACGCTGATAGCTTCTCTTATCAAAATTTGACATCACCTATGTCACCCAGAAGTCGATCAAAGGGCAAGCACTCGTCGATCATCTTGCCAACAATCCATTGCCAGGCTATGAGCCTTTGAAAATCGAGTTCCCTGATGAGGACATCCTATTCATGACGGAGGACGATACAGAAGAGACAGAGGAGTCTTGGGTAATGCATTTTGATGGGGCAGCGAATGCCAATGGCCAGGGAGTTGGCGTTATTCTGATTTCATCGAAAGGGTCACACGTATCAGTTTCTATCAAGCTCAACTTCCCATGCACAAATAACATGGCCGAGTATGAAGCCTATGCAATAGGACTACAAGTAGCAATTGATTTGAAGGTCACCCACCTCAGAGTGTTTGGCAATTCACAGCTAATCATATGCCAGACATATGAAGATTGGAAGATGAAGGATGAGAAATTGATCCCCTACCACAAGGACCTCGAGGATCTGATAGCATGCTTCGAGGATGTCACATTCTCCTATGTCCCACAGATAAGGAATCACTTCACCGACGCATTAGCAACTTTGGCATCAATGATAGAGATACCCTATGGTGTCGAGATGAAGCCAATCATCATTGAACAGAGGAATGAGCTAGCCTTCTGCGTACAGATTGAGGAACCCCTAAAGCTTGATGATGAGCCACCTTGGTTCTCAGATATTAAGAATTTCCTTGAGACTCATACTTTCCTTTAGGACACGTCCAAGACGGACCAACGGACCATTCAATATCTGGCAGCAGGCTACATCATCTGCGGTGACTACCTTTACAAATGTTCTTTCAATAATGTTTTGCTTAGATGCCTTACAGAGGAAGAAGCAGTCAACATCATGAAGGAGATCCACAAAGGAGTATGTGGGGCCTACATCAATGGTCATATGCTCGCTAAGAAAATCCTGCGACAAGGATACTTTTGGACCACTATGGAATTTGATTGCTGTAGACACATTCAGAAATGCTACAAGTGCCAAGAACACTCTAGTCTGATACACGCTCCTGCCATCGATCTACACAGTATGACCACTCCTTAGCCATTTGCCACCTGGGGCCTCGACATCATTAGAATGATTAATCCAAAAGCATCAAATGGGCATCGATTTATCCTCGTCGCCATCGAGTACTTTACCAAATGAGTAGAGGCCGCATCCAACACAAGCATCACGGCCGATCACGTCGAGAAATTCATCAAGAGCAATATTGTCTACTGATTTGGCATACCCAGGAATATCATCACTGAAAATGGTATGAACTTTGCAAACAAGTGCATCGGGGCCTTCTGTGAGCAGTATAAAATCAAGCACCATCGCTCATCACCTTATCGGCCACAAACCAATGGGGTCGTAGAAGCTATTAACAAGACTGTCGTTTGCATCCTCGAGAAAATGGTCATCACCTATTGAGATTGGAGCGAGATGTTGCCATTTTCGTTATGGGCTTACAAAACATCGATCCGTACCACTATAGGGCAACACCATTCTCCCTTGTGTATGGAACTGAGGCTGTCTTACCAGTAGAGGTTGAACTACCTTCACTCTAGATCCTCATGGAATCAGGCCTATCTGAAGCTAAAAGAGAGAGATACTGCTTTGAGTAGTTGAACCTGCTAGACGAGAAAAGGCTCCTTGCCTTGTTCATACCCAAGTTTACCAAAGGTGAATCACACGCGCTTACAACAAACATGTTCGCGGTCAAGATCTAAAGGTAGGAGACACAGTACTCAAGAAGATCTTCCCGTCCCTCCACGCCAATCTGAGAGAGAAGTTCAAGCCTAACTGGGAAGGATCTTATGTCATTCAAGAAGTTCTCCCGGGGTATGCCATCCACCTCGCTACCATGGATGGAGATCATTTTCCTGAGCCCATCAACGCTGGATACGTCCGACGGTTCTACTCATAGGGTCTCCGCGACAAGGTAAGTATTGACAGAAATGGATACGTGACTGGTTAAGGACCCCACAAAAGAGGCCATCATTTCCAAGCCTAGTAGCAAAAAAAAAAAAAAAGTCCCTAAATGCTATACCCTTTGCTACGCCCATTGAGCCGTTGGCCTTTCTTTCAATAAACCCCTTCATGGAAAAGAAAATGTCTGTATATACACCAAAAAAAAAGAGAAGAAGAAAAAAGAGTTACCATTAAAAAAACAAAAAAATCAGAAAAATAAAACCCTAAAAAGAGATTATCCAAAAAAGCAAAAAATATATATAGAGATCTTTGTCGCTCCTCTCTATCTTCTTGTCTTTCTCTCACTCTCTCCTGTTCTCTTAGATCTTGATCCTGCCAATCTCGATCCTCTTCATCACGCTGTCTACTACTACTGCCCCTGGGGCCTCAGTACCTCCTAAAGGCACTCTATTAGTAGGAGAGATGTAATCATCTCCACTACGTAGACTCCTCTGTTGGCCTCCCCTTGGTCGGCCTCTTCCTCTAGATGACATTTGCGGCTGCATTTGAAACTAAAGTTTCGTTAGCAGAAACCCCTATGTTCTGACCCAAAGAACAATTGTCAGAATTGCTAAAAGAAAAGGCTTTGATACCAACTGTGACAGCCCGGATTTCGGCACCCTGAAACCCGTGCCATCAGCACAATCATCTTGACCGTGCCCCTTAGCTAAGCACGGAACATTGGCATATCAAGCATAAAATGAAATAATAGATGAGCTGCGGAATTTAAATCTATATTAAGTAATTCTCCAAAAGACAGTTCTACCCTCATGCTTCTGCATGAATGGAGAACCGACCCGATCCATCGATGATAACAATCATCACGGATGGTTCGCCCCAACAGAATAATCTCAAACTCAATATATACATGGTTTAACCAAACAAGGCTTGACATACCAAGCCGTACAAATCTCTCTCAAAAAGCCCTCAAAGTGGCACAACGGAGTCCTCTAGAAGAAGTCCTCAGGAGGTGGCTCGAACTCGTCACCGGCCGCAAGGTCCGACTCACCGGGGTCAGCGTCTCCTGAAGCCTCGGCCGCTGATAGTAGTGGACCTGCGACGTATAGTCTATAGGGTGAGCTACATCCTAGCTCAATAGGGAATAAAACACAGTTGAACATATAAATTATTACTCACATATATTCCATGATGTGTCTATGCAATTACTGATAAAACCGTTAAAAAGTATTACATTTTACTGGTAGTTTACTCGTGTCTTTTATTTACTCATGAATGATGCTGAAAAGGCCTAAAGCAAAACTTAAACTTTCAACTTAAGTAATCCCTGAGCAATATAGCATCGAGCCCCGATGAGATACCCTTCATCGTCATCTATATAGACACTTTTAACGTATTCCCTGGGAATACCATATAGTACCCAAGCCCCTTTCCCCTGGGGATTGGTGGCGGGGTTTCACTTGTCTCAAATCAACACCCCTGGGGTGTGCTTACTATGTACGGATAAGCCTCCGCACTGGCTTACGGTTTCGCCGCCGTATCGGTCACGGATATCCTGCCGTGTCAGTCGTGGATATCCCGCCACGTCGGTAGGGTACCCTATCAAACCTCAAATAACAAAAATATCGGTGCCTTACATATAGTTATTCACCGTGTAAGTGTGCTATCTTATATCAGTTAGGCCCCATCAAGCATGATTCAATCTTGGATACATCCCTGGGATGTATCCATTCACTTGCATCACACCTGATGCTCTTATCTCTTTACTTCTTCATCCCCTGGGGATGGCTCATTATACTTACTCTTATGGGTGTCACTCACACACACTTTTCACAATTCTTAAGCAATAAACATTTGAATTTGAATTCTATATCACTACATACATGCTCTTATAAAAATAAAGTACATGTTCAAGGTGTTCCCTACCTCAAGTCTTGGTTTGATCAACGCATCAAGGTCCCACGTGGCTCCTTGTGCATTAGTTCACACGTACCACCTATGGTACCACATAACATGTGAAACACATCACTAAGGATGCAATAAAGAAGGTCCAAGACCTTCCAAGAATCTTAAAGTCAAACTCAAAAGTTAACATAATTAGCTCAGTCGATTAATCGAACTCCAAAATCGATTAATCGAATCTGATTCGATTAATCGATTTCCAAAATCGATTAATCAAAATTCAATATCGATTAATCGAGATTTTCATTCGATTAATCGAATCCTAATTCGATTAAACAAAATTCTCTGTTTAGCCAAGTCGATTCTCAATTCGAGTAATCGAGTTCCTAAAATCGATTAATCGATCCCAAATTGATTAATCGAAAATTGAAATCGATTAATCGAAATCCCATTTCGATTAGTCGATTTTCCTCAAGTCATTTCCTCCAGTCCCTGGGGTCCACTGGAGGTTCCCAGTCGATTAATCGATACCCAAATCGATTAATCGAAATCCAAAGTCGATTAATCGAAATTCAATTCGATTAATCGAGATCGGGGTCCTTTGACTTTTCAACTTCTTGGCCAATTTCTATTAATCGAAACCCAATTTTGATTAATCGAAATTGCCAGATTCAGCCCCTTTCGAGCTGTTCATCCCAACCTTTTTCTACTCTTTTTTCCTCTATTTTTCTACACTTTTTATCCTACATTTTACACTATTTCTAACCACTATTTACCCTTACAATCCATGCATTTAAACTACATAACTCTTACCTTCAATCAATCTCAAATTGATTTCAAATCCATGGTTGGAAAGGCTAGGGTTCCAGCTTTAGCTTGAATGGATTCTCCTCGCTAAATCAGCCTCTTTAATGCTAGAATCCCCCTTCCAATCCCTCACAATAATGCTTGCTTAACCTCTCACTCCTCTCTCTCTCTTCTTTACTCCTTCAACAACCAATTTCCAGGACTTTAGGGTTATTAAACCCATTTATCTTTCCCCCAGCTTGTGTGTTGAGCACATGCACCTCGATAGGTGTATGTGACTTCAGATTTACAACACACCCCACATAGCTACGCAAACTATCACATCACATCCGCTCATTACACTCTATGCTAACTATTGAACTTCTATTTGGTCAAACCTATGACCAATCGGGCACGGATCTCGAGGTCATAGTTTAGCGTGATTTTTTGGGCTATTACACTTGTCCTCTCGGGTTTCTAACTGGTTGCGCCGGGAGTTGACCACTTTCTCTCTTAGTCTTCTGCAAAACTAGTTGGCCAATCTGGCCCTCCAACTTCGTGATGGACTGGGTATGTGAGTGCAATACTTGAGAGAACTGAGCAAGCTGGGATAAGCCTTTTGAATGCTGATGCGATTGTTGTTGCAATTCCCGAAGGATTTGAACAACCGTGGCATCAAGTCTATTGCTCAGTGTTCTTTGGTGGAAAACTTGGGCAAGGGGAAATCATGATTGCACAACTGTTTGTGCTAGTTGTGCCCCACTCATGGAACCATAATTAAATTCTTGGTGGTTCTTCCACGATGGGTTATATGCATTCCCATAATCTCCCCTCTAGAATGCCATGACTTTTTCCTTTCCCACTGCATCTGGGTATAATGGCGTAGCTAGGCACTCGACTATAACATGGGTTGAGCTCTAGGCTACTGTAGGTCTTTCCAAGGTGCTTAGTTTGGCAATCATTAATGTTACTATTTTCTATTCAAGGGCTGCAACCTTTGCATCAATGTCATCCTCCTTCTTTACTTTGTCTTTGCTGACATCGTAAAGGCTATCCCTTACGAGCGGGGTGTGGTGGAACACATCAAGATCAGATCTAAGAAAAGCCTGTTCCTGCTTTGAATTATCGGCCAATTTTAAAAATAAATTCCAGGACTGCTGGCCATTTTGAGCCATGAAGGCCCCTCCACTCACAGCATCAACCGTAGACTGGTTGGTCTTGGTCAACCCTTGATAGAAACTTTACGTAATAGACCAATTTGGCACGTCATGATGAGGACATTTTCTCAATAAATCCTTCATGTGTTCCCAACTCTCATGAAATAATTTTCTAGGCAATTGCCTGAAGTCTTGAATTGCCTGGAGAATCTAATTTATTTTACCAATCGAAAAGTACTCATTCAAAATTTGGACTAAAGTCCTTCCCAAGTGGTAATACTTCTAGCAGGCAACAAGATTAACCACACTTTTGCTTTATCCTTGAGAGAGAAGGGAAACAACCGTAATTTAATGACCTCATCATTATTTGCTGACAGTTGTAACATAGTCTAAAGTTATATAAAATCCCTTAGGTGTTGATAGGGATCCTCTCGATCAAGCCCGTGGAAAGTAGGTAAAGCTTGGAGTGTATTGAGCTTGATCTCATAACTTTGACCAGACACCACCTCTGGTACAACTATACAAGAAGGTGCAGTCAAAGTAACAGGGTTAAAATGTGCCTGAATAGGGCAATCATCAGCCATTGTTTGGAATTCTCTTTAGGAAGATCGGCCAGAAGCTAAGTTACACAAGAGAGTCCTTTCAATTTCAGGATCATACTCAGAAAGTTCTAGATTTCTAGATCGAGTGTGATGCATAACTCAGAAAAATTATATATTTTTTGTGCTTTTAATTTTATTTGATTTTTATTTTAGAAAGCAGGGAGAGAAAATAAATATGAGCCTCTAGCTTCTATTGTCAGAAGAAGTGTTGAAACCTTTGATCCGCTTCTCCAAAATAAAACCTGCAAAAGATAAAGAAATAATTAAATAAAATAAAAATAGAAAAGAAAAGAGGTTTGAAAGATAAATAATGGCTTTCAGACTTTTGTCGCTTCCTCGGCAATGGCGCCAAAATCTTTAATAGCTCTATAAATTATGTTATGTCGTAACCTATTGAAAGCGCACAATGGAAATCATAGCACAACCGATAGAATCGTTCCCATGAGGAAGGTCAAAAATCTGAATGCTTTTATTTGTCTTTAAAGAATAAAAAATGGTTGTTTTTACTAAACTAAGATATAAGAAAATAAATTTACATCCTCCTACTTCTAGATTATGGTCATCAATCAAAATCCTTCAGTTCTCAGATATTTACAAAATTAAAATACCATTACACTATATCTAAGTTTCTCAGAATTTGGTCGTCAATCAAAAACTAGAATCCTTCAATATAGATTTATACTAATCAGCAATCTTCCAGTAATTTGGGCGTCAATCAAACACTAGAAATTTGAAGATGGAAAATAAAAATCATTACACTAATCTGCAAATTCTCAATCTTAGACGTCAATTAAAATAAAAAACTTTTAGATGTTTACAAAACAAAAAAAGAAAGTAGTAAATATAAACTAGAAAATAATAAAAAAATATCTTTCATCTCTCAGTCACAGGCGTTAATTTCTTCTGAGAAACTATGGATACTCTACTCTAATCTTCCAGTCTCCGATCAAATAAAAAACTACTCTAAGGTGATCTTTCAGAATTCCATCCTCAATCATCAATTAATGCTGAAATTCCTTGCATAAGTTTTTCTCTATGCCAAGCCCTCTTATTTATAGATCATAAGGGGTCGATTTATATTTTTTGAATTCTAATAAAAGTAAACTATTAAGAACAGAAGATTCTTAAAATAATAAAACTTCTATTCTAATTTTCCTTGCTTTAGATAGTAAATGCGCGCAAGACTTTTCTCCTTAATTCTAATAGCAGAGATCTTCAGGATTCTTTCACCAATCTTCTCAAATTCGTAAGATACTAGACTTCTAATTTAAGTGTTCTTCTATTTTGTGCATGGCTTTCTCGTGATCAGCAGCAGTGAGAGCTTCACTGTTATACAATCGTAAATACGATTGCATTTTCTTTCAGTACGATTTCTCCTTTCGTTCAATCGTATCTTTCCACCAGTTTCGAGCGTCTTTGGTATAGGATCATGAATACGATTTCTCTTCTGTTCTTCTGTTTCACCTCATCAAGAATATGATTTCACTTGCAACTGGCTTTCAAATATGATTGGGATCATATCTTCAAATGATCATCTTTCTTACTACATTTTGAGTTCATTTTGGCAAAGATTAACACTTTGCCTCTATTCTATTATATGTTCTAAATATCTGTACATAATATCTCTTTAGTAGCAAACTAAGGTCTAGCATCACTAAATTAAGGGTGATAAAATGGTAAATTATGTGACTGATCAGTTGGTTCCAACCAATCCCACGGTGCAAGTCAACTCCGAAAGGAGGCCTTTCCTTCATGGTTCCTTGCTCATAGCTACGTCAGTTGCCTACAGAAAACACAGTGTTGCCTCAGTTGTGTTAGTTACGCGTTGAGTTAGGCTGATCTAGCGCGCCTAGCATTAGGTGCCGCACGGGTTGACACTGTTGCACGAGTGACCCCATGACAGCTTTGGTTCTAAATAAGACAATAATGCTATCTTAGTGGACTTTGCCTTAGGTATGCAATCCATGAACCAAGGGTGGTACGTGGGTTGATCTCCCTCGACCAACTTTCATAGTTACATGGATACTTGCACCGATTTGTGTAGAGATAAATATTTTTGTAGTTTCAAAGGTCTGACTATATTGGCAAGAGGAGTATGACCCACACACCACCTCCGTATTTGGTGGATGGATCCTTACACAACCATCAGTGGTGCACATATAGGGCCATTAATGGGCCGACTTGGATTCAGCCCAGAGCAACCAAAAAAGGTATAAACAAGTTGAGGTCCATGGGCTCCAGTTGGGTCTAAATATATGTAAAAATAGTTGAGCTTGAGCTTACCGAATTATTGTTTTATTTATTTGTCTATTTATTTGTTTTGATAACTTAAGTATCCCCAGCTTATGTTTGAACTAATCCCTAAGGGATGCTCTCACCCTCACTATGATACCAGTATTTCAAACATTACACATCTTGTTATCAGAAAAGAGGATTCGCTAATCGAACGCACGACCTTGAGGAGCATACCTCAATTATCAACTGCAGTCGTCAATCTCTGCCATCAAGTGTAATACCCCCAATTTTCTGAACCTGTTTACATCCCGCTAGGTGTACGTGATGGATACGGCACATGGTACCGTTTCAGATTTTTGGTTCAATCATTAGTATTTGTTTTAGATTCATTAGGAACTTTGACCAAAGGCTAATACACCGTAGCGGTGTAATAGCTTCACACCGAATATGATTTGTAAGTAGTCTTGGGTGTGCAGGCTCCACACCAGACCAAGCCTCCTTTGAGTAAGAGTTTTACTTAGGTTTGGGTGTATGGGCTTCACACTGAATCAAAGTCTTTGGATAAGAACTAACATACAAATTTTATGTGCTTGCTTTACAAGGAAGCTAAGCCCTTGATAAATAGGTTAGCTTCTCACGTAGGCCACAATGGCTTTTCCAATTGCATGAGAAAGGAAGAGCTTGAGCTTGAGAAGAGAAGCTCCACCAATTGCGCCTCCGAAATCTGAAGAATAGTTGATCTCCCTCTCATATTCGTTGTTTTTCCTTGATTTTGATGCAAGAGAGCGTCGATCGTTCACGTGACTGAAATACGTGAGCATAAGGGAAAGCTCTGTTCCCACGAAACCCTCTTGTTGTTTAGAAACCCTCTTCGTAGAGACTTTGTTTCGAAATCGCCTTAGCGCGAGAAGCTTTGGATCGTCGAGTAACATTGGAAGGATTTGATCTTCAAATCCATATCCGCTACGATCGCGACAAGAGTGGGTTCCAAACATTTGATGTGTGCGGCGTGAACGCCGTTATTTCCTTTGATCATCGCTCATTGTATGCGATTCTTGCGCAAACTTGAAGGTAAGATGCCATGGATTAATTGTGATTAAATTTAGGTGTAATTCCGTATAAATTGTCCAAAGAATCAGGGAAATAGGTGAGAAAAGAACAAGAAAATCTGAAATCGGGCAAGTGCAAAGAAATTTACCTAGTTGCCCGCGTGAAAGTGGAACTCGCGCACGCGACTTGCCATCAGGCATGAATCTTGCGCGCACGAAATGCGCTCCAATTTTAGGCAAAAAAATTGACCTAAGAGTCTTGCCCGTGCAACTGTGTAAGGTGCCACGTGAGTCGTCCGCGCGACTTGGAGTTCGCTTGCATGACTAACCTAGTTTGGGTTATTTCGGATTTTCTTTGGAAAATCTTTTGAAACTTCTACGTATGTGACCTCTAGATCATTAATCAATGATTTTTGAATGTCTTAGGACATGGATTGAGGATCGGAACCATTCATTAGCATAATTACATCGCCTTCACGTGAATTGTGAACGAGGTAGGGGAAAACTCAACACTAATTTACATTTTTAGCTTGAACTGCATGAATTTTATCATATGATGAATGGGATAAGATGATTTGACTATATTGCTCTGTGTTCAAACTATTTGAAATTTTAGCTTTGTTTTCGCCTTAATCATGACACGTGAAATCTGAAATTTGAATATTTAGGAAATCAGTAAGCTTTGCATATGTATCTGAATATTCGACATTTGAATTCTGAAATCCAAACTCTGAATATGTATCTGACTCTGAATGAGATTCGAATTCTGAAATTTAGCTTATATAATTATCGCATTGCACATTGTTGAAATATGTATTAAAATCTGCGCATTTGATTTGAGGTTCATCAAAACGAATCCCCGAACTCTTTAACTGGTACGGCGGTATATCTGTCCATGTGATTTCAAGTCCACCATGGACAATTTGTAAGAGTTCATTGAACGACGATGGCCAAGGGGGGTTCCCATTAGTAAAACTCCGGCTCCCAATGATATATATATGCTTGGGAGATTGATTTAAGTTATGTTTTAAGTTAAGCACTCAAATAAGATGAGAATGTACATGTAATTCATGATCCGTTTGAATTCAATTCGAATACATTTCTACACCCCTATTTTGATATGAAAATGCATAAGAATTCTATATTCTCAAAAAAAAAAAGATCTGTTTTGATACTGCTTTAACTTTGTTATCTGATCTATGCAATGATATTATAAAAAAATGTGAATTGTTTGATTGACCTCTGTTGAGCTTAGACTGTTAGCTCACCCCAACTATACATCATAGGTGTAGACGCAGAAGATATCTGGAACCTGAGAGTGATCTGGATTACATCCCTGGAGAAGAGGTTGAACTCCATCCAAAGGAGTTCTTTCCTTAGTGGACTTCGTTTGGACTTTAGGTAGATTGAGTTTTGAGACTAAGGCTCGGTACGTCCGGCCATTTTGTTTCTAGAACTATGGATTCATGGAATGTTGTAATTAATATTGTACACCACGGTTTAGGTGATGTTCAGCCATCATCGGTGGTTACTTGTCTTATGTTCATATGTTTTGTTAAGATATGGAGATTTCTTTATGCCATGATGATTTGACTTGTTAAGTAAATACATCCTTTGATTTCCATTTATGTATCAATGTACCAAGTATTGTGTATTCGGATCGTGATCAACGAACTGACAACATGAATTTTTAGGGTAAAAAATCTGAGCTGTTACAGTTGGCATCAAAGCAATGGCTTTAGAATTTTTGATCGGACGTAGACTTCTATCAGAATATAGGGACCTTCTGTTAATTGAAACTTTTATTTCATTGTAACAGATTTAAATGGCCCCACGGGTTAGAGGCAAAGGCAGACCGAGGATGGTCCGCATGGCAAACGTCCCGAATATCGAAGGCACGTCATGTGGTGTAGGAATCGCCACTGGTCCCGACATCATTCCATTGGGAGGAGGGAATGGTGGAGAAGAAAGTGAAAGTGGTTATGGCAGGCAATTGTTAGAAGCCATGGCCAATGTGATGGCACAATAAACGGATATATTGGCGATGAGAAGTCAGCCATCAGGGTTTATAGAGTTTAGGATGATGACACCTCCTAGCTTTTATGATCAAACTAATCTGCTTGAAGCAGAAAAGTGGCTGAACCAGATTAAAAAACTTCTGTAGAGGATACCTTGTACTGAGGAGGAAAAAGTCAATTGGGCTTCCTTTCAGTTGGAAGGTGAAGTCGATCCGTAGTGGAAGTCCGTTGAACAATATTTTCCCGATGCGGTGAAGGATAAGTGGGAAGTTCAATTTAACAAGGAAGGATTTCTGTACATGAGTACGGAATCAAGTTTAGGAAGCTTGCAAGGTTTGCTTCCGACCACATGGCCAATGAGGGTATGAAGGCCAAGAAATTCTTACGTGACCTAAGGCCAAATGTCAAAGAAAGAATTATGGTGAGTAGACCAATGACATATTCTGAGGTCATGGAGCTTGCGCTCATTGCTGAGCGAGATGTGGATGACATGTATAAGAGAAGGGATCAACAGAATAAAAATAGGGCAAGTCAGGTGAGGTCAAATACATATGAACCGGCAAACAAGAGGCCAAAATTCTTCACATCGGCATCATGGCAACAAACTCATATTGCATACCCTAAGCCACCTAGGCCTCCACCTTTTAGACCTTTCCGTCCATCTGACCCTACTGTGACTAAGGCATCTGTAGCAAAACGGCCCTCAAGAGCGGCATTGTCAGCTTCGGTTGTAACATGTGCTAAGTGTGGAAAATCACATAAGATGGAAGAATGTCGTCGGATTACGGGTGCTTACTTCAGGTGTGGCAAGGTAGGACACTTAATCAGGGACTGTCCTAAGACAAGGAAAGAAGGGACGACCTCAGCTTCTACACAAAGTTATTCTTGACCTACCATCCAAGGTCGTGCTTATGCAGTTACAGCACACAATGCTCGAACATCGAACGACGTTATCCAAGGTATAATTTAATTTGAAAGTCAATTTTTAACTTTAGTTTCAATTGAAAAAATTTTATTTCAAAAAAAATAAAATTGTGATTGCTATATTTTCATGAACACCACACACCTTGTGTACACTTAACTAAATTGCAATTATGAATGTAGGTACCCTATTCATGTACCAATGTAGCGATATATGTCAGCACGAGGCACGGGTATTGATAGACCCTGGTTCTACGCACTCTTTCATGACTACACAGTTCGCAACCGAATTGAGTGTTGTCCCTAAACCTTTAAATTTTATTCTAGCAGTATCAGTTCCTACGGGAAATTCACTGAACACAGACATTTTCGTTCAGTTGTCATCCTAGTTGAAGATCATGAAACGACGGCATATCTCATTCTATTGGACATGCAACGATTCGATGTGATCCTTGGCATGGATTGGCTTTCCGCTTATCATGCGAGCATTGACTCCCTACGAAAGGTGATTAGCTTTCATCCTCTAAAAGGAAAGTCATTCTGATTTTTTGGCGTCAAGTCCGGAATTGCATCGTTCATTTCCGCAATTCAAGCTGAACGTCTTATGAGAAATGGGTGTAGTGGATATCTCGCCTTCTTACAAGAGCAACGGGAAGAGAAAAATAACATTGCTGAAATCCCAGTTGCATGCAAGTTTTTAGAGGTATTTCCTGAAGAGTTGCCAGGGTTACCACCTGATATAGTGGTTGAGTTCGCGATTAATTTACCACCAAGCACGGAACCAATATCAAAGACATCGTATCGAATGGCTCCAGTAGAACTCAAACAGTTGAAAGAACAGTTACAAGAACTCTTGGACAAAGGGTTCATAAGACCAAGTGTTTCTCCTTGGGAAGTATCGGTCCTATTTGTTAAGAAGATTGATGGGTCGATGAGACTATGTATCAATTACTGTCAATTAAACAAGTTAACGATCAAGAATCATTACCTCTTCCAAGGATCAATGATCTTTTCAACCAACTACAGGGAGCTAAGTTATTTTCAAAGATCAATTTAAGATCCAGCTACCAACAGTTGAAAGTTAAAGCTGAAGATATTCAGAAGGCGGCTTTCTAAACCAGATACAGGCATTATGAGTTTTTAGTGATGCCTTTTGGCTTAGCTAATGCTCCAGCATCTTTTATGGACCTAATGAATAGAGTGATCAAACAGTACCTTGATAAAAGTGTGGTCGTGTTTGCGAACGACATCCTCATCTACTCTAAATTGAAAGAGGAGCACGAACAACAACTACGAGTCGCTCTTAAGAAACTTTGTGAACACTGACTCTATACAAAACTGAGTAAATGTGAGTTCTAATTAGAACAGGTAAGCTTTTTAGGACATGTAGTCTCTAAGGCAGGTGTCATAGTGGATCCAGCAAAGATAGAAGCCATTGTGAAATGGGAACAGCCAAAAATTGTGACAGAGTCAATTTTCTTGGTTTGGCTAGATACTACAGAAGGTTTGTAGAAGGGTTCTCCAAGATTTCGAGACCGCTCACGCAACTTGCAAGGAAGAACGTAAAGTTTGAGTGGACCGAGTCATGTGAGAAGAGTTTTCAGGAACTCAAGAGGAAATTGACCTCCGCGCCAGTGCTTGCTATTTCATTAGGCAGTGGAGGATTTGCAGTGTTTAATGATGCTTCACACAGTGGATTAGGCTGTGTGATCAACCAGAATGAAAGAGTTATTGCTTATGGTTCGAGACAACTTAAGGACCACGAGAAGAATTATCCTACCCATGATCTCGAGCTAGCAACGGTGATCTTTGCGTTAAAGATATGGAGACATTACCTTTACGGGAAAACCTTTGAGATATTTACTGATCATAAGAGCCTCAAGTATCTATTCACTCAGAAAGACCTGAATATGAGGCAGAGAGGGTGGATGGAGTTTCTTAAAGATTATGACTGCTCCATTCAATATCACCCTGGTAAAGCAAACATGGTAGCAGATGCCCTGAGTTGGAAAACATTGATGCAATTGTCAAGCCTTACCATGGGAATTAAAAGATGGAAGTTATTTGAAGACATAGATTTGTATAATACCAAGATCGAGGTGAAAGATTTAGGAGCCTTAGTGGCGAATATCACTATCAGACCGACGATCTTTGATGACATCTACGAACTTCAAATGAAAGATGCAAAAATTGTCACAATTAGACAAGATGTGACCGATGGTTCTAAACCAGATTTCTCCATCAAGGAGAATGGATTGCTACTGCTCAGAGGGTGTCTATGTATACCGACCAATGCCGATCTTCGACATACTATCTTAAGGGGCCACAAATCAAAGTATGTTATTCATCCGGGTGGTACCAAGATGTACCAAGATCTAAAGAAGAACTTTTGGTGGAGAGGTTTAAAGAAGGATCTCACCGAGTATGTATCCAAGTGCTTGATGTGTAACAGGTGAAAGTAGATCATCGAAACCCTTTCAGCTTGTTACAACCTTTGCCGATACCCAAGTGGAAATGAGAAGCAATATCCATGGATTTTATCCTTAGATTATCAAGAACGGTGAATGAGCACAAAGCCATCTGGGCAGTTGTCAATAGATTGACCAAGTCAGCGCATTTCTTGTCATACAACACCAAGTATACAGTGAGTAGGCTTGCAGAGATGTATATCAAGGAGATCATCCGATTACATGGTATCCCTGCAAGCATTGTTTCATATCGAGACCCGCTGTACACCTCACAGTTTTAGCAACAATTTCAAGAGCGAATGGGTTCAAGGTTAGACTTCAGCTCAGCATTTCACCCACAGATTGATGGACAAACCGAAAGAGTAAACAAGATCATCGAAGACAAGCTCCGAGATTGTATGCTTGATATTCAAGGATCATGGGAAAGGATCTACACCTGTTCGGGTTCGCATACAATAATAGCTATCAAACAAGTACTGATATGGCTCCTTACGAAGCACTGAACGGGCGATGATTTAGATCTCCACTCAGTTGGGGAGAAATTAGAGAGAAATTTGTGTTGGGTCCAAAAATCATTGGGGAGTACCACAAAAGCGATACGTGTAATACGTGAAAGGTTGAAGGTAGGTCAGAGCCGACAGAAAAGCTATGTCGATCTGAAAAGAACGAGCATCGAGTTTCAAGAAGGAGATAGCATATTTATAAAGATTCCACCTACCAAAGGTGTAATGTGCTTCGAAAAATGTGAAAAGTTAAGTCTACGTTACTTAGGACCGTTCGAAATTTTGGGTCGAGTTAGCGAAGTTGCCTATCGAACTTCTCTACCACCGCAACTATCGAGCATGCACAATATATTTCACGTATCGATATTGAGGAAATATGTGAAAGATCCAACACACGTCCTAGACTACCAATCGATCCAGATTCAGGAAGATATGACCATTAGAGAAGAGCCGATTCAAATTCTTGATCGGAAAGAACAAGTGTTGTGTACCAAAAGGATACCATTGGTACTTGTGAGATGGTGAAACCATTCACCAGAAGAGACTACTTGGGAAAGAGAGTCGGATATAGGCAATGCGTATCTGCAAATATTCGAGTGAGAGTGATATTGGATGTAGATATGTTGTGAGATATAATGATGTAGAAATGTGTTATGCCGCACTCAATTTTGTAAAATATGGTTGTGAATCAACGGTTAAGAATTTCCTAAATATGTGTGTAAAGTGTTGGATATCCTCCTAAATTGATGATCATGTGTCTTAAAGTATTGCTTAGATATGCTATAAATGACCTTGTACATAGACGACATGCAGGTGATCATAAATGAATGGTGTAGGTAAGAAAATTGTTCAAGGGCTGTTTTAAATAAGGAAACCCAACCTGGAGCAGTCACCTGCACGACCCCTAAAACTCACGCGCGCGAGCCCCCCAAATGCCCAAAAGTCAGGGACATAATTGATACAGTCGCCCACGCGAGTTTGAAAAATTGCACACGCGAATTCTGAGGCGGCACTTCAGAAAGTGAAAGTCGCGTGCGCGACTTTGAATATTTCACTCGTGACTATCGTAGTATAAAGGGGTTTCGACCCCATGTTTTTTTCATTTCAATCCGAAATTTTTAAAACCCCAAAGCTAGGGTTCTTTTCTCCTTGCCATGAGGGATCGATTTGTTGCGGATTCGTGTCCAAACTTCTTTCGTGGGGCTTTATCTTTGGATTTCCTTGGCATGCAAGGTGAGATTTACCTATTTTGTGGTTTTATTTCAAGAATTTTTGAATTCTAGACAATGGAACCTAGGAAACAAGGGGTTTCAAAACCCTCGGCTTCTAAAGCCAAAGCACACACATCCAAATGACCTAAAAACATTCCTCCGCCTCCCGTGCATTGACAAACGACCAAATGGTGGAATGCTAAGACATTCGAGACAGAGTGGTCATTCCACAACGACCTTTTTGAGAATCGAAACACAACTCGATGGACATCACAGTACCTCGAGGTGGCCGGGATGAAGATGCTCCTAGAGCCATTCATCGACTACTATTATCCTAGGTTGGTCAAATTGTTTTACCAAAATTTGACCGTGGGTGTGGATGGATTGTCTTTGTGCACAACGATCGATGGTCGAACTTTTCGATTCGACGTATTGAACATCTCCATCGCAATGGGATGTGCTAATGAGTATGTAGAGAACGAAAATCTACAACCCCCGAAACCCCGAATAAGTACCATTCCAAGACATCATAGCAAATATGACTAACCGTGGGCAGGGAATTGGACAGTCAGTCCGAAGAGCCCAGTTGTCGGCCCACATGTGGCCATTAGATGTAATTTTTAGAAAGAACCTATTTCCTATGGGGCATGAATAGGAGAGACATGATAGCTTCCTCCAGGCCTTATTCTTAACCTATCAGGAGAAGTGGTTCAGTGCTCCTGTGGTTATGAAGGACGGTATTATGTATGCTCGCAACCATGCAAGGGAAGGTATTCGAAAGCCTTCGAAGAAATTACCCTATGCCCAATTGATTTCTCTGATAATTGAGCAATATGAGGATCTGGAGGAGGATGAGAATCAGGAATATGAAATTCCATCTAATGAGCCTAAGTACACCGATAATATCCAAATCTATAGATGGGAAGATTTTAAGCTTAGTTGTGTAAGCCTGAATGCAAGCGTGAAACACTGTCATGACCAAGAAATTTCGCGACATGCACAAGAACAACAACTACTACTACAACAACACCAGCCACACCCCAATCTTGAACATGTGGCTCTACCTAATATACCACCTCCACAATATGCTCCCGCCCAACCTAACCAACAAGCTCATGTAAACCTCCGATCAGAACTTGTGAGGAGGATGGATCTTTAAGATGATATGCTCCGGGAGATATTGCAGCAGAATGGGGAGATGACGCATCAAATGAACTACCACGAGGCCATGCTCATCGACGCTATGCGATACATGTAGCCTTTAACCTATGTTGAGCGTATGGCGACGACACGGACTAACACGTCAGGCGATTCTAGTTCTGGAGCCAGTGGAACTGATGATGACGTGGAGTAATCGGGTGGTGGTGCTGACTAGTTGGGCACTTCATGGTATGAATTTTGTGAATGGCTAAGATTTTTAATTAATTTTGGTAAAAGTACTGGAGAAATTTTGGGATTTTGAATTGAAATTTTGGGATGTGTATAATTTTAAGATACTATGGCATCTTGATTGATGTTTTGAAAGATGGTGAAATACCTTAGTTTAGGGTCATCTATGTTTAATTCTAAGTATTTTGCAGGATAAATATTGTACTTATGGATGAATGGTGGCATGGTTGCTATGCCTTGGCTTTTGTATGAATGGTTTTCGTGTCGCTATTCTGGTTATGTGTGGAATGTTGTTTTGCTTAAAGGTGTGATTGTGGAAGATTAGGTCATTAAGTAGTTGTGGCTAGTTGTCATTAAATTGTTGCAGGTAACATGGTAAACAAATTAGATCAATTTCGAATTAGCTATGGGTTTATGGTTTGGGATGGTGATGGAATGTCTAATGGCTACCTTGCTGTGAATGTATTTCATTTGGCAGGATGGATAAAAATATGTCAATCACCGTCAATGATTGATAGTTTAGTGGTGGATATGTAGGATACATGTTCTGTGCAGATTAAATGTGTTAATATAGTTGTGGATATACACGGTGATTGTTTCTATGTGCAGGTAGAATTGTTAAAATTAGCAGTGGCTGATTGACCTCAATGTGTGTAATGTGTTATGTGTATCATGGCTAGGATTTATGGTTTGATGATGAATGGTTGTCATGGAGCATGTATGTTTTTTTGTTTGTTGTGGGAAATGTTTGGTGTTAAATTGTGAATGGATAGAAATATTAATTATATGGATGCACTCGTTGTGCATCTATCTTCTGAGTCATGTGTAGGGTTTAATCTTATGAATGGGTTTAAACCATAGATTATAGATATTCTTACTCGGGCCGATTACAACTTGAAGAACAATATATCGTATGTTTTCGAGGATGAAAACTTTTTAAGGAGGGGAGGATGTAATACTCTAAATTTTCTAAACCCGTATACATCCCACTAGATGTACGTGTTGGATATGACACATGGTACCGTTTTGGATTTTCGGTTGAATCATTAGGATTTGTTTTGGATTCATTAGGAACTTTGACCAAAGGCTAATACACCATTGCGGTGTAATAGCTTCACACCAAATCTGATTTGTAAGTAGCCTTGGGTCTATAGGCTCCACACCAGACCAAGCCTCCTTTGAGTAAGAGTTTTACTTAGGTTTGGGTGTATGGGCTTCACACTGAATCAAAGTCTTTGGATAAGAACTAACACACAAATTTTGTGTGCTTCCTTTACAAGGAAGCTAAGCCCTTGATAAAATAGGTTAACTTCTCACGTAAGCCACAATGGCTTTCGCAATTGCATGAGAAAAGAAGAGCTTGAGCTTGAGAAGAGAAGCCTCATTCCACCAGTTACGCCTCCGGAATCCGAAGAATAGTTGATCTCCCTCTCATTTTTTTTGTTTTTCCTTGATTTTGACACAAGAGAGCGTCGATCGTTCACGTGATTGAAATACATGAGCGCAAGGGAAAGCCCCATTCCACGAAACCCTCTTGTTGTTTAGAAACCCTCTTCGTAGAGACTTTGTCTCGAAATCACCATAGTTGTTTGATATGTAATTTCATATCTGACAGGTTGGTCTTAACCAACGATTGACCTTTTCGATAACGGAGTTATCTGGACCTCAAACCCCGGAGGGTGCTCACCCGGACAATATAGACCAAGAGTCTACGCTTCCGAAAATCATGTGACGAACTTAAAGTTCAAGGCACTTAAGTTCACCTGAAACTAAAAAGGAGTGATCAATGCAAAGATTTAGCGGTAGAATCGATCTGATTAAACATTGATTGTTTGACCAAGATTGACATCGTTGCTCCTACTTTGAAGTAAGATCCAAAGATCTAAGGCAAACTTTAGACTTAGGATATTAATTTAGCACAGCTGCGTTGCCAGTAAAATATTGTCATTTTGCCGCATTGAAGCACGCATGTGCATAGCTGTGTGACAAAAAATATAATGAAAACACAGATGTATTTTTTTCTTTTTCCTCTTCTTTTTCTCTTTTTTTTTCTTCTTTTTTATTTTTGATTTCCTTTATTTCATTTTTTTTAAATAGACCGAACGCCTCAGGTGAGTGGTGAGATGCTTCATCTTATCCGTCCACAGTCGTCATTGACATGGAATATCCTGGCAACTCGAAAGGTTGCTTGATTCGAGGCTTTGGATCATTTGATGTTCCTGCACATTCTCAAGAAAATGTTAGTCCCTTTTTATTTATATAGACAATAAAAGAGAAGAAGAAGCAAACTTTTAGCTACATTTTTTTCTTCAACAATATATATATATTGTTTGAGATTTTTCTGGACTTTATATATTTTTTTTATTCTTCTTCTTTCTTTTCCTCTTTTTTTTTTTCTTTTGAGACAAAAGTACGATGCGGCACATATGTACATGAACATAAAAATATGTAACAATATATATTTTTTCTCTTTTATTTATTTATTTATTTATTTATTATTTTTTTTTTGAAAGACGAAAAGAAAGTGGTCATTATCAGTATATTCGAATTGGAAGGGCTTGTGGGTCAAAATCGTCTGATTTTTTGTTTTCATCATTACCGTGATCAGCTTTGACTCTTTGGGGCATTCGCTAGCCTTCTAAGATTAGGTGTTCAGCTCTCGAAATTGATTCAACCTTTTATCATGCCTTGAAACAGCCCAATAACTGTCTGTCTGATTGCAACAAACGTCTAAGGACTGCAAAATACAGTACATGTATTTTCTAATAACTTTCTGCCCCTTCTTTTTTCTTTTTCTTCTTTCTTTTTTTCATTTTCTTTTTCTTTCTTTTTTCTTTTTTCAAAACCTTTTTTACTCATAGTGCCCAAGATGGGTTTTCGTTATGCCCGTTATCGCCCTCTTTTTTACCCGAAGCACCCTTTTGAGTTTTCACTATGTTCATGGGTTCTTGCATTTTTACCCCAGGCGCCTTTTCAGGTTTTCACCTAGTCTGCACAAGCTCGCTCTTTTTACCGGTGGCGCCCTTGTGGGTTTTCACCACATCCTTTTTACTTTGAGCTTGTAAATTTTCTCTTTTTAATTTTTTTTAATTTTTTTGAAGACCAAAGGACATGGATGTCGATTCCGTCGTAGCCAAATGAACAAAGTTTCTTTTGTTGTCTCTCAGCTAGGCTTGTGCTAACTTAATAGATACCATGACTGCTCGTAGACCTTAAAGAGTATTTTCTTTAGGGATATATCGTGGCCATGGGCTAAAAAGGGATATGTTAGGAATTTTGAAGGTATTCTTAGGTTTAAAGGTTTTCCTTGATTGGGTTTCAGTTGTCGTAATACACTTCTTCCTTAGGAGATTTTTTTTTTTTTTTACTGTACATGCCCCAAGATTTTTCTCTCTTCTTCCTTTTACTTTCTTTTCAGACCTCTATTTTTTTGGAGTTTTGCTTTTCTAATTTTTTTTTTATAACTCTTTTCTAATTTTTTTGTTTGGTATATACATGTTCACTACTTTTTCTCTTTTTGGGAGGGGTTGTGAAAGAAAGGCTATTGGCTCAATGGGTGTAGCAAAGGGTATGAGTATTCAGGGACGCTTTTTGGCAACTTGACTTTGAAATAATGGCCTCTTTTATGGGGTCCTTAAGCAGTCACGTATCTATCTTATCAATACTTACCTTGCTATCAGAGTCTAAGAGTAGAATCAGCGTACGTATCCAGCGTTGATGGGCTCAGGAAAGTGATCTTCGTCCATGGTGGCGAGATGAAGTGCGTACCCAGGGAGTACTTCTCTAATGACATAGGGTCCTTCTCAGTTGGGTTTGAATTTTCCTCTCGAATCAGCATGGAGAGAGGGGAAGATCTTCTTGAATACCGTGTCACCCACCTTCAAATCTCGAACGCGAACGCATTTGTTGTAAGCACGTGCAATCCTTCCTTGGTGAACCTGAGTGTGGCACAAACCAAGGAGCCTTTTTTCATCAAGTAAGTTGAACTGCTCGAAATGGGATCTCTCTTTTTCGGCTTCCGGTAAATCGGACTCAATGAGGATCCGGAGTGAAGGTACTTCAACCTCAACTAGTAGCACAGCCACGGTTCCATACACAAGGGAAAATGGTGTTGCCCCTATAGTGGTATGGATCGACATTCAGTAGGCCCATAGTGTGAAAGGTAGCATCTCACTCCAGTCTCAGTACTTGACGACCATCTTCTCAAGGATGCGGACAAGCGTCTTATTGGCAGATTCGATCTCCATTGATTTGCGGTCAATATGATGACGAGTGATGATGTTTTATTTGGTACTGCTCGCATAATGCTTTAATGTGCTTAAATCGGCTTAATATCTGGATATAGTGGCAGCTCATGCTCGACCAAATCGGTGTCCAAATCAGGCATATCTTCGTATGACCATGCAAAGACGTCTTGGTATGACCGAAGAAAATCAATCATGCTTTTTCTTTCCTCGGGTGACAGCAACATTCCAACCTTAGTGATTCTAAGAACCTCCTCGGTACCTAGATTGACATCTTCAGACTCTTCAACGATCGGGGAAGGACCATTCTCAAAATTTGCGTATTAGTCGAGGAGTTCATTAGGAAGCTCCTCACTTTGGACCTCCTTGTTCAGACTCGTGACTCCTACCTCTTCTTGTATTTCTACAGGAAAGGGTTCAATTTCATGTGAGACGGGTTTTTCAATTAAAGCATCATTTTTATTTTTATTAGGGATCTTGAAAGATAATATTTTTAGATTATTTTGTGCTTTTTCCATGTTTTTGACTTTTTCTTTTTTTATTATTTTAGAATTTTCTTTTTCTTCGGGGATCATGTTTTTGACTTTTTCTATTTTTTTAATTTTTTCTTTTTCTTCAAGGATAGGTCCTTGGCAAGGCAGCTAGGCCGATGGTGTGGTAAAATGGGGCCAACTGTATTGGGTTGGTGTTGGAGATGGATTGATTGAGGGTGGTGTTGTATTACTGTGCCATTTGTACTGGGTTGGTGCTGAAGGTGAAGGTGGATGGGCTGATGATGGTGTGGCGAATCGGGGCCAAGCGTGTTTGATGGGAGTTGACTCAGAATGCAAGGTAAAATTTAGCACCATGTAGTTGACGAGGGTTGGTGCCGAATATGGTTGGTACATCGGGGGTGAGGTCCAGCTGGGTTGGACTTGATTAATGGGAGTCGGTGTGGGAAAGTATAGATTTAAGTTTAAGGGTGCCATCTGAGGTGTTGGATTGGAAAAATAGTTGGCCAAATTTAGAAGTTCAACTACCCAATGGTTTCATTTTTTTGATCCCACTGCCATGAGTTATCGAAACTTTCCCCTATACCAATACATTCTGAGGGGTCGACTGCTTCTATTTCTTCTTTCAGCATGTTGATGGTAGCCCTTGGGCCCATTCCTCCCTGCGGGTGGGGAGGCAATGACGCCTGATGAATGTTGGTGTGCTGATTAGCTTGGGGCAGTGCTAGAGGGATAATCTTGCCTGCTTTAATCAGGTCTTGTATCGCATGCTTTAATGGAAAGCAGGGATCAGTTGGATGTCCCGACTATTGATGGAAATTGCAGTATGCGCTGGGATCATAGTTTTTCGGGATTGGATTTGGTGGAAGTCGCAGTTGAAACTGAGTAACCAAACCCTTTTCGATTAGTAAAGGCAGGAGGGTATTTAGAGATTGTCCTAAGGGTGTAAACACTCGGTTATATCGAGCTCTTTTTTGCTCAGGGGTCATCTGCGCCCATGGACCATTGTTAGGTCTCTGTACCTGATGTGCTTGTGCTGGAGCTTGCTGTACTACCCTGTATTGAAATGGTGCCATGTTGGTGCTGTGCTGTGAAGTCATTATTGCTTAGACCTCTGTCCCTGTTCTTCTTTCATTCCTCTATTCAGCAAATTTTCAGACCCGGCTAGCCCCACTGGTTACATTTTTGTTCAATCGTCCCTCTCTCAATGAGTCTTCGCAACGATTGGCGTTTCTTATCAGGTCAGTGAAACTGGATTGTTGCTGGTATACTAGGAAATCAGAGATAATGAGCCGGGTGGTTTTCAAGATCATCTCGATTTGCTCCTCATCGGGTATGCGATTCCTCACCTGGGCTTCTAGGGCCCTCCACCTTTCAAGATATTCAATGAATGTTTCATCCAACTTTTATTTTAATCAAGCCAAATCAGATTTGCGTGTCTCGATATCAATATTATAGAGGTATTACTCTTGGAATAGGTGGGTTAAGTTTTTTCACATTTTTATCATGGATGGCTCAAGAGAAGTGAACCATTTTAGTGCAGGCCCTATGAGACTCTTTTGGAACACTTTGATGAGGAGTCATCATCTCCGCCGTATTGGCACATATCCCCACAGTAAGATTTTAGATGGGCGATCGAGTTGTCGGTGCTGTTATATTTATCGAACGACGACACTTTGAACTTAGGTGGCAAAGACACCTCAGTAAAAGGGCACAGATCTGAAAATTCTATAGCATGGATTTCGGCTCCCCCTAGCTTCATTAGCTACTATTGAATTTTATCTATTTTCTCTTTCAGCAACTCTGATTCTCTAGACTATACGGTTGGGGCTAGTCCCCCATTGAGCTGCAGCCATTTATTCTGGATGGCCTGCTAGTTGGTAAGTGTGGGTGGTGAGGGATTGAAACTGGCGACTGCCCCTGCATAGGCTCTACTATTTCTGATCTCATCCTCTTTATATTGAGGATCAATATATGGGATGAGATTTTCAGACGGATTAGGGATGGTTTGAGTGGGTGATTTATGGGGCTACTGCAGTTGATTAGAATATGGGTGAGTGGTGAGAGGATGGGTGAATGGTGGATTTTGGGTGGATTGAGTAGGTGCCTGATGGAGCCATTGGAGGTGGGAGAAACTTTGATGATGGGTTCATGGGGTGAATCGTGGATGGGTGAATTGGGGATCTTGGGCGAGTGCCTAATGAGGCCATGCTATGTTTTGGGGATTGGGATTTGGTTGGAAAATGAGTGGATGGGTAAATTGGGGATGGTTGATGGTATGGGATAGATCCCCATATTGGGTTGGGTGTGAGAGATGTGGATAAATGGGGTCTATGTCGGGCTGAGGGATTGGATAAGATGAGTGCACTATTTGAGGGGGAATGGGGGCCTATTGGGTATAGGTGAATGTGAGATATTGAGAGAATGATGGAGGGTTTGCAAATGGGGTTCCCAGGTTTGGGCCCTGGTGGGCTTGGGCATAGGGCATTGGGCATTGATGGGCTTGGGCCTGGGGTATTGGACCTTGATGGACTTGGGCCTGGGCTATTGGGGCCATGATGGGCTTGGGCCTGGGCTATTAGGGCTATGATGGGCTTGGGCCTGGGCTATTGGGCCTTAATGGACTTGGGTTTAGGGTATTGGGCCTGGGGTATCGGACTTTGATGGGTCTGGGTTATTGGGCCTTGATGGGCTTGGGCTTAGGCTATTGGGCCTTGATGGGCTTGGGTTTGGGTATTGGGCCTTAATGAGTTTGGGCTTTTAGTATTGGGCCTAGGCTATTGAGCCTTGATGGGCTTGGAGTTGGACATAGGGTCTTTGAGGCCCACTTGGGTGGTTCCATGGTTGATGACGGGAGCCTTGGGTGTTGTGTATTATGGGCAGTTGATCGAGATTGACATTTTGGGTGAATGAGGAATAGAGGTTTTAGAGAGTTTGTTGGGGATTTGAGGATGTTTGGGGTAGATTATGGTGGCTTTGGGAAGCCTTCCATGCCATGAATGTGCTTATCATCTCCTTCATTATGACCATGGGATTGGTTATAAGGGTGGATGTGGATAGTTTATTTGATGGGGGGAGTGTATGAGGTAGTAATGGTAATGCTTGGGTTGATGTAGGGGGGAATTGGGTGTATTTTGAGTGGATGGAAATGTGGGGAAAAGTTGGGTGGAAGAAAAATGGGTATATTTGGGGTCGAAATGAGAGGAAAATGAGGTATATTTGGAATGGATGTGGATGGAAAATTGGGCATAACCTAGGTATATCTGGGGGGAAATGGAATGTATTTGAAGTTGAGGGAAAATGAGGTATATTGGATGTGGATGGGGGAGAATTAGGCATGGTGGATGAAGAAAAATTAAACATGATTTGGGTAAATGTGAAGATACTGGTTGAATTTTGGATAGATGTGGGAGGTAAATTTGGCACGATTTGGGTAGATGGGAAAAAATTGGGGGTATTCGGGTTGAAGGAAAAGTGGGGTGTAAGTGGAGTGGATGGGGCAAAATTTTACATGGTGGATGGGGGAAAGTTGGGAAAAGGTGGAAATTTGAGGGTATTTGGTTTGGATGAAAAATGGGGTGGATTGGATGTAGAAGGAAAAATGGGTATATTTTGGGTGATAATGGAGGAAATTTTGGGTGGATTTGGAGTGAAAGTGTATGAAAAATGGGGTATATGTTAGGTGAAAGTGGAGTAAGAATGAGGCATGGTTTGGGTGGATTGGGAAAAATTGGACATGACTTCGGTAGATGCGGGATGGCAGTGGTGGACACGGTATGCAGTGGCTATGGCACCAAAGATTCCCTCATTTTGAATTTTTATATATTTTGTTCTTTTGGGTTTTTGAATTTTTGTGGAAAGAATAAATCTTGGAAATCTTTGGGGCCTTAAAACTCCCTTTTCGAGTAGTGTTCACATCCCAAATGCCTCCCACGGCGGGATACCGATGCGCTTTGGAAGAATCAAAGGAAACCCTTTGATCTATTTAAGGACACAAAAATCCACGCTACGACCCGATCCCCCAGATGAGTCGAAAAGAGAGCTACCTCTCAAAAGTGTGAGATTTATCGGGAATGTTAAACCACTAAGCAGGGGGGCGGGGCAATGCCCCTTGAGACTTTTTCTTTACTTTTCGGGTCCCTCATTTTCGTGCTTAGAGGATACAAGACTTTTTTCGATTCCACTAGCGCTCTCCCCAAGGTTTTAAGGCTTTGTAACAAGTTCGGTCACCCACCCGATATACCTCCGGCGCAAGCGCCTTCTCAGGTACTGGATGGGGTGATTCTTTTCTGGATCATCACCACTAGGGCTGCGGCCCTACTTGGAACCGAGATGGATGTATCGCTACCTATTTCCCAACCCCTTTAAAATCTACCCAAGCAAAAATGAATTAAGTCCATTGTTAGTTTAATTTTAAGTTTAATTTTAGGAAATTTTCTTTAAGTCCAAAAACGGGTGGTGACAAACCCGTGCCGCCTCTACGGGTCGGCGTCCACTGATGAAATATGAATCTAAATTAGCATGTAATCCGCCAAACGGATAAGATGTATAAATGACAGAATTTAAATGTACATGTAGACCCGCCAATGGGCTATAGCGTGTAAATGACAGAAATATAGGGGTAAGTATAAAATGCTCAAGTAGACCTGCCAATCGGCTAAGGCATATAAATGACTGAATCATAGGGGTAAGTATAAAAGTGTTCAAGTAGCCCCGCCAATCAGCTAAGGTGCGTAAATGACCAAATCGTAGGGGTAAGTATAAAAACGTGCGGAATCGGAGGGGCAAGTATAGAAAAGACAAGAAAGGTTAGTAAAAATAAAAAAATACATGAAAAAATAAAAGGCCAAAACTTCAAGGGGAAGCTCTACAAGCTGCATCCCCAACAGAGTCGTCATATATGCAACCGTAGATTTTATCAATCCGTCGCGATGATACGCTCAAAAAAATGAAGTCGCCACCCAAAGCTTTTAGTGTCCCGAGATACCCAAATCAAGATCGTGTGTACCAAAGTGCTTGATTTGACTCCGATCCGGTCTACACCAAAGGTTCTTGGGTAGGGGCTTTGGTTATCAATTAGGAAGGTGTTAGACACTCGATTGACCCGCTCGTAAGTGGTCTCTACTATGGTCAAGTGTAGAAAAAAAATATAAAAACGAGCTGCACTTTCTCTTACCTGAAGGCACTCCGATCCTATTTGAACCCTTCGCAATTACCGAAATTTCGGCGTAACGGCTCAAATTCTAGGATAGAGGAAAAATAAATAAATAAGGTAAAGGAATAGAGGGGAGAGCCAAAGCTCTCGGGCCCTTGTAGCACCGTGGTTGGATCTTCGCGTGGATGCGGCACCGGTGAGCTTCCGATAGCAAATGGGTTAGAGATGAGTTTTTTAACTAACTAGGGCTTGAGAACTAGAAGGTTTGAGATGATGGTGTGAGATAGTTGGCCAAGGTTCTGAAGCTTGGGAATGATGGAAATAGAAAAGCAATGGCAAGGGAAGAACTAAAGTTCTAAGGCTATGATGGATTTTTACTGAGAAATGGGAGGAGATTTATGTAGAGTTTTTGCTCATAAATTTCAAAAGTCTTCAAACAAGGGGGACTGACTCTCTATTTATAGAGGAATGGTGGATTAGTGAGTGGTTAGGTTACTAATAGGATTAGAAATTACGTAATCCTAAATCTAAAGTTTTTGAAAATTTTAAGAGCTTGAAGAAGAGAGAGTTGGGTTTTAATGGTAGATGATGGGGTGATAACTTAAATGGCAAAAGGGTGATACCTAAGGTTGGGAGGGGCATTTGAGTCCTAAAGAAACAAACAACAAGTTTTGGGATGGTCCACAAGTCAAACCCTCAATTTCCAAATCCACCCTTTTTTAAAAATGGGTTTTTTGAGTTTTGAGAAGTTAGGACCCGATTTTATAATTTCTTGTACAAATTTACGTTTTTCAAATTGCTATAGCTTTTGATGTATAACTCTAAATTAGGCAATTCTTGGCTTGTTAAAAAGCTAGAAACCTCTACTTTCCAATAGTATGAGACTTTGGTTGGGCAACTATCTGTGCAAACCTTGACACTCCTCTTTTCATCAGCTATTTTGATTGATTGGAAACGGGTTATATGGGTCCGTTTTAGGCTTTCTAAGGGTTAAAGTTTCTTCGTAAGGGTATGGATATGGTTCTAAATATTAGATTAAGTTCTAAGGGTTTGGGAGGTGCTTTCGGAAGCTCGAGAGTGCGCCATTCTCGATGTATGGGTCGATCGGGCCTTGAGCCAAATTTGAGTATCTACACCTGCTTTGAATTTCATTTAAATATAAATGTACCAATTATTGTGTATTCAGATTGTGATCAACAAACCAACAACACGGATTTTTGGGGTCAAAAATTCGGACTATCACATCAAGCATTGCGACACTGTGAGGGGTGAGCTTACCCCATTATTATTGAAGCCCCAAAGGTTAACCTTGAGCTTAGCTTCACCACACTTCACACTTGAGCTGCTCCATGTGATTAGGTACGTGACCATGCTTCTAGTGCTAAGGTCACTTTGTGAAATTTGTGTCATCTAAACAATCTTATATTTCATGTGATTTGGTACTCGTGATTTGAAGATTTTCTTTATAAAAGATGGAAATGATATCAATCTCCATCTCCTAATTCAATGCAATTAAACATATTTTTAAATTAATTATATGTTAGATTTACATTATTGTGATTAATTTTAGATGGTATTTGATGGGTTTAAATTAAATAATGAAAATTATTTTTGCCCCAATCTAGGGTTCCTCTGTTCACACTCATGTCTTCTCTGTAGTGCCCACTTCTCAGACCCCTTCAAAATCGTTGATTACTTTAATTTAGATGATGGAGATCATGTTTCACCCCAATCTTCCACACAACGGATCTTGAGATCATGATACACCAATCAGACGGTCAGTTTTTTAATCCATGTATCCAAAATCCCAAAAAATACCTATAAAATCATGTTTGAGCGTGATGTATGTCATATGATTGAACAGTCATTTTTGAGGGTCTATGACGCATAGGATAAAAAACTGACCGTCGGATAGGTGTACTATGGTCTCAAGATCCAGTGTGTGGAAGATCAGGATAAAAAAAGATCTCTATCATAAAATCGGAAGCAAGCAAAGAACGTGTTGTAATGAACGGAAGTACCCCAAATCTTTTACACAAAAAATATTTTGATCATGTCGCACCCATCTTGATCATTTTTTTTGTTTTTCTGACGACCCCGACGTAGCAACGTAGCCCGAAAAACGAAAATCTTAGCTCTGCCCTTCAATAAGGAATGAACAGAGGCTCAGATTAAATAACCAAAGCTCTTTGCTCGGAGCATGGCCCCACTCCACTAACACAGTACCACCATCTCAAATTAAAAATAGGAATTAAAAGTACAACCTGAATTTTTTTAAACAATTGTAGAAAAAACTTACATGAAGTTTATGTATAAAACAAAGAGCTCAAATGCAGGACAAAATGATAATTTTACCATTTCCTTGAAAGCTAAGTTTTCTGATGGGATTTTTTCAGAAAGGATATAGTGCTAGATAAAATTATAAATAATTAATCTTTCAAAAAAGTTTTTGATGGAATTTTTCCAGAAAGGATACAGTGCTAGACTAAGATTACAAAGAATTAATATTCAGATGAAAAATAGATTATAAAGACTTTTATATAAGCTATAAGGTAGCAATAATGCAAGTCTTGAACCGAACCGGACCGAAATGCCCAGAAACCCGACACAAACCGAACCGAACCCCAATTCTGTTCGGTTTCGGTTTGGATGGCTTGAAAACCGAGGGAGTAAGGTGAGTAAACTAAAAAATATCATGAAAAAACCGAAAAACACAAAAAAAAAAAAAAAACAAAAACCCTAAAAATAGGTATTTTACGTAAACCAAACCGAACCAAATGGGTTTCGGTTTGGGGTGTACCTAACCGAATACTGAAAAAATCGGGTTCAGTTCGGTACACCGAACCTGCATCTACGTCTATAGGTAGCAAGACAATTTTGTTTAAATTTTTCGCCCGATACCATATCAAACCACTTACACTGATTACCATATCAAACCACTTACACTGAATAAATCTTCCACTTTTATAATTGTTAAAGTCCACTGAGACTCAATGTGGATGGGTAATGTTGATCTGGACCGTCGGTGTAGGAGGACATTATCTGATTTGATGATAGGCTTAAACGTGTCTTGATCAAGCAAGCAAAAGTGCATCAATCGGACCGTAAAAATTTTGCAATCTGCACGATTTTCTATTCAATATAGCTGCTTCCAGATGGATGGTCTGGATTAACTGCAGTGCAAGCCGTTGACCTAATGATATTGGCTGCCTATGCCATATTTTTTAGTGGTCTGATAAAATAGTATGTGGTGTTAGATTCACTAATATGTAAGTTAAACAGTTGTTACCACAGGTCCATAACAATGCCTTTAAAGAAACATCTTGCTATCGATTATCGAATACTGATTAAAAAATGGTCTTTTGTATCATGGTATTTAGCGTCATGAAAGATGATATGCTGACCATTGATACAAGAAATCAGCTATCTTCCATCAATCTATACCGTCAGATCAATTCACAATAGCAAATTGGACTGTATATTGCAACCTTCAATTTCAATGATGTCTATTGGACAGTCAATAAAAGCATGAGCAGTGGTCAATGAAAATAAACAGTGGCAAGTGGTTATAAACGTCTAATCAGGTACAACTTTTAGGGTATGGCCCATGAAAGAGTTGACTGATTGATTGATTGATTGAACCGTCACGATCATTATACACACGCATTGTGGATAGAGACGAGGGTCACTATCATCTTTGATGCTGCTAAGCACCATCCGATATAGTCTTTTTCTCTTTTTTTATACATTAAAGACTTCTTTTTCATAATTTATTACCAATTTTTTTTTTTTTTTTTTTATGAATATTACCAATATTACTACTACTATCTGTAGATACTTAGATTAAACCATCTCCGTAAGAATCTTCAAACTCCTTTGTACTTAAAAGCCAATAGGGCTAACTCACCAATCCAACCTAAATCTATGTGATAGCAAAGTGACAAATTTCTCAAAAATTTGTCCTATTTTAATAAATTGCCAAAAGTTTTTGAAATTTAAATTTTATAATGTCATGACTTATGAAATTAAATTTAATTATATTTGCCATTATTTTCTCTTCATAATATATATATATATATATATATATATATATATATATATATATATATATATATATATATATATAATTTTTTTATTGTTATTTTTAAATACATACAACTAGTAAATTATATAATGCATCTATTTATTATTTCAAATTACCATTTTTAACAAGAAATTTTAATATATTTATAAGTTTTATAATCCTAGCAATTTCCTTTTTTTTTTCTTTGAAAACTTTTGAAGATTTATCGAATGAATTGAGAGGGCACCCCAGAAATATTGTCAAAAATGAAATTTGCTATTATGTGTAATGAGAAGCAATGGATGTTTACATGATTACATTAATGATGCTAATGAGAGTGGCTAAATACCGTTCATTTATAAGGACTTTGACAGTTCTTAATCTCTTGATAAAGACGTTTCTCGATCAGACCTTCCAGCCCCACTGATCTAAAGGTTGGGTGTTTCTAGCTGACAAAAAATAATGCCAGTCGAATCGAGATTAGAGTCTATTGTCTCATACCAGCTGCTATGCTTAAAGCATAGGAGTGGACCCTCTTGATAAGCCTTGATGTGATGGTGCTCTCAGTCATTATTTATCGGGATTAGTGGCAATTAGGTGTCAGAGTTTCAATGTTGAAGTTTAGTCATATTGGCTAAATCTTAGCCTTGGCTCTCCCTTCATAATTTTCTAATCTCTTCACTAATGACTCCTTAATTTTAAGTTGGATGCACAAATTTATCACTGGATTACTATTATAGCAGCGAGAAAATTTAATTTATATTGGGTTTGGAGCAGCCACATGAACGAGCCTGAGTCAGGTTAAGCATAAATTTTAACTTTTCAAATAAGATGATGACATATGCCCAACCTGATTTGGCGGGTCAAAGGTATATACGGCCTAATTCAACCTCACAAAATCGATTTGGAAAGTAAGGATTGCCCAAGATATAAAGATTCCAAAAAAGGTCAAATCATAATCGATGTGGGATAATTTCAACACGACCCCATACATATTGGCGAAATTGAGTCAAATCACATGAACAAGAAATGAGTGATGTGAAAAGAAAGCAAGGACGGAACTAGGGGAGGGCTTATAGGGGACATGACCCCCACCACCAAAAAAAAAAAAAAAGATATTTCTTAAAGCCCTACCAGCCAAGCTCCCAACCTTATTTCATATGCCCCCCACTGCCTCCCAAAGCTGAATCTCTCTCTCTCCCTCTCTCTCTCTCTCTCTTGCAAACAGGCCGCACGCGGGTGGTGCCTGCCAAATTGCGAATCGCGACACCGAAATATTGGCAAAATTTTGGTAATTTTACCAAGATATCAAAATTTCTATTATTTTCACGAAATTTTGAGATTTCAAAATATTTTAGGTGATTCTTTTCTGCAACCCCACAGCTTGCTCGCGCTAATTTTAACTCAAAAGTTATGGGATAATGGCTGCTAACAAACATTTAAAAAATCAAGATGATGCTTAACAAATCTTACACCATTTTAGACTTTTTATCTTACCATTGAAGTGGGTTTTATTATTATGTCGAATGGCACACATTTTTATGAATCTAAATTTTCTAAGTTGCAATCCACCATTAGAAAATGTTTCAGCCCAAAAAAATAAGTCAAAGAAATTATCGGAAAAGACGTCCACATGAAAATAAAAGGCCAAAGAAAATATGGGAAAAAATATCCCCATGGAGTATAAAGGTCAATGAAGACCATAGTGGATAATACATTTACTAATCAAATCAATGTAGAAAATACATCCACATGAATAAAAAGACCTCTCTTACTAAATGTAAAAGGGATGAAGAAAAAAAAATGAAAATTATATGAATCAATTCTTTCATGTAGAAGAGTTTAAAAAACTGAAAACATGATAGCGGAAGCAATGTTAGGATCATGACTGGCTTGAATCCATTGAGCCAATCGTGGCTTTGATACCAAGATAAGAATTTAGCGGGTCTAACTCAACCTTACAAAATCGGCTTGTAAGGTGAGGATTGCTCAAGATATAAAGAGCCCAAGAAGGGTCAACCAACAACCGATGTGGGACAAATCCAACACGCCCCCGCACGTGTTGGCGAGATTGAGCCAAATTATGTGGACAAGAAATGCGTGAGGAGAAAGAATGACTTTGATACCATAATAAGAATTCAACGGGCCTAACACAACCTCACAAAACCGACTTGTAAGGTGAAGATTGCCCAAGATATAAAGAGCTCAAAAATGGCCAACCTACAACCGAAATGGGACAAATCTAACAATTTTATCTAATATTAGGTAGGGTAAGGCTGACCCATTTTTTGCCCAATCCAAAGGTAGGATTGGATCGGAGTTTGCCGGGTCTGCATGAGCCTTGACAGGCCTAGTTTGGAGAACTGTTCACCCTTAGCATTGAGAAAGAAGGGCCCTTTTGTATAGAAAATAGTTCTATTAATGGATTTATACCTTTTTGGTAGGAATAGACTTGCAGGTAAAGCTGTCTCTTTCGATACAGGTAAAAGAAATGAATAGGCGACATAACATTATGAAGCTTATAAATAACATTTTAATTATCAAATCTTGTAAAAAACTGACTTTCACATATTTAGGGGATACCCTCCTTCCTAAAAGTTAGTCATAATTATGAATGTGTGGCCAAAAAGATTCGTGAAATGCTTGTGCCACGGTGGGGTAGTCCAAAGCGTAAGGACATGGAATACCCAAAAAGGTTATAACAAAAAACTAAAATTTCCCAAGTAAGATATTGAAAATTGTACTGTATATGTTTCTTAAAGAGTTCACATGCCTCGCAGCTGTAGGACTATAAGCTAACAATGATGTGACTGCTCGTTTTGGACATTCACTTTTTTGGCAAAAATTAATACAATTAATAAAATAAAAATTTATAGCAATATTTAATTTATTGTATAATTAGCAAATTTAATATTTTCTTAACAGAATAAATTATATTTTATAAATATTTATAATTTATGTGATGTTATAAATATATTTATTATGATGGATGATTATTTAGTTTTCATTACTTAAATTTTTAGTCACATTTATATAGTCCGTTAGAATTCTTATTTATTACTATATAACTGTTTTGGAATTATGACAAAATGTACATATCCTCCTAACTTTTCATATGAGGATAACTTAAGTGAAGTGAATGATATAGTGTCTGAAAAACTAGTTTTATATATTGCAGTCACTTTATTTTGTCTTCATTTTTTTTTTTTTTACAACACGTTATCAACATGAAGCTCTAATTAATTATTGGGTCTTTTATCTTTAACATAAAAAACTATTGATTTAATATTCTTCGTTAGCGGTATGTTTCTTTATGATTTAGTAATTAAATTTGTTGATTATTATTCTCTTTTAATATTTATTTAAAGTAGTAAGAATCATATTATAATATGTGAATATATTTCATATGATAATATGAATTAGAAAATTATCATATTAGTTATAGAAATATTTAATAATTTTAGTTTGTTATATTTTAAATGACTCATCTAATTCTTTATATATTTTTGTCATAGAAAATGTCAAAAGTTACAAAAATTGAGTTTGTCGCTTTTGAAGTTTCTAGTCACAATTACTTATCTCGGATTATTGATGTTGAGATTCATCTTGAGACTATGAACCTTGAAAATACTATTAATGAGGGAAATCAAGCATCCCAATAGAATCACACTAAAGTCATTTTTTTATTTATGAAGAATTAAAAACTAAGTACCATACTGTAAATGATCCCTTTGTGAAATAGTTTAAGGGGGAGATATGAGAACCAGAAGACCGTAATCTTTTAAAAGCTCATTATGACTGAATGTGTAACAACCCAGATTTCCCACCCTGAAACCCGTGCCGTCGTATCACTTATTGCAATCCCTAAACACAAACTTAGTACATCCATACACAAATGCAGAATTTAAAGCATATACTGTTTATCAAACAGTAGAGATATCTTATATGGCAGGATAATTGTTCTAATTCCGTGCAAAATAAATTAACAAAAGAACAAAAAATGAACCACCGGTGATGGCCGTCCATCACCTATACAGTGGTTTACAAAACCTTGTACAACATTACATGAATCGAAAGTTCTATAACAAAAAGGGTGGCTGGACGTACCAAGCCCTAGTCACAAAATCTCAAAACACTCTAAGTCCTCTAAGGGAAGTATTCCTCTGGCAGAAGATCTGATTCTTCCTCAGGAATATAATTAGGGTCATCTTCACGCTCAAGATCCTTAGTGCTTGAATCCACTCTTGTGCTTGTGACGTATAGTCGAGGGGTAAGCTAACAGTCTAAGCTCAATAAGGGAAATATCAGTAGCATTTATATGATCAATTCAAGCATAGATTTCATGACAGATTTCAAATACAAATGAATTACAAGATGTTTGAATCGAAACAGAAAGCCAAATTTAAAGGCAAGTTCAGAATTTTATAATTTCTAAGTTCTTGCTCATTTTCGAATTTCACATGCTGTTACATTTCAAGACGTGACTTAAATCAATAACTTAAATAATCTTCTAAGAAATATATAGCGTTGGGAGCCATAATTTTACCAATGGGAATCCCCTAACTATCGTCGTTCAATGAACCCTTATCGGAAGCACGCAAGCCCTTATGCTATGAGGGGTACTTGTGCGATTCACAATTTACCGTTGGCCGATGGTGATGTATGGATATCCCGCCATACTGGTACACAAGTGGGGATTCGTTCACATGAACCTCAAATCATCGCGCAGATTCTAATACATAGTTTAACATAATGCAGTATGCTTATTCTATAGCTAATTGCAGAGTTCACATACACATTTTGAACAAAACTCTAAGAAATTCACATTTTTCAGAATCCATATACAAAGCTCAATTTCAAAAGATTTATAAGTCAAGATTTAACTCTTATTGTATTTATCACATCACAACATCTATGAATTTTCACGTCAAATGTAAATGGTATTGAATTTCCCCTACCTTAGTTTACAAGACACGTAAAACGATGTAATTTTTCCCTACAAGCTGTGACCGCCCGATTTTCTTGTTTCCACAAAATCCTGTATAATATTTTCTTTTTCTTTCTTACATCTTAAACTTAGGGAAAATCAGGCTGTCGGATCATACTTCATAATCCGAATACAACAATACTTGATATATCCACATATAATCACGTGAAAATCAAAGCAGATATCATATGTATTTAGAAATAAAAATTTAGATATCACTAGGCAGACCTAAATACCTTCATCTTTATACATAATATTCACTACAAAAAAGGCTAAAAGAAATCACCAGTGATAGCCAACCATCACCAAAACAGTCACTTCCAAAACATACCTACTAAACTAACTCTTTTAACACTGAATTTAGTCATAGGACATACCAAGTCCAAAATCTAAAAGTCTCCAAAAATATCCACCGTACAAACGCAAAACATGTCTAGTCCAAGTCCTCACCTAGGGTAGAATTCCTCAAACGGGAGATCCTATGCCTTTCTCCAGTATCTGATCCTGATCTACACCTGTACATGTGACATATAATCGATGGATGAGCTAACATCTAAGCTCAGTAGAGAAACATCAATAACATGCATATTATCACATCACACATATATCTCATGAAATAATCGAACATGCTTTTCAAATAAAAATTCACAATTTAAAGGTATTTGACTTGAAGCAAAATTGATATCGAATGTAGATTTCAAAATTTAAACACATGATTTCCAAAACTCATTCTCATAACAAAAGAAAAACTTAAACTGATCACTTCAATATTATCTCGAGCATATATAGTATCGAGATGCACAAATATATCGATGAAAATACCCACCATCGTTGTTAAATGAACTATTTATATGATTCTCAAGCCCCTTCATATGAAGGAAGCTTGTGCCGAAGGAAATTTATCATAAATTGGTAAGAAATGAACGAATATTCTGCCGTCTCGGAACACAATTGTACAGATATCCTGTCGTACCAGTCACGGATATCCCGTTGTGTCGATCGCGGATATCCCGCTGCGTCGGTTGGGTATTCACACTCGTGAACCTTAAATCAAAGTGCTAAATTTAACTTATAGTTTATCATCGTGATTTATGATAAATATAATAAGTTTGAAGTTTCAAAGCTTACACACACTTATTTACATCTTTCCGATGCCACACACACACACAATTTCTTCTAAGTACATATACACACACACTTTTCATATTTAAAACTATGAATGAAGTTCATGCTAAATAACTGTCAAGATTTACAAATTACACACATTCTTTTCATATCACAAAATTCATGCTAGTTATAGTTAAACGCACATGTTACTGAGTTTTCCCTACCTCAATTTGAACTCAAAACTAATATTTCTTTTCTCACGGTAACCTTCACCTCACGTATCCTTGATCCCGACCTAGAACACAACAAAAATTCATCTTATACGTCAAAAGTGACGAAAAACGGGAAGTCTTAAAGTCTCCCCAATTCCCTTTTCTCAAACACAGAAATATGTCAGAATTTGACCAAATCATTCGATCGAATCTCAATACGATCGATCGGTTCCCAAATTTGATCGATCGAAACACATTTCGGTTGATCTGTTTCCCCAAAAAAACACACACATTTCTGCTTGTATAATCAGTCCCACACTTGATCGATCGGTTTATAAATCGATCAACCGGTTTACTCAGAAACCAATCCCATCTTCACATCACCATCATGTCGACCTTACTCAGAAACCTGTCGACCTTGAATGGAGCCTGTCGACAAATTTCGATCGGTTGAATTCCATTTCGATCGATTGGTTTCTCAAATCGATTGATCGAAATTAAATTCGATCGGTCGGTTTCTCAATTATCTCTTCACATACTTATGGCCTATCAAAATCGATCGATCGGTTCTTACTTCGATCGATCGATTTTGACAGACTCTCAGCAACACGGGTTTCTTCTTCCTTACCTTATTTTTTTTTTCTCAAATCTTCATCATACACTTATAACTTTTAATCATACTTTCTCTAAAGCTTATCATTACTAAGTATAGCCTAACCAACACATATTGCTTACCTTCCTTTGATCGATCACGCGCTTTTTCACAAATCGTGGCTACCGAGGGTTTTGAAGCGACTTTTGTCGATTCCTCTCACAATTGAATCGCAACGAAGCCCACGATAAATCTCCACTTATGCACACACTATTTTTCACCCTATCTATCACATATGATGCGATTGCACGGAAGGGTCACACGTGATGGATGGAAGAAAAAGTTCAAGCTCTTCTTCTTTTCTCTCTTCCTCTCTTTAGAACTCAAATCCCTCACAATTTCAAACGGTAATTGCTTGTGACAGCCCGGATTTCTGCACCCCAAAACCCGTGCCATCAGCACGATCCTCTGGACCGTGCCCCATGGATATGTACAGAACATTAGTATAAGAAGCAAAAATAAATAAATAAAGCAAATAATTGCATAAAGTGGAAGGAGTTAATGTGCCCAATTGGCACATACAAAAGACAGTTCTACTTTCATGCCACTGCATGAACAGAGAACAGATCCGAACCATCGGTGATAAACAGATCACCCCATATGGTTCGCCCAAAGAAATAAATTAATTCAATTACATTATTTATCAAAAATAAAGGCTTGACATACCAAGCCGTACAATCTGCTCTCAAAACTACTCTCTGTCAAAGTACACAGCAGAGTCTCCTAGAAGAAGTCCTCGGGAGGAGGCTCTAACTCGTCCCCAGGCACGTAATCCGAATCACCTGGATCTACGTCTCCCGAAGCCTCGATTGCTGCTAACAAAGGACCTGCGACGTATACTATAAAGGGTGAGCTGCATCCTAGCTCAATAGGGAACAATACAATGAACAAATAAATCAAAATCTCACATATATTTCATGATATTTAAGCATGATGTGTCTATGCATTTGCTAGAAAAACAGTTTAAAAGGTAATGATTTGCATTCAAGTTTACTGGTAATTTACATGTCTTACTTTACTGTTGACTTATCATGAATGACACTGAACAGGCATAAAGCAAAACTTAAATCTTCAATTTAAGTAATCCCCGAGCAATATAGCATCGAGCCCCGAAGGAATACCCACCATAGTCGCCTAAATAGACAGTTGTTATATGTATTCCCTGGGAATACTACCCAAACTCCTTTCTCAATAGGCGGCGGGGTTAAATCTCATCTCAACATCCTTGGGATGTGCTTACGGTGTATGGATAGACCTCCGTACTGGTGTATGGATTGGCCGTCGTACCGGTCACGGATATCCTGCCGCGTCAGTCGTGGGTATCCCGCCACGTCGGTGGGGTATTCTAATCAAACCTCAAATAACAAAAATAACATGTTCTTTACATATAGTTATTCACCGTGTAAAGTGTTATCTTATATCAGTTAGGCCTCAACAGTAATTATTCAATCATATATACATCCCTGGGATGTCTAATTTACTCGCATCACACTGATGCCTTTATTACTTTCTCATCCCCTGGGGATGTCTCATTCTCATTTGATTACTTGGTCTCAGTTACTCGCATCACACTGATGCTTTTATCACATTCTTGGTGTCACACACGCACCCTTTTCACAAAGATTTACGTAGATAAAATATTTTTAGTTTAAGTTCTATATCACTACATACATGCTCTTGCAATTAAAGTACATGTTCAAGGTGCTCCCTACAGGTCTCCGAAGGTTCAAGCCTTAAGGTCCCACGCGGCTCCTTGTGCTCGCTTTCATACGTACCACCTATGGTACATCACAACATATGCAATACATCACTAAAGATGTAATAAAGAAGGTCCTAGACCCTCCATGAATCTTAAAGTCAAACTAAAAAGCCAAGTAAACCTGCTAAAGTCGATTAATCAATTCCCAAAATCGATTAATCGAAACTCAAATCGATTAATCGATTCCCAAAATCAATTAATCGAAACTCAAATCGAATAATCGATTCCCAAAATTGATTAATTGAAACTCAAATCGAATAATCAATTCCAAAAATTGATTTATCGAGATTCAAATTCGATTAATCGATCCCAAATCGATTAATCGAAATCTCTAACATAGTAAAGTCAATTCTCAAATCGAGTGGTCGAAAGTCTGAAATCGATTAGTTGATCCCAAATCGATTAATCAAAATCCAAAATCGATTAATCGATTTCCCAACTCGATTAGTCGATTTCCCCAGGTCTTGTTGCTCTAGCCACTGGAGGTACCCAGTCGATTAGTCGATTCCCAAATCAATTAATCGACCTTCCAAATCGATTAATCGAAATCCAAATCGATTAATCGAAATCGGGTATCCTTGACTTTTCAACTTCTGGGCCAAAATCGATTAATCGAACCTCGATTTTGATTAATTGATTTGGCCAGATTCAGCCCCCTTTCGGGTTGTTCTTCCAAAACCCATTCCCTTTCTTTTTCCTTTTTTTTCTAAGTCCTTAATCTATCATATTAACTATGCTAGACTGAATTTAACTCATCAATTCTCTAGGTATTGAAATCTAATACAACTTACCTCAATAAATCCTTTTTTAAAGGATTATATTGTTGGGTTAGATTGCTAGGGTTCCAACTTTTGCTTCAACGATCCCAACGCGTTGAATCTGGCAACCAATGCTAAATCCTCCTCTTGATTTGCATTAACGCCTAGCTTCCATGACTCCTCTTTACTCCCTCTCTCTCTCTCTTCTTAATTCCTTCACCAACCAACACAAAAGGATTTCTAGGGTTATTAAAACCCTTATATCCTCTCTCCTGCTTGTGTGTTAAACACATACACCAGAGATAGGTGTATGTGACCACTAACTCACACCATGCACCACACTTAGGTCACATTTGTACTATCTCAGCTCATCACTCCATGAGTTCATTGTTTGACCATCACTTGGTCAACCCTACGACCAGTCGGGCACGAATCTCGAGGTTAAAGTTCAACGCTCAATTTTTTAGGATATTACATTCTCCCCACCTGGGGAATTTTTATCCTCGAAAATAACCCAAAGGTGCTCTGGTGTGGTACCCCACCCACTGCGGTGTCACGTACCCACTTACGAAAATGAATTACATATGCCACAGTGCGAGAAACAAAATAATGCAAGTACATCCTCAAAAACTGATCTATATTCATTATCAAATTTCCAAAATTTATAAGTTTCTTTGACTGTTCCTGATAATTACAATTGAGAATTTAAATACAACAGTACAAAATGTCCAAAAAGTGATGACAAAATAAAACCGTCGTCAGGTGCTCACGTCGTCCCCTCTCCTGGTTGATCTCGATCTTTGAGGTTGCTTTAATGGGCCAGTGGCTCTAGTGGTGGTGGGTCATCGTGGCAGATTCGATCTGCTTGGGGCTCGAGCCGGATGCATTGGCGGCTGTACTCGCATGGAAAAGCACCCATGTGAAAAAGTCAACCCAGATCCTCCGCCTCTGCGAAACGCCGTAATCCAACGGATAGATGTACCATAGGGTGTGGTACAATAAGAAGTCCATCCGCCGGTTCATCCTCTCATTGTTGGCCTCCATCCGAGCCAACACATCCTCTATAGTGGTATTTGGGCGAGAAGCCGCCACGGCATATGAAGAAAGTCGGTGTGGCGTGGCTGTGATGGTGGGCGTGCCGTGCCATGCAAGTGCCCCTCGGTGGTGGATCAGCAGTGTGCCCCACGGGTGGGTCCTGATGTGGTGATGGGGGTGGTGGTGGTGCTACTAGTGCTGCCACTGCTGGGCCCTGAGCTGGTAGGGTCCGCTTGAGCAAGTTGTAGCTACGGCTCCATGAAGCAATGGAGAAATGCTTCACGTGGTCCGTAGCCCTCTCCTCATGGGGTGAAACGGTGTACCCTGGAGCGTCTGAGTAACACTCCAGCATGCTTGAAATGAGGCGAGCATATGGCATCTTTTCTTTAGGCCTCAAATTTCCCTTCATCAACTTCCCCTTAATGTAGACCATCCCCTCGAGGATGATCTTTGTAGCGTCAAACCAATGGCCACAGAAGGCCGCACACAATGCTTGTTGCACTAACTCCACCCGCTCGGTGTCGTGACGCATCGGGTAGAGGTTGCACTTGATGATGGAATCAAGCATCCACATGTAATGAGGGAGATCGACCCTCCTAATGGACGATCCTGACCCCTTTTTCCCTTTGGTCATTTGGGTCATAATTTCTTCAAAGTTTACCTCTTTCGCAAAGGGTGGGAAGAGGGTGGTCTCGGGCACAAAGTCCAAATAACACTCTAGAACTTCGTGGATGTGGCGACGAGTGAAGGTATCGTCGCGACCCTCAATGGTGGTCGTGACAACGTCGTCAGTAGGCCCCTCCTTCAACCCTTGGTAAAATAGGTGGACCAATCTAGGGTAGTAGGATCGGCGGAGTGGTTTTAGAAGGTTGCCGAGGCCGGCCTTTACTAAGTAGTTTCGAGCCCATTGGGTCTCGCCCGCCATGTCGGGGTTTGTAAACAGTTCGATGGTCTTAGCCGCCCACCATTCATTTGGTTGGGGGACATTTTCGGGTGGTGGTGGGATTGGTGAAGACTCGCGTGAAGACGCGCTCGTCGAACTGGATGTGGTATCCGATTCTGATGGTGATGGTGTTCTCACTGCCATTTTGTGGCTATGAAGAGCTCTAACCACGTACTCAACATTGTATTTGGAAAACTATACGGATTGAAACTAATTCCTTTGAATAAAATGTTCAAACAATCGACATTGGATTACAACAGATGGTTTACATCCGCAAACATGTTTGCGGTGATACAATTTTCGACTCTCAGGTTGTCGCAAACAAGTTCGGATACTGTTCTTTCACGTCGGCCTCTCGTTCCCACGTAGCTTCTTTGGCCGGATGATACTTCCATCGAACAAGTACTAATGGAATCACTTTTGTTTGCAACACTTGTTCCTTTCGATCCAAAATCTCTGCCGACTCTTTGATCATGGTCATATCCTCATGCATCTCAAATGATTGGCCGCTCAACACGTGATCAAGGTTATTAAGATATTTTCTGAGCATAGATACGTGGAACACATTGTGTACTTGATCAAATAACAGTGACAATCCAATATGGTAAGCCACTTCCCCTACTCGACCCAAAAATTCAAATGGTCCCAGGTAGCGGGGACTTAACTTCCCTCTCTTTCCAAACCTCATCACTCCCTTCATAGGTGATACTTTCACGAATACGTGTTCGCCCACCTTAAAGTTTACACTAGTCCGCTTGATATTAGCGTAGCTTTTCTATCTGCTCTGAACTGCTTTGAGTTTAGCCCTTATCATCCGAACATAGGTGGCATTATCTTCAAGTATTTCGAGTCCCAAAACAAATTTCTCACCGGTTTCCTCCCAATTGATCAGCGATCTACATCGCCGTCCGTAAAGAGCTTCATATGATGCCATCCCAATGCTCGTTTGAAAACTGTTGTTGTATGCAAACTCAATCAACGGTAGGTGCTGATCCCACAATCCTTGCAATTCTAACATACATGCCCTAAGCATGTCCTTAATGATCTGATTGACCCTCTCCATCTGCCCGTCGGTTTGCGGATGGAATGCCGTGCTGAAATCTAGTCGCGTTCCCATTCCTTCTTGAAATTTCTTCCAAAACTTTGATGTATATAATGGGTCACGGTCGGAAACAATGCTACTCGGAATTCCATGCAAACGGACAATCTCTTTCATATACAGCTCTGCGAGTCTTCCCGTCATATACATCGTATTGTAAGGTAAGAAGTGCGCTGACTTGGTCAATCGATCAACTACTACCCAAATGACATTATACTTCTTTGCAGTACACGGTAGTCCAACGATGAAGTCCATAGAGATTGATTCCCACTTCCATTCCGGTATAGGTAGAGGCTGTAATAGACTTGCGGGGTGTCTATGATCGATCTTGACTTGCTGACATGTCAAACACCGCGACACGTACTCTGCCACATTTTATTTCAAGCCTCTCCACCAGTAATTCTTTTTCAAATCTTGATACATCTTTGTGCTTCCCGGGTGGATAGCATAACTTGACTTGTGAGATTCATTAAGAATTGTTCACCGTAAATCGGCATTGTCCGGAATACAGAGACGGCCCTTGAACAATAAGGAACCATCCTCCTTGATCGAAAACTCAGATTTAATGCCTTCAGTTTCATCTTGACAAATTTTGGTTAGCGTTGGGTCTTTCATCTGTAGCTCGTGCATATGCTCAAATATCACCGGTCTCACTGATATATTAGCCAAGAAGGCTCTTGTAGCTTGAGACTCAATGTTCGTATCATATAGTGCCAGATCTTTAAATAATTTCCATCGGTGCATACCCAAGATCAAACTAGCCAACTGAGCTGAACCCTTCCGACTCAAGGCGTCGGCTACTACATTAGACTTGCCTGGATGGTACTGTATGGAACAGTCATAGTCTTTAAGAAAATCCATCCATCTGCGCTGCCTCATGTTCAGATCTTTCTGTGTAAACAAATATATGAGGCTTTTATGATCGGTGAAAATCTCAAAGGTCTCACCGTACAGGTAATGTCTCCAAATCTTCAGCGCAAAAATGACCGCTGCTAATTCCAGGTCATGTGTCGGATAATTTTTCTCATGCTCTTTCAACTGTCTCGATCCGTATGCTATCACCTTTTTGTGTTGATTAAGCACGCAGCCCAAACCACTATATGAAGCATCATCGTATCTTGCAAATCCTCCTCCCTTGCGAAGGAATGCATAAATCGGAGTCGAAGTGAGTCTCTTCTTGAGTTCTTGAAAACTCTTCTCGCATGCCTCACTCCATTCGAACCTTGTGTCTTTCCGTATAAGTCTCGTGAGTGGTCCTGATATCTCTGAAAAACCCTCAACGAAATGTCGATAGTAACTTACTAATCCAAGGAAACTACGGATGTCGATCACGGTCTTTGGTTGCTCCCAATTCACCACTGCTTCAATCTTTGCTGGATCTACAGTGACACCATGCTTTGAGACAATGTGTCCCAAAAAGCTAACATCTTTTAGCTAAAACTCGCACTTGCTGAGCTTGGCATACAGTTGGTGTTCACGTAAAGTCTGTAGGGCTATTCTTAAGTGCTTCTCATGCTCTTCCTCTGATTTTGAATAAATCAGGATGTCGTCAACAAACACTACGACACAAGAGTCTAGGTGTGGTTTAAACACCCTATTCATTAGATCCATGAATGATGCCGGGGCATTTGTCAATCCAAACGGCATCACTAGGAATTCATAGTGTTCGTACCGAGTCCTGAATGCAGTCTTCTGAATATCCTCTGCCTTGACTCCCAACTGATGGTATCCAGATCTCAGGTCGATCTTGGAGAAATACCTTGCTCTTTGCAGTTGATCAAACAGGTCATCTATCCTAGTCAAAGGGTATCGATTCTTAATGGTAAGTTTGTTTAATTGTCTATAGTCAATGCACAGACGCATTGACCATCTTTCTTTTTTACAACCAAGGCCGGTGCTCCGCATGGAGACACGCTCAGTTGGTGCTTTAGAAACAACTGATGGTATCCACTCCTTGGCCATTTGCTACCTGGGGCCTTGACATTGTCGGAATGATTAATCCGAAAGCATCAAACAGATATCAGTTCATCCTCGTTGTCATTGAATACTTCACCAAGTGGGTAGAAGCGGCGTCATATGCTAACATCACGGCCAGTCATGTTGAGAAGTTTCTCAAGAACAATATTGTGTGCATTGGAGTACCCAAAGATATCATCACGGACAGCGACACAAACTTTACGAATAAGAGCATCCGAGACTTCTGTGAGCAATACAAGATTAAGCACCATCACTCATTCCCTTATCGGCCTCAAACTAATGGAGCCGTGAACAAGACAGTTGTTCGCATCCTTGAGAAGATGGTCATCACTTATCGATATTGGAGCGAAATGCTGCTATTTGCTTTGTGGGCCTACCGAACGTCGATCCGTACCGCTACAGGGGCAACACCATTCTTCTTTGTGTATGGAATTGAGGTCGTCCTCCTGGTAGAGGTTGAAGTACCCTCGTTCTGAATCCTCATAGAATCAGGCTTACCCGAAGCAGAAAGAGAGAGATCTCGCTTTGAACAATTAAACTTACTGGATGAGAAAAGACTCCTAGCCTTATGTCATACCCAAGTGTACCAGGGGCGAATCGCACGCGCTTACAATAAATGTGTTCGTGATCGAGATTTGAAGGTAGGAGACACTGTGCTGAAGAAGATCTTCCCATCCCTCCACGCCAATTCGAGAGGAAAGTTCAAGCCAAACTAGGAAGACCTTACATTATCCGAGAAGTGCTGCCGAGATACGCCATCTGCCTCGCCACCATGGACGGAGATCATCTTCCTGAGCCCACCAACGCTGGATACGTCCGACGGTTCTACTCTTAGCCCATCATGACAAGGTAAGTATTGGTAAAACAGATACGTGACTGCTTAAGAACCACCCGAAAGAGGCCATCATTCCAAGCACAGTTGCCCAAAAGCATACCTAAAAATAATGATATCCTTTGCTACCCCATTTGAGCTTGGGCCTTTCTTTCAATAAACCCCTTCCCCCCAAAAAAATATATATATACGTGTACATATACCAAAAAAAAAAGGGGAGAGAAAAGATGCATGTGTGTAAAGTTACTATCAAATCCAAAAAAAATCGAAAAAAGTAAAACCTCAAAAAGAGATTGCCTAAAATGGAGCAAAAAGAATAACAAAAAAAAATGTGTATAGAAGAATCACGGGGCATGTACAGCAAAACCCTCAAAGAAGAAAGTATGTTGAGAAAACTGAAGTCGAATCAAGGAAACCCTTTTAGCCCAGCATACCTTCAAATCCTAACCTAACCCATGGCCAAGCTACACCCTGAAGGAAGCCCTCTTTGTAGGTTCACAAGCAATTATAATATCTGTTAAGTCAAACATGAGTCGAGTCGTGAGGCGACATCAGAGCCCCATCTAGCCGGCTATGACAGAATTGACGTCTATGTCATGACTTTCGAAAAAAGAGAAAAAAGAAAGGAAAAAAATAAAATAAAAATACAAGCTCAAAGCAAGATGGGCGTGGTGAAAACCCGAAAGGGCATTACGAGTAAAAATAGCGAGTTTGTGCGGACCAGGTGAAAACTCGAAAGGGCGCTTGGGGTAAGAGAGCTAAACCCATGGACGTGGTGAAAACCCAAAAGGGCGCTTGGGGTAAGAGAGCTAAACCCATGGACGTGGTGAAAACCCGAAAGGGCGCTTGGGATAAGAGAGCTAAACCCATGGACGTGGTGAAAACCCGAAAGGGTGCCACGGGTAGAAAAAGGAGATAAATAAAAAAAAAAAGAGAAAAAAAATTGAAAAAGAAAAGGTTGGAACGATTGATCAAATGTTTAAGGAGCCCTCTTAGTTACTCTCCCAGATCTCCTTTTAGGGCCGCTTATGCTAGTCCGAGTCGGGTCCCGACCAGAATTGTCTTTGTGAAACCGCACCACCAAACGTATGACCCGAGGTTAGGAGAGAGATTTGACTCAATCCAAAGGGGTCAACGTTCTGGCCTTGGTAAAATCCGGAAACTCACTCAAGTCCAACTGCAAGAAAGGGTTCGACCATGCTCAAAGGTGGACCCAGGGTTTCCCAAAGTTTCACCCAATGATGAAGGCACCAAAAATATAATAATAATAAAACCAAAAATAGATCTGTATAGATGTATATAATAAACTGCCTGTTACACCACTTACACCACATTCAAAAAAATATATAGTCGGTGTGATGACTAATGCGTTTTCCTTTTTACAAGTATAAACCAAAAACAATCAAAACATAAAGAAAATATGTATACCAAAAAACTGTGTGTGTATCTATAAAGGGATTTTTATGCCCTTTTCTGTATATCTGATCTGTGCAAAAAGTTCTGTGCACAGGAAGGAGTTAGCAACCGAGCTCACGCTTCAAAGCGCTAATCTCAGCATGAAAGTCATCCTCCTAGACATTCCGTTCAGTCAGCCAACGACCATGCAGGCTCTTGAACGTCATCCGAGAAGAATCAGCGGCTCCAAAAGCGACGCTCAGTGATCCCTTCAAACGGAGAACCTCACTCTCTGCTGTTTATGCTCTAACCTTTTCATATGCCAAAAGTTCATGCAGGATCCTCTTCTCGTCCACCAGTAACTCGATGCGGGCTCGGAGTGCCATCTCTTTCTTTGACTAGGGGCCTCCAGTGTCAATAATCTCCGATAAACCTGGACCATCGGCAGCAGGCCGCTTAGTCAATAGTTAAGCCTCATACTCAGGAGAAGTCCTAACCGAGTCCCCCTGCTCAATATCACACATCAGCGTCGACTGAAGCGTCTCCCAAAGAGCAACAATCCGATCTATGCCCCCAGAGGACCCCCTAGAAAAGATCAAATCACATAAAGGGGGTCTGGCCTCACAAGGCACCTGTTGAGGGCAACCGAACTGACGCAACACTCGGAATGGGAAGTAAAAGGTGCTGCCCGTCATTCCTAAGAGGGTGATGCTCTCGTGATCCCTACTACGAATTATAGGGAAGGTCCGGTCCAGCCAAGGGAGCTTCCATGTCAGCTTGGCATCGATCAACCAATGTTTCAGAGCTGACATATTGCCCTGGGGGAGCAGGTGGCATCGACCCAGAAAACATTGGACCACCTTGCCTTGGGCAATATAAAAGTGGGGCACGAGCCCCAAAACTACAAAATGCTCACCCAACCAGGCCTGAAGCAACAAGGGGCATCCCCAAAGGCCCTCCACCTTACCCAAAGCAAAGGAATCAAGGCATCAGTACAGCTCGGCAACAATGATGCATCATGGACCGGCCCGCCTCCAACTCCGCCAAAATATCACAAACTGCCAATGAGAAGCTCTCTCCCCCGGTGAAGAAAAGAATTTTAGAAATGAGACCGAGTGCTAGAGCTTTCACATTAAAAACATTCCTAACCGGCAATTTCCGAAGGCTTTCATCACCAAAGAGTTCTTTGAGGAATTTTAGCGAACACCTTATGGGCCCCCCAATGAGACTTTTCTCATACTCGGATTTCTTCAAACCGAGAGTAAGGTGAACGGATTTGGAATAGCCCAATTGAGGTGTGACTTTTGCAAGGCCCCTGTGAAGCTTCAAGCCAGACATATTAGATAGCTCCTCAAGGGTTGGCGTTAGCTCCCGCTTCCCAAAATGAAATATGTGGAAGTTCACATCCTAAAATGAAGCGGCGGCATGAAGAAGTTCCCACCGAAGGGGAACGTCTAGGAAGGAAGGAAGGTGAGATAGCCCAAGGCGCTCCAAGTCAGCGAGTTCACTCCCATTCAAGCTCCCAAACCAGGCCATTAAAAATTTGGGCCCCAAGCCCAACAAGGGGGGCAAATTGGCTTCGGGCCCTCCGCGTAAGGGAGGGCTGGAAAGCGGGTCCATGAATGTACAGGGATCGTTTGAGAAGATAAAAATCGATGTATGATGATGGACCCGCCTTGAAAAAGCAAGGGCAAAAAGAACCAGTCAAAGAGACCAAGTCAAAATAAAAAAAAAGAACTAACTTTTGGACTAACTCGGGTATATAAGGACCCACTGCTCCCCAGGTTAAACCTGGTGCAACTAATAGTTGTGCCAGCACAAATTGGCCCCCTTTCTTCCCTGGCGCAACTATTAGTTGTGCCAGCACAAATTGGCCAAGAGTTTGACCTGGCGCAACTAATAGTTGCGCCACACTCTGAGCTCCCCCTCCTCAGCCATTTCAGGACCTAACTAGGGGACTTACACCCTTTTTTTTTTGTTTCACACACCCTGTTCATTTAACGACTGGGCATTTGTTCTGTTTATTTATGTGCAGGACCGTTCCTACATCAAGGCATGCAACCAAAGGAGTCACTTTCTAAAAATTTTTGGGCCAACACATCCTGCAGAGAAACGGATCCGATACCAAGAAATCGGGGCATAAAATCAAAGCAGAACTATCTCCCAAATAATAATAAAAATAAAATTTTGTTTCAAAGTACCACATCGACCATCCCCCAAATTGTTTTAACAGATCCAAATCAAATTCCAAAAGTACTGAGTTTTTTTCAAAAACAAAACTAAAAGCCTATCCCTGGTTGGTGCCCTTTGACTTCTTGCGGTGACGAGAAGAACTCTGAAAAGTCTGCATGTCCCCCACCCTAGACCACACTTGCGAGATCTTGCTGAGCAAGGAGCGCTATTCCTTAGCATGAGCACAAACCAAAGTCCGAAGTCAGGATCAGTTAAAGGGCACATGATGATAAAAGGAATAAAGAGGAATATAACAGCAAGGCACTCACCGTCACAACCTCCCTAAGCTCCGCCAAGTGACGATGGTATGACACATACTCCATGGCCGAGTTGAAGTCTTATATTCAAAACAATGCAAAATCAAAGGTCAGGACAACCCTGAAAGCGTGTGCAGAAAGAAACTGAAATGAAAGGAGATTGGGCTATCAAAGGACTTACCCCTGGGACTACCTCAGGAGGGGGAACGCGAGCCGCTTCGGCAGAGAGTATTGCCTGTCGGTCTACATCAGCGCAGAGGCTCGAAAGGAAGCTATCATCAAGGCGTCGGAAGGTCCCATAGACTATGGAGGGGTCACCAACAGAGATACCAGAGTGAGAAGTCCCCGACGGACCAGCACCCAATGAGCCCTCACCAGAGGGACCAGCACCAGAGGGATCCACCTCTGACATATCAGCCGCACTGGGTTCGCCTTCATCATCAGAATCATCCCCTGGGGCAAACTGTAAACAAGATAAAGATCCACTTAGAGGGCCGCCAAATAAAAGTAGAAAAGGAACTAATCCAAGCCAAGACAAATTACCTGACCAAGCGGGCCGCCAAATGCCAAAAAATTGGCGCTGGGAACAAAGCGCGGCAGGATGAACTGATGGGGCAAGCACTCGTACCAAAGGTGATAGTCCCCGGCCACGTGGAGGGCATGGATAGGGAGCCCATTATTGAAGAAGGCCACTGTGAGCTCCTCGATACTGCCAACAAGATACCAAAAATCCGCCGAAGGGTTTACAGGTATGGCATAATAGCCCTAAAACTGGTGCACCACTCGCTCTCCCAAATAATAAAATTTAGCCCACGCTCCGTAGAAGAACACGATGTGGCGATTATTCAATAAGCGGGAGGCACCTACAGCTGCTCGGTCCCAGAAGGGGGATGCAAGGTACGGATCAAGGAGGATCTGGTCAAGTAAAAAAAGAGAGAAACCAAGCAAGCAACACCTCAGTCAAAGAAAAATTCCAAGCTAAAAGTAAACAAAAGTTGAAAAAGAAAGGAGAGTTGTTACCTGCTTGGGGACCATCAAATCCAGTTGGGACCTTAGGCCCATTTCCTGGTGCTTTAGGCCCATGTCACGACGTCGGGCCTGATGCCAGTTGCTGAGCAGGGGATAGGTGAGAGCCTCCGAGAAAAGGAGCGGGCGCCCGGGGTGGAAGTGGTGGTATCCCCATACCTAAAAAAATAGAGAAGAAAAAAAGAAAAGAGACAACACATAAGAGCAGGTCGATGGCACATAAGTCATACAAAAAATTTTGACGAGGGCAAAGGGATGCGGAATTACCTCCAGGGCAGCCCAAAAACCCAGGGTAGACTTTGAATCCCCGGTTGTAACCCGAGACAAATTGTACATCAACAACGCATACCCCGCTCCTCCCCAGTCGTGCATGGGGACATCACCCCAATTGTCCATCACGCTCAATAGGGCCAAGATGACTCAGCCCCCGCTGGCATTAGTGAAGAGGGTCTTGCCCAATAGGAGTAGGAGCATGATGCGAGCCAAGACAATCGCCTGCTTTGGCGCGATGTAGAGCACCCTATCTGGCTGATCAAAGTCCACTAACTCATCAGCGGAAAAAAGGGAGGTCAGCTAAGACATCTTGACCTCTGTGCCATGGGTCTGCCCGCGAGGAGGATAGGCCCCAATCAGTCGAATAATGTCCTCCCAGCTCGGTACCGCGAGATCAGATATCGGGATCCCCCCTACCCTGATATCGGTAATCATGGCCCAATCGACGAGCGTTAACATCATCTCGGCATACGACATATGGAATGTCATGGTCTCAAGGCGAAACCTCTCAATCAGGGCCTTCAAATAGGCAGCGTCAGCCCTCATGGCGGGACAAGACAGGAACTCCCCAAAGCCCACCTGCTCCAACAAGACCTTCACTGCGGGGGGGATGTAGAGGTAGAACTCGTGAAAGTCGAGCCACCCCCTGCCGAACACAATATTGGGCAAGTCCTGCACCCAAAGAAATTGCACATCAGATCAACGAAAAAAAAAAAGAGAGTGCATAATGGAAATAAATTGAACCTTTCGTTTTCCTTGCCCGCTATCCCAAAGTTAGAAATATGAGTGTGTTGCTGGTGAAGGAGGCCGACCCGGGCGGCCACAGCTTGCATCTCGAGCCATGGGCCCGCTCTCCGTTCCACCTAGACAAACTCCTCCCCCCGCGGGCCACAAACAATCTCGGGCCCCTCCTCGGGAATATTCTCATCACCGCCTGACATACTGGGGCAACAAGGCAATCACAGTTGGTCAAGCACAAAGATACACGTGCAACTTTATTCTTTAAAAAAAAAAAAACCTTTTACTTTGTTCTTTCAAAAAAAAAACAACAAAAAAACCTTTTACTTTGTTCTTTCAAAAAAAAAAAAAAAACCCTTTTACTTAAACAAAAAAAAGGGGAAGAAGAAATAAGAAAAGCAAAAAAAAACCTTATGTTTCAAAACAAAAAATCCCTTTCTTTTATGCTTCTAAAAATCAAAAACCAAAAAAGAAGCCTTTCTTTTATAAACAAAACAGCAAAAAAATCCTTTCTATTAAAAAAAAAATCAACCAAAAAAATAATAAAAAGGCTTTAGCTAGTTTTCCCAAACAAATAAAATCTCTTGTTCTCTTAATTTCAAGAGATGTCAAAAATCATTTTCCTTAATTTTCAAAAAAAAGAAATCGAAAATCCCTTCTTTTTAATTTAGTGTTTAAAAAAAAAAAAGAAAAGACCAAAAATCCAATATGTGCAAAATAAAAAACAAAAAAAAGAAGAAAACAAAAATAAAGTCCATTCTATATACACAAATAAAAACAAACAAAAAATATATGTATATATACATTAGGCACCAACAAATTCCACAAAATAATAAAAATAGGGCACCATTCATGAAAAATTGCCAACATATTATCAATAAACAAGCATACAATGAAGATAAACCATTATTCATCAAAGAATGCAAGATCATAGTAATATTTACATGAAAAAGCAAGAGAAATCAAAGGAAGTAAGTTTTAATGGTTACCTTTTGAAAGAAGATGGGTCTCTGATCTAGCGTAAGCCGGCACTCGATCCACACAAGCAGGGCAACAGCAATGAGGCATGAAAAGAGGCAATAAAAGAAAACCCTAGGAAGAGGCAGTTTTCGGTTTCAAAGAAGGAGGGGAAGAAAAATTCGAAACAAAGCCCCCCAGCCCGAACTCAGGTTGTTTAAACTCCCCCAGCCAAGCCTGGCGCAACTAATAGTTGCGCCAGGCAAAATGTTGCCCTCCTTTTGCTTGGCGCAACTAATAGTTACGCAGGCTATTTTGAGGCCCCTAGTGGCCTGGCGCAACTATTAGTTGCGCAAGATATTTAGACCGGGTCTTGGGCTTGGTACGGGCCAGATAGGAGGGCCAGTTCTCCACTTCCTCCTTATTTGCTTTATCACCCCCGATAGATGCACACGCTCCCGGAATGACATTTCGATTATCCATCAACTTGTCGAGGAAGCCGTGCTAAAATAAAGGCCGACCGAGGTCGATGAGCACCTCGGTCCTACACCGGAAATATAAAAAAAAAAAAAGAAGAAGAAAAGTCCAGAAAAAAAAGAGAGAATCCCCATAGCGAAGCAAAAAAAAATCTCAAAAAATTCACATAAAATAATAGCTTCAAAATTCCAAAAAAAATCACATAAAATAGTTTGAAAATCCAAAAAATAGGTCGGAAACAAGATTTGTATTCCCCAGAGAGACGAACTCGCGTATTTTTGATGCGGTAAAATGTCAATGTTTTACTGACAATACAGCTGTGCAAAATTAATGTCCTAGGTCAAAGGTTCGCCTTGGATCCATGGATCCTACTTCAAAGTAGGAGCGATAGTGTCAATTTTGGTCAAACAGTCAATGCTTGGATCAAATTGATTCCACTGCTAAATCTTTTGAGCCAAGCGCTCTATCTTTGGATTCATATGAACGTGGGTGTCTTAAGCTCCAGATTCTCTATTGGAAAAGGTCAATTGTTGGTTGTGATCAACCTGTTGAGGATGAGATTCTATATCAATCAAACTATGTGCAACCATGCATTCATAAGGGTTCATTTCCCTTTTATTTTCTATAGGCTTAAAACCTGTATGGGCAGCGGTATCCCTATAAAGGGTATGCCATGCGTCTGAGTATCCGTATGATGGTAGTTTGTCCCCATAAATTATACTCGGGCAGGTCCGGGTCGGGGCTTCCATCGCCTTTGTTGCTTATCGCCCCTAATGGGTGCATGTTTATGTATAGTTAATTGATGTTTATGATCATTGTCGGCAGAAGCCAGGATTGGATGTCCCTTTTGGTAGATACATAATAACTGGTTGGATCTATTTAGTGGTATTTGCAGTTGGACGCTCTGGGTCATGTGGACCTGGGGCACATTTTTGAAAATGGCATGTACTCCCAAAAAGTGTCGTGACATCTATTCACTTCGCTCGGGCAGTCATGCTAAATAAACTTTGGGATCGATGGGTTCGGCCAAAGACCTCGAACCCTGCTTTCAGTAGGGGCACCCACGAATAGTTCGATGGGGCCATCAAATGCCTCGTAGGATTGGATGCAAACTGTGGAGCCTTGCGTGTGTTTACTTCGTGCCTATCTTTGAATGTGGATCGATCACTCCTCTTACTCACGAAGCTGTTGCATTCAGAATAAATTTTAAACATCAAACACCTTCAAAATCATCTCGAGAAGTAGACGTTTTTCCTGACTAACAGGCTTTCGCAACTCGAGAGGCGAACGTTTTGCTCACCTATTGGGCTTTCCTAACTCATTCTACCTCGGTTATGCCCAGTAATGTCGCTAAGCGCTTGGGAATTGATTACCTCGGGAAACGAATGATTAGCCTGGCACCCCAGGGCTTTCGTTTTCTCACCGTATTACTCACCCAATGTTTGAAGTTTGTTTTGAATACATCGGACCCGTCAGTAATGCCTTGGGCCTCTTCGGATGTCTCTTTTCTTTGGCATACGATCACTAGTGATCGGATACCAAAGAGGGGCATCTGTATCGAAACACATTTCGACAGAGGCGCATTTTCGAGCTTTTTTGATGGCATGTATGGAAACCTTAGGAATCACCCCAAACCCTTAGGAATCACCCTAGATCCCTTAGGAACCTATCTCAAACCTTTAGAAACCAGTCCGACCATTAGAACCCATTTCAAAACCCTAAACCTAACCTTCCCGAGCAATGGATAAAGAGTAGTATACCAGGATTAGCTGAGGTCTTTTACTGATATCAAATCATATACCATTAGAAAGAGGACTTTTCCAGCTTTCCAACAGTCCAAGGATCGTCCCAATCGGAGGTATTCATCAAAAGATATGGCAAACCGAATCTGGGGCAGAAAGTTAAAGTCATGTGGGCCCCTTAGGGACTTGGTGCAACTAATAGTTGCACCAGTAATAAACTTTGCCTGGCGCAACTAATAGTTGCACAAGGCCAATTCTCCCTCATTTTAAGCCTAGCACAACTAATAGTTGTGCCAGATTCAAAAGTGGGCCCCATCCTCGCGAGCTGACTTCCAGGCACTGTTCTGCACTATCTTACTGTGCATTTACTTGGCGCAACTATTAGTTGCGCTAGGCATATGAACAGTAACTGTTATATTTTGTCTCAAAAATCGAGATTGGGGTTTGACTTGTTGACCATCTTGATCTTTGGAGTGTATTTTGCTAGTTCTGTTGCACCCTTTTAGTGCCTATTTGCAACCCTTAGGTGGTTTGAAACACCAACCTATCATCTACCATTAGAACCATTCCCACACATCTCCAAACTCTCAAAATCCTAGGAAACCTTAGATTTAAGATTACCTAATTGCTAAAGTCAATTAGCACTTAAGTGGTCTCCTAATTCTCCCATTTCCTATAAATAGAGACTCCCTCCCCTTGGTTTAAGGGTTCAGAATTTATACCTAAGAGAGAAAGAGCTTAAAGTGAGAAGATCTTTCTCCCTTTGGTGCACACCCCCCATACAAATTCTAGAATTCACATAACTCCTTTAGACCTTAGCATTTCATAGAAAACCCTTAGGTTAGGTGTGTGTGATCCCTTAGCCTCCCTTCCCTACCTCTTAGCTTCAAGCCTTAAGAGTTAGAACCCCACTTTCCACCATACAAAGCCTTCAAGAGCTCATCAAAGCAAGCCAACACAAGGCTCTCCTACGATGCTACAAGGGCCCGAGGGCTCCGACCTCTCCCCTTTCTTCTCCTATCTCTTTCTAGCTCCCTCCATCCTCCCATTTGTGCTGTTACGCCGCTGACTTTTCGGTAGAAATGGAGGGACACAAATAGGATTCTAAGCCCTTTTGGGCAAGAGGAAGCTATTTTCTTTTCTTTTACTTCATTTTATTTTTGGTCATTAGTAGTGTGACAGCCCGGATTTTGACACCCTGAAATCCGTGCCATCAGCACGATCCTCTAGACTGTGCTTCCTTGCTATGCATGGAAACATTGGTACATCAAGCAATTTATACAACAAAGACACAGATGATATAAAAATACCGAAATAACATGACCTCAAACATTTCTCAAAAGACAGTTCTACCCTCATGCCCCTGCATGAGTGGAGAACCGATCCGAACCATCGATGATAACTGATCATCCCAAGTGGTTTTCCCAAAAGAATTATCTGAATTTAATTACATTGGTTAAACATAAATAAAGACTTGACATACCAAGTCGTACCAATTAAGCTCACAGAACAACTCTATCAAAACGCATAGCAGAGTCCTCTAGAACAAGTCCTCTGGAGGTGGCTCCAACTCGTCCAAGGGCGTGTGGTCCGACTCACCCGGATCCACATCACCCGATACCTCCGCTGCTGCTAGTACTGGACCTATGATGTATAGTCTAAAGGGTGAGCTACATCCTAGCTTAATAGGGAAACAAACACAGTGAACATATAAGTTTAAACCTCACATATATTCCATGATATTTTAAGCATATTGGATCTATGCCATTACTGAGAAAACAGTTTGAAAAGAATGTAAGGTACATTTGCTTTTAATAAACAGTTTATAGTTTTCATATCTCTTATACTAGATCATGAATGACATTGAAAAGGCCTAAGGTAAAACTTAAATCTTCAACTTAAGTAATCCCCGAGCAATATAGCATCGAGCCCCGATGAGATACCCTTCATCGTCGTCTAAATAGACAGTTGTTATACGTATTCCCTGGGAATACAAAACTACCCACGCTCCTTTTCCCTGGGAATCGGCGGCGGGGTTCAATCTTAACTCAACATCCCTGGGATGTGCTTACTGTGTACGGATAAACCTCCGTACTGGCTTACTGTTTCGCCGCCGTATCGGTCACGGATATCCTACCGCGTCAGTCGTGGGTATCCCGCCACGCCGGTGGGGTATCTTGGTCAAACCTAAAATAACAAAAATAACAGGTGCTTTACATATAGTTGTTGTTCACCGTGTGAGAGTGTTATCTTATATCAATTAGGCCTTATCGAATGTTACTTAATCTTGTCTACATCCCTGGGATGCATCCAATTTCTCTTATCCTCTTGTTATCTTGTTACTTTCTCATCCCCTGGGGATGTCTTATTCTTAGTTACACTGTTGGTGTCACACACACACCCTTTTCACAAAACTTTACTTAGCTAAAAATAATTTATGATTTAAATTACGTATCACTACATACATGCTCTTGCAAATTAAAGTACATGTTCAAGGTGTTCCCTACCTCAAGTCTTTGAATTTCCCAGCATCAAGGTCCCACGCGGCTCCTTGTGCTCATGATCACACGTACCACCTATGGTGCAACATAACACATGTAACTCATCACTAAAGATGTAACAAAGAAGGTCTAAGATCCTTCAAGAATCTCAAAGCCAAACTAAGAAGTCAAGCAAAACTGTCAAAGTCGATTAATCGATTCCCAAAATCGATTAATCGAAATCCAAATCGATTAATCGATTCTCAAAATTGATTAATCGAGATTTAAATTCGATTAATCGATCCCAAATTGATTAATCAAAGTCTCTAACTTAATGAAGTCTATTCTCAACTCGAGTAATCGAAATTCCAAAATCGATTAATCAATCTCAAATCGATTATTCTAAATCTGAAATCGATTAATCGAATTTTCAATTCGATTAGTCGATTTCCCCAGGTTACTTTCCTCCAGCCACTGGAGGTACCCAGTCGATTATTCGATTTCCAAATTGATTAATCGAACATCCAAATCGATTAATCGAAATCCTATTCAATTAATCGAAATAGGGCTTACTTGACTTTTCAACTTTCAGACCAAAATTGATTAATCGAACTCCAATTTCGATTAATCGATTTGGTCAGATTCAGCCCCCTCTCGGGCAGATCTTCCAAATCTTCTTCAACCTATTTTTCCTTCTTTTTCTAAGCCTTTATCCTATGATTTTAAGTATTCTTGACTACAATTAACTCTTACAATCTATGCATTTAATTCAACAAAATTTACCTCAATCAAATCTCAATTTGATTGGATCTAGAGGTTGGAATGCCTAGGGTTCTAGCTTTTGCTCCAAAGGATCCAAGTCACGTCGAATCCGGCGTTTGTTGCTCGAATCCCCCCTCCCCTAGCATGCATTTACTCCTTGTTCAACAACCCTCTTTACTCCTCTCTCTCGCTCTCTCTCTCTCCTCTTAACTCTCTTCAACAACTCAAGATAATGAATTTAGGGTTATTAAACCCTTATATCCCTCTTGCCTTAGTGTTAAGCACATATACTCAAAATAGGTGTATGTGACTCTAGATTTACATTACACTCCACACACTTACATTATATTCACATCACACCCGTTCATCACTTCTTAAGTCAAGTAATGAACTCCTACTTGGTCAAACCTATGACCAATCGGGCACAGATCTCGAGGTCATCGTTGAATGCAAATTTTTGGGATATTACATCCTCCCCACCTTGGGAATTTTCGTCCTCGAAAATAACCCAAGGGTGTTCACTTTGGGTAACCCCCCCCCCCCACACACACATGTAGGTGAGGTGGCTCAGTAGTTACCCATGTATAGTCCTTACAACTAACATACACATACGACACAAAAGATTTATACTACTGAAAAATAGTTAACAAAATTTGTTCTATTCATTTACTCAAAATTTACAATTGGTTGCTACAGAGATAAGCTCACAAAATGTGCATACAACAGATAACAGAAATGGAAATATCAGCTGTAGCTCACGCCGTCCCCTCTCCCTGCTGATCTCAGTGCCGGAGCAGCGGGCTTGTGGACTTGGATTGTGGGTTGGCTCTGTCTCGGTGGATGCTCGGGCTCTTTGGGCGAGCCGAGAACCATCGGTCATAGAGGTACCCGTGCGGAAGACTAGACCCATATGGAAGGCGGTCCGGCCTGCGATCCACTCCTCCCGAGCTAGGCGTTGGTGGTAGTCCAACGGATAGATGTACCACATAGTGTGGTACATCAAAAAGTCCATCCGCCGATTTATCCGCTTATTGTTGGCCTCTATGCGGGCCAATACGTCCTCAATGGTAGGGCTGGAGTGAGCTGGTCGGCAGCGGTAGGATGAAGTAGGCGTCACTACTGCTGATCGTGAGGGCGGTGTAGCTAATGTGGTGGAAGGTGGCACGATGGGTCGCTGCCCAGCTGATACTGAGGGGCGAGCTGGGGCTCCCTCAGGTTGTGGAATGACTGGCGGGGCGTCCCCTACCGGTGGTGCTCCCCCGACGGGTGGGTCCTGCTGTGGTGGTGGTGCTACTGCTGCTGGTAGGGTCTTCTTGAGAAGGTTATAGCTACGACGCCATGAAGTGATAGATAATTGCTTCACGCAATCTGTAGCCCTCACCTCATGAGGCGATATGGCGTAGTCGGGAGCGTCGGAGTAACACTCCAACATGCTCGAGATGAGCCGAGCATAAGGCATTTTCTCCTTGGGCCTTAGATTGGCCTTCATTAGCTTGCCCTTTATGTACCTCATCCCCTCTAGGATGAGCATGGTCGTGTCAAACCAACGGCCACAAAAGGCCGCATAAAGTGCCTGTTGCACTTTCTCTACGCGCTCAGTGTCATGGCACAATGGGTAAAGGTTGCACTTGATTATTGAATCAAGCATCCACATGTAGCGGGGAAGGTCGACCCTCCTAATGGAGGATCCTGACCCCGTCTTCCCGTTGGTCATGCGGGCTACGATCTCCTCAAATTGCACCTCTTCCTCGAAGGGTGGAAAGAGGGTGGTGTCGGGTGTAAAGTCAAGGTAACACTCAAGGACCTCGTGTATGTGGCTGCGGGTGAATGTGTAGTCGCGACCCTCAATGGTCGTCTTGACTACCTCATCGGTAGGGCCGTCCACGAGCCCTTGGTAGAACAGTCTAACCAACATAGGGTAGTAAGATCCCCGGATTGGTTTCAAAAGGTTGCTGAGATCGACATGTTGAAGGTAATTACGAGCCCATTGGGTCTCGCCCGGTACATCGGGGTTTGTGAAGAGGGTTGGATCGATGATGTACTCGATCTCAAAGGTCTTAGCCTCCCACCACTCATTGGGTTGAAGTACGTTAGTGGGTGGTGGCGGCATGGGGGTACACTCTCGTGAAGACTCGCGCGAACACAGACTCGTCGAACCGGAGGTGGTCTCCGATGCCGACGGTGATGGAGTCCTCACCGGTGATGGAGTAGGTGGTGGCGGTGCGGCGTTCTTACGCTGGACCGGCAGCTTCGTAGCTGCATTCTTAGTGGTCATGCGAGTCCGAGGCGGCATTTCGACTCAAAATGCCCAAAAATCTAGGGTTTACTAGGTCAAATTTGAAAAAGAAGTAGAAATCTAGGGTTTACCTTAGATTTCGATGCGAAAGTAGGCGATTTCGGTCTGGAATCGACGAAGAAAGGTCCAAACCATAGATCGGATGGATGGTCGGAGAAGAAGGAGAATGGCGCCCAACTTCCAAATTTTCAAATGGGCACCAAAACCCCAACTCGTAGATATATAGACCCGCTTCAATTAATTGAAATTCAAATTCGATTAATCGAGTTTTTAAAACTAGGTTCAGCCGCACGAAATTGAATAATCGATTTCCAAAATCGATTAATCGAAACTCAAAATCGATTGATCGAAACCATTTCGATCAATCGAAATCGTATCCGTTACAAATTTTAAGTTTTGGAGCTCACTGGCGTGAGCCAGTCGATTAATTGAAATTCATTTCGATTAATCGAAATTACAAAATCGATTAATCGAGATTCACTTTGATTAATCGAAATCGTGCAACCCTTCAAAAATTTTCTAAATTCTTTAAGTTACTCGATTAATCGAATTGTTCTTTGATTAATCGAAATCACATAAAATTCTTTAAGTTCTTCTAAAATTTCTCAAGTTATTCGATTAATCGAACCCTCAATTTGATTAATCGAAAACATAAATTGATTAATCGAAATAAAAATCGATTAATCGAAATTCACTTAGTCATTTCTCTGAATCTTATTTCAAATTTCTAGTTGAAAATCGATTAATCGATTTTGATCAGATTCCTTAGATTTCCAAAATTTCTATTTTCTTGATTTCTCTAGGTAAATTATGGTCAGTTGGTTATTGGTTCTACCACATAGATCATCACGGCATTTTAACTTAGGAATGCTATGTGGATAAGTGGTTTTCTCCTTTGGTAAATTGATCATAAGATCGATATTGAATTACAACATATGATATTAAATCCGCAAACATGCTTGCGGGGATACAATTTTGCACTCAACTCGTTGTAAATAAGTCTGGGTATTGTTCTTTTACATCGGCCTCTCGTTCCCACGTAGCCTCTTCGGTTGGATGATTCTTCCATCGAACAGGCACTAAGGGAATCACTTTGGTATGCAGTACTTGTTCCTTCCGATCCAAAATCTTCGCTGGCTCTTCTATCATGCTCATGTCTTCATGCATCTCCAAAGGTTGACTTCCTAACCCATGAGATGGGTCCCTCACATATTTCCTGAGCATCGATACGTGGAATACATTGTGTACCCGATCAAACAACGGTGGTAATCCAATGCGGAAAGCAACTTCCCCTACTTGACCCAAAACTTCAAACGGTCCAAGATAGCGGGGACTTAATTTCCCTCTCTTATCAAATCTCATCACACCTTTCATAGGCGAGACTTTGACAAATACTTGTTCGCCCACCTTGTAGTCGACACTAGTCTGCTTGAGGTCGGCATAGCTTTTCTGCCTACTCTGTGCTGCCTTGAGTTTGGCCCTTATCATACGAACATAGGCGGCATTGTCTTCCAGTAATTTGGGTCCCAAAATAAATTTCTCCCCTGTTTCCTCCCAATTAATAGGTGATCTACATCGCCTTCCGTATGCTTCATATAGTGCCATCCCAATGCTCGTCTGAAAACTTTTTTTTTACGCAAACTCAATTAATGGTAGGTGCTGATCCCACGATCCTTGAAGTTCTAACATACACGCTCTGAGCATGTCTTCGATCACTTGGTTCACTCATTCTGTTTGACCATCAGATTGAGGATGGAAAGCTGAACTGAAATCCAGTCGCGTTCCCATTCCTTCTTAAAATTTCTTCCAAAACTTGGACGTGTACAATGGATCTCGATCCGAAACAATGCTGCTCGGAATTTCGTGTAGTCGGACGATCTCCTTCAGATATAATTCTACCAGTCTTCCTGCCGTGTACATCATGTTGCAAGGCAAGAAGTGTACTGATTTGGTCAATTGGTCCACGACTACCCAAATGGCATTGTATCTCTTGGCAGTACGCGGTAATCCAACTATGAAGTCTATAGAGATCGATTCCCACTTCCACTCAGGTATTGTAGAGGCTATAATAATCCAGCAGGATGTCTATGATCAATCTTCACCTGTTGACACATCAAACACCGTGACACGTACTCTGCTACGTCTTGTTTCAAACCTCTCCACCAATAGTTCTTTTTCAAGTCTTAGTACATTTTGGTGCTACCAGGGTGGATAGCATAGTTTGACTTGTGGGCTTCATCAAGAATTGTTCGTCTTAGATCGGCATTTTCCTGAATGCAGAGACGGCCCTTGAACAATAAGGAACCACCTTCTTTCACTGAGAAGTCCGGTTGAATGCCCTCACTCACATCTTGACGAATCTTTGTTAGCATCGGATCCTTCATCTGTAGGTCGTGGATATGCTCAAATATCACTGGTCTCACTGATATGTTAGCCAGAAAGGCTCCTGAAGCTTCCGACTCGATGTTCGCATCATATAGTGCAAGATCTTCAAATAACTTCCACCGGTGCATACCCAAAATCAAGCTAGCTAACTGAGCGGAACCCTTCCGACTCAAGGCATCGGCCACTACGTTCGCCTTGCCTGGATGGTACTGTATGGAACTGTCATAGTCCTTGAGGAACTCCATCCATCTGTGCTGCCTCATGTTGAGTTCTTTTTGTGTAAACATGCATCTGAGGCTTTTATGATCGGTGAAAATCTCAAACGTCTCACCGTACAGGTAATGTCTCTAAATCTTCAACGCAAAAATGACCGCTGCTAGCTCCAAGTCGTGAGTCGGATAGTTTTTCTCGTGTTCTTTCAGCTATCTCGATCCGTAAGCTATCACTTTCTTGTGTTGATTTAGCACACAACCTAAGCCATTGTATAAAGCATTGCTATACACTGTGTATCCTCCATTGCCTGAAGGAATCGCTAGCATTGGAGTTGAAGTGAGTCTCGTCTTGAGTTCTTGAAAACTCTTCTCGCATGCCTCACTCCACTCGAATCTTGAATCCTTTCTCGTAAGCTTCGTGAGAGGTCCCGATATCTTTGAAAAACCTTCGACAAAACGTCGGTAGTACCCTGCTAATCTAAGAAAACTACGGACGTCAGTCACTATCTTCGGTTGCTCCCAGTTAACCACTGCCTCTATTTTTGCTGGATCTACAGTGACACCATGCTTTGAGACAACATGTCCCAAAAATCTAACCTCCTCCAACCAAAACTCACACTTGCTGAGTTTGGCGTATAGTTGGTCTTCACGTAGAGTCTGTAGAGCAATCCTTAGGTGTTTTTCGTGTTCCGCTTCTGATTTAGAGTATATCAGGATGTCGTCAACAAACACTACGATACACGAGTCTAGGTGTGGTTTAAACACCCTATTCATCAGATCCATGAATGACGCCGGGGCATTTGTCAACCCAAACGGCATCACTAAGAACTCATAGTGTCCATACCGTGTCCTGAAAGCTGTCTTCTGGATGTCCTCTGCTTTGACTCTCAACTGATGGTACCCAGATCTTAGATCGATCTTGGAAAAGTACTTTGCTCCTTGCAGTTGATCAAACAGATCATCAATTCTAGGCAAAGGGTAGCGGTTCTTCACTGTGAGTTTGTTCAGTTGTTGATAGTCAATGCACAGACGCATTGACCCATCGTTCTTCTTGACAAATAAGACCGGTGCTCCCCACAGAGACATGCTCGGTCTAACAAAACCCTTGTCCATTAATTCTTGTAATTTCTCTTTCAACTCCTTCAACTCAGCAGGAGCCATTCTGTATGGTGCTTTAGACACAGGCTCCGTTCCTGGTGCTAAGTCGATGGCGAATTCCACTTCCCTTTCTGGAGGTAATCTAGGCAACTCCTCCGGAAACACATCGGCGAACTCTCGCACTACTGCTATCTCAGAGATAACATTTTTCTCCTCCTTATCCTCCTTCAAGAACGCCAAGTAACCACTGCATCCTTTTCTGATCATGCGTTCGGCTCTGACTGCTGAGATAAGTGGCATGTGCAACAACCTCACTCCTTGAAATTTAAACGATCTCCCTGTGTTGGGTCTGAAGATGACGACCTTGTTCTTACAATTGACCGTCGCACAATGTTGCGACAACCAGTCCATGCCAAGGATTACATCGAACCCCCTGTATGTTCAGTAGTATCAACTTTACGTCTAACTCGTGAACATCGCGATCCTGAACAGCCACAATGACTGATTTGCAAATTAACTCAGTGTTCACTAACTCTCCAGTCGGGATAGACATAGATAGAACAAAGTCTAACATTTTTGGAACAATCTTCATCATCTTTGCAAATCGAGGGGTAACAAATGAGTGGGTAGACCCTGGGTCTATCAACACTCTAACATCATATCCTACAAAGCATCCCTTCTCGTATACAGTTAAGGTACCTATAATATACATACATACATACATAGATTACATATCAATTTAACGTTTAGGAAAAGAATCTATGCTATTGTTAATTGAATACACCTTCTCTATCTAAAATTTTAAGGAAATTGAAATTTCTTTATTTGAAAGAAATCTCACCTTGGATGACATCATGCACGTTTCCCGCTTCCTGAGCAGTGACTGCATAGGCTCTTCCATGAACGACCGGCTTCCGCGCTTGAATAGGTCGTGGCGCTGAAACTGAAGTCGTCTTCCTTTTATCAACCTCAGGGTAATCCTTAATCAAGTGGCCCACCTTGCCACATTGGAAACAATCACGAGTTCCCATCCTGCAGTCCACTGTCCTATGAGACTTGCCACACTTGGCACAAGTCTCCCGATGTCTTGAAGAAGTCGCCTTGAGAATCCTCGTGTGGTGGCAGTCAGTAGTCAAGCGAGGCTCTCATAGCGTAACGGTCTCCCCGACGCAAGTAATGGGAACCTCTGTTGGTTGTTCTGTTGCGCCGGTCTTCCGAAACCCCCTTGGAACTGTAGTTTCTGACCTTAGAATTAGGTTACGAATCTTGGCTTTTTATTCGCCGGCCCGTAGTTCCTCGTTCTGCTTTGCTTTGTATTTCCCCTCTGCTGCTCTCTCTGTCAATATCTGTTATTATTTTCTTCCTCAACAACAAGTGCTTTGCTCATGACCTCTTCATAGGTCCTCAGTTGGAATGGGGCTACTCCTCCCCTTACCTTAGGCTTCAAACCTTGTTGGAACCTCTTCGTTTTCATCACGTCGGTGGCGATATAATCAGGAGCAAAACAAACGAGTCGTAGGAATTCCACTCCATATTCCCTGACACTCATCCTTCCTTGCACTAATTGTAAAAATTGAATCTCCATCTGGTTTCTCACTACTTTCAGAAAATACTGTTTGTTGAACTCCTTAACAAACTCCTCCCAGGTTCAGGGCAACTCTGGGGTCTCCTAAATCCTAGTCCGTATCACAGACTTCCACCAAGGCCCAGCCTCCCCGTCCAGCATATAGGCTGCCCAACGTACACTTTCATCTTTCGTGCATGCCAGCACGCTAAACACCTTTTCCATCTCCATCAGCCAATTCTCAGCTGCCATAGTGTCTGCCTGCCCAGAAAAGTTAGGAGGTCTCATCCTCCTAAACTCGGTGAATGATGAAGCTATAGGCGGTGCAGGTCCTATTGGTGGTGTAGGTGGCTGTTGCTCTGGGGCGGTATGCGCTGCAAAGGATTCGGCCTGCTGTGCCATGGCAGCTGCCATGGTCTCCATAGTGTGCATCATCCTTTGGCGCTCTTCTCTGTCCTCATTTCATTCTCTAATTCTTTCTTGTTCTCTTTGATCTTGATCCTGTTGATCTCGATCTTGATTTTCTCTCTGATCTTGGCTTCCTTGGCCACCACTGCCAGAAGCCCCTCCATCTCCTATGGGTACTCTATTTGTAGGAGAGATGTACTCATCTCCACTATGTAGACTTCTATTTTAGCTGCCCCTCGGTCGGCCCTTCCCTCTAGAAGACATTGACGGCTGCATTTGAAACTAATGTTTCATTAGCAGAAGTCCCTATGCTCTGATAAAAGAATGATTGTCAGAATTTCTAAAAGAAAAGGCTCTGATACCAACTGTGACAGCCCGGATTTTGGCACCTCGAAATCTGTGCCATCAGCACGATCCTCTAGACCGTGCCTCCTCGCTATGCACGGAAACATTGGTACATCAAGTAATTTATACAACAAAGACACAAATGATATAAAAATACCGAAATAACATGACCTCAACATTTCTCAAAAGACAGTTCTACCCTCATGCCCCTGCATGAGTGGAGAACCGATCCGAACCATCGATGATAACTGATCATCCCAAGTGGTTCGCCCAAAAGAATTATCTGAATTTAATTACATTGTTTAAACAGAAATAAAGACTTGACATACCAAGTCGTACCAATTAAGCTCACAAAACAACTCTATCAAAATGCACAACAGAGTTCTCTAGAAGAAGTCCTCTGGAGGTGGCTCCAACTCGTCCAAGGGCGTGTGGTTCGATTCTCCCGAATCCACGTCACCCGATACCTCCGCTGCTGCTAGTACTGGACTTGCGACGTATAGTCTAAAGGGAGCTACATCCTAGCTTAATAGGGAAACAAACACAGTGAACATATAAGTTAAAACCTCACATATATTCCATGATATTTTAAGCATATTGGATCTATGCCATTACTGAGAAAACAGTTTGAAAAGATGGTAAAGTACATTTGATTTTAATAAACAGTTTACAGTTTTCACATCTCTTTTACTAGATCATGAATGACATTGAAAAGGCCTAAGGCAAAACTTAAATCTTCAACTTAAGTAATCCCCGAGCAATATAGCATCAAGCCCCGATGAGATACCCTTCATCTTCGTCTAAATAAACAGTTGTTATACGTATTCCCTGGGAATACAAAACTATCCAAGCCCCTTTTCCCTGAGAATCGACGACGGGGTTCAATCTTATCTCAACATCCCTGGGATGTGCTTACTATGTACGGATAAACCTCCATACTGGCTTACGGTTTTGCTGTTGTATCGGTCACGGATATCCTGCCGTGTCAGTCATGGGTATCCCGCCACGTCGGTGGGGTATCCTGGTCAAACCTCAAATAACAAAAATAACAGGTGCTTTGCATATAGTTGTTCAGAGTGTGAGTGTGCTATCTTATATCAATTTGGCCTTATCGAATGTTACTCAATCTTGTCTACATCCCTGGGATGCATCCAATTTCTCTTATCCTCTTGTTATCTTGTTACTTTCTCATCCCCTGGGGATGTCTTATTCTTAGTTACACTGTTGGTGTCACACACACACCCTTTTCACAAAACTTAGCTAAAAATAATTTCTGATTTAAATTACGTATCACTACATACATGCTCTTGCAAATTAAAGTATATGTTCAAGGTGTTCCCTACCTCAAGTCTTTGAATTTTCCAGCATCAAGATCCCACGCGGCTCCTTGTGCTCATGATCACACATACCACCTATGGTACAACATAACACATGTAACTCATCACTAAAGATGTAACAAAGAAGGTCCAAGACCCTCCAAGAATCTCAAAGCCAAACTAAGAAGTCAAGAAAATCTGTCAAAGTCGATTAATCGATTCCCAAAATCAATTAATCGAAATACAATTCGATTAATCGATTCCCAAAATCGATTAATCGAAATCCAAATCGATTAATCGATTCTCAAAATTGATTAATTGAGATTTAAATTCGATTAATCGATCCCAAATCGATTAATCGAAGTCTCTAACTTAATGAAGTCTATTCTCAACTCGAGTAATCGAAATCCCAAAAACGATTAATCAATCTCAAATCGATTAATCGAAATCTGAAATCGATTAATCGAATTTTCAATTTAAATAGTCGATTTCCCCAGGTTACTTTCCTCCAGCCACTGGAGGTACCCAGTCGATTAATCGATTTCCAAATCGATTAATTGAACATCCAATTCGATTAATCGAAATCCTATTTGATTAATCGAAATCGGGCTTACTTGACTTTTCAACTTTTAGACCAAAATCGATTAATCGAACTCCAATTTCGATTAATCGATTTGGTCAGATTCAACCCCCTCTCGGGCTGATCTTCCAAATCTTCTTCAACCTATTTTTCCTTCTTTTTCTAAGCCTTTATCCTATGATTTTAAGTATTCTTGACTACAATTAACTCTTACAATCTATGCATTTAATTCAACAAAATTTACCTCAATCAAATCTCAATTTGATTGGATCTAGAGGTTGGAATGGCTAGGGTTCCAGCTTTTGCTCCAAAGGATCCAAGTCGCGTCGAATTCGGCGTTTGTTGCTCGAATCCCCCCTCCCCTAGCATGCATTTACTCCTTGTTCAACAACCCTCTTTACTCCTCTCTCTTTCTCTCTCCTCTTAACTCTCTTCAACAACTCAAGAAAATGAATTTAGGGTTATTAAGCCCTTATATTCCTTTTGTCTTGGTGTTAAGCACATATACTCAAAATAGGTGTATGTGACTCCAGATTTACATTATACTCTAGATTTATATTACACTCCACACACTTACATTATATTCACATCACGTCCGTTCATAACTTCTTAAGTCAAGTAATGAACTCTTTCTTGGTCAAACCTATGACCAGTCGGGCACGGATCCCGAGGTCACCGTTGAACGCAAATTTTTAGGATATTACAAGCAGAGACCGCATTAAGTGGGTTGATCGGGTGCCTAACACCTTCCCGATCGATAACCAAAGCCCCTACTATTGCGACTTCCAGTGTGCTTACTTTATTTATTGGTGGTAGAAGTAATTTAAAATCAAAGTAAAACAGGGGATGGAATCAGCACAACTGAGAAATTCTAGACTTGCAAGATACAGGGTCCATTGTAGCATGTTTTGATAAGTAAGAGTTTGTCCCACAGGGAAAAGGTGATCTACGGCTCCAAGGGAGCCATCTCTAGTAGTCCCTCCAGATCTGACTACAGATCTGGCAGTCCTAAAAGGAAGGGAGTTTAGGGTCACTTATTCTAAATATCCTAGGGTAGCCTAATGAATTAACTACAAAAAGGGTTGAGAAGGTGGATGGAGTGTGGAAAAATAAATATAAAAGGGTGAGAAGTATGCTATTGGGTCTAGATCAGAGGACTTTTGTAACTCAGATTCAGATATGATGTTATAGAAATCCTGTCCAATGACTATATTATCACCACTGAGGAGAAATAATCCAACCCATCTCTGTGCCATGATCCAATCCCTTAAGGCTATAACCTATCCACTCAAATGGTCACAGACTATCCCATAGGGGAACCACAGTCCAGAGATGGGTAAAAAATAAGTTAATCATTGTAGGCACTACTTCATCCAGGCTATAAACTCAAGAATCCATAGGGAACCTCAACCTCTAAAGCTCTATGTGTGGGGCTAGGGCTGTATAGGACCATGTTAGCCCAGACACATAGAACCAGCAAGGGATTGAGTACAACTTTCGATCTAGCTGTCCATTGCTTGAGTGGGACTACAATGGTCTAGTCACAAGTCTACAATCTCTATAACTAGATCAGATCTAACATCTGATGGCGGGTCTATACAAATATAAGGGAGTCTGCCTCTGTATAATCTCCCACAAGGCTACAAGCACATGTGCAGAGAAGAAAAATCCATCTTGGATCCTACGAATTGGCTTCACCCTAAGGCTATAGCCTGTCCACTTGAATGGTCACAGACTATCCCAGAGGCTATCCTCCTCATAGAGTCCAAAATAAAACAGTAATATTACTGCCACCACCATGGTCACAAGGCTACCAACTCAGGCTCCCATGGGGATTTCAGATCTAGTGGGTCCTGTGGTGGGGCTAAGGCTGTATCGAACCATGATAGCCCAGACACACAAGTCACTTGGATCTGAATGATTCCTTAGAATCAGTCCTCCATTGCTTTGAATCACAGCCAAAGCAATGGCGGATCACAAGGCAGCAGCCTTGCACAGAGCAACTCTCATTCGCACACATCCCATAAAAGTACATATCCTATTACAAAACATCCATTAAACTAGTTCCAAAAATACATACAAAGGCATAGCCAGCAAGTGTTGGACTATGGAGAGAGAGAAAAAAGAAAAAGGAAAACTACTTACAACTATAGAAGAACAGAAAAGAAAATGATCTCAGATCCCGTATCGGGATAAAGTTTGGACTTTTAAACCTAAACCAAGTTTAGGTTTATATAGCAGTGGTGTGGCGGCGCATTAGGGTTAGGAAACCCTAATTTTAACGATATCACGTGGCCGAATACTGTTCCTTGGATGCCTCGAGGCGTGTGCACGAAGATTTGAGCATGGGAGTGCGTGCCCTAATCCTTAGAAATCCTTAGAAAGTCCTCTGCTAAAGCGATGGAAGGTTAAAGTTCAGAGCTTCGCTAGGAAGCCATCATTTCCCAGGCTCATCGCGTGTTAGCTCTGTTCTTCGCGTGGTTGAGTTTAACTTTGAAGCTTCAGCTGTCGTGAGGTTGGTGCGATCTCGCTGGATTGAGCTTCACGCAGTTGGATTGCTACTTATGAATAGCACGAGAACTGCGCGAGCATTCCATTTCACAATAGATATTCTTGAGGCTAACTCTGGCTTCGCGAGGCTGCTTTCTTCCTGAACTGTGCGAGAAGTTCATTTCTTAATGGAACTTCGCGAGGATCCTTGCAAGGCTTTGATAGTTTTTGAACTGCGCGACAACTCCTTTGACATTTGCATCCCGCTGCTACTGCACGACAGCTGCGCGAGGCAGGATTCTGAAGCTAGTCTGTCACTCAACTGCGCGAGAAGTTATTGTAAAGTCTTGGGAATTCGTGAGAACTGTGCGAAGCATATTTTTCTGAATCCTCTGAAGCTTTGGGAAGCTGCGCGAGGCTCTTCTCAGGGCTGGATTCAGTTCTCATTCTTCTGAGGGACTTCTAATGCCAATCATGGGTTCCTTAGCAGGATTTATGGCCTTATTGCACTGCTATTTATTACCTATAAAAATAGCTTAACAAACATTTATAAAAGGGCTAAGGGTCTAATCACAGGTTAAGTTAAGGGGTGAAAAGTGGTACTTTTCAGGTCTTAACACACCCCCAAACTTAATCTTTGCTAGTCCCTGAGCAAAGCTACACTAAAATAACTAAAGAAATTAAATGCCACTTTCGTAGGGAGCACGGATACATTTAGCATATGTACCAAGCCTTTTAAACCCCTAAGTGATCCCTAGTGGAGGAGTGAAGTCTCCTGAGGGTTTTTAGTGAAGACACCCACAAACTTCTCAATGAGATAGTTAACAAAAGTGCATTATTATCAAGTGAGTAGTCAAGAAACAGAGTTAGTTTACCCTTGAATCAATAAGAATATAAGAAATTCAAACACCTTGGCTGCACAAAAATTTAAACAGTATATGCTTCTCATGAAAGCACAACATTTCCAATTAGTTTACACCAGAGACACTACACAGGTGTGTCAACATTGAGCTCATCACTGGATCAAATATTAGGTTATAGGTCACACCTAATGTATTCAAGATCAGACCCAAAACTCTCCAGGACATACTCTCATAAAAAACTGTTGAGGGTTTCATTTTCTCTCAAGCTCAATAGCAGTTACATCCCCCAAATGGGTCTGTAAGCATGAGCATAGGCATAACTCTGAAGTTCTGGCATCATTGACAGATCCTCACCATAGATTGAACAACTCTCTGTCTCCACATGATAGCTCATTCAACTCTGGATCTCAAGGGCTTTTAACTGGGTTGTAATGTGGCTTATGGAGTGGAGTTAAAAAGAATGGAAGGTTGAAAAGGGGTTCAAAATTGAGAAATCAGTAGGTGAAGGAGGTGATTCATGACTTCACCTTCTTTAATTCAGCTCCTTTCATCTTCTTTGAGGTTTTCAGATTTGAAGTGATCAGTTTCTCTTCTTGATTTCAATTTTCCCAATGAAAGTTCCCTCTTGACTCCTCTCTTACTCCTCTTCATTATTGTTTTTGTTTCTTTTTGATGCATTTGTCTTCTTTTTATTTTGTTTTTGCTTTTCTGAAATGCCACCATTTTCTCAGTTACCATACTGCCAGAATTTTGAGATACTTTTTCTCCATTCACCTAGTGTTGACCATAGCTAGTCCATCTTCAACTCTTTCTCCTTTACCTTCTGAATTCTCAGAGTGAGGGTAGGCTGAATCAGATTCATAGGTTCAGGTACAAGTACTCAGGTACATTTTGAAGAAAGTTAGGATTTAAAGCTCAAAGGGGGTATGGACAAGGGAAATTGCTTAAGGTTGGTCTATTTAGGCTAAAACTGTCCAAGAGAAGGCCTTGATCCTTTCCTAAGTCTCATGAGTACTGTCAGTTGTTTCAACTTGGAGTTGCCTAACTTCTAGTGAGCAGAGTGACCAGCCAGTCCTTAGAGCTCGAAGAAATTGCCTTAGTCACTCCTCAAAGAATTTTTTTTTTTGTATAGGCCCAAATCTCACTGGTTATGGTCTTCCTTTGAATTCTTAAGTATGTCCTTACCTTTTTCTCTCTCTAATGATTCACTAAGTGTTGATACAAGTGAGTTTCCTTGGTGATCTCATCATGGAAATGTGAAATTTTAAAAGTTTATACTGTCTAAAGTTCTGGCAAAAGTTTAAATTCCTTATTTTTCATGATTCTTAGATGAACATGATTCGATTTCCATATTACTCACAAGATTTTGCTGCACTTAGGTTAACTATTCCATTGGCAGGATCTGCTTGACACACCCCCAAACCTATGAGGAGCAGTGTCCTCACTGGTTCAAAGGTGGGTGTGCAACAAATTTATGGTCAGAGAAAAGAAAACAGCAAGAATGAAAACAACCAAAAATAGAGAACTTTACAGAATAATAGGAAAAGAAAATTTCATTAAGACATAAAGATTACAAAAATAAAACTCCTAAGAAGAAAGGAGAGAGGGATCAAGGATGTGGGGGCTGAGAAGGTGGTGGAAGGGTTGGTAAATTGTGGTGGAGGTAATATGAGTGGGGGAAGGATAGGTAGAGTGGGGAAGGAGTGGTGGGGTATGGTGTCTTGGAGGGTGAGGGTTGTAGTTAAGTCAATGGGGGAAAGATCTGGTTGCACTGTGAAGTCAGAGGTGGAAGGGGACTGGATTTGTGGTGTAGGAGGTGTTTGTGCAGAGATGGGTGGTTTTGTCAATGTTTGAAGGGTGGATTTGATGTTGGTGATGTCAGTTTGCATTTGATCTTGGGTATGTTTTGTGGTAGATAGTTGGGTCTGAATGTCATGAATTAGGGAAAGGATATGGGTAAGTGTATTTGAGTTTGGTTGGGGTGAAGTATGAGAAGAAGAGGGAACAGGTTGGAAAGGGAAAGTAGGGGCATGATGGAAGGTTGTAGGAGGAGGAGATGGAGGGTCTGGTGAGTGATGTGGGGAAGGAAGTGGGGAATCTGGGAGAGGGATATCATGGGTTGGCATGGTGTCAAGCAATGTAGTCATGAAGGCCTGATATCTGGAAGTAGTGGCGAGGTTAAAGTCAAGGTCTGTGAGTGGAGGTAAAGTAGGGATGGCTGGGATGGTGGCTGGGTCAATGTGTATGGTTGCAATGGTAGAGGTTGTGGTCTTCCTTTTTAGATAAGATATCAGGGGAGGGCTGTCAGGGGTTACTGTCTTGGGTGATGGAGGAATTGAAATTTGGGTATTGAGGTAAGGTAGGTGAAGGTAAAGGGGCGTCATGGGGTCAATGTCCTCAACGGTACTAATCGCGAGGAAAAGCGTGAGGGTATGGATAAGGGAGACAAAGAGGGAAGGGAAGATGGAATGAGCAAGGCCACCGATGGAGGGACGGGGAAGGCTGGAGTAGGAGGTGTGGTGGATGGAGGACTGCAGTAGTAGAGATGACAGGAGCTTCCACCACCTTCTTCAGAGCAGGTGCTCTAACCATCTTTTTGGGAGCAGGGGTGGCCTTTGCAATAGCAGCTCCTGCTCCTTGCTCTGTAGCAACTTGAGCCTCAGCCTTCTTCTTCTTCTTTTGGGGATCCATTAGACTCATGCTGATCCCCCATTGCCTCTTTGCAAAAGTTGTAGGGGTGAGGCCATCAGTTAATTCTCCCACTGGTATCTTATGCCCCCCCTCAAAAGTAATTTGGTAATGAGTGTTGCATAGGGGAGAGTGTAGGGCTTCTTTTTCTGTCCTAGCTTCACCATCACATCCTTCATGGCTTCAAAAATTAACCTTGCAGCATGAAAACCGTGGCCCAGAGAAAAGGAATAAACAGCATCAGCAATAGGGGTCCTCCTCTCCTGCTGATGGTCGGCACAATAAATGTTCTTCTGCAGAACTTGATCAATGAACAGAAGTTTAGGGTCCAGGTCTCTTCTCCTGATGGAATCCCTTGTGGCCTTCAATCCTCTGGTAAGGGCCTGTGCAATGGTATCAATGGGGGCACTCACAGGGGGGCCATATCCACAGTTGGGGTCAAAGATAGCAGGGATGCCCATTACTTCAGCAATCAACTCAGGGCTGAGTAACATTTCAAAATTGTCAACTAACACAAGGAGGCTTGGCTGCCCACGTTGGTCTGGTCTAGCCCTAATGTGCTGGTAAAAGAGTTGCACTAGTCTAGGGTAGGCTAGTGCAGGGATAGCTTGCAGCAGGGGGGTCAAACTAGCCTTGCGCATGAACTCTATGGCAGGGGCTGACAGAGGTTCCGTTTTAAAGAAAGATAGGTCAAAAACAGCTTCAGGCTCCAAGGGAATGGGAGTTAGGAGCTCAGAGGGTGTAGAGTAATCAGGTGTTAGTTCAGCCACTTCCTGAACCACTTCTTTCCCTTTTTGTGGCGCCTTTGAGGACTTGGCCTTCTTGGGAGTGGGCTCCACGGGAGCCTTATCCCTTGCTCTTTTCATAGGTGCGCCCTTAAGGGCCATTGGACTTCTCCTCTGTGAACGTGTAGTTTGAAAAATGAAAAGAAAAGGTTGAGAGCTGAGGCTTACCCTAAAACTTAGGGTTCTGTTCAATGTGATGCATAAAAGACCGCGAGAGCTCCTAGCAGGGGGCAACTGGTGGAGGAGGCTTTAGGAACAAATCCCCACAATTAGAAGGTGAATGATGGACTGTAAAAAGGATGCTAGAGGAGAGAGATTAATGGGAGTCAGAGCTAGGGTTTCGCTGGCTGGAGAAGAAAGAGAAAACAGAAAAGGAAAGCAGCGTGGGGTTGGATTATATATATCGCGAGGCTTGGCGCGCTTTAAAATTATCTGCTCGCTGGATAGAAATGAGTGGGTTGCGAGATTGGACTTTCATTTGGATCGCGAGAGAGAGTCCACACAATTGTATTGAATCTCGCGACAGCTTAGCAGGATAACATCTTATGAACTGCGCGAGAAGAAACCACGCCTATTTTTTAGAACCTCGCGACAGCTAAAACAGAGACAAGGATCACACACCCATTAGTTTGTCATTTTCCTTTATTTTGTGGGTGGATTCTCTCACATTCTCTTTTCCAGGGACACCCACAGTCATTCTAAATGGGATTCCCTCATGCGTTCCCAACATTTAAGCATGCAATTACTCAAAAAGCATTTAATCAAAGCATCATATTCAAACAACATTCTCATTATCAAAACAGTACCACCATCATTTGTTCAATCATAATCATCAATTCAAAGGGAATAAGAATGAAAGCAGGTAAGAAAATTCAGGCATACAGACTCAGACTCCGATGATATCACTAAGCATTCCTATAAATAGTAAAAAGAACAAACCACACTAAAGTTCATATCATACAAAATGCACAATTCTGTGAATCAATTTAATGAAAGTTCCCCTGCCCCTCAAGGTTTGAGGATCCTTCACCAATAAAAAATTGGCCCTTGGGATTAACCACTGGCTGACTGGGCAACCTCCCCTCCTCTCTTTTAGCTAAGGCATTCGCTAGTTGGCCAATCTGCTCTTCCATCTTCTTTATGCTCTGACCATGAGAATTCATAGTCTGAGCCACGGACCCCAGGTTTTGCAGTGAGGTCAAGACCTGGTCCTCGAAAGAAGTATTTCTGGGTTGAGATGGGGGTAAGACCAAGTGATTTTATTGCTGATGGGGCTGCTGCTGGTGTTGGAAATTAGACCTAGGGGCATATCCCTGATTGAACTGCTGATGTGGCCTTTGGGGTAAGGCCAACATTTGTTGGGGCTGCATATAATTGTCTTGCCTCCACCTCAGATTTGGGTGGTCTCTCCATTGGTAACCAGCATTTTGGTGCTGGTATCTAATTGGCTGTCTATTGTAGCCACCAGATTGTTGCTGGCCAAAAGATTGCGCAACAGCAGCATGTTCCAATACCAATTCAGGGTATTACCCTGCAGATGGACATTCCTCTATTGTGTGCTGTGGGGACTGGCATATCAGACATGCCTCCACCACTTGAGCAGCCCTTCTGAGTTGCATCACAATCAGTAATTTGTCAAACTTCTCTGAGAGGTTTGCCATCTGCAGCTGCAGATCAATTTTCCCAGACACCTTATAAACTTTTCCTCTTGACAATGCAGCAGGCCCCACTTTTGACATAGACTCCTGACTAGTTCTTACCAGGGATAGCTTTTGAAAAGTATTTTCACTGATTACTTCAAACAATTCTCATGCCTCATCAGCAGTCTTGTGCATGTAGGTTCCACCACAAGAGGCATCAACCATATCTCTATTTTTCTCATCAATCCCATTGTAGAAGCTTTGTACAAGCTGCCAGTCTGAGATCTTGTGGTGGGGGCATTGTTTGAGCATTTCCTTAAACCTATCCCAGGCTTGATTAAAATCCTCAGTTGGGGATTAGGCAAAAGCAAGAATTTCCTTCCTCAACTGGTTAGTTTTGATCTCAGGGAAGAACTTTGTCAGGAACTTGCTCTGTAGGTCTTTCCACGAAGTGATGCCATTGTTGGGAAGAGTAGCCAACCAGGTACTAGCCCTATCCTTCAGAGAGAAGGGAAAGAGCTTGAGTCTAGTGGCCTCAGGTCCCAAACCAGCGATATTGAATGTAGTGCACAAGGCTAAGAACTGGTCAATGTGCTTGTAAGGGTCTTCCTTGCTAAGCCCATGGAAAGAGGGCAACATCTGGATGATTGAAGTTTTAATTTCATAGTTCCCTTGAACATCAGGGAATTGAATGCTAAATGGAGAGTTATAATCATCTGGAGCATTCAACTCCTTGAGAGTTCTGGGTTGTTCTTCACCCATGACTACTGTCTCAGATTCAATTGGGGGCTCTACTGTGGTGTGCCTGTTCCTTCTAAGTCTTCTACCCCTTTCTAGCTCAGGGTTGAAAGGCTCTAAAGGAGGACTAAGAGATCTCCTACCTAGCATACAAACACACCACTAGCAAGGACAACTTCTTACAGGCACATTGCACTTGACTCAAAGAATTTATCTAACAAATTTACAGCTATTTAGGAAAACATAAATATACAACTATCCTAAATAACTGTTATGAAATTTTCAAAGAAACTAGACTGAGTTTTAAAGGTTAGAGAATTGCAAACAGAGGTAGCTAATCTCCAAATGCAGTCCACTGTCCTTCTCTGCTGCTGTCTAGATCTGCAAGAAAGATTCAAAATTACATCAGCAGTATCAATTATTCACAGCTACAAAGAATACTAAAAATACAAAAACTAAGGGTCTACTAATAGATCAACGTTATCCCCGGCAACGGCGCCAAAAACGTGTTGCGACTTCCAGTGTGCTTACTTTATTTGTTGGTGGTAAAAGCAATTTAAAATTAAAGTAAAACAGAGGATGGAATCAACACAACTGAGAAATCCTAGACCTGCAAGATACAGGGTCCATTATAGCAAGTTTTGATAAGTAAGAGTTTGTCCCACAGGGAAAAGGTGATCTACGGCTCCAAGGGAGCCATCTCTAGTAGTCCCTCCAGATCTGACTACAGATCTGGCAGTCCTAAAAGGAAAGGAGTTTAGGGTCACTTATTCAAAATATCCTAGGGTAGCCTAATGAATTAACTACAGAAAGGGTTGAGAAGGTGGATGGAGTGTGGGAAAATAAATATAAAAGGGTGAGAAGTATGCTATTGGGTCTAGATCAGAGGAGTTTTGTAACTCAGATTCAGATATGATGTTATAGAAATTCTGTCCAATGGCTACATTATCACCACTGAGGAGAAAGAATCCAACCCATCTCTGTGCCATGATCCAATCCCTTAAGGCTATAACCTGTCCACTCAAATGGTCACAGACTATCCCATAGGGGAACCACAGTCTAGAGATGGGTCAAAACAAGTTAATCATTGTAGGCACTACTTCATCCAGGCTACAAGCTCAAGAATCCATAGGGAACTTCAACCTCTAAATCTCTATGTGTGGGGTTAGGGCTGTATAGGACCATGTTAGCCCAGACACATAGAACCAGCAAGGGATTGAGTACAACCTTCGATCTAGCTATCCATTGCTTGAGTGGGACTACAATGGTCAAGTCACAAGCCTACAATCTCCATAACCAGATCAGATCTAACATCTGATGGCGGGTCTATACAAATATAGGGGAGTCTGCCTCTGTACAATCTCCCATAAGGCTACAAGCACATGTGCAGAGAAGAAGAATCCATCTTGGATCCTACGGATTGGCTTCACCCTAAGGCTATAGCCTGTCTACTTGAATGGTCACAGACTATCCCAGAGGCTATCCTCCTCATAGAGTCCAAAATAGAACAGTAATATTGCTGCCACCACCATGGTCACAAGGCTACCAGCTTAGGCTCCCATGGGGATTTCAGATCTAGTGGGTCTTGTGGTGGGGCTAAGGCTGTATCGGACCATGATAGCCCAGACACACAGGGCACTTGGATCTGAATGGATCCTTAGAATCAGTCCTCCATTGATTTGAATCACAGCCAAAGCAATGGCGGATCACAAGGCAGCAGCCTTGCACAGAGCAACTCTCATTCGTACACATCCCATAAAAGTACATATCCTATTACAAAACATCCATTAAACTAGTTTCAAAAATATATACAAAGGCATAGCCAGCAAGTGTTGGACTATGGAGAGAGAGAAAAAAGAAAAAGGAAAACTACTTACAACTACAGAAGAACAGAAAAGAAAATGATCTCAGATCCCGTATTGGGATAAAGTATGGACTTTTAAACCTAAACCAAGTTTGGGTTTATATAGCAGTGGTGTGGTGGGGCATTAGGGTTAGGAAACCTTAATTTTAACGATGCCACGTGGCTAAATACTGTTCCTTGGATGCCTCGAGGCGCATGCACGGAGATTTGAGCGTGGGAGTGCGTTCCCTAATCCTTGGAAATTCCCAGAAAGTTCTCTACTGAAGTGATGGAAGGTTAAAGTTCAGAGCTTCGCTAGGTAGCCATCGTTTCCTAAGCTCATCGCGTGTTAGTTCTGTTCTTCGCGTGGTTGAGTTTAACTCTGAAGCTTCAGCTGTCGCGAGGTTGATGCGCTCTCGCTGGATTGAGCTTCGCGCAGTTGGATTGCTACTTGTGAATAGCGCAGGAACTGCGCGAATATTCCATTTCACAATAGATCTTTGCGAGGCTAACTCTGGCTTCGCGAGGCTTCTTTCTTCCTGAACAGCGCGAGAACTGCGCGAGAAGTTCACTTCTTAATGGAACTTCGCGAGGATCCTCGCGAGGCTTTAATAGTTTCTAAACTGCGCGACAGCTCCTTTGACATTTGCATCCCGCGGCTACTGCGCGACAGCTGCGCAAGGCAGGATTCTGAAGCTAGTCTATCACTCAACTGCGCGAGAAGTTGTTGTGAAGTCTTGAGAATTCACAAGGACTGCGCGAAGCATATTTTTCTGAATCTCCATCATTTTTATAAAGAATTCATGTGGATATATGTGGACCAGCACATCTACCATGTGGACCATTTCAATAATTTATTATGTTAATTGATGCATCAACTAAGTGGTCACATATTTGTCTCATTTTCATTCATAATATTGCATTTGCTAGAATTCTTGCCCAAATAATTAGATTACAAGCATAATTTTTGAATATAATTCTCGATCGATCGACTACAGGCAATCAATCGATCGATTTAAACCCAAGACAAGTTTTGAAATTTGCTTAAATGATACGATCGATCAATTTGAAAATTGATCAATCGAGGTTTATACAAAAATTAATGATGCAAGTATGCTCAACAAACAAAATTTTCAGAAGATAATTCACTTGAATTATCGGATTCATTTTCTAATAATAAGAAAATACTAAAATCTTATAACAGTGAATGAATCTAAAACACGTCTAAAACATGAAAGACATATTGGTGCAAAGGATAAGATTCTCTGGAAGAGAAAAGTACAAGCAAATAAAATTAATGCTCCTGAAGAGGTCATACCCATATAACAAGTAACAGAAATATTTGATTCATACAAACTTTTTGCATAATATTTTCTTGAAAAAGAATCCCCTGAAGAGGAATCACCTGAAGGGTTTTCCCCAGAAGAGGAATCTCCTGAAGAATTATCTCCTGAAGAGGAACAAGTACCTGAAAATAATGAGATCTTCATAAATTATATAAGTATAGGAGAATTATTAGAGATAAATAAAATCATTGTCGACGACGTTTTTAATTTAAAGATGCTTTTGGCATTACTAGAAGTAATGATAAAATTGAACCACAAATCGTCGAAGAATGTAGACATAGAAATGATTGCCCAATGTGGAAAGAGACAATTCAGGCAAAATTGAACTCCTTAGTAAAACTTGAAGTATTTAGACTTGTAGTTCAAACACCTAAAGATGTAATGCCTGTTGGGTACAAATGGATATTTGTACAAAAGCGTAATAAGAACAATGAAATTGTAAGATATAAAATATGACTTGTTACACAAGGTTTCTTGTAGAGACCTGATATTGATTATGAAGAAACATATGCACTATAAAAAAATAGATTATTAGCGGCAGATTTTTGGAGCAAAAAACTGTCGCTATTAATAAAAAACTACTAAAGACTATTAGCGGCAGTTCTTTGTTAATAGCAACAGTTTTTGGCTACCGCTAATAGTCTTATTTTTTATAGTGATTCCTCGGTAGTGGATGCAATTATATTTAGATTTTTTATTAGCTTGGTAGTCACAGAAAGTTTGGATATGCTTTTAATGGATGTGGTTACCGCATATTTATATGGATCACTAGATAATGATATATACATGAAAATCCCCGAAGGATATAAAATGCATGAAGCATATAATTCAAAATCCTAAAGTATTTATTCTATCAAAGTTCAAAGATCTTTATACAGTTTAAAGAAATTCGGGCGCATGTGATACAATTGTCTTAATGAATATTTATTGAAAGAATGATTTGAGAATAATCCAATTTGTCCATGCATTTTCATACAAAGGTCTAAATCTGAATTTGCTATTGTTGTCATATATGTTAATTTAAATCTTATTAAAACTCCAGAAGAGCTTTAAAACAATTGCTACTTATTTAAAGAATGAATTTGAGATGAAAGATATTATGAAAACTAAATTTTGCTTGGGCTTACAAATTAAATATTTTTTCAAATAAAATTTTTGTTCACCAATCAATTTATACAAAAAAGGTCCTGAAGTACTTTTATATGGATAAATCTTATTCTTTGAGCACTCCAATGGTTGTACGTTCATTTGATGTGAAAAGAACAAGTTTTCCCCTCAAGAGAATGATGACCAAATTCTTGGTTCTGAAGTACTATATCTTAGTGCAATCGGTGCTCTAATGTATTTGATAAATTATACGCGACCTGGTATAGCCTTTTCGATCAACTTACTAGCAAGATACAACTCTACGCCAACTTGAAGGCATTGTAATGAGGTCAAACATGTTCTATGTACCTTTGCGGAACAACTGATATGAGGTTATTTTATCCAAGTGGATCAAATTCACAATTAGTTGAATATGCAGACGGAAGTTATCTCTCTGATCCACATAATAGTAGATTATAAATGAGATATATATATTTACATGCGGTGATATAATTATCTCATGAAAATCTGTCAAACAAACACTAGCTGCTACTTATTCAAATCATTCAGATATCATTGCAATTCATGAAGCAAGTCAGGAATGTATTTTGCTAAGATCGGTCATTCAAAATATTTGAGAAAAATATGATTTATCTGTAATAAAAGATAGTCCGACAATATTATATGAAGATAATGATGATTGTATCACACAAATTACAGGAGACTACGTCAAAGGTGACAGAATCAGACATATTTCACCAAAATTCTTTTATACATATGAGCTTTAGAAGAGTGGGGATATTGATCTTAAGCAAATACGAACAAATGATAATTTGATAGATTTGTTCACTAAAGCATTACTAAGAGCAACATTTGAGAAGTTAGTGCATAACGTTGAAATGTGTCTACTCAAAGATCTTTTATCATAAATAATTGAGATTTGCGTTCTTTGAAGGAGAGTAAATGATTATGTAGATTGTACTCTTTTTTCTTTGCTAAGGTTTTATCCTATAAGGTTTTCCTTGTAAGGTTTCAATGAAGCAATCTTAAAGCATTCAAAGACATAAGAATAATGCACTCTTTTTCCTTCGCCATAGGTTTCTTCCAATTGGGTTTTCCTTCACAAGGTTTTAACGGGGAATATATTCTTTGCGTATGGTTATCCAAGGGTGAGTGTTATAAATATATTTATTATGATGAATGACTATTTAGTTTTCATCACTTAAATTCTTAATCACATCTATGTAGTCCCTTAGAATTTTTATCCATTACTATGTAACTTTTTTGGATTTATGACAAAGTGCATGTATCCTCCTAATCTTTCATATTCTCCCAACCTTTCATATTCTCACATTGTAATTCTATATAAGGGAGTCTTGTGGAAGTATGAAGATAACTTCAGTGAAGTGAATGATAAAGAGTTCCTGAAGAATTAGTTTCATATATTGCAGTCCCTTTATTTTGACTTCATTTTTTATTTATTTTACAACATGTGGAACCATTTTTAACTAATATTATGGTATTTTTTTTGTAACCCCAAAGGCCCCAAACGTGATAAATACACTGGCTACACGCTCCTTGGAAATTAAGAGGTAAGCATACTCTCTCTCTCTCTCATCATTACGATATAAGAAAGAAGTACTCATGAAAATAAGATGATAGTTGGTATTAGCCAACACAACCCTACCCGACCCGAAGGCCAGGACTGACACGAAGATTAATTTGGCAAATGAGGGAACTCAACCACATATTTTAGCTTATTAAAAACTAGTTGGAGGATTTGGTTGAAACTGCATGTGCCTCCCCTTGGTATCCAGGAAAGTCAATTTTTGTTGGATCTTATTGGTATGATTTAGGGTTCGTACATCCCAACACTGCATAATCATGCATTATGTAATTTTATATTTACTTATAATACTAACATATTTAAGGAGGAGAGGAGGTGTTATGACTTGAGTCTCTTTTGACCCTGTTTAATGGTAATAGATGGGTGAAGCACCAAGACTAGTGCTTGTGCGCATACCCTATCATAGGCCATACCACTAAATTAAGAAAATTCTAAATTAGATCCAGTTTACATAAAAATGGTAACCGAATCCCAAGAGACCTGTTGCTTTAAAAAGGCTAAGGTAATTAAATTTCATTATTCATGAAATTGATTTGCAATCAATTAGAGTCCTTAAAGGACTCTTACCTTTGTGGGCTAGTCAACTTGCCCATTTTGACTCTTTCGCTAATTACCTCTTCTATATAAATGGGAAACCTAGAGAGAATTAAAATGCTCTACTTCATACCCTCTCCCAGCGGTCTCTCTATTTTGTTTTCTCTTCTCTGTAAAAACACAACCACCGTACACCACCTTCTCACCCTTAAACAAGATCCACGGTGGAGCAACACCACGTGTTCGAACCATCATCTTAACGATGATCAAGCATTCTTTCCTGGAGCCTAACTAACGAGGTTCCTCATCGCTCCGACAGAATCTATCATAAGGAAAGGTTACTTGCGAAAAGACTCGAGCAAATCAACGCTCCGAATCCGATCGTCGCCAACCTAAATCGCCGTAAAATTATGAATCACGCTTCAACAGGTGGGTGCCACTCAATCCATCTTAAATTATATGGTTATTTCAAAAAGGAAACTCGACTTGTGCCTGAAACTTCAAACTTGACCGATCGAGATTCACTTTTGACCAGTCGAAATTCAAATTCGCCTAATCGATTTGATATATTAAAGTTTTGCTCACTGCTTGGAAACTTGACCGGTCAAAATCCAAATTTGACTAGTCGAGTTCTGTCTGTGTTCAGAACTTCCTTTTTTGATCTCAACCGGTCGAAACCCATTTTTGATCAGTCGAGATTGAATTCTTTCTAGTTTCCTTCAGGAAACTTGACAGGTTGAAATATAAATTAGACCAGTCGAGTTATGTTTTCCTTCAGAACTCTCTCCCTTGATCTCGACCAGTCGAAATTCATTTTCGAGTAGTCGAGATGGATTCTTTTCAGCTTCTTTCAGGAAACTCGATTGGTCAAAAACCAAATTCGACCAGTCGAGTTTATATTAGTCTGTATGCTCTCTGTTTTTGAAACAGGACCGGTCGAAATGTAAATTCGACTTGTCGAATTCTATTTCTCTTCTGTCTTCTTCTTAGATCCCAACAGGTCGGGATTGACAGTTTCGAACTATGTTTCTTTATAATTCGATCTTTGAGATCTTCTCACGGGGACATCCGATTTAAGCGAATCAAGACTCGATCCTATAGTTTTTTTTACCTTTCGGACACAATGAAAATGTTCGTTACCTCTTTTAAGGTTCTTGTGACCCCTATAAGGATATATGAGTCCTTTTAAGTTTCGAAACTAGTCCGATTGCATTACTGATCAATCCATAAGTTATATAGACATGACTACCTCCAAGGAAAAGTAGTTGGACACATTCATAGAATAAAAGTATTTAAATATTTTCTATGCTTTGTTTTTACTCAATGCTCTATGTTCTATGATCCACGTTGATTCTGTTATGGGCACACAATGCTTAGGGTGCATGCAATAGTTTTTTTCTTATATTTGTTTCATCTTTATCATATGATATTCATTACGTAGAAAATTACAATAGGGAATATGCATGATATGTTAAGGAATAAGATACAATACATGACATAAGCCTTAGTCACGGTGAGTTTTCTTTCACGATCACGTGAAACTTGGAATGTAGGCATCCATATACGGATGCAACACCTTTATGGGAGTATGGGCGGTCACACGAAGTACATCCAGGTTACAATGAAATCAATCCCTTGGAAAGCGTGATTTAGTGAAACCTATCGCACCGTGGCCCACTCCAAAATAAGTTATAAGAAAAAGATGAGAAATGAATATGTTAAGATATAGATACGATAAGAAAGTGGAGACTTAAGCTCACGCCAGTAATGAAATCAGGGCGGGGACCTAAGCCCAAAACCGAATAATGATATGATAAGACATACTGTGAAGGCCAGCTGAACACGAATTAATTTTTACATGTGTTATACCTTGCAAGCCACGATAAGGGTCCAACGTCTGTAGTCGAGACGGGTCTTAAAGACATTATGTTTAGCATTATCTCCAACTAAGGAAACATTGGACGTTTCAACTTAAGGGAACCTGTAGTACTGATGCATGCAACCTAATCTGGCTGGATGGTAGTTTATGTTATGTTATAATATAGAGATTGGGTGATTATCTACACATGGACCTCGCGTGATAAGCTCTAGCAGAGGCCCTAACACATGTCATTTATGTAAGATAAGTAAAATGTGAAGTACGTTAAATAAGCATATGGAGTAATAATAAGATTTCAGATGTGTCACATATAATAAGTTTATAAGACAGATAGGAAAAGAAATGAGAAATAGATACATCATATACATTTTCTGCTACGAAATAGTCTTTCAGTTTTATTAGGATATGTTATGAGATTATGAATATTTTTTTCATCATATAAAAATGCTTGGCTTTTAATTTCAAAAATCACCGCAACTCAAGCGATTGCACACACGATCACCTGGATAAGTTATGGTGGATCGATTATATAGCCCACTGAGTTTACATGACTAAGTAAACTAACCCCCCCTCCAAAAAAAAATCTAACAGTTGCAGGTAAGAACTCAAATCATCCTACCTTTGGTGACGTGGAGGCAGCTGTACCGGAGGTGGCTTATGAATATGAGGACGTCAGCTACTACTTGGATGAGGGCGTAGATCCGACGGACTGTTATGAGCCTTGAGAGTCCCTTTAGCTTCAGTCTTTATTATTTTCTTTGAGAGACATGTTTTAGTCATTTTTTATACATCTTATGGGTTTATGTTTATGACGATTTTATCCTACGTGAAACTTCAGTAATTTTTTTATCATAGATGCGTGGTTAGTGGTTAGGATTTTTACCTTATGAATCATCGGTTACACTTTTCGCTTTTATTTACGAGCTTTTTATATTAATTATTGTTAAAATACCTTGATCTAAATTTAAGATGATTTATTTATTATGTGTATGTCCGCTTATCACCTTAACCAGCATGCGATGTCATAACATGGAATTCTAGGCTCTCGAGATCAGGTAAGAATTCTGGGTTGTAACAGAGATGATATCAAAGCCCAGACTTTACTTCCTTAAGGACTAAGTTATACAAATTCACTAACAGGCGATATTTTTTGGAACAAGGATTTAATGGCTCCATAACGTAGAGAAATAAATAGCTCTTAAGTGAATTTGGCCTCATCACAGGATGGTCCTTAAGAATCTAAAGCGATGCGCCTACTGCATGAGATGACCACCACATTCAGTCAGTAGATGACCTAGCTGACGCAGTCTCATCACCATGAGAGGACTCAGTTGTTGCGCGAGATGGAAGTACAAAGAGAAGAACAAAGGCAAGCCGTCCAAGAGCTTGTCAATCAACGCCAGCCTCCACCTCGACAGGAGAACCCACCCCACGCACATGCTGGATTTCAAGTATTCAACAGAGCACGACCTCCCTACTTCCATGGTCAGCTCAACCCAGTCACTGCTGAAGATTGGGTGAATCAAATTGAGAAGCTCTTCGAGATTTCTTCACTTGCAGAACATGAAAAGTTGAAGTGGGTGATCAGTCACATAATTTACCAATTTTGAACCCTCAACTAAGTTCTATTAGTCTATGGTTTGCTACTAATGATGTGAAACTTCAAATTTTCAAACTCTAATACACATACTATAGATGTATATGCTTAACAAGGCATATAACATAAACCGTTAATTTCTGAAATAATTTTAAACTTAAAATTTCACACCTTAGTCTAAGGAGGACTCGTGTATATAATTGTGTAAATAAATACACAAGCTCCATGAGAGCACTAGTGGTAAGAGACTTAAATTCAAAGCAAGGGGTCTAGGGATCAAACCTTGCTAGAGACTTCAAAAAGTTCTATTTTAGACTTTAAACTAAAAGCTTATACACCTATGCTAGGTGTACCAGCCTAACACCGAATACTAGCCAAAGAGTTGGAAAAAGGCAACTCACGTACACATTCTAAATTTGAGATTTTTTCTTAAACCCTCTAAAACTCTAAATAGAATGAATTGTAAGAGAAAACCTAGTTTTCTCTTTAAATAAGAACCTAGCCTCTTCTCTTTTTCATAATTCCAGAATTCTCTTAAGGAAAAACCCTAGCTTCTTCTTCTTTGTCAACCTCTCTAAAGCCATTAAGATACTTTGATCTACGATCAAGAGGAAGAAGAGAATTCAAGCAAACGCGTGGAAAGTCGATAGATCATCGTCGACTCGTAATTCATGCTTCAAAGGTAATATACCCATAATTTTTGATAGAAAAGTCTGACTTATCATTATAATATATCGTTTTGGAGTAGCTCGAGATGATACATCTAATGGTGTTGAAAGTAGCCACAACGCATTGTCATAACATAGGTCACGCCACCGTGATAATATCCTGACAACATCATTTGGAAGAAAATCAATATCGTTGTCTTTTGATGGTCATTACTTTTGATAGAAAACTCTGATTGACTATTATAATATATCGTTTTGGGGTAGCTTGAGACGATGCATCCAATGGACATGAAAGTATCCATAGAACACTGTGGTATATATGACAGCTTGTTGTGGATACCGAAACAATGTATATTTTTGTGTTTGCAACCACAGCTCGCTATGAGCATTGAAAATTAGGAATATCTTTATATAGTTAAGTCATCCGGTTCTGAACTTTTAGTGATTTATTCTTTTATGTGTAAATTATACAAGGACCATAGAAGGGAGAATCAAACCTATAATCTTCAAAATCGAGGTAGGGAAAATTCACTGCATAATTATGTTTTGAGTTTGATCCATGGTTTAATGATATTCTCGATATAAACCTGTGAAATATTAGCATTGAACTAATTGAAATTATTACATTGAAACTTGAAATCTTTTGAATATTGCACATTAGAATTTACTGCGAATTATGAAATTTTTATATTGGAATGATTGAAAGTTAAATATTTATTTCTGTATTAGATTTTGGATATTGAATTAAATCTTCATATTGAACCATATGAATCAACTTTTGAACTTTTGAAACCTTTGGACTCTTTGGACTTTGAATTATGAACCATGAGCATTGAATTATGTGATAGAGATTGCATGTGATTTATAGAGATTCATGTGGAACAAATCTTGTGCTTCAGCACCTTTGGACCTTTAGACGGCACAAGTATCCCTCACAAAGTAGGGGCTTGGGCATTTTGAAAAATTGTTCTTAGAACGACGATGGTTAGGATTTCTATCGGTTTTGACTTCGGCTCTAGTGCTATATACTTGATCTAGAGATTATTTAAGTTATGGATTTAAGATCTACATTGAATATGAAATTGCATGTGAATCCTAAGGATTAGTCTCATTAAATCTTGCATGAAAAATCATTATGAAAATAAGTGTTTCGCTTTTTGCACCTCAGAAATTATGTTTTATCATTTAAGCAAATACTCCGAATCTATCATTGGAACTGTGTTTTGATCTTATGAAATATAATTGTGTATTGCACTACCCTATGGAGCTTAGACTGTTAGCTCATCCCAACACTATGTGTCACAGGTGTTGAAGTAGTTTCGGATCCTGAGTTAGAGTGGATGAGGCAGATCTTCCTCCTAAGCAGTTTTATCCATAAATTTTTTTGGACCTAGATTTGGTATAGTTAAATGAACTTTTGAACCTATTAATGTTGTTTAGGATGTTAACACCACTGTTTGTGTGACGAACGGCCGTCACCGGTGATTTTACTTTTTTTTTAACCTTTCATTATGGACATATATATAATAGTTTTTATCTAATGAATTGTTTTCTATTAATACTAAAGAATCTCTGTAATTAGATTATGATCTATGATCTAGCGATCCGAGAATTTCCATGTGTTTCAGGTTAGAAATTTTGGGGTTGTTACAAATGACGGTGTTGATTGGTAAATATTTAGAATAGTAAGCAGAAGAACAAAGTGTTAATCTTTACCAAAATGAACTCATAAAATAGTAAGAAAGAATATCACAAAAGAATCATAGCTGAAACACTAGTTCTCGAGCTATCGAAGAGAAATCATGAAGCTCAGGAGTCAGTCGAAGTGATATTGAGAGCCAGAATGGAGAGAAAGAAAGAATCAAGACTTTATGATTCTATTGAAGATTGAAGAGAGCAAGGTGAATTACGAGCGATCGAGCAGAAATTGAAGGAATGAAACAGGAAGAAATATAAAATTGTACCCTCAATTTTGTACTATAAAGCTCATGTATACTGCTGAAAGTCACGTGAGAGATGTACAACCATGCATAGAATCGTAAACTCAAAAAAAGGGAATCCATGCACTCCACAGATCTGAGAAGATTGACGAGACTCACTGCTACTGAAAATAAAGAGAAGGAATCCTACACGCCTCTAGTAGTGGAAGTAAGAAGGATATGTATTAGGAAGAGTAGTTTTAGGTAGTTTACTTTCTTTAGATTCCTAATTTATTGTAACAGGCCTCTTATGCATCTATAAATAAGAGTGTCTGCACTCATGAATAATCATCCAAGGTCTCTCAATCACAATTGACAATTGGGATTGGGAAACTCGAAGATCAAAGTAGTTTAGTTTTATTTTCTTTAAAGTAGTTTAGTTTTATTTTCTGCAAAGTAGAATAGTTTGTATCCAAGGGTTTTCAATCTTAATTGATGACTAAGGGAGAATTTCTGGAAGATCACTATAGCATAAATTTACTTTCTTGAAATTTACTTTCCTACAATTTAATTTATGTACGTAAATATCCGAGGACTGACAGATTTTAATTGACTACTAGAATCTGGAAGGAGGAGGATTAGATTTATCTTCCTGTAATTTATTTTTCAGACTTAGGATTTCGAAAGAATTTCAGGTTTTAATTGGCGCCTAGATTTGAGAGACTTGAGAGCTAGTGTAATGGTTTTAGAATTCTTAGAATAGATTTATTTTCTACACTGTAGTTTAAAAAAAACCAACAATTTTTATTCTTCAAAGACAAATAAAAGTTTTTAGAAATTAGAATCTTCCCTGTGGGATCGATCATACACTCTTGCTACAATACCATTGTGCGCTTGCAATAGGTTAAGACAATGAATAGTTTAAGACCTAACAAGGTTTTGGTGCCACTGTCAGGGAAGGCAGTTTTTTTGAAAACTAATATTTATCTTTCTATTTTTTCTTTTCTTTATTTTTATTTTCTTTTCTCTCTTCTTTATTCTTTGCAAGTTTGAGCCAGAGAAGTAGATCAAAGTTTTAAAATTTTTTCTGAAAAAGGAAGCTAGAGGCTCAGATTTGTCTTCTCTCTACCTGTATTCTAAAATAAAAATAAAATAATAAATCTTTTTGGTGTATGCATCATACTCGATCTCAAATTTTAAACCTTTTTGAGTGTGATCTAGAAATCGAGCGGACCCTCTTGCGAAACTTGGCTTCTAACCGAACTTCCGAAAGAGAATCTATTACAATGTTTGAAGATCGTCCCATTCAGGAGCATTACACCCTAGTTACATTGACCGCCCCGTCATGCATTGCCTAACCCGAGGTTGCGACTGTTCATAACTTTGAGATCAAGTTCAACACGCTACAAACACTTCCTACTTTTCATGGGCTTGATAGTGAAAATCACTATCAACACCTTAGGAATTTCATAGAACTTTGTACCATGTTGAAAATTTCAGCACTTGATGGCATGGCTGTAAAATTATGACTGTTTCCCTTCTCTCTCAAAGACTGGGCAAAAGCATGGCTTACTTCTTTACCCGCTGGTAGTATTACTTCTTGGGACAGAGTACAGGCCAATTTTTTGACCAAGTATTTCCTGATTGGTAAGACCAACCAAATTCGCCAAGGAATTCTAACCTTTCGACAATTGCCTGGAGAACTATTCCATGAGAGTTGGGAACGCATGAAAGATCTCTTGCGAAAATGTCCTCATCATGAAGTGCCGAACTGGTATATAGCTCAGAGTTTCTATCAAGGGTTAATTGATGTTAGTCAGCAGATGGTTGATACTGTGAGTGGAGGGACCTTTATAGCCCAGAATGGAAGACAATCTTGGGATTTGTTTGAAAAGTTGGCCGATAATTATTATAGAAACAGGCCCTATAAAAGTTTGACCCTGATGCGATTCGCCACACTCCTCTCGCTAAGGGTGGTCTTTACGATGTCAGTCCTGACAAAGTAAAGAGGGAGAGTGACATTGGTGCTAAGGTCGAAGTCTTAGAATAGAAACTCCCATCTTTGATGACTTCCAAGCCTAGTAGCCTAGATAGACCCATTGCAACCTGTGTGATTTCCCAGAGTTTGACCCATACTATAATCGAGTGCCCTGCTGTCCCATTTTACTCGGATGTGATGGAAAAGGAACAAGTTTGTGCACTCCAAATGAGTGATTACGGGAATTCATACAACCCGTTGTGAAGGAATCATCCAGGCTTCAATTATGGCTTCACAAGTGGGGCACAACAAGGACCATCTATTGTGCAGCCACGGTATTCTCCTACCCAAAGTTTCCATCAGAGACCACAAGTTCCTACTGTGCAGACCATAGAGCAATGAAACTGATGCCAATGTTATTCAAATCATTAGAGATTTGAAGCAACAGTCTCATCATCATTTCAAAGATCTATCATAGCTTGCTCAGTTCTCTCAAGTTTTACACTCACATACCCAGTCCATCACGAAGCTGGAAGGCCAGATTGGGCAACTAGTGTGGCAGATGATAAAGAGAGAATGTGGCCAGTTACCATCACAGTTAGTAAGAAACCTGAGGGGACAAGTATTTATGGGGGATACATCTGCCCCCACAGATCAAATTTGAGTTCCTCAAAGGACCTATCGAGCTACCGACTCATCTGTAGCAAAATTATGTAAAATTTGTGAGTTATTTCTTTTTCGTTTCTTTTAGAAAGTTTCAGGGAGGAGTGTATTACGATTCAAATTGTGGTAAAACACAGACAATCATAAGGCATTCTCTGATGTATTCTATTAGGATTTGAGTGGATGCATAGATTTACGAGTGCTCGTACTTTTTCTTTTCCATGTATATTACTTTAGATGGTCAAATCATAGTGACTACGATTTGAATTGTAGAAGAGTTTGTTCTTCGAAAGCTAAAAATCTAGAATCGTAACCCACAATTCTAGGTTACAGGTGAGTGTGGTGACCATTTCAACTGGTCATCTTGGATGTTGAATCGATTTATTCGCAGGGGAAGTGGAGCACGCATCGCATTCATTATTACCATCTATCCCTATCAAAACTTAAATCCATATCTCCTTCGAGATTTCTTTTGAGCGACGTTTCACATCCCTAGTTGTTTCCCTATAAAGTCATGTCCCATTACAAGCCCTCTCCATTTCAAACCCATATGTTTTGCCTTTCTGTCCCCAAACCCTATCATCATGGTAGAAGAACGCGACCATGATGAGTTTAGTAAAAGACTTGATCGACTTATTGAAAGGGAGAAGGCTGAGCTTCTTGCGCTTTTGAGCAAGTTAGAAAAGTTGAAGCGCCAACGACCCATCCCAGACACTGAGTCATTGTGCAAATGTGGACTTTGTGGTTCTGTCACGACGATTCGCTCCCTTTGAACAAAGGATGGAGTCGCCACCCGGAGCTTTTGGTGTTCCGGGATACCAAAATCAATGTTCTAAGCACTGAAGTGCAAGATATGACTCTGATTTACCGATCAATGCCAAAGGCTCTTGAGTAAGGACTTCGATTATCGATCGAAAAGGTATTAGGCACCCGATCAACCCGCTCGTAAGCGGTCTTTACTATGGCTACTTGGATGCCTATATAATATATATATATATATAATTATAGATAAAAAGAAAAAGGAAAAGAAAAAGAAAAGGCAGCACTCCCCCTTGCCCGAAGGCACTCTGATCCTATTGAGCCCTTCGTACCCGATGAAATTTGGGCGGCGTAATAGCTCAATTCAAGGGTAGAGGGAAGACAAAGAAGGTAGAGGAATAGAGGGGAGAGCCGGAGCTCTTGGGCCCTTGTAGCACCGCTGTGGACCTTCGAGCGAGAGCGACACCATTGAGCTTCTGATAGCAAACCGGTTGTAGGATGGGTTCTAAAACTCTAAGGCTAGGAAGCTAGAGGATAAGATCAAAAGGCTAAGGCCTAGTTCGTACCAAAACTAGGAGATTGATGATGGAAAATGGGAACAAAAGGGGTGAACTTAGTTATGGAATTTATGGGTTTGGTGTTCAACAGGGAGGAGGAAGTCTCTAATTCTTTTCTCTCTTTTGGAAAATTCAAGCCCTTAATCAAGGGGGGGGGGGGGGGACTCTCTATTTATAGAAGAGGAGAGAATTAGTGAAGGGTTAAAGGGTTACTTGGGTTAGCAATTAGGTAATAGGGATCTAAGGTTTTCTAGGTTTTCTAGGGCTTAGATAGGTGGGAATTGGGTTTCAATGGTAGATGATAGGGTGGGGTTCTAAGTGGCAAAAGGGTTTAAAAGAGGGCTAGTGGGGGTGCAACAGTCCTAACGAAACCAACCACCATGGATGGGGTGGTCAACAAGTCAAACTCCAAATTCGAGATCTGACCAAATCCCCAAAAATCACTATTCCTAAGCCTAGCGTGTGTATTAGACACACTAGGTTTGGAAAGAGTGTTCTCTGAGAATCCTAGAGGTTTAGAACCCGCCATGGGGCCCACAAAAGCCAATTTTGCCTAGCATGTCTATTTGACATGCTAGGCCAAAATCTATCAAAATTGGCCTAGCGCGTGTAATACACATGCTAGGCTAATTTCCTGCCTTTCTGCCCGATTTTCAAACCACCATAATTTTTGGTATACAACTCGGATTGAGGTGATTCTTAGCTCGTTGGAAACTTTGGCACTTTTTGATGGGATAGGTCTCAGCTCCAGCAGAGGTATGTGTAAACTTTGGCACTCCTCTTTTCAACCACTGCCCGACAGGGTTTAAAATTGGTTCGAGAGGGGTTCTATAGGTTAGGGTTGATTCCTAAGGGCCAAGAATAGGCTTCTAAGGGTTTGGGTTAAGTTTTAAGGGTTTGGAAAGTGCTCTCAGAAGCTCGGAGGGTACGCCTTTCTTGAAGTGTAAGTTAATCGAGCCTTGGGCCAAATTTAGGTGTCTATAGTCGTCTACCACAATTCCTCTTGGCCATACACCCCCTCCTAACTCTCCATCCTCTTCCCCATCTTCACCTACTCCCATCCCCCTGTCTTCGAGTTCTTCTACGAAGACGGAGGGTTGAGAACTTCCTCGCCTCCCTCCTGACTTAGAGTTTCAATGGTGGCAAGTAGAGGATATCTGGGAGTCAGGAGGGAGAGAAGCTCTGTTTAGCGGAAATTTTTTTTGAAGACCCTGAGACCGCATAACTGTGTCGATCATTACGTCTCAGGGAAAGTGTTTGTCCGTGTCTAGATTTTTCCTAGTTTTTTTTCTTTTTGTAATTATTTTTCTTACATTTTCTTATTTCTTGCATAATCCCTGTACATATTTTCTTTTGAAGATTAATAGAAAGTTTCTTTTTGTTATCTTTAATTTTATATTTTCTTGCTTGGTGCTGATTTCTTTTAGATGTTGTTGGATGTTGTCTCCTCCAAGTTTAGGGGAGGGATTTAATTTTATTAGCCCATATTATGTGCCTAATACATTTGGCACCATGATCATTTTAAGTATCCCATGTTTTGTGAACAAGGAGGTCATTGTCCAATTTAAGTTTGGAGAGGGGGGGTTCACAGTACTGTGTGTAGTATTGCATATTAAAAAATTAATTTTTTTTTAAGGTTTAGATTAATATTTTAATTTTGTTTATAAGTTTGTTCTAGGTTTATTATTTTTAATCTTTGTTAACCATCACATGTGAGTAATGATTAGATAAAAGTTGATTCCAAAAACAGTATCATCATCTTAATAGAAGTTCGAAAATTAATGATAGAAAACAGTTAATATTCATGTTTAGTCCATGTACAACCGTGGACTTTACGGGTTCATCGCGACGTTGCGCTGACAAAAACAATATAGTCGCCACCCAGAGGTTTTGGTGTCCCGAGATACCCAAAATCAATATCGTGTGCACCGAAGTGATAGATTTGACTCTGAATCACCGGTCAACGCCAAAGCCTATTGGGTAAGGACTGCGGTTAGGCACCCGACTGACCCACTCGTAAGCGATCTCTACAATGGCCAAGTTTAAAATAATAAAAAACTAAACAACACATCCCCTTGCTCGAAGGCACACTGATCCTATTGGTTACTCCGCAAACACTGAAATTTTGGCGGTGTAACGCCCCAAATCCTAGGATAGAGGAAAAGCAAAAAGAAGGTAGAGCAATAGAGGGGAGAGTTGAAGCTCTCGGGCACTTGTAGCACCACCGCCAGATCTTCGCGTGGATACTAACTCTGATGGCTTCTGATAACGCCATGGGTTAGAGACAAGGTCTCAACTTCTAAGCCTTGGAAGAGGGAGCTATGGAGGATGAGCTAATATTTCCTAACCAGCAAAAGCTTGGGAATGGTATTGAGGGAAACATGGAGGTATGAGATGAACTTGGATTTCAAAACCTAAAAGGTTTAAGCTTTGAGACGAGGGGAGACTTTTCTAGATTTTTCTCTTTTTTGGGAATTTTTCCAAGTCCAGGTCTTTTTTTAGAATTTTTTCTAGGTCCTTCCATTTTTAGAAATTTTTCTCTCTGCCAAGTGAAGGGTGGGAGCCTTTCTTTATATAGTTGGGGGTGATTATGTGATAGCCCAAATTTCGACACCCCAAAATCCATGCCATCAGCACGACCCTAGAGGTCGTGCCCTATAATTCTGTACGGAGCATCGGTATATACAAGCCAAAAACTACAAATAAGGAACAAGCATCTACTCTAACAAGTTCTCATGCATTTAAAATAAAAGAAACTCTAGAGACAGTTCTTGTCCCATGCCAATTCATAGGCATAAGAACTGACCCAAACCATTGGTGATAACTGTTCACCCTAGACGGTTTGTCAAAAGAATAAAGGTATTTAATTACATTCAAAATAAAGAGGCTTGACATACCAAGCCGTTCCTAAATACTCTCAACTCACTCTCAAAGTACGCAATGGGTCTCCTAGAAGAATTCCTCAGGAGGAGGCTCTCACTCTTCTGTGGGCACGTAATCCGAATCCCCCGAATCAACGTCTCCAAAAGTCTCTGCTGCTGCTAGTCCTGGACCTGCGACGTATAGTCTAAGGGGGGTGAGCTACATCCTAGCTCAATAGGGAAACACAGTGAACATATAGATTAAACTCTCACATGTATGTTAAAAACAATTTAAAAGCATAATTTTCTCTGATAGAACTGCTGAAGACAAATGAAACAATTGGAAATAAAATGATGGATACACTGTTACTTTGCATGATTTTGTTTATTCTCATCTTACTATTGTGGTAACGGATTCGGCCTAATCACTTAAATCTTAAGTAGTCCCTGAGCAATATAGCATCGAGCCCCGATGGAATTCCCACCATCGTCGTGTAACTAGACACTTGTTATACGTTACAATTCAACACTACCCAGGCCCCTTTCTCTTAGGCGGCGGGGTCTATTCTCAATTCAACATCCCTGGGATGTACTTGGGGTGTACGGTTTGGTTGCCGTACCGGACACGGATATCCTGCCGAGTCAGTCGTGGGTATCCCGCCACGTCGGTGGGGTATTCTAATTAAACCTTAAATAACAAAAATATAAAGTGTGCTCTACATATAGTTATTCACCGTGATTGTGCTAATTTTATTACATTAGGCCTTATCGTTCTTCTTTTGTTTCATCATTTGGTTTCATCTGTATCCCTGGGATGCTACTGGTTTAATGCATCATTCAGATGCCCATTGTTAAAATTCTATGTCCCCTGGGGACTTCATGACCTTCATTTAAATTCACACACGCACACTCATGTTAGAAACACATTTAATATGACTGTTCTCTTGACCTACTCTATATGATTGAAATACTCTACATAGATGATTTTGACGAATTAAAGTACATGTTTCAAGATATTCCTTACCTCAAGTATGATCCAACGCGCTCCTTTCTCATAGAGGCTTATGTGTAACAACTCACGTCACACCTACATTGCATGTGACCCGAATTTACTTAGAAAGGTCCCTAGAACCCTTGGAAGCACAGGTCTCATAAATTACCCTAAAAGAAATGAGAAAACTAGGTAATTCCTCGCGCGAGCGGTTATTTAGCCTCGCTCGAGCGAGCACTTGACCTCGCTCGAGCGGTTATAAATCCTCACTCGAGCGATCATTATTCATCGCTCGAGCGAGCACTATTCATCGCTCGAGCGGTTATAATTCATCGCTCGAGTGACACTATTCATCGCTCGAGCGATTATAATTTGAGATACTAGGAGCTCTAAGCGATGCCTCGCTCTAGTGATCTCCTCCTTCACTGTGGGTCTCGCTCGAGCGAGTCCAGGACGTGAATATGCTTAGAATATTTTCTCAGCCCTCGCTCGAGCGAGCCTTTTAGACTGCTCGAGCGAGCCACGAAAAGATGTATGTTCTCCTTCTGTTCGAGAACTATCACCTTCTTCATGAGAGATTTAATAGTGTCAAGGATCATTCATCCACTAGTTTAAACTCTACTTAAAACATTCATAAACATCTAAATCATACCTTACTCGATAGATCTCCTATAGTTTGATCCAAACATTGTCTAATCGTGAAGATCTTCAAGGTTCTCTATAGCTTAAAAACTAACGAACCTCTCCTCCTCTTTTGTAAACCTTCTCCTCTTTCTCTTTATTTTTCCTTCTTTCTATCTATTCTAATTTAGGTTACGTAGGAGAGACTCTCCTCCCCACTTTCACTTATACAGTGAAAGCTAGAAAGTTTCACATATACACACATAGTGTGTGTATGTAGTTTTTTTTTTTGGATTCCTTGTGAATCATAAATACATGTGCATGATATGTGATGTGCACGATTCCCAAAAATCTGGGGTTATGACATTCACTCCACCTTATAAAATTTTCGTCCTCGAAAATTGACGACACTCTTGCATCAAATACGACTATTAAAAAAGCTTTCGAACAGACATTCGTAGCAACACACCCACACAATCATAATCATATAATTCAATATATGGTCCAATGACCCGAGATCATACCTGCATGGAGAATTATTTTTAATATATACAAAATAAGAAGGCAGTCGTATCAATTAGCCTTAGAACTCTCTTAACGGCTGTAAGCAGAATGACATTCATTCTATTCCAATTTATGAGAACCTGCACTTGGATTTTTATACAACTACATAATCGATTATACACACGCACATTGCACCAAATAGACTTATTAAATCAAAATTTATGCACATCTATATTAAGTCATTACTATGTTCGCCCTAGATATTGTGACAACCATGTCACGATTGTTTCAAACAAATTTTTTTTTTCACCTCATAATCACGAATTATTACATTAAAAATCACAAAATTTTAAATGATAGATGACGGCCTAGTCGTCACTTTGCTCATACTCCTCATCATCGTCGTCGTCCTCGTCCTCGTCATCATCATCATCGACAACCTCCCTGGCGGTAGTGGCACCCGCTGTAGTGCTCAACGTAGCAGGGCCTGAGCCAGACGCTCCAAAAATAGCACCTCACATAGCACTGATGCGCTCCATGTATGTCTGCGGGTACGCATGGCCCATGAGGTCTATGAGTAGAGCCTCCTGGAACCATTGATGTAATCTGATCTCCCACCCTTGCTGGAGGATCTCTCGCATCATATCGCTGCTGGTGCTAGGTAGGGGCTGTGAAGATGAAGTAGAGGGAGCAGTCGGTCCCGCCAGTGCTTGCTACATTGCTTGTCGGGAAATTTGACGATCCCTCTTCTTATTGACACTAGTTTGAAGGCTCTTTAGATTTCGGCTTAGGTCTTGGGCGAGGAATGGAATGATGTCGGTGAGCACAAGTTCATTCGTCTTGATTTGAAATCCCTCCTTCCCATTTCGTGAATCAAGGAGTCGGGAAATCAAACGCGCATAGGGTAATCGGTTTATCGGTGGAGGAATAGCACCCCTTAGATTTCTTTTGTGGGCATGCGCCATGCCCTTGATGACCACCATCGGAGCGCTAAACCACCTATTGTGGAAAGCGGAGTATAGAGCCCGCAAAATCGTCTCGCGGCACTCTTGGTCATGACCGATCGGGTGTAGATTTTTCTTAAATATAATATCTAGAAACCACATGTGTGGCGGTAATTGGGATCGGGTGATCGATTGGCCTAATGCGGTGGCACCGCCGGTAATGTCGGTGATAATGGTAGGGAAACCTACGTTCCCAGAAAAAGGTGGCAGAGAAAGGGGGTTTGGTGCGTAGGTGTCGGGGCACTGCATAATGGAGGAGACATCAGCACTATCGAAAATTAGTTCTTTCCCGTCAATGGTGATGAGGATAGAGTCCTCAGTCACGTTGGTCTTTAGTGTTTGGTAGAATAACTTTATGAGCCTCGGATAGTACCAAGCTCCAAAAGGGGTCAACAGTGGTCGTAGATGGATGTTTGTAAGGAAATTCGAAGCCATTGGGTGGACGTCGGATCCCCAAAACAAGAGGGATGGATCTTCCATTCGTTTTCAAAAACTTTCAATCCCCACCATTCATTTAATTGGATTGGGGTAGGAGGTGTGGATGGGTGTGGTTGTGGTGTCTGTGGCGCTTGATTGCACGTGATGGCGATCGAATCACCACCCGTTTCCTAGGTTGGGTGTTAGGGCTTTGGGATGCCATTTAGATTTAAGAAGAGTTTGTAATTGGAAAAAAATAGGAATAGTAAAGATTTCACCTTTTTGAACATTTTTTGATGGATCGGATTGTTCGAATCCGGCTTGAATCGAATGTAAAAGCTTGAAGATTAGCAAAAAGCCCTAACCCTGCGCTCGAAAGTCCCTCGCGTGAAGATGAAATAAAGGAATAGAAATCCGCCCATATATATACTCTGACCTCGCTCGAGCGGTCACATCTCTCGCTCGAGCGAGTAATAGTCATCCCTCGAGCGAGCAAAATTTATGATTTTATGTGGCTCGCTCGAGCGAGCATAAGTGGTCACTCAAGCGAGCCCAGAAACATTTTTCTAGTGTTCTTTTGCTCGTTTTCTGTCACTAATCCTTATTACTAGTTTAATATACTAAAAGTTTAACAAAAAATTGGTTCTATCATAACTTCGAGTTAATATACTAAAATTTTAAACAAAATTCATCATTCATAAAAAAAATGTAGACTTTCTTACTACCAACCATTACACATTACTAATTTGAATAAGACTGATTAGTTGGCAATTTCGAACAATTTGGGATATTGTTCTCTGACATTCGCCTCACGTTCCCACGTTGCTTCTTCGACCGGGTGATTCTTCCATCGGACAAGCACTAAGGGAATAACTTTAGTGCGTAACACTTGTTCCTTTCTATCCAATATATCCGCTGGTTCTTCTATCATGCTCATATCCTCGTGCATCTCCAATGGTTGACCTTGTAGAATGTGGGAAGGGTCACCCACATACTTTCTGAGCATAGAAATGTGGAGAACGTTATGTACTCGATCGAACACTGGTGGTAATCCAATGCGATATGCGACTTCGCCCACCCGACCCAAAATTTCGAAGGGTCCAAGATAACGGGGGCTTAGCTTCACTCTCTTTTCAAATCTCATCACGCCTTTCATAGGCGACACCTTCACAAACACATGTTTGCCCACCTTATAGTTCACACTAGTTCGCTTGATATCGGCGTAGTTTTTCTGTCTGCTTTGAGCCGCCTTTATTCTTTCTCTGATCATGCAGACAATAGCAGCGTTATCCTCAAGTAACTCGAGTCCCAAAATAAAATTTTCACCCGTTTCCTCCCAATTGATTGGTGATTTACATCGCCTTCCGTACAAGGCTTCATACGGTGCCATTCTAATGCTTGTCTGGAAATTGTTGTTGTACGCAAACTCGATCAACGGTAGGTGCTGATCCCATGATCCTTGCAGCTCTAACATACACGCTCTGAGCATGTCTTCTATTACTTGATTTACTCGCAATATTTGCCCATCTGTTTGCAGATGGAAAGCTGAACTAAAATCCAGTCGGGTTCCCATTCCTTCCTGAAATTTCTTCCAAAATTTAGACGTGTATAGTGGATCACGATCCGAAACGATGCTGCTTGGGATTCCATGTAGGCATATTATTTCCTTCATATATAATTTTGCGAGTTTTCCTGCCGTGTACATCGTGTTGTAAGGTAGGAAGTGTGCTGATTTGGTCAGTTTGTCCACGATTACCCAAATGGAATTATATCTCTTTGTAGTGCGCGGTAGTCCAACGATGAAGTTCATAGAAATTGATTCCCATTTCCACTCTGGTATTGGCAGAGGTTGTAATAATCCTGCAGGGTGTCTATGATCAATTTTCACTTGTTAACACTTCAAACACCTGTGAGACATACTCTGCCACGTCTTGCTTCAGACCTCTTCACCAGTAATTCCTTTTTAAATCTTGGTACATCTTTGTGCTGCCAGGGTGGATAGCATAATTTGATTGGTGAGTCTCATCGAGAATGGTTCTTTGCAGATCGACATTGTTAGGAATGCAAAGTCGACCCTTGAACAATAAGGAACCATCTTCCCTGATTGAGAATTTTGATCTGATGCCTTCCGTTACGTCTTGACGGATCTTGGTTAGTATTGGGTCTTCCATCTGTAGTTCCCGTATGTGTTCGAATATCACCGATTTCATTGATATGTTGGCCAAAAAGGCACCTGTAGCTTGCGACTTGATGTCCGCACCATATAGTGCCAAATCTTCAAGTAACTTCCATCGATGCCTTCCCAAAATTAAACTAGCTAATTGCGCTGAATTTTTCTGACTCAAGGCATCGGCTACCACATTAGATTTGCCTGGATGGTACTGTATGGAACAGTCATAGTCTTTGAGGAATTTCCTCTATCTGCGCTGCCTCACATTAAGTTCCTTTTGCGTAAATAAGTATCTGAGGCTCTTATGGTCGGTGAAGATTTCAAACGTTTCTCCGTATAAATAATGTCGCCAAATCTTCAACGCGAATATGATCACTGCTAGTTCCAAATCATGCGTCGAATAATTCTTCTCTTGATCTTTCAACTGTCTTGACCCGTAAGCTATCACCTTCTTATGTTGGTTGAGCACGCAATCCAAACCGTTATATGAAGCATCATTGTAGACCGCAAATCCTCCATTGCCTGACGGAATGGCTAAAACTGGAGCTGAGGTGAGTCTCTTCTTGAGTTCTTGAAAACTCTTCTCGCACGCTTCACTCCATTCAAATCTTGAATCCTTTCTTGTAAGTCTCGTAAGGGGTCCCGATGTTTTTGAAAACCCCTCTATGAAACGTCGATAATAACCTGCTAGTCCAAGGAAACTTCGGACGTCGGTCATGGTCTTTGGTTGTTCCCAGTTCACTACTGCCTCGATCTTAGCGAGATCTACTGTGACACCATGCTTTGAGATGACATGTCCCAAAAAGCTGACCTCTTCTAACCAAAATTCACATTTGTTGAGTTTGGTGTATAATTGGTGTTCACGCAAAGTTTGCAGAGCGACTCGTAAGTGTTCTTCATGCTCCGTCTTCGATTTAGAGTAAATCAGGATGTCATCAAAAAATACGATGATGTAGGAGTCTAGGTGTGGTTTAAACACCCGATTCATTAAATCCATAAACGACGCTGGTGCGTTTGTCAACCCGAACGGCATCACTAAAAATTCATAGTGTCCATACCGTGTTCTGAATGCCATTTTTTGAATGTCCTCGGCCTTGACTCTTAACTTATGGTATCCAGATCTCAGATTGATCTTGGAAAAGTACTTCGCTCCTTGCAACTGATCGAACAAGTCATCTATTCTTGGCAAAGGGTATCGATTCTTCACAGTGAGTTTGTTCAATTGTCGATAGTCAATGCACAACCGCATCGACCCATCTTTCTTTTTCATAAACAAAACTGGTGCTCTCCATGGAGACACGCTTGGTCTTATTTACCCTTTATCCATGAGCTCTTGCAACTGCTCTTTTAACTCCTTCAACTCTGCAGGAGCCATCTTGTATGGTACTTTTGAAACAGGCTCCGTTCCTGGTGCTAAGTCGATAGCGAATTCCACTTCTCTCTCTGGAGGTAATCCTGGCAATTCTTATGGAAATACGTCTTCGAACTCTCGCACCACTGCTATCTCGGAAATAACATTCTTTTCTTCTTTATCTCCCTTCAGAAATGCCAGATAACCGTTACACCCCTTTTTGATTAAACGTTCAGCTCTGACTGCAGAGATGAGTGTCACTTGTGTCGATCTCTCTCCTCGAAATCAAAATGATCTCCTTATGTTAGGTTAGAAAATGACAACCTCGTTCTTAAATCCACTGTTGCACAATGATGAGACAGCCAATCCATGCCAAGGATCACATCGAATCCTTGCATGTCCAACAATATTAATTGTGCGTCTAATTCATAGATGACGCCATCTCGGACGCTCACTACGACTGATTTGCAGACTAACTCTGTGTCCACTAATTCTCCCGTTGGGATAGACACTGATAACACAAAGTCCAGTGTCACTGAAACAATCTTCATTTTCTTTGCGAATCTAGGAGTGATAAAGGAGTGGGTAGACCCTGGGTCTATCAACACTCGTGCGTCATGTGCTACATAGCATCCTTTTTCATAGACTTGTAAAGTACCTATAACACATACATATACATATATAGCACATACTTTATTTAGAATCTTCTAACATACAAACATGAGTCTACACACTGTTCAAATGAATGCACCTTCTCTATCTAAAATTGTATTAAATTGAAATTCATTATTTAAAAGGAATCTCACCTTGAATGACGTCATGTACACTCCCTGCTTCTTGGGCGGTAACTGCATAGGCTCTCCCTTGAACAACTGGCTTCTACGATTGAATAGGTCGTGGCATGGATGCTGAGGTCGTCTTCTCCTTAATTGCCTCAGGGTAATCTCTAATCACGTGGCCCATCTTGCCACATTTAAAACAGCCTCGCATTCCTTGCCTGCAATCTGCCGTTTTGTGGGGCTTGTCACACTTGGCACAAGTCTCTCTTGGTGTTGAAGAAGCAGCTCGTGAAATACCTTGTGTAACTGTGGCTCAAGTGGAAATAATAGGAACCTCATACCTCATCAGTCTCCCTGATGCCAACAATGGGAATCTTTGATGAGTAGTCTGTTGTGCGGCTCTCCCATACCCTGTCTGGAATGGCTACCTCTGATTCAGTGCTACGAACCTCAGCTTCTTATTCATTGATTCATTACTCCCAACCCTGCCTTGATTTATGCTTCCTCTTCCTTGCTGTTCCCTCTGATGGTATCGGTTATTTTTTTCTTCTTCGACCACTAATGCCTTACTCATGACTTCTCCATAGGTCTTCAGCTGAAATGACGCAACTCCTCCTCGGATGTCCGGCCTTAAACCCTGTTGGAACCTCTTCGCTTTCATCACATCAGAAATTATGTAGTCTGGAGTGAAACGAGCTAGTCTCATAAATTCTACTTCGTACTCTCTTACGGTCATCTTTCCTTGCATTAGTTGTAAAAATTAGGTCTCCATTTGATTCCTCACAACCTCCGAAAAGTACTGCTTGTTGAACTCTTCAACGAATTCATCCCATGTCCATGGTATATATGGGGTTTCTTGAGCCCTAGTCCGCGAAACCAATTTCCACCAAGGCCCAGCCTCCCCATCTAGCATGTAAGCTGCCCAACGGATGCTCTCGTCCTCTGTGCATGCCAGTACACTAAATACCTTCTCCATTTCACTCAGCCAATTCTCGACTGCCATGGTGTCTGCCAGCCCTAAAAAGCTAGGAGGTCTCATCCTTATGAATTCGGTAAATGCTGAAGCTACTGGTAGTGTAGGCCCTACCGGAGGCGTAGGTGTCTGATGTGGCTCTGGGGCGGCATGAGCTGCCAAGGATGTCTTTGCCATGGTTTCCATAGTATGCATCATCCTCTGACGCTCCTCTCTTTCTTCGTTTCTTTCCCTCACTCCATCTTGTTCCCTCTGATCTCGATCCTGATGGTCTCGATCCTGATTTTCTGCTTGATTTTGGTTCTCTTCTTGGCCACTGCCCTCGGGAACCTCCCTATTTCCCAATGGCACCCTGTTCGTAGGCGAGATGAACCCATCTCTACTGCGCAAATTCCTATCATGACCACCCCTGGGTCGGCCTCTTCCTCTAGGAAATATAACGGTCTGCATGAGAAACCACGATTTCGTTAGCAGAAGTCCTTATGTTCTGACATAAGAATGATTATCATAATTTTAAAAGAAAGGCTTTGATACCAACTGTGACAGCTTAGATTTTGACACCTCGAAATCCGTGCCATCAGCACGACCCTTGAGGCCGTGCCCTGTAATTATGTAAGGAGCATCGGTTATACAAGCCAAAAACTACAAATAAGGCACAAGCATCTACTCTAACAAGTTCTCATGTATTTAAAATAAAAGAAACTCTAGAGACAGTTCTTGTCCCATGCCAATTCATGGGCATAAGAACTGACCCAAACCATTGGTGATAACTGTTCACCCCAGATGGTTTGTCAAAAGAATAAAGGTATTTAATTACATTCAAAATAAAGAGGCTTGACATACAGAGCCATAACTAAATACTCTCAAGTCACTCTCAAAGTACGCAATGGGTCTCCTAGAAGAATTCCTCAGGAGGAGGCTCTGACTCTTCTGTGGGCACGTAATCCGTATCCCCCGGATCAACGTCTCCAGAAGACTCTGCTGCCGCTAGCCCTGGACCTGCGACGTATAGTCTAAGGGGGGTGAGCTACATCCTAGCTCAATAGGGAAACACAGTGAACATATAGATTAAGCTCTCACATGTATGTTAAAAACAGTTTAAAAGCATAATTTTCTCTGATAAAACTGCTGAAGACAAACGAAACAATCGGAAATAAAATGTTGGATACACTGTTACTTTGCATGATTTTGTTTATTCTTATCTTACTATTGTGGTAACGGATTCGGCCTAATCACTTAAATCTTAACTTAAGTAGTCCCCGAGCAATATAGCATCGAGCCCCGATGGAATACCCACCATCGTCGTCTAAATAGACACTTGTTATACGTTACAATTAAACACTACCCAAGCCCCTTTCTCTTAGGCGACGGGGTCTATTCTCAATTCAACATCCCTGGGATGTGCTTGGGGTTTATGGTTTGGCCGCCGCACCGGTCACGGATATCCTGCCGAGTCAGTCGTGGGTATCCCGCCACGTCTGTGGGGTATTCTAATTAAACCTTAAATAACAAAAATATAAAGTGTGCTCTACATATAGTTATTCACCGTGATTGTGCTAATTTTATTACATTAGGCCTTATCGTTCTTCTTTTGTTTCATCATTTGGTTTCATCTGTATCCCTGGGATGCTACTGGTTTAATGCATCATTCAGATGCCCATTGTTAAAATTCTATGTCCCCTGGGGACTTCATGACCTTCATTCAAATTCACACACGCACACTCATGTTGGAAACACATTTAATATGACTGTTCTCTTGAGCTACTCTATATGATTGAAATACTCTACATACATGATTTTGACGAATTAAAGTGTATGTTTCAAGATATTTCCTACCTCAAGTACGATCCAACGCGCTCCTTTCTCATAGAGGCTTACGCGTAACAGCTCACGTCACACCTACATTGCATGTGACACGAATTTACTCAGAAAGGTCCCTAGAGCCCTTGGAAGCACAGCTCTCATAAATTACCCTAAAAGAAATGAGAAAACTGGGTAATTCCTCGCGCGAGCAGTTATTTAGCCTCGCTCGAGCGAGCACTTAACCTCTCTTGAGTGGTTATAAATCCTCGCTCGAGCGATCATTATTTATCGCTCGAGCGAGCACCATTCATCGCTCGAGCGGTTGTAATTCATCGCTCGAGCGAGCACTATTCATCATTCGAGCAGTTATAATTTGAGATACCTGGAGCTCTAAGCGATGCTTCGCTCGAGCGATCTCCTCCTTCACTGTGGGTCTCACTCGAGCGAGTCCAGGACGCGAATATGCTTAGAATATTTTCTCTGCCCTCGCTCGAGCGAGCCTTTTAGACCGCTCGAGCGAGCCACGAAAAGATGTATGTTCTCCTTCTGTTCGAGAACTATCACCTTCTTCATGAGAGATTTAATAGTGTCAAGGATCATTCGTCCACTAGTTTAAACTCTACTTAAAACATTCATAGACATCTAAATCATAACTTACTCGATAGATCTCCTATAGTTTGATCCAAACTTCGTCTAATCATGAAGATCTGCAAGGTTCTCTATAGCTTAAAAACTAACGAACCTCTCCTCCTCTTTTGTAAACCTCCTCCTCTTTCTCTCTATTTTTCCTTCTTTCTATCTATGCTAATATAGGTTACGTAGGAGAGACTCTCCTCCCCACTTTCACTTATATAGTGAAAGCTAGAAAGTTTCACATATACACACATAGTGTGTGTATGTAGTTTTTTATTTTTTATTTTTTAGAATCCTTGTGAATCACAAATACATGTGCATGATATGTGGTACACGTGCATGGTATGTGATGTGCACGGTTCCCAAAAATCTGGGGTTATGACAGATTAAGGGAGGTTCTTAAGCTCTAATGGAGGTTAAGAATTAGGTAATGTTTGATCTAAGGTTTTTAAGAATTTCTAGGGCTTGGAAAAGGTGAAAAATGGGTTTTAATGGCGGAAGATGGGGGTAGCCACTTAAATGGCACCAAGGTGGTTCTAAAGGCTTAAAGGGGTATAAGGGTCTTAAAGAAATATTCCCCAAAATTCGGGAAAGTTCACAAGTCAAACCTCAACATAAAAAATAAGTCATCCTGGATGTGCAGGTTTTTAAGGCGTGAGTGCATAGTATCACAAATTTGAGTGAACAGTATCATGATTTGAATCCTAATTGCGATGAATCCCGATTAAGATGGATCCTGATTATGATTTAAATCTTAATTGTGATTTGAATCCTGATTGTGGTTTGAATCCTGACTATGATGGATCCTGATTATAATTTGAATCTTGATTGCAATTTGAATCCTGGTTGTGGTTTGAATCCTGATTACGATAGATCCCGATTACGATTTGAGTGAACAACATTCTTCATTTCATCATAACTTTTGATGTATAACTCAAAATTATGCGATTCTTAGCTCGTTGGAAAGATGGGAACCTCTACTTTCCAATGGTATAAGCCTTAGATCTTGTAGATATCTATGAAAACTTTGGTATTCTTATTTTTATCTACTATTTTGGTTTGCTCAAATCGGGTTTTATGGGTCCGGTTGGGCTTTCTAAGGGTTATGGTTAAGGTTTTTATGTGTCAGAGAAGGGTTCTAGGGGTTCGAGAAGTACTTTCAGAAGCTTAGAAGTATGCCATTCTTGGAGTATATGTCAAGCGTGCCTTGGGCCAGATTTGGGTGTCCACAGTTGCCCCTCTTTGGTATTTAGTTGCTTGCAACCAAAGGCTAAAGAAGGAGACACCCAAAGTTGGTCTCTGCCAAAGATGAACTTACAAATGATTCAACTATGCATAAACATGGGCCCTAAGAGGCAATAAACAATAAGGTGATGGAAGTCCCGACCCATGACTAGGTACAATTTATAGGAACAAACGACCATCCGACGGATGCTCAGACGCATTAGCGTACACTTTACAGGGATACAGTGCCCAAATACAGGTTTTAAGCCCGCAACTGAGCATGATTTAAGGGAAATGAACCCTTCTGTGTTTATGTTGAAACATAGTTGTTTGATTTGTAATTTCATATTTGGTAGGTTGATCGACCCATTCTTTAAGATTCGCATGAAGTAATGACGCGAAGATCTAATAGCTGCGCCTAATCTCATGAGGCATTGATTGCCCCACTTTGATTGGTGCGGGTGCTCCTACACGAGGTAGGGTTTAAGATTTTTGAGCGTACTTATTGACTCCGAAGTTAATTTAGTACAACTATCCGAGCGGAGCGAATATCAATGTCGAAGCACTTTTTGGGAGTGTGTGCCACTTTTGAAGTTGATCTTACAAACAGATCAACTATGCATGCGAGCAGGGTTTCTAAGAGTTAAAAAGGAGACTCACCTCTGCACCCATTTTAGCATTACCATCAGGCAGTGGTGGCTTAGTTATCTTCAATGATGCCTCATATAGTGGGTTAGGTTGTGTATTAAATCAATGGGAACGTGTGATTGTGTATGGTTCCCATCAGTTGAAAGATCACGAGAAGAACTACCCCACTCATGACTTGGAACTAGCAGCGGTCATCTTTGCGTTAAAAATCTGGAGGCACTACCTGTATGGTGAAACCTTTGAGATTTTCACCGATCACAAGAGTCTCAAATATCTCTTTACCTAGAAAGACTTGAATTTAAGATAGAGAAGGTGGATGGAGTTCTTGAAGGACTATGACTGTTCTATTCAGTACCATCCCGACAAAGCTAATGTAGTCGCTGATGCGCTCAGTCAGAAATCATCCGCTTAGTTATCCCATCTTGGGACACGGCTACAAAGATGGAAATTACTCAATGACATAATGTCATCTAGTGCCACTCTTCAAGCAATGTCAACTGGAGGTTTACTTGCTACAGTGATGATCCGATCTACACTCTTCGATAGGATCAGAGAGCTCCAGATGCATGATGCAGAGCTTATTTCCATCAGACAGGGAGTACAAAGTTGGCTATAGCCAGACTTCTCAATTAAGGACAATGGGTCCTTATTTTTTCAAGGTCGGAATGTGTATACCTGATGATAGTGCCTTGCGTCAGGAAATTCTTGAAGAGGCACACAAGTTAGCATATGTAATCCATCCTGGTAGCACGAAAATGTATCATAATTTAAAGAAGACATTTTGGTGGAACGACTTAAAACGAGACGTGGCAGAATATGTTACGAAGTGTTTGACCTGTCAATAAGTGAAGGTTGAGCACAAGCACCCTGCTAGTCTGCTACAGCCACTGTCCATTCTAGAGTGGAAACGGGAAAACATTTCTATAGATTTCATTCTTGGTTTGCCCCGTACGCAGAAGGGTTAGAATGCAATCTGGGTGATTGTTGATCATCTCACCAAATCAGCACATTTTTTACCCTATAGCACCCGATATATAATATTAAAAATGGCCGAAGTGTATCTGAAAGAGATAGTCTGACTACATGGGATACTCATGAGTATCATGTCCGATCGCGATCCTTTATATACCTCTTGATTTTGGCAAAGTTTCCAAGAAAGAATGGGTTCTAAGTTGGACTGCAGTACTGCATTTCATCCTCAGACCGACAGATAAATAGAGAGGGTGAATCAGATAATAGAAGATATATTACGGGCCTGTATGCTGGATTTCAAAGGATCATGGGATAAGCACTTACCCCTGATCGAATTCGCATATATTAACAACTTCCAATCGAGCATCGGCATGGCACCATTCGAGGCACTGTATGGACACCGATATAAATCTACGATTAATTGGGAAGAAGCTGGAGAGTGTCTTATTTTGGGCCTTGACTTGATAGAAAGCACCAATACAGTTGTTTATGTTATTCAGGAGAGATTGAAGAGCGCCAAGAGTCGGCAGAAGAGTTATACCGATCTCAAATGAACCAGTATTGATTTTCAGGTAACAACCCGCACCTACAAGTTTATTGCTTTGTGCATTCAAGTACGTATCTTATCAATCTAACATATGTCGTACAGATTGGCGATCACATTTTAATCAAAATATCACCGACAAAGGGCGTGACGTGATTTGTGAAACGAGGCAAGTTAAACCCTTGTTATGTTGGACCATTTCCAGTTTTGGGCAGAGGGGGTGAGGTCGCTTATCGAGTTGTGTTACCTCCTCATTTATTTGACATACACAACGTATTCCATGTGTCTATGCTAAGGAAGTATGTTAGCGATCCAACACATGTGTTGGAGTACCAACCGCTCGATATTCAGGAGGATTCACAATGACTGAAGAACCAGGTCAGATTTTTGACCGTAGAGACCAAATCTTGAGAACAAAACGTATTCCACTCGTATTAATCCAATGGATGAATCATGGTTCTCATGAGGCTACCTGGGAACGTGAAGCTGATATTCGTGCTTAGTATCCTCATTTATTTACATATGGTAAGTTATTTAGTGCATTCATGAGAATAACTGCATATGATATAAAGATGTTTGTTAGCATTGTATATGATATAAACATGTTTGTTTGCATTGTTATATATATATAATTTCTAACTTTACATCGAAATAAATATATTTGAAGAACTTATACCTTTTACTTAGATTAGTATCTAATTTTTATGATGCATAAGTCAGTGTGACACATAAAATGTATCACAGTTGTGACTCACAACCAAACAAACTATACCTATGCTTGCGCTTCCATATTAACACATGAGTTAGACCAAGATGACTCTCTAAATTTCATAGAAATAAAATATTTTAAAGTATCTATACACATTAAATTGAACAGCAAATATTTTTATATTATACATCAGGAAGTGTGCTGCACATAGGTACCATCCATTATTAAAATAACACAGTAGGGCCTCAAAATCTGGGACAGTCCAGATCTAAACACCTTGCCGCGGCAAGGAAGAGCTGGCCAAGGCAAGCAGCTTGCCGCGACAAGCAAAGTGGGTTGCCGCGGCAACCATTGCAACCTTAAGTGGGTTCGAAAACCCCCCTTTTGTCATTCTCTACTTTTCTGTGGTGGGGTCTTTGTGTTCCTTCACCTCCTGAGCCACATTTACTTCCTAGCAGTTCAAATCACATCGAATTCGCACCAAAAAGTCGTTACATGTTGGAGATTCACCCTTGGCCGACCTCCATCATCTTCAATTGTAGCCATTTTTTCCACTTTTTGGTGTCTTGGTGAGGTAAAATCCCCATTCCTGGTTTTTATTATTTCTTTTCACTACAATGTGTCCTAAGAAGATTACAGTGTCGAAAAATACTCCCGTACGCCCAAAGGCTATAGAAATCGAAGGGCAAAGCCCCATTGACCTCCCAAGATCAAATCAATCCATCCGTGAATTGCGAACAACCTGTTCCATGGTGGGACGTGAAGGCCATGGAACCAAAATGGCTTGTTGACAATTCACTGCTTGTACCAAATGACCTGACTGCATGGTCGATATAGTACTTTGAACAAGCGCGCCTTGTTCGTCTTTTTTATCAAAATTTAAAAGTTTTGCCTGTTGTTGGCCAACTTGAAACTAAAATCAATGATCGCAAGTTTTATTTTAACCTATAAGATATAGCTCAGGCTATGGACTATAGTGCGACTTTCGATGAAAGTCTCGGGCCACGAATCCCACGTTTAAAAGATGTGAAATTTTATCACATCACGACCAAAATGATTGATGGACAGACATCCTCTGCTCAAGGTCTCTCATTTCGACGCAGTCAGTTACCACAAAATATGTGATTTCTTGATTGTGTCTTTTGATGCAATCTTTACCTGATGCAGCATGAAAGAGAGTGCCGTGATACTCTCTTACAAGCTTTATTTGTAGTTCATGAAAATAGATATGTAAACGCCCCAAAAGTTGTATGGGAAGGCATACAATATGCCAATATCCATTTGCAAAGTAACGTCCCTAGTCCCATGCATGCATGCCCATACCCACATTTGATCACCCGCCTCCTAGAGGGTCATCACGATGTCGTGAATTGGGTCCCTTATCAAGTCGCTTTAGGTGAAGAAATCTACACTGACAATATGCAGATCTTTACCCCTGCTATGTGGAAAATCGTGTATCAACGATCACAACAAGTAGTGAAAAACCGCCAAGCACACCTAATACGTGCTCCACCTCAACCATCTTAAGCTACACCCTCTGCACCAACCCAAGAAATCCCCATTCACTTGCAAGCTGAATCCATTCCTCCAATTCCTCCTTCCGAAGAGGCGTATACTATTTCTGATCTTGCAAGGCTCAGGCATGAAAATCATGAGCAAACCTTGCGACAATTTGATAATCTTTATCAAAATCACTACATGCTCTATCAGCGAGTTGATTATATAGAGGAGGCCACAAATATTATGATGGAGCATACCTTCAAGACTCCTGCAAGACCTTACATTGGAAGTGGATGAAACTGTGTATTTGCATACACCCGCAATGCAGCCATGTTAGTGCCAGAGTTTCAGCAGCAGGATGCGGGACAATCCACCGCTGATCAGCAGCAGCCTAGCGCATAGCCTGGTGACTAATCCACTCTCTTTCCTCTAAGTTTTTATGCATGAAGAATCCGTCCTACGTATTGCTTTGCGTCTATAGTAACAGTGTTCCATTTATGTTATAATTTTGTTATACATTTGTTCCATTTATGTTATAGTATTCATCATGTCAATTACACATGTACTAGAGACCGGATTTTCTGAATTCCATTACATATATGTGATGTTAGAATTTTATAGACACCATGTCCTACTTTAATTTCCTAGTCGTCATTTATTTTCAAGGAAGAAAATCCCTTATGTAGGGAAGGATGTAACAACTGCCATTTTTACAACCTAAACAGTTAGTATGGGCACAGGTCCAATCAGGTGTGTGCCTAGAAACCTGGTCCATTATACACTTAAAGTTCTTGGTGTACCATATGTGTCGTAGCTAATACACTGAGTAAAAGTGCCAGCTTATATACATATTATATTAGTGCCATAACTCATACACTCCAGTTTTAATGTATAAGAGTTACATTAGATATCATTAAACTAATAAGCCAGCCCATATACAGACTAAAGTATAACAAAACTACACTATAAAACTCTAAGTTAATATATGAATAAAACTAACCTAATATATATAGTCTATATCTATTTGTGGTATGAGCTAACACATGAAGTATAAGTGTAAGTGCTTTACACTAAAGCCAAGTCCAAAACCAGGCCTTTTTAAACTTACGTAAAAGTGGTAAATACATTAAGTAAGAGTGTATGTGCTTTGTAAGTAAATTAAACTTGTTTTTGGCTTATCTGCTTAGACACTGAAATGGTATACCAGACTTATAAGCAAGTGCTGCCTGAATTGTCATTTAGGTAGATACATTGAAAAGGCTAATGCTGGCTTTGTATAACAGCCCAACCTTAATCCGCTAATAAACTGCTTTGAACTTTGCTTGACTACACAACCTCATGAGTCATCGATCGACCCATGCACACAAAGTAGATACAAATCAGTATAAAATACACTAGAGCCTGCTTCGTCTTCCTGAAAATGAAACCCTGCATATAACTTTAAACCACAACCAGTAGGGTACACCTCTGATAGGTGTTAAAACCATTCTTGCTATTCATTTTCTTCACACCTTCAATCCGAAACCATGAGTCAATTGAGTTGATTTCAAAGAGTCCTTCGTAGTCCATTGAATCGAGGTCAGAAAGGCCTTTGTAGTTCACAAACTCGGCACGCGCAACGTCGATACACTTTCAGCATACTCCTACACAAATATTCCATCAAAGGGTACACAGTAGGTATTAGTCCATTAATTTAGTTTAAAGGAAGAAAATAAACATTGTTGCTATCAATCCCATGAAATCGAATCGGTAGCACTATCATATACACTTGTGTGTGGGTTTCGAAGTCGACAACTAGGATTATCGCACTCTGAAACTCTCATACCAAATGACGACATTAAGTGATGTTCTCAGTGAAAGCTAATAGAGAAACTAAAGTAGTGATACAATATAGAAGGCTTAGCCAGCTAAAAGAACCAAAGGTCAAGAAACGAACCAAAAAAGTACCCCGGCAAGCAAAGCCTTAGGCTTGCCGCGACAACCTTACAAGGTTGTCGTGGCAAGGTGCTCAGCTGGGCTGCTTGCCGCGGCAACCCCTACCTTTGCCTCTGCTTCAGCTGGTCTTGCAGAGGCAAGCCTATGTTGGCTGCTGCACCAAGCTTGAGGACCTTGGTCTATCATTGGGATGAGTGAGTTAACTAACCGGCTTATAAACCATGTAGTATATGTAAGTCGAGTCTACAGTTACCCAGTTCCCTAATTGGTATATTAAATCCCTGCATGCACATGAACCTGTAGGTGCAACTTGGTGCACATGTCAAGAGCGTTCCAATAGCTTGATGCACGAAGACAAGTATAACCAGTACTATGCAAGCTCGAGGTTTCGGTAGGAAATTTACCTTGCTAAATTATGTTTGTTTGCTCCTTCACGTCTAGATAGCAATTTAATGTCCATATAAATATGCCTAGGTTCTAATTGTGTTAAATGTATACGCATATCATAATAGTCTAGTCCAGCATGAGTAAGGGTGATGCATGATCAGGATAAGATTTGTAGACACTTGAGTTTTGATATGAATATGCCCATGCTATATTCAGTTTTGATGTATGATGTTGTAGGGTTATCCTATATTCAGTTTCAATAATTTAATAAACATGCTAGAATAATGATAAATGAAATATATGGTTCTGCATGATTGAAATGAGACCAGTTTAGATGTTTCATGCTGATGAATACTAATGCTTGTTGTTGGTTATATAGTATAATTATATAGACATGGTTATATAGAAACATGCAGTTTCAATATATGTAATGAACATCTGTATATAAGATTCTTGCATACACAATACCACGCATAAGCATATCTAGTTATCTTAATTAGCCTTGATGTCGAGTTTCTGTTTTGCTTTGTTTTTGGTGCCAAGTGATCCCGCTAACTCGGGAGCTTGATTATTTTCTCAGTCCAAGTGATCCCGCTAACTCGGGAGCTTGACAAGCGATTCAGCTAACTCGAGAGCTTGATGCTTTTGTTCCTACACATGTCTTTGTACCTCTGCTAACCCTACTTTATTTCAGCATGATTCCTTATTCCACATGAATTCTAGTATCTGTTGCACCATGAATTTTGGTCTTTCTTCAGTATATCAGCATGATCATTTAGTCGCCTAATAATGACTTGTTTATATTATATGTTGATAAATAATGCGTTGATTTTATTATATGCCTCAAGAAGTGAATTGGTAAATCTAATATATACTTAGCAATGTAAAGGTCCCTGCTGAGCTTTGATGATAGCTCATCCTACGACTTCAATGTCTTAGTTGCAGATTTAGATCTGAAGCACACAGTTGACCCCACTTACGAGCTTGACGAGGAGGAAGAAGAGGACGACGAAGAAGACGAAGAGGAAGAATTTGCTGAAGAATTCTTTCCTAAATAGGTTTGAGAAAGAGATGTTTTTTGATAAACTTGTATAAACCATATATGATATTTTATTCTGAGATGTATAGGTTTTCTTTCCATTGTTTAGATGATGGATGGCCATCATCGGTGGAAAGCTATACATCGTATCTGTTAGCCTTGTTTGTAGAGTTTGATAATTTCTGCCGAGTAAATATCAGTTTGCTTTGCTATATTATTGCATGTCAAAGTAAATACATGGCTTCCACATTTGCAATACTTTATACAATTTAAGACACCTTTGTATGATAGGATCATGTTAGGTGATCTGACGACGTGACCTTTCTTATATGCGATAAAGGGGAAATGTCGGGTTGTCACAAAATGTGAGAGGAGGTAATGGGTCCCATTTTGAGAATAGTCAAACCCATTCAACCTTTTATCTTTGCCTTGGGTCATGCATTTGACGGTGCAGTCTGAAGATTTACTTGATCAGGATTGAATTTGAGCTAACATAAGCGACCCAATTGAAGACTAGATAGCCCAAAAATTTAACCAAAGGAGTACCTGATGATTTTTTTGTTGCTTTTTCTTCTTTATTTAAATTTGTCGTTAAGCCTTTTTTACTCACAGTGCCCGAGATGGGTTTTCGCTATGCCTGCTATCGCCCTCTTTTTTACCTATAGCGCCCTTCCTGATTTTCACTGCGTCCATGGGTACTTTACTTTTTTACCCCAGGCACCATTTCAGGTTTTCACCTAGTCCACACAAGCTCGCTCTTTTTATCTGTGGCCCCCTTGAGGATTTTCACCACGTTCTTTTTGCTTTGAGCTTGTATATTTTCTTCTTTTTCTTTTCTTTTTATTCATTTTTTTAAAGAGCATGACATGGACGTCGATTCCGCCATAGCCGATTGGATGGAGTTTTATTTTCTCTCAGTTTGGCTTGTGCTGACTCAACATATGCTGTGAATGCTTGTGGACCTTAAAAAGGGCTTTCTCTAGGGAAGAATCGTGGCCATGGGTTGAGAGGGATGGGTTCGGAATATTGAAGGTACTCTCAGGTTAAAATGTTTTCTTGATTGGACTCCAGCTATCATAATACACTTCTACACTGGGGGATTTTTACTATACATGCCCCATGATTTTTCTATTTTTTTTATTCCTTTTACTTTCTTTTCTGACTTCCTCTTTTTGATATTTTGCTTTTCAGATTTTTTTTTTTTTGGATTTGATGATAACTCTTTCGCTTTTCGCTTTTGGAGTTTCTCTTTTTTCATTTTTTTTTGTTGGTATATATACATTTTTCTTTTTTCGGAAGGGTTTTATGAAAGAAAAGCTATTGGCTCAAATTGGGTAGCAAAGGGTATGAGCATTAAGGGACGCTTTTTGGGTACTTGGCTTTAAAATGATAGCCTCTTTTAAGGGGCCCTTAAGCAGTCACATATCCATCTTATCAATACTTACCTTACTACGGGAGACTTAGGAGTAGAACCTTCTTACATACCCATCGTTGATTGGCTCAGGAAAATGGTCCCCGTTCAAGGTGGCGAGACGGAGCACATATCTGAGAGCATTTCTTTGATCACATAAGGTCCTTCCCAGTTGGGCTTGATCTTCCCTCTCGGATCAGCGTGGAGAGAGGGGAAGATTTTCTTGAGTACAGTGTCACCCACTGTTGGTACGCGCTTTTTTTGAGTTCCTTTCGGTCCCCAAAAGAAGTGGCCCAATTCGGTCCGAGTGGACTCTGGCTAAGGACAATGGAATAATAAATTAGAAAATATTAATTTGCTGAAAGGAAAAGGCAAATCTTAAATGAAGAATACATGTATTGATGTGATCGCCAGCTACATATATTTATCAACGCTATAACACGCCACTGATCACGAGCGGAGAGATGCAAGTTGACTCCTTTACTGAACGTCGGCCACACAACTTCAGCAGCTATGGGTTGCTGATGGTCTAACTAGTTTGGTTTCCTATTCCTATTGAGAGTCTACTCTAAAAAGGGGGGTGGTGGCCCTCTATGCTTGGAAGGATTGACCCTGTTCCCGGGTACCCTCCGTAAGCTCCCTTGGGCAAATTTGGTGGCTAAGGTTGAGAAAACTGGAGAAGGCTAGGAACCTATGAGCTCTAGGCTAAGAATTTGGGCAGGGGTTTCCTACGGCTATCTAAGGCTAAGGGCACTTATTCTGCTTGTACTCCTTCGAGAGTCAGGGCTAGCTAGCCAGTGTCGCTGACCTGACTACTCGGGGATCCTAGAGAAGAGTCTGCAGTTCTAGAAGCCTAGAAAAGTAGCTCAACACCTTCTTTGAGAACCCCATATAGAGGACCTCGAAATTTCTAAGGAGAGCTAAGCTTAGAAGAGCGAAGAAAATTGTGAATTGGTTATGAAAAAGTTGTGAGATAGGGGGTCGTTTAATAGGTATCGGGCTAATTGCGCCCGTGTGGGCATGTGTGCAATCAACCAATTATGCGCATAGAGCTATGTGTGGGATTGAATTCTGCCCAAGGGTCTGTGCATGCAGTTTGGTTTGAGTCGGTCACGGACTCGAGAATGACTGGCTGACTAGCTTGGTTGGGGAATTCTAGTTCCATTATGCCTGGAACTAACTTCACGCATGGAATAATGCATGAAATTCAATTACGAGCAGGGGAATGTGTGTGTAATCGAGGAGTTCGAGCAGTCTGGGGTTTTAGAGTTCCAGTCCAAATCTGAACTGATTTCGCGCGTGTAGGGACGCGTGCAATTGGATTCCGCTTATCAAGATATGCGTGAAATATGAAACTTCAGGCAGTGCACAAAAATGTAAGCCGAGTCCAAGTTGGACTAATTGTGCGCAAGTAGCTTTGTGTGTGATTTAATTGCGTGTGTAGGTTCATGCGTGCAATTCAGGGGCTTCAGGGCCTTATTGGATCCGAAGTTCTATAGGAGTTTCTAAGATTTCTGATTAAGGGTAGGCAGACTGGTAGGCATGTAACATATGTATTTATATGTAATATCATTTAAGTTAATGTTGTAACTCTTTATTTTTCATTTACTTAAGATATTATGTATAAATAATGTTTGAATTCAATAAAAATAGCCTCGGATCAAAAATCTCAAAGAATAAAAAGTCAACTTTCTAGTTCAAGAACATAGTCCAATTTTTTGCATTTTGGTAAAATTTCTTACTTTCAAATGGCAAGCCTTTTTATGAAACATTAAAGCTCATTAATTCTATCATATTAAAATATTGCTAAATTACCAAAGTATGGTAAAAGAAGTTTACATCTGGGCTTCCAAATGGGGGATATATGTCAGCGTTCTAGCTCGACCTTTGAGCTTCGGTCAACAAGGCCTGGGGCTTAACTATTGATCAGTCACATAATATACCATTTTATCACCCTTAACTTAGTTGATGATGTGCAGATATTAAGGTTAAATAGCAAAAGAGAGCTAAAGTATTAATCTTTGTCAAAAGAAACTCAAAAAGCAGTAAGAAAGACGATCGAGCATAAAAGACGATTCGACACATGTTTAAAGTCAGAAATCATACTTTGAGATGGAAATTAGAGAAAGAGAAAATGAGAAATCGTAATTTATGATTCTTCATAAGACACTTCAAGCGGAGTGCGATACAAAAAGACAATTGCAATCGTTCATTCTAGGAAAGTCACGAGCTGAACAAAGAAAATCGTAACTACGATTCTACAAAAATAAAAGACTCTTGTTGCTGCTGAACGTGAAGATCTACACCGCCATACATATAATTAGAAGACCTCTTGAATTAGAATTCTGGTAGATCACGAATTTAAGAAGATTGATGAAGAGAGATTCGTAAAGGACTCTGCTGCTGAAACAAAGGAGCAATCCCAGAGCGCATCAACTATCCAAAGTAAGGAAAAACTAGGATTAGAAGTTAGAATTATATTAGGAACCTTTTATTCTTAGTAGTTTCTTTTATTAGAATTAGAATATTGTAAACCGACTCCTTATGATCTATAAATACGAGAGCTCAACATAGGAGAAGAATTATCGAAGGAATTCTTGACATCAATTGATGACTGAGGTTGGGTTTTCTTCCGATCAACTTTAGTTTAGTTTAGTTTAGATATCCAAGGTTTCTCTAGAGCAATTGACGACTACAATTGGGAGCTGGAAGATTTGAGTAGAGTTTTCGTAGTTTCTCAAGAGTAATTGATGCCTGTAACTGACGGATGAAAGATCTTTTTATTGCTTTCTAGTTTAGATTGATTCACTTCTACAATGTTGTAATCATCTAAAAGTTTTTTATTTGAATTGATGACTCAAATTGAAAATTTGTAGGTTAGTGTAATGGTTTACTTTTTCATCTTCAATTTTCTTGAGTTTGATTGATGCCCAAAATTTAGGAAAATTGTTGATTAGATTAAATCTGTGTTAAGAAATTCTAGTTTTTAATTAACGCCAAAATTCTAGAGGACTGAAATATGGTGTAACGATACTTTAAGTTTGTAAACATTCGAGAACTGAAGGATTGTGATTGATGACCATAATCTGGAAGGAGGAGGATTTATGTTTATTTTTTGCACTTACTTTTAAATAAACCATTCTTTATTCATATTTCTCCAGTAGTTTAGGTTCATAAAATACAAATATAAGTACTTAAACTAAACAAGACTATTAAAGAGAAATCACTTCCTCGTGGGAACGATCCTATACTAGTACTGCAAATTCCATTGTGCGCTTGCAATAGGTTAATACTTTTGTACAATTTAAGAGCACATCATGTTTTTGGTGCCGCTGCCAGGGAAGTGAATTTTTTTTTTCTTATTTTATTTACTTGAAAACTAATATTTGTCTTTCTCTTTTTATTTTTCTTTATATTTTTAATTCTCTTTGATCATTTCTTAATCTTTTGCAGGTTTAGTCGGAGTAACGAATCACAGGTTTCAACACTTCCCCTGATCAGAGAAGCACGAGGCATAGATTTGTTTTTCTCCCTGCTTTTTAAAATAAAAATTAGATAAACTGAAAATAAAAATAGACATTTCCACCAATCATTCTTGCCAGCCTGCTTTGTTTCTAATTCCATTCATTATGGCAGGTAAAGACCAATTTATGGCTAAGACGTTGGGAGAGTATTATGTAGTGACACCTCTTACTCTTCCCTCATGCATTCAATTACCCCCTGTGTCTGGTGACGGAACCTTCAAAATCAAACCCAACGTATTTCAATTCTTACCTATCTTTTATGGGTTTAGCGAGGAGGATCCGTATATTGCACGTAATGAGTTTTCTAAAAATATGCGCAATTGTTAAAATTAGAAACTTGTCAGAGGAGGCCCACTCGTTTGAGGCTCTTCCCGTTTTTCCTTAAAGAGAGGGCAAAGTAGTGGTTGAACTCTTTGCCCATTAATTCAATTGCTAGCAGGGAAGAGTTGCAGACCAAGTTCATCACATGGTACTTACCAATTAGCAAAACAAATAGAATCCGTATGACCATCACAACATTTCATCAACTGCCAGATGAGTCTTTATAGGAGAGCTAGAAGCGTCTTAAGGAGCTTCTGAGCAAGTGCCCTCATCATGGGGTCCCGCGCTGGCAAATAGTGGTTGAATTCTATGAAGACCTTAATGAACAAACCTAAAACATAATTGATGTTGCTTGTGGAGAAATGTTTCGTACGTTAACTACAGAGGATGCTTGGGAACTTTTTGAGACCCTTAGCGAGGAACCGATACAAAACCATTCACCGATTGAAACTGATTCGGAGACTTTAAGGAATATGACTCCTAAGCAAGGAGGATCAGATGAATTAAAGTCAATGGTAAATTTCCTTCCAAAGATAAAACTTTGGAAGGTAAAATTTTAGTCTCTGTTGGATATAAAATCGCACCCAACATCTAAAAAATATGAAGCTTGTGGTCCTAATCATGGCCCATCTCAGGAGGATCCTTAGCAACTGGTTGTACCTTTTGACCCCACAAGTATCCAAGACCATACTGTTGCCATCAAGGATGCCATGCTGCAGACATGTGGAAACTGTCAGCAGCATGACCAGAACCAATTGAAGCCACTCTTTTCGCTCCAACAATCTATTTTCAAGTTAGAGGCCCAAGTTGAGCAGCTAACTATTTTAATTAATAGGAGAGAGAGTAGATACTCTTCACCATGGTTAGTTGTCACTCCAAGAGGACGTAGCTTTTTGGGAGGCACATCAACTCCCCATGAATTCAACTAGAGTTCCTTTTGAAACATCCTGTAACATATGTGTATTAATTCTTTTATCGTTATTAGTAAATTTCATTAGGGAAGACTTTACGATCTCAAATGTGTCTGAACACATTCAATCGTAAGGAACTTTCTGTTCAATTATAATCACCTTAGCATATGGATTTATGACTTTTCAGTGAGTTATAGAGTCGAATCGTAGAGATTACAAATCGAAGAGTTAAAAGTCTCATTATTGTTCTCTAGAATCGTAAACGATAATTCTAGGGAATAGGAAATTCCAGTGACCAGTCTTATTGGTAACATTGGAATTCGAACCCATTTAAATTAAAGAGGAACTGGACATGCATCACATTCAATTTCGCTATTTTCCAACTACCTAAGCTTAAATATCTATACTTTGACATTTAACTTGAAGTGACGGTTCAAAGCTCTAACCCCTTCCCTATAAATCCATACCCTTCCACCAACCCTCCACCTTCGCCCTCTTGAATTGTTCTTTTACATCTTCTATTGGATGCATCCACCAAGGAGGGTGGAGACCATTTTGTTGCTACCGGTGTCGTAGTTAGGATATGTCTATATTTTTTTCCTAGGTTTAATCTTTTATGTAATCATTTTTCTTTCTTTTCTATCATTTTTATAAATATTTTATTTGATATATATAAAAATTTATTTTGTTTATGATGCAAATATCTATCTAAATATGTCGGAAGTAATTTCTCCCATGTTTGGGGGGAGAATTTTGAATAATTTTGCAGAATATATGCAAATCTCTATTAGAATATATGCAACATCATTAAGGTATGATTTAATGAAATTTTGAGTATCCCCTATTTATGAAAATTAGGACATTGCCCTATTCAAGTTTGGGGGGGTGGGGGTACACTTCTGTATATATTAGTCAGTTTACTTTTAATTTACTTTTTATATACTTTTCTTAAAAATAAAAATTTCTCTTTTTTTGATATTAGTTTTGTAAATATTTATATTAGGATTATTTAACCATCATATATGAGTTATGATAGAAAAATTTATGAATCCATAAACTTTACGATCCATCGTAGTAGAAGTTCAATAATCAAAACAATATAGTAGTTATGATTCATGTCTAGCTCTCTTGACCACTGTATCAGATTGAATGTTTGAAACTATACTTTGATTTAAATTGCAATATTTAGACTATAATTTTAAAATTATATAACCAGTGAGCTCTTAAGCCATAATTCCTCTTTTATTTTGAGAGAGAGATTGCTTTTTATTTAAATTCAAAATTTCTTTAAACTTCTTGACTGAGTTAATGAAATCTCATATTGCTCTAATTAGAATCAGATATTCTATGATTATAATAATTTGTTTGTCTCGAACTGTTTATTATACACATCAAAACAATATGGCATGCGTGCTAGTAAATCGTGAAGATGATTTAAGACCATCTTTTGTTTAGTTTAAGCCAAAAATCCAAAATCCCAGAAGATATTTATCCTTCTGAACCCATATTAAAGCCTAAACCGAATTTCTTTGTACCAAGATTTTATAAATCCTTAACCATATATACTACCCAAAACTTTCAACCTTTAACCCTCATATTTCTGAGAGTTTAAAATGTAAGAAAGAAAAAAGAGGGAGTGAAATGAGTATAAGAAAACATAAAAAAGGGTACAACTGAGAAGAAATAAAATGAAGAAAATATGGGAAAAAATTAAGAAATCGTAATTATGATTCTAAAAAGATAGAGAAGCAAAAAGCTTCCAAGCTGAAAATTCAAGGGGATATCTAAAGAGATCAATTGAAGAAAAGAGTTTTACAAAAAAAAAAAATATTGGGAAGAAGTACCCAACTTTCCGGATACTTACTGAAGAAGAAAAGAAAACAAGAAGAAGACGGGTGAAAGAAGAACCAAATTATCAGAAATCCTTGAATCCGTTCTACCTTTCTTTGGAACCTGTTAACCCAAAAACCCATTACAAGTCAAATAAAGAACTTTTTGATTTGTAGTTTACAATAGTAGGAGGCTAGTGGAGATGTTTATAGTGAATATTATGGATAAAATAAAGAAGCATATGAATAAAATTGATTATCCTTTCCATGAGATTTATCTTTTTAGTTAACTCTCCTTTGAAATAATTATGACATATCATGTACTAAGAGAACCCAGAAATTTTGACATCTTTTTGAGAATATGCCAATAGTGAGAGTTGGATGAAAATATTTTCTAAATCTGTATTTTAGAAAAATCTATGAAGAATAAACTTTTAACGAATACGCACACACTCCACGCTTTATTGAGTTGAAATTGCTGAGTTCTGATCAAAGATAAGTGCTATGATGGAAAGTTAAGGATCAAGGAATTGTATTTTTTGAAAATCATAACAACCATGTGATGATTAAAAATTAGTTAGTGTACAAAAGTAGTTTAAATTTATAATTTTTATTTTATTTTATTTTGATTTTAAAAATTTTGAAAAATAAAAAAATATTAAAGTTTGTAGATAACTTCACTGAAAATCTTCAGGAGACTATAACTCCTCCACTAGGGATCACCTAGGGGTTTAAAGGTTTGTTGCATATGCTAAATGCAACTATGCTCGCTATGAAAGTGACACTTTTTTCTTAACTTTGTAGTTTTAAATTAATTTATTTTTTTTGTTTGTTAGGGACTAGTAAAGCATAAGTTTGGGGGTATGATCAGTCACAGAATATACTATTTTATCACCCTTAACTTAGTGATGCTAGACCCTAGTTTACTACTAATGAGTTAATGATGTACAGATATGAAGGTTAAATAACAAAAGAGAGCCAAAGTGTTAATCTTCGTAAAAAAAACTCAAAAAGTAGTTAGAAAGATGATTGAGCATAAAAGATGATTCGGCACATGTTTAAAGCCAGAAATCATACTTTGCGATGAACATAGTGAAAGAGAATATGAGAAATCATAATTTATGATTCTTCGGAAGACACTTCAAGCAGAGTGCGATACAAAAGAGAATTGTGATCATTCGTTCTTGGAGAGTTATGAGCTGAACAAAGAACATTGTAACTACGATTCTACAAAAATAGAAGAGTCTTGTTGTTGCTATACGTGAAGATGTACACCGCCATGCATATAATTAGAAGACCTCTTAAATTTTAAGTCTTGTAGATCACAGATTCAAGAAGATTGATGAAGAGAGATTCATAAAGGACTCTACTGCTGAAAAAAATGAGCAATCCTAGAGCATTTCAACTATCCAAAGCAAGGAAAAACTAGGATTAGAAGTTAGAATTATATTAGGAACCTTTTATTCTTAGTATTTTCTTTTATTAGGTTTAGATTAATGTAAACCAACTCTTTATGATCTATAAATAAGAGTGTTCGACTTAGGAGAATAATTATCGAAGGAATTCTTAACATCAATTGACGACTAAGGTTGGATTTTCTTCTGATCAACTTTAGTTTAATTTAATTTAGATATCAAAGGTTTCCCTAGAGCAATTAATGACTGCAATTGGGAGCTAGAATATTAGAGTAGAGTATCCATAGTTTCTAAGGAGCAATTGACACCTGTAACTGAGGGATGAAAGATCTTTTTATTTCTTTCTAGTTTAAATTTATTTTTATATAATTTTATTGCTTTATAAACATCTAAACATTTTTTTGCTCTAAAAAAAATATCTAAAAGTTTTTTATTTGAATTGACGTCTCAGATTGAAAATTTGCATATTAGTCTAACGATTTTTACTTTTCCATCTTTAATTTTCTCTAGTTTGATTGATGCCCAAATTTTAGGAGAACTGTTAATTATATTAAATTTGTGTTAAGGAATTCTAGTTTTTAATTGACACCCAAATTCTAAAAGACTGAAATACGCTGTAACGGTACTTTAATTTTGTAAACATCCGAGAACTGAAGGATTGTGATTGACGACCATAATCTGGAAGGAGAAGGATTTAGTTTTATTTTGTTCACTTAATTTTAGATAAACCATTCTTTATGCATATTTCTCCAGTAATTTAGGATCTTAAAAGACAAATATATGTACTTAAACTAAACAAGACTATAAAGAGAAATCACTTTCTTGAGGGAATAGTTTTGCTTACTCTGAGAGGGCGAAAATGGGGCGTCTACATGTAAAGACCCGAAAATTTTAACTTTCAAACCATATGACTTGAGGTGCGTGTCCGATCGGCCACACAATTCAAGAAAATAACTTTGATTTTATAGGTGAAAGAAGAATGAGAATTAAAAGTTGAAATGACCGTTAGATGAGAGGATGTATACCAATATATGGTATATGGACTTAACACCCAACCTAAGACTATAAGTATAAATGCTAGACTTAGATGAGAAATTTCATTTCTTGCCTAGTTGCATGAGAGCCAACTTGTAAAAAAAAGAGAGAAGTGAGGAAGAGAACCCTCATGTGTGTTAATTCGACCATAAGGAGATAGAATTGCAAAACTTTGATGTGTGAGAAAGGAGTCAAAGATTTAAATACCTAGACCGTTGGTGTGCAAGGGTTATGATTTAAGGTAAGAGTTTATATTTAAAAGCATGGGTAGTTATGAGTTGTAGTTGGATAATTAATGCCTCGGGGATTAGAATTTATTGTGTAAGTGTGTAATGTGATTGGGCAGTAAATGCCCAAAAAAGCTGTAGTAAATGTGATCGGTTTTGAGAGAAACAAAACGTAAGAAGAAGAGCTCGAAGGGCTGAGAGTGTCAAAATTGATCGATCAAAATGAGAATCGATCGATTGATTTTGACAGGAAACAATATATATATATATATATATATATAGACCAGAGAAGTGTGGTTTTAGAAGGGAAAATCAACCGATCGAATGGAAATTCAATCGATCGAATTGTGCCTCGACAGGCTCTATGCTCAGCTCGAGAGGTTCTCGTTTGGTTTGATTCTGTTTGAGTGGATACTATGCAAACTCGATAGGTTCATATGTGGCTTCGACAGGATGGTCGACAGGTTCACCTGGAAGCTCAACAGGTTGCCTGCAGGCTCGACATGTTGAAAGCATGAAGTGAGATTGGTTTCTGAGTAAACCGATCGATCGAGTGTGGAATAGGATATACAAACAGAGAATTATATATTTGTGAAGGAAACCGATCGATCGAAATAGATTTTGATCGATCGATTTTTGAAACCGATCGATCGGATTGGGGATTCGATTGATCGATTTTGCCAGTTTCTAGCATTTGTCAATTTTTAGAAAGAGAACTTTTGAGACCTCTTTTGCTTCGTGATTCTGATGTGTAAAACATAACTTGATGTATTCTAGGTTCAGACTGTGAGCGTGTGATGTGAAAATGTGTGTGGAAAGAAAGACTTCGTGTGGAGTGCGCGTGAGGTAGGGAAAATCCTATAGCATGTACCTTTGTTACGATAAGCATATGAGTTATGATGTGATCTATGTGTACATGTGTGAAAACCATGACACTTTTTCATTTCAATTACATGAGCTTTGTACACGGATTTAAGTGTGATAAGTGTGTACGTGTGTGAGTGTGAACTTCAGCTAGATCCGTATGTGTGTGTGTGACATATGTGTGTGTGAACTTCCATTCTTCAATCCTAAACCTAGCTATAAATTACCATGATTCACGGTGATAAACTATAATTTAGCTATGCACTTTGATTTAAGGATTGTGTGCAAATACCCAACCGACGCGGCGGTATATCCATGACCGACACGACGAGATATCCGTGATCGGTACGACGGGATATCCGTACAACTTTGTGTGATCGGTACGGCGGGATATCCGTACATTGTGAACCGAAAATGGTTAATGTGAGCTCAAGTGACCTTGTTAGGGGCTTGACATTGTGAAATAATTTATTAAACGACGATGGTGGGTATTCCCATCGGTATATTCTGGCTCTCGATGCTATACATGCTCGAGAGATTAGTTAAGTTATTGATTTAAGTTTTCTTTGTGTGAGATGTGAAAAGCTTTGGAAACCTTGTGATATTATAGAATTTCACATATGATTCGTTCGCTTTGATTTAAATGCCTTTTTATGTGCTCGTCAAGTATTTCAGTTTTTATCATCAGATATATGTGTGATATGATAAAAATGCATGCTATGAATATTTTCTCTATTGATCTTGGATGAAGCTCACCCTTCGACTATACATCACATGTACAGATGAAGACACCGGCACAGAAGATATTGAGTTAGAGGACTCCGAGTACATTCCGGGGGAGGAGTCTGAGCCTTCGCTTGAGGAGTTTTTCTGCCAGTGAGAGTGTTTCGTGTGAGGTTTTGTGTAGATACGGCTTGGTACGTCCGGCCTTCTTGTTGTAGAGGTTCAAATACTTGTAATTATTTCAACTATGGTTTTGTGAACCATGTTTCGGTGATGGATTGCCCTCACCGGTAGTTCTTTTCGGTTCTTTTGTTCATGCGTACTCGCATGGAAATAGAACCGTTATTTTTTAGTGCACTTTGATATTAGAACTGGAGATTTCTTGCTTATATGATGACTCTATCTACATAGTTAGAGTTCTGCTTTATTTTCCTCTTTGTGTGTGGATGTGCCAAGTGTTCTGTTTGATGCATTCGGGGATCGGTCTTATGGACTGACCTAACGACGCGAGTTTTCGAGGCTAGAAATCCGAGTTGTCACAGTTGGTATCAAAGCTAAGCATTAGAAATTTCTGATTTTCTTTGAGATATTGTGTCAGAGTATAGGGACCGTCTGCTAATGAAACTTTGGTTTCATGTTTACAGAACGTATGTCTAATAGAGGTAGAGGGCGGCCAAGAGGTGGCTGTAGGTCGAAATTAAGAAGTGGAGATGAGATCCCCACAACTTCAAATAGATTTCCAATTGGTAATTAGGGTGATTCTGGAAACAAGTGCACCAGAGCGAGAGAATCGAGAAAGAAATCAAGGAAGGGAACAGGATCGAGAAGAAAGACTAAGGATGGCTCAAGCCATAGAAGCTATGGCAAATGCCATGGCTCAACAGACTGTGTTGTTGGCAGCGAACAATGCTAATAACCACCAACAATAGCCTCCGACACTACCTCCTGTGCCACCTCAGCCATTCGGATTTGTGGAGTTTAGGAGATTAAAATCTCCCAGTTTTTATAGTCAAATGGATCCGTTAGAGGCAGAATAGTGGCTAAACCAAATAGAGAAACTACTATTGAGATTGACATGTTCCGAGAAGGAAAAAGTGAGTTGGGCATCATTTCAGTGGGAAGGAGACGTCGATCCTTAGTGGAAGGCGGTGTTTATAAGGAGAGAACAAGAGAGGCCAGACGAGCCATGGACATTGAATGAAGTTGTGGAGATATTCAATAAAGAGTATTTCCCTAGGCAGATTAGAGATCAAATGGCAGCAAGATTTATGACCTTAGAACAAGGAGGAATGACCGTACAGGAATACGGTACGGAGTTCGTTAGACTTTCAAGGTTCGCACCAGAATACGTGGCCACAGAAAAGATGAAGGCCAATAAATTTGAGTGCGGGTTAAGACCAAGCATCAGGGATAGGGTATCCATGTTTAAATTAGAAACTTGAAGAGTAGTTATGAGGAAGGCCATAGTAGCCGAGAGAGATATATCGGAGATGTATCAGAGATGTGATCAATAGAATAAGGGAAAGGTAGTTCAAGGGAGACAAGGAAATTTCGAATCGGTGAAAAAAAAGCCAAGGTTTATAGCACCACTCCCGAGACCACCTATCCAATTGAATTATACGAGGCCACCGATGCTTACTCAAGGGAGACCTTTTAGTCAAGAGAGTCCTACTTCAACTACTGGGGTATCAGTCACCCAGGGATTGTCAAAGGTTGCATCATCTACTCCAGCAGAGACGTGTGCCCTATGTGGCAAGGCACATAAAACAATGGAGTGCAGACGGAGTACGGGTGGATGCTTTAAATGTGGAAAGATGGGCCACATGATCAAGGACTGCCCAATATTGAGGAAGGAGAAGACGGCCACAACTAATACACCATGGCCGATAAGAACCATGAGGCCTACAATTTAGGGCCGTGTGTATGTAGCCACTACTCGGGATGCTCAACATACAAATGAAGTGATCCAAGGTATGACCTTGAATATGGTATCAATCTATTTTGATAAAATTTAGATGAAGAAGGTGTGTAATGCATGATGGGATAAAATAACATCCATTATTATTCTTTTCATTGCAAGTTTAGAACTATTTGATATTTTGTACACATCTAAGTAGATTTCGCATAGGATGCTTAGGTACCTTACAATTATACAAGGAGGGTGACTATTGTTGTTATGAAGCTCGAGTGTTGATAGACCCAAGGTCTACGCACTCATTTGTAACACCTCAATTTGAACGAAAGATGAAAGTTGTTCCCAAACCATTAGAGTTCATCTTGGCAGTGACACTTCGGACGGGGAATTTCGTGAACACTGATATGGTGTGTAGGTCAGTAGTTGTCGCAATCAAGGATCATATAGATCATGAGGCGGCAGTTGACCTAGTTCTATTTGATATGCAAGGATTCGATGTGATCCTTTGCACTCATAATGTGAGTATGGACTACCAAAGAAAAATAGTCACGTTTCGACCTAAGGGAGAGGTTATTTAGATTCTTTGGTATGTCATTGACTATTGTACCATTTATATATGCAATTCGAGCAGAACGTTTGATGAAGAGCGGATGTAGTATATCTTGCTTTTCTATAAGAGCAAAAAGAGGAGAAGTATGTGATAGCCGACATTCCAGTAGTATGCGAGTTTGAAGATGCGTTCCCAGATGAGTTACCAGGGATGCCACTTGATAGGGAGGTGGAGTTCGTAATTGACTTAGCACCAGGTACAGAGCTAGTTTCTAAAGCACCATATTGGATGGCTCTGTCTAAGCTGAAGGAATTAAAGGAACAAGTACAAGAGCTTCTTGATAAGGGATTCATAAGACCTAGTGTGTCTCCGTGGGGAGCGCCGGTCTTATTTGTGAAAAAGGACGGGCCGATGAGATTGTGCATCGGCTATCGTCAATTAAATAATTTGACTATAAAGAATCAATACCCGTTACCAAGAATTGATCACCTCTTCGATTAGTTACAAGGTGCAACAGCCTTTTTAAAAATTGATTTGAGATCGAGTTATCACCAATTGAAGGTCAAAATGAAAGATATTCAAAAGACGGCTTTTAGAACCAGATATGGGCACTACGAGTTCTTAGTAATGTCATTTGAACTGACCAACTCACCAGCATCATTCATGGACCTCATGAATAAGATATTTAAACCACATCTTGATACGTGTGTGGTAGTATTTGTGGACGACATCCTAGTTTATTCTAAGTCCAAGGAAGAACACGAGAAGTATTTAAGAATAACTCTACAGACGCTACGTGAATACCGACTTTATGCAAAGCTCAACAAGTGTGAATTCTGGCTAGAACAAGTGAGTTTTTTAGGACACGTTGTGTCTAAGGCAGGTGTCACAGTAGACCCAGCAAAGATTGAGGCAGTGGTAGATTGGAAGCAACCGACGACGGTAATAGAAGTTCAAAGTTTCATTGGTCTAGTGGGTTATTACAAAAGGTTTATAGAGGGATTCTCCAAGATTTCAGGGCCACTCACCAAACTCACAAGGAAAGACAGTAAGTTTAAGTGGACTGAAGAATGTGAAAAAGTTTCCAAGAGCTGAAGAAGAGACTCACCTTTGCCCCAGTCTTAGCTATCCCATCCGGTAGTGGAGGATTTGTCGTTTATAGTGATGATTCTTACGGTGGGTTAGGATGTGTGTTGAACCAACACTGGAAGGTCATTGCGTATTGGTCTAGACAATTGAAAAAACATGAGAAGAATTATTTGACGCATGATTTGGAGTTAGTAGCAATGATCTTTGCTTTAAAAATATGGAGACATTATCTGTATGGAGAAACGTTTGAAATATTTATAGATCATAAGAGCCTCAAGTATTTGTTCACACAGAAAGAGTTGAATACGAGGAAATGAAGATGGATCGAGTTTCTAAAAGATTATAATTGCTCAATTCAGTATCACCCAAGCAAGGTTAATGTCATAGCAGATGCCTTGAGTCGAAAGAGTTCGGCTCAACTATCTAGCCTGCTCATGGGGATTCATAGATGGAAATTATTAGAGGATCTTTCTCTGTATGATACGAAGATTGAAGTACAAGATTCAGGTGCCTTGTTAGCAACCATTTCAATTCGACCAATGATCTTTGATCAAGTGTATGAACTCCAGATGAAAGATATGGAGTTAGTAAAGATCAGGCATGGAGTGACAGGGGAAACAGATTCAAATTTCTCCATAAGAAATGGTGGATCGCTAATGTTTAGAGGATGTCTATGTATACCAACAGATGGCGACCTCCGACAAACTATTTTAGACGAAGCACACAAATCAAAATATGCTATTCATCCTGGTGGTATGAAAATGTACCAAGATTTGAAGAAGAATTTCTGGTGGCAAGGTTTGAAGAAAGACATGGCTGAATATGTTTCAAAGTGTCAGGTATGTCAGCAAGTGAAAGTGGATCATAGACATTCAGCAGGCCTATTGCAACCTTTGTTGATACCAGAATGGAAATGGGAGTCAATCTCCATGAACTTTATTTTTGGGTTACCACAGACAGCCAAACGACATAATGCTATTTGGGTTGTGGTTGATAGGCTGACCAAGTCAGCACACTTTTTTCCCTATACCACTACCTATACAGCAAGTAAGTTGGCAAATTTGTATATGCAAGAGATTTTCCGATTACATGATATTTCGATAAGCATTGTTTTCAATCATGACCCATTATATACCTCACAATTTTGGAGAAAGTTCCAAGAAGGAATGGGTACGAGGTTAGATTTTAGCTCAACATTTTACCCTTAGACAAATGGACAAACAGAAAGGGTAAATCAAATCATAGAAGATATGCTCAGAGTGTGTATGCTTGATTTTGGAGGATCATGGGATCAACACTTTCCATTGATCAAATTTACATATAATAACAGTTTTCAGATAAGTATCAATATGACACCTTACGAAGCACTATATGGACGGCGATGTAGATCATCGATAAATTGGGAAGAGACCGGTGAAAAGTTTATACTGGGTTCAGAAATTATTGAGAGCAATGTCAATATCGTTTGTCTAATTCATGACAGAATCAAGACAGCTCAGAGTAGACAAAAGAGTTATGCCGACATCAAGAGGACAAGTGTCGATTTATAAGTTGGCGATCATGTGACTGTCAAGATCTCACCGGTGAAAGGGGTTATGCATTTTGGGAAGCGTGGAAAGCTAAGTCCACGCTATCTTAGACCTTATGAGATTTTGGGACGAGTTAGAGAAGTGGCATACAAAATTGCTTTACCCCACAACTTGATGGAATGCACAATGTATTTCATGTATCAATGTTAAGAAAGTACGTGAAGGACCCTACTCACGTATTTGATGACCAGTCGATAGAGGTTTATAGAGATTTGACAGTTAGGGAGGAGCCTGTTCAGATACTTGATCAGAAGGAGCAGGTACTACGTAATAAGTGTATTTCTCTAGTGTTGGTAAAATGGAAGAATCATTCTCGAGAGGAGGCTACTTGGGAGCATGAAGCGGAGATTCTCGAATAATACCCATAGTTATTTCAAGGAGTGACTCAAGAGAATGTGGAAGCAGTGTAGTTAGTAATACAAGAAATTTATAGCTTGTTTGATCTATGACACTAGTCATTAAATCATGTAACTTGTAAATCAATGTAAAAGTACCCTTATGAGTTAAATGAAAATGACCATTGGAAATTTTGACTCAAGCTCACTAAAACACCTAGAAGGAAAATGGTAGAACAAATTAAGGGTTTATGACAAAATCGATTGATCAAATTTCAAATCGATCGATCGATTTAGGTGGAGCAGTTCAGTTTTGGATGTCAATAGGATCAAATGGTCAATAGGCTTCAGAATGTGAAAACCGATCGATTGAGCCACAAAAATTGATCGATCGAAATTGTCTTGAGGGGTTCAATTTTAAATTCGATAGGTTCAGTTATCCACTAGGTTATAACTCGACAGGATCATTAAATATGCAAACTGATCGATTAATTTCAGAACCGATCGATCAAATTTGGTAATATATAAGGAAATCGGGTTTTAACTTCTCATTTGCTTAAAAATCTTAAGAGTTTCTTTGGGGACGTTGTTACTGTGTGCTTGTGGGTTTTCTAGCCATCGATATCAAGCCTTGGTCTTCAACCTTTGGAGTGCAAACCTTCACGAGTTCGACTCCAAATCACTTTCAAAGGTAAGATCATAACTTCCCTTCAAAGTTCCTTAAAGTTTTGATTCAAATCTTAGTTTTGGAGTTTTCTTGAGATTAATGGTACCAAAAGGGAAACAACCAGCAATATCTTCAACTCTGAAGCAACCCGCGATGCATTCTGGTTCTTCACATCGATCGACATTAGAAAGACCCAATGCATGGTGGGTAGCCAAAGGTTTAATGTTGGAACGGACCTTTGACCCCACATTTTTTGAAGAGACAACTTTCAGTAGGTGGGCTTTAGACTATATTGAAAAAGCTGAGCTTAACAGTCTACTCAACCCTCTAGGAGATTATTATTACCCTAGGTTAGTGAGGTTATTTTATCAAAACATGTATGAAGGGGAAGAGGAGAATATGATTTATACAAAAATTGATAACCGGGAATACAAGTTCAATTTTTCCAGTATCAGCAATGCCCTAGAGTGTTTTCCCAAGTATGGAACTAATATAGAGTTAGAAGAACCCTACCTTGAAGCCGTAGAGTTTCATGATGTTTGTGAAGAGATGACTTAGGGTAGACATGGGTCAGGTCAAGCGATTAAGAGGGCTGATTTGCCCCGTGACATGTGGATGCCAGATACTATTGTCAAGGCAAATCTGTACCTGATGAGACACAAGACGGAGAGAGTGGAACTTTTGCAGTAGGCTTTGTATTCAAAATTTACCGGTAGATTATTTGATGCCTCAGAGTTAGTTTATGACGGGATTGTGTACTCGAGAGGAAAAATGTTAGAGGGAGGAGCGAACCCTAAGGCTGAGATATCCTATGCTCGTATGATTTCATCCATGATTGAGGATTATGAAGGAGGAGAAGAATATGAGATCCCTGAAACAGAACCACGTTTGAAGGATAACAAGAAACTTTACTCGTTCAAGGACTAGAAAAGAAGTATAATCAATTGGTTGAGAGTGTGCAAGTCGGAGGGTTGGAGCCAACACCAGCTGCGGCTCAAGGACCAGAGCAACTAGTGCCACCAGCGCAGTAGCCACGACAACTAGTACCACCACATGTGTCAGCACCCCGGGCTGCTATGATGGATGATGTTATTGCCCTTATGATTGAGAACACTCGGAGGATAGATGAGTGCGCACAACGAATGGATGAAGACCACTGTCAGTTTAGCCGGCGATTGGACTGCCATGACGCGGTATTGGGAGAGACTATGCGATTCATGTATCTGACTGACTATTTGCAGCGCATGGCTGCGGCACGTGCCTTCACTCCTGATGCATCTAGTTCGGGTATCAGAGGACCGGACGGGGCCGACGAGGAGTAGGCGGGATCTTCTGATGCACCACAAGATCCTTGAGACGAGAGAGAAAATATGATGAACTTTGAATTTTATGTTGATAAAATGTACTGTATGAACTATTAGGTCTTGGTGGACCTTTAGAGTTTTTGGGCTATGTTAATAGTTAGTTAAATTTCACATTTTTTTGGAAGAATTTTATTTATGCGCCTATGGTTGTAGATGATGGTTATGTGTCGATGTTAAATACTGGATTTCATGCAGGTACAATAGATGGGTCAATTGGACCTCTTATTTTTTGGATATGGGATGAACTTGGAGTGTGGCATGGCTTAGATAGGACTGAGAAAATTTTATAAAGATGTAACTTAGCTATAAAGATCTTAACTATCAAACCTACTATCCAAACACTTTTGTTTCGATTATCGTTAAAGGATTGGGTTCTCTAAAAGAAGGAACCATGTTGTTAATTACGTGTTTTGTCTGTGTGGGATAACCTACTATCAAAACGTGGAACCTTAACCAATTTTCGCGGACGAAAATTCCCAAAGAGGGGAGAATGTAAAGACCCAAAAATTTTGACTTCCGAACCATATGACTCGAGGTGCGTGCCCGATCGGCCACACAGTTCAAGAAAATAACTTTAATCTGATAGGTGAAAGAATAATGAGAACTAAAAGTTGAAAAGACCATCAGATGAGAGGATGTATACTAATATATGGTATATGGACTTAACACCCAACCTAAGACTATAAGTATAAAAGCTAGACTTAGATGAGAAATTTCGTTTCTTGCCTAGTTGCATGAGACCCAACTTGTAAAAAAAAGAGAGAAGAGAGGAAGAGAACCCTCATGTGTGTTGATTCGACTATAAGGAGATAGAATCGCAAAACTTTGATGCGTGAGAAAGGATTCAAAGATTTAAAGCCCTAGACCGTTGGTGTGCAAGGATTATGATTTAATGTAAGAGTTTATATTTAAAAGCATGGGTATTTATGAGTTGTAGTTGGATAATTAATGCCTCAGGGATTAGAATTTATTGTGCAAGTGTGTAGTGTTATTGGGCAATAAATGCCCTAAAAAGCTGTAATAAATGTGATCAGTTTTGAGAGAAATAAAAAGGATGAAGAAGAGCTCGAGGGGTTGAGAGTCTATCAAAACTGATCGATCGAAATGAGAATTGATCGATCGATTTTGACAGGAAACAATATATATATATATAGACCAGAGAAGTGTGGTTTCAGAAAGAAAAACTGACTGATCGAATGGAAATTTGATCAATCAAATTGTGCCTTGACAGGCTCTATGCTCAGCTCGAGAGGTTCTCGTTTGGTTTGATTATGTTTCTAGTGGATACTGTGCAAACTCGACAGGTTCATATGTGGCTTCGATAGGATGGTCGACAGGTTCACCTGGAAGGTTGACAGGTTCACCTGGAAGCTCGACAGGTTGCCTGTAGGCTCAATAGGTTGAATGCGTGAAGTGAGATTGGTTTCTGAGTAAACTGATCGATCGGTTTAGGAACCAACCGATCGAGTGTGGAATAAGTTATACAAACAGAGAATTGTATATTTGTGAAGGAAACCGACCAATCGAAATGGATTTTGATCGATCAATTTTTTAAACCGATCGATCAGATTGGGGATTTGATCGATTGATTTTGCCAGATTCTGGCATTTGTCAGTTTTGAGAAAGAAAACTTTTGAGACCTCTTTTGCTTCGTCATTCTAATGTGTAAGACATAACTTGATGTGTTAAAGGTTCAGACTGTGAGCGTGTGATGTGAAAATGCGTGTGGAAAGAAAGACTTCGTGTGGAGTGCGCATGAGGTAGGAAAAATCCTATAGCATGTACCTTTGTTACGATAAGCATATGATTTATGATGTGATCTGTGTGTTTGTGTGTGAAAACCATGACACTTTGTCATTTCAACTACATGAGCTTTGTACACAGATTCAAGTGTGATAAGTGTGTGCGTGTGTGAGTGTGAACTTTAGCTAGATCCGTATGTGTGTGTGTGAACTTCCATTCTTCAATCCTAAACCTAGCTATAAATTACCACAATTCATGGTGATAAACTATAATTTAACTCTGCACTTTGATTTAAGGTTTGTGCTCGAATACTCAATCGATGCGGCGGTATATCCGTGACCGATGCGGCGGGATATCCGTGACTGGTACGGCGGGATATCCGTACAACTTTGTGTGACCGGTACAGCGGGATATTCATACATTGTGGACCGAAAATGGCCAATGTGAGCTCAAGTGACCCTGTTAACGTAGCTCAGGGGCTTGGCATTGTGAAATACTTCATTGAACGACGATGGTGGGTATTCCCATCAATATATTGTGGCTCTCGATGCTATACATGCTCGAGAGATTAGTTAAGTTATCGGTTTAAGTTTTCTGTGTGTTGTTAAGACCTGAAAAGTACCACTTTTCATCCCTTAACTTAGTCTTTGATTAGACCCTTAGCCATCTAATAAATGCTTGTTAAGTGTTTTCTATAGGTAATAAACAGCAGTGCAATAAGGCCATGAATCCTGCTAAGGAGCCTGTTTTGGCACCAGAAGTCCCTCAGAAGAATGAACCATGAATCCAAACCATAGAAGAGCTTAGCGCAGCTGACAAAGCTCCAGAGGATTCAGAATAATACACTTCGCGCGGTCCTCATGAAGTCCCAAGACTTCACAAACAAGTTCTCACACAGTAGAGTGACAGAAGAGCTTTAAAATCCTGCCTCGCGCAGCTGTCGTGCAGTAGCCGCGGGATGCAAATATCAAGAGAACCTGTCGCGCAGTTTAGAAAAGCCTCAACGCCTCGCGAGGATCCTCACGAAGTTCCATTAAGAAGTGAACTTCTCGCGTTGTTCAGAAAGAAAGCAGTCTCACGAAAGCCAGAATTAGCCTCGCGAAGTGAAGTGGAAAGCTCGCACAGTTCCCGTGCTATTCACAATTATCAATCCAACTACGCGAAGCCCAACCCAGCGAGAGCTTAACTGTCTACCTCGCGACTGCTCAAAGCATCAAGAAGTTGCAACCACGCGACGTCTGAAGCTTTAATGTTAAATGCAACCACGCGAAGACTAGAGCTATCACGCGACAAGTCTGGGAATCGACTGCAACCTGGTGAAGCTCTGAACTCCAACTTCCATCATTCTGTAGAGGACTTTTTAGGGATTTCCAAGGATTAGGGCACGCACTCCCATACTTAAATCTCCATGCACGCACCCCGAGGCATCCAAGGATCATTATTCGGCCACGTGGCATCATTAAAATTAGGGTTTCCTAACCCTAATGCACCGCCACACCACTGCTATATAAACCTAAGCCTGGTTTAGGTTTAGGGAGGAGGAGGAAAGAAAAAGAAAGGAGACTTTGAGTTAGAATTTAGAAGAGGAACTCCTATCTCAGATTTTATAATTTTCTTTTTCGTTCTTGTTCTTCCTGTAACTGTAAGTAGTTTTCTTTTTCTTCTTTTTCTTCTCTCCATGGCTCAGCACTTGCTAGCCATGCCTTTGTATGTCTATTGAGGTTAGATTAATGGAGTTTTTGTAATAGGATTTGTACTCTTATGGGATTTGAGTATTTGTGAGCGGTTCTGTACAAGGCTGCTGCCTTGTGATCCGCCATTGCTTTGACTGTGTTTCAAAGCAATGGAGGACTGATTCTAAGGATCCACTCAAATCCAAGTGACCTGTGTGTCTGGGCTATCACGGTCCTATATAGCCTTAGCCCCACCACAGGACCCACTAGATCTGAAATTCTCATGGGAGCCAGAGCTGGTAGCCTTGTGACCATGGTGGTAGCAGCAATTAACTTGTTTTGTCTTGGGCTCCGTGAGGAGGATAGCCTCTGGGATAGTCTGTGACCATTTAAGTGGACAGGCTATAGCCTTAGGGTGAATCCAATCCACCGATCCAAGATGGATCCTTCTTCCCTGAGCCTGAGCTGTTAAGCCTGGTAGGAGATTATGCAGAGGCAGACTCGCCATATATTTATATAGACCCGCCATCAGATGTTAGATCTAATCTGGTTATGGACATTGTAGGCTTGTGACTGGACCATTGCAGCCCCACTCAAGCAATGGACAGTTAGATCTAAGGTGGTACTCAATCTCTTACTGGTTCTATGTGTCTGGGCTATCATGGTCCTATACAGCCTTAGCCCCACACATAGGGCTTTAGAGGTTGAGGTTCCCTATGGATTCCCTGAGCTTGTAGCCTGGATGAAGTAGTGCCTACAATGGTTAATTTGTTTTGACCCATCTATGGACTGTGGTTCCCCTATGGGATAGTCTGTGACCATTTAAGTGGACAGGTTATAACCTTAAGGGATTGTACCATGGCACAGGGATGAGTTGAATTCTTCCTCCTCTTTGGCGATAATGTAGCCATTGGATAGGATTTCCATAACATCATATCTGAATCTGAGTTACAAAACTCCTCTGATCTAGACTCAATAACCTACTTCTCACCCTTTTATATTTATTCTCCACAATCCATCCATCTTCTTAACCCTTTCTGTAGTTAACTCATTAGGCTATCTTAGAGTACTTAGAATAAGCGACCTTAAACTCCCCTCCTTTTAGGACTGCCAGATCTGTAGTTAGATCTGGAGGGACTATTAGATATGGCTCCTTTGGAGATGTAGATCACCTTTCCCTGTGGGACAAACTCTTACTTATCAAAACTTGCTACAAATGGACCCTGTATCTTGCAGGTCTAGGATTTCTCAGTTGTGCTGATTCCATCCCCTGTTTTACTCTTTCTTTAATTTTAAATTGTTTTTACCACCAACAAATAAAACAAGCACACTGAGATGTCACAACATGTGTGAGATGTGAAAAGCTTTGGAAACCCTTCAAATACTTGTAATTATTTCAACTATTATTTTATGAACCATGTTTCGGTGATGGATGGCCATCACCGGTGGTTCTTTTCGGTTCCTTTGTTCATGCATACTCGCATGGAATTAGAACCGTTATTTTTTAACACACTTTGACATTAAAATTGGAGATTTCTTGCTTATATGATGACTCTGTCTGCATAGTTAGAGTTCTGCTTTGTTTTCCACTTTGTGTGTGGATGTGTCAAGTGTTTTGTTCGATGCGTTCGGGGTTTGGTCTTACGGATAGACCTGACGACGCAGGTTTTCGAGGCCGGAAATTCGGGCTATCACACTACAGATGCCCCTCTTCGACATTTCCTTGTGGAGCAAGGATGCGTTGAAGAAGTAGACACCCCCCTTTCAGGGTGCATTCTCATTTCTTTGAGAGATCACAAGTATGAACCGTGGAGCTGACATGAAGTACTTGACTTTCTTATCTATTAGTACAAGCTAAAAGGAATCATTTATAGGCTAGAGTGTAGCGGTTGAATGGTGCATCCTCAACCGTGGGTGCAAGTGGCATCCTGTCACATATTGCGACCTGCTGCATATCGTAGTCAAACTGAGGGAAATTGACACAAACAAGGTACGGGGTGGCATCATACGAATGTCCAGAGACAAGGTCAAGTGACTAGATGATATGTGTAATACGATGGCAAAGACTTTCGCAAGTCATATCAAGCAAGGCGCATCATTGTCACATCAACGTCACGTCAGGAGTCTATTTCTAGTGGACATTTGTTATTTCTCAAAGTTGAGTGTACTCTGTGTTCAGTATTCCGAGGGAAAAAATAGATTGGGGTGATGAGAAGTGAAAGCTTGATAAATGGGGTTTTTTAAATTTTGGGGCATTTTTTCTTAAGATCATTTCAGTGGTAAAACTTTGAAAAATGTGGCTTCCAAGATGTCGCTGAGCAGGTTAATCAGCACAGGATTTGTGGACCCAACCTTTGTTTGGTTGTCGAGGTGACACTTCGTATGCCAGATACTCTGTCTAACCTTCTCACGAATATTGATGATTGTCTCTTATGAGAGCACTACAGTAATTTGCAGATTGGGAGAGACGGATTTTGAAAATGTTTGACTTAATATTAGTTAAATATAGTTTATTTTGTAAGAATATCGAGTGGTAAGGGGATGATACGTACCTGATTCATTACCGGCAGGAGGCCTTTTTTGATGGGATGTGATGATTCTTGTGATGGGACATTTGGGGGTTCGGGTTTACTACCAGTTTCTTTGCGATGGGACATTAGTGAACCTCCCCTTCTGATCGTGTGCTGTGATAGTTAGTGAAGAGATGTTACTTACCTGATTTATCATCGGAAGGCCCTTATAGTGCTTGTGATGGGATGAGACATAAGGGCGTCTTTATCTCCTCTTCCGTGGTGGCGAGGTCTGATGGTTGTTGGCATGATGTGGCCTTCAGGGGGTCCGGGTTTGTTGCCTGCTCTTTCGAGGCAAGACATTGGTGGGCTTCTCTTCTGGTTGTGTGTTTGAGTAAGTTTTCGATGGGACTTGACGATTATGCGATGGGATGTTTGGGGAGATGTGATTTGCAATGGGACACTAATGGTCCTCCCCTCCGGTTGTGTATAGTGATGGCTTGTTTTGTTTTTGGTGTTAGTGATGGGATGGTCAGTATGATGTCGTGATGGGACAGTGGCGGTTTATCTCTTTCTTTGGCAAATCTTGGGTTATACGATGGGGTGAGTTCTATGATTGTGTCGAGACTGGGTTGTGTAGAGTGGTTTGTTGGCAGTGGGTTGTCTTCATTGTGTGATCTGTTATGTCGGATGTTTTTGTGATTTTGTGCATTCATCACGATGGACTTTTATTGTTTATTATTGCTTTCCGGGGTTTTGATGGGATGCTTTTCGTCGTGGTTGTTGATTGTGACAGGGTATTGGGACATGCCCTAAATTTTTGATTTGTGTTATCGCAATGGGATTATGGGTTTGATAGATTTGGGGTTTTGGGGTTAGGGTGAAGTTGATTGTGTGCGAATTTTACCATGATGGGACAATTTTTTGTGTGATGGGGCTTTGATAGTCCTTTCTCTAGTTGGGGTGTGGGGTCACGCGATGGGACTGTGGGGAGACTGTCTGTTTTCTGATCGCGGTGGGATGGTATGTGTGACTTGTCTTTATTGTGATGGGGATTTTGTTATTTTGGTTTGTCACCTGTTTTCTATTTTCCTATTTTTTTTCTAGGGTTTTGATGGGCCTATTTTGTTATTTTTATGCCGGCTTATTTGTTAGAATGGTGCAAGTGGCAGGTATTTTGAGTCGCAATGAGACTACAGGGAGTATGATTCGGAATTCGAGTTGCATTTGTCGCGATGTCTTCGTGTATATTTTCGGGGGCGTGATGGGGATGTCGTTATACGAGTCTACGCGATGAGACAAGGGTGTCTGGAGGAGGAGAATTGTCAAGAGGACTTTGCTAGACGTATGTGCATGTCTAGAGGTTGATGTGTGTGTATGGGTAATTATTTTCAATTTTTGAGATGCGTGTTTGCTTATGGGCAAGGGTGTATTTTGTTGGGAAATTATGTGCGACTTGATGGGCATTTTATTCAATTACGAGTGGATTCAACTGCATGTGATTTGTTGGTTAGGATTAATTGCGCGCATAGAGTATGGCGTGTTTTCCAATTACGCCTGGGCTTGGGCACGCACAATTGAAGCATCGGCGGGTTGCAAGGTGAGAGTGCGCGGGTGACTTTTCAAATTCCGCACACAGAGTTGTGTGTGTGATTTGAATTGCATGCGCGTTGATAGGTGCAGGAGTAGTTTATAATTCATTTATTTGTGGTGACGGAAGCTGAATTGCACATGCTGTATTTGACACTTAATTTAGAATGCGTGCAGTTGTATTGGTGCTCAATTGGTTTACACCCCCTGTTCGGGGCCCTTAATTCAGCGAGAGTCTATATATGCCCTTGTTTTCTTCATTTTTCTTCATCCTTTCTTTATGTCCTTTTCTATTGTGAGGATCCAACCCTTGAGTGTTCCGATTTACGGTTTTAGCTATATCGTACGATCCGACCGTTCAATTGTGATGTCGTTTCTTCCTATCTTCATTGTTTCACGCGTTCTTTGTCCTGAGGCAATCTCTAATGGTGTGATTGGAGATGTCGTTATGTCTTGGGGGTGTTGAGATCGAGAGACAATCTACATCCTTCCCTTTTGTTAAAAGGTGAAGATGGCGAGAGGGAAGTCTTACAAATGAATGGAAAGGGAGTTACCCAACCATTCCTCTCGCTTTTTTGTTGCTTCTGATTGGACCTCCCACGCATTGCGTTTTGGGCTTATGTTCGTTTTGAGTTCCATGTTTTAGTTTGGGTTGTAGATTAGGTTTTTTGTTTTTGTTTTGGGTTGTATGTTCAGGAGGTATGCCTCCGGTGACTCTTGTAAGAATTTTTGTTATAAATAACACGGTGTTTTTTGTTTATTGTCTTTATTTCATTTATGTTTATTCATGTTTGTTGTTATGTATTTCTTGGGTTGCGTCGGAGGACGAATGGGCAGTGTTAGGATAGTGCGGGGGTATATGTTTATTTTATTTTGTTGTATGTTGCGTGTATCTTTGTTGTCTTATGTTTGATGTGTTTATTTTTTGGGTTCTATGGTGGAAAAGTAAGAGCTAAATTGAAAAAAAAGCCCCAGTTTGGGGTGTCGGCCTCGTGGCTCGGTTATCATTTGCCGAGGCTCTAGTGCTTAAAAAAAATTTCCCAGTGTCAAGTGACGACAGGACTTTTGTCGGCCTTACAGATATCCTGGAGTGTGGTTATAATGATCCCATGTTGGGAAGTAGTTTGATTATTTTGCCCACATGTCAGGCTTAATTTTATAAGTACTGAACGATCATCGTGTATCGTAACTTTCGACAAAATCGAGGTGAATAGTAGATAATGAGTGATTGCATCATTTGTCATTCGAAAGTTTTCGATTTTATATTGAAAAAGATTTTGAAAGTCATTTGACTTATTGTCGGAAAAGAAAATTAAGGGTGAAGAGGAGGTAAGGTTTGTTGATATGGGCAATAGCTTCTTGTTCAACCAATTTCTAAAATAGTAGTCAACTACTTTCTTCTCGGGTGGATGATACGGTGCCATAATTGAGCTCTTTGTCATAGTCCAACACCATCAAATCATCAAATTCTTTTGTTTGCAGGAGTTTTGTTTCCCTCCCGCCACCGTACGACGACATCTAGTAGTGTGAAGATTTCAGAGGTGCGCTCCTGGTTCTGCTTATGTCTCCATGGTGGGAATACCAGGGGTGCCCTTGTTGTGTTAAAATGTTGTGCTGATATATTTATTAAGACGTGTGATGGAAAAAATCAATGGTAGCAAAACAAATTAAAAAGGGGAAGTGAAATGGGATGAAATCGACATAGAAACAACATTCCAAACTCAATCCTGCAAGATCCATAGCAGTTGTAGCAATTTTTAAAAGTAAGTAAGAGTTTGTCCCACAGGGAGTAATGATTTAAATATCTAGTAGATCTCCAGATTTGGCAATCTCTAAACCTATTATATGAAAATAGGGAAAAGAGCGGTGGTTTTTCAGTTGTCACAACTAAATCTAGATCTAAACAAAAGTAACATGATGATGGAATGATAAAATAAAATATAAAATGGTGAGAAGTAGGCAGCTGTGGATTATTTTTACTGTAGATCAGATTTAGAACAATTGATTTGCAGCTGGCTCCACTTGGCTACAAGCACAAGTGCAAGGGAGAAAAATTCAATTCTAAACCAGAGACTTGAATTGATCTTAGGGGTATAATCTGTCCACTTGAATGGTCACAGATTATCCCAGAGATCTCATCTAATCACAGGCCTAGAGCTAAAATAAGAAAACTATTGCAGGCACTATGGATGCAAGCCTACAAGCACAAGTATCCATAGGAGCAGCAGATCTATAAAATTCTAGTGAAAATCATAAGAATTGGGGTTGCGCAGTAGGCAATTGAGGTCTTTGATAGAATATTTGAGGCTGGGGAATCTAGGCTGCGTAGCTGTTGGTGCTAGCTGTGCTCCTCTTGTGGAACCATAATTGAATCCAGGGTGGTTCCTTCATGCTAGATTATATGTGTTCCATAATTTCCCCTCTGAAAAGCCATTACTTATTTATTTTCTACTACCTCCTGGTATGGTGGCGCAGCTGGGTTTTCAGTAAAATTATGAGTTTGAGAATTAGAATAGCTTTGCCAAGGAGCTATCCGAAATACTAGGTTTGGCTGCCATTAATGCTGCGACTTGCTGTTCAAGAGCTAAAATTTTCGCACTCATGTCATCCTCCTTTACTTTATCTTTGCTGATATCGTAAAATCCACCCCTAGTGAGTAGGGTGTGGCGAGTGACATCTGGATCAGATCTAAGCAGAGCCTATTTATGCTTTGAGTTATTGGCCAGTTTCTCGAATAAGTTCTAGGACTGCTGGCCATTCTGAGCCATAAAGGCTCCTCCACTTACGACATCGACTGTAGATTGGTTAGTCTTAGTCAATCCTTGGTGGAAACTTTATGCTATCGACCAATTTGGTACCTTGTGATGAGGACACTTTCGTAATAGATCCTTCATTCATTCTCAGCTCTCATGAAATAGTTCCCCTGGCTTTTGCCTGAAGTCTTGGATTGTTTGGCGAATTTGGTTAGTTTTACCAATTGGAAAGTACTCGCCCAAGAACTTAGACTGCAGTTCCTCCCATGTAGTAATACTCTTGGCAGGTAATGAAATTAACCATGCCTTCGCCCTATCTTTGAGAGAAAATAGGAACAAACGTAGTTTTACGGCCTCTTTATTGGTTGTTGATAGTTGTAACATTGTGCAAAGCTCTATGAAGTCCCTCAGATGCTGGTAGGGATCTTCTCGATGAAGCCCGTGAAAGGTCGGTATAGATTGAAGTGTATTAAGCTTGATTTCAAAATTTTAACTTGCTGGCACCTCTCGTATAACTATACAAGAGGGCTCGGTCAAGGCTATGGGGTTGAAATGTGCCTGGATTGATAGATCGTCAGCCATGGTTAAGGATTCTCTTGTGGGAGTTCAGTTTGTTGCCAAATTACGCAGGAGAGTCCTTTCAATTTTTGGATCACACTCAAAGAAATCTAGGCTTCGAGATCGGGTGTGATGCATATAAAAAGAAAAACTATGTTTTTGGTATTTTAAACTTTATTTAATTTTTATTCTAGAAGGCAGGGAGAGAGAACAAATCTAAGCCTCGAGCTTCTCTGATCAGGGGAAGTTGAAACCTTAATTTGCTACTCCGAATAAACCTGCAAGAGATTTAAGAAGTGATAAAAGAAAATTATAAATATAAAGAAATATAAAAAAGAGAAAGATAAATACTTGTTTTCTTAAATTAATATATTAAAACACTATCCCTAGCAGCGGCGCCAAAAACTTGTTAGTGGCGTATATGTGCATCTAATTAAGTCTTAACCTACTGCAAGCGCACAACGGAAATTATAGTACTAGCATAGGATCGTTCCCATAGAGACAGGTTTATCTATATATTAATTAAATTTTTTTGAAAACTTATACTTATCTTTTAAGTTCCCTATTGGAGAAATATGAATAAAGAATTGTTTATTGATCTAAATTGCCGAAAATAAATCCTAAATCCTCTTACTTTAGGTTATGGTCATCAATCAAAGCTTCAGCTATCGGATGTTTACAGTTTTAAAATACTATTACACTATATCTCAAGTATCCTAGCATTGGTTGTCAATCAAAACTAGAATCCTATCAATACAAATTTAATCTAATCAACAATCTCCTAGAACTTGGGCGCCAATCCAATTCGAGAAAATTTAAGATGGAAAAATAAAACCATTACATTAATCTACACACTTCAACCTGATTCGTCAATTAAAATTAAAATCCGAAGATATTTATAAAGCCTAAAATTGTAATAAAATAAATCTAAACTAGAAAGCAAAAATAAAATATATCCTTCACCCCTCAACCGCAAGCATCAATTTCTTCTAAGAAACTATGGATATCTAAACTAAACTACTCTAAATTTGATCGGAAGAAAACCCAACCTCAATCGTCAATTGATGCTGAGAATTTCTTCAATGGTTATTCCTATACCAGCCCCTCTTATTTATAGATCATGAGGGGTCGGTTTACAAAACTCCTAATTCTAATAAAAGAAATTACTAAAATAAAACTATCCTAATATAACTCTACTTCTAATCCTAACTTTCCTTACTTTTATTCTGTTGATGTACTTCTGGATTTCTTCCTTTTATTTCAGTAGCAGATTCCTTTAAAAGTCTTCTTCGTCAATCTCCTAGATCCGTGATCAGCTAGACTTTTAAGTCAAGAATTCTTCTAATTTTGTGTATGGTGGTGTTAATCTCACGTCATCAGCAACTTCAGAAAGCTTCTTTTCTGGAAAATCATAAATCACGATTTTCTGTTCTTTACTCTCTATACAGCTTCCTATTAAACGATTCTTCCTCTACGATTCATCACTTTCTCTTTTATCGGATTTCACTTGAACAACTTCCACTGCAGAATCGTACATTATGATTTTCTATTTTTTTTCTTTTGCTTTGCATCATTTTGCAAAATCATAAAGCACGATTTTTCATCCTTTTGGTAGGTGGAGATTCATCTTTTGGTTTAATCGTCTTTTTATTACTTTATGAGTTTATTTTGATGAATATTTCATTTTGGTTCTCTTTTACTATTTTTATTTAATATCTACACATCAGTAACTTATTATTAACAAACTAAGTCCTAGCATCACTAAGTTAAGGGTGATAAATTAGTATATTATGTGAATGATCAACTGCCAAGGGCACAGAAAGGGTACAATGCCATTTGGGTGATCATTGATCGATTAACCAAATCTGCTCACTTTCTACCCTATAGCACGAGGTATATAGACAGCAAACTTGCAAAATTTTACCTAAAAGAGATAGTCAGATTACACAGAATACCTACTAGCATTGTGTTAGACAGAGACCCACTGTATACATCATAGTTTTTGCAACGCTTCTAAGAAGGAATGGGCTCGAAGTTAGAATTTAGCTCGACATTTCACCCTCAGACTAATGGGCAAACCAAAAGGGTGAACTAGGTGATTGAAGATATGCTCAAGGTATGTATGTTAAATTTCTAAGGATCATGGGATCAACATCTACCCTTGATCGAGCTCGCGTACAACAACAGTTACCAAGCCAGAATTGGAATGGCCCCATTTGAAGCACTTTATGGTCGTCGATGTAAGTTTTCGATCATCTGGGAAGACATTGGAGAATGGGTATTGTTAGGCCTATAACTTATTGAGAGCACGAATGAGACCATCAGAATCATTCGTGAAAGGTTGAAAGTTGCTCAGAGCTAGCAGAAAAGCTATGCCGATCTCAAGAGGACAAGCATCCAGTTTCAGGTAAACTTAAATCAATTATTGTTCTATGGTTCAGACTGACTGTGCATCATTCTAACACTCGCAATCTTTCAAAGTGGGGACCATCTGTTCATCAAAGTTTTGCTGACTAAGGGTCTTATGCGCTTTGGACGACGTGGAAAGCTCAGTCCACGTACCCTTTGAAATTTTGGGCCGGGTCGGCGAAGTGGCATATAGAATCGCCCTGCCTCCTCAATTGTCAAGTGTGCATAACGTATTCCACGTTTTGATGCTACGAAAGTATGTGAAGGACCCGACGCATGTGTTAGTGTTCACGCTACTTATATGTATCTTTAATTAAGTCTTAACCTATTGCAAGCGCACAGTGGAAATTGTAGAGCTAGTATAGGATCTTTCCCACGAAGATAGGATTTTTCTTATATTAACTTAATTTTCTGAAAACTTATACTTATCTTTTAAGTTCCTAAACTACTGGAAAATTTTGAATAAAAGAATTGTTTCTTAATCTAAAGTGCAGAAAACAAACCATAATCCTCCTTCAAATTATGGTCGTCAATCACAATCTTCAACTATCGGATATTTATGAATTTAAACAGTACCGTTACACTATATATCAAGTTTCCTAGCCTTGGTCGTCAATCAATACTAAAATCCTATCAATACATATTTAATCTAATCAACAATCTCCTAAAACTTGAGCGTCAATCAAATCCTAGAAAATTGAAGATGGAAAAGTAAAAACCGTTACACTAATCTGCAAACTTCAACCTGTGTTGTCAATACAAATTAAAATTATGAAATATTTACAAAGTAGGAAATTGTAATAAAATAAATCTAAAATAAAATTATATCTTTCACCCCTCAGTTCCAGTCGTCAATTGCTTATGAGAAACTACAGATATCTACTCTAATCTTCAGCTCCCAATTACAGTCATCAATTGCTCTTAAGAAACCTTGGATATTTAATCTACAAAGCAATAAAAATCTACTCTAAATTTTGATCGGAAGAAAACCCAACCTCAGTCGTCAATTGATGCTAAGAATTTCTTCGATGCTTATTCCTATGCCGGGCTCTCTTATTTATAGATCATAAGGAGTCGATTTACAAGACTTCTAATTCTAATAAAAGAAATAACTAAAATAAAACTATTCTAATATAACTCTAATTCTACCTTTATCTTTCCTTGATTTCCTTATGTTGATGCATTTCTGGATTGTTCAGTAGTAGAGATCTTCTGGAGTTTATCTTCATCAATCTTCTCAGATCCGTGCTATGCCAAACTTCTAATTCAAGAGTTCTTCTAATTCAGTGTATGGCGGTGTAAATCTTCACATGATCATCAACAGCAGTATCAGCAACGAGAAGCTTTTTTTGTAAAATCATAAACCACGATTTTCTTTCTTCTATTATAGTTTTCCTTAGAAAATTGTAAATCATGATTTTCTATTTCTCACACTGCTTTCTCTCAGTTGACGATTCTCTAGATTACGATTGATCATTTTCTTCTTTTTATCGCCTTTACTTTTGAACATCTTCTGGAGAATCGTAAATTATGATTTCTCATTTTTTTCTTTGGCTTTAGCGCTCAATCGTAAAACACGATTTCTTGTCTTTCAAGAGTTGACGAATCGTCTTTTTCGTTCTATCATCTTTTTACTGCTCTTTTGAGTTTATTTTGACAAATATTAACACTTTGGCTCTCTTTTACTAATTTTCCTTAATATCTGCATATCATTAACTTATTAGTAGCAAACTAAGTCCTAGCATCACTAAGTTAAGGATAATAAAATGGTATATTATGTGACTGGTCAGTTAGACTATCAACCGATCCAAATTCAAGAGGATTTAACTGTGATCGAAGATCCGATACAAATTCTAGACCGCAAGGAGCAAACTTTAAGGACAAAGCAGATTCCATTGGTACTAGTTCAATGGCAGAATCACTCTACTGCTGAAGCCACGTGGGAGCGGGAGGTGGAGATCCGCAACCAATACCCACAGCTTTTTGATTAAATCAAATTGTTTGTATTTGTATGTAACATATGAACAATAATTGTGTATAAGTTGACTAATCGTAGAGAATGAACAAGCCTTAACAAACTCAATTCACGCACATTATATAAATATTGTTTCAGTGACTGAGCCACAAATGCTACTTTGACCTTTGTAATCCTGTTTCACTGCATCTCTTAAGGTGAGATTATAGATGACAAATACATGGTTAAAAATGCAACAATTACAATGTCGAAAGTTTTTGATGGTTTTGTGGTGTTACTGTCATCAGGTCACGAAAGATGCAAACCCCATTATTATGTCGATAAATGCAGGTCAATTGTGTCATTGTAGGTGAAAAACAAAATGTGGACATTAGGTTACAAACTTGTGAATGAGACAAGGTGAAGATCTTGCCAGTCTGTGCTATGAGGCTCGCCCGGGCGAGACCTTCAACATTGCATTATGGGCAAAACTCGCCCGGGCGACCCTGAGAACTCACCTGGGCGACAATTCAAGTGCCCATGTGTTAAACTAAGCTCGTCGGGGTGAGCTTTGGATGTAGGGCGACCCCCACGATATAAAAAGGGTTTAAAACCCCTTTTCGATTCATTTCCGAGTGAAACAAAGGGAGAGGGATTTTTCTCTCAGCCGATTCTTCTACCCCGCAAACAAATCTTCAGTGTCTCCTTCAAGCATGCATTAACGAAGCAAATCAACCCTCCATCGTTCCTTTGTGCAGAAAAAGGGTAATCTCCACCCAATTTCTTTTAGTATTTCCTTGAGATTTCTTTAAATTCTTCAAATTTCTTGCATGCATGGCTTCAAACGACCAAAGGTCCCTACTTCCAAGGCTAAGGCCTCGGCGTCAAAATGCCCCATAACCGAGCCCCTGCCACCACCGAGGGAACAACCCTCGCAATGGTGGGAACAAAAATCATTTGAGGCCAAGGTTTTGTTCAAAGATGGTCTCTTTGACGACCAAGAAACAACCATATGGATGGTTAATTACATAAAAAAGGCTTAACTGAAAACTCTTCGAAACCATTTCACGCCCACTACTACCCTAGGCTTGTTAGATTGTTTTACCAAAACCTCACCCTCCAGGAAAACGAACCCAAACTTTGCACGAACATCGATGTTCACCACTTTGAATTCAATGTTGTGCACATTGCCACGACAATGCAGATTCCCTTAGGTTTTGTAAAAGATAGATGTCTGGAACTACCCCTAGATAAGGTACCTTTCCCCATTATAGTAGCAGAAATGACCCAGGGTGAGCAAGGTATTGGTCAGTTGATAAGAAGGGCACATCTACCCCCTGAAATGTGGATGTAGACGTCATTTTTAGGGGTAATCTGTACCCTGTAGGACATGAATGTGAGCAACGACAGAAAATCTAGCAAGGACTGTATTCCGCCTTTGCAAATCACCGATTTAGTGCACCAGACGTTGTAAATGAGGGGTTGCAAAATGCCCGCAAACAAATGTTGCCTTCGGAGAAGAGGAAACCATCAAAATTTATCCCATATGCCCGACTCATCTCTAGGATGATAGAGGAGTATGATGAGGTGGTCAACGAGTTTGAGTTATAACCAGATGAACTAAAGTTGATGGATAACGCCAGAAGATATGGCGTTGATGATTGGAGCTTAAGTTATAAGAGCCTAAGGAAAAGCCCGATTGCACGCCATCACCAACAAGCAGTAGAGGGTGTGCATGAGCAACCAGAACAGCCCGCACCTGCTGCTGCATCACAAGTACCTCCACCTCAATACGCTCCATCTCAGCAGCCACCAGCTCAGGAAGGAGATGTCCTCACCCTATGCAAATTCAATCGGCAAATGGAGGTGTTGCACTAAGAGAACTATATGATAACCGGAAATTGGACTTCCAAGAGGACATCCTCGTGCGTTTGATTGAGAAGGCCTATCCGACCAGCTACACCCCATTTGTAGCTCATGCGAGGATGTATACGTCGGAGTATACGGCGAGACCGTCGACTTCCGGGGCCGGAGGTGATCAACAACAACAAGCTGAGCAACCAAGTGAGTAAATTGGCCAATGATCAACCCGAAATTAGTAAATGGGTACATGCATGTTTCTTTTTCTGTTGACTATTTTTGTGGCAATATTTTGAGCAATGGATAGATGTACTTATGTCATGTTAAATTCGGACTCATGTCATGGTAAACAAATTATCCTCTTTTGGGTTTATGCAATTGAAATGCTTTGAGCAATGGTAAATTCTTATATGTAGAAATGTCAAATTTTGTAAATAATGATGAATATGCTAAACTTTATGTTCATGTTGATGTGAGAAGGGATGATATAAGTTGACATGTAGTTAAGCTGCTAATGGGTGAATTATATCTTGTGGTATTGATTACTTTGATAGGCTACTCATGTTAGAATATCTGACTTAATATGATGTGTCATCATCACGCCAATGGTTAGTAATTAGGTGAATGGTTCTGAATGTATGGCTGTACACTTGTGCTTGATAATGATTGTAAACAAATGATGAATTGTTGTTGGGTTAAGTACTTCATGATAGTAGCTCCTATTTCAAATGAAAATCTACTTATGACAAAGATAGATGATAACAGTGGTAAATTGTGGTAACAATAGCAAGTTCTAGTCATGATAATGGTTGTCTCGGTACACAATTAACTTACATATTCATGCTTCCAATGTGGTATGTTTCATTATAATTACTCTTACTATTCAATAGATGGAAATTCCATTGTGATGTTCAATTGGTTAGTTATCACGTTGATCCTTGCGAATCATTGGGAATAGGAAAGAGTTGAGTGGTTAGAAATAGTTGTAGCACCATGACTAAATGAGGAGTAGCCTTAGATTTATATTAGTGCCAAAGGTGAGCTGTCACAAGTCATTGTCATCCACTAACTGGATGAACTATCTACATACTCCTCGTTCGGTTCGACCCATGCTGAATTTTCGAGGACAAAAATTCTTTTAAGTGGGGGAGGATGTAACACCCTAGAAATCCCAAACCTGAGCCCGACGTGCACAGTACACGTGTCCTATGTTAAGGGCAATCTACACCTTCTAATTTAAATCAAATCATTAAAATGTGTAGAGCACCTACGAAGTGCAGTGTACATATTAAATTAGGCGATTAGTCACGTGAACCTGGATGAACGCCCCGGTTAAAGACTTAAGTGATTGGTGAAAGGTCTAGAGATCAATGGGCTAGGTACCTATTTAATTTTGAAGTTAGTTACATAAGGACCGTATACAGTCTTGAATGTACGGGCCGCACATTGGATCAGTGCTCCTATCTATATAAGACAACTCACACGCATAGCATTTGCATGTGTTGGTTTTGGAAATTTGAGAAAGAAAGAACTGACGAGAGCTCTCTATTTCCTTGAAGTGAAAACCATTGGAACTCCTTACTCGATCGCTTATTTTCCCTCCATGAGAAACCTTGTGATGATTCGATCGTAAGAGAAACATCGATAGTCAACCATCGGAATCAAGAATCGATCTATCATGAGAGAAGGAGAGTTCTAAGGCCGATAATCTCCGACGCCAAAGGTTGTGACTCTCGCGTGCGCGAAACCTACGAGGTAAATGCTTTAACCTTTTCTTGCACATTTTAATTTCATAAAATAGTCTTAGAATCATGCGTTGTTGAATTGCATGTGAAGGTTCGGACATCGGTTGCATGAGAAATGGGAACACCGATGTTTCCGGTAGCCGAATCTCGAAATCTTCGAATAAAATTAGTTGCATGTGAAAATTTTCAAGATAGAATGATTGTTGGATAGTGTAGGAACAAACTATGTGTAGATTAGAGCGTGTAAAATTCAAAGATGTTGAACTGAGGAGGAAGATAAAACGAGTTCTGCAACTGTCAGACTCGCCCGAGCGAGTGAAATGTCGCTCAGGCGAGATTCCTTCAGAATATATAGAAACAGAACTCGCTCGGCCGAGTTTCCAGGGTAAAAATATTTGGACAACTCTCGCCCGAGCGAGCTTGTATGTGCCACATGAAATCTGGAGGCCTTGCCCAGGCGACCCTGGACCTCAATCGGGCGACCCTTTCAGGCTATGACCACTTCGGTTTTGTGTGTGGGAAGGCTACGAGAGCCTCCAGTCATGAAACCCTTCACCACTAACTTGTGTTTTGTAAACCCACCATGATATAGGTCGGTTATGAGCGACCGTAGAGGAGATATCCATTTCAATTCCGTTTCGTTTAGCATGCATCCATAACTAAGGTAGGGAAGTTCTCACTTATAAAGCTACATTTTTATGCTGATTCAGAGCCATTGATGGCATTTTAAAGTCGTGTCTTGATCATCAAAAATCTATATTTGAAATTTATTTAGTTTTCAATGCTTATTGATTTTGATTGTTAAAACATGGGCATAGTCAAATTGCATCTTCATTCTTGTTATATATTTTTCGTTGAACCTTGTAGTCTCCGATCATCAAGTTGTAACTATTGAACTTCGATATGAAGTGTCTGATTTCCGAAATCATGGGCAAGGAGGAGTGGAGTCTCCAAGAGAGGGGTGGAGTCCCCGGGGTTTGAGGCCTTCTGTCCTCCATGGACTGCTTTGTTCCTGCTACAAGATGCTTTGACATGTGGCTTGTATTTGACACGCTTATGCGATATTAGTGTACAGGGGAGTGGAGTCTCCAAGAGAGGGGTGGAGTCCCTGGGGTTTGAGCCCCTGTTCCCGCTACGAGATACTAACACTAATGCCCTGAGTTCTTGTGTTGGTCTGCTCTACGATTATGCATTTTGATGACACTAGTCTTTCTGATATATTTGTACGTTGATTATATTTGTTAGCTGACATATTTGGTCCTTGATGCGCATCGTTCTGATATATGTTTTGTATGTGCTCTGTTCTTTATTCAGTCAAGCAACTACCCTGTACATACTCAGCTTCATGAATGTCATATTTTGAATCATGCTTTTGAATTAAGTATTTTGTTTCCTATGTATTTGTATGAATGAAAATGAAATTGTTTTAATTCTATCCATCAATACTTGTGAAGTAGAATGGTAAATATAATATTGCAATGTCTTTCTCCCTACTGAGCCTGAACTGTAGCTCTTCCCATGACTATACGTCACAGGTGCAGATATAGATTCGGAGGTGGATCCACAGTTAGCAGAGGATCCAGACTACGTCCCAGATGAGGTGGAAGAACAACCACCCGATAAGTTCTTCCCTTGATCCGCTCTCTGAAGTTCTTGGAATAGTGTGGACAATTATTTTTGGATATTGGGTACAGTCACTTTTTAGATTAAACTAATGTATAGTTGCATAGATTTTAAACCACTATTAGGTGACAGTCGGCCGTCACCAGTGGTCTGTATAGGTTTGTCTATGTTCGAATGATGGAAATGCCATGTGTTTTCTTTTGCCACTTTGCTTCCGTGTTTAAGCAGGCTTACCATGTGATTTATGGCCCGATCTTCCAACTATTAACCAAGGGAAGATTGAACTGTCACAAAGGTATGAAAGTATCCAAATACCAAAGAGAATTCTGAAATCATTTTTGGTGATTACTATCTGACGGCATGGGTTTTGTGGTAAGAAAACTCCGAGTCGTCACAGTATGGTGTGTGAGAATTAAGAGTTTTCTACATTTCAGAAAGAGAATTTCATGATCCACTAGTCATTTCGATCAACTTGCCCGAATAGGGGGGTAGTCAATGAGTCATATGATTCCCAAAATGGTTTTGAAAATAACGACCTACCGCTGGCGAATGCCTTGTGATGCTACGACGATGATAAGTATGCGCGTGCACCTATTTAGGCTACAAGACATGATGATCGAGTTAGGGGTAGGAAGTCCTTCCCATGTTGCTATTTCATGGGGTATGTTGTCAAAATAATGTGAGTACTTCCCACATGAGGTTTGATTTCCTTCAGGCGAGGCGATTGTGTAAGCATTGTCTTAGCACTATCTCCCCACCTTCGGATTCTCGGTCGGGTAAGAGTTATAAGTCAGAGATATTGCTGGGCAATATATATATATTTTTTGTTTTGTATACTTTTGTATTTTTTTGTTATTATTATTGTGTTATGGTAAAGATCAGTTCCTTAAGAGGAAACTGACTCAGAAGGTCAGATGGACGAAGTGGCAGTTGGATGATCTATTTCGGGGTCCTTGTCCTTCTCGATCTGATTGATCTAGGATGTGAGAGGCCATGTTTAGTTTCGTGGTTGGGTGTCAGAGATTTTATCGAAGAAAGTGTGACATCATTTAATTTCTTCATTTAATAAGTCGTTTATAGTCGGTGGCTTCTTGTCGGGAGGGACCTTCTTTAGCCTCTCAGTAGAGTGGGGTATGTTGTTAAGGTGTTTTTCAGGGTGATTTATGAGTTGTTGGAAAGTCGTTTGTGGGTGAAGTTGGAGGGGAGTGCGTTGCAAGAGAAGGTAGTGTGGTAAAGGTAATGAAAGGATAAGGCAAAAGTAAAGTAAGAGGAGGAGAAGTGAAGGCGTAAGCCAAGGTAGACCCTTCTTTCATGCGGGACGGTTTAGTGTCATTTGGTTCCGCTTGTTTTGTCTGGTGCATACTTTGGGCTTATCGCGAGGTTGTTTTATAATTTTTGGTGGAAGCTTAGTGTCGACTATTTGATGTGACAATTTTATTGCCAGTTGGTTTTCTGTGAAAGTTTTGATTGTGAGGTCTATGGAAACTCGGGTCTGGAGGTTATAAGAGATTTTAGTTGTGATGTTGATTTCCTATTTTGATGGGATTTGAGGATCAAGTGGCATGCTGATTTGGATGTTAATTGGGGTCGTGAGATTTATGTCTGGTTTGATTTCAAGAGTGGGAGGGATGATCGGTTCCTTGATAGGTTCGGTGGTTGGCTCGAAGGTGAGTGGAGTTGGCGTCGTAGGGGGTTCGGATTTAGTGACAGGTTCGTGTTCGATAATAGGCTCGAGTTCAATGACAGGTTCAGGTTTGATAATGGGTTTGGGTTTGATGGCAGGTTTGCCTTTGATGGTGGGTTCGAACTTGTGATGGGTGCAGGGTCGATGATAGGTTTAGGTCTAGGTTCGATGATTGGTTTAAGTTAAATGATAGGTTTAGTTTCATGTCTAATGATAGGTTCACATTTGATCATGGGTTTAGGTTCGGTGATAGATTCATGTTTGAGGATAGGTTTAGATTCACCAATAGTTTGAGGCTTGATGTCAGGTTTGTATTTGGTGATCGGTTTAGGTTTGATGGTAGGTTCGGGACCAGTGCCTGGTTCAGGTTAGATGATGGTTTTGGGTTTGAGACTCAATTCCATAATTGGCAAGGTGGTAAGCTCGATAATGGGTCAAGTTTCTGTTTCGGAGTCGGGGGGAAGATAAATTCAGTAGAAGTTTAGGTTTCGAGGTGGGCATAGAAGTTGATTCGAGGGTCGATTCTGAAGTTTGTGCGGCAAGGTTTTCGATCGTGTGTTTGATTAGGAGTTCGAGTATCAACGATGGTTCAAGTGTAAGGGGGATGGCAATTTGAGGAGGGGGCTTAGTTGCAGGTTTAGGTTCACTGTTTAATTTCAGAATTGGTGGTGTGATGGGTCCGAGAGTTGGTTTGGGGGTGAGAAGGCCAGTGATTTTAGGAACGAATTTGATCATGGGTTTAGGTTTGAAGTTTATCTTTATGATCGGTTTAAGCATGAATGTTGTTGTAGTATGTGGATAGATTGATTTGGGAATTGCTTTTGGAATCGATAGGTGAGCTTGTCTAGTGGTTTAGGTGAGCGTCTTTAGTGGTTTATCGTGGAGTTGGTTTGGGTATTTGTTGAGGGAGCGTGTGGATTGATTCATTGGTGGGTAGGTCATCGAGTTCATGGGCAGGTTGTGTGACAGCCCGAATTTCGGCATCCCGAAATCCATGCCATCAGCACGACCTTCAAGGCCGTGCCCTGGGTTCTTTACAAAACATTGATATATACAAGCCAAAACTGTAATTGAGGCACATGTAGCTACTCTAAATAAAATCTAAAAAAAATAATCATGGTATCGCAAGGCAGTCCTTGTCCCATGTCAATTCATGGGCAATAGAACTTACCCAAACAATTAGTGATAACAGTTCATCCTAGACGTTTTGTCAAAGAAACGGTATTTAAAAACATTCGAAATAAAGAGGCTTGACATACCAAGCCGTACCTAATACTCTCAACTCACTCTCAAAGTATGCAGTGGGTTTCCTAGAAGAATTCCTCAGGAGGAGGTTCTGACTCTTCTGTGGGCACGTAATCCGAAACCCCTGGATCAGCGTCTCCAGAAGTCTCTGCTGCCGCTAGTCCTGGACCTGCGACGTATAGTCTAAGGGGGGTGAGCTACATCCTAGCTCCGTAGGGAAACAAAAAGAACATATAGATTGACCTTCACACATATGTCAGCAGTTTAAAAAGCATAAAATTATCGAGTAATCACTTATGGACAACAATTGAAATAACTGGAAATAGAAATAATGGTTTTGTTTAATCTCCTTATTAGTTTAGTTGTGAATTTGGCCTAATCACTTAAATCTTAACTTAAGTAGTCCCCGAGCAATATAGCATCGAGCCCCGATGGAATACCCACCATCGTCGTCTAACTAGACAGTTATTATATGTATCCCACAGAATCCCAAGCCCCTTTCTCATAGGTGGTGGGGTCTATTTTTAGATCTACATCCCTGGGATGTGCTATGAAAGTACGGATCTGCCACCGTACCGCTCACGGATATCCTGTCGAGTCAGTCGTGGGCCACGTCGGTGGGGTATTCTAATCAAACTTTAAATAATAAAAATATCAAATGTGCTCTACATATAGTTATTTACCGTGATTGTGCTAATTATATTACATCAGGCCTTATCACATTACTTACGTTTCTCTGTTAGTTTTCATCTGCATCCCTGGGATGCCCCTTATTTCCATCGCATCCTTCTTTGTTTAACTATATGATTTTTTGTCCCCTGGGGACCTCAAGACTTTCACGTTTTAAACTCACTCACACACCCTTTTTCATGAGGATCATGCAGTATTTGACTTTTTAAATAGATTACACTACATATATGAATTTCACGGAATAATGCACATGTTTCAAGAATATTCCCTACCTCGACAAATTTCAAAGCACGCCTTCTCGTAGAGGTTTATACTTCATGATCATGCGTCAAACCTACATTTCAATTTAGCATAGGCTTAGAAAGGTCACTAGAACCATTGGGGTGTACAACCCCCAAGTTTCTTGTATCCGAAAATTTCAAGAACTGAGTGGTCACCAGACCTCGCTCGAGCGGTCACTTGACCTCGCTCAAGCGGTCACTTGACCTCGCTCGAGCGGTCACTTGACCTCGCTTGAGCGGTCACAGACCTCGCTCGAGCGGTTAAATCGAGGTCGCTCGGGCGGTTAAATCGAGCCACTGAAGCATTACTGGGGACCTCGCTCGAGCGAGCTTCCCCTTAGTTTTGGGGACCGCTCGAGCGAGCCCAGAGCTATATTTTTCCTATTCATCCTCGCTCGAGCGATCCCTTTAGACCGCTCAAGCGAGCAGCGATGATTTTTACTCCTCGATCCGATTGAGAACACAATTCCTCTCTTCATTCAAACCTTAACATCATTAAAAACATTCAACCAACATCCTTCCTATTATTTAAAACATGCCTAAGCATCTATCATGCCTTTTACATACCTCCGACGATGAGTCTTGCGCAAGTTTGATGATTTAAGATTCGAAATTCTACTAGGCAAACAGTCCTCCAATGTTCCTCCTCCAGCCTTTTCTCCAACTCATTTGCCGATTTGAGTCCCAACGAAATCCTAGTTCTTTACTAGGCTCTTCTTCTCTTTCTCTTTGTATTCTCCTCTCTATTTAGGTTAAAATAGAGTTACACAAGGGTTCTTCTCTCCTCTCTCTTTCACTTTTATACATATAAGTTAGGGAAATACTAGTGTGTTTCCCACGTACACACAGTGTCTATGGTTCGTTTTGGTCTCCTTGTGAAACACATATACCTATATGTAATGCATGACGTGCACTCATCCCAAAAATCTGGGGTTGTGACAATCACCCCAACTTACAAGATTTTCGTCCTCGAAAATCGACGATATTCTCTTAAGCAGGTACCACTACTGTTACCCGACCCTGAATAACTAAAACAGTAATTAAATAGTTTGTCGCATTTCGCAACAACATGCGTTGGCCATGTCAATTTATTTCCACATAGATGAAAGGGATCATCATTCACAACACTTATTCAATCGTTATATTAATCATCCACAAAAATTTGTGACATTCATGTCACGATAGTTTGAAAAAAAACATTGACCAGGAAACCACCTCATTACAAAATGTCTCAATAAAATATTACATATTATGTGTTCAAAATTAACGTTACTATCTAGTCATCATCCTCTAAATGCCGTAATAGTCGTCACGTGAGTCATCATCATCCTCGTAGTCCTCGTCATCCTCATCCTCGTCGTCCACCCTGACGGTCGTGGTACCCGCTGTGGCGTTCCTCGTAGCAGGGCCGGAGCTAGACGCTCCAAAAATAGCATCCCTCATGGCACCGACGCGCTGCATGTATGACTGCGGGTAAGCCTGGCCCATGAGGTCGATAAGTAGTGCCTCCTGGAACCTCTGATGCAATCTGATCTCCCGCCCTTGCTGAAGGATCTCCCGCATCATGCCAGTGTCGGTAGTGGGTATGGGCTGTGGAACTGAGGTAGAGGGAGTGGTCGGTCCTGCCGGCGCTTGATGGGTGGTTTGTCGGGAGACCTGACGGTCTCTTTTCTTGTTGACGCTGGTTTGTAGACTCTTAAGGTTTCGGCTCCAGTCTTGGGCGAGATAGGGGACGACGTTATCGGTGAGGAACAACTCGTCCTCCCGGATCTTAAATCCTCCCTTCCCACTCCGTGAGTCTAGGAGTCGGGAAATCAACCGAGCATATGGTAGTCGATTGATGGGTGGAGGAACAGCACCCTTTACATTTCTTTTATAGGCATGCGCCATGCCTTTTATGATGATCATAGGTGCGTTGATCCACCTATTATGGAATGCGATGCGTAGGGCCTGCAGAAACGCATCTCGGAGTTCTTGATCATGGCCGGTTGGGTGTAGATTCTTTTTAAAGATGACGTCTAAAAGCCACATACGCGGCGGTAGTTGTGATCGAGTAATAGATTGTCCCGAAGCGGACATGCCGCCTGTGATGTCGGAGATTATTGTTGGGAAATCGACGTTCCCAGAAAAAGGTGGTAGGATAAGTGGGAAAGGGGTGTAGATGTGGGGACATTTCATGACTGATGAAATTTCGGCACATCTAAAGATCAGTTCTTTTCCATCGATTGTGACGAGGATAGCGTCCTCATCCACGTTCAAGTTTAGGGTTTGATAAAATAGTTTCACAAGCCTCGGGTAATAACGATCCCCAAACGGCGTAAGCAGGGCCTTAAGATTGTTGCTGGTGATGAAGTCCGATGTCCATTGGGTGGATGTCGGATCCCCGAAACAGGAGGGATGTATATCCCATTCGGTTTCGAAAATTTTGGCCCCCCACCAATCATCTAGTGTGATCGGAGTGGAGGATGGGTTTGGTGATGGTTGTGAAGTTTGCGGGGCTTTGTTACGTGCCGATGGCGACCGAATCGCCATCCTCTTTTTAGGTTGTGGATTTGGGCTTGAAGCCATTAGGTATTTAAAGAGTTTAAAAAGAAAAGAAAAATTCGGGAATGGGTAGATTTTACCTAGAAGAATATTCTTAATGGATCGGATTGTCTAAATCCAGCTCGAATCAGACGGAAAAGGTCGAAGATAGCAAGCCCTAAACCCCTCGCTCGGCTCCACTCCCCTCGCTTGAAGATGAAATGGCGTTCTGTTTTCTGCCAGCTATATATAGTTCCTCCTCGCTCGAGCGGTTATTAGTATCGCTCGAGCGGGACCAGGACGCTTTATATTATATGTTATGGCCTCGCTCGAGCGGTCAAAATGCCTCGTTCGAGCGGTCAAAATGCCTCACTCGAGCGAGGAATAGCTATCGTTCGAGCGAGAGGAAGTTGTTATTTTATGTGGTTCGCTCGAGCGAACATAAGTGGTCGCTCGAGCGAGACCAGAACATTTTTCTGGTACCCTTTCGCTCGTTTTCGATTTCAAATATCAAAAAGTTCAACGAAAAGTGGTTCAATCATTGGTTGGAGTCAATATATATATATATTTATAAAATTTTATCTTTCGAAAAATATATAGACTTCATACTACCCGCAATCACATATTCTTAATTTGAATAAAACTATTCAGTTGGCAATTTCGAACAATTTGGGATATTGTTCTCTAACATCTGCCTCGCGTTCCCATGTTGCTTCTTCGGCCGGATGGTTCTTCCATCGGACAAGCACTAAGGGAATAACTTTTTTTCGCAACACATGTTCTTTTCGATCTAAAATTTCTACCGGCTCTTCAATCATGGTCATATCTTCATGCATTTCGAATGATTGGCCGCTCAGCACGTGGTCAGGGTCATTGAGATATTTCCTGAGCATCGACACGTGGAATACATTGTGTACCTGATCAAACAATGGTGGCAATCCAATGCGGTAGGCTACTTCTCCTACTCGACCTAAAACTTCAAACGGTCCAAGATAGCGGGGACTTAGCTTCCCTCTCTTTCCAAATCTCATCACTCCCTTCATCGGTGATACTTTCACGAACACATGTTCACCCACCTTAAAGTCTACACTAGTTCGCTTGATGTCAACATAGCTTTTGTGTCTGCTTTGAGCCGCCTTTAGTCTTCCCCTGATCATGAGAACAATAGCCGCGTTATCTTCAAGTAGCTCAGGTCCAAAAACAAATTTCTCGCCAATTTCCTCCCAATTGATTGGCGATTTGCATCGTCTTCCATACAAGGCTTCATACGGTGCCATTCCGATGCTCGTCTGAAAACTATTATTATAAGCGAACTCAATCAATGGTAGATGTTGATCCCACGATCCTTGTAATTCTAACATACATGCCCTAAGCATGTCTTCAATGACTTGGTTGACCCTTTCAGTCTGTCCGTCGGTCTGTGGGTGAAACACCGTACTAAAATCTAGCCTAGTTCCCATTCCTTCTTGAAATTTCCTCCAAAACTTTGATGTATATAATGGGTCTCGGTCTGAAACAATGCTACTTGGAATCCCATGTAAACCGACGATCTCTTTCATATAGAGCTCTGCTAGTCTTCCCGCCGTGTACATCATGTTGTAAGGCAAGAAGTGTGCTGACTTAGTCAATCGATCGACTACTACCCAAATGGCGTTATGCTTCCTTGCAGTTCGCGGTAGACCGACTATGAAATCCATGGAGATAGATTCCCACTTCCATTCCGGTATGGGTAGAGGCTGTAATAGGCCTGCGGGGTGTCTATGATCGATTTTCACTTGTTGGCACGTCAAACATCGCGACACGTACTCTGCCACATCTTGTTTCAAACCTCTCCACCAGTAATTCTTTTTCAGATCTTGATACATATTTGTGCTTCCCGGGTGGATAGCATAGCTTGACTTGTGAGATTCATCAAGAATCGTTCGCCGCAATTCGGCATTGTCTGGAATGCAAAGTCGCCCCTTGAATACTAAGGAACCATCCTACTTGATTGAAAACTCAGATGTAATACCTCCAGTTACATCTTGACGCATCTTTGTTAGAATTGGGTCTTTCATCTGTAGTTCTCGTATGTGTTCGAATATCACTGGTTTCACTGATATGTTGGCTAAGAAGGCTCTTGTGGCTTGTGGCTGTATGTCTGCGCCACATAACGCTAGATCCTCCAACAACTTCCATCGATGTATACCCGAAATTAGACTAGCCAACTAGGCCGAACTTTTCCGACTCAAGGCGTCGGCCACTACGTTAGCTTACCTTTTTATATTGATTTAGTACACAACCCAACCCGTTATACGAAGCATCACTATAAACTGCGAATCCTCCACTGCCTGATGGAATGGCTAACACTGGAGCTGAGGTGAGTCTCTTCTTGAGTTCTTGAAAACTCTTCTCACACGCCTCACTCCACTCAAATCTTGAGTCCTTTCTTGTAAGCCTCGTAAGAGGTCCTGATATTTTTGAAAACCCCTCTACGAAACGTCGATAATAACCTACCAGTCCGAGGAAACTTCGGATATCTGTCACGGTTTTTGGTTGCTCCCAGTTCACTACTGCCTCGATCTTAGCGGGATCTACTGTGACACCATGCTTTGAGACAACATGTCCCAAAAAGCTAACCTCTTCTAGCCAAAACTCACATTTGCTGAGCTTGGCGTACAATTGGTGTTCATGCAAGGTTCGTAGAGCGACTTGTAAGTGTTCTTCATGCTCCGTTTTTGATTTTGAGTAGATCAGGATGTCATCTACAAACACTACAACGCAGGAGTCTAGGTGTGGTTGAAACACCCGATTCATCAAGTCCATAAACGATGCCGGTGCGTTCGTTAGTCTGAATGGCATCACTAAAAATTCATAGTGTCCATACCGTGTTCTAAAAGCCGTTTTCTGAATGTCCTCGGCCCTGACTCTTAACTGATGGTATCCAGATCTTAGATCGATCTTGGAAAAATGTTTTGCTCACTACAACTGATCGAACAAGTCATCTATTCTTGGCAGCGGATATCGATTCTTAACCGTGACTTTGTTCAATTGACGATAGTCAATGCACAACCGCATCGACCCATCTTTCTTTTTCACGAATAGAACTGGTGCTCCCCATGGAGACACGCTTGGTCTTATGAACCCTTTGTCCATGAGCTCTTGCAATTATTCTTTCAACTCTTTCAACTCCGCAGGGGCCATCCTATAAGGTGCCTTTGAAACAGGTTCCGTTCCTGGTGCTAAGTCGATCGCAAATTCTACTTCTCTTTCTGGAGGTAACCCTGGCAATTCTTTTGGAAATACATCTGGGAATTCTCGCACTACCGCTATCTTGGAGATAATATTCTTTTCTTCTTTATTTTCTTTTAGGAATGCCAAATAACCGCTACACCCCTTTCTGATTAAACGTTCTGCTCTGACTGCAGATATGAGTGGTACCTGTGTCGATCTCTCCCCTTGAAATCGAAACGATCTCCTCGTGTTAGGACGGAAAACAACAACTTTATCCTTGCAATCCACTGTTGCGCAGTGATGGGACAGCCAATCCATGCCAAGGATCACATCGAATCCTTGCATGCCCAACAATATTAAATTTGCGTCTAGTTCGTAGACAACGTGATCCCGAATGCTTACCACTACCGATTTACAGACTAACTCTGTGTCCACTAATTCTCCTATTGGGATAGACAATGATAACACAAAGTCTAGTGTCTCCGGAACAATCTTCATCTTCTTTGCAAATCTAGGGGCGATGAAGGAGTGGGTAGACCCTGGGTCTATCAAAGACTGTAAGGCCATGTGCTACGAGCACCCTTTTCATAGATTTGTAACGCATCTATAATGCATACATATACGCATATAACATATACTTTATTTGGAAATTTTTTTTTTTTTTTTTTCAGCGTGCTTGTATATATACTTGTCCTAATGAACGCACATTCTCTATCTAAAAATTTTATTGAAACCGAAATTCTTTATTTAAAAGAAATCTCACCTTGGATGATGTCGTGTACACTCCCTGCTTCCTGGGCAGTAACTGCGTAGGCTCTCCCTCGAACAATTGGCTTTCGAGATTGAATAGGTTGTGGCATGGAAGTTGGGGCCGTCTTTTCTTTAACTGTCTCAGGGCAATCTCTAATCATGTGGCCTATCTTGCCGCATTTGAAACAGCCTCGCATTCCCTGCCTACAATCCGATGTTTTGTGGGACTTGCCACACTTGGCACAAGTTTCCCTTGGTTTTGAAGTAGCAAATCTCAAAAAACCTTGGGTAGTTGTAGCCCCGCTGGAAATAGCAGGACCTTCATACCTCATCGGTCTCCCTGATGCTAGCAACGGAAAACTTTGATGAGTAGCTTGTTGCGCAGCTCTCCCATACCCTATCTGATTCGGTGCTACAAACCTCGGTTTCTTATGTACCTATTCATAGCTCCCCGTCCTGCTTGGATCAATGCTTCCTCTTCCTTGTTGTTCCCTCTGACAGTATCGGTTATTGTTTTCTTCTTCGACTACTAATGCCTTACTCATTACTTCTCCATAGGTCTTCAGCTGGAAGGGCGCAACCCCTCCTCGGATGTCTGACCTTAAGCCCTGTTGGAACCTCTTCGCTTTCATCACGCCTGAAACTACGTAGTCTGGGGCGAAGCGAGCCAGTCTCATGAATTCCACTCCATACTCTCTCACGGTCATCCTTCCTTGCGCTAGTTGTAAAAATTGGGTCTCCATCTGATTCCTCACAACTTCAGGAAAATATTGCTTATTGAATTCTTCTACGAATTCGTCCCAAGTCCACGGCATATCTGGAGTTTCTTGTGCTCTTGTTCGCGAAACGGATTTCCACCAAGGTCCAGCTTCTCCATCTAACATATATGCCGCCCAACGGACGCTCTCATCCTCTGTGCATGTCAGTACGCTAAACACCTTTTCCATTTCACCCAGCCAATTTTCGGCTGCCATTGTGTCTGCCTGTTCTGAAAAATTTGGAGGTCTCATCCTTCTAAACTCGGTGAATGCTGAAGCCACTGGTGGTGTAAGTCCCACTGGAGGTGTAGGTGTTCGTTGTGGTTCTGGTACTGTATGCGCTGCCAAGGACGCTGCTTGCTGTGCCATGGCAGTTGCCATTGTCTCCATTGTGTGCATCATCCTCTGACGCTCTTCTCTTTCTTCATTTCTCTCCCTCACTCTATCTTGTTCCCTCTGATTTCGATCCTGTCGATCTAGATCTTGTTCCTCTGCTTGATTTTGGTTTCCTCCTGCCACGCCTCGAATCTCCCTGTTTTCCCAATGGCACTTTCTGTTGTAGGTGAGACGAACCCATCTCTACTGCATAAATTCCTATCATGACCACCCCTGGGTCGGCCTCTTCCTCTAGGAAACATAACGGTCTGTATGAGAATCCATAGTCTCGTTAGCAGAAGTCCCTATATTCTGACGATATGGTAGCCATAACTAGAAAGAAATGCTTTGATACCAACTGTGACAGCCCGAATTTCGGCATCCCAAAATCCGTGCCATCAGCACGACCTTCAAGGCCGTGCCTTGGGTTCTTTACAAAACATTGATATATACAAGCCAAAACTGTAATTGAGGCACACGTAGCTACTCTAAATAAAATCTAAAAAAAATAATCATGGTATCGCAAGGCAGTCCTTGTCCCATGCCAATTCATGGGCATAAGAACTTACCCAAACCATTAGTGATAACAGTTCATCCTAGACATTTTGTCAAAGAAACGGTATTTAAAAACATTCGAAATAAAGAGGCTTGACATACCAAGCCGTACCTAATACTCTCAACTCACTCTCAAAGTATGCAGTGGGTTTCCTAGAAGAATTCCTTAGGAGGAGGTTCGACTCTTACGTGGCACGTAATCAAACCCACGGATCGGCGTCTGAAGTCTCTCGCGCCGCTAGTCCTGGACCTGCGACGTATAGTCTAAGGGGGGTGAGCTACATCCTAGCTCCGTAGGGAAACAAAAAGAACATATAGATTGACCTTCACACATATGTCAGCAGTTTAAAAAAGCATAAAATTATCGAGTAATCACTTATGGACAACAATTGAAATAACTGGAAATAAAAATAATGGTTTTGTTTAATCTCCTTATTAGTTTAGTTGTGAATTTGGCCTAATCACTTAAATCTTAACTTAAGTAGTCCCCGAGCAATATAGCATCGAGCCCCGATGGAATACCCACCAACGTCTGCCTAACTAGACGGTTATTATATGTATCCCCAGAATCTTGCCCAAGCCCCTTTCTCATAGGTGGCGGGGTCTATTTTAGATCTACATCCACAGGATGTGCTATGAAAATGAATCGCATCTCACGGATATCCTGCCGAGTCAGTCGTAGGTATCCCGCCACGTCGGTGGGGTATTCTAATCAAACCTTAAATAATAAAAATATCAAATGTGCTCTACATATAGTTATTCACCGTGATTGTGCTAATTATATTACATCAGGCCTTATCACATTACTTACGTTTCTCTGTTAGTTTTCATCTGCATCACAGGATGCCCTTATTTCCATCGCATCCTTCTTTGTTTAACTATATGATTTTTCGTCCCCTGGGGACCTCAAGACTTTCACGTTTTAAACTCACTCACACACCCTTTTTCATGAGGATCATGCAGTATTTGACTTTTTAAATGGATTACACTACATATATGAATTTCATGAAATAATGCACATGTTTCAAGAATATTCCCTATCTCGACGAATTTCAAAGCACGCCTTTTCGTAGAGGTTTATACTTTATGATCATGCATCAAACCTACATTTCAATTTAGCATAGGCTTAGAAAGGTCACTAGAACCATTGGGGTGTACAACCCCCAAGTTTCTTGTATCCGAAAATTTCAAGAACTAAGTGGTCACCAGACCTCGCTCGAGCGGTCACTTGACCTCGCTCGAGCGGTCACTTGACCTCGCTCGAGCGGTCACAGACCTCGCTCGAGCGGTTAAATCGAGGTCGCTCGAGCGGTTAAATCGAGCCACTGAAGCATTACTGGGGACCTCGCTCGAGCGAGCTTCCCCTTAGTTTTGGGGACCGCTTGAGCGAGCCCAGAGCTATATTTTTCCTATTCATCCTCGCTCGAGCGATCCCTTTAGACCGCTCGAGCGAAGAGCGATGATTTTTACTCCTCGATCCGATTGAGAACACAATTCCTCTCTTCATTCAAACCTTAACATCATTAAAAACATTCAACCAACATCCTTCCTATTATTTAAAACATGCCTAAGCATCTATCATGCCTTTTACATACCTCCGACAATGAGTCTTGCGCAAGTTTGATGATTTAAGATTCGAAATTCTACTAGGCAAACAGGCCTCCAATGTTCCTCCTCCAGCCTTTTCTCCAACTCATCTGCCGATTTGAGTCCCAACGAAACCCTAGTTCTTTACTAGGCTCTTCTTCTCTTTCTCTTTGTATTCTCCTTCTCTCTATTTAGGTTAAAATAGAGTTACGCAAGGGTTCTTCTCTCCTCTCTCTTTCACTTTTATACATATAAGTTAGGGAAATACTAGTGTATTTCCCACGTACACACATAGTGTCTATGGTTCGTTTTGGTCTCCTTGTGAAACACATATACCTATATGTAATGCATGACATGCACTCATCCCAAAAATCTGGGGTTGTGACAGGTTGAGTTAGTTTAAGGATAAGTGTGTCGAATTTGGTGATGGGTTGAGTTGATTCGGGACTGGGTTTGGCGATTTCAGTGATAGGTTGGGTGAGTTTAGGGGTAAGTGCATTGAGCTTGGCGATGAGCTTGGTGATGGTTTGACTTAGTTTTTGAGTGAATTCAGTGATAGGTTGGATTTTAGTGAACTTGGCGACTGGTTCAGGGCAAAAGGTGATTTTGTGTTCATAGGTACGCGGTACAAGATTAGTTGGTTGTGAGTGAACGGTATGGATATGGTCTGAAGGGGGATCAATCCTCTAGATCAGGCTAGTCGGGTGGTATGGGGCCGGAAGGAGTGAGTGTACGGTATCGTATGAGGGTTGAGTTTGATCGTACAACGGGTTGTAGTAGGTTATGTTAGTCTGCATGTCGTTGGGGAGTTGGTTTTGATCCTAGTTGGGGTATGGATTTGAGTCATGATTAGGATATAGGTGTTGGGTTTGATCAGGGTATAGGTCTTGGTCATAGTGTGGGTTTGCGTATTGGTTGGGGTATAGATGTTGACTCTTGTTAGAATGCAGCTTCGTGTATTGATATTTTATTTGGCTTGCGCTAAGTTGTTTGGGACTTAGAGTTTCGTTTAGCGTGTTTGTCTTAGGGTTGTTGGAAGAGGGTTCATTGGATGTAAGTGTGAAGAGATTAAGGTTCACATCCTTTAGGTGATGCTCTATGCGTAAAGTGTGTCGTGGAGGCTTGGGAAGTCATGATAGTTGCTTAAGATGAGAGTGCTTCGAAGGGGTTCTCGGGTATTATCGATTATGACGTTCATCTCGTCATTTTCTTTTATTTGATTTCCCGTTCGGGTGGCGAGCCTCCTCCAACGGTTGGTGAATGCCATGAAGTCTTCATTGTCCTCTTGTCTTGTGTGCATCAAGTTAGCTAGACTGATCTCTTCGTGAGTTAGGTGTTGGTATTAGTCTAGGATTCTATTGGCTAGGTCTTCAAAAGCTTTGATTTCGGCTAGAGGCAGACCAATGAACAAATCGAGGGCTTCTCTTTCTAAAGATTGTTGAAAGTAATGGATGAGGAGCTCATGATTAGTGCGAATTGGTCGACAGTCATTGCAGAATAGGGCCAAGTGGTGCTTTGAATTTCCCGTACCGTCGTATTTGTTAAATTTCGGGGGTTTAAAGCTCGTGGGTACAGTGAAGTCGAGGTCTCGACAGAATTTGTCGAATCCAATAGTGTTGTTAGAGCGTTCTCTATTAGCCATGTAATTGTCTAGAAATCGATGGAGGTAGTTCGTATTTACGGTGGTGTCCTATTTAGGTGTCTCAAGAGAGGGTGGTCGTTGGTGGTTATTGTCGTAAGGGTGTGTGTGTTATGTGTCAGAGAAGTCGAAGGGGTGTGTGTGTTATGTATCAGAGGAGTCAAAGGGGTCGGTGTCCTTTCTTCTCGTCTACTTTTAAGAGTAACTTGTCTTTGGTCTTTTACAGCTTTATATGGGTTGGTCAGAGACTAGAGCAAGGCGTCGACTTCTTTTCCTCCTTTTGTGAGTGGACTCTTAGTGTGGTCCTTAACTTGGCTAGTGGGGTAGCTTCGCTCGGTACCACTTTCTCCACTGTTGTCACTATGATTCGTATTTTGTAGAGCAAAGGGGTATTTTTCACTTTCACTAACCATATTTATCTGAGCACGATGTTGGGCTATCCATGGAGACGACCTAATGTTATACTCGGGATCGCTATGGAGGCCCCGTGAGGGTAGGTCGATATCATTAAAGTTTAATTATCTGATGCCTGACATTTTTAAAATAGTTTTTTTTTTTTTTTGAAAACCTGAGTATGCAGCATGAGTGTGTGCAAAGAAAAAGTGAACTATTTTAAATTGAACTATTTTTTGGTAAACTATTTACCAAAAAAAAGTGAACTATTTTTTGGGTAAATAAATTGAACTTTGATTTGTATATTTTCTGTATTCTATAATGGGATATGGACATGAGCCAAATAGTTCCATGCATGTGATCTTTGTACACATGCAAGGCCATCTAATGGCTTAGATTGACCACGAAGGTCAACTTTTCGAAAACTAGTGGATTTTAAGATTTTCTTGATCATTCTAAGTATTTTGAGAAAAATGTTCCATATAGATGAATGACATAGACACAGTAGATTAGGTTTAAATTTTTTTTATTTCTGTGGTTCATCATTTTTCTGATGGAATTGAAGGTCAAAGATTAGTCAAAAATACATCTTTTGCAAATGAATAGTGTAGATTTGATAAATGGTGATTCTTTGCATAACTTAACCATAGAAATTATGCTGTAAAATTTGATGCATTTTGATGGATTATTCATGTATGATCTCATATGTTTAGTTATCAAGAAATGATTTGATCATGCTTACAATGTTTGGTTATAGATCATCTAATATCTAGAATAACTATATGTCATCTAGTGTAGATTTTTGGCCTAATTTTGATGGAATTAGGATAGGATTTTGAATATGATCAAATGGTTTGACATGGACACATTTACATGGAAATATCTCATAAATATAATTCATTTATGGATTATGATGATTGTCTAATCGGATGGCCCCGATTGATCATCTTAAAACTTACTCGTTTTGCTAGGATTTTCTCGATAGAGATTTCCTAAAACTTGCTTGTTTTCAACCATAGAATCTTGATCTCATGAAAGGGTTAGACAAGATTAGAAATTTTTGAAAAGTATATGTTTGACCCTTGACTTTGATCATGGGCACTTCAATGGTATTAGATACATGGATAGGATTAGATGAATGGATAGGTCAAAATTGTAATATAAGAAAGTGGATTTAGAAATGACTTAAATGAGGATTTTTCTCCTCTATAAAGGGGCTTTTATATAAATAGTTTTAAATAATAAAAAGTATTTTTGAAAAAAAATTATTCCCGATATGTTAGCCTCGATCGGATGGCTTTTAAGGTCCGACCCGATAATTTTAAGAAAAATCGATACCGGTGGCTTGGAAAGTATCGACAACCAATTAGCGCTATTTAAATGGATATGATGACCCGAAAGTTGATCTTGATGGACTTGGGATGTGTTTGGGAATGTCACGGACTGAGACCTAACAATGTGTGGCATTGGATGGACCACTAGGTGGACCCCATCAAAGGCCCAATTCTGTAGACCTTGCAGCCCATAGAAATTAGTCCAGGAACAGCGAACAGAATAAATGGAAATAAATCCCAAAAAAATCCTGAAAATTTCTGAAAAATATCTTAAGGAGTTCTTAATGCCCGGTTAAAATTTCAGACCCGAACTCTGTACGGTTTGAACATTACGGCACTAAAAACGCGCTGCAGTGAATCTGCCCTGTTTCACCCAAAAATCGAGCCGTAATAGGCTTTGGTCTCCGTGCCCGAAAAGTTTTTGAAAAATTCTAGAATTAATTAAACGTAAAATTTAATATGTCCCTAATGCCTAGATAAAATTTCACACCTTAATTCGATCAAAATTGACGGTGAGAAAATCGGCAAAATTGCGGTCCGGAAGTTGGGTAAATGGCACACAACCAGAAACAAGACTTGACCTTTGATCGGATGGACCTAATTATGTCCGGAACCGTTAATTTTGTATCCAAAAAATACAAATAAAAAAGTTGGGTAACTTGCGGATCTTTCCAGAGAGCTGCTGAATGCTCAATTCCCTTGTCGGAGCTAAAAGTTATGGACCAGACATCGAAATAAATCTGACCCAAAACCTTGATAAAATATAATATATCTTGGTGATCTGTCTACCCCAAAAAGGCCTGATCATGTTTTTGGATGCCACTACTTAGAAAAGATGCTCTCATCAGTACTCTTGCCCACAATTTTGAAAGAATTTGAAGATTCGATTGGAGCCAAAAATGGCGACCGATTTACTATAGCTTGTCCGCTACTTCTTTGGAAAAACTGAATATATAGAATAAAGACCTAGTACTCGGACCAAAATCTTCAAATTTTAAGATTAAACTAGTCAAAGGGCCCAATAAAATTCTTTGACGGCACAATGAGGGCCAAAATCTTAAACTTTTAGTAAATAGGATTGATAGGATTGACAAGAGCCTATTTTAAGGACCGGGCCTTGAGCTCGATAAATTTGATTATGGGCCTAGCCCTAGACATATGGATCAAGGCCCATGAGAACTACACACCCATGGCCCGGACCCTAGGAAGGTCTATATACTTAGATGTAGATCTAGTAAAGGCTCGAATCACCTAGGTAATGGACCCATTGGACTTTTAGACCTAAAATCCATTAGACCCATATTGTATATTGTATTGAATCCGTTGGACCTTTGGACCTATACTCCATTGGACCCATAACCTATCGGACCTATTAGACCGTTTGGACCTATAAACCATTGGACCCATACTTCGTTGCAACCATAACCCATAGCCGAAATTATAATAAGTAAAGTGATTGATGCTCAATTAAATAATTGGATAGTGGGAGTTAATATAACATGACAAGTACATGATAAGTACATGATAGATAGTGAGATGTTGAACATGGTATATGATGGATAATGACATGTTGATAATGACATGTTACACATGAAAGATACATGACATGATAGTAATATGATCTGATATGATAGTATATGAGATAATATGATCTGATATAACAATAATATTATTTGATATGATAGTATATAATATGATATGATCTGATATGATAATAATATGATCTTATATGATAGTATATGATATGATATGATCTGATGTGACAGTAAACGATATGATATGATAAGAATATGATAGAAGGTTGAAATGCTTAAAAAGAAATGTCTGATAATGACATGTTTCAACATAAGATGGAATTTTGAAACTGTTTAGAATATAGTACAAATATATAGAATATGAAATTCTAAATACAGTATATGAAAATACAGAAATGTATATGAATTCAAGAAAGGTAATTTGAATATTTTATTCTGAACCCAAAATGAGAATTGAATATCTAAAACTCTGAACCCGAAATGGAATTTGAATATCTAAAACTCTGGACCCGTAATGGGTATTTGAATATTTAATTCTGGACCCAAAATGGGAATTTGAATATCTAAAACTCTGGACCTGTACTGGGTATTTGAATAATTGATTCTGAACCTGAAATGGGTATATTTGAATGTTGAAACTCTAAACCCAAAATGAGGATCTGAAAGTAAACTTGAATATAAAAATCCTGAATGGATTGAATTTTGAATATTAATTACTTGATAAAAAATTTTGAAACCTTGAAAGTGGAAAGAGGATTCCATTTTGATATGTTCTGGCCTCACAAAGTTGATCATTGTTCTCACACGCTCATATAAGTGTCTTGTATGTAAAAGAATTTTGAAATATCAGCTAAGGATCGAGTCTAGTTAGACCAACAGGGTCATTGATCCTTGCCTTGATTGGCTAAATGGCGGAGAGTGTCGGCATTTGTCTGCGCAACATTTGCATCTGAATTCTGAATCTGGACCATGGTTGGTGTTTGGTATCAATACAGAATTAATTAAAAGATACTAATAATTAACTCATAATTCACAAAATTTAAAAATAATTAACTAATTTCTAAGACAATTAAAATTAAGCATAATTATATTGGACGAATGTTGAAGAAATTGTAATTTATGCCTAAAGATATTATTGTAATTCTTTTCTCTTCATATTATTGTTGTAGATAAGTTGTAGATTATAATTTCGTACATAGCTCTTTCAATCCTATTGTTTCCTACTAAATGATGAATTTAATATCATTGAATTACTATTATTTCTGTAATTGTTTACTCTTGTATTAAATAGCATCTGCTTGTATCACAAATAATTAAAGTTGTGTGATAATTAGTTATATTCACAACTACTGGAAACCCCACTTGCACGTGCACTATATGTATACTACTTGTACTAGAAATCTATCTATGCTAACAAAGATTTTATTGAGCTTCAGCGCTTACGATCATTTTATGAACTAAAAATTTCAGAGGCTAGTTAGTAGCCACTCAGCCAGGATTGAGGAAGTTGGATACGGAAGGATCCAAGAGTGACAACCGAGCTGATAGTTTTAAAGCTCCTTTTGTCTATAGAGCTACCAACACACGCAATTGGTTTTTGAAGAATCTTTCCTTCCTATTTTCATTTGGTTTAGTTTAAGTCCATTACTTTTGAATACTGGTTATAATTTCGTAATTGGGCTTGTATGAATATTGTACTTTTAAAGTTTTACTTTGCAAATTAGACTTTTTAAGTGTTGACTTAATCCTTTACTCGTTGAAAATTATTTACGATCAAGCCATAATCCCGAATATGCTTGTCAAGTTTGCGAAATTGGGAAGTTAAACTGATAGTGTTTAACTAAAGTTTCCGCGACCACTTTGATAAAAGAAAATAACTCGTTTCCGCACTTAAAAGATTTTTTTCGCGAGATTTTAGAAAAAAAATAAAATATATATATATATATATATATATATATATATATGGCAAATTACATGCAAAAGAGAAATGAAGTTGAAATAGAAACATATGGATATGAACAGAAATGAACGGTGCTCGTCGCGCTAGCTTGCATTGGCGCCATTGACGGACTGCTAGGCCGGGTGCAAGGGGCATGACAATCTACACATTCATTCGCCAATCCAGGATTTGTGTTAGAAATTCAAGCCAACCCCATACTCTTAGAAATGAGATTGACTATCTCGACACTATCTGGTATCACCATGATGGCTACTCTAGCTTGTCGAGGCACGGTCATAAACATTAAAGATCATGATCTTCTGATAGATCTTATCATATTAGACTTCCATGACTTTGACGTTATATTGGACATGGACTGGCTCGCCACGTACCATGCTACAGTTGATTACTTCCCAAAGGTTGTTACTTTTTGACTCCTTGGGAGCCGTCCCTTCAAATTTCACGGGATTGAAAGGAGGAGAGTACCACTATTAACAACCTTAGATGAAGAATGGGATAAGGTGATAGACCTCGCGATGATCCTTGTTGTCAGAGACTTTGTCGATGTGTTTCCAGAAGATTTATCAGGAGAACCATCAGATCGAGAAGTCGAGTTCAAGATTGAATACTCTGGGAATGACACCAATTGCAAAGGCACCCTACCGCATGGCACCCACAGAACTAAAAGAGTTAGAGAGCACCAGTGCTCTTCGTAAAGAAGAAAGATGGGTTAATGAGACTATGCGTCGAGAATTTTGGTAGGGGTTTCCTAAGGGTAAGATTTAAGGCTAGCTTTTCTTCCCTTCGGACTACTCGAGAATCGAAGTAGAAGGGCCAACCCCAACTGGAACGACTGCTCTACGAGATTCCTAGAAGGGCATCGCAGTTCTAAGCCCAAAAACTTAGAGTGCATGATCGACCTCAAAAGTGGTATAATTTATGCCCAAATCTCGACCTTATTAGTCCTTATTTAACTACTAATGGATGCTTTTAGTTCATGTTGTATTCCAATAGGTATAAAAACTGGATAAATGTAAAATGAGTTAAAAGAGTAAAGTTAAGAAGAAGCTTGTGCAACCGTGGGATTTTTGACGATCCCGTCGCGACGATGTGCTCTCTAATGAAATATTTAGAGTCGCCACCCGGAGCTTTTGGTGTCTCGGGAAACCTAGATTATTTTTATAAGCACCAAAGTGCCACAAATATGACTCTAAATCTGGTCTACGCCAAAGGCTCTTGGGTAGGGGCTTCGGTTATCGATTGGGAAGGTGTTAGGCACCCACTCAATCTACTTAATGCGGTCTCTACTTATGGCCAAAACAAAAACAATATAAAAGAAATGAAAAAGGCTTCCTCTTGCCTATATGGGTCTTAAAATCCTAGCTGTGCCCCTCTGTTCTTACAGAAAATTTGGCGGCATAATGACACAAATGGGAGGATGGATGAATAACTAAGAAGGTAGAGGAATAGAGGGGAGAGCCGGAGTTCTCAGGCCCTTGTTGCACTGTTGTGGAGCCTTACGTTGGCTTGCTTCGGTGAGCTTTTGAAGGCTTGTTATGATGATAAATGGGGTTCTAACTCCTATGGCTTACTAGCTAAGAGGTAGAGAGGGAAGGCTAGGGGGTAACACACCTCTAACCTAGAGCTTATGGATGAAAAGTTAAGGTCTAAAGGGACTTTTTAAGTTTTGGAATTTGTATGAGAATGGTGCACTAGAGGAGAGAGAGAGAAGGGGATTCCTTAATCTCTTAATTGTAAATTTTTTCAAGCCATTTGCAAGGGGGGTGCCTCTCTATTTATAGAAAAAAGAGAGGTTAGGAGGGTGTTTAAGAGCTAATTTGGATTAGCAATTAGGTAATGGGTAATCTAAAGTTTCCTAGGGTTTTTGGAGCCTTAAAAATGTGAAGAGTTGCTCCAATAGTGGATGATAGGGTGGGGCTTTAAACCACTTAAGAGGTTACACATAGATAGTAAATGGGTGCAACAGAACTAGCAAAATACACCCCAAAGATCAAGATGGTCAACAAGTCAAACTCTAATCTCAAAATTTGAGGTAAAAACCCTGGGTTATTGTTCATATGCCTGGCACAACTATTAGTTGTGCCAAGCATATGCACTGTAAAACAATGCTTGCACAGCGCCTGGAAGTTGGTTGCCCACAGGTGGGATCCACTTTATAACTGGCGCAACTATTAGTTGTGCCAAATCTCTAGGGGTGTTCACTTGAATTTACCATTTTGCCCTTTAGTTTCAGAATGCGATATCTTCTTGTATACAACTTCGATTGGGGTGATTCTTGGCCCGTTGGAAAGCTGAGGACTTTAACTTTTCCATGGTATGATATTTGATCATAGTAGAAGGTCATAGCTAGTCTCAGTACACCACTCTTCAACTATTGCTTGAGAAAGCTAGGTTTAGGTTCGGAATGGGTTCTAAGGGTCGGGATAGATTTGTAAGGGTTCGGGAAGGTTCCTAAGGGATCTAGGGTGATTCCCAAGGGTTTGGAAAGGGTCTTAAGGGTTCCATGCATGCCATCAAAAGCTCAGAGATGGGTCTCTCTCGAAATGTGTCTTGATCGGGCCTTGGGCTAAATTTGGTTGTCTACAGATGCCCCTCTTTAGTATCTGATCACTAATGATCGAATGCCAAAGAAAAGAGACATCCAAAGGAGCCCAAGGCATTACTGATAGGTTCGCTACATTCAGAACGAACTTCAAACATCAGATGAGTAATATGGCGAGAAAACGAAAGCCCTGTATGTCAGGAAAAATGGTCGTTTCTCAAGGTAATCGGTCCCCAAGTGCTTAGGGACATTACTGGGCATAATCAAGGTGGAAAATGAGTTGTGAAAGTCTAATAGTTAGGAAAAATGGTCACTTCTCAAGATGTTTTGAAGGAGTTTGATGTTCAAGATTCATTCTATACAACTGCTTCGTAAGTAAGGAGGGTGATCGACCAAGATAGGCGCAAAGTAAGTATTCAAGGCTCCATAGTTTGTGTCCAATCACATGAGGCATTGATCGCCTCATTTGACTAGTCACGGGTGCCCCTGCTTTGATGCAGGGTTCGAGGTCTTTGGACGAACCCATTGATCTCAAAGTTTATTTAACATGACTACCCAAGCTGAGTGAATAGAGGCCGCAACACTTTTTGGGAGTATGTGCTATTTTTCCAAAGTGCTTCAAATCATCATGACCTAGAGTATCTAACCTTAAATGACACAGAACAGATCCGGCCAAAATCGAGTGCCACCCGAGAGGGGCATCCAATCCTTGTCTCTGCCGACAATGATCTTACAAATCATTTAACTATGCATAAACATGCATCCATTAGGGGTGATAAGCAATAAAGGTGATGGAAGTCTCGACCCAGATCCCGTCCGGGTCTAATTTACGAGAATAAACGACCATCCTACGGATACCTAAATGCAAGGCATACACTTTATAAGGATACCATGCCAATATAAGTTTTAAGCCTGTGGAAATAAGAGAAATGAACCCTTCTGCATGCATGTTTATATATAGTTTAATTGCCATATAGTTTCATTTTCAACAGGTTGGTTTCAACCAATGATTTACCTTTTTCATAACGGAGTTATCCGGACCTCAAACCCCGTAGGACACATGCCCAGACAATGCAGTCCAAGAGTCCACACCTCCGAAATAGCTCGTGATGAATCTCAAGTTAGACACTCACATTCCTATGAATCCACAAATAGAGTGCTCATCGCAAACATTTAGCAGTGGATTTGACCCAATCAAAACATTGACCGTTTGACCAGGATTGACACCGTTGCTCCTACTTTGAAGTAGGATCCAAAAATCAAAGGCGCACCTTAGACTTAGGACATTAATATAGCACAACTGCATTGCCAATAAAATATTAACATTTTACTCCATCGGAGCACGGATGTGCGTCCAATCATATGAGGCATGGACCACCTCATTTGATCGGTCGCGGGTGTCCTTGCTTGAAGCAGGGTACGAGGTCTATGGGCGAACCCATTGATCCCGATGTTTATTTAGCACGACTACCCGAGCAAAGCGAATAGATGTCGCAGAACTTTTTGGGAGTACGTGCTATTTTTCTGAAACACACATTTTTTGTTGTTATTTTATGTGAGAATTTTTTACTTTTAATGTTTATCATTTTATGTGATTTTAAAATTTTTGAGTTATCATTTTATGTGATTTTTTGGGTTTTATCATTTCATGTGATTTTTTGGAATTTATGTTATTATTTCATGTGATATATTTTTGGATTTTAAGTTATTATTTTATGTGATTTTATCACTTTATTACTTCTATTATTTTATGTGAATTATTATTGGGATTTTCTTTATCTTTTAAGTTATCATTTTATGCAATTTTTGGTCTCTTAAAGCTATCATTTTATGGGATTTTTTGGTTTTTCAGGGCTATTATTTTATGTGAATTATTCTATCATTTTAGGTAAATTATTTTTGGCTTTTTATGCGAGATTTTTTTGCATTTTTTTTTAACTTTTTCACGCTTTTTTTGTGTAGGATCGGGATGCCCATTGATCTCGGTCCACTTTATTCCAGAACGGCTTCCCAGGCAAGTCGAATGAAGATCGACATACCATTTGGGAGCGCATGCATCTATCGGGAGTAAATCAAAGGAAGAGAAGGGGGGTACCAGGCTATGTAGGTGACCCGTACCAAGCCCAAAACCCAACCTGTTAGTGGTTGGTGCAAATATTAGTTGCGCCAAGCCAAAAGAAGGCTCAAAATAGCCTGGCGCAACTATTAGTTGCGCCAAGCATGCGTGGAAAATGAATTTAAACAGCTCGAGTTCGGGCAGCAAGGGCATATTTTTGAATTTTTTTTCTCTCCCTCTCTTCAAACCAAGAACCGACCTTCCCTAAGGTTCCTTTACATCGCCTCAACGCGTGCCTCATTGTCGGCATTCGCTCGCGCCGATTGATCGCCACCTCACGCTAGATCAAAAGACCATGAGTATCCATCTTCAAATAAAACTGAACAGATTCGACCAAAATTGGGTGCCTACAGAAGGAGGCAATCAATCTTGGTCTCCATCAACGATGATCTTGTTATCGAACAACTATGTAAAAACATACACTCATCAGGGGTAGATAAAGCAAAGGGGAATGGAAGTCCCGACCCAGAACCCGTCCGGGTATAATTTACGAGAATAAACGACCATCCAACGAATATCAAGACGCAAAGTGTACACTTTACAGGGATACCGTACAAATGCAGGTTTTAAGCCTGCACCCTAAAATGGGCCCTTCGGAATGCATATTTGAATATAGTCATTCGATAGGTAATTTCTTTTTGACAGGTTAGTTTTAACCAACAATTGACCTTCCTCTGAGGAATCTGAAGCTTAAGACACTTAAGTTCACATGAATCCAAAAATAGATCGCTTAGCTCGAAGATTTAGCAGTGGGATCGTCCTAATCAAAATATTGACCCTTTGATCAGGGTTGACACTGTTGCTCCTACTTTAAAGTAGGATCCCAAGATCTAAGGCGAACCTTAGACTTAGGACATTGATATAGGACAGCTGCGTTGCTGATAAAATATTGACATTTTACCCCATCGAAACACACATGTGCCCGTTGTTACCCTTTTTTTTACCCGTAATGCCCTTTCGAGTTTTCATTACGTCCATGGGTATAGCGCTCTTACCCCAAGCGCCCTTTCAGGTTTCACCTGGTCCACACAAGCTCGTTGTTTTTACCCATAGAGCCCTTTTGGGTTTTCATTGCATCCATCTTGCTTTGAGATTGTATTTTTATTTTATTTTCTTTTTATTTCTTTCATCATTTTTTTTCACAAAAGCCATGACATAGACGTCGATTCCATCATAGCCGGCTGGATGGGGTTCTAGTGTCGTCTGTCAACTCGGCTCGTGTTGATTTAATAGATACTATTACTGCTTGTGAACCTAAAAAGAGGGCTTTCTTCAGGGTGTAGCTTGGCCATGCGTTAGGTTAGGATTTGAAGGTGTGCTGGGCTAAGAAGGTTTTCTTGATACGACTTTAGTTTTTCACAACATACTTTCTTCCTTGGGGGATTTTACTGTACACGCCCCATGATTCTTCTATTTTTTTTTTCTTTTTCCTTTATCTTATTTCAGGCAATCTCTTTTTGAGGTTTTACTTTTCTATTTTTTTTTGGATTTTGATGGTAACTTTACTTCCCTTTTTTTCTATATGTACACATTTTTTTTGGGGAAGAGATTTATTGAAAGAAAGGCCCAGGGTCAAATGGGGTAGCAAAGGATATCATCATTGTTAGGGATGCTTTTTGGCTACTATGCTTGGAATGATGGCCTCTTTTTGGTGGTTCTTAAGCAGTCACGTATCTGTTTTACTAATACTTACCTTATCGCGATAGACTAAGTGTAGAACTGTCGGATGCATCCAGCATTGATGGGCTCAGGAAGATGATCTCTGTCCATGGTGGCGAGGCAGATGGCTTATCCCGGTAGCACTTCTAGGACGACATAAGGTCCTTCCCAATTCGGCTTGAACTTCCCTCTCGGATCGGCATGGAGGGATGGGAAGATCTTCTTCAACACAGTGTCTCCCACCTTTAGATCTCGATCGCGGACACGTTTATTATAACCACGTGCGATTCGCCCCTGGTAAACTTGCGTATGACACAAGGCTAGGAGTCTTTTCTTGTCTAGTAGATTCAATTATTCAAAGCGGGATCTCTTTCTCTCTGCTTCGGGTAAGCCTGATTCTATGAGGATTTAGAGCAAGGGTACATCAACCTCTACTGGTAAGATGGCCTCAATTCTATACACAAGGGAGAATGGTGTTGCCCTTATAGCAGTACGAATTGACGTTTTGTAGGCTCATAAAACAAATGGTAGCATCTTGCTCCAATCTCGATAAGTGACGAGCATTTTCTCGAGGATGCAGATGGTTGTCTTGTTTGCACCTCCACGACTCCATTAGTTTGAGGCTGATAAGGTGATGAGTGATGGTGCTTGATTTTTTATTGCTCGCAAAAGGCTCTGATGCATTTGTTCGCAAAGTTTATGCTGTTGTCTGTGATGATGTCCTTGGGTACTCCAAATTGGCATACAATATTACTCTTGAGAAACTTCTTGATGTGACTGGCCGTGATGTTGGCATATGACGTCGCTTCTACCCACTTGGTGAAGTATTCAATGGCGATGAGGATGAACCGATGTCCGTTTGATGATTTCCGATTAATCATTCTGACGATGTCAAGGCCCCAGGTAGCAAATGGCCAAGGAGTGGTCATGCAGTGAAGATCGATGGCTGGAGCGTGTATCAGACTGGAGTGTTCCTAACACTTGTAGCATTTCTGAACATGTTTGCAGCAATTCGATTCCACAATGGTCCAAAAGTATCCCTGTCGTAGAATTTTCTTAGCGAGCATGTGACCATTGACGTGGGCACCGCATACTCCCTCGTGGATCTCTCTCATGATGTTAATCGCTTCACTTTCTGTAAAGCACCCGAGCAAGATGTTATTGTACGATCACTTGTAAAGGCATTCTCTACAAATGACGTAGCCTGCCGCTAGATGTTGAATGGTTCGCCGATCCGTCTTGGATGTACCCTCAAGGAAAGTTAGTATCTCAAGGAAGTTCTTAATATCTGAGAACCAAGGTGGCTCATCATCAGACTTTATAAGTTCTTCAATTTGGAGGTAGAAGGTCGGCTCATTCCTCTGCTCAATCATGATCGGCTTCATCTCGGCACCATATGGGATTTCAATCATTGATGCCAATGTTGCTAGTGTGTCGGCAAAGCGATTCCTTATCTGGGGGACATATGAGAATGTAACGTCTTGGAAGCAAGCTATCAGATCTTCAAGGTGCTCATGGTAGGGGATCAGTTTCTCATCTTTTATCTTCCAATCTCCATTCATCTGGCATATGACCAATTGTGAATCATCGAATACTCGGAGGTGAGTTACGTTCAGATCGAGAGCTGCATGCAAACCGGCTGCACAAGCTTCGTACTCGGCCATGTTGTTAGTGTAAGGGAAGTTGAGTTTGATAGAGACCGGTACATGTGATCCTTTTAACAAAATTAGGATGGCGCCAACCCCCTAACCTTCGGCATCTGTTGCCCTATCAAAGTGCATTACCTAAGATTCTTCTGCTTCTTCTGTATCGTCTTCTGTCATGAACAGGATGTCCTCATCAGGGAACTCATTTCTCAAAGGATTGTAATTTGGCAAAGGATTATCGACAAGTTGATCGGAGAGTGCCTACCCCTTGATCGACTTCTGAGTGACGTACGTGATGTCAAACTCAGACAATAAAATCTGTCATTGTGCAGTCCGCCTAGTAAGAGCTGGCTTCTCAAATAGGTATTTCAACGGGTCCGTTCGGGCAAAAAATAAAACGGCTTGAGATAGCAAGTAATGGTGGAGCCTCTGAGTAGCCCATACAAGAGCCAGGCATTCTTTCTCCAGATGAGAATAACGCGTCTCATAATATGTAAACTTCTTACTCAAATAGTAGATGGCCTACTCTCTTCTTCCTGTCTCGTCGTGCTGCCCTAAGACACATCCCTTCGAGACTTTCGTCGTAGAGAGATATATCAAGAGTGGTCTCCCTGGTTCGGGTGGTACTAACACAGGTGGGTTAAGGAGGTAGCTTTTGATTTTATCGAGCGCTACCTGACAATCGTCATTCCATTCAACGAGTGCGTTCTTTTTTAATAGCTTGAAGATCGGCGTGCAGATAGGAGTTAGTTGTGTAATGAACCGGCTGATATATTATATTCTACCCAGAAACCCTCTAACTTCTTTCTCAGTAGATGGTGGTGACATTTCGGTGATCGCTTTAACTTTGACTGGGTCGACCACGACCCCTCTCCTGCTGATGATGATTCCAACAGTTTTCTGGACATAGCACCAAATGCACACTTCTGTGGATTTAGACGTAACCTGTAATTTTTCAGTCTTTCAAATAGCTTCTGAAGGTTTACCAAGTGATCGCTTTGCTCCGGTGACTTGGCTATCATATCATCAACATATACTTCAATTTCTCAGTGCATCATGTCATGAAATAGCACAGTCATAGCTCTTTGGTATGTTGCACTGCCATTCTTCAGCCCAAACAGTATGACTCTGTAGTAAAAGATTCCCTAAGGAGTGATGAATGTAGTCTTCTTTCGATCCGCCTCTGCCATCTTAATCTGATTATATCCTGAGAATCCATCCATGAAAGAAAGCATCCCGTGCTTAGCAGTGTTATCGACCAAGATGTCGATGTGCGGCAATAGGAAATTGCCTTTTGGGCTTGCCTTGTTCAAGTTTCTAAAATATTGGTACCTGAGAGGTCACTCCTTTACCTGTTTGGATGGAGGGTGTTGACCGATACAGCTCTTCAGAGTCAGCCTCCATCATGTTGATCCCCATTTCGTCTGAGATGATATCCTCAAATGTTGACACAGTTTTAAGGTGATTCACCACAAGGGGAGTTTGTTCAGGTACAGACCGCCGTTCCTCAAAGAGGGATAATGCAGCCAAGTCCATCTCTAGGCTGGGAAGGGTGATGTAGGGATTGGTGGGGTGAGCAGGGGTTGTGGGTTTATGTGGGGTTAAACGGGTCACCCCATTCCGGTCAATCTTCACAACCCCAGTACTCATAAATGAATTTCTGATATGAGACCTGGGACAGGGTTTCTCCTCTATGTGGATCCCCCTAGCTTTGGTAGTTGTCATTGCACGGGCTTTCTCTTTAGCTTTTCGCACTTCTTCTTCTGTGGGCTCGTGACTTTTTGACCGTCCTTAGCTGTGATGGGTTCTTTCCTACCTTGCAATCTGGTCCCCAGCCCTCTTCCTCTTTGATAGCCCTACTTTTGGAGTATGGCCACTGCAGCTATCATTCTACCTCTGATTCTTGGAATTATGCCCTCGATGGGCTCCAGGAGTATCGTCGATACCTCGTATTCAAAACTATGGAGGTCGACATCCTCAATGGTGTGCGGCACATCCAACACATTAGGCTTTTCGACGCTGTTGGTGGCTTTTTCTTTCTCATTGTGCCCTTCACCCATAATGGTGATAATCTTATGCTCGAACGCAAACTTGAGTTTTTAGTTCAGCATTGATGGTATTGCTCCAACTTCATGCAACTAGGGGCGTCCCAATAATAGATTAAATGAGGATTTAATGTCCATTACCTGAAATAATATGGAGGTCATTGGCTGAATCAATAGCTCAAGGTCAACTTCTCCCATTATCTATCTTCTGATATTATCAAAACTTCGAGCACTAGTTCTCGTGGGTCTCAACATGAATGGATTTACCCCGATCTCTGTGGCGGTTCTCAGTGGGCATATATTCAATGCATACCCATTCTAGATTAGAACCAAGGGAATTACCATATTTTCGGACTCAACAGTTATATTTAAGGATTCTGAGTGACCCCCTCCCTCCTCGGGTAAATCGGCAACCGAAAATAAAATAGCATTCGGGGCCATCACTTGATCGATTATTTGCTCGAATTCATCTAGGCTAACCTGAAGTGATACATACACATTTTTAACACTTCCATTAATGCTTGAAAATGGAGTAGGGACGTTATCAATAGATCCCATATAGTAATATGGGCAGGCATTCTTCTTAGCTGTGTCTCTAGTATATGCTCCCGACTCATTTTCTCGAAAGGATTCACAGCACTTTCTTTCTTTCCTTTGGGTTAGACTTGTGCTACTGTAGGTGCTTTTGGCTGCTTTGAAATCTTTCCAGATCGAGCCACAAAGTCCACTGCCCCTTCTCTGTGGCTACCAGCGTTGATATCTGTTTGTTCATAACTCAACGGGACCTAATGAGGATCATAAGTTGGTCCTAAAATCTAAAATGGCATGGCTACTGGTATCGGATGTTCTTGCAATGTGGGCTCTGGAGGTGTGGGTAACACTTAGTTTACTTTGGTGATAGCTGCTTGGGTGGCAAAATTGGGCCAGACGAGGGTGGTGAAGCTTGTGAGTGGTGGTGCCGGGGAAAAGGGGTAGGGGCCATTGGTAGCTGATAGGTGCTGGCGGGGGCTTGAGGGTATGATGGGCTATCAGGTAATTGACGGGGGTGGTGGTGTATGGTTGATACACATTTATATGCACATAATTGACAGGAGTGGGTGATGGAAAATAGACCCTAAGATCTAAGGGCTCAACTCATGGTGTTAGGCTGGGAAAATAATCTGACAAGTTTAGGGGTTCAATCACCCCGATATTCCTTTTTTCACAGTTTCTCGGAAATGATGCTACATAGCTCTCCCGATCACTGATGTAGTCTAGCAGGTCAAACTCGAACTCCTCCTCGCATTCTATCATTCAGACGGTGGGTCTGGGACCTGCTCCTCCGGTAGGATGTGAGGGTAATGGCACCTGATGGATATTTGTATGTTGGTTCACTTGTGAAGGTGCTGGTGGAATGATTTTCTCAGCATCGATTAAATATTGAATTGCATGCTTCAATGGAAAGTAGCAATCAGTCGGGTGACCCGGGCCCTGATGAAAATTACAGTGGGTATTAGGGTCATAATTCTTTGAGATTGGGTGAGGAGGAGGTTGCGGTTGATGAATAGTGACTAATCACTTTTCTATTAGTAAAGGTAAAAGTACATTTAATGATTGCCCCAGGGGTATAAACACTCGGTCATAGTGGGCTCTCCTCTGCTCTAGAGTCATCTACATTCCTTGCCCATTCCCTGTTCTCTGCATCTGCTCAGTTCTGACTGGTGCTGGCGGGGCTGCTTGAAATTGGAATGGAATTATATTATTATTAGGCCGAGTGTTGGCAATGTTCTGGACATCGGCCCCGGTTCTCTTATCATTCCACTGTTCTGAAAACCTCCTAACCCCACTAGCTCCACTTGGTGCATTCTTGTTCAAGCGGCCTTCCCTGATAGCGTCCTCACAGCGATTAGCAGCCCTTACCAGATCAACGAAGCTAGGCTGCTGCTGGTACACTAAAAATTCTGAGATTATTGGTAGAGTATTCTTGGAAATCATTTCAATCTATTCATTGTCAGGTATCCTCTTTCAGAGCTGAGTTGCTAGTGTTATCCATCACCCCAAATAGTCACTGAAGGTCTCATTTGGGTTCTGCCTCAAACGAGCCAAGTTGGACTTACGCGGTTCAATGTCTATGTTGTAGACATATTGTTCCTGAAACAGGTGTGTCAAGTCCTTCCACATTTTCATCATAGATGGTTCCAAGGATGTGAACCACCTCAGGGCCAGACTAGTCAAACTTTTTTGAAAGACCTTTATTAGTAGTATTTTGTCCCCTCCATACTGGCACATGTCCCCTCAATAGGACTTGAGATGTGGCATGGGATTGCTGGTACCATTGGTAAGGGACCTCAGCAAACAAACACAAATTTGTGAAGTTCGTGGCGTAGATTTCAGCACTACCCATTTTCAACAACTGCTTTTGAATTTTGTTCAGCTGTTCTATCAACTGCTCTGACTCCTTGGATATGGGGGCCACTTTCTCAACAATCGGTTGGACTTCACTTTGGGCTACCAAGGAGTGGGAGATTATAGGAGGAGGATTAAGACTAGTCAATGCCCCAGCATAGGCTCCACTATTTCTAATCTCTTCCTCTTCATATTGTTGGTCTATATAGGGGTGCAGTGAGAGCGAGATTCTCTTACTTGTACTGCATGGACTGGATGGGAATGGCATGAGTGGGGATTGGGTGAGTCCATTGGGGATGAGGGAAGGTTTGTTGGATGATGAGATGAGCGGAAGTCAGATTTTAGGGTGGGGCCTGATGAGGCCATTGGGCCGGGGGAAAGGCTTGAAACTGACTTTGAGACGTTGGGATATGGGTGTATTGGGGTTGATGTAAGGTATGAGTTTGAGCTGGGTGTGAGGGTTGTGAATGGGTGAAATTCTAGAGGAATTGTGAAGGGTATGGGTGTGAGGCTCCAAGGTTTTGCTGGGCTTGGGTTTGGGCCATGAAGCCTTGGGAGGGTTGGGCCACAAAGCCTTGGTCATGATAGGATTGGGTCATGGGCCATTGATGGGTTTGGGCCATGGGCCCTTGATGGGTTAGGGTCATGGACCCTTGGTGGGTCTAGCCCAATGGGCCTCGGTGGGTCAGGACCATGGGACCTTGGTGGGTCTGGCCCAATGGACCTTGGTGGGTCTGGGGCATGGGCCCTTGGGGCATGTGGAAAATGGGGGCTTGGGCCATTAGGCCTTGGGACATGTGGAAAATGGGGGTTTGGGCCATTGGGCCTTGGGACATGTGGGAAATGAGGGCTTGGGCCATTGGGCCTTGGGACATGTGGGAGATGGGGGCTTGGATAGTGTGGATGATGGGGGGTTGATGGGGGTCATGGGGGAATGGGGCATGGAGGCTTGATAGGGTATGAGATCGATCCATGGGTGTATGATGGGGATGAGAGGAAATGTGTTGGGAGGCCTTCCACTTGTTATATGTTTGGAACATTTCCTCCATCATGGGAATGGAAGGGGGATCAGATGCAGATAGGTTATCTGATGGTTGGGGGGGTATGGATGGGGTGTGTGAAGAGAAAAAATTGGGCATGGCCCCGATAAAATTGGGCATGACCCGGGTAAGAGGCTGGATATAAGAGGGGTTGAAGGAATGAGGTGGGGCATTGGTGGATGGAATGGGTATATATGGGGAAGATGTATGGGGCATAGAGGTGGAGAATGAGGGGAAAATTGGCCATGGTTTCCAAAAAAATGGGCATGGCTTGGGTAAATGGAGGGATGTGTGGGGGATTGGATGTGGGTGGATCGGGTTGGGTGGATGAGAAATATGGTATGTTGGTTAAGGTAGAGGATGGGTTTTGAACGGGTGTGGAAGGAATGTGAGAGGGGTTGGAGATGGCCATGGATGAAGGCATGGCTTGGGAGAAAGACGGGAAATTTGGATTTTGGGTATTTTGGAAAGTGATGGAAAGGAAGATAGGGGCACCGAACGGGCCGGTTATGGTGATGGTTGATTGGGCAAGGGGGGTGGAGGTAAAGGCTTCTTCGGTATGGGAATGGGTTGGAGAATGTCGTGGGGATGAGTCGAGATCGGCGTAAGTCGGGTCCATAGCCAACGACATATCTCGGTATCGGGTGGGGTATGGGTGCCTCGGATGGGGGTCGTAAAGCTTCCTCCTTCTTCCCCTACTGGATGACGGAGGGTACGATGATGCCGTTGTGCCGGCACCAATCAAGACTGTATTTTTAATTTTTTTGAGTTTTTGTAAGTGAAAAGAAATGAGGATTCCGAGGCCTTTTGAATTCCCTTCTTGGGTGGCTCTCGTACCCTAAATAGGTCCCGCGGCAACAGTTCCGAAGCGCTTCAAAAGAATCAAAGGGAACCCCTTGATCTATTGAAGGCATGGAAACCAATGCAAACAATCCGATCCCTCGAAACGAATAAAAAAGAAGTCACCTTCTTTTGATCAGCGGGGGCGTATTGGGTGTCAAAATTTGTGGGGCATAAATAGAGGCACTAAACACACTGATCGAGGAGTCCAGGGGGGTGAAATAGGCCATAGATTCGAACTGAAGTTGCTCAGAACCAACCTGGCACAACTAATAGTGGTGTCAAAGCAAAAAGTCCCAGATTAAAGCTAGCGCAACTAATAGTTGCGCTAGTGTACTTTTAGGACATTTTGCATTGGCGCAACTAATAGTGGCGCAAGAGCAAAATGATTCCCTAGTTTGTTTGACAGCAGCTAGCTTAGTCCGAAATGGGTCTCAAAACTAGCTATTTGTGGAAGTTAGGCTTCCGGGGATTGACTGTTTTTATGATCCACTCTCTTCCTCACCGAACCTAAGGGTTTAGAGGCCAAATTGGGTTCACTATCGCTCTCTTTTTCTCAAGTTTTAAGCTTGGTAATGAGAAGGTTACCCGATATACCTCAAGTGTAAGCACTTTTCTCAGGTACTAGGTGGGCTGAGACTTTTTCGGATCATCACCACTAGGGACTGCCGCCATACTAAGACCCGAGTGTTTGTATGTGTGCCTAAATAACCCAACCCTTTAAAAATCTATCCCATAAAAATCAATTTAAATCTCCTTTGTTGGTTCAATTTTATTTTTCACTTTCAAGGAAATTTTCTTAAGTTCAAAGACCGGGGGTGATGATCCCGTGCTGCCTCTTCGGGCCGACGTTCACTAGCGGAATATGTTTGCGAAATTAAAAGCGCAAGTAGGCCTGCCAAACGGCTAAGGAACTTGAAATGATGAAAATATCATAAATTTAAATGACAATGCACAAGTAGACCCGCCGATCGGCTAAGGCGCTTGAAATGATGGAAATGTAAAGAAATTGAATGACGGTGAGCAAGTAGGCTCGCCAAACGGCTAAGGCTCGTAAATGACGTAAAAGTAGAGGTAAGTAAAATGACTTAATCAAAGGGGTGAGTAAAAAAATAAAATAAAAATTAGTACTAAAAAGGGTTAGTAAATCAAAAATAAAGAGGCTAAATTCAAGGGGAAGCTCTACTAGCTACTCTCCAGTAGAGTCGCCATCTGTGCAGTCGTGAGATTTTTGACGATCCCGTCGTGACAATACGCTCTCTAGTGAAATATTTAGATTCACCACCTGAAGCTTTTGGTATCTCAGGAAACCTAGATCATTTTTATAAGCACCAAAGTGCCACAAATATGACTCTGAATTTAGTCTACGCCAAAGGCTCTTGGGTAGGGGCTTCGGTTATCAATTGAGAAGGTGTTAGGCACCCAATCAACTCACTTAATGTGGTCTTTACTTATGGTCAAAATAAAAATAATATAAAAGAAATAAAAAAGGCTTCCTCTTGCCCAAATGAGTCTTAAAATCTTATTTGTGCCCCTCTGTTCCTACCAAAAATTCGGCGGCGTAACGACACAAATGGGAGGATGGAGGAATAATCGAGAAGGTAGAGGAATAGAGGGGAGAGCTGGAGCTCTCGGGCCCTTGTTGCACCGTTGTGGAGCCTTGCATTGGATTGCATCAGTAAACTTTTGAAGGCTTGTATGATGAGAAATGGGGTTCTAATTCCTATAGCTTACTAGCTAAGAGGTAGAGAGGGAAGGCTAGGGGGTAACACACCTCTAACCTAGAGCTTATGGGTGAAAAGCTAAGGTTTAAAGGGACTTTTAAAGTTCTGAAATTTGTATGGGAATGGTGCACTAGAGGAGGGGGAGAGAAGTGATTCCTTAATCTCTTAATGGCATATTTTTTCAAGCCATTTGCAAGGGGAGGTGCCTCTCTATTTATAGGAAAAAGAGAGGTTAAGAGGGTGTTTAAGAGGTAATTTGGATTAGCAATTAGGTAATGGGCAATCTAATGTTTCCTCGAGTTTTTAGAGCCTTGAAAAATGTGAAGAGTTGCTCCAATAGTGGATGATAGGGTGGGGCTTTAAACCACTTAAGAGGCTGCACATAGATAGTAAATGGGTGCAACAGAACTAGCAAAACACACCCCAAAAGTTAAGATGGTCAACAAGTCAAACCCCAATCTCAAAATTCGAGGTAAAAACCCTGGGTTACTGTTCATATGCGTAGCACAACTATTAGTTGTGCCAAGCATATGCACAGTAAAATAGTGCTTGCACAATGCCTGGAAGTTGGCTGCTTTATAATTGGCGCAACTATTAGTTGCGCCAAATCCCTGAGGGGTTCACTTGAATTTACCATTTTACTCTTTAGTTTCGGAATGCGATATCGTCTTATATACAACTCTGATTGGAGTGATTCTTGGCCCGTTGGAAAGTTGAGGACTTCTACTTTTCTATGGTATGAGATTCGAATGTAGTAAAAGGTCACAGCTGTCCCAGTATACCACTCCATTGCTCGGGAAAGCTAAGTTTATGTTCGGAATGGGTTCTAAGGGTCGGGATAGGTTTCTAAGGGTTCGAGAAGGTTCCTAAGGGATCTAGGGTGATTCTTAAGGGTTTGGAATGGCTCCTAAGGTTTCAGAATAGTTCCTAAGGGTACCGTACATGCCATTAAAAGCTCAGAGATGCGTCTCTCTCAAAATGTGTCTCGATCAGGCCTTGGGCCAAATTTTGGTGTCTATAAAACCCATGGCAATTGCATGAATCTAAGAACAATGACAGTAGAAATGAACTGAAAGGACATTCTGATCAGTCAAAACTGAAGATTCGACCAATCAGGATCGCGCAGCAGAGAGTAGTCTAAGAGAAAAGTAGAGGAAAAGAAGAGAGTTCAAATGGGCCGGTCGAAATACTAGTTTCAACCGGTCAGAACTCTCATCGGCTTTAGAAACATTAAAGCGAACCGGTCACAACCTGTTCGACTGGTCTCAAATCAAGCAAGTTGAACATTCAAAACATTCATATATATATTCGACCGGTAAAAACTCGTTATACCAGTCAGGAGTTCAAGCCATTGTGAAGCCTTGCGAAGCATCTTCAACCTGGAGAATAAATTGAAGCCTGACCGCTCAAGAATGAAATTTTGACCGGTCACAGAAGAGTTTTGAATAAAAAAACTAGGTACAACTGTGGATAGCTTCAGCATTTGAGATCTCAGAATTTCTCTTCTAAAAGATTAGATAACTCAAAGCAGTGCGGATTTCTTGTTGAATTCTTCTTCCATGGAGGATTTTTAGGGATCCCCTAGGGTTTCTTGTTGTGTAAAATTGTGCTAGGATCTTATACTCTATAAATAAGGACCCAGGTTTATGTTTTAGGGAATTTGCACGACAGACTTTTCTAGAGAGCTTCTGGCGTGAGTTTTTGTAGTTTAGGTTAGGTTAGTTTTGAAATAGAGGGAGATTGACTGTAATTGTCGATCAGAGGGTGATTCAGCAATGATGAAGGTCTCTGGATCGATGTATGCTTAAAGCTTTAGGCTGGAATCTTTTGTAAATTTCGGATAAGTATTTTAATAAATTTATGTTTCTTTTTCTATTTTTGAATTCTATTTATGGGACGATTGCATATTAGAGGTTCCAAAATTTTCAAGAACGGGATGGTAATGCCGTAATCTTGTTTAGAATAATCTCAATGGCCTTGAAGGGATTGGGGTTAGACTAGATAGGATATTCACCGACGGACTAGGCCTTGTAGAGTAGTTTTTGTTGGTTCGTGTAATGATGCCTTGACAATTATATTTCTCTAATGACGATTAGATTTCTCTAATTCATATACGATGCGACTGGGCTTATAGCACCTGAGATTCATTATAGAAAAACATAGGCTTTTATTATTTATGAATCTGAAATCCAAGAGAGATTCCAGACAACCTTCTCCTCTCTTATTTTAAAACTATTTAGGTTTTCTTTTATTTGTTTTAGGATAATTTAGGAAATCTAATTTTACAAAATTATTTTATAAAATAGAAGTTAAATTAAGGTAAATGACAAATCCCTGTGGTTCGACACCCTTGTACTTGCCCTAGAACATCTGAACTTGTGTGCTTGTAAGGTCATATTTTAAGACAATCAAGTTTTTGGCCCCATTGTCGGGGATTTCAGCTTTATCTTATTTGATTTTGTTTTTACTAATTTATTTTGTATCTTATACTAACCGTAGTTTGTTTTGTTTTAATATTTAGGCTTGGAAGATCGAAGGCTTTAACGTGCCGAAGGCTTATCACAAGACGCTACGAGAGGCTCAGGTACGTGCTTCTAATTTTTCATTAGTTAGGATTAGTGTTTTTAGTTTTAGCATTTGTTATTCTTAGTTTCTGTTTTTGCCAACGTTGTGGTTGCACTTCTTTTCTCTTTCGCAACCGAACCTTGAGCCTGAGAGAACGTGCTAGTATTTTCACGCTAGCTCTTGTTCTTCTAAAACCATCGTCATTTTTAATGTTCTAGCCACCCCGCCCTATTTTTAATTAGATTCATTATGGTGGGAGAGGAACAAGTGGCTAGAACATTGAGGGAGTATTAAACACCGGCTAGTCTAGCACCTCCCTTGTGTATCTGTGTACCTGCAGCCGCCGATAATGGGGTCTTCGAGATCAAACCCAACCTAATTCAATTGCTTCCTATTTTTCATGGGCATGGTAACAAGGATCCCTATATGCATCTAATGAGCTTTCAAGAAATCTGTGCTACATTCAAAATTTAAAAAACTTAACAGAAGAGGCCACACGTTTGAGGCTTTTTTCCATTTTCACTTAGAGACATGGAAAATTAGTGGCTGAACTCTTTGGCCATTGACTCGATTACTAGTTGGGAAGAGTTACAAAACACATTCTTCAATAAGTACTTCCCAACCTGCAAGATGAGTCGATTTCGAAAGGTAAGTATTGCGTTCTATCAATCCCCAGACGAGTCTTTTTAGGAAAGTTGGAAACGTTTCAACAAGCTTCTGTTTAGGTGCCCTCATCATGAGGTCTCGTGTTGGGAGTTGGTGCTCAGTTTCTATGAAGGTCTAAATGAACAAACCTGACAATGGATTGATGATGCTTGTGGGGGTATGTTTCTTTCATTGACCACAACAGATGCCTGGGAACATTTCGGGATCCTCAATGTGGATTCGATGTAGCACCCCGCATCGAGATCGATTGATCCGGAGACTTTAAGAAGTACACCTCCTAAGCGAGGAGGCTTGTACAACTAGAAATCAAAGATGGTCTTTCTTCCGAAGTTGAAATTTTGGAAGATAAAAATTTAGTCCATGTTGGGTATAAAATCGTACCCAACATCTCTAAGAGGTGTGGTTCATGGTATTAGCTATAACCTTGCTCAAGAGGTTCCTACACATCTTGTTGCCCCTATGCTCCCCACATCACCCCAAGCATGTCCTGTTGCAGCGAGTTCCTTCTAGTGCTTGGACAATAATTATGGTTGTGTAAATATTTACAATCCAAGCTGGAGGAACCATCCAAATCTGTCTCGACAGAATAACTCGATGCGAAGAAACAATCAGCCTCCAAAGTTGGTGAATGCTTCGCAATTTATTTCGCCATCTGAGGGAAAACAATACTTGCGGAAGTAACTCTGTGGAGGAAGCCATGTTGCAGGTAGTCCAGACCTGACAGCTACAAGGCCGACACCAAGAGCATTTACTCCACACTCTCATGCATTTTTCGACCGTGTGAGGAACTCAAATTGGGTAACTAGTTGCAGCTTTATATAAAAGAGAAGAGGCTCGGTTACCTGTGCAACTGGTAAATAATTCAAAAGGCAAAGAAATGGCTGGGAGACTTCGTCTTCCTCTGACTCGCTAGTGCCCTAATGAGAACTTTGACCTTGTTGAGTTACCCACTCATCTGTAGCACTTCTTGGGAGGCAACCCAAGCACCTTGTAAATTATTAATTTAGGTTTAATTGATCTTTAGAGGTTGTTAGGATTGTGTAGGTAAAATCTGGGCTAAGAACTAAGCTCTCTAACATATTTTGACCGGTTGAAACAGACTTCGACTGGTTAATTTGTTCAAGAAAGCATAAATGCAGCAGAAACCAAAGTTTCTATTTTGCTGACCGGTCGAAATAAATGTCGACCGGTCAAAATAGAAAACCTGTTGCTTAAGAACAGAAGCACTGCTGGAGCATTCAATTTCCTCTAATGTTGTGATCAGTCGAAACAATTTCGACCGGTCGAGACCGCGGGCCCTAGGCTATTTATAGCTTTTGTGATCGATCGAAATCTCATTTCCACTAGTCTTGCCCTAGTTTTCCGCAATAGTCTTCTTCTTTCTTAAACATTGTCCATCGTTTATGTTTTAATTTTGGTGCCCTTTCACCTTCCAACCCTCCACCTTCCCCATTTATCATGACCTTTCACCTTCTCCGCCACCTCCCATTATAAAACCAAGCTCCATCTCGCCCATTTCATTCACGCTCTTCATCTTCCACCCATTTTCCTGAAACCCTTTTTATCCATGACAGATGAACCAAATTGGTCGGAAATCAGGGAGGCCATCCATAACCGCATATTGAGGGAGGGATTTGTGACGCCTGTGGCTGAGAAGGAAATGTGGGCGCTTCTACTCCGTTTTGTCCAAGATGCCGAGTTGCCAACTCCTCTGCCCTCTCCTTTGCTGTCTTCACCTCCATCCCCTCCCAAATGCCATAAAACCAATCCGCCCCACCCTCCACCTTTGCCTTCGCCATAATTCCTCTTTCCGACCTGGGTTATTTTTCCTCTTCGATTGGATGCACCCACCTGAGCAGGGAGGAGGGAACCCCTTTTTTCTAGATCCATATTTGGAAGACCTTGAAACCGTTTCAAATCATATCTTGAACTAAATGTCATTACTCTTTCCTTTCTTTTCCATTTACATAAGATATTACATGTAAATAACGAAATACCCCCCATTTGAATTCAATAAAAGTAGTCTCGGATAAAAAACCTCAAAGAATAAAAAGTCAACTTTCCAGCTCAAGAACAACATCCGATTTTTTGCAATTTGGTCAAATTTCTAAATTTCAAATGGCAAGTATTTTTGAGAAACTTTAAAGCCCATAAATTCTATCATATCAAAGCATTGATAAAATACCAAAGTTTGATAAAAAAAAGTTCACATCTGGGATCTAAAATGGGGAATATATTGTCTAGGTTTTGGCTCGACCTTTGACTTTCGATCAACAGGACCTGAGGCCTAAAATAAATAGTTAGGACGTCACATATGATCTAGAAAGGTCGAAAATGGGGTGGCTGCACTCTCATGCGTCACTGGTGTGAGCGATGACACACTTGATTTGACAAGATCTGCAACGCCTTCGCCATCTTATTACACCATTTTCCTCTTACCTTGACATTCGCTTGCACCACCTGTACTTTGATTATGTAAAATCCCCCCGTTTGGTGGCGACACGCACCCATGGCAGTGAAGAAACCTTCGATTGCTACAATAGGCCTCCAAATCATCACTTTTACTTAGCTTGTGTGGACAAATAATAAAGCCAAGTGATTCAGGTCAGCTCATTTTGGTTCACACTTGTGATTCTCAAAGAAATGAGAGGGCACATACTGCGGGTGTCTATTTACTTTGACGTATCCTGGCTTTTGCAAGGATGTGCTGAGGAGGGCCATCTGTAGACACCTCGTTTCTGACCTCTCGGAGTATACAAAAGTGTTTGGTCAACCATTGACCATGCCCTCAATTTCTGAAAAAGCCAACCATTTTCAAAAATCCCATACTTCTTGGAATTATATGTTGGAAACCAAATGTATAATTGATTGTACGATTGACTCCCAGCATATACTTAGACTCGATCTGGTCTGGAATTGCTCCCCCAATTATACGTTGGAGTCGCAACGTATAATTGATTATACGCTGGACTCCCCACGTATAATTAGTCCTCATGAGCTAGGAGACCCGACAAGACCCATTAAGCTCTTAAGTCGGCTCAAAAGCCATGGCTTTTCCAATTCCTAATTATACGTTGTACCCACATCGTATAATTCAGAAGAATCTTACTCGGACTTTATGTCCAAGCCCTGCTGGTCACAGTCGGTCTCCTTGACCAACTTCCTCGAAACCACTCCAATTATATGCTAGAAACATAGCGTATAATTAATTATACGCTGGATTCCCAGTGTATAATCTGGAATATACGACGGACTTTCAACGTATAATTCTGAATTATACACTAGACTCCCAACGTATAATTGGCCGAGACCTATAAATACCCCCTACCCCACTCATTCTCTACACATTATTCACTTGCTTATTCTCTTTAGAACTCTCGAGATTGCCCTTGAGATTCCAAACTATAACTAAGTTGAACTCTAAGCGCTTGGGCTTAGAACTTTGACTTTCTTCTAGAAATCTCGCTGGGTAGTCATTTTCGTTGGGGATGGCCCTTCTACTTCGATTCTCGAGCGGTCCAAAGAGAGATAAGGCTGACCTTAGAGTCGATCCTTAGGAAACCTCTGCCGAAAATTCTAACTTTGATCCAATTAGATCCACACCACTCGTGCATATTTTCAAAACAATCATAACCATCAAACTGATTTGCCCAATGGAGCCAACAAAGGGTACTCAGGAATAGGTTCAATCCTCCCGCGCATAATGGGCGAACACACCCCTTTAGTTAGATAATTAGGATTAGAAAAAAACCTTAAATTAGTTAAAACCTTAGGCAACCCTAGCTGCTAAAGTCGACAGGCCGATATTTAATATAGGAATCAAAATCCACAATCCCCCGCCCTATCCTCGCGATCTGCGTCGATAAATATCTATAGATGGCGATCGCATTGAACTCAGGTACATTTATTAAATCAGCTACAACAAACAATATCCCTCAGCAGGTGCATATAAATACCTTTAATTATCGCTAAACTCGCTTCACGCTCAATCACAAATAGAGTCTCCAAGTGACCAGATTGGACCATTTTCCCAAATTTGAGAGGGTTTTTGAAAAACATATACCAACAGCCCCCATACTTCTTCTCGTACGCGAAGGGGACATTGAGTGTATATATATGGTGTGTTTTACTGCTTTATTTTTCTTTCCCTCTTGGTTTTCTTTATTACTTATCATCTTCTATATAATGAGGGTATTGCACTGTTCAAGTTTTGTGGGTATATTGTAGTTATTTTTATGGCTTTTGTTATGTAGTCTTCATTTATAGGCCATTATTTTATTGTGATTAGACCACAATTTGGATCCCATAAAATCAATCTTTTTGAAATTTTTTAGCCATTATATGCTATTTGTCATAGTTTTCAAACTTTAATTGATGGTGCATGTAAATTTGATTTTGATAATATTGATGCCATATCTTGAATGCTTGTATCTAAGATAATGAAATTTAATGTAATAATTTTTCGAATAATTTTGATATTCATGCTTAGATCCTTTTGCACTTATACCGAGCTAGGATTTAGAAATCAAAGAACTATTTTGAACTTCCAATCTTAGGTTTTAATAGAGACTAAACCCGGTGAGCATTAAAGCCAATATCCGTTTTCCATGAGTGTTTACATAAACTCGGAATTTCTTTGAATACAAATAATTCTTTCATAATCTCATACATTTTTGCTTTAACTTGTGAATTTACATGAAATCAAAATTCATATCATTATGCTAGAACATGTTTTATGTTTGCTCAAGCTAAATAGGCATCTTTACCATCATTAGAAGATATGATTGAAGATTATCATTGGATCGTTTGTGCTTAAAACCTCATATAATTTTATCTTTATAGCACCCCTTTTTAGCCTATTGAAAGATTATATATTCTTTGATAAGTCACGATAACCTTTACCTCTACACTATTTCTAAAATTTAGCCTTACCCTTCTTATTTATTAGAAATTAGGAACGAGGGATAAGAATAAATGAAAAGAGAGTAAGTGGAGAGATATTGAGTTGTGGTGTTTACATGAGAGTATATGGTGAAAAACTAGAGGAAGAAGGGAGAAAAGAAAAGAAAATTTGAAAAATAATGAAAAAAAAAATTAGGTGTCTCAAGGAAATGAAATTCAAAAGAAGAAAAAGGTGTCAGAAAAGAAAAAAAGTTGAGAAAAAGAAAAGTATTAAAAAAAATTGAATAGAGAAATTTGAAAAGAAGAGAAAAAGAGAAAAAAACAAAAGTTAATTCATTTTTTAATTTCTCAGAAACTTTGAATCCCAACATCCCTTCTTTCATACCCCTTACCTAAGCCTCATTACAACCCAAGAAAAGACATTCACGATGTAACTTTGCTATGGTAATTGCCTTGTGGAGAGGGAATATAGTGCATCTTTAGTACTTGATCTGACATATTTAGAATAGACAAGTATCTTTCTTATGAGATTTTCATTTATTCATTGATTGGATCATGTTTCTTTGATCATGTGAGACCATATTTATTTCCTTTGTGTTAATCTCTCACATGTGTGTGAAAATTTACTCATCTTCGGAATACTTTTATTGAGAGAGTATATCTATAGTAAGGATTGAGTAAAGACATGAGATTTGATGGTTTTTTATTTGAATTTGTCCCGAGATATATGGATCTTAGCTTTGGTATGCACACACTACACGTTGAGGCATGAATGGATAAGTTATTTGAAAATTAGTGCATTAGGCGAATTTTAATAGATGTGAGTAGGATTGGTATGGCATTGAGGTTTGAAATTGATAATTTACATGTTGAATTGATTAATAGTTTTGTGCTTTAAAACTAAATATGTTAATGAAAATTATGTTTTGAAAAATACAATTTTATTGATGGTTTTTATAATTTTTGGAAGTTTGTGGGTAACTTCACTGTAAAGCCTCAGGAGACACAACTCTTCCACCAGGGATCACCTAGGGGTTTAAAGGCTAGTTGCATACGCTAAATATAATCGTGTTCCTCACGAAAGCAATATTTTAATTTCATAGAATAATTTTTTTTAGTTTTTTTTTCCTTTGCTCGAGGACTAGCAAAGTTGAGGTTTGGGGGTGTGATTATGTAATGTTCCAAAATTTTGGACCTTGAACAATAAATACATCTCGATGTGCGTGTCTGACTAGTCACACACCGAATAAGATAGAATATTAAAATATTGATGTGAGTTAGTAACCTAGTTATGAACTATTTTTGAGGTAGCATACATCGAAGTGCAGTGTATGTACTTGACACTTGTGTTAGAGACTTTAAATATAAAAGACAAGATGTAAGAGAAATAAATTATCTTGCTTAGGTTTTTGAGGAGTTATTAAGAGAGAGAGAAGGGAAGAAACTTTGAATGCATATGATCATGCGTACAGGGAGTTAAGACCATTCGTGAGATTGCGGAATTCGAATCTTAAAGAATCTGAGGCTCCAATCATGAAACCTAGCTTGAGCTGAGCACATGGATCGAGAAGATTGATAAACAAAAAGGTAAGAATTATGATTAAGCTGTGTTTTTCATATGTGTTAGGAATTTAGGTAGTATGTGGTACGAAAATTTGAAGAATTGGGAGTTTGTTTCAAGGAAAATGAGTTAAAGAAGTTAAAACCAGAGAATGTGCAGAGTTTGACAAAACCGTTCGATCGAAATAAGTGACCGTTTGATCAATTTTGTCAGAGAAATGAAAGGGGTGAGTTCCGAGGAAACCGTTTGATCGGAATTAATTTTGAACGAATGAATTAAAGAAATCAATCGAGTGGTTTGGAATCGATCGATCGGAATGTGGCACATGAGTAAGGTTTGGTTTTTGTAAACCATTCGATCATTTTAGAACTGATCGAACAATTTCGGAAAACCGATCGATCGGTTTGAAATCGATTGATCGGTTTGGACAGATTCAGGATTTTATTTTGAAATTCTTTGAGGACTTTAGGGAGACTTTGTACCTTTCTATTTTACATCACTTCTGACGTAGGGACTTTAAATTTGTGTATGTTAGGTATGAGCTTGAGATGTGGGCTTGAAGTGCTAACTTGAGCTAAAGGAATTATGTGTGACCTTGTCTGAGGTAGGATATGATTTCAACTAGCACGTGCATAATGATATGATAAGAATGTGCGTGTGTTTTGAGACTTTGTCTGTGTAGTAACATATTTTTCGTTCATAGCTTTAATATGCGAACTTCATAAATATGAGCACTACGAAGAAAGATATGTGTGAGTGTGTGTGTGTGTCATGAGAAGCATGTGCGTGACACCAAAAGGATCTAATCCTGTGAATGTGACATTAAAAGGATGTGTATAAATATGTGTATGGACTCTTTGAGAACTTCGAACTATTATAATTATCATAAACTCACGGTGAATAACTATAAGTAATTGTACACTTTGATTTAAGGTTTTGTGGATACCCAACCGACACGGTGGGATATTCATGACTGGTATGGTGGGATATCCATACAAATTGTGCTCTGGTACGGCGGGATATCCGTTCTTTGGTTTACAATCTGTGAAAATAGTTTGTTCGGCATAAGTCTCCTAGTTCGAAGGAGCTTGGGCATTTTGTGTAAAAAAGGGTCATGCGAACAACGATGGAGGATATTTCCATCGGGGCTCGATGCTATATTGCTCGAGGGACTATTTAAGTGATCAAATTTAAGTTCTTCCTTTGCAAATGGGGTTTAAGTATGTGAAACAAGAACAAGCTTTTTAAATTAAGCTAAGTGTGGTTTTGAAATATGCATCAGTCATCCGTCTTGTCTATTTTTATGCTTTTTAGTTGTATTTTCATTATAGAAAATAGGCTTTGAATTATGTCATGAAAGATATGTGAGATGTGAAAGATATGCATGCTATTACTTTTTTCCTATTGTGCTATGATGTAGCTCACCCTTCCACTATATGTCACAGGTTCAGAGGTTGCTGTGGGTACAGATGATCTAGATTTGGAGGACCCTTTGTACATGCCTTTGAAGGAGACTTTGCCCCCTCCCGAGGATTTCTTTTAGCAGACATAGCTGCGCTTATTTTGATATTTCGTGTTTAAAGCTTGGTATGTCCAGCTATGTTAATATAAACTTGATGTAATATCATGATATCGTATTTCTTTTGTGAACCATCCTTGGTGACGATTGTCTGTCACTGATGGTTCAGTTCGATTCTTTTGCTCATGCGATTGGCATGAGATTAGAACCATCTTTGGGGACCATTTTGTTTAATTCGTCATTATATAGAAATAGAGATTTATTTTCTTTATGATGACTCTATCTGCTTATTTAAGTATATGCTTTGTTCTATTTTGTGTGTAGATATACCAAGTGTTTTGTCCGTATAAGGGGATCGGCCTTAATGACTGATCTGACGGCACGGGTTTCCGGGTGCAAAAATTTGAGTTGTCGCAGTTGGTATCAAAGCCTTTGCTTTAGAGATTTCTAACAAGTCTTAGATATTTTTATATTTGAGATGTGTCAGAATATAGGAATCTTCTGCTAATGAAACTTTGGTTTCATATTATAGAACGTCTTGTCTGCTAGAGGAAGGGGCTGACCAAGAGGTGGTCATGGTAGGAACTTGAGGAGTGGGGATGAAATTTCCACAGGTCCAAATAGAGTCCTAATGGTGAATAGAGAGATTTCGCAAGGCAGTAATCTAGAAAATATAAATCAGGAAAGAAATCAAGATAGAGATCTAGAAAGAGACCGAGAAAGAAATGAAGAAAGAGAAGAAAGAGAAGAAAGACAAAGAATGGTGCACACTATGGAAACCATGGCAAATGCTCTGGCTCAACAGGCGGTGTTATTGGCAGCTAATAATGACAATGACCATTAGCACATGCCCCCTATGCCTCCCGTTACTCCTACGCCACCACCCCTAATCCACTCAGCATTTATAGAGTTTCAGAGGATGCATCCTCCAAATTTTTCAGGGCAAGCAGAGCCAATGGCAGCTTTTATGTTAGATGGAGGGGCAAGTCCTTGGTGTAAGTCTGTGTCGAGGACCAGAGCGCAGGAGGCTCCAGGCGTGTTATGGATCCGGAATGAATTTGTGGAAGAGTTCAACAAGCAATACTTCCCTAGAGTAGTGAGGAATCAAATGGAGGTGAAATTCCTTCAGCTAGAGCAAGGGAAGATGTCAGTGAGAGAATACAGAGTGGAGTTCATGAGACTCGCACGTTTCGCTCTTGAGTATGTTATCTTAGATCTGATGAAGGCCAAGAAACTCCAACGCGGCTTAAGGTCAGATATTAGGGGTAGAGTTTCTTCTTTTGAGTTGGAGATGTACGGAGCAGTCATGAGCAAGGACCTTGTGGTAGAAGAAGATATTGAAGACATGTATTAAAGAAGAGATCAACAAGGAAAGGGAACGATAGATCGGAGTAGAGTTGGCAACTATGAGCCGGTGAACAAAAAGTCGCAATTCGTAGCACCCATCCAGAGACAGCCAATTCAGACCAGTTTTCCCAGGCCGTCGCAGACACATTATCCTAGGCTACCTATGCCTTCATCTATGAGACCTATTTGATATGAGAGCCCTGCTACCATTACTGAAGTATAAGTTACTCAAGATTTTTCTAGAGCAGCATCATTCACCCCTATTGAGACGTGTGTCAGGTGTGGCAAGTCTCACAAAATGTTGGATTGTAGGCGGGTTACAGGTTGATGCTTCAAATGTGGGAAGATGGGGCATATAATTAGAGATTGCCCAGAGATGCAAAAGGAGAGGATGGCATCAGCTCTTACGCCCAGGCCATTGCAACTTATGTGTGTAAAATAGGTACCAAATTTTTTATGCATAAGTAATCGCTAAATTATGTGTGTAAAATAGGTACTTTACAAATGTACGATAAGGGTGATTTTCTGTGCTATGAAGCAAGAGTGTCGATAGACCCAAGGTCTACCCACTCATTTATTGCATCCTAATTTGAAAGAAAAGTAAAGGTAATTCCCGAGACTTTGGACTTTGTCTTGGAAGTGTCAGTCCCAACGGAGAATGCAGTCAGTACTGATACTGTATGTCGATCAGTTAGGGTCGTTATCAGACGCTATGAGGATCATGAGTTAGAGGTCGACTTAGTCCTGATGGATATGCAAGGATTCGATGTAATCCTTGGCATGGATTGGTTGTCCACGCACAATGCAACTGTTGATTGTCGGAGAAAGGTGGTTACCTTTAGACCGAATAAGAGGAGATCATTCAGGTTTCTAGGAATGTGGTCGACTTTTGTACCATTTATCTCTGCAGTCAAAGTCGGACGTTTGATAACGAAGGGATGCAGTGGGTACTTAGCTTTTTTGAAGGATCACAAGGAAGAGAAAAACGTTATCACTGGGATTTCGATTGCATGTGAGTTCGAGGATGTGTTCCCATATGAGTTGCTGGGGTTACCACCTTATAGAGAAGTGGAGTTTGCCATTGACTTAGCACCGGGTACGGAGCCCATATTAAATGGCTCCAGTTGAGTTGAAGGAGTTGAAAGATCAATTACAAGAACTCCTAGATAACGGATTTGTGATACCAAGTGTGTCTCCTTGGGGAGCACCAGTCTAATTCGTGAAGAAGAACGATGGGTCGATGAGACTATGCATCGACTATCGTCAGTTGAACAAGGTGACTATCAAGAACCGATATCCTCTAACTAGGATTGATGATCTATTCGATTAGTTACAAGGTGCAACGCTCTTTTCCAAGATTGACTTGAGATCTGGATATCATCAGTTACGAGTTAAGGCCGAGGACATACCGAAGATAGCGTTCAGAACAAGATATGGACACTACTAGTTCTTAGTGATGCCCTTCGGATTGATAAATGTACCGGCGTCATTCATGGACCTGATGAATCGGGTGTTTAAACCACACTTTGATACTTGTGTTGTAGCATTCGTAGATGACATTCTCATCTACTCGAAAACCAAGAAAGAGCATGAAGTTCATTTGAGAATTGCTCTACAAACGTTGCGTGAATACCAATTATATGCAAAACTCAGTAAGTGTGAGTTTTGGTTGGAGAAGGTTAGTTTCTTGGGGCATGTTGTCTCAAAGGATGGTGTTACCGTAGATCTAGTAAAGATCGTGGTAGTAGTGGAATGAGAATAACCAGACTGTGACTTAGATTCATAGTTTCCTTGGTCTGGCTGGATATTATAGATGCTTTGTAGAAGGATTTTCAAAAATATCTAGACCACTCACTAAACTTACCAGAAAGAATGAGAGATTTGAATGGACTGAAGAGTGTGAGAAGAGTTTTTTAGAACTCAAGAAGTGACTAACTTCAGCTCCAGTGTTGGCTATTCTTTCAGGAAGTGGAGGGTTTGTTGTATACAGTGACGCTTCACACAGTGGATTAGGTTGTGTGCTCAACTAGAATAAAAAAGTGATTGCTTATGGGTCAAGACAACTGAAGGATCATGAGAAGAATTATCCAACACACAATTTAGAACTATTAGCGATGATCATCACGCTCAAGATTTGGAGACATTACATATACGGCATGACCTTTGAGGTATTCACTGATCATAAAAGCCTCAGATATTTGTTTACACAGAAGGAATTGAACATGAGGCAACGCAAATGGATGGAATTTCTCAAGGACTAGGATTGCTCCATTCAGTATTACCCAGGCAAGGCTAACATCGTAGCAGATTCCTCGAGTCGGAAGAGTTCGGCTCTATTATCTAGCTTTATCATGGGAATTCATAGATGGATGTTACTAGAGGATCTTTCTTTATATGACACAAAGATCGAGGTACATGCGTCAGGGGCCTTGTTGGCTAACATCATAGTACGACCGATGATCTTTGAGCACATTCAAGAGTTACAGATGAAAGATCCAGAGTTAGTAAAGATTAAGCAGGGTGTGATTTATGGCACGAGACCAGATTTTTCAATCAAGGATGATGGATCACTTTTGTTCAGGGGATGTCTATGTATACCGGTCGATGCCGATCTTAGGAAGACTATTTTAGATGAAGCCCATAAGTCTAAGTATGCTATTCACCCTGGTATCACAAAGATGTATCAGGATATGAGAAAGAACTACTGGTGGAGAGGTTTAAAATAGGATGTGGCTGAGTACGTGTCACAGTGTTTAGTATGTTAGCAAGTGAAAGTAGATCATAGACATCCGGCAGGTTTATTGCAACCTCTACCAATACCAGAATGGAAATGGGAGTCAATCTCTATGGACTTCATAGTAGGATTATCTCGAACAGTGAAGCGACACAATGCCATTTGGTAGTCATTGACCGGTTAACCAAATCAGCTTTCTTCTTGCCATATAACACTATGTATAAGGCAGGGAAGTTTGCAGGGCTATACATGAAAGAAGTTGTCTGATTACATGGTATTCTAGTAAGCATTGTTTCGAATCGTGACCTGCTATACACATCAAAGTTTTGGCAAAAGTTTCAAGAAGGAATGAGTACACAGTTAGACTTCAGTTTGGCATTCCACTCACAAACGGATGGATAAACAGAATGGGTGAACCAAATCATAGAGGATATGCTCAGAGCATGTATGCTTAATTTTCAGAGATCATGGGATCAACACCTACCATTGATTGAGTTTGCATACAATAACAACTTTTAGACAAGCATTGGTATGACACCGTATGAGATACTATATGGACGGCGATGTAGATCACCGATCAATTGGGAAGAGATCAGTGAAAAGTTTGTGTTAGGTCTGAAAGTGATTGAAAGCAATGTTGAGATCGTCCATTTGGTTAGAGAAACAATCAAGTCAACTCATAACAGGTAGAAGAGTAATGCCGATATCAAGAGAAAGAGTTAAGATTTTGAGGTTGGAGTTCATGTGTTCATCAAGATCTCACCCATGAAGGGTGTCATGAGATTTGAAAAGAGGGGAAAATTAAGCTCGCGTTACTTTGGACCTTTTGAGGTTTTGGGTAGAGTTGGAGAGGAAGCCTATAGAATTGGGTTACCTCCATTGTTTTATTGGATACATAATGTGTTTCATGTATCCATGCTCAGAAAATATGTAAAAGATCCGACTCATGTTTTAGAAGATCAACCTCTCGAGATATATGAAGATATGACGATGATAGGAGAACCAATACAAATACTTGATCGTAAGGAGCAAAGTTTGCATACGAAAACTATTCCGTTAGTGCTCGTCAAGTGAAGAAATCATCTAGCTGAAGAGGCTACTTGGGAGCGTGAGGCGGAAATTAAGGAACAATACCCTCAGTTGTTCAGTGAGAGTTGAGACGAGTTGTAAATTTGTAAATTTCCTTAATGATAATGAATATGAGATTTGCTATGAAGTTGGAAATTGATGAACATAGTGAGATCAATTAAGTAGAAATTGAAAAATGCAATGAAGTTTGAATGAAAAGTAAAAGGTTTGCTGTTTTCTGTCAAACCGTTTGATCGGAACCTAAAACCGTTCGATCGATTCAACAGTAAGAGAGACACAATTTGTCTGTGAAAATCGTTCGATCGAAGGTGAAAACTGTTCGATCGAAATCACCAGACAGTGAGCCAAATTTGAACTGATAGAATGAAATATGAAAACCGTTCAATCGAATTAAAATCATTCGTTCGAAATATGAAAATAGTTCGATTGATTTAAAACCGTTCAATCGAATTTGTCGACCAGTGCATTATGAGTGGAAACTGATCGAACGATTTTAAAACCGTTCGATTGATTTTGATATTATATATATGGGGCGTGCAGTTTTTAATTCAAAGAAATTTATAAACTGTGTTTTCTTTTGGGGGGTTTTCTTGTACTCGGAGTTGGGAGACCTTTAGACTCCGATTTAAAGCCTTTTGGAGCTCAAATCTTCTCGAGGATGAGACCCAATTTCCTCAAAAGGTAAACCTTACCCTTTAGAGATTGAAATTTGTAATTTCTATATTATACCTTAATTTTTCTTAGTTGTTTGAAAACCCTAGTTCCTTTGATTTGTTGTGGTTGTAATGGCACCCAAAACTCGACAAACGTCGAAGCAACCCTCGTCATGACCGGGTTCGTCGCAACCACAACCACCACAACCATCCATACCACGACCACCATAGCCACCACAACCGTGAGTACCATAGCCGCCACCCCAACGACGTGAGCAATCTGACGAATGGTGGGCTGAGAAAGATTTTGAAACCGAATGGATTATTGATAGGAAGCTATTTGCAAAGCGTGAGGAGACAGATTGGGCTTTTAGATATATTACGAGGGCTGGTTTGGAGGTGTACTCTAACCTTTCAACGATTACTGCTATCCTCGCCTTGTGAGGTTGTTTTACCAAAATATCTACAAGAGTAATAAACCAAGGACTCTTTGCAGCAAAATAGATAATAGAAATTATGAGTTTACCAATTTCGACGTTTTCGACGCCATGGAATGTTACGAGAAGTTTGGTGACGGAGCCTTTCCCAGTGCCTGTGGACTATAAGATAGTGGCAGAACAAATGACCCAGGGCAGGCTTGGGTCTGGTTCAACAATCAAGAGAGTGGATTTACCCCACGAGCTGTGAATGCTCGATACAATCTTCAAGTGTAATTTATACCCATCGCAAAAAAAGACAGAGAGAGTAGGAGAGATTCAGATGGATCTATTTTTCGCGTTTAATGGCCGATAGTTTTGTGCGCAAAAAGTTGTTTTTGAGGGTATGAAATATGCTAAGAATAAAATGTTAGAGGGGGCGACGAAGTTCATTGACGGCATACCCTATGCCCGCCTTATTTCCACTATGATCGAGGACTATGCCGGTGATGACACATATACTCTTTCAAATAATGAACCGAGACGGACTGATAATGTGAAGCCTTATACTATAAAGGAATGGAAAAAGACCTATAACCGATTGATAAAGAGACCGTGGGATGAAATGGAAGCCCCACCTCAGCCACAAGACCAAGAACAGCCTGATCAAGACGCACCAGTTCAAGATGATCCAGCTGCTACAGTTCCATCCAAGCAGCGTGCTAAGGCTCGTTCACCACCACCACACCCAAGTGCCCCTATGCCTCCCATTGCTGATATCTACAATTTGTTGGCTGAGAACACATGCGAGATGATAGAGAACTATAGTCGGATGAACCGCCGGCTAGATTATCATGATGCCTTACATGCCAAGGCTATGCGCTTCATGTACCCAACTGATTATTTACAGCACATGGAGGCAGCTCAAGCGTGGATTTCAGAGGCTTCTAGTTCAGGTGTGGGTGGACGCAATGAGGAGGGGGACCAGCTTGGTGATGCTGAGGCTTGAGCGGAGGTTATGGGTGATAGGTTTATGATATTTGGGTATGCAGGATACTACTTTTTGAAAATTTTGTAATTAAAACAGGTTAAATTTGACGTAGGTCCTTTAGAACTATTGTGGCATGGTTGTCGCTTCTTGAAGTCCTTTAAAACTATGGTGGTATGGTTGCCACTTGATAGTGTAGATAACTTTTTTGATGTGATTGAATGGTGAATTTACTTTTTGTAAAATATTTGAAATTGAGTATGATTGTCTTTAAATGATGTGCTAGCTGTAAATGCGCTTGTGTGCAGGTACGATGGACGGGTTAAATTGACCCCATAGGTTAGTATGTGATGATGAATACCATCATTCTATGTGTGATGTATTTTCTGTTGATTAGGTGTGGGTCTAGCCTTGGCTAGCGTGTTTATATAAGTTATGACTTCGTCAGTCCTCTTTTAAAGGATTGGATTCTCTAATAGGGGGAACCAGGTGGTTTTTAGGTGTCTTGTGTTTGAGTACTTGACTCCATGGGGAGCGACAAACCGGGGGACCCTTAGTCGATTTTTGAGGATGAAAATTCCTAAGGTGGGGAGAATGTAATGCCCCAAAATTTTAGACCATGAACAGTACATCTCGATGTGCGTGCCCGACTGGTCACACATCGAATAAGATAGAACATTAAAATATTGATGAAAGTTAGTAACCTGGTTGTAGATAAGAAGGAGAAGATTTATGTGCATATATACAATTTTTGAGGTAGCATACACCGAAGTGCAGTGTATGTGCTTAACACTTGTGTTAGAGACTTTAAGTATAAAAGACAAGATGTAAGATAAATAAATTATCTTGCTTAGGTTGTTGAGGAGTTATTAAGGGAGAGAGAGAGAGAGAGAAGGGAAGAGGCTCTGAATGCATATGATCATGCATAGATGGAGTTAAGACCATTCATGAGATTACGGAATTCGGATCGTGAAGAATCCGAGGCTCCAATCATGAAACTTAGCTTGAACTGACCACATGGATCGAGAAGATTGATCAACAAAAAAGTAAGAATTATGATTAAGCTATGTTTTTCATATGTGTTAGGAATTTAGGTAGTGTGTGGGGTGGAAATTCGAAGAATTGAGAGTTTATTTCAAGGAAAATGAGTTAAAGAAGTTAAAACCCGAGAATGTGCAGAATTTGAAAAAATCGTTCGATCGAAATAAGCGACCATTCGGTTAATTTTTTCAGAGAAATGAAAGGGGTGTGAGTTCTGAGGAAACCGTTCGATCGGAATTAATTTTGATCGAACGAATTGAAGAAACCGATCTAGCGGTTTGGAACCGATCGATCAGAATGTGGCACTTGAGTAAGGTTTGGTTTCTGTAAACCGTTCGATCATTTTGGAACCGATCGAACGATTTGGGGGAACTGATCGATCAGTTTGGAATCGATCGATCAATTTGGATAGATTCAGGATTTTATTTGAAATTCTTTGAAGACTTTGGGGAGACATTGTACCTTTCTATTTTACGTCACTTCTGATGTAGGGACTTTAAATTTCTGTATGTTAGGTATGAGCTTGAGATGTGGGCTTGAAGAGCTAACTTGAGCTAAAGGAATTATGTGTGACCTCGAGTGAGGTAGGATATGATTTTAACTAATATGTGCGTAATGATATGATAAGAGTGTGCGTGGACTCTTTGAGACATCAAAAGGATCTAATCCTATGAATGTGACATCAAAAGGATGTGTATAAATATGTGTGTGGACTCTTTGAGAACTTTGAATTATTATAATTATCACAAACTCACGGTGAATAACTATAAGTAATCGTGCACTTTGATTTAAGGTTTTGTGGCTACCCAACCGGCACAGCAGGATATTCGTGACTGAAGCGACAGGATATCCATGACCGAAACGGTAGGATATCCGTATAAATTGTGCTCCGGTACGACAGGATATCTGTTCTTTGATTTCCAATCTGTCGAAACACTTTGTTCGACACAAGTGTCGTAGTTCGAAGGAGCTTGGGCATTTTGTGCAAAAAGGGTTCATGTGAACGACGATGAAGGGAATTCCCATTGAGGCTCAATGCTATATTGCTCGAGGGACTATTTAAGTGATCAAATTTAAGTTCTTCCTTTGCAAATGGTTTAATTATGTAAAACAAGAACAAGCTTTTGAAACTATGTAAAGTGTGGTTTTGAAACATGCATAAGTTATTCGTCTTGTCCACTTTATGCTTTTCAGTTGTGATTTTCATTATAGAGAATAGGCTTTGAATTATGTCATGAAAGATATGTGAGAAGTGAAAGATATGCATGCTAGTACTTTTCCCTATTTAGCTATGATGTCGCTCACCCTTCGACTATAGGTCACAGGTTCAGAGGCTGCTACGGGTACAGATGATCTAGATTTGGAGGACCCTTTGTACATGCCTTTAGAGGAGATTGAGCCCCCTCCCGAGGATTTCTTTTAGCAGACATAGCTGTGCTTATTTTGAGATTTCGTATGTAAGACTTGGAACGTCCAGCCATGTTAAGATAGATTGATGTAATATCAAGATATGGTATTTCTTTTGCGAACCATCCTTGGTGACAATTGCCTGTCACTGATGGTTCGGTTCAGTTCTTTTGCTCATGTGATTGGCATGGGATTAGAACCGTCTTTTGGGACCATTTTGTTTAGTTCATCATTATATAGAAATGGAGATTTATTTTCTTTATGATGATTTTATCTGTTTATTTTAGTATATGCTTTATTTCCTTTTATGTGTGGATGAATCAAGTGTTCCGTTCATATAAGGGGATCGGCCTTAATGACCGATCTGAAGCCACGAGTTTTCGAGTGCTGAAATTCGGGCTGTCTCAGATCAACCTTCAAAACCTTACAATTTTGACCCAAATCTCGATGTTGCTAGGCCTCGAATGATTACTAATATCTACCTTTAGTGTGCTTTTATGTACAAGAGGTTTTGGAGAGCCAACAGTAAGAAAAGATGTAAAAGAAGAAAGAAGAAAAGAAATCAAAACAACTGCCCAAAACAGAGGAAAGAAAGAAGAAAGAATAGAGAAACTTTCAATCTCGACTAGTCAAAATCCAATTTTGACCGATCGAGATCAAAGGAGAAGACCACCTGAAGAAACAACAAAACTCGACTGGTCGAAACTGTATTTCGACTGGTCAAGATTCAAGAGAGCACCCAGAAGATGAAGAACTCGACTGGTCGAAAGTGATTTCGACCGGTCGAGATTACTAAACAAAGAGTTAAAAAGGCTTATACAAATTCGATCGGTCGAGAACACAACTCAACCTGTCAAAATTTAAAATAGTAGACAATCTCGACTGGTCGAGATTGACCAATCAAGATGGGGGTTTTCAGCGAGATTCAAGGTTGACTGTTCCAGAAGTGCACAATCCAAGAATTCTTTCTTTCCTAATTCGATTTAGAGTTATTTTATGGATTATTTCCTAGCTTATCTAAATGTACTAGGGCTTTATGCATCTTTAAATCTATAAATAAGGACCCTAGCTCAGGATTCGTTATAGAGATTTAGAGAGCTTTCAATTCATAGTTTTTCTAGTTTTAGTATCCATAGCTTTTAGTTTCTAGTTTTTGAGATTGAGGGAATTGTAAACCATTGTCCTATGATCGAATTAACGATGATAAAGATCAGAACCACGATGCGTGGCTAGTTCCCGAAGTTTGGAATCTCTTGTAGATCAAAGATAAGTTTTAATTCAAAGTGATATTTCCTTTTCTAGTTTGAATTCGTTGTAGTAATGATTGCATGACCTAGATTCACTTTTGTTATTGTGAATGATTCTAAAGTAATTTAATTATGTTTTTGATAATCATAATCGCCTTATAGGGATTAGGAATAGATTTAATAAAAAACTCACCTTCGAATTAGTACTTCCAGTCTAGTTTGATTGGTTTTGTGCAATGGTACTTACGGCTTAGATCGCTAGAGATTAGATGGATTATATTATTCCGACTAGTCTATAACTATAAATATGATCTGATTATTTTACCTAACTTTAGCTTGTAGCGAAAAGAAGGTTATTACGAAGAATTTAAATTACATTAGGAGTAGAATTGCTACTTAGTACGAGTCTGCGATTAAAAAGGGATCCTAAACTGTTTTCTCTATTGCTTTCCAAATTTGATTTCATTGCTTTCTTATATAATCATAGTTAGAATTACTTCTAAAACCTTTTTTCTAGTCAAGACCTTAGTTTAGATAAACAACTAGTCCATGTAGTTCGACACCCTAGTACTAGCCCTAGTTCCACGAACTTGTACACTTGCAAGTATTATTTAAGGATTAGATATTCCTATTGATCTTTGTAGCTTAATCAGAAAGGAACTTATCTGTATTTTTTGTAGATAATTGTTGTTTTGCTCTTTAAGGATGATGGTAATGCCGAAACTCTTAAATTATGAAACATTTTTGGTTGTTTGTATTTCACCTTCTTCGTAGTTTTCAATAAAAGGATGAGGCCCCTAGACCTCATTCTAGACCTTTACCTACAAAAAAAAAAACATTAGTCATATAACTTACACAAATCTCCTCCTGACAATCAATTTTTAGATTATTTATAGCACATGGACCATTACACTATAGGTAATGGTGAAGAAGCTTATAGCGAGGATCAAGAGATTAAAGTTGAAGCATCACAGGGTATTGTGAATGCATAACATTCTTCGATCATTAAATGAGCGTGGGTTTCTAATTGCAAACTTTTTTGAGTTTTGATGAGATAGTTTTTGTATTTTTACTTTTCATAAAGACTTAACTTATGGATAATAAGTAATTCTTTATGGACCGTTTATCATATGCTTATTTTTAGCTTAACCTTTTAGTATATAGTTTCATGTCATTGTGATGGTATTAAAGGAATGAGATATGGAAGTTATATTCTTCAAAATCCTTACAAGTTAATATTATTAGAAAGAATCTTGCCCATCATCGACAAGAAAAGAAAAAAAAAAAATAAATAACAAGAATTTTGCCCATAATTTTGTGCAAGTTTGATGCAACTAAAATCAGCTTCAAGCATGGACTTGCATGTGAGTCATGATGTGAGATCCATGGTTTTAAATCTTGGAAATCCTAGACATATCAAACATACGATCCCGTGATGTCTTGCCTAGACGAAAAAATGATTAAAATTTGATTTGAATTATATTTTAAAATAATAAAAATAGATAAAATTATTGAAAAACATCTGAAAATGCAAAACTAGTAACAAAAATTACAAACAAACTTCCGTGATGATATTAAGTTCAAGAACAACAAAATTTCATTGGGTACAGACCTTTACAGCCGAAGTTTCTATCTTTTTAGCTGGGGATTTCCATCCTTAAAACCCTTGACTACTTGAATTAGGTAATGGAGATCATTTATCATTCCAATCTTCCACATAATAGATCTTGAAATCATGCCCCACATATCAAAGGGTCAGTTGTTGATTCCACGTGAAACACATCCACAAAATTGACCTGAAAATCCTTCTCATGGTTCAACATGACCACGGTAACTTTTGGGGATGTGTGCCAAGTGATATCAACAATGGACCCTCTGATAGGTTGGTTATGATCTCAAGATTTATTATGTGGAAGATTGAGATGAAAGACGACACCTTTGTTCAATACAAGGCAATCAACATTGTTAAGGTAGTAACCTATGGCTGCAGATATCAAATCTACGACTGCAAATACCGGTACCCAATTTCATTTGGGCTGTGTTTGGGCTAGTTTTTATAAGAGCAAAGGCAACTCTCTGCCTCTCTCTCTGAGAGCAAATAAAATATGCTCTGGCAGAGAGCACGTAGAGAGTAGTTTTATCATTTAAAACATCTCCTCGCCAGAGCAAATGGGGCGAGGAGGTGTGTTACCAAGCATGAAAGTAGTTTCCCTTCGGAGCCAGAGCAAAAGAACTGCTCTTTGCCCTGAAAGAGCTAACCCAAATGCATCCTTCATCTCTTTGGTTTGATTTAACACCAAAGATTCTTGGAGCACTGATCGGTTTTAAAGTTTACCCTTGCAAGTGCACAAGATCGGTTGTAGTAAGGCAAGAATACAAGTATCGTACCCACAGGGAAGGGCGCAATTAAATTAATTTTAATGAGAAAAAGAAAACCCAAGGACGTACTAAGGGCGAGAAAGATGATTTGCTAAGTTATCACCACACGATGCTAAAACAGGAAAAATTAAATTGATCTATGCAAGAACGAATGATGACAAAGAAAATAACAATGATGAGATGATCAAGGAGTGTGCTAACCCTAGATTTGTAATTTTTCTACAATCAATCACACAGTTTCATATCAAACCAATACACCATCATTTAACTACAAGAAAAACAAATCGTAAAAAATGTGATTATTGATCCGACATACCCTATCCGAACACTATGACTCATCCAATCATGACATGAATCATGCGAAAGGCATTGCATATCTCAAATTCAAAATCCCAATGGTAAGAACCAATCATATGACATCTTAGATCAATCTATAAGATCAGATCTTGGTGGAATGACTCCTTTATAGTCGCCGATAACCAAGATCGATGGCTATAAATGAGCATTCGATGGTCATATATTAAGCACACACTACTAATCATATGATTCAATGATTATAATAAGAAATTATAGGAATGAAAGTAAATCAATTACTCATCTAGGGGTTGCTTTCTCCTTGAATGAGGGGTTTAGCCGCTCATCCTCGATCTACACGCACAATGTAAACCCGAAGCCATCACAAACATATGCTCTTTATTTGTCAAAAGATTGAATCCTTACACACCTCTCTTACTACTACAAACTACTGCTTAATGAACAAAGAAAAAGATTCCAAAAACCTAAAGAAATCTGCCAAGAAGCCCCCCCCAAACCCTAGTAAAAATGTTGCTTATATAGGGAGAGGATAGGAAAACTTCCATAAAACTCTCAATCGATTGAATTAACAAAATCAATCGATTGACTTAGAATTTGAATTTTGGTGGATTAATTTGAATTTGAATTCAATCGATTGATTTAGTTCAAATTCAAATTAAAAAGGGGGAAAAGCTATCATCCAACTCAATCGATTGATTCCTCAGATTCAATCTGTGACAGCCCGACGTTTCCCCGTCTCTAAACTGGGAAAGATCGCACCATCGGATTACCTAACATGATCCTTTTATCAAGGGGTTACTTCTTTATTTTAAAGTGACGCAAAAATGCGGAAGTAATGTGTTTTAACTCTGACAGATGGATAATATGGCAAATAACTGATAGATAGAAAACTACCAACAATATAAACAAAAGAGTGACCAGATGAATAGCTTTCCACCGATGACGGCCACCCATCATCCAAACAGTGGAAAGAAAAAACCTATATATCCAAACATATCTGAAACTACCATGTCATTTATACATGTCTAGAATTTATCTCTCTTTCATCTCTCTACCCTTTTTTATCACATTCCCAAGCTACAAACCTATTTTGGGAAGAACTCTTCAGGGAAATCGTCTTCCTCGTCTTCGTCGTCGTCGTCTTCTCCCTGTTCCTCGTCGGGCACGCACGCAGGATCTGCCGCGTGCTCTGGATCAGGTTCTGCAGCTAAGACATTTAAGTCATGGAATGAGCTATCATCAAAGCTCAATAGAGAATATGACATTGTTATTATATATTGACAGTTTATCATTTTTTTCTTTTTCATAGAGAAGCACATATAAAATAAAGTATCAATAACATGCTGAGATGCTGAAATGTTAAATTTATGCATGATGTAATAGGTACGAGAAGCAAACTGAAACCAAGATACATGCAGGTGAAAACAGGAGGACTACAAAGTCAAGCTCCCGAGTTAGCGGGATCGCTTGTCAAGCTCCCGAGTTAGCGGGATCACTTGGACTAATATAACTCAAGTTCCTGAGTTAGCAGGATCACTTGTCAAGCTCTTGAGTTAGCGAGATCACTTGATTCGAGAATCTCAAGCTCCCGAGTTAGTGGGATAACTTGATTTAAACTGAAGCAATAACGTATCAAGAATATTGAAATTGATAGAATCTGAGTACTGAATCACGTAGAATTACCCAGAATATGCATTTGCCTGTATGGTTTTATGATGCAATGTACTAAACTGCTTTAATTATATAGTAGTATTAAGTTGAAAAACTGATTTATGGTTATAAACTAGTAATCTAATTTCTTTCTAACTAGGGTCAAGCTACTAGATGCTCATTGATGATATATATATATATATATATATATATATATATATATATTTTTTTTTTTTTTTCTCATCAGATTACTGGTTAATCAAGTCTATTTATTTCATAGTGAATCAGATTCATCAGTTCAAATAAAAATCAGATTTATTTCTACTATGCTTATCAGTGCGTACATGAATATTCATCAAAGCTTCTATAAAAAACTAAGTGACATTCTTATTCAAATATAAAATACCAACATATATTCCCTACCTGTGTGTAGAGTTTCATGGGTATTGTCGTTGATGGACGTTCAGGCATCCGAGAACATCATGTAGTCTTATTCCTTCAAAAGTGTCTAAGTGCACCATGTTGCACCAATCTAGGATAAAAATAATTATTTATATTACAAACTAGCGCTTACTTAAATGGATCACTGTGTGCCTATGACCCATATATTTAATCATTTGGACCCTTCATGGACCCAAGGTCCAAAATGCACAACAACACAGTCCAAAACTCTTTGCTGTTGAAGGTTGCCGCGGCAAGCCACTCAGCAGAGTGTCTTGCCGGGGTTCAGGTTGGTTTCTTCTATGTTCTTGTGACTTCGTGTTGTACCCTTTTTGCTTATAACTTCGTGTTGTACCCTTTTTGCTTATATATATATATATATATATATATATATATATATATATATATATCTTCATATAGATATATATGTATATGTATATATATACATATATATATATCTGGATACATAGACTTTTTAACATTTATATATATATATATATATGTACATCATTTTTAGTTCAACAGTCATCAATGAAGAATTGGGAGTGCAACTATCTGCACTTAGGCTTCAAGTATACATGTTGAGTTCAGAGCTCAAGTTAAACATAATCTCTATGATGACCCTTTACTTTAAATGCAAATTGATAGCATACCTTCTGGTGAATTAGTGGTGTATCGTTACATGGAAGAATAACGACGTTAAGCTTGCCGATCTCAAAGACGGAGCAGAACTGAGAGAAATTTATTAATATTTCAATCTGTTTGTTGATCTTCATAGAATTTGCTCTGGTTTGTTAACAAAAGACCCATAGAATGAAAGGAAGATTTTCTTATTGGTTTCGGTATGGTTGGCTGCAATTTCAGGTAGAAGGAAGATAACCCAGAAATGAAGGAAGCTATGTCATTTTTATAACGGAAGAACTGTACCTTGCATGCATGGGGCGAGCAATGACTCACCATGTCATGTAGTTTAAAGAGAATGCAAGTAGCTTATAAGCTGCTTTGAGTTGAATTTTCCTGTAAGCTAACACTACTTTGGTAGTGTACTTTATAATAAAACAAATAAGAAGACTTTGGTTTTGTTTTGTTTTGTTTTATACTTGAAAAAAAATAAAATAACAAAAACACCTGGCTTTAAAAATACATAAAACGATTCTACTTTACCATTTTGCTTGGTTTATGTGTGTGGCACTTGCAGATCAAAGAAATAGCTAGGCCTAGCTTCACATGTGGAGCATATATACTTATTCCGCTAATTTTCTTATTTTCAATTCTATTAGTATCGCATCTTAGAGGTAAGTGTGTGTTTTTTATTTAGATCACAAAGTACCACAAGTGATGGAACTACCTAGATTAGTTATGTCTTATGACAATCATATGCCTGACCGGACCATTATCGATACTGTGTAGTATATAGATCTGAGAATCGTTACATTCTCCCCTATTTCAGGAATTTTCATCCTCGAAAATAAATCAAGACAATAATGGGTAGCAAATGAATGCCGCAATAGTGAAAATCAATGCCGCAATGCCCATACCACATGTGGTGTTTACTAACAAAATTTTAACACAAGACAAGATCAAAATCAAACAGATAACACCGAAATCAAAATCTCCATCTAGCAGATAGAAGTGCAATATTAGTAATAATAATACTCATCAACGGTTTCATTCTTACGTGTGGCACATAATAAAAAGAAAAGTATATAGTTGTACCCCAATAATTAAAATAAAATTTAAACGAACTCAATAGAATTGTACTTTAAATTTATATATACTAAATAGAACTACTCGTTACTCATTAATCATTAATCATTAATCAAGACAACATTGAAACGAAACCAACTAAAATCGCACTTGAAATTTATTAGTAACAACAACACTTAATCACTCATTAATCACGACATGAGGTATTTTAATATCCAATTTGTCATAAATAAGCAATCTTGTTAGAGATAAACTCAATTTAATCCAAAGCAAAATTTAAATGGACTGTATACACTACTAGCTTGTGAGATGAGAATTTACTAGCTTGGGGACTTGGTTGTTGTTGGCCAGTAGAGGAAGGACTAGCTTCTTATTGTTGAAATTCCTGCTGGAACTCCGGGACCAGTAACGCTGCATTACGAGTATATTGGGAGACGTAGTTGCGTGCCTGCCCAATGTAAGGGTTTACAGCGGTTTGGAATGTATGCTCCATCATTAAGTTGGTTGCTTCTTCAATATAATCTATGCGTTGATGGAGCATATAATGGTTTTGATACAAATTATCGAATTGAAGGAGAGTTTGCTCATGGTTTTCACGCATGAGCAGGACCAAATCAGTATTAGTATATGTTCCTTGTGCCGGAGGAACTGATTCGGTTTGTGGTTGAGGGGGAATGGGAATGTAATGGGTTGGAGCTGCAAGTATTTGTTGTTGAGATTGGGGAGGATGACGGATTTGCTTGGCTTGACGATTACTCACCGCGTGAGAGGACCTTTGACAAACATTTCTCCATATGGCTGGGCTAAAGACCCGCATATTATCAGTGTAGACCTCTTCATCCAACGGGACTTGATACGGGGTTTCATTCACACTATCAAAATGGCCTTCTAAAAGGCGAGAAATCAGGCAAGGATAGGGATAGGATGGCATGGGGTTTGAGACAGTGCTTTGTAAATGGATGTTGGCATATTTAATGCCTTCCCATACTACCCTCGGGGCATTTAACCATCGGTTTTCATATACAGCGAAGAGAGCTTGTAAGACCGTATCTCTGCGCTCTCTCTCATGCTGCATTAGGTGCAAATTGCAGCGAAACACACAATCTAAAAGCCACATTTTCTGTGGTAGTTGGCTACGACGGACTGCCAGGCTGTGAGCAGAAGAGGTCTACCCATCAGTCATTTTAGTGGTTATGTGATGGAACTTCACATCCCTCTTTCTTGGCATTTGCAGTCCTAGACTGACGTCAAAATTATAACTACAACCCATAGCTTGGGCTATGTGTTGTAGATTAAAATAAAATTTCCTATTATCAATTTCAGTCTCCAGTTGACCTACTGTTGGGGTTACTTTAAGATTTTGGTAAAAAAGACGGACGAGACGTGGATAAAACTGGGTATGGAATGGTTGATATAAGGCGTCTAACCGTGCTTGTTCTATATACCGAATCGACCATGTAGTCTGGTCGTTCGGTGTCAGTAAGCGATCATCAATGATCCACTCGGGTTCCATCGCCTTCGCAGCCCACCATGGGATGGGTTGTTCGTGCTCCATGGGTGGATCAATCGGTTCATGTGAAGAAGCAGGACCCTTGCCCTTTGCTTTAGCTGAGGCCTTTGGAGGTTTAGAGACTCCAATCTTTTTAAGAGGCATTTTGATAATAAAAAAGACAAGAAAAGAACAAATGGAGCTAGAGTTCTAATTTTTACCTTACAAGACACCAAATCTGCCTGAAATTAGGACAATAACAGGAAATGGAGAGTTTCCTAGAGAAAATTAGTGGCATGCAACTAGGTTTAGATGGATTTGGAGGAGTGCATGCATGTATACTAGCTTGGAAGGTTGAAGAAACCAGAATGTGCACACTCTATAATAGAAAAACCCAAATAAAAATAGCTTGAAGTGGGTTTCGGTCCCACAAAATCCCAACAAAGTTGCCGTGGCAACACTAAAGGCTTGCCGCGGCAAGGAGGTCCAGATCTTGGTTGGTTCGGATTTCAAGGTCCTTCACTTGTGGTGTAAAGTCTCTTGGTACTTGGGTGTTCTTAACAGACACAAGGTCTGTATAAAAATATATGTTGGCCTGTTTGCTATATATTACTATGTAAATAATTTTATTTTGATGAAATTTTGCTCCATTTTGCAGTATATTTAGTGAAAAATCATATATCGGCTCGTAGTTGGACTTGCATTGGGTAATTAGGACATGTGGCGGTATGCTGGAATTATCCTTGCTTAGGTGTCACTTAGGTGTCATTGTTTCACATATTTGTCTATTAATATATTCATTATTTTTCACCATCTTAAACAATTTACTTTTCTAAATTAATTGTATTTTAGTATTAAAATAAAATAAGGTTATTTTCAAGGTTCATGATTTATAACACTTAGTTTATATATTACATTGGCTGTGATTCTTTGTATACCATTGCAGGGTGCATCAATAAAATATTAAAATTTATAAATGAAACATTTTATTTCTTAGCAACATTCATGTGACCAACTGTAATGAATTTGTAAGTGAAAATTAAGTACGTACCCTATGTAAATAATCGAGGGTACTGAGTACAAATATCAGCTTCGCGCTCCCAGGTAGCTTCGTGCGACCCATAATTCTTCAATTGGATCAAAACGAGTGGAATTCGCTTTGTTCTCAAAATTTGATCTCTGCGGTCTAGAATCTGACCTGGTTCTTCAGTCACCGTTAAATCTTCCTGGATGTCCAACAGTTGATAATCCAGCACATGTGTCGGATCGTTGACGTACTTTCTCAGCATCGATACGTGAAATACGTCATGAATGCCTGCTAGGTGTGGAGGTAACACGAGTCGATACGCGAGCTCTCCTACTCTGCCTAATATGGGGAATGGTCCTACATAACGAGGACTCAACTTGCCTTGTTTTTCAAATCACATCATGCCTTTTGTCGGAGAGATTTTAATAAAGACGTGCTCGCCAATCTGTATATCATTCAATCAAATTGATACTATAAATTTAATAAATTTGGAAAAGGTGTACTAGTGTAAGATATTACCTGAAAATCAACACTCGTTCTTTTGAGATCAGCGTAACTCTTCTGTCGACTCTGAGCACTCTTCAATCATTCCCGAATAACGTGAACAACTACATTTGTGCTTTCGATCAAATCAGGGCCTAAAATCAAACGCTCTTCAGCTTCTTCCCAGTTAATTGGAGATTTACATCGGCGTCCATATAGTGCCTCGAATGGTGCCATACCGATGCTTGACTGGAAGCTGTTATTGTATGCAAATTCGATCAGGGGTAAGTGTTTTTCCCATGATCCTTGAAAATCTAGCATACAGGCCCTTAGCATATCTTCAATCACTTGATTTACCCTCTCCGTCTGCCGTCGGTCTGAGGATGAAATGCAGTACTGAAGTCTAACTTGGAACACATACCTTCTTGGAAACTCTGCCAATCTCGCAAGGTATATAAAGGGTCGCGATCTGACACAATACTGACGGGTATTCCATGTAATCATGCAATCTCTCGCAGATATATTTCAGCCAATTTCGACGCTGTATATCGCGTACTATAGGGTAAGAAATGTGTCGATTCGGTAAGACGATCAACAATTACCCAAATCACATTGTCACCCTTCTGAGTACAGGGCAAACCGAGAAAAAATCCATGGAAATATTTTCCCATTTCCACTCTGGAATAGGCAGTGGCTGCAATAGACCAGCAGGGTGTTTGTGCTCGACCTTTACTTGTTGACAGGTCAAACACTTTACAACATATTCTGCTACGTCGCATTTTAGACCGTTCCACCAGAACGTCTGTTTAAGATCCTTGTACATCTTTGTGCCGCCAGGATGAATAACATAGGTTGACTTATGCGCTTCTTCAAGAATTTCCTGATGTAAGGCATGATCATCAGGTACGCATACTCGCCCTTGAAATAATAAGCACCCATCGTCTTTGATTGAGAATTTTGGCTGTAGTCCACTTTGTACTCCATGTCGGATGGCAATAAGGTCTGCATCTTGCATCTGGAGCTCTTTGATCCTATCGAATAGTGGAGCTCGGATCATTACTATAGCAAGTAAACCTCCAGTTAACGTTGCTCGCAGAGTGGGACTCGATGATACAATGTCATTGAGTAGTTTCCATCTTTGTTATCGTGTCATAAGATGAGATAATTGAGCGGATGATTTGCGACTCAGCGCATCAGCTACAACATTGGCTTTGTCGGGATGGTACTGAATAGAACAGTCGTAGTATTTCAAGAATTCCATCCACCTTCTCTGTCTTAAATTTAACTCTTTCTGAGTGAAGAGATATCTAAAACTCTTATGATCGGTGAAGATCTCGAAGGTTTCACCGTACAGATAGTGTCTCCAGATTTTTAACGCAAAAATGACTGCTGTTAATTCCAGGTCATGAGTGGGATAGTTCTTCTCGTGATCTTTCAACTGATGGGAACCATAGGCAATTACACGTTCCCATCGATTTAAAACACAACCTAACCCACTGTATGATGCATCACTGAAGACAACAAAACCCCACTACCAGATGATAATGCTAGAACAGGTGCGGAAGTGAGTCTCCTTTTTAATTCTTGGAAACCCTTTTCACATGTCTCAGTCCACTCAAATTTAACATTCTTTCGAGTGAGCTGCGTGAGTGGTCCAGCAAGTCATGAAAATCCTTCAATAAAATGTTGGTAGTAACCTGCAAGACCTAGAAAACTTTTAATCTCGGTTACTGTCTGTGGCTGCTTCCACTGTACTACAGCTTCAACCTTTGCAGGATCAACCGTAATACCTGTTTCAGAGATAATATGACCCAGAAAACTGACTTGATCCAACTAGAAGTCGCATTTACTAAATTTAGCATACAACTGTGAATCTTTCAATGTTTGTAATGCCAGACGTAGATGATCTTCATGATCTGCCTTTGTCTTTGAATAAATGAGTATATCGTCGATGAATACTACGATACACTGATCAAGATAAGGTTTGAAGACTCGATTCATCAAGTCCATAAATGCAGTAGGTGCGTTGGTCAACCCGAAGGGCATGACTAGAAACTTGTAGTGACCGTAGCATGTTCGGAAAGCTGTCTTCGAAATATCTTCAGCTTTCACCTTCATCTGGTGATAACCCGATCGTAGGTCAATTTTTGAAAAGAACCGCGCTCCTTGTAACTGATCAAAGAGATCGTCGATTCAAGGAAGCGGATATCTATTCTTGATTGTCAGTTTATTGAGTTAACGATAATCAATGCAGAGGCACATTGAACCGTCCTTCTTTTCCACAAATAATACCGGTGCGCCCCATGGAGACACACTCGGTCTGATAAACCTTTTATCAAGAAGCTCTTGCAATTGCTCCTTGAGTTCTTTCAACTCTGCCAGTGCCATTCTATATGGTGCTTTCGATACTGGATCGATACCCGGAGCTAGCTCAACAGCAAACTCCACTTCCCTGTCAGGAGGTAAGCCTGGCAACTCATCAGGGAACACATCAGGAAATTCACGAGCAATTGGTACATCTGAAAGTGAAAGTGTCTTCACTTCTCGCTCTTTACTTTGCACGAAAGTAATATACTCCTGAGCACCATCATCTAGTAATTGCCATGCCTGAATTACGGATATCAACGAAAGATTAGTTGATGGTACACCATAAAATTTAGCTGATATCTTCTTTTACGATCGAAAAGAGACAATCTTCCTTCGACAATCAATATTCGCATGGTGATTGAACAACCAATCCATGCCAAGGATAACGTCATATCCTTGCATCGGTAACAAGATCAAATCAGCTACAGCTTCATATCCCCAGTAATCCTTGATTGAAACGATAATCGACCTGTATACTTTATCAGTCGTGAGGGATTGTCCAGTCGGAAGTGTAACATCGAGAATAAAGTCAAGAGGTTTCGGAATAACTCCTAACTTCTTTAATTTTTTAGCAAACTGGGGTATAACAAACGAGTGTGTAGATCTGGGATCTATCAAGACTCGTGCGTCATAACATAAATAAGCACCTTTTGGATATAATTGCAAAATACCTAAAGCATACTATCTAGTGTTAGCTAGATTACTTTTACTTATTCAAAAATAATAATAATAAATCTAACAATTTCTACTGTAGCATTTATAGTTTACTAGATACACTTTCTCTATCTAAAAAGATAATATATAACAATTATTAACGTAGATATGTAATGAACCAACATACCTTGAATGATGTCATTACTGGTGCGTGCATCCTTTGCAGTGATAGCATATGTTTGGCCTTGTACCGTAGGCCGTGCCGATCGTAACACTAGTCCTGTCTCTATTGTTATTCCGACCGTTTTTGGGCACTCTCTAATCTGATGTCCCATTTTGCCACATCAAAAACACGCACCAGAAGCTTTACGACACTCGTCGGTTTTGTGTGCCTTTCCACATTTCTCGCAAATTTCTTTGGAGGCAACTGATGAAGCCGTATAAGATCCAGTGAGAGAACCTGTCGGCCGTGCTTGAGAAAATCCAGATGTACTTCTAGCCGCTGGTGAAAAAGATTGATTCTGAACACGTGGAATCCGTGGTGGTAATGGAAATATCGATGAACTATATGGCCGTGCATAAGCTCCTGTGGCTAGTGGAAATGTGGCTTGTCCTTGGAATCGCGGTTGCTTGCTAATTTGACCGGTACTATAGGACTGAGATGGAGCTTTTCTGGCCTTCTGTTTTTCTTCTCTCCTTTTGAACATGGTATCCACATCGGTTTCCGCTATCAGGGCCAATTTCATCACATTGGCATAGGTCGTGGCCTGAAATAATGAAATGCGTTCCTTGATCAAGGGTTTCAAACCTCGCTCGAACTTTTGGGTTTTCATCAACTCGGTGGCGACCAACAAAGGTGCAAAACGAGAGAGACGTGTGAATTCTGCCTCATATTCTCTAACCGTCATCTGACCTTGGATTAAGGTCGTAAACTGTACTTCGAGTTTATATCTCTCGGGCCCTGGGAAATATTTTTCATTGAATGCCTCGGTGAACTCTGCCCATATCCATGGTACTCCGGGCATCCTTGTTCTTTCAACAAACTTCCACCATGGCTCTGCCTCACTTTCCAGTTTATATGTCATCCAACTTACTTTTTCCTCCTCGATGCACGTGACTCTTTGCAGCACTTTCTCAATCTGCGTTAACCACTTTTCAGCCTCCATCGGGTCATGCTGGCCATGGAAACTCGGTGGTCGAAGTTGGACAAACTCCGTAAATCCCTCGAGACATTGAACAGCAAGCATGGCCATAGTGTTGACCATAGTTTCTATCAACTGCGGATTGTGTCCCGTATTCTGCTCAACTCCAGGAGTACTTCCCATTGTAGGAGTATTGACTATTGGCGGAGTCTGTGCTGGCGAAGTATGTTCTGCAACATTCTCCATCGTCGTTCGACTTTCGGCCAGATGGATATTCTCACCACTCCCCAAAGCAATGTCATGGTCATATTCAGCTACTAGAATAGTATTCGGCCCAGTGCGATGGGGCAACGGTGGTCTACCCTACCTCTTCCACGACGCGGAGGCATCTCTACCTATTTTGATCAGAGAAGAACTTAATTAGACCACCTATCCTAATTTCCTACGAATCAGCTATCAGACATTTTATCATATATATATGTCAGAGTTCAGTCTCCAAATGACGTAATGCTTGAGCTCTGATACCACCTGTGACAGCCCAACGTTTCCCCATCTCTAAACTGGGAAAGGTCGCGCCATCGGATCACCTAACATGATCCTTTTATCAAGGGATTACTTCTTTATTTTAAAGTGACGCAAAAATGCGGAAGCAATGTGTTTTAACTCTGACAGATTGATAATATGGAAAATAAATGATAGATAGAAAACTACCAACAATATAAACAAAAGAGTGACCAGATGTATAGCTTTCTACCGATGACGGCCACCCGTCATCTAAACAGTGGAAAGAAAAAACCTATACATCCAAACATATCTGAAACTACCATGTCATTTATACATGTCTAGAATTTATCTCTCTTTCCTCTCTCTACCCTTTTTTATCACATTCCCAAGCTACAAACCTATTTTGGGAAGAACTCTTCAGGGAAATCGTCTTCCTCGTCTTCGTCGTCATCGTCTTCTCCCTCTTCCTCGTCGAGCACGTACGTAGGATTTGCCGCATGCTCTGGATCAGGCTCTATAGCTAAGACATTTAAGTCATGGAATGAGCTATCATCAAAGCTCAATAGAGAATATCACATTGTTATTATATATTGATAGTTTACCATTTTTTTCTTTTTCATAGAGAAGCACATATAAAATAAAGTATCAATAACATGCTGAGATGCTGAAATGTTAAATTTATGCATGATGTAACAAGTACGAGAAACAAACTGAAACCAAGATACATGCAGGCGAAAACAGGAGGACTACAAAGTCAAGCTCCTAAGTTAGCGGGATCGCTTGTCAAGCTCTCAAGTTAGCGGGATCACTTGGACAAATATAACTCAAGCTCCCGAGTTAGCGGGATCACTTGATTTAAACTGAAGTAATAACGTATCAAGAATATTGAAATTGACAGAATCTGAGTACTGAATCACGTAGAATTACCAAGAATATGCATTTACTTGTATGGTTTTATGATGTAATGTACTAAATTGCTTTAATTATATAGTAGTATTAAGTTGAAAAACTGATTTATGGTTATAAACTAGTAATCTAATTTCTTTTTAACTAGGGTCAAGCTACTAGATGCTCATTGATGATATATATATATATATATATATATATATATATATATTTTTTATTTTTTTTTTCTCATCAGATTATTGGTTAATCAAGTCTATTTATTTCATAGTGAATCAAATTTATCAGTTCAAATAAAAATCAGATTTATTTCCTCTATGCTTATCAGTGCGTACATGAATATTCATCAAAGCTTCTATGAAAAACTAAGTGACATTCTTATACAAATATAAAATACCAACATATATTCCCTACATGTGTGTAGAGTTTCACGGGTATTGTCGTTGATGCACGTTTAGGCATCCGAGAACATCATGCAGTCTTATTTCTTCAAAAGTGTCTAAGTGCACCATGTGGCACCAATCTAGGATAAAATATTTATTTATATTACAAACTAGCGCTTAATTAAATGGCTCACTGTGTGCCTATGATCCATATATTTAATCATTTGGACCCTTCATGGACCCAAGGTCCAAAATGCACAACAACACAGTCCAAAACTCTTTGCTGTTGAAGGTTGCCGCGGCAAGCTTCAAGGCCTGTCGCGGCAAGCCACTCAGCAGAGTGTCTTGCCGCGGCAACCCTTTGAGGTTGTCACGGCAAGCTAAGCTTGTCGGGGTTCAGGTTGGTTTCTTCTTCTATGTTCTTGTGACTTTGTGCTGTACCCTTTTTGCTTATATAAATATTATATATATATATATATATATCTTCATATAGATATATATGTATATGTACATATATACATACATATATCTAGATACATAGACTTTTTAACATTTATATATATATAAATATGTACATCGTTTTTAGTTCAACAGTCTTCAATGAAGAATTAAGAGTGTGACTATCTACACTCAGGCTTCAAGTATACATGTTGAGTTCAGAGCTCAAGTTAAACATAGTCTCTATGATGACCCTTTACTTTAAATGCAAATTGATAGCATGGTGAATTAGTGGTGTATCGTTAGATGGAAGAATAACGACGTTGAGCTTGCCGATCTCAAAGACGGAGCAGAACAGAGAGAAATTTATTAATATTTCAATCTGTTTGTTGATCTTCACAGAATTTGCTCTGGTTTGTTAACAAAAGACCCATAGAATGAAAGGAAGATTTGCTTATTGGTTTCGGTATGGTTGGCTGCAATTTCAGGTAGTAGGAAGATAACCCAGAAATGAAGGAAGCTATGTCATTTTTATAACGGAGGAACTGTACCTTGCGTGCATGGGGCGAGCAATGACTCACCATGTCGTGTAGTTTAAAGAGAATGCAAGTAGCTTATAAGCTGCTTTGAGTTAAATTTTCCTGTAAGCTAACACTACTTTGGTAGTGTACTTTATAATAAAACAAATAAGAAGACTTTGTTTTTGTTTTGTTTTATACTTGAAAAAAAAAAAAAAAAAAAAAAACACCTGGCTTTAAAAATACATAAAACTATTCTACTTTACCATTTTGCTTGGTTTATGTATGTGGTACTTGCAAATCAAAGAAATAGCTAGGCCTAGCTTCACATGTGGAGCATATATACTTATTCCGCTAATTTTCTTCTTTTCAATTCTACCAGTATCGCATCTTAGAGGTAAGTGTGTGTTTTTGATTTAGATCACAAAGTACCACAAGTGATGGAACTACCTAGATCAGTTATGTCTTATGCCGGACCCTTATCGATACTGTGTAGTATATAGATCTGAGAATCGTTACACAATCGATTGAGGATGACATGAGATATATTCATTCTCTTGGTTGTGGCTTGGATAAATCTGTTCTTTTCACGGATTTTGGTGTTTCTGTTTGCTCCATGGTCCAATGCTTTCATGTAATCTTGAATTATGCTCTTTTAAGCTCCTGCACGATCCAACGGTTATGAACACCTGAATCCACTAAACTGCACAATAACTATTAGTCTGCCTTCATCGAATGGCCAAATGTTGTTATTAGGGTTCAAAATATAGTGATATTTCAACATTGATCAAGCGCATCAAGTGAAAACGGGGTACCCTTAGTTGCAGCCATGGTTTCTGCTTGTTAAAATGTTGATTGCCTTGCATCAACGGATGGAGATTGTTTTTTGACCCAATCTTCTATAGAACTGATCTTTAGATCATGGCTCACCTATCATATGTTGAGATGTTGATTTAAAATGGCACACATTCCTAAAAGCGGCATGCAAACCCCATCTTATGTACATGCTCAAGTCATTTGTAGATGTTTGCCACATGACTGTCAAATAGGTGAGCTTGGAAGATCAGTTTTATGAAAGATTGGGCCATAATAAAATCTTCATCCTTTGATTCAAGGCAGTCAAAAGCAGTCTTGGAAATTATATTAGCACTCAGATATCATGATTATCACATCAAGGGACCTCTTTTCTTCTCAAGATTTAGAGATTTTGATGAAATGGAATATTAAGATTCGACTTGGGATCAGAGAATTAAAGACTCGATATGGATCAGCATACAGGGCAGGGAGTAGGCCGATTATGTATCGGATATATTGAATTCATACTAGTCAAACCGACCGATATTAAAGTGCCTTTTTTCTATTTTTAAAATTTTAAAGTAATAATTTTATTTTTTTCCGATTTATATCAGATACATATTGGCCGATATGACTCAATATGGGACTATATTTGACATGTTTGATCCCATTTCGAATCTGGGGGTATATGACCTAACTGACCATCTTCAATGAGGTCCTTGAAAGTAAATTGTGATGCATCATTTGACCAAGATCAGATTGACTTTGGAATTTTCAGTAAGGAATGAACATGGTCAATTTATTGTTGCGATATACATGGAGCTGATCTCGAGTATTCATATGGCAATATGTTGTATGACTAATATGGGGTATTCAATTTCATTGTTGTACGATTAGATTCATCTATTGTGATCACCACCATTAATAATTTAGATGGAGATATATTCATCTTTTTGGATAAATAAATAAATTGGTTCAAATCAAGATTTAGTTGCATATCCTTTCAAATCAATGGCATGAGACCAATGGTTCAGTTGACGCTAAGAATGGTTGGTGGCTTCTTAATTGAATACACCCAAACTTTTTTGGAATAGTCATTTATATATATAATCAATCAGTCCCTTCGAAGTATATTTTCTTGTGGAGAAACTAACTTTCTTTTGTTTCCCAAAAATGCAATCTTAATAAAATTTCAATTTACAAGTTTGAATATCATAAATCACCTTTATTCTTTATGAGCTCTATTTGCCCACACTCACTCATGTGACCAAACCACTTGTGACACAAATCTGAGAGATCCTTGGAATTTTTGTAGCTGCAACACCACAACCGCTGATTGTGTCGCCTACTAGAATGTAAAGATTTCTCATCTTTTCACCTTTCATCAAAGTTAGAGCACCACGTGTAATCTTCAATTTTCGGGATTCTAGGATGACTTGGCATTCTATCTCATCCAATGCCCTCAATGAGATCATATTTTTCTTTAGATCGAACACATGCCTAACCTCAGTAAGAGTGCGAGCACAACCATCAAACATCTTTATTCTGATAAAACTGATACCCATTGCTTCACATATATTGTCATTCTCCATCAAAATTATTCTACCATTGGCTACCATGTACTGGTCAAACCAATCTTTGTATGGACACATGTAATACAATGCTCCTGAATCTAGGATCTATCTACCATCAACCTATTTAGAACCTAATAGTGCACACAGTAGATCTTCACCAGAATCTGACTTAGCAACACCAGCCTGTTGCGAAGTCCCTTCATCACTCTTATCTTTATTCAATTAGTGCTTGTAATATTTACGAAAATGTCCAGATTGTTTATAGAAGTAACAGATAATATCCTTTCTGTCACCCCTAGATTTGGACCTGATATTTCCTCTCGTTGATTTATTATCCCCTTTGGACTTATCTTTTTTGAGATCAAGGTTTCGATCCCTTTCGCTAAAAAGACTGATCCCTTCGGAGTTAGATTCAGGCTGTTTTCTCAATTCGTCTGAAAGAAGTGCAGCAATAACTTCTTCAATAACTATAGTATTCTTACCATAAATTAATATGATAACAAGGTGCTCATAAGATACAAGCAATGAGGTGAGCAAGAGAAGTGCAAGATCTTTTTCTTCAGGTTTCACCTCAATGCTCAATAGTTTACTAACTATATTATTAAACAAATTCAAATGATCATGAATACGTGTACCAACCTTCGTACGAAGTGTGTAGAGTTATTTCTTCATGAAAAGCCTATTTAACAATGATTTTGCCATGTAGAGAGATTTCATCTTCTTCCACGGATCCACGATCGTCTTCTCGTGAAGAACATTATACTGAACTTCATCAGACAAACACAATTGGATAATGCTTACGACTCTCTTATCAAAAGAGATTCACTCTTCATCGGACGTCTCTGCCTTCTTCCCTATTTCCTTCCCAAGTAGAGCATTATCAATGCCTTATTGGACAAGGAGATATATAACCTTGACTTGACATAAAGCGAAGTTCTTCTTCCCCAAAAACTTTTTCACCTCGAATCGTGCATTCGAGACCTTCGTTGCCATTGTAGCGTAAATCTCGCTTTGATATCACTTGTTAGGGAAATCCTCAAGGCATCACCGAAATCCCTATTGCGATGAATATGGTAAAATAAGAAGACGCAAAAGCAATCACACACACAAAGAAATTTATGTGGCTCATCCAATCTAGAGCTACGTTCATAGAGTATATGCACTATGTTATGAACGTTTACAACGCACACACTCTCTTCTCTCTAGTGCACTCTCAATCAAGATTTGACACTATCTTCAACAACCAACACACAAAATAAATAAGGACGTAGTCTTTCGATAACAGAGAAGAGATCTGCTGGAATATAGTAACGATTCTAATATAAGAATGACTTCAATCGGATGCTTCGATCCCCAAACTTTTCTTCAATACCTTGCCTCTCAATGTATTCACTACTTTTCAATCTATAGAAAAAACTCTCTCACACAAGCCCTAGAGAAACCTTCTGCTAATAGGTTCTAACTTCCATTAGGAAACTTTGACCAAAATCTTCTAAAATAGTCAAACCATCCAAATCCTCGAAACTAATCCACCCAGAATTGATTGATAGATTTCATAGCTCAATTGATCGATTTCAACTCGTGAGATACCAAACAATTGATACCCAGACTCGATCGATCGATTTTCAAGCTCGATCGATTGATTTTAACCCGAGAGCAATCTCTTTATTTTCGTCTAGAATCGATTGATCACTCCCAACATCGATCGACCAATTAAGCCCAGAGAGCACTCTTTAAAGTGTCTCACAACATACGGTTGGGATTAAGCCTAACCAACAACGATCACCACCATCAATAATTTAGATGGAGATTTATTCATCTTTTTCGATAAATAAATAATAGGTTCAAATCAAAATTTAGTTGCATGTCCTTTGAAATCAATGGCATGAGAAAAGTTGGTGGCTTCTTCAATAGTCTGATGGGTGAGAGATTCTCCCTTGCTTTCAAAACTTACAAAAATTCATTGTATAAAGATAGATGTTGTGTAATCTCTCGCATGTAGTTCTCCTATTCGAGCTTAAAGAAGGGTGAGGACCCCCCCTCCCAAAATAAATATAAATATAAAAAAATTAATAAATAAAAATCATTTCACACTAAAAATATCAACACAAGCAGTTAATTTAAAATAGAAGGTAAAATACCTTACAATGTTTAAAGAAATATAAGCTTAATAATAAAAGGCTCGTGCTACTACCACACCACCTTGTGTTACAGCCACATTACTTAAGTAAAGCAAAAAATTCATTGACTGCTTTAAATCAAACATGGAGATCATTTTTCATCCCAATCTTTCACAAATAGATCTTGAGATCCTGAGCCTACCATCATACAATCAGATATTGATTCCATGTGGCACTCATCCCAAAAAGTAAATGTGAACCACATTGATGGTACATGACATCATGACCACGTTCACTTTTTTTCGATGTGTCCCATGTAAACATCTGACCGTATGATGGTAAGCTCATATTCTCATGATCTATTGTGTGGAAGTTTGGGACAAAAATCAGTCTCCATCTTCTGATTTAAAACGATAAATGATCTTTTTAACTATATTTTAGTAGGTGGGTGTTGATCAACTTCCAAAACTACATATTTTAAACCCAAACCCTGGCATTGCTAAACCTCACTTAACTACTAGTGGCTATCTTTAGTGCAAGATAATATGTAACAGGTTTGAAGGCCGAAAATGTACAAATGTGCTTAAAAGAGAAAAGATATTGAAGACTTGAAGCCATGGCATAGTACTGAGCTAAAACAGAGGAGAAAGAGCCGAAAAGAATCAATTTTGACCAGTAAGGATTGCATCTGGACCGGTCGAGATGATGCAACAGAAGAAAAGAAGAAGTAAAGAAACAGCTGTATTCGACTAGTCGAGGTGTCCAATTCGACTGGTCGAGGTATCCAATTTGACCGGTCGAGTGTGCAGAAACCCGATAAGCCTCAAAGTGGACCGGTCGAGAGTGAACTCGACTAGTCAAAACCAAACATAGAATGTGGGCTTCCTTATAGATATAATCTCGACCGGTCGAAATCATTTTCGACCAATCGAGTCTGGAGACACAATTCAGCAAATCAAGCAACTGGACAGCTTGAAATCAGCTTCGACCGATCGAAATTCAATGAAACTGAGGATATCCACACCTATGAATAAATTCATAGCTCAATCGGTCGAAACAAGTGTTCTCGGCTAATTATCAGGCTTTCCAGCTTGATTCTGCCGGCTTTTGAGAGCTCTTCTTATTATTCTTCTTCAGTTGATTTTTTAGGCTATTCTAGGGAGTACCTGCCATGAATAAATATTGTACTAGGGTTTTATGATATATAAATAAGGACCCTAGGGTTAGAGTTAAGAGAGAGCCTTCAACCGAGAGTTCTTCATAGGTTTAGCTTTTCTTTCATTCTAGGTTTTAGTTTCTAGTTTTTGAGAGTTGTGAGAGACAGTGTGACTTGTAATCATCGTTCGATGATCAAATCAGTTATGATGAAGATCAATCCGATGATGCGTGACTAACTTCTCTAAGGCTGAGATCCCTTGTAACATCTCAGATAAGTTTTTAATATAAATTCTATTTCTTTTTCTATTTTGAATTCTGTGGTACAATTGCATGTTTGAAGTTTATGGTTGTTATCGTCAACACACTTTTATCAATTTATTTCTATTTTATTTAATTCTAATGGCCTTGTAGGGATTAGGATTAGATCTAATAGGATAGCTACCTTCGGATTAGTACTTGAAGCCTAGTTTTATCGATTACATGCCATGATGCTTACCATTTAGGTTGTTAGAGATTGCACGGACCTGATTCTTATACCTCACCTGAGCTTGTAGCGAAGAGTAAGACTGTTACCCGGAATTCAGAATAGGATAGGAATAGAGTTTATGTTATTTACGAGTTTGGGGTCCAAGAGGGATCCCAGGCTGTTTTCTCACATATTTTCCATCTTTGTTTTTATTCGCTTTTTAGTTAATTTAGTTAGAAAACTTTATTCAAAAAATTCTTTGGTTAAGGCTGTAGTTAGAAGTAAACTACAAGTCCTTTGTAGTTCAACACCCTTGTACTCGCTTTAATACTTTGGACTTTTGCACTTGCAAGGTTTCAATTTATAAACGATCAAATTGTAAGAAAAGGTGGTGCGTAGTAACACCAACCTAATAAAAATTATGAAATATTACAGATATTCAATTGATTTCAACAAATATAATCTAATAAATAATAAAATTAGCACTACAAAAAATAAGACTATTAGCGACAGGTTTTGGCTATAAAAAACAGCCGCTATTAACAAAAAACTATTACAGGCTATTAAAACTATTAGCGACAAGGGTATTAGTGGCAGTTTTTTTTTTTAATAGCAGCATCTTTTGGGTGCCGCTAATAGTCTTATTTTTTGTAGTGTAGTATGATAGTAAAACTCCAATAGGAAAAGTAGGACTTCAAAATTTGAAAAACAATTATTATTCTAAAGCCTAGGAGGTTGGCTCAGCTCATTCACAACCCTTACTATCCCATTTAAACCAGACTCTCTCTCTCTCTCTCTGATAGGTAAGCTCTTGTGACCATCAAGTTGCATCCCACTCCACCTTCATTGCAATATAGGCTCAATCCCTTGCCTCTACCCCTTTCTACTCTTGCCACATCTCTCTCCACATGTGTTGATAAATTACTTTATTAATATATGTTTGGAAGTACAAAATCACATATGTCTCTTAAGGAAAGGGAATATATATATATATATATATATATATATATATATATATATATATATATATATATGACAAATGATTATAAGACTAGAGTTATGGGACGTAAGCGCATGACTCGAGTGAGAGGATCATTACCAAATATATGGAAAAGGCTTTCGTCCTCTATGGAAAGATAGCGATCGTCCTCCAGGCCTCCACATGGCATTCAAAATATTGTTTCGATGTCACGTGATTTCTTAGATCATCTTTAAAAATAAAATATGGAAACTCATTATTTTTTGAGTCATGAAATTTGGACCATTGATTAGTCAAAATTTGACTTTGGTTTTAAACTATTTTTTGAATTTGTGTTTTAAAAATTGATCTAACAACACGCGTGCTCCACATGGAACCCAAACACTAGTGTTTTGGGTGCCATGTGGACCTTGGAGGACGAATAAAAATAAATAAATTATATATATATATATATATATATATATATATATATATATATATATATATATATATATATATATATATATATATATATATAATTCAATATGAAAAAAGTTCTTAATAATACTTAGATATGAAAAAAGTTCTGAATAATAATTAGACATGAATAGCTTTATGACAGTTCTCATGGAAGCAACAATTTAAATAATTTATTGTGTTTAATTTTCGTAACATCATTGAACCAAAAAAATTGCAATGAGGGGCAATGCAATGTCTTTCTTTTTTTTTAATGAATAAGGCGTCATTGCAATGTGAAGGTCACAAAGACTTCATATGAATCACATCTTTACATGTGATCATAATAAATGAAATCATTTAGCTGACATTCAAACTGATGCAGATATATGTGTCTCTCCACTTGGGTAATTTCCAGACTTCTCCTTGTATAATTCTTGAATAGGTATAACTCACTTAGGTCAGCTCACTAAGATTCTTACGAGATTGTATACTTTATAAGACAAATATTTGTTAGTAACGTCTTTTCATCAAAATCAATCACATGGGTTGGTTTCTCCTACCATTAATTGGGGCATAGATATTCTTCTAAGGGGTTTGCCATATATGGAAGTGGGATGAATCATTGCGGTGGGTTTGGTGGAGTAGAGAGGTCAAATGGGCACCACCATTTTTAATATCTATTTGGGGTGGTGGAATCGTGTCAGATTAAGACCAACCTATTCATTTGGGAATCATCATGCACTCCCACCAAGGAAGGTTCCCAAGTGTCTTGGCTTTTAGGGGAGACAATGGGTTAGCTTTTAGGGGAGACAATGGGTTAGGGCTCCAATTTTCTCACTCTTTTGGTTAGGGGTCAACCTATTTGACTTCCAAGGAATGTTGCTATAAGCGACAAGAATTAGGGTTTGACTAATATATATTTATATATACCATCAAGTCCATCACACGTGTAGAAGATTTCGAAAGGCCAATTTCTTTTAAAACGACAACCTAGCTAGGTGGTATGCCACCTATTCCCAACTAAATATATGTTCTTTTTAGTACAATTTCAGTTATGGCATTGACACTCAATACGGGTGCCATGGTCCTCATAGCTATTAAATTGGTATTAAGTGTCAAGCATAAAAGATGGTGTTCTCGTGTCATCTGTATCTCATGGAGCATTTAGGTGCATATATTCCAAAATCTTTCACCACGAAGGCCTCAAGAGGTTTGCATTAAGTTATAAACCACAACCATCAAACTATCTTAACTTAAAAAAAAAAGAAAAAAACACCAAAAAACTATCTTAACCGTCTGATGAAGATCACTAAAAAACTATAATAGTGTTGGTTGGAGGTGGCAATGGGCTGGGTAGCCCGGCCCTGACCGTTAGGCCCAACCTGATTTAAAAAGGGTTTTGCTCTAAGATAAAGCTTGCGAGTTGCACTTCTGCTAATACTTTATGCCCGAAATTTAAAGAAGGCTTGGGCGTAAGCTCTTAGGTCCGTTGGACTCTAATATATATATGATATGTGTATTGAGTCTCACTAGTAATATGTTAAAAAAAAACTTAAAGAACTATATACTTTCTATTTTTAGACTAGACGTTTTTAGAAATAGATATTAACTTATTAAATATTTATAATATATTAATTTTCTTTTATTTTTATGAATATGGGGATAAGTTTTTTAAATCAGAAAGTAAATTATATATTAACAGGCTGGGCCGAGCTTGGGCTTTGAAAGTTTAATGGTAACTAGTCTTGGACTTGGGGGCATATGTCTGAGTTCAAATTTTCAGAGCTGGGCTTGGGTTTCCCCTAGCCCAACATAAGCCCAGCCAATTGGCACCCTCTACGTTTGGTATTCGGGACAGGGTTAACCTGACTTGACCTAATAAAATTCTATTGGACTTAGTGCAGTTGGACCCCTAGCTCCAAGACAAATTCATTTATTCTTAGACTCAAATTAAAAGTAGGCAAAATTTGGGTCCTAGAAATTTAGACCCAAACCAATCAAAACCAAACATGAGTCAAATTTGAATTAGGTTTTGGCCACTCGTGAATATAGTGGCCCGCGAATATGCCCTCGTATGCATGGGTAACCCGTGCATTCGAATCAGCTGAACACCACGTGGCACCCAACTTGAGGATCAGGTGCCATGACAACTTCCCCATGCCTATCAGCTACCATCTAAATAATAAAAATTAGGAGTTTTTAGCCACCGATAAAACTTTGGTCAAAGGTGTAAAATTTTAATGTCATGTTCAGGGGAACCCACATGCTTTAACCTATGATTTTAAGGGCAAAACAATCCTCAAAATAATAATTTTTATTCTCTCTAAAAGACCAAGGGACCTTGGTAAAAAAAACCTTACAGGTGTGCTGTAACTCGCAAGCACTTGTCAGGTGGCACATGATTTGAGATTTAGAACTCATTTTCCCATATATATATATATATATATATATATATATATATATATAGATAGAGAGAGAGAGAGTGAGTGAGTATGATATTAATCTTCGCTATTATAATAAGAGGATATTCGGTAGTGTATTCCAAGTTCTCATCTAAATTTTTCTTGAAAAATGTCCAAAAGTAAGAGGCTTTTATGTAAGCATAAAACCTCTATCATTAAAGGTGAAAAGTCTTTTTCCTTTTTAGAGTTTTCATTTGTTATGAGTTACGACATAAATTTTATTTCCCAATATAATTTTAAGCATTCAAAAATCTAAACCCATTCTTAATGAGTTAAGTGTAGATCTAGCCTGACCTAAGGATGGACATATCTAGCCTTACCTAAAGATGGACATAGACCTGAAATGGGCCACATATTAACCTAGCTAAGCCAGGGTTAATATGTAGCTAGGAGCCAACTTGGGCCAGACCAAATTTCAAAATGGGTAGAGCCTGGGTCGAAATCGAATGCTCAACCCGGACCCCGACCCAATTCATCAATCGAACGCATTTAGATTGCCCATTTTGGGCTCTATCCAATCCAGATGGAGGAGCTCCAAGCAGACAATATGGATTGATGAATTAGGGTGTCACATAGGCAGTCTAGAATCTCTAGATGCTTCAAACACATTCTATAGTGCTCGAGTATGTTTTATTAGGTTGTGTTTGACATAGCTCTTTGCTAGCCCCAATCAGAACAGAGCTCACCTGTTTTAGCACGTTCCCATTCTCTTTACTAACTCCCTGCAAAGCAGGATTTACCTGCTCTAGCAGCTACCTCCCTTCTCTCTGCTAACTCTCTACCATAGCAAATAAATGCTGCTCTGGCAAGGAGACCAGAGAGGAGGAGAGAACTGTTGAACATGTAAATCTTACATAAAATCTTGTTATACAAGGAGTTATCAAGGAGAAGGGGGCTTGCTAAAGCAGGTACCATGATGTTAGCAAAGAGAATGGGAACTTACTAGAGCAGGTGAAGTCTGCTTTGGTAGGGGCTAGTAGAGAGCTATGCCAAACATAGCCTTAGACTCCTACAATGCTACAAGGGAATGCTTGACCTATTTGTCGGTTCCTCACCAGCTGAAAACATAGTTTTAAATATCGGGATTCCAATAAGTATCAAATATGGCCGATATGCAAGACATCTTGCGTCTCGGCGATATGGCGTAAAACGAATAGAAGGTTTTAAAGATCATACGTTGTTAAAATAGGTGTTTGATCTTACACCATTAACATATATTATTTCACTGTTATCCCACATGACACGTATCTGTGATCAACCAAAGCAGTCCAAGTGGCTATCCATCATTGAAACACATCTCAATTAAAGAATCACACCTATAAAACGATTGAAACTCCTTGATCAATGAACTTCAACATTAGCCATTAAAAGTATGAATAATAATAGATAGATATTAGGATGCATACATTTGGATAAATCATGATATTTGTGTTGGATCTATTGATCCGACCACCCAAATATTTGCCCTAGGATCAAGGCGTATGATCAATCAAAACAATAAATCAATAATCTATAAATTAAAATATATGTACGCACCTTATTGCGAAGATCATGACCGTTGATTCAAGTGGACGCAAGGTAAGCAATCTGAAGTTTATTCTTGCGAAGAAAGATGAAGGTGGCTCTACCCGCTTATCTTGCTACACTCTATTTATGGGAAGATGCCAAAAGGCTTGTATGTAGTGAGCGGGGGACGTCCACCTATATATATATATAGAATGAAGAGTAATGCCCTGCCTAGAATATCGTCCATCGAGGTATTCTAATAGGAATATGAATCACATGTAAATCAGGAAATCATGAGGACTCCTTCAGTTCTCAATAATGCCCTCTATTATTTCAAGCAACTCCAATCCATGGTTTTATAAAATCCTAGTATGTGTGGGTTACACAAAATAAGAATTTTGAGTTTCTATAAAAAATTCCAACAGTCTCCCACTTGGTTTACACACGGATTATGATATTAAAAATGACTCCCACTGGATTAGACAACCAAAACGAGTACACTCTGAAAGCAAAACGTTGTTTTAAATAACTTAGACATTCCCAAATATCGCTCAAATTTAATTAAAATATAGGAATGGATCATAAATGCACATAGTATATCATTTTCTGAAATCGATACTAAGACAGTTTCATAGTCACAAAACTATTATTAACAACAAATTTGAGAGATGACAACCAATTTAATATGTGAATTAAATATACAACCAAAGTGTGCAAATCTATAATGTCCCGCTCCATACTCATCGTATGTTGTTCTGACATTCAGAAAACTCTGGCTTGTAAAATACTTCACCTGGTCTTCAGAACAAGAAATTATTAACGTGGCGCCTAATCATGTTCAACTCCGACCAAATCTAAAAGAGTACCAATACTACAGGCAAGATTAATGTAAAACCTCATTGGCTCACTTATCAAGATGTGTCACCCAAAAATTATAAAAAATTTCACTTATAATTTGTGAAAAACTTCACCCAGAATATACATGTATATATAAGACAAATATTTTAAGATGCATAAATAATAACTGCAATTTAGAAGTGGGATAACTCCCACTCAAAATACAAAGTTTAACACTTTACCAATCCCTTACGGTGATAATCATGATGTAACAATAGAACCATATAACCATTAAATAATAACTCATGTTCAAAATATATTGTCAATTTTAAAAAGAAATTTTCATAATAAATTGTGATAAAATATAAACAGAGATCCCTACTCCATAATGATTTACAAATAATTTTTTTTAACAAGTAGTCCTATCGCTATATCTACTATTTAATATTAAAAGTTGCATCATAAAATTATGCTACTAGCCATAGAAGCCACCAAGGATATAGATGATCAGTCATAGAATTTTACCATTTTATCACTCTTAACTTAGTGATGCTAGACCCCAGTTTGCTACTAATGATATGACGATGTGTAGATATTTAGACCAGTAAGCAGAAAAGAGTCAAAGTGTTACTTTGCCAAAATAAACTTAAAAAGTAGTAAGAAACGCGATCGCACGAAACTACGATCCCAATCGTAATCTCGAAAAGCTATGGAAGAAAGAGGAATCATATCTACAATTTTGTAGAAGAAAGCTCGAGACTAGAGAATACGATGGTTCGAAAAGCAAGGAATTGTGTTGAAGAAAGAATGAAATCGTAATTATGATTTTGTATGTTAAAGCTCCTGTGACTGCTAAAGATCACGTGAAGAGTTGTACCGTCATGTATAGAATAGTAAGAACTATTAAATTAGAAGTCTTGCAATATGTGGATTTGAGAAGATTGACGATAAGAATCTTGAAGATCTCTGCTACTGAAATTAAGGACAGAGTCCTACACGCATCTAGAAGCAAAGAAGATTAGGATTAGGAAGTTTAGTATTTTAGGAAAATTTAGTTTTAAAATCCTACTTTGTTTAGAATCTGAGAATAATGTAAACCGACCCCTTATGATTTATAAATAAGAGGGCTCGGCACCCAGAATAATTATCCAAAGTCTCTCAGCAGCAATTGACAACTGAGGTTGGGAAGGAACCCGAAGATCAAAGTAGTTTTGTTTTGTTTATGAGAAATCTCGATCACAATTGATGATTGGGATAATGTAACAACCCGATATTTTCTTAAATGTTGAATCGTTGACTTTTGACAAGAATGCGACCTTTTGACTGATTTGACCCGAGTCAAATCATTTAACTTGGGCAACATGGCCTTAAACCCCACTTGTTATAATTAGGGGTACGCACCAAACACATTAAACCCTATGTAGAGTGTACGCATGCATGTGCATGTTACACACGAAACTAAGCCCAACGTTTGAACTTGGGCCTCAACCCGAATGTCAACTCGAGCCCTAAATTTCTGAACCCATAGGTCCTAATTTTATTTACGTGTCAATTACGATACGCGTCACCATTTCAGATTTTCCATATAAATCATCTTGGATCCATTTGAACTTCGTATGGGATTTTTGAACCAAGAACTTATACATAGTTCCGGTGTATAAGCTTAACACCTAATTCAGTGGATAAGTGGTTTGGGTGTGCAAGCCCCACACCGAACCAAAAATATAGTTTGTATAATAATTAACACCTAGCTTAGGTGTATGCGCTTTATGTTGAATCAAGCCTTTGGATAAGAATTAACACTCAAGTCGAGTGTATGTACTTCATGCAGAAGCGAAAGACTTTTATATAAAAAAAAAAAGACAAAGCTTCTCAATGAAGCTTTATCCATTTTAAACATTTCCATAGGGTTTTGGTTCTAGTGAGAGAGAGAGAGAGAGGAAGAGAGAGGGAGCTTGAGAGGGGAATCGCCGTCGTGAACTCCAAAATGCCGAATCTACACTGTCAATCTTCGAAGCATTTAGCTCCATTGTGTTTGTGTGCCGTGAGAGATCGACGATCTTAGACGGGATTGTGATCCATGAAGAACAAGGGTTCCATTTTCTCCAAAACCTTGATTTGAAACCCTCTTTTGCAAAACCATATGATCACAAGGATATCACGGATTTATTGGGTGCAATCCATGGAATTTGACCCTTGATGTCACCGCTTTTTTATTAGGAGAAGATTGGGTTTCGAAATCATCGGATTTGAGAGAAACGTGGGTTTTGGCGTGATCGGTGCTGTTCATCATGTGCATCATTTATGTGCGTTTGGGAGGCAAGAACTTGTGACAAATATGTGGTTTAGATTTTAGATGGGTTTATGTATATACAATGCAATGGATTTTGAAATGGGGAAGAAGAATCGAGTTCGGAGGAAGAAACCCGAAGGGTTTCTGAATCTGTCAAAACCGATTGATTGGTTTGGAACTAATCGGTCGGATTTGACAAAACAGAGATTGTGAAAAATTTGGAGAAACCAATCGATCGGATTTTACTCCAAACTCGGATTGACGTGATTCTCACAACATTGGAAAGAGGACAACGATCTCTACAACTTGTGCCAATTAATAAACTCATGAATCAAAAGTTTTAAAGTTCAAAATTAAGCGAGAATTTGGGTCAAGTTTCGATTTAGCACGAACTTGCCCATTTCCGCCTCGATTTTGAGAAAACACTTAAATATGTCAGAGTTGTTAGTAATTAAGATCAATCCTTAATACATCATCATAATTGTGATGTAGATTGAGGGCGGGAATCTATCGATAGGACCTTGCTTTGTTTCGTGCAACTTCGAGGTTAAGGTGGGAAAAATTTAATACCAAATTATATTTTTGACTTTGATTCATAGACATCATGATATAATTTGTCTATGTTTGAAATATTCAAATCTTTGGATTGTCGGACTTTTTATGTAGGGGAAAATTCAATGCATGATTTCGTCTTTGTTTTCGATTCATAGACTCATGATATGATTTGAGTGCATTAGAACTTCTGATTAATTGTAACTGAGATTGTATTTGATTTATTTGAAAAGAATCGAACCCTCTGAATTAGGGATATGAATTTAAATCTGATCATTGTAGGAGAAACTCAATACCCCTTTGCATTTTTTACTTAAATTCATATATATCGTGATGTAATTGGACTGCATTTGAACTATTGAACTTTTGTTTAATTGTATTGAACTTCTGAACTTGGAATAGGGATTTGAGATTTTGGTATGAATTGACGTCTGTAACTTACATGTTGTACTTTAAATCATCATTTTGTAAGAAATTTGTAAGTAGAAAGTATTTGATCATTTGGAAGTTATGAATTATCATTTCATCCATGAACTCTTTGGAAGATGGAACTTATCGAATTAAGAGTCGAAGTTTAAGACTTAAATCTGAAAGTGAATTAGAGACTATTGATTTGATTGTGTTCGTGTGATTGAAATCCTTGAACAAAGAATCCTAACATAGGAATAGTGGCACATTAGTGGACCAGTACGATGATGTTGTCTTGCTCACCTTACAATTATTAAATGGTTAAAACAGCCAATTAAAAGGCAAAATCATAGAGATAAGGAATCAAGGTAAGCAAGCAGTCCTGCAAGAACCAGGGCTGTTGCAGTAAGTTTTAATAGGTAAGTCAGGGTATGTCCACGAGGAAATGTGATTTAAACTATGGTAAATCTCCAGATCTATAGCAGATCTGACACTCTATCCTAAATTTAACTAAATCAAAACAGGAAAGAGGAGAGGTTTCTAGGGTTTGTTACTAAAAATTACAAAAAATCAAATGCAAATGATCCAGATTTGATTAAACACAAAGTTAAAGGAAAATGGAGAAAAGATTAAAATGAAGAGATGGAGAATAGCAGCTAGGGATTTTGGTCTTTACTAAAAATTATTTAGTTCAAAGGCAGTGTAGGGAACTGGTTTGCAACAATCTTTCATCTGGCTACAAGCTCAGATGCAAGGTATAAGAATCCACTCTTAACCAGAGAATTGAAGCAATCCTAAGGCTATGATCTGTCCACTCGAATGGTCACAGATCATCCCAGAGATTGTTCCAATTCAGAAATTTTAATTGGAACAATTAAACCATTACAGATGTTGTGGATGCAAGACTACAAGCTTAGGCATCCATAGGGATATTAGATTTAGGGAAATCAAATGGCAATCAAGAGATTTATAAATCCAAATTAACTTTACATTCAACAATTACTGAATCAATACAACTTACAGTCAATTGTGCTCAGATCTGCAATCTGTGCAACACCTAATCCTCCTACAAAGCTTTGAACCTCTTAATTTACAGCTCTCAACCTCACCTTAGCTACCAAAGAGGGTTAGCCAACTATAATTGGCTAAGAGGAGAATGGGGGAAGAAGGAAGAGGGAGAGGAAATTTTTGGAGGAAAGATGGAGATCGGATTTGGCTTTGGTTCTCCCCAATTTTTGGCTGCTAGCTTTGTAAATTCTTCAAGCTTTTATACTCTTCTCCTCTCTTCTCAGATCTATTTCAGCCAATCAGAGCCCAAGAGAATAATTTTGTTATTCTGAGCTGCTGATGTGGCTGATTTATCTTCTAAAAGCTCTTTCCCCATTGGTCCAACAACTAGAAAATACACGTGAGGTAGTTAGGATTCCCATTCGTGCCCAGTTGTATAACAAAAATACCCCAAGGATCGCTGACATACTTTGAAATGTGTGCACAAAGCACTGGCGTGTGGCAGTTCCTGTGAAAGGAACTGAGAAGTTCCTAATTCGAATGTCGAGAGGTTCTGAGTCTATTTGGTGTTCTCATCGATAGATTGAAATGGCTTTCAACAAGTTTGGTTGATTAGTCGACATGATTGAATACTTCTCAATAGGTTCATGAGTCTTCCCAGCATTCACTTCGACAGGATGGAGTACATCTCCACCTTCTGTCGAGTTCTTCATTCATCCTCTCGACAGGTTATACTCAACCTGTCGACTTGTTATACGCTCTTTAGTTGAGTGCTTGACAGGTTGGCTTAATCCTCGCGAGAATGAGCATAGCTTTAGGTAAGTTGTCGACAGGTTGCCATGCACTATTCGACAGGCTCAGTTGAACCTCGCGATAAGTATCTGGAACCTCTCGACTTCTTCTGCACCTCTAGGTATCCTCTCGACAGGATCCACAATTGTATCTCTAACCTTTTGATAGGTATTGGAACCTCGCGAGATCTTCATATTTCTAACTCCGTTCCTCTGGACAGGTTGGCTTTTGTTTCCAGAACCTCTCGACAGGTACTGGGAAGCTCTCGACAGGATCTTCTGCTATGCCTCCAACCTCTCGACAGCTTTATTCTAAGCATCCAAACTTGTCGACGGGTTAGCTTATCCTCTCGATAGGTTGTGTCCTTTATTTCCACAGCTGGCATATAACCCAATGTTGTTATTCTTCATTTGTTCAACACTCAGTAGCCTCTTGGTGGGTTTAATATTTATTCCTTGCAACTGCTCTTGGTTCCAAGCATACCCAGTTGGGCTCAAGACATTCTCATGAACTTCTAAGGCTCTGTGGGTTGCTTGGCTGGCTTTGGGTTGTATGAGCACATGTTGAGATGTATGAGCAGCTTCTTTGGCCATTTTAGGTGGATGCCTGCACTAAGACTGCAATTTATTGCTTATCTACAAAATATACTCAAAACATATTATTAGTCAGCTCAAAGGTCCATCAAAGGTCAGGTTAGGAGGTGAAAAATAGTATTTTTCACTGCTTAACACACCCCCAAACCTAAGCTTTGCTAGTCCTTAAGCAAAAGAGAAAGTAAAAACAATTATTGAAAATGAAAATTGCCACTTTTGTAGGGAGCACATACGCATTTAGCATATGCATCAAGCCTTTTAAACCCCTAGGTGATTCCTAGCGGAGAAGTGAAGTCTCTTGAGGGTTTTCAGTGAAGTTACCCACAAACTTCTCCAATGAATTAGTTAATATTAATGCAACATGTTAAAATAAAATTTAAGCAAAATAAAATTCATTCCACACCTTGTTCATTCAATTCTAGAGGATTCTTGGCAGAAACACATTAGTTTAAAATGGAAATTTTGTTGTACTTCCTTCACAATCACTTAGCTCATGTCAGGACATTTTGTATGAAAATGAATGTAAAGCTTACCATAAAATTGAGAATTATGTTTTGATAATACCCCCAACAAACCTAATTTCAGACCCAAAGCTCACTAGGGTTGTTACTCAAAATAGAAGCGTGTATCATTTCACACAGCTCAAGAGCTGTTACAGCCCTCAAATAGGACTACAAGCATGAGCATAGGTATTGCTCTAGTTTATGAAATCCTGTAACTCTTTTCACCATAGATTATACAAATACTCATCTCCACATGATAGCTCAATCCATTTCAGATCAGTAGGGGCTTTTATTGTGTTGTAATGTGGCTTATGGGTGAGGTTTATAAGGAATAAAAAGGGTAGAATGGGATTCAAAATTGAGAGATCAATAAGGTAAGGAGGTTAATTGCAATTTCACAACCTTCATTTTAGCACAATTCCATCTTCCTTTTTGAAATTTCAGAGCCAAAGTGGCTAGCTTCTTCTCTTCTTTTTCAAAATCTTCAATGAAATGAATTCTCTCTCATTCTTTTATTTTGCTTTTCTGTTTTTTTTTTTCTTCTTTTTGTATGCTTTTCCTTTGTATTTTTCCAGTATTTTTTTATTTTTATGGGCTGGACTGCCACACTCCACCACTGAACATTATTTTCCTTCAATTTTTTCTCTTTTCCTTCCACCAAATATAAAACCTTGCTCCTCTAGCCTCACTCCCCCCTCTACTTACTGAATTCTCAGATTGAGGGTGAACTGCAACAGGTCAAGAGGTTCAGGAAAAAAAATATGTTGGCTTTTATCAAAGAAGAATGGCATGCTTCAGGCTCAGTTGGTGTATGCAAAGGCAGTTTAAAGGGTAGGGAATTTTTTTATGGCTCAAACTGTCCCAAAGATGGCCCTACTTCATGTCCTCAATGTCATGAATGTTGTCAAGCTGTTTTAACTTGGATTTGCCTCACTTTTAGTGAGCAAAGGTAAATTTAGTCAGTCCTTAGAGCAGAAATATTGCCAAGACACTCTTCAAAAAAAAATTCCAGGCCCAAAACTCACTGGGTATGGCCTTCCATCAAATTCTTGGAGTATATCTTCACAATTTTCTCTCATTTCAGGTTCACTAAACATTAATTTTTGAAATTTCTTGACATTCACTTCAGGAAAAATGTTAGAACTACAACACTTTTCAGTTTTAAAAAGTTTTTTAATTTCCTCTTTTTCAAAAATCAGGAGGGAATTCACTTTATTTTCCCAATTTCTATTAAACCCTGCTGCACTCCCATTAACTATTTCATTTAACATAACATGCCACACCCCCAAACCTACGAGGAGCAGTGTCCTCACTTCTTCAAAGATAAAGGGTAAGGGCAGTAGGTTAATATCAGACATCAAACAAAGTAAGTAACTGTAAACAAAGCGCACACAAACCATTAAAAGACACAAACAAATATAAAGACAGAAAGTAAGTGACACAAATTATACTAAAGCGAAATTTTATATAGTAAATGACACAAATTATACTAAAGCGAAATTTTATATATAACAGAGAAATCTATACATTGCAAGGGAAACTAATGACAAAGAGGTTGACAAAAACAACATCCTAACTAAATACATATGTAAATCGAATCCTCTAAATTTTCAGAAGCCTCAGCCTTGACTTGGACTCCTTTTTCTTTTTCATCTGCACCTGCAGCAGTTGATGGAGGGGCAGGCTCGCTGGCAGTTAGTTGAGCAACTCTCCTTTCGAGTATTTCAGCCTTCTTGTCAGCCAGTTCAGTTCGAGATTCATACAGATCCCTTGTGGCCTTGATGATCTCTTTGGATGCAGCTAGCCTCTTCTCGAGTTCATCTGCCCTCATTTTCTCAATTGCTGCATTTTGCTTCTCAGCTTCAAACTGAATCAAAATTTATTTCCAACCCTTAGATATATTCAGCATCTCAAAGTTGTAATTCACGGTCATTTGATTTATCTTTGCTTCATAGGGCATCTTGATTGATTTGCGAAGGGTAGCCATTCCTCAAACAACATCCCTTTTAAGGTATGAGTTCCGTTGCATGACATGGAGGATGGTAGAGTATGGAGGAGGTAAGGGAAAGGAAGAGGTAGGGAGTATGGGCTGGTCAGCGCTTGAAGAAGGGCCAGCCAGGAACGGAGAGGGGATGGATGATGGCATGGGTGGGGTGGAGATTAAGGGTAAAGGTAGAGGGATTGCAAGGTCGGGCTCAGGTAGGGGTGCTGGTTCAGGTTTAGGGTTTGTTTGGGTTGGGACTGAGGAGGTGGGAATTAAGTCATCCACATCTGTGACAGCATTGGTAAAGGTAGGAGGAGGGATATCTGGGATAGGTACAATGGGTGCAGTAACAGGGGAGGTACAGCTAAGGGAATGGGTTGGGGAGAAGGGGGTAGAGTAGGTAAATGGGTGGGTATAAGGATAGCTGGCTATTGTGATGGTTGGGTTAAAAGGGACAAGATGGATTGGATGGCTTGGAGGCCTGGTTTTGGAGTGTGGAGTTCATGAATAGGAGGATTGCCTCAATGGATGATTGGGTATGGGTATTGGCCATTACTTGGGATTGAAGGGAGAGGAGAAGGTTGAGTATTTGGGGTAGGGGGTCAGGTATGATAGGGGCTGTGGGTTGGATGGGTGGGATAGGTTGAAATGGGGCAATGTGGGCATGCTGAAAAGGTGGGATGGGTGTGGCCTGTAAATGGGTAGGCTATGGAGAGTCAGGTAGGGAGGTATATTCATACCCAATGTCCTCCACAATGGAGTTAATTAGGGATGAATATCCCTCAGTGGTTATCTAGTCTTGGATGTGGGCAGGTGATAAGGTAAAGGTGAGGTTAGTGTCAAAGGGTATGGATGGAGCGGAGGAGGTGGCTAGGTCAGCTGATGAAGTTGGTGTAGGGCTCAAGTGCTCAACAGCTTGGATGGATGGGCTGGGTGATGAAGGTGAGGTAAGGATGGGGTCTGTGGTAAGAGGAACTGACAGAGGTGTGGAGGTGGTGATGGTGGAAAGGGTGGCTGAGGTGCTGGGAGGTATGGAGACTGTAATGGAGAGCAAGGGAAATGAGATGGATGGTAGAGAGGCTGATGGGTTGGAAAAGCTGGTCATATCAGGGTTGACTACGGGCAAGGGCACAGAAGTGGAAGGGATGAGTGGGGGTGCAGAAGGTACAAATGAAAGCTCTGAGCTAGGACCAACATATGAAGAGGTCTCAGCTGTAGCTGCTAAGCTGGAAGAAGGGGTTGGACTAACAGATATAGCAGGTGCAACTAATGATGTGGCTGCCTGAGGGGTCTCACTTTCAGGACTCTCTATAGATTTGTTTTTGCACTATCCAATTAAAATCCTATTGGCAGACCAAGCCCCTTTTCCAAACACTTTTGGCTTCACTATCTCTACTTCCTCATCCTCCTTGAAAGAAAATTTTTCTCTCTTAAGCAACGCAGTGATGAGCCTGCTGTAAGGTAGCCTTGGCAAGGCCTGTGCCTTTCTAATTTTTTCATTCACCTCCACCATTGGATCAAACACCAGCTGAGTAGCATTTATAAACTGGCCCTTAGAGAAAAAATACAGGGCATCCACTATGGGGGTTCTCCTTTCTTACTGATATCCATTGACATATATATTCTTCCTCAAAATTGAATCAATGAAGAGCATGTTGGAGTGTAAATCTCTTCTCATTAAGGACTCCCTAGACCCCACAATGCCCTGAGTCAACTACCTGACCATTGCTCTAAAAGATACACTCTCAAGTTCTGCTAGGCCATAGGTTGTATAAAAAACTGATGGGACCCCTAAAGCCAACCCTATATCATTATAATTCACAACAATATCTTGATTATCAATTAAAATCTTTAGACAAGGATCAGTTGACGCAGGCTTGGTTTTCTTCCTGATGTTTTGGTACCATAATTTGACCAGCCTAGGGTAGGATTTCTCTTGCAAAGGGGTCAATAATGGTGTCAGGCCTGCCTTCACCATGTAATCCAAGGTACCCTTGCACTCCTCTTCTTTAGAAAAATGGGGGAGGTCCAAAATTATCTTTGGGATTAGGCTTAGAACAACCACAAATTCATTGGGGGAGGATAAGTGCACAGGGACATCAGATTCCTCCTCAGGGTTAGGCTTAAGCACAATTATAGGCTCAGGCATGGGTTTTGTCTCAGGGGCCTCCTCAACAATTTCTTCACTAATTTGGGCCTTCTTGGATTTCTTAGCTTTCTTGGGATTGACAGATTTCTCAGCTTGATCCATGGCCAGCTTTTTTTTTGCAGGTGGGGTTTCTGTGGGCTGTGTGGTGAGCCTATTGGATTTCCTAGTGGCTTTTGTGGTGGATTTGGAGGTGGCTTTGAAAAGGGTACCTAGGGTATCCTCTTGATCAGCCATTGGACAAGCAATTCACTTAAGATTAGCTCTCAACAACCACAGCGGACTTCTTTTCTCAATGAAAGCGACCACTAAAACTTGGAATTAAAATACTAGAAAATCACAGAGTGGAGCTGGAAGAAAACTTACCCATAGAAACCTAGGATTTTTAGATCTTGATGTGCACGACACCAAATTGACAGAGACTAGGTGCAAAATGTAGCCCTTGAGGAATGACAACAATTTGAACAATGGCCGAGTGATTGGAGTAGACACTAGGGAGGTAGAGGCAGAAGAAAGAAAGTGGAAATCGGCAGAGAGAAGATAAAGCTCAAAGACAAGCTGTCGAATGATTGAATTGAGTGGTCGATAGGTTTAAAAGGAAGAAAATCAAGTTTCGACAGGATTGGGATAAAGGTGTCGACAGGTTGCATCAACCCGTCGAAGAGTGAAAAGTAGCTGAACCTCTCGAGAGGTTCACTCAATCCTGTCGATGGGTTCAAAGTTTCAGAAATAATCAATTCGAGAGGTTCACAGAACCTCTTAACAGGTACTCTAAACTCAACATTTAATCCTCTCGACAGGTTCTAAAACCTGTCAAAACAAAGCCTACACCTTCAGAACCTCTCGATAGGTTTTTCCAACATCTCGATAGGTTCAAAAATCCTGTCAAAAACCATTTGTGCACCTTCAGAACCTGTTGACAAGTTCACAGATCCTATTGATAGTCACATTTACAGCTTCATAACCTGTTGAGAATTTACTCAAACCTTTCAACAGGTTCCAGATCTTGTCGAAATGCATGCAGGGAACCTTCAAAACCTGTCGAAATGTTCTCCACTCCTCTTGATAGGTTGTATCTCAATTGAAATAGAGTTTTATCAGTTCCAAATCCATTCTATCCACAGATTTGTCAATTCCCAACTTAATTCAAACAGTTCATGCTTCTAACCAACTTATGACGGATTCATGATTTCTACATGCACACATTAAGCAAGATTGAAAACCATATTTACAATGCCAAACAGTAATAAACAAAAAATAGAAAGAACAACAAAAATAGCCAAAAACAATAGTTATGATACATAGTCTACATTGTTGACAATCAATAACACTTAGGAGGTTTTTGAAGGTGAATGGTCACCACAGGTTCCACGACATTGTCAACAAAGAGCTTGAGCCTTTGACCATTAACTTTCATGATCCTACCATCTTTTAGATCCATGATTTCAACAGCTCTAGATGGGAATACATTCACTACATTGTAAGGTCCCTCCCATCTAGATCTCAGTTTACCTGGGAAAAGTTTTAACTTAGAGTTAAGCAGCTATACCTTAGTGTCAGCAATGAACTCTTTTCTTAGAAAATGCTTGTCATAGAAAGCCTTATTTTCATCCTTGTAGATCCTTGCATTGGAGTAGGTCTCTAATCTTAGCTCTTCTAGCTCTGACAGCTGGAGTTTCCTGTGCATGCCAGCAGAAGTTAGATCAACATTGAATGCTTTAATAGCCCAATAAGCCTTGTGCTCAAACTCTACTGGTAAATGACATGCCTTGCCATACACCAGCCTGAAAGGAGACATCCATATTGGGATCTTATAAGCAGTCCTATAAGCCCAAAGAGCATCAAGTAACTTCAGGAACCAGTCCTTCCTATAAACTCTCACAGTTTTCTCTAAAATATGTTTGATCTCTCCATTAGAAATTTTCACCTACTCATTGGTTTGTGGGTGGTATGGGGTGGCAACTCTGTGTGTCACAGAGTTCTTTCTAAGCAGGTTCTCAAACTGTCTATTGCAGAAGTGGCTCCCTCCATCACTAATGATAGCTCTGGGGGTGTCAAACCTGAAGAAAATGTTATCCTTTAAGAAGTTGAAGATAACCTTGTGATCATTGGTTCTTGTGGCTAAGGCCTCAACCCATTTGGACACATAGTCCACAGCCACAAGAATATAATTATATCCATAGGAAGGAGGGAAAGGACCCATGAAGTTAATCCCCCAAATGTCAAAGAGTTCAATCACAAGTATAGGCTGCAAAGGCATGGAGTTTCTTTTAGAGATACTTCCCATCTTTTGGCATCTTTCACAAGCTTTACAATGATGCAATGCATCCTTGAAGAGAGTGGGCCAATAAAATCCACTTTGGAGCACCTTGGTAGTAGTTTTGTTTCAACTGAAATGGCCTTCACAGGCCTGTTCATGACACATAGTTAGTATGTTGTGGAATTCCTCATCAGGGACACATCTCCTCACCACTTGGTCTGCATAATGCTTAAACCGGTAAGGATCCTCCCACATGTAATGTTTGATCTGTGAAAAGAACAACTCCTTATCCATTGTATTCTAATGTGGGGGAATCCTACCTACAGCCAAGTAGTTCACAATATTTGCAAACCAAGCTGTAGAGGTGCTGATAGTAAATAGTTGTTCATCAGGGAAAGAATCATTGATAGGCAGCCTATCAAACTCCTCAGCTAGGATCCTGGATAGGTGGTCTGCAACCACATTTTTAACCCTTTCTTGTCCTTAATCTCAAAATAAAACTCCTGTAATTGGAGGATCCATCTGATTAATCTTGGCTTTGCATCCTTTTCTGACAAAAGGTACTTTAGGGCTGAGTGGTCTGTGAATACTACTATCCTAGATCCCAAAACATAAGACATCACACTATCCTAGATCCCAAAACATAAGACCTAAATTTTTCCAAGGCATAGACAATTGCCAGCAATTCCTTCTCAGTTGTGGTGTAATTTAACTGAGCATCAATCATGGTTTTGCTTGCATAAGCAATCACAAAAGGGGCCTTATCCTTCCTTTGTCTCAAGACTGCACCAATAACAAAATCTGATGCATCACACATCAGCTCGAATGGCAAAGAAAAATCAGGTGCTTGAAGGATAGGTGCAGAGGTTAAGCAACCTTTTAAAAGCTCAAAAGTCATGTGACATTCATCAGTAAATTCAAAGGAAACCTCTTGGCAAAACAGGTGACTAAGAGGTTTTTAGATCTTACTAAAATCCTTGATGAATCTCTTATAGAACCCAGCATGCCCCAAGAAATATCTGACTTGTTTCATAATTTTTGGTGGGGGTAAGTGTGCAATCAAATCAATTTTAGCCTTGTCTACCTCAATGCCTTTGTGAGAAATTACATGGCCAAGGATAATGCCTTGATTAACCATAAAATGGCTCTTTTCCCAACTCAAAACTAAGTTGGTTTCCTCACATCTCTGCAACACAAGGCTGAGATGGTATATTGGCTAAAACTATCCCCAAAGATAGAGAAATCATCCATGAATATCTCTAAAAATTGATCAATCATGTCAGACAATATAGCATACATGCATCTTTGGAAAGTTGTAAAGGCATTGTACAATCCAAATGGCATCCTTCTATAGGCAAAGGTGCCAAATGGACATGTGAAAGTTGTTTTTTCTTAGTCTTGTAGGTAAACAGGGATTTGGTTATACCCTGAATATCCATCAAGAAAATAATAGAAAGTCTTGCCTGTTAACTATCCAAAATTTGGTCAATGAAGGACAAAGGGATGTGATCTTTTCTGGTTTTCAAATTGAGCTTCTGATAGTCTATACACACCCTCCAACCTGTGGTTTCCCTAGTTAGAATAAGCTCACCAAAATCAATTTTAATCACAGTAGTTTCAGATTTCTTAGGGATCACCTGAGTAGGTGCCACCCATTTGGAATCTAAAATTGGGTAGATGACTCCATCATCTAGTAGTTTGACCACTTCTTTCATTACCACTGATTGCATGTGGGGGTTCAATTTTCTCTGCATTTCTCTAAACGGTTTGGAACCCTCTTCCAAGTAGATTTTATACATGCATACAGCAGGGCTGATGTCCCCTAGGTCAGCAATGGTCCAGCCTATTGCTCTCTTATGCTTCTTTAAAATACACAATAATTCTTTCTCTTGCTCATCAGTGAGAGAGGAAGAAATGATCACTGGAAACTTCTTATTTGCTCCCAAAAAAGTATACTTCAAGGTCTAAGGCAGCTGTTTCACCTCCACATCAGGTGGACATATGAGAAAAGGCAACAGAGGTGCCTTTGATGGTGGTGGAAGAGGCAATACAGTAGGTTTCCATGGTGGATACCTTGTTGCTTGCCCCCATATCAAAATTTAAGGCTTCCACCTCTTGAACCATGGGTGTGGGGGCCTTCTCTTCCACAATCTCACTCCACACATTCTCAAAAACATCACGCAAATCATCACCATCCAGCATCTTGGGTAAAGTCTCTTCTACAAGCTAATCAAAAATATCAATTAAAAAGCAATCCTCACTATCCAAGTGAGGCTAATTGGCTGCATCATATACATTCAATTTCACTTTCATGTTGCCAAAAGATACCTCCATTACTCCTGATCTACACTGAATAAACATATTGGCAGTGGCCAAGAAGGGTCTATCTAAAATCACAAGAATAGAGGTGGTGCACTTGCTTGACTCCATGTCAAGCACCAAAAAATATGCTGGGTAGAAAACAACTAACACATCCTCTATCCTTCTCACAGGCCTCCTTTCAGATCTGTCAGCTAGTTATAACACCACATGTGTGGGCTTTAATTCTCCCAAGCCTAACTTCTCATAAACTGAATATGGAAGTAGGTTTACACTAGCTCCCAGATCTAATAAAGCCTTCTCAATGGTATGATCCCTAATAATGCAAGGGATTGTGGGAACTCCAGTGTCTTGAAGCTTGGTTGGGGTTGCAATGGCCAGCACTTGGTTCTTTTTTTTAGCACAAAAAGTCTTCTTGGATAGATGTATCCTAGATTGTCTTTTGTGGGTGCACAAATCTTTTAAAAATTTTACATAGGCTGGAACTTGCTTGATAGCATCAAGTAAAGGTAAGTTGATCTTTACTTGTTTGAATGTTTTCATCATCTCCTCCACTTTAGCATTCCTCTTATAAAAAGGAGAAGGTGCTTTCAATGCATTGGGAAATGGCAAATGGGGGACTGATCTCCCATTTGCTACCTTAGCAATCTCATCAGATTTTTTTTTATTTTTGTTTTTGGTTTTCTGTTGGGGTACATCAGCACCCCCCTTATTTTTTTATATGTTGCTCCTGCTGCATATCATTATGGGTTGGTCCTTCAGTTCCGCGCTTTCCTTATCAGGCTTAACACCAACTTTGTTATCAACCAGCCTTCCACTCCTCAACGTGGTGACAGATGTTGATTCTTCATGGGAAGAAGTCTCACCTACCATGTAATGCCCCTTTAGATTGTTCATGGGCTGACTAGGCAGTTTTACCTCCTCTCTCTTAGTTAAAGTATTAGATAGCTGACCAAGGTGGTCCTCTATCTTCTTAATACTTTGGCTATGAGAGTTGACGGTTTTAGATAAAGAGCTCAAATTCTGCAGTGAAGCCAAAACTTGCTCTTCAAATGTAAGGGATCTAGAGGATGCTGGGGCTGGTGTACTTTGATGCACAGGTTGAGCCATTGGCTCAGCCATAGGCTGCTGATATTGGGGCCTTGGAAAGTAATTCTGCTGGTATGGCTGAACATTCCTATAAGGCATGGATTGATGTTGTGGCTGCTGCTGCTACTGATTTTGGAAGGTATCGTGTCTCCACCTCAAATTGGGATGATTTCTCCAATGATAACCAGCAGTAGGCTATTGTCCATAAGACTGAGCAGCATTCACATGTTCCATCACAAGGTCTGAAAATATGGCAGCTGAGGGACATTCCTCAAGGGAGTGAGTGGGGGACTAGCATATCACACATGCCTCCTCCACTTTGGTAGCCATTGGAGGCTACATTGCTCCCATGAGCTTATCAAACTTTTGAGTCAAGCTGTCCACTTTCCTTTTCAAATCATTGTATCCACTCACCTCATATATTTTCCCTCTGGTAGTATTTCTCTCACCAATCTAAGGGTCTTAAAATCTCTTGATTAGGTCTCCCTCTGCATGGAGTTTTCACTAATGATGTCGAACAACTCCCAAGCCTCATCAGCTGTCTTGTGGAGGTATTTACCACCACATGAGGCATCAACCATATCACTGCTCTTGGGATCAATTCCTTCATAGAAACTTTGAACAAGTTGCCATTCAGGAATTTGGTGATGGGGACATTACTTTAAGAGTTCCTTAAACCTCTCTCATGCTTGGTGAAAGTCTTCAGTTGGGGCTTGAGCAAAAGTGATTATACTCTTCCTCAACTGACTTGTTTTGGACATGGGGAAAAACTTGGCCAGAAATTGATATTAAAGGTCATTCTAGGACTGAATACTATTGGTTGGGAGCATTAATAGCCAAGTCTTGACTCTATCCTTTAGTGACAAAGGAAAGAGTCTCAACCTGATTGCTTCCTCTCCCAAACCTGCAATGTGGAAAGTAGTGCACAGTCCTAAAAATTCATCAATGTGCTTGTAGGGGTCTTCTTTACTCAGGCCATGGTATGAGGGTAGCATCTGGGTGATGAAAGATTTAATCTCATAGTTCCCTTGGACAGCAGGGAATTGAATGCAGAAGGGAGAATTGTACACCCCTAGTGCATTGACTTCTTTCAATGTCCTAGGTTGCTCACCCATTGCAGAACTACCACAATCAACTACAGGAGTGTGTATGGGATGCTTAGGTCTAAGAAGTCTCTCAACTTCAAGATCTAAAGGAGCAATCTTAGGATTAAGAGATCTCCTACCAAGCATACACACAGTAGAAATACAATACAACACAAACAAAATACAGCACAAATTCAACAAAATAAAATAAAAAACACACAACTACTACTACAGATCTAAAAAACTACCGATCTAGAAATGTAAACAGAGTTAGGAAATGCAAAATTAAGTAAAGCTTGCTCCTCCAATTAGCACAAAGCTCCACTCAAGACAACAAATCCATATCTGCAATCACAAAGTATACTACAACAAAAACTATAGCAGCAATTAGTCAAACACAAAATAGGCAAATAAAAATCTAAATCTAAAATGAGAAAAAAAACTTAGATCTATCAATTTAAAACACAGATCCCAGGCAGCGACGCGCAAAACCTTGTTGTCTTGCTCACTTTATAATTATTAAATGGTTAAAATAGCCAATTAAAAGGTAAAATCACAGAGATAAGGAATCAAGGTAAGCAAGCAATCCTACAAGAACCAGGGCTGTTGCACCAAGTTTTAATAGGTAAGTCAGGGTATGTCCACGAGGAAATGTGATTTAAACTATGGTAAATCTCTATATCTGTAGTAGATCTGACACTCTATCCTAAATTTAACTAAATCAAAACAGGAAAGAGGAGAGGTTTCTAGGGTTTGTTACTAAAAATTACAAAAAATCAAATACAAATGATCCAGATTTGATTAAACACTGAGTTAAAGGAAAATAGAGAAAATATTAAAATCAAGAGATGGAGAATAGCAGTTAGGAATTTTGGTCTTTACTAAAAAATGTTTAGTTCAAAGGCAGTGCAGGGAACTGGTTTACAGCAATCCTTCATCTGGCTACAAGCTCAGATGTAAGGTATAAGAATCCACTCTCAACCAGAGAATTGAAGTAATCCTAAGGCTATGATCTGTCCACTCGAATGATCACAGATCATTCCAGAGATTGTTCCAATTCAGGGATCTTAATTGGAACAATTAAACCATTGCAGACGCTGTGGATGCAAGGTGACAAGCTCAGACATCCACATGGATATTAGATCTAGGGAAATCAAATGGCAATCAAGAGATTTATAAATCCAAATTAACTTTACATTCAACAATTACTGAATCAATACAACATACAATCAACTGTTCTCAGATATGCAATCTGTGCAACACCTAATCCTCCTACAAATCTTTGAACCTCTTAATTTATAGCTCTCAACCTCACCCTAGCTACCAAAGAGGGTTAGCCAACCATAATTGGCTAAGAGGAGAATGGGAGAAGAAGAAAGAGAGAGGGAATTTTTAGAGGGAAGATGGAGATCGGATTTGGCTTTAGTTCTCCCCAATTTTTGGATGCAAGCTCTGTAAATTCTTTAAGCTTTTATACTCTTCTCCTCTCTTCTTAGACCTATTTCAGCCAATCAAAGCCGAAGAGAATAATTCTGTTATTCTGAGTTGCTGATGTGACTGAATTCTCTTCTAAAAGCTCTTTCCCCATTGATCCAAAAACTGGTAAATACACGCGAGGTAGTTAGGGTTCCCATTTGTGCCCAGTTGCATACCAAAAATAACCCTAGGGGTCGCTGACGTACTTTGGAATGTGTGCACAATGCATTGGCATGTGGCAGCTGCTGTGAAAGGAACTGAGAAGTTCCTAATTCGAATGTCAAGAGGTTCTGAGTCTATTTGGTGTTCTCATCGACAGGTTTGGTTGACTAGTCGAAAGGATTGAAGACTTCTCGATAGGTTCATGAGTCTTCCCAGCATTCACATCAACAGGATGGAGTGCATCTTCACCTTTTGTCCAATTCTTCATTCATCCTCTCGGCAGGTTATAATCAACTTGTCGACTTGTTATACGATTTTTAGTTGAGTGCTCAACGGGTTGGCTCAATCCTCGTGAGAATGAGCATAGCTTTGGGTAAGTTGTCGACAGGTTACCTTGCACTGTTTCATAGGTTCAGTTGAACCTCATGATAAGTATCTGGAACATCTCGACTTCTTCTACACCTCCAGGTATCCTCTCGACAGGATCCACAATTGTACCTCCAACCTCTCGATAGGTACTGGAACCTCGTGAGATCTTTATATTTCTAACTCCGTTCCTCTCGACAGGTTGGCTTTTATTTCCAGAACCTATCGATAGGTACTGGGAAGCTCTCGATAGGATCTTCTGTTGTGCCTCCAACCTCTCGACAGGTTGTGTCCTTTATTTCCACAGCTGGCATACAACCCTGTGTTGTTGTTCTTCCTTTGTTCAACACGCAGCAGCCTCTTGGTGGGTTTAATCTTCATTCCTTGTAACTGCTCTTGGTTCTAAGCATACCTAGTTCGGCTCAAGACATTCTCATGAACTTCTAAGGCTCTATGGGTTGCCTGGCTGGCTTTGGGCTGTCTGAGCACATGTTAAGATGTATGAGCAGCTTCTTTGGCCATTTTAGGTGGATGTCTACACTAAGACTGCAATTTATTGCTTATCTATAACATACACTCAAAACACATTATTAGTCAACTCAAAGGTCCATCAAAGGTCAGGTTAGGAGGTGAAAAATTATATTTTTCACTACTTAATAGGCAATTATCCATACACGGTATACAATGCATAGCATACATAGTGGACCGGTATGGCGGTATCCGTACACATTGCATAGCATGCATAGTGGACTTGTACGGTGGTTATCCTTACGCATTTCATAGCATACAAAAGTGAATACACAGTGAATGAAGTGAATACACAGTGAGTAGTGGACATTGGAAAGTGGATTGATATGACGATTATCCGTACGTATTTCATAGCATACATAAGTGAATACACAGTGAATAGTAGACATTGGAAAGTGGATCATTATGACAGTTATCCATACACAGTGAGCGCAATGTATACGTAGTGAATAATGGGCATTGAATCATCGAACAGTGAATGATGAAATCTGAGTATTAAATTAGTGAATTGTGTATAGTGAATAAGGAAATCCAAGCTTTTGTTCTGTTATCGAATATTTGCTCTGTTATTGCAGTTATTTCAGTTATCGAATCTTTGTTCTGTTATCATTTTTATTTCTATCATTGAATCCATATTCTGTTTCCATATGTTATCGTACCTGCTCGGTACCTGCATTTGAATCTATGCATTATTATGATAAGGTATAATTGTTATTGATTTTTCTTCTACTGAGCATAGACTGTTAGCTCACCCTGACTATCCGTCACAGGTACAGCTTCAGATCAGGACCCAAGACTTGAGGAGAATCTGGATTTACGTACCGAAGAAAGAAGCACAATAGTTGCTATAGATTTAGACTTGGTGTAGTTTTGAGTTTATCTCTTTAGCTTTTGAGCTTAGTACTGTTGGTATGCGCTTTTTCTGGGTTCCTTTCGATCCCCGGAAAGAGTGGACCAATTTGGTCCAAGTGGACTCTGGCAAAGGTGATGATAGAGTAATAAATTAGGAAATATTAAATGCAGAAATTAAAGAGGCAAATTATAAATGAATAATACCTGAGAAGATGCGTTCGCCAGCTATAGATATTTATCGACGCTGCAATACGTCACTGATCACGCTTTAAGGGGAGCGGGGGCTTGCAGGTTGAACTCTTTTACTGAATCGTCCGTCGGCGAACGTCAACAGCTGTGAGTTGCCTTTAGTCTAACTGGTTTGGTTTTTCTGTTCATGCTGAGATTTTAATTAACTTGGTCTCCTAATCCTACTGGGAGTCTAAAAAAGGTCTCCTAATCCCATTAGTAGTCTAACTGATCTAGTTTTCTATTCCTATTAGAAGTCTAATTAGTTTAAATAGCTTCATCCTATTAGAGGTCTAATTAATTAAGTCTCGTAATCCTTCTAGAAGTCTAACTAATAATAGTCTCCTAATTGTACAAGGAATGCAAATATGTTAATTTTACTAAAACTCTAACTAATTAAAAATATGCTAATTCTGTTAAAATTCTAATTAAAGTAAATATACTAATTTTACTAAAAATCTAAAAAAAGGAGTTTTGGCCCATTATGCTAAGGAGGATCGGCCCCATTCCCGAGTACCCTCTGTAAGCTCCCTTAGGCAAATCGAATGGCTAGGAGTTAAAAAATTGATTTTAAAATTAGGAATTATAGATTTAAAGATCAAAATTATAAATTTTAAAAGAATTAAAAAATTAAGAACTGTGAATAGGAATTCTAGAATTAAGAAACCTATGATTCTAGGATTGAAATCGAAACTAAAATCAAGAACCTAGAGATAAAGATTGAAGATCAAAACCCTAAGTTTTAAAATTTTAGAATAGAATTTGAAACTAAAAAATTAGAATCAAAACTACGAACTGAAATTTAAGGCCTAAAGTCAGAAAGAGAAATCAAGAAGCTAAAGCTAAGGACTAGCTCTAGTAATTAAACTAGAACTGGTGAAGTAGAAATTTAGATTAAACCCTAAGATCTAAGATCTAGAATTTAAGAACTTAGAGGGCTAGAACCTACATCTAGAACTAGAATTAAAAAAGAAGAACTGATTTTAGAACTTAAGAACTAGAACTAGAAAATTAAGAACTAAGGAATTACTTGATGAATCATGTAAATCGTGCAGAAGGAAATTGTATAGAGGGAAATTGTGTAGAGGGAAATTGTGTAGGGGAAAATTATGTAGAGGAAAATTGGGTCTATGGATGGCTAGGGGGTAGAGGTCTTATTTATAGGCATTTACTAGAAATCCTAGTGTAACTCTAATTCCTAGTTCTTCTAAAATAATAAAGTAAAGTCTTGGAATGATAAGGGAGAACGAATCCTATTTTCTAAAATAAAATAATAAAGAGACTAATCCTAATTTAACTAGGAATTGTGAAAAACGTCACTTTTTGCACAGCTTTCGAAAACTGACCATAACTTCTTCGATACTTATCAGAATTGCACATTTTTTGGCTCGTTAGAAAGCTACTTCAATAGGCTTTCAATCATGACTAATTTTGCCTTAATTTGACTTCGTTTGATGCCTCAAAATAACCTAAACATAAAAATAACAGGATTGACAATTGAGAAAAGGTTGGGGAGACCTAGTTGGCTCTAGACTAAGGATTGGGCAGATATTTCCTAAGGGCTGAATTTTAAAACTTTAGAATTAAAAATTAAAATCTAAAGATTAGAACTATGAGAAATTAGAAATTAAAACTAAAGGCTAAAAAATCTAAGGACTGAAATCGGAGTCAAAGTTAGGAAAATTAGACCGTGGGATTAAGGGTCGGTTCTAGAGCCTAAAAACTATGACCTAAAAAAGAGACTCGTTCTAGAAACTAATAAATAGAACCAGAGATTAAAAATAATAACTATAGAAGAATCTAAGATCTAAAACCTAGAATTAAAGACCTAAAAGTTAAAGAGGACTGGTTCTAGAACCTAAGAACTAGAACCAGAGAATTAAAGAGTAAGGGATTACCTGAGGCTAAGCACTACAGAGTGGAATCTCAAAATTCTGAGCCGAACGGCAAGGAACTCGAGAGAGGAAAGGTCTCTAAAAATCTATACTAGAGGTCGGGATAAAGGGTTCTATTTATATGTGTTTTCCTAATTACGAGCCCTGTGGGGTGCACTTAATTAGTCGGTCAACTTCAATTCCATACCTTAATCTACACGTTTAATTGAATTGCACGTCGGATTATAGGCGCTTAATCACTTTGAATCAGTCATGAACTCTGTGAGCGACCAGCTGACTGGCTCAGCCGAGTTTCCTAGTTCTAATCATGTTAGGACTAATTACGCGCTTCAATTGGTGCACACAATCCGATTAAGCGTTTCAGACCTGGTGCTTAATCATGGAATTTTAGTGGTCAAGGGTTGGGAGAGTAGGTCGGGGACAGAACAATTGTGCACTGGTAATAAGGTGCTTAATCCTATTGCGCGTTCTATGTGGAGCGCGTGATCAAGTCTCGAGGCGGTCTAAAGAAAGGAGGTTTGGTCCATAAGGGACTTATTGTGCGCTGGTGATGTGGCGCATAATAGAATTGCGTGCGTGGTTTTTAGTGCGTAATTTGGGGTATGTCCGGGTCGGGACTGAAATACAAGACTATTGTTTCAGTCTGCATTTCAACTATATACTATTATTTCAGTATATAGTCCCCCACGTTGGAAATATGAGCCACAGAGTTATTGTTTCAGCCTGTGTTCAGTCATATACTATTATTTCAGTATATAGTCCCCACATTAGGGTTAGGAGGTCTGAGCCATAGAGCTATTATTTTAGCCTGTATTCAGCCATATACTATTATTTTAGTATATGGTCCCTACGTTAGGGTTAGGGGGTCTGAGTCACAGAGCTATTATTTTAGCCTGTGTTCAGTTATATACTATTATTTCAGCATATGATCCCCATATTAGGGTTGTGAAACTTCCAGAGAAGGTAAGTCCTTTTTGAAGAGTCACTGGCAAGGTCAAAGGTTGATCGAACGAATTTGTATATTCCGAGAGGGCAAAATAGGGCTGTCTACAGATGCCCCTCTTTGGCGCGCTCTTGCGAAGTAAGAACGCATCGAAGAAGTAGACACCCCTCATTCAAGGTGTCATCTCGTTTCTCTTGGAAACTCACAAATGTGAACTGGGGATGACATGATATGCTTGGCTTTCTTATCTATCAGTGCAAGCTAAAATGGAGCATTTAGGGGCCCAGTGGTAGCTATCAAAAGGGGTATTCCATGCCATGGATGTAAGTGATCCCGTCGCGTATCACGACCTGCTATCATAGATAGTTGACGGGGGAAGTCAGCGTATCCTAATCCGCGGGTGCAAGGGGCATCCCGTCGTGTGGCGCGACCTGCTGTGAGTGACAGTCAATCGGAAAGGAGAATCATCATATCCTAATCTGTGGGTGCAAGGGGCATCCCGCCGCATGTCACGACTTGCAGGAAGGGGCAGTCAAATAGAGGGATATGATGCAATCGAGGTGCCGGGGGGCATCATACAAATGTCCATAAATAAGGTTAAGAGACAAGTTAAAATCATATAATGTCGAAGGCTTTCTCAAGTCATGTTAGACCGGGTGTGTCATTGCTCACCCCAATGCGCGTCAGGCATTCCTTTTCTAATAGGCATTTGTAAGTTCTTAGATTAAATATACTCGTTCGGTTTCCAAGGGGAATGGCTGGTTTGGGTAAGTGGTGAACGAAATGAATTTTAGTAGGTAAGAGGTCTCTTTGTTTATTATTATTTTGGTTTCCTTCTTTTTTTTGTATTTGTTTTTTGAAAGTTTTGGAAGTAAGGGTTTTGAAAATTTGAAAACTTTAACTTAAGATCAATTCGGTGATAAATCTTCAAAAAATATGACTTCCGAGACGTCGCTGAGCAGATCCACCGGTATGGGGATTTGTGGACTAGACCGTTTATGTGGTTGTCAAAACGACACTTGGCATGCCGGATACTCTGTCTAACCTTCTCGATGAATACTGATGATTGTCTCTTATGGGAGGACTACAGTGATTCGTGAGTCAAGAGAGATGGGTTTTAAAAATATTTGACTTAATCATTGCTAACTATATCTTATAGAGAATATCGAGTATAAAGAAGGGCGATAATGCTTACCTGAGGTGGTGATACTTACCTGTGTAGCTTGCGGTGGGATTGATCGATTGTCATGATGTCGCGATGGGACATGGTGGTCTTTCTTTCTCTTTTTCATTTCTGTTGCAACAGGAACTTGGTGGCCATTGCTGTGATCCAGTGTCTTGGGGAAGTGAGTATTGGGATGGGACATAGTGGTCTTCCCCCTTCTGGTTGCGTGCTAGGGTGAGTCCTGGTGGTTGCAAGTGTGATGGAATGCGAGAAAGTTTTTTCTCTCCCTTCCTGCCATAGTGGATCATAGGCGTGTTGGGACATTGGGGGTCTGCGCTAGACTAAGGGATTATTGGTTGTGGGTTTGAAAGGGGCATTTAGATCCTGGTGGGATTTCTTTTTCTTTTTGAGATGCGATGGGACGTGAGAGGAGTCCCTCTTCTTCTGTTGAACTCTAGCAACTGCGGCATAGCTAGGGATTTGGGAAGTAGGCTCTCTGCTTCTACGACGGGACATTGGTGGAGTGATGGGATTTTTAGAAGGTTTGACTCTATACAAGGTTTCATGCTGAGGATTTCGAGGAGGCGTGATTGGTGTCGGGGCTGTAAGACAAGATGAAGTTGCTGTGTCGAGATAGGACATGTTCGTGATGAGATCGAGTCGTAGTTGCATCGCGAGGGGACATATTCATGAATGTGTGGCAGGGTTGTGTCTGGATGTTTCGGGTAATGATGTTTGCGATGGGACGTTGATGGGATATTTGCTATGTTTCTTTCTTTGGCTAATCTTGGGTCATATGATCACATTGTGATTGCGTCATGGCTGGACTCGTCTTTGGCTTTGGTCATGTGCCTGAGTTTTAGGAAGGTTTGCTTTTGGCTTTTCATGATGGGATGCGTGGTGACATAACTGATTTAGGTCAATGAGCTTGGGCGTTGGGATGGCATTGTACGTGTACACCCTATCGTGATGAGACATGTGTGACGAGATTATGCGATGGGATTCTCCCTCTCTGGTCGGATTGTGATGGGATGAGGGAAGGTGATGGTGTCAAAATAAGGCTATGTGTCTTTTCGCGATGAGACTAGGGACATGGTCAATGTTTCTTGTGAAATCTATGCGATGAGAGAAGAATCTTGACCGAGATCAGATAAAAGGTGTGAGGATGCAGATTCTGTCTAGAGTTGGATATTACACACCTGGTTTCAGGCATTTGATCGAATTGTGCACCTATTTTCGAGCGTGCGATTGGAAGTTTGAGAGGGTCATTTAAGCGTTTGGATGTGTGCATGCACTTAGATTACATGTTTTGTCTTAAGCATGTAATTCAAACGTCACCAGGTCATTGCGCAAGCGACCTTTCGTATTGCACGGTATAAGTGGGTCATGTAATAGGATTGCGTGGTCTATAATTGGTGCATGACCGGAGCATCGTACCGTCTACACGGGCGATGGTTTTATTGCGCGCTCCGTTCAGGGCACACGATTTAACTTGTACGCAGTTTGCCCTACGTGTGACTGAATTACGCACACATGTCCTGGCGCGTGATTGAGTCCGTACTCTATATAAGCAACAAAATCTTCATTTCTTTCATATCTCTCAGTTTAGTCTCTAGTTTTACATTTCTCTGAATCCTTTATGCTTGAAAATCTGTGTTTCTGTGATATTGGGTAATCTAACCGACTGATTGAGATGTCGTTTCTTCCTATGTTCGTGATTTCGCGTGATCTTTGTCCTGAGGTGATGCTCGGGAATGGAGTTATTTTGGGAATTGGCGGTATTGGTAAAGAGGAGGCTAGTCTTCACATCGATCCCTTTTAGGGAGCAGTGAAGGCAGCATTGAGTAGGCGGCGACGGAGGAGGTGAAAATGGCAGAAGGGACGGTGTTGTAAGTGGAGGGATGTGTTCCCAAACCAATCTACGCCTGTCAGCCACTTTTGATTGAGTGTTCAACATTTTTGGGTTGCGTGTCAAGTTCTAGATTGTAGGCTAGGTTTTAGGCTTTGTCTTGGATTGTATGTTCAGGTGGTATGCCTCTGGTGACACCTGTATAAATTTTATTAAATAAATAAATAGATGCTTTTTTGTTTATTATATTTATTTCATTGATGTTTATCTGTATTTATTATTGTGTGTTTCATTATGTTTGTTTATGTTTATTATTGTGTGTTTGTTAGGTTACGTTGGAGGAGAAATGGGTAGTGTTAGAGTGTGGTGTTTATTTTTCAGGTATATCTCTGTTGTTCTATTTCATGTGTTTATTTTAAGGTCCCATGATGGAAAAGTAAGAAATAAATTGAAATTAAAAAAAAAAAAAATGCCCCAGTTTGGGGTATCCGAGGTGGAAAAGCAGAAACTCAATTGAAAATTTAAAAAAAATGCCCCAGTGTGAAGTGATGGTGGGACTTTTATCAGCCGCACAGACGTCCTAGAGTGTATTAGTAATGATCCCATGTCAGGAAGTAGTTTAATTATTTCAGCCACATGTCAGGCTTGATTGTGTAAGTATTGAATGATCATCATGTATTGTAGCTTTCAACAAAATTGAGATAAATAGTAGATAATTAATGATTGCATCACTTGTCATTCGAAAGTATTCGGTTTTTTTTCGAAGAGATTTTGAAAATCATTTGACTCATTATCCGAAAAGAAAATAAAGGGTGAAGAAGAGGTAAGGTTTATTGATCTGAGGGTAGCTTCTTATGCAACCGATTTTTGAAATAGTAGTCAACTACTTTCTTCTCGGGTGGATAATGCAGTGTCATAATTGAGCTCTCTGTCATGGTCCAACACCATCAAACTATCAAATTTTATGGTTAGTAAGAGTTTTGTCCTCCTCCCGCTACCGTACGACGACATCTAGTAGTGTAAAGATATCAGGGATGCCCTTACGGCTTGCTTATACTTTCCTAATAGGATTACCAGGAATGCTCTCACAATTTGTTTATGCTTCCCTAAATTCATTGATTGTTCATTCGTCGTATTGCTCTCGCTCGGTTATGCTTCTTTTCTGCATATATATTTTTTGAAACAACCTGCTAACGCAAGAATTATGAGGTTTGATGGAACCTTGCATTTTCATTTTTTATGCTCTAACATAAACTCCAATGGCTTGAAGAGTGTATGAGAATCTAGAGTTTTCTATATTTCAGAAAAAGAGTTTCATGATCCACTAGTCCTTTTGATCAATTCGCCCGAATAGAAAGGTGGTCAATGAGTCAGATGATTCCTAAAATGGTTCAAAAGAATAATGACCTATGACTACCGCATGCCTTGCGAGGACCACGAGGGTGATAAGTATATAAGTATGCATGTTTAGGCTACGAGACATGATGGTCATTGAGTTATGATTTCAAGGGTCAAAAAGTCCTTCCCCTATGGCTATTTCCTGGGCATGTTGTCGAGATAATATAAGTACTTCCCATATGGGTTTGATTTCCTCCAGGTGAGGTGGTTGTACAGGCATGGTTTCATTAGCACTAGCTCCTCGACTTCGAGTTTTCGGTCGAGTATGAGTCCGAAGAGTTTGGGGCATAAAAGAATATTTTTGTTTTCGATTATTTATATTTTGGGCATTTATGCTTTTAGTTTTTTTTTGTGACTTTTCTATATATATTTTTTATTTTTTGTATTTTTGTTTTGTTATTATTATTTTTGTGTTACGATATAGCATCAGTTCCTTAAGTAGGGGACTTACTCAGGAAGTCCGCTTGGTGGGACATGTTAGATGGTTGAAGTGACCGTTCGATTAGATAATATTGTTTTAGGGTCCTCGATCCCTTTCGATGTGATTAATTTAGGATTTGTGAGATGTTATGTTTAGGTTTGTGTTTTGTATGATGGGAGATTTATCGAAATAGGTGTGGTGTCATTTGATTTCTTCCTTCAATCGGTATTTTATGGCCGGGGTCTCCTTGTTGGGAGGGACCTTCTTTAGTTTCTCAATGGAATGGGGCATGTTGTAAAGTCGAGGTACGAGACAGGGTCCTTCCCATGAGGTTTTGTGTAATGTTATTATTTTTAGTTGGTGGTTATTTGGGAATATTTTTGGGTTATGTTGATTTGATATGATGGAAGGAGTCAGTTGAAGGGGAGTGTGATGTTGATTTCGTTAAGAGAGTGACAAGGTGAGATAAAGGCAGAGACAAAGGAGAAGATAAGGAAGTGTGGATCATGGTTGGTTCGAAAGTTAGTGGAGTTGGTATTGCAGGGATAGTTTTGACGATAGGTTTAGGCTCGATGAGAGGTTCAGGTTTGATGGCGGGTTCGGTTTTGATGGTGGGTTCAAGCTTGTGGATGGGTGCAGGTCGATGATAGGTTCGGGTCTAGATTCGACGATTGGTTTAAGTTCAATGACAGGTTTGGTTTCGTGTCCAATGACAGGTTCAAGTTCCATCATGGGTTTAGGTTCGATGATAGGCTCATGTCCAAGGATAGGTTTAGATTTGATAATAGGTTTAGATTCGATAATAGGTTTAATTTTGATAGTATGTTTAGGTTTGATGATAATTTTAGGTTTTATAATAGGTTTAGTTTTGATAGTAGGTTTAGGTTTAATGATAAGTTTAGGTTTTATAGTAGGTTTAGGTTTGGTGATAAGTTTAGGTTTTATAATAGGTTTGAGATGGGGTTCAATTCCGTGGTTGGTCAGGTGATAAGTCCGGTGGTGAGTTCAGGTTTTGAGGTGGGTGTAGAGATTGATTTGTGAGTTAGTTTTGAGATCGATTCAATGGTTAATTCAATGGTTGATTCTAAAGTGGGTGGTTCGGAGGTATGTTTGGTAACAGATTCGGGTTCAAGATTTTATTTTGAAGTTGGTGAGGTGGTAGTGAGTTTAGGTTCTGAAGTGGGCGTAGAAGTTAATTCGAGAGTTGATTCTAAGGTTAGTGGTGTGATGTGTTTGTAGTTGAGTTCAAGTTTTGAAATTGATGTAGGGATTAGTTTAAGGACTGGTTTTGAGATTGGTGGGGCAATGTGTTTGACAATATGTTTAGTTTTGGGGGTTAGTTTCGGAGTTGATTTGAAAGCAAGAGGGCTGGTGATTTCGGGGGTAGATTTGATTACTGGTTTGGGTTCAGAGTTTAGTCTTGTGATTGGTTTAAGTATGAATGGCGTCGTATAATACCGATTGATTGGTTCGAAAATTACTTTTAAAATCGGCACGTGAGCCTGTTCAAGGGTAGCTTGTGTCATTGGTTTGGGCATTTGTTCAAGCGGTGTGGGGATTGATTTATTTGTTGGTAGGTTATCGGATTCAAGGGTAGGCTGAGTTGGCTTCTCCTTCTAGTGATCTCAGAAAGTAATGGATCAGGAGCCCATGAATGGTGCGGATTGGTCGACGGTCATTGCAGAATAGGGCCAAGTGGTGCTTTGGGTTTCCCGTACTGTTATATTTATTGAATTTTGGAGGTTTAAAGCCAGCGAGTACAGTGAAGTCGATGTCTCAGCAAAATTTGTCAAATCCAAAAGTATGACTAGGGTGTTCTTTGTTAGCTATGTAGTCATCTAGAAATTGGTGGAGGTTGTTTATGTTTATGGGGGTGTCTTTTTTAGGTGCCTTGGGAGAGGGTTGTCCTCGGCAATTATTGTTGTAGAAGGTGTGAGAGGTATATGTGTTATGTGTCGGGGGAGTCGGAGCATGTGGAGGAGTCGGCGTCCTTTCCTTTTGTCTATTCCTCGGAGTGACTTGCCTTTGGGATTGGAGCAATGCGTCGGCTTCTTTTCCTCCTTTTGTGAGTGCATTGGTAGTGTGGTCCATAACTTGACTATCAAGATAGCTTCGCTCACTACCACATTCTTCAGTACTACTGCTGTGATTTGAGTTTCGTGGAGTGAAGGGATAGTTTTCGCACTCATTGATCATATTTACCTAAGCACGACGCTGGGTTGTCCAGCAAGATGGCCTAACGTTATACTCGGGATCACTAGGGGAGCCCCACACGGGTAGTCGATATTATTAATGTTCAATTTTCTGATGTCGGCCATTTTAAAATAGTTTTTATATTTTTTTTTGGAAAAAAAAGTTTACCCACGTGCTAGTGTGTGTAGAAAAGTGATAAAGTGGAACAAAATAGAAGTCAAAATAAAAAGCGAAAAATATAAAGCCAAATTAAATAAAGCAAGGAAAATAGAAAACCAAATTAATTAAACTGGGGCAATCTTAGCGAAAAAGAGTCCCATCACGATCACCAGTTTGTTGGTACGCGCTTTTTCTGAGTTCCTTTCGGTCTCCTGAAAGAGTGGCCCAATTTGGTCCAAGTGGACTCTGGCAAAGGCGATGATAGAGTAATATATTAGAAAATATTAAATGTAGAAATTAAAGAGGCAAATTCTAAATGAAAAATATCTGAGAAGATGCGATCGCCAGCTGCAGATATTTATCGACTCTGCAACACGTCATTGATCACGCTTTAAGGGGAGCGGGGGATTGCAAGTTGAACTCCGTTACTGAATCGTCCACTGGCAAATGTCAGCAGATGTGGGTTGCCTTTAGTCTAACTGGTTTAGTTTTCCTGTTCCTGCTGGGATTTTAATTAACTTGGTCTCTTAATCCTACTGAGAGTCTAAAAAAGGTCTCCTAATCATATTAGAAGTCTAACTGATCTAGTTTCCTAATCCTATTAGAAGTCTAATTAATTTAAATATCTTAATCCTATTAGAGGACTAATTAATTCTCCTAATCCAACTAGAAGCCTAACTAATATTAGCCTCCTAATTGTACTAGGAATGCAAATATGTTAATTTTACTAAAACTCTAACTAATTAAAAATATGCTAATTCTGTTAAAATTCTAATTAAAGTAAATATACTAATTTTACTAAAAATCTAAAAAAAGGGGTTTTGGTCCGTTATGCTAAGGAGGATCCGCCCCGTTCCTGGGTATCCTCCGTAAGCTCCCTTGGACAAATCGGATGGCTAGGAGTTGAAAGACTGATTTTAAAATTAGGAATTATAGATTTAAAGATCAAAATTTTAAATTTTAAAAGATTTAAAAAAATTAAGAACTGCGAATAGGAATTCTAGAATTAAGAAACCTATGATTCTAGGATTGAAATCGAAACTAAAATCAAGAACCTAGAGATAAAGATTAAAGATTAAAACCCTGGGTTTTAAAATTTTAGAATAGAATTTGAGACTAAAATATTAGAATCAAAACTACGAACTAAAATTTAAAGCCTAAAGTCAGAAATAGAAATCAAGAAGCTAAAGCTAAGGACTAGCTCTAGTAATTAAACTAGAACCAATGAATTAGAAATTTAGATTAAAACCTAAGATCTAGGTCTAAAATTTAATAACCTAGAGGGCTAGAACCTAAATCTAGAACTAGAATTAAAAAAGAGGAATTGGTTCTAGAACCTAAGAACTAAAATCAGAAAATTTAGAACTAAGGAATTACTTGAAGAATCGTATAAATTGTGCAAAAGAAAATTGTATAGAGGGAAATTGTGTAGGGGAAAATTATGTAGAGGAAAATTGCGTATATGGATGGCTAGGGGTAGAGGTTTTATTTATAAGCTTTTACTAGAAATCCAAGTGTAACTCTAATTCCTAGTTCTTCTAAAACAATAAAGTAAAGTCCTGGAATGATAAGGGAGAACGAATCCTATTTTCTAAAATAAAATAATAAAGAGACTAATCCTAATTTAAGTAGGAGTTGTGAAAAACGTTACTTTTTGCGCAGCTTTCAAAAACTGACCATAACTTCTTCGATACTTATTAAAATTGCTCATTTTTTGGCTCGCTAGAAAGCTACTTCAATAAGATTTCAAATGTGACCAATTTCATCTCAATCTGACTTCATTTGGTATCTTAAAATAAGCCAAACATAAAAGTGACGGGATTGACAATTGAGAAAAGGTTGGGGAGACCTAGTTGGCTCTAGACTAAGAATTTGGGCAGGAATTTCCTAAGGGCTGAATTCTAAAACTTAAGAATTAAGAAATAGAATCTAAAGATTAGAACTCTAAGAAATTAAAAATTAAAACTAAAGGCTAAAAAATCTAAGGACTGAAATCGGAATCGAAGTTAGGAAAATTAGACCGTGGGATTAAGGGTCGGTTCTAGAGCCTAAAAACTACGACCTAAAAAAGAGACTGGTTCTAGAACCTAAGAACTAGAACTAGAGATTAAAAATAATAACTATAGAAGGATCTAAGATCTAAAACCTAGAATTAAAGACCTAAAAATTAAAGAGGACTGGTTCTAAAACCTAAGAACTATAACTAGAGAATTAAGGAATAAGGGATTACCTGAAGCTAAGTACAACAGAGAGGAATTTGGAAGATCTGAGCCGGAGGGCAAGGAACTCGAGAGAGGAAAGGTCTCTAAAAATCCGTCCTAAGGGTCGAGGTAAAGGGTTCTATTTATAGGTGTTTTCCTAATTACGCTCCCTATGGGGTGCGCTTAATTAGTCGGTCAACGTCAATTACACACCTTAATCTAGGTGTTTAATTGAATTGTGCATCGGATTACAAGCACTTAATCGGTTTGAGTCGGTCACGAATTCAGTGAGCGACCGGCTGACTGGGTCAGCCGAGTTTCCTAGTTCTAATCACGTTAGGACTAATTATGCGCTTCAATAGGTACGCGCAATCCGATTAAGCGTTTCGGTCCTGACGCTTAATTGTGGAATTTTGGCGGTCAAGAGTTGGGAGACTAGGTCGGGGACAGACCAATTGTGCGCCGATAATATGGCACTTAATCCGATTGCACGTTTTGGCCCATAATTTGGGTTATGTCCGGGTCGGGATTGAAACGGAAGACTATTGTTTCAGTTTGCATTTCAACTATGTACTATTGTTTCATTATAGTCCCCCACGTGGGAAATCTGAATCATAGAGCTATTGTTTCAGCCTACGTTCAGCCATATACTATTGTTTCAGTATATCGTCCCCACGTTAGGGTTAGGGGGTCTGAGCCACAGAACTATTATTTCAGCCTGTGTTCAGCCATATACTATTGTTTCAATATATGCTCGCCATGTTAGGGTTAGGGGGTCTGAGCCACAGAACTATTGTTTTAGCCTGTGTTCAGCCATATACTATTATTTCAGCATATGATCCCCACATTAGGGTTCTGAAACTTTCAGAGAAGGTGAATCTTTTCTGAAGAGTCACGAACAAGGTCAAAGGTTGACCAAATGAATTTGTATATTCCGAGAGGGCAAAATGGGAGTGTCTACAGGTACATCTTAGAAATTCTATAGTACTTTTGTACATACTGTTTGTGTTACCACTGTTTAGGTGTGATGGATGGTCATCACCGGTGGTTTATTTTTGTATTCATTGGTTATATGTTTTATATAGAAATGGAAAATTTTAGCTATGCCCAATGTATCTTTGCTTTGATTTTCGCATTTTGTGTGGATGTACCAAGTATTTTATATTCAGATTGTGATCTATGATTTGGTGGTTCGATTTTCTCAGAGATCTGTGAAAGGGGAAAATTAGGTTGTCACAGTTGGTATCAGAGCTTAGGCTTTAGATCTCATGGGGACTCAGAGCCATAACTTTAGGTTCAAGGATATGACTTTAGGTTTTGTCAGAGCATAGGAAGATCACTTCAGCTTAATGCTTTGGATCTTTTCACGATCACTTCTGATTGAACCTTTTTATTGAACATGATAGAATAGTATGGCCCCACGTGCCAGAGGAGGTAGAGGAGGTAGAGGAAGACCGAGGACGGTTCGTATGACGGATGTCGCTGAAGGCGAAGACATATCGCATGGCATAGGAATCGCCACCAGTCCAAACATCATTCCACTGAGAGGAGAGAATGATAGTGGTAGTGATAGACTACTATTTGAGACCTTGGCCAACGCAATGACACAGTAGACGGCTTTAATGGCACAGCAGCCCGAGCTATTAGCGACTAGGCAACAACCTTCAGGATGTTTAGAATTTAGAAGGATGCGTCCTTCGAGCTTTTCATGTCAAGTCGATCCACTTGAGGCCAAAAAGTGGTTAAATGAGATGGAAAAGATCTTCAGTGTGCTTCCTTGCATTAAGGATGAAAAAGTGAGGTGGGCAGCCTTCAAGCTTGACGGAGAGGCTGATCGTTGGTGGAAGCCTGTGTCAAGAACAAGAGAACAAGAGACGCCCAATACTCCATGGACTTGGACTGAATTTGTCAAGCAGTTCAATGAGGAATACTTCCCAGACGTAGTAAGAGGTCAGTGGGAAGTCCAATTTATAAAATTAGAGCAAGGCCAGATGTCCATACGTGAGTATGGAGTCGAGTTCACTAGACTTTCAAGGTTTGCTCCTCAACATGTGGCCACAGAGTTGATGAAGGCCAAGAAGTTTCAACATGGCCTAAGGCCTGACATCCAGGAGAAGGTCTCACTATTTGAGCTAGGAACATATACTGAGGTAATGGCCAAGGCCCTTATTGCAGAGAAAGATATTAAGAAGATGCACAAAAGAAGAGAGCAGCAAGATCAAAATAGGACAAGTCAAATGTGTTCTTGTTCTTCCGAGCAGACAGGCACGGAACTGAGACTACTGATGCCAGCACCTATCCAGCCGCCTACTCGAGACCATCCATACATACATCTTTGAGGCCTTTCCGCCTTCACGCACCACTTCATCCATACCTATGACTGCAGTGTCAAGGGTGCGGCAACCTTCACACACAACTTCATCTGCATCGATTGAGTCATGCACACGGTATGAAGAACGACATAAGTCAGAAGAGTGTTGGTGGGCCACAGGCGTGTGCCTTAAGTGCTGACAGATTGGACATCACATAAGAGATTGTCCCAAAATAAGGGAAAAAGCAACAACGTCGGCCTCTACTCGGAGGCCATCTTAACTGGCCATTCAAACTTAGTTCATGGGCAGCCTTCGTTAATCAAGGAATGAGCTCGTATAGTGGTAATCGACATACCTTTGATGAACGGTAAGACTTTTATTGTGGCAACAATATACATATGCTGATTGGTTGTTAAACTTTTGGAGACGCATTTAGCAATAGTCAAATTTTGTACTTATTTGTTTAAAATTTTGGATTAATGGTTAATGTGCATAGTTCATGGTTTAAAGTTTGTTATAATGAAGATGGATTGTTCATTATGGTAATTCGTGTTAGTTTTAATTATCAAAATTTTTGGTGAATGTCGAATTCCAAATAGTTGCGGATATATTCCACTTATTAATTGTAGATATATTCTCATGAGCAGTTGTGAAGATATTTTTATTGGATTAGTTGTGGATCAGTCTTTGCTACATAGTTGCGAATATAGATCTGTTCCTAATCAGTTGTCTTAGAATTCCAAAATAATATCGAGAAATTTCGAGGCCGAAAATTCCTTCAAGGAGGGGAGAATGTAATGACACCGATCTTCGTTGATGAAGAATCATTAACCCTTGGAAAAGAATGCGGCATGCCTTGTTCAGACCTATCAAGTGTCTGTACCTCATAGAAAAGGGCGTGTAAATTTTCGAGGATGAAAATTTTTTAAGGTGGGAAGAATGTAACAACCCAAAATTTTCGTAAATGTTGAATCGTTGACTTTTGACGAGAATGCGACCTTTTGACTGATTTGACACGAGCCAAATCATTTAACTTGGGTAATGTGGCCTTAAATCCCACTTGTTATAATTGGGAGTATGCGCCAAACACATTAAAGCCCAGCCCGTACCTTATGTGGAGTGTACGCATGTTTGTGCATGTTACACACAAAACCGACCCCAATTTTTGAACTTAGGCCTCAACCTGAATGTCAACTCGAGCCCCAAATATCTAAACCCATAGGCCCTAATTTTGTGTATGTGTCAATTATGATATGCGTCACCGTTTTGGACTTTCCGGATAAAATCATCTTGGGTCCATTTGGACATCGTATGGGATTTTTGGACCAAGAACTTATATACAATTGCGGAGTATAAGCTTAACACCTAATCCAGTGGATAAGTGGTTTGGGTGTGCAAGCCCCACACTAAACCAAAATTTTATTTTGTATAATAGTTAACACCTAGCTTAGGTGTATGCACTTTACGTCGAGCCAAGCCTTTGGATAAGAATTAACACTAAGTCGAGTGTATGCGCTTCACGCAGAAGCGAAAGACTTTTATATAAAAAAAAACAAGAAAGACAAAGCTTCTCAATGAACCTTTATCCGTTTGAAAATTTTACTTGGGGTTTGGATTCTAAAGAGAGAGAGTGTCATAATGCCAAATTTTTGGGAACCGTGCACATCACATACCATGCACGTGTGCCACATATCATGCACATGTAATTGTGATTCACAAGGAAACCAAAAACTACATATACACACTATGTGAGTATATGTGAAACTTTCTAGCTTTCACTATATAAGTGAAAGTGGGGAGGAGAGTCTCTCCTACGTAACCTAAATTAGCATAGATAGAGAGAACGTAAAATAGAGAGAAAGAGGAGAAGGTTTGCAATAGAGATAAAGAAGATAAGGTTTGCAAAAGAGGAGAGGTTCGTTGGTTTTTTAAGCAATAGAGAACCTTGAAAATCTTCACGATTAGGCGAAGCTTGGATCAAACTATAGGAGATCTATCAAGTAAGGTATGATTTTAGATGTTTACGTATGTTTTAAGTAGAGTTTAAACTATTGGACGAATGATCCTTGACACTATTAGGTCTCTCATGAAGAAGGTGATAGTTCTCGAACAGATAGAGAACATACATCTTTTCGTGGCTCGGTCGAGCGGTCTTAATGGCTCGCTCGAGCAAGGACAGAGGGAATATTCTGAGCATATTCACGTTTTGGACTCGCTCGAGCGAGACCCACAGTGAAGGAGAAGCCCGCTCAAGCGAGGCATCGCTTAGAGCTCCAGATACCTTAAATTATAACCGCTCGAGCGATAAATAGTGCTTGCTCGAGTGATGGGTTATAACCGCTCGAGCGAGGAATAATTACCGCTCGAGTGATGAATAGTGCTCACTCGAGCGGTGAATAATGACCGCTTGAGCGAGAATTTATAACCGCTCGAGCGAGGTCAAGTGCTCACTCAAGCGATGCTAAATGACCGCTCGCGCGAGGAATTACCCAGTTTTCTCATTTCTTTTAGTGTAAATTATGAGAGCTATGTTTCCAAGGGTTCTAGAGACCTTTCTGAGTAAATTCGTATCACATGCGATGTAGGTGTGACGTGAGTTATTACGCATAAACCTCTATGAGAAGGGAGCGCGTTGGATTTTGCTTGAGATAGGGAATATCTTGAAACATGTACTTTAATTCGTCAAAATCATGTATGTAGAGTATTTCAATTATGCAGAGTATCTCAAGAGAACAGTCATATTAAATATGTTTCCAACATGTGTGTATGCGTGTGTGAATTTAAATGGAAATCATGAAGTCCCTAGGGGACGTAGAATTGTAACAATGGGCATCTGAATGATGCATTAAACTAGTAGCATCCCAGGGATGCAGATGAAACCAAATGGTGAAACAAAAGAAGAACAATAAGGCCTAATATAATAAAATTAGCATAATCACGGTGAATAACTATATATAGAGCACATTCGATATTCTGTTATTTAAGGTTTGATTAGAATATCCCACCGACATGGCGGGATACCCATGACTGACTCGATAGGATATCTGTGACCGGTACGGCTACCAAACCGTACACAATTGCACATCCCAGGGATGTTGAATTGAAAATAGACCCCGCCGCCTAAGAGAAAGGGGCCAGAGTAGTACTGAATTTTTAACATATAACAAGTGTCTCTTTAGACAGCGATGGTGGGTATTCCATCGGGGCTCAATGCTATATTGCTCGGGGACTATTTAAGTTAAGATTTAAGTGATTAAGCCAAATCCATTACTATACTAGTAAGACAAGAATAAACAAAGTCATGCAAAGTAACGGTTGTATCTATCATTTTATTTCCAATTATTCTATTGTCTTTCAGCAGTTCTATCAAATAAATTGTATCTTTAAACTGTTTTAATATACATGTGAGAGCTTAATTTATATGTTCACTGTGTTTCCCTATTGAGCTAGGATGTAGCTCACCCCTTAGACTATACGTCGCAGGTCCAGAACTAGCGGCAACAGAGACTTTTGGAGACGTTGATTCGGGGGATTCGGATTACGTGCCCACAGAAGAGTCATAGCCTCCTCCTAAAGAATTATTCTAGGAGACCCATTGCGTACTTTGAGAGTGAGTTGAGAGTATTAGGTACGGCTTGGTATGTCAAGCCTCTTTAATTTGAATGTAATTAAATACCTTTATTCTTTGACAAACCGTCTGGGGTGAATAGTTATCACCAATGGTTTGGGTCAGTTCTTATGCCCATGAATTGGCATGGGACAAGAACTGTCTCTAGAGTTTCTTTTATTTTAAATGCATGAGAACTTGTTAGAGTAGATACTTGTGCCTTACTTGTAGTCTTTGGCTTGTATATACTAATGCTCCGTACAGAATACCAGGGCACGGCCTTGAAGGTGGTGCTGATGGCACGAGTTTTGGAGTGCTGAAATCCGGGCTGCCACAGAGAAAGAGAGAGAGGGAGTTTGAGAGGGGAATCACCATCGTGAACTCCAAAACGCCGAATCTGCAGCGTCAATCTTCGATGCATTTAGCTCAATTGCGTTTGTGTGCCATGAGAGATCGACAATCTTAGACGGGATCGTGATCCATGAAGAACGAGGGTTCTGGTTTCTCCAAAACCCTGATTTGAAACCCTCTTTTGCAAAACCATATGATCGTAAGGATATCACGGATTTATTGGGTGCAATCCGTGGAACTTGACCCTTGATGTCACCCCTTTTTGATTAGGAGAAGTGTGGGTTTTGGCATGATTGGTGCCATTCATCGTGTGCATCGTTTATGTGCGTTTGAGAGGTAAGAACTTGTGACAATGATGTGGTTTGGACTTTAGATGGGTTTATGTATAGATCATGCAATGGATTTTGAAATGGGGAAGAAGAATCGAGTTCGGAGGAAGAAACCCGAGGAGTTTCTTAGTCTATAAAAATTGATCGATCGGTTTGGAACTGATCGGTCAGATTTGACAGAGTATAGATTGTGAAAATTCTGGAGAAACCGATCAATCGATTTTTTTTGCCTTGGGAAAACCGATCGATCGGATTTGACTGAGGTGCTGATATAGCCCCGATATTTTTATCGTAACTTTCTACTTCGAACTCAGATTGACACGATTCTCCCGGCATTTGAAAGAGGACAATGAGCTTTACAACTTATGTGAATTAACAAACTTATGAATCAAAAGTTTTAAAGGTCAAAATTGAGTGGGAAGTTGGGTCAAGTTTCGAGTTAGCACGAACTTGCCCATTTCCGCCTCGGTTTTGAGAAAACACTTAAATATGCCCGATGTGTTAGTAATTAAGATCAATCTTTAATATATCATCATAATTGTGATGTATTGAGGACGAGAAGTTATCAATAGGATCTTGCTTTGTTTCACGCAACTTCGAGGTTAAGGTGGGAAAAATTTAATACCAAATTACATTTTTGACTTTGATTCATATATATCATGATATAATCTATCTACGTTTGATATATTGAAATCTCTAGAATGCCAGACTTTTTGTGTAGGGGAAACTTCAATGCATGATTTCATCTTGCTTTTCGATTCATAGACTCATGATATGATTTGAGTGCATTAGAACTTCTGATTAATTGTAACTGAGATTGTATTTGATTTATTTGAAAAGAATCGAACCCTCTGAATTAGGGATAGGAATTTAATTTTGATCATTGTAGGAGAAACTCAATACCCATTTGCATTTTTTACTTGAATTCATAGATATCGTGATGTAATCGAACTGCATTTGAACTATTAGACTTTCATTTAATTGTATTGAACTTCTGAACTTAGAATAGGGATCTGAGATTTTGGTATGAATTGACGCCTGCAAGTTACATGTTTGACTTTGAATCATCGGTTCGTACGGAATTTATAAGTAGAAAGTATTTGATCAATTGGAAGTTATGAATTATCGTTTCGTACATGAACTCTTTGGAAGATGGAATTTATCGAATTAAGAGTCGGATTTTAAAACTTGAATCTGAAAGTGAATTAGAGTTTGTTGATTTGATTGTATTTGTGTCATTGAAAGCCTTGAACAGTGAATCTTAACATAGGAATAGTGACACATTAGTGGACCGGTATGACGATTATCCATACACAATGTACAGTACATAACATACATAGTGGACCGGTATAACGATTATCCGTACACATTGTGTAGCATGCATAATGGACTAGTACAACGGTTATCCGTACACATTGCGTAGCATGCATAGTGGATTGCTACGGCGGTTATTCGTACGCATTTCATAGCATGCATAAGTGAATACACAGTGAATGAAGTGAATATACAGTGAGTAGTGGACATTGGAAAGTGGACTGGTACAGTGGTTATCCGTACGCATTTCATAGCATGCATAAGTGTGCCACCGTGGGATTTTGATGATCCCCGTCGCGACGGTGCGCTCTTTAACGAAAATATAGAGTTGCCACCTGGAGCTTTCGGTGTCCCGGGAAACCTAGTTCATTTTTATGAGCACCGAAGTGCTAAAAATATGACTCTGAATCTGGTCCACACCAAAGGCTCTTGGGTAGGGGCTTCGGTTATCGATCGGGAAGATTTTAGGCACCCGATCAACCCGCTTAATGCGGTCTCTACTAATGGCCAAAAATAAAATGAGGTAAAAGAAAAGAAAATTGCTTCCTCTGGCCCAAAAGGGCTTAGAATCCTATTTGTGCCCCTCTGTTCCAACCAAAAATTCGGCGGCGTAACGGCACAAATGGGAGGATGGAGGGAGCTAGAAAGATATAGGAGAAGAAAGGGGAGAGCCAGAGCCCTCGGGCCCTTGTAGCACCGTAGGAGAGCCTTGCGTTGCCTTGCTTTGATGAGCTTTTGAAGGCTTGTATGGTGGAAAGAGGGGTTCTAACCTCTAAGGCTTGCTAACTAAGAGGCAGAGAGGGAAGGTGAATGGATAGCATATACCTAAACTAAGGGATTTAAGGTGAAAAATATCACTCAAAGGAGGTTTTAGAATTTTAGAATTTGTACGGGAAGTGTGCACCAAAGGGAGAAAGATCTTCTCACTTCAAGCTCTTTCTCTCTTAGGCCAAAATTTTCAACCCTTAAACAAAGGGGAGGGGGGCTCTATTTATAGGAAAATGATAGGTTAGGAGGCTACTTAGATGCTAATTAGGGTTAGCAATTAGGTAATCTCTAATCTAAGGTTTCCTAGAATTTTGAGAGCTTGGAGATATGGGGGAATGGTTTTAATGGTGGATGATAGGTTAGTGTTTCAAATCACTTAAGGGTTGTAAATAGGCATTAAAAGGGTGCAACAAAGTTATCAAAACACACCCCAAGGACTGAGGTGGGCAACAAATCAAACCCCAATCATAATTTTTAGGGCAAAATCCAACAGTTACTGTTCATATGCTTGGCACAACTAATAGTTGCGCCATGCAAATGCATAGTAAAATAGTGCAAAACAGTGCCTGGAAGTCAACTCATGAGGATGGGGCTCACTTTTGAATCTGGTTAGGAATGTTTTAAACGTGAAAGCTCTAGCACTCGATCTCATCTTTGAAATTTTTTTCTTCACCGGGGGAGAGAGCTTCCATTGGCAGTTTGTGATATTTTAACAGAGCTGGAGGCGGGCCAGTCCATGATGCATTTAGTGCTTGCCGAGCTGTACCGATGCCTTGATTCCCTTGCTTTGGGTAAGGTGGAGGGCCTTCGAGGATGCCCCTTATTGCTTCAGGTCTGGTTGGGTGAGCATTTTGCTGTTTTGGGGCCCGTGCCCCGCTTTTATATTGCTCGAGGCGAGGTGGTCCAATATTTTCTGGGTCGATACCACTTGCTCCCCCAGGGTGATATGTCAGCTCTGAAACTTTGGTTGATCAATGTCGAGCTGATATGGAGGCTCCCTTGGCTGGACCGGACCTTCTCGATAATTCGTAGTAGAGATCACGAGGGCATTACCCTCCTAGGACTGACGGGCAGCACCTTTTACTTCCCATTCCGAGTGTTGCGTTAGTTCGACTGCCCTCAGCAGGTGCCTTGTGAGGCCAGACTCCCTTTATATGATTTGATCTTTTCTAGGGGGTCCTCTGGGGATATAGATCGGATTGCTTCTCTTTGGGAGACGCGTCAGTCGACGCTGATGTGTGATATTGAGCAGGGGGCTCGGTTAGGACTTCTCCTAAGTACGAGGCCTGGCTATTGACTGAGCAGCCTGCTATCAATGGTCCAGATTTATCAGAGATTATTAACACTGGAGGCCCCTGGTCAAAGAAAGAGATGACACTCCGAACCCGCATCGAGTTACTGGTGGACGAGAAGAGGATCCTGTAAGAACTTTTGTCATATGAAAAGGTTAGAGCAGAAATAGTAGAGAGTGAGGTCCACAATTTGAAGGGATCACTGAGCGTCGCCTTTGGAGCCGCTGATTCTTCTTGGAAGAGGTTCAAGAGCCTGCATGGTCATTGACTGACTGAACGGAATGTCCGGGAGGATGACCTTCATGCTGAGATTAACGCTTTGAAGCGCGAGCTAGGTCGCTAACTTCTTCCTACACACATAACTTTTTACATAGATCAGATATACAGAAAAGGGGTGTAAGAAACCACTTTATAGATACACACACATTTTTTGGTATACATATTTTCTTTATGTTTTGGTTGTTTTTGTTTTATACTTGTAAAAATGAAAACACGTTAGTCATGACACCGACTGTTTTTTGGGACGTGGTGTAAGTGGTGCAAAAGGCAGTTTATTATATACATCTATACAGATCTATTTTTGGTTTGTATATTTTTTTTGGTGCCTTAATCATTGGGTGAAACTTTGGGAAACCCTGGGTCCACCTTTGACCATGGTCGAACCCTTTCTTTGAAGTCGGACCTGGGTGGGCTTTCGGTTTTTTTGCCAAGGCCGGCACATAGATCCCTTTGGATTGAGTCGAACCTTTTTGCTTGCCTCGGGTCATACGTTTGCTGATACGATTTCACAAAGACAATTCTGGTCAGGACCCGATTCGAACTAGCATGAGCGGCCCTTAAAAAGGGATCAGGGAGAGTAACCAAGAGGTCTCCTTAAACATTTAATCAATCATTTCAATCCTTTCTTTTTCAATTTTTTCTCTTTTCTTTTTTTTATCTCCTTTTTTTACCCGTGGCGCCCTTTCGAGTTTTCACCACATCCATGGGTTTAGCTCTCTTACCACAAGCACCCTTTCGGGTTTTCGCCTGGTCCACAGAAGCTCGCTATTTTTACCCGTAATGTCCTTTCGAGTTTTCACCACGTCCATCTGGCTTTGAGCTTGTATATATATATTTTTTTATTATTATTTTATATATATATTTTTATTTTTTTTCAAGAGCCACGACATAGACGTCGATTCCGTCATAGCCGGCTAGATGGGGTTCTAGTGTCGTCTCACGACTCGACTCATGTTTGACTTAACAGATATTATGACTGCTTGTGAACCTATAAAGAGGGCTTCCTTCAGGGTGTAGCTTGGCCATGGGTTAGGTTAGGATTTGAAGATATGCTGGGCTAAAAGGATTTCCTTGATACGACTTCAGTTTTCTCAACATACTTTCTTCTTTGAGGGTTTTGCTGTACATGCCTCGTGATTCTTCTGTACACATTTTTTGTTATTCTTTTTGCTCCATTTTAGGCAATCTCTTTTTGAGGTTTTGCTTTTTTGATTTTTTTAGATTTGATAGTAACTTTACACACATGCATCTTTTCTCTCTCTCTCTTTTTTTGGTATATGTATACATATTTTTTTTGGGGAAGGGGTTTATTGAAAGAAAGGCCCAAGCTCAAATGGGGTTGCAAAGGATATCATCATTTTTAGGGATACTTTTTTTTACTACTGTGCTTGGAATGATGGCCTCTTTTGGGTGGTTTTTAAGCAGTCACGTATCTATTTCATTAACACTTACCTTGTCATGATGGACTAAGAGTAGAACCGTCGGACATATCCAGCATTGATGGGCTCTAGAAGATGATCTCCGTCCATGGTGGCGAGGCGGATGGCGTATCCCATCAGCACTTCTCGGATGACGTATGGTCCTTCCCAGTTCGGTTTAAACTTTCCTCTCGGATCAGCATGGAGGGATGGAAAGATCTTCTTCAGCACAGTGTCTCCTACCTTCAAATCTCGACTACAGACATGTTTATTATAAGCGCGTGCGATTCGCCCCTGGTACACTTGGGTATGGCATAAGGCTAGGAGTCTTTTCTCTTCCAGTAAGTTTAGCTGATCAAAGCGTGATCTCTCTCTTTCTGCTTTGGGTAAGCCTGATTCTATGAGGATTCGAAGCGAGGGTACTTCAACCTCTATCGGGAGGACGGCCTCGGTTTCATACACAAGGGAGAATGGTGTTGCCCCTATAGCGGTACGAATCAACGTTCGGTAGGCCCACAAAGCAAATGGAAGCATTTCGCTCCAATCTCGATAAGTGACGACCATTTTCTCAAGGATGAGGATGACTGTCTGGTTCACGGCTTCCACGGCTCCATTAGTTTGAGGCCGATAAGGGGATGAGCGATGGTGCTTGATCTTGTATTGCTCGCAGAAGTCTCAGATGCGCTTATTTGCAAAGTTTGTGCCATTGTCCATGATGATATCTTTGGGTACTCCAAATCAGCACACAATATTATTCTTGAGAATCTTCTCAACGTGACTGGCCGTGATGTTGGCATATGACGCCACTTCTACCCACTTGGTAAAGTATTCAATGGTGACGAGGATGAACCAATGTCCGTTTGATGCTTTTGGATTAATCATTTCGACAACATCAAGGCCCCAGGTAGCAAATGGCCAAGGAGTGGTCATGCAGTGAAGATCAATGGCAGGAGTGTGTATCAGACTGGAGTGTTCTTAACACTTGTAGCATTTTTGAACATGTTAGCAACAATCCGATTCCATGGTGGTCCAAAAGTATCCCTCCCGTAGGATTTTCTTAGCGAGCATGTGACCGCTGACGTGGGCTCCACATACTCCCTCATAGATTTCTTTCATAATACTGATCGCTTCACTTTCAGTGAGGCACCTAAGTAAGATGTTATTGTATGATAGCTTGTAGAGGCATTCCCCGCAAATGACGTAACCTATCGCTAAACGTTGAATGGTTCGTCGGTTTATCTTAGATGTACACTCTGGGAATGTTAAGGTTTCGAGGAAATTCTTGATACCTGAGAACCAGGTGGCTCATCATCAGGCTTTGTAGGTTCCTCAATCTGGAGGTAGAACGCTGGCTCATTCCTCTGCTCGATCCTGATCGGCTTAATCTCAACACCATAGGGGATTTCAATCATTGACGCCAAAGTTGATAATGCGTTGGCAAAGCGATTCCTTATCCGGGGGACGTATGAGAAAGTCACATCTTGGAAGCAAGCTATCAGATCCTCGAGGTGTTCATGATAGGGGATCAGTTTCTCGTCTTTCATCTTCCAGTCACCATTCGTCTGGCATATGATTAATTATGAATCGCCAAATACTCGAAGGCGAGTTATATTCATATCAAGAGCCGCCTGCAGACTAGCGGCGCAAGCTTCGTACTCAGCCATATTGTTAGTGCAAGGGAAGTTGAGCTTGATAGAGACCGGTACATGGGATCCTTTCGGTGAAATCAGGATGGTGCCAACTCCTTGGCCCTCGACATTTGCTGCACTGTCAAAGTGCATTCCCCATGATTCTTCTGCTTCTTCTATATTGTCTTCTGTCATGAACAGGATGTCCTCATCGGGGAACTCAGTTCTCAAAGGCTCATAACCAGGTAAAGGATTGTCAGTAAGATGATCAGCAAGTGCCTACCCCTTGATTGACTTTTGACTGACGCACGTGATGTCCAATTCAGATAATAAAAGTTTCCATTGTACGGTTCGTCTAGTGAGAGCTGGCTTTTCAAATAGGTATTTCAATGGGTCCATTCGGGCTAAGAGTCGAACCGCCTAATATAGCAAGTTGTGGCAGAGCCTTTGAGTGCCCATACAAGAGCCAGGCATTCTTTCTCCAGATGAGAGTAGCGCGATTCATAATTAGTAAACTTCTTGCTCAGATAGTAAATGGCCTGCTCTCTTCTTCCCGTTTCATCGTGCTACCCTAAGACACATCCCATCGAAACTTCTATCGTGGAGAGATACATCAAGAGTGGTATCCCTGGCTTAGGTGGTACCAAAACAGGTGGATTAAGGAGGTAGTTTTTTATTTTTTCGAACGCTGCCTGACAATCGTCGTTCCATTCAACGGGCGAATTCTTCTTTAGTAACTTGAAGATCAACTTGCAGATTGGAGTTAGCTGTGCAATAAATCGACTGATATATTGTATTCTACCCAGAAACCCTCTAACCTCTTTCTCAGTAGATGGCAGTGGCATTTTAGTGATGGCTTTGACTTTGATTTGGTCAACCTCGATCCCCCTCCTACTGACGATGAATCCTAATAGTTTCCCTGACATGCCGCTAAATGCGCACTTCTATGGATTCAGTCATAGTCGATACTTCCCCAGCCTTTCAAACAGCTTCTAAAAGTTTACCAGATGGTCGCTTCGCTCTGGTGATTTAGCTATCATGTCGTCGACATACACTTCAATCTCTCGGTGCATCATGTCATGAAATAGTGCGGTCATGGCTCTCTGGTATGTGGCACTGGCATTCTTCAGCCCGAATGGCATGACTCGATAGCAAAAGGTTCCCTAGGGGGTAATAAACGATGTCATCTCGCAATCAACCTCTGCCATTTTTATCTGATTGTATCCTGAGAATCCATCCATAAATGAGAGCATTCCATGCTTAGCAGTGTTATCTACCAAGATGTCGATGAGTGGTAGTGAGAAATCGTCCTTTGGGCTCGCTCTGTTTAAATTGCAGAAATCGATGCACGTGTGGACCTTTCCATCTTTCTTCGGTACAGACACGATATTGGCTAACCACTATGGGTATTTAGATACCATGAGAAATCTCGCGTCATACTGCTTGATGACCTCGTCTTTGACTTTCAACATCCACTCGGGTCGGAGACGTCTCAGCTTTTGTTTGACTGGCTTCATATCAGGGTAGAGGGGTAACTCATGCTCGACCAAATCAGTATCCAGACTAGGCATGTCCTCGTACGACCAGGCAAAAATGCCTTGGTATGACCGAAGGAAGTCGATCATGCTTTTTCTTTCCTCAGGGGACAGTGACGTTTCAATTTTGGTTATCCTGGGAACCTCCTCAGTTCCTAGATTGACGTCTTCTGTCTCTTCGACAATGGGGGTAGGGCCATACTCAAAGTCGGCAAATCCGTCAAGGAGCTCATTGGGGAGCTTCTCAAAGGAGACATCCTCGTCCAGACTCGTGATTCCTACCTCTTGTATTTCTACAGGGAAGGGGTTGATTTCACGTGGGACGGGCATTTTGATTAAGACATCCTTTTGTGGGATATTTTTTGGAATTTTAAATGACAATATTTTTGGACTTTGGATTTTTTCAATGTTTTTGGGATTTTGTGTTTTTTTCGGATTTTTGAGATTTTGTATTTTTTCCATGTTTTTGAGAATTTTATTTTCTACGGAGACGGACCCTTGGCAAGGCGGACACAAGGTATTGTTTGCCAAGGGCTTCTCTCACTTTTTATAGGTTGTTTTTTTTTTGAAAATGGGTGCCAAATGTTAGGCCACTCCCCGCTTCCAGGGTTTGGGGCAAAGATGCCCAGTTGTGTACCCGAGGGGCCGCTTCTTTACCTGTTCGGATGGAGGGTGCTGACTGATATGGCTCTTGGAGTCAACCTCCACCATATTGATCCCCATTTCGTCTAAGATCATGTCCTCAAACGATAACTCGGTTTTGTGGTGATTCACCACAGGGGGGGTTTATTCAAGTACCGACTGTCGTTCCTCAAAAAGGGACAATGCGGCCAAATCTATCTCCAAGCTGGGAAGGGAGATCTAGAGATTGGTGGGATGGACTGGGGCTGTGGGTTTGTGTGGGGTCAAATGGGTTGCCCCATTTTGATTGATCTTTACGACCCCTGCGCTGATAAAGGAATCCCTGATGTGCGGCCTAGGGCGAGGTTTCTCTTCTATGTTGATTCCTCGAGCTCTTGCAGCCGCAGTGACCCTGGCTTTCTCTTTGGCCTCTTTGACCTCTTCTTCTGTGGGCTTGTATCCTAACCCGAATTGGACCTTCTGCCCCTTGGCAACAATTGGCTCTTTTCTTCCTTGTAATCTGGGTCTCAGACCCCTTCCTTTCTGATAACCCCACTTTTGGAGCATTGCCACTGCCGCTACCATACCGCCTCCTATTTTAGGTATGATGTCCTCAATGGGTTCTGGAAGTATGGCTGATACCTCATATTCGAAAGTGTGAAGGTCGACATCCTCAACGGTGTGCGATATATCTAATATATTGGGTCATTCGATGCTATTGGCGGCCTTTTCTTTCTCACTATGCCCCTCCCTGATGATTGTAATGATCTTGTACCCAGACACAAACTTGAGTTTCTGGTGTAAGGTGGAAGGTATAGCTCCGACCTCGTGCAGCCATGGGCGCCCCAATAATAGATTAAATGAGGATTTGATATCCATGACTTGAAACAAGATGGAAAAGGTCATTGGCCCTATCAATAGCTCAAGATCAACTTCTCCCATTATTTCTCTCCTGGTATTGTCAAACCCTCTAGCGATGGTTCTGGTTGGCCTTAACATGCACAGATCAACCCCGATCTTGGTGGTGGTTCTTAACGGGTATATATTCAATGCAGACCCATTATCAATTAGTACTAAGGGGATTACCATGTTTCCAGACTCGACTGTTATATTTAAAGACTTCGAGTGGCTACCCCCTTCTTCTAGCAAATCAGCATCAGAAAATGAAATGGCATTCAGAGCCATCACTTGCCCAATTATTTGCCTGACTTCATCTAGGCTAACTTGGAGTGATACATGCATATTGTTTAACGCCCCCATTAATGCTTAGAAATTGAGTGGGGACGTCATCAACAGATCCCATACAGGGATATGGGCAGGCATTCTTCTCAGCTGAGTCTCCAGTATATGTTCTCGACTAATCTTCTCGAAGGGGTTCACCGCGCTGTCTTTCTTTCCTTCGGGTTGGGCCTGTGCTGCTGCTAGTGCCTCTGGCTGCTTTGATATCCTCCCTGACCTGGTAACAAAATCTATTACCCTTTCTCTGTTGTTGCTGTCGGCATTGACATCTATTTGCTCGTAGCTTAGCGTGACCTGATGAGGATAATATATGGGTCCCGAGAGCTAGAAAGGTATGGCTGCCGGTACTTGAGGCACTTGTACTTTTGGCTCAGGAGGTGTGGGCAATACTTGATTCACCTCAGTGGTAGCGGGTTGGATGGAAAGATTGGGCCAAATGGGGGTGGTGAAGCTTGAGGGTGGTGGCATTGGAGGGAAGGAGGTAAAAGTAGGCCATTGATAGCAGGTGGGTACTGGCAGTAGATGGGGGGTCTGATGGGCCGTTAGGTAATTGACCATGGTGGTGGAGTTTTTCGGTGGCTGAACTGGGGGTGATGGGGTGGGCGCAGGTCATTGATGACTGATGGGTGCAGGTGTTGGATTGGGGGCCTGGTGGCTTAAAGGGTAATCGATGGGGGTTGTGGTGCATGGTGGTAGTTGAAATGGGGCGGGCGCAGGCCATTGATAATTGGCGGGTGTGGGTGCAGGATTTGGGGCCTGGGGGCTTTTAGGGTAATTGATGGGGGTTGTGGTGTATGGTTGGTATGCATTGATATTTACATAATTGACGGGTGTGGTGGACAGAAAATATGCCCGGAGATCCAAGGGTTTAAATTGCAGGGTTGGGTTGGGGAAATATTCTGACAAATTTAGGGGTTCAATTACCCCTGCGTTCCCGTATTCTATGTTTCTTGACAAAGGTGCTACATAACTCTCCCGATCACTGATATAATCAGATGGATAAAATTCAAACTCCTCCTCATCTTCTATCATTCCGACGGTGGGTCTGGAACCTACTCCTCCGGTGGGATGTGGGGGTAGTGGCACTTGTTGAATATTAGCATGCTGAGAGGGTGCAGGGGGAATGATTTTCCCGACATCGATCAAATCCTAGATGGCGTGCTTCAATGGAAAGCAGCGATCAGTAAGGTGACCCGGACCCTGATGAAAATTACAGTGGGTATTTGGGTCATAGTTCCTTGGGATCGGGTGAGGAGGAGGTTGTGGTGGCGGATAACCACTAATCCTTTTTCTACTAACAGTGGTAAAAGTACACTCAATGATTGCCCCAAAGGGGTGAAGACTCAGTCGTAGCGGGCTCTCCTCTGTTCCGGGGTCATTTACATTCCTTGCCCATTCCCCATTCTTTGCGTCTGCTCAGGCCTAACGGGTGCTGGTGGGGCAGCATGAAATTGAAATGGGGTCGTATTATTATTGGGTCGGGTATTGACTATGTTCTAAACATCGCCCCCTGTTCTATTCTTGTTCCTTTACTCTGAAAATCTTCTAACCCCACTGGGTCCACTTGACACGTTCTTATTCAGACGGCCCTCCCTGATGGCATCCTCACATCGGTTAGCATTTTTCACCAGATCAGAAAAACTAGATTGCTGTTGGTACACTAAAAAGTCTGAGATTACTAGCAGAGTGTTCTTTGAAATCATCTCTATCTGTTCATCATCAGGTATTATGTTCCTGACCTGAGCTGCCAATGCTCTCCATTGCCCCAAGTAGTCGCTGAAGGTCTCGTTCTGGTTCTTCTTTAAATGGGCCAAGTCGGACTTACACGGCTCGATGTCTATATTGTAGACATACTGTTCTTGAAAGAGATGCGTCAAGTCCCTCCACATTTTTATCATAGACTGTTCTAAAGATGTAAACCATCTTAAAGTCGGTCCGGTCAGACTCTTTTGAAAAACTTTTATTAGCAGTCTTTCGTCCTCCCCGTATTGACACATGTCCCCACAGTAGGACTTCAGGTGCGTAATAGGATTGCCAATGCCATTATATTTATCGAAGGCTAGCATTTTGAATTTGGGGGGCAGGGGGACCTCAGCGAACAAACATAAGTCTGTGAAGTCCGTGGCATGGATTTCAGCACCACCCATTTTCATCAACTGCTTTTGTATTTTGTCTAGCATTGTTCTTTTATTGACTCTTTTGGATGCAGGTGCTTTCTCGACGTCAGTTGGACTTCACTCTGGGCCACCAGGGGGTGGGCAATTATGGGAGGAGGGTTGCCGCTGGTCAAAGGCCCAGCATAAGCCCTGCTATTCCTAATCTCGTCCTCTTCATCTTTTTGGGGTAGTGTGCGTGAGGCAGATTCTCCCTTGTTGTTGCATGGGTTGGATGGGAATGACATGAGTGGGGGTTGGGTGAGCCCATTGGGAGTGAGGAAAGATTTGTTGGGTGATGGGAATTTGGTTTCGAGGTGGGGTCTGATAGGGCCATTGGGTATGGGGGAAGGTTTGCAGATAGTCTTGGGGTGTGGGGCCATGGGAGAATTGGGTTTGAGGTATGGCATGGGTTTGACCCAGCTGTGAAGGTTGGGTTAAATGTTGGGGGTATTGTGGAAGGTATGAGTGTGGGGTTTGGGTTTGGGCCATGAACCCTTGGCCATTTTGGGCCACATGCCATTGATAGGTTTGGGCCATGGACCCTTCGTAGGTTTGGGTCACGGGCCCTTGGTGGGTGTGGGCCAGTGGGCCTAGGTAGGTATGGGCCATGGGCCCTTGAGGGGTTTGACCCAATGGGCCTTGATGGGTCTGGGCCATGTGCCCTTGATGGACCTGGCCCAATGGGCCTTGATGGGTCTGGGCCATGGGCCCTTGGTGGGTCTGGCCCAATGAGCCTTGATGGGTCTTGACCATGGGCCCTTGGTGGGTCTGGCCTAATGGGCTTTGATGGGTTTGGGCCATGGGCCCTTGATGGGTTTGGGCCATGGGCCTTGGTGGGTCTGGGTCAATGGGCCTTGATGGGTCTGGGCCATGAGCCCTGGGTAGCTTTGGGTGGTGGGGTATTGGGCCGTGGGCCCCTGGGATATGTGAGAAAAGGGTGTTTGGGCCAATGGGCCTTGGGGTAAGTGGGTAATGGGGGTTTGGGTGGTGTGGATTATAGGGGGTTGATGGGGTTCATGGGGGAGTGGGGCATGGAGATTGGCTAGGGTGTGAGACGGGATTAGGGACATGGGGTGTGAAGGAGGAGGGGGGGTGTTTTGAGAAGCCTTCCACATGGAATAGGCTTGGAACATCTCCTCCGTCATGGTCGTGGGGGGAGGGTTGGATGGAGATGTGGGATTTAAGGGATGATGGGGTATAGATGGGATGAAGGTGGCGGAAATATTGGGCTTGGCCCCGGTATAATTGGGCATGACCATGGTAGGTGGGGGGGTATGGGGTGGATGAGGGGATGTATTGGGTATGTTTTGAGATGATGGGGGGCATGATGAGGAGGGATGAGGAAAGTTGGGCATGGCCCCGATAAAAATAGGCATGACCCGGATGGCTGGGGAATTTTGTGGGGGGACGGATAGGGCGGAAGTGGTGTATGTGAATGTAGGTGGATCGGGTCTATAGCGGGATGATGGGAATTGGGGCATGAATTTGGATTGGGAAAATGGGTTTGGGTTTGGCATGGGCATGGTTTGGGCAAAAGATGGAGAATGGGGGGTAGGACTTTGGATATTTTGGGGGGTAATGGTTAGAATGGGCCAAATGGGCGGTGATAAAGGGGGTTGGGTGAGGGGGATGGTGGAAAAAACTTCTCCCGAATGAGAGTGGGTTGGAGAATGTGGCGAGGATGAGTCGGGATCGGTGTAAGCCGGATCAACTACCCATGACATTCTACGGGGACGGGTTGGGTAAGGGTGCCTTGGATAAGGCCCAAAAATCCTCCTCCTTCTTCCCCTACGGGACGGTGGAGGGCAAGATGATGTCGTTGTGTCGGCACCACAAACTATATATATCTCTTTTATTTATTTCTTTGGGTTGTGGTTATATATATATTTTTTTAAATTTTTTTAAAAAGTTTTGTAAAACAAAGGTTCTGAGGCCTTGGAATTCCCTTTTCGGGTGGCTCTCATACCTTAATTTAAGACCCGCGGCAACGATTCTGATGTGTTTTAGAAGAATCGAAGGAGAACCTTTGATTTATTGAAGGCACGAAACTTGAGGCAAACAACCTGATCCCCCGAAATGAGCTAAAAAGAAGTTGCCCTCTTTTGACCGGCTGGGGCGTATTGGGTGTCAGAGATGGCAAGGCCCAAATAAGAGACTAAGCACACTGATCAGGGGACTCGGGAGGTGAAGAAGGCCACAGATTCAGGCTGGGATACTGTTAAACAGACCTGGAACAACTATTACATGCGCCTAGGTTGTAGGGCACTATTATTACACTAGCGCAACTATTAGTTGCGCCAAGGTAAAAATATGGATTTTAAAGCTGGCATAACTATTAGTTGCGCCGGTTATAAATTCCAGTTTTTTACAATGGCGCAACTAATACTTGCGCCAGGCAAAAATTGATGCTCCAGAACTGATGACAGCAACCACCAACACCCGAAATGAGTCTCTTTTTTAGTTTTTTGTGGAAGCTAGGCTTCCGGGAACTGAGCTATTTTTTGGTGATCGATTCTCTCCTCATCGCACCTAAAGGGTTTGAGTCTGGTATAACTCGCTAGCGCACTCCCCAAGGGTTTTAAGCTTTTGGAATGGGAACCCACCCAATGTACCTCCGGTGCGAGCGCCTTCTCAGATACTAGGTGGGTCGAGACTTTTCTGGATCATCACCACTAGGGGTTACTGCCATACTAAGACCCGGGTGTTTGTATGTTTGCCTAATCCCAACCCTTTTTAAAATCTATCCCGTAAAAATAAATTAATTAAGCTCTCTAACTTGGTTCAATTTTAATTTTTTCAAAGCTTTTCTCTTTTTTTTGGAAGTTTTCTTTAGTTCAAAGACCGGGAGTGATTATCCCGTGCCGCCACTACGGGCCAGCGTCCACTGATGGAATATGAGTGCACAAGTAGGCCCGCCAATCGGCTAAGGCACTTTAAATGACGGAAATTTAAAGGAATTGATAGACAAATCTCAAGTAGGCCCGCCAATCGGCTAAGGTACTAAAATGACAGAAAAGTACAAAAAATAAAGGACAAATGCGCAAGTAGTCCCGCCAATATGCTAAGGCTCATAAATGAAGGAAAATTAGGGGTAAGTAAAACGACTTAATCGGAGGGATGAGTAAAAAAACAGTAAAAATAAACTAAAAAAATAGCAATAACATGTTAGTAAAAATAAAAAATAACAAGGCCAAGTTCAAGGGGAAGCTCTACAAGCTATTCCCCAGCAGAGTCGCCATCTGTGCAACCGTGGGATTTTGACGATCCCCGTCGTGACGGTGCGCTCTCTAACGAAAATATAGAGTCGCCACTTGGAGCTTTCGGTGTCCCGAGAAACTGAGTTCATTTTTATGAGCATCGAAGTGCTAAAAATATGACTCTGAATCCGGTCCACACCAAAGGCTCTTGGGTAGGGGCTTCGGTTATCGATCGGGAAGGTGTTAGGCACCTGATCAACCCACTTAATGCGGTCTCTACTAATGGCCAAAAATAAAATGAAGTAAAAGAAAAGAAAATTGCTTCCTCTGGCCCAAAAGGGCTTAGAATCCTATTTGTGCCCCTTCATTCCTACCGAAAAGTCGGCGGCGTAATGGCACAAATGGGAGGATGGAGGGAGCTAGAAAGAGATAGGAGAAGAAAGGGGAGAGCCGGAGCCCTCTGGCCTTTGTAGCACCATAGGAGAGCCTTGTGTTGGCTTGCTTTGATGAGCTTTTGAAGGCTTGTATGGTGGAAAGAGGGGTTCTAACCTCTAAGGCTTGCTAACTAAGAGGTAGAGAGGGAAGGTGAATGGGTAGCATATACCTAAACTAAGGGATCTAAGGTAAAAAATATCACTCAAAGGAGGTTTTGGAATTCTGAAATTTGTATGGAAAGTGTGCACCAAAGGGAGAAAGATCTTCTCACTTCAAGCTCTTTCTCTCTTAGGCCAAAATTCTCAACCCTTAAACCAGGGGGAAGGGGGCTCTATTTATAGGAAAAGGATAGGTTAGGAGGCTACTTAGATGCTAATTAGGGTTAGCAATTAAGTAATCTCTAATCTAAGGTTTTCTAGGATTTTGAGAGCTTGGAGATGTAGAGGAATGGTTTTAATGGTGGATGATAGGTTAGTATTTCAAATCACTTAAGGGTTGCAAATAGGCATTAAAAGGGTGCAATAAAGTTATTAAAACACACCCCAAGGACTGAGGTGGTCAACAAGTCAAACCCCAATCACAATTTTTGGGGTAAAATCAGATTCTTGTTCATATATGCAGCAACTAATAGTTGTGTGCGGACAAATCTACCGATAAAATAATCTGAAACGTGCCTGGAAGTCAGCTCGGGAGGATGGGGCCCACTTTTGAATCAGGCTTAAAATGAGGGAGAATTGACTTGGCACAACTGTTAGTTGCGCAAGGCAAAGTTTATTATTGGCACAACTATTAGTTGCGCCAAGTCCCTAAGGGGGCCCACATGACTTAAACTTTCTACCCTCCGAATTCGGTTTGTCATATCTTTTGACGTATACCTCCGATTGGGGCGATTCTTGAATCGTTGGAAAGCTGGCGACCTCTTCTCCTTGATGATATGAGTCTCAATCATAGTAGAGGGCCATAGCCAGTTTTGGTGCACCACTCTTCATCCATAGCCTGGTAAGGTTAGTTTTAGGGTTTGGAATGGCTTCTAAGGGTCAGGATCGATTTCTAAAGGATCTAGGGTGATTCCTAAGGGTTTGGAGTGATTCCTAAGGGTTCGATACATGCTATCCAAAAGCTTTAAAGTGCGCCTCTCTCGAAATGGGTTTCGATCAGGCCTTGGGCCAAATTTGGATGTCTACAATAAGTTAAGACACAGTGGATGAAGTGAATACACAGTGAATAGTGGACATTGAGTGGACTTTGGAAAGTGGATTGTTACGGCAGTTATCCATACACCGTGAGTGCAGTGTATATGTAGTGAATAATGGGCTTTGAATCATCGAATAGTAAATGATGAAATATGAGTATTAAATTAGTGAATAGTGTATAGTGAATAAGGAAATCTGAGCTTTTGTTCTGTCATCAAATATTGGCTTTGTTATCGCCTTTGTTTCAATTATCGAATGTATATTTTGTTATCGTTTCTATTTCTATCATTGAATCCTTGTTCTGTTTCCATATGTTATCGTATCTGCTCTATACCTGCGTTTGAATCTATGCATTATTATGACAAGGTGTAACTGTTATTGATTTTTCTTCTACTGAGCTTAGACTGTTAGCTCATCTCGACTATACGTCACAAGTATAGCTTTAGATTAGGACCCTGGACTTGAGGAGAATTCAAATTTACGTGCCGGAGAAAGAAGCACAATAGTTGCTACATATTCGAACTTGGTATAGTTTTGAGTTTATCTCTTTAGCTTTTGAGCTTGTTACATCTTAGAAATTCTGTAGTACTTTTGTACATACTTTTTGTGTACCACTGTTTAGGTGATGGTCGATCATTTTCTGTGGTTTGTTTTTGTCTCCATTGTTTATATGCCTTATATAGAAATGGAAAAATTTAGCTCTGTCATATGTATCTTTGCTTTGATTTTTGTATTTTTTGTGGATGTACCAAGTATTCTGATTGCTTTGTGAACATCTTATAGTTCTTGATTTTAATTGACGACTAAAGTTGAGAATTTGAACAATTAGTGTAACGGTATTTTCTTTTCTTCTACAGACTTCTAGTTTTTGATTGACGCCTAAATTCTGGAAGGTTGGAGATTAGTATAGATCTATATTGAAAGAATTTTATATTTTAATTTATGCCTAAGATCTTGGAGACTTAGATATAGTGTAATGGTATTTTAATTTTTTTAAATATCTGAGAGCTGAAGGAGACTGATTGACCACAATCTGGAAGTTGGAAGTTTTAGATTTATTTTTCCTGCACTTTAGTTTAATTAATCCGTTCTTTATTTTTTTTAAAGGCAAATAGAAGTTTTTCTAGATTTCGACCTTCCTCGTGGGAATGATTCTATACTAATGCCACAATTTTCATTATGCGCTTGCAATAGGTTAAGACAGAGCATAATTCATGGCCTAAAATGGACAATAGTCTTGGAATCTGTTTGAGAAATTAGCTGATAATTCAAAGTAGAAGTAGGCCCTGCTTAGATCTAACCCAGATGTGATTCGCCATAGTCCTCTTGCTAGGGGTGGCCTTTACGATGTCAGTAATGACAAACTAAAGAAGGAGAATGACATCAGTGTCAAGGTAGAAGTCCTGGAGCAAAAACTCGCATCATTAATGACTTCTAAACCTAGTACCCATGAAAGACCTGCAGTGGCCTATACAATTTCCCAGAGCTTAACCCATGCTATAGCCGAGTACCCAGCTGTGCCATTATACCCGGATGTGGTGGAAAGGGAATAAGTTTGTGTGTTCCAAAGGGGATATTACGGGAATCCATATAGTCCATCATGGAGGAACCACCCATGATTCAATTATGGCTCCACGAGTGGGGCACAACAAGCACCAACTGTTGTGCAGCAATGATACCCCCTGCCCAAACTTTCCACCAAAGACCACAAGTGCCAACTGTGCAGCCACAGTGTAGACCACAGAGCAACGGACATGATTCTATGATTGTCCAGATCCTTCGAGATTTATAACAATAGTCGCATCAACATTCTCTAGACCTATCTCAGCTTACTCAGTTCTCTCAAGTACTACACTCACATACCCAGTCCATCACAAGTTGGAAGGCCAGATTGGTAAACTAACTTCGCAGATGGCAAAGAGAGAAAGTGGCCACCTGCCAAAGTAGTCAGTTAGCAACCTGAGAGGACAAGTGTTCCTGGGGGAGACATTCGCGCCCACTAATCAAAATTGAGTTCCTCTAGGACTCGTCAAGCTTCTGACAAATCCATAGCAAAATCTTGTAAAATATGTTCATTAACTTTTTCATCTTGTTTTTGTTGAAAAAGTATTTTATGATTCAAATCGTGGTAAAATACGACCAATCGAATGCATTCTCGACTGAATATTATCATGTTATAAGCAGTTGAATGGATTTACGAGTGCTCGTAACCTTTCATTCTTGTGTATATTATTTCTAACGGACAAATCATAGTGATTACGATTTGTGTTGTGTGAGAGTCTGTTCTGTCGGAGAACTGTTATCTAGAATTGTATCCCAAAATTCTAGGGAACAGGTGAGTTGGGTGACAAGTCCTATCGGTTACCTTGGAATTTGAGCCCATTTAAATCATAGAAGAAGCAGACACGCATCGCACTTAATTATGACCCCCACGTGCTATCTACTCAAGCTTAAATGTCTATGCCTCGAAATTTATTTCAAAGTGACGATTCAAAGCCCTAGCCTTTGCCTATAAAAACAATACCCATTTACATTTCAAACCCATCTCTTTTGCCTTTCATTTTCAAACCACTCTAACCCATGTCGGAAGAACCAGACCATGACGAGTTCAGTAGAAGACTTGATCAAAATTTGGAGAAGCAGAGGGCCGAACTTTTGACTGTAATAAAGAAATTAGAAAAGTTGAAGCGTCAGCGACCCATAACAAATGCTGAATCGTCTACTGAAACCCCCCTTCACCCTAAACCTAATCCAAAATCAAAACCTTTTTCCTATGCCCCATCTTCCCCCACTTCTTCAAAATCTCGCCATCACAAATTCATGCGTGCGAGTTCCTCTACAAAGACGGTGGGTTGGAAATTTCCAGTGTCATCTCTTTCCGTCTCCTCCTTATTTTCCCCCTAACTGCATTGTGTTCTCTTCACAGAGTCTCCCAGGGGAGCAGTATGGGCTATTTGGAAGACAAGGGGTGTGATTCCTTAAGGAGGGAGGACTCTGATGGACGAGAAAATTTTGAAGACACCGAGGCTGATCTCCATCGCAAACTCTAGCACCTCGGGTGGTCGCTGTCGATGTAGTGTCAGTCTGTGTTTAGATTTTTCCTAGGATTTCTTTTATGTAATTAGTTTCTTTTTTTGCAATCCCAGTAAATATTTTGCTTTATATTAATAGAAAAAAAAAAAATGTCTCCTAATCTCTTGCTTTGGTGCTCTGATACATAGTTATGCCGGACGTGATTTTTCCCAAGTTTGGGGGAGATTTTTAAATTTCTTTACAGATCTTATACCCGGTAATGTTGGCACCATAATATTTTTTGGTATCCACTATTTTTGTGCACAATGAGGACATTGTTGTATTTAACTTTGGGGGTACACACTCTGTGTATATATATTATTCATAAATATATATATATATAATCTTTTGCGTCTTCTATTTAGATTAATGTAATTTTATGTTCTATTTTTAGGATTTGTTTTAAATTTTTAGGTTTGTTTCTGTTTTAAATTTCTTTCTAGTTAATCAATACATGTGAATAAGGATTAAATAAGATACGATTCCGTACACTTTACCATCATCTTAGTAGAAGTTCAAACATCATTAATAGAAGCAGTTATGCTTAATGTTAGCCCAGTTGTTCACTATATCATAAAAGAATTTTTGAAACTATACTTTGCCTTATATTGCAGAATTTATTCTATAGTTTCAGTATTATATACCCATTGAGCATTTGGACTTATTTCCTTTCTTTGAGAGAGACTGCTATTCTATCCGAAATCCAAATTTTCTTAAACTTCCTGACTGTATTTTAAATGAAATCTCATTGTCGTGTTTATTTGAATAAAACATTCTATGATTTTGCCAACTATTTTTCTAGAACTGTTTATTAGATGTATCAAAACAATATGGTATTCTTGCTAGTGAATCTTGAAAATGATTAAAGGCCTTCTTTTGATTCATTTGAGCCAAAAGGCTAAAATTCTGAAATAATTTATCTCTTGAACCCATATTAGAGCCTAAACCGAATTTCTTTGTACCAAAATTTTATAGACCTTTAACCATATGTATTGCCCAAAGCTTTCGGTCTTTTAATCTTTGTAATTCTGAGAATTTAGAATAGAGGGAGAAATAGAAGAGTAGAAGGTGCATGCAAACAGATAAAGAAAATACTGAAAAGGGTACAAACTAAGAAAGAAATAAAATTCTGAAAAATATGGGAGAAAGAGAAATGAAAAAGAGAAGCAAGAAGCTTCCAAACTGAAAACAAAAAAAAATATCTCAAGAGGCATGCTAAAAAAAAAAGGGATTTACTGAAAATCTATTGTATATGAGAAGAAGTTATCCAACTTTTTGGATACTTACTGAAGAAGGAAAAGAAGAAAAAATGAAAAAGAATAAATGAGAGATAAGTTGAATTCTCAAAACTTTTGAATCCTTTTACATTTCTTTGAAACCTTTAACTCACAGCCCCATTATATGCTAAATAAAGACCTTTTTGATTCATGATTTGCAGCAGTATGAGCCTAATAGAGATGTGTATGATAAACACTATGGGGAATCAGGAAGCATTTGAAATAGAATTGATTATCTTGTTCCATGTAATTTATTTTTGTCATTTTTATCCTCGAAATTATTCATCGTATATATCATTGTGAGAAACCCAATAACTTCAATATTTCTTTTTCAGAGTATTTCCAACAGTGAGGATTTGAATGAAAATGTTTTCTAAATCTGTAGTTTAGATAAATTTATATTGAATAGATTCTTCATTGACACGCACACTCCATGCCTTATATGAATTGAAATTGTTGAGTTTCTGATCAAGGATAACTGCTAGGATGGAAAGTCATGGCTGATGGAATCATATTTTTGAAAATCATAACAACCATGTGTTAATTGACTGGTGTACTAAAAGTAGTTTAGAGATTTTTTAACAGTTTGTTTCCTTTTGAAAAATTTGAAAATTCTAAAAATATTTTAAAGTTTGTAGGTAACTTCATTGGAAACCTTCAGGCGACACAACTCCTCCACTAGCGATCACCTAGGGGTTTATAGGCTTGTTGCATCTGCTAAATACAATCGTGCTCCCTACAAAAGTGGCATATAGGATTGTTGCATTTGCTAAATGCAATTGTGCTCCCTACGAAAGTGACATTTAAATTTGTAGTTAGATTAGTTTATCTTTCTTATTTGCTAGGGACTAGCAAAACTCACGTTTGGGGGTGTGATAAGTAACAAAATTTACCATTTTATCACCCTTAGTGATGTTAGACCCCAGTTTGCTACTAATGATATGACGATGTGCAGATATTTAGAATACTAAGTAGAAAAGAGCCAAAGTGTTAATCTTTGCCAAAGTAAACTCAAATAGTAGTTAGAAATGTGATTGCACGAAACTACGATCCCAATCATTATCTCAAAAAGCTATGGAAGAAAGAAGAATTGTACCTACTATTCTGTAGAAGAAAGCTGGAGACTCGAGAATACAATCGTTCAAAAAGCAAGGAATTGTGTTGGAGGAAGAATGAAATCGAAATTACGATTTTGTATGTTAAAGCTCCTACTGCTGCTAAAGATTATGGGAAGAGTTGTATCACCATGCATTGTAATAGAAATAACTCTTAAATTAGATGTCTTGCAATCTACGGATCTGAGAAGCTTGGCAATAAGAATCCTGAAGATCTCTGCTGCTAAAATTAAGAACAGAGTCCTGCGCGAATCTAGAAGCAAGGAAGATTAGGATTAGGAAGTTTAGTATTTTAGAAAACTTTGCTTTTAGAATCATACTTTGTTTAGAGTCCGAGAATAATATAAACCAACCCCTTATGATCTAGAAATAAGAGGGCTTGACACCTAGAATAATTATCAAAGGTCTCTTAACAGCAATTGAGAAATCTTAGGTTGGGAATCCGAAGATCAAAGTAGTGTAGTCTTGTTTTTGAGAAATCTTGATCACAATTAACAACTGGGATTGGGAGGACGAAGAGCAAATTAATTTAGATTTATTTTTTAGCAATTTATTGCTTTCTTTTATTGCTTTGTAAACATCTGATAGTTCTTGATTTTAATTGACGACTAAAGTTGAGAATTTAAAAGATTAGTGTAATGAAATTTTCATTTGATCTACAAACTTCTAGTTTTTAATTGACGCCGAAATTTTGGAAGGTTGCAGATTAGTATAGATATATATTGAAAGAATTTCATATTTTAATTGATGTCTAAGATCTGAGAGACTTAGATATAGTGTAACAGTATTTTAATTTTCGTAAATATCTGAGAACTGAAGGAGACTGATTGACGACCATAATTTGGAAGTTGGAAGATTTAGATTTATTTTTCCTACACTTTAGTTTACTTAAATCATTCTTTCTTTTTTTTAAAGGCAAATAGAAGTTTTTCTAGATTTCAACCTTCCTCATGGGAATGATCCTATACTAATACTACAATTTCCATTGTGCACTTACAATAGGTTAAAATAGAGCATAACTCATAGAGCTATCAATAGACATGATAACATGTCACCCAAAAAGTCTAAAAGACCATTGTCCACAAAGGACTCCAAAATGACTATAAGCCATTAATATCCACCAAGGACAAAACAATTCGTATTAGGGGTATGAATGAATTGATTAGAGTGTTTTATTATTGTAAATAATATACTCTTTGGGTATAAATAATGTGCAACATCCAGCATCAACTTTGGGCAGAAACTAACTGTACAACCTATCTAGTTTGATCTCAATAATTCACCCCCTTTGGATAAGAGAATCATCATTCTCTCTCCTTTACACTTATGACTATTCTACTCACCCTATTTATATGAAATTAATGAATCACCTTTGGGTAGAATCAATTACTCTATGCAAATCAATGCACAAGGTGATCTTAATGAGATAAAATCTCAAGATTCAAGAAACAACAACCTCCATAGAATGGTCACCTTTGGATAGATCCAATCCTACCTCAACTATAGCTTCTCGAACGACTTTAGCGGTCTTCCTTAACCCCATTGGAAAGACCTAGACATGATATGTCTAGTCTCAAGAGTTTAACCAACTCACCGTAAAGTGTATTTGTGTAACATGCAGATAGTCAAGAGTACCATCAAATAATATTTTAAATAATGAGTGATGTCAAAATTAGCTATAAATATATACACTTGGTCCATAAGATCAAACTCATGATACAAAAAGTACATGTAAAACCAATAGACACATCATTGGGTCACCAAAAAAAAGGTTTATTCCATGATGTACAATCATTGACTACTAATGATTCAAAATCGGACTTAAAAATGGGCCGATACACCAAAACCAAGAAAACCTTTTCAATGAGAATAAATTGGGTCCTATATGATTAGCCCAAGCTCTAATCTAATTTGAGCATAAAGACGGGCCTTAAAGACCAAGAAAAATTAAGCCATTATAAGTGTGACGGCCCGACTTTCCCCACACAAAAATCTGGGAAAATTTGGGTCGTCATCAAATTCAGATGCTTAATGCTCACACTGAAGCTTTGATACCTCACGTGACCGCCTGATTTTCCCCACACGAATTTCGGGGAAGACTGGACTGTCGAACTCAATGATTCAATTGCTTATGACGATCCAATTTTCCCCTATGCGGATCTCTAGGAAAACCAGACCGATCGATATAGAATTCAAAGCGGGTATCATATGCAAAATGTAATACCCCGACATTTCGGAAACTTGGTACGTTGTGTTGATATGTAGTACAGGGGTGATGGGCATCGTGTACCGTATACCGTCAATAGCCCGAATTAACCATTCCAAATAGAGGTTAATATATTTAGCGATGGATTACACATAGGGTACACTGCAACCTTAGGTGGGCCTGCACTAAGACACAAACCATGTATATAAGCCGTCATGTAGCAGGTCTGATTTCAAATGGGAGCTAACCGTAGACCCCACGAGCCACAAAGTCGACACCTTCGTGCTGCACATGACTATTGTGTGTTTAGGACGCACTCTGAAGCAATCTCTTAGCCAATCACTTCAAACCCATTTAGACCCAATCAATTAAGATCCAATCACAAAATATAAGATCCATTGAGGGAAAGCCAATCACTTAAGGCCTTGAGGGAGAGCCATGAGATGGCCGTACACCAACCTTGAGTGTACAGTGTGCACTCCAGATACAAGACCGTCACCTATAAATCCAAGTCTGCACGCATAGCCATGCATTTTTCATTGAAAACAAGAGAGAGGAAAAGGGAGAATAGAAACAAGTCTCTTGTGCAACCATAGGATTTTTGACGATCCCATTGCGGCGATGCGCTCGCTAACAAAAATATAGAGTCGTCACACGGAGCTTTTGGTGTCCCAGGAAATCTATATTATTTTTATAAGCACCGAAGTGCTACAAATATGACTCTGAATCCGGTTCACACCAAAGGTTCTTGGGTAGGGGCTTCGGTTATCGATTGGGAAGGTGTTAGGCACCCAATCAACCTGCTTAATGTGGTCTCTACTAATGGCCAAAATAAAAATAATATAAAAGAAAAGAAAATGGCTTCCACTTACCCAAAAGGGCTTAGAATCCTATTTGTGCCCCTCCGTGCATGTGGCACCTCCAAATTCGCGCGAGCGCATTTGACCCGAATGTTTTTGCCTGAATCTGGGGAAAATTTACTTGAGCGAATTTTCCCAAGCTTCTTTCTCTTTAAGTCTGAAGGCGATTCGCTCAAGTGAATTCCAATTTGCTCGAGCGGATGGTTGCAATTTTGCAACTTTTAAAAGTCATCTTTTTTCCCTGAATTTCCAAAAATAAAACCCCCAAAAATCTTGCATGCATACACCAATCACACATAATTCTAATTTTAAACCACATCCACACCATCAAATCTTAGATCTTACCTTCTAAACACACATGCGACGTCCGCAATGCTCGGGATCGATGGAATCGCCTCCAAAACTAGCCGATCGTTTGACACTCCCTTTCTTCCTCAAAAATTTTCACATGCTAAACCCAAATTGCGTACAAATCAAATATAAATCATAGAAATCGAGACTCAATCGCCTATTGTACGATTCTTACCTTAGAAATCATGCATGCAAGTTCGTGATTGCTTCTCTCATTCTCTTTCTATCCTATCGGTACCGTAACCAAACAATTTCTCACGATGCAAAGTGAAGCAAAGGCTCCCTTGCGTCAAGAAGAGTATTTACGCAATGATCGATGGTTCGGATTCGTCGAAGGAGCGGAAATCGGTGGAGAAGGAGAGCTCTTCTTCCTCTCGGTTCTTCTTTCTATTCTCTCAAACTTCCAAAGTTCATACAATGGCTATTTTGTGCGTGGGTTTAATATTATACTAAGGGCTTGATTCGGCATGAAGTGGCACGCCGTGGGTCGGTGTATGATCTTTTATCCCATGGTCCAAAATAAAAGCTACACTGTGCTTAATGTATGGGCTTGATTCGGTGTGAAGCAACTCGCCGTGTGTCGGTGTATAGTCTTTTATCCCATGGTCCAAAATAAAAGCTACACTATGCTTAATGGGTTTTGATACTTGGACCTTTAGTTTACCAAGCTAGGTCTTAACCATTGGTGCTCTCATAGGGCTCGGGTACCAATTACACAATTAAATATATAGTCTTAATGCCACAATGCCCCTATGGTATCGCACACACACATTTGGTCGGTGTGTTCTGGTTCGGAATTTCGAGGTATTACAATAAGTGTCATAAGGTCCAAACAAATATATATATATATATATATATATATATATATATATATGTATGTATTGCATGAAGATAAATCAAAACCTTAAATAAGGAGACAATTAATCATTATATTTGATTTAAGAAAGTAACTTGAAAAATTAACTGGGAATTACTCATATAGGGTCAAAGAAATCACACAATATACCATTTTACCACCCTTAACTTAGTGATGCTAGAACTTAGTTTGTTACTAATAAATTACTGATGTACAGATATTAAGAATAAATAGCAAAAGAGAACCAAAATGATAATATTCATCAAAATGAACTCATAAAGCAATAAAAAGATGATGGAATGAAAAAGTAGAATCATTGCCTACGAAAAGATGAAAAATCGTGTTTTATGATTTGCAGAGCGCTGCAAAGAAAGTAGAAAATCCTAATTTACGCTTCTGCAAGAAGATGCTCAAGAGTAAAGTACGATACAACAGAAGACGAACAATCGTAATAGAGAATCATCCAAAATATCGCCAACTATGAGGAAGCTATATTTAAAAGCTAGAAAAGCGTGATTTACGATTTTCCAAAAAAGAGGCTTTCTATTGTTATTGTCACGTGAGGATTTACACCGCCATGCATAAAATTAGAAGAATTCTTGACTTAGAAATTTGGTCAATCACGGATCTGAGAAGATTGACGAAGAAGACTTTTAAAGGACTCTGTTGCTAAAATAAAGGAGAAAATCTAGAAGTATATCAACAATTCAAAGGAAGGAAAGATAGAATTAGAAGTAGAGCTATTGTAACATCCTAAAAAAATTTAACCTTTGAGCAGTATGCCTCGGTGTGCGTGCCCTACAGGTCACGTACCTGACCTTGTGAAAATATTGGATAAAACATGTTAGGTTGGGTGTTAAGTAAAATAAGGGTGCTTGAGGATGTGTGTGAACCTTGGATGAGTTGTATACACCTAATCATAGTGTTGTGCTTAACCCCTAAGTCTAAAACTAGATAAAAGAGAATTTATTTCTCTTGTGAAGTAGGTTGTTGAGAGAGAGTTATTAATAGAGAGAGAAGAGGGAAGAGCAATCAATAAGTGTGATGAGTGTACGTATGAGGAGAAATCAATAGGGTGTATTAAATTGCGAGATTGGATCGTGTGGAATCCTAGACTTCAAGCTACGAAGCCCTAATTGTGAGTGAGAATTGGGATCAAGGAATCGATCGATTAAAAGGTAAGATTTTATAAAAAATTTGTAAGAAATAAATGAGTGAATTGGTGATGTATGTGAGTGGGAAAATCAAAGAAGAAAATGATAAGAATTGAAGGAAAAATGAGAAGAAAAAGTTAAACCAGAGTTGGGTGAAAACTGACAAAACCGATCGATCGATTTTGTCGAGATTGATGAGTTGTGGGTTTCTGAACGAAACCGATCGGTCGAATTAAAACCGACCGGCCGACTTTGAAAACCGACCGATCGAAATGAAACCGATCAATCGATTCCCACAAAACAGAGAATATAAGAAAATAGTGCTGGGGAATTCGACTAGCCGATTTTGGAAACCGACTGGTTGATTTGGGAAATCGACTGATCGGTTTTCGTGTGAAAGGAAGGGTCTGGTTTTCTTAGGGAAAATTGATCGGTTGATTTGGAATACCGACTGGTCGATTTGGGAATCGACCGATCGATTTTAGCTGCTTCAGAGTTGGTTTTGTTTGAAGTGGGAACTTTTGGGAGATATTGTATCTTCCTATTTTACGTCATTTTTTACATTTGTTATAACTTCATGTATATTAGGTGTGAGCTTGAGCCTCGGGGCTAGAAGCGCTAGTTTGAACTAAGAAGATTTAATGTGACTTCGCATGAGGTAGGAAAATTCTTATATCATGTGCATTTGATATGACTAGCATGTGAATTATGGTGTGATGTGTTTTTATCATCAATTACTATTGAGTTTGCATAAGCTTTTGAAAATGTGAATGTGTAAGCATGTGTGCGTGCTTTGGAAATTGTGTTTATGATGTGAGAATTTTTCAAGATTCATTCCGATAAATGTGTGTGAAAGAAGGTGCTTTTAACTTTCTAATTTAGATATAATTATTACATTACACGATGATAAGCTATATGTATGCACTATGATTTAAAGTTGAATATGTGAATACCCGACCAACACGGCGGTATAATCGTGACCGACACGGCGGGATATCCGTGACTAATACGGCGGGATATCCGTACAAATTATGCTCCGGTACGGCGGGATATCCGTGACTAATACGGCGGGATATCCGTACAAATTATGCTCCGGTACGGCGGGATATCCGTTCTTTGGTTTCCAATCTGTGGAAACACTTTATTCAGTACAAGTCTCCTAATTCGAAGTAGCTTAGGCATTTCGTGTAAATGGTTCATGTGAATGACGATGGTGGGTATTCCATCGGGGGCTCGATGCTATATATGCTAGAGGGACTATTTAAGTGAAGCACTTTAAGTTCTTTTTCTTATTTTCTGTGAATCAGTCAAAGAGCATGAGATGATTTTTTTTTCAAATTAAGAGGAATGTTTTTATTTCATTTAGCTATCATTAAATTATGCATCTTTATGGGAAAAATCATGTTTCGTTATGTCATAAAATATATGTGTGATGTTAAGAATCTGCATGCTATTAGTATTTCTCTACTGGGCTTATGTTGTTAGCTCATCCCTCGACTATACGTCATAGGTATAGGAGCTGAGGTTGACTTAGAGGGATCCAGTAAGGGTAGAGGATCCTAATTTTTCTCCTGAGGAGGACTCTGAGCCTCATCCGGAGAATTGTTTTGTCTGTGCAAAGCACGGGTAGGTCCGGCTTTGGAGTGATGCGTTATGGTGCAGTTTTTGTGATGTAAAGAACATAAATGCAAACCATGTTTCGGTGATAGTCGGCCATCACCGGTGGTTCTTTTAGGTTCTTCTGCCCATGAGTTTCTACATGGGATTAGAACCGTTATTTTTGTCATTTTGAGATATAAAATTGGAGATTTCCTCTTTACCTATGATGATTCTATTTGTTTAGCTAGATTTCCTGCTTTGTTTTTGCTTCGTGTGTGGATGTGCCAAGTGTTCCATTCGGGGATCAGCCTTAGTGTCGATCGACGGTTCAGGTTTCGCGATTAGGAAATCTGGGCTGTCACAGTTGGTATCAAAGCATAGGCTTTAGAAAATTTCTGACAAGTCTTAGATTAGACAAGATGTTTAAGATTTTGTTGGAAGTATAGGAACCTTCTATTAATGAAACTGTTATTCCATTGTAATAGATTCAGATATATCCAAGAGGTAAAGGACGACCTAGAAGCGATCGTGGAAGGAGTTTAGGGAGTGGGGATGAGATCCCTGCGGGTCCTAGTAGAGATCAAAGAAACCCTCCTGATGAGAGACATCGGGAGGAGGTGGCTAGTAGGATGGCGCAGGCCATAGAAACTGTGGCCGCCTCCATGGCTCAACAGGCTGCTGCCATGGCTCAACAGACAACACTACTAGCTGCCAATAATGTGAACAATCAGCAGCCACCACCACCACCTCCTCCAACACTATTGCCCTCATTATTTGTTGACTTTAAGAGATTGAGACCTCCTAGTTTCTATGGGCAGACGGATCCGCTTGAGGCGGAAAAATGGTTAAATCAAATTGAAAAGCTTCTATAAAGACTTTAGAGTACTGAGGATGAGAAGGTTGGTTGGGCTTCCTTCCAGCTTGAGAGTGATGCCGATCCGTGATGGAATCGGTACTGAGAAAGAGATAGGTTGAAAATCCTCACAATCTATGGACTTGGGCGGAATTTGTTGAGGTGTTCAATAAAGAATATTTCTCCAAGCATGTGAGGAATCAGATGAAGAGAGATTTTGCAAATTTGGAGTAAGGAAGTATGATCATACGAGAGTATGGTACTAAGTTTACTAGGTTATCGAGGTTCTCACAGGAACTAGTAGCCACTGAATTGATGAAGGCCAGTAAATTTGAAGAAGGCCTGAGACCAAATGTGCGAGATAGGATTTCGGTGTTAGAGCAAGAGACATATGCTGAAGTGATGGGAAAAAAAATTATGGTCGAGAGAGATATAGAGAATATGTATAAAAGGCAGGATCAGCAGAACAAGAATAAGGCTGGCCAAGGGAGAGCAAGTGACTATAACTCGGGGAAAAAGAAGCTAAAATTTACAGCACCAGCTACAGTTTTAAGACAAACTGCCTACACAAGTTATCCCAAGCCACCAGTATCTCCTCCTGTGAGACCTTTCCGTATAGAGGGCCCTACTTAGAGTCAGTCTAAAGGAGCAGCAGTTACTTAGGGATTCTCGAGAGCGGCGTCGTCGAGTCCCCAGATCACGTATGCCCGTTGTGGTAAATCTCATAAAACTTTCAATTGTAGATGTGGCACAGAGGGATGTTTTAAATGCAAAAAGATGGGCCATATGATCAGAGACTACCCAGAATTGAGAAAAGAAGGTACGATTTCATTAGCTACCGCACAAAGGCCTACGTGACCTACGAGACCGACCATACAGGGTCGTGCTTTTACAGTGACTGCCGAAGATGCTCGAGCAACGAACGACGTTATCCAAGGTATAATTATCTAAGTCATGTTCAATTCAGTTTAATTACATTTTAGATGAAGAAGGTGCATAAATAAGAATGATCTACTAGGTATCTATTTTTATGAGTGTTTAAATTTGCCATGCATGCCTAATTATCTAGTATATGTATGAACATAGGTACCTTACAACTACATAGAGAAAATGACGGTGATCGTTGTGATGCACGAGTTCTGATAGACCCAGGGTCTACCCACTCGTTTGTGACTTCGGAGTTTGCAGGAAGATTGAAGGTCATTCTCGAAGCATTGAAGTTCATTTTGGACGTGTCAGTTCCTACGGGAAGTTCGGTGACTATAGACACGTGTTGCCGATCTATTATCGTATGAGTTGAAGATCGTGAGATGATAACGGATCTCATTTTGTTAAATATGCAAGGATTTGATATACTCCTTGGGATGAATTGGCTATTCGCTTATCATGCGAGCATTGACTGCCTACGAAAAGTCGTCACATTCCGTCCACCGAAGTAAATGTCTTATCGATTTATCGGTGATAAGGGTAAGATTATACCAGTCATCTCCGCGGTATGAGCTGAGTGGATGATGAGGAATGGATGCGGTGGATACCTAGCATTTTTATAAGAGCAACGGGAAATGAAGAATGTCATCACTAATGTTTCGATTGCTTGCAAATTTACGGACGTGTTTTCCAATGACTTACCAGGGTTACCACCAGATCGAGAGATTGAATTTACAATTAACTTAGCACCAGGCACAGAGCCAGTATCGAAAGCGCCTTACTGAATGGCTCCTGCCGAGTTGAAAGAATTGAAGGACCAGTTACAAGAGTTTTTGGACAAAGGCTTCATAAGACCTATAGTGTCTCCTTGGGGAGCACCGGTCTTGTTTAACAAGAAGAAGGATGGGTCGATGAGACTTTGCATCGACTATCGTCAATTGAACAAGTTGATGATCAAGAACAAGTACCCCTCACCCAGGATTGATGATCTCTTTGATTAGCTGCAAGGGGCGAAGTTCTTCACAAAGATTGACTTAAGATCGGGATATCATCAGCTAAAAGTGAAGGCTGAAGATGTTCAGAAGACTGCATTCAGAATTAGATATGGGCATTATGAGTTCCTGATAATGCCTTTTGGCTTGACTAATGCACCAGCTTCGTTTATGGATCTCATGAATAGAGTATTTAAACCACATCTAGATACGTGCATGGTTGTGTTCGTGGACGACATTCTCATTTATTCAAAATTCAAGGAAGAACACGAGCAACACTTACACATTACAGACGCTACGTGAGCATCAGTTATATGCCAAACTCAGTAAGTGTGAGTTTTGGTTAGAGCAAGTGAGCTTTCTAGGGCACATAGTCTCAGAAGCAGGTGTGACAGTTGATCCATCAAAGATTGAGGCAGTAGTAGACTGGAAACAACCAAAGACTGTGACTAAGCTTCGTAGTTTCCTCAGTCTGGCTGGGTACTACAGAAGATTTGGAGAGGGATTTTTCAAGATTACAGGACCACTCACGGGACTTACAAGAAAAGATGTTAAGTTTGAGTGGACTAGTGAATGTGAAGAGAGTTTCTAGGAACTTAAGAAATGGCTTACCTTCGCACCAGTATTAGCTATTCCATCAGGCAGTGGAGGATTCACTATATATAGCGATGCTTCGCACATCGGCTTAGGCTGTGTACTCAATCAGGATAGGAAGGTTATTACGGGTTGAGACAACTTATGGATCATGAAAATAACTATCCGACGCATGATCTTGAGTTAGCCGCAATGATCTTTACACTTAAGATATGAAGACATTATCTGTATGGTGAGACCTTTGAGATCTTCACGGACCACAAAAGCCTCAAGTACTTATTTACGCAGAAAGAATAGAATATGAGGCAATAGAATGGATTGAATTTCTCAAGGACTATGATTGCTCTATTCAGTATCACCTTGGTAAAGCAAACGTCGTGGCAGATGTATTGAGTCGAAAGAATTTGGCTCAGTTAGCTAGTCTTGTTATGGGACTCCGTTGATGGAAATTGTTGGAAGACCTTTCTTTGTAAGAAAAGAATATTGAGGTCAGAGTTTTAGGTGCCTTGTTAGCTAACATCACAATCAGGCCAACAATTTTTGACTGCATCTATGAACTTCAGATGAAAGATGCAGAGCTCTTAAAGATTAGACAAGGTGTGACAGACGACACTAGAGTAGATTTTTCGATCAAGGAAGATGGATCATTACTATTTAGAGGACACCTATGCATATCAATTGATGCCGATCTGTGGCAAACTATATTCGACAAAGCTCATAAGTCCAAGTATGCTATTCATTCTAGTAGTACCAAGATGAACCAGAATTTGAGGAAGAACTATTGGTGGAGAGGATTGAAGAAAGATGTTGCCGAGTACATATCTAAATGCCTGGTGTGTCAGCAAGTAAAAGTAGATCATAGACACCCAACAGGTCTATTGCAACCTCTATCAATACCCAAGTGGAAATGGGAATTAATCTCCATGAATTTCATTGTAGGATTACCAAGGACGGCGAAGCATTATAATGCTATTTGGGTGGTCGTAGATCTCCTAACAAAATCAGCACATTTCCTGCCCTACAACACAACATATACGGCAAGCAAATTGGCAGATTTGTATATGAAGGAGATTGTTCGATTACATGGTATTTCGACAAGCATTGTTTCTGATCGTGGCCCATTATATACCTCAATATTTTGGCAAAGATTCCAAGGAAGCATGGGCACGAGGTTGGATTTCAGTTGGGCGTTCCATCCACAAACAGATGGTCAGACTGAGAGAGTCAATCAAATCATTGAAGATATACTTAGAGCTTGTATGATCTACTTTCAGGGATCGTGGGATCAACATTTACCGTTGACTGAGTTTGCGTACAATAACAGTTTTCAGCAAAGCATTGGAATAGCTCCGTATGAAGCGCTGTATGGACGGAGATGTAGATCTCCGATTAATTAGGACAAGACTGGCGAGAAGTTTAAATTAGGTCTGAAAGTGGTAGAGAAAAATGGGAAAGTCGTTCATATGATTTGAGAAAGGATTAAGATAGCTCAGAGTCGGCAGAAGAGTTATGCCGATATCAAGAGAACCAACGTGGATTTCCAAGTTGAAGACCATGTATTTGTAAAGATTTCACCGATAAAAGTTGTAATGTACTTCAGAAAGTGTGGGAAGCTAAGTCCCCACTATGTTGGACCTTTTGAAGTATTAGGGAGAGTCAGCGAAGTTGCATATAGGTTCGCCTTACCCCCGCAACTTGATAGAGTGCATGATGTCCCTCACATCTCAATGTTACAACAGTACGTCAAGGACCCAATGCACATGCTAGATTACCAACCAATTGAAATTCAAGAAGATTTAACTGTCAAGGAAGAGCCAGTGCAAATACTTAATCGGAAGGAGCAAATTTTGCGTACGAAGAGCATTCCGTTAGTGCTTGTCAAGTGAAGAAATCATCTAGCTAAAGAGGCTACTTAGGAGCGTGAGGAAAAAATTAAGGAGCAATACCCTCACTTGTTTGAGAGTTGAGCTGAAATTATACTTGTAATTCTATTTGGATTGTAAAATTTCATATATGAACGAATGGTTGAGTTATAAAAAGAATTTAGAGTATTGAATACTCGGGTGTAAAGAAACAAAATTGTGAGGAATCAAATACTATTAAGGCATGAAGTGGAAGATAGGATAAAGAGAAAGAAAAGACAGATTTTGAGTCAATCTGTGAAAACCGACCAGTCGATTTTCACAAAATAGAGAATAATTTTGCAATAATGGGACAACTTATGAAAACCGAGCGGTCGAATTGAGTTCAATTGATCAATTTTGAAAACCGACCACTCGAAGTAAGTTCGACCGATCGATTTTGAAAATCGACCGGTCGATTTTCTTATGGGCATTAAAGACTGATGGAATTCGATCGGTCGATATCAAACCGACCGATCGAATTCGCTAGTAGGGGTTTTAAGTGTAAAATAGACCGGTCGATTTGGAGTTCGACCAGTTGATTTTCGCGTATTTATATATAAGGGTTTTTTTTTTGTGAATTCAAAATATCAGATATTGTTCTTATTGGTTAGGGCTTTCTTTTGCTTTCCTCTTAGAGCTAGTTGGGGAGGAGTTTCGACAATGATTCAAATCGCGCCATAAAAGGTAAACCCTAGCTTCCTAAGCTTTGCCTTTGGATTTGCATTCTATTTTGAACCCTAGTTTGGGGATTATCTTCAAAAAACCCTAGGAATGCCACCCAAAACACTGCAAACTTTGGAAGCTGCGGCTTCAAAACTACCTTTTCGACATCCTAGTGCTTCGAGACCACCTCCGACCCCATCACCACCAAAATCCCCATCTCCACCACAGTCACCAACATCATCCTCATCGTCCTCACACCATTCTTCACCACCACATTTAGAACAGCCCAATGAATGGTGGGTGAGTAAGGATTTCAAAGATGAATATACCATTGACGAGGCCCTATTTCAAGAACAGGATGTCCAGGGAAATACAGTGTGGGCTAAAGATTACATTGTCAAGGCTGGTTTAGGGAATATCCTTAACCACTACATGAATGTTATTACCCTCATCTAGTGAGGTTGTTTTATCAGAACATGAGTGATACTAAAAATCCAAGTTTGATTACGACCAAGATTAATGGTCGTGAGTATAGGTTCACCCTGGACCACGCTTGCAAAGCCCTAGAATGTTATGATTCTTATGGTCGTGGAATCGAGTTGTTACCCCCATTCCTGAAACTCATAGATTACTTGGAGATTAGATGACAAATGACCCAGCGACTACATGGATCCGGTATGGCAACAAGGAGCCTTGTATTCAACGTTTAGGGGCCGATGCTTTAGTGCGACTCAGATGGTTTTTGAAAGGATAAAGTACATACAAGGGAAGTTGATGAAAGGTGGAGCAAAACCAAAAGATAATATCCCATATGCTTGCCTGTTGTCAAGTATGATTGAGGACTATTCAGATGAGGAAGCGTATCAAATTTCTTAGGAGGAACTAAGAGCAAATGACCACGTGGCATTGTACACTTTCTCGAATTGGAATTGAACCTATAACCAATTGAAAAGGTTCTTCCTCCCGGTGAGCAAGTAGCACCACCCGTACCTGAAGCCCCACAAGAATATGGACCAAAACAAGAACAACCCGTGCCACCAGATCATGCACCACCAGCTCAGCAACAAGAACAATTTCATGTACCTCCTGCACAGCATGCACCTGCTACATTTGACGATGTCCTCACTCACATGGTTAAATTGGAAGAGAGTAATCGGTTGTTGCATTGCCAGATGGACTATCATAAGGACGTGTTTACACGCCTGATGCAGCATGCCTACCCCACTGATTATGCGACACAACTCATAGATGCTCGTGCTTCGGTACTAGGCCCATGGTACTTTACCACTGGAGCGTCTACGTCTGGTGAGGCAGTTGAAGATGAGACAACTGCGGAAGCGGAAGCCAGACCAACAGATGAGCAGTCGGGTGACGCGACAACTTGAGTATGGTTATATATAGAATGTGGGCTTATTTGATGTGCTAGGATATCTTTTCTTTTTTAAAGCAATTTTTGTAATTAATACAGGGTATGGTTTATAACCGTTTAAACTATCGTGGCGTGATTGTATATATATATATATATATATATATATATATATATATATCTTTCATTTTGTGAATGAATGGCATTTTAATCACCTTGTTTACTATTATGACCAAATTTTCATGCAGGGTGTGGATGTGTTACCTATGTGTGTGGTTAGATATGTCTGTGGATGTGTTACCTATGAGATGTGTTCAGTATGAGAAGTGTTAGATGTCCTAAGTGTGAGATGTCTTATATGTCGGTATTATAATACGTTTAAAATTGACACGAGATGTGTAGAAATTACCTTTTCAGGTGTGACTTGCAAGTGAAATCCTATAAGTACATTTTCGGGGAAGAAAATTCCTAAGGTGGGGAGAATGTAACGTCTTGAAAATTTTCAACCTTTAAACAATATGCCTCGATGTGCGTGCCCTATAGGTCATGTATCCGACCTTGTGAAAATAATTGGGTATAGTATGATAGGTTGGGTGTTAAGTAAAATAAGAGTGCTTGAGGATGTGTGTGACCCCTTGGATAAATTGTATATACCTAATCATAGTGTATGTGCTTAACACCTAAGTCTAAAACTAGATAAAAGAGAATTTATTTCTCTTGTGAAGTAGGTTGTTGAGAGAGAGTTGTTAAGAGAGAGAGAGAGGAGAGGGAAGAGAAATCAATACGTGTGATGAGTGTACATATGAGGAGAAATCAATAGGGTGTATTAAATTGCGAGGTTGGATTGTGTGGAATCCTGGACTTCAAGCTACGAAGCCCTAGTTGTGCGTGAGAACCGAGATCGAGGAATCGATTGATTAAAAGGTAAGATTTTACATAAATTTTATAAGAAATAAATGAGTGAATTGGAGATGTATATGAGTACGAAAATCGAAGAAGAAAAGGATAAGAATTGAAGGAAAAATGAGAAGGAAAAGTTAAACTAGAGTTGGGTGAAAACTGACAAAACCGACCGGTCAATTTTCGAATCGACCGATCAATTTTGTCGAGATTGATGAGTTGTGGGTTTTTGAACGAAACCGACCGGTCGAATTAAAACCGACTGGTCGACTTTGAAAACCGATCGATCAAAATGAAACCGACCGGTCGACTTTGAAAACCGACCGATCGAAATGAAACTGGCCGGTCGATTCCCACAAAATAGAGAATATAAGAAAATGGTGCTGGGGAATTCGACTAGTAAATTTTAGATCGACCGGTCGATTTTTGAAACTAACTGGTCAATTTGGGAAATCAAGTGATAGGTTTTCGTGTGAAAGGAAGGGTCTGGTTTTGTTAGGGATAACCGACCGATCGAAATTAATTCAACCGGTCGATTTGGGAATCGACCGGTCAATTTTAGTTGCTTCAGAGTTGGTTTTGTTTGAAGTGGAAACTTTTGGGAGACATTGTATCTTCCCGTTTTACTTCATTTTCGACGTTTATTATAACTTCATGTATATTAGGTGTGAGCTTGAGCCTTGGGGCTAAAAGCGCTAACTTGAACTAAGAAGATTTAGTGTGACTTCGCGTGAGGTAGGGAAATTCTTATACCATGTGCATATGATACGACTAGCATGTGAATTATGATGTGATATGTTTTTATCATTAATTACTATTGAGTTTTCATAAGCTTTTGAAAATGTGAAAGTGTAAGCAGGTGTGCGTGCTTTGGAAATCGTGTTTATGATGTGAGAATCTTTCAAGATTCATTCCAATAAATGTGTGTGAAAGAAGGTGCTTTAACTTTCTAATTTAGATATAATTATCACATTACACGGCGATAAGCTATATATATGCACCATAATTTAAGGTTGAATATATGAATACCCGACCGACGCAGCGGTATAACCGTGACTGACATGGCGGGATATTCGTGACCGATACGGTGGGATATCCGTATAAATTGTATTTCAATACTGTGGGATATCTGTTCTTTGGTTTCCATTCTCTGGAAACACTTCGTTCGCCACAAGTCTCCTAATTCGAAGGAGCTTGGGCATTTTGTATAAATGGTTCATGTGAACAACGATGGTGGGTATTCTATCAGGAGCTCGATGCTATATATGCTCGAAGGACTATTTAAGTGAAGCACTTTAAGTTCTCTTTCTTGTGTTATGTGAATTAGTCGAAGACCATGAGATAAGTTTTTTTCCAAATTAAGAGGAATATTTTTTTTTCATTTAGCCATCATTAAATTGTGCATCTTTATGAGAAAAATCATGTTTCGTTATGTCATAAGATATATGTGTGATGTTAAGAATCTGCATGCTATTAGTATTTCTCTACTGGGCTTATGTTGTGAGCTCATCCCTCGACTATACGTCACAGGTACAGGAGCTAAGGTTGACTCAGAGAATCTAGCAAGGGTAGAGGATCGTAATTTCTCTCCTGAGGAGGAGGACTCTGAGCCTCATCCAGAGAATTATTTTGTCTACGCAAAGCACGAGTAGGTCCGGCTTTAGAGTGATGGGTTATGATGCAGTTTTTGTGATGTAAAGAACATAAACAATTGGATTATTCTTTTGCGAATCATGTTTCGGTGATGGCCGACCATCACCGGTGGTTCTTTTTGGTTCTTCTGCCCATGAGTTTCTACATGAGATTAGAACTGTTATTTTTGTCTTTTTGAGATATAGAATTAGAGATTTCCTTTTTACCTATGGTGATTCTATTTGTTTAGTTAGATTTCCTGCTTTCTTTTCGCGTCGTGTGTGGATTTGCCAAGTATTCCATTCGGGGATCGGCCTTAGTGTCGATCTGACGGCCTAGGTTTCGCAATTAGGAAATCCAGTCTGTCACAGTTATATTAGGATACTTTTGTTTTAGTTATTTCTTTTATTAGAGTTAGGTGTTTTGTAATCCGACCCCTTATGATCTATAAATAAGAGGGCTTGGTATAGGAATATGCATCGAAGAACTTCTCAGCATCAATTGACGACTGTGGTTGGCTTTTCTTCCAATCAACTTAGAGTAGATTTTTAATGCTTTGTAGATTAGATATCCAAGGTTTCTCAAGAGCAATTGACGACTGCAATTGGAAGCTGAAGATTAGAGTAGATATATGTAGTTTTTCATAAGCAACTAACGACTGCAGCTAAGGGATGAAAGATATAATTTTATTGCTTTCTAGTTTTGATTTATATCTTTGTAAACATCTTCAAGTTTTAATTTGAATTGATGACTTTGGTTAGAATTTGCGGATTAGTGTAACGGTATTTTAAATTTGTAAACATCTGAGACTTGAAGGATTGTGATTGACGATCATAATCTAGAAGGAGGAGGATTTAGATTTATTTTCTGCAAATTAGTTTAAATAAAATCATTCTTTTATTTATATTTCTCTAGTAGTTTAAAATCTTAAAAGATAAATAGAAATTTTTGGAATAAGACTATAAATATTGTCATATAAAGGTTAATCACTTCTTCCTGGAAATGATCCTATGCTAGTATTATAATTTCCATTATGCGCTTGCAATAGGTTATGACTTAATTAGATACACATATAAGCAGCTAATAATTAGCAATTAGATAATCTCTAATCTAAGGTTTTCTAGGGGAAGCTTGGATAGATGGGAATTTGGGTTTAATGGTAGATGATAGCGTGGGGCTTTAAATGGCAAAGGGTGAAACTAAAGGCTAGGAAGGGTGTAACAGTCCTAAAGAAACCAACCCAAACTTCGGGGTGGTCAAAAGTCAAACATTAGAAGTGAAATTAGGCCATTTTTAATGAAAAATAAAATTTTAAGCTATGTGTATATACTATGTACGCATAGCTTAGGTACAGTGTTTTAACAAAATGAGAAGTTCAAAGCCCGAGTAGGGGGGTCTGAAGTTGTAGCCAAACTAGAAAATAACCTATGCATACATATGATGTGGCTGTAATTGTACTAAGCCTTAACCTATTCTAAGCGCACAATGGAAATCGCAGTACTACTATAGGGTCATTCCCACGAGGAAGGTCAAAATTTCGTATGTTTTGAAAACTTTTGTCTGTCTTTTAAGAATCTAATCTACTGGAGAAATAAGAATGAAAGACTGGTTAATTAAACTAATTTCAAGGAAAGTAAATCTAAATCCTCATCCTTCTAGATTATGGTCGTCAATCACAATCCTTTAGTTCTCGGATGTTTACAAAGTAAAATACCGTTACACCGTATCACAATCCTCTAGAATTTGGGTGTCAATAAAAAACTAGAATTCTTTAACACAGATTTATACTAATCAACAATCTTCCAGAAATTTGGTTGTCAATCAAACTCAATAAAACTGAAGATGGAAAATTAAAATCGTTACAGTAATCTGTAAACTCAAGACTTTAGTCCTCAATTAAAATCAAGAATTCATAGATGTTTACAAAGTAGTAAAAATACATGAAAATAAATCTAAATAAAAAAATAAAAAAAAGTAGAACTATCCAAAGGGTTGATCTTCCAGCTTCTTTGGTCTTGCTTGTTAGGCAAGACTTTCAGAGAATTGTTGACGATTTTACTTGATAGAAACTACTCTAAGGTGATCTTCCAGAATTCGAACCTCAGTTGTCAATTGATGATGAAAATTCTTTAGATAACTTTCTCCTATGTTGAGCCCTCTTATTTATAGATCATAAGGGGTTGGTTTACATCATTCGAATTCCAATTAAAGAAAACTACTAAAATAAAAGATTCCTAATATAACTCTAACTTCTAGTTCTAATCTTTCCTACTTTGATTGGTGGATGCGTAGAACTTTTCTTCGTGTTCTCAGTAGAAGAGATCTTCTGGATTCTCCTCGTATATCTTTGCCAATCTTCTTGGATCCGTGGATTGTCAAACTTCTAATTTAAGTGAGCTTCTAATTCTAGGTATGGCGGTGTTTGTCTCACGTGATCAGCAGCAGCGAAATCTTTAATTTTTGACCAATCCTAATTTATGATTATTCTCTTTTTCAGTACGATTTCCTCCTTTTCGATCGATTGTATTCTCGCTTTGTGTGTCTCTTAGTCTTCATCTTTTTGAATCAATCGTAGATTACGATTGGTCACTTTTCTTTTTCCTTCATTCCATTGAGATTACGATTGGTCATACGATTAGATCGTATCTCTTCTTTCTCTAAGCTTTCATACTAGTTCTAAGTACGAGTGGATCGTAATGTGTATGATCGTCTTTCTTACTGCTTTTTTCGTTCACTTTGGCTCTGTTCTATTGTTTTTTCTGAATATTTGCACATTGACATCTCATTAGTAGCAAACTGGGGTCTAGCATCACTAAGTTAAGGGTAATAAAATAAAAAATTATCTGACGAATCCCACCCCCAAACTTGAGTTTTGCTAGTCCCTAGCAAACAAGAAAAAATAAACTATCCTAGATCTAAAAATTTAAATGCCACTTTCGTAGTGAGCACGATTGTATTTAGCAGATGAAATAAGCCTTTAAACCCCTCGGTGATTCCTAGTGGAGGAGTAATAGTCTTCTGAAGGTTTTCAGTGAAGTTACCTACAAACTATAAATATTTTTGGGTTTTTCAAAAAAAATTTTAAAGATAAAAAAAAAAATTAAAAAATTCTAAACTAATTTTATACACTAACTCATTAATCATCGCATGGTTGTTGTGATTTTCAAAATATAACTTCATCAACCCTTGCTTTCCATCCTAGCAGTTATCCTTGATCAGAACTCAACAATTTCAATTCATTTTAGGCCTAGAGAGTGTGCGTATCAGTGAACAGTTTATTCATCATAGATTTCTCTAAACTACAGATTTAGGAAACATTTTCATCCAAACTCTCACTGTTGGCATACTCTCAAAAAGACATCGGAATTTTTGGGTTCTCACAATATGATCTATACGATGAATAGCTCAAAGGATAATTGACATAAAGGTAAATCTCATGGAAAAGGATAATCAATTCTAGTCATATGCTTTCCTATTTGTCCGTAGTATCTATTGTGTACATCTCCACTACGCTCATGTTTTAATAAATCTCAAATCAAAAAGGTCTTTATTAACCTTGTAATGGGGCTTTGGGTTAAGAGAGTTTCAAAGGAAGGTAGAAAGGGTTCAAAGGTTCTGAGAATTCAGTTTATTTTTCTCCTATCTTCTCTTCTTTCTTTTTCTGCTTCAGTGAGTATCCAAAAAGTTGGATAACTTCTTTCCATTTGCTTTTTGTTTCTTCTTTAGTTTCCTTTTTCTTGAATTTCAGATATCCTCTTGATTTTTCTTTTTGGAAGCTTTTGCTTCTTTGTGTGACATCCTATTTTTCAATTTTTGTCCTTTTTCTCCCATATTTTTCTTCAGCTTTTTATTTCTTTCTTCGGACGTACCCTCTTTAGTATGTTATTTATTTGTTATTGTTTACTCCTCCCACTCTCTTCTTCTCCCTTTCATTCTAAATTCTAAGAAAATAATAAGGGTAAAAGATTGAAAGCTTTAGGTAGCACTTGTGGTTAAGGGTTTATAAATTCTTGGTACAAAAATATTCAGTTTAGGCTTCTAATATGGGTTCAAGGGATAGATAAATTTATGAGATTTTGGCTTTTTGGCTCAAACGAATCAAAGATAGCTTTCTATCATTTTCTCGATTTACTAACATGAAGGCCATATTGTTTTGATGGATAAAATAGATAGTTCTAGAAAAGTAAGTCATCATAATCATAGAATATTTGACTTAAATTACAACAATATGAGATTACATTGTAATGCAGTCAAGAAGTTCAAGAAAATTTTAAGTTCGAATAGATAGCAGTCTCTCTCAAAAAGAAAGGAAATAAGTCCCAAAACCTCACTGGTTATATGATTTCAAAGCTATAGTCTAAATATTACAGTTTAAATCAAAGTATAGTTTCAAACATTCAACTCTAATGCACTTTACAAAAGGGCTAAACGTGGATCGTAATTGCTCTATTTTGATGGTTGAACTTCTACTACGATGGATCGTAAGGATTTATGGAATTATAATTTTTTTCTTTTTTTTTCATTGTAATTCACATGCGATGGTTAATCTAAAACTAGAAATCCTAATAAAAATAGAATTAATACTACTTTAAAACAAGAAAAGAAAAATTATCAAGAAACAAAATTAACAAGCGAACAAAATTATTATACATAGTGTGGGTACCCCTCCCCCAAACTGAAATGGGACAATGTCCTCATTGTTCTCAAAACAAGGGATACTCAAACAAAAAGAAATAGATCATACCTGTGAGGCTTCGAATATTCTAGGTAATTTTACTCATTGGGTGATGAGGGATGTGGGACAAATGCCAATGATGGAACTAGTTCTGGTGTTGGTACAGAAGTGGCTGAAGATGAAGCTGGGGAAGAGTGGTATGAAAATCCTTCTTCTGAATTGGAGACAACATCTGTTGAGGCGTCATTAAATTCATCATCTTGTGATGCGCTTAGGTTCATCCTTCTTGTAGAGAGCATCAGCACTCTCTTTCTCGACTATCAGCACAATTTATCTTTCCGTCATAGCCTGTAGCTCTTCTTCAACTTTTTCTTTTTCTTTCAAATCGTCCTGATGTTTGCAAATCATAGTAAACTTCTCTCTACATTTAGTTCTTAGCTTTTGTGCTTCTGCCTTCAATCAGTCTGCTATGAGGATGCTATTGGTAGTAATGGATTGTATCTGTTTCTTTTGGTCATCGCAGATCTGAATTAAAGATTTTTTGTCCTCTTGAAGCTTTCTTATTTGTCCTTCTACCAGTGTGAGCTAATGAGTTTTCTCATTTAGTTGGACATTAAGTGTATGCTGATATTCCAAATGAACAATTTCCCTCTCTGTAGGGTTTGCAAGTAAATCTGCAATTCTTCCTTTGAGATGTGTTAATCTCCCCTCATAGTCTTCCTTCTCTAGTTCCCAAGTCTTCTTCCCTTCCTCCAGTACTCTATTCCCCTCTTGTAGTTGTGTAATTTGATTATGGAGGGGAGCAATTCCTTCTTGGACATCTTTGTTGTCTCAACTTTCCAATGTGTGTGATGGTCCTTTATGGCCTTGTGCTTACGGTTGTCTTCTATTTTCGCTCTTTCCCTTGCTGTAGGTAGGACATCGAAGACTCTATTTTTCACTATACCAATTTCTTCGATCATCTTTCTAATTACCTCTGGTAATGGCATCAACTGTGGAGGGTGTGTTAGTTGCCATTTTTCTACCTCTAGCAATCTCCTTTCCCAATCAGATTGTATTACTGATGAAGTAGGGACTGTTGTGGATGTGGGGGGAGGATTTGCTTCTTCGTTCAGTAGTGCCCCTATTGGAATTTCAACACTAGATCTTGCTTCTATGGTAGGAACAATAGGAGTTTATTCCAATTGTGATGGGATCATGGGAGGTGGAATAGACTCAATAAAAACGGGATTAAAAGTAGCCACCTCGAAGGTTTGCAGATTGCAGACAGAGGGGGAATTTCCTATGCTGAGCGTATAACAGTTTCCACAGGGGCCTCTTCACATACAGAGGACAATGTGTCTGCCTCAGGAGAGTGTGGTAAGGCTGGCCCTATAGGGGAATCCAAGGTTGTATCAACCAAAGGTTCTGGCTCAATCTATGTGCTACCATTCAGGGTGCTGGGCTCCATTCTTTCTTGGGGAGGAGTAGAAGTACTTCCTCCCTCAATATCCACTGGCGCGAGAGGAGCAATGATGTCATCAATATTTTCAACACCAGGAGTTTCCTAGTTTTCAGCAACAACTATAGGGGATTTTGTATCAATTTGAGCATTCGGGCGAGGTTCAGGAGGTGTACTGCTTGAAGGTAACCTCTTCTTGTTTGTTGGGTTCAAGGTCCTTTTGTAGACCATAGCATTTAGTGCCTCGCCCCTCTTTTTAAGAACCTTCTCCATGGACTCCACTTTATATCCCAGGTTCATCAATATATTTGTGATCATACCTCCAAAGGGAAATATCTCTCATACTTTGGTTTGTTCAGCTTCTCTCTCACTACATCCATCACCTCCATGAGGTAAGAAGGAATATCAAATCAAAATCGATTGGCAATCGGGTGACAGGGCTTCACAAATAGAGCCCTTCTCTCTATTCCATGGCAAGTAGGATGGATAGTATTGTAAATCAAGACATCCATGAAATGGAGTGATAGGCTTCTTTCTTCTAGATCTTTTCTCATAAAATGTAGCCTATCCTTCAGGGGCTCACCTAACAATTTTGTTGTCATTTTCATAAAGTCTGGGAGGGTTGGAGTTGGCATTCTCAATATATTGGGTTCCAAATTGTTGAGAAATAGCTCAGGTCTCTCCAATGGTGCATGCAGAACACCAGCAATCATAGTTCTTGTTAATTGGATTAGAAACCCATCTACGAATGTGGAGAGCAGTAGGCCTTGACCCGTATTGTTATTAATAATTTTCTTATAAAATATCTTTACCAATCTAGGGTAGGCTAGTGTTGTTCCAAGCTCTAGGAAATAGTGGAGCCCTGCATCTTTGAAGTATTTGATGGCTGCACAGCTGAATTCTAACTTTTCCCAAAGAGCGACATCCACGCCAACCTCAGCCCTCACAGTATGTTGTTTCATCGAGATTAGAGATCAATCCAATGCCCTATAAGAGGATGATGGCCTTTTACCTTTATCTATTTGTTTGCCCTTTTTAGGAGCAGATGTCATTTCTGTCTCTCTATCCCCTTCAGGTAATTCTTTGATAACTACCTTAGAAGACTTTGATCTCTTTTTGGGTGGGGCTGTTCTAGCGACCCTTGTTATATATGTGTTGAGCGAAGTGTTGTCGTTAAAGGAATTACCTTCATCGTCTTCCTCTCTCCACCTTGCTGCCTTTGTTCTCGACATATTCCCTTTTTCTTCCTGAGAATAAAAGATCATTAATTAGTAAACCAACCGAAACAATTATGAATTAAAACTCAAGGAGAAATCAATCGTATTCAAAAAAAAAAATTATTATCTTGTTTGCCAATTCAAACCCTAATTTAGAAATGGAAGAGAAGATGCAGATAGGGATTTCGAAGAAGAGGTTAAAACTTAGGTGATTAGTCACATAATTTACCATTTTATCACCCTTAACTTAGTGATGCTAGGCTTTAGTTTGCTACTAATAAGTTATTGATGTACAGATATTAAATATAAGCAGTAAAAGAGAGCCTAAGTGTTAATATTCACCAAAGAGAACTCAAATAGCAGTAAGAATGATGATTGAGTGTGTAAAGACGATTCGCCAATACAATAAAGTTGAGAAATCTTATTTAACGATTTTGCGCTACTACTAAAGTAAAAAGAAGAAAGAAAGAAATAAAAAATCGTAATTTTACGATTCTTTAAAAGACGATTCTTCAGAAGCGAGAAAAGAGTAAAGACGAAACAAAAGAGAAAGGCAATGAATCATGAATAGAAAATCGTCTAGTGTGAAAGCCATGAAAGAAGAGAAAATCGTGATTTATAATTTTCCAAAAAAGCTATAATAGAAGAAATTATTATCTATGATTTCTAAAAAAAGAAGCTTTCCTATTTACTGTTATTGCTGCTGATCACGTGAGAGCTATCACCGCCATGAAAAGAATTAGAAGTTTTCTACAATTAGAGTCTGACCAAGCATGGATCTGAGAGATTGATGAAGAAGACTCTTAAAAGGACTCTGTTGATGAGAATTAGAGAACACTCTAGAAGCATATCAACTATTCAAAGCAAGGAAGAATAAAAATAGGAATTAGAGTTATATTAGAATACTTTTATTTTTAGAAGTTTCTTTTATTAAGATTAGAACTTTATAAACTGGCCCCTTATAATCTTTAAATAAGAGGGCTTGGAATAGAAATAAGCATCAAAGAACTTCAGCATCAATTGACGCTTGTAGACACCCAAATTTGGCCCAAGGCTCGATCGAGACACATTTTGAGAGAGGCGCACCTCTGAGCTTTTGATGGCATATATGGAACCCTTAGAAATCTTTTCAAAACTTTAGGCTAAACCTTAGGAATTATCATAGATCCCTTAGGAACCTTCCTGAACCCTTATAAACCCATCCCGACACTTAGAAACCATTCCGAACCTAAACCTAGCTTTCCCGAGCAATAGATGAAGAGTGGTACATGAGAACTAGCTGTTACCTACTATAATCAAATCATATACCATTGAAAAGTAGAAGTCCTCAGCTTTCTAACAAGCGAAGAATCACCCCAATCGGAGCTGTATGCGAGAAGATATCGCGTTCCGAAGCATAGGGACGAATTTATAATTTTATGGAATTCCCCTTAGGGATTTGGAGCAAGTATTACTTGTGCTAAGCCATTTCTCCCCATAAATGACTTGGTGCAATTAATAGTTGCGCCAGCTATAAGGTGGGCCCCACCACGGGCAGCCAGCTTTTAGACCTGTTGAAACACTGTTTTACTATACATATGCCTGACGCACCTATTAGTTGTGCTAGGCTTATGAATAGTAACCTTGTGTTTTTGCCTCAAAATTGAGATTGGGGTTTGACTTGTTGACCATCTTGACCTTTGGGATATGTTTTGCTAGTTCTGTTGCACCCATTCACTATCTATTTATAACCCCTTAAGTGGTTTAAGCCTCACCCTATCATCCACCATTGGGGTTAACCTTTATACATTTCAAGGCTACAAAAACCCTAGAAAACCTTAGATGGCTAGATTACCTAATTTCTAATCCAAGTTAGCCTCTAAACACCCTCCTAACCTCTCTTTTTCCTATAAATAAAGAGACACTCCCTCCTTTACAAAGACTTGAAAAAATTTGCAAAGTAAGAGATTAAGGAATCCCTTCTCTCTCTCCTCTAGTGCACCTTTTGCATACAAATTCCAGAACTTTCAAACCTTCTAAAAACCTTAGCCTCTCGCCTAAAAGCCTTAGTTTAGGTGTGTGCTACCCCATAAACTTCCCTCTCTACCTCTTAGCTACCAAGCCCTAAGAGCTAGAACCCCATTTCTCACCATACAAGCCACTGAAGCTCATCGAAGTAAGACTACGCAAGGTTCCACGATGGTGTAATAAGGGCCTGAGAGCTCCGGCTCTCCCCTCTATTCCTCTACCTTTTCGGTTCTTCCTCCATCCTCTCATTTATGTCATTGCGCCGCCGAATTTTTGATAGGAACAGAGAGGCACAACTAGGATTTTAAGGCCCTTTGGGCAAGAGAAAGGCTTTTTTATTTCTTTTATCTTATTTTTTTTTTGCCATAAGTAGAGACTGCATTAAGCAATAACCGAAGCCACAACCCAAGAGCATTCGGCGTAGTCCGGATTCAGAGTCAATTTTTAGCACTTCGGTGCTCTTTAAATTTGATTTGGGTTTTCCAGGACACCAAAAGCTCTGGGTGGCGACTCTATAATTTTTACGAATGCGCGTCGTGCGACAAGATCGTCTCGATTCCCATGGTTGCATAGATGGCGACTCTGCTGGGGAGTAGCTAGTAGAGTTTCCCCTTGAATTTGGCCTTTTATTTTTTATTTTTACTAACATTTTTTATTTTTTACTCACCCCTACGATTACGTCATTTTCTCACCCCTACTTTTACGTCATTTACGAGCCTTAGCCGATTGGCGGGCCTACGTGCACACCGTCTTAAATTTCCTTATCTTTTTGTCATTTTAAGCACCTTAGCCGATCAGCGAGTCTACTTGTGCATTGTCATTTAATTTTCTTTACTTTTACATCATTTTAAGTGCTTCAGCCATTTGGCAGGCCAACTTGCGCCTTTAATTTTGCAATCATATAAAAATAGTGGATGCCGGCCCGTAGAGGTGACACGGGATCCTCATCCCTGGTCTTTGAACTTAAGAAAACTTCCTTAAAAGTGAAAAGTAAAATTGAACCAACAACGGGGATTTAAATTGATTTTTGCGGGATAGATTTTTACGGGTTGGGTTATTTTGGCACACATACAAGCTCCTGGGTCTTAGTACGGCGGCAGCCCCTAGTGGTGTGATTCGAAAAAGTCCCAGCCCACCTAGTACCTGAGAAAGTGCTTGCACTAGAGGTATATCGGGTGGGTAACCTTCTCGTTACCAAGCTTAAAACTCGAGGAAAAAGTGAGCGTTAGCGGACTCGAATCGACCTTGTATCCCTAGGTTCGGTGAGGAAGAGAGCCGATTCATATAAACAGTTAGTCCCCGAAAGGCTAGCTTCCACAAAAAAATAGTTAGAAGACCCATTTCGAGCTGAAAGTGCTGCTGTCAAACTATCTAGAGTCTCATCCTTGTCTGGCACAACTATTACATGCGCCAATGCAAAATTCCCCAGAAATACACTGGTGCATGTATTAGTTGCGCTAGCTTTATCCTGGGCAATTTTGGTCTGGTGCACCTAATAGTTGCACCAGGTTTGTTTTAGGTAGCAGCAGTCAGAATCTGTGACCTACTTCATACCTCGAACTCCCAGATTAGTGTCTTTAGTGCTTCTGTTTAGGCCCCGCAATCTCTGACGCCCAATATTCCCTCACCGGTCAAAAAAAGGTGACTTTTTCTTTACTCATTTCGAGGGATCGAGTTGTTTGCATTAGTTTTCGTGCCTTCAATAGATCAAGGGGTTACCCTTTGATTCTTCTAAAGCGTTTCAGAGCCTTTGCCTCGAGACCTATTTAGGGTACGAGAGTCACCCAAGAAGGGAATTCAAAAGACCCCGGAATCCTTATTTCTTTTCACTTATAAAAATTCAAAAAAATTAAAATTAAAAACTTAAAAATAGAGTATTCTTAGTGCCGGTACAACGGCATCATCGTACCCTCCATCATCCCATAGGGGGAGAAGGAGGAAGCTTTACGGGCCCTACCCAAGGCACCCGTACCCAACCTAATACCAAGCCATGTCATGGGCTGTGAATCCAACTTATGCCAATCCCGACTCATCCCCACCGCATTCCCCAACCCATTCCCATACCGAAAAGGCTTTCACTTCCATCCTCCTCACCCAATCAACCCTCACCATCATCGGCCCGTTCGGTGCCCCTATTTTTCCTTCCACCACTTCCCAAGATATCTAAAATCCAACCCCCCATTTCCCATTATTTTCCAAGCCATGCCTTCATCCATGGCCATTTTCACCTTCCATCCACACCCATTCAAAACCCGGCCCCATCCTCCACTTTCACCAATATACCATGCCGCACCCAATCCTCCATACCTCCCTCCGTCTACCCAGGTCATGCCCATTTTTACCGGGGCCATGACCAGCTTTCCTCTCTCATCATCCACATCCATGTCCCATACATCCTCCCCACACATGCCGAATCCATCCCCATTCACCAATAATCCACCTCATTTTTCCAACCCACCTCATATCCCACCACTTACTCGGGTCATGCCCGATTTTACCGGGGCCATGCTCAATTTTCCCTCTTCATTCACCCCATCCATGCCCCTCCAACCCTTAAATATCCCATCTCCATCCGATCCCCCTTCCATGGCCATGATAGAGGAGATGTTCCAAGCCTACAATAGGTGGAAGGCCTCCCAACATATCCCCTCTCATCCACACCACACATCCATGGATCCATCCCATACCCTATCAAGCCTTCATGCGCCATTCCCCCGTGACCCCCATCATCCACACCATCAAAACCCCCACCACCCACATACCCCAAGGCCCAATGGCCCAAAATCTCATGGCCTAGACCCACCAAGGGCCCATGGCCCATGCCCATTAGACCTTGAACTAGACCCATCAAAGGCCCATGACCCACATACCCCAAGGGCCCATTGTCCAGACCCATCAAACCCAGGCCCAGACTCATTAAGGGCCCATGACCAAGATCCATCAATGGCCCATGGCTCAGACCCACCAAGGCCCACTGGGCCAGACCTATCATGACCAAGGCTTCATGGTCCAACCTCCCCAAGGACCCATGGGCCTAACCTTTATAGCCCAACCCTCCCAAGGCTTCATGGCCCAAACCCAAGCCCAGCAAGGCCCTAACCTTAGAGCCTCACACCCATACCCTTCATAATTCCTCCTAAATTTCACTCACCCACAACCCTCATAGCTAGCTCAAACGCATGCCTTACATCAACCCCGATTCACCCATATCCCAACCTCTCAAAGTCAGTTCCAAATCTTTCCCCATGCCCAATGGCCTCATCAAAGCCCACCCCAAAATCTGGCTTCCACTCATCCCATCATCCCACAAACCTTCCCTCACATTCAATGGACTCACCCAACCACCGTTCAGACCATTCCCATCCAGTCCATGCAGCACCGACAAGAGAATCCTGCCCTCACTGCACCTTATGTAGACCAGCAGTATGAAGAGGACGAGATTAGGAATAGTGGTGCTTATGTCGGGGCATTGACCAGCATTAATACCCCTCTTTTAATTACCCACCCCTTGGTAGCACAAAGCGAGTCCCGACCAACAGCTGAGAAAGTGGCCCCTATGTCTAAAGAATCAGAGCAGTTAAAAGAACAGTTAGACAAAATTCAAAAGCAATTGTTGAAGATGGGTAGAGTTGAAATCCATGCCACAGACTTCTCGAATTTATATCTATTCGCTGAGGTCCCCTTGCCTCTAAAATTTAAAATGTCGATTTTTGATAAATATAATGGCACCGACAATCCCATAGCACACCTCAAGTCTTATTGTGGGGACATGTGCCAGTATGGTGGGACGAAAGACTATTAATAAAGGTCTTTTAGAAAAGTTTGACTGGTTCAGTTTTGGGGTGGTTCACGTCCTTAGAACCGTCTATGATAAAGACCTGGAAGGACTTGACACATCTATTCCAAGAACAGTATGTATAAAATATAGACATTGAACTGCGCAAGTCAGACTTGGCCCTTTTGAAGCAGAACCTGAATGAATCCTTTAGTGATTATTTGGGGCATTGGAGAGCATTGGCAGCTCAGGTTAGAAATAGGATACCTAATGATGAGCAAATAGAAATGATATCTAAAAACATTCTGCCAGTGATCTTAGACTTTCTAGTATACCAGCAATAGTCCAGCTTTGCTGATCTAGTAAGGAATGTTGATCGCTGTAAAGATGCTATCAGGGAAGGTCGCCTGAGTAAAAATATACCCGAGCGAGCTAGCGGAGTTAGTAGATTTTTCGAGCAGCGGAGAGAGAAAAGAGCAGGGGCCGATATGCAGAACATTGCCAACACCAGGCCCAATAATAACATAACCCCATTCCAATTTAAGGCGACCCAACCAGCACCAGTCAGAACTGAGTCAATGCTGAGAACAAGAAATGGACAGGGGATGTAGATGACTCCGGAGCAGAGGAGAGCCCACTACGATCGAGTTTTATGCCCTTGGGGCAATCTTTGAATGTACTTTTACCTTTACTAATAGAAAATGGACTAGTTACTACCCTCCAACCACGACCTCCTCCTAATCCAATCCCGAAGATTTATGACCCCAACACTCATTATAATTTTCATCAGGGTTTGGGTCACCCGACTGATCGCTGCTTTCCATTGAAGCACTCCATATAAGATTTGATTGATACCGAGAAAATCATTCCACCTGCTCCTTCCCAAGTGAACCAGCACGTGAATATTCACTAGGTCCCGTTACCCCCACACCCTACCGGAGGAGCAGGTCTCAGACCCACCATCGGGATGATAGAGGAGTGTGAGGAAAAGTTTGAATTTGATCTGTCGAATTACATCAGTGATCAAGAGAGTTATGTAGCACCGTTGCAAAGAAGTTGTTAAGAAAGGAGTATCGGGGTGATTGAACCTTTGAATTTATCGAACTATTTCCTAACCCAGCACCACAAGTTGAACTCTTAGAACATAGGACTTATTTCTCATCGCCCACACCCATCAATTATGTGCACATAAATGCATATCAACCGTATATTACCACCCCCATCAATTACCTGATAGCCCATCAGGTCCCCCTTCCCCTACCATCACCTATCAACTATCAATGGCCAACTCCTATGCCATTACCCCCGATGCAACCACCCTCAAACCTCATCACCCAAACCTAGCCCAATTTTTCCATCCAACCATCTACCACTGAAGTAAACCAGGTATTACCCACCCCTCTAGAGCCATTGATGCAAGTGCATCAAATGCCAGTAGCTATACCATTTTAGATTTCGGGACCAACCTACAATCCTCATCAGGTCTCGCTGAGTTACAAGCAGACAAATGCCAATGCTGACAGCAGCAGAGAAGGGGTAGTGGACTTTGTCACGAGATCCAAAAATATTTCAAAGCAGTCGGAAGCACCGGCAGTAGCACAAGCCCAATCGGAGGGAAAGAAAGATAATGCCGTTAATCCTTTTGGAAAAATGAGTCGAGAACATATACTAGAGACACAATTGAGAAGGATGCCAGCTCACATCACTATATGAGATCTATTAATGATGTCCCCACTCCATTTTCAAGCTTTAATGGGGGCATTAAAAAATATGCATGTATCGCTTCAGGTGAGCCCGAACGAAGTTGGACAAATAATTGGTCGAGTTATGGCTCCAAATGCCATTTCATTTTCGAATGTCGATTTGCCAGATGAGGGAAGTAGTCACTCCAAATCCCTTAATATTACTGTGGAATTCGGAAATATGATAATCCCTCTAGTGTTGATTGACAATGGGTCTGCTCTAAATATATGTCCACTGATCACTGCCACAAAGATTGGGATAGATCCGTGCATGTTGAGACCCATAAGAACCAGGTTTTGACAATATAAGAAGAGAGATAATGGAAGAAGTTGACCTTGAGCTATTGATTGAGCCAATGACCTTCTCCATATTATTTCAAGTAATGGATATCAAATCTTCATTCAATCTATTGTTAGGATACCCATGGTTGCATGAGTTCGGAGCAATACCATCAGCATTGCATCAAAAGCTCAAATTTATGTTCGAGCATAAGATTATCACCATCATTGGTGAGGGGCACAGTGAGAAGGAAAAAACCACAAACAACATTGAAAAGCCCAAGGTGCTAGATGTGACGCACACAGCTGAGGATGTCGACCTCTCGAGTTTTGAGTATGAAGTATCAACAATACTCCCGGAACCCATCGAGGGCATCATTCTAAAAACCGAAGGTGGATTGGTAGTGGCAGTGGCCATACTCCAAAAGTGGGGCTATCAAAGAGGAAAGGGGCTGGAACCCTGGTGACAGGGAAGAAGAGAGCCCGCCACAGCCAAGGGTCAGAAATTCTGAATCGGGTTAGGTTACAAGCCCATGGAAGAAGAGGTTTGGGAGGCTAAGGAGAAAGCCCGGGCCACGGTAGTTGTAAGAGCCAGAGGGATACACTTAGAAGAGAAGCCTCATCCCAGGCCTCACATGAGGGATTCATTCGTAAGTGCAGGGGTCGTGAAAATTGGTCGGAACGGGGTAACCCAATTAACCCCACACAAGCCTACAACACCGGTTCACCCCACAAATCCCCACATCACCCTTCCTAGCCTGGAAATAGACCATCCCTCTTTGAGGAACGACTCTCCGTACCTGAACAATCTCCCCCTGTGGTAAATCACCATAAAACAATACTAACATTTGAGGATAGAATCTCAGACAAATTCGGGATCAATATGATGGAAGCTGACTCCAATGAGCCATATCAGTCAGCACCCTAGATCCAAAAAGGTAAAAAAGCAGTCTCTCAGGTACGCAATTAGGCATCTTTGCCCCAAACTCTGGAAGTGGGGAGTGGCCTAAAATTTGGCACCCGTTTCCCAAAAAAAATCAACCTGTAAAAAGTGAGATAAGCCCTTGGCAGGCAATACCTTGTATATACGCAGACTCGCGCTGCCAAGGGTCCGTCTCCGAAGAAAATAATAATTTCAAAAACCTTGAAAAAATATAAAATTTAAAAATATTGTCATTTAAAATTCTAAATAAAATCTCGTAAAAGGATGCCTTAATCGAAATGCCCGTCCCACGTAAAATTGATCACTTCCCTATAGAAATACAAGAAGAGGTGGGAGTTACAAGTCTGGATGAGGATATCCCTTTGGAGGAGCTCCCCAGTGATATCCTTGACCGGTTTATCGACTTTGAGCATGGCCCTACCCACATTATGTAAGAAATAAAATATATCAATCTAGGGATTAAGGTGATTCCCCGAATTACCAAAATCGAAATGTCGTTGTCTCCTAAAGAAAGAAAAAGCATGATCGATTTCCTTCGGACATACCAAGACATTTTTTCCTGGTCATATGAGGACATGCCCGATTTGAATACCGATTTGGTCGAGCATGAGTTGCCGCTCTACCCTGATATGAAGCCGGTCAAGCAGAGGCTGAGACGTCTCCGACCCGAGTGAATGTTGAAAGCCAAGGATGAGGTCATTAAGCAGTATGATGCAGCATTCCTCATGGTATCTAGGTGCCCGTAGTGGCTAGCCAATATTGTTCCTGTGTCGAAGAAGGATGGAAAGGTCTGCATGTGTATCGATTTGTGTAATTTGAACAACGCAAGCCTAAAGGACGATTTCCCATTATTGCACATCAACATCTTAGTCGATAATATTGCTAAGCATGGGATGCTTTCTTTTATGGACGGATTCTCTGGGTACAATCAGATAAAAATGGTAGAGGATCGAGAGAAGACGGTGCTTATCACTCCGTGGGGAACCTTTTGCTACTGTGTCATGCCATTCAGGCTGAAGAATGTTGGGGCAATGTATCAGAGAGCTATGACTGTGTTATTTCATGACATGATGCATTGAGAAATTGAGGTGTATGTCAATGACATGATAGCCAAGTCACCGGAGTGAAGCGATCACTTGGTAAACCTCTAGAAGCTGTTTGAGAGGCTGAGAAAGTACAGGTTATGTCTGAATCCACAAAAGTGCGCATTTGGCACTATGTCTAAAAAATTATTAGGATTCATCATCAGCAGGAGAGGTATTGAAATTGACACATTCAAGGTGAAAGCCATCACAAAAATACCGCTGCCGTCTACTGAAAAGGAAGTTTGAGGGTTCTTGGGCAAGATACAGTATATCAATCGATTCATTACACAGCTCACGCCTATCTGCACGTCGATCTTCAAGCTACTTCAAAACAATTCACCCATTGAATGGAACGATGATGATCAGGTAGTGTTCAACAAAATCAAAAGATACCTCCTCAACCCACCTATTCTGGTACCGCCTGTGGAGGGGAGACCACTCTTAATGTATCTCTCCACAACGAAAGTTTTGATGGGATGTGTCTTAGGGCAGCATTATGAGACAGAAAGAAGAGAACGGGACATATATTATTTCAACAAGAAGTTTACCGATTACGAGACGTGCTATTCTCATCTAGAGAAAGCATGCCTAGCTCTTCTATGGGCTACTCAAAGGCTCTGCCATTACTTGCTATCCCAAGCCATTCTACTCCTAGCCCGAATGGACCCATTGAAGTACTTATTTGAGAAGCTGGCTCTCACTGGACGAATTGCACGATGGCAGCTTTTATTATTTGAGTTTGACATCACCTACATTACTCAGAAATTGATCAAGGGGCAAGCACTCGCTGATCATCATACCAATAATCCTTTGCCAGATTATGAGCCCTTGAGAACAGAGTTCCCCGATGTAGACATCCTATTCATGATGGAAGACGATACAAAAGAAGCAGAGGAATCATGGGTAATGCACTTTGACGGGGCAACAAATGTTGAGGGTCAGGGAGTCAGTGATATTCTAATTTCGCCGAGAGTATCACATGTGCCGGTTTCTATCCAGCTCAACTTCCCATACACAAATAACATGACCGAGTATGAGGCCTATGCAGCAGGACTACAGGTGGCTCTCGATCTAAACGTAACTCACCTCTAAGTATTTGGCGGTTCATAGTTGATCATATACCAGACAAATAGAGATTGAAAGATGACAGATGAGAAACTGATCCCTTACCATGAGTACCTTGAGGATCTGATAGCTTGCTTCAAAGACGTGACATTCTCATATGTCCCGCGGATAAGGAATTGCTTCGCTAACACATTAGCCACTTTGGCGCCAATGGTAGAGATCCCGTTTGGTGTTGAGATGAAGCTGTTCATGATCGAGCAGAGAAATGAGCCGGCCTTCTGCCTCCAGATTGAGGAACCTACAAAGCCTGATGATGAGCCACCTTGGTTCTCAGATATCAAGAATTTCCTTGAAACACTAACTTTCCCTGAGGATACGTCCAAGGCAGATCGGCGGACTATCCAACGTCTAGTGGCAGGCTATGTCATCTATGGTGAATGTCTTTACAAGAGATCCTATAATAATGTTCTGCTTAGGTGCCTTACTGAAAGAGAAGCGATCAACATCATGAAGGAGATCCACGAGGGAGTATGAGGTGCCCACACTAGTGGTCACATGCTGCTGACGTATTTTAAGTGCTTGCTATTGACTTTATTGGAAATGGTGATAAGAATTGGGTTAGTGAAAATCAAAGGTGGATTGAAGAGCAGTAAGCCTAAAAATACACAGACCTTTAAGATACAGGGCCTTTTGTAGCAAGTTTTAATAAGTAAGAGTTTATCCCACAGGGAAAGTTGATCTAAAGCTCCAAGGGAGCTATCTTTAGTAGGCCCTCCAGATCTGGCTACAGATCTGGCAATCCTAAATGGAAGGGGATTTAAGGTCACTATTATCCAAATCTTAAGGTAACCTAATGCCTAAACTACAGAAAGGGTTGAGAAGAATGATGGAATGTGAGAAAATAAATATAAAAGGGTGAGAAGTATGCTATTAGGTACAGATCTGATGGGTCTTATAACTCAGACTCAGATCTACTGCTATAGAAATCCTGTCTAATGGCTACATTATCACCAAAGAGGAGAAAGGATCCAACTCACCCCTGTGCCATGATCCAATCCCTTATGGCTATAACCTGTCCACTTAAATGGTCACAGACTATCCAATAGGGGAACCACAATCCAGAGATGGGTCAGAACAAGTTTATCATTGTAGGCACTACTTCATCCAGGCTACTAGCTCAAGAATCCACAGGAACCTCAACCTCTAAAGTTCTGTGTGTGGGGCTACGCCTACAACGTGCACTAGCCTGGACACACAGAACCACCAAGAGTTTGAGTACTAGCTTTTAAGCTTAGTTGTTCACTACTTTAGAAAGATAGCAATGATCCAGTCACAAGCCTACAATCTCTACAGCCAGATCAGATCTACCATCTGATGGTGGGTCTATACAAATACAAGGGAGTCTGTCTCTGCACCATCTCTCACAAGGCTACAAGCACAAGTGCAGAGAAGAAGAATCTGTCTTAGATCTATGGATTCGCCTCACCCTAGGGCTATAATTTGTCCACTTGAATGGTCACAGACTATCCACAGAGGCTATCCTCCTCACAGAGGTCTAAGACAAAACAAGAACATTGTTGTCGCCACCATGTTCACAAGGCTACCAGCTCAAGCTCCCACGGGGATTTAGATTTAGTGGGTCCTGTAGTGGGGCTAGGCCTGCAATGTGCCTAACCTGGACACACAGGTCACTTAGATCTAAGTAAAACCTTAAAGACAATCCTCCATTGCTTATAATATAACTTAGCAATGGAGGATCTCAAGGCAGCAGCCTTATACAGAACAAGTCACAAACACCAATCCCATACATGCAATAGATCCTATTACAAAACTCCATTAAAACTATACCAAATAATCATAAAAAGGCATTGCCAGCAAGTGCTAGACTATGGAGAGAAGGAAAAAGGAAAAAGAAAACTCCTAAACTCTAACCTTAGCCTACTGTAATTCTACAGTCGGTTTCAAGGAGTACAAAAGTCAAAGTCCCTTAAACCTAAGCTAGGCTTAGGCTTATATAGTAGTCAGCTCTCTGTGAATTAGGGTTAGGAAAATCCTAATTTATCAATGCTAACGTGGCCCATTTCTGTTCCTTAGATACCTCGGGGTGTGTGCACAAAGATTAGAGCATTGGAGTGCGTGCCCTAGTTGCTGGAAATTCCCAGATTGCCCTTACAGAAGTGGAGAGAAGTTAAGAACCCGAGCCTCGCTAGGTAGAAAGGCTCTCCAGGTCTTATCGCGTGATAGAATTGGCGTCGCAGGGTTGCTTTGACTTGAAGCTCTTACAGTCGTGGGATTGGTACTTTGGTCATCGCAGGGATGCTCTGGTCGTTGCCGGATTGCTCTTTCCATTTGAATGGCACGAGAATTGTGCGCGCATTTCGTTCCTTGATGAATCCCGTGGCGATCCTCGCGAAGAAAATAATGTACATGGACTTTTGGATCGTGTGAGCAGTTCCTTGAAAGTTTGTATCCCGCGGCCACTGCGCGACAGCCGTGCGCAGGAATGCCTGGAGCTCTCTCTATTCAGTGAATCACGCTAAGGTTGAAGACTCATTTCTTGAGTTGTGCAAGCGCTTATGACTGAGACTCACGAGAACTGCGCGAAGTATGCTTTTTACTCCTTGCTGACATCCATCTGCGCGTGAATGGCGCGAAGATTGCACGACCAGTTGGTGTGCTCCCTTTAGAAGCTCGCGACAACTGCGCGATGCATTCTTTCTGGTTCAATTAAGCCCTTCGACATCTGTGTGAGGCATTCTTCTTAATTTGTTCCTGCTTTGCTGTACCTATGCTGCAGCCAATTCTCTGTCTGGGTTCAACCTTCTTTCTTCTGAGGAACTTCTGGGGCAATAGTAGGCTTCTTGGCATGGTTAGGGGCTTATTTGCAGCTTCTGCTTATTACCTACAAGATAGACTTAAAACACGTTTATTAAATGATTTAGGGTCTAACAGAGATTAAGTTAAGGGGTAAAAAGTGATACTTTTCAGGTCTTAACACATGCTCGCTAAGAAAATTCTGTGGCAGGGATACTTTTGGACCATTATGGAATCAAATTACTGCAAACATGTTCAAAAATACTACAAGTGTCAGGAACACTCCAGTGTGATACATGCTCCTGCCATCGATCTATGCTGCATGACCACTCCTTGGACATTTGCTACGTGGGGCCTTGACGTCATCGAAATGATTAATCCAAAAGCCTCAAATGGACATCGATTCATCCTTGTTGCCATTGAATACTTTACCAAATGGGTAGAAGCAGTGTCATATGCCAACATTACGGCCGCTAACGTTGAGAAGTTTCTCAAGAACAATATTGTGTGCCGATTTGGAGTACCTAAAGATATCATCACGGATAATGGCATAAACTTTGTGAACAAGTACATCTGAGCCTTCTGCGAGCAATACAAGATCAAGAACCATCGCTCTTCACCTTATCAGCCTTAAACTAATGGAGCCATAGAAGCTATGAACAAGACATTCGTCTGCATCCTTGAGAAGATGATCGTCACCTACCGAGATTGGAGCAAAATGCTGCCATTTGCTTTATGGGCCTATAGAATGTTGATCCGTACTGCTATAGGGGCAACAACATTCTCCCTTGTGTATGGAATCGAAGTCGTCCTACCAGTTGAGGTTGAGGTACCTTCACTCCGTATCTTCCTTGAATCAAGGTTATCCGAAGCAGGGAGAGAGAGATCCCGCTTTGGCCAATTAAACTTATTGGAAGAAAAAAGACTCCTTGCCTTGTGTCATACCCAAGTTTACCAAGGGTGAATTGCACGCGCTTATAATAAATGTATCCGCGATCGAGATTTGAAGGTAGGACACTGTGTTGAAGAAAATTTTCCCATCCCTCCACACCGGTCCAAGAGGAAAATTTAAGCCGAATTGGGAGGGACCGTATGTCATCAAAGAAGTACTGTCGAGGTACGCCATCCACTTTGCCATCATGGACAGAGATAACTTTCCTGAGCCCATCAATGCTGGATATGTCCGACGGTTCTACGCTTAGTTTATCGCTGCAAGGTAAGTATTGGAGAAACAGATACGTGATTGCTTAAAAACCACCCAAAAGAGGCCATCATTCTAAGCACAGTAGCCAAAAAGCATCCCTAAAAATGATGATATCCTTTGCTACCCCATTTGAGCCTTGGCCTTTCTTTCTATAAACCCCTTCCCTGAAAAAGAAAAAGTGTGTATATATACCTAAAACAAAGAAGGGAAAATAAGATTACTATCAAAATAAAAAAAAATCAGAAAAGCAAAACATCAAAAAGAGATTTTCTAAAATAAAACAAAATAAAAAGAAAAGAAACAGATGAATCATGGGGGCTTGTATAGTAAAAATCCCACAAGGGAGTGTAGACACCAAAATTTGGCCCAAGGCTCGATCGAGACACATTTCGAGAGAGGCGCATCTCCGAGCTTTTGATGGCATGTATGGAACCCTTAGGAACCTTTCCAAAACCTTAAGAGCCATTCCAAACTCTTAGGAATCACCCTAAATCTCTTAGGAACCTTCCCGAACCCTTAGAAACTCATCCCGACCCTTAGAAACCATTCCAGACCTAAATCTAGCTTTTTCGAGTAATGGATGAATAGTGCTACACCGGGACTATCTGTGACCTTCTACTACAATCAAATCATATACCATTAAAAAGTAGAAGTCCTCAGCTTTCCAACAAGCAATGGATCACCCCAATCAGAGCTGTATGCGAGAAGATATCGCATTCTGAAGTGTAGGGGCAAAATGGTTAATTGGCTGGGTTCCCCTTAGAGATTTGGCGCAAGTATTACTTGCGCCAAGCCATTTCTCCTTAGAAATGGATTGGCACAACTCATAGTTGCACCAATTATAAGGAAGGCTCCACCATGGGCAATCAACTTCCCAGGCCACTATGTGGCACTGTTTTATCGTACGTATGCCGGGCGCACCTATTAGTTGCGCCAGGCTTATGAACAGTACCTTTGAGTTTTTGCCTTGAATTTCGAGAATGGGGTTTGACTTGTTGACCATCTTAACCTTTGGGGTGTGTTTTGCTAGTTCTGTTGCACCCATTCACTATCTATTTGCAACCCCTTAGGTGGTTTAAACCTCTAACCTATCATCCACCATTGGAGCATCTTTTCACACATTTCAAGGCTCTAAAAACTCTAGGCAACCTTAGGTGGCTAGATTACCTAATTGCTAATCTAAATTAGCCTCTAAATACCCTTCTAACCTCTCTTTTTCCTATAAATAGAGAGGCACCCCTCCCTTTACAAGGGCTTGAAATTTTTTTGCAAAGTAAGAGATTAAGGAATCCCTTCTCTCTCTCCTCTAGTGCACTCTTTACACACAAATTCCAGAACCCTTAGGCCTTCTAAAAACCTTAACCTTTCACCTAAAAACTTTAGTTTAGGTGTGTGCTACCCCCTAGCCTCCCCTCTCTACCTCTTAGCTATCCACCCTAGGAGTTAGAATCCATCATCAAGCTATACAAGCCATCAAAAGCTCCCCGAAGCAAGCCAACACAAGGCTCCACAGCGGTGCAACAAGGGCCTAAGAGCTCCGACTCTCCCCTCTACTCTCCTACCTTCTCGGTTCTTCCTTGATCCTCACGTTTGTGCCGCTACATAGCCGAGTTTTTGGTAGGAACGGAGGGGCACATTTTAATGCCCCTTGGGCAAGAGGAAGACCTATATGCATTTTGCACTTCTTTTTTGCTTTGGCCATAAGTAGAGACCGTATTGAGCGGGTTGATTGGGTGCCTAACACCTTCCCAATCGATAACCGAAGCCCCTACCCAAGACCCTTTGGCATAGTCCGGATTAAGAGTCAATTTTTGGCACTTCAGTACTCACTAAATTTGATTTGGGTTTCTCGGGACACCAAAAGCTATAGGTGGCGACTCTAAATTTTTATCATGAGTGCACATTGTGCGGCAGATCGTTAAAAATCTACGGTTGCACAGATGGCGACTCTGCTGGGGAGTAGCTAGTAGAGCTTCCCCTTGAATTTGGCCTCTTTATTTTTGATTTACTAACCATTTATTGCTATTTTTTAACTATTTTTTTACTCACCCCTTCGATTACATCATTTTTCTCACCCATACTTTTACGTCCTTTACGAGCCTTAGCCGATTGGCGGGCCTACTTGTGTACCGTCTTAAATTCCTTACCTTTCCGTCATTTTAAGCACCTTAGCCGATCGACGGGTCTACTTGTGCATTGTCATTTATTTTTTTTTTACTTTTACGTCATTTTAAATGCCTTAGCTGTTTGGCAGGCCTATATACGCCTTTGATTCCGCAATCATATTACAAACAGTAGATGCCGGCCCGTAGAGGCAACATGGGATCCTCACCCCGGTCTTTAAATTTAAGAAAACTTCCTTAAAAGTGAAAAGTAAAATTGAACCAACAAAGGAGATTTAAATTGATTTTTGTGGGGTAGATTTTTACGGGTTGGGTTATTTACATACAAATACAAACTCCCGGGTCTTAGTACGACGACAGCCCCTAGAGGTGATGATCCAGAAAAGTCCCAGCCCACCTAGTACCTGAGAAAGTGCTTGCACTTGAGGTATATCAGGTGGGTAACCTTCTCATTACCAAACTTAAAACTCAGGGAAAAAGTGAGCGTTGGCAAACCCAAATCGACCTTGTATCCTTAGGTTCGGTCAAGAAGAGAGCTGATTCATATAAACAGTCAGTCCCCGGAAGCCTAGCTTCCCCAAAAAAAAAAAGTTAGAAGACTCATTTCGGGCTAAAAGTGCTGCTGTCAAACTATCTGGAGCCTCATCTTTGTCTGGCGCAACTATTACATGCGCCAATGCAAAATTCCCCAGAAATACATTGGCGCATGTATTAGTTGCGCCAGCTTTATCCTGGGCAATTTGGGTCTGGTGCACCTAATAGTTGTGCCTGATTTGTTTTAGGCAGTAGCATCTCAAATCTGTGGCCTGCTTCACACCCCGGACTCCTCGATTAGTGCCTTTAGTGCTTTTGTTTAGGCCCAGCAATCTCCAACACCCAATACGCCCTCTCCGATCAAAAGAAGGCGACTTCTTTTTGACTCATTTCGAGGGATCGGGTTGTTTGCATTCATTTTTGTGCCTTCAATAGATCAAGGGGTTACCCTTTGATTCTTCCGAAGCACTTTGGAGCCTTTGTCGCGGGACCTATTTAGGGCACGAGAGCCACACTTGAAGGGAATTCAAAAGGCCCCATAATCCTTATTTCTTTTCACTTATAAAAATTCAAAAAAAATTGAAATTAAAAACCCAAAAATAGAGTCTTATTGGTGCCAGCACAACGACATCATCATACCCTCTGTCATCCCGTAGGGGAAGGAGGAGGAAGCTTTATGGGCCCCATTAGAGGCATCCGTACCCGACCCGATACCGAGCTATGTCATAGGCTGTGGACCCGGCTTACGCCGATCCCAACTTATCCCCGCCACATTCTCCAACCCATTCCCATACTGAGGAGGCTTTCACTTTCGTCCGCCTCACTCAATCAATCCTCACCATCACCGACTCGTTCAGTGCCCCTATATTTCCTTCCACCACTTTCCCAAATATCCAAAATCCAACCCCCCCATCTCACCTTCCATCCACACCCATTCAAAACCCGGCCCCATCCTCCACTTTCACCAATATATCATATTTTTCATCCGCCCGACGCATACCCAATCTACCTGCATCTATCCATGCCGCATCCGATCCCCCACACATCCCTCCATTCACCCAGGTCATGCCCATTTTTGCCGGGGCCATGACTAGCTTTCCTCTCTCATCCTCCACAACCCTTAAATAACCATCCCCATCCGATCTCCCTTCCATGGCCATGATGGAGGAGATGTTCCAAACTTACAATAGGTGGAAAGCTTCCAAACACATCCCCTCTCATCCATACCACACATCCATGGATCCATCCGAGACCCTATCAAGCCTTCATGCCTCATTCCCCCATGACGCCCATCAGCCCCCCATCATCCACACCATCCAAACCCCCATCTCCCACCTACCCCGAGACTCAATGGCCCAAAATCCCATCATCCATACCCACAAAGCCCCATGGCCCAGACCCACCAAGGGCCCATGGCCCATACCCATCAAGGGCCCATGGCCCATACCCATCAAGGGCCCATGGCCCATACCCATCAAGGGCCCATGGCCTAGACCCATCAAGGGCCCATGGCCCAGACCCATCAATGGCCCATGACCCAGACCCACCAAGGCCCAATGTGCCAGATCTATCATGACCAAGGGTTTATGGCCCAAACTTCCCAAGGACCCATGGGCCAAACCTTCATAGCCCAACCCTCCCAAGATTTCATGGCCCAAACCCAAGCCCAGCAAGGCCCTAACCTTGGAGCCTCACACCCATACCCTTCACAATTCCTCCAAAATTTCACTCACCCATAACCCTCATACCCAGCTCAAACCCATACCTTACATCAACTCCAATTCACCTATATCTCAACATCCCAAAGTCAGTTCCAAACCTTTCCCCATGCCCAATGGCCTCATCAGACCCCACCTAAAAATCTAACTGCCACTCATCCCATCACCCAACAAACCTTTCCTCACCTCCAATGGACTCACCCAACCCCCATTCAGACCATTCTCATCCAGTCCATGCAGCACCAACAAGAGAATCCCGCCCTCACTACACCTTATGTAGACCAGGAATATGAAGAGGACGAGATTAAGAATAGTGGAGCTTATGCAGGGGCATTGACCAGCCTTAACCCTCCTCCTATAATTTTCCACCCCCTAGTAGCCCAAAGTGAAGCCCAACCAATTGCTGAGAAGGTGGCCCCCGTGTCCAAGGAATCAGAGCAGTTGAAAGAACAGTTAGACAAAATTTAGAAGCAGTTGTTGAAGATGGGTGGTGCTAAAATCTACACCACAGACTTCTCGGATTTATGTTTATTCGCTGAGGTCCCCTTGCCCCCAAAATTTAAAATATTGGCTTTTGATAAATATAACGGCACCGACAATCTCATAGCACACCTCAAGTCTTATTGTGGGGACATGTGCCAATATGGGGGGGACGAAAGATTATTAATAGAGGTCTTTCAGAAAAGTTTGACTGGTCCGGCCTTGAGGTGGTTCACATCCTTGGAACCGTCTATGATAAAGACTTGGAAGGACTTGACGCACTTGTTCCAAGAACAATATGTCTATAATATAGACATTGAACCGCGTAAGTCAGACATGGCCCGTTTGAAGCAGAATCCAAATGAGACCTTTAGCGCTTATTTGGGGCATTGGAGAACACTGGCAGCTCAGGTTAGAAACAGGATACCTAATGATGAGCAAATAGAAATGATTTCCAAAAATACTTTTCCAGTGATCTCAAACTTTCTAGTGTACCAGCAGAAGTCCAGCTTTACTGATCTGGTAAGGAACGCCAAACGCTATGAAGACGCTATCAGGGAAGGTCACCTGAGCAAAAAATATACCTAGTGGAGCCAGTGGAGTTTGAAGGTTCTTAGAGCAGAGGAACGAGAAGAGAGCAGGAGCTGATGTCTAAAATATTGCCAACATCAGGCCCAATAATAATATAATCTTGTTCCAATTTTAGGCAGCCCTGCCAACATCAGTCAGAATTGAGCAGATCCAGAGAATAGGGAATGGACAAGGAATGCAGCTGACTCTGAAGCAGAAGAGAGTCCACTACGATCGAGTGTTTACACCCCTAGGGCAATCATTAAGTGTACTTTTACCTTTCCTAATAGAAAAGGGACTAGTTATCGCCCTCCAATTGCGACCTCCTCCTAATCCAATCCCGAAGAATTATGACCCTAACACTCACTGTAATTTTCATCAGGGTTCAGGTCACCTGGCTGATCGCTACTTCCCATTGAAGCACGTGATAGAAGGTTTAATTGGTATCGAGAAAATCATTGCACTTGTACCTTCTCAAGTGAACCAGCACGCAAATATTCATCAGGTCCCGTTACACCCTACCGGAGGAGCAGGTCTCAGACTAACCATCGGGATGATAGAGGAGTGTGAGAAAAAATTTGAATTTGATCCGTTAGATTAGATCAGCAATCGGGAGAGTTATTCGGCACCATTGCAAAGAGATTGCGAAGAAGTAGAGAAGGGTAGTAAGCTTTGTCACTCGATCAGGAAAGATTTTGAAGCAGCCAGAGGCACCTGCAGTAGCACAAACCAAACCAGAGGGAAAGAAGGATAGCGCCGTAAACCCTTTTGAAAAAATGAGTCATGAGCATATCCTGGAGACTCAATTGAGAAGAATACCAGCTCATATCACTGTATGGGATCTATTGATGACGTCTCCACTCCATTTTCAAGCTTTAATGGGGGTGTTAAAGAATGCGCATGTCACGCTTCAGGTGAGCCCAGATGAAGTTGGATAATAATTGGTCAAGTTATGGCTCCAAATGCAATTTTATTTTTGGATGACGATTTATCGGATGAGGGAAGTAGTCACTCCAAATCCCTTAATATTACTGTGGAATCCAGAAATATGATAATCCCTCTAGTGTTTAGCGACAATGGATCTACTCTAAATATATGCCCACTGAGAACCGCCACAAAGATTAGGGTAGATCCATGCATGTTGAGGCCCACGAGAACCAGTGCCCGAGGTTTTGACAATACCAGAAGAGAGATAATGGGAGAAGTTGACATTGAGCTATTGATTGGGCCAATGACCTTCTCTTTATTGTTTCAAGTAATGGATATCCAATCTTTATTCAATCTATTGTTAGGAAGCCCATGGTTTCATGAGGTCAGAGCAATACCGTCAACAGTGAATCAAAAGCTCAAATTCGCATATGGGCATAAGATTATCACTATCATTGGCGAGGGGCACAGTGAGAAGGAAAAAGCCTCCAACAGCATAGAAATGTCAAAAGTGTTGGATATGCCGCACACAGCTGAGGATGTCGACCTCCATAGTTTTGAGTGCGAAGTATCAACGGTACTCCCGGAGCCCTCAGGGCATCATCCCAAAAATCAGAGGGGGAATGGTAGCGGCAGTGGCCATGCTCCATAAGTGGGGCTATCAAGGAGGAAAGGGGCTGGGACCCCGATTACAGGGAAGAAGAGAGTCCGTCATAACCAAGGGTCAGAAAGTCAGATTTGGGCTAGGTTACAAGCCCACGGAAGAACAGGTGCGAGAGGCTAAGGAAAAAGCTTGCGCAACGGAAGCTGCAAGAGCCAGGGGGATACATATGGAGGAAGACCCCCATCCCAGGCTTCACATTAGAGATTCATTCGTAAGCGCTGGATTGTGAAGATTGACCGGAATGGGGTAACCCAATTAACCCCACACAATCCTACAACACTGGTTCACCTCACCAATCCCCACATCACCGTTCCCAGCCTTGAAATAGACCTGGCTGCATTATCCCTCTTTGAGGAATGACGCTCCATACCTGAACAATCTCCCCTATGGTAAATCATCACAAAACAATATTAACATTTGAGGACGTAGTCTCAAATAAACTCGGGATCAATATGATAGAAGCTGACTCCAATGAGCTATATCAGTCAGCACCCTTCATACAAACTGGTAAAGGAGTGGCCCCTCAGGTACACAATTGGGTGTCTGTGCCTCAAATTCTGGAAGCAGGGAGTGGCCTAAAATTTTACACCCGTTTCCCAACAAAAAATAACTTGTAAAAAGTGAGATAAGCCCTTGGCAGGCAATTCCTTATATATTCACAGACTCGCACTGCCAAGGGTCCGTCTCTGAAGAAAATAAAAATTCCAAAAACATTAAAAAAATATAAAATCCAAAAATATTTTCATTTAAAATTCCAAATGAAATCACATAAAAAGATACCTTAATCGAAATGCCCGTCCCACGTAAAATCAACCCCTTCCCTGTAGAAATACAAGAAGAGGTAGGAGTTATGAGTCTGGACAAGGATATCCCTTTGGAGGAGCTCCCCAATGAGCTCCTTGACCATTTTACCTACTTTGAGCATGGCCCTACCCCCATTGTTGAAGAAACAGAAGATATCAATCTAGGGACTGAGGAGATTCTCTGAATTACCAAAATCAAAATGTCGATGTCTCCTAAAGAAAGAAAAAGCATGATCGATTTCCTTCGGTCATACCAAGACATTTTTGCCTGGTCATATGAGGATATGCTCGATTTGGATACCGATCTGGTCGAGCATGAGTTGCCTCTCTACCCTGATATGAAGCCGGTCAAGCAAAAGTTGAAGCATTTTTTACCCGAGTGGAATTTAAAAGTCAAGGACAAGGTCATTAAGCAGTATGATGTGAGATTCCTCATGGTATCTAAGTTCCCACAGTGGCTAGCCAATATTGTGCTTATGCCGAAGAAGGATGGAAAGGTCCGCATGTGTATCAATTTTTACAATTTGAACAAGGCAAGCCCAGAAGACGATTTCCCAGTACCGCACATCGACATCTTGGTTGATAATACTACTAGGCACGGGATGCTTTTTTTTATGGATGGATTCTCTAGATACAACAAGATAAAGATGGCAGACGTAGATCGAGAGAAGACGGCATCCGTCACTCCATGGGAAACCTTTTGCTACAGAGTCATGCCATTTAGACTAAAAAATGCTGGGGCAATGTACCAGAGAGCTATGACTGCGCTATTTCATGACATGAAACACCGAGAAATTGAAGTGTACGTCGATGACATGAAAGCCAAGTCACCAGAGCGAAGCGGTCGCTTGATAAACCTCTAGAAGCTATTTGAGAGACTAAGAAAGTACAGGTTATGTCTGAATCTACAAAAGTGTGTATTTGGTGCTATGTCCAAAAAATTGTTAAGATTCATCGTTAGCAGGAGAGGGATCGAGGTCGACCCAATGAAGGTGAAAGCTATCACGAAAATGCTGCCGCCATCTACGGAGAAAGAAGTTAGAGGGTTCTTGGTCAGTATATAGTATATTAGTCATTTCATTACACAACTAACGCCATTCTGCATGCCAATTTTCAAGCTACTTCGAAAGAATTTGCCCGTTGAATGGAGCGATGATTGTCAGGAAGCATTCGATAAAATCAAAAGCTACCTCCTTAACCCACCTGTGTTAGTACCGCTTGAGCCGGGGAGACCACTCCTAATGTATCTCTCCATGACAGAGGTCTCGATGGGATATATCTTAGGGCAACATGACGAGACGGGAAGAAGAGAGCAGGTCATCTACTATCTGAGTAAGAAGCTTATTGACTACGAGACGGGCTATTCTCATCTGGAGAAAGCATGCCTGGCTCTTGTATGGACCACTCAGAGGCTCCGACATTACTTGTTATCCCAAGCCATTCTACTCCTAGCCTGAATGGACCCATTGAAGTACTTATTTGAGAAGCCGGCTCTTACTGGATGAACTGCACGTTGGAAACTTTTATTGTCTGAGTTTGATATCACCTATGTTACTCAGAAATCGATCAAGGGACAAGCACTGGCTAGTCATCTTGCCGACAATCCTTTACTAGATTATGAGCCTTTGAGAACAGAATTTCCTGACTAGGACATCTTGTTCATGACTGAAGACGATACTGAAGAAGCAGAAGAATCATGGGTAATGCACTTCTATGGGGCAGCAAATGTTGAGGGTCAGGGAGTGGGCGCTATTCTAATTTTGTCGAAAGGATCACATGTACAGGTTTCCATCAAGCTCAACTTTCCTTGCACAAATAACATGGTCGAGTATGAGGCTTGTGCAGTCGGACTATAGGTGACTCTTGATCTGAATGTAGCTCACCTTCGAGTATTCGGTGACTTGCAATTGATCATATGCCAGACGAATGGGGATTAGAAGATGAAAGATGAGAAACTGATCCCCTACCATGAGCACCTCGAGGATCTGATAGCATGTTTCAAGGACGCGACATTCTCATATGTCCCACGGATAAGGAATCGCTTCGCCGACGTGTTGGCAACTTTGGCATTCATGATAGAAATCCCGTATGGTGCTGAGATGAAGCCGTTCATGATTGAGTGAAGGAATGAGCCGGCCTTCTGCCTCGAGATTGAGGAACCCCCAAAGCCTGATGATGAGCCACCTTGGTTCTCAGATATCAAAAATTTCCTCGAGACTCTAACTTTCCCTAAGGGTACGTCCAGGATGGATCGACAGACCATTCAACGTCTAGCAGCAGTTTATGTCATTTGTGGCGATTGCCTTTACAAATGCTCCTACAACATCTTGCTCAGGTGCCTTAAAAGAAAGTGAAGCGTTCAATATCATGAAGAAGATGCACGAGGGAGTATGCGGTGCCCACGTCAGCGGTCACATGCTCGCTAAGAAAATTTTATGGTAGAGATACTTTTGGACCACTATGGAATTGGATTGCTGCAAACATGTTCAAAAATGCTACAAGTGTCAAGAACACTCCGATTTGATACCCGCTCCTACCATCGATCTACACTGCATGACCACTCCTTGGCCATTTGCTACCTGGGGCCTTGACGTCGTCGGAATGATTAACCCAAAAACATCAAATGGACATCGGTTCATCCTCGTCTCCATTGAGTACTTTACTAAGTGGGTAGACGTAGCATCATATGCCAACATCACAGCCGGTCATGTCGAGAAGTTTCTCAAGAATAATATTGTGTGCCGATTTAGAGTACCCAAATATATCATCACGGACAATGGCACAAACTTTGTGAACAGGGGCCTCCGAGCCTTCCACGAGCAATATAAGATTAAGCACCATCTCTCATCCCCTTATCGGCCTCAAACTAACGGAGCCGTGGAAGCTGTAAATAAGACAGTTGTCCCCATCCTCGAGAAGATGGTCGTCACTTACCGAGATAGGAGCAAAATGCTGCCATTTGCTTTATGGGCCTACAGAATGTCGATCTATACCGCAATAGGGGCAACACCATTCTCCCTTTTGTATGGAACCGAGGCCGTCCTACCGATAGAAGTCTAAGTACCCTCGCTCTGAATCCTCCTCGAATCGGGTGTACCAGAAGCGAAAAGAGAGACATCCTGATTTGACCAATTGAACTTATTGGACGAGAAAAGACTCCTCGCCTTGTGTCATACTCAAGTTTATCAGGGGCGAATTGCACGCGCTTATAATAAACGTGTCCACATTCGAGATCTGAAGGTAGGAGACACTGTGTTGAAGAAGATCTTCCCACCCCTCCACGTTGATCCGAGAGGGAAGTTGAAGCTGAACTGAGAGGGGCCTTACATCGACCTAGAGGTGCTACCGGGATACGCCATATGCCTCGCCACCATGGACGAAGATCATTTTCCTGAGCCCATCAATGCTGGATATGTCCGACGGTTCTACTCTTAGTCTATCGCGACAAGGCAAGTATTGGTGAAACAAATATGTGACTGCCTAAGAACCACCCAAAAGAGGCCATCATTCTAAGCACAGTAGCCAAAAAGCATCTCTAAAAATGATGATATCCTTTGCTACCCCATTTGAGCCTTGGCCTTTCTTTCAATAAACCCCTTCCCTGAAAAAGGAAAAAGTGTGTACATATACAAAAAAAAAAGAGATGAAGTAGAATTGCTATAAAAAAATATAAAAAAATTAAAAAAGCAAAACTTCAAAAAGAGATTGCCTAAATAAAAAATAAAGAAAAAAAGAAAAAGATAGAAGAATCATGGGGCATGTACATTAAAATCCCCCAAGGAAGAAAGTATGTTGTGAAAAACTGAAACCGTATCAAAGAAACCTTTTAAGCCTAGCATACCTTCAAATCCTAACCTAACCCATGACCAAGTTACACCATGAAGAAAGCCCTCTTTTTTAGGTTCACGAGCAGTCATAGTATCTGTTAAATCAACACAAGCTGAGTTGTGAGACGACACTAGAACCCCATCTATCCGGCTATGACAAAATCGAAGTCTATGTCGTGGCTTTAAAAAAAAATAAAAAATAAACAAGCTCAAAGCAAGATGGACGTGGTGAAAACCCGCAAGGGCACTATGGGTAAAATCAGCGAGCTTGTGTGGATTAGGTGAAAACTCGAAAGGGCGCTTGGGGTAAAAGAGCTAAACCCATTGATGTGGTGAAAACCCAAAAGGGCGCCACAAGTAAAAAGAGGGCAAAACGGGCACGACGAACTCACCTTGGGCGTTGTGAGTAAAAAAAAAGGGGGGATTAAAAAGAAAGAATTGAAAAAGAAAGGTTTAAAATGATTGATAAGATTAATGTTTGAGGAGCCCTTTTTGTTACTCTCCCTGTTACCCATTTTCCGACTGGGCCGCTCATGTTAGTTCAAATCGGGCCCCGAACAGAACTGTCTTTGTGAAACTGCTTTATCAAACGTATGACTCAAGGCAAGGAGAAAGGTTTGACTCAATCCAAAGCGATTAATGTTCTGGCCTTGGTAAAACTGTTGAAACTCACTCAGATCCAACCGCGTAAAAGGGGTCTGACCATGCTCAAAAGGGAACCCGAGACCTCACCTGGTGATTAAGGCACCACACCAAAAAATAACAAAAAAGAGGAATTTTTATAATAGATTTCTCTTTTCCATTTACAACTATACCACTTACATCACATTTCTATAAAAAAATAATAATCGGTGCGATGTCTAGCTTTCCTTTTCCTTTTGTACAAAAGCATAAACAAAATGCAAAATAACATAAACAAAATATACCCAAAAAGAATCTGTGCGTATTAGAATGGGGGTTTCTTACGCCCCTTTTTGTGAATCTGATCTGTGTAAAAAGATATATGTGCAGGAGGGAATCAACTGCCCAGCTCGTGCTTCAAGGCACTAATCTCAACGTGAAAACTATCCTCCCGGACATTTCGCTTGGTCAACCAATGACCATGCAAGCTTCTATACCTCTTCCGAGAAGCGTCGGTAGCTCCAAGAGCAACATTCAAGGATCCTTTCAGACGAAGGACCTCGCTGTCAACTTTGCCAGCTTTAGTCTCAACTACCTCTGCTCTAACTTTTTCTTGTGCCAAAAGCTCTTACAGGAACCTCTTCTCGTCGGTCAGCAGCTCAATACGGACTCGAAGCGCCATCTCCTTCTTCGGCCAGGGCCCTCCCATATCACTGCTCTCTGTCTGATCCAAATGATCAATGGCAGGATGCTCAGCTGAAAGCCAAGCCTCGTACTCAAGGGAAGACTGAACTAAATCTCCCTGCTCCATGTCACACATTAGCGTCAACTGATGCATCTCCCAAAGAGTAGCAATCCGATCCATGTCACCAGAGGACCCCCTAGAAAAGATCAAGTCACATAGAGGGGGTTTAACCGCGCAAGGCACCTGCTAAGAGCAGTCGAACTGATGCAGCGCTCAGAATGGGAAGTAGAAGGTGCTGCCAGTCAATCCTAGGAGGGTGATGTCCTCATGGTCTCAGGAACGAACTACTGGGAAGGTCTGATCCAACCAAGGAAGTCTCCAGATCATCTTTGCATTGATCACCAAAGCCTTAAAGCTAACAAATCTCCCTATGAAATCAAGTGACACCTGCCTAGAAAATACCGAATCACCTCACCTAGCGACGTAAAAGCAAGGCACGAGTCCTAAAATAGCGAGATGCTCACCCAACCAGACCTGGAGCAGCAAAGGACATCCCCTAAGGCTCTCCACCTTGCCCAGAGTGAATGCGTCAAGGCATCAGTATAGTTCAGCAAGGACCAGGTGCATCACTGATCGACCCTCTACCAACTCAGTCAAAACATTGCAGAGAGCCAGAGAGAAGATCTCTCCCCCAGTGCAGAAAAGGACTTCCGAGATGAGACTCACAGCAAAGGCTTTCACATTGAAGACATTCCTAACCGGCAATTTTCAAAGACTTTCATCACCGAAAAGTTCTTTGAGGAATTTGATCAAACACCTTGTGGGCCCCCCAATGAGACTTTTCGCATACTGAAATTTCTTCAAACCTAGGGTAAGGTGAATGGCCTTAGAATAACCCGGCTTTGGCGTGACTCTTGCGAGGCCTCTGTGGAACTTCAAGCCGGACAAATTGGATAACTCTTCAAGAGTGGGAGTTAGCTCCCGCTTCCCAAAACGGAACACATGGGCATTTGCATCCCAAAACGAGGCCGCCGCATGAAGTACGTCCCATCGTGGAGGAACCTCAACAAAGGAGGGAAGACGGGATAGTCCAAGCCGCCCTAGATCAATGAGCTTGCTCTCATTCAAGCTCCCAAGCCAACTTTTTAGAAAATTGGGCCCCAAGCCCAAAGAAAGGAGTAAATTGGTTCCGGGTCCTCCATGTAAGGGAGGGTTGGAAAGTAGGTTCATGGACATACAAAGATCTTTCAAAAATATAAAATTCAATCTATGTCTATGGACATACCCTTGGGAAAGCAAGGAGAGGACAAATTAGCTAAAAAAGCCAAGTCAAAGAGAAAAGAGAGAAAGTGGTCTGTCTTGGGCATATAAAGGGCCCACTGCCCTCCAGGCTATACCTGGCGCATGTAATACATGCGCCAGACCAATCTAGCCTTGTTCATGCAAATTTTGGAGCTTTATTTTGGGGGGGGGGGGGATTTGTATCTTTATCGGGCCCCTTAGCTAGTTAGCCTTTTCACCTGTTTTATGCCTTAAAAGACATTCACAAGCATAAAAACCAAAGGGTACCTAACATTGAAATCATTTAATTTTTGTGCAGGAAAAACCAGCACTGAGACATACGACCACAAAGGTCATTTTTCATAAACAATTGTCAAAACCATCCTGCAGGCAATCAAAAATAATGCAACGGAAACAGAGCATGCAATCAAGGAGGAGCACTAAAAACTTCCAAGAAGAAAATTATCGAGAAAGTGCCATGATTGTCCATTTCAAATTGCTCAAATCCCAATAAAAATCATCTCAAAGTGTTAAAAATGTTCAAAATGCAGAAACTAGGTCTAGTCCTTGTTGGCGCCCTTTGATTTCTTTTGTCAGCGAGAGGAGCTTTGGAAGGTCTGCATATCTCCTACCTGGGACCACGCCTGTGAAAGCGACTGAGTAAAGAGCGTGATTCCTTCTCACGTGTGCGCTGCAAGTCACAATCGAGATCATAAATTAGGAGCAATTGAAAGACAAAGATGGTAAATTAGTGAGGAAAGCAGGTCAGCAAAATACTCACCACCTCCACATCCCGGAGCTCAGCAATGTTATGATAATATGCGGCATGGTCCATGGCCGATTCAAAGTTCTACATTCAGGGGGAGAAAGGTGTTAGTTATAGAGATTATTAAAAAACACATGCATTTATCAAAGGAGCTAAAACAAAGGAGGGATGATCGAAAAGAGGCTTACCCCCTGAACCACCTTAGGAGGAGGGACCCAAGCCACTTCAACTGAGAGGCATGCTTGCCTATCCACGTCGGTGCATAGATCCGAGAGAAAGCCGTCTTCAAGGCACCTGAAGGTCCCATGAACCACAACAGGTGCACCACCTAAGACACCCATACGAGAGGAGCCTGAAGGACCGGCATCCGAAGGACCAGCACCTGAGGGACCCACACCGAAAGGACCAACATCTGAGGGACCCGCCTCTGAATCATCAACAGCACCCGCCGCCACTCCATCTTCATCATCTGAATCATCCCCCTGGATAAACTGTGGAAAAGATCAAGATTTGCTCAGTAGAAACAAAAGTTGAATCAAAACCTGAAGGGGACCAATCTAAAAGAGAAAATAGGATTACCTGTGAGCGCAACCCACCAAAAGCTAGGAAATTGACTCCAGGGACAAAGCGTGGCAGAATAAATCGATGCGACAAAGACTCATACCATAGCCGATAGTCCCCGGGCACGAGAAGGGCATTAATGGGGATCCCATTCTGGAGGAAGGCCGCAGTAAGCTCCTCGATACTACCCACAGGGTTCAGGACAATTGCAGGAGGATCCATGGGTATGATAGGGTAGCCTTGATACTGATGAACTACCCGCTCCCCCAGGTAGTAGGCCCTAGCCCACGCCCCATAAAAGAAGACACCATGACGGCTGTTAAAGAGGTGAGATGGACCTACAGCAGCCTGGTCCCAAAAAGCAGAGCCAATGTACGGGTCTCATATGATCTGTCCAAGTCAAGAGGTGCCCAGTTAGTTTAAAATGCAGCATAATAACAAAGGAGAATTTCCAAACTTAAATAAACAGAGAAGAAAGGGCCTTACCTTCTCGGGGATCATCAGATCAAATTGGGAACTCAGGCCCATCTCCAGATGCTTCATGCCCACATCTCTACGCCGAAGTTTGTTCCAATAGTTTAGGAGGGGATAGGTGTATATCTCAGAGTGAAGGAGCGGGCATCCGGGTTGAAAATGCAGGTACCCCCATGCCTAAGGAGAGCAGTGCACAAAAGATAAGTCAGTAGCATACAATGACCATCCAAATGAACTAATAAAAGCAAAAGAGTTAGAGATTACCTCCAGAGCCAGCCAGAAACCAACAACGGACTTTGCATCCCCAGTGGATACTCGGGCTATGCCATATATCAACATCACATATCCAACCTCGCCTCAATCATATCTGTGAATGTCAAGCCAATTATCCATGAGGCTCAGCAGTGCCAGGTTAACTCGACCGTGGCTTGCATTGGCAAAAAGGGTTTTTCCCAATAGGACCAGAAGCGTGATATGGGTCAAGACGATCACATGCTCAGGCTCAGTGTAAAGCTCCACATTTGGCTAGCCCAGATCTACCAACTCATGCATCCCATAGAGCTCAGACAGCCAGGTCATCTTGACCTCGGTACCATGTAGATTTCCATGAGAGGGGTAATCCCCTATCAATCTGATAATATTGTCCCGGCTAGGCACTGTGAGGTTGGCGATCGGAATGACCCCTACCCTGATACCGATAATCATCGCCGAATCCACGGTCATCTCAGCGAAGGCCATGTGGAAAGACATGGTCTCTGGGTGAAACCTTTCGATCAAAGCTCTCAGGTATGCGGCGTCCGCCCTCATGGCGGGGCAGGACAAGAACTCTCTGAAACCTGCCTGCTCAAGCAAATACTTCACGACGGGTGGGATGTAGCAATAAAAGTCATGGAAGTCTAGCCAGCCCTCTTGGAACACGATATGGGGCAAGTCCTGCATCAAAAGAGAAAGATGCATCAGGTCATGGAAATAAAGCAAAACCGCACAAAAAAGGAAGAACTGAACTTATCTTTTACCTTGCCCGCAATGCCGAAGTTGGAAATGTGGATGTATTGCTGGTAGAGAAGGCCGACTCGGGCGACCTCGCCCGCATCTCAAGCCATGGACCTGCCTAGCATTCTACTATAAAGAATTGTTCCCCAAGAGGACCGTAAATCACGTCCGGCCCCTCCTCCTGCACTTCCTTCGGCACATATTCCTCATCACCAGACATTCTAAGGCAAAAACAAGCAATCATATTAGGGCAGATAAAAAAAATGCCGTTCTTTATGTTCACAAAAACAAAATAATGCTCCTCTCTTTTCTTTTGTTTTCAAAAAAATCAAAAACAAAAAAAAAACAACAAACAAAAAATGCTTTCTCTTTATGTTCACAAAAACAAAAAAAAACAACGTTGTTTGTCTCATGTTCACAAAAACAAAAAAAATGCCTTTCTTTATGTTTGCCAAAAAACAAAAACCAAAAAAAGGGTCCCTTTCCTTCGCTTTCAAAAATGAAACAGATGCAAAAAAAATCCCCTTCTTTTGTCTTCAAAAATAAAAAAATAAAATAAAATGAAATTTTCCCTTTCTATCTTTGAAAATAAAGCAAGTTAAAAAAACAAAAAAAAAATCCTTTCTTTATGCTTCTATAATCAAAATCAAACAATAGATTCTTCCTTTATGTTTATAAAATAAATAAAAAAACCCCAAACAAAAAAATCCCTTTCTCTTATGGCTATAAAATAAAAAACCAACAACAAAAAAAAATCATATAAAATAAACTTATTAGTTGGTTTTCAAAATAAAAACAAAAACTAAAAATCATAAAAATCCTTTCTCCTAATTTATAGAAACAAAAATATATATATATAATCCTTTCCCATAGTCTTCAAAAAAAATATATAAATAAAGACCAAAAAAATCTTCTCTTCATGTTCAAAAAACAAAAATAAAAAATAGAGCCCTTTCTATATGCACAAATAAAAAACAACAAAAAATATACATAGATAAAATGCATAAAACAATAAAAATAGGGCATCATTCATGAAATATCATCAACACATCATCAATAAATATGCTCACAATAAAAATAAACCATTTATCATCTAAAAATGCAAGATCATGATCCCATTTGCAAGAAAAATAAAATAAAATGGGTTTTAAATGGTTACCCTTGAAGAAAAAGGGGTCTTTGATCTAGTGCAGAATGGGCGATCGATCGGCACAAACAAATGCCAGTGATGAAGCACGCTTAGAGGTAATGTAAAGGAACACCCTAGGGAAGCTCTGTTTTTTAGTTTAGAGAGGGGGAAGAAAAGATTTTTGAAAACACACCCCTGTTGGCCGAACTTGGGCTCTTTAAATTCAATCCCCAGCCATGCTTGGCGCATGTATTACATGTGCCAGGCAATTTTGGGCCCCCAGTTGGCTTGGCGCAACTATTAGTTGCGCCAGGTCACTTGCAGGCTGGGTTTTGGCCTGGTGTGGGTCATATACTCATAGCTTGGTACCCCCTCTTTGTTTTGTTATCCCCGACAGATGCACATACTCCCAAATGGTATATCGATCCTCATTCGGCTTGCCCGAGAAGCTGTGCTAGAGTAAATGGATCAAGATCAATAAGCATCCTGATTCTACATAGGAAAACGTGAAAAAGTATAAGAAAATGATGAAAAAAATCCCACATAAAAAGTCAAAAGTAATTCACATAAAATGATAAAAAAAAATCACATAAAATGATAGCTTTGAAAAACTAAAAAATCACATAAAATGATAACTTGAAAAAACCAAAAAATCCACATAAAATGAAAAAGAAAATCTCAAAAATAATTCACATGAAATAATAGAACAAAGTCACATAAAGTGATAGAATAAAATAGAATGAAGTGATAGATTAAAATCACATAAAATGATAACTCAAAATCCAAAAAAAATCACATAAAATGATAAACATAAAAAAGTGAAAAAGGTCCCACATAAAATAATAAAAAATATGTGTTTTGAAAAGACAGCACATACTCCCAAAAAGTATTGCGACATCTATTCGCTCCACTCGGGTAGTCATGCTAAATAAACTTCGGGACCAATGGGTTCGCCCAAAGACCTCGAACCCGGCTTCATGCAGGGGAACCCGTGACCAGTCAGATGAGGCGGTCAATGCCTCATATGCTTGAACATAAACTTGGAACCTTGCATACTTAGTTTGCACCTATCTTTGAATGTGGGTCGATCACCCCCCTTAATTACAAAGCTGTTGTATTAAAAATGAATCTTAAACATCAAACCCCTTCAAATCATCTCGAGAAGCGACCATTTTTCCCAACTAACGGGCTTTCGCAACTCGAGAAGCGAATATTTTTCTCAGCTATTGGGCTTTTACAACTCATTCCACCTCGGTTATGCCCAGTAATATCGCTAAGCGCTTGGGGACCGATTACCTTGAGAAATGACCATTTTTCTCGACATACAGGGCTTTCGTTTTCTCACCATGTTACATGTCTGATATTTGAAATTCGTTCTGAATAAAGCAAACCCATCAATAATACCTTGAGCCTCTTCAGATGTCTCTTTTCTTTGGCATTTGATCATTAGTGATTAGATACCAAAGAGGGGCATCTATAGACACCCAAATTTGGCCCAAGGCCCGATCGAGACACATTTTGAGAGAGGCACATCTCTAAGCTTTGGATGGCATGTATGGAACCCTTAGGAACCTTTCCAAAACCTTAAGAGCCATTCTAAACCAAATCACCCTAGATCCCTTAGGAACCTTTTTGAACCCTTAGAAACCCATCCAGACCATGAGAAACTATTACGGACCTAAACCTAGCTTTCCCAAGCAATGGATGAAGAGTGGTGCACCAGGACTAGTTGTTGCCTTCTACTATGATCAAATCATATATCATTGAAAAGTAGAAGTCCTCATCTTTCAAACAAACCAAGGATCAACCTAATCGGAGCTGTATACGAGAAGATATCGCGTTCCGAAGTGTAGGGGAAAAAATGGTAAATTGGTTAGGTTCCCCTTAGAGATTTGGCACAAGTATTACTTGCGCCAAGCCATTTCTCTCCAGAAATGGATTGCCCTAACTAATAGTTGCACCAGTTATAAGTAGGGCCCCACCACGGGCAGTCAACTTCCCAGGCCACTGTGTGGCACTGTTTTACTGTACGTATGCTTAGCGCACCTATTAGTTGCGCCAGGCTTATGAACAGTACCCCTAGGTTTTGGTCTCAAATTTTGAGAATGGGGTTTGACTTATTAACCATCTTGATCTTTGGGGTGTATTTTAATAGTTTTGTTCTACCCATTCACTATCTATTTGTAACCCCTTAGGTGGTTTAAACCTCGAACCTATCATCCACTATTAGAGCATCTTTTCACACAAGATTACCTAATTGCTAATCCAAATTAACCTCTAAACACCCTCCTAACCTCTCTTTTTCCTATAAATAGAGAGGCACCCCTCCCTTTACAAGGGCTTGAAAAAAATTTGCAAAGTAAGAGATTAAGGAATCCCTTCTCTCTCTCCTCTAGTTCACTCTTTACACACAAATTATAGAACCCTTAAACCTTCTAAAAACCTTAGCCTTTCACCTAAAAACTTTAGTTTAGGTGTGTGCTACCCCCTAGCTTCCCGTCTCTACTTCTTAGCTATCCATCCTAAGAGTTAGAATCCATCATCAAGCTATACAAGCCATCGAAAGCTTCCCAAAGCAAGCCAATGCAAGGCTCCACAGTGGTGAAACAAGGGCCCAAGAGCTCCAGCTCTCCCCTCTACTCTCCTACCTTCTCAATTCTTCCTTCATCCTCACTTTTGTGTTGTTACGCTACCGATTTTTCTCTAGGAACGGAGGGGCACAAATAGGATTTTAATGCCCCTTGGGCAAGAGGAAGACCTATATGCATTTTTCACTTCTTTTTTGCTTTGGCTAGAAGTAGAGACAACATTGAGCGGGTTGCTTGGGTGTGTAACACCTTCCCAATCGATAACCGAAGCCCCTACACAAGAGCCTTTGGTGTAGTCCGAATTCAGAGTCAATTTTTGGCACTTCGGTGCTCACTTAATTTGATTTGGGTTTCTCGAGACACCAAAAGCTCTGGGTGGCGACTCTAAATTTTTATCACGAGTGTGTTTCGTGCGGCGGATCGTTAAAAATCCACGAATGTATAGGGAGAAAGTATGTTATGGAAAACTAGAACCGTCTCAAGAAAAACTTTTAGCCCAGCATACCTTCAATCCTAACCTGACTTATGGCCAAGATACACCTAGAAGGAATCCCTCTCTAAAGGTTCACAAGCAGTCACAGTATCTATTAAATCAACACAAGCCGAGTTATGTGATGACACCATAACCCCATCTTGCCGACTATGATGGATTCGACGTCTATGCCATGGCTTTCGATAGACAAAAAAAATAAAATAAAAATATACAAGCTCAAAGTAAGATGGACGTGGTGAAACCTCGAAAGGGCGCTACGAGGAAAAACAACGAGCTTATGTAGACCAGGTGAAAACCCGCAAGGGCGCTTGGGATAAGAGAGCTAAACTCATGGACGTGGTGAAAACCCGAAAGGGCACCATGGGTAAAAAAAGGGCAAAAACAGGCACGACGAACCCACCTTTGGTGTTGTAAGAAAAAATGTTCAAAGGAAAAAGAAAAGGCAAAATCTTCAAGTACTCCCTTGGTTACAATTTCAAATTATCTGGTCGCCCACTGAGTTGCTCATGTTAGCTCAAATCAAGTTCTGACCAGGAATATCTTCAGGCTACATCGTCAAACGTATGACTCGAGGTAAGGAGAGAAGGTTAATTCGATCCAAAGGGATGGACGTTCCAACCTTAGTAAAATTGTTGAACCTCACTCAGGTCCAATCACATGAACAGGTTTGACTATGCTCAAAATGGGACCCGTTACTTCGTCTCACTGATAAGGCGTCAAAAAAAAAAAGCAAAAAATAATAAAAAATCAAGAAAAATTTAAATACCAAAAAATTGTATATATTTCTACTCTTTTCCATATGCACAGCATCGTACTTCTATTTCAAAAACATGAAGAAAAAGAATAAAAAAATCAATCAATTAAAAATCCAAAAAATATATATACATATATCCGCACTTTCTTTCTGTCCATGTACATATGTACAACATCATACTTATATCTCAAAATAAAGAAAAAGAACAAAAAAAATCTCTGAAAATAAAAATAAAAAATATATAAATCTTGAAAATTAAAAATGTGTAGGTAAATGTTTGTTTCTCCTTCTATTAATTAGGATTCATATTGTTACCTATATAAACAAAAAAGGACTGACGTTTTCTGGAGATGTGCAGGAACATCAAATGGTCCGAAACTGCAAAGCAGCAACCTCTCAGTGATGGACGGATCAAATGAAGCATCCCACCACCGATGCCCAATCTATTCAAAAAAAGAAGAAGAAAATCATTTTAAAAAAGAAAAAAAGACAGCCATATTTTTGTGGTACTTTCACTATGCACAGCTACGCATATACGTGTTTTAGTGCGATAAAATGCCAATATTTTATCGGCGACGTAGCTATGCTAAATTAATGTCCTAAGTCTAAGGTTCGCCTTGAATCTTTGGATCCTACTTCAAAGTAGGAGCAACGGTGTCAATCCCGATCAAGCGGTCAATGTTTCGATCAGGTTGATTCCACTGCTAAATCTTTGAGCTAAGCGCTCTGCCTTTGGATTCATATGAACGTAAGTGTCTAAGCTTCATATTTTTCATGAACTTTTTGGAGGTGTGGACACTTGGTCTGCGTAGTCCCGGCGTGCACCCTACGGGGTTTGAGGTCCGGGTAACTCAATTAAAAAAAGTCAATCATTGGTTGAGACCAATCTGTTGAAAATAAAACTACATATCAATCAACTATGTGCAAACATGCATGCAGAAGGGTTCTTTTCCCTTATTTTTTTGCAGGCTTAAAACCTGCATTGGCATGGTATCCCTATAAAGTGTACGCTATACATCTAGATATCCGTAAGATGGTTATTTGTTCTAGTAAATTATACCCGGGTGGGATCTGGGTCGACACTTCCATCGCCTTTGTTGCTTATCACCCCTAATGGGTGCATGTTTATGCATAGTTAAATGATTTATAAGATCATTGTCAGCAGAGACCAGGATTAGGTGTCCCCTTTGGTGGGCACCCAATTTTAATCAGATCTGTTCAGTGTTATTTGAGTTGGATGCTCTAGGTCATGTTGATTCGGGGCATATTATCAAAAAGTGACATGTACTCTCAAAAAGCATTGTGACATCTATTCACTCCGCTCGGGTAGTCATGCAAAATAAACTTTGGGATCGATAGGATCGCCCAAAGACCTCGAATCCTGCTTCAAGTAGGGGCACCTGTGACCAGTCAGATGAGGCGGTCAATGACTCATATGATTGGACACAAACCGTGAAACCTTGCATACTTACGTTGAGCCTATCTTTGAATATGGGTTGATCACCCCCCTTACTTACAAAGTTGTTGTATTCAGAATGAATCTTGAACATCAAACTCCTTCAAATCATCTCGAGAAGCAACCATTTTTCCCGGCTAACGGGCTTTCGCAACTCGAGAAGCGAACATTTTTTCTAGCATTAGGCTTTTGCAACTCATTCCACCTCGGTTATGCCTAGTAATGTTGCTAAGCACTTGGGGACCGATTACCTTGAGAAACAATCATTTTTCCAACATACAGGGCTTTCGTTTTCTCACCATGTTACCCGTCTGATGTTTGAAGTTCATTCTAAATACAGCGGACCCGTCAGTAATGCCTTGGGCCTCTTCAGATGTCTCTTTTCTTTGGCATTCGATCATTAGTGATCGGATACCAAAGAGGGGCATCTATAGACACCCAAATTTGGCCCAAGGCCCGATCGAGACACAGTTCGAGAGATGTGCATCTCTGAGTTTTTGATGGCATGTATAAAACCCTTAAAAACCTTTCTGAAACCTTAGGAGTCATTCCAAATCCTTAGGAATTACCCTAAATTCCTTAGGAACCTTCCCAAACCCTTAAAAACTCATCTCGACCCTTGGAAACCATTTCGAACCTAAACCTAGCTTTCCCGAGAAATGGATGAAGAGTGGTACACCGAGACTAGCTGTAACCTTCTACTATAATCGAATCATATACCATTGAAAAGTATAAGACCTCATCTTTCCAACAAACTAAGAATCACCCCCATCAGAGCTGTATGCAAGAAGATATCGTGTTTCGAAGCTGTATGCACCAGCTATAAGGTTGGCCCCAACATAGGCAACCAACTTCTAGACCCTGTAGAAACATTGCTTTACTGTACATATGCCTGGCACACCTATTAGTTATGCCAGGCTTATGAACAGTAACATTATATTTTTACCTCAAAATTTGAGATTAGGATTTGACTTGTTGACCATCTTGACCTTTGGGGTGTGTTTTGCTAGTTCTATTATACCCATTCACTATTTATTTGCAACCACTTAAGTGGTTTAAGCCTCACCCTATCTTCCACTATTGGAGCTAACCTTCACACATTTCAAGGCTCCAAAAACCCTAGGAAACCTTAGAAGGTTTGATTACCTAATTGCTAATCCAAGTTAACCTCTAAACACCCTCCTAACCTCTCTTTTTCCTATAAATAGAGAGGCACCCCTCCCTTTACAACGGCTTGAAAATTTTTGCAAAGTAAGATATTAAGGAATCCCTTCTCTCTCCTCTAGTGCACCTTTTGCATACAAATTCCAGAATTTTTAAACCTCCTAAAAACCTTAGCCTCTCACCTAAAAGCCTTAGTTTAGGTGTGTGCTATCCCATAGACTTCCCTCTCTACCTCTTACCTACCAAGCTCTAGGAGATAGAACCCCATTTCTCACCATTAAAGTCATTGAAGCTCACCAAAATAAGCCTACGCAAGGTTCCATGGCGGTACAATAAGGGCCCGAGAACTCCGGCTCTCCCCTCTATTCCTCTACCTTCTCGGTTCTTCCTCCATCGTCTCATTTGTGTTGTTATGCCACTGAATTTTCGGTACGAATGGAGGGGCACAAATAGGATTTTAAGGCCCATTAGGCAAGAGGAAGGCTTATTTTTTTTATTTTATTTTTATTTTGGCCATAAGTAGAGACCGCATTAAGTGGGTTGATTGGGTGCTTAACACCTTCCCAATCGATAACCGAAGCTCCTACCCAAGAGCCTTTGGCGTAGTCTGGATTCAAAGTCAATTTTTGGCACTTCGGTGCTCTTTAAATTTGATTTGGGTTTCTCGGGATACCAAAAGCTCCGGATGGTGATTCTATAATTTTTACGAGTGCGCGTCATGCGAAGGGATCGTCTCGATTCCCACGGTTGCACAATGCATGAGGTTGTATTTTCTTCCGATCAGTAGTGTAAAATAGTTAGAACAGATTAGATATCCAAGGTTTCTCAAGAGCAATTGACGACTGCAATTGAGTGCTGAAGATTAGAGTGGATATCTATAATTTCTCAGGAGCAAGTGATGACTGTGACTGAGGGGTGAAGGATATATTTTACTTTGCTTTTTAGTTTATATTTTATTTTATGCAATTTACAGCTTTGTAAACATCTCCAAGTTTTAATTTGAATTGACGACTCAGGTTAGAATTTGTAGATTAGTGTAAAGGTTTTTACTTTTCCATCTTCAGTTTTCTAAGGTTTGATTGGCGCCTAGATTTTAGGAAGTTAATGATTAGATTAAATTTGTATTGATACGATCTTAGACTTAATTGAAGACCAATACTAAAAAACTAGAGATATGGTATAACGGTATTGTTTAAATTCATAAATATCCTATAGCTGAAGATTGCGATTGACGACCTCAATCAAAAGGAGGATTTAGATTTATTTTATGCACTTTAGATTAAAACAAATTCTTTTATTCATATTTCTCCAGTAGTTTATAACCTTAAAAGATAAATATAACTTTAAAATATAAGTATATATACATCAATAAGATAAAACTTCTTCGTGGGAACAATCCTATGCTAGCTCTACAATTTCCATTGTGTGCTTGCAATAGGTTAAGACTTAATTAGACATACATAGTAAGCCAGTCATTAGGGTAAGTTTAAATAATGAAAATTGGTTAGATGAAGTGCAAAGGTTTTTGAAAATTGGAGGGAATGATAAAGGGGTATATGGAGAGTTCGTGATTTTGGCAAATATAGTCTCTCTCGGCTATGTAGGTCCTAATATTGGCGCTGACCTACTGAACCGGTCATCACCCATACATGTAACCTAGAGTCTACCATTCGACTCTAGCTTTTCAGCTTTCGACTTAAGAAGTCTTGGACAGCTAAAGTCGTAATCTCTACACTTGGTTGTCCATACTGAATAAACGAGACAAGAAATATCGAGCAATCGTAACTCCATAAGACCATTCATAACTACTGTTCATAAGAAAATATTTTATGATCGATCATGACTTCCCATGATTTGATTTGTACGATGCCAGTAAGGATCTGAACAACTATAGAATCAGGTGCATTGCTTAGTGGACTAAATTACGGCCGTATAGTCGGCATTTGAGGTCTTTAGTGGAAAACTTGGGTTGGGGAAATCGGGATTGCGCAACAGATGGTGCTAGTTGTGCCTCACTCGTGGAACCATAATTAAAGCCCGGGTGATTCCCCTATGACGGGTTATATGTATTCCCGTAATCTCCCTTCTGATAGGTCATTGCTTGTTCCTTTTCCACCACATCTGAATCTGATGGCGCAGCTGGACTCTCAGCTATGGTATAGGTTAAGTTATGGCAATTTGAACAGACTGCTGTAGGTCTCTCCGAAGTGCTTAGTTTGGCAATCATTAATGATGCTATTTGTTGCTCCAGTGCTACAACCTTAGCACTCATGTCATCCTCCTTCTTTACTTTATCCTTGCTGGCATCGTAAAGACCACTCCTCACGAGCGGGGTGTGACAAATCACATCTAGGTCAGATCTTAGCAAAACTTGTTTCTGCTTTGAATTTTCAACCAGTTTCTCAAATAAGTTCTAAGATCACTGGCCATTATGAGCCATGAAGGCTCCTCGACTTACGACATCAACTGTAGACTGGTTAGTCTCAGTTAACCCGTGATAAAAACTTTGCGCAATAGACCAGTTAGGCACATCATGATGAGGACATTTTCTTGATAAATCTTTCATGCGTTCCCAACTCTCATGGAATAATTCTCCAGGCAGTTGCCTAAAGTCCTGAATTGCTTGGCGAATATGATTAGTTTTACCAATCGGGAAGTACTCATTCAAAAGCTTGGATAGCAGTCCATCCCAGGTGATAATTCTTCTGGCGAGCAATGAGATTAGCCACCCCTTTGCCCTATCTTTTAAAGAGAAGGGAAACAATCGTAATTTAACAACCTCATCATTAGTTGCTGACAATTGTAACATTGTGCAGAGTTCTATAAAATCCATTAAATGTTGATAGGGATCTTCTCGATCAAGCCCATGACAAGTGGGTAAAGCTTGAAGCATATTGAGCTTGATCTCGTAATTCTAACTAGTTGCTACCTTTGGTATAACTATACAAGAGGGCACTGTCAAAGTAACTGGGCTGAAGTGTGCCTGAAAGGGACGATCGTCAGGCATAGTTTAGGATTGTAGACACCCAAATTTGGCCCAAGGCCTTATCGAAACAAATTTCAAGAGAGGCACATTTCTGAGCTTTTGATGGCGTGTATGGAATCCTTAGGAATCACCCTAAACCCTTAGAAATCACCCTAGATCCCCCAGGAACCTACCCCGAACCTTTAGAAACCGACCCCGACCCTTAGAACCTTTTCTTAACCCTTAACCTAACCTTCCCAGGCAATAAGGAGGAGGGGTGCACCAAAACTTACTATGACCCTCTACAGTGACCAACTCTTATACCATTGAAGAGTAGAGGTCGTCAGCTTTCCAACGGTCCAAGAATCGCCCCAATCGGAGGTATATGTTAGCAGATGTGGCAATCCGAACTCGGAGGACAAGAAGGTAATTTCGAGGTGGCCCCCTAGGGATTTGGCGCGACTATTAGTCGCGCTAGGCTATTTCTCCCCAAAAATGTCTTGTATTAGTTGCGCCAAGTTTAAAAGGTGACCCCCACCTTGCGAGCTAACTTCCAGCACTGTTCCTCACTATTTTACTGTGCATTTGCCTGGCGCAACTATTAGTATAGTTGCGCCGGGCATATGAACAGTAACAACGAGTTTTTGCCCCGAAATTTGTGTTTGGGGTTTGACTTGTTGACCACCTCAACCTTTGGGGTGTGTTTTGATAGTTCTGTTATACCCATTCCTTACCTATTTGTAACCCTCCAAGTGGCTTAAAGCCTCACCCCATCATCCACCATTAGAACCACCTTCACACCTTTCCAAGCTCTCAAAATCCTAGGAAACCTTAGATTTGAGATTACCTAATTGCTAACTCCAATTAGCATCTAAGTAGCCTCCTAATCCACTCCTTTCCTATAAATAGAGCCCCCCACCCCTTGGTTTAAGGGTTGAGAAATTTGCTTAAGAGAGAAAAAGCTCAAAGTGAGAAGTTCTTCCTCCCTTTTGTGCACTATTTTCACCCAAATTCCATAACCTCCCAACCTCATTTTAAGCTTGTTCTTGCATCCAAAACCCTTAGCCTAGGTGTGTGTGATCCCCTAGCCTCCATCCCCTACCTCTTAGCTTTAAGTCCTAGGAGTTAGAACCTCATTTTCCACCATACAAAGCCTTCAAGAGCTCATCAAAGCAAGCCACGCAAGCCTCCTCTACGGTGCTACAAGGGTCCGAGGGCTCCGGCTCTCCCCTTTCTTCTCCTATATCTTTCTAGCTCCCTCCATCCTCTCATTTGTGCCGTTACACCGTTGATTTTTCGGTAGGAACGGAGGGGCACAAATAGGATTCTAAGCCCTTTTGGGCAAGAGGAAGCTATTTTCCTTGCTTTTACTTCATTTTATTATTGGCCATTAGTAGAGACCACGTTAAGCGGGTTGATCGGGTGCCTAACACCTTCCTGATCGATAACTGGAGCCCCTACCCAAGAGCCTTTGGTGTGGACCGGATTCAGAGTCATATTTTTGGCACTTAAGTGCTCATAAAAATGAACTAGGTATCCCGGGACACCGAAAGCTCCGAGTGGCGACTCTATATTTTTCTTTTTCGTTAGAGAGCGCATCATCGCGACGTGGATCACATCGATTCCCACGGTTGCACAGATGGCGACTCTTTTGGGGACTAGCTTGTAGAGCTTCCCCTTGAACTTGGCCTTGTTATTTTTGATTTTTTTCTAACATTTTATTGTTGTTTTCTGTTTTCTTTGTCACTCACCCCTTCGATTACGTCGTTTTACTCACTCCTACGATTCCGCTTTAAATTTCAGCAATCTTTGCCTAGTCACTTGACTGGCACCTTTTTACTCACCCCTACGATTCCGCTTTAAATTTCAGCAATCTTTGCCTAGTCACTTGACTGACACCTTTTTTACTCACCCCTACGATTCTGCTTTAAATTTCAGCAATTTTTGCCTAGTCATTTGACTGGCACCTTTTTTTACTCACCCCTACATTTCCGCTTTAAATTTCAGTAACTTTTTGCCTAGTCACTTGACTGGCACCTTTTAAATTTCAGCACTTTATATTTTCCGCCTAGTAGCTTGACTGGCCCCGTCTTTTTTTTTATTATTCATATCCCAACACTGGACGCCGACCCATAGTGGCGGCACGGGATAATCACTCCCGGTCTTTGAACTAAAGAAAACTTCCTAAAAAAAGAGAAAAGCTTTGAAAAAAATTAAAATTGAACCAAGTTAAGGAGCTTAATTAATTTGTTTTGCGGGTTAAATTTTTCACAGGGTTGGTTTAGGCACACATACAAACACCCGAGTCTTAGTATGGCGCCAGCCCCTAGTGTTGATGATCCAGAAAAGTCCCAGCCCACCTAGTATCTGAGAAGGCGCTTGCGTCGAAGGTATATCAGATGGATTTCCATTCCGAAGCTTAAAACCCTTGGGTAGCATGTTAGGGAGTTATACCGGACTCAATCCTTTAGGTGCGGTAAGGAGTGAATCGATCACCATAAAACAGCTCAGTTCCCGGAAGCCTAGCTTCCACAAAAAAATCAAAAAGAGACTTATTTCGGGCATCAGTGGTTGCTGCTTTTTGTTCGAGAGAGACCGTTTTTGCCTGGCGCATGTATTAGTTGCGCCAGCGTAAAAACACTGGATTTTATAACTGGCGCAACTAATAGTTGCGCTAGCTTTAAACTCCCAACTTTTACCTTAGCGCAACTAATAGTTGCGCCAGTGTAAAAGTCCTCCCTTACAACCTGGGCGCAAGTATTAGTTGCGTCAAGTCTGTTTGGAAGCACCCAACCCGAATCCTTGGCCCATTCCACCTCCTGAGTTGCCCGATCAGTGTGCATAGTACCTTGTTTAGGCCCCGCCATCTCCGACACCCAATACGCCCTCACCGGTCAAGAGAAGGCAACTTCTTTTTGGCTCATTTCAGGGGATCGGGTCATTTGCCTCGATTTTCATGCCTTCAATAGATCGAAGGTTCTCCTTCGATTCTTTTGAAGTGCATCGGAACCGTCGCCGTAGGTCATGAATTAAGGTACCAGAGCCACCCGAAAAAGGAATTCCAAGGCCTCGAAACCTTTGTTTTTTAAAAAGTTTTCATAAAATTCAAAAAATATATATATATAATCAAAACACAAAAAAATATTTAGTTTGTGGTGCCGGCACAACGGCATCATCTTGCCCTCCGTCGTCCCGTAGGGCAAGAAGGAGGAGGATTTTTAGGCCTTATCCAAGGCACCCTTACCCGACCTGCTCCCATAGAATGTCGTGGGTAGTGGACCCGGCTTACGCCGATCCCCACTCATCCCCACCACATTCTCCAATAAACTCCCATTCGGGAGAAGTCTTTTCCACCATCCCTCTCACCCAACCCCCCTTTACCGTTATCGGCCCATTTGGCGCCCCCATTTTCCCAACCGATACCCCCCAAAATATCTAAAATCCTACCCCCCATTCTCCATCTTTTGCCCAAACCATGCCCATGCCAAACCCATTTTCCCAATCCACATCCATACCCCAATTACCATCATCCCCCTATAGACCCGATCCACCCACATTCACATACACCACTTCCACCCTATCCAACCCCCCGCAAAATCCCCCATCCATCCGAGTCATGCCCATTTTTATCAGGACCATGCCCAACTTTCCTCATCCCCCATCATCCCAAAACATACCCAATACATCCCCTCATCCACCCCATACTGTGACCATGCCCAATTTTTCCACCACCTACATCCCATCTATACCCCATCACCCCTTAAATCCACCATCCACATCCCACCCCCCTTCCATGGCCATGATGGAGGAGATGTTCCAAGCATACTCCTCATGGAGGGCTTTCCAAAATATCTCTCCTCCACACCCCACATCCATGAATCCATCCCACACCTTAGAAAACCTCCATGCTTCCCTCCCCCCATGACCCCCATCAACCTCCCATAATCCACACCATCCAAACCCCCATCACCCACATACCCCAAGGCCCATTGGCCCAAACCCCCTTTTCCCACACATCTTAGGGCCCCATGGCCCAATACCCCACCATCCATGACCTCCAGAGCCCCATGGCCCAATACCCCACTATCCATGACCTCCAGGGCCCCATGACCCAATACCCCACTACCCATCATCCCCAAGGCCCATTGGCCCAAAACCCCATTACCCATATCCCCCAGGGCCCCATTGGGCCAAACCCATCAAATCTAAACCCATCAGGGGCCCATGGTCCAAACCCACCAATGGCCCATGGCCCAGACCCAATAAGGCCCATCGGGTTAGACCCATCAAGGGCCCATGGTCCAGACCCAACAAGGCCATCGGGCCAGACCCATCAAGGGCCCATGGGCCAGACCCACCAAAGGCCCATGGCCCAGACCCACCAAGGGCCCCATAGCCCAGACCCAACAAGGCCCATTGGGCCAAACCCATAAAGGGCCACGAGTCGGACCCATCAAGGGCCCACGGCCCAAACCCATCAAGGCCCATTGGGCCAGACTCACTAAGGGTCCATGGCCCAAACCTATCCAGGCTCATTGGCCCAAACCTATCTATGGCCCATGGCCCAAACCTACCAAGGGTCCATGGCCCAGACCTATCAGTGGCCCATGACCCAAAATGATCAAGGGTTCATGGCCCAAACCAAAACCTTACACTCATACCTTCCACAACACCCCCAACACCTAGCCCAACCTTCACAGCTAGGTCAAACCCATGTCATCCCCCAAACCCAATTCCCCCATGGCCCCACACCCCAAGGCCATCTCCAAACCTTCCCCCATACCCAATGGCCCTACCAGGCCCCGCCTCAAAACCAAATTCCCATCACCCAACCAAACTTTCCACACCCCCAATGGGCTCACCCAACCCCTACTCATGTCATTCCCATCCAACCCATGCATCAACAGGTTGAGAATCCCGTCTTCACTGCACATTACGCCGACTAGCAGTATGAGGAGGATAAGATTAGAAACAGTAGGGCCTATGCTAGGGCATTGACCAGCCTCAACCCTCCACCAGTAATTGCCCACCCCCTAGTAGCCCAGAGCGAAGTCCGATTGACGGCCGAGAAAGTGGCCCCTATATCGAAAGAGTCAGAGCAGCTAAAGGAACAGCTAGACAAAATACAAAAATAGCTGATGAAAATGGGTGGTGCTAAAATCCACGCCACGGACTTCACAGACCTATGCCTATTCGCTGAGGTCCCCTTGCCGCCCAAGTTTAAAATGTCAGTATTCGACAAGTACAATGGCACAGGCAACCCGATCGCACACCTCAAGTCCTATTGTGGGGACATGTGCCAGTACGGGGGGGACGAAAGACTACTAATAAAAGTCTTTCAGAAAAGTTTAACCCGGCCGGCCCTGAGGTGGTTCACATCTCTTGAACCCTCGATGATGAAGACGTGGAAAGATTTAGCGCATTTGTTCCAAGAGCAGTATGTCTATAATACTGATATTGAACCACGCAAGTCTGACTTGGCCCGTTTAAAGCAGAATCCAAATGAGACCTTCAATGACTACTTAGGGCGATGGAGAGCACTGGCAGCTCAAGTCAAAAATAGAATACCGAACGATGAGCAAATAGAGATGATTTCAAAGAACACTCTACCAGTTATTTCTGATTTCCTTATATACCAACAGCAGTCTAATTTTGCTGATTTGGTGAGGAATGCCAACCACTGCGAGGATGCCATCAGGGAAGGGCGGTTGAGTAAGAATACTTCAAGGGGCCCTAGCGGGGTCAGAAGATTTTCTGAGAAGAGGAACGAGAAGAGAACAGGGGGCGATGTCTAGAACATAGCCAACACCAGACCCAATAATAATACTACTCCATTTCAATTTCAGGCGGCCCCACTTGCACCAGTTAGGCCTGAGTAGATGCAAAGAACGGGGAATGGGCAAGGAATGCAAATGACCCCGGAATAGAGGAGAGCCCACTACGATCGAGTCTTCACACCTCTGGGGCAATCTTTGAGTGTACTTTTGCCCCTGTTAGTGGAAAAGGGATTAGTGGCTATCCGCCAACCGCAACCTCCTCCTCACCCAATCCCAAAGAACTATGACCCAAATACCCACTGTAATTTTCATCAGGGTCCGGGTCACCCTATTGATCGCTGCTTCCCATTGAAGCACACCATTCAGGATTTGATCGATGTCAGAAAAATCATTCCCCCTGCACCTTCTCAGCATGCTAATATTCATCAAGTACCACTACCTCCACATCCTATCGGAGGAGCAGGTCTCAGACACACCATCTGAATGATAGAAGATGAGGAGGAATTCGAATTTGACCCATCTGATTATATCAGTGATCGGGAGAGTTATGTAGCACCGCTGTTAAGAAATGTTGAAGAAAGGAATATAGTGGTAGTTGAACCCCTAAATTTGATAGATTATTTCCCCAACCCGACTCCACAAATCGAACCCTTGGATCTCAGGGCATACTTTCTGTCGCCCACACCCGTCAATTACGTGAATATCAATGCATACCAACCATACACCACAACCCCCATCAATTACCCAATGAGCCAACAGGCCCCGAATCCTACACCCGCACCCGCCAGTCATCAATGGCCTATGCCTGCCCCATTCCAACTACCACCGTACACCACAACCCCCATCAATTACCCAATAAGCCACCAAGCCCCCAATCCAACACCCACAGCCATCATTTATCAATGGCCTGCGCCCACTCCATCACCCCAGCTCAACCACCGGCAAGTTCCGCCACCCCGGTCAATTACCTGACTACCCATCAGCCGCCCGCATCCACTGGCTATCAATGACCTACTTTTACCTCCTTCCCTCAAATGCCACCACCCTCAAGCTCCGCCACTCCCATTTGGCCCAATCTTTCCACCCAACCCACTACCATCGGGGTGAATCAAGTATTGCCCACACCTCCTGAGACGACAGTACAAGTACCTCAAGAACCGACAGCCATACCCTTCCAACTCTCGGGACCCACATATGATCCTCATCAGGTCCCGCTAAGCTATGAACAGACAGATGTCAATGCCGAAAGCAGCAGTAGAGAAGGGGCAGTAGAGTTTGTTACCAGTTCAGGGAAAATATCAAAGCAGCCCGAAGCACCAGCAGCAGCATAGGCCCAACCCGAAGGAAAGAAAGACAGCGCGGTGAACCCCTTCGAGAAAATGAGCCGAGAACGTATACTGGAGACTCAGTTGAGAAGGATGCCTGCCCATATCACTGTATGGGATCTGTTGATGACGTCCCCACTCCATTTTCAAGCACTAATGGGGGCATTAAAAAATGTGCATGTATCACTCCAAGTTAGCCCAGATGAAGTCGGGCAGATAATTGGTCAAGTGATGGCTCCAAATGCGATTTCGTTTTCTGATGCTGATTTACCTGAGGAAGGAGGCAGCCACTCAAAATCTTTAAATATAACCGTTGAGTCTGGAAATATGATTATCCCCTTGGTACTAATCAATAATGGGTCTGCATTGAATATATGCCCGTTGAGAACCGCCATCAAGATTGGGGTTGATCCGTGCATGTTAAGGCCCACCAGAACCAGCGCTAAAGGGTTTGACAATACCAGGAGAGAAATTATGGGAGAAGTTGATCTTGAGCTGTTGATAGGGACAATGACCTTTTCCATCTTGTTTCAAGTCATGGATAGCAAATCCTCATTTAATCTGTTGTTAGGGCGCCTTTGGCTACATGAAGTCAGAGCCATACCTTCCACATTGCACCAGAAGCTCAAATTTGCATCTGGGCATAAGATTATCACAATCATTGGAGAGGGGTACAGTGAGAAAGAATAGGCTGCCAATAGCATTGAAAAACCCAATATGCTGGATGTGCCACACACCGCTGAGGATGTCGACCTCCACAGTTTCGAGTACGAGGTGTCGGCAATACTTCCAGAACCCATCGAGGGCTTAATGTCTAAAACGGGAGGTGGTCTGGTAGCAGCAGTGGCAATGCTCCAAAAGTGGGGCTATCAGAAAGGAAGGGGTCTAGGACCCAAATTGCAAGGTAGAAGAGAACCAGTTGTGGCTAAGGGACAAAAAGTAAGATTCAGGCTAGGATATAAGCCCACAGAGCAAGAGGTCCGAGAGGCCAAAGAGAAAGCCAGGATCGTCGTGGCTGCAAGAGCTCGAGAAATCAACATAGAAGAGAAACCTCGCCCTAGGCCACACATCAGGGATTCCTTTGTCAGCGCAAGGGTTGTAAAGATCGATCAAAATGGGGCAACCCATTTGACCCCACACAAACCTAAAGCCCCAGTCCATCCCACCAATCCCCAGATCTCCCTTCCCAGCTTGGAGATAGATTTGGCCGCATTGTCCCTTTTCGAAGAACGACGGTGGGTACCTGAACAAACCCCCCCTGTGGTGAATCACCACAAAGCCGTGTTATCATTTGAGGATATCATCTCAGACGAAATGGGGACCAACAGGTAAAGAAGCGGCCCCTCAGGTACGCAACTGGGCATCTTCACCCCAAACACTGGAAGCGGGGAGTGGCCTAACATTTGGCACCCGTTTCCCAAAAAAAATAACCTATAAAAAGTGAGATAAGCCCTTGGCAGTCAATACCTTGTATATACACAAACCCGCCCTGCCAAGAGTCTGTCTCCGAAGAAAACAAAAATCTCAAAAACATGGAAAAAATATAAAATCTCAAAAACATACAAAAAACATAAAATCTCAAAAATATTAAAATAATCCAAAGCCTAAAAATATTGTCATTTAAAATTCCCAAAAATGTCCCACAAAAGGATGCCTTAATCAAAATACCCATCCCACGTGAAGTCGACCCCTTCCCTGTAGAAACACAAGAAGGGGTAGGGATCACGAGTCTGGACGAGGATGTCCCCTGCGAGGCGCTCCCCGATGAGCTCCTTAACCGATTTGCCTACTTTGAGCATGGCCCTACCATGATTGTCGAAGAGATCAAAGACGTCAATCTAGGAACTGAGGAGGTTCCCAGGATAACCAAAATCGGAACGTCACTGTCTCCTGAGGAAAGAAAAAGCATGATCAACTTCCTTCGATCATACCAAGATATTTTTACCTGGTCATATGAGGGCTTGCCTGGTCTGGATACCGATTTGGTCGAGCATGAGTTGCCTCTCTACCTTGATATGAAGCCAGTCAAGCAGAAGCTGAGACGTCTCCGACCTGAGTGGATGTTAAAAGTCAAAGATGAGGTCATCAAGCAATACGATGCGGGGTTTCTCATGGTATCCAAGTACCCGCAGTGGCTAGCTAATATTGTGCCTGTACCGAAGGAGGACTGAAAGGTCCGCATGTGCATCGATTTTTTTAATTTGAACAGAGCAAGCCCGAAGGACGATTTCCCATTACCACACATCGACATCTTGGTCGATAACACAGCTAAGCATGGGATGCTTTCTTTTATGGATGGATTCTCAGGATACAATCAGATCAAAATGGCAGAGGTTGATCGCGAGAAGACAATGTTCATTACCCCCTGGGGAACCTTTTGCTATCGAGTCATGCCAGTCGGGCTGAAGAATACCGGTGCAACGTACCAGAGAGCTATGATTGCACTATTTCATGACATGAAGCACTGAGAAATTGAAGTGTATGTCGACAACATGATAGCCAAGTCACCAGAGTGAAGCGACCATCTGGTAAACCTTCAAAAGTTGTTTGAAAGGTTGAGAAAATATCAACTACATCTAAATCCACAGAAGTGCGCATTTGGTGCTATGCCAGGGAAATTATTAGGATTCATCGTCAGTAGGAGGGGGATCAAGGTCGACCCAATCAAAGTCAAAGCCATCACTGAAATGCCACCGTCGTCTACCGAGAAAGAGGTTAGAGGGTTTCTGGGCAGAATACAATATATCAGTTGGTTCATTGCATAGCTAAATCCAATCTGCATGCCGATCTTCAAGCTACTAAGGAAGAATTCGCCCGTTGAATGGAACGATAATTGTCAGGCAGCGTTTGAACAAATCAAAAGCTACCTCCTTAATCCACCTGTTTTGGTACCACCTGAGCCAGGGAGACCACTCTTGATGTATCTCTCCATGATGGAAGTTTCGATGGAATGTGTTTTGGGGCAGCACGATGAAACGGGAAGAAGAGAGCAGGCCATTTACTATCTGAGCAAGAATTTTACTGATTACGAGACGCGCTACTCTCATTTGGAGAAAGCGTGCCTAGCTCTTGTATGGGCTACTCAAAGGCTCCGCCACTATTTGCTATCTCAAGCCGTTCTGCTCTTAGCCCAAATGGACCCTTTGAAGTACCTATTTGAAAAGCCAGCTCTCACTGGATGGACCGCATGATGGCAACTATTATTATCTAAATTCGACATCACGTACGTCACTCAGAAATCGATCAAGGGGCAGGCGCTTATTGATCATCTTACCGACAATCCTTTACCCGACTATGAGCCGTTAAGAACCGAATTCCCAGATGAAGACATCCTGTTCATGACAGAAGACGATACAGAAGAAGCAGAAGAATTGTGGGTAATGCACTTTCATGGGGCAGCAAATGTCGAGGGCCAAGGAGTTGGCCCCATCCTGATTTCACCGAAGGGGTCCCATGTACCGGTCTCTATCAAGCTCAACTCCCCTTACACTAACAACATGGCTGAGTATGAAGCTTGCACCGCTAGTCTACAGGTGGCTCTCGATCTGAATGTAACTCACCTTCGAGTATTTGGTGATTCACAGTTAATCATATGTCAGACGAATGGTGACTGGAAGATGATAGACATGAAACTGATCCCCTATCATGAACACCTTGAGGATCTGATAGCTTGCTTCCAAGACGTAACTTTCTCATACGTCCCTCGGATAAGGAATCGCTTTGTCGACGCATTAGCAACTTTGGCGTCAATGATTGAAATCCCCTATGGTGTTGAGATGAAGCCGATCAGGATCGAGCAGAGGAATGAGCCGACCTTCTGCCTCCAGATTGAGGAACCTACAAAGCCCGATGATGAGCCCTCTGTGTTCTCAGATATCAAGAATTTCCTCGAGACCCTAACTTTCCCAGAGGGTACATTCAAGACAGACCAACGGACCATTCAACATTTAGCGATAGGTTACGTCATTTGCGAGGAATGCCTCTACCAGCAATCATACAATAACATCTTACTCAGGTGCCTCACTGAAGGTGAAGCGGTCAATATTATGAAAGAAATCCATGAGAGAGTATGCGGAGCCCACGTCAGCGGTCAGATGCTCGCTAAGAAAATCCTACGGCAGGGATACTTTTGGACCACCATGGAATCAGATTGCTGCAAACATGTTCAAAAATGCCACAAGTGTCAAGAACACTCTAGTCTGATACATGCTCCTGCCATTGATCTTCACTGCATGACTACTCCTTGGTCATTTGCTACTTGGGGCCTTGACGTTGTCAGAATGATTAATTTGAAAGCATCAAAGGGACATCGGTTCATCCTCGTCGCCATTGAATACTTTATCAAGTGGGTAGAAGCGGTGTCATATGCCAACATCATGGCCAATCACGTTGAGAAGTTTCTCAAGAACAATATTGTGTGTCGATTCAGAGTACCCAAAGATATCATCACGGACAACGGCACAAACTTTGCGAATAAGCGCATCCGAGACTTCTGCGAGCAATACAAGATCAAGCACCATCACTCATCCCCTTATCGGCCTCAAACTAATGGAGCCATGGAAGCCGCAAATAAGACAGTCGTCCGCATCCTTGAGAAAATGGTCATCACTTATTAAGACTGGAGCAAAATGCTGCCATTTTCTTTGTGGGCCTACCAAACGTCTATCCGTACCGCTACAGGGGCAACACCATTCTCCCTCGTGTATGAAACCGAGGCTGTCCTCCCGATAGAGGTTGAAGTACCCTCACTCTAAATCCTTATGGAATCAGGCTTACTCGAAGCAGAAAGAGAGAGATCACGCTTTGATCAGCTGAACTTACTGGACGAAAAGAGACTCCTAGCCTTGTGTCACACTCAAGTTTACCAAGGGCGAATCGCACAAGCTTACAATAAACGTGTCCGCGGTCGAGATCTAAAGGTACGAGGCACTATGCTGAAGAAGATCTTCCCATCCCTCCATGCTAATCCAAGAGGAAAGTTCAAGCCAAACTGGGAAGGACCTTACGTCATCCAAGAAGTGTTGCCGGGATACGCCATCCGCCTCGCCACCATGGACGGAGATCATCTTCCTGAGCCCATCAACGCTGGATACGTTCAACGGTTCTACTCTTAGTCTATCGCGATAAGGTAAGTATTGACAAAACAGATACATGACTGCTTAAGAACCACCCGAAAGAGGCCATCATTCCAAGCACAGTAGCCCAAAAATGTCCCTAAAAATGATGATATCCTTTGCTACCCCATTTGAGCCTGGGCTTTCTTTCAATAAATCCATTCCCCCAAAAGAAGTATACGTTTGCATATACCAAAAAAAAGGAGAGAGAAAAGATGAAGTAGAGTTACTATCAAAATCAAAAAAAAAAATTGAAAAAGCCAAACCTCAAAAAGAGATTGCTCGAAATGAAACAAAAAAAAATGTAGAAGAATCACGGGGCATGTACATTGAAACCCCCAAGGAAGAAAGAATGAAAACTGAAGCCGTATCAAGGAAATCCTTCTAACCCAGCATACCTTCAAATCCTAACCTAACCCATGGCCAAGCTACACCTTGAAGGAAGCCCTCTTTATAGGTTCACAAGCAGTCATAATATCTGTTAAGTCAACATGAGCCGAGTCGTGAGACGACACCAGAACCCCATCTAGCCGGCTATGAGGAAATCGACGTCTATGTCATGGCTCTTGAAAAAATAAAAAGAATAAAAAAATACAAGCTCAAAGCAAGATGGACGTGGTGAAAACCCGAAGGGGTGCTGGGGGTAAAAACAGCGAGTTTGTGCGGACCAGGTAAAAACTCGAAAGGGCGCTTGGGGTAAGAGAGCTAAACCCATGGATGTGGTGAAAACTCGAAAGGGCGCCACGGGTAAAAAAAAAAAGAAGAGAAAAAAAAAAGAGAGAGAAAAAAAATAGAAAAAGGAAAGGTTTGGACTGAAAGAATATTGAGGAGCCCCCTTGGTTACTACCCCTGCCCCCTTGTTTTTGGGGGGGCGCTCGTGCTAGTTCAAATCAGGCCTTGACCAGAATTGTCTTTGTGAAACCCACACCGTCAAACGTATGACCTAAGGCAAGGAGAAAGGTTTAACTCAATCTAAAGGGATCAATATTCCGGCCTTAGCAAAATTCAAAAACCCATCCAGGTCCGACTCTAAAAAAGGGATGCTCAAAGGTTGACCCAAGGTTTCCCAAAGTATCACCCAATGATTAAGGCACAAAAAAGAGAAAGAAAGAGAAGATAATACATAAACAAAAAAAAATAGATCTGTATAGATGTATATAACTGCCTTTTGTATCACTTGCACCACATCTGAAAAAAAAAACCCGGTGTGATGACTGGCGTGTTTTCCTTTTTACAAGTATAGAAAAAACAAAAAAAGCAAAAAAAAAAATAATAATAAAAAAAAAATATATATATATATATGTATACCAAAAATGTGTGTATCTGTAAAGGGGTTTTCTACGCCCCTTTTTTCTGTGTATATGATCTGTGCAAAAAGTTCTGTGTGCAAGGAGTCAACGGCCCAACTCGTGCTTCAAAGCGCTAATCTCAGCATAAAGATCATCCTCTCAAACATTCCTCTCAGTTAGCCAACGACCATATAGGCTCTTGAACCTCTTCCGAGAAGAGTCAGCGGCTCCAAAAGCAACGCTCAGTGATTCCTTCAAACGGAGAACCTCGCTCTCCGCTGCTTCTGCTCTAACCCTCTCGTAGACCAAGAGTTCTTGCAGGACCCTCTTCTCATCCACCAATAGCTCGATATGGGTCCGGAGCGCCACTTCTTTCTTTGACCAGGGGCCTCTAGTCTCAATGCTCTCTGACAAATCCGGTCCATCGGCGGCAGGCCGCTCAATCAACAGCCAGGCCTCATACTCAGGAGAAGTTCTAACTGAGTCTCCCTGCTCAAAATCACACATCAGATCGACTGACGTGTCCCCAAAGAGTAGCAATCCGGTCTGTCTCCAGAGGACTCCCTAGAAAAGATTAAATCACATAAAGGGGGTCTGGCCTCACAAGGCACCTGCTGAGGGCAGCCAAACTGACACAACACCCGAAATGGGAAGTAGAAGGTGCTGTCGGTCAGTCCTAGGAGGGTGATACCCTCATGGTCTCTAGAACGAATCATTGACAAGGTCCGATCCAACCAAGGAAGCCTCCATGTCAGCTTAGCATTGACCAACCAAAGTTTCAGAGCCGACGTATCACCCTAGGGGAGTAAGTGGCATCAACCCAAAAAATAGTGGGCCACTTTGCCTCGAGCAACATAGAAGCGAGGCACGGGTCCCAAAATGGCAAAATTCTCACCCAGCCAGACCTGGAGCAACAAGGGGCACCCCTGAAGGCCCTCTACTTTGCCCAAGATAAAAGAATCAAGGCATCGGTACAGCTTGGCAAGCACCAAATGCATCATGGACCGGCCCGCCTCCAATTCCATCAAAATATCACAAACTACCAATGAGAAGCTCTCTCCCCCGGTGTAGAAGCGGATTTTAGAGATGAGACCAAGTGCTAGAGCTTTCACGTTAAAGACACTCCTAACCGGCAATCTTCGGAGGCTTTCATCACCGAAAAGTTCTTTGAGGAATTTCAACGAACACCTTGTGGGCCCCCCGACGAGGCTTTTCTCATACTCGGATTTCTTCAAACCGAGAGTAAGGTGAACGGATCTGGAATACCCAGGCCTAGGAATAACTCTTGCAAGGTCCCTATGAAGCTTCAGGCCAGACAGATTGGATAGCTCCTCAAGGGTTGGGGTCAGCTCCCGCTTCCCAAAACGAAATACATGGAGGTTCACATCCCAGCACGAAGCGGCGGCATGAAGGAGCTCCCACCGAAGAGGAATCTCTAAGAAGGAAGGAAGGCGAGATAGCCCAAGGCGCCCCAAGTCGGCGAGCTCACTCTCGTTCAGACTCCCAAACCAAGCCGCCAGGAACTTGGGCCTCAAGACCGGCAAAGAGGATGCATTGGCTCCGGACCCTCCACATAGGGGAGGGTTAGGAGGCGGATCCATGAACGTACAAGGATCTTTTGGGAAGATAAGAATCAATGTAGGAAGATGGACCCGCCTTGGAGAAACAAGAGCTAAAGATGCCGGTCAAAGGAGCCAAGTCAAACAAAAAAGAAACAATTTCTGGGCCAACTCGGGCATATAAGGCTCCACTGCCCGCAGGCCAAAGCTGGCGCAACTAATAGTTGCGCCAACACATTGCTATCCCTATTTTGGCCTGGCGTAACTAATAGTTGCGCCAGTGCATTTGAACCCCCAATTTTGCCTACGCAACTATTAGTTGCGCCAGTGCAATTTCTCTAGATTTTTAGCCTGGCGCAATTAATAGTTGCGCCAGACTAAAACCCCCCTCTACAGCCATCTCAAGACCGAACTGAAGAGGGGACTTCTGCCCTTTTTGCTGATTTTATATATGTCGGCACTTCCGACCATCAATGACTTGTAAAATATTTTATTATATGCAGGATTGATCCTACATTGAGGCGTGCGACCCAAAAGGCCCCCCCTCCACGGCCGTCTCAGAGGATTGACCCTACATTGAGGCATGGACCCAAAAGGCCACTTTCTAAAAAGGCATGGAGCAGGCACATCCTATAGAGAAACAAATTTGATGCCAAGCAAGCGGGGCATAAAATCAAAGCAAGACCATTTCCCAAATAATTATAAAAAAATCAAATTTGTTCCCAAAAGTACCACACCAACCATTCTCCAAATTGTTTAAAAAACAGATCCCAAAATAAAAACCAAAAAATGCTGAAGGAAACTAATAGCCTATTCCTTGCTCGCTCCCTTGGACTTCTTGCGACAGCGAGAGGAGCTCTGATAGGTCCTCATGTCCCCCACTCTAGACCACGCCTGCGAAATCCTACTGAGCAGGGAACGCGACTCCTTAGCCAGGGCACGCTGCAAGGCACAGTCAAGGACAAGATCAGCCAAGGGGCCAATGATAATGAAAAAAAAGAAATGAGAAAAAGAGAGGAGTTGAGCAGCCAGGTACTCACTGTCTCCACCTCCCGAAGCTCTGCCAAATGACGATGGTACTCCGCATATTCCATAGCTGAGTTGAAGTCCTACAATACAGTATTCAATTGTTAGAACACCCCTGAAAGCATCTACCGAAGGAAACCAAAATAAAGGAGAAGCGACTCATCTAAAAACTCACCCCAGGGACCACCTCAGGAGGAGGAACGCGGGCCTCCTTCGCAGAGAGCCTTCCCTATCAGTCCACGTTGGCACAAAGATCTGAGAGGAAGCCATCGTCAAAACGCCGAAAGGTCCCATAAGCTACAGATGGACCCCCACCAAAGACACCCGCCTGAGAGGTACCCGACGGACCAGCACCTAACGAACCCTCACTCGAGGGACCCGCACCAAAAGGACCAGCACAAGAGGGATCTACCCCTGACATGTCAGCAGCACTCGGCCCACCTTCATCATCCGAACCATCTCCCGGAGCAAACTGTGAACCAGGCAAGGATCTATTCAGATAAGACTCAGGCCGAGTAAAAGCGAAAGAGAAATTAATCCGAGCTGAGAAGAAGTTACCTGACCAAGTGGGCCCCCGAACTCAAGGAAATTAGCGCTAGGGACAAAACGCGGCAAGATGAACCAGTAGGGGAGGCACTCATACCAAGCATGATAATCCCCAGGCACATGGAGAGTGCGAATGGGGAACCCATTGATGAGAAAGGCCACTGTCAACTCCTCAATACTGCCAGCAGGACTCCAAACGTCAGCCGGTGGGTCCACGGGTATGGCATAGTAGCCCTGGAACTGATGCACCACCCTCTCCCCCAAATAGTAGCATTTGGCCCATGCTCCATAAAAGAAGACGACGCGGCAGCTGTTGAATAGGCGGGAGGCACCCACGCCGGGTCCCAAGGGGGATGTCGCGGATCGGGAGGATCTCAAAATCAAAAAGCAAGAGGGACCAAGTAAGCAACACCTCAATCAAAAGAAATGCCCAAGCTGAAAGTGAACAAAGGTTGAAAAGTTATCACCTGCTCAGGCACCATCAAATCAAGCTGGGACCTTAGGCCCATTTCCAGGTGCTTTAAGCCCACGTCACGGCGTCGGGGCTGATGCCAGTTGCTGAGGAGGGGATAGGTGAGCACCTCCGTGAAAAGGAGCGGGCACCCAGGGTGAAGGTGGTGGTATCCCCATACCTGAAACAATAACAAAAGCGAAGGGGTGAGGAATTACCTCTAGAACAGTCCAAAATCCCACAGCAGACTTCGAGTCCCCGGTCGTGACCCGGGATAAGTTGTACATTAGCCAAGCGTATCCCGCCCCTCCCCAATCATGCCTGGGAACATCACCCCAATTATCCATCACACTCAACAGGGCCAGGCTGACCCGTCCCCCACTGGCATTTGTAAAAAGGGTCTTGCCCAGCAGGAGTAGGAGGGTAATGCGGGCTAGAACCATCGCTCGCTCTGGTGCGATGTAAAGCACCCGATCTGGCTGGCCCAGGTCCACCAACTCATCAGCAGAAAAGAGAGAGGTCAACCAGGACATCTTGACCTCTGTGCCATGGGTCTGCCCATGAGGAGGATAGGCCCCGATCAACTGAATGATGTCCTCCCGGCTCGGTACCGCCAAGGTGGATATCGGGACTCCGCCAATCCTAATGCCAGTAATCATGGCCCAATCAACGGGCATCAGCCTCAGCTCGGCATACGACATGTGGAACGTCATCGTCTCGGGACGGAACCACTCAATGAGGGCCTTCAGATAGGTGGCATTCGCCCTCATGGGAGGGCAGGACAAGAACTCCCCGAAGCCCACCTGCTCCAACAAAACTTTCACCACAGGGGGGACATAAAGGTAGAACTCGTGGAAGTCGAGCCACCCCCCGCGGAACACAATGTTGGGCAGCTCCTACACCCAAAAAAATAATATACATCATATAGCAGAGGTAAAGAAAAAACTGCGCAAAAGAAAGAAACTGAACCTATCTTTTACCTTGCCCGCTATTCCGAAGTTGGAGATATGAGTGTGCTGCTGATGGAGGAGAACGACCCGGGCAGCCTCACCCTGCATCACGAGCCATGGGCCCGCTCTCCGCTCCACCCATAGGAATTGCTCTCCTCGCGGACCGTACATTATCTCGGGCCCCTCCTCGTGGCCCTCCTCGGGAACATGCTCATCACCGCCCGACATGCTGGGGCAACAAAGCAATCACATCATAACAGATCATCAATGATAAAAAGCCATGATATCCTATGCTGCAAAAAGGGAGGTAAGTATGCTCACCTTCCCCCTTTCTTTTCACATATATTAAAAAAAAAAAAAAAAAAATGAAATGAGAGATACACATCCAAAAATAGCAACAACAAAAAAATCCCTTTTTAGGCTGAAAATGTAAAAAATCTTTTCTTCAGAAAAAAAAGATAATAAATAAAATTTTCCCTTCCTATCTTTGAAAATAAAGCAAGTTAGAAGCAAATAAAATCGTTCTTTTATCACTCCAAAAAGAAAAAAAAGAAAAGGCCCTTCTTAGCAAAAGAAAGCCTCCCTTTATGTCTAGGGAAACAAAAAATCTCTTTCTTTCTGTTTAGAAAAAAAAAAAAAAGGAAGTCCTTCACTTTATACCTCGAAAATCATAAAAACAAAAAAGGTCTTTCCTACTATTTAAAAAAAAAAACAAAAAAAATCCTTTCTTTATGCCTCTAAAAATAGGAAACAAAAAAATCTTTCCTTCTGTTTAGAAAAACTAAAAAAGGGTCCTGTTCTTATGCCTCTAAAATCATAAAAACAAAAAAATCCTTTCCTTATGCCTCTAAAATCAGGAAACAAAAAAAACAATAAAAGAGTCATGTTCTTCATGGACCATAAAATCAAGAAAAAAAGAATCCTTCATGCATACTATATAAAAAAAAAAAAAAAAAAAAAGAACAAACACCAAAAAATCTTCCTTTTGTGACCAAAAAAAAAATCCCTTTTTTACAAAAAAACTAACACAAAAAAAATATTGCATATATATAAATCAATACCTTAGGTACTTTTAAAAAAAAACAACAACAAAAAAAAGCAAAATCCTTTTTAATGTTAAGAGAAATAAAAAAAAACACTTCCTCCTTAATTAGTTTTCAATATATAGAAACCAAAAATCATTAGAAATTCCCTTTTTCTAAACTAGTTGTCAAAAATGATGTAGAAAATCCTTGCTTTGAGATAAAAAACAAAAAATAACAAAAATAAAACCCCTTTTCTAGGCACAAATAAAAACAAAAAATTATTATTTGCATATATATATATATATATATATATATATATATATTACGCATAAAATCAAAAAAGAAAAGAAGGAGAAAGCATCATTCATAAAAAAAAAAATCATTCACACATCATCAACCAATATGCCTACAACAAAAATAAACTATTCTTCATCTAGAAATGCAAGATCATGATCATATTTGCGTAACAAAAAGCAAGAAAAATCAAGAAAAAAGAGTTTAAAAGATTACCTTATGAAGAAAAAGGGGTTTTTTTTTTTGTCTAGCGTAGGCCCGTGATCGATCCGCAAGCAAAACAACGGCAATGGGCACGCTAAAGGCAACGCAAAGGAACCCTAGGGGGAGGGGGAGCGGTTTTCGGTTTCAAAGAGGAAGAGAGGGGAGAATTCGAAATGAGACCCCACTGCCCAAGTTCGGGCTGTTTTAAATACCCAACCAAACCTGGCGCAACTATTTTGGCGCAACTAATAGTTGCGCTAGGCAAATGTTTGCCTTCCTTTGGCTTGGCGCAACTATTAGTTGCGCCAGCCTATTTTTGGGCCCATATTGGCCTGGCACAACTAATAGTTGCGCCAAGCATTCAAGCCGGGTCTTAGGCCTGGTACGGGCCAGATGGGAAGACCGGTCCCCCACTTCCTTTTGTTTGTTTGTTCCCAAGGCTTTTCGGTCATCCTTCGATTTGCCAAGGAAGTCGTGCTAAAATAAGGACAGGCCGAGGACAATGAGCACCCCGGTCCTACACACAAGGAAAATAAAAAAAATTATAATATAATCCTCACAGAGAAGCCGGGAATATTCACAAAATAACTCCAAAAAATCCAAAAAATAACTCCAAAAAATCCAAAAAATTCACATAAAATAATAACTCCAAAAAATTCACATAAAATAATAACTCCTAAATAATCCAAAAAATTCACATAAAATAATAACTCCAAAAAATTCACATAAAATAATAACTCCAAAATCCAAAAATTCACATAAAATGGTAACTCCAAAAATCCAAAAATTCACATAAAATGATAACTCCAAAAATCCAAAAAATTCACATAAAATAATAGCTCCAAAAATCTAAAAATTCACATAAAATAATGACTCCAAAAATCCAAAAAATTCACATAAGATAATAACTTCAAAATTCAAAAAAATCCCATAAAATAGCAGTTGAAAAATTTAGAAAATTGCAGAAAATGATAGAAAAATAAAAAACAGATATGAACTCCGCACAGCGCACAAACATAAAAAGGTAAAACGTCAATATTTTATCAGCAATGCAGCTGTGCCACATCAAAGTCCTGAGTCGGAGGTTCGCCTCAGATCTCTGAATCCTGCCTTAAGGCAGGAGCAACGGCGTCGGTCTCGGTCAAACAATCAATGTTTCGATCAGGTCAACTTCGATGCTAAATCTTTACGACAAGCGCTTGGACTCATGTGGACTTAAGAGCCTTAAGCTTCAAATTCTTCGTTAAAAAAGGTCAATCGTTGGTTGAAACTAACCTGTTGAGAATGAGATTATGTGTCAATCGAACTATGTGGAACCATGCATTTAGAAGGGTTCATTTCCCTTTTATTTTTCGCAGGCATAAAACCTGTATAGGCAGCGGTATCCCTATAAAGTGTACGCCATGCGTCTGGGTATCCGTATGATGGTCGTTTGTCCTCGTAAATTGTATCCAGGCGGGTTCGGGTCGGGGCTTCCATTGCCTTTGTTGTTACTTATTGCCCCTAATGGGTGCATATTTATGCATAGTTAATTGAAGCTTATGATCATTGTTGGCAGAAACCAGGGTTGGATGTCCCTTTTGGGTTAGCACCCGGTAACTGGTTGGATCTGTTTAGTGGTATTAGAAGCTGGACGCTCTGGGTCATGGGGATCTAAGGCGCATTTTGAAACGGCGCGCACCCCTAAAAAGTGTTGTGACATCTATTCACTTCGCTCAGGTGGTCATGCTAAATAAACTTTGAGATTGATGGGTTCGCCTAAAGATCTCGAACCCTGCTTTTAGCAGGGGCACCCGCGAATAATCCAATGAGGTCATCAAATGCCTTGTAGGATTGGACGCAAACTGTGGAGCCTTGCGTATGTTTGTTTCATGCCTATCATTGAATGTGGGTCGATCACCCCTGGCGCAACTATTAGTTGCGCTAGGCCAATCCTCCTTAATTTTAAGCCTGGCGCAACTAATTGTTGCGCCCAGTTTAAAAGGTGACCCCCACCCAGCGAGCTAACTTCCAGCACTATTCCTCACTATTTTACTGTGCATTTGCCTGGTGCAACTATTAGTTGCTCCAAGCATATGAACAGTAATAATGGGTTTTTGCCCAGAAATTCATGTTTGGGGTTTGACTTGTTGACCACCTAAACCTTTGGGGTGTGTTTTGATAGTTCTGTTACACCCATTCCTTACCTATTTGCAACCCTCCAAGTGGCTTAAAGCCTCACCCCATCACCCACCATTAGAACCACCTTCACACCTTTCTAAGCTCTCAAAATCCTAGGAAACCTTAGATTTGATATTACCTAATTGCTAACTCCAATTAGCATCTAAGTAGCCTCCTAATCCACTCCTTTCCTCTAAGTAGAGCCCCCCACCCCTTGGTTTATGGGCTGAGAAATTTGCTTAAGAGAGAAAGAGCTCAAAGTGAGAAGTTTTTCCTCCCTTTTGTGCACTATTTTCACTCAAATTCCAGAACCTCCCAACCTCATTTCAAGCATGTTCTTGCATCCAAAACTAACCTAGGTTTGTGTGATCCCCTAGCCTCCATCCTCTACCTCTTAGCTTTAAGTCCTAGGAGTTAGAACCCCATTTTCCACCACCCCAAGCCTTCAAGAGCTCATCAAAGCAAGCTACGCAAGGCTCCTCTACGGTGCTAGAAGGGACCGAGGGCTCCGGCTCTCCCCTTTCTTCTCCTATCTCTTTCTAACTCCCTCCATCCTCTCATTTGTGCCGTTATGCAGCCAATTTTTCGGTAGGAACGGAGGGGCACAAATAGGATTCTAAGCCCTTTTGAGCAAGAGGAAGCTACTTTCCTTGCTTTTACTTCATTTTATTGTTGGCCATTAGTAGAGACCGCGTTAAGCGGGTTGATCGGGTGCCTAGCACCTTCCCGATCGATAACCGAAGCCCCTACCCAAGAGCCTTTGGTGTGGACCGGATTCAAAGTCATATTTTTAACACTTAAGTGCTCATAAAAATAAACTAGGTATCCCAGGACACCGAAAGCTCCGGGTGGCGACTCTATATTTTTTTTTTCTCGTTAGAGAGCGCATCGTTGTGACGTGGATCGCATCGATTCCCATAGTTGCACAAGGATTATCTTGTAGAGGATTTGTTAGATGCTAGATTGCGCAAGAGAGGCCTTTCATTTTCTGGATCACACTCGAAAAATTCTAAACTCTGAGATCGAGTGTGATGCATAAATCAGAAACGTAAATAGTTTTGTATTTTAAATTTTTATTTGCTTTTTATTTTAGAAAGCAGGGAGAGAAAATAAAATCTAAACCTCTAGTTCTATTGTCAGAAGAAGTGTCGAAACCTTTGATCAGCTGCTCTGAATAAACCTGCAAAAGATTAAGAAGTGATTAAAGAAAATAAAAATATAATAAAAAATAAAGAGAGAAAGATAAATATTGGCTTTCAAAACAAAATTAAAATTTTTTGCCCCCCTCGACAATGGTGCCAAAAACTTTGTGTGGCTATAATTGTACTAAGCCTTAATCTATTGCAAGCACACAAAGGAAATCATAACACTAGTATAGGATTGTTACCACAAGGGAAGTCAAAATTTCATATGTTTTGAAAACTTTTGTCTGTCTTTTAAGAATCTAATCTACTGGAGAAGTAAGAATAAAAGAATGGTTAATTAAACTAATTGCAAGGAAAGTACATCTAAATCCTCCTCCTTCCAGATTATGATCGCCAATCACAATCCTTTAGTTCTTGGATGTTTACAAAGTAAAATATCGTTACACCCTATTGCAGTCCTCTAGAATTTGGGTGTGAATCAAAAACTAGAATTCCTTAACACAGATTTATACTAATCAACAATCTTCCAAAAATTTGGGTGTCAATCAAACTCAAGAAATTGAAGATGGAAAATTAAAACCGTTACACTAATCTCTAAACTCAAGACTTTAGTCTTCAATTAAAATCAAGAATTCATAGATGTTTTACAAAGTAGTAAAAGTGCATGAAAATAAATCTAAACTGGAAAGTTAAAAGTAGAACCATCCGAAGGATTGATCTTTTAGCTTCTTCGATCTTGGTTATCAGGTAAGACTTTCAGAGAACTGTGGATGATTTTACTTGATTGAAATTACTCTAAGGTGATCTTCCAAAATTTCAACCTCAGTTGCCAATTGGTGTTGAAAATTCCTTGGATAATTTTCTCCTATGCCGAGCCCTCTTATTTATAGATCATAAGGGGTTAGTTTACATTATTCGAATTCTAATTAAAGAAAACTACTAAAATAAAAGATTCATAATATAACTCTAACTTCTAGTTCTAATCTTCCTTGCTTTGATTTGTGGATGCGCAGGACTTTTCTCTGTATTCTCAATAGCATAGATCTTTTGGATTCTCCTCGCATATCTTTGCCAATCTTCTTGGGTGTATGGGTTGTCAAACTTCTAATTCAAGTGATCTTCTAATTCTGGGTATGGCGGTGTATGTCTCACTTGATCAGTAGCACCGGAATCTTTGATTTTTTATCAATCGTAATTTACGATTGTTCTTTTTTTCAGTACAATTTCCTCATTTTCGATCGATTGTATTCTCTCTTTGTGTGTCTCTTAGTCTTCATCATCTTTTTGAATCAATCGTAGATTACAATTGGTCTCTTTACTTTTTCCTTCATTCTATCGAGATTACGATTGGTCATACGATTGGATCGTATCTCTACGTTCTCTCAGCTTTCAGACTGGTTCTTAGTACGAGTGGATCGTAATATGCGTATGATCGTATTTCTTACTACTTTTTTAGTTCACTTTAGCAAAGATTATCACTTTGGCTCTGTTCTGAATATCTGTACATTGACATCTCATTAGTAACAAACTGGGGTCTAACATTACTAAGTTAAGGGTGACAAAATGGTAAATTATGTGATTGATCAACATACTATGTACGCATAGCCCAAACCTTGGCTATGCGTACATAGTATGTAAGAACAACAAAATTCTGCCAAAAATGGTCATCCATACATATTATGCACGCATAGCCCAAGTTTGGTTTTTTCAAAAATGAAGGAATGGATTGTGGGCCCGGGTTGGGCCCAGTATGGGTTCGATATGGGTTGACAACGGTTTTATGGGTCTAATTGGGTTTTCTAAGAGTCCGGGAAGGGTTCTAAGAGTTCGGATTAATCTCTAGGAGTTCGAGGAATGCTTTCGGAAGCTCAGGGGCACGCCATTCTTCAAAGTACGTGTTGATTGTGCCTTGGGCCAGATTTGGGTGTCTATAGATGCCCCTCTTTGGTATTCAATCACTAATGATTGCATGCCAAAGAAAGAGACAACCGAAGAGGCCCAAGGCAAACGGTAACTGATCTGCTTCATTCAAAACGATCCTTAAACATCAAAATGAAAAGAAACATGGAGAGTGACGTAAGCCCATCACATTGGAAAAACGTTCATCACTCTAAATGGAGTAGTGAAAGCCCATATCATTGGGAAAAAACATTTGTTCCTTAATGTAGACACCCCAATTTTGCCCTGTCTGAGTATACAAACATGTTCAGTTAACCTTTGACCTTGCCCATAACTTTCAGAAGGGACTTACCTTCTCTGAAAGCTTTAAGACCCTAACATGAGGACCATATACTAAAACAATAGTATATGGATGAACACAACTGAAATAATAGTTCTGTGACTCAGACCCCACCACCCTGATATGGGGACTATATACTGAAACAATAATATATGGTCGAAACACCGGCTGAAACAATAGCCTTGTGATTCGGACTCAACTAACCCACAGAAAGCCCCATATTGCACGCCATGCCGAGCACGTACAATTCGATTGCATGCCACATGGTTGGCGCGCAATTGGTCCCACTTGGATCAAGACTGTTCTTTTTGTGAATCGCCTTAGGAGTGGATTGCGTGCCCTAGAGAGCGTGTGCAACTCAATTGCACGCCCCACCACTGGTGCGCAATTGGTTCAACATGGGCCGGTCCTTAACCTTCTAGAGGCTACCTTAAGACCCAATTGCATGCCCAAACTTGCACATGCAATCGATTGCACGCGCTATGCAGGGCTCACAATTAGTTCCAATTTGATTAGACTCGGACACCTAGCTGAGCCAGTCAGCCGGTCACTCACTGAGTCGGTCACCAACTCAGAGGTATTACGAGCCCGGGATAGGGCGCATAATCTGGTTACATACACCAGACAAGATGCGCAATCAGGTTTGACCGATTCATTGCGCACCTCCCACAGGGCACGCAATTACCCGAATACCTATAAATAGACCCCCCCTACCCCATACAAAGAGAACATGAAGCAATCAAGTTTTCGAGTTCCTTTCTTCCGAGCTTAGGGATTTCGAGACTTTCTCTTCAGCGCCTAGCTTCAGGTAATTTCTTAGTTCTAATTCTTAATTACTTTCGTAATTCTAGGTTCTAGTTCTTAAGTCCTAGCTTTTAGTTCTTAATTTCGTAGATCTTAGATTTTAATCCTTTAATTTCTAGTCTTAGATTCCAGGTTTTTTTCATTCTAGTTTCTAATCCTAGTGTTTAATCTCAGGTTCTTAGCTTCTAGAACCAGTTCTTCGTCCTTAGATTTTAATTTTAGTTTTTTTAGTCATAGTTTTAAATTTTAGTTTCTAATTCCGTTTCTTATTTTTTTAGATCTCAACTCTTACCTTTTAAAATTCAACTTTTAGTTTTCTTTATTTCTAGTTCTAGGTTTCGGTTCCTAGAACCAGTTCTTAATTTTAGTCTTTAATTTTCTGTTCTTAATCTCTAGAATCAGGTATCAATTTCAAATTATTTTAGATTGTAGTTCTATTTTCAATTTCTAGTCTTAATATCTTCTAATTCATAATTTTCTCATCTTAATCTCAATCTTCAAAATCTTAGCTTTTCAATTAAAAATTATTTTTTTTTTCAATTTATACTATATTTAAATGACCCTTAGCCAACCATTTTGCCCAAGGGAGCATATGGAGGGTACTCGGGAACGGGGCCGGTCCTCCTTAGCATAGCGGGCCAAACCCCCTTTCTTTTAGATTCCCAGTGTAATTAGGATATTTAAAATCATTAGACTCCTAGTCAAAGTAGGGCACTCAAAACAATTAGATCTCTAATGGAAATAGAACATTTAGAATAATTAGAGTCCTAGTAAAATTAGGATATCTAAATTAATTAGAGTTCTAATAGAATTAGGATACCTAAGTTAATTAGAGTTCTAATAAAATTAGGACCCTTAAGGTAGTTAGACTTTTAATAGAATTAGGATATTTAGGCTAATTTGATTCCTAGTAGAATTAGGAGATTGATACCAAGAAAACTTCTAATAAGATTAGGACTCTTAAGTTAGTCAGACTCCTAGTAGGATTAGGAGATTAATTTAATCAAACTTCTAGAATAATTACAAGATTAGATTAATTAGACTCTCAGTAGGATTAGAAAAAGTAAAGCAATCAGACTTAGAGCGGGATAGGAAAATTATATAAACTAAACTTTTAGGTGACCCAGTGCTACTGACGTCGGCAGGCCGACTATTGAGTAAAGAAGTCAAACCCACACCCTAAAAGGCGTGTTGCAGCGTCGATAAATATCTGCAGCTGGCGATCGCAACAAATTAGATATTTTCCTCTTAGAATTTACCTTTTATTTCTGTATTTTAATTTACCATTCATCACCTTCCGTCAGAGTTCACATAGACCAAATTGGGCCACTCTTTTCGGGAACCGAGAGGAACCTAGAAAAAGCATGCACCAACACTCAAGACTTTTGGTTCCCAAGTGCTTCGTGACATAATTGGGCATAACCAAGATGGTGCGATTAATAATGTATGATGTTCAATTTTCATTTTGAACAAAACAGCCTCGTGAGAGGGAAGGTGATCGACCCATACTTAAAGAATGGTTTAAAGAAATTACGCGAAGATCTAATGATTGTTCATAATCTTATGAGGCATTGATTGCCCTGCTTCGATTTGCACAGGTGCCCCTACGAGAGGTAGGGGAGATCTTTAGGTGAACCCATCGATCCTGAGGTTACTTTAGCACAACTACCCTAGCGGAGTGAATATTGATGTCACAATTCTTTTTGGGAGTATGTGCCACTAAACTTGTGTTTTTGTCTTATTATATGTATATATTTTTTTTTTTCTTTTCTTCTTTCTTTTTTCTTTTAACATTTTTTTTTCTTCTTTTTTTCGTCTTCTTTTTTTTTTTCTTTCTTTTTCTTTTTTCCGTTTTTATTTTGACATTTTTATAATATGCGTACATAGAATGTACACATAGCGAATGTTCAACCTATGCGTACATACTATGTACTCATAGCCAATTTTTGATGAAATTTAAGCTATGCAAACATAGTATGTACACATAGCCAGATTTTAATTTAAATCGGCCGGCTATAGGTAGAAACCTGAAAAGACCAATTTTTTTAAAACTTCTTCCTCTTCCCTTCTCCAAACCTAACCGGGCACTTCACCCGTTGTTCCATTGATCTGAACCATCGTTCGACGTCACCCCGGTGTCAATATCGTTGATCAATCGCACTTCTCTCTGCCGGATCTAAGGTTTTCTTTTCTTAGTCAAGGTAAACATTTTAGGCCATTTTTCTTTGAATTTCTAGCTTTATGCACCAATGTGGCAAGATTTCTTGCACTTAGATGATAAATAGCATTTTTTCTTGTAAATCCAACCTCCTATGTTTTATTTAATTGAATTTTTAGGTATATTTGCATGGGTCTGATCAAATTGTGCCTCCTTTTTGGGTTTATTTATTTATTTAAGTTTTTTTGCAATTAAGTACCCAAGATTATTTTTCTTTTGTGAATGTGATTATCCTTGATCCAATTTATGGTGTATACATTTGTTTGTATTGGATTTTGACAAAAACTATGGCCGATTTGGGCCCTCTATTTGAAAAATAACCAAGGTTTTTGTGTAAACGAATTCTCCCTGATTGCAACCTAACCCAATCATTTTTCTTTGATATGTATACCCGTTTTGAGAGAATTTTGGTTGGGAAATTGGGAGAATTTTTTTGTTTTTTGTTTTTTTTTTTTTTTGAGAAAACACAAAAAAAAAAAGAACCTTTTCAAAAGTGATTATTTGACACCCACTTTTCCTCAGATTTGTCAAGAACAATATGTGCATGCGGATTTCTTTTTGCGAAATGTGGGGGAAAAAAGGGTTGCGCCCTAAAAAGATTTGGGAGGGATGCAAGCATACTTACCTGTTTTTTAGAGAGAATGTCTGGTTCTTTCGTTATTACCCTTTAAATATCACCTATTTGGCATTTCTTCTTCCCCTTTTCTTCAGGATGCCATGCAGACAACACGGTGTGGGTGATGAGGGGGGTAGGCCAGTCCCTAATGTAGTGATTAGTAGTGGGGGTGGACAACTGGTGCAAGTGCATTGCTTCACTAAGAAGCACACAGAGGAGCGCAGGAAGAGGTATTGGCTAGCGATGCAGGGGGATGGGGCTCGCAGTGGCCTTCGTCAACACCAGTACACTCATATTTCTAACTTTGGGATCACCAGTGAGGTAACGTATCCTACAAGGTTTGCACCTTCTTTTTATGCATTTCATTCGTAGTTCTGACACCTTGCTTTCTAAAACTGTAGCCTCTCCCCTCAATCACATTCCGAGGGGGCTCGTTCGACCTTCATCACTTTTACTATCATATCCCTTTTGCGGTGAGGCTCCTCTTAGCGCAGGCTAGCTTTGGAGACTTCCTCTCCTATCCTCCCATGAGGGGGGATAACTCCTACGTGATGGCCCTTGTGGAGAGGTTTCGTCCTAAGACGATGGCCTTCCACATGTCAGTTGCTAAGATGGCCATCACCCCAGTTGATTGGTTGATGATCACTGGGATTGTGGTAGAGGGCGTACCCGTGGTCATCCCCCGCTATATGGACAGGGAGGAGGTGATCAGGTTGATTGGGGCCTACCCTCCCTCTGACAGTATGTCTAGACCCGAGGTCAAAATATCTTGGCTAGATGACGTCTTTGATGAGGATGAGGTAATCACGAAGGACCAGTCTGATATGGTCATCGACCTTGACCCTGAGCGTGCCTTGGTGCTTGCTCGTGTATCTCTCCTTTTTCTGTTGGGTAAGATGATTCTTGCCAATGCTAGTGGGGGCGGGTTTAGTTGTCCCTCCTCCATTTGATGGAGGACTGGGGTGATGTGCATCGATTCGACTAGGGCAGCGGCGGGTACGCCAAGTTGATGGACAACTTAGCCAGAGCTTCTGTTGGGAGCCTCCATTCCCTCTGCAGCTTCTAGCCCATGATTGAGGTAACTTGTCCCCCCATTTTATCTTTATTTCATTTCCCTTCGCTATGCGCATCTATGTGATCTTTTGCCTTTTCTTTCAGGTATGGGGGTACTTACATTTCCAGCCAGGCTCCCCTCTTCTTCTCTCAGAGGATGGCACCTTTCCCCTGATGAGTTTCTTTAACATGGACCATGGTAGGGACACCCGGATGAGTCACCTAGAATTGGGTTTGAGATCTCAATTTGACTTGATGGTGCCCGAGCAGGTTCGTACCACTTTCTTTCACTCTCCTTGTATTTTTAGTGATGGTTTTTTGTTTTGAAAAGGAGATTCCCCTTTCCTATGGGTAGGTGATATATGATCCCTAAGCAGGCTCCCCTTTTCTAGATCGGTTCGCGGTTGGTCGATCATGGCTGTTCGTCAATCACTGCATCATCTTCTTCTATGGTCCCACGACCAGAGTTTATTATTTGGGGGAGCGGGTGGTGTACCAGTTCTGGGATTTCTCTGTTGTGCCTGTGGAGCCTCCCGAGGATGTTATGGCACCGGGAGGTACAATGGAGGAGCTTGTAGTGTAGCTTGGGCATTAGGGTATCTGGATTGAGGGTCTCTGATCAGTCATAGAATTTACCATTTTATCACCCTTAACTTAGTGATGCTACGACTTAGTTTGCTACCAATGAATTACTGATGTGCAGATATTAAAGATAAATAGTAAAAGAGAGCTTAAGTGTTAATATTCATCAAAGTGAACTCAAATAGCAGTAAGAAAGATGATTGAGCGCGTAAAGGTGCTTCGCTAATACAAGAAAGCTGAGAAATCGTATTTACAGATTTTACACTACGGCTAAAGTACAAAGAAAAAAGAAAGAAAGAAGAAATCATAATTTTACGATACTTTAAAAAGAGATTCTTCAGAAGAAACAAAAGAGTAAAGACAATATAAAAGAGAAAGGCAATGAATCGTAAATAAAAAATCGTCCAGTATGAAAGCCATGAGAGAAGAGAAAATCGTGATTTACGATTTTCCAAAGAAGCTATAATAGAAGAAATTGTTGTCTACGATTTCTCAAAAATAGAAGCTTTCCTATTTACTGTTATTGCTGCTGATCACGTGAGAGCTATCACCGCCTTGAACAGAGTTAGAAGACTCCTAGAATTAGAAGTTCAGTTGATCACGGATCTGAGAAGATTGATGAAGATCTACTCCGAAGGACTCTGCTGCTGAAGATTAAAAAACCTTCCAGAAGCGCATCAACTAAAGAAAGCAAGGAAAAGATGAAATTAGAAGTAGAGTTATATTAGGATAGTTTTTACTTCTTTTATTAGACTGATCACTTATAAACCGACTCCTTATGATCTATAAATAATAGGGTCCGGTATAGGAATAAGCATCGAAGAATTTCAGCATCAATTGACGCCTGAGGTTGGACTTTCTTTCTATCAGTAGTGTCAAATAGTTAGAATAGATTAAATATCCAAGGATCCTCAAGAGAAATTGACGACTGCAATTGAGTGCTGAAGAGTAGAGTAGATATCTATAGTTTCTCAGAAGTAATTGACGACTGCGGCTGAGGGGTGAAGGATATATTTTACTTTGCTTTTTAGTTTAGATTTTATTTTATATAATTTACAGCTTTGTAAACATCTCCAAGTTTTGATTTGATTTGATGACTCAGGTTAGAATATATAGATTAGTGTAACAGTTTTTACTTTTCCATCTTTAGTTTTCTAAGGTTTGATTGATGCCCAAATTTTAGGAAGTTGTTGATTAGATTAAATCTGTATTGATAGGATCTTAAACTTGATTGATGACCAATGCTAAGAAACTAGAGATATGGTGTAACGATATTGTTTATTTTCATAAATATCCGATAGCTGAAGATTGGGATTGACGACCTCAATCTGAAGGAGGATTAGGATTTATTTTATATACTTTAGATTATAGAAACCATTATTTTATTCATATTTCTCAAGTAGTTTAGAACCTTAAAAGATAAATATAACTTTAAAATAGAAATATATATATATAAGATAATACTTCTTCGTGGGAACGATCCTATACTGGCTCTATAATTTCCATTGTGCATTTGCAATAGGTTAAGACTTAATTAGGCATACATAGTAAGCCGATCAAGTTTTTGGCGCCGTTGTCGAGGAAGTCTTTATCTTTTTATATTTTCATTTTAAAAATAAATATTTATCTTTCTCTTTTTATATTTCTTTATATTTTAATTTTATTTGATCGCTTCCTAAGCTTTTGCAGGTTTATTCGGAGCAACAAATCAAGGTTTCAACACTTCTGATAATTGAAGCTAGAGGCGCAGATTTTTCTTCTCTCCCTATATTCTAAAATAAAAATAAAATAAAACAAAAAAATATAAAATAAATTTTTTTTGGCAAGAAATCGTAATCTTTTTCCTAATTGAGACAGTTTTGGGCGTGTGCCGGTATTTTGGCCATAACTTTGGCTACAAGTGTCGGAATTGTGCAAATGACCCTAATTCAAAAAGCTCTTTACGATGCGCACGTCGTGGCTACCTTTAGTGAGATTTTTCTCGAGCCCAAAATCCACTATTACCCATCCAAATCTTCTTTTTTAGTTATTTCTTTCCTTTTTTGGTAATATTTCCTTTAGTGTTTAGGAGGTGATTCTGAACTCGATTTGGGCTAGATTTTTTATAGAACACTTCTTTTATTATATTCTTTTAAAAAAAATAGAAATTATTATTTTATTATTTTTGGTTTATGCACCCCACTCGTTCCAAATCTATAAATATTTTGAGTGTTTAATTGCCCTGTCGCCCCACTATTCTCGAAGATGATAGACTGGGAATGGGCGTATGCGTTTCAGCGGATTGACTATGATAACACATATAACCTATAGTGGGAAAGTGATTCTCGTTTGAATTATAGCGCCACTAGTGGCCAACAACAAAGACCATCTGTTGTTCATCCCAGATATCCCCTGGACCAAAACTTCCAACATACCTATTTGCCACCCATGAGGCCATATCAGCCATATGAGCAGCAATAATTCAATCCTTGGAGCAGCGGATTTGATGATACAATTCTTGAAATCCTTAGAGATTTATAATAACAGTGCAATCAGCATTCCAAGGATTTATCCTAGCTCGCTCAAATCTCTCAAGTTTTATATTTGTACACACAATCCATTACGAAGCTGGAAGCCCAAGTTGAGCAGCTAGCTACCCAATTGGTGGAACGAGAGAGCAACTAGTTATAGTCACAAGCTGTGAGTAACACGAGATGACAAGCTTTTGTGGGAGATACATCGCTTCCCCCAAAACAGATCTAAGTTGTTCAGCCTTTAAGAAGTGGTAAGACTGTTGATAACAAGGTGGAGATGCCTACGTTAGTAGTCGTCCCTAAGACCAAGGATAGTGAGCCTGAAATTAAAGCAGATGTTTTCCCACCAGAAAAACTAAAAATAATAAAAATTAAAAATAGACCCCAAAAAGGCAATAAAGATAGTGTGTCAAATATTGTGACCGAAGTACCATATATATCGAGGTTACCCTTTTCTAATGCTTGCGGCGCACCGTCACCGTTTTATAAAAACCCAAAAAATTAGAGGAGAGCAAATATTTTGTTCATGTCTTGTAACATCCCAACCTTTTTGGGCCATGATCCGTAAGACTCGGTGCGTGTGCCGACGGATCATGCACCGAGGACCCCCTTTAACAATGATGTAATGTCTATAGATCAAATCCAAAGGACCGGATTGATCTTATGTAGACTGGATGTGGGAGCTTGAAACCCTCACACACGTCCCTTCAGTGTAGCTGTTTTACACTCAAGTGGAAGAGCTAGAGTATAAAAGAAAACCCAAGGCATTTAATTGTGTATTAAATGCTTGTGAATGAGAGTTAAGATGAAAGAGGGTGAAACTTAAGGTTGAAAGCTCACCATTGTGCGATTGATTCATTCATCACCAATGCAACGACGGATTAATTGGAGATCAGAATGAATTACGGCCGCTTAGTGAACCCTGACTCGTCTTGAAGCAAGGAAGAGGATTTGCTTGAATCCAGGTGAGGAGTGTGAATATCTATTTTAGATTTGTAGTGTAGAGTTAAATTAGTGCGTGTCCTTAACGAGAATCTCAAGAAAATGAGATGGATTCAAAGTGAGAAGAGATCGGGGGTGAAAAAATGAGCGAAATCTGCTCATTTTGATCGATCGAATCCCTGTTCGATCAATCGAAATGGCATTAAAAAAATGGGAAGAGACGATATCCTGAAAAATATTTTGATCGATCGACCCTGTAGTTCGATCGATCGATTCGTATAGAAACAGAACATTAGAATTCTGTTGTGAGAATTCGACTGATCGAATTTAAATTCGATCGATCGAATTATGAAATTTTGATTGAACGAATTGGGATTCATCCGATCGAACTGGGTTCAGGTCAAATACCTTCTGTGGAATTCGATCGATCGAATTTTGTTTTGATCGATCGAATTACTTTCGTTCGATCGATTAGAAAATTTGTCCGATCGAATGAGAGTATATTTGGTAATTCTGGAAGAGGTCGACCGATTGAAAATTATTTCGATCAATCGAATTTCCCAGATTTCTGCGTTTGGTGAGTTTTGACTGTGAGATTTCACAGGGACTTTTGACAGTGTGTTTTGCCTCATTCTAATGAATGAAAATGATCATATTTAGGTGAGCCTCGTGAGTAAGAAGAACCCGACTTTGTGAAGGCTTGAACACGCACGGGTCTAATCTGTGAGGTAGGGAAATCCTTGTATCATGTGCATCGTTTCATAAGCATGTGTGTTATGTTATGATATGTTCTTCGATTCAGTTATGTGATTTCTGCTTACGCATTTTGAAGAGATAAGATATGTGTGCGAAAAATTCAAAATTATATGAACTTATGAAATCTTTGAAATCCATGCGATATGTGTATGTGAAATCTTCGTACTTCTTTCCAATTTTCGATATAAATTAATTATCACTTCACACGGCGATAAGTTATATGTATGCACTTTCGATTTAAGGTTATGTGAATACCCGACCGACGCGGCGGTATAACCGTGACTGACGCGGCAGGATATCCGTGACCGGTACGACGGGTAATCCGTACACCCTTTGTGATATGTGCTTTGTGATTCCTACCGTATAACGGTGAATATGTGTTCGACCAAGTGTCCAACTCTACAGGACCTTGGATTTATGTGCAAATGACTCATGTGAGTGACGATGGTAGGTATTCCATTGGGGGCTTGAGGCTATAGTTCCTCATTCTAGTACTTTAAGTAAAACACCTTTAAGTTTTTCTTCTTTCTTGTGTCGGAGTAGAGATGTGAGCAAGTCATGATTTCATTAGCATCGCATGTGTGTGTGCCGAGATTGTGAGATTCATCACCTTGCATGTGTTCAGAGTAATTTTGTTTTCATTATGCCATAAGATATACGTTTAATGTTAAGATAAGCATGTTATGAGCTTATCCCTACTGAGCTTGGATGAAGCTCATTGCTTTATAAATGCCACAAGTTCAGGTGAAGGTGTCGAGGTGGAGATTCCGGAGAAGGAAGATCCGGACTACTCCCCCGACGAAGACCTTGAGGAGCCCCATCCCGAGGATTGTTTCATTTGTGCTAGACCTGGGTAGGTCCGGCCCTGAGTTATGTATTAAATTTTGCCTTGTTTTGGATAAGGAGAGAGAGATGACTTCTATACGATGCAAATGATTAATTTTGTTGAACCATGTTCGGTAAGGAAGAGTCCTTACCGGTGGTTCTCAATGGTTCTTTTCCCATAGGCTTTTTGTGGAATTAGAACCATTTATTTTTGGGTTTTTGAGATTGAACACTAAAAATACTTATTTTGCTTATGCTACGAGTTGGAATTGGTTCTGCTTAGATTTTGTGGCGCATGTTGTGACGTTATGTGATCCATTCCCGAGCTCGGCCTTAGTGTCAGCCCACCGACGGCACGGGTTTCGGGGCACCGAATTTCGGGCTGTCACATGTCTCCCCTCTTAATTCTCAAACGAGGACATGGAAACTTAAAATTTCTCTTTCCAGAAGAAGAAGGGTCAGTGATCATTATATCACTGGCAGACCCTAAGTATGTCTAAGATACTCATGGGCACCGTCGAGCTACCGACTCATCTGCAACAAAATCCTGTAAAATATATAAACTAACTCTTTTCTTTTGCTTTAGTTAGAAATATTTTTTTCCCAGCAAGTATGCTACGATTTAAATCATAGTAAAACATGATCGATCATAAGATACTTCCTGCTGCACAATATTATGTTCTCGAGTGATCGCATGGATTTACTACATTCTGAACCTCATAGGTATGATCCCTGTAGATTTTTTCTACATTTTTATTTTTATATAATTAGTTTTTAATAGTTTAGCTCTTTAAATTTTTTCTTACTTTTGATCAGTATAAATATTCAGTTAATATATAATATTTTCTTTTGACTAACCTTCATTTTTCTACTAACTGTGTGATTGTTACAAACATTTTTTTTACTGATATCTTTGAGAAGCAAACAGATGTGTTTCCCTTCAAGTTTGGGGGAACATTCCTTACAAAAAAAATTTCACATCTGGTAAGACTCAGTCATATGAATAATTTTTAGTAAATAATTTTCAGTGTCCCCTATTTTTGTGTCAATGAGGGCATTGTCCGATTTAAGTTTGGAGGATATACAATCATTATGTATAATAGTAGTTTTAGCATACCAATAGTTTTAGTTAGTTTATTTTTGCAAAGTTTTTTAAAAAAATTTTGAATTGATCAATGATAGAAATTAATTATGATAGAAAAAAAATTGCAAATCCTGAAAACTTACGATTCATTATAGTAGAAGTCTAACAATTAGAATGAAGAACAATACAATTCATGCTTAGTTCAATGAACACTGTATTAGAATGAATGTTTGAAATAATAGATTGATTTAAACTGCAAAAAATTATACTATAGTTTCAAAATTAAAAACCAGTGAATTTTGAGCCATATTTCCTCTTTTTTTAGAGACTGTTTCTATTCAAATTATGAAAATTTCTTTAAACTTCTATACTGATATAAAATCTCATATTATTGAATTGAGAATCGAATTATTCTATAAATATGATGAACTAATTTTTTGTCTAGAACTATCTATTAGAAATGTCAAAGCAACAAGGCATCTATTCTACTAAAGTAAATGGGAAGAAGTTATCCAAATATGGATACTTACTGAAGTAGAAAAAAAGAAGAAGAAGATAGGAAAAAGAAGAGCTAAATTCTCATAAAAACTTTGAATCATCTTCTACCTTTCTTTGATACCTTCTGAAAACCTAAAGCCCCATTACAAGCCGAAGGAAAGACCTTTTTGGTTTACGATTTATAAAAGCATCAGCCTAGATATATGGATATTAGATACTATGGATTGTATAGGGAATTGTAAGAATAGAATAGGTTATCCTTTTTATGAGATTCATTAATTTTTGCAATTATCTTTGACTGAATTCTTCTGAAAAATATGCTGAGAGAACCCAAAAAGTTTCAACATCTTCCTGAGAGTAAATGAATAGTGAGCTTTTGAATGAAAATATTTTCTAAATCTGCAGTTTAGAAAAATTTATGAAGAATAAACTATTCACTAATGCATATATACTCTGTGCTTTTTATGAATTGAAATTATTGGAATTCTAATCAAAGATAACTGTTGTAATGGAAAGTAAACATAAAAGATTCGTAATTTTAGGAAATCATAATAAACTATGTATTGACCAATTTAATAATTAAATCATTTAAGTAGATTAGTTAATAAAATTAGTTAAGATTTAAAAAAAAAAATTCTTTTAATTTTTGAAATATATTTTGAAAAATTCAAAAATATTTGAAGTCTGTAGGTAACTTCACTGAAAACCTTTAGAAGATTATAACTCCTCTACTAGGGATCACCTAGGAGTTTAAAGGCTCGTTGCATCCGCAAAATGCAATCATGCTCCCTACGAAAGCGGTATTTAAATTTATAGTTTAGATATTTTATGTTTCCTTGTTTGCTAGAGACTAGCAAAGCTTAAGTTTGGGGGTATGATCAATCAAAATATTTACCATTTTATCACCCTTAACTTAGTGATGCTAGGACTTAGTTTGCTACTAATGAATTACTTATTTACAGATATTAAAGATAACAGTAAAAGAGAGCCTAAGTATTAATATTCATCAAAGTGAACTCAAATAGCAGTAAGAATGACGATTGAGCATGTATAGACGATTCGTCAATACAAGAAAGCTGAGAAATCGTATTTAACGATTTTGCACTATGACTGAAGTACAAAGAAGAAAGAAAGAAATAAGAAATCGTAATTTTATGATTTCTTAAAAAGATGACTCTTCAAAAGCGACAAAAGAGTAAAAACGATACGGAAGAGAAAGGCAATGAATCATGAATAGAATATCGTCCAGTATGAAAGCCATGAGAGAAGAGAAAATCGTGATTTACAATTTTCCAAAGAAGCTATAATAGAAGAAATTATTATCTACGATTTCTCAAAAATAGAAGCTTTCCTATTTACTGTTATTGCTGTTGATCACATTAGAGCTATCACCGCAATGAACAGAGTTAGAAGACTCTAGAATTAGAAGTTCAGCTGATCACGGATCTGAGAAAATTGATGAAGATCTACTCCGAAAGACTCTGCTACTAAAGATTAAAAAACCTTCCAGAAGTGCATCAACTAAAGAAAGCAAGGAAAAGATGAAATTAGAAGTAGAGTTATATTAGGATAGTTTTTACTTCTTTTATTAAACCGACTCCCTATGATCTATAATAAGAGGGCCCAGTATAGGAATAAGTATCGAAGAATTTTAGCATCAATTGACACCTGAGGTTGGATTTTCTTCCAATCAACAGTGTAAAATAGTTAAAATAGATTAGATACCTAAGGTTCATCAAGAGCATTTGACGACTGCAATTGAGTGCTGAAGATTAGAGTAGATATCTGTAGTTTTTCAGAAGCAATTGATGACTACGACTGAGGGGTGAAGGATATATTTTATTTTGCTTTTTAGTTTAGATTTTATTTTATGCAATTAATAGCTTTATAAACATCTCCAAGTTTGATTTGAATTGATGACTTAGGTTAGAATTTGCAGATTAGTGTAACAGTTTTTGCTTTTCCATCTTTAGTTTCCCAAGGTTTGATAAACGCCCAAAATTTAGGAAGTTGTTGATTAGATTAAATCTGTATGGATAGGATTTTAGACTTGATTGACGACCAATGCTAAGAAACTAGATATATGGTGTAACGGTATTATTTATTTTCATAAAGATCCTATAGCTGAAGATTGGGATTGACGACCTCAATCTGAAGAAGGAGGATTAGGATTTATTTTATGCACTTTAGATTAAGAAACTATTCTTTTATTCATATTTCTCAAGTAGTTTAGAACCTTAAAAGATAAATATAACTTTAATATATATATATATATATATATAAGATAATACTTATTTGTGGGAACGATCCTATACTAGCTCTACAATTTCCATTGTGCACTTGCAATAGGTTAAGACTTAATTTGACATACATAGTAAGCCGATCAGGCTTTTTCAGCCTAGTAGAAAATATTGGGAGTGGTACCAGTCTCTCCTCTATCAGTTTCTTCTTCCTCAATTTGTCCCTGGGGTGAACTTTAGGGCCGTCGGTGATCTGTGTAGCCAGGTAGCTTTTGACTTCTTCTTTTCTTGCTCTTTTCTCTGACATGCTCGCTTTATGATGATGTTGGGTCTCTTCTTTACAGTTTAGCGTGCGTGTCGGATCTTCGGGGGCAGCAGATGCGCGGCCTTCTGGGGTTCAGGTGTCGGGCCATAAGGGACCTCCGATGTCGGGTCTTCTAGGACTTCAATCCATAGGAATTTTGGTGATAGGTTTCTTTCAGATTTATGTGCAAAGGTGGTGGAGCGAGCTCGTCTCTCTGTCGAGGCGATTAAAGTTCCTCCTCTTAAGCTGACCCCTGGGGTGAGTTTTGTGGCCCGTTAGAGACATATTAGTTTCTTTCCTATGATTCGCCTCTACTTATCCTTTCCTTCTTCACATGACTATGACTCCGTGATCCAGCAGACGGAGTATTAACGCCATATTGCTACCCTCTCGGAGGCCGAGGTGGTGAGTATGATGTCATATGTATATTCTTTTCTTTGTATTTTGTCGGCCCCTGCCCTTCTTGTCTGACCTTTTTGCTATAACTTTTTGGGAGGCTCGTGAGAAGGAGTCTCGTTCGCTATGCAGCCGACTTACTAAGGCTTGGTCTCATATTAGGGACATAGGATCTTTCACCTACCAGCGATCTTCGTGGCAACGGAAGAGGAAGGATACCTGAGAGCCTGATGGGATGCTGCTTCCTTTTCTTTCTTTTAATCTTTTTAACTTGTATGGGGAACTCAGGGAATTTTGTAATGATTGATTTTAGACAAATGGTGTATTTGATTATTGAGGAATTTGAAAATGGATGTCTTTTGTTCCCCTTCCTTGCTTTGTTTACTTCACTAGCATATTGGGTGCTTGTATTTGGCTGGGTGAGCATCTTGCTATTATGGGGCCGTGTCCCACTTTTACGTGATACGAGGTGAGACTGCTTGCTGCTTTTTAGGTCGATGTTCTAGGCTTCCTCGGAAGAGTACACACGAGATGCGTATTTGGTTGACTAAGGATAAACTTATATGGAAGCTTTAATGGCTTGACGAGACCTTCCTGATTGTACGATCTCGAGATCATGAGGGTATTACACTCCTCGGACTGACTGGCAGTACCCATTATTTCCCTTCTAGGGTTTGGCATCAATTCAACTATACTTAGCAGGTATATTGTGTCACAAGACCTCCCCTATGTGGTTTGATTTTCTCCCAGAGGTCTTTCGAGGATTTGGAGAAGTTAGCCACTCTTTGGGAAACATCTTAGTTAATGCATATGTGTGATCTAGAGCCAGAGAATTTCCTTTTGACTTCTCCAGAATATGAGGCTTGGTTACTATCTGAGAGGCCTGTTGTGTGTCGACTAGATCAGGTAGAGAGCAGTGGTTCAGAGGAACCCTAGCTGAAGATGGAAACGACATTTCGGACCTAAATTGAGCTGCTTGTAGATGAGAAGCGGGTTCTGTAGAAACGCTTGGAGAAAGAACAGGTGAGAGTCAGTGCTGCTGAATGTGAGATCCTTCATCTAGAAGGAGCCTTGAGTGATGTTCTTGGTGCTACTGATGCTTCTCAGAAGTGGTACAAGGGCTTCCACAGCCAGTGGATGAGTGACCGGAATTCTCATGAGGATGCTTTTCTTGAGCAGATTCGTGCATTGGAGGGCGAGCTGGGCTAATGACCTGGTCCTGCACATATCTTTTTGCACAAACCAAATACCACAGGAAAGGGGTGTAAAGACCCCTGACAGATATTTATATTTTGGTTTTGTATTTTTTGATGTTTTTGTTTCTCTCTTTTTTTTTGAATTTGTAAAGGTAAAGCTGGGGTGCTACTCCGATTATCTTTTTGAGATATAGTGTAAGCAAAGTATATATATATATATATATAGAGAGAGAGAGAGAGAAGACTTTTTGGGGTATATGCATTTTTCTTTTCTAATTGTTTTTGTTTGATGTCTTAACAATGAGATGATGTAACGGGTCCCATTCTGAGCATAGTCAAACCCGTTCATGCGGCAAGGCTTGAGTGAGGTTCAAAATGTTTACCAAGCTTGGAACGCCCATCCCCTTGGATCAAATTAACCGTTCTTATCCGTACTTCGAGTCATGCATTTGACAGTGCAGTTTATAAATATATACCTAATGTGGTCCTGATTTGAGTTAACATGAGCTAATCGGATACCAAATAACCTGAATGCGTAATCCAATGAGCAACTGACAAGTTTTTCTTTCTCTCTTATCTCTTACAAAATTTTTGCTCATAGTAACCAAGATGGGTTTCTTCCATGCCGTTGTCACCCTCTTTTTTACCCGCAGCACCCTTTCGGGTTTTCACTACATCCATGGGCTTTTGCATTTTTACCCTAGGCGCCCTTTCAAGTTATCACCTGGTCCGAACAAGCTCGCTCTTTTTACCCGTGGCGCCCTTGCGGGTTTTCATCACGTCCTTTTTACTTTGAGCTTATATATTTTTATTTTATTTTCATTTCCTTTTTCAAAGGCCACGATATGGATGTTGATTCCGTCATAGCCGGCTGGATGGAGATTTTCTGTTGTCTCTCAGCTCAGCTTGTGTTGACTCAATTGATACTGTGACTGCTTGCAGACCTTAAAGAGGGCTTTCTTTAGGGATGTATCGTAGCGATGGGTTAGAAGAGATGGGTTAGGAATTTTGAAGATATTATTGGGGTTAAAGGTTTTTCTTGATTGGGTTCCTGCTGCCATAATACACTTCTTCCTTGGGGGATATTTACTGTACATGCCCAATGATATTTCTATCTCTTTTCTTTTCTATTTTTTTATTTCTTTTTACTTTTTTCAAACATCCTCTTTTTAGGATTTTGCTTTTCTAATTTTTTTGGATTTTGATAGTAACTTTTTTTCTTTTTTTTGTTTAGTATATACACACTTTTTCTTTCTTCTTTTTATAGGGAGAGGTTTATGAAAGAAAGGCTAATGTCTCAATGGGTGTAGCAAAGGGTTAGGGACTTTTGGCTTTGAAATGAAGGCCTCTTTTATGGGGTCCTTAAGCAATCACGTATTCCATTTTTATCAATACTTACCTTACCGGGGGGACTAAGAGTAGAATAGTCGCATGCATCCAGCATTGATGAGCTCAGGAAAATATTCTCCGTCCATGGTGGCGAGGCAGAGAGCATATCCAGGGAGTACTTCTCGGATGACGTAAGGTCCTTCCCAGTTGGGCATAAACTTTCCTCTCGAATCAGCATGGAGAGACGGGAAGATTTTCTTGAGCCACCTTTAAATCTTGAACGCAAACGCGTTTGTTGTAAGCGCGTGCAATTCACCCTTAATAGACTTGGGTATGACACAAGGCTAGAAGCCACTTTTCATCAATCAGATTCTACTGTTCGAAATAGGATCTCTCCCTCTTGGCTTCCGGTAGATTAGACTCAATGAGGATACGGAATGAAGTCACTTCAACCTCAACTGGTAGAACAACCTCGGTTTCGTACACAAGGGAGAATGGTGTTGCTCCTGTAGCGATATGGATCGGTTTTCGATAGGCCCATAGTGCGAAGGATAACATTTCACTCCAATCTCGATATGTGATGACCATTTTCTCAAGGATTCAGACCACTATTTTGTTGGCAACTTCGACGGCCCCATTAGTTTGCGGTTGATGTGGTGATGAGCGATGATGTTTGATCTTGTATTGCTCGCATAAGGCTTTGATAGGCTTGTTCATAAAATTGGTGTTGTTATCCGTGATGATGTCTTTGGGCATGCCGAATCAACAAACAATGTTATTTTTTATAAACTTCTCGACATGGCTGGCCGTGATGTTTGCATAGGATGTCGCCTCTACTCATTTTGTGAAATATCCGATAGCAACGAGGATAAACTGATGCCCATTGGATGCTTTCAGATTGACCTTTTCTACGACGTCGAGACCCTAGGTGGCAAATGGCTAGGGAGTGCACATGCTGTGAAGATTTATGGCAGGCGCATGTATCAGAATGGAGTGTTCTTGGCATTTAAAGCACTTTTGAACATGCTTGCAACAGTCAGTTTCTATGGAAGTCCAAAAGTACCCCTATCGTAGGATCTTCTTGGTGAGCATATGTTCATTTATGTGGGCTCTGCATACTCTCGTGTGCATGTCCTACACGATATTGGTTGCCCCGCTCTTGGTTAAACACCTGAGCAGGATGTTGTTATATGACCGCTTGTAGAGACATTTGTAACAGATGACTTAATTTGTTGTTAAACGTTGGATGGTCTGCCTGTCTGTCTTGGATGTACCTTCAGGGAAGTTCAAGTTTCAAGGAAGTTGTTGATGTCTGAGACCCATGGCGGCTCATCATCTAACCTTATGGATCCCTCGATCTGGAGGTAGAAGGTCAGCTCGTTTCTCTGCCTGATCATGATTGGCTTCATTTCAAACGCCGTATGGAATTTTGACCATTGACGCCAAGGTAGCTAGTGCGTCAGCAAATTTATTTCTTGCTCATGAGACATAGGAGAAAGTAACATCGTCAAAGCACGTAATCAGATCTTCAAGGTGTTCATGATACGGGATTAACTTCCCATCCTTTATTTTCCAATCTCCGTTGGTCTAGTATATGATTAGCTGTGAGTCACCAAACACCCTAAGATGAGTTATGTTCAGGTTGGGAGCTGCTTGTAGGCCGACTATGCAGGAGTCATACTCAGCCATATTGTTGATGCAGGAGAAGTTAAGATTGATGGAAACTAGTAGGTGGGATCCCTTTGGTGAGATTAGAACAACGCCAACTCCTTGACCTTCGACATTCGATGCCCCATCGAAGTGCATTACCCAGGATTCCTCTATCTCTTCTGTGTCATCCTATGTCATGAACAAGATGTCCTCATCAGGAAATTTGGTTCTCAAAGGTTCACAGTCGGGTAAGGGATTCTCGGCAAGATGATCTGTGAGTGCTTGCCTTTGATTAACTTTTGGGTGATATATGTGATGTCAAATTTAGATGAGAGAAGTTACCAGCGTGCAGTTTGGCTAGTGAGAGTCGGCTTTCAAAATAAGTACTTTAACGGATCCATTTATACTAGGAGGAGAACTGCATGAGATAGCAAGTAATGGCGAAGCCTCTGTGTAGCCCATACGAGAGCTATGCATGCTTTCTCCAGATGAGAGTAATGGGTCTCGTAATTAGTGAACTTCTTGCTGAGATTGTAGATGGCATGTTCTCTTCTTTCAATTTTGTTGTGCTGCCCTAGGACACAACCCATCAAGAATTCCATCATTGAGAGTTACATTAGGAGTGGCTTCCCGGGTACTGGGGTACCAAAACTAGAGGATTGAGGAGATAACCTTTGATCTTATCGAATGTCGCTTGACAATCATCATTCAATTTAATGAGGGAATCTTTTCTCAGTAATTTAAAGATCGACTTGAGATAGGAGTTTAACTATGCAATGAATCGACTGATTTACTGTATTCTGCCTAAGAAACTTCTAACCTCTTTCTCGGTAGATGGTGGAGGCATTTCGACGATAGCCTTTACTTTTACCCGATCGACCTCAATGCCCCTTCTACTGAAGATGAAGCCTAATAGCTTTCTTGACATGGAGCCGAATGCACATTTTTTAGGGTTCAAAAGTAACCTATATTTTCTCAGTCTTTCGAACAACTTTTAGAGGTTTATCAGATGGTCACCTCTCTCGGTGACTTGGAAATCATGCCGTCAACGTACACCTCAATTTCTTTGTATATCATGCCGTGGAACAATGCTGTCATGACCCTTTGATATGCTGTCCCAACATTCTCCAATCTAAATGTTATGACTCGGTAGCAGAAGGTTCCCCATGGGGTGACGAGAGCATCCCATGCCTGGCAGTATTATCGACCAAGATGTCGATGTGTGGCAAAGGGGAGTCGTCCTTGGGGCTTGCTTTGTTGAGATTTTTGAAATCGATGCACATGCGAACCTTTTCATCTTTCTTTGGTACTGGGATGATGTTGGCTAGCCATTGCGAGTATTTGGAGACTATGAGAAACCCTGCGTCATATTGTTTTATGACCTCGTCCTTTACTTTTAGCATCCATTATGGTCTGAGTCGCATCAATTTTTGCTTTACTGGCTTAACATTTGGATATAACGACAGCTCATGCTCGACCAAATAGGTGTCCAAACTAGGCATATCCTCGTATGACCATACGAAAACATCTTGGAATGACTGAAGGAAATCAATCATGCTTTTTCTTTCTTTGGAAGACAGTGACGTTTCGATCTTTGTGATTTTAGGAACCTCCTCAGTACCTAGATTGACATCTTCAGTCTCTTCAATGATCGGCATAGGGTCACGCTCAAAATCGATGTATTGTTCAAGGAGCTCGCTCATTAGGAAGCTCCTCGATTAAGTCCTTGCCATCCAAATCCGTGACTCCTACCTCTTATTGTATTTCTACAGGAAAGAGGTCGACTTCACGTCGGGCGTCTTCATCTAAGGCATCATTTTTCTTACTTTTTTTGAGAATTTTAAAAGATAATATTTTTAGAGTTTTTAGTATTTTTTGTATTTTTTGTATTTTTGTAGGATTTTTCTTTTCTTCAGAGATTTGGCCCTTGGTAAGGAGAGTCTTTGTACATGCATGGAATTGCCTGCCAAGGGCTAACCTCACTTTTTATTGGTTGTTTTTTTTAGAAATTGGTGTCATAATTACGACCATTTGATGCTTCCAGAATTAGGGGGCATTGAAGCCCAGTTTCTCACCTGGGGTGCTGCCCCTTTACCGGGTCTTATGGAGGAAGCTGATTAAAGTGGCTTTTGAGGGTCAACCTCCATCAGATTTACCAGTGGTTTGTCTGGGACCTGGTCCTCAAATGTTAAAATAGGTTTGGGGTAAGCTAAGACAGGTGGCTATACAGGCCGGGATATCTCCTCCTCAAAAAGGGATAATGAGGCAAGGTTTATTTCAATCTCAGGGGAAATGATTTTGGGGTTGGTTTCATGGATAGCCATTGGCTTATGTGGGATCAATTGTGTTGCCCCATTTTGGTCAAGTTTGATGACCCCTGTGCTCACATATGTGCTTTGGATGTGAGGCCTCAGACGGGTTTCATCCTCCAGGTCTATCCCCCTGGATTTAGTGATGGCGACAGCATGGTCCTTTTCCTCGGCTTCCTAGATCTCTTCATCAGTAGGCTTGTAGCCTAAGAAGAATTTGACTCATCCGCCCTTGGCTCTAATCGGGTCTCTCCTGCCTTACAGGCGAGGACCAAACTCTTTTCCTTTTCATAGCCCCACTTATGGAGTATTTCCACTGCCGTAATCATTCCTCCTCCGATTTTTTCCATGGCCTTTTTGGGGGATTCTAACACCACTGTCATTGACACATCATATTGAAAACTATGAAGCTCTGTGTCCTCAACTATGTGCAATATATCTAGCATCTTCAAATTTTTGATGTTGTGGGCCATTTTCTCTATTTCTTCTCGCGCCTCTCCCATGATGGATACAACTCTCTCTTCTGAGATGAATTTGAGTTGTTGGTATAGGGTGGATGGCACTGCCCCAATTTCATGCAGCCATGGGTGCTCTAGCAGTAGGTTGAAAGAGGGCTTGATGTCCATGACTTGTAATAGGATTGAGAAGGTCATTGGCCCAATGGTTAGCTCAAGATTGACTTCTCCTATCACCTCTCTCCTCATATTATCGAATCCTCAGGCTCCCGTTCTGGTCGGTCGAAGCATAGATTGATCGACCCCAATCATGGTCACGGTTTGCAATGGGCATACATTCAAGGTGGACCCATTGTCTATTAGCACCAGCGGTATTACCAAGTTTTCGATTTCGGCTGTGATGTTAAGGGATCCGGAGTGGTTGTTCCCTTCAGTCGGGAGGTCAAAATCTGAGAATGAAATGGCATTAGGAGTCAATACCTGTCCGATCATTTATCCCACCTCTTATGGGGAGACTTTATTTGATACATGGGTGTCTTTTAGTGCCCCCATTAACGCTTGGAAGTGAAGTAGGGATGTCATTAACAAGTCCCAAATGGTGATGTGAGTTGGCGTTCTTTTAAGTTGTGCTTCTAACACATGTTCACGGCTCATTCTCTCCAATGGATGCATTACTGTAGGTTCTCTTCTTTCTTATGATTGGGCTAGCACCGGTTCCTCAAGCTATTTTGAGATTTTTCCCGATCGTGTGATAAATTCAACTGCCCCATCGTTGTTGTCGCCCGCATTAATACTCATTTGATTGTAAGTGAGCGGGACCTGGTGGGGGTCATAGGTTGGCCCTGGGATATGGAACAGAGTGGATGAAGGTATCAAGGGTGCCTGGACTGATGGCATGGGATAATTGAAACAAATATGGTTAACTGCTGTTGGAGATGGATAGATCGGAGGGGTGGCTAAAGTGGGCTAAAAATGGCCCACAAGAGTTGTGGGTGACTGTACCAGGGGTAATGTGGTAGATCTGGGCCAATTGTAGTCAATTGGTGCTAGAGAGGATAATGGGGAAAAACTAGGCATCAGATACTTCGTAGGGGTTGGTGCAGTATATGGCTGATATAGTGGCGATGGAGCTAAAGTGGTTTGAACATAATTCACGGTAGCCAGTGCGAGGAAGTACATCCTTAAATTTAGGGGCTCTGCTTAGGGTGCTGGATTGGGGAAGTAATCAGCTAAGTTAAAGGGCTCAATAACTCCTATGCTTCTGTCCTCTTGATTCCCCCACTTTGGTGCCACGAAGTTTTCTCTGGTACTAATGTATTCCGAGGGATTAAACTCCCCTCCATCTTCTTCTATCATGTTGATGGCAGGCCTTGGGCCTACTCCCCTTGGCAGGTGTGGTGGCAGTGGAGCTTGGTGAATAATAGTGTGTTGATTTACCTAGGGAGGTGTCGGGGGATATTTTTTCGGCTTCTATTAGGTCCTGTATTGCATGCTTTAAGAGAAAGCATCGATCAGTTGGGTGAGTCGACCCTTGGTGGAAATTGCAATGAGTATTGGGATCATAATTTCTTGAGAGGGGATTTGGTGGTGGACATGGTTGGAAGGGCGTGAGAAGGCCTTTTTCGACCGAAAGTGGTAAAAGGATATTCAAGGATTGTCCCAATGGTGTAAAGACTCGGTTAAACTAGGTCCTCCTCTATTCTGGGGTCATCTGCGCCCCTTGTCCATTGCCTGTTCTTTGTGTCAGTTCAGTTTGTGCTTGGGCTGGTTGTGCTGCCTTGAATTTGAATGGTGCCATGCTGGTGTTGGGCTGCGTGTTTATTATTGTCTGGACATCTGCCCCAATTCTTCTCTAGTTCCTTTGCTCGGTGAACTTTCAGACCCCACTGGTTACGGTTTTGTTTAACTGAACCTCTCTGATTGCATCCTCACAGGGGTTGGCATTTCTTACCAGGTCAGCAAAACTGGATTGCTGCTAGTATACCAGGAAATCTGAGATGACTGGGAGAGTATTTTTTGAGATCATCTCAATTTGTTCATCATTAGGTATTCGGTTTTTTACTTGGGCTGCCACTTTCTGAAGTATTCATTGAATGCTTTGTTGAGTTTCTGTTTTAAATGAGCCAGGTCAAACTTTTGTTGCTCTATGTCAATGTTATAGATATATTATTCTTGGAACAAGTGGGTGAGATCTCTCCATGTTCTCAACATGGATGGTTCAATAGAGGTGAACCATCTTAAGCCTGGTCTTGTCAGACTTTTCTGGAATACCTTGATGAGGAGCTGCTCATCTCCGCCATATTGACACATGTCCCCACAATATAACTTGAGGTGTGCAATAGGGTTTCCAATGTCATTGTATTTATCGAAGGTTGGCATTTTGAACTTAAGTGGCAAAGGCACCTCAACGAATAAACACAGATCTAAAACATTTCTGGCATGAACTCAGTCCCTCCTAGCTTCATCAACTGATTTTGGATTTTATCCATCTGTTCTTTCAGTAGTTCTGTCTCTCTTGATGGCAGGTTGGGGCTGGTCCCCCACTGGGCTGCCTCCATTCATTTTGGACAGCTTGTTGGTTGGTGAGTGTGTCGTGGAGGATTGAACCCAGTAAAAGACCCTACGTATGCTTCACTATTTCGGGCCTCATCATCTTCCTCATACTGATGACTTGCATCAGTAAATGGTGGGGGAAGGGTGAGGTTATCCTACTAGTTCTAGGTGGGATGTATGGGGGCCTGATGAGACCATTGTATGTGGGGAAAGCTCTGATTAGTGGCTTGTGGTGTAAAGGAATGAGTGAATTGCGGATTTTGAGTGGGTGCCGGATGAGGCCATTGTATATTTTGGGGATTCGGTTGGGAAATGAATGGATGGGTAAGTGGGGGATGGTTGATGGTTTGGGATGAATTCCCATGTTGGGCTGGGTGTGAGGAATGTGGATGAATGGGGCTCATGCCAGTTTGAAGGATTGGATGAGGTGGATGTGCTAATTGGGGGGGAATGGGGGTTTGTTGGGTGTATGTGGGGAATTGGGGGAATGATGGAGGGTTTGAGAATGTCACCCTCGGGTTTGGGCCTAAATGGGCTTGGGTATTAGGCCTTTGAGGCCCACTCGGATAGCCCCATGGTTGATGGGAGGGGCCTTGGATGGTATGGACTATGGGTGATTGATTGGGATTTTGGGGAAATGAGGTGTGAAGATTTTGAAGGGTTTGTGATGGATTTGGAGATGTTTAGGATGGATGAGAAAGGCTTTGGGCAGCCTTCCAAGATGTATATGCCCTAATAATGTCTTCCATCATGGTCATGGGATCGGTTATGGGGATGGATGCAGATGGCCCTTCCAGTGAGGGGGGGGCATGGGAAGAATGGGTCAGGATTTGGGTGGATGGGGGAAAAGTAGGTGTATGTTGGGTGAAGGTGGAGAAATAGGGTGGATTTTGGGTGATGGTGGGTGGAAAGATGGTGGATGTGGAGGAAAAATGGGGTGGATTTTGGGTGGATGTGGAGGGAAAATGTGGCGGATTTTGGGTGATGGTGGGTGGATTTTGGGTGATGGTGGGTGAAAAAATGGGTGCACCGAATGGTTCGGTGACATCAAATCAGAATTGGGTGGGGGAATCGGAGATGGGTATCTCCTCTATGTGGGAAGGTGATGAGGAATGTGTGCTGGGGATGAAACGGTATCGGTAGCAGAAGTTTCTACCGGTCACACCATGGTTTGTAAGCGGGTAGGGTACAGATTTCTTGGGTATGGCCCAAAGATCCTCCTTCTTCATCCCCTCCGAGATTGGGGGTGGATTAAGTGAAGTCGTGGTTACGGCACCACAAGCCCTCTTTCTTGGAAAAGAATTCTTTGATTTTGGCCTTTTCCCCTTCTCTTTTTCTTTTCTTTGAAAAAGAATTTTCCCTCTTTGATTCCTACGGTGCTCTTCAGGGCTTTGGGAACTCCCTTTTTGGGTGGCTCTCACCCCTAATGTCTCCTATGGTGGGATCTCGATACACTTTGGAAGAAACAAACGAAATCCTTTCTTCTATGTAAAGGCACGAAAATTCACGCGACGACCCGATCCCTCGGAAGAATCAATAAGAGGGTGACCTCATTTGACCGATGAGGGTGTTTTGGGTGTCGTAGAGTGTGGGAATTATTGAGAGTATGAAAACCAGTAAGCAGGGGGGGGGTCTAGGGATAGTGATGAAAGCACCCAAATGCTGGAAAATTTTATATATTAGTTTATGCGTACAAAATATGTATGCATGAAGAAAATCTGAATTTTTTACACTATGCGTACATATTATGTACGCATGAACAAATTTTTTTCTTTTTTAACTATACGTACATAGTATGTACGCATGAACAATAGTTTATATTTTTTGGTCTACGCGTATTTAGTATGTACGCATAAGATGATATACCCAGAAATTCCAGACAACAGATTCGGATTGGTCTTTTATTGGGTATCTTTGAAGCAATGCATCTGGAGATTATTTTCTGCTATTTTTTGGGTCCCTCCTTACCGTGCCTAAAGGATACAAGGCTGATTCGGTTCTGCTAACGCACTCCCCCAAGGGTTTTAAGGCTAAGTAACAAGATTGGTCACCCACTCAATATACCTCCGGCACGAATGGCTTCTCAGATACTGGATGGAGTGGTTCCTTTCCAAATCATCATCACAAGGGATGCCGCTCTACTTGGAATAGGGACGGGTATATCACTACTTAAATTCTCCCCTTTTGTAAAAGCTACCCGCGAGAACAAATTTGTTAAGTCCCTTGGTCCACTTTTAAGATTCAATTTTAGGAAGTTTACTTAAGTTCAAAAATGGGTGGTGAGAATCCCATGCTACCTCTACGGGCCGGCATCCAGTGTTGGAATATGTCAAAAATAAAAAGAAGACAAGGCCAGTCAAGTGACTAGGCTAGAAAACGTAAATGCATCAAGTAGGCTCGCCAAACGGCTAAGGCAGTAAATAAAAGAAAATGAAGCTAAGCTACCAAGTAACCTGCCAAACGGCTAAGGTGAGTAAAGAAAAAATTGTAAAAGCTCAATTAGGCCCGCCAAACAGCTAAGGTGAGCAAAGATAGAATCATAGGAGTAAGTAAAAAATATGGAATCGTAGGGGTAAGTATAAAAAATGAAGATTCGTAGGGGTAAGTAAGTAAAAATGAGCAAAAAGTTAGCAAAAAGAAAACACATGCAGAAGAAAGGCCAAAACATCATGGAGAAGCTCTTCAACCTATCCCCGGTGGAGTCACCATCTGTGCAACCGTGGGCATTCACGAGTCTGTCGCAACGATGCGCTCTCCTAAAAAAGGGATAGAGTTGCCACCCAGAGCTTTCAGTGACCTTGGATACCCAAAATTCAATATTATATACAACAAAGTGCCAAATACGACTCCGTATCACCGGTCAATGCCAAAGGCTCTTGGGTTAGGGCTTCGGTTATCAATCGGGAAGGTCTTAGGCACCCGATCGATCCACTCGTAAGTAGTCTCTACTATAGCCAATTATAAAAAAAATAAAAAAATAAAATGAGCGGCACTCCCCCTTGCCCGAAGGCACTCCGATCCTATTGATACCTTCGTACTCGATGAAATTTGGGCAGCATAATGGCCCAATTCTAGGATAGAGGGAAAGCAAAAGAAGGTAGAGGAATACAAGGGAGAGTCGGGGCTCTTAGGCCCTTATAGCACCTTTGTGGACCTTCGCGTGAGTGTGATTTTGGTGAGCTTCCGATAGCAAACGGGTTAAGAGATGGATCTTGAACTCTAAGGCTTAGGAGTTAGGAGGTAGGAGAGATAGACTAAGCCCTTGTTCTACCTAAAACTAAGGGATTGATGATGGAATATGGGGTATAAAGGAGGGAATTAGGTTCTGGAATTTTTGTGGCTCAATGCTTGAAGAGGGGGAGGAAGTTCTCTAGAGCTTTCTCTCTTTTAGAAATTTTTTTAAGGTCCTAATCAAGGGGCGTGACTCTCTATTTGTAGAGTTTAAGTAGATTAGAGGGGTACTGAAGAGCTAAGTGAGTTAGCAATTAGGTAATATCTAATCTAAGGTTTCCTAAGGTTTTGGAAGCTTGGATAGGTGGGAATTTGGGTTTAATGGTAGATGATAGGGTGGGACTTTAAATGGTAAAAGGGTAAAACTAAAGGCTAGGAAGGGGGCAACAATCCTAAAGAAACTAACCCCAAACTTTGGGGTGGTAAAAAAGTCAAACCCTAGAAGTGAAATTCGGCCATTTTTAACGAAAAAAAAAATTTTAAGCCATCCGTACATACTATGTACGCGTAGCTTAGGAACAGTGTTTTTCACAAAATGAGAAGTCCAAAGCCAGAGCAGGGGGGGTCTGAAGTTGTAGCCAAACAATTGGCTATGCATCCATATTATGTACACATAGCCAATTTTTACCATAAAATAGCCTATGTGGCATACATTTTATGTACGCATAACCCAAACCTTGGCTAAGGATACATTGTTTCACACAGCCAAATTCTCTCAAAAAATGGTCATGCGCACTTATTATGTACGCATAGCCCAAGTTTGGTTTTATAAAAAATGAAGGAATGGATTGTGGGCTCGGGTTGTGCCTAGTATGGGTCCAATATGGGTTGACACGGGTTTTATAGGTCTTGTTGGGTTTTCTAAGAGTCTGGGAAAGGTTATAAGGGTTCAGATTAATCTCTAGGGGTTCAGAGAATGCTTTTGAAAGCTCAAGTGCACACCTTTCTTCGAAGTACATGTCGATCGTGCCTTGAGCCAGATTTAGGAGTCTACAATGTTAATATGCGATATGATGGCAATGGGAGTATGTGAGAATTTATTCTTAAAATGTCCATGTTGGCTATGAAGTTTAAAGAACAAGAAATTACCATTGAGTAAGATGTCGTAGTGGATTTAGTTGTTGCTATCCTCCCTAAACAATTTGATACTTTTAAAGTGAATTACAATGCTCAGAAGGATAAATGAGATTTAAATCAATTGATTTCAATGTGCATCACTGAAGGAGAGAGCCTTCGAGGAAATAAAATTGAGTCTACTAATTTAGGCTACAATCCTCCCTATAATCTGGCCTATAAGCCAACTCACAAGAAGTTTTTTAAGAAGGGTCAGTACCAGAACTACCACAATAGTAAGAGAATCAATAAAGATATCAAACTAAAAACAGTAAAGATCAACGATGATGATGGCTGCCACTTCTACAAGAAGGAAGGTCATATCAAGAAAGATTGCTACTTATGAAAAAATATTATGAAGAAGTAGGCGTGAGGAGGTATTAACTTCGCACATGTTTGCTTTGAGTCAAATCTTGTAAATGCTTTGAAAGGTTCGTGGTGGGTTGACTCAGGTGCCTATGTGCACATTTCTCATACTTTTCAAGTGCAAATCCATAGGAGAAGCCCAAGACCAGATGAAAAACTTTTCATCGAAAATGAACAAGCGATTAAAGTTGAGGCCATTGGGACTTACCACCTTGTATTAGACTTTGTTCATATTTTGATACTACAAGATGTTTATTTTATTCCTTCATTCCGACGGGACCTTATCTACATATTTAGATTTCTTGGTCATAAATATTATTTCAGTTTTTCTAGTGGTGATTTATCTATTACTCTACACTCTAATTTAGTAGGGCATTGCTTATTGATAGATGAGTTATTTTAGTTATCTCTTAATATTGCTTCTACTTCTTTATCAGTATATGTTTCTTCTACTTCATCATGGTCCAAGCATTCACTTCAGGCAGATAATTCTTCTATACTTTGGCATAGACGGTTGGGTCATGCATCAAGGAAAAGACTGGAGACTATGGTCAAAAAGGATATTCTTAAACCTCTTGATTTTAGTGATTTTGAAACCTGTGTTCAATGTATTAAAGGAAAAATGAAAAAACAATGCAAATTTGAAGCTTCAAGATCATCTGATTTATTACATCTCATTCATACTGACATTTGTGGCTCTTTCCCTACTCCTTCACGTGGTGGGCAACATCACTTTATAAGCATTATAAATTATTTCTCTCAATATGCGTATATGTATCTAATTCATCAATAATCTGAGGCACTCGACATATTCAAAATCTTTCAAACAGAGGTAGAGAAATAGTTAGATAAAAAGAAAAAGAGTCTTAGATCAAATCGTGGAAGTGAATATTATGAGAAAATGGATGAAGATGGTATAAATCACGGAGCTTTCATCGAATACCTAAAGGAACAAGTCATAGTGCCTCAATACACTGCTCCAGGTACACCTCAACAAAATGGTGTCTCTGAAAGGAGAAATCGTACATATCAGGAAGCCTTTCTGAGTATGATGTGTCTTTCAAATCTTTCTGAGAGTTTTTGGGGAGAAGCTCTCAAAATAGCCGTTTACATTATAAATAGGGTACTTTATAAAGCAGCTCCTAAAACCCCCTACAAGATTTGGATTGGTCACTTGCCAAGTTTGAATCATCTTCATGTGTGGGATGTTTAGTTGAAGCAAAGCTTTATAATCTTAAGTTGAAGAAACTAAACCCTCGCACCGTCACATGTTACTTTATAGGTTATCTAGAGCATACTCGATCCTACAGATTCTATTGCCCTTCAAGACCACTAGAGATTGTGAGACTACCATTGCAAAATTTCTTGAAGACATTAATTTTAGTGGGAATCAAAAGCAGAGAAACATTGTCTTCCAAGAAGACCGTAATATTGTTCTTCCTAATCCCTTTAGACCTTCTTTACCTACTTCTATGGCTCATATTCATCCTCCCATTATTGACCCCGAAGAATACTTCATATCTGTATCTGTTCCTCGTGACATGGGTACATTGAGTGTACCTACTCTAGCTCCATCTGCTTTTGAAGAGCAACCAATTACTTTAAGGAGATCCTCTAGAGAGTGAAGATCTGTCATTCCAGTTGATTATGAAGTCTATTTGCAAGAGAATCATGATATTGATCAAGATATTGATGACCCTCCTTCCTTCCGCAAAGCTATGGAGAGCAACAAACCTCAATACTGGTAGGAGACCATGAGAGAGGAGTTGCAATCTATAGAGAAGAATCATGTTTGGGAACTCTCTACTCTTCCTGGCCGTCATAAAGAAATTAAATGCAAATGAATTTTCAAAACTAAAAGAGACTGTAACGTCCTGAAAAATTCATACTTAAATTGTACACATCGGGAAGCGGACCAACTGGTCACACGTTTGACCGGGTCACCTTTGACAGGGTCGACTTGTCAATCATAAGTATACAAGGTGTATAATACAAAACCCCCTTAGTTGGACTAAGTATCCATAGGTATGCGCACACACACACATGTTCCTTAGATGTAGGTGTTTAACACCAAGACAAATGAATAAGTTATAAGGAATGAAAGAAGTGAATAAATTCATTGTTGAGTAGTTGAGAGGAGAGTTAAGAGAGAGAGAGTGTGAGAGTAAATGCACGAATGATTGGCTGTGAAATCATAGGAAAGTATTGAATAAAAATCTTTGATCGTGACTCGCGAGATCTAGGGATCGAGCACGGGATCGAGGAGAGACTTTTAGTTTGGGGGTTTGAGAAGCCCTAATAAACTAAGGCTAGGGATCAAAGGAATAATGGATAAAAGGTGAGTTGAATTTTCTTAAGAAATTCTTTAAATTAGTTTGATTTATTAGCCATATATTTACATATATATATATATAGATATAAAGATATGAGATTGGTGAAGACTTGGAAGGGGTTGGATGAGTTCAAGAAGTGGTGAACTCGGTCCAAAGCTGAGAATAGGCAAATTTGATCAAACGATTTTCCAAACCGTTTGAACGAATTTGGCCTGAAGAGATGAATTGAATAAGAGAGAGGTTTCTGAGAAAATCGATCGAATGATTTAGAATTCGTTCGTTCGATTTTGGAAACCGTTTGATCGAAATAAAAATCGATCGAACGGTTTTGCTCAGAAGAGAAAAAGGTAAAAAGGAGAATTCATTCGAACAAAATAAAAATCGTTCGAATGATATTGAAATTAGTTCGAACGATTTAGAAACCGTTCGAACGATTTTAAGAATCGTTCGAACGATTTAGATTCGTTCGATCGATTTGAGTAAATTTAAGCTTTGGAGCCTACTTTAGCTTGTAAATGAATTATAATTGAACCTAGGCTTCTTGACCCACTGTTTAAACATTGTAGTAATATTTTGAATGCATTGATCATACCTAGGTCAAGCCGGACCGTTGAGTTACTCGTAGTAGGATCAGGATAGAGGATTCGAAGGTTCGAGATGCATGTGAGGTAGGGGAATATCTAACTAGTACACTATATTACGAGCACATATGTAGTGATAGTGTAAGATGCATGTTTCTTTAAATTTTATTTTGAGTTATAATTAATGCAAAGAGTAATGTAAATGGCAATAGTGTATGTGTCTACACAAATAAAAGAGGAAATTTGTTAAGTAAGAGAAAGATCATCTCAGGGATGTAAGAAAACACAGGCATCGCAGAGATGCAATAGACAACGTGACATCCCAGGGATGTGTGGTGGATGTAAAGATCCACGTTAGGAAATAAACAGTAATTATGAATACACGGGCTGGGTGTTATTATCTATTAGCACAAATTCATGGTGAATAACTATATTTATTGCACAATTTGGTTTAAGGTTCAGAGAATACCCAACCGACGCGACGGGATAACCGTGACTAACTCGACAGGATATCCGTGACCGGTACGGTGGCTAATCCGTACACCAGCAGACATCCCAGGGATGTATAGTAGTAGTATCCCCATCACCTAAGAGACAGGGACGAGAACAATTGCATGAAAAATAGTCTGATTAGACGACGATGGAGGGTATTCCATCGGGGCTCGATGCTATTTTGCTCGGAAATTATTTAAGTTAAGATTTAAGTCATGATCTCAGCCTGGTTGCAATTAAGGAAACTTATAATCATTGAAAGAAATACATGAATAGAGTAATAAATGTAGTCAAATTGTTTTATCACACCGTAAAGTTATTCTTTTCAATAAACGACATATCTATGAGTGCATGTTTTATTGTTGTCATGAAATATATGTTTGTAAGATGGATATACTTGCTGTGATATTGCCCTATTCAGCTAGGATGTAGCTCACCCTTTGACTATATGTCACAGGTGACGGTTTAGGAATTGACGATAATGTAGGAGCTGCCACTGGCGAAGGTGATCCCGGTGATTCAGAGTATTTTCCAAGGGAGGAGTCTGAGCCTCCTCCGGAGAGATTCTTCTAGAAGATTTCGCTGCGTATTTTGATAGTGTTTTGTTAAAAGAAAGAGAGTTACGGCTTGGTACATCTAGCCTTATTTTTGAAAGATTAAACGTATCTGTAATATTCGTTTGCCAAACCATTGAGAGTGACCGTAGCTACGGCACTGATGGTTCGGGTTGGTTCTTTTGTTCATGCGAAGTCATGAAATCAGAACTATCTTTTGGATAAGTATTTTTGGATTAACGTATAGTAGAAATGGAGATTTATTTTGCATTAGTTTCTTGTGCTTAATATTATGAATGGGATGTACCAAATGTTCTGCACGTACATTATGGGGCACAACCTCGAGGGCTGTGCTGATGGCACGAGTTTCGGGGTGCCGAAATCCGGGCTATCACAGTTGATATCAGAGCCTTTTCTTTAGAATTTCTGATAAAGTCTTGGACTTTTGTTGGAGTGATGGGATCTTCTGCTAACAAACTTTGGTTTCATATGTAGAGCGCGATGTCTTCTGGAAGAAGGGGTCGACCGAGAGGTACCCAGAATAGAAACCAAAGCGGTGAAGAGAGATTTCAGGCAGGGTCTAGTAGTAGAGACCAAGATAATTCTCGAGAAGGAGAACGGAGGAGTGAAATGACTGACCAGATCGCATTGGCTATGGAGACTATGGCCGCTGCGATGGCTCAGCAGACGCAGCAGACTGTGATACTGGCTGAGCAGACAGCACTATTGGCGGCGAATAACGTCAATAACGCCAATAGTCATCAACCACCACCACCACCTCCTCCAGCATTGTTGCCATCATCTTTTATTGATTTTAGGAGATTGAGACCTCCTAGCTTCTATGGACAGACGGACTCGTTAGAAGCAAAGAAGTGGCTGAACCAAATAGAAAAGCTTCTAGACAGGCTACGGAGTACAAAAAGTGAGAAGGTGGGATGGGCTTGCTTCCAGTTGGAGGGAGATGCCAATCCGTGGTGGAAGTCTGTGCTGAGGAGAAGAGAAGTTGAGGACCCTTACCGTCTGTGGACTTGGGCAGAGTTTGTAAAGGAGTTCAACAGGGAGTATTTCCCTAAGCAAGTGCGAGTCCAGATGAGGAGAGAGTTCGCAAATCTACAGTAGAGAGGCATGTCGGTCCGAGAGTACGGTGTAGAGTTCACACGATTATGTCGATTTGCGTCGGAGCTAGCATCTACAGAAATCATGAAGGCGGCCAAATTTGAAGAGGGTTTAAGACCAAACATCCGTGAAAGAGTGTCAATCTTCGAATTAGAACGCTATGCAGATGTGATGGGAAAAGCCATAGTAGCCGAGAGGGATATATATGGGGTGTACAAGAGAAGAGATCAACACGACGGGACAGGAACAGCTCAAGGGGGAGCAAGTTAGTATAGCTCGAGGAACAAAAAGCCGAGATTTACCACGCCGACCCCACTCCCTAGACAGGGCACGTATACAAATTTCTCTAGGCCACCTACGTCCGTGTTGGCGAGACCAATCTGATATGGGAACCCTACCGCCACCACCGGAGTATCTGCTACTCAAGGCGCCTCTCGGGCAGCCTCCTCTACTCCAAGGGAGACATGTGCCAAATGCGGCAAGCCTCACAGAACGGTTGATTGTAGAAGGGGAATGCAAGGGTGTTACCGATGTGGGAAGCTAGGCCACATAATAAAGGATTGCCTTGAGATGAGCAAAGGGAGAATAGCTTCTGCTTCTGCATCACGAACCGTACAGACTAAGAGACCGATTGTACAAGGGAGAACTTATGCAGTCACGGTAGAGGACGCTCAGAACTCAAATGATATCATTCAAGGTGAGTTCTACTTGAGTTTAATTACCATGCTATCGAATATAACATTTACAATGAATTAGTCGAAAAACATTGCATTTTTCTTGGTTAGATTAAGTGTCATTTAAGAGTTTTGTTGGTCACTTGAATAATATGTTTAAGTAAGTAACACGAGTGAAGTGAGATGTGTATACACTATAGGTACCCTATTTGTGTATGGGAAGGAGAGTCGTGGAGCGTACGAGGCTAGAGCGTTGATAGACCCAGGGTCTACTCATTCATTTGTTACTCCTCGATTTGTCAGAAGGATGAGGATCAAGCCAGAGACATTAGATTTCGTCTTGGCTGTGACAGTTCCAACTGGACCGGTAGTGGATGCAGACTTAATCTGCAAGGCAGTAATCATAGCGGTTAAAGATGGAGAGGTTTTTGAGTTGTTAGCAAATCTGATTCTGCTAGACATGCAAGGATTTGATGTAATCCTTGGCATGGACTGGTTGTCAAAACATTGTGCAACGGTTGACTGCAAAAGTAAGATTGTCATTTTTAGGCCGAATACCAGGAGATCATTTCGATTTGTTGGAGTAAGAACAAAATTCCTACCACTTGTGTCCGCCATCAAGGCCGAACGCCTAATCAGAAATGGATGCAGTGGTTACTTGGCCTTTTTGATGGATGACAAGGAAAGAAAGAATGTTATTACGAAAATCGCAGTGGTGTGCAAGTTTGAAGATGTCTTCCCAGAGGAATTACCAGGCTTACATCTGGATCGATAAGTGGAGTTTGCTATCGACTTAGCACCTGGAACGGAGCCGGTTTCTAAAGCGCCGTATAGAATGGGTCCGGCCGAGTTGAAAGAGTTGAAGGAAAAACTATAGGAACTTTTAGATAAGGGGTTTGTCAGACCAAGTGTATCCCCTTGGGGTGCGCCGGTCTTGTTTGTTAAGAAGGACGGGTCAATGAGGTTGTCCATTGACTACCGTCAATTGAACAAACTCACTATAAAGAATAAGTATCCGTTGCCAAGAATAGATGATTTGTTTGACCAGCTACAGGGAGCCAAGTTTTTCAAAAATCGACTTGAGGTCGGGGTATCATCTGCTCAGGGTCAAGGCAGAAGACATTCAAAAGACTGCTTTTATGACAAGATACGAACACTACGAGTTCTTAGTGATGCCGTTTGGGTTGACGAATGCGCCGGCGTCCTTCATGGATTTAATGAATCTGGTGTTTAAACCACACCTGGACTCTTGCGTCGTTGTATTTGTTGATGATATCCTCATCTACTCCAAGTCAAGGAACGAACATGAGGAGCATTTGAGATTCACTCTACAAACGCTGCGTGAACACCAATTATATGTCAAACCCAGTAAGTGCGAGTTTTGGTTAGAGGAAGTTACCTTTTTGGGACACGTCATCTCAAAAGATGGTGTCACGGTGGATCCTACTAAGATTGAGGTAGTAGTGCAGTGGGAGCAACCAAAGACAGTCACCGAGGTACGCAGTTTCCTTGGTTTAGCCAGGTATTATAGACGCTTTGTGGAAGGGTTTTCCAAGCTATCGGGCCCACTGACCAAACTCACAAGGAAAGATGTACGATTTGAGTGGACCGATGCGTGTGAAGCAAGCTTTCAAGAACTAAAGAAGCGACTTACCTCAGCCCCAGTACTTGCAATCCCTTCAGGCAGTGGAGGTTTTACAGTTTATAGTGATGCTTCTCATAATGGTTTGGGTTGTGTGCTAAACCAGTATAAAAAGGTGATTGCTTATGGGTCGAGACAGTTGAAGGACCATGAGGATATGACAATGGTTGAAGACGCTACCCAAATCTTGGACCAAAAGGAGCGAACTCTACGTCCTAAGGTCATTCCATTCGTGCTAGTCAAGTGGGGCAACCACCCTGTTGAGGAAGCAACTTGGGAGAGAGAGGCTGAAATTCGGGACTTGTATCCCCATTTATTTGAGTAATAGAGATTGTAACTGATCTGTGCTAGGTGTGAAGTGACTGTTTCAAATGTTTGAATTATTTCTAAAATATTTTTTTTCTTTCTGAACCTGGTGTAAAAACTGGGTTAAGCAGTGTTTGACTTACGTGTTAACCTTTACGATTTTTAAAATATAGAATGTGAAACTATAATTATAAGTTCCTCTCTCAAATTTTAAATATTATGTGTACAACTAGCCGGCACTTTGTCGAGGTTTACATGTGCAATCTGGCTTAGTTATGGAAAATGAGCAACTACCAAATTGGTCGATTGGTAACAAGTGGGACTGATCTGTGAGTAATAAGTAGCGTGATCATTCACGCTGTAACGGCTTACTTGTTGGTGTAAATGGCTATTGGTCCATTGTGAGGCATGAAGGGATTGCCTCATTTTAATGAGTGATTTGAAAAATCTGAGGGAATAGCCTTGGTTTCAAAATTTTGGCATTTCATTTGATCGAATTTAAAATTCGTTCGAACAAATTTCTATAGGGCTACGCATCAAGTGTAGCCAGAAATCGTTCGAACGATTTTCCAACTCGTTCAAACGAAATGTAACTACCAGTAAGTATTAATGAATTCTCAGAGAATCATTCGAACGATTTTCCAAATCGTTTGAACAAAACAATTTGGCCAGTGAGATATAAAATGACCTAAAATTTGGGTCCAGCAAATCGTTCGATCGAATTTCAAATTTGTTCGAACGAAGTTTTAAAGCACTTCAACTTCGGCAAATTGTTCGATCGAATATCGAATTCGTTCAAACGAAATATTTAAGGGCACTTTCATTTAGGGGATTCGTTCGATCGAAATTGTATTCGTTCAAACGAATTTTTAGGCTGGCATTTAATGGTTGAAAATCGATCGAACGAATTTCCAATCGTTCGATCGATTTTGAAACCTATATATAGTTGCATTCAATTTTCTTTTCTTTCGTTCAAAAATCAACAAACTTCTTTTGTTTTCCTTCGTTTGGGAAGAGCCTTAGGGTTTGTGAAGGTCTTCGGTCTTCATCGATTCCGGCCATCTTCACGCTTGGAATAGTGCAATCATACGTTTGACTCATCTAGAGGTAACCGTTAACCTCTAGTTTGGTAATTACAAGCTACTTCTCCTAGGATTTTGTAGATTTAGGGCTAATTCCATAAACCCTAAATTGTGCTTAGTTAAGATGCCACCCAAAACTCGCCAAGCCACGGCGAGTACGGTTCCGAAGAAACCCACTTCGGGTTCCTCTTCTCAACAGCCACCGAGGAAGCCCCCTACGGGTCTTTCATCGGCACCAACCTCACAACACCTCCACCACCTACACGTGAACAACTAAACGAATGGTGATCGAATAAGGATTTCGAACCCGAGTGGATAATCGATCCTAAGACTTTTGCCAAGCGTGATGAAACGCATTGGGCGTTCGATTACATTTCCACTGCTGATTTAACTGGTATCCTTAGGCCATGCAATGATAGTTATTACCCTAGAATCGTTCGGCTCTTTTACCAGAACATGGAGATCATTAAGGACCCAACCATTTTAAAGACAAGGATTGATAATCGACCGTATATGTTTACTTTTGATGACGTGGCCGATGCATTGGAATGCTTTCACACATATAACCATGAGGATATAGCCTTAGCTGAGCCTTTTCCGAAGGCATTAGACTATGAGTATGTGGCCGATCAAATGACCCATGGCCGAACAGGTTTGGGTCATTCGATCAAATGAGTTGATTTACCCCGTGACCTCTGGATGCTTGATTCCATCATCCACTGTAATTTGTACCCCTTACGCCATCGGACCGAAAGAGTAGGTGAGGTTCAAATGGCACTCTTTTCAGCTTTTAATGGGCGATGGTTCAATGCCCCCAAAATGGTTTTGGAGGGAATGAAGTATGCCCGGAAGAAGATGTTGCCCAATGTAAAGAAATCAATTGACGACATGCCCTATGCGAGACTTATTTCACTTATGGTAGAAGACTACGCGGGGGACGATACCTACACACTCTCCCCAAATGAGTTTAAACTGACCGACAATATTCAACAATTTACCATGGTTGATTTGAATTGGACATACGTCAAACTAGTTAAAAAGCCGATAGCCGAGGTACCACCCCAATCGGAACCACACCCTCAAGGCCAACCACCACATGCCACCCCAGTTTATGATGAAGCTGCTGCTCATGTTCCTCCACAGCAGCCTGTTGGTCAACATGCTAAGGAACACACACCATAGCCCCATGAGGATCTTCCTACCCCAACGGTCGCAAATCTCTATGCCTTGTTGAAAGCCAACACGCGTCAAATGGCTGAGAATAATCACCTCCTCAACCGTCGGTTAGATTATTATGACGCTTTGCATGCCGAGACGATGCGTTTCATGTACCCCAATGACTATCTTCAGTTCATGGTGGCAGTGCAGACATGGGTCTCAGGAGCGTCGACTTCTGGTGCGAGAACGCATGATGATGACGACATTCCGCCTGGTGGCGGGGAGTCTTGAGAGCCCTTTATTTGGTGTCATGTTTTGGGGGTGAAAATTTTTGGACTATTTTTATTATGGGTTGTAAATTTTGTTGGATAAATTGTAAATTTAAAACAGGTAATCAAGGACATGTTTCCTCTTGAACAGTCGTGGCATGGCTGCCACTCGACACTTTGTGACTGCACTTTTTCTCTTCTATATATATATTTGTGTTTATGTTTACTTTTTGCTTGGTGGGTGTGCTTACGGTTTCGCTATTTATTCTATGTGTGTGGCTGTTTCTCTATATCTACATGCAGTTCATGCAGGATGGGTACTTGAGCTGGTCCCACGTGTACTCATTGTGTGTGAGGGCCCCCATGATGAGGTGTGGGGGAGGACTTTATTGAGTATAATTTTTGGGGACGAAAATTCCCAAGGAGGGGAGAATGTAGCGTCCCGAAAAATTCATACTTAAATTATACACCTCGAGAAGCGGACCAACTGGTCACATGTTTGACCGGGTCACCTTTGACAGGGTCGACTTGTCGATCATAAGTATACGAGGTGTATAATACAAAACCCCCTTAGTTGGACTGAGTATCCATAGGTATGCACACACACACACACATGTTCCTTAGATGTAGGTGTTTAACACCAAGACAAATGAATAAGTATAAGGAATGAAAGAGGTGACTAAATTCATTGTTGAGTAGTTGAGAGGAGAGTTAAGAGAAAGAGAGAGAGTGTGAGAGTAAATGCATGAATGATTGGCTGTGAAATCATAGGAAAGTATTGAATACAAATCTTTGATCGTGACTCGCGAGATCTAGGGATCGAGCACAGGATCGAGGAGAGACTTTTAGTTTGGGGGTTGGAGAAGTCCTAATAAACTAAGGCTAGGGATCAAAGGAATAATGGATAAAAGGTGAGTTGAATTTTCTTAAGAAATTCTTTAAATTAGTTTGATTTATTAGCCATATGTTTACATATATATATAGATATAAAGATATGAGATTGGTGAAGACATGGAAGGGGTTAGATGAGTTCAAGAAGTGGTGAACTCGATCCAAAGCTGAGAATAGGCAAATTCGATCAAACGATTTTCCAAACCATTTGAACGAATTTGGCCTAAAGAGATGAATTGAATAAGAGAGAGGTTTCTGAGTAAATCGATCGAATGATTTAGAATTCGTTCGTTCGATTTTGGAAACCGTTTGATCGAAATAAAAATCGATCGAACGGTTTTGCTCAGAAGAGAAAAAGGTAAAAAGGAGAATTCGTTCGAACGAAATAAAAATCGTTCGAACGATATTGAAATTTGTTCGAACGATTTAGAAATCGTTCGAACGATTTTGAGAATCGTTCGATCGATTTGAGTAAATTTAGGCTTTGGAGCCTAGTTTAGCTTGTAAATGAATTATAATTGAACCTAGGCTTCTTGACCCACTGTTTAAACATTGTAGTAATATTTTGAATGCGTTGATCATACCTAGGTTAAGCCAGACCGTTGAGTTACTCGTAGTAGGATCAGGATAGAGGATTCAAAGGTTCGAGACGCATGTGAGGTAGGGGAATATCTAGCTAGTACACTGTATTACGAGCACATATGTAGTGATAGTGTAAGATGCATGTTTCTTTAAATTTTGTTTTGAGTTATAGTTAATGCAAAGAGTAATATAAATGGAAATAGTGTATGTGTCTACACAAATAAAAGAGGAAATTTGTTAAGTAAGAGAAAGATCATCTCAGGGATGTAAGAACACACAGGCATCGCAGAGATGCAATAGACAACGTGACATCCCAGGGATGTGTGGTGGATGTAAAGATCCACATTAAGAAATAAATAGTAATTATGAATACACGGGCTGGGTGTTATTATCTATTAGCACAAATTCACAGTGAATAACTATATTTATTGCACAATTTGGTTTAAGGTTCAGAGAATACCCAACCGGCGCGGCGAGATAACCGTGACTGACTCTGCAGGATATCCGTGACCGGTACGGCGGCTAATCCTACACCAACAGACATCCTAGGGATGTATAGTAGTAGTATCCCCGTCACCTAAGAGACAAGGACGAGAACAATTGCATGAAAAATAGTCTGATTAGATGACGATGGAGGGTATTCCATCGGGGCTCGATGCTATATTGCTCAGAAATTATTTAAGTTAAGATTTAAGTCATGATCTCAGCTTGGTTGCAATTAAGGGAACTAGTAGTCATTGAAAGAAATACATGAATAGAGTAATAAATGTAGTCAAATTGTTTTATCACACCTTAAAGTTATTCTTTTCAATAAATGACATATCTATGAGTGCATGTTTTATTCTTGTCATGAAATATATGTTTGTAAGATGGATATACTTGCTGTGATATTGCCCTATTGAGCTAGGATGTAGCTCACCCTTTGACTATATGTCACAGGTGACAGTTTAGGAATTGACGATAATGTAGGAGCTGCCACCGACGAAGGTGATCCCGGTGATTCAGAGTATTTTCCAAGGGAGGAGTCTGAGCCTCCTTTGGAGAGATTCTTCTAGAAGATTTCGCTGCGTATTTTGATAGTGTTTTGTAAAAAGAAAGAGAATTACAGCTTAGTACATCCAGCCTTATTTTTGAAAGAGTAAACGTATCTGTAATATTCTTTTGCCGAACCATTGAGAGTGACCGTAGCTAGGGCACTGATGGTTCGAGTTGGTTCTTTTGTTCGTGCGGAGTCATGAAATCAGAACTATCTTTTAGATAAGTATTTTTGGATTAACGTATAGTTGAAATGGAGATTTATTTTGCATTAGTTTCTTGTGCTTAATATTATGAATGGGATGTACCAAATGTTTCGCACGTACATTATGGGGCACGGCCTCGAGGGCTATGCTGATGGCATGGGTTTTGGGGTGTCGAAATCTGGGGTGTCGAAATCCGGGCTGTCAGAGAGACTAAGAGGGAAATATTAAAAAATACAAGGCAAGACTCGTTACCAAGGGTTTTACATAGATACCTGGCATTGACTTTAATAAAATATTCTCTCTGGTCTCATCAAAAGATTCACTATGGATCATCCTTGCAATCATGGCCCACTACAATCTCGAGTTGCACCAAATGGATGTTAAAATGACATTCTTGAATTGTGATCTGGAAGAAGAAATTTACATATCTCAGTTAGAGGGTTTTGAAGCACATGGACAGGGGAATCTTGTTTGTAAATTGAAGAGATATATTTATGGATTAAAGCAGGCATCACGACAATAGTATTTAATATTTGATAAAGTCGTGACCAAATTTGGCATCAAAGTAAATATTATGGACCGATGTATTTACATCAAAGGGGTTAAAGGGTGTTTCATCATTCTCATCCTTTACATCGATGATATACCTCTTGCTAGCTGTGATATTCATCTCCTACACGAAATGAAACTTTTTCTCTCAATGAGTTTTGATATGAGAGATATGGGGAATGCTTAATATATTTTTGGAATTAAGATACATAGAGATCTAGGTGTTGGACTTTTAGGCTTATTCTAAAGAGCTTATATTGATAAAGTTCTCAAAATATTTCATATGAAAAATTATGCGCCCGGTGATACCCTTGTTGTTAATGACGATATTTTCAGTGAAAGTCAATGCCTAAGAAATGAAATAAAAAAGCGTAAGCAAATATTTTTGAATATGCTTCTACTGTTGGAAGCTTAATGTATGCAATGGTATGCTTATGATCAGATACGGCATTTATTGTTAGAATACTCGAAAGATTTCAACGAAATCCTGATATTATTCATTTTAAAACCATGAAGAAGTCTTACGATATTTACAAAGAACTAAGGATTTCATGCTAGTTTATAAAAGGTCGAGGGAGCTTGAGGTTGCCGAATACACAGACTCAGACTATGCTGGATGCTTGGAGACTAAAAATTCTACCTGGAGTTTCATTTTCAAGCTTGCTCATGGAGTTGTATCTTGGAGGAGCTAAAAACAAAGCATAACTACAGATTCCACTATGTTTGCAAGTTTCTCGGATGCCATGAGGCTACTCGTCATGGTATGTGGTTGAAAAGCTTCATTGGAGAACTAAAGGTTGTGGACTCTATTGATAGACCTATTGTAATTTATTATGACAATAAAGCTTCTACCGATTTCATTAAGAGTGAGAGGATTAACATGAATAATCTGCATATTTAAATTAAATACCTTATGGTTCGCGAGAAAGTGGAGGAAGGGATTATTAAAATTCCTCATTTGCCAAATGTAGAGATGATTACAAATCCTCTTACTAAACGATTAGCTTCAAAAGTTTTTTAAGGCGCATGTGATCCGGATGGGAGTGTTAGAGACACTCGAATACACTATTTGAGTGGGAGTTTCTATTTTCATGATGCTTTATTTTCTTTAATGGTACTTTTATTGCAGACATTATACTTTATTTATTTGATGCATTTACTTTTGTACCATCATTATTATTTGTGCATATGCAATGTTATTGTATGGGAGTATAAGTACTCAAATAAAGTTGCTTGAGCTATTGTGATTAGGCACCACGGTTTGTGAAGTTTTTGCCCTTATAGGTGAGTGATTGTTTTCACTTGGCGCATGTCGTAATATATTAGGACAACATACCTTAGAGTATGAAGTAGGACGAATGAGGAGATATACACAAGAAGTTGCATTAATGTGTATATTTCCTGGTGTCACTAAAAACACAATGAGCTCTCAAGTTTATTAATGATATTAGTGTCTTGATTATGGAACTGCGATAGTGTGATTTGAAGAAATAATATATTATAGGCATTCATGATCCAACATTAAGATTGTTACTGAACTTGAGAGAACGTATGTTACATTGAAGTCTTAAAAGTCAATGTGTTTTACAAAACTTTAAATGATGGCCATCCATTTTTGAACTAAGTCAATCATAATGTTTTCCTTGTTTTCTATTTTATTTTATTTCATAAAAATGGATATTATCGTTAATGTGTGGTTCAAGTGGGAGATTGTTGGGTATTTGTGACTCACAGACTAACTTTAACTCTTTTACTTATTTAATCAAAAATTGATTGACAAAAGGCTTTGAGATTTTCATTTATTACAGGATTTTACTCCACGCGACTTTATGAGTCGGTTTCGGCATGATTGGTTTGTTGTAAGTCAATCCCTATTTTCTAGTGTGACAGCCCAAATTTCGTCACTCCGAAATCCGTGCCATCAGCACGACCCTCGAGGTCATGCACCTTAAATCTATGCAGAACATCATGTAACAAGTAAAAGCCAACAATTTAAAATACCAAAGCTTTAAACTAACAAAGTCTCCATGTTTCAATAAAGTCTAGCAACCAACAGACAGTTCCGGTCTCATGCCAATTCATGAGCAGAGGAACTGTCCCGAACCATTGATGACAATCTTATCACCCTCGATGGTTCGCCAAAAGGAAGGTATAGTATTTAATTACATTTAAAGGAAAGGACTTGACATGCCAAGCCACGAGCACTCTCTACTCACCACTTCTAAACGTAAGGAACTTCTAAAAGAATTCCTTAGGAGGTGGTTCTAACTCTTCTCCATCCGCGAAATCAGAACCTTTTGGATCAACGTCTCTTGAAGCCTATGTTGCCGCGAGTGTTGGACCTGCGACGTATAGTCTAAGGGGTGAGCTACATCCTAGCTCAGTAGAGAAACGTAAAGAACATATAGATTAATTCTGACATATATGCTGTGCAGTAAAAGAAAAATACAGTTTATCTGCTGTTACTATCTGGAAGGACAATCGAAATAACTTAAGGAAAAGATGAATACAACTACTTACTTTGCATGGTTTTGTTCTTTCTCATCTTACTCGTTTAGTTGTGAATTCGGCCTAATAACTTAACTCTTTAACTTAAATAGTTCCCGAGCAATATAGCATCGAGCCCCGATGGAATACCCACCATCGTCGTCTAACTAGACAGTTATTAAATTTGTATTCCCTGGGAATACTGCCTAAGCCCCTTTCTCATAGGTAGCTGGGTCTACTCTTAAATCTACATCCCTAGGATGTGCTACTGTATACGGATTAACCGCCGTACTGGTCACGGATATCCTGCCGAGTCAGTCGTGGGTATCCCGCCACGTCGGTGGGGTATTCTAAACAAACCTTAAATAACAAAAATATCAAGTGTGCTTTACATATAGTTATTCACCGTGATTGTGCTAATTTTTAATATATTAGGCCTTATCACTTTACTTTCTTTTTCCCACTGATTCTCATCCGCACCCCTGGGATGCTATTGATATCTCATATCATATAGGTATTTACCTTGTGGTTTTTGCGTCCCCTTGGAACCTCTGGCTTCATTTTCTGAAGTCTACACACGCACGCTTTATTTATGTGACATGATTAGATACTTAGCTTAGCAATTAGATCTGTACCACACATGAGAAATTGAACAATGTACATGTTTCGATAAGGTTCCCTACCTCAAGGAAAAACCCAGTGGTCCTTTCTCGTAGTGATGACACGTACTGATCTCACGTCAACCTACATTTCATGCGAAAGGACATGCCTTAGAATGGTCACCAGTGGTCACTAGCACTCTTGGAGCGCATAGTTCACATGAGGTATATTTGTATACATAAAAGAAATTACATTTTTGTTTTGGTACCTCGCTCGAGCGGTTGCTTAGCCTCGCTCGAGCTACCTCTTAACCTCGCTCGAGAGGTTGCTTAGCCTCGCTCGAGCGACCTCTTAACCTCGCTCGAGCGGTTGCCAAGCCTCGCTCAAGCGGCCTCTTATCCTCGCTCGAGCGGTTAAAGCGAGGTGTCTGAAGCCTAAAGTGATACCTCGCTCGAGCGAGCTTATTTCTTCTATATGGGTCTCGCTCGAGCGAGACGTTTAAATCGCTCGAGCGAGGAGCAGAACCTTCACTCCGTGATTTTTCAAGAAATCTGTCATATTTCTTTAAATCTTAAATATAATTAATCGGCCATTGCCCAATACATTGTAGGTTATCATTAAGACATATCTAAGCACTTCTCAAGCATTATCTCTTACCTAAATCGGCGGATCTCGTAATCGGCTCGATCTAACGTTCGAATCCCTGTTACTTCGAAGAGATCCCTACGTTTCTGGTCCGACATTCTCTCCAGGTCTTCCACCGGTTTACACCCCAACAAGGCCATTGCCCAATACATTGTAGGTTATCATTAAGACATATCTAAGCACTTCTCAAGCATTATCTCTTACCTAAATCGGCGGATCTCGTAATCGGCTCGATCTAACGCTCAATCCTCACTTTCAAGAGATCCCTACGTTTCTGGTCTGACATTCTCTCCAGGTCTTCCACCGGTTTACACCCCAACAAGGCCTTAGCCTTTCTTCTCTACAAGACTCTCCTTTCTCCTCTATTTTCCTCCTCTCTATTTAGGTTTAAATTATATTTCATAGGGGAGGGCCTTCTCTCCACTTCCACTTATATAGTGAAAGGAAGGGAAAAATATAATATGTTACACACATATACACACCGTGTGTATATGTTGATCCAGGTTTCCTTGTGAACCACACATACACGTGTGTGGCATATGGCTTGTACGGTTCCAAAAATCTGGGGTTGTTACATTCACCCCACCTTATAAGATTTTCGTCCTCGAAAATCGATCATGACCTAAGGTAATGTGATAACATATTTTACGGTTGTGTCCTTGGTTAACTCATTACTCATTTATTAGTTAGTCGTATGGTCCAATGACCCGAAAAGATCTATTTAAAGATTACTAGTGTTTGTACAAACAATAATACGATCGCCTGAAACGGCCTGTTGAGTTTAGAACCTGATAAACGATCATTATTAGAATTGAAAGATGTTCATACCAAACCATGCATGAAAACTTTTGTCATGTTCTACAGTCATTCTATCAGACTCATCTAATCAAAACATATATATATATAACAAATATTTAGTGCCCACTAATTATAATTTGTGACAATCATGTCACAGCAGTATCAACCATTCACCATACCAACCAAAATTTTTTTATTTTTTTATTTATTTATTTTTTTGTTTCACAATAAAAAAAATAAAATAAAAAAAATATATCCATAGCGACCTAGTCGTCACCCTCCTCGTACTCATCGTCGTCATCGCCTGTGTCCCATTCCTCATCACTCTCCGCATCGTCTCCCTCGCCCTCACCAACGGTCTCTCCGGCATGGGTGGCACCCTCTGTAGTGGTCCTAGCAGCCTGGCCCGAACTAGATGTCCCAAAAATGGCATCTCTCATCGCCGCAACCCGCTGTCGGTACGTTTGTGGATATGCCTGACCCATGAGGTCAATGAGAAGCGCCTCCTGGAATCGCTGATGTAGTCGGGTCTCCCGTACTTGTTGGAGAATCTCCCCTAACATACTGGTGTCGGTGGTATGCAGATTTGGTGGAGGCATAGTGGAGGGGGTAGCTAATCCTGTTGATGGTTGCTGTGGTGCCTGCCTTGTAGCCTGACGATCTCTTTTCTTATTTACACTATTTTGAAGCCCCTTTAGGTTTTGGCTGAGGTCTTGGGCTATGTAGGGTACGACGTTATCGGTAAGCGACAACTCATTGGTGTTGATCCTGAATCCATCCCTCCCATTACGCGCATCGAGGAGTCAGGATATAAGACGTGTGTATGGGAGGCGGTTTATCGGCGGAGGAATAACGCCCCTAACATTTCTTTTATAGGCATGCACCATGCCTTTAATGACGACTATTGGGGCGCTAAACCACCTATTGTGGAAGGCGGAGTGCAAGGCTCGTAAAAAGGTGTCACGACACTCTTGGTCATTACCGGTAGGGTGTAAATTTTTCTTGAAAATGATGTCTAAAAGCCACATGTGTGGTGGTAACTGGGATCGGGTGATGGATTGACCCGATGCGGACGCGCCGCCAGTAATATCATCAATGATCGCTAAACCACGCTCCCAACAAGTGGAGGTTGTGTGTTTGGGGTCGGGGTGTAGGTGAGAGGGCGCATGATGATGGATACATCGCCGCCTCCAAAAGACAGATCCTTCTCGTCAATTGTGACGAGGATGGTGTCTTCATTTACATTGGTCTTGAGGGTCTGATAAAATAATCGGACTAATCTCGGATAGTACCGAGGTCCAAATGGTGCAAGTAAAGGTCGGAGTTGGTGGTTTGTCAGGAAATCCGATGTCCATTTCGTGGATGTCGGATCAATAAAGCACGAGGGATGGATTTCCCACTCGGGTTCCATTTCTTTCGTGCCCCACCAATCATCAAGTTGGATCGGGATGGGTGTCGGTGGTGGAGGTGGTTGTTGTTGTGGTGCCTTGTTTCGTGATGATGGCGATCGGGTCGCCATTCGCTTCCTCGGTTGGGGATTAGGGCTTGAAGAAGCCATTAGAGTGATAGAGTTTAAAAACGTAAAGGAGTGTGGAGAAGGTAGATTTTTACCTAGGAAATGTTTTGGATGGTTCAGATTTTTCGAATCCGGCTTAAATCGGATGAAAAATGCTTGAAGTGAAAACCCTAGACCCTCGCTCGGCACCAAGCTCCTCGCGTGAAAAAGAAATGGGTGTTTAGCAGTCTGTCCACTATATATAGTCTGTCCTCGCTCGAGCGGTCGTTAGTTATCGCTCGAGTGATCATGTAACAGAATCAGCATAGAAATTTGGCCTCGCCGAGCGTTTGGAATCTCGCCGGCGACAAATACACCTTGCTCGAGCGGTCACTCTTTCTCGCTCGAGCGATCCCAAAACACGTCACGTTTGTTATTTTATGTAGCTCGCGCTCGAGCGAGTGTGAAGTCTCGCTTGAGCGAGCCCATCACATGATTCGGTCATCCATAAGCTCGTATATTGTCTTCCTCCGTTCTTACGTTCGGAAACATTGTGATTCAAATCACCCCTAATACGGTGATCGGAAACGCATGAGGGGTCCGTCGTAACAACCAGTTTAGGCTAGAAAAATATTGAAATTTATACTTGAAATCAAAGTGTTATGTGACGTCACTATTTACAAACAATTTTAATTGACCCTCTCAAACAACTTGGGGTATTGTTCTTTGACATCAGCCTCCCGTTCCCATGTTGCTTCTTCGGTCGGATGATTCTTCCATTGAACAAGTACTAAGGGAATGATTTTGGTGCGTAGTACTTGCTCCTTTCTATCCAAAGATCTGCCTTCTCTATCATGCTCATATCTTCACACATCTCTAGTGATTGCCCTTTCAAAATGTGGGAAGGGTCATTCACATATTTCCTGAGCATAGAAACGTGGAAAACGTTATGTACCCGATCGAACATCGGAGGTAAGCCGATGCGATATGCAACTTCGGCAACTCGGCCCAAAACTTCGAATGGTCTAAGATATCGTGGACTCAATTTCCCCCTCTTTCCAAATCTCATCACGCCCTTCATAGGTGACACCTTGACAAACACGTGTTCACCCACCTTATAATCGACGCTGATCCGCTTGATATCAGCGTAGCTTTTCTGTCTGCTTTGAGCCGACTTAAGTTTCTCCCTAATGATTCGGACGACTGTGGCATTCTCTTACAGCAGCTCGGGCCCTAAATCAAATTTTTCACCGGTTTCCTCCCAATTGATGGGCGATTTACACCGCCTTCCGTATAATGCTTCATATGGTGCCATTTCGATGCTTGTTTGGAAACTGTTATTATATGCAAATTCTATTAACGGTAAATATTGATCCCACGATTCTTGCATTTCCAACATACAAGCTCTGAGCATGTCTTCTATTACTTGATTTACCCGTTCTGTTTGTCCGTCTGATTGCGGATGGAAAGCTGAACTGAAATCTAATCGTGTCCCCATCCCTTCCTGAAACTTCTTCCAGAATTTTGATGTATATAACGGATCTCGATCGGAGACAATGCTACTTGGGATTCCATGTAGGCGTACTATTTCCTTCATATAGAGTTCCGCTAGCTTTCTTGCTGTATACATCGTGTTGTAAGGTAGGAAGTGTGCTGACTTGGTCAGTCGGTCCACGATTACCCAGATGGCATTATATTTCTTTGCCGTACGTGGTAGTCCAACGATGAAATCCATAGATATTGATTCACATTTCCATTCTGGTATTGGTAGAGGTTGCAACAATCCTGCAGGGTGTCTATGATCAATCTTCACTTGTTGACACGTCAAACATCGTGAAACGTATTCTGCTACATCTTGTTTTAAACCTCTCCACCAGTAATTCCTTTCCAGATCTTGGTACATTTTTGTGCTGCCTGGGTGTATCGCGTAACTTGATTTGTGTGACTCGTCAAGGATAGTTTGCTTTAGCTCAACATTGTCCGGAATACAGAGTCGACCCTTGAACAACAAGGAACCATCCTCCTTGATTGAGAAATCTGATCTGACGCCCTTAGTTACATCTTGACGACTTTTCATTAGCGCTGGGTCCCTCATCTGTAGCTCATGGATGTGCTCGAATATTACTGGTCTCACTGATATGTTAGACAAAAAGGCCCCTGTAGTGCGTGGCTCAATATTTGCATCATACATCGAAAGATCTTCAAACAACTTCCATCTATGCATACCCAGAACCAAACTGGCCAAGAGAGCTGGACCCTTTCGACTTAGGGCATCGGCTACTACGTTAGCCTTACCTGGATGATACTGTATGGAACAGTCATAGTCCTTAAGAAACTCCATCCATCTGCGTTGTCTCATATTTAGTTCCTTCTGTGTGAACAAGTATCTGAGGCTTTTATGATCGGTGAAAATCTCGAAGGTCTCACCGTATAAATAGTGTCGCCAAATCTTCAACGCAAATATGACTGCTGCTAGCTCTAGGTCATGTGTCGGATAGTTCTTCTCATGTTCTTTCAACTGTCTCGACCCGTAAGCTATCACCTTCTTGTGTTGGTTGAATACGCAACCCAAACCATTATACGAAGCATCACTGTACACTGCGAATCCCCCACTGCCTGAAGGAATCGCTAAAACTGGAGCTGAAGTGAGTCTCATTTTGAGTTCTTGAAAACTCTTCTCGCACGCCTCACTCCATTCGAATCTCGCATCCTTCCTTGTAAGTCTTGTGAGAGGTCCCGATATTTTTGAAAACCCCTCAACAAAACGTCGATAGTAACCTGCCAGGCCAAGGAAACTACGGATCCACCATCGCCTTAGGTTGTTCCCAATTCACTACTGCTTCGATTTTGGACGGATCCACTGTGACACCATGCTTGGAGACGACATGTCCCAAAAAGCTAACCTCTTCTAACCAAAATTCGCATTTGCTGAGTTTGGCGTAAAGTTGGTGTTCACGCAAAGTTTGTAGAGCGAGTCTTAGATGCTTCTCATGCTCCTCTTCTGACTTGGAATATATCAAAATGTCGTCGACAAACACTACGACGCAAGAATCCAGATGTGGTTTAAACACCCGGTTCATTAAGTCCATAAACGACGCCGGTGCGTTTGTCAACCCAAACGGCATCACTAAAAATTCGTAGTGTCCATACCGTGTTCAATGCGTCAATATCTTCGGCCTTAACTCTCAACTGATGGTATCCTGACCTGAGGTCGATCTTAGAGAAATACCTTGCTCCTTGCAGTTGATCGAACAAATCATCAATTCTCGGCAACGGGTATCGGTTCTTCACAGTTAGTTTGTTTAACTGTCAATAGTCAATGCATAAACGCATTGACCCATCTTTCTTCTTTACAAATAAGACAGGTGCTCCCCAAGGAGACACACTTGGCCTTACAAACCCTTTATCTATAAGTTCTTGTAACTGTTCCTTCAATTCCTTCAACTCAGTAGGGGCCATTCGATATGGTGCCTTTGAAACAGGTTCCGTTCCTGGCGCTAAATCGATAGCGAATTCCACTTCCCTCTCTGAAGGTAACCCTGGCAATTCGTCTGGGAACACATCTTCAAACTCTCTCACCACTGCGATTTCCGAAATGACATTCTTCTCTTCCTTATCAACCTTCAAGAATGCCAAGTAACCGCCGCATCCTTTTCTGATCATTTTCTCGGCCCTTACTACTGAGATCAGTGGAATAGATGACGACTTGACTCCTTGAAACCGAAATGATCTCCTTGTGTTGGGTCTAAAAATGACGACCTTGTTCTTACAGTCGACTGTTGCACTGTGTTGCGCCAACCAGTCCATGCCAAGAATCACGTCAAACCCCTGCATGTCCAGCAGTATCAATTTTGCTTCCAATTCATGCACCTCTAGGTCTCGAACTGCTACAACGACGGATTTGCAAGCTAACTCCGTGTTTATTAATTCTCCAGTCGGAATAGACACAGATAAGATGAAGTCCAACACCTCTGGAACAATCTTCATCCTCTTGGCAAATCGTGGAGTGACGAATGAGTGTGTAGACCCTGGGTCTATCAACACTTTAGCGTCATATCCAACGAAACATCCTTTCTCATACACGGTTAAAGTATCTATAGTATACATACATACAATAAATTACACATCCTTTCACACCCCTAGTTCACATATAACTTTAGTGTTTAGCAAAGAAACTACACTATTTCTATTGAATGCACCTTCTCTATCTAAAGGAATGAAATTTCTTAAATTTAAAAAGATTCTCACCTTGGATGACGTCATGCACGTTCCTCGCTTCTGACGGATCAGCATAGGCTCTCTCCCTTGCACCACCGCTTTTCCTTGCTTGAATTGGTCGTGACATCGGGTAAGTCGCCTTCTCCTTGTTTGCCTCAGGACAGTCCTTAATCACGTGGCCCATCTTGCCACATTTAAAACAACCTCGCATCCCTTGTCTGCAATCAGCCGTTTTGTGGGACTTGCCACACTTGGCACAAGCATCCCTTGGTGTTGAAAATGCAGCTCGTGAGAAGCCTTGTGTTATCGCAGCTCCAGTAGAAATGGCAGGACTCTCATATCTCATCGGTCTCCCTGATGCCAGAAAGGGAAACCTTTGATATGTGCTCTGTTGTGTCGGTCTCCCATATCCTGCTTGAAACGGCTGTCTCTGATTTTGGACTACGAACCTCGGCTTTTTATTTATTGGCTCGTAGTTCCCAGCTCTGTTCTGATCCACGTTTGTTCTTCCCTGTTGTTCCCTTTGACGGTAGCGGTTGTTGTTCTCTTCTTCCACCACTAGCGCCTTACTCATAACCTCTCCGTATGTTCTTAGCTGAAATGGAGCAACTCCTCCTCGAATATCTGGCCTCAAACCCTGTTGAAACCTCTTTTTTTTCATTGCTTCTGTAACCACGTAGTCGGAAGTGAAACGAGCAAGTCTCATGAACTCCACTCCGTACTCCCTTACTGTCATGTTTCTCTGTTGGAGTTGTAAAAACTGTACTTCCATCTGATTTCTCACCACTTGGGAAATCATTATTGAATTCTTCCACGAATTCATTCCACGTCCATGGTAATGCTTTAGGTCTCTGAGCCCTAGTTCGACCTGAGACTTCCACCAAGGTCCACCTCCCCATCTAACATGTATCTTAGCAGACGCTCTCATCTTCCGTGCAAGTGAGTACGTTGAAAAGCTTTCCATCTCACTTAGCCAATTTTCAGACCATAGTATGCGCTTGCCTGAAAAGTTAGGAGGTCTCATCCTCCGAATTCGTAAATGCAAATCGGGGATGTTGGCACTCTAGGAGATGTAGGTGGTTGATCGATTACACGATATTTTGGGCCGACAAGGATGCTGCCATGGCAGCCGCCATGGTTTCCATAGTGTGCATCATCCTCTGACGCTCCTCTCTCTCTTCATTTCTCTCCCTGATCCTATCTTGTTCTCTCTGATCTTGATCCTGACGGTCTTGATCGTGATTTTCGATCTGCTCTTTGTTCCCTTGACTACTACTCTCGAGAATTTCTCTTTCTCCCAACGGTACTGTGTTCGTTGGCGAGATGAACTCACCTCTACTACGTAAGTTCCTATCATGACCACCCCTTGGTCGACCTCTCCTTCCCGAAGACATCATGATCTGCATATGAAATTAACTTTCGTCAGCAGAAGTCCCTATGCTCTGACAAAAGAATGATTGTCAGAATTTCTAGAAGAAACGACTTTGATACCAACTGTGACAGCCCAAATTTCATCACTTCGAAATCCGTGCCATCAGCACGACCCTCAAGGTCATGCACCTTAAATCTATGCAGAACATCATGTAACAAGTAAAAGCCAACAATTTAAAATACCAAAGCTTTAAACTAACTAAGTCTCCATGTTTCAATAAAGTCTAGCAACCAACAGACAGTTCTGGTCTCATGCCAATTCATGAGCAGAGGAACTGTCCCGAACCATTGATGACAATCTTATCACCCTCGATGGTTCGCCAAAAGGAAGGTATAGTATTTAATTACATTTAAAGGAAAGGACTTGACATGCCAAGCCACGAGCACTCTCTACTCACCACTTCTAAACGTACGGAACTTCTAAAAGAATTCCTCAGGAGGTGGTTCTAACTCTTCTCCGTCCGCGAAATAAGAACCTTTTGGATCAACGTCTCTTGAAGCCTGTGTTGCCGCGAGTGTTGGACCTGCGACGTATAGTCTAAGGGGTGAGATACATCCTAGCTCAGTAGAGAAACGTAAAGAATATATAGATTAATTCTGACATATATGTTGTGCAGTAAAAGAAAAATACAGTTTATCTGTTGTTACTATCTGGAAGGACAATCAAAATAACTGAAGGAAAAGATGAATACAACTACTTACTTTGCATGGTTTTGTTCTTTCTCATCTTACTCGTTTAGTTATGAATTCGGCCTAATAACTTAACTCTTTAACTTAAATAGTCCCCGAGCAATATAGCATCGAGCCCTGATGGAATACCCACCATCGTCGTCTAACTAGACAGTTATTAAATTTGTATTCCCTGAATATCGCCAAGCCCCTTTCTCATAGGTGGGTTCTACTTTAAATCTACATCCTCGGATGTCTATCAGATACGGATTAACCGCCGTACCGGTCACGGATATCCTGCCGAGTCAGTCGTGGGTATCCCGCCACGTCGGTGGGGTATTCTAAACAAACCTTAAATAACAAAAATATCAAGTGTGCTTTACATGTAGTTATTCACCGTGATTGTGCTAATTTTTAATATATTAGGCCTTATCACCTTACTTTCTTTTCCCCACTGATTCTCATCTGCACCCCTGGGATGCTACTGATATCTCGTATCATATAGGTATTTACCTTGTGGTTTTTGCGTCCCCTTGGGACCTCTGGCTTCATTTTCTGAAGTCTACACACACACGCTTTATTTATGTGACATGATTAGATACTTAGTTTAGCAATTAGATCTGTACCACACATATGAGAAATTGAACAATGTATATGTTTCGATAAGGTTCCCTACCTCAAGGCAAAACCTAGTGGTCCTTTCTCGTAGTGATGACACGTACTGATCTCACGCCAACCTACATTTCATGCGAAAGGACATGCCTTAGAATGGTCACCAGTGGTCACTAGCACTCCTGGAGCGCATAGTTCACATGAGGTATATTTGTATACATAAAAGAAATTACATTTTTGTTTTGGTACCTCGCTCGAGCGGTTGCTTAGCCTCGCTCGAGTGACCTCTTAACCTCGCTCGAGCGGTTGCTTAGCCTCACTCGAGCGACCTCTTAACCTCGCTCGAGCGGTTGCCAAGCCTCGCTCGAGCGGCCTCTTATCCTCGCTCGAGCGGTTAAAGCGAGGTGTCTGAAGCCTAAAGTGATACCTCGCTCGAGCGAGCTTATTCCTTCTATATGGGTCTCGCTCGAGCGAGCCCAGAACGTACTATTCTCAAGTATATATTCTGTCCTCGCTCGAGCGAGGAGTGGAACCTTCACTCCGTGATTTTTCAAGAAATCTGTCCTATTTCTTTAAATCTTAAACATAATTAATCGGCCATTGCCCAATACATTGTAGGTTATCATTAAGACATATCTAAGCACTTATCAAGCATTATCTCTTACCTAAATCGGCGGATCTCGTAATCGGCTCGATCTAACGTTCGAATCCCTGTTACTTCGAAGAGATCCCTACGTTTCTGGTCCGACCTTCTCTCCAGGTCTTCCACTAGTTTACACCCCAACAAGGCCTTAGCCTTTCTTCTCTACAAGACTCTCCTTTCTCCTTCTCTATTTTCCTCCTCTATATTTAGGTTAAAATTATATTACGTAGGGGAGGGCCTTCTCTCCACTTCCACTTATATAGGGAAAGGAAGGGAAAAATATAATATGTTACACACATATACACACCGTGTGTATATGTTGATCCAGGTTTCCTTGTGAACCACACATACACGTGTGTGGCATATGGCTTGTACGGTTCTGAAAATCTGGGGTTGTTACATCTAGTGATACACCTCTCCCTTGAATCCTTGATGGGTTAGGATTCAAGGGCATATTGTAAAAGAGGATAACTTCCTCTCTTCATCTCTGCTCAATGTTATCGTGCCCATCGTATATAGAGAGATAGAAGCGAGATAGTTTTGTCCTCAAGCCATCTAAGCGAGCGGCTTATCAGAATTTTTTAGCCGATCATTCTCATTATAAAGGTATGCTCTAACCTTGAGATTATCCTTCATTGTTCACGATTTAAATTGATTGCCTTTGATTAACTATATTTATTTACCAGAGTACACGGGTCATGTTGGAATTATGAGCGATTAACAATACTTAGACCAAGTGATGAACAATTTAATGTGCTAGGAAAAAAAATGAATCCCAATTGTAGACACCCAAATTTGTGCCAAGGCTCGATCGAAGCATACTTCGAGAAAGGCGCACCCCCGAGCTTCCGATAGCATCTCCCATACCCCTAGGAACCTTCCTAAACCCTTAGAAACTTGCCTAAACCCCTAGGAATTATCTCCAACCTCTAGGGAAGGATATGCCAGGGCTGGTAGGAACCTCTACTGAGACTAAATCTTATACCATTGAAAAGTAGAGGTTTCTAGCTTTCCAACAAGCCAAGAATCACCCCGATCCAAGTCATACTTCAAAAGTTACGGCAATCCAAAAATGACTCGAAAACTCCAGCAGATTGAACTTCTTGAGAACCTCTCGAGGGGATGGGCATGCCAAGCATGTGTAATACACACGCTAGGCCATTTCTGAAGAAATTTGCCTGGCGTGTATATTACACATCGGGCCATTTTTTTCCAGAAATGGCTTGGCGTGTATATTAAACACGCCAAACATAGATAGGCCCCCCAGCGGGCTTTAGACTTCTCTGGCACTATAGCTATGCTAGGCATGGATAATATACATGCCAGGCTTAGCTACAGTAAAACTTGGATTTTGCCCGAATTTCACTTTTGGAGTTTGACTTGTTGACCATCCTAATGTTTAGGGTGGGTTTCATTAGGACTGTTGCACCCCCACTTACCTTATTTGCAACCCTCTAGTCATTTGAAACCTCACCCTATCATCTACCATTGAACCCGATTCACATCATTCCAAGCCCTTAAGATTCTAGGAAATCTTAGATGTTAGGATTACCTAATTGCTAACCCTAATTAGCTTTTAAGTACCCCTAAGCATTTCTTTTTTTGTAAATAGAGAAGCACCCCCCTTTGCAAATGACTTGAAAATTTTTTCAAGAAAGAGAAAAAGATTAAGAGGCCCCTTTCTCCCCTTTGGTGCATAAAATCACCTTAGAAACCCCCTCTTCCATCAAAAACCCTTGAGTCTAGGAGAGAACTACCCCTAGCCCTCTTCCTCTACCCCTTAGCTATCAAGCCTTAGAGGTTAGAACCCACTCTTCAATCACTCAAGCTATCGAAAGCTCATCAAGTGCACTTATGCGAAGGTTAACAATTGTGCTACAAGGGCTCGAGAGGTCTGACTCTCCCCTATACTCCTCTACCTTCTTAGCTTTTCCTTTATCTTTGAATTTGTGTCCTTACGCCGTTGAAATCTCAGTAATTGCAGAGGGGCATAAATAGGATCAACGTGCCTTTGGGCAAGAGGAAGTGTTCTTTGTGTTTTTATTTTTCCTTTATTTTGGCCATAAGTAGAGACCGCATTTGAGCGGGTTGATCGGGTGTCTAACACCTTCCCGATCGATAACCGAAGCCCCTACCCAAGAGCCTTTGGCGTGAATCGGTAAATCATAGTCATATTCGGCACTTTGGTGCATTTAATATTGATTTTTAGTTTCTCGAGACACCAAAAGCTCTGGGTGGCAACTCCAATTTTATATTAAAATGAGCGTATCATCGCGACGGATTGATCAGAACTACGGTTGCATAGATGGAAAATCCGCTGGGGATGGCATTAGCTAGTAGAGCTTCCCCTTGAAATTTGGCCTTTGTCTTTATTTTTACTAACATTTGGTTGTTTTCTGTTAGTTTCACTCACCCGTACGATTCCGTCAAATTTTCTTATCCCTATGATTCGGTCTATTTTTACTTACCCCTACTTTTCCGTCATTTACGTGCCTTAGCTAATTGGCAGGCCTACTTGAGCATTGTCTTTACAATTTATTTATTTTTCTGTCATTTATATGCCTTAGCCGATTAGCGGGCTTACTTGCACACTTACACGCTTTAGCCGTTCGACAGGCCTACGTGAGCTTTTACTTTTCGCAATCATATCTCATTAGTGGACGCCGGCTCGTAGAGGCAGCACAGGACCATCACCCTCCGTTTTTTAACATTAAGTAGACTCCCTTAAAAATTAAAGTTAAAATTGAACCAAGAGAGGCACTTAATTGAATTTTTTTTTTTGGGGTAGATTTTATGAGGGTTGGGAATTTTAGGCAAAGATACAAATGTCCCAGTTCTTAGTGCAGCGGCAGCCCCTAGTGGTGATGATCTAAAAAAGTACCACCCCATCTAGTATCTGAGAAGGAGCTTACACTAGAGGTATATAGGGTGTATGACCGATCCAATTACGAAGCTTAAAACCCTTGGGAGAGTGCGTTAGTTGTCCCGAATCAACCTTGTATCCCTAGATTCGGTGAGCAGGGACCCGTTACAACAAAGAAATTAGTCCCCGGAAGCATCGCTTCCAGAAAACCAGAAAAAAGACCAATTTCGGGCTTGTTGTTTGCTGTCAAAATATAAATATAAATTTCATCTTTGTCTGGCATGTGTAATATACACGCCAAGCCATATTTTCCCCAGAACTACTCTGGCATGTATAATACACACACCAAGCCAAAATATCTAGATTTTGACCTGGCGCATATAATACACACGCCAAGCCTGTTCTGAGTTGGGCAGCCCAAATCTGAGGCCTTTATCACCTCCCCGAGTCTCCCGCTTAGTGGTTTAGCATCTCTGATAGATCCTGCACTCTTCGACACCAAATATGCCCTCGCCGGTCAAAAGAGGACACTATCTTATTGACTTGCTCTAGGGGATCGAGTTGTTTGTGTGGATTCTGGTGCCTTCACATAGATCAAAGGGTTTTCCTTTTTATTCTTCCGAAGCACATTGGGAGCCCGCCGCGAGAGATATTTAGGGTGTGAATGCTGCTCGAAATGGGAATTCCAAAGGCCCCGGAGTTCTTCATCGTAAACATTCACTTATTTTAAAATAAAATAAAAAACCTAAAAATATATAGCTTGTGGCGCCGGCATAACGGCATCACCTTACCCTCTACCATCCCGTAGGAAAAGAAAGAGAAAATTCTATGGACCCCACCAGAGGCATTCGTACCCAACCCATCACCAAGCCATGTCGTGGGCGGTAGATCCGGCGTAGGCCGATCCTGATTCATCCCTGCCACGCTCCCCAACCCATTCTCATTTGGAGGAAATGTTCACCTCCATTCCACTCACCCAACCATCATTCACCGTCACCAAATCCTTCGGTGCACCCATATTCCCATCCACACCCATTCAAAGCTCATCCCTTCCCCACCCACATCCGTTCAAGATCCATCCACATCCACTTCAAATCCCCCAATTTTTCCCCCACCTTATGTGTCACCGTACTCTTTCCCCACCTCAAACCAAAATTTACCCCATTTTTCTTCCACATCCAATATACCCCCCTCATCTCCATCTGATCCAAATAGGCCACAGTTTGCCACATCCACTCTTCCAAATCCCCCCATCTCTCATCCATACCTTCCCAAAATCCAAACCAATCCTCCACCTTTACCCCACATTTCCCCAACCCCCCAAGTAATGACCAATCATCCCTCATCCTCACAAACCACACACAATACCCCCTCATATACCCAGGTCATGCCCAATTTTATCGGGTCCATGGCCGATTTTTTCCATACACCCACCCAATCCATACCTTATATTCCCCTTCTATTAGATACACCCCTTGCACCCACTCCCTCACCCAATCCAATGGCCATGATGGAGGAAATGGTCAGGGCCTATATGATTAGTCACATAATTTACCATTTTATCACCCTTAACTTAGTAATGCTAGGTCATAGTTTGCTACTAATGAGATACTGATGTACAGATATTAAAGATAAGCAGTAAATTAGTGTCTAAGAGTTAATCTTTATCCAAATGAACTCAAAAGGCAATAAGAAAGATGATCGAGCGAAAAAGACATTTTTTACCTACTGAAAGCCAGATAATCATAATTTATGATTCTTCAAAAGAGACAAAAGAAGAAAAGCGATAAAGCGTAATTCTAAGAAATCATCAACTATGAGGAAGCTTTGAGAAATAGAAAATCGCGATTAACAATTTTCCAAAGCTATGAAAGACAGAAAATCGTGATTAATGATTTTCCAGAAAAGAAACTTTTCTACTACACACTGCTTCTGCAGATCACGTGAGAGTTTAACACCGCCATATCCAGAATTAGAAGACTCCTCCAATTAGAAGTCTGGTGAACCACGAATCTGAGAAGATTGATAAAGATCTAATTCGAAGGACTCTGCTGCTACTCAATAAAAAATAATCCAGAAGTGTATCAACTAAAGAAACCAAGGAAAGATAAAATTAGGAATTATAGTTATATTAGAAATCTTTCATTTTAGTAGTTTCTTTTATTAAAACTAGATCTTTGTAAACCGACTCCTTATGATCTATAAATAAGAGGGCTCGACATACGAATAAGCATCAAAGAATTTCAGCATCAATTGATGTCTGAGGCTGGATTTTCTTTCAATCAAAGTAGTGTAACATAGATAAAGTAGATTAGATATCAGATGTTTCTCAAGAGCAATTGACGGCTGCAATTGAGTGCTGAAGATTAGTGTAGATATCTATAATTTCTCAAGAGCAATTGACGACTGCAGCTGAGGGGTGAAGGATATATTTTACTTTGCTTTCTAGTTTAGATTTTATTTGCTTTATAAACATCTCCAAGTTTTAATTTGAATTGACGACTCAGGTTAGAATTTGCAGATTAGTATAACGGTTTTTACTTTTCCATCTTCAGTTTTTTAGAGTTTGATTGACGCCCAAATTTTTTGTTGATTGTTTATTAGATTAAATCTGTATTGATAGAATCTTAGACTTGATTGACGACCAATGCTAGAAGACTAGAAATATGGTGTAATGATACTGTTTATTTTCATAAATATCTTAAAGCTGAAGATTAAGATTGACAACCTTAATCTGAAGGAGGATTAGGATTTATTTTTATGTACTTTAGTTTAATAACTCATTCTTTTATTCATATTTCTCTAGTAGATTAGATCTTAAAGAAAAATAAAAGTTTTTAAGATAGGGATTTAGATAAAAGATATAAACTAGGAATTAATTAGATAATGAACTTCCTCGTGGGATTGATCCTATACTAGCTCTATAATTTACATTGTACGCTTGCGATAGGTTAAGACTTGAATTTAATATAATTATAATACATAATAAGCAATTGAGTCAAGTTTTTAATGCTGCTATCGGGGAAGCAGAATTTATCTAATTCTTTTAAGTTTTTATCTAATATTTTTATCCTTTTAGAAACCAACATTTATCTTTCTCTTTTTATATTTTTTTATATGTTTATTCTTTGATCTCTTCTTAATCTTTTGCAAGTTTATTCGGAGCAACAGACCAGACTTTCAACACCTCTATATGCCCTAGAAATTAGAAACTCAGATTTATTTCTCTCCGTGCTTTCTAAAATAAAAAATTACAAAATTTTAAAACAGGAAAAGAAAAATTTAGTTTTATACAATATATGGCCAAAACGATGGGGGAACATTATGATTTAACACTTCTTACACCTCCCCCATATATACAAATAACCCCTATGACCGGTAATGGGACTTTTAAAATTATGCCCAAAATATTTCAAACACTTCCAATATCCATGGGCTAAGGGATGAAAATTCTTATTCACATTTAAGACAGTTCATAGAAGTGTGCAATCTTATCCAAAGCCAGAATTTGCCAGAAACATCTCTTCGTCGAAGGCTATTTTCATATTCTCTTAGAGATGAAGCAAGATAGTGGATACACTCCTTCCCTTATAATTTATTCACTAATTGGGAGGACTTGGAAAGAGAATTTCTCATAAAATACTTCCCAATACACAGAACGAATCAAATCTGGTATCTTATTACAACTTTCAAACAATCTCTGGATAAATCTGTACAAGAGAGGTGGATGCGCCTAAACAATCTTTTATATGGGCGTCCTCATAATGAGATACCCCGTTGGCAGATAGTCCTCACTTTCTATACAGGTCTGAATGACCAAAACCGGCACATAGTTGATGTTGCCTGTGGGGGGATGTTCCACACCATATCTGCTGAGGCTGCTCGGGAATTTTTTGAGAACTTTAGCGAGGAACCAGTGCAATGCCAAGCACCGAGTGAGATTGAATCTGAGACTTCAAGGAGTATACCTCTTAGGTAGAGAGGTTTATACAAATTAAAGTCAATTTTGAATTGCCTTCCAAAGTTAAAACTGTGGAAGACAAAAATTCAATCTCTGGTAGGTGTAAAATCGCACCCAACATCTCAATAAGGAGAAGCCATTGGATCTAACTGTGGCTTAAATCAAGAAATTCCTCAGCACTCTCCTGAATTTTGCCCCACACAGACCCAAGACCACACTGACATTGAGGAAGCCTTGTCGCAATTGGTCGAAAGTTGGCTGCAACATGGCCATATTCAAACGCAGCTACTCAATAATCTCTTGGAAGCCATTACATGGTTAGAAACTCAGGTTGAGTAATTAACCATTCTGTTTAACTCGAGAGAGAGTAACTAGTCTTCCCCATGACCAATTGGCACCCTAGGAGGAAATACTTTTATGGGAGGGGCATCAACTCCCCTTGATCGCCATTGAATTCCACCTGAATTTTTCGAGCAAACACATGTAGCGTATGTATATAAATACTTTTGAAATGACCCCTCTACGATTTATAAGATATTACTAATCGTAAAGACCATTTTCTTTATTTTAATCACTTGAAACGTATAGATTTGCGATTCTCATGAATATAGAGTCCAATCGTAGTGAGTACGATTTTCTCAGTTTTAGATTCTCGTGAACGTTATCCAGAATTGCAAACGACAATTCTGGAGAACAGGAGAACCTAGTGATCAGTCTTTTCAAGTACATTGGAAGTAAAATTAATTCAATTTTGTATAGGAAATAGACAAGCTTTGCATTCAATTCCACCACTTCCTAACCACCCTAGCCTAAGAACCTAAACATAGCCAATTACTCAAAGTGACGGTTTAATACTCTTCCCTATAAAATCCATACACATCCATTAACCAAAATCAGTTCATAACCCTTCTTCTTCCTTCGTCTGTAACCTTAGAACCCCATGACGGAAGAACATAACCAGAGCAACTTCAGCAAAAGACTCGATAAGATTTTAAAAAATTATAGAGCTGAGCTCCTGGCTGCACAACAGAAAGTAGAAAAATTGAAGCGCCAGCGATCTGTCTTTAATGCTGAATCATCCACCGAAACTACCCTTGACCCTAAACCTAACCCAAATCCAAAACCATATACCAGGAACCCACCTTTCCCCACTTTCTAACCCTTATACCATTACAACCCACCCAAAATGCAACTTCTTATACAATAAAGATGGGCTACAATTTCCAATGTCAGTTCCCATCCCATCCTTTATCTCCCCACCACCCTTCTCCATTGCTCGTAGTTCCCCCTTCCCAACTCTACCGTCTCTTTGTAATTTTTTCACAAGGGAGCAGTATAGGCTGAATGGGGGGGCTGAGATGTGTCATCTTCCAACTCTCCTCAACTTCTTCCCATAGCTGCATTATCGGTGAAGTTGATGAATCATGGAGGGATTTGGAAGGGCAGTGGAGAGTGATTCGAAAGCTCTTGGAGTAGCAACCCTCCAAAGGTTGGAGCTCCTTTTATTGTAGGGATGCGAGACTATGATTGAAGGAAGTTAGAAGCCGAGGACCGATCTTTATCAAAGATCTATTCTTGGACGTTGTTGCCAGTGTCTTAGTCTAGTGTGTGTCTAGAATTTTTCTAGGAATTTCTTTGATATAATTAAGTTTTCTTTTCATATGACTATAACTAGTTTCTTTATAGAAGTAATTTTTTATATAATAACTGATTCTAATCTTTCTATTTCATTATTATATTTTTTTTTTACTAACAGCGTGTGTTACTAACATCTAACATTTTCTATAGAACCAGTAGTATTTTTCTCCCAAGTTTGGGGGAAGAATTTTGATTCTTTTTGCAGATTATACACCCGGTTCCTAACATAGCAGTAAAATACTGTAAAATATTTCTTTATGTCCCCTATTTTGCACAATGAGGACATTGTTCTATTTAAGTTTGGGTGAGGATACAAACTTATGTTAGTTTACTTTTTGTTAGTTTAAATTTTTTTAGTTTAGTTTTTGTTTAAAATTTATTATTTAAAAAATATATATATATATTTCTTTTAGTTAATCATTATATGCAAATTATGAAAAAATATAAAAATCTGAATTTCTTAGCAAACTATCATAGTAATAGTTCAAAAATCAAAATCAAAATAGTTACAATTCAAAGTAAAGCATCTCTAGAACACTGTATTAGAAGAATGTTTGAAACTATATGATTGATCTGAACTGTAAAATATTTTAGATTATAGTTTCAAAATCATATAACCAGTGAGCTATAGAGTTTATTCCTCTTTATTCTGAGAGAAAGAGAGACTGTTTTCATTCATGCTTAATTTTCTTTGAACTGCTCTACTATTGGTGTCAAAATGAAATCTCATAATGTTAAACTTAAAATTAATATATTCTATGATTATGACAATTTATTTGTTTAGAACTGTCTAGTAAATATATCAAAGCAATATGGCATTCATATTAGTAAATCATAAAAATGACCGCAGGCCATTTTTTTTTACCAAAGCTAAAAAGCTAAAATCTCATAATATTTTACCATTTGAAACCATATTAGAAGCCTAAAGACTAAATTTCTTTGTACCATAATTCTATAAACCCTTAACCATATGTACTGCCCAAAACTTTCTATTCTTAACCCTTATAATTTCTGAGAGTTTAGAATGTAAAAGAAGAGAAGAAAAGGGAGTGAAAGGAGTGAGTTAATATATACAAGATCTGCTGAAAAGGGTACAACTAAAAAAGAAATACAAATGTATGAAAATATAGGAAAAGAAAATAAAAGAAAAAGAATGAAAAAATCGTAAAAGACGATTTTGTGAAAAGAGAAGCAAAAAGCTTCCAAACTGAAAAAGAAGAGAAAAATGAGATTTACAAAAAGAAAAAGAAATGGGAAGAAGTTATCGAAAATAAGGATACTTACTGAAGCTAAAAAATATAAAAAGAAGAGAAGGAAGAGCTGACCTCTTGGAAATAATTTTGAATCCTCTTTACTTTTTTCTTTGAAACCTTCTGAAAACCCAAAGCCTCATTACAAGCCGAAGGAAAGACTTTTGTGATTTACGATTTGTAAAAATATAAGTCTAGTAGAAATATATGAAATAGATACTATAAATAAATAAAGAAATTATATAAAAAGAATTGATTAATCTTTTCTATGAGATTTATTTTTTTAGCTAATTGTCCTTTGAATTTATCACAAACATATCATATCATAAGAACCCAAAATTTTAATTATTTTTGAGAGTATGCCAATAAGTGAGAGTTTGGATGAAAATATATTCTAAAAATTACAGTTTAAAAAAATCTATGATGAATAAATTTTTTACTGATATGCACATGCTCCACGCTATACAAGAATTGAAATTATTGAGTTCTGATCAAGGATAATTGCGAATATGGGAAGCTAAGGATGAAAGATTTGAAATATTTTGAAATAATGAATATATAATGACTAACTAAATAATTAGTAGTGTACAAAAATGAGTTTATATTTTAAATTTTTAGTTTTAAAAAATATTTTAAAAATTCAAAAATATTTAAAGTTTGTAGGTAACTTCACTAAAAACCTTCAGGAGACTACAACTCCTCCACTAGGGATCACCTAAGGGTTTAAAGGCTTGTTGCATCTGTTAAATGCAATCGTGCTCCCTATGAAAGTGGGATTTAAATTTAAAAGTTTTAAATATTTTATATTTTCTTGTTTGCTAGGGACTAGCAAAACTTAAGTTTGGGGGTGTGATCAGTCACATAATTTATCATTTTATCACCCTTAACTTAGTGATACTAAGCCATAGTTTGCTACTAATGAGATACTGATGTGCAGATATTAAAGATAAGCAGTAAATTAGAGCCTAAGAGTTAATCTTTATCAAAATAAACTCAAAAGGCAATAAGAAAGACGATCGAGCGAAAAAGACGTTTTCCGCCTACTGAAAGCCAGAGAATCATAATTTATGATTCTTCAAAAGAGACAAAAGGAGAAAAGTGATAAAGCGTAATTTAGAGAAATCGTCAACTATGAGGAAGCTTTGAGAAATAGAAAATCGTGATTAACGATTTTCCAAAAGAAACTATGAAAGATAGAAAATCGTGATTAACGATTTTTCATAAAAGAAGCTTTTCTACTACACACTGCTACTATCAATCACGTGAGAGTTTAACACCGCCATATCCAAAATTAGAAGACTCCTACAATTAGAAGTCTGGTGAATCACGGATCTGAGAAGATTGATAAAGATCTAATCCGAAGGACTCTGCTGCTGTTCAATAAAGAACAATCCAGAAGTGCATCAGCTAAAGAAAGCAAGGAAAGATAAAACTAGGAATTATAGTTATATTAAGAATCTTTTATTTTAGTAGTTTCTTTTATTAGAACTAGATCTTTGTAAACCGACCCCTTATGATATATAAATAAGAGGGCTCAGTATAGGAATAAGCATCGAAGAATTTCAGCATCAATTGATGTCTGAGGTTGGATTTTCTTCCAATCAAAGTAGTGTAACATAGTTAGAGTAGATTAGATATCATAGGTTTCTCAAGAGCAATTAACAACTGCGATTGAGTGTTGAAGATTAGTGTAGATATATATAATTTCTCAAGAGCAATTGACGACTGCGGCTGAGGGGTGAAGGATATATTTTACTTTACTTTCTAGTTTAGATTTTATTTGCTTTGTAAATATCTCCAAGTTTTAATTTGAATTGACGACTCAGGTTAGAATTTACAGATTAGTGTAATGATTTTTACTTTTCCATCTTCAGTTTTCTAGAGTTTAATTGACGCCTAAATTTTTGGTTGATTGTTGATTAGATTAAATCTATATTGATAGAATCTTAGAGTTGATTGGCGACCAATGCTAGGAGACTAGAAATATGGTGTAACGGTATTGTTTATTTTCATAAATATCCGAAAGTTGAAGATTAAGATTGATGACCTTAATCTGAAGGAGGATTAAGATTTATTTTTATGCACTTTAGTTTAATAACTCATTCTTTTATTTATATTTCTCCAGTAGATTAGATCTTAAAGATAAATAAAAGCTTTTAAGATAGGGATTTAGATAAAAGATATAAACTATGAATTAATTAGATAATGAACTTTCTCGTGAGCTCGATCTTATACTAACTCTACAATTTTCATTGTGCACTTGCAATAGGTTAAGACTTGAATTTAATATAATTATAATGCATAATAAGCAATCGAGTCACTACACCAGCTGGAAGGCTTCTCAAAGCAGCCTCCCTTATCCACCCCTCACAAACCCATCTCATACTCTCCCAAATCTCCATGCCCCTTTTCTCCAAAACTCTTATCAACCTCGCATTATCCATAACACCCTAGACCCTCACTAACCATGGGGTCATTGGAGCGAGCCTCAGGCCCCCATGGGCCAGACCCACCAAAGCCTAATGGGCAAGACCCACCAAGGCCCAATGGGCCAGACCTACCCAAGTCCCATGGGTCATACCCACCCAAGCCCTATGGACCAAGACATCCAAACTCCTTACCCTTTACCCAAGCCCAGCAAGTCCCAAACCTTAGAACCTCATACCCACACCCTCCACAATTCCCTCAAAATCTCATTCCCTCATCATACCCAACCCAATATAGAAACCTATCTCACACCGTTCATCAATCACAACTCACCCATCCTACTACATCTCAAACTCATCCCCATGAATTCCCCCAGGCACAATGGCCTCACCAAACCCTAATCCAAAACCCAACCTCCACTCCCCCCATCATTCCACTGAATTTTCCCATGTACAGTAGTATCCATCCAGCACCCCTTCAGACTACCCAACACCAACATGAAAATCTCACCCTTCCCTCATTCTAAGAAGACCCACAGTATAATAAAGATGAGATAAGAAATAGCGGGGCTTATATGGGGGCACCCATAAGTATCAATCCTCCACCACCCGTAATCACAAATTCACCCATAGCACAAAGTGAATGGAGGCCGACAGTCGAAAGAATGACACCACCATCCAAAGAATCCGAGCAATTGAAGGAATAGTTGGACAAGATCCAGAAATAATTAATGAAGATGGGTGAAACTGAGGTCCATGCCATGAACTTTTTCGACCTGTGCCTGTTTTCTGAAGTCCCCTTACCCCTGAAATTCAAAGTGCCCATCTTCGAAAAATATAATGGCACGGGTAACCCCATTGCACATCTCAAGTCCTACTGCGGGGACATGTGCCAGTACGGAGGGGATGAGTGTTTGCTCATAAAGGTCTTCCAAAAGAGCCTTATGGGCCCGACCTTAAGGTGGTTCACTTCGCTAACACCTTCCATGATCAAAACTTGGAAGGATCTGACCCACTTATTCTAAGAGCAATATGTCTACAACATAGACATTGAAAATCGAACCTGGCCCAGCTAAAGAAGAAGCCCGACAAAGCATTCAATGATTATCTTGGGCGATGGAGGACACTGGCATCTTAGGTCAGGAACAAGATACCCGATGATGCGCAGATTGAAATGATTTCAAAAAATACTCTCACGGTCATCTCAAATTTTCTGGTATACCAATAGCAATCCAGCTTTGCTGATTTGGTAAGGAACGTCAATCGCTGTGAAGATACAATAAGGGAATGACGGTTGAATAAAACTGCAAACAGTGGGGTGATAGGATATTTTAGATGCTTGCTGCTAACTTTATTTGAAAACAGTGATAAGAATGTGTTAGTAAAAATAAATCAAAGGTGGATTAAAAAATACAAAACAACAAGTCTAAAAATATACATAGACCTGCAATATACAAGGCCTATTGTAGCAAGTTTTGATAAGTAAGAGTTTGTCTCACCGGGAGTATTGATCTGAACCACAAGGGTTGTATAATAGTCTCGAGATCTAACTGCAGATCTGGCAGTCCCAAAGGAAGGGTGTTTAGGTGTCACTAAGCTATACTAAAAACTAGAAAAAGACAAGAATAAACTACAGCTAAAGAAAGGGATAGAGAAGGATGATGATATGTGTTAAAATAAAAGTAAAAGGGTGAGAAGTGAGCAGCTTAGGTTAAAATTCATTCAGTTATGCAATTCAGATTTAGGGCTCTCTCTGCAGCAAGTTCTTATCGAAGTGCTATTACTAACCTCAATAAGGTAGAAGCATCCGACTTAACCTCATCCAAAGGAGTAAGCTGATCAAGTAAATCCCATTGATCAAGTTAGAAATTGCTAATCTAATCCAAAGGAGTAAGCTGATCAAACCTCATCCAATGAGTCAAATCAGGCCATGAATACCATTGCAGACACTATGTTTGTCAGGCTACAAGCTCTCCAGTTCTGTGCACAGATATTGCTGACATTCATAAGAGTTCCAACCCATAAAGCCCTACGTGTATTGTCAAGGCCAGCGGCACATTGATGCCCACACAAAGGACCAACAACAGGTTGAATAAGGATGGAAGCACAGCTGGTCATTACTATAAAAGGCCTGTAATGACTCAGCCTCCCAGTCCGCAATCACTACAGAGAAGCCAAATCTAACATTTGATGGCGGTCAAGTAAAGGGGAGAGTCAGTTCCTACACAATCTCTCACCAGGCCACAAGTCCAAGTGCAGAGAAGAAGAATCCATCTCAGATCTGTGACCAAGTTTACCCTAAGGCTATAGTCTGTCCACTCGAATGGTCATAGGCTATCCACAGAGGCTCCCTTACCCATAAATACTAAAGCAGAGTATAAAAACTATTGTCTACCACCATGGTCCCAAGGCATCACGCTCAAGCTTCCATGGGCCTTTCAATAAGCTCAAATCTTAAATGTATGTTATAGCCTGAACAGAACTACGGACAAATAAGAAAATAACAGATTGAGTAAACATTCAAACAAAGATTCCATTGATCTGGTATTATTAACAATGAAATCCCTCGAGGTAGCAGCCTTGTGCACAACAGCTCAACACCAAATCCCAATGTCTACTGAACTATTACAAAACTTAAATAAAACTATATATAAATGTTCACCAAAGGTTTAGCCAGCAAGTGCTGAGCTAAGAAGAAAAAATGGAAAAAGAGGTAATCAAACCCTAACCCTAACCCTACGTGAACACAGGCTAACCCTAGATAATTTACAAAACAGGAGGATGTTCTATTTATAAGCAATCCTTAAACTTTGGTGTGCCCTAGAAGTAAGGGTGAGGATATGGAGTTGATTAAGTGGCCCATCTGTGACCCTTGGCTGCTTTGGGAAGTGTGGGACATTGGGATGCATGCCCTAGAAGGAGTAAAATATCCAAAATATCCTTGGGTGCTAAAATAAACTGCTGGAATTCGTGCCTCGCGTAGAAGACAGCTTCAGGTATGCATCTCACTGAGATCTCAGCATGCCCATCCCCTGGAGAAATATTGCCTGACATATATATTATATACGTCGGGCCATCTTTTTTCAGAAATGGCTTAGCATGTATATTATACACGCCAAACATAGATGGGCCCCCCCAGCGGGCTTTGGACTTCTCTGACACTGTAGCTATGCTTGGCGTGGATAATATACACGCCAGGCTTAGCTACAGTAAAACTAGGATTTTGCCCGAATTTCACTTTGGGGTTTGACTTGTTGACCATCCCAATATTTAGAGTGGGTTTCATTAGGACTGTTGCACCCCCACTTACCCTATTTGCAACTCTCTAGTCATTTGAAACCTCACCCTATCATCTACCACCCGATTCACATCTTTCCAAGCCCTTAAGATCCTAGGAAACCTTAGATGTTAGGATTACCTAATTGCTAACCCTAATTAGCTTTTAAGTACCCCCTAACCCTCTCTGTTTCTATAAATAGAGAGGCACCCCCCTTGCAAATGGCTTGAAAAAATTTTCAAGAGAGAGAAAAAGATTAAGAGACCCCTTTCTCCCCTTTCGTGCACCAAAACCCATACAAATTCTAGAATTCAAAACCACCTTAGAAAGCCCCTCTTCCATAAAAATCCCTTGAGTCTAGGAGAGAACTACCCCTTAGCCCTCTTCCACTACCCCTTAGCTATCAAGCCTTAGAGGTTAGACTACTCTTCAACCACTCAAGCAATCGGAAGCTCATCAAGTGCACCTACGTGAAGGTCCGCAATTGTACTACAAGGGCCCGAGAGCTCCGACTCTCCCCTCTACTCCTCTACCTTCTTAGTTTTTCCTTTATCTTTGAATTTGTGCTATTACGCCACTGAAATCTCAGTAATTGCGGAGGGGCACAAATAGGATCAACATGCCTTTGGGAAAGAGGAAGTGTTCGTTGCATTTTTGTTTTTCCTTTATTTTGGCCATAAGTAGAGACTGCATTTGATCGGGTTGATCAAGTGCCTAACACCTTCCCGATCGATAATCGAAGCCCCTACCCAAAAGCCTTTGGCGTGAATCAGTAAATCAGAGTCATATTCGGTACTTCAGTGCATTTAATATTGATTTTCAATTTCCCGGGACACCAAAAGCTCTGGGTGGCGACTCCATTTTTTATTAAAATGAGCGCATCGTCATGACGGATCGATAAGATCCTTGGTTCCACACCAATTAATGAGTCCAATTATTCAAATTTCAAATATTTAGTTTATTTCATCCAAGAGCTGTGTCTCTTAAGAAGATTTGACTTTGTGTCAAACCAAATACTTAGACAATCTTTAGTATATCTAAGTGAATCTAACATCATAGATTGAAGGGACAAGTGTCCCTAAACCATTCATTTTCATGAAGAGATGTATACTTACCCCTTCACATACTATAAATAAGTTTGTAACATATTAGGAAATTAGGAAAGGTGACTCAACTATTAGTAAACAATGTGCAATGTGACATGAGTTGTTATATCTTGGAGTTCACTTTACCGATAACTCATTATAGATTATGTACAATAGTGGTAAGTATAAGCTTAAAGAGAGCGTATTTTACGTGCTTCAATTTAAGTGTATGCATTATTATTTTCATGTTATTTTTTTATTTCATCAATTTCTCATCATTATTTTCAACTAGAAACAGGACTGGTTCTGAGGTTTTGGTGGCCTATGTCGAGATTCTAAATTGGGCCTATTTTTATTAATACAAAAAATTATAACAGCTCCCAGGGCCGGTCTCAGGTATGTGTGCCATGTGGAATCAAGATCGAACCATTTGATAGGTGCCCTATAATCTCAATATCTATTGTGTGGAAGATTCGAATGAAAAACAATCTCCATCGTCTAATTCAAGGCAGCCAACATTTTTTTATTGTGCAAATGCGTGTATTTTTCACAGGAAAAACGAGTGCTAATAACCCCACCCTTTTTAGAATGCATGACATTATTTTGATTTTCAAAATTTATATAAGAATTAAAGTTTTTATACTTTCATATATTTTGGTAAACGAATCTACTAGGTTAATTAGTGGTTTATGAAATATACGTCCTAGGTTCAAACCTTCTTTTTTATAAGGTTCACCTTTTAATTAATTTTACGAGAGCCTATATAGTAGCTGTTAAAAGTGTACTCAGTCTTAAACTATTGCAAGTGCATAATGGAAATTGTAGCACCAGTATAAGGTCGATCCCACGAGGAAGGTCAAAAATTTGAATCCTTTATTTGCCTTTAAAGAATAAAAAATGGTTGTTTTAATTAAACTACGGTGCAAAAAAATAAATCTAAATCCCCCTACTTCCAGATCCTGATCGTCAATTAGTCTCCTTCAGTTCTCGGATGTTTACAAAATTAAAAATACCGTTACTCCATATCTAAGCCTTCTAGAGTTTGGGTGTCAATCAAAAACTAGAATTCTTTTAATATAGATTTATACTAATCTAAAATCTCCCAAAAATTTGGTCACCAATCAAATACTAGAAAATTGAAGATGGAAAATAAAAACCATTACACTAATCTATAAATTCTCAATCTTAGTCGTCAATTAAAATCAAGAACGTTTAGATGTTTACAAAGCAGTAAAAGAAAGCAGTAAATCTAAACTACAAAACAATAAAAAGATCTTTCATCTCTCAGTCACAAGCGTCAATTGCTCTTGAGAAACTACAGATACTCTACTCTAATCTTCCAGTCTCCGATCACAGTCGTCAATTATTCTCGAGAAACCATTGATATCTAAACTAAACTAAGTTGATCTTCAAGAAACTCAACCTTAGCCGTCAATTGATGCTGATAATTCCTTCGATAAAGAATATCAAGTACCAGACCCTCTTATTTATAATTCATAAGGGGTCGATTTACATTATTCGAGTTCTAATAAAAGTAAACTATTAAAATAAAAGATTCTTAAAATAACAAAACTTCTAATCCTAATCTTCCTTGCTTTAGATAGCAAATCAGCACAGGACTCTTCTCCTTAATTTCCACAACAGAGATCTTCAGAATTTTCTTCCACCAATCTTCTCAGATCCGTGAGGTAGTAGACTTCTAATTTCAAAGATCTTCTAATGATGTGCATGGCTTCACGTGATTAGCAGCAGTGAGCTTTAAAATGCATAATCGTAAGTACAATTGCATTTCCCTTCTTGGTATAATTCTTGCTCTTCGAATGATCGTATCCTTGCTTCGTGCTAAACCAGTCTCGAGCGTCTTTTATATAGGATCATAATTTACGATTCCTCCTTTTTCTTCTTTTGGTTTCTTTCGCTCGTAGTTACGATTGTATCATAAGTTCTTTCTTTTAACTTACAAACTAGCATCGGACATGATTGGGATCGTAAGTACGTGCGATCATGAATCTTACTACTTTTTGAGTTCATTTTGGTATTTTTCTGTTGTCTGTTTTAAATATTTGCACATTAGCATCTCATTAGTATCAAACTAGGGTCTAGCATCACTAAGTTAAGGGTGATAAAATGATAAATTATGTGATTGATTACACCCCCAAACTTACGTGTTGCTAGTCCCTAGAAAACATGGAAGGATAAATTATTCTAAAATTTTAATTACCACTTTCGTAGGGAGCACTATTGCATTTAGCAGATGCAACAAGCCTTTAAACCCCTAGGTGATCCCTAGTTGAGGAGTTATAGTCTCCTGGCAGTTTTCAGTGAAGTTACCTACAGACTTCAAAATATTTTTAGTTTTTCAAAAAAAAAAAAAAAAAAAAAGAGTTAACAAAATTTTAAAATTCTAACCTACTGTTGGTACACTAATCAATCAAGCATCACATGATTGTTGTAATCTTCAAAAGTAAGATTCCGTCAGCCATGACTTCCCATCCTAGCAATTACCCTTGATCAGAAACTCAACAATTTCAATTCATATTAAGTGTGGTGTGTGAATATCAATGAAGAATCCATTCGTTATAGATTTTTCTAAACTGCAAATTTAGAAAATATTTTCATCCAAATTCTTGGCATACTCTCATAAAGATATCAAAATTTTTAGGTTCTCTCAATATGATATATATGATGAATAATTCAAAGGATAAATTACAAAAAGATAAATCTCATGGAATTGGTAATCAATTCTATTTTTTATGCATCCTAATTTTCCATAGGATTTATTATATGCATCTCTACTAGGCTCATTGTGACAGCCCGAATTTATTAAGTGCGGAAACACTTGGTACATCCCATTCATAATATTAAACAAAAAAAAATAATGCAAAATAAATCTTCATTTCTACAGTACGTTTATCCAAAAACACATGCCCAAAAGATAGTTCTGATTTCATGACTTCGCATGAACAAAAGAACCAATCCGAACCATCAGTTCCATAGCTATGGTCACTCTCAATGGTTCGGCAAAAGAATATTACATATACGTTTACCCTCAAAAAAATAAGGCTGGACGTACCAAGCCAAAATTCTCTTTTTCTTTACAAAATACTATCAAAATACGCAGCGAAAAATCTTCTAGAAGAATCTCTCCGGAGGAGGCTCAGACTCCTCCCTAGGAAAGTACTCAGAATCGCCGGGATCACCCTCGCCGGTAGCAGCTCCTACATTATCGTCAATTTCTAAATCGTCACCTGTGACATATAGTCAAAGGGGTGAGCTACATCCTAGCTCAATAGGGCAATATCACAGCAAGTATAATCATGTTACAAACATATATTTCATGACGAAAATAAAGCATGCACTCATGGATATGTCGCTTCTTGAAAAGAATAACTTTAACATTTGACTACATTTATTACTCTTATTCATGTATTTCTTTTAATGACTACTAGTTCCCCTAATTTCAATCAGGCTGAGATCATGACTTAAATCTTAACTTAAATACTCCCTGAGCAATATAGCATCGCGCCCCGATGGAATACCCTCCATCATCGTCTAATCAGACTATTTTTCTTGGAATTGTCCTCGTCCCTGTCTTTTAGGCGACGAGCATATTACTACTATACATCCCTGGGATGTCTGCTGGTGTACGAATTATCCGCCGTACCAGTCACGGATATCCTGCCGCGTCAGTCACGGTTATCTCACCGCGTCGATTGGGTATTCTCTGAACCTTAAATCGAATTGTGCAATAAATATAGTTGTTCACCGTGAATTTGTGCTAATAGATAGTAACACTCAGCCCGTGCATTCATGTTTACTGTTTATCTCTTTAACATGGATCTTTACATCCACATACATCCATGGGATGTCACATTATCTATTGCATCTCTATGATGCCTGTGTATTCTTACATCCCTGGGATGATCTTTCTCTTACTTAACATATTTCCTCTTTTGTTTGTGTAAACACATGCACTATTGCCATTTACTTTACTCTTTACATTAACTTTAAAAAAAAATTTAAAGGAATATGCATCTTACACTATCACTACATATGAGCTCGTAATACAGTATACTAGTTAGATATTCCCCTACCTTACATGCGTCTCGAACCTTCGAATCTCCTAACCCGATCCTACTACGAGTAACTCAACGGCTCGGCTTACCCCAGACATGATTAATGCATGACAAATATTACTACAATGCCTAAACAGTGGTTCAAGAAGCTTAGGTTCACTTACCATTCATTTACAAACTAATCTAGGCATCAAAGCCTAACTTTAACCAAATCGATTGAGCGATTTCTAAATCGTTCGAACGATTCACAAAATCGTTCGAACGGTTTCTAAATCGTTCGAACGAATTTCATATCGTTCGAACAATTTTTATTTCGTTCGAATGAATTTTTCTTTTACCTTTTTCTTCTTATAAGCGAACTGTTCGATCGATTTTTATTTCGATCAAACGGTTTCCAAAATCGAACGAACGAATTTCAAATCGCTCGATCGATTTACTCAGAAACCCTTCTATCTTCTTAACTCTTCTCCTCAGACCAAATTTGTTCAAACGGTTTGGAAATCGTTTGATCGAATTTGCCTATTCTCAGCTTTGGATCGAGTTCATCACTTCTTGAACCCATCCCTACCCCTTCAAACCTTTACCAATCTCATGCCTTTACATCTATATTTATATATATATATACATATTGCTAAATCAAACTAATTTTAAAGAATCTCTTAAGAAAATTTAGCTCACCTTCAAACGGTTGGATCCTTTGATCCCAAGTCTGATCTTACTAGGGTTTCTCAAACCCACAACTAAAACCTCTCCTCGATCCCGAGCTCGATCCGTTAGACTTTGCGAGCCAAGATCAAAGAACTGTATTCAATGCCTTCGTATGATTGCTCACATTTACTCTCTCACTCTCTCTCTCTTTCTCTTAACTCCCCTCTCAACTACTCCATTCAAACAATTTATTTCCCTTTTCTTTCTTTCTTATAGCCTTATCCTTAGATTGGGTGTTAAGCTTCTATAACCATCTAGTGTACGTGTGTGGATATACATTCACTTATTTTCAACAACCCTCCATTAACATAAATTATTCAACTCAAATTTACTAATCTTAAATTAAATCAAGTTAAAGTTGACCCGGTCAAACACGTGACCAGTTGGTCCGCATCCCGAGGTGAACTATTTAAATATGAAATTTCCGGGACGTTACATTCTCCCCTCCTTGGGAATTTTCGTCCCCGAAAATTATATGCAAGAAGGTCCTCCCCCACACCCCAGCATGGGGCCCTCACACACAATGTGTACACGTGGGACTAGTTCAAGTACCCATCCGGCATGAACTGCATGTAGTTACAGAGAAACAACTACACACACAGAATAGATAGCTAAATTGGAAGCACATTCACCAACAAAAGTAAACATAAACACAATATATGGACAAGAGAAAACAAAAATGCAGTTATAAAGTGTCGAGTGGCAGCCATGCCACGATTGTTTAAGAGGAACATGTCCTCGGCTACCTGTGGTAAATTTACAATTTATCCAACAAACTTTACAAACCAAAAATTTAGTCCATAACTTCCACCCCCCCCCCAAAACATGACACAAGACAAAAGGGCACTCAAGACCCCTCATCGCCAGGGGGATCACTGCCATCACCATCATGCCCGCCCGCGCCAGAAGTCAACGCTCCAGAGACCCAAGCCTGCGCTGCCGCCATGCGCTGAAGATAGTCATCGGGATACATGAAACGCATCGTCTCGGCATGCAGAGCGTCATAATAATCCAACCGGCGGTTGAGGAGGCGATTGTTGTCCGCCATTTGACGTGTGTTGGCCTCCAACAAGGCATAGAGGTCTGCAACCGTTGGGGTAGGAAGATTGTTCTGAGCATCTTGAACAAAGCTTGTGGAGGAACATGAGCAGCAACTTCATCATAAACTGGGGTGGCATGTGGTGGTTGGTCTTGAGGCTGGTGTTCCGGTTGGGGTGGTACCTCGGCTATCGGCTTTTTAACTAGTTTGACGTATGTCCGGTTCCAATCAACCATGGTAAATTGTTGAATATTACCAGTCAGTTTAAACTCATTTGGGGAGATGGTGTAGGTATCGTCCCCCGCGTAGTCTTCTACCATAAGTGAAATCAGTCTCGCATATGGCATGTCGTCAATCGATTTCTTTACATTGGGTAACATCTTCTTCCGGGCATACTTCATTCCCTCCAAAACCATTTTGGGGGCATTGAACCATCGCCCATTAAAAGCTGAAAAGAGTGCCATTTAGACCTCACCTATTCTTTCGGTCCGATGGCGTAACGGGTACAAATTATAGTGGATGATGGAATCAAGCATCCAGAGGTCACGGGGCAAATCAACTCGTTTGATAGAATGACCCGAACCTATTCGGCCCTGGGTCATGTGATCGGCCACATACTGATAGTCTAATGCCTTTGGAAAAGGCTCAGCTAAGGCTATATCTTCATGGTTATACGTGGGGAAGCATTCCAATGCATCCGCCACATCATCAAATGTAAAGGTATACGGTCTATTATCAAATTTGGTCTTTAAAATGGTAGGGTCCTTAATGATCTCCATATTCTGGTAAAAGAGTCGAACGATTCTTGGGTAATAGCTATCATTGCATGGTTTTAGAATACCCGTTAAACCAGCAGTGGAAATGTAATCGAATGCCCAATGCATTTCATCACGCTTGGCAAAAGTCTTAGGATTGATTATCCACTCGGGTTCGAAATCCTTATCCGACCACCATTCATTTGGTCGTTCATGGTTAGGTGGTGGAGGAGGTGCTTGTACAGGCGGTGCCGATGAAGAACCCGTAGGTGGCTTCTTCGACGGTTGTTGCGAGGAAGAACCCGAAGTAGGTTTCTTCGGTGCCGCACTCACCGTGGCTTGGTGAGTCTTGGGTGGCATCGTAACTAAGCACTATGTAGGGTTTATGGACTTAGCCCTAAATCTACAAAGTCCTTGGAGAAATGGATTTACAAAGACCAAAATAGAGGTTAATGATTACCTCTAGACGACCCAAACATATGATTGCACTGTTCCAAGCGTGAAGATGGCCAGAATCGATGAAGATCGGCGACCCTCCCAAACCCTAAGGCTCTTCTCAAAAGAAGGAAAATAATAGGCTTGTTGATTTTCGAACGAATGAAAAAAAATCGAATGTAGCAATATATAGATTGTCAAATCGATCGAACGAATTGAAATTCGTTCGATCGGTTTTGAGCTATTAAATGCCAACTCAAAAATTCATTCGAACGAATTTGATTTCGATCGAACGAATTACACAGGTCTAAATGTAATATCCTGAAAAATCACGTTAAATAGTGACCTCGGGATCCATGCCTGACCAGTCATAGGTTTGACCAAATAAGAGTTCAATAGTTGGCATAGGGTGCGATGAACGGATGAGATGTGAGAATTAGAGTGAATATGTGGAGTGTGATGTAAATCTGAAGTCACATACACCTAGTTCAGGTGCATGTGCTCAACACACGAGTTGAATGAGAAATAAAAGGGTTTAATAGCCCTAGTTCTTTTGTTTGGTTGTTGAGAGAGAGTAAAGAAGAGAGAGAGAGAGGGAGAACATAGTTAATGCAAGGAGTAAGGAGTTATTCCAACTGATTGGAAGGGGGATTGAGCATTTAAATGCCGGATACGACGCGAGGGATCTGCTAGAAGCAAAGCTGGAAACCCTAACCTTTCCAACCACTTGACCTAATCAATTTGAGATTGATTGAAGGTAAGAAATTCTCATAGATTAAATGCATAGATTGAAGAGCTTAATTGTAGTTAAGAATATTTAAAATAATAGATTAAGTACTTAGAAAAATGAAGGAAAAAGATTAGAAAGAACAGCCAAAAGGGGGCTAAATCTGGCAAATTCGATTAATCGAAATTGAGTTTGATTAATCGATTTTTGCCAAGAAGTTGAAAAAGTCAAAAGACACGATTTTGATTAATCGAACTAAGTTTCGATTATTCAATTTTGATTTTCGATTAATTGATTTTGGTATCGATTAATCGACTGGGAACCTCCAGTGAACTCCAGTGGAGGGAAGAAAAGGACTTGGAGAAATCGACTAATCGAAATGGAATTTCGATTAATCGATTTATAATTTTGATTAATCGATTTGGGATCGATTAATCGATTTTGGGAATTAGATTACTCGAATTGAGAATCGAATGGATAGAGTGGAGAATTTCGATTAATCGAATTGGGATTCGATTAATCGAATGGGATTCTCGATTAATCGATTTGAGAATCGATTAATCAATTTTGAACTTCGATTAATCGATTTTGGAGTTCGATTAATCGAATGTGACAGTTTTTGTTGACTTTTGAGTTTGACTTTAAGATTCTTGGAGGGTCTTGGACCTTCTTTGTTACATCTTTAGTGATGTATTTCATATGTTATGTGGTACCATAGGTGGTATGTGTGAGCTTGGGCACAAGGAGCCACGTGGGACCTTGATGCATGATCAAACAGAGACTTGAGGTAGGGAACACCTTGAACGCGTACTTTATTTTGCAAGAGCATGTAAGTAATGATATAGAATTCAATTCAAACTGCTTTTATTTCTTAAGAGTTTATGAAAAGTGTGCGTGTGTGACATCTAAAAGAGTAATCATGATGAGTCATCCCCAGGGGATGAGGAAGTAAAGAAATAAGAGCATCAAGTGTGATGCAAGTGAATGGATACATCACAGGGATGTATCCAAGATTGAATTATGTCTGATAAGGCCTAACTGATATAAGATAGCACACTTACACGGTGAATAACTATATGTAAAGTACTTGATATTTTTATTATTTGAGGTTTGATAGGGTACCCCACCGACGTGGCAGGATACCCATAATGACGCGGGATATTCGGGACCGATCTGGCAAAAATCGTAAGCGGTCACGGAGGCTTATCCATTACGATAAGCACACCCCAGGGGTGTTGAGTTGAGATAAGTGAAACCCCGCCACCGATCCCCAGGGGAAAGGGGCTTGGGTACTAATTGTATTCCCAGGGAATACGTCTAAAACTGTCTATATAGATGACGATGATGGGTATCTCATCGGGGCTCGATGTTATATTGCTCTGGGATTACTTAAGTTGAAAGGTTAAGTTTTGCTTTAAGCCTTTTCAGTGTCATTCATGAATAATTAAAAGACATGAGTAAACTACCAATAAATTATGATTCTTTTCAACTATTTTTCATCAATAACTGCATAGACACATCATGCATGGCATATCATGAAATATATGTGAGTTGTAATTTATATGTTCAATTGTGTTATGTTCCCTATTAAGCTAGAATGTAGCTCACTCTTTAGACTATACGTCGCAGGTTCACTATTAGCAGCTGCCGAGGCTTCAGGGGACGTTAACCCTGGTGAGTCAGACCCGGCACCCAGAGACGAGTTGGAGCCACCTCCTGAGGACTTCTTCTAGGGGACTCCGTTGTGCAGCTTTAAGGGTTTTTGTGAGATTATTGGTACGGCTTGGTATGTCAAGCCTGGTTTTTGGTTAAACAATGTAATTAAAGTTTGGGATTATTCTTTTGAGCGAACCATCTGTGATGATTAGCTATCATCAATGGTTCAAATCGGTTCTCCATTCATGCAGAGGCATGAAGGTAGAACTGTCTTTTGAGAAATAGTTAAATGATAATTAAACTCCGCAGCTTTATTTATTATTTTAGTTCAGTTCATTGATTGATATACCAATGTTCTGTGCATAGCTAAGGGGCACGGTCAAGATGATCGTGCTGATGGCACGAGTTTCGGGGTGTCAAAATCCGGGCTGTCACACTAAATACCTTCAAAAACTTTCGTTCGATCGGTTTATAAATCGGTCGAACGATTTCTCAGATTAAAATTTCAGGCCTTTTTCCCTCTCACTGGCGAAAGGATTTCGTTCGAACGGTTTGGAAATCGTTCGAACGATTCTCTGAGAAATTACTAGTGCCCACTGTAGGTACATTTCATTCGAACGATTTGGGAAATCGTTCGAACGATTTTTGGCTATACTTGTTGCTTTGACCCATAGAAATTCGTTCGATCGAATTTTAATTTTGATCAAACGAAAAGCCAAATTTGAAACTAAGGTTGTTCCCTCAGATTGTTCAATTCACTCATTTAAAATGAGGTAACTCCTCCATACCCCACTACGGACTAACAACTATCTAACCCAACAAGTAAGCCATCGGAGCTCGCTCATTTTCTATGGCTAATCCAAACTGTACTTGGAGATCTTGACAAAGTGCCGGCTTGCTGTACACATAATATCTATAATTTGAGAGAGGAAATTAAAATGATAGTTTCCCACACTATATTTGAAAATAAAAAAGATTAACACGTAAGTCGAACACCGCTTAAACCAGTTTCATACCCGGTTCATAAAAAACAAAATTTTAAAATAATTCAAACGTTTCATACATTTACTTCACACCTAGCACAGATCATTTACAATCCCCATTACTCAAATAAATGGGGATACATGTCCCGAATTTCAGCCTCCCTTTCCCAAGTTGCTTCCTCAATAGGGTGGTTGCCCCACTTGACTAGTACTAACGGAATGACTTTAGCACGTAGAGTTCGTTCCTTTCGGTCCAAGATTTGAGTAGCGTCTTCAACCATTATCATATCCTCATGTAACTCGATTGGTTGACCGCCTTAAATGTGCGTGGGGTCCTTTACGTACTTGCGGAGCATGGAGATATGAAAGACATTGTGCACCCTATCAAACAACGGGGGTAATCCGATGCGGTAGGCTACCTCTCCGACTCAACCCAAAACTTCAAAGGGTCCAATGTAACGAGGATTGAGTTTCCCTTTTCTTCCAAACCGCATCACACCCCTCATAGGTGATACTTTCACAAATACATGATCACCCACGGCGAAGTCCAGGCTTGTTCTCTTGACATCGGCATAACTCTTTTGCCGGCTCTGTGCTGATCGCAGTCGTTCCCTTATCATCCGAACAAACATAGCATTATCTTCGAGAACATCCGAACCAAGCAAAAATTTTTCTCCGGTCTCTTCCCAGTTGATGGGCGATCGACATCGCCTACCATAGAGAGCTTCGTAAGGCGCCATTCCAATGCTTGCTTAAAAACTATTGTTATAAGCAAACTCGATCAAGGGAAGATGTTGATCCCATGAACCCTGTAATTCAAGCATGCACGCCCTCAGCATATCTTCGATGACTTGGTTTACTCATTTCATCTGCCCATCAGTCTATGGATGGAACGCTGAACTGAAATCTAATCGAGTACCCATACCTTCTTGCAATTTCTGCCAAAACTTTGAAGTGTACATCGGGTCACGATCAGATACAATACTGCTTGGAATACCATGTAGGCGTACTATCTCTTTCATATAGAGTTCCACAAGTTTTCCCGCCGTATACATGGTGTTGTAGGGCAAGAAATGGGCTGATTTTGTTAATCTATCTACAACAACCCAGATTGCGTTATACCTCTTCACTGTCCGTGGCAACCCCACGATGAAATCCATGGAGATAGATTCCCACTTCCATTCTGGTATAGGTAGAGGCTGTAATAAACCAGAAGGGTGTCTATGATTGACTTTTACTTGTTAACAAGTCAAACACTTTGACACGTACTCTGCTACGTCGTGTTTGAGACCTCTCCACCAATAATTCTTATGTAGATCTTGATACATTTTGGTACTACATGGATGAATTGCGTACTTCGACCTATGTGCCTCATCTAAAATAGTCTGGCGTAGACCGGCATCAATCAGAATACAAAGACGTCCCCTGAATAATAAGGAGCCATCCTCCCTAACAGAGAAATCAGGTCGAGTCCCCTCCCTCACTTCCTTTCGAATCTTAACCAACTCGGCATCTTTCATCTGTAACTCATGTACGTGTTCGAAGATCATTAGTCTAACTGAAATATTTGCCAACAGAGTACCTGACGCTTGTACTTCTATCATTCCATCATACATTGAAAGATCTTCAAACAATTTGCACCTGTGCATTCCCAGTATCAGGTTAGCCAATTGAGCCGAACCCTTCCGACTCAAAGCATCCGCGACTACGTTAGCCTTGCCTGGGTGATATTGGATAGAGCAGTCATAATCTTTGAGAAATTCCATCCACCTTCTCTGCCTCATGTTTAGCTCTTTCTGTGTAAATAAATACCGGAGGCTTTTATGGTCAATGAAAATCTCAAAGGTCTCCCCATACAAATAGTGTCGCCAAATTTTCAATGCGAAAATGACTGCTGCGAGATCGAGGTCATGAGTCGGGTAATTCTTCTCATGGTCCTTCAACTGTCTCGACCCATAAGCAATCACCTTTTTATACTGGTTTAGCACACAGCCTAAACCATTATGGGAAGCATCACTATAAATTGCAAAACCTCCACTGCCTGAAGGAATTGCAAGTATCGGGGCTGAGGTCAGTCGCTTCTTCAGCTCTTGAAAGCTTGCTTCGCACGCATCGGTCCACTCAAATCGCACATCTTTTCATGTGAGTCAGGTCAGTGGCCCCGATAGTTTGGAAAATCCTTCCACAAAACATCTATAATACCCGGCTAGACCAAGGAAACTACGTACCTCGATGACCGTCTTTGGTTGCTCCCACTGCACTACTGCCTCAATCTTAGTAGGATCCACCGTGATGCCATCTTTTGAGACGACGTGTCCCAAAAAGGTAACTTCTTCTAACCAAAACTCGCATTTACTGAGTTTGGCATATAATTTGGTGTTCACGTAGTGTCTGTAGAGCGGATCTCAAATGCTCCTCATGTTCTTTCCTTGACTTGGAGTAGATGAGGATATCATCGACAAATACAACGACGCAAGAGTCCAGGTGTGATTTAAACACCCGATTCATTAAATCCATGAAGGACGTTGACGCATTCGTCAACCCAAACGGCATCACTAAGAACTCGTAGTGTCCGTATCTTGCCCTAAAAGCAGTCTTTTGAATGTCTTCTTCCTTGACCCTGAGCTGGTGATATCCCGACCTCAAGTCGATCTTTGAAAAATACTTGGCTCCCTGTAGCTGGTCAAACAAATCATATATTCTTGGCAACGGATACTTGTTCTTTATAGTGAGTTTGTTCAACTGACGGTAGTCAATGCATAACCTCATTGACCCGTCCTTTTTCTTAACAAACAAGACCGGCACACCCCAAAGAGATACACTCGGCCTGACAAACCCCTTATCTAAAAGTTCTTGCAGTTGCTCCTTCAACTCCTTTAACTCAGCCGGAGCCATTCTATACGGCGCTTTAGAAACCGGCTCCGTTCCAGGTGCCAAGTCGATAGCAAACTCCACTTCTCGTTCTGGAGGTAAGCCTGATAATTCCTCTGGAAAGACATCTTCAAACTCGCACACCACTACGATTTCTGTAATAATATTCTTTCTTTCCTTGTCATCCTTCAAAAAGGCTAAGTAACCACTGCATCCATTCCTGATTAGGTGTTCGGCCTTGATGGCAGACACAAGTGGTAGGAATTTCGTCCTTACTCCAATGAATCGAAACGATCTCCTGGTATTCGGCCTAAAGATGACAATCTTACTTTTGCAGTCAACCGTTGCACAATGTTTTGACAACCAGTCCATGCCAAGGATTACATCAAATCCTTGCATGTCTAACAGAATCAGATTTGCTGACAACTCAAAGACCTCTCCATCTTTAAAAGCTACTGTTACTGACTTGCAGACTAAGTCTGCATTCACTACCGGTCCAGTAGGAACTGTCACAGCCAAGACGAAATCTAATGTCTCTGGCTTGATCCTCATCCTTCTTACAAATCGAGGAGTGACAAACGAATGAGTAGACCCTGGGTCTATCAACGCTCTAGCTTCGTACGCTCCACGACTCTCCTTCCCATACACCAATAGGGTACCTATAGTGTACACACATCTTATTACTTCACTCGGGTTACTTACTTAAACATATTATTCAAGTGACCAACAAAACTCTTAAATGACACTTAATCTAACCCAGAAAATGTACTGTTTTTCGACTAACTCATTGTAAATGTTAAATTTGATAGCATGGTAATTAAACTCAAGTAGAACTCACCTTGAATGATATCATTGGAGTTTTGAGCATCCTCTGCCATTACTGCATAAGTTCTCCCTTGTACAATCGGTCTCTTAGTCTGTACGGTTCGTGATGCAGAAGCAGAAGCTATTCTCCCTTTGCTCATCTCAGGGCAATCCTTTATTATGTGGCCTAACTTCCCACATCGATAGCACCCTTGCATTCCCCTTCTACAATCAACTGTTCTGTGAGGCTTGCCGCATTTGGCACAAGTCTCCTTTGGAGTAGAGGAGGCTGCCCGAGAGACGCCTTGAGTAGCAAATACTCCAGTGGTAGCGGTAGGGTTCCTATATCGGATCGGTCTCGCCAACATGGACGTAGGTGGCCTAGAGAAATATGTATACATGCCCTGTCTAGGATGTAGAGTCGGCGTGGTAAATCTCGGCTTTTTGTTCCCCGAGCTATACTCACTCGCTCCCCCTTGAGTTGTTCCTGCCCCGTCGTGTTGATCTCTTCTCTTGTACACCCCATATATATCTCTCTCGGCTACTATGGCCTTTCCCATCACATCCGCATAGTGTTCTAGCTCGAAGATTGACACTCTTTCATAGATGTTTGGTCTTAAACCCTCTTCAAACTTGGCCGCCTTCATGATTTCTATAGATGCTAGTTCTGATGCAAATCGAGATAACCGTGTGAACTCTACACCGTACTCTCTGACCGACATGCCTCTCTGCTGTAGGTTTGCGAACTCTCTCCTCATCTGGACTCGCACTTGCTTAGGGAAGTACTCCCTATTGAACTCCCTTACAAACTCCGCCCAAGTCCATAGACGGTGAGGGTCCTCAACTTCTCTTCTCCTCAGTACAGACTTCCACCACGGATCGGCATCTCCCTCCAACTGGAAGGAAGCCCATCCTACACCCTGTAGTCCTCTAGAAGCTTTTCAATTTGGTTCAGCCACTTCTCTGCTTCTAACGGGTCTTTCTGTCCATAGAAGCTAGGAGGTCTCAATCTCCTAAAATCTATAAAAGACGATGGTAACAATGCTGGAGGAGGTGGTGGTGGTGGTTTATGACTATTGGCATTACTGACGTTATTCACTGCCAATAGTGCCGTCTGCTCAGCCAGTATCGCAGTCTGCTGCGTCTGCTGAGCCATCGCAGCGGCCATAGTCTCCATAGCCAATGCGATTCAGTCAGTCATTTCACTCCTCTGTTCTCCTTCTCGAGAATTTTCCTGGTCTCTACTACTAGACCCTGCCTGAAATCTCTTGTCACCACTCTGGTTTCTATTCTGAGTACCTCTCGGTCGACCCCGTCTTCCAGAAGACATCGTGCTCTGCATATGAAACCAAAGTTTCGTTAGCAGAAGATCCCTTCACTCCAACAACTTGTCAGAAACTCTAAAGAAATGGCTCTGATTTTGGCACAAACCTGTTATCACAGACCCTCAAGGTCGGGCCCCATAATGTAAGTGCAAAAAAACTTGGTACATCCCATTCATAATATTAAACAAAAGAAAATAATGCAAAATAAATCTCCATTTCTACAGTACGTTTATCCAAAAATACATGCCCAAAAGATAGTTCTGATTTCATGACTTCGCACGAACAAAAGAACCAACCCGAACCATCAGTGCCGTAGCTACAGTCACTCTCAATGGTTCGGCAAAAGAATATTACATATATGTTTACCCTCAAAAAAATAAGGGTGGACGTACCAAGCCAAAATTCTCTTTTTCTTTAAAAAATACTATCAAAATACGTAGCGAAAAATCTTCTAGAAGAATCTCTCCTGAGGAGGCTCAGACTCCTCCCTAGGAAAGTACTCAGAATCGCCGGGATCACCCTGTCGATAGCAGCTCCTACATTATCGTCAATTTCTAAATCGTCACCTGTGACATATAGTCAAAGGGGTGAGCTACATCCTAGCTCAATAGGGCAATATCACAGCAAGTATAATCATGTTACAAACATATATTTCATGACGAAAATAAAGCATGCACTCATGGATATGTCATTTCTTGAAAGGAATAACTTTAACATTTGACTGCATTTATTACTCTTATTCATGTATTTCTTTTAATGACTACTAGTTCCCCTAATTTCAACCAGGCTGAGATCATGACTTAAATCTTAACTTAAATACTCCTCGAGCAATATAGCATCAGCCCCGATGGAATACCCTCCATCGTCGTCTAATTAGACTATTTTTCTTGGAATTGTCCTTGTCCCTGTCTCTTAGGCGATGAGCATATTACTACTATACATCCCTGGGATGTCTGCTGGTGTATGGATTAGCCGCCGTACCGGTTACGGATATCCTGCCGCGTCAATCACGATTATCCCGCCGCGTCGGTTGGGTATTCTCTGAACCTTAAATAGAATTGTGCAATAAATATAGTTATTCACCATGAATTTATGCTAATAGATAGTAACACTCAGCCCGTGCATTCATGTTCCCTGGGATGTCACATTGTCTATTGCATCCCTACGATGCCTATGTATTCTTACATCCCTGGTGTGCGACCATGGATCCTCTCGAACCCGCCGCGGCGATGCGCTCGCCTCGGATGAAATGTGGAGTCGCCACCCGAAGCTTTTGGTGATCCGGGAAACCTTCAAATCGATATTTTGAGCACCGAAGTGCTAAATATGACTCTAATTTTCTAGTCTTTGCCAAAGGCTCTAGGGTAGGGGCTTCGGTTATCGATCGGGAAGGGTTTAGGCACCCGATCAACCCGCACATAGCGGTCTCTATCTATGGCCAAAAATAAAAATAAAAGGGCGGAGTTTTCCCTTGCCCGAAGGCAATACGGTCCTATCAAGCTTTGAGCCAAACCGAAATTTCGGCGGCGTAACGGCTTGAATCCTTGGACGTAGGAGACACCAAGAAAGTAGAGGAAGAGAGGGGTGAGTCGGAGCTCACGGGCCCTTGTTGCACCGTGAAAGATCTTCGCTTTGGCGTGCTTCCGATGGCTTAAACGGTATGGAAATGGATTCTAACGCTAAGATTCGATAAAATAGGAAGTGTAGGGTGAGGCTAAAGGCTAGACTTTAGCTAAAGGAAGTGATCTAAATGGTGGAAATGGATTGAAATAGATGAAATATGCATGCCGGAATTCTGGAAAAATATTGGCATATTCTCTCACTAGGGTTCTCTCTTAAGCACTCTCTAATCCTTCAACAAAAATTCAACCCTTTGGGAAGAGGGGGGCTTCTCTATTTATAGAGAAGGGATGGGTTAGGGGATTACTTAAGAGCTAATTGGTTTAGCAATTAGGTAATCCTCCATCTAAGGTTTTTTGGGTTTTCAAGGTCCTAGGGTTTTGGGAAACTGGTTTCAATGGCAGATGATGGGGTGAGACCATAGGTGACATAAGGGTTGAAAATAAGCTCAAAGGGGGTGCAACTAACCTCAAGACACCCACCCCAACAAAGGGGATGGTCAAAGGGTCAAACTAGATGAAGGAAATTTAAGCAGCGATGATTCTGTAGCTAAGTGAGCATATATATATATACGCCTTTAGGAATGAAGAATTTCACCAAAAATAGGGGAGCTTTGGAACGATGAAGCCCGTGGTGGGTCCCACCTATGCTGGGCGTATGTATTATATACGCCCAACCAAATTTCCTCTAAAATAGGCAAGCGTATATAATATATACGCCTGACTAATCTGGGGCTAAATTGGTTGGGCGTATGTAATATCCACGCCTGAGCAAAATTTTTATGATTTTATGTGAAACTTCAATCGACCATAACTTTTGAACCGTAGCTCCAAATTGGGTGATCTTTGGCTTGTTGGAAAGCTGGAGAAGTCCTCTTTCCCATGGTATATGGATCATCCTTGGTAATAGTCTGTATAAAAAATTGTAGCTCCTCTCCCATCAACTGCTCAGAAAGGTTCATGGTAGGTATGGGAAGGGAATCTAGGGTTCAGGGGTGATCTCTAAGGGTTGGGGAATGATTCTAAAGGGTTCAGGATGATTCCTAAAGGTCTAGGCAGATTCCTAAGGGTTCAGGGGTGCCATCAGAAGCACAGGGGTACATCTCTCCTGAAGTACAGATTGATCGGGCCTTGGGCCGAATTTGGGTTTCTACAGATGCCCCTCATTGATATTCGATCACTAATGATCGGATGCCAAAGACAAGAGACATCAGAAGAGGTCCAAGGCACGTTTGATGGGTCCGCCTGGTTCAACTCAATTCTCAAACATTCATGGTGCTGGTGAGTGTACGTAAGCCCTCTCATTTTGGGATATCGTCTGTACCTCAAAGCTAACAGTTCCCAAGCGCATTGCGACATTACTGGGCATAACTGCGATGATCACAAAAAGTGTAAGCCCGCTAGCCGGGATATCGTCCACTTCCTGAGGGAAATTATAGATTTATGATGTTGAGTATTAATCTGAACCAGACAGCTCCATGAAACGGGATGATCGATCTATGCTTCGGAATTGATCCGAAGCGCGCAAAGCGAAAGGTCTAAACAATGTGTCCAATTCTATAAGGTATTGGCAGCTCCATTGGATTGGGCACGGGTGCCCTTACCTAGGTAAGGCTCGAAGTCTTTTGGGCGGACCCATCAACCTCAAGGTTATTTTAGCACGCTTTACCCGAGTGAAGCGAATATTGATGGCGCAACACTTCTTGGGAATGCATGCCCATTTTCTGAGTGAATTTTTTTGTGTTTCCTTTTTCCGAATTTTTTGTCCCGAGGCCTCTAAGCAAAGCTCAAGGACCTCTGGCAACTTTATTTTTGTACAACTCTTTAAGTGAATCAAATGTCAGTTGATATGCTTTAAGAGTGCATGCGCTCTGTCGGGGATAGGTACGCCTTGGGGATGTGTACGTTCCAGTGATGAGGTGCTCCTGATTCACATGAACCGGAGTGCCTTAACTTGAGACAAAGCTAAAAAGATCGGGCTAGGACCAATCATCCCTTGAAAGAGATGGCCAATTCTAGCCTCCATCCCTAATGAAATCACATATTACTAACTATGCACAGACAGACACCCATCAGGGGTGATTAGCAGCAACATAGGCGCGAACGAAAGCCTCGACCCTAAGGTACAATTTACGAGGACAAACGACCATCCTGCGGATACCCAGACGCAAGTGCGTACATTCAACAGGGACACCGTGCCTATACAGGTTTTAAGCCTATGTAAAAAGAAATAAAAGGGCATGAGCCCTTTGGTCTGTATGTTTGCACATAGTTTGGTTGGTTTGTAATTTCATTTTTGATGGGTCAGTTTCAATTGACAATAGGCTTTTCGAATGGTCTGAAGTCGGGGGTACTCTTGGTCAACATAGATCCGAAGGGGGATGACCAGAGCGAATGCTTGGAAGGTGGGGTCAACCTACTCAGGATTTTTACTAAGCAGTAACAGGTTGTTATTTCTTCTCCCTCTTTTTTTTTTTTTTTGTTCTTTTTTTTCTCTTCTCTCTTTTTTTCTTTTTTTCATGTCAGATTGAGACTCTGGGCATGCTCAAACTGCCTTTATTTTTGCACGTATCCTTAGGCGAATCAACTTGCCATGTTGATATACCTTAGGGACGTGTGCATTCTGGTGATGGGTTCTTGGTTTGCCTGTCGGATCAGGCCTCGACCTCTGCTAGGGGAGATCTGGGGCTAAGTGTATGTTCCCAGGAGTGGCCGGTGATGAATGAAATTCATTTGCCTGTCAGATCAGGTATGGGGTGTCCCTGTGTAAGACGGGGTTCGAGAACTTTCGGGTGGACCCTGATCATTCCGAATTGATTTAACACGGTTCTCAGAGTGGTGCAAATGGTCATTGCAGCGCTCTTTTGAGAACTAGTGTCACTTTCAGCATTTTCTTTCTTCTTTTTTTCTTCTTTTTTCTTTTTTATTTTGTGGGCGCATTAGGTGGGCGCCTATAGGTCTAGATCCGTTTATTATAGCACGGTCCCTTTGGGCCAATTGAAGGGAACTCGAAGGGCCATTTTTGGGGCACGTGCACCCTTGCCCAATGATACGTGGGCCTCTAAGGGGGGTCTGGACCGGGGTCTATAGCATACAAGGGGGTCCGTCGGGCCTCAAAATTGAAAATGGCCGGGTAGTTAAAAAAACTACCATTTCTGGTCGGGCGTATATATTATATACGCCTGACCAAAATCTGGCGAAAATGGTCGGGCGTATATATTATATACGCCTGTCTAAAAACTGGCAGTTACAAAACTGCCCGAGCCCGAGCACAAAAGGGGCCCCCCTTTTCAAATTCTATCTTTCTCCCTCCTTCCTTCTTGAGTTCGGGACAGCCCCCTAGGGTTTTTGCATTTGATTTGGCTTGAGTTCTATTACCGGAGGTTGCGGGTGTGGATCGAAAGACACTTATCCTCCGCCGAAATTTATTTTTCTCTCTCATCGAAGGTAATCATTACCCTTCCTTTATTTTTCTTTTAAATTTTTGATGATATTGTTGCTGGATGCCTCTTTTTTTTTTTCTTTATGGTGAAATGCTCTGTGATGCCTATATTCCTTTTTCTCTCTTTTTTGTTTTTGTTGTTTTCCCCTTTTTTTTTTTTGAAATGTTTGATTTCTTAGGCCTATTTTCCATCCATCATTCATTTATTTTTTTTTATTTTTTTCTTCTTTTTGTTTTTGATGGATTAATGCATTTTATTTGATGGATTGGTGCCTCTCCCTTGTTTTGGAATTAGCGAATACATATATTAGTATACATATATATATATATATATATATATATATATATATATATATATATTTTTTTTTTTTTTTTTTTTTTGGTTTGGTGGATTAGTATACACACATTTTTTTGCTTGTTGATGGGTTAGTACCTTTATACACACATTTTTTTTTTTGATTAATACGCACACATTGGTTTTTTTGTTAATGGGTTAGTACACACATTTTTTTGGATTAGTACCCACACACACACATTTTTGCTTGTTGATGGGTTAGTACCTTTATACACACTTTTTTTTTTTTGATTAATACGCACACATTTTTTTTGTTAATGGGTTAGTACACACATTTTTTTGGATTAGTACACACACACATTTTTTTTTTTTGGATTAGTACGCACACACATTTTTTTTTTTGACGGGTTAGCATACTCGTATATATTTATTTTTTTTATTTTTTTTTTATGAATTAGTACACTCACACATGGGTTTTTTTTTTATGAGATTTTTTTGTCTTTGGATTAGTGCATATATATTTTTTTCTTTTTTTTGTGTTGGCACCCTTCTGATATGCCGATGCGTCTCATATTTTCAGGATGTCCGGTGACGAAGGGCATGATCAGCAAGAAGGGCCGGAGATGGCCTACGGTCCCCGTGGGGAAAAGTTCATCGTGTCTCAGCGCTCCTCCCAGCCTTGGTATGAAATGCAAGATGAGGTGGCCCATACCAGCCTCCTCTACTGCCAGCACACCCACATGTCCAACTTTGGGATAGTTGGTCAGGTAAACAGATGAGCCCCCCCCTTTTCGCTTTTGTTTTCCTTTGATGTCTTCATTATACCACCTTGCCCCTATCTGATTGATGCCTTCTGTTTGCAGCCCCTGCCGCACATTATGTTCCGAGGCGGTTGGTTTGACCTCCAGCGTCTCGTGCTTTACCTTCCCCCAGTGGTGAAGGACCTGCTCACCGATGCCGGTTTCGGGGATTTCATTTTGTGCCCCGTCGTGAGGGCCGATACGACCTATTTGAAGGCTCTGATAGAGCATTTTTGCCCCGAGACCATGACATTTCACATGGTCGTGGCAGAGATGGCCTTTACACCTGCGGACTGGTCTATGATCACTGGGGTCCGTATTGGAGGGGGGCCCGTGGTACCTACCCGTACACCGGGTAAGGAGGAGGTGATTCGACTGATAGGGGCCTACCCGACCTCTGAGAATATTCGAGGTTCTGAGGTCAAGCTGTCCTGGCTAGTTGATCAGTTTGAGCCTCACGAGTTAGTGGACCAGGGCCAGCCTGACATGGCCATTTATCTCGAGCCCGCACGCACACATATGTTGGCTCGCATTGCTCTGCTGTTCCTCCTGGGCAAGACTCTCCTCTCCAACACCAGCGAAGGGCGAGTCTCATTGTCCCTGCTCAGCCTAATGGTGAACTAGGAGACCGTGCATCGATTCGATTGGGGCGGCGCTGGCTATGCGGTACTCATGTCCAGCCTAAAGCGAGCCGTTCTTGGGGAGTCTAGCTCCATTGTGGGTTTCTGGCCTGCAATTAAGGTATTTTATTCTTTGATTTTAGCTTGTCCAATTTTCTTTTACGGCATACCTGTCTTTATCTGCTTGCTTTCTCATATTTGGGGGTATCTTCACTTCCAACCGGGTCGCCCTCTGCTTCAGTCTGAAGTTGCTACGTTCCCCCTCATGAGTAACTGGCACGTGAGTCGCCATTGGGACGTAGGTATGAAGCATTTGGAGTTAGGGCTGCGCTCTCAGTTCGACCTGTTGATCCCAGAGCAGGTAAAATAATTCCCTTTTTATAAATTTGACAGCTCTTGTGTGCTATGGGTTCCAACCAAATGTGTGTATCCTTCCTTTGTTTTCTCTTCTTTTGCAGGTCATCCTCGACTCCTTCATAGGATCTCCCTTCTGGAACTTGGCTTCAGTGGGTCCTTCTCGCTTTTTGTTGGACCATCGCATCATCTTCCTCTACGGGTCCTGGACTAGGGCCTACTATTTAGGGGAGAGAATGGTTCATCAGTATCGCCCTCTCTTTGTCGTGCCCCAAGCTCCTCCCGCCGATGTGTTCGCTCCGGAAGGCTCCATTGATGAGCTTACTGCTCACTTTCTTCACCATGGGGTTCCTATTGATGACCTTCTTTTACCCGAGGGGTATCAGACGTGGTACGATTCCCTGGCCTATCATTTCCTGCTGCCCCGCTTCGTGCCTGGTGCTAACTTTTTAGCTTTTGGTGGGCCGCGATCTCAGGTAATGCCCTTTTCTCTTTTTATTTAGCAGCCTCTTTGTGATTACTTTGATTGACCTACCACCTTTAATGATAAAATGTTTCTCTGTACAGTTTGAGCAGGGCGGCGACTCAGATGAGGGGGATGAGGCGGCTGCTCCTTATGATGCTACAGGTGCTGGACCCTCCGATCCTTCCGGGGCTGGTGCTTTTGGCATGGCCTCAGGTGCTGGACCTTCTAACCCTTCTGGTGCTGGTGCTTCTGGTAGTTCACCCGTCGAGGTCCAGGGGACTTTCAAGCGTTTGGACGATGATTTCTTGTCGCGTGTGTGTGTCGACGTGGCCGAGAAGGCACGTATCTCTGCTGAAGCTATCCAAGTCCCACCTCCTGAGCTGATCCCTGGGGTAATCTCTATCTTGTTGCTTTGTTCTCCTTCCCTTTGAATTATGCTGATGGCCTATATAACTAACGCCTCCTTTTTCTTACTGGCCAGGATTATGAGTCGGCAGTGAGTCAAGCCGAATATTATCGCAACCTTGTTGGGCTTAGGGAGACCGAGGTGGTGAGTGAATGCTGACCCAACCTAGTTATTTTCTTTATTTACTTTCTGCCTGTTTCTCTACCTGAAGGCTTTTGGTGTGTTCCTACAGCGTGCTCGTGAAAAGGAGTCGCGTTCCCTTCTCAGCCGTATTTCTCAGGCGTGGACTTGGGTGGGGGAGACTCGTACTTTTCAAAGCGCGAGCCGGCGCCGGAAGAAGTCGAAGGGGGCTGCCCAGGACTAGTTCATTTTCTGCAAATTTGACATACACAAAACAACAATTTAGACTTTTTGTTTATTTGGGGGATATGTAATAACTTTTAAACAACACATTTTTTTGGATGGTTTATAATTTTTATGCTTTATATGAATGTTTCATCTCTTTGCTTTGATGGTTTTCTTTTCTTTGGTGCAAAAGCCGGCACCCATCCAATGATGGGGGTGATCTTGCAGGTGATTCTCTGTATATCACCTATGGATAGTGCGTCATCCAAGGCCCCCCCCCATGGGGGTGTGAGCATGCCTGCCTGTGGGCCGCCCCGAGATGAAAAAGTGGGCCAACCAAAAAATAAGTTCCTCCTTGGGGAACAAAAATGGACCACTGTGAGAGGGGGCCTTGCCAACCCCGGCTTTAAACTGGGCGTATATATTATATACGCCCGGCAAATGTTCAGCAATAATGGCCAGGCGTATATAATATATACGCCTGGCAAATCCCTAGTGAAGAATGGTCGGGCGTATATATTATATACACCTGGCAAAATGTTTTAAACTTTTGCCTTGGCGTATATAATATATACGCCTGCTATAATTTGGGCTCAGCGGGCTCTTTATAACCCAAGCCTGGTCCCCCCTTGCCTCCTCCTCCATCTTGGTTTGGCCTTTTTGCCCTTCCTTTCATCTTTTCCTTCCCTTTCTTTTTTCTAGTGGATCCATCGTCATACATTGACTGACTCTATAAAGAACATCTTTGTACGTCGATGGACCCACCTTCAAAAAGGGGCCCAAGCTCTTATACGGGGGCTGGTATACTTCCCTGTTTGGACCCGGGGCCCAGTTTTTTACAAAAATGGCATGATAGCTTGGCTGAGAGCGAGCTTGCTATTCTAAATTGCCTCGGTTTGTCCCGCCTTTCCTCTCTCCTTGCTATTCCTCGGTTGCCCAACCTGCTGCAGGCAGCTTTGGCGTCGTTGGACCATAGGGCCCATGTCTTTAGATTTGGGTCTAGGGAGCTGACCCCAACCTTGGAAGAGCTGGCCTCTATTACTAGCTTGAAGATGCATCGAGGCCTTGCGAAAGTGGTGCCCAAACCGAGGTATGCAAAGGCAGTCCACGTGGTTCTCGGTTTAAAAAAGGGTGGGTATGAGAAATGTTTCGCCGGAGGGCCCACTAGGTGTTCGGTGAAATTCCTGAGAGAACTTTTCGGCGACTCGAGTCTCCGAAAGTTGCCCATTCGAGATCCCTTCAACGTAAAGGCCTTTGCCCTTTATTTGTTGTCGAAAGTTCTCTTCTTTACTGGGAGCGAGACCTTTTCCCTTGGGCTGTGCGATGTCTTGAGTGAGTTGGAGGGAGGCCGCTCATTGGTGCACCTAGTCTTGGCTGAGATGTATCGGGGCCTGGATGCCTCGGCCTCGAGCCGGGTTGGGATTCTCAGCGGGAGCCCGCTCCTTGTTCAGATTTGGCTAGGAGAGCATTTGGCTATCATGGGGCCTGTGCCGAGATTGTGCTTGATAAGAGGGGACGTGGCTCCGGGCTTTCTGATCCGGTGCTCGAGATTGCCTCATGGGAGTGCCAAGGAGCTGAATACGTGGCTATCAGATGCAGAGCTGATCTAGCAGCTTCCCTGGTTGGACGGTACCTTTTCGATTGTCCGCTCTCGGGATTGGGAGGGTATCACCCTATTGGGGTTGACTGGTAGCACATATTATGGGTATACTCAACGCGTGCCATGCTCTGTGAGGCCACCTTTGTGCTCTCTGATATTTTCTCGGGGTTCTCTCAGTGATCTCGACCGCATAGCCGCCCTCTGGGAGACCCGCCAATCAGCGCACATGTGCAGCTTAGTTCAGGGGGGCGTCGTCTCTCCTGATTATGAGGTTTGGCTGGTATCTGAGGAATTACCTACCCCTAGCCCAGTTTCGGTAGATGTGATAGAGACGGGGCCTTGGCCATGTAAGGAAGTGATGCTTCGGACCTGGATCGAGTCTCTTTCTGTGGAGAGGCTGGCTTTTACCAAGGCTTTGGAGAAAGAAAGGGTCAGAGCTGAGATTACAGAAGCGAGAGCTGCCACAGCCGAGAGTGAGGTTCTTCGGTTGACTGGGCTTTTGACTGAGTCTCGCAGTGCAGCTGACGCTTCACGGAGACGGCAGAAGAGTCTTCATGGTAGGTGGATGTCTGATCGAAATGCTCGCGAGGACTCTCTTCTTGCAGAGATCAGTGCTTTGAAGCATTCTCCCTGCCCTTGACCTGTTCCTGCACATATCATAGATCATATACACGGAGGGGAGGAATGCCCCATAACAGAGATCTCTTTTTGGGTTTTTTTTTTTTTTTTTTTTTTTTGTTATATATATACGCATATATATATACTTTTTTTTGGTTTTTTGTTTGTAAAGAAGGCAGTAAAATAGAAACTGTGTCACGTCGTTATCTTTTTAGGATGTGACACTCCGTACGTAATACTATAAGAAATGGAATGAAATCTATACATATATTTTTTTGTTTTTCGACTTTTTCCTTTGTACGTTTCACAATGTAAGGCTTTTTATGGAGATTTTCTCCTCCACAGTGTGGGGCTTTTTATGGGAAAGGAAAATATATTATCTTTTTTGAAATTTTCTCCTCCACAGTGTGGGGCTTTTTATGGGAAAGGGAAATCTATTATCTTTTTTAAAATTTTCTCCTCCATAGTGTGGGGCTTCTTATGGGAAAGGGAAATCTATTATCTTTTTTGAAATTTTCTCCTCCACAATGTAGGGCTTCTTATGGGAAAGGGAAATCTATTATCTTTTTTGAAATTTTCTCCTCCTTGGGTCTTTTGTGATGTCGGTAATTACAAGGCCAAATCAGTGGGTCATTTTTGAGCATGGTCGAACCCTGTTCATGAGATACAGGTTTTTTCTTTAAACGTGGGAAGGTCAGCTTCCCAGGGATTGGTCTAGTCTTCTGTCTTTCCCTTTCGTCATGCGTCAGACGCTGCGGTAGAGATGACATACTTGATCGGGATCTGATCCAATTTTCACATGAGTGGCCCATAAAAAAAAATGGGGGGGGAAAGGGGCTCAAGGGGTTCAAATTGAAATGGGCGGGCCAGAACAGGTCTTCTCCTAATCTCTCTCTTCTTGACATTTTTGCTCATAGCGCCCAAGACGGGTTTTCGCCATGCCCGTCATCCCTGTTTTTACCCGTAGCACCCCTTCGGGTTTTCACTACGTCCATGGGTTCGCTTTCTTACCCCAGGTGCCCTTTCAGGTTTTCACCTGGTCCGCGTGAGTTCGCTGTTTTTACCCATGGCGCCCTTTCGAGTTTTCACCACGTCCATCTTGCTTTGAACTCAAATTAATTTTCTTTCTTTTCTTTTTCTTTTTTTCTTTAGAACCAGAAGGCCACGACATGGACGTCTATTTCGTCATAGCCGGCTGAATGAAGTTCTGTGTGGTTCGTTAACTCAGCTTGTCCTGTTGCAGTAGATGCTATGACCTCTTGGGGACCTTAAAGAGGGCTTTCTTTCGGGTTGTAATGTGGCCGGGGTTCAAACGGGTTGGGTTTTTCTGAGGATTCGGATCTAAGTTTTGAGTGAATTCTATATTCGGGGACTCCTCTTTCTTTCCGAAGGCTTTTTATGCCTCAGTCATTTCTTTTTTCTTGGTCCCCCTCTTTTTTTTTTTTTGAGGGGTTTTGCTTTTTTCTTCTTTTTTTTTCCTTTTTTGGTTTGGATTTTTCCTCTTTTCTCTTTTCTCTTTTTTCTTGGAATTTTGGGTGGGGTATATGAAAGAAATGGTTATTGGCCCGACGTGTGTAGCAAAAAGGGTGAAGGTTTTCAAGGAATATTTCTTTTGGGCTACTTGACTTTGAAATGATGGCCTCTTTTATGGGGACCTTAAGCGGTCATGCATCTACTTTTATCAAAACTTACCTTGTCTCAAGACCTATGAGTAGAACTTACGGAGGTATCCAGCGTTGATAGGCTCAGGAAAGTGGTCTCCGTCCATGGTGGAGAGGCGAACGGCGTATCCTGGCAAAACCTCTCGGTCGACGTAGGGTCCTTCCCAATTTGGCCTAAACTTCCCTCTTGGATCGCGTGGAGAGATGGGAAAATATTCTTCAGTACAGTGTCTCCTACCTTCAGATCTCGACTGCAGACACGCTTATTGTAAGCACGTGCAATTCTCCTCTGATAGATCTGGGTGTGGCACAAGGCTAGGAGTCTTTTCTCGTCAATTAAATCCAACTGCTCAAAATGGGCTCTTTCCCTCTCAGCTTCAGGTAGATGGGATTCCAAAAGGATACGGAGCGACAGTACTTCGACCTCAACGGGTAGCACGGCCTCGGTCCCATACACATGGGAGAATGGTGTTGCCCCTGTTGCGGTACGGATAGACGTTCTATAGGCCCAAAGGGTGAAGGTTAACTGCTCGCTCCAATCTCTATAAGTAACTACCATCTTCTCTAGGATGCGGATCAGAGTTTTGTTGGCCGCCTCTACAGTTCCATTCGTCTGCGGCCTGTATGGGGATGATCGATGATGCTTGATCTGGAACTGCTCACACAAGGCTCGGATGTGCCTATTAGCGAAATTAGTGCCATTATCAGTGATGATATCTTTGGGTATGCCGAATCTACAAATGATGTTGTTCTTGATGAACTTCTCGACATGACTGGCCTTAATGCTCGTATAGGAGGCTGCCTCTACCCATTTCGTAAAATACTCTATCGCGACGAGGATGAACTGATGCCTGTTGGAAGCCTTAGGATTGATTTTGCCAATGACGTCGAGACCCCAGGTGGCAAACGGCCAAGGAGTGGCCATGCTGTGTAAGTTAATGGCCGGAGCGTGTATTAGACTGGAGTGCTCTTGGCATTTGTAGCATTTCTGCATGTGCTTACAACAATCGGTCTCCAAAGTGGTCCAAAAGTATCCTTGCCTTAGAATTTTCTTCGCAAGCATGTGTCCACTGACGTGTGCCCCACAGACTCCTTCATGGATCTCCTTCATGATCTCAACCGCCTCTTTTCGGGTTAGGCATTGGAGCAGAATATTGTCATGAGACCGTCTATACAGGAGATCACCGCAGATGACGTAGTTCGTTGCCAATCGCTGGATGGTGAGTCTGTCTACCTTCGATGTTCCTTCTGGGATAGTTCGGGTCTCGAGGAAATTCTTAATGTCCGAGAACCAGGGTGGTTCATCATCTAACTCTGTAGGTCCTTCGATCAGGTGACAGAAAGTTAGTTCGTTCCTCTGCTCTATCATGATCGGCTTCATCATAACTCCATATGGAATCTCAACCATAGAGGCCAGGGTGGCCAAGGCATTAGCAAACTGATTTCTTGCTCGTGGAACATAGGAGAAGGTGACCTCCTCAAAGCAAGTTATTAGATCCTCAAGATGTTCATGGTATGGGATCAGTTTCTCATCCTCGGTCCTCCAATCTCCGTTGGTCTGGCATATAATTAACTGTGAATCTCCAAAGACCCTAAGGTGAGTTATATTTAGATCAAGAGCCACCAGAACCACTATGCATGTGCCTCATACTCGGCCATATTGTTGGTGCATGGGAAGTTCAATTTGATTGAGATGGGTACATGTGATCCTCTTGGCGAGATAAGAATGGCGCCAACTCCTTGGCCCTCAACATGCGATGCTCCATCAAAGTGCATTACCCAGGACTCCTCTGTTTCCTCTGTATCCTCGTCAGTCATGAACAGAATGTCCTCATCGGGGAATTCAGTCCTTAAAGGCTCATAATCCGACAGAGGGTTCTCAGCAAGATGATCAGCGAGTGCCTGCCCCTTGATCGATTTCTGGGTGACATAAGTAATGTCAAATTTGGATAGGAGTAGTTTCCATCGTGCAGTTCGGCCAATGAGTGCAGGTTTCTCGAATAGGTACTTTAGCGAATCCATCCGTGCTAGAAGTAGGACGGCTTAGGATAACAGGTAGTGCCGAAGTCTTTGAGTAGCCCAAACGAGGGCCAAGCATGCTTTCTCCAGATGAGAATAGCACGTCTCGTAATCAGTGAATTTCTTGCTTAGATAATAGATGGCCTGCTCTCTTCTTCCGGTCTCATCATGTTATCCTAAAACACAGCCCATGGAAAAATCTGTCGTTGATAGGTACATTATCAGAGGTCTATCAGGTACAGGCGGTACCAATACCGGAGGTTTCAGGAGGTAACCCTTAATCTTGTCGAATGCAGCTTGGCAGTCATCATTCCATTCAACCGGTGAGTCCTTTCTCAGTAGTTTGAAGATTGGTGCGCATATCAGAGTTAACTGTGCGATGAATCGGCTGATGTACTGGATTCTGCCTAAAAAGCCTCTGACTTCCTTCTCTGTAGACGGTGGCGACATTTCAGTGATGGCCTTGATCTTGGTCGGATCGACCTCGATCCCTCTCCTGCTGACAATAAAGCCCAACAACTTTCCTGACATAGCGCCGAAGGCGCACTTCTGAGGGTTCAATTATAACCTGTACTTTCTCAACCTCTCGAATAGCTTCTGAAGGTTTATCAAGTGGTTCTCCCTTTCTAGTGATTTAGCAATCATGTCGTCGACATATACTTCGATCTCTTGGTGCATCATGTCGTAGAACAGTGCCGTCATTGCTCTTTGATAGGTTGCCCCAACATTCTTCAGCCCGAATGGCATTACTTTGTAGCAGAAGGTTTCCTAAGGGGTAATGAACGCTGTCTACTCGCGATCAACCTCTGCCATCTTTATCTGATTGTATCCTGAGAATCCATCCATAAATGAGAGCATTCCATGCTTTGCAGTGTTATCGACCAGGATATCGATGTGGGTAATGGAAAGTCGTCCTTAGGGCTTGCCTTGTTGAGATTTCTGAAGTCAATGCACATTCAAACCTTTCCATCCTTCTTCGGTACGGGGACAATATTGGCCAGCCACTGCGAGTACTTGGATACCATGAGGAAACCTGCGTCATACTACTTAATGACATCGTCCTTCACCTTCAACATCCACTCTGGTAGGAGACGTCTCAGCTTCTGTTTAATCGGCTTAACATCCGGGTAGAGTGGCAACTCATGCTCAACCAGATCGGTATCCAACCCAGGCGTGTCTTCATATGACCATGGGAAGATGTCTTGGTATGATCAAAGGAAGTCTATCATACCTTTCCTCTCCGTGGGGGACAGCGATGTTCCGATTTTGGTGATTCTGGGGGCCTCTTTGGTGCCCAAATTGACATCCTCCGTCTCTTCGACGATCGAGGTAGGGCCATGCTCAAAATCGGTAAATTGTTTGAGGAGCTCATCGGTTTGGCCTTCCTTGTCTAGACTCATAACTCCTACCTCTTCTTGTATTTCCACAAGAAAGGGGTCGGCTTCACGTGGGACGGGTATCACGACATCAATTTTATTGGAAATTTTAAAGGACAATATTTTTGGAATTGGTATTTTTTCTATTTTTATGGCTTTTTGCATTTTTTTGGAGGGCAGCCCCTGGCGAGGTGGATCTCTATATATACAGGGTAGAGTGGTCCAGAGGCTGACCTCACTTTTTACAGATTATTTTTTTTTGGGGAGTCGGTGCCGTTTTCACGGTATTTGGCGGCTCCCAGGAGTTGGGGCAAAGATGCCCAGTTACTCACCTGGGAGGCTTGGCCTTTACCTCTTTGATTGGGAGCGGCATCGGTAGGCTCTTGCAATTCCTCCCTCAATATATTTACAGAGGGATCCTCTGGGACCCTATCCGCTATGGTTAGGATGGGCCCAGAGTGGCTGGTGCTGGAGTGATGGGTGGACCAGGGAATTTCTTCCTCAAATAAGGAAAGGGCGGCTAAATTCATTTCGAAGTCTGGGGGGATGATGTAGGGATTGGTGGGGTGGACGAAAGCAGGCTTATGTGGGGTAACCCTCGTCTCCCCATTTAGATTAATTTTTACTACCCCGGCACTCACAAAGGTTTCACCGATGTGGGGGCGAGCGTGAGGTTCCTCTTCCAAGATGATTCCTCTAGCCTTGGCGACTGCTGCGGCTCTCATCTTTTCCTTGGCCTCTCTAACTTCCTCTTCTCTAGACATGTAGCCTAAGTCAAATTTATTTTGTTGCCCCTTGGCCTTGATGGGGTCTCTTCTTCCTTGGAGGCGTGGGCCCAGCCCTTTCCCTTTTTGATGGCCCCATCTATGGAGCATGAACACAGCTGCGTCCATTCCTCCTCTAGTTTTATCCGGGGTCTTTTCAGTTGGTCCGTGGGTGACGGCTGAGAAGTCATACTCGAATCGGTGAAGATCGGCGTCCTCTGCTGTGTGCGGAATGTTCAGCACTTTCGGATTCTCAATGTGCAGAGTGCTTCTTTCCCTGTCTTCTCTGCTCTCGCCCAAGATGGTGACAATTTTTCCTTCTGAGATGAATCTGAGCTTTTGGTGCAGGGTAGATGGTATTGCTCTGAGCTTATGTATCCATGGCCGGCCCAATAGCAGATTGAAAGTAGACTTGATGTCCATCACCTGAAAGGGGGTGGTGAAGGTTTGTGGCCCGAGGATCAGGTCGAGGTCAACTTCTCTTATGATTTCTCTTATGGTGTTGTCGAATCCTCGGGCGCTTGATATGGATGGCCGGAAGGTGTCGGGGTTCGCCCCAATTTTGATTGTCGTCCTTAGAGGGCATACGTTCAATGCCGACCCGTTGTCAATTAGGACCAACGGCACCACCAAATTTCCTACTTCCATTGTTATATTCAAGGGCTTAGAGTGGTCATTCCCCTCGATTGGTAGGTCCGCATCAGTGAATGAGATGGCATTTAGGGCCAACACTTGCCCTATTATTTCTCCTACTTCATCTGGAGTTACGTGAGTGGAGACATGTGCGTCCTTGAGTACTCCCATTAGGGCTTGGAAGTGGAGCGGGGACGTGATTAACATGATGATAATAATATGGGTGTTCTCTTGAGCTGCGTCTCTAGTATGTGCTCTCTGGCCATTTTTTTAAAGGGATTCCCCGCGGCATGTTCTTTCTTCTTCTCTTCTCCTCTAACGGCCCCTGAGGCTTCCGGCTATGTAGAAATTCAGCCTGATCGGGTAACAAATTCAACAGCCTCCTCTTGGTTGTACCCGGCATTCATGTCTGTCTGTTCATAGCTTAATGGCACTTGATGCGGGTCATAGGCAGGTTTCGAGATAAGGAAAGGAGTGCATAATAATTCTGGGGAAGATTGGGTTGGACACGCCAGTTTCTCGGGTCCCACCAGGTTGACTCCAGTAGGGGGCAGAATGGTAGTGGCGGGAATTGGCGGGGTTGAATTTGTGGGTGCAGGGGGGGCTTGTACAGGTATTGCCTGGGCTTGGTAAGACCAGTGGTGATTGGGAGCAGGTGATAAGGGGATTGGGTGAGGGGTTGCTTGCTTGGGTGGCGGTGGAGTTGGATTGGGGCCAAAATAACGAAGGGATGGCGGGAGTGTGACTGGGATGGAGGGATGGGGAGACATCTGAGGAGCGGGGTGATAGGGATATGAAGGGTTTGTATATGGGGTGGCATGGTGGGATGATGACGGGTTCGTGGATGACGTATGGTAAATTAGGGTGATGGAGTTGTACTTGGAGCGGGATGATTGGGACATGGCGAGGTAGTGGGTGGAATAGGGGGATATGAAGGGTTTGTATAGGGGGTGGCAAGGTGGGATGATGATGGGTTTGTGGATGAAATGGGATAGATTGGGGATGATGGAGTTGCGCATGGAGCGGGGTGATTTGGGGGTGGTGGGATGGTATATTGGGTGGTGGGATTTGAAGGTGTGTGTGGAATGGGGTAACTTGGGGATGGCGGAGTAGTGTATTGGGTGGAGAGATTTGAGGGTGTGTATGGGGTAGGATAATACGGGGATGGCGGAGTTGTGTATGGTGTGGGGTGATTTGGGTGTGACGGAGGGGTGTATGGGGTAAATTGGGCGTGGGGTGGATATGTGTATGATTGCAGCAGGAGCAGGAGTAGAAAAATACTGCCCTAAATCTAAAGGCTCCTCTTGGTATGCCGGTGTGGGGAAATAATCAGCCAGATACAACGACTCGATCACCCCAACAAATAGTTCATCTTCGTTCAACCTGGGGGGTGAAAATTCCTCCTGATTACTGATATAATTCGAAGGGTCAAACTCTTCTTCTTCCTCCTCTATCCAATGAATGTTAGGCCTGGGGCCTCCTGGGTGTGGTGGCAGAGGGGCTTGATGGATATTCTAGTTCAGCCCTTGAGGATGTGGCGGGGGAATAATTTTTTCTGCCTCTATCAGATCTTGGACCGCGTGCTTTAACGGGAAGCACCGGTCCGTAGGGTGACCCAGTCCCTAGTGGAAATGTAATGCAGATTCAGATCATAGTTCCTTAGTATGGGATGGGGTGGCGGGCAAGGTTGGAGTAAATTGACCAGGCCTTTTTGTAGCAATACCGGCAATAAGACACTCAAGGATTGCCCCAACGATGTGAACACTCATTCAAATCATGCTTTCATCTGCTCCTGGGTGAACGGGGCTCTTGGTCCATTGCCTGGCCTTGGTGCTTGCTCGAAACGGGCCGGGGTGGTTGTGTAACCTGGAGCTGTATCGGGGGGCATTGGTATTGGCCTGGGGGTAAACAATGTTCTGTACCTCTGTCCCTGGTCTTCTTTCAATTTTTGGTTCGGTAGCTTTTCGAACCCCGGTGGCCCCGCTGGCCACATTCCTTCCTAACCTGCCCTCTCTAATGGCGTCTTCTCAACGATTGGCATTTCAGACCAGATCAGTAAAACTAGACTGCTGCTGATATACTAAAAAATCTGCGATGACTGGGAGGGCTCCCTTGGTTATCAATTCAATCTACTCATCATCGGGAATCCGGTGAGTTACCTGAGCGCCCAACGCCCTCCACCTTCCCAAGTAAGTACTAAATGTTTCATCATGTCTTTGCTTTAGACGGGCCAAATCTGACTTCCTTGGCTCTATGTCCATGTTATAGACATACTACTCTTGGAATCAGTGTGTCAGATCCTTCCAAGTTTTTATCATAGATGGCTCCAGGGATGTGAAACATCTCAGAGCTGGGCCCGTTAGACTTTTTTAGAACACTTTGATGAGAAGTCATTCATCTCTGCCATACTGGCACATATCCCCACAGTAAGATTTTAAGTGGGCGATGGGGTTGCCAGTGCCATTATACTTATCGAATAATGGCATCTTGAATTTCTGTGGCAGGGGGACATCGGAGAACAGACATAAGTTTGAAAAGTCTATTGAATGCAGTTCTACTCCTCCCATCTTCATGCTTCGTAATACATCTTCATTTGTTCTTTCAACTATTCTGGTTCTTTCGAGGCTGTAGTGGGGACTGCTTCCCCCTGATTTTGTTCGCCCCTAGGTGTGATGATGGTGGGCCCAGGAGGATTGAAGCTGGCAACTCCTCCACTGTTGCAGATTTCATTCCCCTCATACTGTTGGTCATGGTATTGGTGAGGGGCGAGTTCTGCTATTTGGACTTGGGGGTGAGGGGTTGGATGACCTGGTGCGGCCATATGGTTTGTAGGGGATGAGAAGGGATAAATGGATGAGCGGTTTGTGGGTAAGTGATGTGCTGAGCTGGGTGCACATTCTGGGGGTGAGGGAGGTGTGGTTGAGGTGGTGGGATGTTGTGGGTTTGAGGAATGGGATGGATTGGATTTCCCGTTGGAGGCGGGATGGGGGCATAAGGGGTATAGGTGAATGAAGGGTAATGGTGGGGGGGTATGGGGTTAGTGAATGGGCCTTGGGTTTGAGGGATTTGGGTTTGATGGTTTTGGAAGGCTTGGATTGATGGGCCTTGGGCTTGGGTGTGGGGGTTAGTATGACTTTGGGTCAATGGGCCTTGTTGGGTTTGGGCTAATGGGTCATGAGGGGGTTGGGTTTAGATCTGAGCCTGATGGGCTTGGGTCCATGGGCCTTGGGCTTGGGCTTGATAGGTTTGATGGGTTTGGGCTTGGGCCCATGGGTTTTGAGGGTTTCGGGTCTGGGTCTGAGCCTGATGGGCTTGGGTCCATGGGCCTTGAGGATTCTGGGCCTGGGCTAGGGTCTGATGGACTTGGGCCCATGGGTTTTGAATGTCTTAGGCCTGGGCCTGATGGGCTTGGGCCCATGGGTTTTGAGGGTTTTGGGCCTGGGCCTGATGGGCTTAGGCTTGGGCCCATGGCTCTAGAGGTGTTTGGGCTTGGGCCCATGGATTTGTATGGGTTTGGGTCTGGCATTGAGGTGGGGGATTTTGGGAGGTATGGATGATGGGTGGTTGGGCATGGTTAGGAGGGAATGGGGTATGGAGGTTTTGGAGATTTGGATGCGGGGTTTGAGATGTAGGGTTCCGAGAAGCAGCCCACAGGGCGTACATCGTTCTTATGTTCTCCATTGAGAGCATGGATTTAGGTGTGAGATTGGAGGGTGATGGCTCACTTAAGGATGGAGGGGGTTGGGAGAAATTGGGCATGACCCGGGTAAATGGGGGGGTATGTGGGGACGTGGATGGGCCAAGTGGTGGGAATGGTATGTGAGATGAGGTGGATGGGATGTGGGATGTAGGGGGCATGGATGATGAGAGGGATGGAACATGGGAAATAGGCGGGGGACGGGGCTCCCTATGGGGTCTTTGGAAATATGGGGATGCGATAAGGGTGTTTGGATGGGAGATGGGGATGTATGGATTGGTTGAGAAATGAGGGGTTTCAGTAGGGGATGAAAAGGGGGTATGTTGGGAGAATGTGAGGGAGGGGGATGGGGTGGAGGTGAACACGGGTGCCCCAAAGGGACACGTGATATCGAACCAGGTTTGGGTGAAGGTGTCGGAGACCGGGTCTTCTCCTACATGGGAATGGGATGGGGATGACAGTGGGGATGTATCGACTCTTGACATGATCCGCTGACGAGTGTTGTATCGATGTCTCGGATAAGGGCCAAATACCTTCCTAGTTCTCCTTCTACGGGCCGGGTTTGAGGTTGCCGTAGTGACGGTCACACCAAGATATGTTTTTTATTGTTTTTCTTTGTGTTTTTCTTCTTTTTTTTGGTTTTTGGAAAATGATTTTTTTGGTTTTTGAAGATGCTTTTTTTGTTGTTATTTTTTATTTTTGATTTTGATTTTTTTTTAAGGTGGATTTTTTTTTTTTTTGAAGATGAGGATTTTCTTTCTCTTTTTTTTCTCAAATGAAAATTAACTCCCCTCTACCTAGATGAATGATGACCTGGTGCCCTTGGGTGATATATGCACCTCTAGTCGGTCCCACGGCGGGATCCGACACACTTCAGAAGAAGCGAAAGGGAACCCTTTCGTTCTATTGAAGGTGAAAGTATCCACGCAAACGACCCGATCTCCCGGAGCAAATCAATAAGAAGTCGCCTTCCTTTGACTGGGCAGGGGCATGTTGGGTGTTATAGAATGCGGGAGGCTACTGTGGGCACTAATACCGCTAATCGGGGAGTTGGGGTGGTGGATTGGGCCTCAGATCGGGTTGATGTGACCCAGTATACACTGGGCGTATATATTTTGCACGCCTGACCAAAAAAGGGGCAGATTTGGTCAAGGCGATATATTATATACCGGGCTTAAATCTGATTTGGCCGGCGATATATTATATACACTGAGTAAATCTGGGAGTTTTTGTCAGGGCGATATAATATATACGCAAAAAACAGCTTCACAATTAATTTTGACAAGGAACAAGAAGTCGAATGTGGGTCTTTGAATTGGTTTCTTGGGAGAAATGCTCTCAGGGACTACTGTGTATGTCATCGGGTCCCTCCTTTCCGTTTCCTAGGGATACGGCTGAATTTTGGGTTGTCTACGCTCTCACCAATGCGGGTTTTACTGCTTGATCGGAATTGGCAACCCAACCGATATACCTCTGGCGCAAGCACCTTCTCAGGTACTGGAAGGGGTGGTTCTTTTCAGGATCATCACCACTAGGGCTGCCACCTTACTGGGAACCGGGTCAAATATATCTATGCCTAAACCCCCCGAAAACTACCCAAAAACGTAAAAATAAATTCAATTATGTCCCCACACTGTTGGTTCACTTTTAATTACAGATTTTTAAAGGGGAGTGAAATTAAGTCCAAAAAATGGGTCGGGGATGACAAACCCGTGCTGCCTCAACGGGCCGGCGTTCAAAGGTGAGATATGATGACCGAAATAAAGTGCGCAAGTAGGCCCGTCAAATGGCTAAGGCTCGTAAATGACTGAAATTTAAATGACGTGAGAAGTAAATGCGAGCGAGCCCGCCAAACGGCTAAGGCGGCTTAAATGACAAGAATCGTAAAAGCTGAAATTTAAAGGCACAAGTAGGCCCGCCAATCGGCTAAGGCACATAAAGGACTGAATCGTAGGGGTGAGTACGTTAGTAAAAAAAACAAAAAACAAAGAAAAACAACAACAAATTAGAACAAGAAACAGTCATGGTTAGTAACAAAAAATAAAATAAAAGGAAAGGCCAACAAGAGGGGAAGCGCTAGGATGATGTCCCCAGCGGAGTCGCCATCTGTGCGACCATGGATCCTCTCGAACTCGTCGCGGCGATGCGCTCGCCTCGGATGAAATGTGGAGTCACCACCCGGAGCTTTTGGTGACCCGGGAAACCTTCAAATCGATATTTTGAGCATCGAAGTGCTAAATATGACTCTGATTTGCGGGTCTTTGCCAAAGGCTCTAGGGTAGGGGCTTCGGTTATCAATCGGAAAGGGTTTAGGCACCCGATCAACCCGCACGAAGCGGTCTCTATCTATGGTCAAAAATAAAAATAAAAGGGCGGAGTTTTCCCTTGCCCAAAGGCAATACGGTCCTATCAAGCTTTGAGCCAAACCGAAATTTCGGCGGCGTAACGACTTGAATCCTTTGACGGAGGAGACACCAAGAAGGTTGATGAAGAGAGGGGTGAGCCGGAGCTCACAGGCCCTTGTTGCACCGTGAAAGATCTTCGCTTTGGCGTGCTTCCGATGGCTTAAATGGTATAGAAATGGATTCTAACGCTAGGATTCGGTAAAATAGGAAGTGTAGGGTGAGGCTAAAGGCTAGACTTTAGCTAAAGGGAGTGATCTAAATGGTGGAAATAGACTGAAATAGATGAAATATGCATGCTGGAATTCTGGAAAAATATTGGCATTTTCTCTCACTAGGGTTCTTTCTTAAGCACTCTCTAATCCTTCAACAAAAATTCAACCCTTTGGGAAGAGGGGGGCTTCTCTATTTATAGAGAAGGGATGGGTTAGGAGATTACTTAAGAGCTAATTGATTTAGCAATTAGGTAATCCTCCATCTAAGGTTTTTTGGGTTTTCAAGGTCCTAGAGTTTTGGGAAATTGGTTTCAATGGCAGATGGGGTGAGACCATAGGTGACATAAGGGTTGCAAATAAGCTTAAAGGGGGTGCAACCAACCTCAAGACACCCACCCCAACAAAGGGGATAGTCAAAGGGTCAAACTAGATGAAGGAAATTTAGGCAACTGATGATAGTTACTATAGCTAAGCTGGGCGTATATATTATATACGCCCAGTTTAGGAACAATGAATTTCACCAAAAATAGGGGAGCTTTGGGAAGATGAAGCCCGTGGCGGGTCCCACCTATGCTGGGCGTATATATTATATACGCTCAGCCAAATTTCCCCCAAAATAGGCAGGCGTATATAATATATACGCCTGACTAATCTGGGGCTAAATTGGCTAGGCGTATGTAATATCCACGCCTGAGCAAAAATTTTATGATTTTATGTGAAACTTTAATCGGCCATAACTTTTGAACCGTAGCTCCAAATTGGGTGATCTTTGGCTTGTTGGAAAGCTGGAGAAGTCCTCTTTCCATGGTATATGGCTCATCCTTGGTAAAAGTCGGTATAAAAAATTGTAGCTCCTCTCCCATCAACTGCTTAGAAAGGTTCAAGTTAGGTATGGGAAGGGAATCTAGGGTTGAGGGGTATTCTCTAAGGGTTGGGGAATGGTTCTAAAGGATTTAGGATGATTCCTAAAGGTCTGGGTGGATTCCTAAGGGTTCAGGGGTGACATCAGAAGCACAGGGGTGCATCTCTCCCGAAGTACAGATTGATCGGGCCTTGGGCCGAATTTGGGTGTCTACACCAGGGATGATCTTTCTCTTACTTAACATATTTCCTCTTTTATTTGTGTAAACACATGCACTACTGCCATTTACTTTACTCTTTACATTAACTTTAAAACAAAATTTAAAGGAATATGCATCTTACACTATCACTACATATGATCTCGTAATACAGTATACTAGTTAGATATTCTCCTACCTTACATGCGTCTCGAACCTTCGAATCCTCTAACCTGATCCTACTACGAGTTACTCAACGGTTCAGCTTACCCTAGGCATGATTAATGCATGACAAATATTACTACAATGTCTAAACAGTGGTTCAAGAAGCTTAGGTTCACTTACCATTCATTTACAAACTAATCTAGGCATCAAAGCCTAACTTTAACCAAATCGATCGAACGATTTCTAAATCGTTCAAACGATTCACAAAATCGTTCGAACGAATTTCATATCGTTCGAACGATTTTTATTTTATTCGAACGAATTTTTCTTTTACCTTTTTCTTCTTCTGAGCAAACCATTCGATCGATTTTTATTTCGATCAAACGGTTTCCAAAATTGAACGAACGAATTTCAAATGGTTCGATCAATTTACTCTGAAACCCTTCTATCTTCTTAACTCTTCTCCTCAGGCCAAATTCGTTCAAACGGTTTGGAAATCGTTTGATCGAATTTGCCTATTCTCAGCTTTGGATCGAGTTCATCACTTCTTGAACCCATCCCTACCCCTTCAAACCTTTACCAATCTCATGCCTTTACATCTATATTTATATATATATATATATATATATATATACATATTGCTAAATCAAACTAATTTTAAAGAATCTCTTAAGAAAATTTAGCTCACCTTCAAACGGTTGGATCCTTTGATCCCAAGTCTGATCTTACTAGGGTTTCTCAAACCCACAACTAAAACCTCTCCTCGATCCCGAGCTCGATCCGTTAGACTTTGCGAGCCAAGATCAAAGAACTGTATTCAATGCCTTCGTATGATTGCTCACATTTACTCTCTCACTCTCTCTCTCTTTCTCTTAACTCCCCTCTCAACTACTCCATTCAAACAATTTATTTCCCTTTTCTTTCTTTCTTATAGCCTTATCCTTAGATTAGGTGTTAAGCGTCTATAACCATCTAGTGTACGTGTGTGCATATACATTCACTTATTTTCAACAACCCTCCATTAACATAAATTATTCAACTCAAATTTACTAATCTTAAGTTAAATCAAGTTAAAGTTGACCCGGTCAAACACGTGACCAGTTGGTCCGCATCCCGAGGTGAACTATTTAAATACGAAATTTTCGGGACGTTACACTCATGCTTTTGTAAATCATTAATCAGAAAGGACTTTATTCAGTTTGTAATGGGGCTTTGGGTTCCAAAGAAAGGTAGAAAGGATTCAAAAATTTTGAGAATTCAGCTTATCTCTCATCTATTCTTCTTCTTTTCTTCTTTTTCTTCAATAAGCATCCAAAAAGTTGGATAACTTCTTCTTATATACTTTTTTCTTCATTGTAAATCTCTTTTTCTTTTAGTTTCTTTTTCAAACTTCCTCTTGAATATTTTTTGTTTTGGAAGCTTTTTGCTTCTCTTTTGTGGAATCGTAGGTTCGATTCTCTTTTTCTTTACTTTTCTCCCCAAATTTTTTTTTAGAATATTCTTTCTTTCTCAGTTGTACCCATTTTCAATATTCCCTTTTCTGTTCTTGCATACTCTTTGCACTCTCCTATTTCTCCTTTTGTTCTAAATTCTCATAATTATAAGGGTTAAAGACCAAAAGTTTTGGGTAGTACATGTAGTTAAGGGTTTATAAGATTTTTGGTACAAAGAAATCCGGTTAGGCTCTAATATGGGTTTAAGAGATAAATTAATTTTTGAGATTTTGGCTTTTTGCATCAAACAAATCAAAGGATGGCCTTAAATCATTTTCACGATTTACTAGCTAGAATGTCATATTGTTTTAATGCATATCCTAAACAGTTCTAAAAAAATATTTGCTATAATCATAGAATAATTGATTTAATTTAACAACAATATGAGATTTCATTAGAACACAGTGAAGAAGTTCAAGAAATTTAGAATTCGAATAGGTAGCAGTCTCTCCCAAAAAGAAAGGAAATAACTTCAAATGCTCACTGGTTATACGATTTTGAAACTATAATCTAAATATTGCAATATAAAGTAAAGTATAATTTCAAACATTCAATTTTGATACAATGTACAATGAACTGATTTTTTATCTTTGAACTTCATTAAAGATGATGGTTATGATTTTGGAATCGTAATTTTTTTTCTAATCGTAACTCACATGTGATGGTTAACGATAATAACCCCAATTTTCGTAAACCGTGTACATCAAGTGAGGTGTGTGCAGGTTGTGGAGTATGTGGTTCACAAGGGAACCCATGCATGTATACACATTTTGGTGTGTATGTGTCTCACACCAAAAAAAAGGGGGGGATTTAGTGGATAAGGTAACACATAAGAAATGTGTTTGGGATTTGCAAGTAAAAAACTCAATTGCTAGAATAAGGGGGGGTCTCACACATGAGACCATTTGTTTCTTTGAGCTTTGTGAGTTAGAGAGAGAGAAAGAAAGGAGAAAGGGTTTGAAGAGAATACAAAAGGGGATTGCTTGAATCCTTGAATGTAGATTCATTTGATCGTTGTGAAAGTTGTGCAAGTGTGTGTGGTGAGGATCGCCATATGATTTCATTGGCCTTGTGGTGATCGAGGTGCTCGGTGTGATCAGGGTGAGTTTTGGAAACCTTTTTTTTTCAATAAAGAGTACGATCCGATCTACGGGTAGATCACCGAGTTTGAGGTAAGAAATCAATGCTCATTATGTTTAAAGTGTAGTATTTAATGTTCATTATGATTTATGAGATGTAAGGATGGGGTATGGTGATGATCGAGTTAAGGAAAAAACTCGAATCTAAAATATCCCTGGTTCTCGTGCGCACGAGCTTCAGAGCTCACTCGTGTGAGAAACCTTATGAAGGCACAAGTAATCCATGTGGTTTTGAGACTCACTCGCACGAGGTTTAAGTGACTTAGAGGCTTACTCGCGCGAGGCCTCGCGTGACTATCTCCAATGCACTGAAACCCAGTCGATTGCGCGAGTTTCAGACCTCGCGCGGGGCTCGCGTGCTTGAGCTCTAAGGCTCGTTCGCGCGAGAAATGGAGTCGAATCTATTTTATTTCTTTTCATCCAAATTATTTAGAAATATGTACCCTAGGTTCTTTTAAGCATGCTTAAGAGATGTTTGGATATTTTGAATGTAGGATTAACGTGTTGATCATATGTATGGACTCGTAAGAGCTATGAATGGAATGAGATATGTGTGACTTCATGTGAGGTGGGAAAAACTCAATAATAAGCATATTTTTTTCTGTTAGCATGAATTATGTGATATGATAGAAATGTGTGTTGTCGTGTAAATTTTTGTAAAGCGTTGAGCATGAATTTCGATATATTCTTAGCATGAAAAGCATATGAATGTGAGCACTAAAGAGAAACTATGTGTGTATGTGACATTAGTATGAGATAATAAAATGCGTGTGTAACATCATATATGACTACGTGTGAAATCAGTAAGAAAGAGATATGTGTGTGTGTGACTTTGAAGGCAAATTAATATACATTATCACAATACATGGTGAATAACTATATGTAACTTTTGCACTTTGATTTAAGGTTTATATGTGAATATTCAATCGACACTGCGGGATATCCGTGACCGACACGACGGGATATCCGTGACCGGTACGACAAAATATCCGTATAATTGTGCTCCGGTACAGCGGATATCCGTTCTTTAGTTTCCAATCTGTGAAAACACTTCCTTAGGCACAAGTCTCCTAATTAGAAGGAGCTTGGGCACTTTGTGCAAATGGCTCATGTGAACGATGATAGTGGGTATTTTCATCGGGGGCTCAATGCTATATATGCTCGAGGGATTATTTCAGTGATCAATTTAAGTTCTTCCTTGGTTATGAGAATAAGTTTTGAAAATAAGTTTTGAAATCATGTGTTAAACTTCAAAAATTTGTATTTAATATTAGTTTTACTTTAAGTCAAATATCCTTTAAGTTGTGCATCTTTACTTGCAAAACATATGTAATTATGTCATGAAATATATGTGAGATGTGAAAGATATGCATGTTATAATTTTTCCCTATTGAGGTTAGATATAGCTCACCCTACGACTATACCTCACAAGTTCAGAGGTTGCAGCAGGTACCGAGGATCTAGATTTGGAAGATTCTAAGTACATTCCTGAGGAGGAGATTGAGCCCCCTCCAGAGGAGTTCTTCCAATAGATTTTTCTACGCGGCTTTGTGTATTTTGTGGGCTAGATTGTAAGGCTTGGTACGTTCGACCAATGTAACTTAGAAATGATGTAACTTTGTGATACTATATTCTTTTTGGCGAACCATCTTTACGTGAATTTTGTTGTCACTAATGGTTTGGTTCAGTTCCCTTGTTCTTGCTATTAGCATGAGATTAGAACCGTTTTTTGTTGTCTTTGGGTTATCCTTGAGTTATCTTATATAGAAATAGAGATTTCTTTCTTATGATGACTCTATCTGTTCCTATTATATTGTGCTTTGTTCTGCTTTTTGTGTTGATGTGCCAAGTGTTCTATGAGATATACGTGGTGCGGCCTTAAGGGTCGTACCGATGGCACAGGTTTCCAGAAGCAGAAATTCGGGCTGTCACAGTTGGTATCAAAGTACTTTGCTTTAGAGATTTCTGATAAGTCTTAGATTTTTGTCAGAGTGTAGGGACATTCTGCTAATGAAACTTTAGTTTCATATTACAGAGCGTCATGTTTGCTAGAAGAAGGGGCCGACCAAGGGGTAGCCATAGTCGGAGCTTGAGAAGTGGGGATGAGATTCCCACTAGTTCCAATAGGATTCCAATGAGTAATAGAGAGGTTCCGAAAAGTAGTAATCCATAAAATAGAAATCATGAAAGAGATTGGGAAAGAAATGAAGAAAGAGAAAAAAGACAAAGAATGATGCATACCATGAAAACCATAGCAAAAGCCATGGCTCAACAAGCGGCATTGTTGATACATAATAATGCCAATGACCATCAACATATGCCACCTACACCTCTAGTTACTCCTACTCCACTACCACCAATACAATCAACATTTACAGAGTTTCGGAGGATGTGTCCTCCAAATTTTTTAGGGCAAGTGGAGCCAATGAAAGCTGAGAACTGGCTCAATGATATGGAGAAGATATTCAGTGTACTACCGTGCACAAAGGATGAGAGAGTTAGGTGGAAAGCTTTTATGTTGGATGGAGAGGCAGGCCCTTGGTGGAAGTCTGTGTATAGGATCAGAGCACAGGAGACTCCAGGCGTGTTATGGACCTAGAATGAATTTGTGGAAGAGTTCAACAAGCAATACTTCCCTAGGGTAGTACGAAATCAGATGGAGGTGAAATTCCTTTAGCTAGAACAAGGAAAGATGTCAGTGAGAGAATATGGAGTGGAGTTCATGAGACTCGCATGTTTGCTCCTGAGTATATGGTCTCAGATCTGATGAAAGCTAAGAAATTTCAACGTGGCTTAAGGCTGGATATCAGTGGTAGAGTGTCTGATTTTGAGTTGGAGCCATACAGAGCAGTCATGAGCAAGGCCCTTGTGGTAGAAGAAGATATTGATGACATGTATCAGAGAAGAGATCAACAAGGAAAGGGAAGGACTGATCAGAGTAAAGTTGGCAACTAAGAGTCGGTGGACAAAAAGCCGCGATTCATAGCACCTATCCAGAGACAGTTGATTCAGACCAGTTTTCTTAGGCCATCGTAGACAAATTACTCTAGGCAACCTATGCCTTCGTCTGTAAGACCTATTCGTTATGATAGCCCTACTACCACTACTAGAGTATCAGTCACACAAGGTTTCTCTAGAGCAGCATCATCCACCCTTGTTGAGATGTGTGCCAGGTGTGGCAAGTCTCACAAGACATCCGATTGTAGACGAGGCACGTGCGGGTGCTTCAAATGTGGGAAGATGGGGCACGTGATCAATGATTGCCTAGAGATGAGGAAAGAAAAGATGGCATTGACTACTACACCAAGGCCTATGCCAGCAACGAGGCCGGTTGTGCAAGGGAAGGCATATGCCGTAACAGGCCAGGATGCCTAGAATAGTAACGATATCATCTAAGGTGAAATTTTTATTTTATTAAATTATGACATTGAATTAAACTTTAGATAGAGAAGATGCATCAATATTACGAAGTAGTCTCTAATTATTGCATTAATTTAACTTGTGATGCATGAGTAATTGTTGAAGTATGTGTACGATATAGGTACTTTACAAATGTATGGTAAGGGTGGTTTCCTATGTTATGAAGTGAGAGTATTGATAGACCCAGGGTCTACCCACTCGTTTATTACACCTCAATTTGTGAAGAAAATGAATGTCGTTCCCAAAGCCTTGGACTTCATCTTGGCGGTGTCAGTACCAACGGGAAACTCGATCAGTATCGATATGGTGTGTCAGTCAGTCATAGTCGCCATAAGGGAGTACAACAGTCATGAATTAGCAATGGACTTAATCCTGTTGGATATAAAAGGATTTGATGTAATCCTTGGCATGGATTGGTTGTCTACACATCGCACAAGTGTTGATTGTCGGTATAAGGTGGTTACCTTTAGACCAAATACGAGGAGATCATTCAGGTTCCTAGGAATACGATCGAGTTTTGTACCACTTATCTCAGCAGTTAGAGCTAAATGTTTGATAAGAAAAGGATGCAGTGGTTACCTAGCATTTATGAAGGAGGACAAGGAAGAGAAAAATGTCATAACAGAGATTTCGATTGCATGCGAGTTCGAAGACATTTTTCTAGATGAGTTATCGGGATTACCATAGGATAGGGAAGTGGAGTTTGCAATTGACTTAGCACCAGGAACGGATCTAATATCTAAAGCACCATATCGAATGGCTCCAGCTGAGTTGAAGGAATAGAAGGACCAATTACAAGAACTCATAGATAAGGGATTCGTGAGACCTAGTGTGTCTCCTTGGGGAGCACCAGTCTTGTTTGTAAAGAAAGACGGGTTGCTGAGACTGTGGATCGACTACCGTCAGCTGAACAAGTTAACTATTAAGAATTGATACCCTTTGCCTAGAATTGATGATCTATTCGATCAGTTACAAGGCATAAGATTCTTTTCCAAGATCGACCTGAGATCTGGATATCATTAGTTAAGAGTTAAGGCCGACAAATATACAGAAGACAGTGTTTAGGATGAGATATGGACACTACAAATTTTTGGTGATGCCATTTGGATTGACAAATGTACCGGTGTCATTCATGGATTTAATGAATCAGGTGTTTAAACCACACCTTAATACTTGTGTGGTGGTGTTCATAGATGACATTCTCATCTACTCTAAATCCAAGGGCAAGCATGAAGAACACTTGAGGATTGCTCTACAGACATTACAGGAATACAAATTGTATGCCAAACTCAGTAAGTGTGAGTTTTTGTTAGAGAAAGTCAATTTCTTAGAACATGTGGTCTCAAAGGATGGGGTTACAGTGGACCCAGCAAAGATCGAGGCAGTAGTAGAATGGGAACAACCGAAGACAGTAATAGAGATCCGTAGCTTCCTTGGTCTTGCTGGATATTATAGACGATTTGTGGAGAGGTTTTTTAAAATTTCAAGACCACTCACTAAACTTACCAGAAAAGATGTGAGATTTGAATGGACTGAAGAGTGTGAGTGGAGTTTCCAAGAACTCAAGAAAAGACTCACTTCAGCACCAGTGTTGGCTATTCTTTCAAGTAGTGGAGGGTTTGTTGTGTACAGTGACGCTTCACACAGTGGGTTAGGTTGTGTGCTCAACCAAAATAAGAAATATTTGCATTGAAGATATGGGTCGAGACAGCTTAAAGACCACGAGAAAAATTACCCAACACACGACTTGGAAATAGCAGCGGTGATATTTGCATTGAAGATATGGAGACACTATCTATACAGTGAGACCTTTGAGATATTCATGGATCACAAGAGCCTCAGATACTTATTTACACAAAAAGATCTCAATATGAGACAACGCCGATGAATGAAATTTCTCAAGGACTATGATTGCTCCATTCAGTACTGTTGGGATGCACTTTTTTTGGGTTCCTTTCGGTCCCCGAAAAGAGTGGCCCAATTCGGTCCCAAGTGGACTCTAGCGATAGGTGGTGGAGTGATTATTTAGAAAATAATAAGTGCTAAAATTAAATAGGTAAATTTGTGATGAAAATACTTGGTTCGTTGCAATCGCCAGCTGTAAATATTTATCAAAGTTGTAACACGTCACTGATCATGCTTGTGAGGAGGTGTGAGTTCCTTCTTTACTAAATCGTCGGCCTGCCAACTTCAGCAGTACTGGGTCGGTCGAATGTCTAGATAACTTATTCTCCTTTTGTTGCGTTGATTAATTGAGTTAAGTTTCCTGATTCTATTGGGAGTTTAATTAATTTTAGGATTTGTAGTGCTATTCTAATCCTATTCTTTCTTTTGGTCTTTTGCTTTTAGTCTTAGTCTAATTAACTCTCCTAGTTCTATTAGAAGTCTACTTGATATCCTAATCTACTTGAGTCTCTTATTCCTACTAGGAGTCTAATTAATTTAAGTGTCCTAATCTTATTAGAAGTCTAATTAATTAAGTCTCCTAATACTATTAGGAGTGCAAATTAATTTAAATATCTTAATTCTATTGGTAATCTAATTAATTAAGTCTCCTAATATCACTAGGAGTGCAAATATGTTAATTCTTATGGAAACTAATCAGGAGTATACTAATTACTAATTCTATTGAAACTCTAATTAATTAAAATATACTTCTATCAAAACTCTAATTAATTAAAAACCTACTAATTTTACTAAAACTCTAAATAAACTAATTTTACTAAAAAATAGAAAAAAGGGGCTTTGGCTTGCTATGCTAAGGAGGATCGGCCCCATTCCTGGGTACCCTCCGTAAGCTCCCTTGGGCAAATTGGGTGGCTAAGATTAAAGTATACTGAATTTGAATTATAAGACAATATTTTTGAATTAAAAAATTAATAATTTTTGGATTATAGATTAATAGATTGGGATTTAAAATCTAGAACTATAAGGAATAAGTAAATTAGGACAAGAATCTAAAATTTAAAGACTGAAATCGAGACTGAAATCAGAAAATCAGACCGTATGATTAAGGATTGGTTCTAGAAACTAAGAACTAGAACCAGAGATTAAAAATATTGATTAAAAATTGAGATTAGGCTTTAAAATAGTGAATAGAATTAAGGACTTGTTCTAAAAACTAAGAATTAGAATCGAAGATTAAAATATGGATTAAAAAAGGGTATTACGGCCTAAGACTGGAAATAAAAAAAACTAATAGTTGAAATCTTAGATCTAAGAGACTAAGAACTAAGAACTAAGAAGTAGAAATTAAATACTAGAAAAAAAATTATACCTAAGGCCGGGACTGCAGAGAGGAATCTCAAAATCCTAAGCTTGAAGGCGGAGAACTCGAAACTCGAATCTCGAAGTCGTTGTTGTGTCCTTTTGGGTCGAGGTAAGGGGGTCTATTTATAGGTATTTTACAAATTACGTGCCCTGTGGGGTGCATGTAATTGGTCGGTCAACTTCAATTACGCGCCCTATCCGGGGTGCTTAATTGAGTTGTGCGCCCTGTATCAGAGGCTTAACCACTTTGAGTCGGTGACCGACTTAGTGAGTGATCGGCTAACTGGCTCAGTCGAGGTGTCCCAATCTTAGTCTGTTTAGACTAATTGCGTGCCCCAGTTTGGTGTGCACAATTCAATTAAGCGCTACATGCATGGCGCTTAATCATGGAGTTTTTACAGTCTAAGGACTTAGAGACCAGGTTTGAAACAGACCAATTGAGTGTCGGTGATGGGATGCTTAATCCGATTGCACATACTTGTTGGAGCGTGCAATCAGGTCTCGAGGTGGTCTGAAAGAGGAGAAGTTTGGTCTAACAGGACTGATTGAGCATTGGTGGTGCGGCGTTCAATCGAAGTGCGTGTGTGGTTTAGTGCGCGTAATTCGAGATTGTCTCGGGTCTGGGTCGAATTCGAGGTGTAAAGCTATTATTTCAGCCCGCATTTCTACTATATATTATTATTTTAGTATATAGTTTCTGCCTTTAAGGTTATGGGATCTGAACAACAGAGCTATCGTTTCAGCCTGTGTCCAGCCATATACTATTGTTTCAGTATATGGTCCCTACCTTTAAGGGATATGAGCCACAAAGCTATTATTTCAGCCTGTGTTCAGCCATATGCTATTGTTTCAGTATATGGTCCCACATTAGGGTTATGGGGTCTGAGTTGCAGAGCTATTGTTTCAACCTGCGTTCAGCCACACACTATTGTTTCAGCATATGGTCCCCGCATTAGGGTTTCGAAACCCTCAGGGAAGGTAAGTCCTTTTCAAAGAGTCACAGTCGAGGTCAAATGTTGACCGAACAAACTTATATACTTTGAGAGGGAAAAATGGGGGTGTCTACAGATGCCCCTCTTCGGCTTGCTCTTGCGAAGTAAGAGCGCGTCGAAGAAGTAGACACCCCTCTCCTGAGAAAGCCTTCTCGTTCTTCTTAGGAAATCACAAATGTGAATTGGGGATGCTGACATGACATACTTGGCTTTCTTATCTATTAGAACAAGCTAAAATAGAGCATTCAGGGGCCCAGTGGTAGCTGTCGAAAAGCGTATTCCCGGTCATGGATGCGAAAGGGCATCCCGCCTTGTATCACGACGTGCTGCGAATAGCAATCAAAGAGGGAAGTCAACGTATCCTAATTCGCGGGTGCAAAGGGCATCCCATCGCATGGCGCGACCTACTGCGAGTGACAGTCAAACAAAAAGGAAAATCATCAAATCCTAATCTATGGTGCAAGGGGCATCCCGCAGCACGTCACGACCTGCTGTAAGGGGTAGTCAAATAGAGGGAAATGACACAGTTGAGATATCGGGGGCATCATATGAATGTCCATAGACAAGGTACAAAGACCGGTAATAAAATAAAATGTCATGTAATGGCGAAGGCTTTCGTAAATCATGTCAAACCGGGCGTGTCATTGCTTACACCAATGTGCGTCAGGTGTCCCTTTCCAGAGGGCATTTGAGATTTCTCAAAGTTGAATATATTCATTGTTCACTTTCCCAAGGGAAAGAACAGATCGGAGCAATAAGTGAATTTTGACTGATAGGAGTCTATGTATTTATTTTTATTTATTCTTTAATCCCTTTGGAAACATTTTTTCATTTTTATTTTTATTTTGAAAGTTTGGGAATTTAACTTAAGATCAATTTCGATGGTAAAACTGCGGAAAATATGGCTTCCGAGATGTCGCTGAGCAAATCCACCGGTACGGGATTTGTGGACCCGACCATTTGCGTGGTTGTCAAGACGACACTTGGTATGCCGTATGCTCCGTCTAGCCTTCTTGACGAATACGGATGATGGTTACTTATGGGAGGACTACAATGATTTGCAAGTTGAGAGAGATGGGTTTTTAAAATATTTGACTTATTCGAGTACTTGAAAAGGGGTGATACTCACCTGATCTGAGCTAAAGGCCCTTGCATTGCCTGCGATGGGACTTGATCGGCTATCGTGGTGATGTTGCGATGGGACATTAGAGGGTTCCCTCTCTGGTGAGATGTTTGTGATGAGACGGGATGTGGTAGTATGTCAGGGAGGTTTCTCTGTCTTTTTGTTTCTACTATAATGGCGTCTGGTGACTATTGCGTCATGAAGCGTTCGGGGATTAGGCTCCCTGCTTACGTGACGGGACATGGTTGAGCCTTCCTTCAGTTTGGTTACGTAATGGGGCTCCAGGAATAAGGCTCCCTGCTTACGCGGTGGGACATTTTTCGAGTGTCTTGGGTAGTAGTGTCGCGATAGATTGCAAGATGCTTGAGTTGTGGTGGTGTTATGATAGGACATGTGCAACATTGTCAATTCCTTAGTTGTTTCAATTGTGTGATAAGACAATGATGGTGTTTCTTTCTTTGGTAGATCTTGGTTATATGAGATCACGTTGTGGTTGTATTGCAATGGGACATGTTTATGAGCATGCGGTGAAGGGTTGGTCTAGTGACTCCTTGACTGTCACAATGGGGCAATGATGAGGTTTTTGGGATCGTGACGGGACTTGCCTTCGGTCTTGGCGATGTGGTAAGATTAATCATCGCGGTAGGGTTTGGTCGATTTATGCTGATGTGTCCGGCTGTGATGGGACGTGAAGATGATCAGCATCTCTATTTTTCTCTTTTTTTTTAATAGCTTGGGAGGTTACGCAATGGGATGGAAGAGGAGGGATTCTGATCATATGGGACGTGCAAGTTATCAAAAGGGGGTAATTTGACCACGATGGGACTTTTGGGAGAATATACTCGTCTCTGGTCAGTCCGTGATGGGTTAGGCGTATGTCATATTGCGATGGGGTATGTTTATTTGGTTCGTAGCATACACTGTAGTTGAGGATTACACGCCCAATTCAAGGCAATGAATTTATTTGCGCGTCCATTTAGGAGTGCGTGATTTGGGGCTAACGGAGTCAATTACACATTTTCGTGAGTGCGTGTAATGTATTCGCTTGCTTCAATCATAGCGCATGATCGAAAGGTTGCCAAGTTGGTGAAGTGGCAGCGTTCGGGCGTCAATCTGGATTCCGCGCATGGGTACAAGCATGTAATCCAATTATGCGGCTAGGTGATAATGTGTAATTGGAGCGTCGCCGGGTCACTATGCGGGTGACCCTTCAGATTCCTCATTTTTGCTAATGCGAGTAATGTGATTAAGCGTCCTGTATTGGGCGTGTGATTAGAGCGTCTCGCCGATGGCGTGGGCGAAATATTTATGATGCGCTAGTGTTAGTGCGCGTGATTTTATTTCCGTGCAAGCTTCTTGGCACATGATCTAATTGGGTGTCGGGATCCAAGCGCGCGATTGAGTTCGTACTCTATATAAGCAAAGGGGTTTTCATTTTCTTTGTATCCTTCAATTTAGTCTCGATTTTTACCTTCTCTTGTTTCTCTACACTCGGGTATCCGTGTTTCTGCGATATTGTGCCATCCAATCGTCCGTTCGGGATGTCGTTTCTTCTAATGTTCGTCATTTCGCCCGTTCTTTGACCTAAGGTTGTTCTTGGGGATGGCATAACTTTGAGAATGGACAGTATTGGGAAGGAGGGGGTTAGGGAGGAGGTACCTGCGGAAGAGGTTAAGATGGCAGAAGAGGAGGCGTTACAAGTAGAGGGATGTATTCCCCAACCAATCATCCCTGAAGCCTCCGATTGGATGCTTCAAGTCGGGTATTGCTCCATGCTTGGTCTCCGTCTTAGGTTTAGTTTTCATTTTGGGTTGTAGGCTAGGTATTTCGATTTTCGTTTTGGGTTTTAATTCAGGAGGTATGCCTCCGGTGACACTTGTAGATTTTTTTTAATAAATAAAGTTATTACTATTATTTATGTTTGCTTATCGTTGGATTTAGGCATTTATCTAATTTAGGATTGAGTTTATTCTAGGATTTTGTTTTGGGTTTAGTTCTGATTTAATTTGGAATTTTAGGATTTATTTGAGATTAACTAGAAGTTAATTTGATTTACCTAGGACTTTATGTTATTTGATATATGAATGGTTTTTTTTATTTAGGATTTTTTTTGTTTTATTTTAGAAAATTCTAAGGCCTTCGTGACTTTCACGTTTATTTTAAGGTATGAGTTGAATTTTATGTTTAAGGTATTTGTTTCAATCTTGTGTTTGATTTGGAATGACTCTCGTTAAAAATGTGTGAACTTCTGGATGGGTATTAAGTGTTTTAATCCTGTTGGTTCATCCAGTTTGCCTTGGATTAGTGTTTCTTGTGGAGTGAGTGTTTGGTGTTGATTGGTCGATCTAGGTTTTGTTTGGATTGTAGCCTTTTAAAGCGGGGCATGTGTCTGCCTTTGGATTAAATCAAGTGGAGGGTGCTCATAAATGTGGCACTTGTCATCTTGTGGTGAAAGGGGTATAAGGTTATAAATAGGGTCTAGGGGTCTAATTTTCATTTTGCATCTCATTGAAAATTAAGAGGTTTAGGGTCTTTTTTTTTTTGTTTGGTTTATTATTATTTTTGTTAATGTCTTTTCTTCCTATTTACTTTGTATCCCGTGTACCGGACCCCAAGGAAGTTGTAATTGTTTTATTTTTGGCAATGGATGGAATTGGGAATGCGGGGTAGCAGTCGAATTGCTATCATGCTAAGGGAAGAGATGAAAGAGAAGAAGGTGGCAGGAAGAAAACCAAGGGAAAGTGTTGGGTCAGAGTTCTCGTGACCGACACCAATTGCTCCTTGGTAGGGTCTATGGATTGATCTTTTGTTAGCCCTCCCTGTTATGCTTTCTAGGGTAGGCTTCCATATGTGGATCCCACAAATCCTGGGTGGCTTTCTGTGAGCCACTCTTTCTTTTCTGTCGACTCGGGGCTCGGAAGGGCAGGTGTTCTGCTGCGAGGCATCTCCAGAAGAAAAGGGTGGGAAGATGAGATTTTTGTCAGAATTAGTTCAGGGTGTGCTTCTTCCCCAGGCCTCTCCAGGATCTCTCCTTTCTCGAATAAATCTGGATTCGGGCATGGCTTGAAGGTGCTGGTTTTAGATTTCCCATTTTAAATTGTGTATTCATAGGGTATGCCCTCGGTGTATTTTGTAACGGTTTTATTTATTTATGAAGCGAAGGGAATTTATGATTACTCATATTTTTGCACAGTTTTGGTTCAGTTTTAGTTTTAGTTCACTTTGTTTGGGTGTGTTGTTTATTTATTATTATTTTTTTGAGTTTGGGTTGATTCGGCTATTTTTTTTTGTTTGCTTTGGGGTGTGGGGAACATTTATTTGGGTTTAGTTCAGCTTGGTCTAAGCAAGTAATTCAGTTTGGGGATGTTGGGGGCATTTTTTTTTATTCTTCAGCATGTATATTTCCTAAGTTTAAAGGGTATTGTTTTTTTTTTAGACGCATCCTAGCAAGGGTGTAGTTTGGGTTCAATAACTGGTGTTTAAAATGACCTTATTTCGGCCTGTAAACCTGCTATTCTGGGCACATTTTTGTGTTTCACCTAGGGAATTATGCGCTTAACTCTATGCACATAACAAAATTACGCGCCGTAATAGCCTCACACATTTGAGAAGTCTAGAGGATTATTACGGGTCGGTATGATGTCGTGTAATCAAATTACAAGCGCATTGTAGGGCGCAGGATTGGGACGACACCTATTCACTGTGCGAGTGACCTTTGGGATTTACGTGCCATGTTTCAGGTGCGTGATATAATTATGCGTGCTATCTATAGCGTGCAACTGGGGCGTCGGGTTATTTCAAGCGGGTGATGATTTGTTCATGCGCTAATAGGAGGATGTGTAATGGGGATTACGCGCAAGTCGTGTGGTGTGCAATTTCATTGCGTGCCCTGAGCGAGGCACGGGATTTAACCACGCTCTATATATACCTGGAAAGTCTTCATTCTTCCTGCGCTATCCATTTTTTCTTTGATTCCCTGTTTCCCTGTCTTCTTGTGCTCTAATTTTTGTGATATCTTGCGATCCGCCCGTCAATTTTTAGGTGCCTTTTATTGCGTTCTTCCTAGTTTTTTGAGCTCTTTCTTTTGAGATGGAGTCTGGGGGTAGTGATTAGTTCTACGGGACTGTTTCGAAGGTTGAGCGGATGCTAGCGACAGAGATTGGTGATTCTTCCAATGCTCAGACCGATGTTGGTGCTGTGGAGGAGGATGTTGGGGTGGTAGTGAGAGAGGAGGTACCTGAGGGTGATTAGATGGTGGTCAGGGAGGAGGTACCTGCAATTGGTGAGGGTGGCGCTGAGCATCAGGGCGTTGAGGATCAGGGTGCTGAGGGTCAGGAAGGGAGGCGCATCCCCTTAGAGGAGTTCTTTGCGCGAGAGCAGGTAGGTACCCGCGAGCAAGAGTCCCTTTTACTTCTTAGGTATTTAGGTTATAACGTAGGCTTCCTGGGATCTAGAAACCCTTTTAATTACGTCGAACTTGTACTTATTATTGGTTGTGTACATCAATGCGTAATGACTGTATCTAGTTCTAGGCCATGTCTAAGTTACTATTTTATAGCGCTTTCATCGTATTTCTCATAAATTATCATGGTGGTTTGCCTTTCATTGCTTAGTGTAGTCGTAAGTGCTAATCCTTTATTATTTCTCCCTTTCTATGCTTTATCGTTCAGTAGGAGCCTCCGTAGCTGGCTACCAGCTCGGCGTGGTATGAGTCTCATACGTGGCATCGTGCCTTGCCTTTGTTTTAGTGGGCACGACTGGCGTCTTTTAGTCTTGGGCCGATCCTAGAGTTGGAGCCTTTTCAGGTTGATCGTGGTTTGATTGCTGCAATCCTAGAGAGGTGGAGGGAGGAGCAGTAGGCATTGCTCTTCCCAGTTGGGATGATGCTGCCAATCCCGAAGGATTGGGTCCCCATTACTAGGCTCTGATTTGAGGTGGAGCCGATTACGAGGCAGATGGCTGGAGATTATCTGAGGGTACGTGAGGAGATCCTCGGGGTTGCATACCGGTAGAGTGGCTCGGGACCGGGGATGGTCCGAGTCACATGGTTTTTTGACACTTTTGCGAGCAGGTTCGTCCCTCCGAGGCGTCACTCAGAGCAGAGGGTGCTATTCGAGGCATGTTGCATGGAGATAGCACGCCGAGAGGTGGTTGAGCCAGGGTTGGCAGCGGATTGGGTGCTCCGGGCCTTTTTGATGCACTTCTTTGGTGCGGTGCTCTTTTCTTCATTGACTCGGGGGTGTGTTATTGAGTTATTTCTCAGACTTCTTGGGGATCTAGACTGGGTCCCTACTTATGCTTGGGGTGCGGCCACTTTAGCGCATGTCTACGAGCAGCTTTATCGTCGAGGGTGAGGTGTTGCGACGATCGGAGGCTTCCTTCCTTTTCTTCAGGTAGATTTCAGTTAGTCGTAGGTGTTATGGTATCTCTGTTGTCTAGTCTTTCATTGTAGTGACATTTTTTTTTGGGCATTTCGTGTGTTCTAGTTTTGGGCGTACGATCATTTACCTTCCTTCGCCCACGTGCTCCAGCAAAGGTTACTTTCACGTCCCCGCTGATGCATGTGTGGAGGATAGCATTGGGGCGTCGGCGTTGGTCTTCGGATCTTCAAATCGTGCGTGGCCTTTTCGAGGACATGCATGAGGGGTAGGTATATATCATCGTGTACACATTTTTGTTTCATTTCACTTTGGGTTTTAGGCTCTACGGTTTTACTTATGGGTTGGGTTGCTTATTTGGTTGTAGGTGATTTGGAGGCCGTACGCGCCGAGGAGGACGTTGCTGTGCCAGTGATACGATCTGGTTAGCCTTTATTTGACGTGGACATCTGGGTCCATTACTTTGAGAAGGTGGAGCGGATCCAACTATCCCCGGTGACACGTCCATTGGGACTTCCACAGGGAGTCCCTCCAGAGATTCGCCACAGGGTGGAGAAGAGGATGACTGGTCCTCCTGGTAGGGACTTTGCAAGACAGATGGCAATCCAAATGGCTGATTTTAAAGCTAGAGGGACCAGAGTGATGGGTGCGTGTGATGAGGCGGATGCCCGAGAGTTTGTGAGATGGTTCGGGGCATTGGGCGGTGGGCTCCTCTTCACACGTCCATTCCATGGGAGCGGCTCTTTTACGGTCGGTGGACCTGAGTCGGCGTCGACATTGAAGGAGAGATTGGCCGCACTAGAGTAGAGCCATCTTAGAGCGGGTGTTCACGGAGCATTGGATGCCCTTCACAGGGCAATGGAGCAAACGGGGTGCACTTCTAGTCCTGATGAGGAGATGCTGCATTCCCTAGCTAGCTCGGTCACTCAGGCTAGGGTAGTAGAGGATGAGTTGCGGGTTCAGCTAACGGAGACTCGACGACTCCTGGTGAGTTAGTTCACTTAGCTAGTTGTTTGCACTATGTCGATTCAATTTATTTTTTTTGTTCTAAAATGGTTGTCCCATTTCATTTTCTTATGTCAGTCCGAGAGGGAGGTTGAGGTCGCCAGTCACGCGGCAATGGTTGAGTTGTTACATGGTTAGCAGCAGGTTGGCCGGGAGGTAGAGGCTAGTCTGTGATATGAGATTGATCGATTGGTAAGTGTCTACCTTACTTTGTTAGTTGTTGGTATTTTGTTGATTCTTATTAGGTCTGGTGTGTTTGTTAATGTTTGCAGAGGGAGGAGCTTTCTGCCGCAAGGGCTTCTGCTCATGTATTTGATCCGTCTTCAGCTGCTTCTTCCAATTGGGAGGATTCGGTGGATGGCTCAGCTTCAGGCCGAGCTAGAGCACTGGGTGAGTTCCTTAAATCTCCTGAATTGTCTGACTTTATGTGGTTTTGGTAATTTGTTGGTGTCGAGTGTTATATTTTATTTTGCTTGATAGTTTACTGGTACCGTGTGTTATTTCAGCGTCAGGTCGCCGAGGACCTTCGGACGGGGGAGGCGACTGCTGCCTCTCTACGTCCTAAGAGCCAGGTATGTTTTTTTTGTTTAGTGTAATTCAATTCAAATTATTTTACTCATTTTGTTCTGACATATCTTATGTTGGTTTCTTTTGCTTTTGTGCAGGTCATAACGGACTCTGCTCCTGAGGCTCCCCCTCAAGGGTCTGCTCCTGCACCTTCTCAGGTGTGTCTTAGTACAATTATTTGTGATTGCTCATTAGGGGTTTGGTCATCTGATGCATTTGTTGTTCCGTATTGCAGCCATCTGCATTTGATGTCCATTCAGTGCCATTGGCAGATCCGATGACCGCCGCAACTGTCGAGCGTCTCCTTCGGGAGAGGGTGGATCTGGTATACTTCTCCCTCTTCAATTTTTCTTCTTCTTTGGTGAATGTATTGGTCTTCTGACTTGGTGTGGATGTGCAGGTTCGACAGCTTGAGGAGTCATGTCTAGAGGTAGCATGAGCATGCGCTACTCCAGGGGCAAGGTGGGTCCTTGGTGACACGCACAGTCGTGAGGACCTACTGGTAGATATGATTGTTGCATAGGGGACTCAGACCAAGGCATTGGAGGCTGCCCATCGGATGATGCAAGCAGAGATGCAGGTGAGGATAGATCGGCTGTAGTATCGTCTGATGAGGAGTGAGCGGGGGGTGCGCGGTTTATTACAACCTCTGCCTATACCAAAGTGGAAATGAGAATCAATCTCTATAGACTTCATTGTGGGACTACCACGGACAGCGAAGTGCCGCAATGCCATATGGGTAGTCGTTGACCGATTAACCAAGTCAACTCACTTCTTGCCATACAATACTATGTATACGGCAGGGAGGCTTGCAGATATGTACATGAAAGAAATTGTACGATTACACGGTATTCCAGTTCATATTGTTTCGGATCGTGACCCGTTATATACTTTAATGTTTTGAAAAAAGTTTCAAGAGGGAATGGGTACACCTTTTGAAAAATGTGTACCCATTTCAAGAGGGAATGGGTACATGAGAATGGGTACCGGTAGATGGATGGACAAACATAACGGGTGAATCAGATCATAGAGGATATACTCAGAGCAGGTATGCTTGATTTTTAGGGATCATGGGATCAATATTTATCATTGATCGAGTTTGCATACAACAACAGTTTTTAGACGAGTATTGGCATGGCACCTTATGGGGCCCTAAATGGAAGACGATATAGATCACTGATCAATTAGGAAGAGACCAGAGAAAAGTTTATATTGGGTCCGAAAATACTTGAAAGCAATGCCACTATGATTTGTGTGATTAGAGAAAGAATCAAATCAGCTCAGAGCAGGCAGAAGAGTTATGTCGATATTAAAAGAACCAGTGTTGATTTTCATGTGAGATATCATGTATTCGTTAGGATCTCACAATTGAAGGGTGTCATGAGGTTTGGAAAGTGGAGAAAGTGAAGCCAACGCTAATTTGGACCCTTTAAGGTTTTGGGCAGAGTTGGTGATGTGGCATACAGAATTGTGTTGCCCCCACAATTTGATAGGATACATAATGTGCTTCATGTATCTATGCTCCAGATATATATGAAAGATCTGACTCATGTTTTGGACGATCAACTGGTCGAGTTGTATGAGAATATGACGATGATAGAAGAACCAATTCAAATACTTGATCGGAAGGAGCAAATTTTGCGTACGAAGAGTATTCCGTTAGTGCTTGTCAAGTGGAGGAATCATCCAGGTGAAGAGGCCACTTGGGAGTGCGAGGTGGAGATTAAAGAACAATACCCTTAGTTGTTCAATGAGAATTGAGAGAGTGTTGATTATAAAATTCTTCTTTTATTGTAAAATTATTTTTGTATGTGTAAGAACTAACTTATGAGTTATGAAAGTTAAGGTTCACCAATATGTGTAAGTGAAGAAATCATCAATTTTTCTACCGTTGTTTAACCAATTAATGTTGTTGGCCAATGGATAAAGGATTACAAACAAAAAGACGATTTAAAAGAGCCAAAATTTGGATATAAGGGGCGAAGAATTGGGAGACTAAAGCAAAACTGCTTCAGGAGTTGTGTCTGAGTCTCGCTCGTGCAAGAACTTAAAGCTCTCTCGCACGAGCCTCTCAGAAATGATATATATATATATATATATATATATATATATATATATATATATATATAAAATATGTGTATAAGGGATGGGGAGGTTGTCTGTGACTCGTGCGCCCGAGCGACTAAACTCCCTCGCGCCAGGAACAGACTATATGAAGGGAAATTAACTCCTTTGTGGCCATTTCACTCAAACGGGAGTAAGGGGAAGAGGTAGGGTTTTGGTTTTTCGGTGTGGGAACTTGACATACGCTTGATTCATGGGTTTTCTTCGCTATTCAAACAGATTTCCTCGCACAAAAGGTAATCTTCACCCACGTTCTACCTCCATTTTCATTTTATTTATGTTTCAAACCCTAGGATGACCTCTAAATCACCAAACCCTTAACCAAGGAAGAAATTGGTGGTATAGCCGCCATGTTCCCGAAAAAGGGCGGCTCCTCCGCCAAACCCTTTGGCCCAACCCGTCGAATGGTGGGAAAACAAAATTTTTGTACCCGAATGGCATATTCACAAGGATTTCTTCGATAACCAATCGTCCACCAAATGGACATTGGATTATCTAAATATAAATGAATTGAAACCCCTTTTGTCTCCGTGTAGCATGCATTATTACCTCCGATTGTGAAACTCTTTTACCAAACCCTCAAAACCAATGCCACCGAAACCAAACTAATTTGAGAGATTGATGGAAAGGAATTTTCTTTTGAGGCCAAGGACATTTCCCAGGCGATGGGATGCCCTCTTGACTATATTGAGGATGGGATTTCCAAATCCCCATTCCTTCAAGTTGTCAATTTTCAAGAAATTGTGGCCATTGTGACTCGTGGTGTGACTGCCACAGGTAAATCCATAACTCGGGCCCAATTACCCCAACGTATGTGGCCCTTAGACATCATATTTAGAAAAAATTTATACCCCTTGGATCACGAACAAGAGAGACAGGATTCGTTCCTACAAGATATCTACTCGGCACATGAGGATAGGTGGTTCAGTGCACCTACTCTTGTTAGGAAATCCATTTTGCATGCCCTTAAGAGGAACAAACCAAGTGTTGTTCCCGCAATTATCAACCGATTACCATATGCAAGACTGATTTCCAAGTTATTTGAGCTCCGAGATGGGAGCAATGGTTTTGAGATCCAAGCCCTTGAATCCTGACTCACTGATAACATCAGCCACTACCAGGTCAAGGATTTAAATCAGAGTCTTAGAAGCGTAAGAAGTAGTGTCAAGAAGAAAAGGGACAGCCAGTTAGCCCAACAAGCAGCACAACCACCTCATCATGGATCAGTGCCACCCACGGGTGCCCATTCTACTGCAGCACCTTCATCCCAGCCGATGCCTAGTACTCATGATGATATGCTTCGCGAGTTCCTACTATAGACCCGTGAGATTAGGCTATACCAGCGGTTCCAGGAGATCATCAGCATAGATTTGATGAGTCACGCATGCCCGCAGACTTATCAGTAGCGTCTTGCTGTGATGCAGGACTCTATCTTTGGTTCTTCCAGCTCACGCACGGCGGCAGACACCGGGGCAACTAAGGAGGGCACCGACGAGGTAGATGGGGATGACGTGGAGGATGCAGACGAGACTGATGAGGTTTTAGATGGAGACGGGGATGAGCCTGATTCTGAAGAGGACTCCAGAGAGGAGTATGAGGAGGGTGATGATGATTAGAGGAGCAATTGTGGAGGACTATGGACGCCATTCGAGGAAGTTTCAATTTTTGAAAGGAGATGAGAGAAATTATATGTAATTTTGATGCATAAGTTTATAACTATTGTGACATGGCTGTCACGTGGGAAATTGTTCACTTTTGATGTATGTTTTACGTTTTTGATGTAAAAATGTTATATGACATGTGAATGGTTAGTTTCATGGTGAATGGTTTAATTATGGTTTTTCCTCACTGGAGTGTTATATATAATGGGTATGATTTTAGCTTAATGTGTATGGAATGTTAATTCCCCTTGTGGATACTTCAATTAATTGTCGTGTGGTATGTGAGTACCGAAATTTTCACTTTTATGCAGGATGGTTACGGTATATTGTATGTGTTGATTTTAGTTAGGTTTTCGTTATATGGGTACAGGTGTCACACGAATGTGGAGTATGATATATGCAATTGCAGGTATATCTTAATTGTACTTGTGTGTATTTCTGCTCTATGGAGCAGTTATATTTTTTAACTCCTATATACGTTTGATTCATGAATATGGATTCATTCGAATAACTTAGGATAATTTTTGAAGACGAAAATTTTATAAGGTGGGGTGAATGTAATAACCCCAATTTTTGTAAAGCGTGTAAAGGTGTATGTGGTTTACAAGGGAACTCATGCATCTATACACATTTTGGTGTGTATGTGTCTCACACCAAAAAAAAGGGGGAGGAGTAGTGGATAAGGTGACACATAAGAAATGTGTTTGGGCTTTGCAAGTAAGCAAACTCAATTGCTATAATAAGAGGGGGGGGATCTCACACGTGAGACCATTTGTTTGTTTGAGCTTTGTGAGTTAGAGAGAGAGAAATAAAGGAGAAAGGGTTTGAAGAGAATAGAAAAGGGGATTGCTTGAATCCTTGAGTGTAGATCCATTTGATCGTTGTGAAAGTTGTGCAAGTGTGTGTGGGGAGGATCGCCATACGATTTTGTTGGCCTTGTGGTGATCGGGGTGCTCGGTGTGATCTGGGTGGGTTTTGGAAACTCCTTTTTTTTCAACAAAGAGAACGATCCGATCTATCAGTAGATCACCGAGTTTGAGGTAAAAAATCAATGCTCATGGTGTTTAAAGTGTAGTATAATATTTATTATAATTTATGAGATGTAAGGATGGGGTATGGTGATGATCGAGTTAAGGAAAAAACTCAAATCTGAAATATCTCTGGTTCTCGCGCGTACGAGCTTCAGAGCTCGCTTGCGTGATAAACCTTCTAAAGGCATAAGTAAGCTATGAGGTTCTAAGACTCGCTCGCGTGAGGTTTACATGACTTAGAGGGTCGGTCACGCGAGGCCTCGCATGACTGGCCTCGCGTGACTGTCTCCAGAGCACTAGAAATCCAGTCGGTTACGCGAGTTTCAAACCTTGCGTGGGGCTTGCGTGCCTGATCTCCAGGGCTCTCTAGCGCGAGAAACATAGCCGAATATGTTTTGTTTCTTTTCGTCCGAATTATTTAGAAATGTGTATCATATATTCTTTTAAGCATTCTTAAGAGATGTTTGGATATTTTGAATGTAAGATTAGCATGTTGATCATACGTATGGACTTGTAAGAGCTATGAATAGAATGAGCTAGGTGTGGCTTCGTGTGAGGCGGGGAAAACTCAATAATATGCATATTTGTATCTGTTAGCAGGATTTTCGTGATATGATAGAAATGTGTGTTGTCGTGTAAATTTTTGTAAGGCGTTGAGCATGAATTTCGATATATCCTTAGCATGAAAAGTATATGAATGTGTGCAGTAAAGAGAAACTGTGTGTGTGACATCAATATGAGACAATAAAATGCGTGTGTAACATCGAATATGACTACGTGTGAAATCAGTAAGAATGAGATATGTGTGTGTGTGACTTTGAAGGTAAATTAGTATACATTATTACAATATACGGTGAACAATAATATATAACTTTCGCACTTTGATTTAAGGTTTATGTGTGAATACCCAACCGACACAGCGGGATATCCGTGACCGACACGACGGGATATCCGTGACCGGTACGACGGGATATCCGTACAATCGTACTCCGGTACGGCAGGATATCCGTTCTTTTGTTTCAAATCTATGAAAACACTTCATTCGGCATAAGTCTCCTAATTCGAAGGAGCTTGGGCGCTTTGTACAAATGGTTCATGTGAACGACGATGGTAGGTATTTTCATCGGGGGCTCGATCTTATATATGCTCGAGGGACTATTTAAGTGATCAATTTAAGTTCTTCCTTGGTTATGAGAATAAGTTTTGAAATCATATGTTAAACTTTGAAAATTTGTATTTGATATTAGTTTTACTTCAAGTCAAATATCCTTTTAAGTTATGCGTCTTTACTTGCAAAACATATGCAATTATGTTATGAAATAAATGTGAGATGTGAAAGATATACATGCTATTATTTTTCCCTATTGAGCTTAGATATAACTCATCCTTCGACTATACGTCACAAGTTTAGAGGTTGCAGCGGGTACTGAGAATTTAGATTTGGAAGATTCTGAGTACATTCCTGAGGAGGAGACTAAGCCCCCTCCGGAGGAGTTCTTCTAGTAGATTTTGCTACACAGCTTTGTATATTTTGTGAGCTAGATTGTAAGGCTTGGTATGTCCGGCCAATATAACTTAGAAATTATATAACTTTGTGACACGATATTCCTTTTGGCGAACCATCTTTGGGTGACTTTTGTTGCCACTGATGGTTCGGTTCGGTTCTCTTATTCATGCGATTGGCATGAGATTAGAACCATCTTTTGTTGTCTTTGGTTTATCCTGAGTTTTCTTATATAGAAATGGAGATTTCTTTCTTATGATGACTCTATCTGTTCCTGTTATGTTGTGCTTTGTGTGTGGATGTGCCTAGTGTTCTGTGAGATATACGGGGTGTGGCCTTAAGGGCCGTACCGACGGCGCAGGTTTCCAGAAGCGGAAATCCGGGCTGTCACATTAACAGATAGAAATAAATAAAAACTAACAGACCTAAAAATCTAAGAATAAATACTAAAATGAAATAATTTTATTTTTATTTTTTTATATGCAATAAAGTAAAATAAATCTACACAGAGTGTGTACCCCCAAACCTAAATAGGACAATGTCCTCATTGTTCGTAGAAATAGGGGATTCTCCAAAAAAAATTTACCAAATGTGTTGCGTGTACAGAGCATAAATTTTGTAAAAACATTCAAAAATCTCTCCCAAACTTGGGAGAAATTGCATCCGGCGTGTTTACACAGAAACTATATCATAAAGAAAAATTAGAAACAACAAAAATAATAAAATAAATAAAAGAAATTTTTATATAGAACGAAATATTGACAGAGATTGCATGGAAAAGAAAACTAATTATAGGAAAGATGAAACCTAAGAAAAATCTAGACACAGATTAACTATGACACCAGCAGCGACCATCCGAGGTGAAAATGTATTCGATAAAGATCGGCCCCGAGGTCTTCAAATTTATCTCGCCAAAAGGATCATCCGCCCTCTCGGCTCCAAGATGTCCTCAACTTGTTGCTCTTGGAAGAGGAACTGCAAGATGGGAAGGGAAATAGGAGGGATTAAGAGGTGGAAGGGGGTGGTGGAGGAGGCGATGAATGCGGTGGCGTGGTTGGCGCATCGGGGGGTTCTAGAATTGAGAAGAGAGAGAATTTCGTTGATCAGCTGCGCTTGTTCTTCCAGGAGTGCGGAGATTTCCTCCGCCTCGCGTCGGAGAAGCCGCTCGAAGGCATCAGCGATCTCGGACCAACTCGGTTGTTTTTTCATAGCGAAAGTGTTGGAATAACTGGGGTGGAGGTTTAGACCTGAATTTATAATCAACGAGGGTGGGGATGTGAAGGGGGCTATAAATGTTCGACATGAATAAACATTGAAAATGAGAACTGTTTCTTGGCGATAATAAATTTTGAACAGTTAGGCGCGACTGCGTGGTGTTAGTCGAGGCATCGCATTTTATGCTTGTGAAGTTACGAGACTATCATAACCCCACGATTACAAAGTGCGCGGGCCCGAACTAGACTAAACATTCTCTTGTCAGTCGTAATCACTATGATGGATCGTGAGAGAAATCACAGTCTATGAGAGGTCATAATCACTATGATGTTCTTAGTACATAACTAATGATATCTCAGTCGTACGTAATGCATTACATGCAATCGAAAAGCATCCAAACAATCCAAATATTATACAATCTACAAGAGAATAAATTCACCTAAAGACTGTTGTACACAAATTTGCTATGGATGAGTCGATAGCTCGACGGTGCCCATGAGCATATCAGCCATACTCTAGGTCTTTTAGTGACATTGTGGTCACAGTCCCTTTTTCTTCATATGATATCACCAGCTTTAGTCTCTGCCCCTTGACCTTAAAGGTACGACCGTCTTTGAGATCCTGGATGGTTACGATCCTGTGAGAGAATGCTTCCACAACCTTATAGGGTCCATCCCAACGACTTCGTAGTTTTCCTGAGAATAGCTTTAACCTCGAATTAAATAGTCAAACTTATTGGCCAGGCACAAAACTCTTTTGTAAAATATGTTTATCATGAAATGCCTTTGTTTTGGCCTTATAAATTCGAGGGTTCTCATAAGCATCATTACGAATCTCCTCTAACACATTGAGTTCGTGTTTCCGTTATTCACCAGATACGAACACCTCAAAATTTAATACTTTGATGGCCCATAGAGTTATGTGCTCTAATTCCACAGGTAGGTGGCAAGCTATCTCGTACACCAACCAGTAAAGAGACATGCCAATGGGTGTTTTATAGGTCGTTCTATATGCCCACAGGGTATCATACAATCTCATAAACCAATCTTTTCTATCGAAGCGAACTGTTCTCTAGTATCTTATTTATTTCCCGATTAGAAACATCCACTTTCCCACTAGTTTGAGAGTGATAAGGGGTTGCGATTTTGTGTGTAACAAAATATTTCTTGAGTAAGATCTCAAATCACTTATGAGAGCTCGTGGAGTTCCAAATCGCGAGAAGATATTATCCCTAATAAAAGAGATTACTACCATATGATCATTAGTCTTTGTGGCTGTTGCCTCGACCCAATTTGAAACATAGTCGACAGTCACAAGTATATACATAAATCCAAAAGAAGGTGGAAAGGGACCCATGAAATCTATACCCCATGCATCAAAGGGCTCTATGACGAAGATCAGTTGGAGAGGAATTATGTTCCTTCGCGATATGGCTCTTGCTTTTTGACATTGATCACAGGCCATACAAAAGTTCTTGGAGTCTTTGAATAATGATGGCCAATAAAACCCCAATTGCAGTACCTTAGCAGTCATTTTCTTTCCACGAAAGTGGCCCCCACAAGCATAAGTGTGACAAAATTGTAAAATATTGTGGGTGTCACCCTCGAAAACACATTTCCTAATTATTTGGTCTGGGCATATCTTAAATAAATCGGGATCCTCCCAAATATAATATTTCTCATTGGAAAAGAATACATACATGTCCTGTTTGGACCAGGTCTGGAGAACCTGTGGCCAAATAATTTATTATATTAGCATACCATGATACTGTCGTTTATATGGTAAAAAGTTGCTCATCCGGAAAGGTATTATGCAGAGATTCTTCGCTGATGGTTTTTGGCAACTCTATCCCAGATAAGTGATGAGCCACTACGTTCTCGACTCTCTTCTTGTCTTTCCTCGAACTTAAATTCCTGCAAAAGTAGAACCCATCTGATTAACCTTGGCTTGACATCATTTTTTTACAATAAATATTTTAGCGCAGAATGATCAGAGAAGATGATGATCTTTGATCCCAATAGGTACTGTCAGAATTTATCTAATGCTAATACGACAACGAGAAGCTCCTTCTCAGTTGTGGTGTAATTCACCTGAGCTTCAATCAAGGTTCGGCTCGCATAATAAATTATATGAGGAACCGTATCTCTCCGATGTCCCAAAACTGCACCTATTCCGTAATCATAAGCGTCACACATCACTTTAAAGGGTAGGAAGTAGTTTGAAGGTTGAATAACTGGTGTTGATGAAAGAAGTGCTCGGAGCTTATTGAATGCGTTAAGACAGGCATCGTCAAAGTCATAAGGTATATCATTTGCTAACAAGTGAGACAAAGGTCTCGATATTTTTGAGAAATCTTTAATGAAGCGGCGATAGAAGCCGGCATGACCAAGGAAAGATCATATCTGTCGCACCGAGGATGGTGGGGGCAGATTCGCAATAATATCTATTTTAGCCCTGTCAACCTATATTCCTTTTTTAGAAATAATGTTCCCTAAGACTATGCCTTCCTGAATCATAAAATGGCTCTTCTCCCAACTCAACACTAAATAAGTTCCCTCACATCTTTCTAGGACGAGGGCAAGGTGATCTAGACAAGAATCAAAGTTTTGGCCAAATACCAAAAAGTCATCCATGAATACCTCAAGAAACTTTTCTATCATGTCAGAAAAGATAGTCATCATGCATCGTTGGAACGTTGTCAGAGCATTGCATACCCCAAATGGCATACAGTGATATGCCAACGTTCCAAAGGGACACGTAAAGGTAGTCTCTTCCTGATCTTCGGGTATACCGAAACTTGATTATACCACAAATATCCATTCAGGAAGCAAAAATACTCCTGACCCACCAGTTTTTCCAAAATTTGATCAATGAATGGTAATGGAAAATGGTCCTTGCAGGTCATCAAATTTAGCTTTCGATAGTCAATACATACGCGTCAACCTATGGTTTCGCCTAATGGTACCAACTTACCGGCTGAATTTTCTTTAACTGTAATCTCAGATTTCTTTTGGACTACTTGAGTGGGGCTCACCCACTCACTATCAAAAATTAACCAGTGTCTAATAATTTTTCGATTTCTTTTTACACTACTTCCCTCATATTTGGGTTTAGCCGTCGCTGCCTCTCTCGTGAAGTCTTGGCATTGTCCTCCAAATGAATTCAATCAATACATATTAATGGATCAAGCCCTTTAAGGTTAGCAATAGTCTACCCTATCGCATGCTTATGCTTTGTAAGTATGACCAATAACTTACTCTCCTGATCTAAATTAAGAGCAGAAGATATGATTATTGGGAGGGTTTCATTAGGCCCAAGAAAAGCATACTTAAGGGTGTTAGGAAGTAGTTTCAGATCCAAGGCGGGTGCTTTTTCAATAGATGGTAGCAGCGATTCGTTGGAATTGGTGGATAGAGGTTCTATCCATGGCTTCCAAGTTGTCGGTTGGGACTCACAAGAAGAAGTGTCAAGTAAATAGGTCACCTCCTCAGCTTGTTGCTCAGGTTCCCCAAATTCGTATACCACAATATAGTTTGAAGCGCATCCTTGGATAAAACTAGAGGCAATACTTCTTCTACCATTTCTTCAATCTCATCTATAATGAAGCATTCATCGTCATCAAGCAAAGCCATTTGGTTGGTTGCTAAGAAGACATTTAACTGATTTCGCATATCCCCAAACGAGACTTCCATCATACTGATTTTACAGTTTATGTAGGCATTGGCCATGGCCAAGAATGGTATGCCGAGTATAACGAGAATTTGTGTTGGAGATTTCAAACTTGGTTCCATGTCTAATATCAGGAAATCGACAAGGAAAACAAACTTGCCGACTCCAACCATGACATCTTCAATGATTCCTACTAGACTCCTCTCGAATTTGCTGGCTAATTGAAGTGTTACCAAAGTAGGCCTCATATTACCTAGTCCCAGTTTCTCATATACGGAGTATGGCAGCAGATTCACACTGGCTCCTAGATTCAGAAGTGCCTTATTAATGGCGTGGTCACCAATAATGCATAGAATTGTGGGCACTCAGGGAACTTTGAGCTTTGGTGGAGTTTCGGCTTGCAAAACTGAGCTCACTTGCTCCGTTAAGAAGACTTTCTGAGAGACATTGTTTTGTCGTTTTCACTTCTACATGCACATCTCTTTCAAAAAATGTGAGTAAGTTGGGACTTGCTTGATTGCCTCCAAGAGGGGCAAATTAATCTTCACTTTTTTTAAAATTTCAGTAATTTCTTCTATTTTTTTGGATTTTTATCAAAGGGTGACGGTGCACCAAACGCATTAGAAAAGGATAACTTTGGTACATAAGGTTCCTCTGTTATAGAATTGGGTGAACTTTCATTATTATTATTTTATTTTTTTTCATTTTCTAGTTTTTTTGGTTTTCCTTGTGAGGGAACTTCTTCTGTGGCTTCTAGCTCCAGTTCCTCAGTCATAAGGACAACTACTGGTGTAGGCATCTCAACCCTGTTATCAATAGTCTTGCCACTTCTTAAGGTCTGAACGGCTTGTATTGTGGGATTTGGTGCATTTCTCTCATGAAATTGTCCTCCCAAGTTAAGCATAAATTGTGAACATGCTTGGTTACTCTCTCATTCCACCCATTGCGTAGCTAGTTGCCTAATTTGGGTTTTTTAATTCGAAATGGATTAAGTGTAAGAATGTAAATCTTGAGAGATTGGAGTAAGTTGAGATAACTCCCTAGTACGTTGGTGCGATTGTTGTTGCAGATCTCAGAGGATCTGGATAATGGTAGCATCATCGCTGTTACTCTAAGGACTAAGTTGTTGTTCAAAAGATTGGTACTAAGAATATGACTGTTGGAAATTTTGAGGATATTGTGGGTGTGTATAAGATAATTATTATGGAGTCACCCTCAGAAAGCCAGAATAATTTCCCCACTGAAGATTATAAGAATTTTTTGAATTACCCCACTAAGATACGAATGTTTGCTCTTTCTCTATTGATTTTGGATACAGAGGGGTGGTTGGGTATTCCATTGAGGCATAGGTTGGGTTATAACTTGGCCAAAATAATCCATCATGGCCTTACATAGTCATAAATATATTTTTATATTTTTAATTTTATTTGATTTTTATTTTAAGACGCAGGGAAAGAAAATAAATTTGAGCCTCTATCTTCTATTATAAGAACAAGTGTTGAAACATTCAATCCGCTATTCTAAATAAACGTGAAAAAGATAAAAAAGCGATAAAAGAAAATAAAAATAGAAAAGAAAAGAGGTTTGAAAGACAAATATTGGCTTTCAAATTTTATTCGCTTCCCCGACAATGGCGCCAAAAACTTGGTAGATCTTAAAAGTGTACTCAGTCTTAACCTATTGCAAGCACACAATGGAAATTTTAACACTAGTATAAGGTCGATCCCACGAGAAAGGTCAAAAGTTTGAATGCTTTTATTTGCCTTTAAAGAATAAAAAATGGTTGTTTAAATAAACTACGATGGAAAAAAATATATCTAAATCCCCCTACTTTTAGATCCTGGTCGTCAATCAGTCTCCTTCAATTCTCGGATGTTTAGAAAATTAAAACTACTGCTACACTATATCTAAGCCTTCCAGAGTTTGGGCGTCAATCAAAAACTAGAATTCTTTCAATATAGATTTATACTAATCTACAATCTCCCATAAATTTGGTCGTCAATCAAATACTAGAAAATTAAAGATGGAAAATAAAAACCATTATGTGAATCTACAAATTATCAATCTTAGTCGTCAATTAAAATCAAGAACTTTTAAATGTTTACAAAGCAGTAAAAGAAAATAGTAAATCTAAACTACAAAGCAATAAAAAAATCTTTCATCTCTCAGTCACAGGGGTCAATTGCTCCTAAGAAACTACAGATACTCTACTCTAATCTTCCAGTCTCCGATTATAGTGGTCAATTGCTCTCGAGAAACCTTGGATATCTAAACTAAACTAAGTTGATCTTCAGGAAACTTAACCTCAGTCGTCAATTGATGCTGAGAATTCATTCGATAAAGAATTCTAGGTAACAGGCCCTCTTATTTATAGATCATTAGGGGTCGATTTACATTATTCGAGTTCTAATTAAAGTAAACTATTAAAACAAACGATTCTTAAAATAATAAAACTTCTACTCCTAATCTTCCTTGCTTCAGATAGCAAATGTGCACAGGACTCTTCTCCTTGATTTCAACAGCAAAGATCTTCAGAATTTTCTTCCGCCAATCTTCTCAGATCCGTGAGGTAGTAGAGTTCTAATTTCAGAGATCTTCTAATTTTGTGCATGGCTTCACGTGATTAGCAACAGCGAGCTTTAATATACACAATCGTAAGTACGATTGCATTTCTCTCCTTGGTACAATTCTTGCTCTTCGAATGATCGTATCCTTGCTTCATGCTAAACTAGTCTCGAGCATCTTTTGTATAGGATCGTAATTTACAATTCCTCATTTTTCTTCTTTTGCTTTCGTTCGCTCGAGGTTACAATTGTATCATAAGCTCTTTCTTTTAACTTACAAACTAGAGTCAAACACGATTGGGATTGTGAGTCTTACTGCTTTTTGAGTTTATTTTGGCAAAGATTAATATTTTTATACTTTTTTGCTGTCTATTCTAAATATATGCACATTAGCATCTCATTAGTAGCAAACTGAGGTCTAAAATCACTAAGTTAAGGGTGATAAAATAGTAAATTATGTGACTGGTTACTACACACTCTACCTGAGTGTGTATAAACACACAAAAGCAAAGAGAAATTTTTTTCCATAAATTAGTCTCGCAGAAAATATCTCCTAAAATTAGTAGGAAAATAAGTGTGAACAACTCTTAGGGAGCCCTTATTTGCACCAATTTTTCTTTGAAGGAAACCCACATTTTTACCATTAAAACCTTTGGTTGCCATTAATCAGACTATGGAGATCGTTTTTCGCCCTAATCCTTCCAGACAATAGATCTTCAGATCATGGTACACCGTTTAGATGGTCAGATTTTTAGATAGTTTTATCGGTAATATAATTTATTTTTATTTTTTTAAAACTTACATGATGTCAAGAGCCTAAGCAGGTCGGTTGGGGGCCTGTGTCCGCCGCCCTACTTGACATCCCTAGGACCGCCTGAAAAATTATAAACGTAGGAGAGATTTGTTGTGGAAAAAGTGCAGGCGGATGATGTAGTGCAACGTGACTGACTCCACCTACCTGCATTAATTGATTTCCTCTGCAATTGCAGCCAATTAGTCGCGCCACATCAGCCCCCATCATTTTGTGGGCATAAAATTTGTCCTCTATATAATACTATCCGAGCCAGCCCGACCTAGAAACACCATTATATTTAGCATTTAGCTTCTCGAACTAATACTGGCCTCGCCCGCAAAAGCACATACAACTTTTGAGGGAATTAGGTTTAACCTTTAAGGGCATGTTTGTTTCATCGTATTCTTGAGAAATCATGCGTAATATGGTGTTTTTAGGAGAAACGGTCGGATTTATTATGCGTGTAATCATTTGATTCATCATATTCTATCTCTGTAATACACTGTAACAATTGCAGGTAAAATATTTGGCTTACAAGCCGAAGGCCTCGTAACGCAAAAAAATTACTGGTAATTTTCCCTCAACTCATGCAACGGTCGGATTTATTACAAGAGGTCTTCTGTTTACTGTACCAATCAAAAGCAATCTTCAATGCCTTCTCAGAATAGGTGGATGCACGCTCGGATATGGATTGCGCCTTGCAGGTAATCGTTTTTCCAACTTGTTCAATTTTTTACTTGGGGGAGAGGAGATACAATTTTTAGCTTATAAAATGCTCTTGTGTGGCCAAGGTTACCTATATCTCTTCACTCATTCAACCCTAGACTTCAGAGTCTCCGTAAACTACAGGATGCCTTCTTCAACTTCCACTGCAAAGCCTATGTTCATTTTGGAGAACACAACTTTGTTGTGCAATTTCCACCGTACACTTCTACCAATCTACACATTCCTCACCTTCCTTCGAACCCGACACGACCCTACTGCATTTTTTTCGATAGGCTTGGTAGTTTTCATACTATTGTTTTGGTGCTTGAACATTTTCAATCGGATGCCTGGAAACTCAAAGGAGAGCAAGCGATCCAAGTTACCCATATGGGTTATAAAATGCGATGAACGGCTGTGATGGTTCTCATTTGCAAGCTGGTGGGTCCTAGCTTTTTCGAAAGGAGATAGTGGATTAGACGAAGGAAGAAGTGGTGGGCTGGAAAGTGATTGTGATGGACGGCTGTGATGGAAGATCCTACGGCGGAGGAGATAACAGGTGGTTCTTGTTTGCAAGCTGGGGGTCTCTAGCTTGCTTAGGATGGAAAGGACAGGGCTTAGAAGGAAGGGAAAGGGCTTTGACACAGGTCTTCTTCAGCTCGAAAAGCGAGGCTGCTATAATATACTCGTCTCAGATATTGCCATGTGGCAGCAGCAGCCATAACCTACTTTTGAATTCCCCAGGTGACAGTTCCAGTAAAAACCAGCCCACGATTTTATATATTACCGGCCGATTTTCCCTTGTTTTGCTTGTTTGGATGTAATTTGTAAAATGCACTAAAAAGGCGATTTTTCAAGCTCCTTTTGTGTTGAAAAGAACAAACTTTTTACAAATAAAAATTATATGCAAAGTTCAGATTGCAGGTAATTTAGTCAGCAATATTTTGCAGGTAATATTAATTTTGGGAATAACCCCTCACGCCCAAACGAATGCCCAAAGTAATCATAAGCTGGAATCTAAAAGGGAAATTCAGCTTCGACTGTATGTGGGGATGTTTTTTAGCCCGCTAAAAATTGAGCCTGAAGATGGGTCAGCTTCGACTGTAGCAAGCCTGAGCAGCCCATTTGCATCCCTACAAGTGGGCACCAGAGTGTCTCATGCTCCGATGCAGTTACAGACCACTGAGTCTGAGTATCACGGGATGGCGGCGACATGGGGGGGGGACATGTTTGACGGTGATCGCATGAAATCATATTGACTGCTACCAGTATTCATGTCACTTAGAATCTACACGCGGTGTCGACATATATGGCCCCTGCAAACTTTATTTTCTCACTTAAAAAAGTAGCAAAATTTATGTCTGAGTGGTCCACAAGATTAATTTTCTAAGAAACTATGAAAATATTAAATCAAGGGTGAACAGGAGATTACCATTATCAAATCATGATTATATGGTTGAAGCTCTAATTTTTTTAAAACTGGGCTTGCCAACCACTCGCATCACAGCAAAGGGGTCTCCAATGAAGTAATAAAGTAACGAAACATATGTTTTGTGAATGAAAAATACTGTTCATTAAAATAAAGCTGTGGAGACAATATATATATATATATATATATAAGGGATTCATGCTTGGTAGATTGAGTCTTGATGAACACATTAAGAAAAAAATTAAAAAGTAGAAATAAATAAGACACGGAATTAAGGTATCATTATTTTTACCCAAGATTCTTCCTCTGCACTCCGAATTTCACATGCTAAAATCGTCAACTACTTTGAACTGAGCCGTAGAGATTGTTTGTCGGATCCCCATCTTAAACACAATAGCTGTTGAGATCATAGGCCTATCAGCAGATGGTCAGATTTTGATTCTATGTAGCACACATTTCAAATAGGAAGTTGGCACTCAGCACACTGGTTAGGACAATGCCTCAAGAAGCAAAGGTCCTAAGTTCGTTTCACACCTATTGGCCGCTCACATGGATTTATCGTGTGATGTGTTGCACGTGGACTTAATTAGTTGGGTATCTAATAGACCTGGATACCCCTATGCACACGTTAAGCAGTCTAGTTATTTTGGGTTGAATATCTTGAACTATGGTGAATAGTAAGGTTTCGACGCTATTTTTTTTTTTATTTTTTTTAAATTAAAAATAATAATAATAAATAAAAGAAAGAAAGGTTTTTTTTTTCTTTTATGATAAATCAGTTTGGACGCCATTATCTAGCTGGAAAAAGGTTTTTGACGCCAATATTACTTGTGCCATCTTACTAATATTCCCTCCTTCATTGTACAATGATCATTCATTGGGCTTCCATCGTTCCGAAATTATATTATGGTCTGTTTGGATAGAGGGAAAAGAAAAAAAATCATTGGAAAAGAAAGAAAATATGACACTTTCTTATTTTGGTCAATAAAGTTGTGCCACCGAAAATAATAGGAAAATTTTAAAAAAAAATTCCCTTGAAAACCGACAAATCACTCTAAAATATGCAGATTTAATCGGAAAACTTTTGCCATTCTTGATTTCTCTCTTTCCCTCTCCTCTATCTCTCAGTCTCTTTTTTAATGAATAAATTGAAATAAAATCAACTATAGAAAAAATAAAAATATAAAAATAAAATAATAAAAATAAAAAATAAATTAAAAATATTTAAAAATTAAAAATTACAAATTTTAAAATTTTTAAAAAAAATAAAATTACAAAAAATTAAAAAATTAAAAATTTTTAAAATTTTTAAAATAAAATAAAACACAATAATAAAAAATAATTTTTTTAATAAAAAATAAAAAATTAATTAAAATATAAATATAAGTATAAGTATAAAAATTAAAAATTTTAAAATTCAAAATTCAAAAATATTAAAAAAATAAAATACAAATACAAAAATAAAAAATGTAAAAATAAGATTTTTAAAAAAATAAAATTAAAATACAAATATTTTTAAAAAATTAAAAATCAAAAATTTTTTAAATTAAAAAATTAAAATACTAAAATAAAAAATAAACTTTTTTCAATAAAATAAATAAAAAATAAATTAAAACAAAAAATAAAAATAAAAATGCAAAAATTTAAATTTTTAAAATTTTTAAAAAATAAAATAAAATTACAAACATAAAAAAATAAAAAATAAAAATAATAATAAAAATTTTAATAAAATAAATAAAAAATAAAAAGTAAATTAAAATAAAAAAATAAAAATAATAAAGTTAAATAAAATTTAAAAAAAATTTAAAATATAAAATATTCAAATAATAAAATAAAATAAAATAAAATAATAAAATTAATAAATAATAATAATAATAATAATAAATCAAATAATAAAATAAAATAAAATAAATAAAAGTTTTTTTTTTATCAAAAGAAAGAGAGAGAGAGAGTGATTTTATTATTATTATTATTATTATTTTTACTTATTATTTAAATTTTATTTTATTTTCAAAATAAAGTAAAAAAAATAATAAAAATAAATTAAACATAAAAAAAAATTTAAATTTTAAAAATTTTAAAAGAAGAAAAATAATTAAAAATAATATTAAATATATAAAATTAAACCTCTCTCTCTCCCTCCTCTCTCTTTCCTAGCTCTCTATTATCATTCTCCGTTTTAGAGATCTCTCTCTCCTAAATTTTCTCTCTACATATTTCTTTTAATTTCTGTCTCTCTCCCCAAATCTGTCTCTCTCTCTCATAAACTCTCTTTTTCTCTTTCCTAATTTTTCTCTCTCACGAAATTTTCTTCATAATAGAAAGTTGAATTTATTGGATATATGAAATATATACTATCGATGGTGCTCAATTTTTATTTTCTATGTATTAATTACACAATTCAAACACCGAAAAATAATGAATTCCTATGAATTTCTAAAGAGCTTAAATCCATTGGATTTACAAAACATTTTCCTATATTTTCCGAAAAATTGCTAAACAGGCCCTTATATTAAAACATTGGATAGCTCAATTCGCTCCTACGAAAATGCAGAGGGCACTACGCTGGAAACAATTGACTACTTGAAATGAGATAATGGAGATCAATTTTGGTCCCAATCTTCGACACAATCGAACTTGAGATCATGGGCGTACCAACATACAACCAGATTTGATTCCATGTTCCCCAAGGTCGTGATTCGAAACTCCACTTTTGTGATAAATGGGTCCCACCTATGGCCCTGTTTGATAGCAAAGAAACTCCAAAGAGGAAATGAAATCAATTTCCTAGTTGATTTCTTAAAAAATGATTTCTTCTATAAATAGATTTTCCACTGTTTAATTAGTGTGTTTGAGAAATGACTTTCATTGAAAATTGATTTCTCTTGTTTGATTAGTAATATTAAAAAAAAAATTGAAAATGAGTTTTTAAGTTTATATCATATATTTTCTATTTTTAGTTAGTTTGAACAAATACTTAGTGAGAAAAAAAGAAAAAAATTTATTTAGGAAAATACCTAACTTGGCACTTCGTGTTGCACTAATTATAGATTGACTCTTTTGTTTTATCAAAATCATAATCAAAGTCAAATATTAACTAATAATTTTTCTAATGACATTCTATTACGTTACAAATGAACACCATAGTAATCACTGCATTAAGTGCTTGGAATCAGACGATGGAGATCAATTTTTCACCCTAATTTTTCGTAGGATGGATCTTAAGACCATGAGCATACGATCAGACGGTTAGTTTTTTGTTTGTGGCACAGATCCCCAAAAAAATATCTTGAAAATCACTTGGCACACATCATGCTCAAACTTGATTTTAGGATTATATTTTTGTATCTATGCCACGTGAAAACTAAATGTGAGTGTTTGATGGTATGCTCATGGTCTCAAGATTCAGTGTGTGAAAGATTGGAGTGAAAAATGATGTCTATTTCAAGAGGATCTTCTCCATTATTACATTATAGAAAAGTCATTATCAAATTTTAGCTTTTTAAATTTTTTCATGGTGTTAGAGCTATGACCGGCTTTGATCTTGCGAGCAGACCGATCATGATCCTGGATGATGCACCCTCTACTCACTTCTCAAACTAGCTTTTTTTTTTTCAATAAAGTTACATCTTCCTTTTTATCTCTACAAGCTCCCTTGGTCCATATATTCATGTCATGTAATCTCATATTTTTAATATATCTATAACTTCTTGAACAAGAGTTTTCTTCAAGCCGTACGATCCTTCATTGTAAGCTTCTAAGCGAGATCATGACGTAGCTGATGTAGTGAGCCACTGGCTTCGACCGACACAAAAAACAGCAATAAGCAACAATGATGGATTTCACAGACAGGCAGTGAACCGTAGCAAGAGCAATCAGACATTATGAGCTATTCATCGACAACTTACTTTTTTTCTTTCTTAGCTTTGTTGGTGAGGTTTCTTTTTGGTTTGTTGTTTGCCGATTCTCGCTTCTTTTTTTCTTTTTTTTATCCTTTAATGTAATTTCCCATTATCAATAAAAAAAATTTTAAAAAACATCTAGAGGTTAATGTAAGGTTGACGTGCCTATATATTGACTACCACACTACCTAAGTAATGCCAAAATCGATTCATTGCTTGGAATCAGATGATGGAAATCGTTTTCTATCTCAATCTCTCACATAGTAGTGTTAAACCAACGAAGATGGCCGGATTTTTGGCCATAGAAGATTAAGAGCAATTGATCTATTATTATTAAGCCATATGGTTAATAAGACGTACTTGATTGTAAGCCATGAAAGATGGGTCGCCATTTGAATCTTTAACGATCTCCTCGTTCTCAATTGCTCCGAGCACAATTGGGATGCTTTTGCTAATAAGGAGAGTTGAAGTGTATCGAGCAATCGTTGGGACCAAGCATCCTTATATTTATAGCCAATGAGTCATTCTCATTAAGGACTTAAATTACTAATTATATTGTGATTAGAAATCACAATCATACTTTAAATAAAAACTTAATTATTAGTTGTTTATTCTCTCAAATTCACCGAATTAGCAACTATAACATCTCAAGATTGATCTTACACCATTCACCGATTAACAGATTGAACATAGTGACAGCCACCAAAATAGAAACTTCTAACAGTCTCTCACTTGGCCACACTATGTCAATAAACTTTGATTACTAAATGTTAGCTAACTGTCTTTAAATGACAAATCCTAATCAATCTTAATCAAAGACTTTATAATCAGTCTGATCCAGTGAGAATACTAACACAGAATCAATGTAGTCAATGCATCATGTCATCGACACATGACTGTTCATTAGTTACCGTATTAGAATTCATCACTGACATAGATTCCAACTAGCATGATTTCACATAGATTGCAAGTTTACAAACTAAATAGTGATAACAAGTAAACTCAATTTATTATTAGTCCTACTGTATTACCGTCTATCGGCATCAATGTTCCAAACTTTTATTTCCAAGAAAAAGGGAAAATAAATAAATTACCTTTATTTAAGATTAATTTAAATAATAAACTCACTTTCAAAAGTTATCAAAACTATCATTTAATCTCATGCGCGTAACATGCTTCGAAAAGAGCTTGGGAGGTAAGCCTTTAGTGAAAGAATCAGCCAACATGAGTGTCGTACTAATCTTTTCAACATATACAATTTGATTCTGAACTTTCTCCCTTACAGCAAGATATTTGATATCAATATATTTGAAACATACACTAGTTTTGTTATTATTGAAAATAGCTATCACAGTGAAATTGTCACATAAGATTCTCAGTGACCTTGAAATACTATCTCCAATTCGAAGTCCTGAGATAAAATTCTTCAACTATAGCGCCTCACATGTTACCTCAAAACAAGTAACGAACTATGCTTCCATAGTAGACGAAGTAATCAGTGTTTTCTTAATGCTCTTCCAAGATATAGGTCTATCTGCAAGTATAAATATATAACTCGATATAGACCAACAGGTGTCTTGACACCCAACATAGCCGGCATCGAATAACCAATAACTTTAAGGATATTCGACCTTTTATACGTTAACATGTATTCTTTTGTCCCTTGTAAATAGCGAAAACCCTTCTTGACTGCTTTCTAATGGTCCGAATCAGGATTACATTGATACCTACCAAGCATGCCAACTATATACGTTATGTTTGGACGAGTACAGACTTGCGCATACATGCGACTCCCAACTGTCGAGGCATAGGAAATTATCTCTATCTGTTTTCTCTCCAAATTGATCTTGGGACTCTGAAGTACACTAAATTTATCACCTTTAATCACAGGGACAGTAGTAGCAGAGCAATTATGCATGTTAAATATTTTGAGAACTTTATCAATATAATCTCTTTTAGGCAATCTCAATATGTCACGAGCTCTATCTCGATGAATCTCAATTTCTATCACGTAGGAAGCTTCAGCAATATCATTCATATCAAAATTCTTTGATAGAAAATTCTTTGTCTTATGTAACATGCTCAAATTACTACTAGCAAACAATATGTCATCAACATATAAAACAATGATATAAATTTGCTCCCAGTGATTTTAAGAAATATGCATTGATCCATAATATTTTCTTTAAAATCAAAGTTTGAAATAACTTCGTGAAATTTTAAGTACCATTTTCGATATGTCAGCTTTAAGCCATATGTAGAGCTTTTGAGCCTACAAACTAAATAGTTCTCTCATTCAATTTGAAAACCTTCAGGTTGTGTCATAAAGACATCTTCATGCAAGTCATTATTCAGAAAAGCAATTTTTACATCAATTTGATACAATTCTAAGTCAAAATGAGCTATCAATGTCATGACTATGCTGAAAGATTTCTTTTTAGAAATAAGAGAAAATATTTCTTTATAGTATATTCCCTCATTTTGAGTGAATCCTTTAGCGATTAACTTGGACTTGTATCTTTCTACATTACCTTTGGAGGCTTGTTTGATTTTATATACTCATTTACAGCCTACAGACTTAACTCTTTCAATTAACTCGCAAAGATCTCAGACCAAGTTATGTTTCATTGATTTTAACTCATCCTTCATAACTTCGAGCCATTGAGTTGATTTATCGCTCATCACAACTTGGTTAAAAGAAACAGGATTTATTTCCTTTCAAAAGTCATACTCACTCTCATTGAAGTAGATGATATAGTCATAAAAAAAGTTAGCTTCTTTGCACTATTTAATCTACACAATGATTGATCACTGGCGATCACCACAGGAGTAAGAGTCTCCTCAATGTGGGGTGTTTCAATAGGTATAGCCTCAGGTGCATCAATAATTTCTTGAATAACTGGTGTTGGTGCTATCTTTTCTTCGATAAAAGGAGAAGAATTATAATCTAATTCTTCTCAAAAGTCATTTTCCTAGGCTCAACACTCTCACTGTTCTCACAGTCCTCAAAGAATTTCGTATATTTAGTCTCAACAATCCTAGTACTATGAGTGGGGCAATAAAATATACAACCTTTTTACCTATCAGGGTAACCAATAAAATAATAACTTATAGTTTTAGAATCCAATTTTTCTAATTGTGGATTATGCACCTTTGTTTCAACTAAACAACCCTAAATGTGTAGATATCCTAAAGTCAATTTTATTCCTACTCATAGCTCATATGGAGTTTTGGAAATAGCCTTACTAGGAATCCAATTCATGATATGTACTACAATTTTCAAAGCTTTTTCCCACAAGAACACAGGCAACTTCGAATTGAGCAGTAATGGCATGCTCTTGTAGATACTGGGAGAATGGTTCTTAATTGCAACCTGTTTCAGAGTATCTGCTATTATATTCTTCGCCTCTATCAGATCTCACAATTTTAATCTTCGAATTGAGTGGTAACTCAAGTTCGACTTTATAGATCTTAAACATATTCAGGGCTTCATATTTCTCATGAATAAGAAATATATAACCGAAACGAGAATAATCATCAGTGAAGATAATAAAATACTTTTGGCCACCAATAACAAGAGTTGGAAATAGTCCACAAATATCAGTGTGGATTATTTCTAGCAAACTCATGCTCTTGATAGATCTTGTCTTTTTAGTCTTCATGAATTTTCCTTTAACGCAATCTACATAAGTATTGAAGTAAGAGAAATCGAGCTCATCGATTATATCATCTTTAATTAACTTCTCTATTCTATCCTTAGATATGATCTAAAAGTTTATGCCATAAAATGGAGGAATTATCGATTGCTCATTTTTGTTTCTTAAAATCATAACTAACTTTATCATCCACATGCATAGAAATTAAATAGTGGGTTGAAGATTAATCTAAGTTTAATTTATAAAGATTGCCCACTAATGAATCATTACCCACAATATCAGAATTAAATAATAGAGTAAAAATATTATGTCCAAATTTAAATTCAAAACATAATAAATCCAATTTAGAAATAGATATAAGGTTTCTGGTGATACTTCGAATATAAATAGTATCAACTAAATCTAAAATGAAATCATTATATAAAATAAGACGGAGAGTTCCAATGGCTTCCTCGTTTGCTTCTACTCTATTTTCGAGTTTGATGGTCCGTTCACCTTTACTTAGCTTTCTGCTGGATAGAAATCTCTGCATTTAATTACTTATTTGAATAGTTGCACCAAAATCTATTCACTAAGTATTGCATAGAGCATAATGATAAAGTGATTCAAAACAAACAAAGACTAGGTCATTACCTTTCTTAACTAGTCAATCTCTGTATTTCTGACAATCCTTCTTGATATGTCCCTTCTTTTTACAGAAGTCGCACTTGATGTCAGAATTAGATCCGCTAGTTTTTCCTTGTTTGATTTTTAGTTGAGAAACTTGCACGTTTTTTCTTTTATATGATCCTTTTTTTCTCTTGAAATTACCTTTTGATGGTCCAAGAGCACCGTAATGAGTACTTTCAGGTTTTTCAACCCTAAGTCTTTCTTTTTCTTCGACACAGTGAGCGATTAGCTCATTCATTATCTATTTCTCGTTTTACGTATTATAATTAATCTTGAACGAGCCAAATTGTGAAGGGAAAGAAGTCATGATAAAGTGAACCAGATAATCCTAAAAAAAGCCCATGTCCATTTCCTTCAATTGAACCGTCATGCCACTCATTCTCATAATGTGCTCTCGTACGCTATTATGACCATCATATTTCATGGTTCCCATTTTAACAATAAGATTATTAGCAAGTACCTTAGAAGTCTCCTAAAATTATTTCGGAATGACTTGCATATATTCCTTTGCATTGTACGAGTCAGGAATACCTCCCCAGAACGCATCAATAATAGAACTCTTTATAATCATGAGGCTCATACGATTTGATATATCCCATTTTTCCAAATCTGTATTGTTCACTTTTTCAAATCCTCATTTGACGCATCGACAGTGAGCACTTTCAATTTATCAAATTGTATAGTATAGTCAAGATCGATGCAACCTAGAACAGTTCCAACTTGTTCCTTCCATTTGCTATAGTTTGAGCCACTCAAAGATTTAATTCCACTAATCACAGTAGCAATAGAAGATGGGTTCAATGTTGCACATGAATTAAGAGTTTTATTATGTCTACAAACAATTATAGTAACTATCCATTCCACAAGATTATATTTATCATGTTTTACGCAAGAGTTATATTATGTCAAAGAATATAATAATAATAAAACTAATGTGATTTTATTGATAAATAATTTACATAATTATAACCCTTCATTGGGTCGAGTTATAACACACTAGCTGCTTCCTCAATCTATATTATTGATTGTGGTATTAATTACATCATTATGACCCTCAGTTTGATCGAGTCACAACAGACTAACAATACACACAAAATAATGAATAGTAAAATACAATCATCACACATTGTTAAATGATTTATCATCGTTGGGTAGAAGTAATCCCTCAAGTTATGGTGTCAACATTTACTACACGCTTTTACTGAATTTGTAACACGAGCTCCCTTTTTTGGGGGAAAGTTAAAATTTAATAGCATTATAAAAATCATAGCAGCAGGAAAGATCATCACCGTTGGACAGAAGAATCCTTTTAAGTCATATTTTTTATTTGGATTTAATATTCACATCAGGAGAGTTACAAAAAATAAAGTAAAAGTATCTTTCTAGATTATCACAAAATCATTAAGAAAATAACATAAGTAATAACTTATAATTCCAATAAAAATAAGTATGCTTATATAAAAAATATTCTTACACTATAAAAAATAAGATTATTAGCGACAGATTTTTTTAATAAAAAACTGTCGCTATTAGTCTTGTCGCTATAAAATATTGTTGTTATTATTTTTGTAACGACAATTTTTTATAGCGACAAAAAAAATTGCTGTAAATAGTCTTATTTTTTGTAGTGTTAATAATAACATATTTCATTAACCATCTATAAAAGCAAGGTAAACAAACAAAACAGTGTAATTTGAATACTTTCCCAATGGGACTGATAGAGGTCCCATATTGTAGGTCCTGCAAACCAAAACAAAATGGCAATTTACATACTCTAATGAATGTTAAATTCAACGTATGTATTTTAGGTTGAATTTTTAATGCACCAAGGCAAAATATAACGATTCTCCAAATAATAAACACATAAAAACAGTATCAATATCACTGATGTCATTGAGTCATAGATATAGAAATGTAGCTAGTGATGACATTCATTATTATGGCATCTGGCTCTCACATTATAACATCATAAATTCCAAAATAAAATAATGAAAAGAGCCCAACCTATTAGAACGAGAAGATTAATGTGATTTGTGCTTTATACGGATAGACTATACACCTGCATACGACAAAATAGTAATAATAGAAGGGATGCTTAAGAGAGTAAAATTACCACAACACCATCTTCCCATAAAAGACAAGATGCTCTTTTAGTTGTTGCAACTTGTATACTATTACTATATGATTGCCCTATTAAGGAAAGCATTATCTCTGGTGCTTTTTGAAAACATTCAATAAAAAATGATGTCTTCTTCAAGAAGGCTTTCTCTATAGAAACAAGAAACCATGTTATTCCACTGACGGGAGGATTGAAACCTTTGTTGCCACCAGTCGTGGTAAACCTTGTAAACATGCAACCCATAAAAAGTAAATTTTTTTTTTAAATCTAAGCCGTTTAATCATCCTTGATCAACTTTGGCTACAACCAAAGCCCCGATACCGACTGTTAAACCAACAAAGATGGCTAAATCTTTGGCCATAGAAGATCAAAAGCGATTTGATCTATTATTATTAAGCCATATGACTAATAAGACTTATATTGATTGTGAGCTATGAAAGATGAGTTGTCGTTTAGATCTTTAACGATCTTCTTGTTCTCAATACCTCTGAGCACAATGGAGATACTTTTGCTAATAAGGAGCTTTGAAATGTGTCGAACAATCGTCCTATTGGAATCAAGCATCCTTATATTTATAATAAATGAGTCTTTCTCATTAAGGGCTTAAATTACTAATTATATTATAATTAGAAATCACAATCATGCCCTAAATAAAAGTTTAATTATTAGGTGCCTATTCTCTCAAATTTACCGTATTAGCAACTATAATATCTTAAGATTGATTTTACACCATTCATTGGTCAACGGATTGACCAAAATGACGACCACTAAAATAAATAATTCTAACAAGTAGATCTTGAGATCATGAGCCTAGCTACTATCACACTGTCAGATGTTGATTCCACGTGGCACACATTCCAAAAGTGAATAAAAACCAAGTTTGATGGTGTACAGTGATCATGATCGCTTTTTGGTATGTGCATGTGCCACATGAAATCAGAATTTAATGACATGATTCAAAGCAATCAATAATTTTATTTTGCATAAGTGTCTGTACCATAGGGAGATGCAATAAGTCTTCGCGGGATGATTGAAAAAAAAGATAAAATAGAGACCCACACATAGTATTGATTGAAAAAATAAACTTCCAAGTGGCTTGGAAAACGCTGTAAATCCACGCACATATCAATGGATCTGAGGCCCCATCTTGATGTTCAGATCAACTGGATCTCTAGCACCAGTTGAAATGGCCCATTCGCCTATTAGGAATATGATCTATTTTCAGAGGTCCCATATAACCGTGAACGGAGTAATGCTTGACATCAAATTAATCATGACCGAGAAAGTACCCTGACCCCACAAATATTGTCATACTCTCAATTTAAAAGGGAACAAAGCTAATTCACCACAAGATCCTACTAAAGAAAAACTTTCACCGATCTCAATGTTCAACAATTTTATTTGTTAGTCTCAAAATCCATGAAAGTAAAATTTGTAGATCGATCGAAAGGTTTTACACTAGTGTGAAAATGGAATGGACTCTCTCTCTCTATCTATCTATCTATCTATCTATATATGGGAGAATGAGTTTGAACCCATAATTAATGGGGCGGTGGGGGTTCGAATCTTATATCACATGCTACCTGTCACGTGATTTTAAAATAACACTTTTTTTGGATTATACGGCATGTGATCTATAACAAAAAGTATAAAAAAAATTGATTTTTTTAGCGGTCAAAATTATGGTCAAAGTTTAGGTACTGCTCACATATCCTAGTACATTGAATTTTTCTTCGCTGGACCACATTTTGGACGGTCGATATGTGTTATATCATGCACAATTTTTTTAGGTGGCCTATGATTGTCATTGAGCAAGTTGTCATATATAAAATCTGATCCCTCGGATGGAAATCACATGAACCTCATCTAAATCGAACCCAACACCCCGGGCTGGGTTTGAACCCACAGTCCCGGGTCTCATATATGGGGACTATGGGTTAATAGCTAGCCCGAGGCGTTGGGTTCAAATTAAGTAGGGTCCACATGGTCAAACCTAAAAAAATTGGGCATGAACCGATACTTGTCCTCTGTCTAAAATGTGATGAAAGGGAGAAAAAGTCAATGCACCAAGATGTGTGGGTAATACCCAAACTTTGATCAAAGGTTTAACCACCAAAAAAAGCTTTTATTGAATTTTTTTTATAGACGCAGTTCCCAAAACATGTGTTGTTTTGGAATCACATGAATATGGTGTTCGAACCCACACCAGGATGTGTGGGTAATACCCAAACTTTGGTCAAAAGTTTGACCACAAAAGAAAACATTTTAGTGAATTTTTTTTTATAGACGCATGATCCCAAACCATGTGTTGTTTTGGAATCACATGGATATAGGGTTCGAACCCAGTGCCCCAATATGGGTTCAAACCGATTGTCCCATGTGCCTTTATATATATATATAAAAGAAAATCACATATTACTCGAGTCTCGAGGCAACACATATTGCGTTGGCGTGTGATGTGTATGGCTGCATTACTCGAGTCACTGGGTGACTCTTTTTTTTTTTTTGGATGCCATACAGCATAGACAGCCCAAATGTAATGTCTATGCAAACACACAATCTGAGGAGACCAACACAAAGGGTGGGTGCAAGCGTGAGGATTAGAACTCATGACCTATTGCTTCCACAAGGGAAGAGGATACCAGTTGGGCTATCGCTCAACCGGTCACTTGATGACTTGAGTGAGAGGATCATCACCCTATATATATAGATATAGGCAGATGGGAAAATGTGCCCTGGCATAGAGATATCTCTGCGCCTTTTGTAACGTGATGGATGACATTTGGCCCACTTGATTAACTAGGGTTAAACTTTTAAAATATTTTAAAAGTTATATTTCTTTTCAGCCGTTATTTTTTACTTTTTTAGAAGTCTATTTCTCTTCTCTTCTCTCAATTTTCTAAAAAAGTATTAGACTTACTTTTTCAAATATATTTTACTCAAAAAATGTTGGCGCCCAATAGCGAAGTAGTATCACCTCGGTAGTAAAGCGTCGGCACCCCGGCGCTGGGGTGTTGCTTCCTCGTTTTAGGGGCGCCAACACCTCCATATAGAGGCGTCGATGCTTCACTAAAATAAAAAAAGTGGGGTGTCGGCGCCCCTAAAACGAGGCGCCATCACCATTTTTTATTTTTTAGCAAAGCGCAGGCTCCTCGATATTGAGGTCAAGGCGCTAGCAACCCCCCCCCCTCTCCTCTTTTTTTAGAGAAGCGTCGGTACCTCGATATACAATACAAAAAATAAGACCATTAGCGGCAACCAAAACCTGTCGCTAATACCCTTGCCACTAATAGTCTTAATAGCCTTTCATAGTTTATTTGTTAATAGCAATAGTTTTTTGTTGCAAAAAATTGCCGCCACTACAAAACAAAGAATCTTTATCGGCGGCCAAAAACTGCCGGTAACAATTTAGTAACCGCTGGAAAAAAAATTATCGGCGACTACAACTGTCTAGAACAAAGGCGTCTGTGACGGGGCCAATACTCGAGCTTGCAGCATGGTACTTGGGGTATGACATGTGGTGCCAGGAGGGCACGAGACATGGGGCCAAGAGAGCCTGGCGACGTGGTCGCGCTGCGAGGACGCGACATGGTCGCATGTGGGTAAGACGCGGGAGCGACACGGTCACGACACGGGCGCGACAGGGCCAAGCTGGGCTAGCGATGCGAAGGCGTTGCGGTATGTCAAACCAAGGGGTTTGAGGTTCTCCTGCCATTTTTGCTGAATAACTATTTTACCCTTATATAGGGGAAGGGAGCTAGAGAGCTATTCCCCCGCACACGGGGCCTTGCGTTGCCAGAGGGGGCGCAAGAGTCTCCTAAGCCTGAAAGGGTGGGCCTAGGACGTCGACGCAGCGATGTCGTGTGGCACCCAATACGAGGTTAAAGTTTAGCCCCGGACTACATGTCGCGGTGCATACGGCTGGGCAACCTTGCGAGAAGAAACGAGCGCTGCGTGGGACTCAGTTAAACACGACAACATGTGGGTCAAGGATGAACGGGTGCTAGTAATTCAGAACGCATACGAAGGCAGGTTGCGTGGGACTCAGTTGAGCACACAAGCATGAGTAGGCACAAAGCTGTGGGCTTGGTTCGATATGTGAGCAAAACATGTTGGCATGGGGAGTTGCATCCCAAGACTATTGCGAAGCGAGGTACTAGTGCAGTGTACAGGGTGAAGCTAGAGCAGGTCAAGTTTAGCACAGTGGTGCAAATGAGCGTATCGTAAGGGGCACGATTCACTAGGTGGTAGGCCGCGAAACAGAGGTAATCATTTTGGGAGAGTTCTTGTCCTCTCGGCGGGTGGTATCAGAGCTGATGTGTAGATGGGTTGGCTTCATTGCATGCGGTAGCGAGGCACCGCACAGGTTGGTAGCACGGCGAAGGACGCCTCGCGACAGTTGGTGTCAGAAGTAGGCTGACTTAGCGCCGCGGGCGTTAGGTACCGCACAGGACTGAGGTTGCAGAAGAGCGACCCCGTGACATTTGGTATCAGAGCCAAGTTCGATCCAGAAGTGATGATACTATTAAGCAAATTGGTGTCAGCAGTGATACGCGGTGTAGTATCAAGAGGGCACGTGACATCCCTAAGCTAGTTAACAAGTGAGGGCCTTGTAACAGCAGAACTAAGTTGACCCGACTGGGGTGACGGTGGGGAGCTAGTGGGAAGGTCCAGACCTAAGAACTAGAAATGAGATGCTAACAGCCGTCGCGGTGCATACAGTTGGGCAACCTTGCGAGAAGAAACGAGCGCTGCATGGGACTCAGTTGAACACGACAGCATGTGGGTCAAGGATGAACGGGTGCTAGTAATTCAGAACGCATACGAAGGCAGGCTGCGTGGGACTCAATTGAGCACACAAGCACGAGTAGACTCAAGGCTGTGGGTTTGGTTCGATATGTGAGCAAGACATGTTGGCATGGGGAGCTGCATGCCAAGACTATTGCGAAGCGAGGTACTAGTGCTGTGTACAGGGTGAAGCTAGAGCAGGACAAGTTTAGCATAATGGTGCAAATGAGCATGTCGTAAGGGGCACGATTCACTAGGTGGTAGGCCGCGAAACAGAGGTAACCATGTTGGGAGAGTTCTCGTCCTCTCGGCGGGTGGTATCAGAGCTGATGTGTAGATGGGTTGGCTTCGTTGCATGTGGTAGCGAGGCACCGCATAGGTTGGTAGTGCGTCGAAGGATGCCTCGCGACAGTTGGTATCAGAAGTAGGCTGACTTAGCGCCGCGGGCGTTAGGTGCCTCACAGGACTGAGGTTGCAGAAGAGCGACCCCATGACATTTGATATCAGAGCCAAGTTCAATTAAGAAGTGATGATACTATTAAGCAAATTGGTATCAGCAGTGATACGCGGTGTGGTGTCAAGAGGGCACGCGACATCCCTAAGCTAGTTAACACGTGAGGGCCTTGTAACAGCAGAACTAAGTTGACCCGATCGGGGTGACGGTGGGGAGCTAGTGGGAAGGTGCAGACCTAAGAACTAGAAATAAGATGCTAACAGACTGGGAGGAGTTGATGGGGTCAGTTCACTGTGATAATACGTCAATGAGGACATTGACATTATGGAGTGGTGGATGATGTGACGGGGCCAATACTCGAGCTTGCAGTACGGTGCTTGGGGCACGACATGTGGTGTCAGGAGGGCACGCGATATGGGGCCAAGAGGGCCTGGCGACGTGGTCGCACTGCGAGGACGTGACACGGTTGCATGTGGGTAAGACGCGGGAGCGATATGGTCACGACACAGATGCGACAGGGCCAAGTTGGGCTAGCGATGCGAAGGCATTGCGGTATGTCAAACCAAGGGATTTGAGGTTCTCCTGCCATTTTGGCTGAATGACTGTTTTACCCTTATATAGGGGAAGGGAGCTAGAGAGCTATTCCCCCGCACACAGGGCCTTGCGTTGCCAGAGGGGGCGTAAGAGTCTCCTAGGCCTGAAAGGGTGGGCCTAGAACGTCGACTCAGTGATGTCGTGTGCCACCTAATGCGAGGTTGAAGTTTGGCCTCAGACTACACGTCGCGGTGCATACGACTGGGCAACCTTGCGAGAAGAAACGAGCACTGCGTGGGACTCAATTGAGCACGACAGCATGTGGGTCAAGGATGAACGGGTGCTAGTAATTCAGAAAGTATACGAAGGCAGACTGTGTGGGACTCAGTTGAGCACACGAGTAAGAGTAGGCACAAGGCTGTGGGCTTGATTCGGTATGTGAGCAAGACATGTTGGCATGGGGAGCTGCATGCCAAGACTATTGCTAAGCGAGGTACTAGTGCAGTGTACAGGGTGAAGCTAGAGCAGTCTAAGTTTAGCACAATGATGCAAATGAGCGTGTCGTAAGGGGCACGATTTACTGGGTGGTAGGCCGTGAAGCAAAGGCAACCACATTGGGGGAGTTCCCGTCCTCTAGGTGGGTGGTATTAGAGCTAATGTGTAGATGGATTGGCTTCGTTGCATGCGGTAGCGAGGCACCGCGCTGGTTGGTAGTGCGTCGAAGGACTCCCCGCGACAGTTGGTATCAGAAGTAGGCTGACTTAGCGTCGTGGGCATTAGGTGTCGCACGGGACTGAGGTTGCAGAAGAGCGACCCCATGACACGTCGCCGATTGAATTGGCAGTGGCTTTATAGGCTGTTAAAAATCGCCGGTGATTACTACCATGCACAACAATTTTACCTGTGATTTTTAACTGCCAAGAATAGCTTCTAAGCTGTCAGGAAAGTGGTTTAATTTTAGTTCCCAGCGGTTATAAACCGCCGACAAAGTGGTATTACTTCCTGGCAGTTTTTAACTGCCAGCAAAATAATACATCTACGACAGTTTGAAACTGCCCTCCAAAATTACCGTCGACTAAAACAGTATTTTTTGTAGTGCACTGATAGTGTAAAGACCCGTATTTTGAACCCGAGTTAGACTGACCCTGTGTGTGTATTCGGCTCAGCAACCGATGTCACCATTTGTTTTGGATTTTTATCTAGATGTGATTGTGCGGACAGATTTTAATTTAGAGCCCATTTGGACCCTCGTGCGAAAGTTGTGCACCAACCTCGGTGTAGCCGCTCAACACTGGACTTGAGTTTTAAAATTAGAAGTGTATAATACATAAGATCTGTGTGTGTGTTTTACTTTGTGAGCAATCCTATTATAAGAAGGAATTGCATTCCCGTATTATACTAGGTTTTGTTAAGAGAGGATAGTTACCCAACCATGTGAAACTCCTTCTTCTCTCTTCTTCAATCATCGTAGGAGATCGGTTTAGAAAACCTCCTTCTCTAGAACCCTCTTTGTTGAAAACACTTAAACCTTAGAAAGAACTTGAATCAACCTTGGATTCGTAGTTGGCTATTGGGAGAGGTTGAGATCATTGGGGGCGTGTTGGAGTTGTCTCTGTGAACTCATGGGATCGATCGCGGCGCGAATCGTTGAGGAAACCCGTCGGTTTTTATCATCGCTGGAGCAAGGTATCACCGAACTCCGATATTGCCTTAGTATTTTAGTCATAACTTTTTATTCTGAACTCCGATTAAGACGATTCATTTTGCGTTGGAAAGCTAATAGAAAAATCTATAACTTTCATGTTTTAACCAACTCATGAATCAATCGTCTTGATGGTCAAAAAAATATGAGAATGTTACATCAAATCGCTCGAGCGAGCTATTATCATCGCTCGAGCGAGGTATCACTGAACTCCGGTATTGCCTTAGTATTTTAGTCATAACTTTTTATCTCAAACTCCGATTGAGACGATTCATTTTGCGTTGGAAAGCTAATATAAAAATCTACAACTTTCATGTTTTGACTAACATATGAATCAATCTTCTTGATAGTCAAAAAAATATGAGAATGTTACGTCAAATTCTAGGATTGGCGCAACTTGCCTGTTTTGACTTGTTTTTGAGGAAACGCTTAAATAGGTCTATATTATTAGTAATTAGAGTTTATCTTAATGCATGAACGTATATTATGATGTAGATTGAGGGCGAGAGGCCATCAATAGGACCTTGCTTGACTTCGCATAACTCCGAGTTTTAGGTAGGAGAATCTCATCTTTACAGTATTTTATTTTAATTCGCATGGATATTTTGAATTAAAATCTTTGAACTTGCATATGCCATTGAAATCACATCTGTAAATTAAAATTGATATGAATGACTAAAAATCTAAATCTACCTGAATCTCAAACTCGAATCTGCTTAAGCTCTGAAGATCTGAAATCAAGAACCTGAACTATGTATAAGAAACTTCCATCTGATTATATTAGTATCTGCATTTGTTTATGATTGACCTGAACGACCCCTCAAAAATTCTTGAACAACTTCCTGGCACAAGTTTCCCTCATTACGCAGGGGCTTGTTGCATCCTGAAAAAGGGTTCATGAACGACGATGGTAGGTAGGGGTTCCCATCGGCTATATTCCTGCTCTCGAGATATAGTTTACTCGGGAGGTATTTTAAGTTGAGGATTAAGTCATGAATTACTGAACTTTGCATATAGAAGTTAGAAACTAAGACACTGCATCTGTTCTTGAAACTGTTTTCACACATTTAGAAATAAATCTTACATATGATTTCCGCACCTAAATTCAGTTTATTATCTGCTTATATGTTTGACAAGCTATATTCCGATATTTATTTTGAAACCATGTTAGTTAAAGTAAAATACCGTAGATGTCTTTCTTCTACTGAGCTTTGTTGGTTAGCTCACTCCGACTATACGTCACAGGTTCAGGTACTGACGTGGCTATTCAGGGCTGTGAGACTGATCCTGACTACGTGCCTGAGGAAGAGCTTGAGGTTCCTCCTGAGGAGTTTTTCCCAGTACAGAACTTACTAATTTTCTTATTTGTGGTGAGAGTTAGACTTGAATTTGTGGGCCCATTTTAGTTGGATACTATAGTTTTATATTTGACGTTGATTTCTGTTATGAGCCATGTTTCGATGATGGTCGGCCATCATTGGTGGTTCTTTACTTTTAATTGCTTCCGCATTTATTTTAGCTATGGATATTTATTACGCTTTACTCTGATATGTGCCCTGTTTGTCCGGCTTATCGTTTATTCGATAGGTTGGCGAACCGGCCTTTCCTATACCTGAGGGATTGGAAAAGTCGGGTCGTCACAGTTGGTATCAGAGCTTAGATATTAGGTCTTGTTGGGACCCGAGAATATGGCAGTAGGTTCTATCAAGACATAAGAGACTCAATTAAGACCTTGTCAAAGTTAGTAGAATTTTTTGCCTTAGGTATTTTAAGGGACTCACAGCTAGGGTTGTAGGTTATATTTAGAACCTGAGTTGTAGATCTCGCTATCACTTTGAGTGGAGATAATTGATGATCGTGATAGATGTACGGTAATAGTAGGTGAATAAAGTTTTAGATTTTTGTCGGAACCTAGGGCCGTGGTGATCGCGATCTTTTTTAATTGGAACCTTGTGTCATGTTGACAGATCAAAATGGCACCACGCAAGAGATTGAAGACTGTATGCATCGATGAAAATGATAATAGATAAATAGAGACGATGATCAACACAATGGCTCAAAGCATACAACATTACCACTAACATTGAGTAAGATGACTCACACCTCTCCCTCCACACAGGTTGAGTCATGCTCAAGTTGTGGGAAATGGCACAGGACGAAGAAATGTAGGTGGGCCACAGGTGAGTGTTTCAGATGTGGCAGACTAGGACATCTGATAAAGGATTGCCCTACGATGGAAACGAAGAAGGCCACACCCGTATCTCAACAACCTACTCAAGGTGCCTATCCGAAACCGACTATATCTACACCTTCAGGGTCATTCCGTATTTCGAACCCTGCTATAACGGGAGCGTTCAGAGTTCCACAAACTTCACGCACCTCTTCATTCAATCCGATAGCATTCTGCTCAAGGTGCGGGAAATCACACAAGACCGAGGATTGCAGGAGGAACACTGGAGCGTGTTTTCGGTGTGGCACAATCGGACACATGGTTAAGGATTGTCCTCAGGAGGACAAGGGAAGAACTAGTTCGGCTTCTACTCAGAAATCGACCCGACCTACTGTTCAAGGTCGAGCTTATGCCGTGACGGCTCAGGAAGCCGGAACATCGAACGACGTGATCCAAGGTATTATTAAAAGTTGAGATGTCTTCTTATTTTATATAATTGCTTGATATTCAATAAATTTTGTTAATGAGTTATGGATGAACACACATGCTTAGAAACTTTTAATTGAAACGCTTGTCTAAACTAAGGCCCTTGATAGACCCTGGGTCTACACATTCTTTTGTTACTCCATTGTTCGCTGAGAAGTTGGGAATCATTCCCAAGGCCCTTGATTTCATCTTGGCAGTGTCAATTCCTACGGGCAACTCAGTGAGCACCGATACCATGTGTCAATCAGTGATTGTGATGATCGAAGACCACGAGACAGTGGCTGATTTGATCATTTTGAGCATGGAAGGGTTCGACGTGATACTAGGGATGGATTGGTTATCTACTTACCATGCGAGCGTGGATTGTCTTCGAAAGATTGTAACATTCCGCCCGCCGAAGAGAAAATCTTTTCGATTTTGCGGAGTCAAATCTTGTGTGATACCGTTTATCTCTGCCATTCGAGCAGACCGTATGATGAGGAACGGGTGTTGTGGTTATCTGGCCTACTTGCAAGATCATAAGGAGGAGAAGAAAAATATTGCAGATATTACGATTGCTTGCGAGTATTCAGATGTTTTTCCTGAAGATCTACCGGGATTACCACCTGACAGGGAGATTGAGTTTGCAATTGAGTTAGTGTCGGGTACTGAACCAGTATCAAAAGCTCCGTATCGAATGGCGCCTGTAGAATTGAAAGAGTTGAAGGAGCAGCTTCAGGAACTGCTAGATAAGGGCTTTATTAGACCGAGTGTGTCACCCTGGGGAGCACCGGTTCTATTTGTAAAGAAGAAAGACGGTTCAATGCGGCTTTGCATCGATTACCGCTAGCTAAATAAGTTGGCAATTAAGAACCGTTATCCACTTCCAAGAATTGATGATCTGTTCGATCAGTTACAAGGAGCAAGGTTCTTCTCGAAGATCGACTTGAGGTCAGGCTACCATCAGTTGAAAGTTAAGTCTGAAGACATTCAGAAGACAGCGTTCAGAACCCGATATGGGCACTACGAGTTCTTGGTCATGCCATTTGGGTTGACAAACGCACCCGCGTCATTTATGGACTTGATGAACCGGATATTCAAGTCACATTTGGACAAGTCTGTAGTAGTTTTTATAGATGACATCCTCATCTATTCAAAGACGCGAGAAGAACATGAGCAACATCTGCGAGTGGCTCTACAAACCCTTAGAGACCATCAGTTATACGTAAAACTTAGTAAGTGTGAGTTTTGGCTTGAGCAGGTCAGTTTCCTAGGCCATGTTATCTCTGAGACCGGTATTACAGTTGACCCAGCAAAGATTGAGTCAGTGATGAATTGGGAACAGCCAAAGACCGTTACGGAGGTTCGTAGTTTCCTCGGTTTGGCAGGATACTACAGAAGGTTTGTGGAGGGCTTCTCCAAGATATCAGGTCCTCTTACACAACTTACGAAGAATAATACTAAATTTGATTGGACAGAGCAGTGTGAGCAAAGTTTTCAGGAACTCAAGAAACGATTGACTCTTTACTTATGCTTGCTATACCATCAGGCAGGGGAGGCTTTGCAATATACAATGATGCATCATATGGGGGTTTAGGCTGTGTGCTTAACCAGAATGAGAGAGTCATTGCTTTGGGTCTAGACAGCTGAAAGACCATGAGAAGAATTACCCGACGCATGATCTTGAGTTGGCGGATTATTTTTGCTCGAAGATCTGGAAGCATTACCTTTATGGGGAGACCTTGATATATTTACCGATCATAAGAGCCTCAAGTATCTCTTCTCACAAAAGAGTTGAATATGAGGGCGTCGATGGAGTTCTTGAAAGATTATGATTGTACCATCCAGTACCACCCCGGGAAAGCAAACGTAGTGGCAGATGCGTTAAGTCGAAAGTTCTCTGCTCAGTTATCACATCTCACCACAAGGGTGCGACGATGGCATCTTTTGGAAGATATGGCTCTAAGTAGCATGAGATTTGACGTAAAAGGTTCAGGTGCATTAATGGCTACCCTGGTGATTCGTTCGACCCTCTATGAGAACATTCGCAGACTTCAGATGACGGACCATGAACTTATGGCTATCAGACGATGTGATTGGGGGAAGCAAAATAGATTTTTCTATCAAAGATGATGGCACTTTGTTGTTTAGAAACCGGGTATGCGTACCAACTAGTACTGAGCTTCGGGACACTATTTTGGAAGAGGCTCATAAGTCTATGTACGCTATTCACCCTGGCAGTACCAAGATGTACCAAGACTTAAAGAAAAGCTTCTGGTGGAGAGGTTTAAAGAAAGATGTCGCTGTGTATGTCTCGAGATGTCTTGTGTGTCAACAAGTAAAGGTGGATCATCGAAATCCGGCAGGACTGTTGCAACCACTACCGATACCTGAGTGGAAATGGGAGGCTATTTCTATGGACTTTATTTTGGGATTGCCAAGAACATTAAGAAAATACAATGCCATCTGGGTCATTGTGGATCGATTGACTAAGTCCGCACACTTCCTTCCTTATAATACGTCGTATACCGCCAACAAGCTCGCAGAATTATACATCAAGGAGATAGTTAGGCTGCATGGTATACCGGTCAGTATCGTATCCGATAGAGACCCGATGTACACATCTCAGTTTTGGCAACGATTTCAAGAAGGAATGGGCTCTAGGCTCGATTATAGTACAGCATTCCATCCTCAGACCGATGGGCAGACTGAGAGGGTGAATCAGATTATAGAAGATATGTTACGTGCTTGCATGTTGGATTTTCAGGGGTCATGGGACCAACATTTACCGCTGATCGAGTTCGCCTACAATAACAGTTACCAGGCTAGCATCGGCATGGCACCCTACGAAGCTTTGTATGGACGACGGTGCAGGTCTCCGCTTAATTGGAAAGAAGTGGGTGAGAAACTCATTTTAGGTCCCGAGATCGTGGAGAATACAACTAAGATAGTTCGGTTAATCCGTGAGAGACTACGAATTGCTCAAAGTCGTCAGAAGAGCTACGCTGATCTGAAAAGAAACTATGTTGAGTTTAAGGTGGGAGATAACGTATTTGTCAAAATCTCTCCTACAAAAGGCGTGATGCGTTTTGGGAAGCGTGGGAAGCTGAGTCCGCGCTATGTTGGACCTTTCGAGGTATTGGGCCGAGTCGGCGAGGTTGCCTATCGAGTAGCCTTGCCACCGCAGCTATCGGAAATGCACAACGTGTTTCATGTGTCCATGTTACGAAGATATGTTAAGGACCCGACTCACGTATTGGACTACCAGCCCATTGAGCTCCAAGAAGACCTATCCTTGGTTGAGGAACCGATACGAATCTTGGATCGTAAAGAACAAATCTTACGGACAAAGAACATTCCCTTAGTACTCGTGAAGTGGCGGAACCATTCTTCAGAGGAAGCCACATGGGAGCGTGAAGCGGAGATTCGCGAGCAATTTCCACAACTTTTCGAGTGAAGGTATATTGTAAACTATAGTTATGTAAGAAAACCATACGTACCTTTAAATTCTTGAATTTGCTTCTTTAAAAAAAAAAAAAGGGAGAATTTCTTTAAAATCTTCAATGTTAAATTGGTTCATAACAGCGATGCATTACATATATATCTTGAACGATCACACAATACAATCTTATATGTCATATTTATTCATTCTCGGTTAGAATCGATATATGCTGGAACCCGTGTCATCGCTAGAACATGTTACCACGTGATCATGTTTTTGAATAAGTGTTCGATTCGACATAAAATTTCTGCTCAAATAATTACCAAAAGGGTGAGGTAGGTGTGTGTGTTAGGTTTGTGTCATGGTGAAGTATATTTCCAGGCACGTGACACTTGGGAAGGTATGCATCCATGTACGGATGCAATCCTCTATGGCAGTATGGGATGCCACACGCAGTACATCCAGGTTACTACGGATCCCGACCCTTGAAAGCGTGCTTGGTGAAGCCTACCGCATCGCGACCAAAGTTCTTTGACTTTAGACTGTTTTGATTTTGCTTTATACTGGTGTTAGGATAAGGACTTACCGCAGTTCGGTATAGCTATCCGTATATTTTCGAGGACGAAAATTCCTAAGGAGGGTAGAATGTAAAGACCCGTATTTTGAACCCGAGTTAGACTGACCCTGTGTGTGTATTCGGCTCGGCAACTGACGTCACCATTTGTTTTGGATTTTTATCTAGATGTGATTGTGCGGACAGATTTTAATTTAAAGCCCATTTGGACCCTCGTGCGAAAGTTGTGACCGACCTCGGTGTAGCCGCTCAACACCGGACTTGGGTTTTAAAATTAGAAGTGTATAATACATAAGATCTGTGTGTGTGTTTTACTTTGTGAGCAATCCTATTATAAGAAGGAATTGCATTTCCGTATTATACTAGGTTTTGTTAAGAGAGGATAGTTACCCAACCATGTGAAACTCCTTCTTCTCTCTTCTTCAATCATCGTAGGAGATCGGTTTAGAAAACCTCCTTCTCTAGAACCCTCTTTGTTGAAAACACTTAAACCTTAGAAAGAACTTGAATCAACCTTGGATTCGTAGTTGGCTATTGGGAAAGGTTGAGATCATTGGGGGCGTGTTGGAGTTGTCTCTATGAACTCGTGGGATCGATCGCGGCGCGAATCGTTGAGGAAATCCGTCGGTTTTTATCATCGCTCGAGCAAGGTATCACCGAACTCCGACATTGCCTTAGTATTTTAGTCATAACGTTTTATTCCGAACTCCGATTAAGACGATTCTTTTTGCGTTGGAAAGCTAATAGAAAAATCTACAACTTTCATGTTTTGACTAACTCATGAATCAATCGTCTTGATGGTAAAAAAAATATGAGAATGTTACGTCAAATCGCTCGAGCGAGCTATTATCATCGCTCGAGCGAGGTATCACCGAACTCCGGCATTGCCTTAGTATTTTAGTCATAACTTTTTATCTCGAACTCCGATTGAGACGATTCATTTTGTGTTGGAAAGCTAATATAAAAATCTACAACTTTCATGTTTTGACCAACACATGAATCAATCGTCTTGATAGTCAAAAAAATATGAGAATGTTACGTCAAATTTTAGGATTGGCGCAACTTGCCTGTTTTGACTTGTTTTTGAGGAAACGCTTAAATAGGTCTATATTATTAGTAATTAGAGTTTATCTTAATGCATGAACGTATATTGTGATGTAGATTGAGGGCGAGAGGCCATCAATAGGACCTTGCTTGACTTCGCATAACTCCGAGTTTTAGGTAGGAGAATCTCATCTTTACAGTATTTTATTTTAATTCGCATGGATATTTTAAATTAAAATCTTTGAACTTGCATATGCCATTGAAATCACATCTGTAAATTGAAATTGATATGAATGACTAAAAATCTAAATCTACCACCAATCTCAAACTGAATCTGCTTAAGCTCTGAAGATCTGAAATCAAGAACCTTAACTATGTATAAGAGACTTTCATCTGATTATATTAGTATCTGCATTTGTTTATGATTGACCTGAACGACCCCTCAAAAATTCCTGAACAACTTCCTGGCACAAGTTTCCCTCATTACGCAGGGGCTTGTTGCATCCTGAAAAAGGGTTCATGAACGACGATGGTAGGTAGGGGTTCCCATCGGCTATATTCCTGCTCTCGAGATATAGTTTACTCGGGAGGTATTTTAAGTTGAGGATTAAGTCATGAATTACTGAACTTTGCATATAGAAGTTAGAGAAACTAAGACACTGAAACACTGCATCTGTTTTTGAAACTGTTTTCACACATTTAGAAATAAATCTTACATATGATTTCCGCACCTAAATTCAGTTTATTATCTGCTTATATGTTTGATAAGCTATATTCCGATATTTGTTTTGAAACCATGTTAGTTAAAGTAAAATGCCGTAGATGTCTTTCTTCTACTGAGCTTTGTTGGTTAGCTCACTCCGACTATACGTCATGTGTTCGTATTGACGTGGCTATTCGTACGTGAGAACTGATCCCCTTGAGGTTCTTCCTGAGGAGTTTTTCCCAGTATAGAACTTACTGATTTTCTTATTTGTGGTGAGAGTTAGACTTGAATTTGTGGGCCCATTTTAGTTGGATACCATAGTTTTATATTTGACGTTGATTTCTATTATGAGCCATGTTTCGATGATGGTCGGCCATCATCGGTGGTTCTTTACTTTTAATTGCTTCCGCATTTATTTTAGCTATGAATATTTATTGCGCTTTACTCTGATATGTGCCCTGTTTGTCCGGCTTATCGTTTATTCGATAGGTTGGCGAACCGGCCTTTCCTATACCTGAGGGATTGGAAAAGTCGGGTCGTCACAGATAGTCTTTTTTTTGTAGTGTGATATAGAGGCGCTCGCCCCTAAAACGAGGTGCTGACACCTCGGGGCTAAGTAGCTAGCGCTTCGCTATTGGGGTGTCGGTGCCTCTCTACCGGGGTACTAGCTCTTCGATATCCAGGTGCTAGCGCTTCACTATCGGGCTCCCACATTTTTTGAGTAAAATATTCCTGAAAAAGTAAATCGGACATTTTCTTGGAAAAAGGGAGAAGAGAGAAAAAAGAAAGAGACTTTTAAAAAGTCAAAAATTACGGCTGAAAGGGTATATAACTTTTAAAATATTTTAAAAGTTTAATTCTAATTAGTAAAGTGGGTCCATACCACCCATCGCTTTACAAAAAGGTGTTACGTGTCGTGCCCATATCAATAGGCACAAAGGCTCTATGCATGGGGGCATATCCTCGACCCTCATATATATATATCCTTACTACTATATAAAAGTAAAAATTGTTTCTGTCATATTTTCATGACTAAAATGCCCCTGACTCATATCTGACAAGTCCCGAAAATAACTCCCGAACACAGAGTTCTATGATCTATCTATATCTAATTAAACTATGACTCTTCTCCTAAACAAACTATGATTCTCTCTCTCCTAAACGAAGGCTAATATATATCTCCATCTCCCTCCATCTTTTCCCGAAAATAGAGTTTTGTTTCTACTTCTTCTTCTTCTTCAGAATTGAGAGAAAAGAGAGAAGAAAGAGATCTCAATCATTCTGAGAAGAGAGGCCACGAAAGAAATGATAGGAGGATCAAAGCTCTGCCTTGGGAATCTACTCTGCAGGTAGGTAGGTTGATAGCTCTCTTTCTTAACTTAGTATGATTTATATGTTGAGATTGTATTTAATTAATCCTTAATCGATATTAAAGATTAATCACTAAAAAAAACTAATATATTATTAAGGGTAATATTATTTGCACCTGTGAAATTATAATCTCACTGCAACCAACAGGGTAAATCAAATAAAACCCAAAAATTTAATCGACTATTTCTTCCCAATGTTGTGATCTTTCTCAATATTCTTGTCTATTCAAGGGAGAAACAGAGGATCACTTGTAAAAGACATATACTTAAAACATTTAAATCTAATGGTTATAGCCATAGATATAACTGACCAAGCGAGTCTTTTAGATGCATTTCTCAACTCTGACAAAGAGCACTCCTTCTTTAGCCCCAAAACTATGTAAATGGTACCGATTTTCTCTTCTTCGGTGGCCATGGGGTTGCTAAAAAGGGTAAAATCAACAGGAGAACATGCAGCAGGAACCCAAAAAAGGAGAGCAACGAGAAAGCCCTTAGAGGCTCTCAAATGCTAAGGCGGTGAATGATGCAGGAAGCGGGGCTTTAAATACGTCTAAGAATTTCCCACCGTCAGATTAAATGGAATGGACGATGGGATTTCATCCAGTTAGATAAATTCTACTCTCCAGAAGTTTCTGGTTCTGCATAGTCTCTTTTGACGGCCTCGAAGAAAACATCGGCCGCTAGGCCAACGCGCATTAATTACTAAAACGTTTTGTGGCCCACTAATGGAATAGCCCACTAGTTTTACTTTATTTACCGCAGTGCCACGTGTTCACATATTTTTAGGTTGCGTATGGCATTGCTCTTTGGTAGCCCCACATATGAGCTCACCGCTCTTTGTTAACATCCTGCACCTTTAGCAGTCTTGTTTCTCCTTGATAACTCTTTACATAGCAATATTTTATGGATGATTTACCTGCACTAGCAATTCTACCCTCCTCTCTACTAGCTCCCTATCAGAACAAATAGAATCAACTCTGGCAAGGAGTGAGTAGAGAGGAGGGTAGAACTGCTAAACAAGTAAATCATGTATAAAATCTCACTATGCAAGGAGTTATTAAGGAGAAGGGGTACCTGCTAAAGTAGGTAGCAGAATATTAACAAAGAGGATGGTAACGTACTAAAGCAGGTGAACTCAGCTGTGACAGGAGTTACCAAAGAGCAATGCCATACACAGCCTTAGAATTCCTGATATCTGCAAATGTTAGGGGCTCTAATGCTATAATCTTAGATAATTACCTTTTCTTTTCAAATTTTCACCATGTCATATATTGTAACACACTTTTTTTGTGTAATTATATTTTCAATAAGCTAAGGTACCAATTTACTTAATCGTTTAATGGGGACTAATCGGCATCATAAAGAATATCAAGCTTATTAAAAACAGTTTACCCCATAATCTTATCAAGAGCCGACTTATACCAATGTAGGGACTCCTAAAACCAGTGAAAGTCAGCTTTGATATATATTTCATATATTTGAGCCGACTTATATCAAAATTTGAGTGAAAGTTAGCTTAGTATGGTAGTTATCTAACAACAGAAAACTCACACCAAACCCAAAAAGGAGAAAAAAAAAAAGAATCTAATTTCATATATATCCTACCTCTCTTTAGAGATAGTGATATGAAGAAAATGAAAATGAAAAGAAAAAAAAATAGTCCCTAACCCAACACCTAAACATTTCCCTATCTCACATTTTGATCTACCGGGAGTAAACTCGCAATCAGAAATCATGTGAGCTCGTTAACTCCCACATATGGCGTTGCCCTCAGCAAGAGGGAGCAGTGCTACACATCAGTACACCTAATGGGCGCAAAGCCCAACATGGACTTCTTTGTATCATAAAAAATATGGAAATTTTGATCTTGATAGTTTCCCAGCATCGAAAGCGAAGAACATGGAGTACCCAAGATAGCTAAACAAATGATTTCCTCGGGATCTAATCGGATGAAGTAATTCTCTACAGGAAAGCTCCACATGGCATCGTCAAATCACTCGATAGATGTCTAAAAATCAAGTTCAATCATTTAAATGTCCTAATATCCACGTGCATTTGCACGTGCCTTTTTACTAGTATAATGAAATGAAAAAATAATCTCCAATACAATGATGAGGCACTGTAATCAAGTGTTAGAACACATGTCATGGAGGTGATTCCGCTTAGCATAAATTCTCTAACAGCAAATTTGAATGTTAGTAACTCAATGATTTATTTTGGTCGTAAAATGTGTCATGCGTAGGGTTGTCAACGGGCTAGGTTTCAGCCCGGGCCTGGCCTGGGGTCCGGCCGAATGGGTCGGATTTGGGCCCAATATTTTAAGTCATTTAATAAATGGATTGGGCCGGGCTAAGCTCGGATAAGAAACGGGTTCGGCTTCGGGCTGAAATGTGTAAGCCTGAACCCATCCCGGCCCAGCCCAGCTTGGTAAAGTGAGGCCCTTATAACAAAAAAAACTCTTAAAAAATATTTAAAACCCGGCCCGGATAGCTAACCGACAATATTAAACAATCAAGTTGAGCCCGGCCCGGCCCGGTTAGCTGTCGGGCCGGGTTCAAGCTCTCATTATATCTTTAAAAAAAATGGGCCAATATAAAAACATGACCTGGCCTGTTGACAGCCCTTCTAGCGTGTAACTGTTGTTTAATGCATTGATGAGTGGATACGAGGAATGAGCTTGGTACTAAATTCTCCTCGTAAGCGTACTGCACAAAAAGTAAAACAATGTTTAGCAACAACGTCATCAAACACCCACTTAAACGCGTTTTGTGGAGCCTTTACGTGCTACCAATTTTTAGGGTGCAACAGTCACTTTAATTTTTTGGAGAGAAAATTTGAAAAAAAACTCTTGTACAAATCTATATAACAGGTCAAAATATAGAATTTTTTTTAAGAAAATTTTCGTAAACATCATTGACCGTGATTTTGATCGAAGAGCTGCAACTTGCACATAAGATTTCTATCATGGTACATAATTTAAGAAGAAAAACTTTGTATTTGTTGGATCTGTGCCATGTGGAATACCATATAAATCGCCTGATTTGAAGATCATGATAATAGGATCTTTTGCGTTAACTATTGACACAAAAGGCGATCTCTATCCTCCGATTCACTATTGTCAAAGCCCATCATCTGATTTAATAATTGACTGAGACGAAAGAGATGATAGAGATCATTTTTGTGTCCATAAGGATCTTTATATCACAACTTTCAAATCAGATGATTTATATGGTGTTCCACGTAGCATATATAGATCCACGTCGTCTTTTTTTTTTAACATGGTCTCTAAGTACAAATCCACAATACAAATGGCATGTGCAAGTTGTAGCTTGCTCCCATTTGACGCTATATATATACAGTTTTTTATTTTTGTGAGATTTTTTATTGATCATTGATCGATTTTGTACATGTAACACCTGATCATTGAATTGAGTGCCACGTGGCACCCAATCATCTCAAAAGGCGTGTGAGCGTGTGAAATTGTAAAGTTAATACATTTTTTATGAAATCTTTTAATTGTATTATGTTGTATGAGTGTAATTGATTTAAGAAGCGCAGTTGAAAGGGGGTGATGATTGCAGGGAAAAGGGAATTGGAAACTTGAGTGACCATATGGATGATCCCGGAGACCACCACAGCACCCACACGCAAGTGCAAAGGAGGAATCCAAGCAAACCCACTTTCTCCCTCCTTTGACCTCCACCAATTAGAGCATTTGTCATTATGAGATTGGTAGGACATCCACTTGAGTAGATTTAGATTTTTGGCTTTCTTTTTCACTTTCCATAATAACACCTACATATTATTGGGGGACCATCCATTCCAATTCCAAGCCAGGGATTTGTCAAATTTCATAAACTAGTGGAATGCACGTGGGACACACGTGCAATGAGACAGGGAGAAAGAGACACAGATATGGTCTCTAGAGAGAGGGTCAGGTCAGGTGGTATCTAGTTTGTAGGTTCAGGGGGTGCAAATGGGTCAGCAAGGGAGACCCAACTTTGACCCTTTTGATTCTTTTTCAATAGCTAATGCTGGAGCCCAACTTCCTAAGATGTCGGGCCCCAAATCATAAACCAGAGCTCGCTTGCCGAGCCGGCCGGTGCTACTGTGCAAGCTGCGCGAGCTTGATCCAGGCCGAGACTTAAAGACAATTTCGCCAGCCTAAGCTTTTGCATTCCCATTTGTTAAGGCTGTCAACGGGTCGAACTTCAGCTCCAACCCGGCCATGCTCGATCGGTTCAGTTTGGGCCAAAATAAAAAAAATTGAGCCCAAAAGAGCTTGGGCCGAGCCCAGCCGGATCTTGTATTGGGACCAGCTGTGGGCCTAAATTTAGAGTGAAAAATAATCAAGCCAAGAAAAACAAGGCTTGAACCTCTGTAGCCTGACCAAGCCTGATTTGTAAGAGACCGAAAAAGGTTGGGTTGGCCCGAATCCAGCCCTGCCCAAACCCATCTCGATGTGGTTGGGTTTGGGCTTAACTTTTAGGAATGAAAATAATAGGCCTTTCAAATGCTTGGCCCAAAGCCGGCCAGTTGACAGCCCGACATGTGATAAAAGTGTATTTTTTTTATTTTTTTTTTTAAATAAATATCCAGTGCAAAAGGTTCCCTTTGTTTGTAGGTTATTTTAAGAAAAATTTCATACCCTTTTGGTCCAGACAAATACGATTTTTATTATAATACATCACCTCACCTCTATGACTATTACTTATAATACATTAACACCCAGAACCCAGCAGAGGAGTGATCAATTAACAAGTCATGCACCAGGGTCATTCTCCCTCCACCAAACTGGTCAAAACTCAGGAGATTAAACAAGAGTCATCAAAGCACGTTTTAGACTCAAAAAATATCTGTGCCCACGTCAAGTTTGACTAGTTTGGCCATGAGATGTTGACCTGTAATCTCCCCTAATACGAAGGTTTGGTAGGTAAAGCTATTTCTTTAAACAATCGCTAAACAATGCAAAGGACTAGTATATATTCCTTAAAAACAAACGCATCGGCTGGCTGAGGGCTACGTTGTCCGCTATCTTATTATTATTATTATTATTATTATTATTATGAATGAGAAATATTTCATTAGAAACTGGAAAATAGACGGAGTTAGTATGCGTAAGGAAGTCGTAGACCACCCAACCCGAAGGAGATAAAATGAAAATTAGCGGATTTCAAAGAGTCCTAAGTTAGCCCCCTCGGTTGCTCAATTGGAGCGATCAAAAAATAATGAGAGGATTTGATCCAACGACCCTCTAAGTCTCTCCTAGTTTCATTTATAATCCTACAAAATTTTTAATTAAGAAAAGGAGATTTGCCAGTAAGCCGACCGATTATTAAGATATTTCTTTTTTCCCAATAAATTATAAGCTCTAGGTCGTTGGTCCCTCACGCTTTATTACCTGAAAGTAGATGATATGATTATATAGTATACAGATCTTCTCTACTGAGAGAGGCAAGGATCAAATTAAATTTTGGGTTTCGTTTCAGTTTCGGAGGGGACTGAAATTTCAGCGGATTGGCCGAAATTTCAGCGGAAAACTTCAACCTCACACAAAAATGACCGAAATTTCAGTCCCATATTATCATTTCGGTAGAGACCGAAATCGATAATTTCGGCCAAAATTTCAGTCATTTCGTCCGAAATTTTGATCCTTGGAGAGAGGTGAAGGAAAAAGGACCTTTATCACCGTTGCTCCGTCTCACAACTATGCTTGTATTAGCTCCAAGTTTTTGGGAGGTAATCGACATTGTTGCTTACTTGTCTCCTGGTGTTGGTGAATTCAATGTGCAAGTAGAAGGCCACTTTAGAAAAGAGGGATTGGAAGTGAAAGCTATTAGAGCAATAAACTGTCCCAAAAGTTTTTAGAAAATCAGGATTTCATGAAAATCTTAATTTGTTACAATAATGTGAGATGCAATAGTTATGTCACGTGGGATCAGTCTTGTAGGTTTGAATGTCCTAAACTATCCTCATATTTAAAAGGACAAACCTGCGAAAATCATCACTTCTAATTTGCCGGATCCAAACTTTTCTCCGGCGCCACTCTGAGACAGAATCATTGGGGAAGAAGGGAGGAATGGGAAAAAAACCCTAAAAGGGTTAAGCGTTGAAGGTTCAAGAAATTTGTCATCGCAGAATCTTCTCTCTCTGGCGCTGGTCAATTTTTGCCACGATCTTCTGTGGCGCAACCTTTGAACTCCGATCGATTTGAGTCAAGGAAGAGAAGAAATAAGGTGTTAAGGAAGAAGGGGGGAATGGAAAAAAATAAATAAATAAACCTAAAAGAGTTAAGGTTCCAGAGATTTTGGCGCGGGACAAAATGCTAAAACCTGACAATAACTAGAGAAAAGACAAAATAAAAGGATAGATTTTAAGGTTTCACACTAAGGGTTTTCCGACGCTTCACACTACGGCTGTACGTCGGCTTTGCACCAAGTCGCACGAGAAATGATTGCTCACTCCTCATGATTTTGAAGGATTCACTCCCTCAGTTGAAAACTCTTCACAAACTCTATGGGGTTTGCATAAAAGCAACTCTCTTTCATTCAATAATAAAAAACTAACTCAAAAGTCTTTACAAGTCTTTATATATAGACCACCAAAAATAAAATTCGCAATGAAAGAGTTCTAATACTAATAAAACACAAAAAAAAGAAAGTTTCCATAAAATCTCGTCGCTGAAGCTCTCACGAGCGAGGATTATAATCCCTCGCGCGAGGGTCCGCTTGAGCGAGTTTAAGTGATCGCTCGAGCGAGGGCTCGCTGCAGCACTGTTCTCCTTTATGTCCGATTCTGATTTCTTCACGAGCCGTTTAAAAGCTCATTTATGGGTCAATTTCTTCTTTACTAATTTTCTTCGATTGGCTTGGTTACGGTCCAAACGTGCGGATCTGAATTTCCCGTCAGATTTATTTTATCGCAAACTCTTCTTCGACCCCAGTCGATTTTTGCCCCGATCTACTATGGTGCAACCTCAGAACTCCAATTGGTTTGAGTTATGAAGAGAGAAAATAGGGACATCTCACACTACAAAAAATAAGACTATTAGCAGCAGCTAAAATTTGTCGCTAGTAATAAAAAACTGTCGCTACGACCCATAACAGCACGTGCCGTTGAAACACCTTATTTTTGTATAGTGTCCCGGGGGAATCATTGGGGGAAGACAAATGTCGAAAACCTTAAAATATGGACTATATATGTAACGGCAATTCAGGTAATACACCATGCTTTGACTTTGGTCAGAATTTCATTATTCCGAGATTTCCGGCCTTGGATAATCATGAGATTCTCTAAAAACTTCGATGCCAGTATAACGAGCCAAGAAGTAATTTGCTCCCAGACCTTTTTTGTATTTTCCCCAAGAAGAATTTACTTAAAGATGGTAAGTTCTCTATAGTTTTATCAAGATTTCTAAAGGATGCTACCCATTCCCTGGATGCATTGCACCGGATTCCTCGAATCGATTCCACCACAAGTCTATTAAAGTCCTACTTAATTAATGGCAGTCTTAGTACTTTCGATAATGCAGGTAGAGTTGTAGAGTTTCAACTTTTTCATGGACGGTATCTTTTTGGCCTTTGATGAAAATGTTAGAACTACCTCAAATGACACTCAGTAATTTAATCCTTTATAAGTGCAACTCTCAAATTTTATTCTTTCTCGTTACTCCACACATCTATCTCAACATATCCACCTCGGCTATCTGTACTCCATCTTCATATTGCTTTTTTGTAGCCTATTTTGGTACACCATATAATATGATAGACGTAACCGCTATCTTATAAAAATGTCCCTTCAATTTAAGTGAAACTCTTGAGTCTCATAATACTATACCTTGTCTCCATTTCATCTAACTTGCATAAATTCTATTTGAAACACCGCCTTTAAATAATATACCAAAATATTATTTAAATTTGAAAATCGGCTAAAATTAAAAGAATTTGATTAATTTCCCCAAAATTAAATGAAGTTTTGGAAATTTCAATGCAAGCATCAAAATTTTGCCCAAAGATTTGTTTGACCCCTATTTCAATGAATTCAGACGAAATTTTGACGTACTTCACTAAATTTGTCAGTATAGTTATGAAAGATCAATGTAGAAAAAAGAAGATTTTATTCAAATGCTACACTTTCTAGGAAGTCGATGCAAACTTTGCTTTTCTAACAAGTCAATCCGCCCTATGAACCTGATAAGAACATTGACACCATTTGTATTTTGCTCAATTACCATGGAGAAGAGAAGTTTTGAGAAAAACCTACTTATGAATTAGAAGAAAGAGATAAAGAGAGTGAAAATTTATAATGCCCTCTCTTGTTTATAAAACGTTTTGGCATTTTAAGAGACTATATATTAGCCGTTGGAAAATAAAGTAATGATACATTATACCTTTTAGCCATTTGAAATGAATGAAAGGAGCCATGAATTTCAATGCAGTAAGAGTAAAAAAAGTAACTTACTTTGAAATATATATATATATATATATATATATATATATATATATATATATATATATATATATATATATATATATATATATATAAATCCCCACTTGTTTCAAATTAGTAAAGTGATACATCGTTACTGCGCAATGTGAAAAAAAAGGGCAGAAGTGTGTCATTGTGCCTTGAACCTTTATCTAGTCTATAAAATTTTTGAAGAATTTTAGTCTTGAATCAAGAACCCTTTAACATGGATTAAATATGTCGACGCATCTTCCCGGGTGTCAATATGCTTAAACAATAGGTTAGCACATAATGACCTTTGTGCGCTTCTTTGTTTTCTTGAGGGCTCTAGAGAATAAGTCTTAGTCTCATAGAAAGCAGTCCCACTTTCACTCTCAAATCTGTGAATTCATCAAGAGTATTCCGGTAAATAATCACTTCATAAGCTATCGTAAATTGAAATGTAATTTCATCATTTCTCCCATTACTGAAAATGTATACATTAACTACACCATGCGGATAGATTTAGAGAAACAAATTACCTCTATGTTAGGATCTTAATTAGTATTTAATTATCTTGATACGGGCCTGTTTCGGCCGATAAATATCTGGTATCGGCCGATAATTGTATTTTCCTTCTTTTTTCCTTTAAAATGGATCGATCCGTATTGATGTCGGCTACCGAGCTTGTGATTTTGGTTATTATCATTGTAATCAATTTATAGACTTTAGCCCCATCCCTCTCGAAGTTGCTATTTCATTATCTCTCATAAGTCCCTTTGCTAAAGGGAAGGCTAGATTTTCAATAGCCTTGACAAAGTTAATGATAATTACTCCTTCAAGTAATTCTCTCACATAATTATGCTTTAAGCGCACAAGTTTGAATTTTCATTATAATTAATTTATATTATTTGCTCTATTTATAACAGCATTACAATTACAATGCAAAGTCACCACTGACATTGGGTGTTCCCATAAAGGTAATCTATTTGCATGAGTTTGTAAACTTTATGTTCTAGTCCTTTTCAATAAATCCATCTGATTGATCCATATAAATTTTCAATGTTAATTTATTAATAGAGGCAAGAGCTATGAGTAACCTTATAGAAGTTATTCTCCTAACAGAAGAATAAGTATCAAAGAAATTGACTTCTTCTCTTTGATGAAATTCTTAAGCTACTAATCTAGCCTTAAACTTTTCAATAGTACCGTTACATATAAGTTTAGTTTTTGAAAATCCATTCACATCAAATAGTTTTAAATTAAACTTTGAGATAAATCTATGAGTTTCTCATTTTATTAAAAATTATTGAATCGATTTCATCATGGATCCAAAAAGCACCAGAAGAGGAAAGACATGGCCACTTCAAAGTTGTGACATACATTTCTACTAGATAGGTTTCGATTTAAGATCAAAACTAGCAGCAATTCGCACTCTTTTACTATTTCCTAGTTCGGGTTCAACATGTTTTAAATTGGGTATAGAGGAAGACTGCGAAGAGTTAAGATTTTTAATAATTAGTTTTAAATTGGCAAAAAAGGGATTTGACCCCTCCAAGTGAAGGCTCTTCCCATGGATATATGTAATTCTAAACATAAAAGTCCATAAAAATATTGTCTCACAGGGGTAAACAATGTCATGAAGTTCACAAATTAAATCTATCAATATCTTCATAAGTGCATTTACCACGTCGATCATTCCTAAGAATCTTTAAGATTAAGCTGGTTTTCAACTTCATTTTTATACTTGATAAACATACTGAGAGGTTCATCCTTATATCTAAGAAAATATACTTACATTTATTTAGTGAAATCATTAATAAAATTGATGAAATAGTGGTTCACACTTCTTGTCATTTCTCTATTTATATGACTTTTATCAGAGTATATTAATCCAAGTATTTTTCTACACCATCTCAGCAGAAGATCAGACAGGTGCGGAGATGCTGTTTTAGGAGGAGGAGGTGTGGAGGAGGAGGTGTGGCGGGCTATCAAAAGCAGTGGGAGAAACAAGTCACCAGGTCTGGACAGATTCACCATGGAATTTTACCAGAGTTGCTGGAGTATTCTCAAGGACGACCTAATGGCTGTTCTTCACGAGTTCCATGAGAATAGCTTCATTGGGCGTGCTTTGAATTCCACGTTCGTTTGCCTCATCCCGAAGAAAGAGAGAATAGAGGATATTCGAGATTATCGCCCCATCAGGCTGATTAATTGTTTGTACAAAATAATCTCGAAAGTGCTAGCAAATCGAATTAAGTCTTTAATGGGACATCTAATTTCAGCCAATCAGGGGGCTTTCGTGTAAGGAAGGCAACTGATAGATCAGGTCGTCGTCGCTCTCGAGGTTGTGCATTCGGCCCACCATCAACCCAAACCTGCGTCCCTGTGGAAAATAGACATGGAGAAGGCGTATGATAGGGTTCACTGGGGTTGCCTCAACTATATGTTGGGCAGATTTGGATTTGGGGCTCGTTGGAAGAACTAGATGCGTGCTTGCTAGTCTACAACATGGTTCTCCATCATTATCAATGGGTCACTGACAGGTTATTTTCAAAGCTCTAGGGGTCTCAGGCAAGGAGATCCCCTCTCTCCCTTCTTGTTTAACATGGTTGGGGAAGCATTAGACGATCTCATATTAGGTATTTGGGTGGGTCCAAACAATCGACATGTTACTCATCTCCAGTATACGGATGATACCATTCTTTTCGGCAAAGCCGAAGCGGCTGAGTTCTAGGCCTTTGCAGAGGTCTTTACAATTTATGAAGCGATTTTGGGGCAAAGGATCAACTTGCTCAAATCGACAGTCTCAGGGATTGGAGTAGAAGACCGATTGCTAAGTGAAATAGCTACCACAGTGGGTTTCGAGATTGAGGCTCTCCCAATCTCCTACTTGGGTCTTCCTCTTGGGCTCGAACGCCCCTCGATTAGGGCATGGGAACTTGTACTTCGGAGGTTCAATCGTCGTTTGACCTCCTGGTCGGGGAAGCTTCTTAGTAGTGGGGGTCGTCTTCTCCTAGTGAAATCTGTTCTTACTAGTTTACCGATCTTCTTCATGTCCATGTTCTATTGCCCGATGGGTGTGATACAGAGATTGGAGCGAATTCAAAAGTACTTCCTCTGGGAGGGATCGGGTCTCGATAAGAGGTATCACCTGGTGAATTGGGACACTTGCCAGCTCCCGATTTGTTGTGGGGGATTGGGCATCCGCCCCCTGCGTCAGATGAACATTGCTTTGCTGGGAAAGTAGTTTTGGAGGGCTGGGCTGGAGAGCGAGAAGGAGAGCCTTTGGCGGCTGGTTTTGGCAGATAAGTACGGGGTGCAGGAGGGCAACTGGGGAATTATTGTTGCCATTAACAGACACACCTCAGCTTGGTGGAAGGGTATTAGTGGGACTTGGTCTTTTTTCTCCCGATGGGTGTGTTTCCGATGGGGTAATGGCTCTCGTATCCAAGCCTGGGTGCCAAGCAAGAGCGGGAATTTCAACACCAAGTCTTACTTTCAGAGGCTATCCGACTGACACCTAATTAGGTGTGAATGGGCAAGCTTATGGAAGACTGTTACTCCCCCCAAAGTAAAATTCTTTACGTGGCTCCTTCTCAAAAAGAAGATTCTCACGTTGGACCAGCTAATCCGAAGAGGGAAAGATATTCAAAATGTGTGTGCCACATGCCTTCAATCGGAAGAATCAGTGTCACACCTATTTCTTCACTGCCCGATGGTGCGGGAAATCTGGGCTGTTATTCTTTCGTCATTTGATATGCTGTGGGCCTGCCCGGAATCCATTTCTCAACAGTTTATGTTCTGGTTTGGGACAGGTCCCGAAGGCCAGTTGGGAGCCTTTTGGAGGGTGACCTTTTTCGCGATAGTTTGGAGCATTTGACTTGAGAGAAACAATCGAATCTTCGGTCGGAAATGCCTTCCTGTGGGGATGGTCCTAAAGTCCGTTCGGGATCTTATGTACTCTTGGGTGGTGTTATCTAAGGAGGGGGTGGGGGGGATAGCCACCTCTAGGAACCGGGCTAGGCTTCTTGTCGGGCTGTCTAGTTGACGGATCCGCTTTTACCCCTTTTCCCCCATCTCTACTGTATTTTTTTCTGGATTTTTCTCCTTTTGTTTCTCTTTGGTTGTTTTCTCTTTTGGTCGGTTTTGACCTTCTTTTGTATTTGGCCAGTTGCTCGCTGTTTTATTTAATACATTGTGCCTTTACCGATATATATATATATATATATATATATATTAATCCAAGTATCTCATTTTTTTTTTAGCAAAAGGCTTTCTTGTGATATTTGATTGTGATTGAGTGCAAACAATACACACATTATTAAAGTCGTTCCATTCAGGAATTAATTTTAATTTACCTATATTTATCAATAATCTAATGTTAATGTTTTCAACCCTATAATGCAACATATTAGAAATATACACCATATACAAAAGAGACGAAGTACTGTTATTATTATTAACATTAAACTTAATCATGCCATCACATGCATAATCTTTTTCAACAAGGATTTATTTTTTAGAGATCACGAATTGCTCGAATTCGAACACTTTCTTGAATCCAACTTTAATTAGAAGGTAACTAGAAAGTAGATTCTTATGCATTTCAGGAGCATGAAATATATTAAAGAGAGTGATGGTCTTGTTAGAAGTGGAATTCGAGTTTCACTTTGCTCTTGCCAATGACCTTTATGATTTTGAAAGTTTCAAGAGCAAGCTTAACCTCATCCCCCACTAGTTCATTGGTCTTGAATACATTTCTATCAAAATTAATATGTTTGGCCCTCAACCTTTTCCCATTCTGATAGTGCTTACGTCAGAAATGACAACCACGTAATTTTCTTCAGTAGCATTAGCTTGTGGTTCATATTTTTTCATAGTAGCAATCACGAGCATAATGACCAGATTTTTTTTTTTTTTCGATGGGTAATCAAGGTTGGAGGGTCCTCACCCTATCAATAAAATAAAAGAGAAGATTACATGCGATAGAAGAGAATAATATCTTCTCGTAAGTGAGAGAACAATTGAGAAGGAATCACATCAACATTGTTTGCATTCCATCGGACTACAGATGATTCATTTAACCCTTGCTTGGCGAGGTAATTGATAGTTTGATTGGTTTCCCTCCATATGTGAGAGAACTTGATGGAGTGAAACCTACAACTCATATCTCGAATTTTCTCAATAACTATGTGATGTTTCCATTGAATATGATTGGATCCAATGATACTGGATATAGCAGCAAGAGAATCTGATTCTACGTGAAGCCTTGAGATGGCTGAATCTTTAGCCACATTTAGTCCATAAAGAATAGAAATGAGTTCAACATGCGTGATGTCATGGGCCCGAGTAGGACCATGGAACAATGTGATAAATTCACCATTAGAGTCTCTCAAAATGCCCCTAATGACATAATTATTATTGAGGCAAGAAGCATCAGTATTCATCTTGATTATATTAAATTCTGGCGGCGTCCATTGACAACTCTTAGGGAGACGATTCTGAACTGGTTGGAGGCTCCAACCCTTCTGAGTGAGCTCATCAAAGCATTTTAGCAGAACATCAAAGGCAACTGAATTGATTTTGATGGAGATATCTTAAACTACCCTTTTGAGGAGCAGGTTTTTTGGAGTAATCTTGTCTTCAAAAATTCTTTGATTACGTTCATGCCATAGATGCTATATGAGCGCATAAAAGGTTATGAGAAGCATAGCCGATCGACGAGATTTTCCTTTCGATTCTTCAATGACGAACAACAGCTCATCAACGAGGCGGATCTTATCACTGTAGAAAATATGGAGTCGAGCAAGAATTGATCTCCAAACCAATCTACAAATCGAGTAGCAGAAGAAAACATGATCATGGGTTTCCTGGGCCGTCCATCATAGAACACACCTAGAAGAGATTTGAATACCTCTCTTAATAAGATTGTCAATTGTTGGCAACTTGTGGTTGATGGCCAGCCAAGCACAGAAGGAGTGCTTAGGGATACAGTTTGGATGCCATATCAGGTTTGCCCAATTAACATTAGGGCAATGAGGTCACATGATATTCCAAGCAGATCGAGGAAGTAGAGAATTTTCCATCAGGTGTCAAATCCTATATTATTTCATCGTCGAAAAGATTAGAGGGGGTCTCATGCGCTTTTACCTTATCCCAAGCCTCAGTCATGCGAAGAGTACTTGTATCAGGAAGATTCTATTGACCATCGCGAATCATTTCAGATTCCTTAATATCTTCAGTGATGCTCGATTGTAACATTAATCTACTCCCATATATTCAGATAAGAGAGCCTTCCTCCAACCATGGGTCTTTCCAGAAGCTAGTATTAGATTTGGTTCCAACAATGATACGAATATGAGACCTGATTGTATCCCTGACTTGCATGATTCCTTTCCAAGCCCAAGAGGAACTGTTTGAGAGATTTCATGTCTAAATATCATTCGGAGTAACATATCTATGGGTGCACCATTTCTTCCATAAAAATTTTGATGAAGCAAGGTTCCAAAAAAGTTTTGCGAGGCCAGCATCATTCCAATCAAGAAGTCTTCGAAGCCCCAATCTGCCTTCTTTTATTGGTTTGCATATCCGTTTCCAACTTATATGGTGTGAAGATTGAGCAAGGGTTGGGCCTCTCCAAAGGAATCGAGTAAAGAGGGATTTGATTTCCTTTATGACTTTCCGAGGAAGATAGAAAACCCCAAACCAATAAATCTGGTAGCTATTAAGGACCATTTTGATAAGTCATAATGACAAGATTTACTACACATATAACAACTCCTTAATTGATTAGTTTCCTTCTTTGACTTAAATTTACTATCAATCTTTATTATCTTTAATCCTTTATTCTAATGGGTCAATGCAACGAAAATGCAAATGATAAATATGTTTAGTGGGATAACCTTATAATGGGGTGGTGGTGGTGGTGGGTTCGAATGATGATGGTAACAATGCAAGTTTTTTCGATAATTGGTGGGGTTCATGGGTCTACCCTTTAAAAGGATTCATGCTAATAAGATGATGTTCATCGTTTGTAGTTGAAATAATATTCTACGAATGATGCTTGTTGAATCAAATGACGAATAATTGTAGAAACTAGCAAGAAACAGTTGGTAATTTGTTGAGCTAAAGAAGCGATAAGATCATCGAAATTTAATTAAGTTGCTAAACAATTAATAGTTTTGTCAGAGTGACACGAAGAAGCACAAGACCAGGGACAGTAGTGAGAGAGAATTGGTAATGAAAAATCGAGTTGATATTGTTTTATTGTCTCGAGCTATATATAGATTTGATCGTTAGTGTGGCAGTGATAGTCACTTATGGGCCATATTTTGAAGCATGACATTTTTATTTTATTTTTGTAATTACGCTTGAGGTTTTAAGGGCCTCATCCTTCATTGAAAAGCCCGAAAAGGTAACAAAAAAATAAAGGAAGAGAGCAAGAAGTTCTACAACACCAGCATCAAAGGGCACAAAACCACAACCCAACTAAAAAGGAAAAAGATATCAAAGATAAAGAACCCAACTAGCCAGCAGCCCAAACACTAAGCCTTTTCGCTTTTAGGTATGGCATTTTTTCTTTTAGGTAACTATGTAACAATAAAATCCAAATTAACTGTTAGAAAATATTAGGATCAGAAATCCAAAAATGATAAATTGGACAAGAGAAATTGGACTCGAGGCACGTAGTCACTATCTTTAAGACATTATTCGCTCTCTACTTGAGTAAATCCTCAAGTTTGTAAAAGGGTTCCAGCGAAACGTTTCTAGGATACAACGAGCCCCAATCTCTTGAATGTAATCCGTTACTTTGCAACAGTAGAGGATCGCCCCAGAAAACTCAATCTGATAAAGTACCAACAAAAGGAAGAAAGCAAGAGATTTCTCTAAACTATATGCAAGGAATTCGATGGATTTCAGAATATCAAATCTGTGTCCAAAGATCTCCTTATATAGATCTTAAATGCCTTTTCAATATCACTGTTGGACCAACAGTCACATTTTTTATGATTGACTATATGAAAGGTTGGACCTTTTTGAATTCAAATTCGAAAAGTTGCACACCTTTATAAGCGGTTATTCAACATTTGACCAATCCGTTTGACCCAATAAAATCGAGTTAACCCATTGATTAGTGGTCCATTAGACCCGACCTGGCCCATGACTAAGCTGACTGTTGGATCTACCTAGTCAAAAAGTCAAACCTCTCTTTGCGACCATGCAAAGTGCAAAGTGTGTGCGCTTAAAGCGTCAATCGCCAAGCACACGCACTTGTGCACGGCGACTCGCCACTAGGCACTCTTCTCTTCTTATTGTCAAACAATAATAGAAGGTGAAGGGTTCTATATATAGCAGACACTTTTGATATTCATCAATGTGGGACTATTTATTTGCATACGAAAATTGAGAACATTTATTGCCTAAAAAACCAACCGATAAAATTAAGAAAGAAATCAAAAAGAAGTTTTATTTTCTTTAAAATTATTTAAAATATTTATTATATTCTAAAGTAATAAAAAAATATAATATTAACCATGTAGTTAGAGTCCCACGAGTTATGGATTTCTTGGTTGAACGAGACTTACAAGATTAGCTCCAACTGGTTGAACCCGATAATCTATCTTCAACAAGATTTTGGTTTTATGCGATTCAGTCAAGTGAAGCCAAAGATGGTGTACCATTTTAGTATATGGGATGTTATATGAGATAGTGCAAGATTAGAGATTGTGTGCAGATTATGCATAGATTTGGTCATTAGATTGTGCATGGTGATGCATTAGTTATGGTATCCTCTACATCACACGATTCTTATATGGCAGGGTGATGGCAATGCTAAAGTTCTGTAATATGTGAGTTGCATAGATTTTTTGTTATCTTTTTCGTTGTTCACCTCCTTGTGTACTACATTTCCTAGGTTTTCTTTTTTTAGCAATTTGTATGGTCGCCAAACCAGCAATGTCTATGGCAATGCTTTTTTTCCGTTGTTCACCTCGTTGAATTTGGTGGGTTAATAGTTGGTTTTAGCAATTTCTATGGTCGTCAAACCAACAATGAAGCTGAAGCTTCGGCTCTTCTAGATGGTATCAAATTGGCCCGGGCTCTTTATAAGCACTTGATCATTGAATGGGATTCTCTGGTGTTGGTAAGTGTTATACTCAAAAAAGAATTTCCATGGAATATCTCCACAATTGGCGATAATATCTTCTCCGGGCCTTAGTTGGGAAATCTCACATTGCTATCGTGAAGTCAATCAAGTTGCTGGCCACTTGGCGAATCTGGCAGTATCTACATCTCACAGCAGCACTTTCCCTTACTTATGCCAACTTCCTAATCCTTGTAAAGGTCTGATGTATCTTGATTCGTTAGTTGTTCCCAATATCTGGAGGGGCTAGCCTCGGGATTGCTTTGTTTTGTTTTTGTTTTCCTTTGATTGAATGATGGATCCTTATTCATCTAAAGATAAAAGCTTTTTTTATTTATTTATGGGTGAGGTCCCAATAAGTGGCGGAACCAAGATTTTCATCCAGCCGGGGCGCAAAATAAATTAGATTTAATTTTTTACAAATTATATTATTTATTTATAACACTCTCGCACCTATCAAATATAAATGAGAAATGCAGGAGGTAAGAACTCGCGCGAAACAAAAATAGATACTTTAAAGCACGCGAGTAAATGATCCTCTCGTGTTATAATTTTGCCTAGAAAATCATGAACATTGAGATTTCGCCTCTAAACTTTAGGGGATCTCATGTGATGTCATTACAAGCTTCACTAATCTGTTAATGTGTGTCTGTGCCCCCAAATAACTTGAATTTCACGTCAATTTAGTTAGCGGGCCGAAAATGGGTGTTTATAATTTGATGGGTCAATGCCAGAATAACACCGACACTGTTTGGTGCATTAAATTTGAACACCTTATTTCAATGGCAGATATATATTGGATCATGCCTAAATTTTTTGAGTGGTACCTCATCGATCCTGTCCAAGTAATGTGACACCTGATCCTCGAAATGGGTGCCACATTGTGTGAAAGATTGGCCCAAAAAATAATCTGCATTGTATGATCTTAAAATGTCAATGGGTTGCAGTAGGTTTCGGAAGTAAACGCGAGCAAAGATACTCAAATAAATATGGGTAGCAAAGATACTCATATAAATATGGGTAGCATTATTTATACTCATTAAACCTGTGAAGAACACACGCATTTCTATTTTCCACCATAAAAATCAGATCGACTTGAGTCAGGCGATAGAGATCATGGTGCATCTATTAGACGGTCAGATTGTGATTCCACATGACACACATCCCTAAAAGTGATCATGTTCATGGGCATACCTATCAAACGATTACTTTTGGGTATGTTTGCCATGCGAAATCAACATATGACTGTCTGATAGGGGTGCCATGAACTCAAAAATTATTGTGTGGAAGATTGGGATGAAAAACATCTCCATCATCTGATGCAAGACAGCCAACGGATTTTTATGGTGGAATTGTGTGCATTCTTCACAAATTTAGTTTAACGGGTGTAAATAACGCTCCCCTATTTTTTTGTCCCCCCCCCCCCCCCTATTTCCCTTTGATAACTAGCTTAAGGGATAAGGGCCCCTGATAGACATTTAAACACCAAATGGTGTTTAAACGCTAAATTAAAATTTTTTATTTCACACAATTAAAGTGTGGTTTCCTATCGATGTACCAATGCTAAATTAAATTTTTTTATTTCACACAATTAAAGTGTGGTTTCCTAATATGCCATTGACACCTATTGATGATCGATCTAAATGGTTTAAGAGGTAATTTATGATTGGAAAATGTTTTAATTAGCCAAAGAATTATGTCCATAAGTGGATGTGAACCATTATATTGACGAATTTGAATACCAGTCATTAAAACTAAACACAATGGTTGATATTAGAGTGCACAAATCGGATGGTTAAAACCTCTCAAAAAAATTGATTTTTAAGCCCATGTCTTTCACCTTATGATCTATCATTTTGACGGTGCAGATAGCCCACACCTTGAATCTATCAATGGAGAGTCGTACCCTTAGCTTAATGATCCCACTCAAAATACTTCAAGCAAAGTGAATTTTTACGGACGAGCTTGTGCATTTCCCATGACTTTGCCGTCTGAACATAACTGATTGATCTAAAGGCATTTGAAGGATGATAGAGAGGGTCTCAAGTAGGGAGAGAAGGTGAGGCTTTTAAAAAAGAAACATATAAAAGGAGGGCGTCAGAAGTCTTTTAAAAAATAAACAAACAAAAAGGAGGGCGCCAGAAGGCTTTTAAAAATAGAATAAATAAAAGGATGTGAGTTGGTGTCAGGTAGAGGGAGAGAGGGCGTGGAAGACTTGTAAAAAAGTAACGAATTTAATGTTTTTTTGGGGGTTTTGAATATGGGCGCTCATCCGCACTCGCCCACACGTGATTCCGCCACTAGTCCCAATGAGCCTCAAGTCGTATTTATCAAAATAATAATAATAATAATAATAAATAACATGATCATGCACTTCGACAGTTTGTAGGCCCTCTATAGTAGTTGATGAAATAAGGAAGAGAGACGATTTGGAAAACCTAAGTTGAGTGGGGCACATGGATCAACATTTCGGCCAAAGTCACAAAATTTCAGCCGAAATGCACCGAAACGAAATCCCCAAAACATGAAGCCTGCAAATTATTGGCCGATAATTTGAAATTATCGGCCGATAATTTGCCGGCTCGATAAAAATAATTAGACACCAAAATTTCGATCAAATTTTCAGTTTTGGACATGCTCAAAATTAAAAAACGAAACCAATATTTTGATCCTTGGGTGTATGGGAGGAGACCTGCTATTGTTTGTTGCGAGTTGTTCAGCTCTCAGTCTCTATTTCTCTCTTATTACTGGAGTGTATGGTTCGGTGGCTATATATATAAGAAAGCTATTTTCTCTTTGCCCCTAAATGTAACCACATAGGAACTACGTTGTTATTTATGAGTGACCTGTAAATCTGCTAATGTTAACCAATTTTATCCATTTGGCTTTAGGGTCTCTCAAGTTCTCAATATTTGTTAATAGGCATGGCAATGGGCTGCATAACTGGCCCAGCCCGCTAGCACTTTAAACGCAAACTTTAAACACCAAATTTAAATGGTCCAAGGTTGGGCTTAAGCCTTTATACGCATTGGGTCCTCATATATGATATGTATATTGAGTTTCACTTATAATAATGTTTTTAAAAAATATCCTTAAAGAAATGTAGATTGTCGAATGTTAAACTCTTCACTTTCCTATGGAAATAAATATTAACTCGGAATTAGATATTTCGGATATATCAATGTTTCTATTTTCACAAATATAAAGTTATTTCTTGTCAATCAATAAATAATTTATAAATAAATGGGCCGGGCGGGATTAGACTTCGGTATTAAAAGCTTATTATGGGCCAGCTTGGGCTTAGCGTCATAAGCCTTCCATGGACTCGGGCCAGGCTTGGTCCAAGCTTATATCCGCAGGCCGAACTTAGATTACCCTAACCCGGCCCATTCCCACCTCTATTTGTTTATCTGCGCTGCGAGACCTTGTATTTCCAATGGGTTTGATTTAGAGAGATTTCTCTGTTTTAATATGGTAGAGAAAAGGTCTATTATCGAAGCAGGAGACGATCGTAGGGCACTTAAGCTAGGTGAAAATTTTACGGCACTGCTATGGGCACATCACAAATAGAGAGACTTTGCATTTTGAGGACGTGTGCCATGTGACAACATCATCTAAGCCGTCTAATTTGAAGGCCATGTGCTAAAGATCTTTAACGCGAAAATTTGGCATAAAGTATGATCTCTATCATATGATTTAATGCAGTCAAAGGTCATCATCCGAATGACCGATTCAATAATAGACTGCATGGAATCAGATGATAGAGATCGTGTTTTATGCTGATCTTTTGTGTGAAAGATCTTTTGATCATGCCCTTTAAATCAGGCGATTAAGATGGTGTTTTCACATGACACATCCCTAAAATGAGAAGTATTTTTATTATGTGGTTTGAAGTGGTGTGCATGAAGAAAAATAGGTGTGGGCGTAGCAGGACTGAAATTTTAAAACTCACACACATCACGCTAACATGATTTTAAGGCTATTTTTTTTAGATATGTGCCGCGTTAAATTAAAAACTAACTGTTTGATCGTATGCCTATGGTTTCAAGATCTGTTATGTGCAAAATTTGGGTAAAAAACGATCTCCATCGTTTTATCATTTGCCTGGTTAGCAAGAAGAGAGGTACCCCATCATGAAAGTGGGCAATGTGGAAAGAAAAGTGCCATCATTTGCATGGCTAGCATCTAAATTGGCCTCAGCTGAAAATATAAACATTTTGGTGGCTGCTAGGCGCAACACAACTTTTCCTAATTTTGTATTTCTTTCAATTAAACAAAGGGTACCTTTATTCGTGTGGATGCCTTCTCTGAAAGCACCTACGGTCCAGACCCCTTAATAACCATTGATTTATTTGGATCATAGGATAAAGATCTTGTTTCACCCCGATCTTGCACACAATGGATCTTGAGATCTCGGTGGGCGCACCTATCTGACGCTCAATTTTTTATTCCATGTGTCCCAGATTTCCAAAAAATGGCTTTTCAATCATATGACACACATTACAGTCAAACGTGATTTTAGGGTTATTTTTTTTAGATTTGGGATGCATGAAATCCAAACCTGGCCGTCTGATAGGTGTGTCATGCACTCAAGATTCATTGTATGGAATATCAAAGTGAAAACCAAACTCCATCATCTGATCTAAAGCAAGCAACCATTTTAAAGGAATCTGGGCGTGAGTGCTTTCAGAGAATATATATGCATACCCGGAGGAAGAAAAAGTGGTGTGGTATAGCAGCCCTCATACTTTGAAAGCATGGTAATATGGCAAAGAGTTTGTACCCTTTACGAGAAGCGTTTTGACTGTTTAGGTAATATGGCCCATGTACGGTGTACCTCATACGAGAACGTAAATGAAAATTATAATTAGCGGACTTCAAAGAACAGACGAAAAACGAATTGTTTATGTGCCGTGATGTAATTTGTTAGCCCGACTTGTATTGCTGGGACTCACTGTGCTTGCATTGGGCCACATAATCTATCCGCCGTATGTCAGTGTCCACGATGCAAATGTTGGAAAGAATTAGTCATGTACGTCTAGCAGGAATCGGAACTTCACTTTTAAATCAGCCTTGTCGACAATTCTTGAGAAACTAATGAGGGCAGAGAAGCTAATGAAGAGGGGCTTTAATCTAGCATCCATATGTGTTCCTTCTTGGAGCGCGTTGGAAGCAACTCTAGCGTCTCCAGCACTTTAAATACGATAGCCCGCCAAGGTCGGAAACCAAGCAGGATTTGATGATTTGATTAGAAACCATAATGGCTACAACGTTTTTTTTTTTTGTTTTTTAAAATCTGATTTTTATTTTAGAAGACAGGGAGGGAAGACAAATCTGGAACTCTAGCTAACTTTGTCAGAAAAAGTGTTAAAGCTTTGATGTGCTGCTCTGATTAAACTTGCAAAAGATTAAAAAGTGATCAAAGAAATAAAAATAAAAGATAAAAAGAAATTGAAAGACAAATATTGACTTTTAGATACTGCAACCCCGACAGCGGCGTCAAAAACTTGGACAGCACTAAAATTTATTTTGTCTTAACCAATTGCAAGCACACAACGGTGATTGTAGCACTAGTATAAAATCGTTCCCACGAGGAAGTCTGATATGAAAAAACTTTCTATTTGCCTTTAAAAAATAAAGAATAGTTGTTTTAAACTAAAGTGCGGAAAATAAATTGCAGGAAAAAAAATCTAAATCATCGTCCTTCTAGATCCTAATCATCAATTAGTCTCCTTTAGTACTCGGATATTTATAAATTAAAATAACGTTACACTAATCTGCAATCTTTTAAAGTTTAGGCGTCAATTAAAAGTTAGAGTTCAGTAGATATTTATGGAAAGAAAATACCATTACACTAATATCCTCCAAATCTCAACTTTAGTCGTCAATTAAAATCAAGAAAATTCGAATGTTTACAAAGCAGGAAAAATGTATAAAATAAAGAATTTTTTTTAAAATAACCCTTGAACTTATACCCCGTCATCAATAACGCACCTAAACTATTGATAATATCAAATAGACACTCAAAGTATGCTTAAGTTCATCAACTAAACCCCTACCGTCACCTTCTGTTAATGACCGAACGAAAAATATTGAGTTGGCAAGCAACTCAGTAAAATAGCGTGCGTGGCACTCACGTGGCGAGGACTTAGCTACCACATTGGTGCCACGTTGGCATACAACTCAGAAAAATAGCGTACGTGGCACCTCACGTGGGTGCCACATGTGTGAAATACACGCTATTTTGTTGAGTTGTATGCCAACTCAGCGTTTTTCATTCAGTCATTAACGGAAGGTGACGGTAGGGGTTTAGTTGATGAACTTAAGCATACTTTGGGTGTCTATTTGATATTATCAATAGTTTAGGTGTGTTATTGATGAAGGGGTGTAAGTTTAGGGATTATTTTGAAGTTTTTTCTAAAATAAATATAAACTAGAAAGCAATAAATATATCCTAAGATTGATCTTTCGGCTCTCAATCTCAGTTGTCAATTGATCTTGAAAAGCCTTAGATACACTACTCTACTTTTGATCTTCAGGTTCTCAACCTCAGTTGTCAATTGCGGCTGAGAGACAGTGGATGCTCATTCAACCATTACTTCTCATCCTAGCAGTTATCCTTGATCAGAAACTCAGCAATTTCAATTTAAATAAAGCATAGAGTTTGTGCGTACCAATAATGAATCTATTCATTATAAATTTTTCTAAACTGTAGATTTATAAAACATTTTCATCCAAACTCTCCTTATGACATACTCTAATAAAGAATATCAAAATTATTGAGTTTCTCACACTGATATATATATATATATGAATAATTTCAAGGATATAGTAGAAAGATAAATCTTGTGATAATCCAGATTTTTGTGACACGTGTAGGTCACGTGTGATTTACACGATGTAGGAGTGTATGTGGGGAACAAGTGAACCACACCTACTTTGTATACTACTAGGTGTAGGTGTCTTGTATGTGAGCCCTGTGAAGGAAAAATATCTAACATATGTGTGTGTGTGAAACATACTAGTTCTCACCAGATAAGAGAAAAGGGGGAAGAGTCTCCCATACGGGTCCTATTGAGTTTAGATAGAGAGAGTAAAACAAGGAGAAGGAAGAGAGGGTTTTGTAAAAGAAGATTAGAGGAAGAAGTCTTCTTGTGATTAAGAGACAAGATCCACTTTACGGATCTTAAATAAATAAGATGAGAAGTGTGTGGTGAAGAAAATTGAAAGGATCTTGTGGATTTGAGTTAGGGGATGATGTAGAAAGGGGTTAGAAGAGGGGTTTTTGAAACCCTCTTCATTTGTGTTAATCTTGGATCAAATCCAGATGAGATCTAATGACTTGAGGTATGTTTTAAGGTTATATACGCTTTGAATAGAGTATTAATAGTTTAGTTAAATTATATGGGCTTTTAATAGGATATTAAATGAGGTAGAAGATTAATTCTCGAAAAGATCGAGCAATAACTGTGGTCGCTCCTCGTGGGAGCGGTTAAAACATCTCGCTCGTGCGAGGAAGGATAAAATTATATAAATTAAAATGTTCTGGACTCGCTCGAGCGAGGCCCTTTGTAAAAGGGAAGCTCGCACGAGCGAGGGCTCGTGTGACCTATAGGTGCCTCGATTGTTATCGCTCGAGCAAGGTTAAGTGTCTCATTTATAACCGCTCGAGCGAGGGAATGAATATATTATATATAACCAAAATATGTTCTGGGTTCGCTCGAGCGAGGACATTTTATAAAAGGAGGCTCGCTCGAGCGAGTGCTCGCGTGACCTTCAGATGCCTCGATTATCATCGCTCGCGCGATGATTAGTGCTCGCTCGCGTGAGAAATAGTGCTCGCTCACGCGAGGAATAATGCTCGCTCGTGCAACGATTAGTGATCGTTCACGCGAGGAATAGTGCTCGCTCGCGCGAGGTATTACATAAGTTTTTTTATACTATTTTTGCTGCTCTTGGGAGCTATGGCCCTTAAGATTCTTATAGGTCTTTCTAAGAGTGTTTTGATACATGCAATATAGGTTGGCGTCTAATTGTTGTATTGGATCATCTAAGAGATAATGTTGCGTTTCGGATTATCGGAATTGCTGTGAGGTAGGGAACACCTTGAACATGTACTTTGATTACAAGAGCATGTATGTAGTGATATATAAATGAAATGAATCATATAATCTCCATGTGTGTGTGTGATACACCAATGAAATGAACATGCTTAATCATATAATCCTTTCAATATGTGTATGTGTGTGTGACACCAAGTAGGCATATGAAAATGAGACATCCCCTGGGGATGAGAAAGTGATAAAGGCATCAGTGTAATGCGAGTAATTTAGACATCCCAGGGATGTAAGAGAAATTGTAAAGTAAGATTGATAAGGTCTAATTATAAAGTAGCACATTTATACGGTGAATAACTATATGTAAAGCACATGATATTTTTATTATTTAAGGTTTAAACAGAATACCCCATCGACGTAGCGGGATACCCACAACTGACTCGACAGAATATCTGTGACTGGTACGGCGGCCAATCCGTACACCGGTACAGCGGTCTATCCGTACACAGTAGCACATCTTAGGGATGTTGAGATGAGATTAGACCCCGCCACCTTTGAGAAAGGGACCTGGGCAGTATTCAAAGTAATATATTCATAACAACTGTCTATTTAGATGACGATGGAGGGTATTCCATCGGGGCTCGATGCTATATTACTCGGGGATTACTTAAGTTGAGGATTTAAGTTTCTTTAGGCCTATTAAGTGTAGTTCATAAATAGTTGATAACAAATGTAACATGTAAACTACCAGTAAATTTCAATGCATATGTAATCTCTAAACTATTTTCCATTAAGTTCATAAATACATCATTCTAAGAATATCATGGAATATATGTGAGGATTTGACTTCTATGTTCATTGTATTGTTCCCTATTGAGCTAGGATGTAGCTCACCCTTTAGACTATACGTTGCAGGTCCCTTGCTTGCAACTGCTGAGGTTTCGGGAGACGCGGATCCGGATGATTCTGATTACGTGCTCGAGGACGAGTTAGAGCCTCCTCCCGAGGACTTCTTCTCGGAGACTCCGTTGTGGACTTTGATAGGGAGAGTTTTGAGAGCATTTGTGCAGCTTGGTATGTCAAGCCTTTATTTTGAGAAATAATATATTTAAATAATATAATTCTTTTGGCGAACCATCTGGGGTGATCTGTTTATCACCGATGGTTCGGATCGGTTCTCTGTTCATGCGTCGACATGAATGTAGGACTGTCTTTTGAGTTTATGCCTAGATTAGCATATTTATTTTCGCATCGTGCAGTTAATGCTCTTATTTTGTTCATTTATTGCTTGCTATACCAATGTTCCACACAGATCTATGGGACACAGGCTAGAGGATCGTGTCGATGGCACGGGTTTCGGAGTGCCAAAATCTGGGCTTCATAGTTGGTATCAAAGCCTTTTCTTTTAGAAATTCTTACAATCATTATTTTTGCCAGAGTATAGGGACTTCTACTAACAAAACTTTGGTTTCACTTGCAGACCGTTATGTCTTTTAGAGGAAGGGGCCGACCCAGGGGTGGTCATAGTAGAAGCTTGCGTAGTCGAGATGATTTTATCTCAGATATAAATCGAGTGCCTATAGGAGATAGAGGGACTTCCGGCAGTGGTGGCCAAGGGAGCCAAGATCAAGCAGAGAATCAGGATTGAGATCGTCAGGATCGAGATCAGAGGGAACAGGAGAGAGTCAGAGAAAAAAATGAAGACAGAGAGGAGCGTTAGAGGATGATGCACACTATGGCATAGAGCATCCTTGAAACATAACGCCATTTAGCAAAGATACCATCGACACCTCCAGGTCTGACACGCCGATGTCTTCGCGTTTATTGAGTTTAGGAGGATGAGACCTCCTAGCTTTTCGGGGCAGGCAGAGCCCATGGCAGCAAAGAACTGGCTGAGTGAGATGGAGAAAGTGTTTAGCGTGCTCACGGACGAGAGCGTTCGTTGGGCAGCCTACATGTTAGATGGTGAGGCTGGGTCTTGGTGGAAGTCCGTTTCACGAACTAGGACTCAGGAGACCCCAGATTTGCCCTGGACGTGGGATGAATTTGTTGAAGAGTTCAACAAACAGTATTTCCCAGAAGTGGTGAGAAATCAAATGGAGATACAATTTTTGCAACTCATACAAGGGAAGATGATTGTTAAAGAGTATGGAGTGGAATTCATACGACTTGCTCGCTTCGCTCTCGATTATGTGATTACGGAGGTGATGAGAGCAAAATGGTTTCAATAAGGCTTGAGACCGGAAGTCAGAGGAGGAGTTGCAATGTTTCAACTGAAGACCTATGGAGAGGTCATGAGTAAAGCGTTAGTTGTCGAAGAAGAAAATAATAATCGATACCGTCAGAGGGAACAACATGGAAGGGAAAATATAGACCAAGGCAGAACCGGGAACTACGAGCCGGTGAACAAAAAGCCGAGAGTCGTAGCATCTAGTCAGAGACCACCGTTCCAAGGAGGTTATGGGAGACCAGCGCAGCAGAGCAACCAGCAGAGATTTCATTGCTCGCGTCGGGGAGACCGATACGATATGAGAGCCCTGCTATCACTACCGGAGATACAATTACACAGGATTTCTCACGAGCTGCATCTTCCACACCGCGGGAGACTTGTGCCAAGTGTAGCAAGTCTCACAAGACGGCGGACTGTAGGCTGGGTACTCGGGGCTGTTTCAAATGTGGCAAGGTGGGCCACTTGATCAAAGATTACCCTAAGGCAAACAAGGAGAAGATGGCTCCAGCTTCTATGCCACGACCTATACAATCGAGGAAGCCGATCATCCAAGGGAGAGCTTACGTAGTCATAGCTCAAGAGGCCCAAAATATAAACGATGTGATCCATGGTGAGAACTTCTTTTAAATAAATAATTTCAATTCTTGAAAAAAAAAATTTGATAGAGAAGGTGCATCCATATAGAAAATAGAAAAGAACCTGTATGTAATAATTTTGATATGATGGTATACATTATATATCTATATATATATATGTGTGTGTGTGTGTGTGTGTGTGTGTATGACTAGGTACATTACAAATTTATGAGAAAGGAAGAGATGCGACATATAAAGCTCGAGTGTTGATAAACTCAGGGTCTACCCACTCATTTACTATCCCTCGCTTTGCAAAGAAGATGAAAGTCAACCCAGGGGAGTTAGACTTTGTATTAACCGTAGCTATTCCGATTGGAAAATCGATTGATACCGAAAAGGTTTGCAAATCTATAATCGTCAAAATCATGGATGGAGACGTCTTTGAACTACCGGCAAATTTAATTATGTTAGACATGCAAGGATTCGACGTGATCCTTGACATGGATTGGTTGTCGACTCATTGTGCAACCATGGATTGCAAGAACAAGGTCATCATTTTTAGACCTAACACAAGGAGATTGTTTTGATTTTGAGGAGAGAGATCGACGTATATGCCACTTATCTCTGTAGTCAGGGCCGAGCGCTTGATCAAAAAAGGGTGTAGTGGATACTTGGCATTCTTGAAGGAGGATAAGGAAGAGAAGAATATTATTTCGGAGATAGCAGTTGTGTGAGACTTCACTGACGTTTTTCTGGAAGAATTACCCGGATTACCTCCAGATAGAGAAATTGAGTTCGTCATAGACTTAACACCAGGAACGGAGCCTATTTCTAAAGCACCATATAGAATGACTCCTGCTGAGTTGAAGGAGTTGAAAGAGCAGTTACAAGAGCTCATGGACAAGGGGTTTGTTAGACCGAGCGTGTCTCCATGGGGAGCACCAGTCTTGTTTGTAAAGAAGAAAGATGGGTCAATGCGTCTGTGCATTGACTATCGATAATTAAACAAACTCACTATAAAGAATAGGTATCCTTTGCCTAGAATAGATGACTTATTCGACCAGCTGTAAGGAGCAAGATATTTCTCCAAGATCGATCTGAGATCTGGATACCATCAGTTGAGAGTCAAGGCAGAGGACATCCAGAAGACTGCATTAAGGACACGGTACAGATACTATGAATTCTTAATGATGCCGTTTGGGTTGACGAACGCACCGGCGTCATTTATGGACTTTATGAATCGGGTGTTTAAACCACACCTGGACTCCTGCGTAGTCGTGTTCGTCGACGATATCCTAATATACTTCAAATCAAAAGCAGAACACGAAGAACACTTGAGGATTGCTCTACAAACTTTGTATGAACACCAAATGTACGCCAAGCTCAGCAAGTGTGAGTTTTGGTTAGAGGAAGTTAGCTTTTTGGGATATGTCATCTCAAAGCATTGTGTCACAGTTGACCCGACTAAGATAGAAGCAGTGGTCAATTAGGAGCAACCAAAGACCATGACTGACGTCTGTAGTTTCCTCAAACTAGCTGGCTATTATCGATGTTTCATTGAGAGTTTTTCAAAGATATCGGGACCACTCACGAGACTTACACGGAAAGATGCAAGATTCGAATGGAGTGAGACATGCGAGAAGAGTTTTCAAGAACTCAAGAAGAGACTAACTTCAGCTCTAGTACTAGCTATTCCTTCAGGCAGTGGAGGGTTCACAGTCTACAGTGATGCTTCGTATAATGGTTTGAGCTACGTGCTCAACCAACACAAAAAGGTGATAGCTTATGGGTCGAGATAGCTGAAAGAACATGAAAAGAACTACCCGACACATGACTTGGAACTGGTAGCGGTCATATTTGCGCTGAAGATTTGGCAACATTACTTGTACGGTGAGACCTTTGAGATTTTCACAGACCACAAGAGCCTTAGATATCTGTTTACACAGAAAAAATTAAATATGAGGCAGCGCAGATGGATGGAGTTCCTCAAGGACTATGACTATTCCATACAGTACTATCCAGACAAGGCTAATGTAGTGGCAGATGCCTTGAGTCGGAAGAGTTCAGCACAATAAGCTAGTTTGATTTTGGGTATGCACCCATGGAAATTATTTGAAGATCTTGCGCTATATGATGCGAACATCGAGTCGCAAGCCACAGGAGCCTTTTTGGCAAATATTTCAGTAAGGCCAGTGATATTTGAGCATATCCACGAGCTACAGATGAAAGACCCGGCGCTAACCAAGATTTGTCAAGACGTGATTGAAGGCATCAAACCGGAGTTCTCAATGAAAGAAGATGATTTCTTATTGTTCAAGGGTCGTCTCTGCATTTCGGACAATGACGATCTACGACAAACTATTCTTGATGAATCTCACAAGTCAAACTATGCGATTCACCCTGGTAGTACGAAAATGTATCAAGATCTAAAAAAGAACTACTGGTGGAGAGGTTTGAAGCAAAATGTGGCAGGGTATGTGTCGCGATGTTTGACATGTCAGTAAGTGAAAGTTGATCATAGACATCCTGCTGGATTATTGCAGCCTCTACCCATACCAGAGTAGAAGTGGGATTCGATCTCTATGGACTTCATAGTAGGACTACCGCATACAGCGAAGAGATATAATGCCATTTGGGTAGTCATAGATCGACTGACTAAGTCAGCACACTTATTACCCTACAACATGATGTATACAACAGGAAGACTCGCAGAGCTATATATGAAAGAGATCGTCCGTTTGCATGGGATTCCAAGTAGCATTGTTTCTAACCGTGACTCATTATATATATAAAAGTTCTGAAAGAAATTTCAAGAAGGAATGGGAACGCGACTGGATTTCAGTTCAGCATTCCATTCGCAAACTGATAGGCAAACAGAGCGAGTAAATCAGATCATTGAGGACATGCTTAGGGTGTGTATGTTAGAATTGCAAGGATCATGGGATCAGCACCTACCGTTGATTGAGTTTGCATACAGCAATAGTTTTCAGACGAGCATTGGGATGGCACCATATGAAGCTCTTTATGGATGGCGATGTAGGTCGCCTATCAATTGGGAAGAAATCGGGGAGAAATTTGTTTTGAGACTCAAAATGCTTGAAGATAATGCCTCCTATGTTTGGATGATAAGGGCAAAACTCAAAGCGGCTCAGAGCAGACAGAAAAGCTACGTCGATATCAAGTGGACCAGTGTAGACTATAAAGTGGGGGAACATGTGTTTGTCAAGGTGTCGCCTATGAAAGGTGTAATGAGATTTGGAAAGAGAGGGAAGTTGAGTCCCCGTTATCTTGGACCTTTTGAGGTTTGGGGTCAAGTAGGAGAAGTTGCTTACCGCATTGGATTACCACCACTATTCGATCGGGTGCACAATATGTTTCACATATTTATGCTTAGGAAGTATATAAATGGCCCTGATCACGTTTTGGACAGTCAACCTTTGGAAATGCATGAAGACATGAGCAAGATAGAGGAACCGACATAGATTTTGGATCGAAAGGAACAAGTATTGCGGACAAAAGTGATCCCATTAGTACTAGTTTGATGGAAGAATCGCCCGGCAAAAGAAGCAACATGGGAGCGTGAGATGGATGTCAGGGAACAATATCCTAGTTTGTTTGAAAACGCTAGTTGACGCCCAATAAATGTTGTAAGATATGTGTGATGTTTGGCATGTGAATGTACGATTCTGTTTTAGAATGAACGGGAGAAATTTTTTATTTGATTTTGAGCATAGTGCGTTTTTAATCTCGATAGATTGATCACTCTATGAGTGATTTCCAATGGCATTGGGGAGGAAAAATCAGGCGTTGAGGGAGGTGTTAGAAGTTGAAGGGATACCGGGAGAAAATACAAGACTAAAGAACCATGAAAACATTTCTGGGCTCGCTCGAGCGACGACTTACGCTCGCTCGCGCGAGCCATGTGAAAAGCAAGCGCTAAAACATTCTGGACTCGCTCGAGCGAGGACTTATTACCGCTCGAGTGAGGGGGGAGTATAAAAGGGCGGCCAACACCATTCCGCCCATATCTTCACGCGAGAGGAGGGTTTTGGGCGCAAGGGATTTAGGAGTTCTCACATTGACTACTCTCCTACGTGCGATTCAAGTCGGATTCGAAGGATCTGATCCGTTAAAACTACTTCAAAATGTGACTTCTACCCAAAACCCACCTCATTTAATTAATTTTGATCTTTAGAGAACTAATGGCTTTCACAAGCCCTAACCCTCAACCTAGGAAGAATGCGATTCAATCGCCACCTTCGCGCAACAAGGCGCCACAGCCACCACAACCACCACCTCCACTACCACCTCAAGCCGATCAACCGATCCTATTGGACGATTGGTGGGGGGCCAAAGTCTTTGAAACCGAGTGGGAAATCCACCCCACTTGCTTTCGAGATCTTACGTCCACCAAGTGGACTAATGACTTTCTTATGCAAAATCGTATGTGGTCCTTGTTGACGCCGTTTGGGAACCGTTATTATCCACGGCTTGTCAAACTATTTTATCAAACTCTAAAGACCACTACCGACGAGGACATTCTCATCGCTGAAATCGACGAGCGGACGTTTGAGTTTGGCGAGGCCGATATTTCGCTCGCCATGAATTGTCCTCACACCTACACCCGAGAACCCAATTCACAACCACCTTTTGCCCAAGAGGCACCTTTTCAGACAATAGTCGCCGACATTACTGGCGGCACCACCACATCGGGACAATCTATCACACGGTCCCAGTTGTCGCCACATATGTGGCCTCTTGATATCATTTTTAAAAAGAACTTGTACCCGACGGATCACGACCAAGAACGTCGTGACATATTCTTGAGTGCACTGCACTCTGCCTTTCACAATCGATGGTTTAATGCACCTAGGGTAGTTCTCAAGGGAATTTTACATGCTTTTAGGCGCAACGCGAAGGGTGCTATTCCACTACCCATCAATCGCCTACGCTCGTCTCATTTCTCACCTTTTTGGCCTACGCAACCGGAAAGATGGCTTCAACATACGAGAGGGCGAGTCCATCCTTGTCGATAACATACTCCCTTACCTAGGCCAAGCCCTAAATAGGAACTTGAAAAGCCTCCAAAATAGTCTAACCAGGAAGCAGGATCGTCATATTGCCCGACAGGCGGCCCAACCACCACCAACTGGACCGACTGCTCATTCCACTTCGTCTCCCCAGCTTTTCCCTACCACCGACAGCAGCATGATGCGGGAGATCCTCCAGCAATGGCGGGAGATCCGGCTACATCAACGGTTCCAAGAGTCGCTCCTCATCGACCTCATGGGCCATGCGTTTCCACAAACATATCAGGAGCGCATTGATACTATGCGAGGTGCTATCTTTGGGGCATCTAGCTCGGGCCCTGCTACCAGGACCACTACAACTGGTGCCACTACCGCCAGGGAGGTTGGTGACGAGGATGACGATGATAACAAGGAGGATGATGACGACGGCGACGATGACGACGATGATGACGAGGAGTATGAGCAGGGTGACGATTAGATCGCCACCTTTCATTTAAAATTCTTTTTGGAAAAGAACAATGTGATATTTTACATATTTTTTATGTGAATATTTTTATGGTGTTTGATGGGGATTGGAAGTTTTAAACTGTCGTGACATGATTGTCACAATTTTTTTGTTACAAAACATGATGATGCATCTATATATATTTTATGCAGGTACTAAACTGTCATTTTAGTCCTAATGTGAGTAATTGCATAAGGAATGTGTGGTTCTATGTAGGTTTATGCCGGTACTCGAAAAAAATATAATACTAATACCCGAATGTGTGGTTATGAGTAGTTGAAGTATATGTTTGCTGAAGTATATGTTGTCCATTTTCAAGGACGAAAATTTTATAAGTTGGGGTGAATGTGATAACCCAGATTTCTGTGACACGTGTAGGTCACGTGTGATTTACACGATGTAGGAGTGTATGTGGGGAACAAGTGAACCACACCTACTTTGTATACTACTAGGTGTAGGTGTCTTTTATGTGAGCCTTGTGAAGGAAAAACATCTAACATATATGTGTGTGTGAAACACACTAGTTCTCACTAGATAAGAGAAAAGGGGGAGGAGTCTCCCATGCAGGTCCTATTGAGTTTAGATAGAGAGAGAGTAAAACAAGGAGAAGGAAAAGAGGGTTTTGTAAAAGAAGATTAGAGGAAGAAGTCTTCTTGTGATTAAGAGACAAGATCCACTTTACGGATCTTAAACACAGGATGAGAAGCGTGTGGTGAAGAAAATTGAAAGGATCTTATGGATTTAAGTTAGGGGATGATCTAAAAAGGGGTTGGAAGAGGGTTTTTTGAAACCCTCTTCATTTGTGTTAATCTTGGATCAAATCCAGATGAGATCTAATGACTTTAGGTATGTTTTAAGGTTATATACGCTTTGAATAGAGTATTAATAGTTTAGTTAAATTATATGGGCTTTTAATAGGGTATTAAATGAGGTAGAAGATGAATTTTTGAAAAAGATCGAGCAATAACTGTGGTCGCTCCTCGCACGAGCGGCGTAACCTACAGGTGCCTCGATTGTTATCGCTCGAGCGAGGTCAAGTGCCTCGTTTATAATCGCTCGAGCGAGGGAATGAATATATTATATATAACCAAAATATGTTCTGTGTTCGCTCGAGCAAGGATATTTTGTAAAAGGAGGCTCGCTCGAGTGAGTGCTCGCGTGACCTTCAGATGCCTCGATTATCATCACTTGTGCAATGATTAGTGCTCGCTCGCGCGAGAAATAGTGCTCGCTCGTGCGAGGAATAGTGCTCCCTCGCGCGATGATTAGTGATCATTCGCGTGAGGAACAATGCTCGCTCGCGCGAGATATTACATAGGTTTTTTCATACTATTTTTACTGCTCTTGGGAGCTATGGCCCTCAAGATTCTTATAGGTCTTTCTAAGAGTGTTTTGACACATGCAATATAGGTTGGTGTGTAATTATTGTATTGGATCATCTAAGAGATAATGACGCATTTCAGATTATCGGAATTGCTGCGAGGTAGGGAACACCTTGAACATGTACTTTGATTACAAGAGCATATATGTAGTGATATAGAAATAAAATGAATCATATAATCTCCATGTGTGTGTATGTATAATACACCAATAAAATGAACATGCTTAATCATATAATCCTTTCAATATGTGTGTGTGTGAGACACCAAGTAGGCATATGAAAATGAGACATTCTCAGGGGATGAGAAAGTGATAAAGGCATCAGTGTGATGCGAGTAATTTAGACATCCTAGGGATGTAAGAGAAATTATAAAGTAAGATTGAACAAAGACTGATAAGACCTAATTGATATAAAGTAACACATTTACACGGTAAATAACTATATGTAAAGCACCTGATATTTTTGTTATTTAAGGTTTGAACAGAATACCCCACCGACGTGGCGACATGTCCACGACTGACTCGGCAGAATATTCGTGATCGGTACGGTGGCCAATCTGTATACCGGTACGATGGTCTATCCGTACACAGTAGCACATCTCAGGGATGTTGAGATAAGATTAGACCCCGTCGCCTTTGAGAAAGGGACCTGGGTAGTATTCAAAGTAATATATTCATAACAACTGTCTATCTAGACGACGATAGAGGGTATTCCATCGGGGCTTAATGCTATATTGCTCGGGGATTACTTAAGTTCAGGATTAAAGTTTCTTTAGGCCTATTCAGTATAGTTCATGAACAGTTGATAATAAATGTAACATGTAAACCATCAGTAAATTTCAATGCATATATAATCTCTAAACTGTTTTCCATTAAGTTCATAAATACATCGTGCTAAGAATATCATAGAATATATATAAGGATTTGACTTATATGTTCATTGTATAGTTTCCTATTGAGCTAGGATGTAGCTCACCCTTTAGACTATACGTCGCAAGTCCCTTACTTGCAGCTGCTGAGGTTTCGGGAGACACGGATCAGGGTGATTCTGATTATGTGCCCGGGGACGAGTTAGAGCCTCCTCCCGCGGACTTCTTCTAGGAGACTCCGTTGTGGACTTTGATAGGGAGAGTTTTGAGAGCATTTGTGCGGCTTGGTATTTCAAGCCTTTATTTTGATAAACAATGTATTTAAATGATATAATTCTTTTGGAGAACCATCTGGGGTGATCTGTTTATCACCGATGGTTCGGATCGGTTCTTTGTTCATTCATCGGCATGAAAGTAGAACCATCTTTTGAGTTTATGTCTAAATTAGCATATTTATTTCTGCATCGTGCAATTAATGGTCTTATCTTGTTCATTTGTTGCTTGTTATACCAATGTTTTGCGCAAATCTATGGGGCACAGTTTGGAGGATCATGCTGATGGCACGAGTTTCGGGGTGCTGAAAATCGGGCTGTCACAAATCTCATGAAAAAAAATAATCTATTCTATTCTTATGCTTCCTGATTCTTCATAGTATTTATTATATACATCTCTACTAGGCTCTTGTTGTTTACAAATCGTGAATAAAAAAGTCTTTATTCTGCTTATAATAGGGCTGTGGATTAAAAGGTTTCAAAGAAAGGTAAAAAAGATTCAAAGTTCTGAGAATTCAATTTTATCTCTCACCTATCCTTCTTTATCTTTATCTTCTTTTTCTGCTTCAATAAGTGTCCAAAAAGTTGGACAACTTTTTCCCATATATTTTATTTATTATTTTCTTTTGTAAATTCTTTTTTCTTGATTCAATTTCATATATCCTCTTGATTTTTTTTTCTTCAATTTGGAAGCTTCTTTGCTTATCTTTTTCATTATATTGCTCCCATATTTTCAAAATTATATTTCTTTATCAGTTGTATCTTTTTTCAGCATTCCCCTTATCTATTTTTACATGCTCCTTCCACTCTCCTATCTCTCTATTTGTTCTAAATTCTCATAAGTACAAAGGTAAAAAGATTGAAATCTTTGGATAGTACATATAGTTAAGGGTTTATAAAATTTTCGTACAAAGAAATTCAGTTTAGGCTCTAATACAAGGGGTAAATTATTTGGGATTTTGACTTTTTGGCTCAAACGAATTAAAAGAAGGCGTTTTATTATTTTCAGGTCTACTTGCAAGAATGTCATCTTGTTTTGATGAATATAACAAATAGTTCTAGAAAAATAATTATCACAATCATAGACTATTGATTCAAATAAACGCAGCAATATGAGATTTCAATACAAACAATCATGAAGTTCAAGAAAAATTTTGAGTTTGGATAGGCATAGCAATCTCTCTCAAAGAAAGAAAATAAGTTCAAAAGCTCAGTGGTTATATAATTATGAAACTATAGTCTAAATTTTGCAATTCAAAGCAACGTATAGTTTCAAAAATTCTTTATGATACAGGTGTGCAAAATGAACTAACATGAATCATAACTGCTTCCTATCATTGATATTAGAACTTCGGCTAAGATGATGGTAATGCATATGGAATCATATTTAATCTAATCAATTAGTCACATGTGTCGGTTAACTAGAACAGAAAATTTGAAACGAAAATAAGCCTAAAAATTTGAAAACAGAAATATATATATATATATATATATATATATATATATATATGAAATAATACTATACACAAGGTATGTACCCCCAAACTTAAATAGGACAATACCCTTATTGTGCACAAAACTAGGGATACCCAAAAAGTTTATACCAGTGAGGCTCTAAATGTGGTAGTTGATCTTACTCACTTGGTGATGACGGGTTGGAAACAAGGGTGAAGGATGAAGCTAGAGTTGTTTTGAGTAAGGCTGGTGGTGGAGTAGGACTGCTTGAAAATTCATCTTTGGAGTTAGACACAATAGGTGTAGAAGTTGTGTCAATCTCATCATCCTCAGATGCAGGTTCCTCATATAGTTCAGGTCGAACTTCCTTGTAGAGAGCATTAGTACTCTCTTTCTCAACCAACAATGCGTTATATTTTTCGATCAGAGTCTTCAGCTCTTCCTCAACTTGACTCTTAGCTTTCAAATCCGCAGTAAGTTTACAATTGACAACAAACTTTTCTTTTGCCTCGGTCCTTAGCTTTTCTAGATCCTCTTTCAATCTGGATGTTGTCACTATGTTGTTGTTAGTGATGAACTCTATGGTCTTCTTTTGATCATCACAAATAATGATCAAACTCTCTTTTTCCTCTTGGAGATTCAACAGCTGTCATTCTTGTAATGTTAATTGATGCTTTTGTTCATCTAGCTGGGCATGGAGCTTGTTCTGGTATTCAAGATAAGGAAGCTCCTTGGCATTAGGGTCTTCGAATACAACTCTTAACTGACCCTTTAATTTTGTGATTGCCTACGCATGACTCTTTCTTTCTTGCTCTCATGTCTGTTGTCCTTCCACCAACATTCTATTCTACTGCTGTAATTGCGCAATTTGATCATGGAAGGAGGCAGTTGCCTTTTGGACTTCCTTCACAATTTTTGTCTACACATGGTGACGATAATCTCTCTGGGCCTTTTGCTTAAGATTCTCTGCCAATTCTTCACGTTCCCAAGCAGTTGGTAGTACATCGAAGACTTTATGTTTTACTCTATTAATCTCCTCGATCATTCCTCTTACCAGCCCCTATAGGGGCAATAAGTGTGGCATAATCATATTTTGCCATGGCTCCAGTTGCAGAAATCTCCCTCATTCAGGATGTAAGCCAAACAATGTGGGAACTGGGACCGTAGTAGTGGCAGTAGGGGGAGATGGTCCTTCATTTAAAAGAGTAGTCTCGGAGTTTCATAACTTGGTCCTTCCCCTGAGGTATTAATAATGGGAGTCTACTGCACAAATGATGTGGTCATTGGTGGTGGAGTAGACTTAGCAAAAACAGGAACATGGCTAGAAGTAGCCACCTCAAGAGTATGTTGAATCTCGAGCAGAGGGGGAATTTCTTCTGCCGTGGGTATAACATAATCCACGAGGTCTACTTCAGAAGTAACTGGCAGTGTGCTAGCCACAAGTGAAAGAGGTAAGGCGGGCCCTGTGGGAGAATCCAAAGTTGAGTCATAGAGATTGGTTTGTTCTTGTATGGCCAGTGACTCAGCTGCTATCTCAGGCTCAATTATGGTGGGGCTTGTAGGGGAGTTGGGCCCCAGTCTTTCGTGAGGAGGAGTTGAAGTACTCGCTCCTTCCATCACCATTGGCTCAAGAAGAGCAGTGGTCTCAGTAACAATTTCAGCACCAGGTGCTTCCTAGCTTTCAGTAACAGGGTCTGGGAGGAGCTGGGTAGACTCTGTTGTGGTTGGCTCAGAAGGTACATTGTCAGTAGGGATAGAGTCATGTACCTTCTTTTTGTTTGATGAATTCAGTGTTCTTCTATAAACCACAATAGTTAGGTTTTCTTCTCTACTTTAAAGAACCTTTTCACCAAGTTCCCGAATGTATCCCAAGTTCATGAGCAAATTAGTAATCTGACCTCCAAAGGGGAGATCCAACCTGCACTTCTCATATTTCTCTTTGTCCAATTTTTCTCTTACCTCATTCATTACCTCCAATAGGTAAGTGGGTACATCAAACCAAAAACGGTTGGCCATTAAATATAAGGCCTTCACGAAAAGAAGCCTTCTTTCAGTACCATGACAAGTTGGATGGATGGTCTTATAGATCAAGACATCTATGAAATGAAGTGACAAGTTGTGCTCTTCTAAATCTTTCCGCATAAATTTTGACTTGTCCTTTTGAGGCCGGCCTAAGAGTTCTATGGCCATTTGAATGAAATCCAGGAGGATAGGAAGTGATGGCCTTAATATAGTGTCACCCGGACGGTCAGCCAGTACCCCTGGTCTTACTAAGGGTGCTTGTAGAATGCCAGCAATAATTTGCTTGTGGATCAAATGGATGGAGAGCCCATCAATGACTGTAGAGAGCATCGGGGATTGACTAGTGCCGCTATTGGTCATTCTTTTATAAAAATAACTTCACTAGCCTAGGGTAAACTGGGGTTGTTCTAGGCTCAAGGAAATAACTGAGCCCTGCATCCCTGAAGTAATGGATGGTTGCTCTGCTAAAATCCATTCTTTCCCAATAGGTGACATCCACTGCAGCTTTAGCCCCCACAATATGTTGTTTCATCGTGGTTGGGGGTTAATCCAGCAATCTTTCGGTGGATGCTGACTTTTTGCCTTTGTTTGTCTGCGTGCCTTCTTTGGGGGCAGACATGGTTTCTAATCTAATCTCCACTCTCCCTTCAGGTAGTTCTTTGATAACTCCCCCAGAAGACAGATTTCTTTTTGGGTGGGGCTGCTGCAGCAGCTCGTGTATTATGTCTGTGGGGTGGAGAGTGGTCGGAATCATTTCCTTTATCTTCCTCTTCCCTCCGCCTTGTGGTTTTAGATCTCGACATGAAGCATTTTTCCTCCTGCGAAATAAAAGAACATCGATCAATAATCCAAGATATATGTCCTATGCCCATATGATTATGAATCGAAACCTGTAAAAGAAACCAACCGATTTTAGCATGAGAATCATTACCTTGCTTGCTTGTTAATGATCAAACCCTAATCTTGAAATAGAAGATGAAATGCCGATAGGGTTTTGAAGAAGAGGGAAAAAGCACAAGGTAGTTGAATAAATGAAAATTGGTTGGGGAGAGCACAAGAGATTTTGAAAATGGAGGGAAAAGAAGAAGGGGGTAACTGGAGAGTTCGAAAATGGGGCAAACATATCCTCTCACGAATAAGTAGGCTCTAGTTTCAATGATGACCTGCTGGAACGGTCACCACGCATGTACGTAACCTAGAACCGTAAGTTACAATTCTAGCTTTTCACCTTTCAAAAGGTCAAACTCTAATACGATTCAAAGCGAAATCACTACGATTTAGTCGTCCAAAGCAATAAAAATTTCGAGCGCCCGTAAGTCCATATGTTCACTCGAAATAGTGTCCAGCAGAGAGTATGTTACGATTAATCGTATTTTACCATGATTTGAATAGTAAGATACTCTCTGACAGGAATTCCTAAAACAAGAAAGAAACAGTTCACATATTTTACAAAATTCTCCTACGGATTAGTCGGTAGCTCGACGAAGTCTGAGAGGATTCAACTTTGGTCAGTGGGGGTGGATGCTTCCCCCTTAAATTCTTTTATTCTCAGTATAGATTTGATCAGTGTGGGGTATAAAGGAGAAATAGGATACTAAGGAACCACCTGAGCTGGGCCATGGGACATGCCACAAGTCTCTCCTTCGTGAGATGTTGGGTGTGATTTTATACCCAACAGGTACTGAATTTTTATTTTCCAACGCATCAACCTCGGAAGAAATTTCATCATTGGTTTTAATTCATATAGTTTTCCCCGCTTAGGAGGTGTATTCCTTAAAGCCTCCGAATCAGCCCACCTTGATGCATCATGTTGCATCGAGTCCTCACTGTAGATCTCAAAGAGTTCCCAAGCATCTTTTGCAGTCATTGTACGGAACATCCCCTGACAAGTAACATCAATCATATGTCAGGTTTGTTCATTCAGACCTTCATAGAAATCAAACACTATTTGCCAGTGCAGGACCTCATGATGAAGGCACTTGTGCAAAAGTTCGTTAAGGCGCTTTCAACTCTCATGAAAAGACTCATCCGGAGATTGATGGAAAGATGCAATAACCTTTCGTATTCGACTCATCTTGCAAATTTGGAAGTATTGGGTGAGAAATTTTTTTTTTAACTCTTCCCAACTAGTAATCGAATTACTGGGCAAAGAGTTCAGCCACTGCTTTGCCCTATCTTTAAGGGAAAATGGAAGTAGTCTCAAATGAGCGGCCTGCTCCAACAAGTTTTTTATCCTAAAGGTCGTGCAGATTTCTAGAAATCTCTTTAAATGCATATAAGGATCCTCATGACCAAGCCCATGAAAGATAGGAATTATTTGGATTAAGTCGGGCTTAATCTCAAAGATCTTAATACCGGTTGTTGCGAGTAAACGAATACACAAGAGAGGTGAAAGAGTAGATAGTGTATAATACTCCCTCAATGTTTTAGCCACTTGGTGTTTTTCTCCCATCATATTGAATTGGATTGGAAGTAGGGCGGGCTGGCTAGAACGTTTTTTTTTTTATTATTATCTGATTTTTATTTTAGAAGGCAGAGAGAGAAGACAAATTTGGGCCTTTGTCAGAAGAAGTGTTGAAGTTTTGATCAGCTGCTCCGAATAAACCTGCAAAAGATTATTGGCATTTATATACTGCATCCTCGGTAGCGGTGCCAAAAACTTGGACAACACTAAATCTACTTTGTCTATAGCAAGCACACAACGGTGATTGTAGCACTAGCATAGGATTGTTCCCACGAGGAAGTATGATCTAAAAAAACTTTCTATTTGCCTTTAAAAAATAAATAATGGTTGTTTTAAACTAAAGTGTAGAAAATAAATCGAAATCCTTGTACTTTCAGATCCTAGTCATCAATTAGTCTCCTTCAGTACTCGAATATCTGCAAATTAAAATACTGTTACACTAATCTGTAGTCGTCCATAGTGTAGGTGTCAATTAAAAACTAGAGTTTTGTAGATATTTATGAAAAGAAAATACCATTACACTAATATTCTCCAAATCCCAACTTTAGTCGTCAATGAAAATCAAGGAAAATTCGAATGATTACAAAGCAAGAAAAATGCATAAAATAAATTTAAACTAGAAAGCAATAAATCTATCCTAAGGTTGATCTTCCAACTTTCAATCTCAGTCGTCAATTGATCTTGAGAAGACTTGCTATGCAACCGTGGACCTTGCGGGCCCGTCGCGACGATGCGCACTCTCTAAAAAAATAGAGTTGCCACCCGGAGTATCTCAAAATTAATATAGAAGCACCAAAGTGTGAAATATGACTCCGATTTATCGGTCTTTGCCAAAGGCTCTTGGGTAGGGGCTTTGGTTATCGATCAGGAAGGGGTTAGGAACTCGATCAACTCACTCATAAGCGATCTTTACTTATGGCCAAATAATAGAAAAGAAATTAAATGAACGGCACTCCTCCTTGCCTGAAGGCACTATGATCCTATTTGAGCCCCCCGTAATCACCGAAATTTTGACGGCGTAATGGCTCAAATTCTAAGATCGAAGGAAAGACAAAGAAGGTAGAGGAATAGAGGGGAGAGCCGGAGCTATCGGGACCTTGTAGCACAACTGTAGACCTATGCGTGGGTGTACTTCCGATGAGCTTCCAATAGCAAATGGATTCTGGAAAGAGTTTGAACCTCCAATGCTAGGGAGCTAGAGGGTAGGAGAGGTGGGCTAAGGGCTAGTTCTAGCTTAATCTCAAGGATTGATGGTGGAAAATGAAGTGTAAAGAGTGAACCCGGGTTCTGAAATTTTGAGGTTTACTGTCAGAAATAGGAGGATGAAGTCGCTCTAAGGATTTCTCTCTTTAGAATTTTTTTCCAAGCCCTTAAGCAAAGGGGGGGGGAGGTGGCTCTCTATTTATAGAAAAGGAGAGGATTAGTTAAGGGTTAAAAGGCTAATTGGGTTAGCAATTAGGTAATCCTAGATCTACGGTTTTCTAGGGTTTTGAAAGCTTAGATATGTGGGAAATAGGCTTAATGGTAGATGATAGGGTGGGGCTTTAAATGGATAGAGGGTTGCAAATAGGCTTAATGGGGGTGCAACAATCCTAAAGAAACCCACCCCAGAATTTGGGGTGGTCAACAAGTCAAACCCCTAAAGTAAAATTCAGATATTTTCCTAAAAAAAACTGTAGCTAAGCCTGGCATGTATATTATACACGCTAGGCTGAGGAACAGTGTCCCTGAGAAGTTTAAAGCCCGTTCTGGAGCTCAATTCTAAAGGAAGAAGGTAATTTTTGCCTAGCGTGTATAGTATACACGCTAAGCCAATTTCAGTCAAAAATTGGCCTAGCTTGTATAATATACACGGTATTATAATTTTGAAGTGGGCTCGGGGAAGGCGATTCTTGGCTTGTTGGAAAGCTGGGAACATCCTCTTTCTAAGGGTGTAGGGCTCAACTGCAATAGTATTCTGTGTAAGCCTTGGCACTCCTCTTTCTAACCACTACCCAAGAGGGTTCAAAGTGGGCTCGGGGAGGGTTCTATGGGTTAGGGTTGATTCCTAAGGGCCTGGGAAGGGTTTGGGAAAGATCCCTACGGGTTTGGAGAGATGCTATTGAAGCTCCGAGGTACACCCTTCTTGAACTACTTATCGATCGATCCTTGGACTAAATTTGGTTATCAACAACTGCCCTTCTTTGGTATCCGATCACTAGTGATTGTATATAAAAGAAAGGGACATCCAAAGAGGCCCAAGGCAACGCTAACGGGTTCGTTATATTCAAAGCAAAACTCAAACATCAGAAAAGTAACATGGTGAGTTTACGGAATCTCCGTATGTCAAGAAAAAATGTCTGTTTGTCAAGGCTATCATTCCTTAAGCGCTTAGCGACATTACTGTACATGACCATGATGGTGCGAGTGGCGGAAGCCCAACGTATTGGGAAAAACATTTGTTTCCTCGATATGATTGATGAGGTGTGATGTTTGAGTTTATTTTGAACAAGACAACCCCGTAAGTGGGAGAGTGATCAACCTGTATTTAGATAATATTGTAAATCAAAGAAGAGAAGGTCCACAATTTGTGCCCAATCTTATGTGGCATTGATTGTTCCATTTGATCGGTCACGGGTTTCCCTTGCACGACGTAGGGTTCAAGATCTTTGAGTGAACTCATCGATCCCGAAGATAATTTAACACAACTACCTGAGCGGAGTGAATATTGATGTCACAATACTTTTTGGAAGTGTGTGCCACTTTTGATAATTTGCCCTTGATCAACATGACCTAGAGTACCCAATCTTCAAATAATACTAAACAGATCTAGCTAAAATTGGGTGTCTACCGAAGGAGGCACTCAATCTTAGTCTCCGTCAATGATGATCTTACTATCGAACAATTATGAAAAAACATCAGGGGTAAATAAAAATAAAGGGAATGAAAGTCTCGAACCAGATCCCGTCTGGGTACTATTTACGGGAACAAAAGACCATCCAACAGATACCCAGACCCATGACGTACACTTTACAGGGATACCGTACAAATGCGTGTTTCAAAGCCTGCACCCTAGAATGAGCCATTCTAAATACATATTTGAACATAGTCATTCGATAGGTTTTTTTTTTTTTGACAAGTTGGTCTTAACCAACAATTGACCTTTTCCAACGGAGTTTGGAATTTAAGACGCTTAAGTTCACATGAATTCAAAAATGGAGCGCTCAGCGTAAAGATTTAGCGGTAGAATCAATCTGATCTAAACATTGACTGTCTGACTGAGATTGACACCATTGCTCCTACTTTAAAGTAGGATCCAAAGATCTAAGGTGAACCTTAGACTTAGGACATTAATTTAGCACATCTGCGTTGCTGGTAAAATATTGACATTTTATCGCATTTGAAACACGCATGTGCGTCAAAAAGTTCAATGAAAACAGAAATTTCTTTTTTTCTTTTTCTAATGATTACTTTATCCAATTTTTTTCTTGAATAGACCGACGTGAGTTATGAGATGCTTCCTCTGCTCTGCCCATTACCGAGAGGTTGCCTGCCTCGAGGCTTTGGGCCATTTGATGTTCCTGCACATTCTCAAGAAAATGTCAGTCCCTTTTTTATTTATATAGATAATACATATGCATCCTAATTAATAGAAGAATCAAACTTTTACCTACATATTTTTTTATTTGTTTTCTTCAAGACTTATATTTTTAGATTTTTTTTTTTATGAATTTTCTTTTTCTCTCTTGTTTGAGACAAAAGTACAAGGCTGCAACTATGTACATGGAAGGGGTATATATTTTTTGGATTTTTCAGTTTTCTTATTTTCATTGTTTTTTTCTTTCTTTTCTTTTCTTTTTATTTTATTTTATGTCTTAATAATGAGGTGAGGTAACAAGTCCCATTTTGATATTAGCTGAACCCGTTCATGCGGTCGGACCTAAGTGAGGTTTAAAATTTTCTAAGGTCGTAGCGTCCATCCCTCTGGATTGAATTAACCTTTTCTCCTTACCTCGGGTCATATGTTTGACGATGTAGTCTGAAGATACACCTGATCAGGACCCGATTTTTGCAAACATGAGCGTCCCAGTTGGCAACTAGATAATTTGTACGTGACCAAAGGAGCAACCAATTTTTCTTTTTTTTTCTTTTATAACCTTTTTTTTACTCAGCACCCAAGACGGGTTTTCGCCATGCCTGTTATTACCCTCTTTTTACTCGTAGCGCCCTTTCGGGTTTTACTACGTCCATGAGTTTTTTTACAGTTTTACCCCAAACGCCTTTTTAGGTTTTCACTTGGTCCGCACAAGCTCGCTCTTTTTACCCGTAGCGCCCTTTCGGGTTTTCACCACGTCCATTTTACTTTGAGCTTGTATATTTTTATTTTTTTAATATTCATAAAGAAAGGCCACGACATGGACGTTGATTCCGTCATAGCCGGCTGGATGGAGTTCTGTGTTGTGTCTCAGTTTGGTTCGTGCTGACTTAACGGATATTGTGATTGCTCGTAGACCTTAAAGAGGGCTTTCTCTCGGGATGAATTGTGGCCATGGGTTAAAAGGGGTAGGTTAGGAATTTTGAAGGTATACTTGAGTTAAAAGATTTCCTCGATAGGGTTCCAGTTGTTGTAATATACTTCTTCCTTGGGGAATTTTTACTGTACACACCCCATGATTTTTCTATCTCTTTTATTTTCTATATTTTTTTATTCTTTTTTCTTTTTTCAGACACCCTTTTTTTGGGATTTTTCTTTTCTAATTTTTTTATATTTTGATGGTAACTCTTTTTCCCCTTTTTTTTTGTTTGGTATATACACTTTTTCTTTTTCTGGGAGGGGTTAATGAAGGAAAAGTCATTAGCTCTAATGGGGTAGCAGAAGGTCTGAGCATTCAGAGACGCTTCTTGACTACTAGGCTTTAAAATGATGGCCTCTTTTATGGAATTCTTAAGTAGTCACGTATCTATTTTATCAATACTTACCTTACTGCGGGAGATTATGAGTAGAATCACCGCACGTATCCGGCATTAATTGGCTCAGGAAAATGATTCCCGTCCATGGTGGTGAGGCGAAGCCCGACCCTGGGAGTACTTTCCTGATGACAAAAGGCCCTTCCCAATTGGGCTTGAATTTCTCTCTCGGATCGACATAGAGAGAAGGGAATATCTTCTTGAGTACCGTGTCACCTACTTTCAAATCTCGAGTGCAAAGATGTTTGTTGTAAGCATGTGTGATCCTTTTTTGGTAGACCTGAGTGTGACATAAAGCTAGGAGCCTTTTCTCATCGAAGAGGTTCAGTTGCTCGAAACGAGATCTCTCTCTCTCGGCTTTTGGTAGGTCAGTCTCGATGAGGATACGGAGGGAGGGTACATCGACCTCAACTAGTAACACGACCTCGGTTCCATACACAAGGGAAAACAACGTTACCCCTGTAGTGGTACGGATCGATATTCGGTAGGCCCATAATACGAAAGGTAGCATTTCGATCCAGTCTCAATATGTGACAACCATCTTGTCAGGGATTCGGATGACTATTTTGTTAGCCACTTCTACGACTCCACTGGTTTGCGGTCGATATAGTCACGATTGGTGATGTTTGATTTTATACTGCTCGCATAAGTCTTTAATGCGCTTGTTCGCAAAGTTGGTGCCATTATCCGTGATGATGTCTTTGGACATGCCAAAATGACAAACGATGTTGTTCTTGATGAACTTCTCGACATGACTGGCCGTAATGTTTGTATGATGCTGTCTCCACCCATTGGTGAAATACTCAATGGGGACCAGGATGAACTAATGCCCATTTGAAGCTTTCGGATTGACCTTTTCGACGACGTCGAAGCCCCACGTGGCGAATGGCCATGGAGTGGTCATGCTGTGTTGATCTTTGGCTGGGGCATGTATTAGACTGGAGTGTTCTTGGCATTTATAACACTTTTAACGTGCTTGCAATAGTCAGTTTCCATGGCGGTTCGAAAATATCCTACCGTAGGATCTTTTTGGCGAGCATGTGCCCATTGACGTGGGCCCCACATACTCCTTCGTGGATCTCTTTCATGATGTTGGCTGCCTCATTTTCAGTTAGGCATCTGAGCAGGATATTGTTATATGATCTCTTGTTGAGACACTCGCCACAGATGATGTAATTTGTCACTAAACGTTGGATGGTCCGCTTGTCCATCTTGGGCGTGTTTTTAGGGAAGGCTCGAGTTTTGAGGAAATTCTTAATATCTGAGAACCATGGAGGCTCATCATCTAACTTTATGGATGTAACAATCCTAAATTCTCATAAATATTGAATCGTTGACTTCTGACGAGAATGTAATTTTTTGACTAATTTGACTCGAGTCAAAATATTTGACTTATGTAACGTGGCCTCAAACCCCACTTGTGATGGTTGGAGTTACACGCCAAGCACATTAGATCCCAACTCGTACCCTATGTAGAGTGTACGCGTGTTGTGCATGTTGCACACAAGCCCGAATCCAATAACACGACTTATCACGTGGCACCCAACCGAGTGTACGTGTTCGGCGGGTTGCATGATGTCGCCTTGAAATTTTAGGATAAATATTTAGTAAGAATGAAATTTTGTATGAGTAGTGAGGCTAGGTATTGTATTTGGGCCTTTGGATATGAGTCGTGCACCGACTCACAGTGTGCATGCCTAACGCTGAACCAAGCCCCAGGCACTTAAACGAAACTTCCTTTGGAAGTTTCATTCGGTTGCAAATGAAGGAATGAAAGAGAGAGAGATTGGAGAAACAGAAGAAAAAGAAGTGAGAAGAGGAAGGAAGAGGAGCCAACCGTGTGATCGCATTGTAAGCGATAAGTAGAGTGAAGAGTAGTGTGTGAGTAAGTAAAGATTTGTCGTTGGATTCGTTTCGATTCGATAGCAGGAAGGATCCATGATTTTCGCTCCCAAACCCTCTCTTGGGCGAGATCACGTGGATCGAGAAAATGACCTCAAAGGGTGAGCATAATTATGTTTTTGAGTAATTCATAGTTATGTAAGACTTTAATTAAGATATGGTTAAAAATTTTAAAGTGTAGGATTCAAAATTTAGAAAAAAATGAGATAAGGAAGAAGAAACCCATGTTTCTGAAAAATGTGACAAAATAAATCGATCGATCAATTTTGATAAGACAAAAATGTGAAGGTTTCTGGAAAAATTAATCAATCAAAATGAAATTTGATTGATCGAAAAGGATTTTGATCTATCAATTTTGAAGTCCGATCGACCGGTTTGTGCACTGATTGATCGGATTGTAGAAACAGTGAACGTGCTAGGAGTTTCTGGAGAAACCAACCGATCGAAATGGATTTCAATCGATTGATTTGGGAACCGATCGATAGGATTATGACAACAGAGATGTGTGGTTTTTCTGGAGAAATCGATCGATTGAATTAGATTTCGATCGATCGGTTTTGGATTTTGATCGATTGATTTGTGAACCGATCGATCGGATTGTTCAGGCAAAGAAATATGAATTTTTTGAAGAAATCGATCAATCGAACTGGAATTCGATCAATCGATTTTGAATACCGATCGATCGATTTGGGATTCGACCGATCGATTTGGTCAGATTCTTATATTTTTTTGTTTTTAGTAAGCGGACTCGGGGAGACTTTGGGACCTTCTGTTTTTCGTTGCTTTTGACTTGTAGGAAGTGAATTGTTGTGTTTTAGGTGGTGATTACGTTTACGTGATGGGAAAGTTGCCTTGAAAGGGGAAATCTTCGTTTTAGTTTCGAGTTTAGGTGGGGAAAATTTTATACACAATTACAATTTTGATTTAATTGCATAGATGCTTGATAAGATCGAATGAAATATGATAAGTTTTGATATTTGTGTGATTTTGAAACAGTTTTAGAACTTAATATTTGATTGTATTTGAAAAATGATATAGTTTTGCATCATTGACTAGAACTTGAACTTTCTGCATTTGGAACTTCAAAATGAACCTGAACAAGAATCGAATATAATCTGTGAATTGACCCGACACGGCGGGATATCCGTGAATCGAATATGTAAGCCATGTAAGTAAATCGAACCAGCACGGTGGATAACCGTGAATCGAACTGGTACGACAGTCTCTATGAATCGACTGGTACGGCAGTCTCCGTGAATCAAATTGACACGACGGATAACCGTGAATCAAACTGGTACAGTAGTCTCCCTGAATTAAACCGGCATGACGGGATATCCGTGAATCGAACCATAAGACAAGAAAAATATAATGTGGACCGCTAGGGCAAATAATGTGTGTCTGTGGACCGCTATGGGCGGATTATAAATACGCTAGGCACCGTGGACCGCTAGGGCGGATTATGTGTGTCTGTGGACCACTATGGGCAGATTATAAGTACCCAGTGGGCTGCTAGGGTAGAATCGAACCGGTACGGCAGTTAATCTATGAATTGCACCGGCACGATGATTAAACCCGTGAATAGAACCGGCACGATAGGATATCCGTGAATTGAATAAGTAAGACATGTAAGTATATGTGAATCGAACTTAGTAAACTCAAAATAAGACATGTAAGAGAATGTGAATCGAATTTAGTAAATCAAGATAAGACATGTAAGAGAATGTGAATCGAAATCAGTTTTGTTTTAATAAGAAAAGGGATTTGAAATCAGTTTAAGTTTTGATAAGAAAAGGCATTTGAAATCAGTTTAGGTTTTGAGAGAAAAGATACTTTGAATTATGTTTTTATTTTGAGTATGAAAAGGTCATCAATTTTAATATGAAATTATTTTTATCCTTATCTTTGAATCTATGAATGACTGATGAGATGTATATTGGTATTAGTTTTCTCTACTGAGCTTACTTATTAGCTCACCCCGACTATACGTCACAGGTATAACACTATCAAGACAACGGACTTGAGGATTTGTAAGATTTTCGGGATCATAGATTTGGTACATCATGGATTTTGGTAAGTTTAGGCTTGGCATGTTCATGTTATTATGCATGTATGGTGCATCACTGTTAGGTGATGGTTGGCCATCACCGATGGTTTATTTTAGTTTATTGTTTATATTGGATATTAGAACTGAAGATTTTAGTTATGCCATAAATATTATCTACTTTAATTTCTACATGTTGTGTGGATGTACTAAGTATTTTATATCAGATTGTGATCTACGATCTGACGGTCTAATTTTCTCGAAGATCTGTATAAAAGAAAAAAAAATGTGTCGGAAAAATTGGGCTATCACAATGGATCCCTCGATTTGGAGGCAGAAGACCGGCTCGTTTCTTTGTTTGATCATGATTGACTTCATCTCAACACCGTATGGAATCTCAACCATTGATGCCAAGGTGGCCAGCACATAGGCAAAACGATTTCTTGCTCGCGGTACATAGGAGAATGTAACATCATCGAAGCATGCTATCAGATCCTCGAGAAATTCATGGTATGGGATCAGCTTTTCATCTTTTGTCTTTCAGTCTCCATTTGTCTGGCATATGATCAGTTGTGAGTCGCTAAACACCCTAAGGTGAGTTACGTTCAGGTCGAGAGCTGCTTGTAGGCTTGCTGCGCAAACTTCGTACTCGGCTAAATTGTTAGTGCAGGGAAAATTGAGCTTAATAGAGACTGGTATGTGAGACCCTTTGGTGAAATTAGAATGGCGCCGACTCCTTGACCTTTGGCGTTTGATGCCCCGTCAAAGTGTATTACTCAGGACTTCTCTGTCTCTTCTGTATCATCCTCTGCCAAGAACAAGATGTCCTCATCAGGGAATTCGGTTCTCAGAGGCTCGTAGTCGGGTAAGGGATTCTCGACAAGATGATCAACGAGTGCTTGCCCCTTGATTAACTTTTGTATGACATACGTGATGTCAAATTCAGATAGAAGTAGTTACCAATGTGCAGTTCGGCCAGTGAGAGCCAGCTTTTCAAATAAGTATTTCAGTGTATCTATTCTTGCTAGAAGGAGGATTGCCTGAGATAGCAAGCAGTGATGGAGCCTCTGTCTAGCCCATATGAGAGCCAGGCATGCTTTCTCTAGATGAGAATAGCGTGTCTTATAATCTATAAACTTCTTGCTTAGGTTTTAAATCGCTTGCTCTCTTCTCTCGGTCTCATCATGTTGTCCTAAGACACATCCTATTGAAACTTCCGTTGTTGAGAGGTACATCAAGAGTAGTCTCCCGGGAACTAGTGGTACCAAAACTGGAGGTTTGAGGAGGTAACTTTTGATCTTATCGAATGCTGCTTGACAATCATCATTTCATTCAACAACAGAATCATTTTCAGTAATTTGAAGATCGGCGTGCAGATAGGAGTTAACTATGCAATGAACCGACTGATATGCTGCATTCTGCCCAGGAAGTCTCTAACTTCTTTCTCAGTAGATGGCAGTGGCATTTCGACGATAACTTTTAGTTTGATCGAATCGACTTCGATGCCTCTCCTACTGACGATGAAGCCTAACAATTTTCCTAACATGGCGCCAAATGCACATTTTTGAGGGTTTAGACGTAACCTGTATTTTCTCAGTCTTTCAAATAGCTTTTGGAGGTTTACTAGATAATCACCTCTCTTGAGACTTGGCTATCATGTCATCAACATATACCTCGATTTCTCGATGCATCATATCGTGAAATAGCATTGTCATCGCCCTCTGATATGTTGCCCCTGCTTTTGTTAAGCCGAACGACATGACTCGGTAGTAGAATGTTCCTCATGGAATAATGAACGGTGTCTTCTCTTGATCCGCCTCTGCCATCTTGAACTAGTTGTAACTGGAGAATTCGTCCATGAATGAGAGCATCCCATGCCTTGCAGTGTTATTGACCAAGATGTTGATGTGTGGCAACGGGAAGCTATCTTTCAGGCTCGCCTTATTGAGGTTTCTGAAATCGATGCACATGCAACCTTCCATCTTTTCTCGGTACCGGTACAAAGTTGGCCAACCACTACGGGTATTTGGAGACCATGAGAAATCCGGCATCATACTGTTTGATGACCTCATCCTTTACTTTCAACATCCACTCTAGCCGAAGGCGCCTCAACGTCTGCTTGATCGGCTTAATGTCGAGATATAGCGACAGCTCATGCTCGACCAATCGGTATCCAAACCAAGTATATCCTCGTATGACCATGTAAAGACGTCTTGATATGGCCGAAGAAAATCAATCATGCTTTTTCTTTCATCGAGAGATAGCGACGTTCCAATCTTAGTGATTTTAGGAACCTCCTCAGTCCCTAGATTGACGTCCTCTGTTTCTTCAATGATTAGGGTAGGGTCATGCTCAAAATTGGCATATTGTTCAAGCAGCTCATTAGGAAGCTCCTCGATTAAGTCCTCTCCATTCAGATACGTGACTCCTACCTCTTCTTGTATTTCTATATGAAAGAGGTCGACTTCATCTCGGGCGGGTGCTTCTATTAAGGCATCATTTTTTTTGCTTTTTTCAGAAATTTTAAAAGACAATTTTTTTTTAGTTTTTTTATATTTTTCCTATTTTTTTATGGTTTTCCTTTTCTTTGGAGATTGGCCCTTGCAGGGCGGGTCTTTATACACACATGGTATTGCCTGCCAAGGGCTAATCTTACTTTTTATAGCTTATTTATTTTTAGGAAGCCGATGTCGTATTTACGGCCACTTGATGCTTCCAGAGTCAGGGGTATTGATACCCAATTTCTCATCTGTAGTGTCGCACCCTTACCTAACTTTGTGGAGGAGACTGATTGAGATGGCTTTTAGGGGTCAACCCCCAACATGTTAACCATGGGTTCATCTTGAACCAAGTCTTCAAAATACTAGTACGGGTTTTGGATGGTTCAGGATGGGTGGTTGTGCAAGTAGGGTTGCCTCCTCCTACAAGAGGGATAGGGAGGCTAGGTCGATTTCAACATCGGGAGGGATGATTTGGGGATTGGTCGGGTGGATAACGGTCATCGATTTGTGTGGGGTCAGCTGTGTTTCCCCATTCTGGTCTACCTTGATGACCCCTGCTCTCACGAATGTGCTTCGGATGTGAGGTCGCGATCTGGGTTCATCTTCCAGGTCTATCCCCCTAGCTTTGGCTATAGCAATGGTTCGGGCCTTCTCATTGGCCACTTGGACCTCTTCTTCGGTAGGCTTGTAGCTTAAGTCGAATTTGATCTATTGTCCACCCTTGGCCTTAACCGAGTCTTTCCTGTCTTGCAGGTGAGGGCCCAAACCTTTACCTTTTTTATAACCCCATTTCTAGAGTATTGCTATGGTTGTGACCATTCCACCTCCAGTTCTTGTGGTGGCTTCTCTGATAGGCTTCGATTCCACTGTTGATATGTCATACTAAAAATTGTGGAGGTTTGTGTCCTCGGCTGTGTGCGGTACGTCTAACACTTTAAGATTTTAAATGTTGTGTGTGACCTTTTCTCCTTCCTGACCTTCACCGAGAATGGTGATGACCTTCTGATCTGATACGAATCTGAGCTTTTGGTGCAAGGTTGAAGGTATTACCCCAATTTCGTTCGGCCACGGGCGCCCTAGCAATAGATTGAAAGTAGATTTGATGTCCATAATTTGGAATGGGATGGAGAAGATTATTGGCCCAACGGTGAGCTCGAGATTGACTTATCCTTTTATTTCTCTCCTTGTCTTATCAAATCCCCTCCCGCTTGTTCTGGCTAGCCTGAAAGTGGAGGGATCCACCCCTCTCTTGGTCACGATTCTCAGGGGGCACACATTTATGTTGATCCATTGTCTATCAATACTAACAGGATCACTGAGTCTCCTGCCTCTACTGTGATGTTGAGGGATTTGGAATGATGGTTTCCACCACTCGGAAGATCGGTGTCTGAAAAAGAGATGGCATATTATCTACCCTACCTCATCTCGGGACATTTTGTTGGATGCATGCGCATCTTTCAATGCTCCCATTAGAGCTTGATAGTGGAGCGGAGACGTCATTAATAGGTCTCAGACGGTGATATGAGTTGGCGTTCTTTTAAACTGTGTTTCCAGCGCGTACTCTCGACTCATTTTTTCAAATGGGTGCACTGTTGGGGGTTCCTTTTTCTCTTCTGATCGGGTTGCTATTGGTACCTCGGGTTGCTTAGAGATCCTCCCTGATCGTGTGATAAAATCAGCATCCCCCTCTTTATTGTTGCTTGCATTGATGTCAGTCTGATTGTAATTGAGTGGGATCTGGTGGGGTCATAGGTTGGCCCTGGGATCTGAAATGGGTTAGACAGGGGTATCGGAGGCTCCTGGATCAATGGTGTCGAACAAGTGGATAAGACCTGGTTAACTTCCGCTAGAGGTGGATAAGTTGGAGTGGAAAAAGTAAGCCAAATGAGGTTTATAGGGATTGTGGATAACTGCATTGGCGGTGATGTGGCAGAGTGAGGTCAATGGTAGCTAATCGGCGTCGGAGTAGGGAATGGGGAAAGACTAGGCATCAAGTAATTGGTAGGGGTTACTGCTGTATATGGTTGATATGGGGATACGCTGGATTGGACATAATCGACGGGAGCTGGCGTTGGAAAATGCATCCTTAGATCTAAGGGTTCCGCTTGGGGTATTGGATTGGGGAAGTAATCAGCCAAGTTTAAGGGCTTGATTACTCCCATGTTCCCATCTTCACGATTTCCTTGCCTTGGTGCGATGAAGTTCTCCCTAACACTGATATATTCTGAAGAATCAAACTCTTCCCCGTCTTCTTCTATCATATTGATGGTGGACCTCGAGCTCGTTTCTCCTGGTGGATGTGGCGGTAACAGAACATGATGGATGTTTACATGTTGATTTATCGGGGGAAGTGCCGGAGGGATGATTTTCCTAGCTTCTATCAAATCTTCTATCGATCAGTAGGGTGACCCGGTCCTTGGTGGAATTTGCAATGAGTATTGGGAACATAATTTCTTAGGATTGAATTTGGTGGTGGACACTATTGGAAGGGCGTGACAAGTCCTTTTTCAACTAACAAAGATAACAGGATGTTCAAGGATTGACCTAATGGCGTAAAAACTTGATTGAATCAAGCCCTGCTCTCTGTACTGGTTTGACTTCGGCTAGTGCTGGTTGTGCTGCCTTGAACTGGAATGGGGCTATAGTAGTGTTGGGCTGCGTGTTTATGATTGTATGCACATCTGCCCCGGCCCTTCTATCGTTCATTTGCTCTGTGAATTTGTGAACCCCGCTATTTATTATTTTATTTAACCGCCCCTCTCTTATTGCATCCTCGCAACGATTGGCATTCTTTACCAAGTCAGCAAAGCGGATTGCTGCTGGTACACTAAGAAATCCGAGATGACTGGCAGAGTGCTTTTCAAGATCATCTCGATTTGCTGATCGTCGAGTATTCGATTTCTTACTTGGGCTGCCAAGGCTCTCCATCTCCCCAATAGTCACTGAATGTTTCATCAGGCTTTTGCTTTAGCTGAGCTAGATCAGATTTACGGGGCTTGATGTCTATGTTATAGACATACTGTTCCTGGAACAAGTGGTCAGATCCTTCCAAATTTTAATCATATATGGTTCAAGGGAGGTGAACCATCTCAAAGCTGGGCCTGTGAGGTTCTTCTGGAACACTTTGATGGGGAGTTGTTCATCTCCGCCGTACTGGCATATGTCCTCATAATAGAACTTGAGGTGTGCAATAGGGTTATCCGTGCCATTGTATTTATCAAATTTTGGCAACTTGAATTTTGGGGTAGAGGTACCTCTGCAAATAAGCATAGGTCAAAAAAATTAGTGGCATGGGTTTCGGCTCCACTCATCTTCTTCAGCTATTTTTGGATCTTGTCCATCTATTTTTTTAACAGCTCCGACTCCCTAGACAGTGGGGTTGGTCCCTCAACAGGCGGTCTCCATTCACTTTGGACTGCCTGTGAGTTGGTGCATGTGGGTGGTGGGGGATAAAAAATTAGGGAATGCCCCGACATAGGCTCCAGTATTTCTGATCTCATCTTCTTCATATTGTAGATCAACATATGGTGGAGGAAGGGAGAGGTCATCTTGTTGGTTATGAGTGGGTTGGACGGGTGCTTGGTGGGACCATTGTATGTGGGAGAAGCTTTGATGTGTGACTTGTCGGGTGATGGATGAGTTAATTGTGGACTTTGGGCAGGCGCCTGATAAGGCCATAGGGGTTGATGAGGATTAGGATGATTTGGTTGGGGGGGTGAGTGGATGAATAAATTGGGAATGGTTGATGGTTTTAGATGGGTATGGAAGTGCACAGCCCGTTCCTGGTTGATGGAGTGAATGAGATGGATTTATTATTTGGGGGGGAATGGGGGATTGTTCGGTGTAAGTGACGGTGGGGAATTGGGGGAATGATGGATTTGACGATGGAGGGGAATTGGGGGCTTGTTGGGTATAGGTATATGTGGGAAATTGGGGGAACGATGGAGGATTGAAATTGAGACCCTTGAGTTTGGGCCTTGATGGGCTTGAGATTGGGTATTGGGCCTTTAAGGCCCACTCGGACAGCCCCATGGTTCATGGGAGGGGCTTTGGGTGGTATAGATTATGGGTGGTTGGGTAGGATTGAGATTTTAGACAAATGGGGTGTGATGATTTTGGAAGGTTTGATGGGGATCAGGGGTTCATTCGATGGGATATGAGTAGATGTGAGGGGAAATTTGGGCATGACCTGGGTGTAGGAGGGAGAATTGGGTGCATGTTGGATGGATTGGGAAAAATTGGGCATACTTTGGGTAGATAGGTGAGGAAAATTGGGTGTATTTGGATTGGACGTGGAGGGAAAGTGGGGTGTAGGTAGAGTGGATGAGGGGAGCTTGGTCATGACCTGGGTGAATGTGGGGAAATTGGATATGACTTGGGTTGACGTGTGGGAAAAATAGGGTATAAGTTTGGTGGATGTGGAGGGATGGGGTGGATTTTAGTTTGATGTGGATGGAAAAATGGACATGATTTGGGTGGCTGGGGGAGAATTGGGGCCTAGTTCGATTGGAAGTGGAGGGAAAATGGGGTGGATTTTGAGTAGTGGGGGATGGGAAAATGGGTGCACAGTATGATTAAGTGACATTGAATCGGGATGGAGCGGGGGAATCGGATATGGGTATATCCTCTAAATGGGAATGTGGTGGGGATGAATCTAGGTCAGCGTAGGTAGGATCAACCGCCCAAGACATGATTTGTTGGCGGGTTGGGTATGGGTTCGTCGAGTGAGGACCAAAAACCCGTCTTCTCCTTCCCCTACGGGATAATGGAGGACGAGGCGATGTCGTTGTTCCGGCACCACACACTCTATCTCTTTTTGGGTTTTAATTTTTCTTGATTTTTTTTATTTTTGGATAAAAATTTGAACCTTTTTACGGTGCTTTTTCAGGGCCTTAAAACTCACGTTTCGGGGGGCGTTCACACCCCTAATATCTCCCACGGCGAGATCCCGATGCGCTTTGGAAGAATCAAGGGGAACCCCTTGATCTATGTAAAGGTACGAAAATTTATATAATGATCTGATCATTCGAAAGAGTCAATAAGAGGGCGGCCTCTTTTGACCGGTAAGGGTGTTTTAGGCACTAAAGTGTGGGATTTATCAGGAGTACAAAAACTATCAAGTGAGGGGTCCGGGAATGGTAAAGAAAGGCCTCAGATTCGGGCTACCTGAGCCAAAATAGGCTAGTGTATATATTATATACGCTAGGCTAAAATTTTGGAGATTTGGCTTAACGTGTATATTATACACGCTAAGCTAAGACTCTAGAATTTTTGGCTTAGCATGTATATTATACATGCAAGGCTAAAATTGGAGATTTTTGGCTTAGCGTGTATATTATACACACTAGGCTATATATATATATATATATATATATATATATATATATATATATTGAGACAACAACAGTAGGTCCGAATTGGTCTTTTTTTTTTTGAGTTTTCTGGAAGCTGGGCTTCCTAGGATTGTTTTTCCTTATTATTTCGGGTCCCTCCTCACCATACCTAGGAATACAAGGCGGTTTCAATGTATTCTAATGTGCTTCCCCTAGGGTTTTAGGCTTCCCCAACAAATGCTTTCTTAGATACTGGATGGGGTGGCTCATTTTGAGATCATCACCACTAGGGCTGCAGCTCTACCGGGAACCGGGACGAGTGCATCGCTACCTATTTCCCACCCTTTCAAAATCTACCCACATAAAAATTCAATTAAGTTTCTTAGTTCACTTTTAAGGTACAATTTTAAATTTAATTTTAAGGAAGTTTGCTTAATGTTCAAAAATGGGTGATAAGAAACTCGTGTCGCCTCTACGGGCTGACGTCCACTGTTGGTATATGATTGACAAGAAATATAGGTGCTTAAGTAGGCAAGCCAAACAACTAAGGCGATAAAATACACATGTAAGCCCGACAATCGGCTAAGGCGTGTAAATGACGAAAACGTAGAGGTAAGTAAAAAAAAATACTCAAGTAAGCCCGCCAATCAGCTAAGGCATGTAAATGACAAAAACGTAGGGGTAAGTAAAAAAAATGCTCAAGTAGACTTGCCAATAAACTAAGGCATGTAAATGACGGAAACGTAGAGGTAAGTAAAAAAAATGCTTAAGTAAACCCTCCAATCAACTAAGGCGTGTAAATGATATAATCGTAGGAGTAAGTATAAAAAAGTGCAAAATTATAGGGGTGAGTACGAAAAGAGACAATAAGAGGTCAGTAAATTGAAAGAAAAACAATTAAGAAAGGCCAACACTTCAAAGAGAAGCTCTACAAGCTTATCCCCATTGGAGTCACCATCTGTGCAACCGTGGCCCTTGTGAGCCCATTGCGACGATGCGCACTCTCTAAAAAAGATGGAGTGCGAAAATATGACTCCGATTTACCGATATTTGCCAAAGGCTCTTGGGTAGGGGGTTCGATTATCGATCGAGAAGGTGTTAGGCACCTGATCAACCCACTCGTAAGCGATCTTTACTTATTTCCAAATGATAGAAAATAAATAAAATGAACGACACTTCTCCTTTCCTGAAGGCACTACGATCCTGTTTGAGTCCCCCGCAATCATCGAAATTTTAGTAGCGTAACAGCTCAAATTCTATGATGGAAGGAAAGCCAAAGAAGGTAGGGGAATAGAGGGGAGAGCCGGAGCTCTTGGACCCTTGTAGCACAGCTGTGGACTTTCACGTGAGTGTACTTATGATGAGCTTTCAATAACAAATGGGTTATGGAAAGAGTTTGAAACTCCAAGGCTAGGGAGCTAGAGAGTAGGAGAGGTGGGCTAAGGGCTAGTTCTAGCTTGATCTCAAGGATTGATGGTGGAAAATGAGGTGTAAAGGGTGAACCTGGGTTCTAGAATTTTAAGGTTTAATGCTAGAAATGGGAGGATGAAGTCACCCTAAGGATTTCTCTCTTTAAAAAAAATTTCCAAGCCCTTAAGCAAGGGGGGGTGGCTCTCTATTTATAGAAAATGAGAGGATTAGTTAAGGGTTAAAAGGCTAATTGGGTTAGCAATTAGGTAAACCTAGATCTAAGGTTTTCTATGATTTTAGGTGAGAAATAGGTTTAATGGTAGATGATAGGGTGGGGCATTAAATGGCTAGAGGGTTGCAAATAGGATTAATGGGAGCACAACAGTCCTAAAGAAACCCACCTCCAAGTTTGGGGTGGTCAACAAGTCAAACCCCAAAAGTAAAATTCAGACATTTTTCCAAAAAATACTATAGCCAAGCCTAGCGTGTATATTATACATGCTAGACTTAGGAACAGTGTCTTTAAGAAGTTCAGAGCCCGTTCTAGAGCTCACTTTTGGAGGAAGAAGGCAATTTTTACGTAGTGTGTATAATATACACGCTAGTGTAATTTTCTTCATTTCTACACAAATTTCAAACCGCCATAACTTTTGATATACATTTCGGATTGAGGCGATTCTTCACTCGTTGGAAAGCTGAGAATATCCTCTTTCTAAAGGTGTAGGGCTTAGCTATAGTAGTAGTCTGTGTAAGTCTTGACACTCCTCTTTCTACCCACTACCCAAGAGGGTTCAAAATGGGCCCGGGGAGGATTCTATAGGTTAGAGTTGATTCCTAAGGGTCTAGGAAGGGTTCCTAAGGGTTTGGGAAAGGTCTCTAAGGGTTTGAGGAGATGTTATCGGGAGCTCAAGGGTATGCCTTTCTCGAACTATATGTCGATCGAGCCTTGGGCCAAATTTGGGTATCTACACTTGGATACACTACTCTACTTTTGATCATCGGGTTCCCAACCTCAGTTGTCAATTGCAGTTGATAGACCGTGTATGCTTATTCTTGGTACCAGACTCTCTTATTTACAGATCCATAAGAGGTCAGTTTACATTATTCTTGGACTCTAAACAAAGTAGAATTTTAAAACTAAAGTTTCCTAAAACTCTAAACTTCCTAATCCTAATCTTCCTTGCTTTGAATAGTAGATGCGTGCATATCTTTTCTTCCTAATTTCCAACAGCAAAGATCTACGGGATTTTCGCCAATCTTGTCAAATCCGTAGGGTGCAAGACTTTTAATTTAAGATTTTTTCGATTCTGTGCATGGTGGTGTAATTTTCACATGATCTATAGCAGTGCAGGAGCTTTATTATACAAAATTGAAGTCACAATTTTGCTTTGGTCCTCAGTACGATTCCTTTTGCTCGATCGCTCGCTCTTCATCTCGATCTCTCAAGCCTACTAGCTTTCTTTTGCGGAATCGTAAGTACGATTCCCTTTTCTTCTTCTGCTTTGACTCATCAATATTACGATTTGAATCGTAAATCTCTTTCTTTCAACTTTATCAGGAGATCCTTATAATACATTTAGATCGTATTTTCGTGCGATCTTCTTTCTACTATTTTTAAGTGTATTTTGGCGTGTATTAACATTTTTACTCTTTTTTGCTTACTGATCCAAATATCTGCACATGAACATCTCATTAATAGCAAACTGAGGACTAGCATCACTAAGTTAAGGGTATCAAAATGATAAATTTTGTGACTAATCACCTACCATGTTAGGGTCACCATAGTACCAAACTACCATAACATACCACCCTCCATATCAAAACATATCATATCATACAACCCATCTAGTCTTAGGGGATGGCCAGCAAGCGTACGCATATCTAAAGGCGAGAACAACATACCTCATAACATATCTCATATTATCTTTTGAGAAACTTGTATCAATTGTAAACGTTGGAATCCTTACGGTGACTACGTATGGAACAACATGTACAAACTTAAATTTTTAATCTTATGCTAGCCTACACAGTGATATTTTATTATATCCGTATCATTTCATACAACCTGAATCTAGAGTGAGCCACAGTTCGATATACTTCAGTAGACTACATTTTTCAAAGGAAGAGTTCCATAGTAACATGGATACACTTTGTGTGGCAGCCCATATTCCCACAGAGGTGTTTCATCCATACATGCATGCCTATATTTCGAGTTTCACGTGACCGTAAAAAGAATCCCACCATGATGAATGCTTAAAGGTCGAGTATCGTATATTATTCATTGACTTATCATTTAACTAAATCTTCAATTTAATCTAACATATTTAAAGCTCAAGGGTGATAAGATCACCGAGTATGACATCATGTACGAGGTTACACTGAATTCGCACTCACCTCAATCATCAAGATGTCCCATACCACCATGACTTGTAAGGCATGTGAATACAGTGTGATTCCCGCTTTGATACCATATTAGTGAATCACCACTCTCAAGCATAGGTATGATCTCACATACTCGCCTACATGACCTAACATATCTGTAAAATATATAATATAATAATTATAGAAATATTGTCTAATCTTACTTGATGAATATAATTAAATTTATAAACTACCTTACATATATATATACATATATATAGTACATCAATACAGTTATAAAATAGGTGCAGTGCTTAGCATACGTGTAATCAAGAAATATGAAAGGTTCAAGTTTGGCTTCACAGATGGCATCGAAATCCTAACGTTTTCATGTTATCGTGCTATAAACAGATAAATCAAAAAAGATATCACAACTCTAAGCTTTTAGATTTATCATGACCATCGACCGAAAATTACATTTTAAGATTAACATTCAATAAGAATTTTTGGTCATAATACATCAAGGGTAGAGTACTCAATACTCCGCCAAAAGGTAATGATGTTTCGGGATCCTAGACCTCAAATTGGGTATGAAATTCGAGTCCACAACATTGCTGACACCATGAACGTTCGTCGAACAAGACTGTGGAGTACTCAAATATGGATGTTTGTCATGAAGCCTACGTACGTCTGTCCTGAAACTTACGGACTTCTGTCCTAAAACTTACGGATGTTCGTTCGATATAAATTTCAATCAGTTAGACTCCTATCCAATCGATTTAGAGTTGGTTCCTCCAAGAAAATTAGGGCTTGGATAGGGTTGAACCTCCCTGTCAATTTTCGGCACCGTCCTGCCATTGGTTCACTTTTGGCAGTCAAACAAATGGATAATTTTAAAGGATAAAACAATAATATATATTCATAATTTTAATAGAAGGATAAATTACTAATTATGCCTGATATATTAGATTTACGAGATATTAGAGTTTAATTAGCTTTAAATAAAACCAGAATATAGATTCACAATTTTAATAGAAGGGTAAATTATTAACTATGTAGATATATCATATTTATAAGAAATTAGGGTTTAATTAGTTTTAAACTCATCAATGTGCGATTGAACGCACCCTGCTCGGTGGGATCTGAGAAGAATAGAGAGGATTAATGGGTGCCCACTTCTTGAAGCGTGAACTGTTGATCTTGCTGTGGTTCGGGTTGAAAATATCGATGTCCAAATTTTCTTCTCCCTCTTCCTCCTTCGATCTTGTCGATGGTTAAGCAGGAGATTTGAGGGAAGAGACTAAAGAGTTTTAGGAGAAAAGAGTTAAGAGCAAGGTGTCAAACTCGGTTTCGGTATCGAGTATCGGTTCATAGAGGACCGATACGTATCGGGCGATACTGATATAGACCATTTGATTTAAATTAGTAGTTAGTACTTAGTACAGTGCATATGATCTGCAGCTGATGCTTACCAATTACCACTTTTTTAAATGCCAAAACTCATAATCAAAACAGATATTTATGGGCTGACATGACAAGTCACCGCTATTTGATGCCAGAAAGCGCCATCTACACCTATGGAATAGTAGGGGTAGCTCTGTTCATGCCTACCTATTTACTAGAAGAACCAACGTCCCAAACCCCTTAAAACCTTTGGTTGCATGGAATCCGATGATGGAGGTAGTGTATGACCCATATCTTCCACATAATAGATCTTGGGATCATGGCGCACATATCATATGGTAGGTTCTTGATCCACCTTTTACAAATCCCAATCAATGGCCTTAAAGTCACGTTTGAGTGTGACGTGTGCCATATGATTTAAGGGTCATGCTTTGGAGATCTGTGACACAAATAATCAAACATTGACCGTTTGATAGGTGTGTCATGATCCCAAGATCTATTTTATGAAAGATCTAGGTGAAATATGATTTACATTATCTGATCTGACGCAATCAACGATTTTCAAAGGGCTTATGACGTGGGCGTTTTCAGTATATCGGTGGGTACGGTCAGAGGTACCCTATTCCCTAACTTTGCTATGCAGCTTTCAAAACCTGAATAGCTGGCTGCCTTGCTGTCTTTGTCACCTGCATAACCTAAACAACAAAACAGTAAAGAAAACCCACAAAAATTCATAAGTCATATGGAGAGATTGACGATACCTTATACATATTAGGAGCAATACATATCGGCTGGCCAGAAAACCGATATGTATCGGTATCGGCCGCTATTTGATACCATGGTTTAGAGAGTTAGAGTTTCTTAGAAGAAGAAAGTGAGAGAAGCTAGAGTTTCTTAAAAAGAGTGAAAAAATTGGTGAATTTATAGATATTTTTAAAAATTGGTGAATTCCGGTGTGAAGCATTAACACTGTACACAGTATAATATATTATCTAATACTATTAAAATAATAAAAATGAGTCGAGTTGTTATACACACCGCTCGAATGTTGGAGTACAAATACATTTGAGTCAACAAGTGCAAATCTTCAAAAGCAATAGAGGACGAATATCTTTTATTTGGGACAAATCTTCAAAAGCAATGGAGGAAGAATACCTTTTAGTTGGGAAGTTGAAGGCTCACAATAATTATTCTCAAAGGCTACTAAGATTTTTCATTCAAAGATATCAAAGTTAGAATGAGAAATTTATCCTAAAAAATCCAAAATATGCTTTAAATAAGTTCCATAATAGAAGCGCAACTTGGGCCAGAATTAAACTCTTACGGACGTCCATCAAGTGCTTCATGAAGGACCATTCAAGGACGTCCGTCCATATGGTCTCTGCTCAATATTTTGAAAACTTTGACTTTTTCGTACTTTCGCGATTTTGGACTCAATATGCAAATTGGGCATACGACCATGAGTCAAAATTTCGTCCGATACCGATACGTATCGGACGATACATATCGGTTTTGAACTGAGACAATACGGTACATTCAATGTACCGTATCGCCATTTTGTATGCATATGTCCGAACGATACATTCAATGTATCGTCCGATATTTTACTATTCTGATATGTATCGTCCGATACGTATCGATTTTGAACTTGGATGATACATATCGGATACCCGATATTTTGACTCATGCATACGACCAGTCGATTTTGATCTCATCAATGGGTTCACCACAACGGGAAAGTTATTGGAACAATTTGAGACTATTAATATTTAAGTCCCCTGAAAGGTGAAAATATCATGAATCATCTTTAACTACTAATTTGATCGATATGGCTATCTACATCCGCTTTGGCAACAAACCTAGACACAATAGGACTGCTACGAAGTTTGGCACTAGTAACAACATATATAGAATCTTACACAATATTTGACTATTAACTAATGTGTAGAAAATGGGGACAAAGAAATATATCCATCGGTTGATTTAAAACAGCCAATGAATTTTTCCTTTGTTAAGTAAAGTAGATGTAATATAACGCGGTATTATAATAACAACAGCCTTTAAATATCGGCCATGTCCCATACATATGAGCCCATCTCTATCATATTAAGGCGCCGGATCTGATACGATATCTAATGCATTATGAGCTGATCATTAATGTCGGCTTATATTGGCCGGTTTGCCCAATATATATATTGGGCTAAATACAAAATTATCCTTGTAAGGAGACCCCTTTTTATTCCCACAAAAAATATTAATAAAAGGACAAAATAAAAGATCAACCTCACAGCCCATGGTTTGAAATCTAAATATATGGGTTGTCTCGAACACCTATGAGACCGAGACGTCTCGCATTCCGACAAACTAAAAATAATTTACTTTTAATTTAATTAATTAAATTTTAAATTGAAAAAATATATATAATAATTATATTTAAATAAAAAAATAAAAAATATACAAACATAATAATATTATTTTAAACATGTATAAACATAAAAATAAGAGAAGAAAGTAGAGAATATGGGAAGTGGCCCTCGTGGGTACCTTGTTCTTTTAGCGTACTTTCATTAACAACCTAAAATTTTGCCTTCTCAGCTTGTGTTTTACATGCTTTGATCTTTGACTGTTTTGAATTAGATTTAATGAAGATTGTTTTTTCGTTTCAAATCGTTACACTATAGATCTTGAGATCATGGTCCTATCATGATAGTGTCATATTTAGATTGCATGTGGCACAACTCTCAAAAGTGATCCGAAAATCATGTTTGATATACGCTCATGATTTTATTTTGGAATGTCAGCATTGTAAAATCAAAATCTGATTGTAGGCTCATTTTCTTAACACATGTAATGTTGAAGATTGGGCTTAAAAACAATATTTATAACATAATTAAAAAAAGTCAACAATTTAAGCATGTAAAACTCGGTTGGAGATGGAAGAATCTTAAATTGTAAATACAAGTACTTTTTTCAATTTTTGAATTTTTTCAATTTTTTTCAAATCACACCTATCTCACCCATATGTGTACTTGATCTCGCACGTCTCGGAGTGATGTCGGAGATTGCTGAGATCTCATATATCTCGACGAGATATGGTGTCAGGCTCCGAAGATTCACACTTGAATCTTGTACCGCCTGAGCCCGAGATGCGAGACATCTCTGCCGAGAGATTTCAAATCATATCAGAGCGAGCCCAATACCCACATACAAGACAAACTGGTTTAAAAATCGGGTACGGTTATACTCACCCAAAACACAACTTTCTCACCCCACCTCCTTCAGCCGGCATGCATTGATCACTTTTGAATAAGATGGTAGAGATTGATTCTCACCCCCATCTTTCGTACAATGGAACTATAGATCATGGGCCTATCATCCGACGATCAATTTTTAATTACACGTAGCACACACATCCCAAAACTGTGATCCTCGAATTATATGAACGCTCTTCAAATTCAAGTATGATTTTAGGACTATTTTTTGAGATGTGCGCATGTGTAATAAAAAAAATGACCATATAATAATATGCAAATGATCGATAGATTCATTTAAAAGATGGAAAAGAAAAACGATCTCCAATCATTTTATTCAAAGGACGTTAATACATGCGGGCCGAAAGAAGTGATAAAGCAGTCGTTTGGGGGTGAGTATATCGGTACCCTTAAAAACATTGCACAAGAATGCAGGCTGGAATTTGGGAGGTCAAAATAATCGTGTATTTATTCCCACAAAATTGTAAAAGCAAAATAAAAGTATAGCCTACGATAGCGTATATACAGAGCGTATATACCGTGGATCTAGTATATGAGGTGCATGTATGTGATGTGATGTGACAGAAGAGAAGACATGTGAAGTCAGTCGCATACGAACTGAAAAGAGACTTTTGACTTGTTTCGTCATAATCATCATCATTATCCTAATCCAGCAATAAACGGCATCCGTACTTCCACGTGTCAGTGACCCATCATTTAACCATCTAAACGTATGACACGTGTGGACAGATAACTCTCAGTCCCCCTTGCCGGACAAGCTCCGAGATGTAGTGGCACTGACTCTCACGTGTCAGTGAGAAAATGACACGCTTCACTGGAAAACTGACTTTCCCTTACTACCTGTCTTTTCATTCCTTTTGTCCTCTCCTATACTGCTCTTAATCTCCATAGGCTTTAACTTATAATAATGAGAGAAACAGAGATACTATTAGGAATGGTCCCCCTCGTCGGTGATTTTACACTCGGGATGTGTGCCACGCGTGTGATAATTTGTGTAATTCCATAATTACACCATGATTAGAAATTATTTAATAAGTAATTAGCGGATCTGTGAGCCATATTAAACGGCCCATTTAGTTCAATATTTTTGACTTCCACTTAACAAATATCATACAGCTATCTAATTTAAATGAACTATACGTTATATGTTATGTAGTTCATTTAATTTATAAGAGTAATTTGATCTGTGGACACAAAAGAACTCCCCAAAAACATATTTTATATACCGCAACTTTCCATTAATTTGAAGTAGTCTTGAGTTTGACTACTTTAAATGATGAAGATCATTTTTTCACTCATAATTTATATAATATAAATGGTTGGAGCATGAGCCCAAAACTCTAAAAATTTTAAACTCGCTCGGGTTGCTTGACCATTATCAACAATGAGTAATCGGATGTAGCTTAGAATAAGAATATTTAGATACCAACGTGCAAGATGCTAGAAGAACTCTATGGATCGAATTGGCCTACAATCCAGGCCCTCATATGACTTGCAAAAAATGTTCCAGCCCGGCCTAATTCGTATATTGATAGAAGGTTCAAAACTTGGTTTGGATTATTTTGTATAATACATAACAGGGATCCATTACTTGCACACGGTTTTCAAGTGATTGCATCGGATTGCACAGAATTTAAAAAAAAAGACTTACAAGTTTAGCGACCTTTACTATATGAAAACATCATCTAAATCGTTTGATTTGAAGGTCATGATTTAAAGATATCAATTGCAAAAGATTAGACCAAAATATAATTTTCATCATTTGATTAAATGGAGTCAAAGTCTATTATATAATTCAACAATTGACTATAATAGATCATATGACAACTATCGTGCTTTGCTCCAATTTTATGTACCAGAGATCTATTGATCATAAACTTCAAATCAAACGGCCCATATTGCATTTTCATATATCACATGTCCCTAAAATATCAAGTCTTTCTTTAACTTAAGTGCAATCACTTGAAAATTGTGTGCAAGTAATGGCTTGCTAAATATTAAGTATATAAAAGAGAGTCATTACTTGCACACGAGAAGCTAACCCTTCACATAGACATAGTTTAAAAGTAATGGCTCGTGTGCAAGTAATCGTGATCTAAGTATCCTTGGTGCAAGAGCTTTGCACAAAACACATCTCACCAAGAGATTTGCACAAAACACATGCCTATGATATGATTCAACGAATCAACTATTGAATTAGATAATAGCCTTTGAATTAATCTAATTATTTAATAAAGATTGTATTTTATGCCAAAGTTTTATATCTAAGATCTTTAGATCATGGATTCCAAATCAAATGACTTAGTTGGTATTTGAACATCACGTATCCCCAAACTACCAAATCTTTGTTTTGCAATTGAAGAGCTAATTTCTTGAGTGCAAGTAATGGCTTCAATATAATCGATCTTAGGCATTACTAAAAGGGGACCTCTGTTCGTGGCCCACCCATTCAACGAAAGTATCCACTTAATAAAAGCACACGCTAGCGCCCACCACACGTTAGGATATCATTACACAGGTAAGCCATCTATTTTAATATGTGTTAGCATATTTGTCACAATCATGGTAATCCGGGTAAAACACTCCCATAGGATTTTTGGCCAATTATTTATATATTCCACAACAGCTCCCTTCTGAAGTTGTTATGTACAAAAATTCTAAGGTCAACAACTCATAGAAGAAGTGCTCTAGAAAGCATGAAGAACAGACCCAGAACCAACTTGATGAAGTCAATTAACAAAGGGAGTGGATGTCCGCGGTGTGTGGGCATGGACGACTGCAGTGCGTAGGCGTGAATGACCGCAGTGCGTGGAAGACCGCAAAACAACCCATAAACCAACCCATGCATCTTTGTCGGTCAAGAATTGTGGGCGGATTTGGGGCAGCGCAAGCACATAAAGATAGAACTCTAATTCCTCGTCTCTCATTTTCTTCTTTAGAAAACCAACAAAACCACAACAGGAAATAAAACTAAAAGGATACCTTTCGATGTGTTTGGGTTAGCTCTTACTATGTGTTTGGGTTAGCTCTTATAAGAGCAGAAGTAGCTTTTTGCCTGCTTTCTGTTAGAGTAGATAAAATCTGCTTTGATATAGAGCAGGCATAGAGCAATTTTATCACTTAAACTAGCTCCCCGCCAAAGAAAATGAGGAACAGAGTTGTGTTACTAAATGTTCAAGTAGTTCTCTGCCGGAGCCAAAAAGAGAAAGTGTTGCTCTTTGCCCCAAAAGAGCTAACAAAACGCAACCTTTATATATATTATGAGATTCTTCTTTCTCAACCCAGGTATGCATGTGCTAAAACTTTGACTGCTTGTACCAAACGATGAAATCATTTTTTTTCATTTAAATCTTGCACACAATAGGTTTGAGATTATGGGTCTACCATTAGACGATCGGATATTGAATCCATGTCGCACAAATCTCCAAAAGTGAACATATCATGGTATTCCATCAAACATGATTCACATTCAGTCTTTAAGATGTCTTTCGTGTGGAATCAATATCTGATCGTCTAGCGACATGCCCATGATCTCAAGATCTCTCGCGTGGAACATAGGGACTAAAAAAAATCCCTTTCGTTTGATTCCAAGTAGTCAATGCAAACCAGAGTTGAGAAGGAAGAGACTATGTTGTAAATAAAAGTACCTAAAATAAAAAGGCTGATGTTACTACCACACTACTTTATGTTACAGCCACCTCAATTAAACAAAGAAAAATTTTGTTGACTATTTTGAATTAGACAATGGAAATCGTTTTTCGTCCCAAGCTTGCACATAAATGATCATGAGATCATGGGCATACCATCAGACTCTTAGATGTTGTTTCCATGTAGCCCACATCCCAAAAAGTGAATGTGATCATAGCATACCATCAAATGTGGTTCACATCCTCTTTTTGGGATGTGTGCCACGTGAAATAAACATTTGACTGTCTATTAGTAGGCCCATGATCTCAAGATCATTTGTGTGCAAGCTTGGGGTGAAAAACGATCTCCATTTTTTTTTCAATCAAATAAAAAATTAATCTTTATATTATGGATCAATTATTAGACGATTAGACGATGATCCACATGCCACCTATCCTAAAAAGTGACTGGTGATTGGCATATACAATGAGAAGGGGTTTGGAGGTCACTTTTGGGGATATGTGCCACATGGAATCACCATCTTAGTCATTTTTTTGTGCCTGACATTACCTAACCTCCTAGTTGACTCGACCCATCTCAACGAGTCAAGTTTATGTGCCCGACCAGGTGAAGAATTCGGCTTTGGTTGGTCGGGTATCGGGTTGACTCTACCAATCTACTATCCTAATTGTGATTTTCAATTATGCTAACATTTGGGTTACTACAATCTGAATTTTTTTTTAATCACTTGTCTAATGCAGCATTTATAAATCCTAATGATAATTCCAAATACACTTATTGGATATTTTTTCATAATCACGATCAAATTTAGAAGTGCACCAAAGTGCCAAATAGTTTCAGTGCATCGAATGGACGAACATCTGTGACTGAACTCACGGACATCTGTGATTGAACTCACGGACATCCGTGAGTGATTCACGGATGTCCGTGTCTTGGCGATTCCAACGGTTATATTTTTCACGGACATCCGTGAGTGATTCACGGCAAGGATCAATATTTTAGCCGAAATTATCGGTTTCAGTCCCTATCGAAACGATAATTTGGGACCGAAATTTCAGTCAAATTTTATATGGAATTGAAATTTTCGGCCGAAATTTTGATCCAAAATTTCGGTTTCGGTCCCCTCCGAAACAGAAATCATAGTCGAAATTTTGATCCTTGATTTACGGACGTCCGTGCCCCAACAGTTTAAAAAGGAAATTTGTGATTCGGGAAGAAAGACATTTGGAGGAAAGATCTTCACGTTAAAAATTCTCTTCAGAGTTTCCCATTTGTCTCAGTGATCTTGATTGTTTCAAATTAATTATTAGCTCGTGTGAAACGAGTGGACCATTGTAAGTGTGACAACCCGAATTTCAGCACCCCGAAACCCGTGCCATTAGCACGGTCCTCCAGACCGTGCCCCAAAACTATGCACGGAACATTGGTATAACAAACAATAATAACAAGATAAGGTAAATATCTGCATAAGGCGAAAAATCAATATGCCCATTTGGCACATGCAAAAGACGGTTCTACTTTTATGCCACTGCATGAATAGAGAACCGATCCGAACCATCGGTGATAAACAGATGGTTCGCCCAAAATAATTATATCTATCTAATTACATGATTTGACTAAAATAAAGACTTGACATACCAAGCCGTATAATCTGCTCTCAAAACTGATTCTCTATCAAAGTACACAGCAGAGTCTTCTAGAAGAAGTCCTCGGGAGGAGGCTCCAACTCGTCCCCAGGCACGTAATCCAAATCACCTAAATCAACGTCTCCCGAAGCCTCGGCCGCTGCTAATAATGGACCTACGACGTGTAGTCTAAAGGGTGAGCTACATCCTAGCTCAATAGGGAACAACACAATGAACATATAAGTCAAAATCTCACATATATTCTATGATATTCAAAGCATGATATGTCTATGCATTTACTAGAAAACAGTTTAAAAGATGGCAATTTGCATGTCTTACTTTATTGTTGATTTATCATGAATGACACTGAACATGCCTAAAGTAAAACTTAAATCTTCAACTTAAGTAATCCCCGAGCAATATAGCATCGAGCCCCAATGGAATATCCACCATCGTCGCCTAAATAGACAGTTGTTATATGTATTCCCTGAGAAAACTACCCAAGCCCATTTCTCAATAGGCGATGGGGTTAAATCTCACCTCAACATCCCTGGGGTGTGCTTACTGTGTACAGATAGACCTCCGCACTGGTGTACTGATTGGCCACCGTATTGGTCACGGATATCCTGCCGAATCAGTCGTGGGTATCCCGCCACATCGATGGGGTATTCTAATCAAACCTCAAATAATAAAAATAGCATGTGCTTTATATATAGTTATTCACCGTGTAAAGTGCTATCTTATATCAGTTAGGCCTCAACAGTAGTTATTCAATCATATTTACATCCCTGGGATGTCTGATTTACTCGCATCACACTGATGCCTTTATTACTTTCTTATCCCCTGGAGATGTCTCATTCTCATTTGATTTCTTGGTCTCAGTTACTCGCACCACACAGATGCTTTTATCACATTCTTGGTGTCACACACGCACCCTTTTCACAAAGATTTACACAGTTGAAACATTTTCAGTTTGAGTTCTATATCACTACATACATGCTCTTGCAATTAAAATACATGTTCAAGGTGTTCCCTACCTCAGGTCTCTGAAGGTCCAAGCCTCAAGGTCCCACGCGGCTCCTTGTGCTTGCTTTTACACATACCACCTATGGTACATCACAACACATGCAACACATAACTAAAAGTGTAATAAAGAAGGTCCTAGACCCTCCATGAATTTCAAGGTCAAACTAGAAAGTCAATTGAAACTGCAAAAAATCGATTAATCAATTCCCAAAATCGATTAATCGAAACCCAAATCGATTAATCGATTCCCAAAATCGATTAATCGAGATTCAAAATCGATTAATCGATCCCAAATCGATTAATCGAAATCCCTAACATAGTAAAGTCGATTATCAAATCGAGTGGTCGAAAGTCCGAAATTGATTAGTCGATCCCAAATCGATTAATCGTAATCCAAAATCGATTAATCGATTTCCCAACTCGATTAGTCGATTTCCCCAGGTCTTGTTTCTCCAGCCACTGGAGGTACCCAGTCGATTAGTCGATTTCTGAATCGATTAATCGACCTTCAACATCGATTAATCGATTTCCAAATCGATTAATTGAAATTGGGCATCCCTGACTTTTCAACTTCTAGACAAAAATCGATTAATCAAACCTCGATTTCAATTAATCGATATGGCCCGATTCAGCCCCCTTTCGGGCTGTTCTTCCAAATCTTTTCTTTTCTATTTTCTTTATTTTCTAAGTCTTTACTCTACCATTTTAACCACCATTTTAACCACACTTGACTGAATTTAACCCTCAAACATCAATGCATTTAATTCTAATAAAACTCACCTCAATAATCCCTTTAAAGGATTGATTTGTTGGGTTTGATGGCTAGGGTTCCAGCTTTCCGCTTCGACGATCTTTCACACGTCGAATCCGACAATCAAATGCTTGACCCCCCTCTTGATTTGCATTAACTCTTGGCTCAATAACTCCCCTTTACTCCCTCTCTCTCTCGCTTCTTAACTCTCTCTTCAACAACTCAAACAAAAGGTAACCTAGGTTTACTAAAACCCTTATATCCTCTTTCTAGTCTTGGTGTTAAGCATATACACCAGGGATAGGTATACGTGACCACTAACTCACACTATACACCATACTTAGGTCACATTTGTATCATGTCAGTTCATCACTCCATGAGTTCATTGTTTGACCATCACTTGGTCAAACCTATGACTAGTTGGGCACGGATCTCGAGGTCACTGCTTAACGCTTAAATTTTTGAGATATTACATTCTCCCCACCTTGGGAATTTTTGTCTTCGAAAATAACCCAAAGGTGCATCGTTGTGGTATATCCCACACACAGGGAAATGCCACAGATCCATGTACACTTAGACTTTGTACATCAACACATGCATAGTCGTGGTCACAACCGAAGGACAATTTGTAGTAAAAAGAAGGAACATTGGTAATTAAAACGAAACTGTTTTCTATTCATTTCCCAAAATTTACGATTTTTCCTTTACTATTCCCCATAATTACAATTGGGAATTTAATTACAACAGTACCAAAAATATCCAAAAAAAGTGATCACAATCTAACGCCATCGTCATGCGCTCACGCCGTCCCCTCTCCTGGCTGATCTGGTGTTGGAGCGGGTTGCTATGTCTGGGTTGGCTGCTCTGGTGGCAGCTGGCTCGTCTCAGCAGGCTGCTCTAGCTGCTGGGGCACCGAGCCAGATGCATCGGTAGCAGAGGTACTAGGGTGAAAAGCAGCACTCGTATGAAAAGTTGTCCAGCCCGCAGTCCACGCTTCTCCTCCTGCGCAAGGCGCTGCTGGTAATCCAACGGATAGATGTACCGTAGGGTGTGGTACATCAAGAAGTCCATCCGCCAATTCATCCTCTCGTTGTTGGCCTCCATCCAGGCCAACACGTCCTCTATGGTAGGCGCCGGGCGAGCCGCTCGCCGGCGGTATGAAGAAGTGGGTGTGGCAGCATCACGCGGAGGGCGATGCGGTGGTATGGGAGGCGCTTAGTGGTGGATCAATGGTGTGCTCACACGTGTGGGTCCCGATGTGGTGGTGGTGGTGCTCGGTGGTGGTAGTCCCCGGGCCAAATGGTAGGGCCCTCTTCAACAATCGATAGTTACGGCCCCATGAAGCGATGGAGTAGTGCTTCACGCGGTCCGTAGCCCTCTCCTCGTGGGGCGAGACGGCATACCCTGGAGCGTCTGAGTAGCACTCCAACATGCTCGAAATGAGTCGAGCGTACGACATCTTCTCCTTGGGCCTTAGATTGCCCTTCATCAATTTTCCTTTGATATACCTTATCCCCTCCAAAACGATCATGGTGGCGTCGAACCAAACGGCCGCAGAATGCTGCGTACAAAGCCTGTTGGACCAACTCCACCCTCTCGGTGTCATGACGCATCGGGTAGAGGTTGCACTTGATTATAAAATCAAGCATCCACATATAATGGGGGAGATCGACCCTCCTAATAGACGATTCTGACCCTTTCCTCCCAGTAGTCATGCGGGTCATAATTTCTTCAAATCTCACCTCTTCTGCAAAGGGTGAGAAGAGGGTGGTCTCGGGCACAAAGTCTAAATAACATTTTAGGGCTTCGTGGATGTGGCGACGGGTGAAGGTGTAGTCACGACCCTCGATCTTGGTCGTAACCACGTCATCGGTTGGGCCATCCCCCAAGCCCTGGTAAAATAGGCGTACGAGCCTAGGGTAATAGCACCCGTGGAGTGGCTTTAGAAGATTGCCAAGGCCCGCCTTCACAAAATATTTCCGAGCCCATTGGGTCTCACCCTCAACGTCGAGGTTGGTAAACAATTCCACATCAATAATGTACTCGGTTTCGAAGCTCTTAGCCGCCCACCATTCATTTGGTTGGAGTACGTTGACGGGTGGTGGTGGGGTCGGTGAAGCTTCGCGCGAAGACACGCTCGTCGAACCGGATGTGGTATCCGATGACGACGGGGATGGGGTTCTTACTGGTGATGGGGTAGGTGGTGGCGATACGGCGTTCTTACGCCGGACCAGGAGCTTGGATGTTGCCTTCTTCTAGGACAACCGAGTTTTAGGCAGCATTTTGGTGAAAATATTATAAAAACTAGGGTTTGATAGCTTGAAATGGAAAGAAAGTCGAAATCTAGGGTTTTACATTAGGTATTCGATCCGAATGCAAACGATTTCATTCCGAAATCGATTTGAAACTCCAAGAAACCCTAGGTGCACAGTCGCTTGAAGAGGAAGAAGGAAAGGCGCGCAAGAACAAAAAATCAAACTGATTTCGAATGGGGAGAAATCCCCCTCGTTTAATATATATATAGGCCCCGATTCGATTAATCGATTTCCAAAATCGATTAATCGAGTTTCAAAACTTACTCGAGCCGCACGAAATCGATTAATCGAATCCATTTCGATTAATCGAAATCGTGGTCACTTAAAATTTCAACTTTTCGAGCTCACAGGCGCATGCCAGTCGATTAATCGAATCTCTAAGTCGATTAATCGAAATCCCAAAATCGATTAATCGAATTTCACTTCGATTAATCGAAATCATAATATCCTAGAAATTTTTTTTAAATTCTCAGTCACTCGAATAATCAAATTTCCAATATCAATTAATCAAAATCCAAAATCGATTAATCGAAACCCGAATCGATTAATCGAATTTTCACTTTGTTATTTTTCTGAATCCTCATTCAATCTCCACTCACTGGTGTATGTCAGTCGACTATTCGACCAAAATCGATTAATCGAATTCCCAAATCGATTAATCGATTTGAAAATTGATTAATCGATTTGAAAATCGATTAATTGATTTTGATCAGATTTCCAATTTTTTTGTTATTTTTCTGTCTCTTTTGGTTTCTTGGTATTTGGTCACTGATTTTGCAAAACCCGTCATCATGGTCATCTCATAGCTATGATGAATTCTAAGTACGCGTTCGACATGGTATTAGGAACAGTATGCAGATTAAAAATTATTTCTGTTGAACAAATTGATCAGCAGATCGACATTGGATTACAACATACGGTTTACATCCGCAAACATGCTTGCGGTGATACAATTTTTGACTCTCAAGCTGTCGCAAACAAGTCTGGATACTATTCTTTCACATCGGCCTCTCGTTCCCATGTCGCTTCCTCGGCCGGATGATACTTCCATCGAACAAGTACTAATGAAATCACTTTTGTCCGCAACACTTATTCCTTTCGATCCAAAATCTCCGCCGGCTCTTCGATCATGCTCATATCTTCATGCATCTCAAATGATTTGTCGCACAACACGTGATCAGGGTCGTTAAGATACTTCCTTAGCATAGATACATGGAACACATTGTGTATCTGATCAAATAACGGTGGCAATTCAATGCGATAAGCAACTTCCCCTACTTGACCTAGAACCTCAAATGGTCCAAGATAACGGGGACTTAACTTCCCTCTCTTTTCAAATCTCATCACCCCCTTCATAGGTGACACTTTCATGAACACATGTTCGCTCACCTTAAAGTCTACACTTGTCCGCTTGATATCTGCGTAGATTTTCTGTCTGCTCTGAGCTGCTTTGAGTTTGGCCCTTATCATCTGAACATACGTGGCATTATCTTCAAGTATTTCGAGTCCCAAAACAAATTTCTCACCGGTTTCCTCCCAATTGATCGGCGATCTATATTGCCGTTCGTAAAGAGCTTCATATGGTGCCATCCCAATGCTCGTCTGAAAATTATTGTTGTATGCAAACTCAATCAACCGTAGGTGCTGATCCCACGATCCTTGCAATTCTAACATACATGCCCTAAGCATGTCCTCAATGATCTGATTGACCCTCTCCATCTGCCCGTCTGTTTGTGGATGGAATGCCGTACTGAAATCTAGTTGCGTTCCCATTCCTTCTTGAAATTTCTTCCAAAACTTTGATGTATATAATGGGTCATGATCTGAAACAATGCTACTCGGAATCCCATGTAAACGGACAATCTCTTTCATATACAGCTCTGCCAGTCTTCCTGCCGTGTACATTACGTTGTAAGGCAAGAAGTGCGCTGACTTGGTCAATCGATCGATTCTCACTTCCACTCCGGTATAGGTAGAGGCTGCAATAATCCCGCAGGGTGTCTATGATCGATCTTCACTTGTTGGCACGTCAAACACCGCGACAAGTACTCTGCCACATCTTGTTTCAAACCTCTCGGCAATGTCCGAAATGCAGAGACGTCCCTTGAACAATAAGGAACCATCCTCCTTGACTGAGAACTCAGATCTGATGCCTTCAGTTACATCTTGACGAATCTTAGTTAGCGCCGGGTCTTTCATCTGTAGCTCGTGGATATGCTCAAATATCACCGGTCTCACTCATATATTAGCCAAAAAAGCTCCTATAGCTTGTGACTCGATGTTCGCATCATATAGTGCCAGATCCTCAAACAGCTTCCATCTGTGCATACCCAAAATCAAACTAGCCAACTGAGCTGAACTCTTCCGACTCAAGGCATCGGCTACTACATTAGCTTTGCCTGGATGGTACTGTATAGAATAGTCATAGTATTTGAGGAACTCCATCCATCTGCGCTGCCTCATATTTAGTTCCTTCTGTGTAAACAGATATATGAGGCTCTTATGATCGGTGAAGATCTCAAACGTCTCACCGTACAAGTAATGTCTCCAAATCTTCAGCGCAAAGATGACGGCGACTAATTCCAGGTCATGTGTCGGATAATTCTTCTCATGCTCTTTCAACTGTCTCGATCCGTACGCTATCACCTTTTTGTGTTGATTAAGCACGCAGTCCAAACCACTATACGAAGCATCACTGTATACTATGAACCCTCCACTGCCTGAAGGAATCGCCAGTACTGGAGCTGAAGTGAGTCTCTTCTTGAGTTCTTGAAAACTCTTCTCGCATGCCTCACTCTATTAGAACCTTGCGTCTTTTCGTGTGAGTCTCGTGAGTGGTCCTGATATCTTTGAAAAACCCTCAACGAAATGTTGATAGTATCTCGCTAATCCAAGGAAACTACGGACGTCGGTCACGGTCTTTGCTTGCTCCCAATTGACCACTACTTCAATTTTTACTGGATCGACAGTGACACCATGCTTTGAGACGACATGTCCCAAAAAGCTAACTTCTTCTAACCAAAACTCGCACTTGCTGAGCTTGGCGTATAACTGGTGTTCACGTAGAGTCTGTAGTGCTATTCTCAAATGCTTCTCATGCTCTTCTTCTGATTTTGAATAGATCAGGATGTTATCAACAAACACTACGACACAAGATTCTAGGTGTGGTTTAAAAACCCTATTCATTAGATCCATGAATGACGCCGGGGTATTTGTCAACCCAAACGGCATCACTAGGAATTCATAGTGTCCGTACCGGGTCCTGAAAGCAGTCTTCTGAATATCCTCTGCCTTGACTCTCAACTGATGGTATCCAAATCTCAAATCGATCTTGGAAAAGTACCTCGCTCCTTACAGTTGATCAAACAAGTCATCTATCCTAGGTAAAGGATATCGAATCTTAATAGTAAGTTTGTTCAATTGTCGATAGTCAATACACAGACGCATTGACCCATATTTCTTCTTTACAAACAAGACCGGTGCTCCCCATGGAGACACGCTCGGTCTAACAAACCCCTTGTCCATTAGCTCTTGTAACTGCTCCTTCAATTCCTTCAACTCAACGGGAGCCATCCTGTATGGTGCTTTAGAAACTAGCTCCGTTCCTGGTGCTAAGTCAATGGTGAATTCTACTTCTCTCTCTGGAGGTAATCTGGGTAACTCCTCCAGAAATACATCAGTGAAGTCCCGCACAACTGCTATCTCAGAGATAACATTCTTTTCCTCTTTATGCTCCTTCAAAAATGCCAAGTATCCACTACACCCTTTTCTGATCAATCGCTCGGTCATGACTGCCAAGATGAGTGGCATGTGCGTCGACTTTTCTCCTTGAAATCGGAACGATCTCCTCGTATTGGGTCTGAAGATGACGACCTTATTCTTGCAATCTACCATCGCACAGTGAGTCGACAGCAAATCCATACTAAGGATCACATCGAGTCCTTGCATGTCTAACAGGATTAGGTTCGCCGGTAGTTCAAGGACGTCTCCATCCATGACTCTCACGATCATGGAGTTGCAACCCTTTTCGGTATCAACCGATTTCCCAGTAGGAATAGTCACGGTTACAACGAAGTCTAACTCCTCTGGGTTGACTTTCATTCTCTTTGTGAAGCGAGGGGTGACAAACGAGTGGGTAGACCCCGGGTCTATCAACACTCGAACTTCATATGTCACGTTGCTTCCCTTCTTATAAATTTGTAATGTACCTAATCATACATACACATATATATAATGTCTATTATTATACTAGAATTTATTACATGCAAGTTCTCTTATATTTTTTATATGAATGCACCTTCTCTATTTAAAAATTTTTAAGAATTAAAATTCTTTATTTAAAAGAAAACTCACCTTGAATCATGTCGTTTGTATTCTAAGCCTCTTGAGCTGTGACTGCGTAGGCTCTCCCTTGGACGATCGGCTTCCTTGCTTGTATCGATCGTGGAATAGGACCTGAAGCCGTCTTCCCTTTGTTAATCTCAGGGCACTCCTTGATCAAGTGGCCCACCTTGTCACATCTAAAATAGCCTCGAGTTCCCTGTCTACAGTCCGCTATCCTGTGAGACTTGCCACACTTGGCACAAGTCTCCCGTGGTGTGGAAGAAGCTGCTCGTGAGAACCCCTGTGTAACTGTCGCTCCGGTAGTGATAGCAGGGCTCTCATATCTCATTGGCCTCCCCGACGTAAGCAATGGAAATTTCTGCTAGTTGGTCTACTGCGACGGTCTCCCATAACCTCCCTGGAACGGTGGTTTCTGATTGCCTACTATGAATCTCGGCTTTTTATTCACCAGTTCGTAGTTCCCTGTTCTAGTTTGGTCCACATTCCACCTTCCTTGCTGCTCCCTCTGGTGGTACTTGTTATTATTTTCTTCCTCTACCACCAAGGCCTTGCTCATGACCTCTTCATAGGTCCTTAGCTGGAATGGTGCTACTCCTCCCCTCACGTCCGGTCTCAACCCTTGCTAAAACCTCTTTGCTCTCATCATCTCTGTGATGACGTAGTCAGGCGCGAAGCGAGCGAGTCGCATGAACTCCACTTCATACTCCCTAACAATCATCTTCCTTTGAACGAGCTATAAAAATTGAATCTCCATTTGGTTCCTCACCACTTCCAGGAAGTACTGTTTATTGAATTCCTCCACGAATTCATCCCAAGTCCATGGCAAATCTGGAGTCTCCTGAGCCCTAGTCCATGAAACGGACTTCCACCAAGGCCCAACCTCTCCATCCAACATGTAGGCTGCCCAACGGACGCTCTCGTCCTCTGTACACGTGAGCACACTAAACACCTTCTCCATTTCACTCAGACCGAAAAGCTAGGAGGTCTCATCCTCCTAAACTCAGTAAAAGCAGAAGACATTGGCGGTGTCGGCGCCACTGGAGGTGTCGGTGGCTGATGCTGCTCATGAGCGGTATGAGCTGCCAAGGATGCTGCCTGTTGGGACATAGCAGTCGCCATGGTCTCCATGGTGTGCATCATCCTCTGACGCTCCTCTCTATCCTCGTTTCTTTCTCTGAATCTTTCTTGTTCTCTTTGATCTTGATCCTATCGATCTCTATCCTGATTCTCTCCTTGATCGTGGCCCTCTTGACTGCCACTACCTGAAGCACCTCCATGTCCCAAAGGTACTCTATTGGTATCCGAGATGAGATCATCTCGACTACGCAAATTTCTATGATGATCGTCCCTGGGTCGGCCTCTTCCTCTAGGAAACATAACGGTCTGCACATGAAAATAAAGTTTTCATTAGCAGAAGTCCCTATGCTTTGACAAAAGAATGATTGTCAGAATTTCTAAAAGAATTAGCTCTGATACCAACTGTGACAACCTAGATTTTGGCACCCCAAAACCCGCGCCATCAGCACAATCCTCCAGACTGTGCCCCAAAACTATGCACGGAACATTGGTATAACAAGCAATAATAATAAGATAAGGTAAATATCTGCATAAGGTGGAAAATCAATATGCCCATCTGGCACATGCAAAAGACGGTTCTACTTTCATGCCACTGCATGAACAGAGAATCGATCCGAACCATCAGTGATAAACAGATCACCCCAGATGGTTCACCTAAAAGAATTATATCTATCTAATTACATCGTTTGACTAAAATAAAGGCTTGACATACCAAGCCGTACAATCTGCTCTCAAAACTGACTCTCTATCAAAGTACACAGTAGAGTCTCCTAGAAGAAGTCCTCGGGAGGAGGCTCCAACTCGTCCCCAGGCACGTAATCCGAATCACCCGGATTAGCGTCTCTCGAAGCCTTGGCCGCTACTAAAAATGGACCTGCGACATATAGTCTAAAGGGTGAGCTACATCCTAGCTCAATAGGAAACAACACAATGAACATATAAGTCAAAATCTCACATATATTCTATGATATTCAAAGCATGATATGTCTATGCATTTACTAGAAAATAGTTTAAAAGATGGTAATTTGCATGTCTTACTTTACTGTGTATTTATCATGAATGACACTGAACAGGCCTAAAGCAAAACTTAAATCTTCAACTTAAGTAATCTCTGAGCAATATAACATCGAGCCCCGATGGAATACCCACCATCGTCGCCTAAATAGACAGTTGTTATATGTATTCCCTGGGAATACTACCCAAGCCCCTTCCTCAATAGGCGGCGGGATTAAATCTCATCTCAACATCTTTGGGATGTGCTTACTGTGTACGGATAGACCTCCGCACTGGTATTCGGATTGGCCACCGTACCGGTCACGGATATCCTGCCGAGTCAGTCGTGGGAATCCCGCCATGTCGGTGGGGTATTCTAATCAAACCTCAAATAACAAAAATAACATGTGCTTTACATATAGTTGTTCGTCGTGTAAAGTGTTATCTTGTATCAGTTAGGCCTCAACAGTAGTTATTCAATCATATTTACATCCCTGGGATGTCTAATTTACTCGCATCACACTGATGCCTTTATTACTTTCTCATCCCCTGGGGATGTCACATTCTCATTTGATTTCTTGGTCTCAGTTACTCACACAACACAAATGCCTTTATCACATTCTTGGTGTCACACACGCACCCTTTTCACAAAGATTTACACAGTTGAAATATTTTCAGTTTGATTTCTATATCACTACATACATGCTCTTGCAATTAAAATATATGTTCAAGGTGTTCCTTACCTTAGGTCTCCGAAGGTCCAAGCCTCAAGGTCCCACGCGGCTCCTTGTGCTTGCTTTCACACGTATCACCTATGGTATATCACAACACATGCAACACATCACTAAAGGTATAATAAAAAAAGTCCTAGACCCTCCATGAATTTCAAGGTCAAACTAGAAAGTCAATTGAAACTGTCAAAAATCGATTAATCGATTCCCAAAATCGATTTATCGAAACCCAAATTGATTAATCAATTCCCAAAATCGATTAATCGAGATTCAAAATCGATTAATCGATCCCAAATCGTTTAATCGAAATCCCTAACATAGTAAAGTCGATTCTCAAATCGATTAGTCGATCCCAAATCGATTAATCGAAATCAAAAATCGATTAATCGATTTTCCACCTCGATTAATCGATTTCCCCAAGTCTTGTTTCTCCAGCCACTGGAGGTACCCAGTCGATTAGTCGATTTTTGAATCGATTAATCGACCTTTAACATCGATTAATCGATTAATCGAAATCGGGCATCCCTGACTTTTCAACTTCTAGACCAAAATCGATTAATCGAACCTTGATTTCGATTATTCGATTTGACCCGATTCAACCCCCTTTTAGGCTGTTCTTCCAAATCTTTTCTTTTCTATTTTCTTTATTTTCTAAGTCTTTACTCTACCATTTTAACCACCATTTTAACCACACTTGACTGAATTTAACCCTCAAACATCAATGCATTTAATTCTAATAAAACTCACCTGAATAATCCCTTTAAAGGATTGATTTGTTGTGTTTGATGGCTAGGGTTCCAGCTTTCCGCTTTGATGATCTTTCACACGTCAAATCCGACAATCAAATGCTTGACCCCCCTCTTGATTTGCATTAACTCTTAGCTCAATAACTCCCCTTTACTCTCTCTCTCTCTCTCTTCTTTACTCTCTCTTCAACAACTCAAGCAAAAGGTAACGTAGGTTTATTAAAACCCTTATATCCTCTTTCTAGTCTCAGTGTTAAGCACATACACTAGAGATAGGCGTACGTGACCACTAACTCACACTATACACCACACTTAGGTCACATTTGTACCACGTCAGTTCATCACTCCATGAGTTCATTGTTTGACCATCACTTGGTCAAACCTACGACCAGTCGGGCACGGATCCCGAGGTCACTGCTTAACGCTCAAAATTTTGAGATATTACAGTAAGAGACGATGGCTGAAGGTGATAGCATTGTCACTATGAAAGAGATGATCGTGAGACGCGATCATTGTTGGTGAGAAGTGTGATAGGGCATTTTATTCTTAAAACACTAAAATAATTTATTTTTCATAGTGGATTGTTTGCCTTGGATCTGAGATAGATCCCATGATTTTTACCTGTGAAAGGATTTTCCACGTTAAAGTTGTTTGTGCTCATCTTGTGGTTGTAATTGTATATTTTCTCTACTTATATCTACGAGAACCCCGAAATTTTAATTGGTATCAGAGCCAGTACACTTTGTCTGATTCTCACGAATCGAGTGTCATGGTCAACTCGGGGTATCATGATCTTCCTTGAGAAGTTGCATTTATAACTAGACCTCTTTTATTCGATGGTCCTACTTGATCTTGTCTTACTTGGCTCAGTTAGGGGGAGCAATAGAGTTGTAAATTTTTCATTGCATACTAGATTGATGTATAAGACTTAGATGAGAATTAATCTGATGTATTTTTTAAATTCGAGTAATTGTAATATAGATTTTATCATGATTGTGACAAAGGAGGAGATTGTTGGATATTTTATCATAATCACGATCAAATCTGTAAGTGCCAAGTAGTTTCAGTGCATTAGATGGACGGATGTCCATGACTGAACTCACGGATGTCCGTGTCTTGGCGGTTCCAACGATTATGTTATTCACAGACATCCGTGAGTGATTCATGTATGTCCATGCCCCAACAGTTTAAAAAGGAAATTTGTGATTCGGGAAGAAAGGATTTTGGGAGAAAGATCTTTACATTAAAAATTCTCTTTAGAGTTTTCTATTTGTCTCAGTGATCTTGATTGTTTCAAATTTATTATTGTCTCATGTGAAATAAGTGGACCATCATAAGAGACGACTATTGAAGGCGATAGCTTTGTCACTAAGAAAGGGATGATCGTGAGACGCGGTCATTGTTGGTGAGAAGAGTGATAGGGCATTTCATTCTTAAAGCACTGTAATAATTTATTTTTCATAGTAGATTGTTTGCCTTAGATCTGAGATAGATCCCATGATTTTAACCTGTGAAAGGATTTTCCACTTTAAAATCGTCTGTGTTCATCTTGTGGTTGTAATTGTATATTTTCTCTACTTATATCTACGAGAACCCTAAAATTTCAACACTCTTTAATCATTCAAACAAGAGATTTTCAAATCTAAATATTTCAAATTATAGATTTGAAATGCCTAGGTTTGAAATGCTTGGATTTCAAATTCTCAAATGCAAACTCCTGTTCCCAAACAAAGCCTACGGTGTGAATATCCCATTGGTTTCCCACCTCCCGATGACATACTTCTTTTCTCTGATGATTCGATTGACTCTGCTCTTGAAATCTCTAAAGCTACGTTTTGGAACGAGCATTTGAATTTTAGAATTTCAATTGTAAGCATTTCAAATCTAACCATTTTAAATCTAGGATTTGAAATATTTGGATTTCAAATTCTCTTATTTGGATGCTTAAGGAGCGTATTTAGATTTTCCCTCAGGATTTATAAATGTTTAATTAGGCTAGTTTAGGAAAAAAAAAAAGATTTAGATTCTAGCAAACCAAATTTGAGTATACATAAATCACAATTAAGACTGTAGATGGCTAAGGTCAACATGATACCCAACCGTACCGACCCGACCCGACCCAATTTTTTTACCGGGTCGAGCACATAAACTTGACTTGTTGAGACAGGACGGAAAAAAAGCAGGACGGATTGGGTCTGGTCGACTAAGGTTATGTAGGGTCGCGAGTCAGATCGGGCATGAGACATCTGACCCGACCCTCGGGTTGGGTCGACTAAGAGGTCAGGTTAAGTCGGTTAGGGCAAAAATTAGGTTGGGTTGGGTTGTCCCGAGTCCCGACCCTTTGTATTTAAAGAAAAAATCATGAAAAATAGAGGGTTATCGACCGACCTGACGCAATATTATATATATATATATATATATATATATATATATATATATATATATATATATATATAACATGAAAAAGGTGGCATTTATTGGGTCAGGTTTTTGGGTCGGGTGTCAAATTGGGTCAGGTACACTATCTAGTCTGGTCTGGTCGGATCGTGTTGGGTATATGCAGCCAAAATTTTGACCCAACCCAACCCGTTGACAGCCCTATTATGACTACATGTAACTCTACGATGTTCCTCATCCTACCTCTTCTCTAGTTAAAATTGTTGTCTTCCTTGAATCAGACCTTGGAGATCTTTTTTCTGTCCAATCTTCCATGCAATAAATCTTGAGATCATGGCCCACCTATCAGACGGCTAGATATTTATTCCACGGGGCACAAATCCCCAAAAAGAACTATGGTCATGGTTGTATCATCAGAGGTGTTTTGGATTACTTTTGGGGAAGTGTCACGTGGAATCAATATCTGGGAGTTCGATATGTGGGTCATGGTCTCAAGATCTATTGTGTGGAAGATTGAGATGAAAAATGATCTATATCGTTTGATCTAAGGCAACCAACATCTTCAAGGGACGAAATCATGGTTGCAATTGTAGAATCTACGGTTATTGTGACAGCCCGATTTTTCCCTTACATGGATCTCTGGGAAAATCGGATCGCCAAATCGTAGATCACAATCTGAATACAAAATACTTAGTACATCCACACAAAATATGGAAATCAAAGCAAAGATACATATGGCAGGGCTAAAAAATTTTATTTTTATATAAAGCATAGAAACAATGGAGATAAAAATAAACCATCGGTGATGACCGACCATCACCTAAACAGTGGTACACAAAAAGTATGTACAAAAGTACTACATAATTTCTAAGATGTACCAAGCTCAAAAGCTAAAGAGATCAACTCAAAACTATACCAAGTCAGAATCTGTAGCAACTATTGTGCTTCTTTTTCCAGTACGTAAATCCGGATTCTCCTCAAGTCTAGGGTCTTGATTTAAAGTTATACCTGTGACGTATAGTCGAGGTGAGCTAACAGTTTAAGCTCAGTAGAAGAAATATCAATAGCAGTTACATCTTATCATGTCAATGTATAGAATCAAGGCCAAAATTTCAAAGTGATAACAACACATGGATTCAATGACAGAGTTCAAAGCAGAAACAAAGCATGCATTAAATGATAGAGTTCAAGGTAGAAACAAGGCATAGCTTCAATGATAGAAACAGAAACGATAACAGAACAAAGATTCGATAACCAAAACAAAAGCGATAACAGAACAAATATTCGATGATAGATCAAAAACTCTGATTTTCTTATTCACTAATGTAATACTTAGATTTCATCACACTATTCGATGATTCAATGTCCATTATTTACTACGTATGCCCTGCTCTAACAAATAACTACCGTAACTATCCACTTTCCAATGTCTACTATTTACTGTGTATTCACTTATGTATGTTATGAAATGCGTACGGATAATCATCGCACCGATCCACTATGTATGCTATGCACAGTATACTGTGCACGGATAGCCACCGTGCCGGTCCACTATTGTGTCACTATTCCTATGTTAGGATTCACTATTCAAGGATTTCAATCACACAAATACAATCAAGTCAACAAAGTCTAATTCACTTTCAGATTCGACTCTTAAACTCTGACTCTTAATTCGATAAGTTCCATCTTCCAAAGAGTTCATGTACGAAATGATGATTCATAACTTCCAATTGATCAAATACTTTCTACTTACAAATTCCATATGAAACAATGATTCAAAGTCAAACATGTAAGTTGCAGACATCAATTCATACCGAAATCTCAAATCTCTATTCCAAGTTCAGAATTTCAATACAATTAAACGAAAGTTCAATAGTTCAAATGCAGTCTGATTACATCACAATATCTATGAATTCAAGTAAAAAATGTAAACCGGTACTGAGTTTCCCCTACAATGATCAGATTTAAATTCATATCCCTAATTCAGAGGGTTCGATTCTTTTCAAATAAATCAAATACAATCTCAGTTACAGTCAATCACAAGTTCTAATACACTCAAATCATATCACGAGAGTCTATGAATCAAAAACAAAGACGTATTCATGAATTAAAGTTTTCCCTACACAAAAAGTCTGGCATTCCAAAGATTTTCATATTTCAAACGTAGACAACTTATATCATGATATCTATGAATCAAAGTCAAAAATATAATTTGGTATTAAATTCTCCCCACCTTAACCTCGAAGTTGCGCGAAATAAAGCAAGGTCCTATCGATGGCTTCCCGCCCTCAATCTACATACCAAATATTTCGTGAAACACATGTCAATGACTAATGAATAACATATGTCGAAGTTTCTTTAAGTTTTCTCAAAACTAAGGCGGAATGGACAAGTTCGTGCTAACCTCGGATCATGTGAAACTTGTCCCAACTTCTCCCTCGATTTTGACCTTTAAAACATTTTATTCATAAAATTATTAATTCAGAAAAGTTATAGAGCTCGTTGTCTTCTTTTTAACGGTAAAAATCGCATAATTCTGAGTTCGGAGAAAAAAGTTATGGTTAAAATACCGAGGCAATTTTGTTCTATCAAATCCGATCGATCGGTTCCAAAACCAATCGATCGATTTTGACAGATTCAAAACCCATTCGGGCTTCTTCTTCCTTGCTCCGAATCGTCCAAAACTCGTTTACACGCATCCCAAATATACATAAATCAATTCAAACTTATCCTTAACCATTAAAATATAAATCTTACCTTCTAATTTCGTGTGTGCCACTTTCACGGTGGTCAAATCGATGGATTTGATGCCAAACCCTAATGCTCCTCCAACGATCCGATCTCTTCTCTCCGGTTGTAACAACGTCAAATTTGAAGATCAAATCCTTCAAACGCACACGATGACTATGGATTCAAGCGCAAAGGTGATCTTGAGATCTCATGCATGTGGGGTTTCAAAATGAAGCAAAAGAGGGTTTGAAAAAAGGCAAATATTTCACGCTCTTAAAACCACGCGCACGATCGTTGCTCCTTGCGTCAACGATCAAAGCGCAAGGAAAATTTGAGCGGAGATCGACAATCAATGGCAACTGGAACGGATCTCTTCCTCAAGCTCTCTCTCTCTCTCTTTCTCTCTCAATTAAACTCAACCGAGTTTTGCAAATGAGATTTTGGGTATTTAATTTGTTTCCCTTTTAACTTGTCAATTGGACTTGGTGTTAAGCCGACACACCGTGAGTCGGTGCACAGGCTTCCTATCAAAATTCCAAAACTAAGATCTAACTTCACTTTTCAACACCCAAAATGCACGCTTATAAATAAATTATTTAAAAATTCAAGGTGAAATTTCGTGCCTTGCTGAACACGTACACGAAATCGGGCACGTTCGAGTTCAAAATTTTTGGGATGTTACATTTATAAATACTGATACCTAAATAGCAAAAGATGAAAAGGCAGTTTGTGTTGCTCGTCTGTCTGTCCTCGTCAGCCAAGCTCCTTTTGGTTTGAAGCGATTTTATTTGGATACCATTATTTGCATCTCAATATTTTGTATCAACAATCAAGTTTTTAGATGTGAAAACTATTGACTACCTTGAATCCGATGAAGGAGATGACTTTTATTTTTTTGATAGAGATGAAGGAGATAGTTTTACGTCCCAATGTTTCACACAACAGATCTCTAGATCATTGCTCACCTATCAAATGGTCAGATATTAATTCCACGCGGCACACATCCTCGAACGTGCATTAGTCCCATGAGAAGGTGATCTTAGATCACTTTTAGGGATGTGTGCCACGTGAAACCAACATGTGGTTTCTAACTCTAGTGTTAAAGGCAAGGATCAAATTTTCAGCCGATAATTCAAATTATTGGACGAATCTTATTGGTTTCGGTTGGCACCGAAACGAAATCAAAATCTGAAATTTCGGACATCTTAATGTATGGAAGGGAATATTTTGGCTAAAATTTCAGTCAAATTTTCGGTTTTGATCATGCCCGATACCAAAAACGAGACCGATATTTTGATCCTTGGTTGAAGGTGAATATAAAGCAATGTCTCAAGGTACCAGAGAAGGAATGTGACTAAGACATGTTCTTGCTAATATTGGAGTTAAGGTGAAACTCTTCACAATTTTGTATGGAGACAATGAACCTACCCTTTACATTGTTAAGAATCATGTATATCATGAGAGGACCAATCATATAGAGGTTGATTGTCACATCATTAATAAAAAGAGTGAGTCCAAGGAAGTGTGCATTCCTCAAGTCGGATCATAAAATCATTTACCAGGTTGTAGACTATATGAAAATACTAGCAAGTTGAGCATGATAGATATATATGCACCAACTTGATGGGGGAGTGTAGAGACATGTCTATATTTCTGAGGGGGTGTGTAGTAACTAGTAAGTGGGATGCTTACTTGTTTTTTCTTTATTTTTAATCATCATGATCTGTATAAGTGTAAGATCGTATATAAGCCAGGGTCGGTCCTAGACCAAGGCCAGCCAGGTGGCTAACTTGGGCCCCCAAATCTGTTTTGCATACTAAAAGTAGGTTTAACATATATATATATATATATATATATATATATATATATATATATATATATATATATATATATATATATATATATAAAGCCATAAAGGGCGCCCAATTTCTTTCCATTTTACCTTATTCTCCTCTCCACAGCTCCACTCTCCAGCGCCTCTCTCTCTCTCTCTAGGCTTAGTATCCAGTGCCACTGCACCAGATTGCCCATTTCTCTCTCTCTCTCTCTCTCTCTTGAATCTAGACTCCACAGTCTCCACATGACCACCGATGACCAACCACAGCGAACGGCTGAACGGCTAAAGCCACACTGAACCCAACGGCCGACGCCCTCCTTGTCGGTTGCCTCCTCCGCCTGAGCACTCTAGCCGGAGACCGTCCGGTAAGCCCCCTTTCTTATTCTTCATTTTTCTTTTACTCAATAGATTTAGAGTTTTTATTATTCTTCTTCTTATCTCTCTATCTAGAGACTAGATTTAGGTTTTTTTTAATTGATTTAGGATTAGGATTTTATTTCACATTTTCATTAGATTTAGGGTTTTATTTTTATTAAATTTAGGATTTTAATTGCTAAAATATTGATTGTATTTAAAAAAAAATTTGTAGATTGTCAACAAATTGGACTTGTCGAATACTCAAATCATGCAATCTAATTTGAGCTAAAATTTCGGTGGATCGCGCTACATCGAAGGTAATTTTTGTGTCTTTTCAATCTAAAATTTTGTGTAGGTTTCCATCATTTTCATCTTGGTCATTCTTGAATTCAAGCTACTTGATTTCTGGTTAATATTATATCTTAATGAATTTTTTTTTAAGATCTAAAATCCATGTTACATTAAGCTGTGTAATTAATTCTCGACTTGCAAAAACTAGTATATATGCTAGCCTTTATCTCTTAAAAAATAATCTATAAAACTAGTTGAAATTTTTTTATATTATAAAGTAACATGAAATAGGGCTCTATTTTAGGAACTCACCTTGGGCCCCCAAAATGTTAGGGCCGGCCCTGATATAAGCACTAAGGTATTAGGAAGAGTGCAAGACACTCTAACCCTAATTGTCTCCATCTTCCTCTCTTCTTCTTCTTCTTCATCGTGACCTAACCTTACCGCTAATCACAAATCTAGCTTTCATCAAATATAGCATATTGCTTAGAACTATTGAAGGTAATGTTGCCCCCATCTCTATCTACCAATGAGTGTATGTACAAAATGATTCAGACCAACCGATAATCGGCCACTTTAATAGAGCAGCATTGAAGATTGGATGAGTGTTCAGCAGAACGTTTCACATTTTTATCGATCAATCAAAAGAAAGAAATTGATTGCAATGTTAGAATTGTGGAATCAGTCCAATCTTCGAGCCAGGAGGCATCGAAGAGGTGATCCATTAATCTTCCACGTCAGGATAAAAGGGTAAATGCAGCAACTAATAATCGAGATGAGAGGTGCTATCATCCTTTTCAATTCTAAGGACCATCATTTAACAGACAATATAAAATAATCAAATTACATAAAAGCCAAAGAAGAAGAAGAATGAGAAAAAAAATAATAATTAGGCAACATGGCTAATTGACCTAAACATAAAGAAATGGAGCATTTACTAATCACACACACACACACACACAGCTTAATAAAACAAAAAAAAAATAAAAATAAAAATAAAAAACATGAAATTGAGTGTGCGAAATGATTGACATCGAAATTCAATATGGATAAAGGGAAAGTAAGGGATAATTAGAAAAACATGCCTCAAAAACAAACTTTTTAACAAAAAAAGACGCGACTTCAAACGTTTTAGAAATATGGTGCTTTCACGGATTTTAGAACTTCAGAAAACTGTGAAAGCACTGGTTTTTCTAAAACGTTTGTAAAAAAGTGTTTTCACGATTTTCTAAAGTTCTAAAATCCGTGAAAGCACTATTTTTCTAAAAGGTTTGAAGTCGAGTCTTTTTTGCTAAAAAGTTTGTTTTTGAGGCATTGTTTTCTAAAGTGCCCGGGAAAATAAATCGAATTAGAGTAAGAGTTGATTCAGGAGCTTCACATTTAGATTGTTGTTCCTGATGGTTGCCATAGAAATTGCAGAGATTATCTTTGATTTGCTAAAAAATTATTAAAAAATAGATTAGATAAGTTTATCTTCGAATTGGGACGCTTTAGAGAGAGAGAGAGAGAGAGAGAGAGAGAGAGAGAGGGAGGGAGAGAGAGGAGGTGAATTTTACTACTCGAATTTGAATGTCTTAGAAATTGTTGGATCTTTGTTGCTATAACCCTTAAAATTTGTCGGGTTACTAAAGCGGACTAGCTCTCAAATTGAGAAAACTCTATATGACTCGATGTCCTCTTTGTTGGAAAACATTTTCCATTTATAGACTTCTATGAATGCTGGACTTCAAATTTTATTCATTTCATTCTTCTTTCATAAGAGCTAAGGCTCATAATAGTAGATTCGATCTTGATAAGATTCATCACATGGGTTTAGTGGAGAAAATCATCATTGCTGACGTCATTGTGCTTTTTACGTCATGGATGACGAATTTGTAGTTACGTGTCTAGGATGAATATTGGAGTCGTTCCAACTACTTTTCTTCTTGAGATAGTAGCAGGGTCCACTATGCTTTCATGCGATTCTCAAGATTGTAATAATATGCAAATCTTCTAATGCGGGACTTACAGGATTTGGACTATCCTTGAACTGTTCTTCTTCATAAATTGTTGTTTCAATTTCTAAGTGCTCTGGAAGATCCAGATCTTTTATGGTGTCCATCATTGTCAGCAATATTTTTGCTTCAGATATCTGTTCTGGAGTTCTCATATATTCGACCTGAAGATTTGTTATGAAGATTCTTCTATCTTCTATAATTTAAATTTGTAATTTGCTGTTGGCATTTGCCTAGCAGTTTCGGAGAAATTTTTAAGTGACCGAATCCAGTACATTTTTGGATTGACTGTTTGAGCAATGGTTTTCGCTATTGGGTCTTCAATTTGAACATTGTTAAATTCATGATCCTTGGTTCGTTTAAGAAGCCATATTTGATATGGTTGATAAAAATTTTCTCGAGACCTCCATCCAATTGTACTTGTTATCCAGAAGGTGAAATATACGGTTCTGTTCAAATATTTAGTGGTATGATAAATCATTGTTTTGATCATCATTGGAAATTCCTTTAGTGGATGGTCAGGACAGATGAGTTGGTTTATGATTCCCCAGTCAAGGCCTTTCTTCTAAATTATAAGGTTGGTTTTTAGTGTAGAGAAAAAGCTTTGGAAGATAAATTTCATCAAAATAATTAATTAATTAATAATTCTGAAATAAAATATGTTTAATTTTATCTTCATGATCCTCTATTTTGGACAAAATTTCATTACCAATTTCAGTTGGTATGATTAGTTTGATTTTTTCAAACATACAAACTCGTTTGTGTCTATGAAAAATTGGATCTGGAAAATGAGTTTCCAACAGATCAACTAGATCAAGAAAATGATTTATTTTCTCAAGAGTGAAAGTTTCATTTTCCTATGACAGGTCTTTTAGAAGGGAAAATGCACAAGCTTGTATGTTTTGAAGCTTGGTTTTTTGGGTCATTATCTTCAATGCTAAAGAACTCATATGCTTTCGAAATTATTTTTTATCATTGATAATTTGGGTTTTTCATATTCCATTTAAATCTTGGTATAAGTCAAATAAAATTTTTGGATTGTAAAAATCAGGAACTTCATCATTACTGGCGTTTGCTAGTTTTGTGTGATTTGGAACAAGGCAAAATATTTTTTACTTCGCTTAAGGAATTATGCATTTGGTAGAATGCATTTGAGAATTGGAATATTTGACTTTGGCATGCTTGCCAAGACATGTAGATTCCTGGTTGGAATCCTCTTAAAACTACATAAACTTTTCTTTGAGGAGAAGGTTTTTCTTCTGCCTTAATCTTTTGCTTTTTAGCAGCAGAAATAGATATTCAGTTTGAATTTCTTTCCATTTCCAGCAAAACAAACGAATTGATGGTTAATCCACATATATTAGTGGCTTCTCATTCTCTGGATTCCTGCTTAAGAAATTTGCTAAAAAATTGTTAGTTCCTTTAACATGTTCTACTTCAAAAGAATATATGACAATTTGATTATACCATTTTAATCATTTTTATTCATAATATTTCTTTTATTTATAAGAGTCTTTTACGGCCAGATTATTTGTCCTGACAAAAAAAGTTTCAAGTGCTATATATATATATATATATATATATATATATATATGAAAACATTTTATAGCTAGTTTTATTGTTAATAATTGTTTTTCAAAAATGATATAATTTTGTTCATTTGGTTTAAAATTTTCAAAATTATATCCACATAAAAGTTCTTTATTTTGAACATTTTTGGGCATAGGTATTTTCTTGGTCTTATACCATAAGTATGTGGAGAATCTTTTTCTTCTCAATCTTGTGATGGGATTGCTTTTAATACACACCCCCTACATAAATAAGAAGCATATGTTTCTAAAATGAGTTTATCTCCATTTTGTGGGAAATACACTATAAGACAAATTTGTATTTCTTGTTTGATTTGTTTTAAGATTGTTTTATCTTGTTCAGTCCAAACAAAGTCTATTTCTTTTTTTAGTTTGTTTATTAAAGGGATTTCTTTTTATGATAAGTTTTTATATAATTGCGACCATAGTTTAATATTCCTAAAAGACTTTGTAATTATTTTCTTTCAGGAAAGTCTTTCATTTTTATTATGATATGATCTTGTAATTTTAAATCTCCTTGATTTAAAATTAGTCTTAAAAATTCAATTGATTCTTTTTCAATTTCAAATTTTTATTGGTGCAAGAATAATTTCATTCTTTTGGATACTTCACACATTATTTTTAGGTGTTTCTTATGTTCTTCTCTTATTTTTTAGAAGATGCAGATATCATCAATATATACTACACATAAATCTTTATATTGATGGAAAATTGAATCCCTTCATCTTTGATATATTTGTGGTGTGTTTAACTCAAATGGCATTACCGTCCATTGATAATGTTCGCACGTAGTATGTTGTTGTTTTCAAATTGTTTCCAATTTGTTTTACTCGCAAGTGCACGAATCAGATGTAGTGTAGCTTGTGCAAGAACGAGGTCAAACCCACAGGGACTTTATAGAGAGAGGAAAACTAAGAGTAAGGTTATTTAATTTATTTCTAATTTGATCAAGAAATGAAGTTTGACTTTATAGTAAACTAACGATTTACATAAAATCAAATGAGAGATTAAAAACAAGACAAACTATTACAAGTAAAACTAAGATATGCAAAGATAAATATTAAACTAAACTAAATGCTAACTATTAGATAATGTGATCTAACTAAGAATATTGATAGAGTAGAAACACAAATGAGATGTGTACTAGGGTTTAAAATCTGTACTCCTTAATATAGAATGTAGTGGTCCGAGATCTCACAACCTCTTGATTGTAAGATCTTAGACCGTACCTTCGTATCGTGAACCATAGAAACATATAAAGGTGATAAAAACACCTTAAACAGTGGAAGATAAATTTTTTTTAAAACATTAATTAATCAAAATAAAACCCATGATAATATTTTTATTCCAATAACAAGTCCAATATGATTAAAGCTTAAACAATCTTAATAAAATACTAACTGATCGATGTCTCATTTATTTAAAACCCATAATCATTACTAGAAAGGAAAATAGCTAATTAGGCCCTGAAGCCATCATCGCCATTCAGTCCAGTTTCCTGAGCACCACGTGCCGTCTCGTTGCCATAGACCCATACATTGTCATCGGCGACACCTGTCTCATTTGGTCACCCACATCAATAAGGGGTATAAGTTTACACTTGTATGGACCAGACATGCAATCCAGTGAAGCATAAAATATCAGTCATACCCATATAAATATTTCGGTATATTTCATGTGTGTGTGCATGTGACATGTATAATCTCAATAAGCTGAAATGAACTGAACATAAACATATATATCAATATTACATGAATGCATCATTTCTTTTAATTTCATCTTTCTTGTCATTTAATGCACGTTAGACTCCGTCCCACTCAAGACGTTGGATCATAATCATGCTTATCACTTGTTTAGTTAGACTCCGTCATGTTCAAGACGTTGGGTCTAATAAATCATATCATTTATTGCATGTCAAACTCCGTCCCGCTCAAGACGTTGGGCTTAATCATTGTAACATCCTGAAAATTTGGACTTTGAATAGTGTATCTCGGGATGAGTGCCCGACTTTGAATAGAGTACCTTGAGATGTGTGCCCGTCTGATCACTTATTTGATCAAGTGAAGTCAACTTGATGACCTTGGTTGGACTAGTTTAGTGCGAAAAGTGCACACTCATATAGTGTAAAAGCATTTAAGTGGGGCCATATACGTCTGAAGCGTGTATGTGCTTTACACAAGAGCCGACCCTTTTTGCTTTAAGGGAAGGCTAGCTTCTTTTAGAAGCTTAGCCATGTGACAGAGTTGAGGCTTGGGGTTAGGGCCTTGGAAGAGAGAAAGAGGAAGAAGAAGAAGGAGAAATCTTGCAGATCTGAATGCGTTGAGTTTAGGTTTTTTATGTGAAAACGTTTTGTGGACTCGTGGAAAGGAAGTTTCGCCATCGGTTTCGACGTTTGTGCGTTGGTTGTGCGATTTGAAGCTGTTTGGGGGTTTTGGAAGCCCATTTCTTTGAGCGAAGAGATCGTGTGTTTTGATTCGTTAATCGTAGCGTGGGTTTGTGTGGAAGGTTTGCCGACGATTGAGAAGGGTGGTTGTGATCGTGGAGTTCGGAGATGCTCGGTTTGGGTTTTGGAAACCCTCTTGTGAAACGAAGAAGATGATCCGATCTATGGGTTAATCGGTCGATTCAAGGTAGGAAATCCATGCTAGGTGAGTTTAAATACTTTATTTTATGGTTGTATAATTATATGTGAGATTTGGGTTAAATTTGAGGAAGAAAAATTGGATTTTGAATGAGAAAACCCAAGGTTTGGGCAAAATCTGTAATTTTTGACGATCGAATTGATTTTGATCGATCGAATTTGGCTTAAGAGTGATGAATTTTGATTTTTGGAGGTTTTCGATCGATCAAAATGTTTATCGAGTTTTAAATTCGATCGATCGAAAGGTATAGAACAGAGAGTGTTATGAATTTCTGTTGGAATTCGATCGATCGAAATGGATTTTGATCGATCGAGTTTCAAATTCGATCAATCAAAATTAGATTTCGATCGATCGAATTTGACTGTGCGAGCCGATAGTGCTTCGGTGTTTTAGCCATAACTTTCTATCACAAACTCGGAATCAGGTGATTCTTGAGGCATTGGAAAGAGGACAATTAGACCTACAACTTTCATATATATTACAATTACTGAATCAAATGTATAAAAGGTCAAAATTTGGAGGGACGTTACGTCAAGTTCTAAGTTGGCGCGTTTCGACTGAGGTACCGATATAGTCTTGATATTTTAGCTGTAACTTTTTGTGTCGAACTCTAATTAATGCGATTCTTATTGCGTTGGAAAGATGACTTCGAGATCTACAATTTTTATGTTTTGAATAACTTATGAATCTAAATTTTTAAAGGTCAAAAGTTTATGGGAAGGTACGTTAAATTTCATATTATCATGAATTTGTCCGTTTCCGCCTCGTGTTGAGAAACATTTATAGATGTCTAAGTTTCTAGTAACTAGAGTTAGTCTTTGATACATGTTATGTTCGTGATGTAGATTGAGGATGGAAAGCAATAGATAGAGCTTCACTTGGCTTCGTGCAGCATCGAGGTTAAGGTAGGGGAAATTCACCATCTAATTGCATTTTTGATTTTGTTCATGGATGATGTGATATAAATGAATATTTTGTAACTATTTTAGAAAATATGAAAGCTTTGAAGTATGAATTTATAATTGAACACATGTGTATGTCCGTTCCGTTTATGTATCAGTGTTCGTTCCGCTTATGTATCTGTTTGTGTTTCGTTCCGTATCCGTTTGTGCTTCGTTCCATATCCGTTTGTGTTTTGTTCCGTATCCGTTTGTGTTTCGTTCCATTTTTTGAATTCGTTTATGTTTCTGGTAAGGATAAGAACTCTTTGAATCTGAACAACGAGTGGCGGAGAGGAGTTGAGTCTCCAAAGAGGGGTTGAGTCCCCGGGGTTTTTACTCAGTTCCCGCTTATGGGACGCTTTGTTCCCGTTATGGGATGCTTTGGCCCCTCGTTGATTTGTGACCCATTGTGTTTCATTCCCCACATATGGGATGTCAATGTGATGTGATTTGATGATACTTTGTGTGCAAAGAGGGGTTGAGTCCCCGAGGTTACGACCATGTTCCCGCTTATGGGATGCTTTGGCCTTCTAATATATGTGCTTCGGTTCCCCGCTTATGGGATGTATTGGTTATACTTTGTGTGCAAAGAGGGGTTGAGTCCCCGAGATTTTTACCTTGTTCCTGTTATGAGATGCTTTGGCTTTCGATATGTTTGTTCCATTTCTTGATACGCCTCATTCTTGTATGCTTCGATTTGATGATATATTGCTCCATTTTGTTATGCTCTCATCAAGATGTGTCACCATTTCTAATATGTTCTGTTTAATTTATTATGCTTCTATTTGGTTCTATCTTCAGCTATGTTTTGATAAGTATCTTTGTTTTTCATATATATTTGTTCTCGATATGCTCTGTTTTCGCTGCGCTATGTTTTGAAAATGAAAATGTAATATTTGCAACTCAGTTTGATACAAATGGTTTTGAAATTATGTCACCCAATCTATGCACTTCAATGATAAGATATAAATTGTGTTTGAATTTCTTCTACTGAGCTTGGATGAAGCTCACCCTTCGACTATACGTCACAGATTTGGTAGTTAGCAAGTTACGGGATTTGGGGTTGAGGACTTATGGAGTAGTAAGATTTCGGGATCGTAGATTGCATTTGAGTTTTGGTAAGTGTAGTTTTGAAATTCTTTGAATACACTTGTAAGTACTTAATTACTGTTCTTTCATTGTAGAACTGGAGTTTATGTTTTCGCTTTGTTGTACCAATATTTTTTGTATCAGATTGTGATCTACGATCTGGCGGTCCAGGTTTTTCCATTTGGTATAAGCTGAAAAAAAAATAAAAAATGTCTCAAAATTTAAGATTGGGAAAATCCGGGCTGTCACAATCATGCTCATCATACTCTTGTTTAGTTAGACTCCATCTTACACAAGATGTTGGGTCTAATACATTCTTAGACCCTATCATGTACAAGATGTTGGGTCTAATGCTCCTTAATCGTGTTTAGTTGGATTCCATCAAGCACAAGATGTTGGGTCTAATGCTCGTTGATCATGGCTTGACATTTCATCATATTTTACGTGTCTTGGTTGTGCATTATATAGATCATCATGGAACATGTAAAGTGCATAAGAGTGATATTATAATACATAAACATTTAAGTGCATTTAATCATGGTACATAAATATTAAAGTGTACACAATCATGGTGTATAAACATTATAATGCATATCATACGATCATAGTGCATAAACATTGACATTTAATGATACAGTTATGAGAAGAACTTGAATATATAACTTAAATATTCACACTCAATTTATTGCGTTCATGTTTAGGCTCATTCTATTGATTTTAGCTCAATCCATTGAACTCTATTCATGCTCAATGGATTGATTTCTCAATCCATTGACATAAATCCATGCTCAGACTCAATCTATTGAACTTTACTCAATCCATTGAGTTTTGTCTGTTACCATTTAATTTTCATCCTCAATCGATTGACATCCAATCATCAATCGATTGATATAATTATGTGTATTTTTCAAAATCAATATCATTTAATCTTCAATCGATTGACATCCAATCGTCAATCGATTGACATAATTATGTGTATTTTTCTAAAATAAAATTATTTATTAGTATCTACTTTAATATTCATTCTTAATCAATTGACATCCAATCGTCAATCGATTGACATAATTATGTGCCCAATCTCAATCTATTGAGTCCGGCTCAATCTATTGATTTCTCAATCCATTGAACTCTCAATCTCAATCGATTGACTCAAATCTGTGAGCACACATCAAAATACATCAAATCATATGGTGAGATTTCAACCGTCTTCTTCTTAATCAAAATTATCAACATTAAGGATCACCAATCATAGCATGCATTTATTTAATCATCCATTCATTATTCATGAAATAAACTCACTAAATTACATAAAAATCTATTTTAAAAAATTAATATTTTAAGTTTAATGGAAAGCATGATTTCTCCATACCTAGATCGATCGTACCACCACGATTAGATTAAGATCTCAACAATTATGATAATTCTAGAAGGAGGCAAAGGCCGCTTGAGAATATACGCCAACGTCTAGCCGCTCTTCCAAAAGAAGGGTTCTAGGAAGATAGATCTAGAATTTCTTCTCTAAGGTCTCTAGGGTTTTTAACGTCTCTATTCTTAAGAAGAGCTCTAAAAGAGATTATAATTTACGGTTCTCCGTAAGACACTTACTATAATATTTTAGGAATTACCCGCTATTAAGCTAACCCACCAAGGAAGAGTGTATAAGCTTCTACCTTAAAGTCCAAAATAGAAGTTTAGAGCACACATAACAAGGTTTGATCCCTAGACCTCTTATCTAGAACTTAAAGCTTTTAACCAGTAGGCTATTACACAACTTGTGTCCATTAATGACGAAAATAAATATAAGAGCTTGAAAAACTAAAACATATATTTTTACTTAAAATGTTTTGAAAAGTTAAGGCATGCGGTGAATACGATATTAAATGCATACAAATATTTTAAGTGTATCAAAGACATAAAATTTAGATCATAACATAAAATGTTTGGCAACATAAACCTTAGAAATTTGTTGGAAAAGTAATCCCATAATAGTCTAGAAATCGATCACGCTATTATGAAAAATATCATCATCAAAGCCCTATTCTATAATGTAAAAATATATGTGTTTTCAGACTTTTAAAAATTGAAACCAATTCATCTAAAGTATTCAACAATATTGAATCACAATAGATATCCGATTTTAATATCAACAATTTTTCAAGAAGAAAATGATTAATAAAATTTTTCTTAAATTATAAGAAAAACATGATTGAACTCATATCTAAGAAGCATTTTTATCAATCAAAGATAGGCAAAAATAATTTTCGTTCAAATTTCTAAACATAAATCCAATAAAAGCTTAAGGGTTCATGTATACGAAAAAATATTATATCAAAGAGGCTTAATCAAAACCCTAACACTACTAAGCTAGCCTCTAATGAAATACATGATCAAAGTAAAATACAAAGAGAAGCAATAATACATTATAGAAATTGTAGCTCTTAGATATTTCATTCTTCAAAACATATTATATACAAAATTAAAACAACACTTGAAAGAAAATCCTAAAACTTCCTCCTAGCCTTCTCCAATCAAATAAACTTTAAGACCACTCTCCCCCTAGCTCTAAGATGAAGGCTCTATTTATAGCACCAAGGCTCTCTTTAGAATAATCATTTCTTCATTGCTTGAGTCTTTGAGTTAAACCAAATTTTCTTTCATATCTTTTGAAAAGTCACCATCATGAGAAATGTGATCTTTACCTCATCGAAAATATATTTCAAAATCATAAAAGTCAATGAAGCCCATGCCTTGTGAAAGAAGGCAAGTAAAACGAAAGTATAAACTAAAGAGGGAAAGATTACAATATAGAAAAATATTTAATGGTGAAATAATGGAAAAGTGAGAAAAGTATGACCATTAAATGCTTGGTGTGATGAGATGAGATGAGATGATTGATGCTAGGTCATTTAATAAGGAGAGGGATGAAAAGATGAGAAAGAAAAAGTAGTATTGGCAGCAAATATAGATATTTATTTGCATCTCAAAAATATGTCCACACACCCTCCTCCATTTTTATTTTTATTTTTGTGCTCCACCATACACTTTAGCCCAAAATTACTCCATTTATTACCACATTTATGATAATTCATCTTTATCTGCAAAGACAAAAAGATAAACCTGTGTTAGGTAAAAAGATAATAAAAATAAATTAAAAGATGCAGATAAGTGGGTAAAATATTTGATAATTCTATGCTCAACACATACCCCCCAACCTAGATATTACTAGTCCTCGAGCAAACAAACAATAACTAAAGATCTATGTTTAAAACCCGAAGAACTATGTTTAACTAAGAAAATCTTAAAGAAGCTCAATTAATAATTGATAAGTTCCTCATTTTCTTTATATGTTGCTCATCAATTAAACTTAATATGAAGATAGCATTAAATCTCTTCATTCAACCCTTAACACTTAAGTCAAATTATCCATATGTAAATCAAACACGAAGTCAAAGCCATTATTCCAACAATTAGTAAAGCTACATTAATCAGAAGTACTCGAGTGTAAGTGAAAGTATAGCCACATGGATAAAGCTTTTGATCAACCAAAGCAAATATAAATTATATATCTTTCTAGAATTCATATTCAAGCTATAAAATAATTCACCTCTCCACATATCTAGACTTGACAACTTTTTGGAAGATACATACAACTTTGCCTACATTATATTTCCATATGGTGTGGTATTAACGCTCGAAACTTTCAAAATAGTACTCTTTAAATCAATTATAACATCTTTTTTTTTTTTTTACATATACAACAACTACATACAAAAATTTCCTACTTTCATCAAACAGAAGAGACATTGTAGTTTGGCTCATTACGTACAGTTTTCGCATGCTTTCTTTCCAGATACATAAGTATATATCTATTTATCCAACCTAGACTATACCATGTGGCTACCATGCAGTACAAGGGATCAAGTGCAACCTTTCTTATATCATTTCTAATTGCTTAAATAATAACTGAGACTGGATTGCTTGTCATATGCATATAGATCACCAAATTTAATGCTTTATGAAAGAATGATGATAATTAATGCATCCCGTATCTTATCCAACTAATTGAGAACATAAATTTATCATTGTAAGGAGCTCATCATCATACAAAAAGAGAGTTTTTTTTTCATTTGAGAGAAAAAATTGCATTCTACACCCCCAAACCTAAATCTAGCATTGTCCTCAATGACAAATAAGAAAAGTATGCTAAAGAAAATTGATACACATAATATATGAAGAGCCAAAAAGATAATTATCATGAGAAAATAAACTGAAGATAAGGAAAAGGGTAGAAAGCACCTGAAAATCTTGACTATGAACACCCTTGCAAAAAGGAATCAAATATTGTTAGACTAGAAAAATAAAATGAAACAAAACAGAATTATGAAATAAAACGAAAGTATGTCCATCAGATCACAAAAACTAATCCTGAGAAACATGATCTTCCAAGAGAATTTCTTCAATTTCTACATTTTTCAATTCTAAAAATGGTTTCAATCGCTAACCATTAATGTTAAACACATCACCATTCTTAGGATTCTCAAGTTCAACAATGTCATATGGGTAGAGGGTACAAACAACAAAAGGACCTGTTGTACAATATTTTTATTTTTTCTTTCTTACATCTTAAAATCAGGAAAAACCGGACCATTGGATCACACTTCACAATCCGAATATAGAATTTTACTTGGTACCCCCACATATAAGTGAGGAAATTAAAGCAGATATCATACATATGCGAAATTGAAAATTTAGATATCACAAAGTAGATCTAAAACCTTCTACTTTATACACAACATCTAACACATATAACAAGATGACCTAAAAGAAAATCACCAGTGATGACCGACTATCACCTAAACAATGGTCTACAAACATACTTACAATTTAATCTTTTTAACATGGAATTTAGTCATGGGACATACCAAGTCCAAACCATAAAATCCACCATACAAACCCAAAACATGCCCAATCCAAGTCCTCACCTAGGATAGAATTTCTCAAATAGGAGATCCTATACCTTTCTCCTGCTCCAGATCGAGATCAACATCTGTGCCTATGGCATATAGTCGGGGTGAGTTAACATCCAATCTCAACAAGGGCATAGCAAAAGCATTTATATTTTCACAAAAACATAGATTCCATGACTAAGTTTCACGATTTAACACATTTCACATAAATCATCTTTTGAAAAGAAACATGAACTTACTCAAAACAGAATTTAACACACTTTCACAAAACATCATTGTGTAACCGTGGATTTTTGACGATCCCATTGCGACGATGCGCTTGTGCGAAAAATATAGAGTCGCCACTCAGAGCTTTTGGTGTCCCGAAAAACCTAAATCAATTTTCTAAGCACCGAAGTGTCAAAAATATGATTCTAATTCTGGTCTACGCCAAATGTAATATCCCTGATATTTTGGCCTATTTTTGTTTACCTCGATAAGCGTGTCTGAATATTATTGAGGGATTTTTGAATTTTTGGTAAGCGAATGCTATAATAAGACTAATGGCCAAAGAAATTTGTCTCAAGAGGTGTGCAAGTCATGTAATCGATGACTTACACGATAGGGATTGGTGTATGTGTTCAACATGGGACACTTTTGCAAATTAAGTGGATAAGATGGCAAATATAAAATCTAGATATTAGTTTTGTTTATTTTGGTTATAAGAGAGATTGAAAGAGAAGTTTAACTTCTCTCTCTCGTTGGAATTTATAAACCTCTAAAGCCTTGCATCTTCTTAATCCTAGATCTTGAGAGCTTGAGAGTTCCTCTCCCCATCTCAACCGTTGATTAGAATTGTATTAGAAATTTGATTGGTTCGAACCTTTTAAAGAGAAGAGAGATATGGAGAGTGATAAGTTCTATGAGATCTTGTTGTTGCGGAGGTAGTGGCCACCTCTTTATGAACGTGGACTGATTTGAAGTTTTAAACCGTTAAGCATTAGAGATTGGTTCCGGTGCGTGAATTGGTGCAACGGAAGCAACGGTTTAAACTACAAGAGGTAGGCTTTTAAACCTCCTTGTATCCTTTAAATTTATGTTTTACTTAGAGTAGAATGTGGTGTGTTTATATAAGATAAGAAGGCTGTGGTTGAATAAGAAAGAAAGAATCCGGCCATGAAAATTTGACAGCCACAGACCTGAACAAATTCGAGGGTCGAATTTGGAATTCGACCATCGATTTAAAATTTGAAGGTCGAAAAGTGAATTTTTATGCCTGAGGTAGTTTTCAAAATTCGAGGGTCGATTTCCAATTCAAGGGTCGAATTTGGAATTCGACCATCGAATTGAAAATCGAGGGTCGATTTTCTGATTTTTATGCCGGATGAGTTTTTTTGGAATTCGAGGGTCGAAATTGAATTCGACCATCGAATTTCAAATTCGACCCACGAATTTGAATTCGAGGGTCGAATTCTGCCCTGTTTCATACCTTTGAAAATTTTGCCAAATTTTTCTCGGCAAAGCTTTTGGGTTTGACTTTTGGTCTTATATTAACACTGAGAGTGTTAATCTTTGTAGGTTTTGAATATTGGGAGTCCTTTGTGAGGACTGCTTAAGCGTGATTTTAAATCTTCCTTGTTGAGGTAGGGGAACCCTACACTTCTTTTTCATTCTGTTATAAGTATAAACTTTTTTTGACTGTTTCAATGAGAAGCATAAATTTTGGAATATTGTTGCACACAGCATGAATAAAACTCTGAACATATGACACAAATCCAAAATTTGGAAACTTTGTTATGACTAAAAACATTATAATTCGAACCTCAGAACCTCAGTCAAAATTTTGAATCATAACTTCGAAAAAATCAGTAATATGTTATGAATAATAAGCTTGATATATGTTAGCATTTGCATTCGATTTGAGGTACATACGAACGATGCCCCAGATTCTACAAACCGTGTTGACGGTATTTACTTTGGCGCAAGTTTCCCTCATAGCGTAGGGGCTTGTTGCACTTCAGAAAATGGGTTCATGAACGACGATGGTCAGTAGGGTTTCCCATCGGTCACGTAGTCCGCTCTCATGCTATAGAAAATTTGGGAGATAAAATTAAGTTATAAATTTAAGACAAGAAGCATGCTAATTCAGAAGATTTCGAACACATTAGATGAATATTCTAGTTTTGACTCATGATTAGAACTGGAGATAATTTGTAAAGCATCATTTGAAAACCATATTTGATCCGATTTCTATCTTTTGAAAACCTATACTTATAATGAAATGTAAATAGATCTGTTTCCTCTATTGAGCTTTGTTGTTAGCTCACCCTCCACTATACGTCACAGGTGCTGAGACTGACCTAGGGTCAGAGGATTTAGAGGACTCCGACTACATTCCTGAGGAGGAATTGGATATGCCTGCTGAAGAGTTTTTCCCTTGATTCTTGATCCCTTCTTTTTGGTACTTTTGTTAGAATATTCTTTGAATATTGGGCCCTAGGCTGTTGTTTTGTTCTTTTGATGTCACTCGAGGAACCATTATTGTGAACCACTATTTTAGGTGTTGGATTGGCCATCACCGGTGGTTCTTCTTGGTTCCTCATAGTGATATATATTTTGTTGTTAAAAACTTTCGTTTTGGATTATTTTATGCTTTGCCTCTATCTTTAGATCATTGTTATGTTGCCGGCTTCTGTTTGTTACGGCTTATTGAGAAATCAATAAGTTGATGAACCAACCTTTCCTATACCTTAGGGATTGGAAAAGTCGGGTCGTCACACCAAAGGCTCTTGGTTAGGGATTTCGGTTATCGATTGAGAAGGTGTTAGGCACCCGATCAACCCGCCTAAATGCAGTCTCTACTTATGGACCAAAATAAAGGAAAAATAAAAATAAAAAGAGCACTTCCTCTTGCCCGAAGACACGTTGATCCTATTTGTGCCCCTACACAATTACTGAGATTTTAGCGATGTAACAACATAAATTCGAGGATAAAGGAAAAGCTAAGATGGTAGAGGAGTAAAGGGGAGAGCCGGAGCTTTTGAGCCCTTGTAGCATAGCTGTGGACCTTCGCATAGGTGCCCTTGAAGAGCTTCCGATAGCTTGAGTGGGTGGAAAACGGGTTCTAACCTCTAAGGCTTGATAGCTAAGGGGTAGAGGAAGAAGGCTAGGGGGTAATTCTCTCCTAAACTCAAGGGTTTTTTTTGATAAAAGATAGGGTTTCTAAGGTGGTTTAGGATTCAGGAATTTGTATAAGTATTTGGTGCACCAAAGGGGAGGATGGGATTTCTTAATCTCTTTCTCTCTCTTAGAAAAATTTCAAGCCATTTGCAAGGGCAGCGCCTCTCTATTTATAGAAAAAGAAAGGGTTAGGGGGGTACTTAAAAGCTAATTAGGGTTAGTAATTAGGTAATCCTAACATCTAAGGTTTCCTAGGATCTTAAGGTTGTGGATATGTGTGAGAATGGGTTCAATGGTAGATGATAGGGTGAGGTTTCAAATGACTAGAGGGTTGTAAATAGGGTAAATGAGGGTGCAACAGTCCTAATAAAACCCATCATAAACATTGGGATGGTCAACAAGTCAAACCCCAAAAGTGAATTTCGGACAAAAACCAATAGTTATTGTAACTAAGCTTGGTGTGTGTATTATCCACGCCAAGCATAGCTACAGTGTGTGGAAAGTTCAGAGCCCGCTAGGAGCCCACCTGTATTTGGCGTGTATAATATACATGTCAAGCCATTTCTAAGAAAAAATGGTTTTGCGTGTGAAATACACAAGCCATGTATGCCTCAGCCAGGTGCAGTTTTTGGGCACTTTTCGGATTGCTGTAACTTTTGAAGTATAACTCGGATGGAGGTGATTCTTAGCTTGTTGGAAAGCTGAAAACCTCTACTTTTCAATGGCATAAGATTTGGTCTTAGTAGAAGTCCCTACCAATCTTGGTACATCTCTTTCTAACCATTGCCCGAGAGGGTTCAGAGAGGTTGGAGTAACTCCTAAGGGTTTCGATAAGTTCGTAAGGCTTTGTGAAGGTTCCTAAGGGTATGGGGGATGCAATCGAAAGCTCAGGGGTGCGCCTCTCTCAAAGTATGTTTCGATCAGGCCTTGCGCTAAATTTGGGTGTCTACAGATGCCCCTCTTTGGTATCCGATCACTAATGATCGAATGCTAAAGACAAGAGACATCCGAAGAGGCCCAAGGCAACACTGACGGGTTTGCTGTATTCAGAACGAACTTCAAATATCAGGCGGGTAACATAGTGAGTAAACGAAAACCTTGTATGTCGGGAAAAATATTCGTTTCTCAAAGTTATAGGTCCTCAAGCGCTTAGCGACATTACTGGGCATAATCGAGATAAAGCGAGTTGAGAAAGCCACGGGTGCCCCTGCGTGAGGTAAGGTTCAAGGTCTTTGGGCGAACCCATCGATCTAAAACTTAATTTAGCATGACTACCTGAGCGGAGTGAATTGATGTCATAACACTTTTTGGGAGTACGTGTCGCTTTTTGAAAGACACATATGCATATGTGCATTTTATTATGATTTATGTTATTTTTCGTATATATATATATATATATATATTTTTTTTTTATGCGAATTTTTTTGTTATTTTATGTGATGATTTTTTGTTATTTTATATGATTTTTGTTGTTATTTTATGTGAATTTTTTTTGTTATTTTATGCGAATTTCTTATTATTTTATGTGAATTTTTATATGTTCGAAATTTTGAGCATGCTCATTGATCCTAAACCATTTATTCTAGCAAAGCCTCCCAAGCAGATCAAATGGAGATTGACGTGTCGTTCCTGGGGGTATGTGTACCACTTCGGGTCCGAAGAGGATCAAGCTCGGCGTGTACAATACACATGTAAAGCCAAACTTGGCCAGGAAGAGCCTTGCGTGTGTATTATACACGCTAGGCCAAATTGGGCAACGTTTGGCTTAGCATGTATATTACACACGCCAAGCCACATCGGGGTCAAAACATGCCTAGCATGTATTTTATACACTCCAAGCCAAAACTAGGAGAGGTTAAAACAATCGAGCCTGAGCCAAAATGGGCTATTTTCAAAATTTATTCCTCCCCCCCTCTCCAAACCAAAACGGAACCTCCTCCTAGGGTTCCCTTGGATTGCCTTGAACCTTGTTCTATTGCCAGAGTTTGCTCTTGCCGATCAGCCACATGCTCCACGCCGGATCAGGGATCTATTTTTTCTTGAAGGTAATCAAAGTTTAACCCCATTCTTTTTCTTTTTTTTTCTTAAAATATTTGCAATGTGGTTAGGATTCTTGCTTTTTAAGATGATGAATGAATGATTCTTCTTGCAAGTATGATTATTCACAATTCCTTTGATTTCTCTCATGTGCAATGGCCCTGATTTTGACCAAAATACGATTTTTTAGTGATGCCCTACTACTTTCTTCACTTGTTGATGTGATTAGGGACCTCTCTTTCTTCTTCTCTCTCTTTTTTTGTGTGTGCACCTAGATGATTTTTTTTGTTGTGCAATGCAAGATGATTATGATTTTTTTTTTTTTTGCATGTTTATTGTGTGTGTGTGTGTGTGTGTGTGTGTATATATATATATATATTTGTTTGTTTGGAAAAGAAAGACTCCTTTTTTTGTATGTTTTGCTTAGCTTTTTGGATTTTTGTTACATATATATACATTTTTTTTGTGTTTGTTTTCTTTTTGTTAATTGTTTTTGTTTGTTTTTATTGTTACATATTTTTTTATTTGTGCTCTTTCCCCTTTTTTTGAAATGTGGGGACTTTGGAGGCCTCACCCCCCCCCCCCTTTTTATGTATTTTTTAGAGATGATGGTGATTTAAGATTGATGGAAAAATAGCAGGGGCATACTTACTTTCTTTTGGCTTGTAGCAATTAGTTTCTCGCTACTGACATATCTTGATACCGTTGCCTGTGTCTCTCAGAATGTCGAGTGAGGAGGAGCAAGGGCAAGAGGAGGGACCAGAGGTGGTCTCCGGTCCCCGAGGGGAGCAGTTTTTTATAGTGCAGTGCTTTTTCTAGCCTTGGTACGAAATGTAGAGAGAGGCAGCCCATACTGATCTACTTAATCAATAGTACACCCATATCTCGAATTTCGGGATTGCTGGCAAGGTAATAAAATAAGTTTTATTTTGTCGCCTTGTCTTTTCTTTGTGTAAGCTTGCTTTACCTACAGGATCTAACACCTCTTTATCTTGATGCAGGACTTGCCACCAATTATGTTCCGTGGAGGTTGGCTTTACCTCTAGCGCCTTTACCTCTATCTCCCTCCGGTGGTGAAGTTTCTCCTTGCCGAGTCCGATTTTAGGGATTTCCTTTCGTCCCCTGCCATGAGGGGCGACTGGGCTTATGTGAGGGCCCTGATTGAACGTTTTTAGCCTGAGACCATGACCTTCCACATGGCGATGGTTGAGATGGCTATCACCCCTGTCGATTGGTCGATGATTATGGGGATAAGGATAGGGGGCACGCCAATGACCAACCTTCGCTACCAGGCCAGGACGAAGTGGTTCAATTAATCGAGGATTACCCCTCTTCCCAGGACAAGCATGGCTCTGAGGTTAAATTATCTTGGCTAGCCGATTTATTTAATGAGCACTAGTTGGTGGATCTGGGCCAGTCGGATGAGGATATCTTCCTTGAGCCTAAGTGTGAGCTGATGTTGACTTGCATCTCGCTCCTCTTCCTCTTAGGCAAGACCCTTTTTACAAATGCCAGCGGAGGCCAGGTTTCAATGTCCTTGCTCAGTCTCATGGGAAATTGGGACGATGTGCATCGATGCGACTGTGGTGGGGCCATATATGCCGTGCTAATGTCTAGCCTGGCTCAAGCCTCAGTTGGGAACACAGTTTCTGTCATCGATTTCTGGCCTGTGATTGAGGTAACCCCTGAATCTCCCACTTTCCTTGGTTCATTGGCTAGTCATTCATCCTGCATCTAACACATCTTTTACACTTACTGCTCTTTTCAGATTTGAGGGTACTTGCACTTCTAGCCTGGCTGCCCACTCCTTTTCTCTGATGTTTACACATATCCGCTCATGAGTAATTGGCACAAGAATCGCTACAGGGATGTCAGAATGAAGCATTTAGAGATGGGCTTGAGATCCCAATTTGACTTGCTGATCCCAGAGCAAGTACGGCTGTTTCTCTCTTTTCTTTCTCAGCATTTGTTTTTATGCTACCTATTTGGCTGATGGGACACTTTTTTGTCTGGGCAGGTCATCTATGACCCTTACGCTGGTTCTCCCTTCTGGGATCGAGCCATCGTCGGTCCGTCCCACTTTTTCGTTGACCGCCACATCATTTTCTTTTACGGGGATTGGGCTCGGGCATACTACCTGAGAGAGAGTGTGGTTCATCTGTTTCTTGACAACCCTGGCATACCGTAGGCTCCTCCAGCAGATGTTATGGCTCCTAAGGGTACTATTGAGGAGTTTTCTGCCGGGTTTCTCCATCACAGGGTCCCCATTGATAATCTTCTCATGCCTAGGGGATACCAGCTGTGGTATGAGTCCTTGCCCTACCGGTTCTTTCTGTCGCATTTTTTACTTGGTGTCAACCTCCTGGCCTTTGGCTGCCCGCAATCTCAGGTAGTTCCTCTTTTTAGGTAAGTTTCCAATGGTTCTGATTCAATTTTTACCTCTACTGGCTGAAACCCTGCTTCTTTTCACAATTCGACCAGGAAGATGATTCTAATGACGATGATGTGGCGGCAGCAGGTCCTACTCAGGCTAGTTGATCCCTCAGACCCCTCTGGCATGGGTACTTCTGGTAGTTCGACTGCTAAGGTCTAGGGGACCTTCAGGCGCCTTGATGATGCCTTTCTTTCGAGATTATGCACTGATGTAGCCGAGCAGGCCTGTCTATCTACTGAAGCGGTCCGAGTCCCCCCTCCTTAATTGGTTCCTGGGGTAAATTTTTCCCTTTTATACGTTTGCTTTCTAGAGAAAAGCTTATGTTTATGCCTGTGGCTCCTGTAGCTAATATCTCTTTTTCTTTTGTGCAGAATTACGAATCAGCTGTGAATCAGGCCGAGTATTATCGCAATATCGCCGGCCTTCGAGATGTGGAAATGGTGAGTGTCATACTGACTAGTTCTAATCATTGCCTTGTTATTTTTATCTTTCAACTGATCTTGATTGATGACTTTGGATATGACTTGTAGTGTGTTCATGAAAAGGAATCACGCTCCCTGCTTAGCCGACTCTCTTGGGTGGGGGAGGTTTGAACATACCACAGTACCTCGCGCCGTCGCAAGAAATCGAAGGGTGCTGCCAAGGATTAGCTATTTCTTTGATTTGATTGGTCATTTTAGACTCTTGGAACATATACATACTTTTTCTTTATTTTAGAGGCCTGTAGGGGATGATATGGCATTATTTTATTTTCTTTGATTATTATAATTGTTTGGATGGTTTTCAGAATGAATGCTAGTGCCCTTCCTTTGATGGTATGTTCTATCTTTTGCTTGTTGTAGTATATCGGATTGCTTACAGGATGGGCTTAATTATAGAAGGGAAAAATGGCCTATGGACCGTGCCTTAATTGATTCCGACCAATACTTTTATCTTTGCGTGGATTGTTCTTGAAAGAAGAGAAAACAAATGTTATAAGCAATTAGACGTTTTAAGCCCTTGTATCCTAGCATGTGGTCTAGGACGCTCTTTAGGCAAATGGTTAAGAATGCAGGTGGGCTGGCTATGGGACCAGCAAAAGGACCTCCCCATCATCCTTTATTTTCTTTGGGGGGGGGGGGGGGTTGCTAGTGGTTTGGTGTTTCTATTATACACGTCAGGCAATTTTGGGGGGAAAACTAGCTTAGCGTATGTAATACACACGCCAGGCAAACCTTGGGGGCAAAATGGCTTGGCGTGTGTATTATACACGCCAGGCAAGCTCTGGTAAAATTTGCTCTGGCGTGTGTAATACACATGCCAGGTGCCTTCTGGGGAATGTGAGGCCTTTTAAGCCCAAGGATGCACTCATTTTTCCCCCTTTTGATTTAGACTTGGTATTTTTTGCTGCCATTTTTTCTTTTTGCTTGCCCAAAGGTGGGTCCATCGTCCTACATTGAATTGTATCTCGGGAACATCTTTGTACCACAATGGACCCACTTTTCGACCCTGCCTCTCGTGGGGGGTCAGGGACCACTATACTTCCCTCTTTGGGTGTGGGGCCCAATTTTTTGAAGAAGTGGCTTGATAGTTTGAATGAGAGCGAGCTCGCGGGTTTGGATCAGCTTGGATTGGCCCGTCTCTTGTCTTTTCTTAAAGTCCCTCTACTTTGAGATTTTATACATGCGGCGGCCTCTTTTTAGAAAATGGGCAACCATGTCCTCCGTTTCGGGAACTGTGAGCTGACTCCTACACTTGAGGAACTCTCCAGCCTATCGGGTTTGAAGCTGCATAGGGGCCTTCCCAAAGTAATGCCGAAGCCAGGTTATGTTAAAGTCGTTCACACGACTTTGGGTTTAAGAAAGGCTGATTATGAGAAAAGTCTCATTGGTGGGCCCACTAGGTGTTCGATGAAATTCCTGAGAGAACTTTTTGGCGACGAGAGCCTGCGGATATTGTCGATTAGAAATGTTCATAACATGAAGGCTTTCGCTCTCTATCTCATCTCTGAGGTCCTTTTTTACACTGGGAGGGAGGGTTTCTCGCTTGCCCTTTGCGATGTTTTAGCGGAATTAGAGGGGGGTCGATCCGTGATGCATATGATTTTGGCAGAGCTCTATCGCTGCCTTGAGGCTTTTGCATTGGGCAAAGTGGAGTGCCTTAGGAGATGTCCGCTTCTGTTTCAAGTCTAGTTAGGGGAACACCTTGCCATTTTGGGACCCGTACCTCGCTTCTATGTAGCTCGTGGTGAGGTGGCCCTCTGCTTTTTGGGTAGATGCCCCATGCTTTCGCGAGGGGATATACAAGGGCTGAAGGCCAATTGTTATGGAGGCTTCCTTGGTTAGACAAGACTTTTCTAATTGTTCACTCCAGAGATCATGAGGGCATCACTCTCCTTGGTTTGATCGGCAACAATTACTATTTCCCATTTTGGGTGCTGCGCTAGTTTGGTTGCTCTCAGGAAGTGCCTTGTGTGACAAAGCCACCCCTATGCAACTTAATTTTTTCTCGGGGGTCCTATGGGGATATGGATAGGATAGTTGTCCTTTGGGAAATGCATCAGTCAACACTCATGTGTGATCTAGAGTAGGGGAATTTAGTTTTGTCCTCCCTAGAGTATGAGGCTTGGCTACGGTCTAAGATGTCTTCTGGTTGTCACTTGGAGCAGGCAGAGAGCAGTGATGTAGGGGGGCCTTAGCCGAGGAACGAGTCGATGCTTCGAACCCATATTGAGGTACTAATGGATGAGAGGCGAATCTTGCATGAGCATTTAGAGAAACAAACGGTTAGAGCAGGGAAGAAGCCAGAGCTGATGTAGTTGAGTATGAGGTTCTTCGTCTAGAAGGAGCCTTGAGTGACGCTTTTGGTGCTACTGATGTCTCTCGAAAATGATATAGGAGTCTTCATGGTTGCTGGATGACTGAGTGGGATGTTCAGGAGGACACCTTACGTGCAGAGATCCGTGCACTAGAGCACGAGTTGAGTCATTGATTCCATCTTGCACATACCTTTTACATAGATCAGATTACCACACGAAGGGGCATAAGAACCCCTGCCAGATTTTTTGGGTATATATATTTTCTTTATGTTTTTGTTATTTTTGCTTTTTGTAAAAAAGGAAAGGGAGTGAGACATCACAACGTTTATTTTTTTTGGGAGATGTGGTGTAAGCAAAGTACATATATGTTAATGGAAAAGGGAAATCTATTATCTTACAAAAATTTTATCCTTTCTTTGTTTTTGTAAAAGTGGGGATTGTGCCGATTATTCCTTTAGAGATGTGGCACACACAGTGTCGGCCTGAAATAGGAAAGGAAAATTTATTATCTTTTATAAATGTGGTCTTTCCGATCATCAAACCAATCTTCTCGGAGTGGGGAGTGCATAGTGCTGGCCTAAAAATAGGAAAGGAAAATTTATTATCTTTTGCAAGTGATTTTTTTTTTATGCCTTAGGCGCGTGGGGAAGTAGCGGGTACAAATTTGAGCATAGTGGAACCCGTTCAAGGTCGGACCTGGGTGAGGTCCAGAACGCCCATCCCCTTAGATCTAATCAACCTTTTATCTTTGCCTCGGATCATGCATTTGACGGTGCAACCATGATGATATGCTTGGCCCAGACTCATTTTGAGTAAACATGAGCGGCCCAGGGGGATCAGATGATTCAGGGTTGTAACCGAGGGAGTAACTGATGACTCTCACCTTCTGCTTTTTTTATAATATTTTTACTCACAATGCCCAAGACGGGCTTTCGCCATGCCCATTATTTCCTTCTTTTTACCCTTAGCGCCCCTATGGGTTTCTACTACATCCATGGGTATGTATTTTTACCTCAGGCGCCTTTTAAGGTTTTCACCTGGTTCGCACCAGCTCACTGTTTTTACTCATAGCGCCCTTTCAGGTTTTCACTATGTCCATTTGCTTTGAGCTTGTATTTTTTCTTTTTCTTTTCTTCTTTATTTTCTCAAAGGCCACGACATGGACGTCAATTCTGTCATAGCCGGCTCGATGGAGTTCTTTTATCGTCTCTCAGCTTGGCTCGTGCTGACTCAATGGATACTATGACTGCTTGAAGACATTAAAGAGGGCTTTTTCTCAGGATGTATCTTGGCCATGGGATAGGTTAGGAATTTAGAAGGTATTCTGGGTTTTTTTTTTCTTTTTAAAGGTTTCTTTGAGTGGGTTCTGACTGCTATAATACACCTCTTCCTTGGGGGATTTTGACTGTACATGCCCCATTTTTCTTTTCTATATTTTTATTCTTTTTGCTTCTCTTTCGACATCCTTTTTTTGAGATTTTTCTTTTCTGAAATTTTTAGATTTGATGGTAACTCTTTTTCTCTATTTTTTATTAATATATGTACACTTTTTTCTGGGTAGGGGGTAATAAAATAAAAGGCCAATCGCTCAATGGGTATAGCAAAGGGTATGATCATTTAGGGACACTTTTTAGTTATTAGATTTTGAAATGATGGCCTCCTCTATGGGGTCCTTAAGCAGTCACATATCCATTTTCATCAGTACTTATCTTGTTGTGGGAGACTTAGGAATAGACACGTCAGACGTATCCAGCGTTGATTTGCTTAGGAAAGTGATCTTCATCCATGGTGGCGAGGTGGAGCGCGTACACTGGGAGCACTTCTCGGATGACGTAAGGTCCTTCCCATTTGGGCTTAAATTTTCTTCTCGGATTGACGTGAAGAGACAGGAAGATTTTCTTGAGTACAATATCACCCACTTTCAGATCTCGACCGCGAACACGTTTGTTGTAAGTGTGCATGATTCGCCCTTGTTAAACTTGGGTATGACACAAGGCCAGGAGCCTTTTCTCTTCTAGCAAGTTCAGCTGCTCAAAGCAGCACCTTTCCCTTTCAGCTTCCGATAGATTAGATTCCATGAGAATGCGGAGCGAGGGTACTTCAACTTCAACTGGCAACATGGCCTCAGTTCCATACACAAGGGAGAATGGTGTTGCCTCGTAGCAGTACAGATCGACGTTCGATAGGCCCATAGTGCAAAGGGTAGCATTTCGCTCCAATCTCGATAGGTGATGACCATTTTTTTGAGGATTCGGACGACATTTTATTAGCCGCTTTCACGACACCATTGGTTTACGGCCGATACGATGACGAGCGATGATGTTTGATTTTATATTGCTTGCAGAAGGCTCTTATGTGCTTGTTTGCAAAGTTAGTGTCATTGTCCATGATGATTTCCTTGGGTACACCAAATCTGCAAACGATGTTATTCTTGATGAACTTCTTGACATGACTAGCCATGATATTTATATAGGATGCCACCTCTACCCATTTTGTGAAGTATTCAATGGCGATGAGGATAAACTGATGCCCATTTGAAGCCTTCAGATTTACTTTTTCGACGATGTCGAGAGCCCAAGTGGCGAATGGCCAAGGAGTGATCATGCTATGTAGATCTATGGCTGGAGCATGTATCAAACATTTGTAGCACTTCTAAACATACTTGTAACAGTCAGCTTCAATGGTAGTCCAGAAATATCCTTACCGTAGGATCTTTTTGGTGAGCATGTGGTCGTTGACGTGGGCCCCGCATACTCCTTCGTGGATCTCTTTCATGATGTCAGCTGCCTCACTTTCAGTTAGACATTGAAAAAGGATATTATTATATGACGGCATGTAGAGGCACTCACAGCAGATTACGTAATTGGCCGCTAAATGTTGGATGGTCCGCCTATCCGTCTTAGACATACTTTCAAGGAAAGTTTGAGTTTCAAGGAAATTCATGATATCTAAGAATCCTGGAGGCTCATCATCTAACTTTGGGGGTTCCTCAATCTGGAGGAAGAAGGCCAACTCACTCCTCTGCTCAATCATGATCGGCTTCAGCTCGACACCATGTGAAATTTTGGCCATCGAAGCCAGCGTTGCTAGTGCATCGGTAAAGCGATTTCTCGCTCGCGGGACATAAGAGAAAGTAATATCATCTAAGCATGCTATCAGATCTTCAAGGTGCTCATGGTGTGGGATTAGCTTCTCGTCCTTCATCTTCCAATCTCTGTTTGCCTAGCATATGATCAATTGTGAGTCGTCAAACACCCTGAGATGAGTTATGTTCAGGTCGAGAGCTGCTTATAGGCCAGTTGTGCATGCCTCATATTTGGTCATGTTATTTATGCAGGGAAAATTGAGCTTGATGGAGACTGGTACGTGAGATAATTTTGGTGAAATCATAATAGTGCCGACTCCTTGATCTTCGGCATTTGTCGCTCTGTTGAAGTGCATCACCCAAGACTCCTATGTCTCAACTGTATCATCTTCTGTCATGAACAAGATGTTCTCATTGAGAAATTTAATTCTCAAAGGCTCTTAATCAGGTAAAAGGTTCTCAGCAAGTGCCTGCCCCTTGATCGACTTCTGAATAGCATACATGATGTAAAACTCTGATAAGAGAAGTTGCTAGCGCACAGTTCACCCAGTGGGGGCCAATTTTTTGAACAAGTACTTCAACGGATCCAGTCTTGCTAGGAGCAGAATGGCATGGGATAGCAAGTAATGGCAGAGCCTTTGGGTAGCCCATATGAGAGCCAGGCATGCCTTCCCCAGATGAGAATAGCGTGTCTCATAATCGGTAAATTTCTTGTTGAGGTAGTATATAGCCTGCTCTCTTCTTCCTGTTTCATCATACTGCCTTAGGACACATCCCATCAATACTTCCGTCGTGGAGAGATACATTAGAAGTGGTCTCCTCGGCTTGGCTGGTACTAGAACTGGCAAATTGAGGAGATAACCCTTGATTTTATCGACTACTGCCTGGCAGTCGTCGTTCTATTCAATGGGTGAATCTTTTCTCACTAGCTTGAAGATCGGTGTGCAGTAGGAGTGAGATGTGTAATGAACCGACTGATGTACTATATTTTGTCCAAGAAGCCTTTGACCTCTTTCTCGATAGATGGTGGTGGCATTTCTGTGATGGCTTTTACCTTGATCGGGTCAACCTCGATACCTCTCTTGCTGACGATGAAGCCTAGTAGCTTTCCTGACATGGCACTAAATGCGCATTTCTAGGGATTCAGATGTAACTTGTATTTTCTCAGCCTCTCAAACAACTGTAAGAGGTTTATCAAATAGTCACTTCTCTCTGGTGACTTGGCGATCATGTCGTCAACATACACCTCAATTTTTCGGTACATCATGTCATGAAATAGTGTCTTCATAACTCTCTGATACGTTGCACCGGTATTCTTCAGCCCAAATGGCATGACCCGATAGCAGAAAGTTCCCCAAGGGGTGATGAACGTTGTCTTCTCTCAATCTACTTCTGCCATCTGAATCTGATTGTACCCAGAGAATCCATCCATAAATGACAGGATCCCATGCTTGGCGGTGTTATCGACCAAGATGTCGATGCGTGGCAATGGGAAGTCATCTTTCAGGCTTGCCATATTTAGGTTTCTAAAGTCGATGCACATGCAGACCTTTCTTTCTTTCTTCGGCACCGGGACGATGTTGGCTAGCCACTGGGGGTACTTGGAGACCATGAGGAATCTTGCATCATATTGCTTGATGACCTCGTCCTTGACTTTCAGCATCCATTCGGGTCGGAGTCACTTTAACTTTTGCTTGACCGGCTTAACATCTGGATATAGTGGTAGCTCATGCTCGACCAAATCGGTGTCCAAGCCAGGCATATCCTCATATGGCCATGTGAAGACGTCTTGGAATGACCGAAGGAAATTAATAATGCTTTTTCTTTCCTCGGGAGATAGCAATGTTCCGATCTTGGTGATTCTAGGAATCTCTTAGGTCCCTAGATTGACGTTCTCTATTTCTTCAATGATAGGGGTAGGACCATGCTCAAAGTCAGCAAACCCTTCAAGGAGTTCATTGGGGAGCTCCTTAGTAGGGATTTCCTCATCCAGACTCGTGACTCCTATCTCTTCTTATATTTATACAGGAAAGGGGTCGATTTCATGTGGGACGGGTTTTTCAATTAAAGCTTTTTTTTTTTTAAATCGAGAATTTTAAAAGAAAATATTTTTGTATTTTTTTATACTTTTTTCATATTTTTAACTTTTTCTTTTTCTATTTTTTAGTTTTTTCTCTTTCTTCGGGGATCTGCCCTTGGCAGGGCGGGTCTTTATACATACATGGTGTTGCCTGCCAAGGGCTAACCTCACTTTTCATAGGTTATTTTTTTTTTGGAAGTGGGTGCCGAATTTTAGGCCACTCGTCGCTTTCAGAGTTTGGGGCACAGATGCCCAATTTCGTACCTGTGGTACTGCCCCTTTACCTATTTGGATGGAGGAGGTTGATTGATGTGACTCTTCAGGGTCAGCTTCCATCATGTTGATCCTTGGTTTATCAAGGACTCTGTCCTCAAGTGTCAACAAGGTCCTATGGTGGTTTACCATGGGAGGGGATTGTGCAGGTATGGAGGAGTCTTCCTCAAAAAGGGATAGAGTAGCTAGATCTATTTCTTGGTTAGGGGGGTAATTTGGGGATTGGTGGGGTGAACAGGGGCGGCTGGTATGTGTGGGGTTAACTGTGTTGCCCCATTCTGATCAATCTTCACAATTCTCATGCTTACGAAGGTGTTCCGGATGTGAGGCCTAGGACGGGGCTCCTCCTCTAGATTTATTCCTCTGGCTCTCACTGCAGCAATGGTTCAGACTTTTTCTTTAGCTTCTCGGACTTCTTTTGTGGGTTTATAACCTAACCCAAATCGAACTTGTTGTCCACCCTTGGCTCTGGTTGGTTCCTTTCTGCCTTGCAACCGGAGTCCTAATCCCTTTCTTTTTTGATAGCTCCATTGCTAAAGCATGGCCACAACTGCAACCATTCCGCCCCCATTTTTCAAGGTGATACTTTCTGGGGGCTCCGAGACTACCTCTGATACCTCGTATTCAACGTTATGAAGGTTCGTATCTTTGATTGTGTGCGGTACATCTATCATTTTGGGGTTCTCAATGTTGTGAGTGGCTTTTTCTCTTTCATCATGTCCCTCACCTATGATGGTCATGATCTTCTGTCCGGCCATAAATTTAAGTTTCTGATGTAGTGTTGAAGGTATTGCCCCGACCTCATGTAACCAAAGGCATCCCAGTAGTAGGTTGAAAGAGGATTTAATGTCCATTACTTGGAATGGTACGGAAAAGGTCATTGGCCCAATTACGGACTCAAGGTCGACTTCCCTGATTATTTCTCTTCTCATGTTGTCAAACCCTCTGGCGCTAGTTTTTGGCGGCCTCAACATACAAGGACCTACCCCTATTTTGATAGTTGTTCTCAAAGGGCACACATTTAAAGCAGACCCATTGTCGATCAATACCAATGGGATTACCAGATTTCTAGTTTCAACAGTTATATTGAGGGATTTGGAATGATTATTTCTCTCCTCTGGTAAATCAGCATCCAAAAAAGAAATGACATTGGGAGCATCACCTACCCGATCTACCCAACCTTATCTGGGTTTACTTGAAGAGATACATGCGTATTTTTTAATGCCCCCATCAGAGCTTGGAAATGAAGCGAAGATGTCATTAACAGATCCCAAACTATGATATGGGCTGGCATTCTCCTTAGCTGGGTTTCAAGTATGTGCTCTCGGCTCATTTTCTCAAAGGGGTTCACCGCATTAGTATCTTTCTTCCCTTCTGATGGGGCTGATACTGGTGCGTTCGGTTGCTTGGAGATCTTTTCTAACCTAGTGAAGAAATCAACTGCCCCCTCTCTGCTAGTGTCGGGATTGATATCTATTTGATCATAACTGAGCGAGACCTGATGAGGATCGTAGGTTAGTCTCGAGATCTGAAATGGGATGACAGAGGGTATCAGAGGTGTTGGAGCTAATGGATTGGGATGGGCGGGGATCACTTGGTTAACAGATGGAAGGATGGAGCAAGCGGGCCAAATGGGGTTGGTGAGGTTTGTGGATGACTGTATTGGGGGTGATGTGATAGGGGTGGGCCATTGATAATTGACTGGTGATGGATAGGGATGGGGGATGTAATCGGCCATTGGGTAGTTGGTCGGGGTGGTGGTGTATGGTTGGTAGGAATTGAATTGGGCATAGTTGATAGGAGCTGGCGATGGGAAATATACCCTAAGATCTAAGGATTCTGCTTGTGGTGTGGGGTTTGGAAAATAATCAGCCAAATTTAAAGGTTCAATCACCCCAATGCTTCTGTCCTCCATGTCTCTTTGTCGTGGTGCTTCAAACTCTTCCTGGGTGCGGATATACTCAGATGGGTCAAACACCTCGTCATCCTCTTCTACTATACCGACAGTTGGTCTCGGACCTGCCCCTCCTGGTGGGTATGGGGGTAGTGGTACCTGATGTATATTGGCATGTTGGTTGCCCTGGGAAAGTGCTGGAGGGATGATCTTATCGGCCTCAATCAAGTCTTGTATTGAGTGCTTCAAAGGGAAGCAGTGATCAGTTGGGTGGCCAAGCCCTTGGTGGAAGTTGCAATGGGTGTTGGGATCATAGTTCCTTAGAATGGGATTTGGCGGGAGTCGTGGCTGGAGTGTTGTGACCAAGCCCTTTTCAATTAACAAGGGCAGCAAAATATTTAGGGACTATCCCAAGGGTGTGAAGACTCGATCAAAATGGACTTTCCTTTGCTCTGGGGTCATCTGTGCCCCATGTCCATTTTCAATTCTTTGCATTGGCTCGCTTCTGGTTGGGATTGACTAGGCTGCCCTAAATTGGAATATGGTTGTCCTAGTATTGGGTCGCATGTTACCGACTGTTTACACCTCTGCCCCAGTTCTTCTTTCATTTCTCTGATCGGCGAACCTCTGGACCCAACTGTTTGTTGTTTTGTTCAACTGCCCCTCTCTTATCGCATCCTCACAGCGATTAGCGTTCCTTACTAAATCAGCAAAGCTAAATTATTGTTGGTATACTAAGAAGTTCGAAATGACCGACAAGGTGTTCTTTGATATCATTTCAATCTGCTTATTATCTGGTATTCTATTCCTGACCTGAGACGCCAATGCCCTTCATCGCCCAAGATAATCACTAAATGCTTCGTCGGGCTTCTATTTTAATCGAGCCAAATCAGACTTGCACGATTCTATATTGATGTTATAGACATATTATTCTTGAAACAAGTGAGTCAAATCCTTCCAAGTTTTGATCATAGAAGGTTCCAGCGAAGTGAACCACCTCAAAGTCGGGCCCCTAAGGCTCTTTTGGAAGACCTTTATAAGCAAGTGCTCATCCCCTCCGTACTGGCACATGTCCCCACAGTAGGACTTGAGATGTGCAATGGAGTTACCTGTGCCATTATATTTATTGAAGACTGACACTTTGAATTTCAGGGGTAAGGGGACTTCGGAGAACAAGCATAAATCGAAAAAGTATGTGGCGTGGATCTCAGTTTCACCCATTTTCATCAATTGTTTCTATATTTTGTCCAGTTGTTCTTTCAACTGCACGGATTCTTTGTACGAGGGTGTCTTTCTTTCAACTGTCGGCCTCCATTCATTTTGCACTGCAGGCGGGTTGGTGATTACGGGCGGTGGAGGATTGGTACTTGTGTGCACCCCTATATAAGCCTCACTGTTTCTTATCTCATCTTCCTCATACTGTGGGTCTTCATAGAACGGGGGAAGGGTGAGATTTTCTTGTTGGTGTTGGATAGTCTGAAGGGGTGTTGGATGGGACCACTGTACATGGGGAAAATTTGGTGGGATGATGGGGTGAGTGGAGGTTGGATTTTGGATTAGGGTTTGATGAGGCCATTGTGCTTGGGGGAATCCATGGGATGATTTTGAGCTGCAAGAGGATGGGTGAGTTGGGGATGATGAACAGTGTGAGATAGGTTCCCGTATTGGGTTGGGTATGATGAGTGAATGGGATTTTGAGGGAATTGTGGAGGGTGTGGGTATGAGGTTCTAAGGTTTGGGCCTTGCTAGGCTTGGGTATAGGGTAAGGAGCTTGGATGGGTTTGGACCATAGGATCCGGATGGGTTGGGATCATGGGGCTTTAATGGGTTTGGCTCGTTGGACCTTGTTAGATATGCCCCATTGGGCCTTGATGGGTTTGGCCCATTGGGCTTTGGTGGGTTTGGCCCATTGGGGCCTGAGGCCCGCTCCAATAACCCCATGGTTGGTAGGGATCTTGGGTGGTGTGGATAATGGGGGGTTGATGAGAGCTTTGGGAAAGAGGGGCGTGGAGATTAGGGAATGGGTGAGATGGGTTTGTGAGGGGTGGATGAGGGAGGCTATCTTGTGAGGCCTTCCATATAGTGTAGGCCCTGACCATCTCCTCCATCATGGCCATTGGATTGGGTGAGGGGGTGAATGTAGACAGTGCACCCAATGAAATGTGGGGTGTGAATGAGATGGATGTGTGGGAAAAATCGGGCATGGTCCTGGTAAAATTGGGCATGACCAGGGTTGATGGGGGATGTATGATGGATTGGGATTGGAGGAAGGATGTGGAGTGGATATGGGAGGATCATTCATGGCTTGGGTGTATGTGAAAGAATGTGATATGTTTGGATTAGATGAGGATGAAGGGGGTATGTTGGATGAAGTAGGGAGATGGGGTGAATTTGGGGTTGAGGTGGGGAAAGAATATGATGAAGCATAGGGTGGATTTTGGGTGATGGTGGAGGAGGGGAAATTAGGGTTGTTTGAATTTGAGGGGGAATGGGGTAGAAAATGGGGCGTATGTTGGATGGATGTGGATGGATCTTGCGTGGATGTGGGTAGAGAGGGGTAAATTTTGGATGGATGCAGATGGGAATATAGGTGCACCGAAGGGTCCGGTGACGGTGAATGGTGGTTAGGTGAGTGGGATGGAGGTAAAAATCTCTTCCGCATGGGAATGGTTTGAGGAATGTGATGGGGATGAATCGGAATCAGCATATGCCGGATCCACTGCCCACGACATGGCTTGGTGGCGGGTTGGGTATGGGTGCCTCAGGTGGGGCGTGTAAAGTTTTCTCCTTCTCCCTCTGCGGAACGATGGGGGGTAAAGCGATGTCGTTGTACCGGCACCACAATTTTTTTTTGCCTTTTAGTTTTTTTTTTTTTGGTTTATTATATATATATATATATATTTTAAATTGGTAAGTGGATTTTTATGATGAAGAATTCTGGGGCCCTTGAATTCCCGTTTTGGATGGTATTTTTACCCTAAATAACTCTCGCGACGGGATCCCGACGTACTTCAGAAGAGTCAAAGGGAAACTCTTTGATCTATTGAAGGCACGAGAATTAATGCAAACAACCCGATCTCCCGAAGCCAGTCAATAAGAAGTTACCCTCTTTTAACCGGCGGGGGCGTGTTGGGTGTCGAAGAGTGCGGGACCTATCAGAGATGCTAAACCACTAAGTGGGCGACTTGGGAAGGTGATTACAGGCCTCAGATTCGGGCTGCCTAACCCAGAACAAGCTTGGCATGTGTATTATACACGCCAGGCTAACTCCGTTCAATTTTGACTTGGCGTGTGTAATATACTCGCCAGAGCAATTCTGGGTAAAAAAGGCTTGGCATGGATTTTACATACGCCAGGCAAAAACATAGTATGTAATTATATAAACAACAGAATAGCAAGCCCGAAATTGGTCTCTTTTTCTGGTTTTCTGGAAGCAATGCTTCCGGGGACTGACTTTCTTGTTATAACGGGTCCCTCCTTTCCAATCCTAAGGATACAAGCTTTGATTCGGGGCAACTAAATGCACTCCCCTAGGGTTTTAAGCTTTGTAACTGGCTCGGTCACCCACCAGATATACCTCCAGTGCAAGCGCCTTCTCAGATACTGGATGAGGTGGTTCTTTTCGGGATCATCACCACTAGGGGCTGCCGCCATAATAAGAACCGAGACGTTTGTATCTATGCCTAGATTCCCACCCTTTTGTAAAATCTACCCACCATAAAAATTCAATTAAGTCCCCCTCTTGGTTCAATTTTAGTTTCAATTTTAAGGGAGTTTGCTTAATGTTCAAAAATTGGGGGTGATGGCCCTGTGCCGCCTCTATAGGCTGGCATCCACTGTTAGGATATGATTGCAAAAAGTAAAAGCTCGCGTAGGCCCACCAAATGACTAAGGTGTGTAAATGCACAAGTAAGCCCGCCAATCGGCTAAGGCATGTAAATTAGGGAAAAGTAAAGGAAAGTAAAGATGATACCCAAGTAGACCCCCCAATCGGCTAAGGCACATAAATGACGGAAAAGTAGGTGTGAGTAAAAATAAACAGAAATGTAGGGGTGAGTGAGACTAAGATAAAATAGCCAAGTGTTAGTAAGAATAAAGGAGAAGGCCAAATTTCAAGGGAAAGCTCTACTAGTTAATCCCTAGCAGAGTAGCCATCTATGCAACCAAGGATTTTTGACGATCCCGTCGCGACGATGCGCTCGTTTGAAAACTATAGACTCGCCACCCTGAGCTGTTGGTGTTCCGGGAAATCAAAATCAATTTTATAAGCACCGAAGTGCCAAAAATATGACTCTGATTCCGGTCTACACCAAAGGCTCTTGGGTAGGGTCTTCGGTTATCGATAGGGAAGGTGTTAGGCACCCAATCAATTTGCTTAAATGCAATCTCTACTTATGGCCAAAATAAAGGAAAATAAAAATAAAAAGAGCACTTCCTCTTGCCCAAAGGCACATTGATCCTATTTGTGCCCCTCTGCAATTACTGAGATTTTAGTGGCGTAAAGGCATAAATTCGAGGATAAAGGAAAAGCTAAGAAGGTAGAGGAGTAGAGGGGAGAGCCGGAGCTCTCAGACCCTTATAGCACAGATGTGGACCTTCACGTAGGTGCACTTGACAAGCTTCCGGTAGCTTGAGTGGTTGGAGAACAGGTTCTAACCCCTAAGATTTGATAGCTAAGGGGTAGAGGAAGAAGGCTAGGAAGTAGTTCTCTCCTAAACTCAAGGGTTTTTTATGGAAGATAGGGTTTCTATGGTGGTTTAAGATTTTGGAATTTGTATGAGTATTTGGTGCACCGAAGGGGAGGAGGGGATTTCTTAATCTCTCTCTTCGAAAAATTTCAAGCCATTTGCAAGGGGGTGCCTCTCTATTTATAGAAAAAGAGAGGGTTAGGGGGGTACTTAATAACTAATTAGGGTTAACAATTAGGTAATCCTAACATCTAAGGTTTCCTAGGATCTTAAAGTTTTGGATATGTGTGAGAATGGGTTCAATGGTAGATGATAGGGTGAGGTTTCAAATGCAACAGTCCTAATGAAACCCACCCTAAACATTGGGATGGTCAACAAGTCAATCCCCAAAAGTAAATTTCAGGCAAAAACCAACAGTTACTGTAGCTAAACTTGGCATGTGTATTATCCATGCTAAGCATAACTACAGTGTTTGGGAAGTTCAGAGCCTGCTGGGGGCCCACCTATATTTGGCATGTATAATATACACGCCAAGCCATTCCTGGGAAAAAATGGCTTGGCTTGTGTAATACACGCGCCATGTATGCCTCAGCCAGGTACAGTTTTCAGGCACTTTTTGAATTACCGTAACTTTTGAAGTATAACTCGGATGGAGGTGATTCTTAGTTTGTTGAAAAGCTGGGAACCTCTACTTTTTAATGCCATGAGATTTGGTCTCAGTAGAAGTCCCTGTCAGTCCTACACATATCTCTCTAACCATTGCCCAAGTGGGTTAACTGAGGGTTCGGAGAGGTTGGGGTAACTCCTAAGGGTTTTGGCAAGTTCCTAAGGATTTGTAAAGGTTCCTAAGGGTATGGGGGATGCTATCGAAAGCTCGGGGGTGCGCCTCTCTCGAAGTATGTTTCGATCGGGCCTTGGGCCAAATTTGAGTGTCTACAGTCATTTGATTTTCTAAATTCTTATTTGCAACTTCAAATTTTGTTTTACATTCGTTCTCCACATATTATTATACTTAAAGCAATAACTTAAATTACTACCCCAAGCAAATATAGCATTGGGAGTCACGTTACTATTATATTGACGGGAATCCTAACCATCGTCGTTCAATGAATCTTATCATAAAATTACCGTTGGTCGGTATTAATTGAACAGATATCCCATCGTACTGGAGCACAATGAACGGATATCTCGCCGTATCGGAGCACAATGGATTCGTTATACTAAACTTTAAATAAATGTGCAGATTCTAACTTATAGTTTCACACCGTGTAAAGTGATTTAATTTATAATTAGATTTAGGATTTTATATACGTGCTTATCACATTCACGTTCACGCTTATCACTTTCACGTTCACATTTTCATGAATTACTTATCACGTTAATACATATTTCTCATTTTACCATTGACCAGTAAGAAATGAATAGATATCCCGCCGTATCGAAGCACAATGAAAGGATATCCCGCTGTACCGAAGCACAATGATTGATGAGTTATTTGTCACGTTTACACATATTTTTCATGCACACAACACTTATCGGGTTCACACACACACACATGCTTATCTAATTTTCACATTTTAAATCACATGCTTTAAATCCGTGTACAAAGCTCAAACAAGATGAAAATCACATCCTTACTTATCACATCACAATTTATATGTATTCATTCAATATAAATGATATAGAATATTCCCCTACCTCAAGTCATGCTTAGCATATTCCGCATGACATCCTCTTGCGAACTCTCGCATAAGCTCAACACTTTAATCCTATATTCCAAGTATCCAAATACCCTTTAAGAAATGTTTAAGAAAACCTAAAGATACATATTTCCAAAGAATATACACAAAAAGAGTCCAAATAAACTTGACTCTGGTTCTCGCGTGAGCGAGCTCTGGAGCTTGAGCGAGTGAGCCCTAAAGCCAGGTATGCGAGGTCTGAATCTCGAGCGACCGACTAGATTTTCAGTGTACTGGAGCCAGTCTCGCGCAAGCGAGCTTATAGTTCACTTAAGTCCTCACGCGAGCGGGTCTCATAATCTTAAAAGCATTTATGCCTTCTGAAGGCCTCTGGCACGAGCGAGCCTCGAAGCTCGAGTGCGCGAGAACTAGAGTTCTTCAGATCTGAGTTTTTTTTTATCAACTCGATCCTCTCACTTTTGTTCTCTAATTTCTCTCACACTTCTTACACATCTTATAAAACATGTTATTAACAAAATTTACATACTTTGAGTATCGATCTCACCTTTAATCTATCGATTCAGTCGAAGATCGAATCGTCTTTCTTCCTTGCAAGTAAATGGATTTCAAAACCCCTTTTTTATCTCTCCAAGCACCATAATCACCACGACGAAGACACAATTGTATGGTGATCCTTCACACACACATAGCACAAGTCACACTACGATCTAGTGATTAGAAACATAGGGATTCAAGAAGATCCTTCCTCTTCAAGCCCTTCTTCCTTTCTTTCTCTCTTTCTCTTTCTCTCTCAACTCTCTTGCAAATCCAACCAAAGTCGAATGAGGCTTGCGTGAAATTCCTACCCCCACTTATCCCTTTGGTTTGATTTCGTGTGAAGCACCAACACATTAATGTGTGTCTAATCTTATCCTCTTAAATTGCTCAGCGTGAAGCACATACGCACCACTTGGGTGTTTTAATTCCTATCCAATAGTATTTTGGCTTCGATGCAAACTTGTACACTTAAACCAAGTGTTACTCATATGTCGAAAGGTCCTACTAAGCCCCAATATAGTCGGCCCAATTAGTCAGCCCAACATAGTTGGCCCAAATAGTCGGCCCAAATAATCCAACTAGTGTTAATCATTAATAAGCTTTCATTTTTTTTTCAAAATTTTTCCTCTAGGCTGCACCTGCGTGTCATGTGTCGTCTTAGGCACGCGCACTTAGTCAGTACATGAGGGTTCGAAATTTAGGGCTGTTACATTATTCCCTCCTTAAATAATTTTCGTCCTCAAAAATTGATCCAAAGGTACTCTGAGTAGAAAGCTTAATCGTTCATACCCTCTATGCACACATACCTATCCATTTTCTGTGGAAATAATCACAGCTACACAGTCACAGTTCATACGTACTCACCCCCATAGTAGACACATCGACACAAGCCACATTGACACAATCACGCAAGTACCTGTATGAAGATACACCCATAATCTCCACACACACACATCCTTAGTCTAATTATCCACACAATAACCTGCACCAAAAGTGTAATTCTACCTCCGCACATTCACAACCTGCCCTTAAATCCATTCAAAATCCACCGAAAAGGTGTACAAGGCATTCCATGTACAAAGTGTTCCATATCACACACCCATAAAGCAATTGAAATACTATTGGATTTCATATCAAATGCAATAATTAATCAGATGGAACCCACAATAGTACCTGAATGAAAATCCATACCTCTTCACTTCGAAAATCCATACATCCAAAAGTTACCTAAATGAGTACAAGGTACTCCACTACCTATCTATAAAAACAATGAAAAAATTATTGGATTTCATCTCCAACTCAACAATTGGTCAATTTGACTCTAAGATCCTTATCTGCACAAAATAAAAACTTCACAATCGACATATCCAGGTATGAAACATAGTAAAATTTTAATCATCTCCATATTTATGTGTTAATTCAAAATCATATACAACCAACATTGACGATTATCCCAAAAGTTACCATTTTTCACAAGTTATAATTATTCAAAATCATATACAACCAACATCAACCCAAAGTCTCTTGGCACCACTCATCTGGTTATCCTCATCACGAATCAACGTCCTCTAAATCAGGGTTATCGCAATCTCCCCTCCTTAAAGGAATTTTTGTCCTCGAAAATCTACGATGTGATATTTGATTATTCAATATAGTAATCATTTGTAAAACTCAAATTGCACACAACGAACGCTGCAACGAATTGGAATCATACATACAGTAAAAGCCTTAGTGTTGAATGGAGATTTGTCACAACACAGTGTCTGAAGATCGACCCCACACTAGAAAAAAAAATCTAATTGCTGAGCTTTACACTAAGGATGTTCATCTGTTACTAACCGGTGCTCACTCAGGAGTCGAAGGGATATATCACTCCCCTCTCGCCCGGAAATGACGAAACACCACCTTCATAAGTCAACGAAATATCTCCCTAAATAATTGGTAACTGTAGACACCCAAATTTGGCCCAAGGCCCGATCGAAGCACATTTCGAGAGAGGCGCAATTCTGAGCTTTTGATGGCATGTATGGAACCTTTAGAAATTACCCTAAACCCTTAGGAATCACCCTAGATATCTTAGGAACTTATCTCAAACCTTTAGAAAGCAGCCCCGACCCTTAGAACCCATTCCAAACCCTAAACCTAACCTTCCTGGAAAATGGATAAAGAGTGGTGCATCAAGACTAGTTGAGGTCTTTTACTGATATAAAATTATATACCATTGGAAAGAAGACTTCTCCAGCTTTCCAACGAACCAAGAATCACCTCAATCGAAGTTGTATATCAAAAGTTATGACCATTTGAAAATCAAGCTTTTTTGGAGGGATTTTTGCCTGGCGCAACTATTCCTGAATTTGCCTGGAGCAACTAATAGTTGTGCCAGGTCTTTTTCCCTCAAAAATGGCCTGACACAACTAATAATTGTGCCAGGTATAAATGGGTCCCCCCACCCCTCGCGAAGCCAACTTTCAGGTTACTGTTCATTACTGTTTTACTATCCATTTGTCTGGCGCAATTAATAGTTGCGCCAGGCATATGAACAGTAACTGTTAGATTTTGCCCCAAATTTCATGTTTGGGGTTTGACTTGTTGACCACCTTGACCTTTGGGGTGTGTTTTGCTAGTTCTGTTGCACCCTTTTGAAGCCTATTTACACCCCTTTAAGTGGCTTAAGGCCTCACCACATCATCCACCATTGGAGGACCTTCTCACACATTTCAAGGCTCTAAAAATCCTAGGAAACCTTAGATGTTAGATTACCTAATTCTTAACCATGCTTAGCATCTAAACACCCTCCTAATCCACTCATTTATTATAAATAGAGCCCCCCTCCCCTTGGTTTAAGGGTTGAGAATTTTGGCCTAAGAGAGAAAGAGCTTAAAGTGAGAAGATCTTTCCCCCTTTGGTGCACACTTCCCATACAAATTTCAGAGTTCTAAAACCTCATTTGAGTGATATTTTTCACCTTAGATCCCTTAGTTTAGGTATATGCTACCCATTCACCTTCCCTCTCTATCTCTTAGTTAGCAAGCCTTAGAGGTTAGAACCCCACTTTTCATCATATAAAGCCTTCAAGGGCTCATCCAAGCAAGCCATGCAAGGCTCTCCTACGGTGCCATAAGGGCTCAAGGGCTCCGGCTCTCCCCTTTCTTCTCCTATCTCTTTCTAGCTCCCTCCATCCTCCCATTTGTGCCGTTACGCCGCCGATTTTTCGGTAGGAACGGAGGGGCACAAATAGGATTTTATGCCCTTTTAGGTAAGAGGAAGCTATTTTCTTTTCTTTCATTTCATTTTATTTTTGGCCATTAGTAGAGACCGCGTTAAGCGGGTTGATCGGGAGCCTAACACCTTCCCGATCGATAACCGAAGCCCCTACCCAAGAGCCTTTGGTGTGGATCGGATTCAGAGTCATATTTTTAACACTGAGGTGCTCATAAAAATGAACTAGGTATCTCGGGACACCGAAAGCTCCGGGTGGCGACTCTATATTTTTTTTGTTAGAGAGCGCATCGTCGCGACGGGATCATCCCGATTCCCTCGGTTGCACAGATGGCAACTCTGCTGGGGACTAGCTTGTAGAGCTTCCCCTTGAACTAGGCCTTTTTTTATTTTTCCTAACATTTATTGTTATTATTTGTCTTATTTTTGCTGTTTTTTAACTCACCCCTCTGATTAAGTCATTTTTCTCACCCCTACTTTTCTGTCATTTACATGCCTTAGCCGATTGGCGGGCCTACTTGTGCATTGTCTTTCAATTCTTTTAATTTTCCGTCGTTTAAAGTGCCTTAGCCGATTGGCGGGCCTACTTGAGCACTCATATTCCGCCAGTGGACGCCGGCCCGTAGTGGCGGCACGGGATAATCACCCCCGGTCTTTGAACTAAAGAAAACTTCCCAAAAAAAAGGCTTTGAAAAAAATTAAAATTGAACCAAGTTAGGGAGCTTAATTAATTTATTTTGCGGGTTAGATTTTCAAAAGGGTTGGGATTAGGCAAACACAAACACTCGGGTCTTAGTATGGCGGCAGCCCCTAGTGGTGATGATCCAGAAAAGTCCCAGCCCACCTAGTATCTGAGAAGGCGCTTGCGCCAGAGGTATATCGAGTGGGTTCCCATTCCAAAGGTTAAAACCCTTAGGGTGCGCGCTAGCGAGTTATACCGGACTCAAACCTTTTAGGTGCGGTGAGGAGCGAAGCAATCACTAAAGAATAGCTCAGTTCCCAGAAGCCTAGCTTCCACAAAAACAAAAACAAAAAAGAGACTCATTTTGGGTGTTGGTGGCTGCTATCATCAGGTCTGGAGCTTGAGTTTTTGGCCGGCGCATGTATTAGTTGCGCCAGCCTAAAAAACCTAGAAATTATAACTGGCGCAACTAATAGTTGCACCAGCTTTAAAGTCTATCTTTTTACTTTGGCGCAACTAATAGTTGCGCCAGTGTAAAAAGGCTCCCCTGCAACTTGGGCGCAAATATTAGTTGCGCCAGGTCTGTCTGCACAGCTCCAGCCCGAATCCTTGGCCCTTTCCACCTCCCGAGTTCCCTGATCAGTGTGCTTAGTGCCTTATTTAGGCCCGCCATCTCCGACACCCAATACGCCCCCGCCGGTCAAAAGAGGGCAACTTCTTTTGACTCATTCCGGGGGATCGAGTTGTTTGCCTCGATTTTTGTGCCTTCAATAGATCAAAAGTTCTCCTTTGATTCTTCCGAAGTGCCTCGGAATCGTAGCTGCGAGTCATGAATTAAGGTATGAGAGCCACTCGAAAAGGGAATTCCAAGGCCTCGGAACCTTTGTTTTTCAAAACTCTTTTAAAAAAAAAAATTTAATAATAAATAATTAAAACCCAAAAAGAAATAGATAGTTTGTGGTGTCGGCACAACGGCATCATCTTGCCCTCCGCTGTCCCGTAGGAGGAGGAGGATTTTTGAGCTTTATCCAAGGCACCCTTACCCAACCCGCACCCGAAGAATGTCGTGGGTAGTGGACCCGGCTTACGCTGATCCCGACTCATCCCCGCCACATTCTCCAACCCATTCCCATTCGGGAGAAGTTTTTTCCACCATCCCCCTCACCCAACCCCCTTTACGTAACCGGCCCATTCGGCGCCCCCATATTCCCATCCATTACCCCCCAAAATATCCAAAATCCAACCCCTCATTCTCCATCTTTTGCCCAAACAATGCCCATTTTCCACCCCATATTGTTGAGAACTGGAAAATACCATTTTTCACCCCTCAACCTGAGTCTTGATAGACCTTTGAGAGAACTAAATAAGTGTTCTAAGTGCTTGTATTTCAGTTAACAATAAAGACAGGCTTAACCATGAAAGCAGCTTAAAAGTGCCAAAAAGATGATAATCCATGTCGATCCAAAGGAAGAAAGAGAAGGGACAACCTCACTAGCTGTTAAAAGGTCTGAACTGAAGAGGCAAAGACCTGGTTTCAACCCAGAAAAGAAGTGTGGAGCAATTCGAACAGAAAAATGCACTACAGAGTGCTTTTCGAAAAGAACCTGAACTGTTCGAAAAGAACCTGAACTCTGCGAAAAGAACTAAAAACTCCAGGCATAGATTTCGAAGAGAACCTGAACTCTTCGAAGAGATGATTGACCTTTTCAAAAAGAAGAGAACTCCTTTCGAACAGAACCTGAACGTTGCGAAAAGAGCTTCAGAAGTTACAGCACCTTACGAAAAGTCCCCTAAACTATGCGAAATGGTATTCTGGAGATTCCCAGCTTTTGCAAGGGTAATTCAGTAATCTGTTTCATGCGTCCCAATGCATTTAAAAACCTAGGGACATTCTAGAAGATTCCAAGCATGAAGCGAAGGCATATTCCACCCCATGTGAGCACCCAGAGATGAAATAACTTGGCGGGAACTTCTAGAAACTCTAACAGACTTTCAAAATGCATAACAAAATTGATGCTTATGTCGCCTGATTGGCTGAACCAGATCGAGCAATTCTGATTGGCCAGAACAGATCTGGATCCTTGTGCTCGACTACCATTGGTTGATACAGATCTGAGCACTTCTGATTGGTTGATACACATCTGAGCTAGACTTAGGGAAAACTATAAATAGACGAACCATTTGCCCAATTTGGGCATCCAGATTTTGAGTTTCATTCCTATTCCCCCATTTCCAAACCAGATAGTTTGTCTGAAATCCCTGTAATAGCCTCACTTTTACTTGCAATTGAGAGCTGTGAGATACTTCTGTAATTCAAAAGGGAGTTGTATTCAAGACTACAAATCTGAGAGTCGTTTTAATGGTGAATTTGAAAAGGTTGTTGTAAACCATACATTCTCAATTGGACTCATGTTAAGGGTTCCCTCTGATCTCCTTATTGCATTAGACTCCTTTAGATCTACTGTTTTTCATGCAATTTCCCTTGATTCATTAAATCTGTGAGAATTAGTATTTGTAACCTAATCTCTCACGACATTTGTAGTGATGCTTCTTGTTCTAAATTAAGGATTTGGATTAAAGACTATTGGATGGTCTGTGGCCATTAAAGTGGACAGACCATAGCCATAAGCCTAAATCTAATCCTTGAGTTGGATTTATTTCTCTTACATCTGTGCTTGTAGCCAAATGAAGATTGGATCATCTCTCAGTTGATCTGCAGTCATTCTCATTGTATTTCAAGGACCAAATCAAAGTTAGATATTATTTCTCCATTTTTTATAAGTTTACATCAAAATTCCCCAACTCAGATCTGGATCATTTAGTTTAACTTTTACTTTTATCATTTAGTTAATGTGACAAATTCAACCTCCCATCTTATGTGCTTTCTAGATAGGATAAGAGGCCAGATCTGGTAGCTCAGATCTGAAGGTTTATCTTGCATTTTAAACAAATTCTCTGTGGACGATCTTTTACTCACTTACATTTAAAACTTGCTACAATTGGCCCTGATCTTGCAGGCTAATTCACTTCTCTCTGTGCTGATATTTCTTTACTCTTTTTAATATTCTAGATTCATTATAACTTAGCAGTTGCAAATCTGTTTTCAAAACACAAATAAATCAAGCACACTTAGAATTAAACAACAAGTTTTTGGCGCCGTTGCAGGGGAATTTGTTCTAAAATAGGTAGACCTTAGTTTTCATTTTTATTTTTATATCAGTACTAAACTATTCTATTGTTTATACCTGTGCAGTATTCATATCCAATTTTTTGAAGGAGGGAAACTACTTAAAAAGGAATTCTGAAGGTTTGCTGTGAATAATCTGATTTTTTGTTCTGAGTTGTATGTTTGGTAGGAGGACTCTTAGCCCTGAGATTGTCCCACTGAATTTAGAAGTTGAAAGGCTATTACGAACCAAACAAACAACACAGAATTCTGCTACTATGGGTGAAGAGCCTCGACTTTTGAGGGATTACTTTGCACCTGGTGCTTATAATTCTCCCTTTTGCATTCAATTTCCTACTGTTGAAGGAAATTATGAGATCAAATCATCGACCATCCAAATTCTTCCTTCCTTCCATGGGTTGAGTAAGGAAGATCCATACAAACATGTGAATGAATTCTTGGCTCTTTGCACCACATTCAACATAGCTGGACTTGGTCCAGAGGCAACTAAGCTTAGGCTCTTTCCTTTTTCATTAAAGGACAAAGCTCGAGCATGGTTGTCTATGTTAGCACCAAATAGTATCACTTCTTGGAATGATTTGCAGTGTCAATTTTTAGCCAAATACTTCCCAATGTCTAAAACAAGCCAATTGAGACAAAGCATCATTTCCTTCTCACAAAACTCAACTGAAACTTTCCATGAAGCATGGGAAAGATTTAAGGAACTTTTAAGGCAATGTCCTCATCATCAAATTCCTAGATGGTAGCTGGTTCAAAGCTTCTATCAAGGAATTGATCAAAAAGGCAAAAATATGGTGGATGCCTCCTGTGGAGGCACTTACTTGCAAAAAATAGTTGAGGAGGTTTGGGACTTATTTGAAGTAATTGGTGAAAACTCAACTCAACAGGAATCTCTGTCAAGAGATATTGAAAATCCTGCTAGGTTGAACAATCAGCAAACCACCAAAGGAAAGATTTATGAGGTGAATGAGTTGGAAAGAAAGATGGACAATTTAACCACAAAGTTTGATAGATTGATGGACTCACTTAAAAATCCAATGGTTGCAAGAGTAGAGGAGGCATGTCTGATATGCCAGTCCTCTACTCATTCAATTGACCAATGTCCTGCTGCACCATAGTTCCCAGATTTAGTGGTGGAACAAGCTCATGCTGCCCAATCATTTGGACAGATGCAGTCAAATGAATATCCATGGAGAGGGCACCCCAATTTGAGGTGGAGCCAAGGGAATTATCAATCACAATAGCAGCAGCAACCAAAGAACTAAATGCCTTTCAAAACTGCATGACCTTATCGGAATTTTATGCCAAGCCAAATTTTCAGCAGCCTATTCCACAACAACCTGTGCAACAATCTGCCCCAGTTCAAATCCCTTCCAGGTCCCCTTCTTTTGAAGATCAAGTCCTAAATTCACTCCAGAATTTAGGATCTTTAACTCAGACTGTGAACTTTCATAGCCAGAGCATAAAGAAGATTGAAGAAACATTGGGACAGCTTTCAAATACTTTGGCCAAAAGAGAGGAAGGAAAGTTACCCAGCCAACCTTTGAACAATCCCAAAGGACAGTTCATGGTTGGAGAAGCTTCTATTTCACATGAAGAAGTAAAAACTGTCACAACTTTGAGAAGTGGAAGAATTATAAATAACAAAGTGGGTACTGAAGAAGAAAAAAATGAGGAAAATGATAAAGATATGCAGCAAGAGCAGCATAATGATAGCAGTGGGGGTGCTGATGTACCTCAGAAAAATCAAACAAATGAAAAACAAAAAAATCAAAAAAATTTTGATAATGCTTCCAAAGCTGTAGATGAAGGACTAGTTCCTCATTTGCCATTTCCTCATGCAATAAAATCTATATCCCCTTTTGATAAAGGGAACACAAAAATAGATGAAATGATGGAGACTTTCAAGCAAGTCAAGATAAATCTACCTTTGCTTGAGGCAATTAAACAAATTCCAGCGTATGCAAAAATTTTGAAAGATGTTTGCACTCACAAAAGACAGTCTAGGATACAGTTATCCAAGAAGGTCTTTGCTGTGGAAAGAGTTAATCAGGTGTTGTCTATTGCCACACCTCCTAAACTTCAAGATCCTGGAATCCCCACAATCCCTTGCATTATTGGGGAACATACCATTGAAAAGGCTTTATTAGATCTGGGTGCTAGTGTCAACCTACTCCCATATTCTGTATATGAGAAACTAGGTTTGGGAGAATTAAAACCCACTCATGTGGTGTTACAACTAGCAGACAGATCTGAAAGGAAGCCAGTTGGGATGATTGAAGATGTATTGGTGGGAGTAGATAAATTTTTCTATCCTGCTGATTTTCTAGTTTTGGACATGGAACCTACCAAAAGCAAAACTTCCATCCCTGTCATTTTGGGAAGACCATTCCTGGCTACAGCAAATGCTTGCATTCAATGCAGGTCTGGTATTATGGAAGTCTCTTTTGGAAACATGAAGGTAAAATTAAATGTTTATAATGCAGTCACACAGCCTCAATTCAGCTCTGAGGAATGTTTTCATGTTGATCTATTGGATGAACTGGTAGAAGGGACTTTAGCAGTTTACGGTGTGAAGATTTCACCACAGATGCTAAAGATGCTTGGGGAAATTCTGAGGAAGAAACAGTTTGTATCTCAAAGTCTGAGGAAGTAAATGTTGTGCAAGGAACTCATAATCAATCAGCAAGTTTCTCTTCTTGGAAACCTGCTACTCTTCCCCTTCCACAAACAGCTAAGGTACCTTTGTTACCTTCTTTTCTCAGCCCACCTGATTTAGAACTGAAGCAGCTGCCAGAAAATTTGAAATATGTGTTTTTAGGAGATCATAAATCATTGCCTGCGATTATTTCTTCCTCCCTCACAAAGGAGCAGGAGAAAGTGTTGTTGATTGTTTTGAAAGAACATAGAAGGGCAATTGGCTGGACTATTGCTGATTTGGGAGAAATCAGTCTAGCTGTTTGCATGCACAAAATCCATTTGGAAGAAGATGCAAAGCCTTCTAGGGAAATGCAAAGGAGGCTGAACCCTCATATGTAAGAAGTGGTCATGAAAGAGGTTGTTAAGTTGTTGGATGCAGGGGTCATTTACCCCATTTCAAATTCAGCTTGGGTGGCACCTACACAGGTGGTACCTAAGAAATCTGGGATCACTGTTGTAACCTCAGATTCTAGTGAGCTTATGTCAACCAGACAAACAACTGGGTGGAGGGTCTGTATTGATTACAGAAAATTAAATTCAATGACTAGAAAAGACCATTTCCCTCTCCCATTCATTGATCAGATTTTAAATAAGCTAGCAGGAAAAGCTTATTACTGTTTTCTTGATAGTTACTCTGGTTACAACTAGATTCCTGTGTACCCACAAGATCAGGAAAAGACCACATTCACTTTCCCTTTTAGCACTTTTGCCTATAGGAGAATGCCTTTTGGTCTTTGTAATGCTCCTGCTACCTTTCAAAGATGCATGTATTCCATTTTCTCTAATATGATTGACCAATTTATGGAGATTTTTATGGATGAATTTTCAATCTACGGAGACAGTTTTTCCCAGTGTTTACATCATCTCAAATTGGTGTTACAGAGATGTGAAGAAACCAATCTAGTGTTGAGCTGGGAGAAGAGCCATTTCATGGTCACCCAAGGCATTGTCCTTGGCCATGTTGTTTCCCACAAAGGCATTGAGGTGGACAGAGCAAAAATTGATTTAATTTCACATTTACCACCTCCCAAAACTGTTAAACAAATCAGAAGTTTTTTGGACATCTTTGGATTTCTGAAGATTCATTAAGGACTTCAGTAAAATAACCAAGCCTCTTTGTCAATTATTATGTCAAGATGCCCCTTTTGTTTTCAATAATGAATGCATGAAGGCATTTGAATTCTTAAAAAAATGTTTGATTTCAGCTCCAATATTGCAGTCTCCAAATTATTCACTACCTTTTGAACTGATGTGTGATGCATCAGATTATGCTTTGGGAGCTGTCCTTGGACAGAGAAAGGAAAAGCTGCCTCATGTCATAGCTTATGCCAGTAGATCAATGATTGATGCATAGCTCAATTACACAACAACTGAGAAGGAGCTGCTGGCAATTATTTTTACTTTAGAGAAATTCAGGTCATATGTCTTGGGTTCACAAATAGTGGTGTTCACTGACCACTCTGCCCTGAAATACCTTCTATCTAAGAAGGACACCAAACCAAGATTAATCAGGTGGATTCTCCTATTACAGGAATTTGATTTATAGATCAAAGATAAAAAAGGTATGGAGAATGTGGTGGCTAATCACCTGTCTAGAATTTTAACTATTGAGATTGATAGGCTGCTTATCAATGAATCTTTCCCTGATGAGCAACTTTTTGCTGTTAGTGTACACACTCCTTGGTTTGCAAACATAGTCAACTTTTTAGCCACTGGAAGAATTCCTCAACATTGGAATAAAATGGATAAAGATCTTTTCTTCTCAAAGGTTAAACATTTCATCTGGGAAGATCCTTATCTGTTTAAGAGTTGTGCAGACCAAATAATAAGAAGATGTGTCCCTGGCCAAGAATTTCATAGAATACTTTCTATGTGTCATGAACAGGCCTGTGGAGGTCATTTTAGTGGAAATAAAACTGCTGCAAAGGTTTTGCAGTGTGGATTTTATTGGCCTACACTTTTCAAAGATGCTCTGCAGCACTGCAAGTCTTGCCATAACTACTAGAAATTGAGTTTCCAAGAGAAACTCAATGCCTTTACAGCCTATTTTGGTAGTTGAGTTGTTTGATGTTTGGGGGATAGACTTCATGGGTCCCTTTCCTCCTTCCAATGGGTATAATTTCATTTTAGTAGTTGTGGATTATGTATCAAAATGGGTTGAAGCCACAGCCACTAAAACCAATGATCACAAAGTGGTTCTTAAATTTCTAAAGGATCACATTTTTTCCAGGTTTGGTTTTCCCAGAGCTATTATCAGTGATGGGGGAAGCCATTTTTGTAATAAATATTTTGAAACTTTATTGAAAAAATACTCTGTGACTCATAGAGTAGCTACTCCATATCATCCACAAACCAGTGGACAAGTGGAGATTTCCAATAGAGAAATCAAACATATACTGAAAAAGACTGTGAAGAAGGACAGAAAGGATTGGTCCTTTAAGCTGAATGATGCATTGTGGGCATATAGGACAGCCTATAAAACTCCAATTGGCATGTCCCCATTCAGGTTGGTCTATGGCAAAGCATGCCATTTACCAGTGGAGTTAGAATATAAAGCCTTTTGGGCCATTAAAACATTGAACATGGATCTAACTACTGCTGGTAATCACTGGAAACTACAACTTGTTGAGTTGGAGGAACAGAGAATGGATGCATAAACAAATTCATGAGTTTACAAAGAGAAAGTCAAAGCCTTCCATGATAAAAATTTGTTGAGAAAAGAGTTCACAGCTGCCTCTAAGGTATGGTTATTTAACTCAAAACTTAAGTTTTTTCCTGGAAAGCTGAGATCCAGATGGGAAGGGCCATATACTGTCATTCATGCAGCTCCTTCTGGAGCTGTTGACATCCTAGATCCAAGTAATGGAAGAATCTTGAAAGTAAATGGTCAGAGGCTCAAACCATGCATTGAAAATACCCAGGAGCCTATACTGCCCATCTATCATCAAGAGCCTCCCCAAATCTGATGGTATACAACTGTACAATATGTTTTTATTTCATAGTTTTTGCTTAGTTTCTTTTTCTCTGTTTTTATTCATGTTTGTTCTCTTTTCGCATGGTTTAAATATGTGAAAAGTTAAGTCGCAAAGTAAAAAATTGTCTTTTCGCAAAGTTCAATTTACTTTTCGAAAAGAATCTGGATTTGTAACGAACTGTTCGAAAGCAAGGATTTGCTTTTCGAATAGTTGTTTCTGAAGCTATTTTCTTTTCGAAAAGATGTTTCTGAAGCTATTAACTTTTCGAATGGTACTGATGCCATTCTCAGTTGTAAAAAGGTCTGCTTTGGAACTTTTCGAAAACTTAAAAAGGACTTTGCGAAATTAACTCTAAGAATATTTAAACCCTTTCGAAGTAAGGGTTTCATATTCGAAAGCTTTCTGAGAACGTCCTGTTCCACATAAACCCTATTTCTTTCTTCCTTTGCGTGATTCTAGAATTCAGCCACACTTTTCTTCTCCTTTGTTCGATCATTTGAGCTTTCAGAGAAGGATTTTAGCTTCTGGTCTGGGGGATTTCAGCAAGCAAGCAACACGCTCAATCAAAAACCCTAGATCTCGGTATTTTTCTACGCATTCCCTCTATTTATCATTTGAAAATTTTGATTTTGTGTCAGCATTTGTTGTGGGCGTTTTCATACACAAATTGAGAATGGGAAAAGCTGAAAAATCATTGGCTGCCATGTTCGCAAAATCCTCTGCTAAGAAAGTTAACAAACCTACCCCAAAAGGAAAAACCAAAACTTCAGCCAAAAGAAAACTATCAATGGATAAAGCGGATAGGATTGAGAAAGGGAAGAAAGTGAGACATGAGGAACCCATCCCTACAGCTGCTATTCCTGAGCCTAAGCTTCCTCCTCTGCCTACGCATTTGGTACTACCAAATCCATTCATTGAAGCTCATAAGCTAATTCCTGAGCTTATTGTGGACGAAACTTTTTTCGTCAACAAACCAGACTGTCTGCTATCTTTAAGATACATGAGCGATGCCTCACTAAGCATTATCCTTACCCCTCTGCCAGAGAAAATTTATCTGCGAATGGTGAAGTTATGATACCAAAACCTGGTAAAAGTCACTGAAAAAGATGTTGATGTCCCTACCCTGGTTATCTTTATTGATGATTGCGATCTAATTGTCACATATGAAGACATTAGGAATGCTTTGGGGATACCTTTCCAATTTGATCCTTCTGGTCCATTGGCTGCACCAGAAGCAGCCTCCTTTAGAGAAATGGCTGCACATTTAACCCAAGGGATCGTTAATCGGCCATAATGAGGAGAGACCTAGCACCTCAATTTTTATTGATGGATTCAATTTTGAGGGGAAGTTTTTATGTCACCGGGCACAGCCAAGAAAGGGGAACACCAATTTTAGAGGCTCTCTTTCATTTTTCTAAGGGGCAGTTTTTCAATGCCCCTATGTTAATTTTTGAAGCCATGACTGATATTAGTGTCAAGTTGAAAAAGGAGCAGAAATTAGCTGGACTCCCATTTGGTAGACTGATCACAGCCCTCCTAAGAGCTAAGTTTGACATTGATGACCAGGAGCCATTTGAAGTCATAGCTCCTCACAATTTTGGGAAAAAGGCTTGGACTACAAGCCAAGCCATGCTGAAAAGACTGAGAGAGGAAGGTGAACCTGCACCTACAGCTGTTAATGAACCTGCCCCTGCAACTCCCTTAGAACCAGTTTTGCCAGACCCTGTGGTGACCAGCTCTTTAGCTGCACCCATTCTTGAAGAAACTATCCTTCCCATGGTGACCAGCTCTTCAGCTGCACCAATTCTTGAGGAAGTTGGCCTTTTACCCTCCTCACCTAGTCCAGCTCCTGCCACTTCACCTATCCCAGCTGTCCCATCTCCCATACCCACCATTATCCCAATTGCAGATTCCCCCTCTACACCAACCACTCCAACCATACTCACACCACCAATGCCCAAGTTTTGGCTACAGATTTTGTTGCCCAATCTCCTTGCACTCCTCTGCTCCAAAGCCTCTCAAGTTCACCTGCTCATTCAGCCCACACACCTGAAGTATCCCATACACCTGAACCTGAGCCTTTCACTACAGAGGCTTATTCCTCATTAATGGGATCTATTTTTGAAAACGTGGGGCTTGAACCTGACCCTCATCATTTCACTCACTTACCTACTTCTCCCTTTACAGCCATTTCACCCATTGCACCTCCACCATCCACTTCAGTTTTACCAATCCCTTCTATGCATACCTCCCCCACACCTGAATCTATTAACCAAATCCTTACCTTCCTCCAATCCATCCAAGCCCAACTACAGATCAACACAGAAAACTAATCTGTGACCAATGACCTTCTCCAAACCTTAGCCTCCACATCCCACACAACTACCATTACCACTGTACCTGCTGTTGATGCCCATGCTACCCAAACTGAACCAGAGGTAGTATTGGTTGATCTGCCCACCCCCACCACTACTGCCCATGCTACCCAAACTGAACCTGAAGTACCTCTGGTTGAGTCCCCTTCACCACTCCTCACTTTCTCTGATCAAGCCACTCAGACCGACCCTGAAGTCATCCTTCTTGACACTTCTTCTCCCACTCCCACAGCTGGGATACCTTTGGCCCCCTACCATTCCATTCCCCTTCCCAGATTTGCCACCCTCAGAAGAGCCATGGAAGAAAATCCCTATATCTGTAGAGATGTCCTCAAGGGGTTAGCTGATTTGCAAGCTTACATTAGAACCCCTTATGAAAACCAGATTCAGAAATTGGAGTTATTCATGAAATTTGAGAGAGAGAAAATGAAGGACTGTAATAAACTTTTCAGATGGTTGAGTGAAAGCGGCACAAGGTGACCATGTTGCAACACTTGACCGAGGAAAAGCGAAGACCACTAGACTTGGAAAGTACATTGGCCTCACCAAAAGATCAAATCGGAGGAATACACGAGCAAAACACAATCCAGAGAAGGCTAAATCAAGTTCGGACTAAATCGATTCTAGTTCTGACTCTGACAGTGACTCCAGTTCTGATCCCATTGAACCAACTTATGATACAGATTTTGACCCCAGTAATTAAAGCACTTTGTACTTATCTGTGTTATGAGTTTGTAATATAAACTTCTAGTTTTCCTTGTGCAATTACTGTGCATTTCTGTCTGTCTTCTTGTCATTATGATTTTTTTTCTTGCTTGTTTCTTTTCTTTGCTTTGGACCAGTGTGGACCCTGCTCCCCTTCGGTTTGGGGGTGTGACAGAAATGTCAATAATCAATAATTGAGTTAACATCAATACAGCTTATGATCAGTGGAATTTTTGAAAATGAAGTAATTTCACACCTGCTATTTTGAAAGAAATGAAGAAGTTAAAAACTTTTTGAAATTAATTTCTAGTGTAATTCTAATACTTTCATGAAGTGAATGTCAGGAAATTTCCAAAAGAAAATTGATGTTTTAGTAAACCTAAAAAGAGGAAAAACAGTGATGATATACCTCAGGAATTTGATAAAAAACCACACCCAGTGAAGTTTAGGCCTGAAATGTTTTCTTTTGAGGTATGAATTGGCAATTTTTTCTGCTTTTGGGACTGATTAAACCTGCTTACTTTCACTAGAAGTTACACATATCCAAATTGAAATAATTTGACAGCACTCATGATATTAAAGACATGATGTAAGGCCTCCTTTTGGACAGTTTGAACCTTACAAAGCCCCACCTTTTGAAACTGCCCTTGATACACACCATTTGAGCTTTACAAATCTAAGATTTCTTTGAAACCTCATCAAATAACCTCATCAACTTCATTTAGCCTAACCCTCACTCTGAGAAGTCAGAAGATAAAGGGAAGGAAGTTGAAGAAAGGAGAATTGAGTAATAGTTTGACAACAAAAGAAGAATAATAATTGAAGGCAATGATGTATCAGCAGAAGAAATGTGGCATTCCAGTCAATGCTAATATGAAAAGAAAAAAAAAAAAAAAGGAAAGAAAAAGAGAGAAGGCATTTCATTGGAAGTTTGAAAAAGAAAGAGAAAAAGATGGCCACTTTGGCTCTGAAAATTCAAAGAAGAAAATGAAAATATGTTGAATTAAAGAAGGTGTGTTTATCACCTCCTTACCTTGACTGACTTCTCAATTTTGAACACCATTCCACCCCTTTATTCTTGATAAATTTCACCCATAAGCCACATTACAACCCCAGTAAAGTCCTTACTGATCAATGATGGATTGAGTTGTCACATGGAGATAAGAATTTGTGTAATCTATGGTGAAAAGAGCAGCGAATTCAGAACTAAAAAGCAATGCCTATGCTCATGCTTACAGTCCTATTTGAGGACAATAACTGCTCTTGAGTCGTGTGAAATAGTACAACCCTCTTACTTGCATGTTGAGTGAAAATCCTGGAGAGAGTTGGGTTTGAAATCAACTCATTGGGGTAACATCAAAGATGGATTCTTAAATAGAAGGCATGCTATTCATTAATTTTTCTTGTAAATAACTTTTGGCACTAATTGACTGAATGGTAACAGGAATTACAGCAGAATTTTAGTTTTGAACTGATGTTTTTCTTGAAAATCTTCTTACAACATGACTGATGCAGGTGTGAATAATCAGATTAGATGAAAGTTTCTTTATGTGCTGAAGTGATCTTAACTGATTTATTGAAGAAGTTTGTGGGTATCTTCACTGAAAACCCTCAGGAGACTTCACTCCTCCACTAGGGATCACCTAGGGGTTTAAAAGGCTTGTTGCATATGCTAAATGCAACTGTGCTCCCTACAAAAGTGACTTTTTACTTTGTTTTTAATTTTGTCTTTGCTCAGGGACTAGCAAAGCTTAGGTTTGGGGGTGTGTTGAGAACTGGAAAATACCATTTTTCACCCCTCAACCTGAGTCTTGATAGACCTTTGAGAGAACTAAATAAGTGTTCTAAGTGCTTGTGTTTCAGCTAACAATAAAGACAGGCTTAACCATGAAAGCAACTTAAAAGTGCCAAAAAGATGATAATCCATGTCGATCCAAAGGAAGAAAGAGAAGGGACAACCTCACTAGCTGTTAAAAGGTCTGAACTGAAGAGGCAAAGACCTGGTCTCAACCCAGAAAAGAAGTGTGGAGCAATTCGAACAGAAAAATGCACTACAGAGTGCTTTTCGAAAAGAACCTGAACTGTTCGAAAAGAACCTGAACTCTGCGAAAAGAACTAAAAACTCCAGGCTTAGTTTTCGAAGAGAACCTGAACTCTTCGAAGAGATGATTGACCTTTTCGAAAAGAAGAGAACTCCTTTCGAACAGAACCTGAACGTTGCGAAAAGAGCTTCAGGAGTTACAGCACCTTGCGAAAAGTCCCCTAAACTATGCGAAATGGTATTCTGGAGATTCCCAGCTTTTGCAAGGGTAATTCAGTAATCTTTTTCACGCGTCCCAATGTATTTAAAAACCTAGGGACATTCTAGAAGATTCCAAGCATGAAGCGAAGGCATATTCCACCCCATGTGAGCACCCAGAGATGAAATAACTTGGCAGGAACTTCTAGAAACTCTAACAGACTTTTAAAATGCATAACAGAATTGATGCTTATGTCACGATTAATGAACGGATCGAGCAATTCTGATTGGCCAGAACAGATCTGGATCCTTGTGCTCGACTACCATTGGTTGATACAGATTTGAGCACTTCTGATTGGTTGATACACATCTGAGCTGGACTTAAGGAAAACTATAAATAGACGAACCATTTGCCCAATTTGGGCATCCAGATTTTGAGTTTCATTCCTATTCCCCCATTTCCAAACCAGATAGTTTGTCTGAAATCCCTGTAATAGCCTCCCTTTTACTTGCAATTGAGAGCTGTGAGATACTTCTGTAATTCAAAAGGGAGTTGTATTCAAGACTACAAATCTGAGAGCTGTTTAAGCTGTGCTCTGTAATTGTAATGGTGAATTTGAAAAGGTTGCTGTAAACCATACATTCTCAATTGGACTCATGTTAAGGGTTCCCTGTGATCTCCTTATTGCATTAGACTCCTTTAGATCTACTGTTTTTCATGCAATTTCCCTTGATTCATTAAATCTGTGAGAATTAGTATTTGTAACTTAATCTCTCACGACATTTGTAGTAATGCTTCTTGTTCTAAATTAAGGATTTGAATTAAAGACTATTGGATGGTCTGTGGCCATTAAAGTGGACAGACCATAGCCATAAGCCTAAATCTAATCCTTGAGTTAGATTTATTTCTCTTACATCTGTGCTTGTAGCCAGATGAAGATTGGATCATCTCTCAGTTGATCTGCAGTCATTCTCATTATTTTTCAAGGACCAAATCAAAGTTAGATATTATTTCTCCATTTTTTATAAGTTTACATCAAAATTCCCCAACTCAGATCTGGATCATTTAGTTTAACTTTTACTTTTATCATTTAGTTAATGTGACAAATTCAACCTCCCATCTTATGTGCTTTCTAGATAGGATAAGAGGCCAGATCTGGTAGCTCATATCTGGAAGTTTATCTTGCATTTTAAACAAATTCTCTGTGGACGATCTTTTACTCACTTATATTTAAAACTTGCTACAATTGGCCCTGATCTTGCAGGCTAATTCACTTCTCTCTGTGCTGATATTTCTTTACTCTTTTTAATGTTCTAGATTCATTATAACTTAGCAGTTGCAAATCTGTTTTCAAAATACAAATAAATCAAGCACACTTAGAATTAAACAACACATACCCATGCTAAACCCACCCCATAGTCCATCCACTTCCATGCCAAACCCATTTTCCCAATCCACATCCATGCCCCGCTTCCCTTCTTCCCCCTATAGACCCGATCCACCCGCATGCACACACACCACTTCCGCCCTATCCTATCCCCCACCAATCCCCCCATCTACCCAGGTCATGCCCAATTTCACCGAGGCCATGCCCAATTTATCCTCCACATCCATCCCACCGATACCCCATCACCCCTTAAATCCCCCATCTCCATCCAACCCTTCCTCCATGACCATGATGGAGAAGATGTTCCAAGCCTATTCCATGTGGAAGGCTTCTCAAAACACCTCCTCTCCTCCACACCCCATGAACCCATCCCATACCCTAGTCAATCTCCATGCCTCACTCTCCCATGACCCCCATCAACCCCCCATAATCCACACCACTCAAACCCCCATTACCCACTCACCCCAAGGCCCATTACCCACTCACATATCCCAGGCGCCCCTGGACCAATACCCCACCACCCAAACCTACCCAGGGCCCATAGCCCAAACCTATCCAGGGCCCATGGCCCATACCCACCAAGGGCCCATGGCTCAGACCCATCAAGGCCCATTGGGTCAGACCCACCAAGGGCCCATGGCCCAAACCCATAAAAGGCCCATGGCCCAGACCCACTAGGCCAGATCCACCAAGGGCCTATGGCCAGACCCATCAAGGCCCATTGGGCCAAACCCACCAAGGGCCCATGGCCCAGACCCCTCAAGGCCCATTGGGCCAAACCTATCAAGGGCCCTTGGCCCAAACCTACCAAGGGTCCGTGGCCCAAACCTATCAATGGCCCATGACCCAGAATGACCAAAGGTTCATGGCCCAAGCTCGAACCCCACACTCACACCTTCCACAATACCCCCAACATTTCACCCAACCTTCACAGCTGGGTCAAACCCATGTCATCCCTCAAACCCAATTCTCCCATGGCCCCACACCCCAAGGCCATCTCCAAACCTTCCCCCATACCCAATGGCCCTATCAGGCCCCACTTCAAAACCAAATTCCCATCACCCAACAAACCCTTCCTCACCCCTAATGGGCTCACTCAACCCCTACTCATGTCATTCCCATCCAAACCATGCAACAACAACAGGAGAATCCCGCCCTCGCTGCACACTATGCCGACCAGCAATATGAAGAGGACGAGATTAGGAATAGCGGGGCCTATGCTGGGGCTTTGACCAGCCTCAACCCTCCTCCCATAATTGCCCATCCCCTGGTGGCCCAGATTGAAGTCCAACTGACGAAAGCGAATCAGATCGAAAGAGTCGAGCGGTGAAAAGAACAATTGGACAAAATACAAAAGCAGCTGTTGAAAATGGGTGGTGCTGAAATCCACGCCACGGACTTCACAGACTTATGTCTGTTTTCTAAGGTCCCCCTACCCCTCAAATTCAAAATGCCAGCCTTCGACAAATATAATGGCATGGGCAATCCTATTTCGCACCTGAAGTCCTACTGTGGAGACATGTGCCAATACGGGGAGGACGGAAGACTACTAATAAAAGTCTTTCAAAAGAGTCTGACCGGGCCGACTTTAAGATGGTTCACATCATTAGAACCGTCTATGATGAAAACATAGAGGGACTTGACGCATCTCTTTCAAGAACAGTATGTCTACAATATAGACATCAAGCCGCGTAAGTCTGACTTGGCCCGTTTGAAGCAGAACCAGAACGAGACCTTCAGCGACTACTTAGGGCAATGGAGAGCACTGGCAGCTCAGGTCAGGAATAGAATACCTGATGATGAACAAATAGAGATGATTTCAAAGAACACTCTGCCAGTAATCTCAAACTTTTTAGTATACCAGCAGCAGTCCAGTTTTACTGATCTAGTAAAAAATGCTAACCGATGTGAGGATGCCATCAGAGAGGGTCGTCTAAATAAGAACGTGCCAAGTGAACCCAGTGGGGTTAGAAGATTTTCAGAGCAGAGGAATGAGAAGAGAACAGGGGATGATGTCTAGAACATAGTCAATACCAGGACTAATAATACTACCCCGTTTCAATTTCAGGCAGCCCCACCAGCACCTGTTAGGCCTGAGCAGACGCAAAGAATGGGGAATGGGCAAGGAATGCAAATGACCCCAAAACAGAGGAGAGCCCGCTACGACCGAGTCTTCACACCTCTAGGGCAATCTTTGAGTGTACTTCTATCCCTATTAGTAGAAAACGGATTAGTGGCTATCCGCCAACTGCAACCTCCTCCTCACCCGATCCCAAGGAACTATGACCCAAATACCCACTGCAATTTTCATCAGGGTCCAGGTCACCCTACTGATCGCTGCTTCCCATTGAAGCACGCCATCCAGGATTTGATCGATGCCAGGAAAATCATCCCCCCTGCACCTTCTCAGCATGCTAATATTCACCAAGTGCCACTACCCCTACATCCTACCGGAGGAGCAGATCCCAGACCCACCATCGAAATGATAGAAGATGAGGAGGCGTTTGAATTTGACCCATCCAATTATATCAGTGATCAAGAGAATTATGTGGCACCATGGCCGAGGAATGATGAAGAAAGGAATGTTGGGATAATTGAACCCCTAAATTTTTTTGAATATTTTCCCAACCCAACCCACAATTTGAACCTTTGGATCTCCGGGCATACTTTCCGTCCACCACACCCGTCAATTATGTAAATATTAATGCATACCAACCATACACCACAACCCCCATTAATTACCCTATAAACCCCCATGCCCCCAATCCTGCACCCGCACCCGCCAGTCATCAATGGCTTGAGCCCGCCCCATTTCAACTACCACCATATACCACAACCCCCATCGATTACCCTTTAAGCCACCAGGCCCCCAATCCAACACCCGCACCCATCAGTTATCAATGGCCTGCGCCCACTCCATCACCCCCAGTTCAACCACCGGCAAATTCCACCACCCCAGTCAATTACCTAACGGCCCATCAGACCCCCCATCTGCCGCCAGCACCCACTAGCTATCAATGGCCTACTTTTAGCTCCTTCCCTCCAATGCCACCACCCTTAAGCTTCACCACCCCCATTTGGCCCAATCTTTCCACTCAACCCGCTGCCACCAAGTTGAATCAAGTATTGCCCACACCTCTTGAGCCGACAGTACAAGTACCTCAAGAATCGACAGCCATACCTTTCCAGCTCTCGGAACCCGCATATGATCCTCATCAAGTCCGCTAAGCTATTAACAAACAGATGTCAATGCCAGATGCAGCAGCAGAGAAGGGGCAGTAGATTTTGTTACCAGATCAAGGAGGATATTAAAGCAACCAGAAATACCAGCAGCAGCACAGGCCAAACCAGAAGGAAAGAAAGACAGCGCGGTGAACCCCTTCGAGAAGATGAGTCGAGAACATATACTGAAGACTCAGCTGAGAAGAATGCCTGCCCATATCACTATATGGGATCTATTGATGACATCCCCACTCCATTTTCAAGCATTAATAGGGACGTTAAAAAATATGCATGTATCACTCCAAGTTAGCCCAGATGAAGTCGGGCAGATAATTGGTCAAGTGATGGCTCCAAATGCCATTTCATTTTCTGATGCCGATTTACCTGAGGAAGGAAGTAGTCACTCAAAATCTTTGAATATAACCGTTGAGTCCGAAAATATGATTATCCCCTTGGTACTAATTGATAATGGGTCTGCATTGAATATATGCCCGTTAAGAACCACCACCAAGATCGGGGTTGATCCGTGCATGTTAAGGCCCATCAGAACCAGCGCTAGAGGGTTTGACAATATCGGGAGAGAAATAATGGGAGAAGTTGATCTTGAGCTATTGATACGGCCAATGACCTTTTCCATCTTGTTTCAAGTCATGGATATCAAATCCTCATTTAACCTATTATTGGGGCGCCCGTGGCTACATGAAGTCGAAGCCATACCTTCCACGTTGCACCAAAAACTCAAATTTGTATCTGGGCATAAGATTATCACAATCATCGGAGAGGGGCACAGTGAGAAAGAGAAGGCCACCAATAGCGTAGAGAAACCTAACATACTGGATATACCGCACACTGCGGAGGATGTCGACCTCCACAGTTTTGAATATGAGGTGTCAGCCATACTCCCAGAACCCATTGAGGGCATCATGTCTAAAATGGGAGGCGGTATGGTAGCGGCAGTGGCAATGCTCCAAAAGTGGGGCTACCAGAAAGGAAGGGGTCTGGGACCCAAATTATAAGGCAGAAGAGAGCCAGTTGTGGCTAAGGGATAGAAAGTAAGATTCGGGCTAGGATACAAGCCCACAGAGCAAGAGGTTCGAGAGGCTAAAGAGAAAGCCAGGGTCGCCGCGACTGCAAGAGCTCGAGGAATCAACATAGAAGAGAAACATCGCCCTAGGCCGCACATCAGAGATTCCTTTATCAGTGCAGGGGTCATAAAGATCGATCAAAATGGGACAACCCATTTGACCCCACACAAACCCATAGCCCCAGTCCATCCCACCAATCCCCAGATCTCCCTTCCCAGCTTTGAGATAGATTTGGCTGCATTGTCCCTTTTAGAGGAACGACGGTCGGTACCTGAACAAACCCCCCTGTAGTAAATCACCATAAAACCAAGTTATCATTTGAGGACATGATCTCAGACGAAATGGGGATCAATATGATGGAGGCTGACTCCAATGAGGCATATCAGTCAGCACCCTCCATCCCAACAGGTAAAGAAGCACCCCCCCCCCAGGTACACAACTGGGCAACTTTGCCCCAAACCCTGAAAGCGGGGAGTGGCCTAACATTTGGCACCCGTTTCCCAAAAAAAAAAAAAACCTATAAAAAGTGAGAGAAGCCCTTGGCAAACAATACCTTGTGTATATAACGACCCACCTTGCCAAGGGTCCGTCTCCGAAGAAAATAAAAATCTCAAAAACATGGAAAAAATACAAAATCTTAAAAACATGGAAAAAATATAAAATTCTAAAAACATTGAAAAAATCCAAAGTCTAAAAATATTGTCATTTAAAATTCTAGAAAATGTCCCACAAAAGGCTACCTTAATCAAAATGCTCATCCCACGTGAAATCAACCCCTTCCCTGTAGAAATACAAGAAGAGGTAGGGATCACGAGTCTGGACGAGGATGTCCCCTTCAAAGAACTCCCTAATGAGCTCCTTGACCGATTTTTTGACTTTGAGTATGGCCCTACCCCCATTGTCGAAGAGACGGAAGACGTCAATCTGGGAACTAAGGAGGTTCCCAGGATAACCAAAATCGAAACGTCACTGTCTCCTGAGAAAAGAAAAAGCATGATCGACTTCCTTTGGTCATACCAAGACATTTTTGCCTAGTCATACGAGGACATGCCTGGTCAGGATACTGATTTGGTCGAGCATGAGTTACCCCTCTACCCTGATATGAAGCCAGTCATGCAGAAGCTGAGACTTCTCCGACCCGAGTGGATGTTAAAAGTCAAAGACGAAGTCATCAAGAAATACGATACAGGGTTTCTCATGGTATCCAAATACCCGCAATGGCTAGCCAATATCGTACCTGTGCCAAAGAAGGATGAAAAGGTCCCCATGTGTATCGATTTCCACAATTTGAACAAAGCGAGCCCAAAGGACGATTTCCCATTACCACACATCGACATCTTGGTCGATAACACAGCTAAGCACGGGATGCTTTCTTTTATGGATGGATTCTCAGGATACAATCAGATAAAAATGCCAAAGGTTGATCGCGAGAAGACAACGTTCATTACCCCCTGGGGAACCTTTTGCTATCGAGTCATGCCATTCGGGCTGAAGAATGCCAGTGCAGCGTACCAGAGAGCTATGACTGCACTATTTCATGACATGATGCACCGAGAGATTGAAGTGTATGTCGACGATATGATAGCCAAGTCATCGGAGCGAAGTGACCATCTGGTAACCTTCAGAAATTGTTCGAAAGGCTGAGGAAATATAGACTACGTCTGAATCCACAGAAGTGCGCGATTGGTGCTATGTCTGGGAAACTTCTAGGGTTCATCGTTAGCAGGAGGGGGATCGAGGTTGACCCAATTAAAGTCAAAGTCATCACTGAAATGCCACCGCCATCTACCGAGAAAGAGGTTAGAGGGTTTCTGGGTAGAATACAGTATATCAGTCGGTTCATTGCACAGCTAACTCCAATCTGCACGTCGATCTTTAAGTTACTAAGGAAGAATTCGCCGGTTGAATGGAACGACGATTGTCAAGCAGCGTTCGAAAAAATCAAAAGCTACCTCCTTAATCCACCTGTTTTGGTACCACCTGAGCCAAGGAGACCAGTCTTGATGTATCTCTCCACGACGGAAGTTTTGATGGGATGTGTCTTGGGGCAGCATGATGAAACGGGAAGAAGAGAGCAGGCGATTTACTATCTGAGCAAGAAGTTTACTGATTACGAGATGCGCTACTCTCATTTGGAGAAAGCATGCCTGGCTCTTGTATGGGCTACTCAAAGGCTCCGCCACTACTTACTATCTCAAACAATTCTGCTTTTGGCTCGAATGGACCCATTAAAATACCTATTTGAAAATCCAGCTCTCACTGGACAAACTGCACGATGGCAACTTTTATTATCTGAATTCGACATCACGTACGTCACTCAGAAATTGATCAAGGGGCAAGCGCTTGCTGATCATCTTGCTGATAATCCTTTACCTGACTATGAGCCGTTAAGAACTGAATTCCCAGATGAAGATATCTTGTTCATGACGGAAGAGGCAATCATGGATAATGCACTTTGACGGGGCAGCAAATGTCGAGGGACAAGGAGTTGGCGCCATCCTAATTTTACCAAAAGGATCCCATGTACCGGTCTCTATCAAGCTCAACTTTCCTTGTACTAACAATATGGCTGAGTATGAAGCTTGTGCCGCTGGTTTGCAGGCTGCTCTCGAACTGAATGTAACTCACCTTCGAGTATTTGGCGATTCATAGTTAATCATATGTCAGACGAATGGTGACTGGAAGACGAAAGACGAGAAACTGATCCCCTATCATGAACACCTTGAGGATCTGATAGCTTGCTTCCAAGATGTGACTTTCTCATACGTCCCTCGAATAAGGAATCGCTTTGTCGATGCATTAGCAACTTTGGCATCAATGATTGAAATCTCCTATGGTGTTGAGATGACGCCGATCGTGGTCAAGGAGAGGAATGAGGCGGTCTTCTGCCTCCAGATTAAGGAACCTACAAAGCCTGATGATGAGCCACCTTGGTTCTCAGATATCAAGAATTTCCTCGAGACCCTAACTTTCCCAGAGGGTACATCCAAGACAGACCGATGAACCATTCAACGTTTAGCGACAGGTTATGTCATTTGTGGGGAATGCCTCTATAAGCGATCACACAATAACATCTTACTTAGGTGCCTCACTGAAAGTGAAGTATTATGAAAGAAATCCATGAGGGAGTATGCGGAGCCCACGTCAGCGGTCACATGCTCGCTAAGAAAATCCTATGGCAGGGATACTTTTGGACTACCATGGAATCGGATTGTTGCAAACATGTTCAAAAATGCTACAAGTGTCAAGAACACTCCAGTCTGATACACGCTCCTGCCATTGATCTTCACTGCATGACCACTCCTTGGCCATTTGCTACATGGGGCCTTGACATTGTCGGAATGATTAATCCAAAAGCATCAAACGGACATCGGTTCATCGTCGTCGCCATTGAGTACTTCACCAAGTGGGTAGAACTGGCATCATATGCCAACATCACGGCCAGTCACATTGAGAAGTTTCTCAAGAACAATATTGTGTGCCGATTTGGAGTACCAAAAGATATCATCACGAACAACGGCACAAACTTTATGAATAAGCTCATCTGAGACTTCTGCGAGCAATACAAGATCAAGCACCATCCCTCATCCCCTTATCGGCCTCAAACTAATGGAGCGGTGGAAGCCGCGAACAAGACAGTCATCCGCATCCCTGAGAAATGGTCATCACTTATCGAGATTGGAGCGAAATGCTGTCATTTGCTTTGTGGGCCTACCGAACGTCGATCTGTATCGCTACAGGGGCAACACCATTCTCCTTTGTGTATGGAACTGATGTCGTCCTCCCAATAAAGGTTGAAGTACCCTCTCTCCGAATCCTTATGGAATCAGGCCTGCCCAAAGCAGAAAGAGAGAGATCCCGCTTTGAACAATTAAACTTATTAGACGAGAAGAGACTCCTAGCCTTGTGTCACACTTAAGCTTACCAAGGGCGAATCACACGCGCTTATGATAAACGTGTCCGCGGTCGAGATCTAAAGGTAGGAGACACTGTGCTGAAGAAGATCTTCCCATCCCTCCACACCGATCCGAGAGGAAAGTTTAAACCAAACTGGGAAGGACCATACATCATCCGAGAAGTGTTGTCGGGATACGCCATCCGCCTCGCCACCATGGACGGAGATCATCTTCCTGAGCCCATCAACACTGGATACGTCCGACGGTTCTACTCTTAGTTCATCACGACAAGGTAAGTGTTGATGAAACATATACGTGACTGCTTAAGAACCACCCAAAAGAGGCCATCATTCCAAGCACAGTAGCCCAAAAATATCCCTAAAAATGATGATATCCTTTGCTACCCCATTTGAACCTGGGCCTTTCTTTCAATAAACCCTTTCCCCCAAAAAAAATATACGTGTACATATACCAAAAAAAAAAGAGAGAAAATATGCATGTGTATAAAGTTACAATCAAATCCAAAAAAAATCGAGAAAGCAAAACCTCAAAAAGAGATTGCCTGAAATGGAGGAAAAAGAATAACAAAAAAAAAAGTGTATAGAAGAATCACGGGGCATGTACAGTAAAAACCCCCAAGGAAGAAAGTATGTTGAGAAAACTGAAGTCGTATCAAGGAAACCCTTTTAAGCCCAACATACCTTCAAATCCTAACCTAACCCATGGCCAAGCTACACCTTAAAGGAAGCCCTCTTTGTAGGTTCGCAAGCAGTCATAATATCTGTTAAGTCAACATGAGTCGGGTCGTGAGACGACATCAGAACCCCATCCAGCCGACTATGACGGAATCGACGTCTATGTCGTGGCACTTGAAAAAAATAAAAAAAATAAAAAAATGAAATAAAATAAAAATACAAGCTCAAAGCAAGATGGATGTGGTGAAAACCCGAAAGGGCGCTATGGGTAAAAATAGCGAGCTTGTGCAGACCAGGTGCAAACCCGAAAGGGCGCTTGGGGTAAGAGAGCTAAACCTATGGACGAGGTGAAAACCCGAAAGGGCGCCACGGGTAAAAAAAAGGGAGATAAAAAAAAAGGGAGAGAAAAATTTGAAAAAGAAAGGTTTGGACTGATTGAGAGGATTAATGTTTGAGGAACCCTTTTGTTACTCTTCCTATACCCGCTTATCTGACTGGGCCGCTCATGCTAGTTCAAATCGGGTCCCGACCATAATTGTCTTTATGAGACCCACACCGTCAAACGTATGACCTGAGGTAAGGAAAAAGGTTTAACTCAATCCAAAGGGATCGATGTGTCGGCCTTAGCAAAAAACCAGAAACCCACTCAGGTCCGACTCCAAAGAGAGGGTTCGACCATGCTCAAAAGTGGACCCAGGGTTCCCAAAGTATCACCCAATGATTAAGGCACCAAAAAATATATATAAACCAAAAATATACCTGTATAGATGTATATAACTGCCTTTTATATCACTTACACCACATCCCAAAAAATAGTCGATGTAATGACTAACGTGTTTTCCTTTTTACAAGTATAAAATAAAAACAACCAAAACATAAAGAAAATATATATACTAAAAATGTGTGTATCTGTAAAGGGGTTTTCTACGCCCCTTTTCTATATATCTGATATGTGCAAAAAGTTCTGTGTGCAGGAAGGAGTTAGCGACCCAGCTCACACTTCAAAGCACTAATCTCAACATGAAGGTCATCTTCTCGAACATTCTGTTCCATCAACCAACGACCATGCAAGCTCTTGAACCTCTTCCGCGAAGACTCAGCGGCTCTAAAAGTGACTCACAGTGATCCCTTCAAACGGAGGACCTCACTCTCTGCTGTTTCCGCTCTAACCTTTTCATGTGTCAAAAGTTCATACAGGATCCTTTTCTCGTCCACCAGTAACTCGATGCTGGCTCGGAGGGCAATCTCTTTCTTTGTCTAGGGACCTCCATTGTCAATAATCCCTGACAAATCTGAACCATCGGCGGCAAGCCGCCCAGTTAACAGCCAGGCCTCGTACTCAGGAGAAGTCCTAACCGAGCCTTCCGGCTCCATATCACACATCAGCGTTGACTGACACGTCTCCCAAAGAGCAGCAATCTAATCTATGTCCCTAGAGGACCCCCTAGAAAAGGTCAAATCACATAAAGGGGGTCTGGCCTCACAAGGCACCTGCTGAAGGTAGCCGAACTAATGCAACACTCGAAATGAGAAGTAAAAGGTGCTGCCCATCAGTCCTAGGAGGGTTATGCCCTTGTGATCTCTACTACGAATTATCGGGAAGGCCCGGTCCAGCCAAGGGAGCTTCCATGTCAGCTCGGCATCGATCAACCAATGTTTCAAAGCTGACATATCACCCTGCGGGAGCAGGTGGCATCGACCCAGAAAACATTGGACCACCTCGCCTCGAGCGATATAAAAGCGGGGCACGGGCCCTAAAACAGCAAAATGCTCATCCAACCAAACCTGAAGCAACAAGGGGCATCCCTGAAGGCCCTCCACCTTACCCAAAGCAAAGGAATCAAGGCATCGATACAGCTCGGCAAGCACTAAATGCATCATGGACCGGCCCGCCTCCAGCTCCGCCAAAATATCACAAACTACCAGTGAGAAGCTCTCTCCCTCGGAAAAGAAAAGGATTTCAGAGAAGAGACCGAGTGCTAGGGCATTCACGTTAAAAACATTCCTAACCGGCAATTTTTGGAGACTTTCGTCACCAAAAAGTTCTTTGAGGAATTTTAGCAAACACCTTGTAGGCCCCCCAATGAGACTTTTCTCATACTCAGATTTCTACAAACCGAGAGTAAGGTGAATGGATTTGGAATAACCCGGCTGAGGCATGACTCTTGCAAGGCCCCTGTGAAGCTTCAGGCCAGACAGATTAGATAGCTCCTCAAGGGTTGGGGTTAGCTCCCGCTTCCCAAAACGAAATATCTGGAGGTTCACATCCCAGAATGAAGCGGCGGCATGAAGATCCCACCGAAGGGCAACCTCTAGGAAGGAAGAAAGGCGAGATAGCCCAAGGCGCTCCAAGTCGGTGAGCTCACTCTCATTCAAGCTCCCAAACCAAGCCGTTAAAATTTTGGGCCCCAAACCCAATAAGGGGGGCAAATTGGCTTCGGGCCCTCCTCGTAAGGGAGGGCTGGAAAGCGGGTCCGTGAACATACAGGGCTCTTTTGGGGAGATAAGAATCGATGTATGATGATGGACCCGCCTTGAAAAAGCAAGGGCAAAAAGAACCAGTAAAAAAGACCAAGTCAAAACAAAAAGAGCTAACCTTTAGGCTGACTCGGGTATATAAGGATCCATTGCCCCCCAGGTTAAGCCGGGGCACAACTAATAGTTGCGCCAGTGCTTTTCGGCCCCCTGTCTTGCCTGGCGCAACTATTAGTTATGCCAGCACAAATTTGCCCCTTTTCTTGCCTGGCGCAACTATTAGTTGCGCTAGGACAAATCAGCCGAGTTTTGACCTGGCGCAACTAATAGTTGCGCCACACTCCGAGCTCCCCCTCCTCAGCCATTTCGGGACCTAACTTGGGGGACTTACACTCTTTTTGTTTGTTTGCTTCACACACCTTGTTCATTTAACAACTAAGCATTTGTTTTGATTATTTATATGCAGGACCGATCCTACATCCAGGCATGCAACCCGAGGGGGTCACTTTCCAAAGACATTTTGGGCCAATACATCCTGCAGAGAGACGGATTTGATACCAAGAAGTCGGGGCATAAAATCAAAGCAGGACTATCTCCCAAATGATAATAAAAATAAAATTTGTTTCCAAAGAACTACATCAACCATTCCCCAAATTGTTTAAAACAGATCCAAATCAAATTCCAAAAAATACTAAGTTTTCCAAAAGGAAACTAATAGCCTATTCCTGGTTGGTGCCATTTGACTTCTTGCGATGACAAGAAGAACTCAGAAAGGTCCGCATGTCCCCCACCCTAGACCACGCCTGCGAGATCCTGCTAAGCAAGGAGCGTGATTCCTTAGCACGAGCACGCTACAAAGCACAAACCAAAGTCAGGAGTCAGAATCAGTTAAAGGGCAAATGATGATAAAATGAATAAAGGGAATTAAGACAGCAAGGCACTCACCGTCTCGACCTCCCTAAGTTCCTCCGGGTGACGATGGAAGAAACCGAAATTGGGCCATCAAAGGACTTATCCCCGGGACCACCTCAAGAGGAGGAACGCGAGCCGCTTCGACAGAGAGTCGTGCCTATCTATCCGCATCAGCGCAGAGGCTCGAAAGGAAGTTATCATCAAGGCACCAGAAGGTCCCATAGACTATGGATGGATCACCAGCAGGGATACCAGCGTGAAAGGTCCCCGACGGACCAGCACCCGACGAGCCCTCACCCGAGGGACCCGCACCAGAAGGACCAGCACTAGAGGGATCCACCCCCGACATATTAGCCGCACTAGGTTCGCCTTCACCATCCGGATCATCCCCTGAGGTGAACTATGAACAAAATAAAGATCCACTTAGAGAGGGGGGCAAAAGCCAAATAAAAGCAGAAAATAAACTAATCCAAGTCGAGACAAATTACCTGACCAAGCAGGCCGCCAAATGCCAGAAAATTAGCGCTAGGAATAAAGCACGGTAGAATGAACCGATGGGGCAAGCACTCGTACCAAAGGTGATAGTCCCCGGGCACGTGAAGGGCATGGATAGGGAGCCCATTATTGAAGAAGGCCGCTGTAAGCTCCTCGATACTGCCAACAGGATACCAAGCATCCACCAGAGGATCCACGGGTATGGCATAATAGCCCTGAAACTAATGCACCACTCGCTCTCCTAAATAATAAAATTTGTCCCACGCTCCGTAGAAGAACACGACACGGCAATTATTGAATAAACAGGAGGCACCAACAGCTGCTCAATCCCAGAAGGGGAATGCAAGGTAGGAATCAGGAAGGATCTGCTTAAGTCAAAAAAGGGAAGGAGAGAAATCAAGCAAGCAACACCTCAGTCAAAGAAGATTTCCAAGCTAAAAATGAACAAAGGTTGAGAAAAGAGAGGAGAGTTGTTACCTGCTCGGGGACCATCAAATCAAGTTGGGACCGTAGGCCCATTTCCAGGTGCTTTAGGCCCACGTCATGGCGTCGGGCCTGATGCCAGTTGCTGAGAAGAGGATAGGTGAGCTCCTCCGAGAAAAGGAGCGGGCGCCCGGGGTGGAAGTGGTGGTCCCCATACCTAAAGAGACAACACATAAGAGCAGGTCAATAGCACATAAAGGTCATATAAAATTTTTGACAAGGGAAAAGGGACGCGGAATTACCTCCAGGGCGGCCCAAAAACCCACGACAAATTTCGAATCCCCGGTCGTAACCCGAGACAAGTTGTACATCAACCACGCATACCCTGCTCCTCCCCAGTCATGTCTGGGGACGTCACCCCAATTCTCCATCACACTCAAAAGGGCCAAGCTGACTCGACCCCCGCTGGCATTTGTAAAAAGGGTCTTGCCCAGCAGGATTTGGAGCGTGATACGGGCTAAGACGATCGCCCGCTCAGGCGCAATGTAGAGCACCCTATCTGGCTAACCCAAGTCAACCAACTCATCAGCGGAAAAGAGGGAGGTCAGCGAAGACAACTTGACCTCTGTGCCATGGGTCTGCCCGCAAGGAGGATAGGCCCCAATCAGTCGCATAATGTCCTCCCGGCTCGCTACCGCCAGATCAGATATCGGTATCCCCCCAATCCTGATACCGGTAATCATGGCCCAATTGACGGGCGTCAACGTCATCTCAGCGTACGGCATGTGGAATGTCATGGTCTCAGGGCGAAACCTCTCAATCAGGGCCTTCAAATATGTGGCGTTAGCCCTCATAGCGGGACAAGACAGGAACTGCCCAAAGCCCACCTGCTCCAACAAGACCTTCACCACGGGGGGGACGTAGAGGTAGAACTCGTGAAAGTCGAGCCACCCCCACGGAATACAATATTGGGTAGGTCCTGCACCCAAAGAAAATGCACGTCAGATCCAGAAGCAAAATGAGAGAGTGCATAACGGAAATAAATTGAACATTTCATTTACCTTGCCCGCTATCCCAAAGTTGGAAATGTGAGTGTGTTGCTGGTGAAGGAGGCCGACCCGGGCGGCCTCACCCTGCATCTCGAGCCATGGGCCCGCTCTCCGTTCCACCCAGACAAACTCCTCCCCCGGTGGGCCACAAATAATCTTGGGTCCCTCCCCGGGGCCCTCCTCGGGAATGTGCTCATCACCACCTGACATACTAGGGCAACAAGGCAATCACAGCTGGTCAAGTACAGAGGTACACGCACAACTTTGTTCTTTCAAAAACAACAAAAAGAAACCTTTTTATTTTACTTTGTTCTTTCGTTCAAAAAAAAACAACAAAAAAACAACAACAAAAACAAAAACAAAACAAAAAAAACAAAAAGAAACCTCTTTACTTTACTTTATTCTTTCAAAAACAACAAAAAGAAACCTCTTTACTTTGCTTTGTTCTTTCAGAAAAAAAAAAAAAAAACAAAAAAAGCCCTTTTACTTTGCTTTGATCTTTAAAAAAAAAATAACAAAAACAAAACAAAAAAAACCTTTTACTTTGTTCAAACAAAAAAGGGAAGAAGAAATAAGAAAAGCAAAAAAAAAAAAAAAAACCTTTATGTTTCAAAACAAAAAAAATCCCTTTCTTCCATACTCCTAAAAATCGAAAATCAAAAAAAAAAAGAGAGAAGCCTTTCATTTATAAACAAAACCAAAAAAAATCCCTTTCTTCCATACTCCTAAAAATCGAAAATCAAAAAAAAAAAGAGAGAAGCCTTTCATTTATAAACAAAACCAAAAAAAATCCTTACCATTAGAAAAGAAAAAAAAAAAAAAAAAACAACCACAAAAATAATAAAAATGCCTTAGTTGTTTTTTCCAAAATCTCTTAATTTCAAGAGAAGTCAAAAATCATTTCCTTAATTTTCAAAAAACGAGACCGAAAATCCCTTCTTCTTTCTAATTTAGTGTTCAAAAAAAAAAAAAAACAAGACCAAATATCCAATATATGTGAAATAAAAACATACAAAAAGGAAGAAAAAGAAAAAATAATAAAAAAAATAAAGTCCATTCTAAATACACAAATAAAACAAACAAATATATATATATATATATATATATATATATATATATATATATATATATATATATATATATATACACACACACACATTAGGCACCAACAAATTTCACAAAATAACAAAAATAGGGTACCATTCATGAAAAATTACCAACAGATCATCAATAAACAAGCATACAATGAAGATAAATCATTATTCATCAAAGAATGCAAGATCATAGCAATATTTACAAGAAAAAGCAAGAGAAATCAAAGGAAGTAAGTTTTAATGGTTACCTTTTGAAAGAAAATGGGACTCTGACCTAGCGTAAGCCGGCACTCGATCCGCACAAGCAGGGCAACGACAATGAGGCACGCAAGGAGGCAATGAAAGAAAACCCTAGGAAGTGGCGGTTTTCAGTTTCAAAGGAGGGGGAGAAAATTTTGAATAGAAACTCTTTAAATTTCTAGTTTGAAGAACTATTAGTTGCGCCAGCATTTTTTGGCCCCTTTTTGCTTGGCGCAACTAATAGTTGCGTCAGGCTATTTTGAGGGCCCTAGTGGCCTCAAGAACTATTAGTTGCGCCAAGTATAATCAATCTTGGGCCCGGTGCCGAGATAGGGCAGTTCCCACTTCCTCCTTATTTGTTTGTTATATCACCCCCGACAAATGCACACGCTCCCAGAACGGCATTTCGATCATCCACCAACTTGCCAAGGAAGCCGTGCTAAAATAAAGGCGGACCGAGGTAGATGAGCACCTCTGTCCTACACCGGAAATATAAAAAGTCCAAAAAAGAGAGAGAGAATTCACATAAAATAATAGCTTCAAAATCCCAAAAAAAATTCACATAAAATGATAGCTTCAAAATTCCAAAAAATCACATAAAATAGTTTGAAAAACCAAAAAATAGATCAGAAATAGATCTGTATCCCCCGCAGAGACACACATGCATGCTCTGATGCAGTAAAATGTCGATATTTTATCAGCAATACCACTGTGCTATAATAACGTCCTAAGTCTAAGGCACGCCTTGGATTCTAGATCCTTTTCAAGGAAGGAGCAACGGTGTCAGTCCCGATCAAATAGTCAATGTTTCGATCGGGTCAACTCCACCGCTAAATCTTTTAAGCGTTGACCGCTCTATTTTTGGATTCGTGTGAACTTAAGTTGTCTTAAGCTTCAGATTCTCCGTTGGAAAAGGTCAATCTTTGATTGAGACCAACCTATTGAGAATGAGATTATGTGTCAATCAAACTATGTGCAACCATGCATTCAGAAGGGATCATTTTCCTTTTTATTTTTCTGCAGGCTTAAAACCTGTATGGGCAGCGGTATCCCTGTAAAGTGTATGTCATGCGTCTGGATATCCGTATGATGGTCGTTTATCCCCGTACAGGGATACCGCTGCCCATACAGGTTTTAAGCCAAGATTGGATCCATGATTATGCATAGTTAATTATACTCGGGCGGGTCAGGGTCAGGGCTTCCATCGCCTTTGTTGTTGCTTATTGCCCCTGATGGGTGCATGGTTATGCATAGTTAATTGATATTTATAATCATTGTCGGCAGAAGCCAAGATTGGATGCCCCTTTTTGGAAGATACCCAATGTTTGGTTGGATCTGTTCAAGGTAGTTGAAGCTGGATGCTCTAGCTTATGTTGATCCAAGGCATGCTTTCAAAAAAAATGACACGTACTCTCAAAAAGTGTTGTGACATCTATTTCACTTCGCACGAGTGGTCATGCTAAATAAATTTCGGGATCGATGGGTTCGCCTAAAGATCTCTAACCCTGCTTTCAACAGGGGCACCCGTGAATAGTCTGATGGGGCCATTAAATGCCTTGAAGGATTGGATGCAAACTATGGAGCCTTGCGTGTGTTTACTCCGTGCCTATCTTTGAATGTGGGTTGATCACCCCTCTTACTCACAAAGCTGTTGCATTCAAAATGAATTTTAAATATCAATCACCTTCAAATCATCTCGAGAAGCGGACGTTTTTCCCGACTAACGGGCTTTCTCAACTCGAGAGGCAAATGTTTTTCTCAGCTATTGGGCTTTCACAACTCATCCCATCTCGGTTATGCCTAGTAATGTCGCTAAGAGCTTGGGAATCGGTTACCTCGAGAAATGAATGATTAGCCTGGCACTCTAGGGCTTTTATTTTCTCACCGCGTTACTCACCTGATGTTTGAAGTTTGTTCTGAATGCAGTGGACCCATCAGTAATGCCTTAGGCCTCTTCGGATGTCTCTTTTCTTTGGCATACGATCACTAGTGATCAAATACCAAAGAGGGGCATCTGTAGACACCCAAATTTGGCCCAAGGCCCGATCAAAGCACATATCGAGAGAGGCACAATTCTGAGCTTTTGATGGCATGTATGGAACCTTTAGGAATCACCCTAAACCCTTAGGAATCACCTTGGATCCCTTAGAAATCTATTCCAAACTTTATAAACCAGCCCCGACCCTTAGAACCCATTCCAAACCCTAAACCTAACCTTCCTGGAAAATGGATAAAGAGTGGTGCATCAAGACTAGCTGAGGTCTTCTACTGATATCAAATTATATACCATTGGAAAGAAGACTTCTCCAGCTTTCCAACGAACCAAGAATCACCTCAATCGAAGTTGTATATCAAAAGTTATGACCATTTGAAAATCAAGCTTTTTTGGAGGGATTTTTGCCTGGCGCAACTATTCCTGGATTTGCCTGGCGCAACTAATAGTTGTGCCAGGTCTTTTTCCCTCAAAAATGTCCTGACACAACTAATAGTTGCACCAGGTATAAATGGGTCCCCCCACCCCTCGCGAAGCCAACTTTCAGGCTACTGTTCATTACTGTTTTACTGTCCATTTGTCTGGCGCAATTAATAGTTGCGCCAGGCATATGAACAGTAACTGTTAGATTTTGCCCCAAATTTCATGTTTGGGGTTTGACTTGTTGACCACCTTGACCTTTGGGGTGTGTTTTGCTAGTTCTGTTGCACCCTTTTGAAGCCTATTTACACACCTTTAAGTGGCTTAAGGCCTCACCACATCATCCTCCATTGGAGGACCTTCTCACACATTTCAAGGCTCTAAAAATCCTAGGAAACCTTAGATGTTAGATTACCTAATTCTTAACCATGCTTAGCATCTAAACACCCTCCTAATCCACTCATTTCTTATAAATAGAGCCCCCCTCCCCTTGGTTTAAGGGTTGAGAATTTTGGCCTAAGAGAGAAAGAGCTTAAAGTGAGAAGATCTTTCCCCCTTTGGTGCACACTTCCCATACAAATTTCAGAGTTCTAAAACCTCATTTGAGTGATATTTTTTACCTTAGATCCCTTAGTTTAGGTATATGCTACCCATTCACCTTCCCTCTCTATCACTTAGTTAGCAAGCCTTAGAGGTTAGAACCCCACTTTTCATCATATAAAGCCTTTAAGGGCTCATCAAAGCAAGCCATGCAAGGCTCTCCTACGGTGCCATAAGGGCTCGAGGGCTCCGGCTCTCCCCTTTCTTCTCCTATCTCTTTCTAGCTCCCTCCATCCTCCCATTTGTGCCGTTACGCCGCCGATTTTTCGGTAGGAACGGAGGGGCACAAATAGGATTCTATGCCCTTTTAGGTAAGAGGAAGCTATTTTCTTTTCTTTCATTTTATTTTATTTTTGGCCATTAGTAGAGACCGCGTTAAGCGGGTTGATCGGGAGCCTAACACCTTCCCGATCGATAACCGAAGCCCCTACCCAAGAGCCTTTGGTGTAGATCGGATTCAGAGTCATATTTTTAACACTTAGGTGCTCATAAAAATGAACTAGGTATCTCGGGACACCGAAAGCTCCAGGTGGCGACTCTATATTTTTTTTGTTAGAGAGCGCATCGTCGCGACGGGATCATCCCGATTCCCTCGGTTGCACTGTAACGACATATCCACAAAGAAAGATATATTGACTTCGAGATTATAACCATTAATCCAGAAATTGTAAATCATAATCAGGACCCACCAAACCATCAAACACTTACAAGTTTACTACGAACATAGCAGATCATCCAATTATCCCTTAATGATTGCATCATTTTCATAACCAAGGTTGAATTTACCAATAGACACCTCCAGATTTTGGATAATACTTATCTAGCACAATCGACCACTTATGAAACTTACACTATGAAACTCACACTATCAATCAGAGAAATGTTTGATTCACCCAATTGATGCTAGTTCTATCCCAAAAATGTCTAACCATGATCCGAAACAATTCTAATCTATCAATTAATAAAATTTCACGTTGCTCAACTAATTCTTACCACCGGCAAACTTGATACCCTTACTGAACCATGATACAAACGCATCCACAAAGCTAATAATACACATTCGCAATAATTCAAGAATTCCGATAACTATTAATTAGCACATTCAATACTACAGCACAACCATTAGAATTTTCACCAAAACTCAGCGACATATCAAATTTTTTTACCATTTTTTTATTATTAGCTACAAAATTTTTAACCATCAACCACAATCATACCATACCATTGGGATTATAACAGAAAGCCAATCTAGCACAATGTATCTAATCATTCAAACAGGGAAATAATTCTAGATGGCAATTCCAAAGAACACTCTTTCGATGCGAAAAATTAAAGTAAAATCTTGACAATCGATCATGAATTTATACCTTGAATGACCTCGTCCACCACCTAGGGCATCTCATGACGATGTTGCACCGGTATGACCCTGAATTGTAGGTAGAACTAATTTGGGTGTAGATGTGGATGTTATCTTCCCTGAACACATATCTAGGCAATTCTTTATCCGGTGTCCTTTTTCGCCGCATCTCAAACATGTGCCCAATGCTAACCTACATTTCTCCGTTTTATGACATTTGCCACTCCGCGCGCATGTACTAGTAGGTGCAGATGAGGAGACGGCAGGGGTACGATCCCGAACTGTGGACTGAGAGGGATCATGCACTATTGCCGATGTCGAAGCCCCTCGCTTCAACATGGGACAGTCTCTTATCCGATGGTCCTTTTTCCCACACTTGAAACACACACCTGTGGCCCATCTACAATCCTACGTCCTGTGTCATTTCCCACACCTTGAGAATGACTCAACTGATACGGATGGAGAGGTGTGAGCCGTGTCTCGTAATATTGCCAGGAGCAATGCGGTATGCTGAGCCATTGTGTTGACCATTGTCTCTAGCAACTACCTAGTTTGCTCGTTTTCTCCGGTGCACACAATCTTTGTCCTTTTGTGAGGTCTCATATTGATCTGCCAGAATGAAACAAAGGTTTCAATTAATAGTGATCGTGATCATCAGGGCCCTATGTTCTAGAAAATCTAAAACATAACTCGTATCCTACCACCGTACTTCTATCACGATCAACAAGCATCCCTACCACAAGTGATCGTGAGGATCCACAACCTATGTGTTACACAGAACCTAACGCCACAGCTTTGAATCCCTAGTAGACCTAAAGCCTAAGATTTTACCGACTGGGACAGCGATAGTTCAGTCTCCTATGCCCTAATAGATTCGACCGTCATAGTCTTGGTCCCAACAAGACCTAACACCTAAGCTTTGATACCATTTGTGACTGTCCGATTTTCCCTATCTCATAAAATCATGTACAATATTTTTATTTTTTCTTTCTTACATCTTAAAATCAGGGAAAATCGGACCGTCGATTTACACTTCACAATCTGAATACAGAATTTTACTTGGTACCTCCACATATAAGTGAGGAAATCAAAGCAGATATTATACATGTGTGAAATTGAAAATTTAGATATCACAAAGCAAATCTAAAACCTTCTGCTTAATACACAACATCTAACACATATAACAAGAGGGCCCAAAAGAAAACCACCGGTGATGGCCGACCATCACCTAAACAGTGGCCTACACACATACTTACAATTTAATCCTTTTAACATCGAATTTAGTCATAGGATATACCAAGTCCAAACCATAAACTCCACCATACAAACCCAAAACATGCCCAATCCAATTCCTCACCTAGGGTAGAATTCCCAAAACGGGAGATCCTATACCTTTCTCCTGCTCCAGATCCAGAGCAACACCTATGGCGATGACGTATAGTCGGGGTGAGCTAACATCCAAGCTCAATAGGGACATATCAAAAGAATTTATATTATCACAAAAACATAGATTCCATGACTAAGTTTCACGATTTAACACAATTCACATAAATCATCTTTTGAAAAGAAACATGAACTTACTCAAAACAAAATTTAACACACTTTCACAAGACGTCATTTGATTTTCTAAATCCTTATTTGCAACTTCAGATTTTATTTCACATTCTTTCTTCACATATTATTATACTTCAACCAATAACTTAAGTTACTGCCCCAAGCAAATATAGCATTGGGAGCCACGTTACTATTATATCGATGAGAATCCTAACCATCGTCGTTCAATGAACCTTATCATGAAATTACTGTTAGCCAGTATTAATTGAACGGATATCCCGTCGTACCGGAGCACAATGAACGGATATCCCACCGTACCGGAGCACAATCGATTCATTATACTAAACCTTAAATAAATGTACATATTCTAACTTATAGTTTCACACCGTGTAAAGTGATTTAATTTATAATTAGATTTAGAATTTTATATACTTGCTTATCGTATTCACGTTCACGCTTATCACTTTTACGTTCACGTTTTCATGAATTACTTATCACGTTAACACATATTTCTCGTTTTACCGTTGGTCGGTAAGAAATGAACAGATATCCTGTCGTATCGGAGCACAATAAATGGATATCCCGCCATACCGGAACACAATGATTGATGAGTTACTTGTCACGTTTACATATATTTTTCACGCACACAACACTTATCGGGTTCACACACACACATGTTTATCTAGTTTTCACATTTTAAATCACATGCTTTAAATCCGTGTACAAAGCTCAAACAAGACGAAAATCACATCCTTACTTATCACATCACAATTTATATGCATTCATTCAATATAAATGATATAGAATATTCCCCTATCTCAAGTCACGCTTAGTGTATTCCACATGTCATCCTCTTACGAACTCTCACGTAAGCTCAATACTTTAATCCTACATTCGAAGTGCCCAAATACCCCTTAGAAAATGCTAACCTAAAGATACATATTTCCAAAGAATTTACACAAAAAGAGTCTAAATAAACTTGACTCTACTTCTTGCGCGAGCGAGCTCTGGAGCTCAGGCACGAGAGCCCTGACTCCAAGTACGTGAGGTCTGAATCTCAGGCAACCGACTGGATTTTTAATGTCATCGAGCTACCACACGACCTGACCTGACGAGTGAGTCTCAGTCTTAAAGGCATTTATGCCTTGGCCTCCGAAGCGACTTGAAGCTTCAGCACGAACCAGAGTTCTTCAGATCTATATTTTTTTTTGTCAACTCGATCCTCTCACTATTGTTCTCTAATTTCTCCCACACTTCTTACACATCTTATAAAACATGTTATTAACAAATTTACATACTTTGAGTATCGATTTCTCACCTATAATCCATCGATTCAGTTGAAGATCGGATCGTCTTTCTTCCTTGCAAGTAAATGGGTTTCAAAACCCCTTTTGATCTCTTCAAGCACCATAATCACCACGACAGCGACACGATCGTATGGTGATCCTTCACACACACATAGCACAAGTTCCACTCTGATCTAGTGATTAGAAACATAGGGATTCAAGAAGATCCTTCCTCTGAAAACCCTTCTTCCTTTGTTTCTCTCTTTCTCTCTCTCTCTCTCAACTCTCTTGCAAATTCAACCAAAGCTGAATGAGGCTTGCGTGAAACGCCTACCCCCACTTTTCCCTTTGGTTTGATTTCGTGTGAAGCACAAACACATTAATGTGTGTTTGATCTTATCCTCTTAAATTGGTCGGTGTGAAGCACATACACACCACTTGGATGTTTTAATTCTTATCCAATAGTTTTTTGGCTTCAGTGCAAAGCTTGTACACTTAAACGAAGTATTACTCATATGTCGAAAGGTCCTACTAAGCCCCAATATAGTCGGCCCAATTAGTCAACCCAACATAGTTGGCCCAAATAGTCGGCCCAAATAGTCCAACTAATGTTAATCATTAATAAGCTTTCTTTCTTTTTTTCCAAAATTTTGCCTCTAGGTGCACACACGCACAGTGTGTCGTCTCAGGCACTCGCACTTAGTCAGTACGTGCAAGTTTGAATTTTAGGGTCGTTACACATGTCCATCGAGATCTCTATTTTCCAAAAAATAAATGCAAGCGAGAATTGTAAACAAGAACTTCTTGACCGAGTGTAAAAGATTTTCTCAATTTTTTTTTTATCATGGTCCTGTTTCATTTTGTTCTTATGATTTAGAACACTCATAGGCATCAGCCCAAATTTCCTTTAACTCATTTATTTGTAGCTTCCTGTGAGCACCAGCCTTGTTGAAATTGAAATTCAGCCTTTTGATTGCCCAGTATGGTCTATGTTCTAACTCAACAGGGAGGTGACAAATTTTCCATATACCATCCGATAAGGAGACATTCCAATTAGAGTTTTGAATGCACTATAGTATGCCCACAAGCATCATTTAGTCTTAATGACCAATCTTTTTTGTTAGGATTTAGCGTTTTCTCCAAAATGCGCTTCAGTTCCCTATTGGATAGCTCAACTTGACCACTTGTCTGTGGGCGGTAAGGAGTCATAATCTTATGGGTTATGCCATATTTCTTCACCAATTGCTCAAAAACATTATTACAAAAATATTTTCCACCATCGTTAATGATAGCACGTGGTGTACCGAAACAAACAAAAATGTTATCTTTCAAAATTTTGACTACCACCTTGTGGTCATTGGTTTTACAAGTAACAGCCTCTACCCACTTAGACACATAATCAACAGCGACAAGGATGTACAAATTGCCAAAAGAATTTGGAAAGGGACTTATAAAATCAATGCCCTAGACAACAAATATCTCGGCAATCAAAATTCAAAATGGGGTTTATCGGCATCATATTTCGTTTGGAAATGCTTCCCAATCTTTGGCAATGCTCACATGCTACATAAACTTCATGACAGTCTTTAAAAATTGTAGGCCAATAAAAACTACACTGTAAAATCTTTGCGGCAGTCTTCTTAGAACTAAAGTGACCTCCACATGCTTGATCATGACAAAAGGAGATGATATTTTGATGCTCACTTTCAGGAATGCATCTCCTTATTATCTGATCTGGACAATACTTAAATAAGTACGAATCATCTCAAAAGAAATGTTTCACCTCAGCTAAAAACTTTGATTGATCTTGTTTAGACCAATGCAAGGGCATTTGATCTGTTACAGATAACTAACAATATCTGCGAACCAAGAGACTAATAACAATTGTTCATCGGGGAAAGCTTCTATTATGGGCACAAAATTCTCAGAAAATCCATCAACTAAACAGGATAAATAGTCGGCTACAACATTCTCGAGCCCCTTCTTATCCAAAATTTTGATATCAAATTCCTGAAGCAACAATATCCATTTGATCAGTCGTGCTTTCGCATCCTTTTTAGCAAAAAGGCACCTAAGAGCTGCATGATCTGAATAGATGATGACCTTTTATCCCAATAAGTATGATCTAAATTTGTCCAAAGCAAACACAATCGCCAACAACTCTTTCTCTGTTGTGGAATAGTTCAATTGTGCATCATTTAGAATTCTACTGGCATACATGAGGAAGTTTATCGACTCTCTACCCCAACACAGAACCAATCGCATAATCATAGGCATCACACATGATCTCAAAAGGCATGCTTCAATCTGGCGGTCAAATGATAGTGTGCAATCGTGGACTCTCGCAAGCCTGTCACGACGATGTGTACCCTTTTAAAAAGATGGAGTCGCCACCCGGGGCATTTGGTGACCTGGGATACCTCAAAAATCAATATATAAGCACCAAAGTGCAAAAAATATGACTCTGATTTACCGGCCTTTGCCAAAGGCTCTTGGGTAGGGGCTTTACTTATCGATCAGAAAGGTGTTATGCACACGATAAACCCGCTCATAAGTGATCTCTACTATGGTCGGGTCTATGTGTTAGCTGTTTTATACAATATATATATATATGTAAAAAAAGAGACAAAAATGAGCGACACTTCCCCTTGTCCGAAGGCACACCGATCCTATTGAGCCCTTCCCACCTGCCAAAATTTGGGTAGCTTAACAGCTCAATTCTAAGATAGAGGAAAAGCAAAGAAGGTAAAGGAATAGAGGAGAGAGCCGGAGCTCTCGGGCCCTTGTAGCACTGTTGTGGGCCTTCTCGTGAGGGAACTTTCGGTGAGTTTCCGATAGCAAACTAGTTGTGAAATGGGTTCTAACCTCTAAGACTTGGTGGCTAAGAGATAGGAGAGGAAAGCTAAGGCCCTGATCTTGCTAAAGCTAAGGGTTTGATGATGAAAAATAGGGTCTAAAGGACAAAACTCAACTCTAGAATTTAAGGGTTAATGCATGGAAAGGGAAGAGGAAAGCTCTAAAGGTTTTCTCTCTCTTGGAAAATTTTCAAGCCCTTAAGCAAGGGGGTGGCTCTCTAATTATAGAGTTGGATGGGATTAGTGAAGGGTTAAAGGGCTAATTCGGTAATAGGAATCTAATTGGGTAAAAGGGATAAATGGGTTAGCAATTAGGTAATAGGGATCTAAGATTTTCTAGGTTTTTGAGAGCTTAGATAGGTGGGAAATGGTATTAATGATAGATGATAGGGTGGGGCTTTAAATGGCTAAAGCGTTGAAAATAGGACTAATGGTGGTGCAACAATCCTAAAGAAACCCACCTCGGACTTTGGGGTGGTCAGCAAGTCAAACCCCAAATTTGAAGTCTGGACATTTTCCCAAAAAACGCCTTCCTAAGCTTAGTGTGTATATTATACACACTAGGCTTGGGAACAGTGTTCTCTGAGAAAATATGAAAGTCTGGGGCTCGCTCTGGAGCTCAATTCTGAAGGAAGAAGCAAATTTTGCCTAGCATGTATAATATACACACTAGTGTAATTTCATCTATTTCTGCATAATTTTCAAATTGCCATAACGTTTGATATACAACTCGGATTGAGGTGATTCTTAGCTCGTTGGAAAGCTGGGAGCATCCTATTTCCAATGGTATAGGCCTCCGCTCTAGCTTAGGTCTATGAAAAATTTTCACTCCTCTTTTTATCCACTGCTCAGGAGGGTTCAAATCAGACCCGAGAAGGTTTGTAATGGGTTGGGGAAGGCTATGGTTTAATCCTAAGGGTTTAGGATGATTCCTAAGGGTTTTGGGATGATTCCTAAGGGTTTGGGAGATGCTTTTGAAAGCTCGGGGGTACGCCTTGCTCAAAATATTTGTCGATCGAGCCTTGAACCAAATTTGGGTGTTTACAGATGCCCACCTTTGATATTCGATCACTAGTGGTTGCATGTCAAAGAAAGAGACGTCTAAAGATGCCCAAGGCAACACTCATGAGTCCGATGTATTTAAAGCGAGCCTCAAACATCAAGAAAATAACAGGGTGACGTAAGCTCAACACTGGGAAATCGTACGTCACTCGAGAGTAGCAAAAGCCCAATACTTGGGAAAACGCTCGTTCCTCAAGGCTACCAGTCCCCATGCACTTAACGAAATTACTGGAAAAAACTATGATGGTGTATTTGAAAATGCACGATGTTTGAGATTCATTTCAAACAATACTGTCCCGTGAGTGGGAGGGTGATCGATCCATACTTAAAGATTAGCGTAATGCAATGATGCAAAAATCCACAGTTTGTGTCCATTCTCATGAGGCATTGATTGCCCCATTTGGTCGCCCATAGGTGCCCCTACGCGAAGTTCTTTGAGCAAACTCATCGATCTCAGAGATAATTTAGCACAACTGCCTAACGGAGCAAAAATTGATGTCACAACGCTTTTTGGGAGTATGTGCCACTTTTGTGACAACAACTTATCACCATTCTTTCTTTCTTTGTTTTTTCTTCTTTTTTGTATTTGTTATATATATATATATATATATATATGAGAGTCCGGCGTCTCGCGTGCACAACATGCCTGCCAAACTTAACCTGGGTAAAAAGAACAATAGCTTGGAGGAAAACATAAGCCTTGCGCATATATCATACATGCTAGGCCAACTTCAGGAAAAATATGCTTAGTTTATATATTATACATGTTAGGAAAAATTTTGGGAAAATAAGCGTAGTGTGCATATTATGCACGCTAGGCCACTTTATGGTTTAAAATGGCCGGGTACGAACAGAGACCTAGAAAAATGCTATTTTTCAAAATTCTTCCTCCTCCCTCTCTCCCAACCGAAACAGGAGGCCTTCCTTGTGTCTCATTGATTTGATTCAAACCTCGACAACACGCTGGTATTGACATTGCCGATCAATCGCATATTCCACGCCGGATCTAGGGTTTTATTTTTCAACCAAGGTAACCATTTTAAAACCCCTTTTTTCTTGAACTTCTTGTTTTTTCCCCAATGTAGTTAGGATTTTTGTCTCTAGGTGATAGAATGACGGTTTTTCTTGCAAAAATGTAACTATTTGTAATCCATTTGATTGATTTGTATGTATACTTGCATAGATTTTGGTGAAACCTTGATCAATTTGTGCCCATTTATTATTTTCTTGATTTATTTCATTGGTGTAATTAGGGCTTTTTGCAAAAATGATATTTTTGCCAAAACCTTAGCCTCTTTTTGTACATATGTATATGTAGATTTTCTTAATTTTTCTTGGCAAAGATTTTGAAAGGTAAATAACCCGACTTTTTGCTTTGTTTATTTTATTATTTTTTTGTTGAATTTAGACGACTGGACGTGTCCTCCCTTGATTTTTGGAAATTTTGGTAGGAATGAGACATACTTACCTTCCTTTGGTCTGATGTTTCTAGCAAAGCACTTGATTTCCTTTTGCTTATCATCTCCTAGTGTTTGTCATTTGTATATCTCTTTTCAGGATGCCACGTAGTGATTCAAGTGAGGAGGACCAGGACCGGGAGGGTAGCCCCGATGTGGTCTTCGGTATCAGTGGTGAGCGCCTCATTCAGGTGCAGTGCTCCTCTCGCTGTTGGTACGAGATGCAGGGTGAGGCAGCTCGCAAGGGGTTGCTCCATCAGCAGTACACAAACATTTCCAACTTTGGGATTGCTAGCCAGGTAAAAAAATGTATTCCTTGGTTGGTTCCTTTTGTTCGACCTCCAGCGCTTTTACATCCATCTCCCTCATGTCGTGAGGTTCCTTCTAGCTCAGACCGGCTTTGGGGACTTCTTATCTTGCCCTACTATGAGGGGTGATTCGGCCTACTGAAGGCCTTGGTGGAGAGGTTTTGTCTGAAAACGATGACCTTCCACATGTCCGTGGTCGAGATGACCATCACTCCTATTAACTGGTCCATGATCACGAGGATTGCGATAGGAGGGGTGTCAATGGTCTGTCCTCGCATTCCTGATCATGAGGAGGTGATCCGATTGATTGGGGACTACCCTTCCTCCAACCATATGATCGGCTCTGAGGACAAGTTGTCTTGGTTGGTGAATCTGTTCGAGGCCGATTAGTTGGTTGATCCGGACTAGCCCGATATAGATATCGTCGTCGAGCCTGAGCGCGCCCTGATGCTTGATCGTATCATGCTTCTTTTTATTCTGGGCAAGATGATCCTTGCCAGTGGTGGTCGTGTCGCACTGTCCCTCCTCTGCCTAATGGATAACTAAGAGCATGTGCACCATTTTGATTGGGGCGATGCTGGGTATGCGGTGCTAATGGATAGCTTGGCTAGATCTTCAGTTGGGGAGGTTACTTTTGTCCTTGGCTTTTGGCCTGTGATTGAGGTAACCCGTGGGTTTTGCTCTTTCATCCCTCTTGATTCATTATTTATGGCTCTTTTTATCTTTGATTTGACATATTTTCTTGTTTGTCCATCTTTTCAGGTTTGGGGGTATCTGCACATCCAACCTGGTTGCCCCCTCCTCTTTTTTTATGAGAACACATACCCCCTTATGAGTTGTTGGCATAAGGACCGTCACCAGGACCTGGGGATGAAGCATTTGGAACTTGGTATGAGGTCCCAGTACGACTTGATGATTCTGAAGCAGGTTTGACACCCCCCTCCCTTCGTTGGTTAAATTTTTGAGTTTTGATTGTATTGCTTGACTAATGGGATTCTCCTTTCTTGGGCAGATTGTATTTTATGCTTATGTCAGCTCCCCCTTCTTAGACCGTGCCGCTGTTGGCCAGGTTTGTCGATTGTTGTGTCGTCTTCTTCTACGGTTCTTGGGTCTGAGCCTACTATTTGGGGGACGTTGTACATCAGTACTGAGATTACTTCATCGTGTTGTTGGGTCCTCCTGAGAATGTTATGGCCCCTGAGGGTACGGTTGAGGAGCTTATAGGGAGGCTCCTCAGGCATGAGATTCCAGTTGATGGCCTTTTTGAGCATGGGGAGTATCAATTGTGGTATGAGTCTCTCCCCCATCGGTTCATCCTCTCACATTTTATGCCTGGTGCTAATTTTTTGGCGTTCGGAGTACCATGATCCCAAGTACCTTCTTCTTTCTTTCCCTTGCTTGTGGGATTCTTTTTCGACTATCATGTTTTTAATTTACTGACCGAATTTCTTCCTCTCCATTTAGTTTGAGGTGAGAGAGGATCCTACCGTGGGCGCAAGTGCGGATCCTTCAGAGGTGCCAAGTGTCGGACCCTCGGGGACTTTCGGTGCGGGGCTTTCAGGGACATCTACTGCAGGGACTCAGGGGACTTTTAGGCATCTTGATGATGGGTTCCTCTCAAATTTGTGTGCCGACGTGACGGAGCATGCTTGTCTCTCTACCGAGGCAGTTAGAGTACCTCCCCCCGAGCTGATCGCAGGGGTGAGTTCTTTTCCCAAAAACTTTTTAGGGACATGCTTGCTCTCATCTATTTTTCTGCGTTGTTGACTTCTCTCTTCCCCCTTCGCTAGTTTATGAGTCAGCTGTTCAGCAAACAAAGTTTACTGTGGCATTGCTAACCTTCAGGAGGCTGAAGTGGTAAGTATGACATTGGTTTGCCCTGTCTATTTCTTTGTTTCCCTATGCTTTCCCCTAACTGATCTTTCTGGTATGATGCTTTCAACATACTCAAGAGAGGGAGTCGCGTTCACTACTTAGCCTGTTGTCCCAGGAATGGTCGCGGGTGGGGGATGTCTAGACATACCAGAAGACTGCGCACCGACGAAGAAGGGACTCTTGAGGACCTAGAGCAGTTTTCATTTTTCCTTTTATGAACATTTCAAATCCGAAGGACCGTCTTGAGCGCTCCCTCTTAGCCATGTAGTTATCTAGAAGTCGAGGGAGGTTGTTTATGTTTATGGCGGTGTCTTTTCTAGGTGTCTTGGGAAAGTGTTATCTTCGGTAGTTGTTGTAGGAGGTGTGTGTGCTATGCGTCGGAGGAGTCGAAGTACGTGGAGGAGTCAGCATCCTTTCCTCTTGTCTGTTCCTCGGAGTAACTTGGCTTTGGTCTCTTGTAGCTTTGTATAAGTCGGTCAGGGACTGGAGCAATGTGTCGACTTCTTTTCCTCCTTTTGTGAGTGCACTAACAGTGTGATCCATAACTTGACTAGTAGTGGAGTTCAGTCCATCGTCACTTTCTCCGTTGTTGTTGTTGCGATTTGTGTTTCGTGGAGCAAAGGGGTATGTTTCGCTCTCGCGGACCATATTTACCCAAACACGGCGTTGGGCTGTCCACAGAGACGGCCTAACGTTATACTCGGGATCGCTATGGGAGCCCTATGCGGGTGGGTCACTGTAATTAATGTTTAATTTTCTAATACTTGACATTTAAAAAAAAAATTGTTTTTTTTTTATTTTGTTTTTTTTATTTGTAAAACTGAGTATGCAGGTGAGTGTATAAAAAGTGATGAAGTAAAGTAAAGAAAATAAAAAACTAAATTAAATAAAGTAAGGAAAATAGAAAATCAAATTAATTAACCTTAGCGAAAAAGAGCCTTATCGCGATCGCCAGTCTGTTAGTACACACTTTTTCAGAGTTCTTCTCAGTGCTCGAAAAGAGTGGCCCAATTCAGTCCAAGTGGACTCTGGCTAAGGGAGATGGAGTAATAAATTAGGAAATATTAAATTGCTGAAAGAAAAAGACGAATTTTAAATGAAGAATACATGGGTTGATGCGATCGCCAGCTACAGATATTTATCGACGCTGCAACACGTCACTGTTCACGCTTTAAGGGGAGTGGGGGCTTGAAACTCCTTTACTGAATCGTCAGTCGGTCAACGTCAGCAGCTCTGGGTTGTCTTGAGATTTAACTAGTTTGGTTTCCTAATCCTGCTCTAAGTCTAATTACTCTAATCTCCTAATCCTACTAGAAGTCTAATTGATCTTGTCTCCTAATCCTACTAAGAGTCTAATTAAAAGAGTCTCCTAATTCTACTAGGAGTCTAATTTAAAAGAGGTCTCCTAATTCTAGTAGGAGTCTAATTTAAAAAGGTCTCCATATTCTACTAGGAATCTAATTTTTAAAAAAATGAGTTATGGCCCGTTATGCTAAGGAGGATCGGCCCCGTTCTCGAGTACCCTCCGTAAGCTCCCTTAGGCAAATCGGGTGGTTAGGTTTAAAAATCGGAAGGTTAAGGAACCTGATTGGTTTTAGGCCAAATGCTTCCTCCTTTGATACTACTTCGAGAATTGAGACTAACAGGCTAGTGTCGCTCATAGTCACAAAATCAAGGTTCGGTAATAATTCGGTAAAGTTAAAATCCGACAAAGTTCAGGAAGTTCAGGAACAATTCAGGAAAATAAAAAAATTATAAATTATAAAAGTATGATTATATATATAATATAATTTTATAATTTAGATATATATTTAAATTATTTTAATATACTTTTTTGTATAAAATAATAAATTATTAAATATTTGGATATGAATACATGATTATTAATCAAACCACTTATAACAAATTAATTAACCTAACTTCGCGATTTGCCGAATGAAACATCTGCATGACTGGGTGCTTGTCAATGAAACATCTGCAGGACCTACCAACATTTACTACACTCGAAATAGGATACATGAAGTTTAATATATGCGAGTTTCACAACTGATCTAGAGACTTCAGGTGACTAGGACAAAAAGAGAGAGGGAGGGGCTAGGGGAAGTTGCTTTACTTAGATGAAGATAGTCCCACATCGGTTGTTGGAGAAAGAGGGAGGAAGGCAAGTTGTATAAAAGAAAAGAGAAAATAGGAAAAGATAGTCCCACATCAGCTATTGAAGAAAGAGGGAGGAAGGCGAGTTGTATAAAAGAAAAGCGAAAATAGAGGTTACGCGTACTTACCTAGACGGGTTCAATCGGCGAACTTCACGATTTTGCCGAATTATTCACAAACTTCGTGAACTTCTGTGATTTTGACGATTTTTTCAAAAAATTGTGAATAGTTTGGGTTTTGTTCATTTCTCACAAAAATCGCGAATTATTCAGGAATTATTCAATAATTTAGCAATTTTTGTGACTATGGTGACACTAGCTTGACTACCTGGGGCCCTCGGAGAAAAGCCTGCAATTCTAGAAGTCTAGAAGGCAGCTCGACCCCTTTCAAAAGCCCTAGAGAAAACCTCAAATTTTCTCAAAGGGAGAAATTTTGGAGAGAGAAAAAAATAGTAAATTGGTTTTTTATGAGTAAGAAAATTTTTTAAAAGACTGAGTTTGAGTTGGTGATTGAAAGCTTAGAGAATTGAGGATCTGAAATTTTAGAGATTGGGGATTAGGAACCAAGGACTGAAATCTATAACTTAAGCATTAAGAACTAGAATTAGGAACTAGAACAAAAATTAAGAACTAGAGTCAGAATTAAGAACTAGAACCTAGAAGTTAAGAACTAAAAACTAGAACTAGAAACTAGAACCTAAAAAATTACCTGAAGTCGTGCACCGAAGAGAGAATCTCGAAATCCCTAAGCTTGGAAGAGAGGAACTCGAAAATTCAATTGCAGGATGTTGTGATGTGATGTGTGATGTGTTTTTGGGATGAGGTAAGGGGGTCTATTTATAGGTATTCGGGTAATTACGCTCCCTGTGGGAGGTGTGTAATTAATCGGTCGAATTCAATTACGCGCCTAACATGGTGCGCATAATTGAATTACACGCACTATACCAGGCGCTTAATCACTTTAAGTCGATGACCGACTCAGTGAGTGACCGGCTGGCTGACTCAGCCGGGTGTCCTAATTCTAGTCTAATTGGAACTAATTGTACACCCTGTATGACATGCGCAATCCGATTAAGCGCCTGAGGCAGTGCGCTTAATCATGGAGTTCGAGCGGTCATAGGACTTAGAGGCGAGGTTCACTTGAAACCAATTATGTGCGAGTGGTGGAACGCGTAATCTATTGCGCACACTAGATATGGTACACAATCGGGTCTCAAGGCTGTCTCTAGAAGGTTAAGGACCAATCCATGTTGAACCAATTACACGCTAGTGGTGGGGCGTGTAATTGAATTACGTGGGCTTTATAGGGCGCGTAATCCACTCCAAAGGCAACCCACAAGAACAGCAAGCCTAGTCCAAGTGGGACCAATTGCGCGCCAACTATGGGGCATGCAATCAAATTTCGCACACTTGATAGGGCACACAATTCGAGGGGCATGCAATCAAATTGCGCGTGCTGGATAGGGCACACAATTCGAGGCTTTTATGGGTTGGGTTGAGTCTAAACCATAGGGCTATTGTTTCAGCCTGTGCTTTGACTATATACTATTATTTCAGTATATAGTCCCCGTATTAGGGTTGTGGGGTTTGAGCCACAGAGCTATTATTTCAACCATAGATTATTATTTCAGTATATGGTCCCCAGTATTAGGGTTATGGGATCTAAGCCACAAAGCTATTGTTTCAGCCTGTGTTCAGCCATATACTATTATTCCAATATATGGTCCCCGTATTAGGATTTTAAGGCTTTTAGAAAAGGTAAGTCCCTTCTGAGAGTAGTGGGAAAGGTCAAAGGTTGATCGAATAAGTTTGTGTACTCTGAGAGGGAAAAATTGGAGTGTCTACAGATGCCCCTCTTTGACACATTCTTGCGGAGTAATGATGCGTCAAAGAAGTAGACACCCCTCTTCCGAGGGTGCCTTCTCGTTTCTTTTGAGAAATCACAAGTGTGAACTAGGATGCTGACATAAAATGTTTGACTTTCTTATCTATCAGTGCAATCTAAATATAGAGCATTCGGGAGCATAGTGGTAGCTGTCAAAAGGTATATCCTCAATTATGGGTGTAAGGGGCATCCCATCGCATATCGAGACTTGTTGCAAGGGGCAATCAAACAGAGAGAAATTGATGCAATCGAGGTATAGGGGGCATCATACGAATTTTCAGAAACAAGGTCAAGTGACCAGATAATAAGATGTAATATCATGTAATAGCGAAGGCTTTTGTAAGTCATGTCAGAGACCAAGCGCGTCATTGGTCACACCAATGGTGCGTCAGGTGTCCCTTTCCAGTGAACATTTGTGATTTTTCAGAGTTTAGCACACTTAGTGTTCAGTTTCCCATGGAAAAGAATGGATTGGAATTATGAGAAGTAAATTTTGATAGATAGGAGAGTTTATTTTATTTTATTTTTTTTCTTATTTTTTTTTTTTTTGAAAATTTGGGGACTTAAACTTAAGATCAATTCAGTGGAAAAATGGCAGAAAATGGGGCTTCCGAGACGTCGCTGAGCAAATCCACCGGAGCGGGATTTATGGACCCGACCGTTCATGTGGTTGTTAAGACGACAGTTGGTATGTCAGATGCACCGTCTAATCTTCTCGTGAATACTAATGATTGTCTCTTATAGGAGGACTACAGTGATTCACAAGTCAGGAGAGTCGGGTTTTGAAAACGTTTGACTTAATATTATCTAACTATATTTTACAGAGAATATCGAGTAGAAAGGGGTGCTCACTTACCTGATTTGTTGTCGATGGGAGGATTTTGCTTGCAATGGGACTGACCAACTGTTGCCCCTTTGTTGTGTTGCAATGGGATATTAGAGAGTTTCCTCTCCTCCTTCATTTCTGTTGTAGTGGGGCCTGATGATTGTCAGCGTGACAGGATGTCCGGATCGTTTGATGAGATGTTCACAATGGAACTTGATATTCAGGGCGTGTGATGAGAGGCTCGCGACGAGGCTTGATATTTGTTGGGTGCGATGGGACTTCGGAGAAATTCCACTCTTCTTCTGTAGGCAAGCGTATGTTTCTGCATGCAGTAGAGTCTGACGACTGCTGCGTGATGGGGCATTCAGGAGTCATCATGATGGGACGTGATGATTGTCGGGGCAAGATTTTTGGAGGGAAGTTCGACTCTTTGTGATGGGATATTGGATGAGCCTTCCCTTCTGGTTGTGTGTCGTAGCGGGTTGCAACGAAATTTTGGGGAAGTGTAATCAGTGGTAGGACATTGGTGGTTATGCGATGGGAAAACTATGTTTATTTCTTTCTTTGGCAGATCTTGGTTATATGACAAGATCAAATTATAGTTGTATAGCGACGGAACATGTTTGTGAGTGTGCATGGGGTGTTGGTCTGATGGATCTTTGCCTGTTTTGGCGCCATGATGGGACAATGATGGTGTCTTTCTTTGGCAGGTGATGTTTTGAGATCGTGACGGGACTTGCCTTTGGCCTTGGTGATATGGCAGGGTTTTAGTGTCACGATGGGGCATGAGGGCATGGTTGATTTATGTCAATGAGCTTAGGTGTTGAGATATCATTGGATATGTGCATCATGTCGCGATGGGACGTGGGTTTTTGTGGGAATGTGTGATGGGATATCAACGGTTCTCTCTCTGGTCGGTGTGTGAGGTTACACAATGGGGCAAGGGAGAGTGATTCGAATCGTGATGGGATGAGTAGAGTGATTGGCTACTTTGTCACTGTTACTTTTCGCTTCGTGTCGTGAGGGAGCTTTTATATTTAGCGATGGGGTTGTGAGCGATTTTATTTTGTTGGTTTATTTACCACAATGGGTGTTGGGGAATAATTTGGTTGCGAAGAGATGTGTTGTCACATGTGCTTGTGAGTGCGCGATGGGTCTCTGAGGGAATAATTTCGAACTCAGTGGGACGTTAATTCGCAATAGGTCATCAGGGGGTGACTTGGTCACGATGGGACTATGGGGAGATAGTCCCGTGTATAGTTGGAAACAGTTTGTATGTTTTAAGATGGTCTCATAGAGTTTGAGGGTGGCTTGTGTTGGTGTTACATCAGTTTGATTTTTTATGGGCTCTAATTTGGTGAGCCTAAGTGGCTATTTTGGAGCATGCGTGTACGTATAAGTGAGTTTTTTTTTATTTTCAAGGCGAGTATGCCTAAGTCAGAGTGTGTGTGTGAATTCTGTGTTGTGGGTGATTCAATCGATTGTCTTGTAAAAGGAAAGCCTTCCATACACAGCCTATATAAGCAAAGCAATGTTTAGAGCCAGGAGACTTCTTCTTTGGCCGAATTTCTTAGGGTTTTTCCAAGTTTCTTTATAGTTTTCATAGCTTAGCTTTAGCTAGGGATAATTAAGTTGTAATTAGGATCAAAGCTTTGTACGGTTCTAAATCTTTTCATAAAAGGTCTAAATATTTGATAAATTAAATAATGTATTTGATGGCCGAGGGGCTAGAATTTCGTGGCATGACCCACACGCATCCCAGATTTGTTAAGCGGGCATATACATAATCAAGATTCTCTCGCTAACATAGTTCCACAAATTCAGTGAATCCAATAGTATAAAGATGGAAAATCATGGTAGAAATAAATAATAAATAAATGCGATACGAATCCATGAAATAATTGCTGATCAATTGAAAAATAAAGGTCAATAATAAATCAAATGTACGAGGCTAACAACGAATACCCAATGATAAACAATAACAGTACAAAATGAAAGAATAATTGTCTAATCCCGTAAATCTAATCTTAGTACCAAAACTATTTCTATCAATAATCAGCACTCAGATCGTAACTAGTATCGAGGTCCTCCTGATGTCCTGCAGTGCACCTACACCCTCTCAAGGTTCCTGGTACTCAGCATCCACGGGGTTAACGAAGTCAACGTCAACAGGATTGGGGTAGTCGGCGTCACACTATCGATAAAATCACTTGAAATAGTAAATGTCACAAGGACTAAGTTGTTAAACAATACACAACTTGATGGATACATCACCAATCCACCCTATACTACTCAGGTGGATTGTGGGTGCATCTCAAGAGTGATAATAATAATAATAATATGACGATATAGTTGAAATAATAAGAAGAAAATTATAAAGTCATGTGTATCGTAAAGATAATATCGTATCAGAAATGTAAAACTATGATCTAGACATCACTCCAACTCTAACGTACATCGCCATACCACATAAAACATAATATATCATATTACAACATCACATGCGTTTATACATCGGATTGGCGTACTTACATACATCTATTCTTAATATAATCTGTATCAGAGTCGCTGCTCGAGCCTACCATGTGAGGGTTACCATAGTAGTATACCACTATAACATATCGTCTCTCATACTTAACATATCATAATCATATCATACACATCATCCAGTCTTTGGGCAACCGGTCATAAGTAAATACGTCTCTAAATGCAAGAACGGCGTACTTCGTATCAATCACATCTTACTATCTCCTAGGAGACTCATCTTGACTATAGACGTTGGAATCTTTATGGTGGCTACGTAAGGTACGACACGTACAGACTTATATTTTTAATCTTATGCTAGCCTACACAGCGATGTCTTATTATTAACTTTAGCTTAATATTTGACTAAATCCTCAAGTCAATCTATCATATTTAAATCTCAGGGGTGACAGACACCGTATCGGAGGTTACATTGAATCCCTACTAACATCACTCGTCATGATGTCTCATACCACTATGAATTATAAGGCATGTAAATACGGTATAATCTCTGCTTCGATACCATCTCAGCGAGTCACCACGCCCAACTGTAGGCATGATCTCACACACTCGCATACATGAACTAGTATATCCATATGATGTAAGACATATCAATAATAGAAATCATCTTATCTTACTTAGTAAATAGATTTAAATCCCTAGCTACATTATATATAGCACATCAAGTTCAGTTATAATATAGTATAGCTCTCAGTGTATGAGCAATAAAAAATTATGCTAGTAAGATACCATATCATAAGGGTATAATCATTATAATCATTATCACCTGGTCGATTTATAAGTACTTAAAATTTTGTCTTAAGAGCATCTTCGATGTCCTTGAGAAATGTGAAATATCAAAGTTTGACTATACATATGTCATTGAAATCTTAAAATTTTCATGCTTTCATAAAGATCGCATCGAGACGGTAAAATTGATATATAATATGCTATAATCGTATAAATAAATAAAAAGAACTCACGATTCTAAGTTTTTTAGATTAATCATGAACACCAATCGAAAGACCTCATTCAATATTATATTACATTAGAAATTTTGGTCATGACACATCAATGGGTAGAATACTCGATACTCTGCCATGTGACACTGAGGCTTCGGGACACCGGACCTTGAATCGGGTCCGAATCCGAGTCCAACCGTCGCTAACACCACGAGCGTCTGTCATGAATCCACAGATGTTCGTCGAACACGGCAATGGAGTATCCAAACTACGGACATTTGTCCTGAAGCCTACGGATGTCCGTCAAACACAACTGACTTTTGTACTGAATCCATGAATGTCCATCGAACATGGCAGTGGAGTATCCAAACTACGAACATCCATCCTAAAGCCTACGGACGTTCGTCGAACACAACGAACTTCCATCCTGAACGAAGCTAATTTAGTTAGAACCGTATCCAACAGATTTGAGGTCGAGCCCTCCACAAAAATTGGAGCTTAGGTAGGGATGGACCTCCCTACCAGTTTCCGATACCGACCGGCCAATGGTTCGCTGGAGGCGGCCATTCAAAGGGGTTGTTCCAATGAAAATACAAAATATTCAGATTTATCAATTTAACCCGTCAATGCGCAATCGAATGCACCTTAAGAATAAAGGGGATTGATGTGTACCCACCTCATCGGATAGTCCACGTATGAACGGAAGGTGCGTAAGAGTCCGGATCGGATTGGTTTCGATGTGGTTTATATCGGTGTGGGTTTTTTCCAAGTTTTCTTCTTCTTCCTTCTTTCTCACCTTGTATTCTTCGATTTGAACAACAACGATCGTCGCTTGAAAGAGGTCACGGTGGTTCAAGGGTGACTAAGAGGGAAAACTCGTGAGAGATTTGAGGGAAGACACTAGAAAGAGTTGAGAGAGACGAGTTGTGACGGCTAAGGTTTCTTAAAAAGAAAAAGTGAGAGAGGGCTAGGGTTTCTTAAAAAGAAAATGTGCAAGAGATCATTCCAGAGTCAAGATCTCAAAAGATAGCGAGAAAGTGAGTTGCATGAATTAGTAGAGATTTCTGAGAAAGAGGTGGGCTTCGGTGTGGAGCGCTAACATCGTGCGCAGTGCAGTATTTCATCTAACATCGTTAAAAAGTCAAAATGAGTTGAGTGATTACACTAAGTTTCATTTGTTAATTATGAGAAAAGAGAACTATCCTTTAAACATTGTCCAACATAAACTCGTGCTTGGAAAAGTTGCTTCAAAAAGTACTTTTTGAGAATTAATATAAGGTGAGGACTTTTCGATCGAGTTGGCCACCTCTATCTAAAACTATAGTCCTAAGTTGCTACAATACCGTCTTAAAAAGTTATAAATGTCCAAAGAATAAAACTTTTGTAAGCTTTATCCCAAGACCCGCTTATATATAAATCAGATTTGGCTGATAATATGGCATGGCCCGAAGGCCAAACAGGTCAGCCTACGTGACAGCCCGAATTTTCGCAACCCAAAATTTGTGCCATCAGACCGCCACTCAAAGCGATCCACGAGTTACTGAACACTTGGTACATCCACACCCATAGCAGAAATCAAAGTAGATATCTCTAACTAAACAGATAGAGTCATCATATATGACAAATAAATTTTCATTTCTATATTTAAAACATATCAAAATGACGGTTCTAATTTCATGCAAAGATGCATAGACAAAAGAACCGAAACAAACCACCAGTGATGGTCGACCATCACCTAAACAATAGTTCACAAAATAATATACTTACTAATTACATGATTCAAATTTCTAATCAAAAATGGTTGGACATACCAATCCTAAGTCACAAAACCACAAACAAATCTAACACAAATCCCAATCTATGGGAAGAACTCCTTTGGAAGGGGCTCAATCTCCTCCTCAGGAATGTACTCCGGTTCGCTTTTTGGATCGACTTCCTTCTCTAACTCGGCACCTGTGACGTATAGCCAAGGATGAGCTAACAGTCTAATCTCAATAGGGGCAACATTATTAGCATTTAATCTCATATTTCAAAGCATAAATTTCTAAAACTAATTTCATAAGCGCATATCACATTTTACGAGGATTTCAAGATACTGAACTTTAATCACACACATAATTCTAATATTTGTTTGAAATCTTAAAACGTTATTTTAAACAATAACTTAAATACAAATCCAAGTAAATATATCATTGGAAGCTACACATATACCAATGGGAATCTCCAACCATTGTCATTCAATGAATCATTTTCACAATTTGCCCAAGCCCCTGCGTTGTGAGGGATACTTGTGCCGAATAAAGTTTACAGTTGACCGGTATGAACGTACAGATATCCCGTTGTACTGGAGCACAATTTGAGATTCATTACACATGAATCTTAAATAAATATGCGAATTTTAACTTATAATTTAACACCGTGTAAAGTGATTACATTGTTATTAGTTTTAAAATCTAGAATTCAGACACGAGTTCGGAGTTTACACAAACGCACTTATCACATCACATTTCGAATCACATTTACAAAACTTGTTTTGAAAGATTTGTAAATCAAAGGTTTAAATGCACATCAACTTATCATGTCATATCTTATCATATCATTCAATCTATATAAAGCACATTAGATTCAATGTTATTAAGTTTCCCCTACCTCAATCACGATGCAAGTAAAATCACACAAAGTCATTCGAGATTTTACACGGATGTTCACCACTTTAACCTACATCTCAAATCATCTAAAGACCCTTTACAAAAGCCTAAGGAAGCCTAATGGTCGAAGTTTTTGAAAATTTTAAGAGAAAACAACCACAATTACCCTAACTATGTTTCTCGTACGCATGAGATGTAGGGTCGGGCGCGCGAGTCTAGTGGCACCTATCCAGCTCGAGCAAGCGAGCCATCAGAGGCTCACTAGAGTCTCTTTTCCCCTCCTTTCCCTCATGTGCGCGAGGCTCACAGGAGCCCATCTGAAGGTATCTCGCGCACACAAGAAGCAAAGCTCGCGCGAGCGAGATTCAAAAGCTCTTCAGAATTCAGAATTTCTGAACTCGTTCTTCTCGCAATTTTCCGTCACTTACACCCACATTCTTCACATGAATTTCTACATATTTAATTCTACAATTTTAACATCTTTGAATTGCAGTTTCTCACCTTCTAAGCTAGCGAAATCCACGTGATTTCCAAGCAAGGATCGGAGTGATTTGTGTTTTCCCCTCTTTACACACAATGGGTTTCAAAAACTCATTCGGCCACACTCCACACCCCACAACCTTCCCAACGTCGCAATTGACGGCAACCACTCCTTCGAACAAGATCATGAAATTTCACGAAGATTAGGAGCTTCGGAGCACACGAATCTGGAGGAACTCTTCTCCTCTTTCACAACCCTCTCTCTATCTCTCTCTAAGTTCTCACACACATCAACCAAGGCAAAATAGAGAAGTGGTTTCACGTGATGGGCAATCCCTACTTATCCCAAAAGTTTTTGCTTCAATGTGAGGTACATACACATGCATGTATGTTTGCTCCTATCCACTTGAATTGTTTGGTGTGAAGCACATACACACCTAGGTGTGTGTGTGTGTTAAATTGTTTTGGTTCACTTGCAAACCCCACACACTGAACTTGGTACTCGCTCATTTTCACATGCTCACTAGTCATCACACACACATATTGATCTTGCTAAATCTAAAATGGTACAGTGCACCGCACCTATACGTGTACCTATTTGACTTACACGGTTTCCTACGTTTGGAGATATTACATTCTTCCCCCCTTTTAAAATTTTCGTCCACGAAAATTGGCCTAAGTGATACTATTGCGAACACGCTAACAAGTGTTGTCGCTAATCTACAAGAGTTGTCTACGTGAGACCAGCAATTGTAGTACTCAAGGAGGTACTTTCATCACACGCATATCACTTAATGTCAACTTCTATTAACACTCTGACCTGCATGATTGAAAATTTCAAAATCAGAGAAAACACACACTCAGAGTTTGAAAGACACACCCACCATTAGATTAACAAGTAACTAAGCCAAGGTCACAACATGTTAACACCGTACAAGAGAGTATAACCACATCTACAACCAATTTAGTCAAAGCTAATATAACCTTGTACTTGCACAACAAGTCAAAAATCTAATACCCACACTCATCCATAAGAGAACTGCAACAATCGAAGTTGGTGATTATCATCCATAACCAACCACACACGACAGTTCAAATTAGCAAAGTTAATAGGATCATCTTACCTGCACGAAAATCTATAATGTAACATCGACATTCCACATATCCACAACATTCACATTAGCAACCCTCTAACCACACAATCATAGCACATTTATAGATAACTAAAGGCTACCAATCAAATAACCACAATGGATACAACATAACCCACGAAATAAAATTCTCATTCACATTAAAAAGAAAACTTTGTTTGGCCAAGTTAGACCGATGCAACCATCCACATCCAACAATTTAAACGATCCACATGTGGCAACCATGCCACCATAGTTTTAGGACTCAACACCATCAACTACAAAATGATTAAAACATTACATTCCCAAAATAAATTCTATCGGCCAAACTCACATGTCAGTCCTCAGCACCACCAGGTTGCGCGTCAAAGTCCTCAGGTCCCCCCGCTCCAAAACTAAAAGCCTCGGGTACATAGGCTCGTGTTGTTGCCATGCACTGTAAATAGTCTAAAAGGTACATGTAGCGCATCGAGTCGGTCAGTAATGCCTCATGGTAATAGAGTTGGCATATGATCTGCTAATTCTGCTGCTCGACCCTCTGGAGTGTCAGGTCCTACAAATCCATTCTTCTAAAAAGCTCGGCCGCAAATTCCACACCACCATATGAAGGAAATTGTGGCTGGACTAGAACATGTTGTGGTGGTATCGGAGGATGAGCTGCATGTTCAGGTCAGGGGTGAGGGGGTTGCTACTGTTCTTGGGGCTGATACGCACGTCTTGCTATTTTGCTTTCCTTTCTTCTTCTAACACTTCCTTGTAGACTGGTATAGCTAAGTTTCATGTCCGTAACCTGATAAGTTTTGACATTATCCTTATAGAGGAGTTCATCCGGGTGAACCTCGTAACCATCGGTGTCTAATGAGGGTTCGTACTGCTCAATCATTTTTTAGATCAATCGAGCATAGGGTAAGCAGTTTAACACCGATGGAACTATACCGGGTTTGGTACGTTCCTTGGCATTCTTCATTCCTTCTCTCACCATGGCAGGTGCACTGAACCACCTATTTTGGTGAGCCACAAAGAGAGATTGGAGGATCGGGTCTCGTCTTTCTTGCTCGTAGCCCAAAGGAAAAAGGTTTTTCTTAAAAATGATATCTAAAGACCACAGTTGCTTCGGAAACTGGGCCCTCGTAACTGATTTGCCAATTCCGGTCTGTCCATGGGTCATTTAAGCCACAATGTGATGAAAATTCACTATTTCACGGATCGGGGATTGGGAGCCCCCATCTACTACATACTGTCAAGGGCAATTCATTACCTGTGAGATGTTCCTTTGGTTGAACACAAGGGTCCAATCGTCAATGACGGTGATCAATTTGGTGTTTGTCTCATCCAGTCATAAGTTTTGATAAAATAGCTTGACTAAACGTGGGTAGTAATAATCGTGGAATGGCCGCAAAATAGATTTCATCCCGGTCGTGTGGAGGTAATTTAGGGTCCATTGCGTCTCCGATTGATCGTCGAAGATGTCGTCGTGAAACGACCATTCGACCTCAAACATTTTAGACTCCCACCATTCGGCAGATTGGATACGAGAATCTAGTGGAGGAACCACTTCAGCTCTCTTAAAACTTGGCGGTTTGATGGCTGATTTCTTCTTAGGATTTGAGGGTTTAGGTGCCATTTTAGGGCTTTTACTCAAAAAGAACGAAATGGAACTATTTAAAAGGTAAAGCTTACCTTTGGTGCATAAAATACCCGAGGAATGTCGCTGAGAGATCATGGCTTGTGCGATTTGGAAGAGGATATGGCGGTTCACTCCAAAAAGAGAAAAACCCTAAGCTCCCCCTTTTTCTTTCCACGCAAAATGATCAAGAAAAGGGTTAAAACCCTTATATAGCCTAACACTCCCGCGCGCGACTACTAAAGCTCGCGCGCGCGAGCCATCAGGCCGCCACAGGGAATTGAATTCCCCTCTTTTGTTTCTTCTTGAGTGACTCGCACGAGCGAGAATTGGACCTCGGGCGCGCGAGTCCACAGATGCTCTTTCTTCTGTTGATTTCTGTTTTGGGTTTCCTTTTTCCCAACTTCAAACCATTCTTCAAACTTTAAATACATACCATTTACCACTAATCCTTGCAACTATAACCCCTTATATTAACAAATTTTCGAGTCTCGTACATCATGCATCAATTATGATTGTACACAATTCAGCCCATCGCCAAATTAACATGTAAGTTAACAAGTAACTTAGACACAATTTCTCATTGCAAAACAAAAAAATTTACACATGGTTCACTCAAACAACTGCAGGTACGCGTTGCTCATGTCCGACTCACTTTCCAAGTGGCCTCTTCCGGAAAATGGTTCCGCCATCTAACAAGCACTAATGGAATCCTTTTGGTGCATAGTACCTATTTCTTCCGATCGAGAATTTATATCGACTCTTCCCTAACCGTCAAGTCTTCTTGAAATTTGATCGGTTGGTAATCTAGGATGCGAGTTGGATCCTTCGCGTATCGTCTCACCATCGGCACATGAAACACATTATGCATGTTTGAGATTTCCAGTGGTAGAGCAACCTGATAAGCCACTTCTCCAATGCATCCCAAAACTTCAAAAGGTCCCACGTAACGTGAACTTAGCTTTCCACGCTTCCCGAAGCGCATTACTTCTTTAGTAAGCAAAATCTTGATTAAGACATTGTCTCTCATCTGAAAGAAATGTATCGTATTAACATTGCGACAATATGTACATATTTATCAGAGTTTGCATCGCAACTAAGGCATTAAGTTTACCTGAAACTCAATGCTCATTCTTTTAAGGTCGGCATAGCTCTTCTATCTGCTTTGTGCGACTTTTAACCATTCATGAATCAACCGTACCGCTTCGGTAGTACTTTCAATAATTTATGGACCCATAATGAACTTTTCTTTTGTTTCTTCCCAATTGATTGGGGATTTACATCGTCTTCCATACAATGCTTCATACCGATACTCGTTTGATAGCTATTATCATATGCGAACTCGATCAAGGGTAGATGTCGATCCCATGATTCATAAAAATCAGGCATACAAGCTCGTAGCATATCTTCTATGATCTAATTTACCCTTTCAGTTTGTCCATCTGTCTGTGGGTGAAACGTTAAACTGAAGTCTAGTCTCGTACCCATCCCTTCTTGAGACTTCTGTCAAAACTGTAAGGTATATAACGGATCTCGATTTGAGATAATGCTCACAGGAATACTGTGCAGTCAGATAATTTCTTTCATGTATATTTCTACAAGCCTACTTGTCATATACGTCGTGTTGTGTGGCAAGAAATGGGTTGACTTGGTCAATCTATCGACAACTACCCAAATGGCATTGTGCTTCTTCACTGTCTGTAGTAATCTCAAAATAAAATCCATGAAAATGGATTCTCACTTCCATTCTGGTATCGGTAGTGGTTGTAATAACCTAGATGGATGCCTGTGATCCACTTTCACTTGCTGACATACCAAACACTTAGAAACGTACTCGGCGACATCCTTCTTCAAACCTTTCCACCAAAAATTTCTCTTTAGATCTTGGGACATCTTAGTACCACCAGGATGAATAGCATACTTTGACTTGTGACCCTCGTTTAGAATGGTATGTCGAAGATCGGCATCTGTCGGTATACATAGACTCCCTCTAAACAATAGCGATCCATACTCCTTAATGGAGAAGTCTAGTCTGGTGCCATCAGTTACACCTTGTCTGATCTTCACAAGTTTTGTATCTTTCATCTGAAGCTCATAGATGTGATCGAAGATCGTTGGTCTGATTGTGATATTTGCCACTAAAGCTCCTGAATCTTTTACCACGATGTTCGTATCATATAATGAAATATCTTCCATCTATGGATTTCCAAAATGAGACTAGATATCTGAGCCAAAATCTTCAGACTCAAAGCATCTGAAACTATATTAGCTTTTCCTGTGTGATATTGAATAGAGCAATCGTAGTCTTTAAGAAACTCCATCCACTTTCTTTGTCTCATATTCAGGTCCTTCTGTGTAAACAGGTACTTGAGACTCTTGTGGTCCGTGAAGATCTCAAAGGTTTTCCCACAGAGGTAATGCCTCCATATCTTTAAGGCAAATATTATCGCTCCCAACTCAAGATCATGCGTTGGATAGTTTTTTTCATGATCCTTAAGCTGTCTCGACCCGTAGGCAATAACTTTCCGATTTTGATTAAGCACACAGCCTAAGCCGTTGTGTGATGCATCACTGTAAACCGTAAAACCTCCACTTCCTGATGAAATAGCTAATACTAATACGGAGGTCAACCTTCTCTTGAGTTCTTGAAAACTTTTCTCACATGCTTCAGTCCACTCAAACTTAACATCTTTCCTTGTGAGTCTTGTGAGTGGTCCGGAAATCTTGGAGAACCCATTTACAAGTCTCTTATAATACCCAGCCAAACCAAGGAAACTGTGAATCTCAGTCACAGTCTTTGATTGTTCCCATTCTATCATAGCCCTGATCTTTGTCGGATCCACTATGATACCTACTTCTGAGACTACATGGCCCAAAAAGCTCACTTGTTCTAGCCAAAACTCACACTTGCTGAGTTTTGCATACAACTGGTGTTCACACAATGTTTGCAAATCGATCCTCAGATGTTGCTCATGTTCTTCTTTAAACTTTGAGTAGTTGAGAATATCATCCACGAATACAACCACACATGTATCATGATATGATTTGAACATCTTGTTCATGAGATCCATGAATGAAGCTGATGCATTAATTAAGCCGAAAGGTATCACTAGGAACTCGTAATGCCCATATCTGGTTTGGAATATCACCTTTTGAACATTCTCGGCTTTCACCTTCAGCTGATGGTAATCAGATCTCAAGTTGATATTGAAAAAGAATCTTGCTCCTTCCAATTGATCAAAGAGATCATTGATTCTGGGTAAAGGATATCAGTTCTTAATCGTCAACTTGTTCAACTGATAATAATTGATGCACAATCTCATCGACCCATCCTTTTTCTTAACAAATAAGACCGATGCTCCCCAAGGATAAATACTTGGTCTTATAAACCTTTTATCTAAAAGTTTCTGCAACTGCTCTTTCAATTCCTTCAATTTGGCTGGATTCATCCGATAAGGTGCTTTAGATACTAGCTCCGTACCTGAGGCTAAGTCAATCGCAAACTCAACCAGTCGATCAGGTGGCAATCCCGATAACTCTTCTGAAAATATATTTTGAAACTCACTTGCAATCGAAATTTCTGATATGGCATTCTTCTCTTCCCATTACTCCTGTAAGAATGTTAAGTATCCACTACATCTATTTCTCATCATCCATTAGGCTCGAATCGTGGAGATGAACGGCGCGAAGGTTGGTCGTATGCCGTAAAATATGAATGATCTACCCCCCATTGGGCTGAAAAGTGACCATCTTTCTTCGACAATCGGCATTCGCATTATGAGTGGATAACTAGTCCATACCAAGGATCACATCAAATCCTTGCATATCCAACAAGATCAGATTGGCCACTGATTCATGATCTTCATAATTTGTGATGACGATGATAACTGATCGATGCTAATCGGGCTTCTTATTGGGACATAAATAGCCAAAATAAAGTCTAAGGACCCGAGAATGACCTTCAATCTTACTGCAAACTGAGGAGTTACAAACGAGTGGGTAGACCCTGGGTCAATCAAGACTCATGCTTCATAATAATAATAGTCGCTTGCTTTATACATTTGTAGGGTAATCTAATCAGATATGCATAAAAGAAATTTGACATTCAAACGTAGGAATATAAAAGGCCATTTAAATCTATGCACCTTCTTCATCAAAAAAAAATTTTAAGGAAAATACGCTGACAGTCAATAGGCAATTATACCTTGGATCACATCATTGTTTGTTTGGGCATCCTTGGCGGTAACTACATAAGCACGACCTTGACAGTAGGTCGAGGGTGTTGTGTAGGCCTTTATGCGGCAGTTGATGCCTTCCTTTCATTTCTTATCTCTAGGCAATCTTTTATCATATGCCCCATCTTACCTCATTTGAAACATATTTCTGTACCTTGTCTACAATCCGTAGTCTTGTGCGATTTACCACAACGTGCACATATCTCCTGCGGAGTAGATGATGCAGCCCTTGAAAATCTCTAAGTAACTGACACCCTTGTGGTAGTAGTAGGGCCAAACAGGCGAAAAGATCTAACTAGTATAGGTATTGGTAGCCTAGCATAAGTAGTCTAGGTAAACTGCTTTGGAGCTGATACTGTAAATCTTGGCTTTTTATTCATCGATTCATAGTTACTAGACCTCCCTTGGTTTGCCTTTCCTCTACTCTGTTAATCCCTTCTTTTATACATCTCTTCAATGTCTTTGGCAACTAAAGCTTTGCTCATCACCTCCCTATATGTTTCCAACTCAAGCACTGAAATTCTATCGCGGATATTTGGCCTTAATCAGCGCTAAAACTTCTTAGCTTTCATCCGAGCGGAGGCCAAATGCTTTAACGCAAATCTTGACAACCTTGTAAACTTTATTCCATACTCTCACACGGACATCTTCCCTTGTTCCAGGTTAATGAATTTCACTTCCATTTGATTTCTCACTTGCTTAAGAAAATATTCTATATTGAATTCCTCAACGAATTCCTCCCAAGTCCACAAAACACCTGGAGTAACTTGTTCCCTTGCTCTTGATACTAATTTCTACTATGAGTCTGCTTCCCCATCCAACTTGAATGCAGCCCATCTAACTTGTTCATCTTTCGTGCATGGAAGCACATTGAATATCTTTTCCATTTCATTTAACTGCTTTTCTGCTTCAAGTGGTTCTGCTTGTCCTGAGAAACTCGGTGGACGCATTCTTCTGAATTCTATGAATGCCAAAGGTTGAGGCGGTGGCATATATTTATTTACATTATTTTCGGCCATCAACTCTGTTTATTATGTCAGAGCATTAGCTACTGTTTCCATTTCTTGTGTCATTCTTTCTCTTTCTACTCTTTCCTAATCTCCTTCTTCAGGAGGATTTCTTTCCCTAACAGGAATTCTATTCGAACCCGTAGCAATGTTCTCACCTAACAAAACATCATCCATTCCGGTATAAATTCCTTCACCACTCCTTGTTGTTCAGACTCAACCACCTCTTGGTCGTCCTCTACCTCTAGGAGGCATACTGATCTGTTAACATGAAACAAGAGTTTCATTAATATACGATCTCTATACTCTGACAAAATTTTAAATACATAGCCTAAGTCTAAAGCCTGTCAGAAATTTTTAAAGTTATATGATTTGATACCAACTGTGACTGCCCGAATTTTGGCAACCCAAAATTTGTGCCATTGGACCGCCACTCAAGGCGATCCACAAATTAACGAACACTTGGTACATCCACACCCATAGTGGAAATTAAAGCAGATATCTCTAACTAAACAGATAGAGTCATCATATATGACAAATAAATTTCTATTTTTATATTTAAAACATATCAAAATGACGATTCTAATTTCATGCAAAGATACATAGACAAAAGAACCGAAACGAACCACCGGTGATGGCCTACTATCACCTAACCAATAGCTCACAAAATAATATATTTATTAATTACATTATTCAAATTTCTAACCAAAAATGGCTGGACGTACCAAGCCTAAGTCACAAAACCACCAACAAATCTGACACAAATTCCAATCTATGGGAAGAACACCTCTGGAAGGGGCTTAGTCTCCTCCTCAGGAATGTACTCCGGATCGCTTCCCAGGTCAAATTCCTTCTCTAACTCGGCACCTATGACGTATAGTCCAAGGTGTGCTAACAGTCTAAGCTCAATAGGGTCAACATTATTAGCATTCAATCTCATATTTCAAAGCATAAATTTTCATAACTGATTTCATAAGCACATATCACATTTTACGAGGATTTCAAGATACTGAACCTTAATTACACACACACAATTCTAATATTTGTTTGAAATCTTGAAACATAACTTAAAATAGTAACTTAAATACTATTCCAAGCAAATATAGCATCAAAAGCCACACATATACCAATGGAAATCCCCAACCATCGTCGTTCAATGAATCATTTTCACGATTTGCTCAAGCTCCTGCGTTGTGTGAGATACTTGTTTCGAACGAAGTTTACCGTTGGCCGATATGAATGTACGGATATCCCGCCATACCGGAGCACAATTTGAGATTCGTTACACATGAACCTTAAATAAATATGCAAATTCTAACTTATAATTTAACACCATGTAAAGTGATTACATTATAATTAGTTTTAAAATCTAGAATTCAGACATGAGTTCGGAGTTCACACTTATCACATCACATTTCGAATCACATTTATAAAGCTTGTTTTGAAATATTTGTAAATCAAATGTTTAAATGCACATCAACTTATCATGTCTTATCTTATCATATCATTCAATCTATACAAAGCATATCATATTCAATGTTATTAAGTTTCTCCTACCTCAGTCACGACGCAAGTAAATCACACGAAGCCATTCGAGGTTTACGCGGATGTTCACCACTTTAACCTACATCTCAAATCATTATAAGACCCTTTACAAAAGCCTAAGAAAGCCTAACGGTCGAAGTTTCCAAAAATTTCAAGAGAAAACAGCCAAAATTACCCTAACTCTGTTTCTCGCATGTGCGAGATGTAGGGTCAGGCGCACGAGTCCAGTGGCACCTATCCAACTCAAGCGAGCAAGCCATTAGAGGCTTACTAGAGTCTCTTTTCCCCCCTTTCCCTAGTGCGTGCGAGGCTCACAGGAGCCCATCTGAAGGTATCTCGCATGAGCAAGATTCAAAAGCTCTTCAGAATTCAGAATTTCTGAACTCGTTCTTCTCGCGATTTTTCGTCACTTACACCCACATTCTTCACACGAATTTCTACACATTTAATTCTACAATTTTAACAACTTTGAATTGCGATTTCTCCCCTTCTAAGCTAGCGAAATCCATGCGATTTGCAAGCAAAGATCAGAGTGATTTGTGATTTCTCCTCTTTACACACAATGGGTTTCAAAAACCCATTCGGCCACACTCCACGCCCCACAACCTTCCCAATATCGCAATTGACGGCAACTACTCCTTCGAACAAGATCGCAAAATTTCACGAAGATTAGGAGCTTCGGAGCGCACGAATATGGGGGAACTCTTCTCTTTCACAACCCTCTCTCCATCTCTCTCTAAACTCTCACACACAGCAACCAAGGCAAATTAAAGAAGTGGTTTCAGGTAAGGGGCAATCCCTACTTATCCCAAAAGTATTTGCTTCAATGTGAGGCACATACACACACATGTATGTTTGTTCCTATCCACTTGAATTGCTTGGTGTGAAGCTCATACACACCTAGGTGTGTGTGTGTTAAATTGCTTTTATTCCCCTACAAACCTCACACACCGAACTTGATACTCGCTCATTTTCACGTGCTCACTAGTCATCGAACACACATTGATTTCGCTAAATCTAAAATGGTACAGTGCACCGCACCTATACGTGTACCTATTTGACTTACACGATTTTCAAAGTTTGGGGATATTACAGCCTAGCCCTCATCATGTCTCATACAAATTGGTTTACGCATCATCTGATCATGGTAGTGACATGGGCAATTACTAATAAAGGCAAATTTGTCTTAAAAAGCTTGAGCAACGATCATTTTCAGAGGTATCAACACTCCAAGGAGGGCTTTAGACATGAAAGTAATAATCATTGCTGTAACTTTTTATTAATAAACAAAGTAGAGGGAGTTTTCTATCAATATGAAGCTTTGGATGGGGTATTTGCGAGAAAATTTAAAAAAAAAACACTTACACAATGCTCGCTTGGTGGTTATGGAAGACGAGTCCCAACTCCACAATGGCTTGCCACTTGGGTAACACATGGCTGTCCTTAGAATAATACTAGTGCCTACGTGCTGCCACAGATTTCAATGGCTTATAGCATCGGTATCATTGTGATCGTTATCAAGCACCACATCCGGCTAACCGTTGTAGTTTACCTTATTCGAAACAGCGTTGGAAACGAAATAAAGAAAATAAACTGAGAACCGAAGATGGCTAATGATCACCAACTTCAACCAACTTTAGAACCATTTGATGGAAAGATTTTTGACATATATAAATTAATAATACTTTCACATCAACCTATGAAAGTGAAAGCGGTGACAGTCAAAATTCCCTCACATCCACCAGAGGGGATCGAAGTTCTGGGGGTCACTTTTTTCCAAGGATCAAAATTTTGACCGAAATGACCCAAATTTCAGTTTCTGTCCCCACCGAAACAAATTTTGGACCTAAATTTCGGTCCTTTTTGTATGGGGATCAAAACTTCGGCCAAAATTTTGGCCAAATTAACAGTTTTCGGCTTCAGTTTCGGTCATATGCCTGAAACCAAAATTTCGGCCAACAGTTTTCGGCTTCAGTTTCGGTCATATGCCGGAAACCGAAATTTCGGCCGAAATTTTGATCCTTGCTTTTTTCCTCAAATTAAAGAGAAACCAAAAAAGCAACACAACTGCTGAAACTCAACGCCTTCTCCAATATCAGCTTATTTGATCCATCAAAATATGTAGCGATCTATACCCAGCAAATGTAACACCTTTACCAAGCCATCTCTGATTTCATTATTTGGGCTTCGCGATGGGGAGAGAAACAGTAGAGGGCATTAATTATGTAACTTTTACCTGCATTTTGGGTCGATTTGTTTCCTTATTATGTTACTTTTACCTGCATTTTGGGTCGATTTGTTTCCTTATTATGTTACTTTTACCTGAATGACAATATAGTAATTCAATATTGTCATTTATTCTTTTCTTTGGCAACAGTGAACTGACTTTACTCAAGTCGATGTGAAATTATTCAGATATAGCTGAGAAGAGTTTTAGAAACTAAAGCAATCATCGGTGGATGGGAACAAAACTTGTACAAAATTAGGGATTCTGTTTATTTCCAAAAGGAGATAATTAAGACTCAGAAAACATGTGCACATTATACTATACTTACAACCAATCGATCAAGCAACACAAAAAAGGAAAAAGCTTCAATGGTATTAGGCATCAGCAGTATCTACCTTTGTCTCGGTCTCCTCATCTTTAGCAATGTGGAAGCCTTCAATCTTCTGTGCTACCTCATCGGCCGTCACCTTCACTTTGCCAGTGGGACCATTTGCTGAGAATGATCCATTCTCATCAACAGTGGCCGGACCTGTCTGCCATATTCTGATGGTCCCATCCTCGGATCCAGAGGCGTAAGATTCGCCTCCAGGAGAAAATCGTACACAATGTACCGGGCCATGGTGACCTTTGTTACATGCTGCATTCATACATAGATTAATCTCCATACTTACATGATAATCCAAAACGAAACTAGAAGATCATGAGTTGGATAAATCATCTGTTACTACCATGTGTGCATGCCAAGGTAGTTAAGGCAGTGTGGTGAGATCATAGCGAAAAGGCTCGCCATGCCATGGCGAGGCCATTTACCTTTTTTTATATATTTTTTTTATATATTAATATCTATTTTTTTGTTTTTATATTTTTATAGAGGACAAAAAAATTCTGCTAATTAATCAGGCATAAATAAAGAGCAATAAATAGAGAGAAAGTTAATTATGATATGAAACATCAATAAAATCGCAACATGAGCAAGTATAAATAAAACATAAATATAAAATATCAACCAAGATAGAAAGATTAAAAGATATGAAATATTTAAGTACATAGCAACACATTTTAGTATCACCTATTGCTCAATTCGTGATAGAGGCTCTACAAGAAACCTATAGAAAGAGTTTAAGGATTGCGGAGGCAAAGAAATTGAACTTGCAAAGGTGGAAAAAAAAAAAAAAAAAATAGCCAACTGAGATAGAGAAAAGGGGTTGAGAGAGGTACTGCGCTGAAAAGGGTTGTGAAAGAAGGGGTTACGAGATAAAGGGGCTGAGATTGCGAGAAAGAAAGGGGTTGCAACCGAGTAAGGGGCTGAAAGATAGACGATAGAGATTAAAAAAATAGTGTACCTGCATTTTTTCGTTGGGACTGCATGAGACATAGACACAAGAGAAAGAGACGCGGAAAGGAAGAGTTGCGTAAGAGAGTTAGAAGATGACAAAAGAAATTTGGTCTCTAAACCACAAATAACTCTTTTATATATATATATATATATATATATATATATATATATATATATATATATATATATATATATATATATATATATATAAGTTATATCAATTTATAAGTATTATAACTTATAGTTTATAAAATTATAACTTATTATTATATTACTTATTATAATATAAGTTATTATATCAATTTTATAAATAACGCACATGGCGACACCATGAAGCCATTCAGCTATGACATTGTCATTTCACCGTTCCCGCCATTTCTGTTCATATGGCGAATTCTATCGCCATTTGCCATAGCGTTGCTTTGACTACCATGGTGCATGTACTCATCATTTAATCATATACTTGATGCAAACCTTCCCTACACCTAAAGACATGATTTATGATTGTGGGTGCAAGTCAAAGAATCTCAATCTATTTGTCACGGAACAATAGCATAGCAACTAAGCTCAAGTCGGTAATAATTCGGAGGGCCAGTCCAGAAAAATTCGGGAAAGATTCTGGAAAATTTCAGGGATCATAAAAAATTATTTAAAAAACAAAAAAAAAAAAAAAAAAAAAGTTAAGACAAAAAAACCCTATTCTTAAGTTTAAAATGCTCTTAAGCAAGAAAATGGGTGCATTACGTAATCCACATGCATCAGAAGTTCACAATCATAAAAAAGTACAAAGCATGATTAACGCATGTATCACAATAATAAAAATTCAGCATAGCACCTAATCCACCAATTAATTGGCAAAAAGTCGGCAAAAAACTTATTAGGAGATTTTTTTTTTTTTAAATTAAAACCTTTTAACAAGGACATTAATCACTGAAACCTTTTCGTACCCCCCATTGGATTGGAATAAAGTGATGGCCCCTGTAACTGACACCATGTACACTAGGATGAGTGGCATGGCACCAACAATTGGGCCAATCGCAGTGTGCATGCCCTAGAAAGGCACTATGCCATGGCATCATTTCTTTTAGTCAGTTAAGAGAAATTTATGCATGCATAGGAATTGTATTAGATGCAACAAATCCTCGAAGATCGATGTGTGGAGTAACAAGAAAGGATAAAATTAGGAATGAGCATATAAGAGGAAATTTGAGAGTAGCACCTATAAAAATTTTGAAATGTCGATTGAGGTGGTTTGGACAAGTCTATTGGAGAGCAAAAGAAGACCCTAAACGGAAGGTTGAGACGCTATAAGCACAAGGAAGTAGGAGAAGAGGTACACCAGTGAAGACCTAAAAGGAAATAGTGATAAGGGACATGAAAGACTGTGATGTTACGGGGAGCTTAGAGCTGACTAGAAACAAGTGAATAAATAGGACACGCAAAGTCGACCCAAATAGATGTGATAAGGATATGATGATGACGACGAAATCTCCGAATGTCTGCATAAATATGCATGTCGGGCATGTTACTTTGTGTTGAGAGAAGTACAAACATAAGCTCAAAAACTAGACTTAGTTTACAGCTTGCGGAGTGGACTCAGCTCAGCGTGTGTCAGCATGTTACTCCAACTCACATTAGTTAACCTAAAACCTTCTCAAGTATGACTTGGCTCAGCACCTGCTGACTTTTGAGTACAGAACCGGAGTTTCTAAATCATGAACAAAATCTTTCCCTTGTTTAGACAATACTTCAGATAGTAGTAATGACACTTACCAATCTCTTCACCTGTGTGGAAATCGAAAAGACGAATCCACATATCTTCTCCTCCAGCAACAAATTTGTTACCAAGCTTTGGTTCAAGTGAAGCAGACTCTACAGTGCATGGCATATTGTAGCTCTTCACCATCCCGAAACTGAAAAAGCAAGCAGAAAAAATCTTTTTAATCGTGTGTAGAAACTGGATGAAAGGAATGCTGTTAGCAAGATATTTGTGCAAGGGGTTGTGACAATGAGGTTGTTGAATCCAACTTAAGTATCATATAAAAATAAAAAATATAAAGACATAAAAAAGAAAGAAACTATGGGATAACGTACTGATTTGCATCCCAAAACTTAACAGTAGCACCATCTGCAGTTGTTATATAACGCCCATCTTGACTCACTTCGGCACTGGTAACTGGTGACTTTGTCTCAAGAGTTTGTACTATCTTTCCACTTCTTATGTCCCATAACCTGAACGAGAACTATAGAATTAAGAGAATTGAAATAAAATATCCTCTTCATAGAAAATTTTAAGGCCTAATATTGGCACTCTAGAACACAAGGATCCCCCTTAGGCAAGCACAATTAAGTGTTGCTGAAAGGAAAACAGGAAAATAAAAGAAGAATAGCAGCCTGATATAAAAAATAAATAGGGTAAAACCATGAGTTGCTATTAAATGCATGGGTAGTGCATGGGTCTATTCCCACTGCCAAACTTGGCAAACATCCCAATTTGTGCAGATATTTACAAGTTAACAAATCATTGAAAGTACACTTTTGACCATTTTGGTAGGGTGAGATTGACCCACACAGGACTCACTGATCGAGCCATACACCTGACTCCAACTCAAAAAATATAGATGTCAATGAAAAGAATTCTTCATAGTGCATACTTCCAAGTAGAGAATATATGATATGTGGGTAACCAATAAAAACTAATTCCCAACAGAATTGTGACATAGTAATATATAACAGCAGTATATTTAGTATACTGTCAATATATTGAGTATGCGGGCATATTAACATGGTAAAAAATAAAGCCATTTATAACAGAAAAACCTCGCAACATATTCAATATAATGCAGTATTTTGAAACATTCATTTTCCCACAGAAATAAAAGTTATTCCAGTGAAAAAAAAAATGCTATAACAAAAGGGAATAAAAACAAGGAAAATAACTTTTCAAATCCTTGTGTAAAACTAACTAAATTAAAAATATTATATGAATGTCAAAAAATAACAGATAGATTAAAATTTGAATTAAATACAAAAAAAAAGATCATATTTATCAAAACCTGAAGAAAACATTTTAATGTAATAACATATTTAAAATATTAAATATTGAAGTCCCATTTGAGTATGGTTTGAAATCTAGAATTTCCGAGTTGTCTCGGACAGCCCCAAGACCAAAATGTTCGGCAATACGGCGTGAAACAAAAATAACCCTCTTAATGATCTTACACCATTAAAATAGATGTTTGATCTTACATCATTAAAGAATATTTCACTGCTCTGCCACGTGGCAAATATCTGTGATCAATCTAAACAGTCCAAGTGGCTGTGCATGATTGGAATATATCATAATCAAAGAATCACCTATAAATCAATTGGATACCGTAGGATCAATGATCTTCAATATTAGCCATTAAAAAATAAGAATAATACCAGATATGAGAGTGCACAGATTTGGACACATTGTGATAGCCGTTCATGAGATCATCACATAGACAGAATATGGTAACATAAAAGAGTGTCATGCGTACAAAGTTAATGATTAGTACACTTTCAATGGTGCACTAGTGACTAGCCTAACATCCTACATAAATTTAAAAAAAACATGGACATTTTCTATATTGCATCTCAGGGCGAAACTGTTGACTCGAAATTTTCAAATTTATGGAAAGCAGGAAGTTCTTCTATCTCTTTCTAAATTTCAAAGCTCGGATGAAGTAAATTAATAGAAGGAATTAACAGAGGAAGCTTTATTTATAAGTTTTTTATTTATTTATTATTATTTGAAATCTACTCTAATTAGGACTTAAGTACAACTAAGTTAAAGATAGCTGAGACCCACACATGAACCTACTTGCATGGGCCCTCTTTTGACTCCTAATTAATAGCCCATGCATGCCATCTCTCTCATTTAATGGCCCACGCAGGCCATCCCTTTTTTTCTCTCCCATTGATGGCCTACACAGGTTATCTCCTTTTCTCTCTCATCTAATGGCCCACACAGGGCATCCCTCCTTGCTTTTTCTTTTTCTTTTCCTTCATTCTCTCCTTGTCTTTTGCCCTTGAAATATGGCCCACACAGGTCACCTGCGTGGGCCATCTCATTATTTTCTTCTTTTTTCTCTCCTCATTTCTCTCTCAATGTTCTTTTTCTCCCTCAGTCTTTTTCTCTTGAAATATGGTCACGCAGGTCACCTACGTAAGCCATCTCACCCTTTTCCATTTCATTCTTTTCTCTCCTCTATTTTCCCCACTTAAGCAAATAATCACTTGCATAGATCATTCTTCTCTCAACCGGCGTGAAGGCTAAGGCCCATGCAGCCCTCACAACCCTTGATTTTGTGAAATTCTTGTGAAAATCGTAGGATTATAACTTCCCGTAACCACTACCATAAATCTATAAATAGCAGATCACTTCTCATTATTTAAAATCGAAAAATTCTTACGCGAGAGCCCTGCCGAAAACTTGTCCAACTTTGATTCTCTTGCGAGAGACCTTAAGGTATTTCCAAGATTCTTTTCGTTCTCTCTTCTTTTCTTTCTTTTCATATTTAGAGTGTACGGGAGAAATAAGTTCGGATTGAATTCTGAATTCGGACTGTTTCCGATACAGGTTCATCTAAGATAAGAGCTACGGCCCTTACCTAAATGTGAAACACTTAGGGTAAGAGTTACGACTCTTACCTAAGGATGATTTAGGTTACGATTTGAGATTACGCATTACGACACGTACCCAATTTCTTGTGTACTTAGAGATAGTTAAGTTACGTGGGTATAACCTCTCGCTTAACTCTTAGTACGCTCGGATTGCAACCACAATTTGATACTCCTACCATTTGTAAGCACGAACCTAAAGAGTGATTACGAACTTCGACACCCGAAATATTCATCTACAATGACTCATAACCATCAAATTTACCAGATCTAAATCACGTCCCGAAATTAGAGTTTCTCATGCGGTTCTCATCATCACTCCCTCATTGGATCTCAATCTCGAGATCAAAAATTCTTTTATGATGGTAAAATTCAATTTCTTGATATGCAAACAATTAGCCATACCTGTGTGGGCTATACCTACGTAGGTCGTACCTGCGTAGGTCGTACATGTGTGGGTCGTGCTTGCCTAGTCATACCTACGTAGGTCATACATGCGTAGGTCATGCTTACCTTGGTCGTACCTACTTAGGCCATACTTACGTGGGTCGTTTCTACATAGGGCGTACCTGCGTGGGCTGTACCTGCGTAGGTTGTGTCGGGCCTGGCCGTACCTGCATAGGTTGTATCTGCATGGGGTTGTATTTGCCCTGGTCGTACCTATGCAGACCATACTTGCGTAGACTCTACCTGTGTGGGTTGTACCTGCATGGATCGTGCTTGCCCTGGTTGCGTAGACCATACCTGCGTGGGTTGTACCTACGTAGGTCGTACCTGCGTGAGTGGTGCCTACCCTGGCCGTACCTGCATAGGTCATGCCTAGCATGGTCATACCTGCTTGAGCCATACTTGTGGGGGTCGTACCTGTGTGGGCCTAGTTGTACCTGCGTGGGACGTGCTTGGCCTGACCGTACCTATGTAGGCCAATACCTGCATGGGTTGTACCTGTGTGGGTTGTGTCTGCCCTAACCGTACCTACGTAGGCCCTACCTGCGTAGGTCACACCTGCGTGGGTCGTACCTTCATAGGTCGTACTTGAGTGGGACTACCTACCCTGGTCATACCTGCGTGGGTCGTGCATGCCATGGTCATACTTGCGTAGGCCATACCTGCGTAGGTCGTACCTGCGTGGGTTGTACCTGCATCGGTCGTGTCGTCCCTGGCCATACCTGCATAGGCCATACCTGTGTGGGTCGTATCTGCCCTAGTCGTCGCTTATGCAGCCCTCACGTGGAATAAATATCTTAACGATAGATTCGTTGACTTTTAGTCAAGCATTCATAATACGAGATCCTACAGTGATTTATTACATGACCAAATCTTGTGATTTTGGTCAAATCTAATGGACTCATTGACTTTTGGTCAAACAATCAAACTACGAGATCATGACAAGATCCTACGATAGATTTATTACATGTTGACCAAATTTTGTGATTTTGGTCAAATCCAATGGTGGAGTCATTGACTTTTGGTCAAACGATCATAATAAGAAATCGTAACGAAATCCAACGATGGATTTGTTACATGTTGATCAAATTTTCTGATTCTAGTCAAATCTAATGGTGAACTAGTTAACTTTTAGTCAAACGGTCATAATATGCGACTATAATAAGATCCAGCAGTGGATTTATCGTGTATTGATCAAATTTCATTTTTTTAGTCAAATCCAACGGTGAATTCATTAACTCTACATTAAAATGATTGTATTATAAGATCATTATGTGATCTAATGGTGAAAACATCACAAAATAACCTATGATGATCAAATCCTAAGGAATTTGATGATATTTGACCCGTGATTAGATACCCCATAATCAAAAGTGTTAATTCTTTGGATGAACAGACATCAAAAAATAGACTCAGTGTTTGAATTCGTTTTCCAGACAAATGAGCGAGAATTCATTATAAGACTCATCCATGAACTCCTCATGCCCATATTTGACCATGCCTATCGATCAGATGGGTCTAACTTCCGGAGAAGGGGCTCTCTCATTAGATGTCCTCTATTTCACATCGCTTGAGTCTCTGACGAAGAGAGCATACTGCATGTCCATCTCGTAATGTGAAGACGAAGATGTTAATGAAGAGTTAGACTTGGGATTTATTTTGTTTATTTCAGAAATGTAATTATTTTACTTTTCTTTAATAGCTTTTAATCAGAGGTATTCGATTTTGATGTAATGAACGGGAAATCAATTGCAATACCCGGAAGTGTAAAGTCTGCCACTTGCAATAAAACCCTCTCCTAGCGAGGAAAATTTGTTACGATTGATTTGTGTTGGATTTATATTCTACGCAAATTTGTTGTTTACAAAAACACTTAAATCTCATCTCACTGAGCACCGACACACGAGACGTATTGCCCGATATGTCTCGTCTCGGGGTGATATCAAACCATGCATTTCAGGGCCTAAGTATGGTATAGAAATACGTAATATGCTAAAGAATAAAATTAGATATGAATCCACAATTGATAAAAAAACCATGCATTTCAGGGACTAAGAATGGTATAAAAGTATGTAATATACTAATGAATAAAATTAGATATGAATCCACAACTGATAAAATACTCTACTAATATGAGTTTATATCATGTCAATTCTAGTCAAAATGTTCTATTCGCGATCACTTCAAATTTTTACATTTAATTTTCTTCATTTGTCTACAACTCTTTTTCTATTTTCAACATGAGTCCCCTTTATAATTTCTTACTACAGAAAAATTGTTTTTAAAATACAAAAATCTATAATGATCATCAATAAACGGAACAAACATAAATACATTAACTGATAGATATCCATTAATACGTAGAAAATGACCAGCAGCCAACCCTTTCATGGAATGAACGAAAAACAGGTTTGTTGGATGAAATAATGATTTTGGGTTGAATCTTAACCCATAGCATAAAATAAGGTTCTGACTTCAAAATCTTTCATCCAAAATTTATTGCTAAAAAGTTGTTGATTGGACGGTCATGGAGTGCTCAACTTTTAATCCAATCACTTTTATGTTTGACCTATTTTCAAGTATCACAACTAGTTGTTCATATATCCCACATCTACAAGTCATTCTATATGTACACACTGGATTGGATGGATAGAAAGCCAACTCTTCCCAATCGCCGTAAACTTGATGTGAAACTGGTCTTATTTGAAAGTTTGTCAAAGTCGTAACTTTCCAATGAGTCAAGAAATGCATGATTCTGAAAATATAAAAAAAGTTATGGTTAGTTTTCCAAGGTTGCACTAAAAGTAACAAAATTTCAAGAATCTAGTTGAATTGGGATAATTTTTGTATTATTTTATTTTAACTAATACGAATATTTCTTTTATTCGAAATAGGTTTGTTTCCTCATTATTTAAGACATTATTTTATTATTTAAGAAAAATTAGAATCCTTCTTTATTTAAATTGAAGTTAGAGTTAGATTAAGACTTCTAATTTTTTGCATTGTAAAAGCTTAGCTAAAGGTCAGTAGTCCTAGAATTTAATTTAGAATTGAATGAAAGATTTTGTATGGAGCTTGTTAAAGCCTTACTAGCTACGGTTAGTATTTAAGTGTTCCTATGGGTTCACTAGCAGAAGAATATTGGTGGGTATTCCGTTATTCAACAACTTTGGGAGATTAGTTTCAGCCTTCCTGCAAGTTTTACTAGTTTTGTGTCAAAACTAGTACCCACTCAAGTAGCTATTGTGCATGGATCGCATCTTTTGGTATCACTTATCAAAGCATGTTCGATCCAACACGACGACCACTAATCAACAAATTGAAGTGACGTTGTCCAACACGACGAGATGGAAGCAATTGGAGCATGGTATATGGAAATCTCATATATGGCATTTATGAAGACGAAGATGTTCACATCATCACCATCACCCTTTTATTGGTTCGAACAAAATGATTGGTCGGAGGCCTATGACTTATTTACAGATGACATTGGATCTTCAGAAGGTTTGAGGACGAACTTTTCTCAAGTGGGGGAAACTGAACCAGTCCAAAATTTTATCTACTGCGAAATCTATTAAAGAAGAATAGAGAAAATGGGAAGAAATGGAATAAAAGATGAAAGGAAAGGAAAATCCAAATTTTATTGCTGAAAAGTCGTTGATCAAGAGGAAAGGAGTCAAAATCGATTTCCGTCCATGGAGGACCAATACAAATCAGCCGATATCGATACGGATCAGCCCTTTAAAAAAAAAAAAAAAAAAAAAAAGAAAACATGTCTCCGCTCAAACCGATACGTATTGGCTGATACGGGGCCATATCGGCCGATACCGAGTTGGAGGACCGATACATATCAGTGCCGATACGTATTGGTTTGCCGAAAAACCGATACGTATCACCGATACATATCGGTATCGGCCAATTTTTTATACCTTGTCAGGTCACGGAGTGCTCAGCTTTCAACCTCATCAATTTGTGCTAGACATATTTTCAAGTATCAAATGATGTCAAATCGTTGTGAAGCTGGTCTTATTTGAAAGCTTAACGAAGAATTTCCAACAAGCCAATAAACGCCCAATTCTCACAAGTATTGAAGAAATTATAAAGCTTTCGTTATTTACAAATTCCCAAATTATTGAAGAAATTATAAACACCCAATTGAAGGGGACATCAGATACAAACCATACAATATGTACCGAAGGCGCAAGAAAAAGCCCAGGGCGTTGCGTACAACGAGGGTTGGCAACATTAGCGACGGTGCACAAGGAAAGGCGAGGGGAAGGAAGGGCCAAAGAATGTGAGCTGAGATGAAAGAGTGATGAAAGAGTGCGAAGAAGTCTATGTCTAAAATCGATCGATTGAATGCAATTTTCGATCTATCGAATTCATCCAAAGAGTTCATCAAAATGCAGAATAACCTTGATTGATCGAGTTTTAACTTCAATCAATCGAATTCGCAGTTTCGCACAGAGAGATTACAGTGCAGTTCTAACGGAACTCGATCGATCGAGTTCCAATCGATCGATCAAGTTCCAACTTCGATTGATCAAGTTCCAACTTCGATCGATCAAATTCGTGTACAAGATTTAAGTTGAGGATGCAAATTTAGGAGTTAGTTTCTTTTTTCGATTAGGAGTCTTATCTATTTTTGTCTTTATGCTTTGTTAGGATTTCTTAAGCTATATGTAAAGACATTGATTAATTGATTATTGAATACATTGAACTTTGCTTCAAAATTGATAGAGAGATTCTTTCAACCAGGAGAGATTCTTTCAACCAGGAGAGTGATTCTTCTTCCTCTTGTGGGTTTGGTGCGAGGCCAATTAACTTATCCGATTCATCTACTTTTCTTATCTCGATTACCCGTAAGTAATTTTAATCTCGAATTAACATCATAAGTCTACTTGTTCGATCTTTCCTCTTCTTAAGCCCAAGATCTTTCTAAGTCCTACGCGAAATTATTCTTATGTTTTATCTTTTCTTCTTTGGTTTAATATGGAATTGAAAGAATCCATCATTGGGTTTGTTCAAAGCCCTAGATTGTTGGAGATCTAGTTCATTCTTTTGAACCCTAGTCTTCTAGATCCTAGAGGAAACGTATTACGGATTTAACACTAATTTGGATTATTCTAATTTGCTAGATTAAGATTTCTGCAATTTTCTTTGTTAATTCTCTAGAAAATTATTACTTTGCTTGTTTACATTAATTCAAATTAATCCCAGCCCAAATCATATTAGGTTATTGTTGTCCTGCATCACCAATCCTCTCCCTTTTAGTTACTAACATGGTTTAAAGCACCGGCAGATACTGATATGTATCAACTTTTATCCTAGTCGTTATTGATATACAAGTATCAGCTATAAGCATTATACACTTTCCTCTAGTCTTGTTTTATTTTTTGTTACTTTTATATTAAGGCTATGATGATAACTTTTATATTAAAAGATCAGTCATCTTCTATTTTAAATTTTTATTATAAAAGCTAATAACTTAATACATCTAGGATGTTTGGCAAAAGTTTCATGTTAATTTTACTTGAACTATAGATTTTGAAAATCATGGGCCCTTCAACAAAACTTCCAACATTTTTTTCAGAATATTAAAGCATATATTTGTACATCTCCATACTCCTTTTCGTTGTCTTCTTACTTATTTTAATAAAATTAGGGATTTTTCTTAGTGATTTTTAGAATGATTAAGATTGTTGAGCAGAACATAAGTTGGAAGATAAGAAGTTGCTGTAGTCATAAAGTTCTAGTTATATAACGTTGAATGTTGTATACTTTTCAATTTACTATATATCATTCATGAATCATTAATAGAGACGCATCAATTTATCATTATGTTCAATCTCTTATAATTTCAGCCGAGCTTACAATAAATGTTACATTGGTGTGTAATACTATATGCAACATGTAATTAAAATACTCAGCCAACACAAAGTAGATGGGATAAAGCAATGATGAAAATGTAATAATTAAAATACTCATACTCTAAATTATTCACTTATTTACGATTGAAGTGATTATCTATGAAAAGTACCTAAATATACATATGTATAATTAAAATATAATATTACTATTTAGAGATTTTTTATATTTTTAAGATTTATTCAATAAATTGTTCGTTAGTGACAATTTGAACAAACAGACGTAAGATCCAGAAGGCCACAAAGAAAACGAGTGACAATTAGCATGAAAACATTATAATGCAACAAAAAGGTCAGAGAGATTCATGCAGATCTAATATTATAGACATCCATAATATATACTCCATTGTCAAAAGTAGAAAAGAATAAATTAAACAAAATCATACCATCGTATAGAAGTAGCTTAAACACAATTATTAGGTTAGACATACAAACCTTACACCCCCAATATCAGTGCAAGAACTTAATATCGTTTGATCGCTATGAAGCCATGCCACAGTTCTAATTGAACCGGGTGAATTATCAACTTCTCTTGGAAGCGCATCTGGATGATTCAAATCAAATATACGTAGGATCTTTTCAACACCCCCAGTGAGCAGAAGGTGTGTATCCTGCATGGAGATGGAATAGCTTTGAATGAGAAATGCAGATAACACCACGCTGTAATCGCAAAAGAATGCTAGCGTGTTACATGATTCCCTGTGATAACTTTATCAGTCTTTCAAAAGTGAATCTGGCAGATTCCTATAGCAACAATGTCTCTACTACCACTTCTCTTGACCAAAATATAAACCAAGTATCAATATAAGATTAAACAATGTAGAGATCGATAACAATGTGTCTCTTACCATACAGAAAAGATTGAAAGCATAAACAAAATGAATTCACTTCTCTTTGGTTGCAGTAACTAAGGTTGAATCTCACCCTCAAATAAAAACAGGAATGCAAGACACTTAACCCAAATCACAATCTGCTCTGCAACCTATACACTCAGTGCAAAGTATTAAATAATCTATTGATCAGTCCTCAACTGTGTCCCTAGAATGAAATGCACTTCTTCCAATTACTTTTTTTAAAACAGAAGAAATTCTAACAAGAGAGATTTATTATTAATAAATAAATAAAAACTAGTGAAACCATGATCTAAATAAAAAAAATAGGGTAAGTATTAAAAAATCATACTGCGCAACCTCTCATGTCTCACCCAAAATGAAAGACCGAAGACTATATGATCAAATGAAGTAGGCTCTTCAAGCAAATTCTAGTGAGGCAATATTTATGTCATCCACTGTAAAATTCTTGAGAGCTGGGAATGATGAAGGCAAAGAAGAAACTTTGAGCTTTCAAAAAATGTTAGCTAGTTCCTTAATTTACCTCCGAAAAGGCACAGGCCCGAACAATGTGTTTGTGCTCGAATGAGTGCAATTCATCCCCAGTTAATGCATCCCATATTTTCCTGCAATTAATTAAAATGGCATAAAAGCATAAAAGCGCCGACGTGTTTAGAAAATGGAATCAATTAAAGCAATAACTAATTATCTATTACAAGTTTGCAATAAATAATTATTGCAATAGGAAGTTACTAACAGTGTGTTACAGATAGCATGATGCAACATGCACTATAACATGAATTTTTTAAACACTTGGAAAACCCAAGCGAGCAGCGACTCAAACTACTTTCTAAACATGTGACTCATTGTTGGTCTTCTCAATAGTAATGACCCTTTCTTATCCAGCTGTCCGCATCCAGGCTATGCAATAAATCCATGTCCTATTGCTAGCTGGAGCTTATCATTTAGGTAATGATATTTCAAGGATGAAGCAACTCCTAAGCTTCATTGCCCCATTAATATAGCTATGTAACAAGGAAACAAATGAACGGCTTATTTTATCTTTGTTATATTTCCTCAAGCAAATTTCAAGAATGTGTTAAAGACTTACTAACAAAAACATTTCAAATGTCAGCACGGAAGTCAAAAGCAAAAAAGAAAATTTTACAATCCAAAGTGACAATAAAGTGCTTGTGATGCAACCATAGTCACTAAGTCAGGAAAAATGAATTATTTGGCAAGGGAACAAAAAAATTGTGATTCGGAAAAAATGCGGCAAAATTAAGAGAAATTTCTGGAAGATATTAGAAAATTCTGAAAATCAAGATTTTTTAAGTTTAAAACCCTGATTCACGTATATTATATTTGATTTAAAATATAAAAATAAAATAAAATAAAATTTTAACCAGAGACTTATTAAGATTATTTGTTATAGTCAATTAATAATGAAGATTACACTTCCTGAAAAATTTGTGATTAAGACATAAAATTCATAATTTAGTCATTAAGTTCAGAAAAAATAGAAAAAGAAGCGAATTTTTCAATAATCACAATTAAATTGTGAAAAACGTAAGTAAAAATTCACGAATTAAACAAAACTTTTCAGAAAATCGTAGAATTTTGTTACTATTTCATGCAACAACAGTTTGGTCAATGTCTCCTGCATAGAAAACAAGCACAATAATCAAACAAAATAGAGAACGAGAAGAGAGGATATTACCTGTCTTCTTTATAAATTATGCAAAAAGAAAAGGTTGTGGAATAATAATAATTATAACCAGCCATAGCCATACTTAACTAAGCAAACTATCCTATTTAATTTTTCACAGATCTCACTTATTTCATGTCACGTGATCAGACTTAAGTGGGACATATGACCTGAGATCTCTTATTTAATATAAATTTCAGCAGAATTTTGTTACTATTTCATGCAACAGCAGTTTGCCCGATGTCAATCACATAGAAAACATCAAAACAAGCACAATAATCAAACGAAAATAGAGAACGAGAAGAGAGAAGAGAGAAGCGAGTACCTGTCTTCTTTATAAAATTATGTTAAAAAAATTTCTTGATTAATAATAATTATAACCAGCCATAACAATACTTAAATAAGCAAACTACCCTACTTATTTTTTTGCAGATCCCACTTATTTTATGTCTAGTGATCAGACTTAAGTGGGATCACGTGACCTGAGATCTCTTATTTAATATAAATTTCAGCAGTGTCTCATTTTTTTGTGTTCACATAAATCTCAGAAGCTAGAAGTTGGGCCCAGCTTACCAAAAAAAAAACAGAAGCACGTGACCACTTAAGTGATCAGGTGACTGTCAAGCGTATGTAATTAAAGCATCATTAAACATTTAAACTTCATATAATGGGTCGTTAATCCAAGCCCAGTGCAGCTTTAATTTAACCTCTTATAGTGGGTCACTAAAGGCCCACTAATACAAATCTAGTCCAGCTTTAATTTAACATCCATATCAGGTGTTTTATTAGGCTCTAACTGCTCTGGACCAGTATAACCAAATATTCCGACTGTTTTTCAAAAAGTCGGGTTTTAATCGCGACTTTTTCAATGCTTAAACCTGTTTAAATTGTCACTTTTTGAAGAAGTTAACTTTTTCAAGAAATCACGAATTTCGCAAATAAAACAAGAATTTTTCGATTTTTTCCCTTGATTTTTCTCAAATTTTTTATTGTTTCAAACACGATCCAAGTTTTTGACAAACAGGGTTCAATAAACAGGTTGGATCAGGTTGACCTCAACCTGGCCCAAGCTCATCCCATCTACACCCCTAATTCAGACTGCATCAGATTGAGAATATGAATCAACTGGAGTATTTGCCAGTTAATCATTTTACTCTTGTTTAGCAGCCAGCCATCGATAAAGGCTCATGGGACTCAAATTTGGGAAGTCCCAGCTCCTGGTGTCCTTGCGTTTTATTGGAAAACAATGTAAAAAAAAATTCATTTTCGAACATAGATATCTGATGCGTTTTGAAGTCAAATACCAACAAAACGGTGAGCATAATTTGATTAAAAAAATTGTGTTTGAAAGATGAATGTGCACCATCTTCTTATCCATTTCCTACAATATGACACACAATTAATCTTTATTATTTGGAATAACAAGGATACTTCATCTGTTGTGTGCTGGAGGCATGTACAAATGGCCGTGTTTTGGGGCATTTGGGATTAATGAAGAAATATAAATTTTCTGGAACAAGAGCATTATTGTAACATCCTTATTGGAGAGGATTCAATACCTTATATAAGCAAGTGAATGTTGTCTTGATGTAATTCTGAAAGTTCTAGAATGTTAGATTTGAAGAAATTGGAACACAATAGGGACAGGAAGCTCAAAAGACTGTCGATGGAAAAATAGAAAACACCTCCATGAAGTATTCTTAAATAAAAGTTTGATGGAAAATTTATCAATACAGAAAATGATGGGTGCCCCATTGAAAAACAGACCAGGCAGGAGTTGGGGGATTGCTTAGGGACCCATAGGTTCTATTTAAAATAAAATAAAATAAAAATTAGAACCAATGAGATGGGATAATTCCATGGAAACAAAGTATGTGCTCTATTAATTGGTGTTTATATATATATATATATATATATATATATATATATATATATATATATATATATATATATATATATATATATATATATATATATATATCTTTTGGCATCTCATTGCTGGCGGAGGGTGGCTCAGTACATATTAGAAAAGTAACTCACTAATTGGTGTACCTTTCATCCACGGAGGTTAGTGCGATACATAAAAGGATCAAGGAAATTCTAGATTTAAGCAAAAAAGATGCTAATTCTTTCACCAAGTGCATCGAGAAGTAAACAAGTGAGCAGTTTCCCTAGTTGGTGTGTCACTGTGTGCCAGTGTGTTGGGGGAGTGTTGGAAGAGACATCATTCCAGTCGAGGATCAGATGTCTATTTATGTACTATTACCAGAAGTTCCCTGCTTTTGATTGAGCTTTTCGCTCTATTTTTCTTGTAATATTTGTATCCTTTTTACTGACAATACTCTTGTTCCAGGTTGAAGATTATATATATTGTATTAGAGTAACTAATTAAAAATCTTAGTATTTGTCGTCATGTGCAGATAGTATCCAAACTCTACAAAGCCAAGTCCCAAGTATTAGAGTAACGTAGTATCAGTTTAAAGTACATATAAATTATGTCATAAATTAGTACCCTCTGTAACACCTACCTCTCGAATTATGTGTTAGTCAACCAGTTGACTGAGACCTGTTGAGACCTGACTGTGTCAGGTGACTGCCTGAGGCCAGGTTCACCCAAAAATGTTGGGCACCCACCTATAGATTGATGGGATAGTATAATTTCATGTGGTACCCATAGGGCACCACTTTTATTCACATGGGTGTGTTAGTAATTAAGTAAAACACACACCACATCTCACATCACATGAGAAACCCGAGCTGGCTATTGATTGACCCTGACCTGAGATTTGACCCGAATTGGGACTGAGCCTTGGTATCGTTGAGATCATCACCAACGGTTTAGATTTCGATGATCATCATGGTGATGGTCAATGATTTGGGTCAAACATAGAACTATAAATCCTAAAAGACTAGATACACTAATATTTTAAGTATTATGTATGTGCCTTGCATGGAGCAATGACAATTCTTGTAAATATTAATTAAGCCTAACGGCATTTGCATTTGCATTTGAATCTCCTGATTTCTATAATTATAAAATAGGATTTTGCTAATCTCTAGCACATCCTGACCATTCATCAAGTTGACTAAACTTTGACTCATCTAAGACCATTGAAAAACTTTGGAGGAATCTAAGGTGAAAGATGGGCTTTCAAACATGCACCACAAGATGAGTTTGAAGATTATAAGTTCACATAAATTAAGAACCATGAGGGCATTAAAAGGCAAGATGAGACCCAATGTGTGGTGAAAATGGAACCCAAGTGGGTCCCATATGCTCCATGCACATGTGAAAAGAGGAGAGAGGAGAGGAGAGAGAGTGAGAAGCATGGGGAAGTGAAGTGTGGACACTAGTCCAAAGCCTTGAAGGCTCTGTCCCCTCTCCACTCTTGCAAATTTCGAATTCCATAGGGGATCCTCCATTTTCATCTTCTTCCTCTCATTTCCTCCATTAGAGCTCCTTCCTCTCTTGAATTTTCCCTATGCATCCAACCCTTGAAACTCTCATCTAAGACCAACAAACTACTCCCCACTTCCTCCTTAACCACATACCTTGGGCTGAGCTCCATCCCAGCTCTTTGAATCACAAATTTTTTATCAAATCAGCAAGGAGAACCAAAGAGAAACAAGGTAATGTCTTAGTGTTGTTTTGATTTTCTAGACCAAGTAGAGTAGGATTTTTGGCATAGATTTGAATTTATTTTTATTTTTAGTTATTTTGTTAGAAGGTATGGAATTTTTGTAGCTTGGTTAAATTGGAACCATAGGATGCCAATGCCTGTGATCTTGGTGATCATGCAAGGCCATCCAATGGTTCAAAATTGATCAAAATGGACTATGTCCATTGGTAGTGTAGGATTTTGATATCGATTGAAGTTTTTGTTTGATTTCTTTTGAAAAAGTTTGAAATTTCTGTAGCATTGGTAAACCAGAACCATAGGATGCCATGCATGTGATCATGCAAGGCCATCCAATGGTCCAAATCGGTCAAAAATGGACTATGTCCATTACTAGTCTAGAGCTTGCATAAAAATCTTTTGAAAAATAGGTTTTCATGGAGTTTCTTGAAATTTCGAATTTGATTTTTTAGTTATGATGTATGGCCTGAAATGAGGAAGTAATATGAGTGATTTTGATGATCACACATTACTCTTGCTATGATCGAATGGTCTATGATCGCTTTTGGAGCAATCATGGTACATTTGGAGTTTGAGTAGAGAACATGTGTCATCATGGCTTTAGCATGACTCCTCCATAGGATACCACTATGATGCCCTTATGATCTCAAAAATGGTGAAAAATATTTATATTTTGATCAGAATTTTGAAGAAAAATGGATGATTTTTATCAAGCTGATTTGTCTTAAGCAAAATTTTAGAAATTTATGCCTATAACTTGGATTCTATTTTATTTGGATAGAATAGATTGTATATGTGAAATTTAATGGCTACGATGGTTCGATTATATGGTTTAGATTCCAGAATTAGCACATTTTGATCACTATTTTTATGAATATATATACATATACATCGAATGGTTATAAATGCATGCTAGAAATTTTAGACTGAGTAGTGTAGTCTTATAACTTTGTTATTTTTACATTAAATAGAATGATAATCTGAGCATGTTCATGGTTGTGATTAGATGGATTTATGATTTAGTTTCTCAAAAAAGTTATCTTTGATTTCTGTTGTGATGATGCGATCGAATGGCCGTGAATGCATGCACTAAGCTTACAAGATTTACTATGCTTAGTAATTTTGCTTAGAATTTATGAATAATTTGATCTTGACCATGTGAGTTAGCTTAATTCACTTATGTGATTAGTTTAGAAATTGATTTCGGGAATGTATGTGATGAGTTATGAGTTTTGATCATGAAATAATTGAATGGTCATAGATGCTTGTCCAAAAGTATTATGTATGCTCACACTATAGTGTAGCAATGTTTAGGACCCTTAAATGGTTTAATGTTTGAGATATGATCACTTTAATTGACCTGTGGCTTGATGAATTTCCAAAGCTTGGAAATTCATGACCACTGTTGATCACGAGTGATCTTATCGATAAACCCTCGGAAATTTGGGTAAATTAGGTCATAATGACATTGGCTAATTGATTTTGAAATTTGATCGAAACATGATTTGGAAAACTGATATTTTTGTAAAATCGATCTCTGATAAGATGATGTCTTGAAAAACTTAATCGTACTCGAAAATTTGGAATCGATCGGATGGCCACGAAGCTAGCCCGAATTTGCTCGATATAGGATTAGAATCGTACTTTCCAAATAGGATAGTGACGGCAACGATTCATGATGTTAGATCGATAGGACGAACCTTAAAAAGGGATCTCGATTGATCTGGGATCAATCTGGAGTCATCCTGATCTGAATATTTGTGGCATGAGATGGACCACTTAGTGGACCTCATTGATGGCCCAAGTTTGTAGGCCTTGCAGCCCACAGCAGAACACTCTCAGACCCGAGAGCAAAACGGCCTTGAATAAAATTTAGAAAATTCCCGAAAAATTAATTTAAATAAATAAATGGGTTCCCTATACCCAGTCAAAATTTTGGACTCGGACTCTCCGTATCATGACTTTTACAAAATTCAGAGAGCGAGGCAGTGAATCTACCATGTTGCACCAGAAATCTGAGCCTCTAAATGGCTAGGATTTACTGTGCCTAAGACCCCTCAGAAAAATCTAAAATAAATTGAGGTCAAACCTTGACCTATCCCCTAGACTTGGGTGAAATTTCATGTGAGCAGTTCACGTAACTTATCGGCTAGAAAATATGGAACTTCATGGGGCGAAACTATATCAAGTGGCACATAGCCAGCAGCCAGAACCGACCCCTGGTCGGATGGACTTGATTCCATCATGATCCTTAGACTTTTAACCCCAAAATACAAACAGAAAATGAAGATGACTGTTTGAGCTTTCCAGAAAGCCGTTGAGCGTGCGATTTCGATATCAACACTAACAGTTACAAACCCGACTACAAGGACCAATAAATTTGGCCCAATAACCTGATAAGGGAGAACATATCTTAGCAATCTTTCGACCGTGATCAAACCTGACCATATTTTTTAGTGCCACCACCTGGGAAAGATGTGGCTATCGATGCTCTTCTGCCTAGTTTTTGTAGGACTCGAAAATTTGATCAGAGTTCAAAATGGCGAATGATTTACCGCAAAGTAAATGGCGAATGATTTAATAGCTCTAGAGGCCTCCGTCAGGGAGACCCGCTATCCCCATTCCTATTCAACATGGTGGGCGAAGCCCTAGCTAGCCTTATTGCACGTGCCAAGCAGATTCAGCGTATCTCGAGAGTTTTGATGGGACCTCTGAGTCGGGCTATCTCGCACCTGCAATATGCTGATGACACAATTCTATTTGGTCATGCTGATGTTGAAGAGTTTAGAAATCTGACTGATATCTTCGCTATTTATGAGACTGTTTCATGGCAACGTGTCAACCTTCACAAATCAGCCATTGTGGGAATTGGTATGAGGGACCAACAGATGGAGGAATTATCGGCTACCGTCAATTGTGATATTGAGATGCTTCCCATAAAGTATCTGGGGACGCCTCTGGGAATCAATTATCAACGCGGGCCTGGGATCCGGTGGTTCAGCGGTTTGAGCAACGGCTGTATTCATGGAAAGGTAAACTGTTAAGCAGCTGGGGTCGACTCCTGTTGGTTAAATCTGTGCTGTCCAGCATGCCTATTTTCTTCATGTCTATGTTCCATTGCCCGGTCGGGGTTATCCACCACCTAGAGCAAATTCAACGTAACTTTCTTTGGAAAGGTTCGAGTCTAGGCAAACGCTACACCTGGTGAACTGGGAGACCTGCCAGTTCCCTTTGTCTTGCGGAGGCCTGGGTATTCGAAGCTTGAATGGATCAAACTTTGCTCTTCTTGGGAAATGGTTCTGGCGCGTTGGTCTGGAGAGTGAAAGAGAAACTCTCTGGAGAGTTGTGTTGGCTGAGAAGTACGGGCTTCTAAGTGGGGATTGGGGAATCAATACCACCATACACAGAGGCACTTCGGCTTGGTGGAAGGCTATCTGTGGAACGTGGCCTTCGTATGCTAAATGGATCAAGTTCAAGTGGGGTTGCGACTCTCAGATCCGATTTTGGGATGATATTTGGGTCGAAGGGGTCTGTCTTAAAACGTTATTTCCGGACATCTATGCCATTTCCACCAAGCAGGGGGGAGGATCTGCAGTTTTGTCACGGAAACAAGTGGGGATAGGATATGGGAGGTCTCCACCCGCCGATCTCTAAGGAGCGAGGAGATAGTCTCCTTTACCAGCCTGCTGTCAATGATTTATTCTGCCCTCCCAAATGTACAGCGTCAAGACCAGCGGATATGGGCTGCTAGTAAAGATGGCAGTTTCAGAGTGAAGACCTATTATCGGATGCACACATGTCGTCCTCTTATCAAATTTCAATGAGCTATGTTGTGGAGAACGGGGATCCCTCCTAAGGTTAGATTCTTTGCTTGGTCATTGCTCAAAGGGAAAGTCCTAACCATTGATCAGCTCATCCGTCAGGGAAAGGCGATGACCAATCTATGTGTAATGTGTCACCAACAGGAAGAGTCAGCAGCGCACCTATTTCTCCACTATCAGATGGCCTACAAGGTCTGGGGTGCGATTCTTAGTTTTTTCGGCATCGCCTGGGTTACCCCTCCAACTACTGCCTAGCAACTCTTAGCTTGGACATCGGTCAGTTTTGAGGGTCAGCTTCGAGACTAATGGAAGGTAGCGTTCTTCGCGGTCTGTTGGAATTTATGGCCTGAAAGGAATGAAAGAACCTTCGCTAATAAACCGCGTCCGGTAAGGATGGTCATCAAGTCTGTCAGGGACTGTATGTCTATGTGAGTTTCTAGCCGTTGGGACGTTGATGGGGAGCAGTCTGCGCCTTGGGATCCGGGTTAGATTTTAGTAGTTCTATCCCTGTCCTAAAGGTTGTCACGTTTTGATTATTTTGTTTTTTGGTATTTGTGTTTGCTTTTTTGTGTCGGTGTAAGTTTATTCCGCGTCTTGCTGGTTATTAATACTACTATTATTACCGATCAAAAAAAAATTACCGCAAAAGTGTCCAGTACGCTTGTGGTCAAATCTGCAATTTGAGAAATATAGTCAAAATGTTGATTTTTCCTCGAAACCCGTGACTATCTGGGTAATACCAGATCACAGTGACCACTGTGAGGATATCGTGTATTATGATTTAAGTTGACTTGGTCAACTAAGCTAGGGATTGGAGCCTTTGATGGCCCAAAAGTCCAAATATTAGGATTTTCTAAATAAAATTTGTAAAGATCCGATTACCCGGCCCATTGCTCGGTGAGCCTTAGATGAATTTCTAAAGTTGTGGCCAAGCCCAAAAGTTTTGAAAGAAACTGATAAAGGCTCCCCTTGAAAAATGAATACACCTGCTTATTGGCTCGAACCTTGAAAAGGCCCGTCTACTTATAATTGGATCTAGTGAAGACCTAAAACACCTAGGAACTAATCCATAAATCCTAAACTTACAAGTTTGGATTTAACTAAGTCCAATGACCCGGCATGGGCAAGTGGTTGGCATCCTTATGCCTAATCACCAAAATAATTGAATAAGACCATAGCCCGTTGGGCCTAAGGTCCAAGGTAAGTCTTTAATGAGAAAGGAGAGGACCTAAGGTCCTTATTCGGAATAAATAAATAAATACCCCTTTTGACCCTCTGATGAATTTTACGATGCTCAAATGAGAAACTGATCGAAACTTTAGGATATGACCTGAGCTTCGACCGATAAATCGGATAATTGAAAATAAGAGAGGTGAGAATCCTAGGAGGGGATACTCATATTGGGGATACACACATAAGAGATACCCACATAGGGAATCGTCCCCAAAATAAATAAAAGAACATTAATACACCGATGAGTAGTCAAATAGTTGACTTGACTCAGGTGATAAGAAAACTCAAAGTAATTAGAAAAACAGGCACCTCGATGCCTTAAATCGCGATTAGAGATGATTGATCTCTTTTATCGACGATAATAAATATAAGTCCCTATTGGACTCTAAATTGAGGTAACACTTAGTATATGTGTGGACTGATGAGATCCTTCCAGAAGATCAAGTCTTAAAATTTAGGATTTCGATTTATGATTTGAACGAAATTGATTGATTGATTGATTGATTGATTGATTGATTGATTGATTGATTGATTGATTGATTGATTGATTGATGGAATTGACTAATAGATATGAAACATGACAGAATTGTATGTCATGTGATGCTTGACATTGATGTTTGATATGTTTGTGACAACATTGAAAAATGCTTGGTGAACTTTAGAGGATAAAGTCTTCAAAACTGATATGAAAACATGAACAAAATGGGATATGGAACCTAAATATGAAAAACATGGAATAAAATTGAATGGGAAAAGGTAATTAAGCTACTGAATATTTGAACTTTGAATATGAACCCTTGAATATGGGATTTTCAAATATTGAATCTTGAATATGAAATACCGTATTTGAACTCTGAATATGAACCCTTGAATATGGGTTTATTGAATATTGAATCTTAAATATGAAACATCGAATACTGAATATCGATTTCTGAATATTGAATTGAATATGAATCATGAAATACAGAATTTGAACTCTGAATAACGAATATTGAATACGGAAAATCTGATTAAATATTGAACCTTGAATGAAGAAGTTATTCGAATTTGAATATTGAATCTTGAGCATTGATTAATTGATAACAAATCCTAAAACTTTAAAAGTGAAAAGATGATACTGCTTCGAACTTGAAACCTCGCATAACTAACTGTTATTCTTGCGAACAGGCTCGTATGAGCACCTCGTATTCAGACGAGTTCTTGAAATATCAGCTAAGGATTGGGTCTCGTTAGACCAACAAGGTCATTGATCCTTGTCTTGCTTGACTAAATGGCGAAGAGTATCAGCCTCTATTTGCGCAACATTGGCATTTGAATTTTGAATTTTGGACTATGGTTGGTGTTTGGTATCACACCGAATTAATTAAAAGATGTTAATAATAAATAAATAAAGGAATGAATAATAAGATTTAATCATTTAGTAATTGACATTTAATTAAATTCATAAAGTTTTAATGTATCTTGTAAATCTTTGTGGATATAATACCTTAACTGTTACTGTAGAATATTATTTCCATGTTATAATTGCAATTTTTACTTCATGGATGCTTTTCTCATTATTGTATTTGTGAATGCTTATTTTCATGATTAGATAGAAATTGTTGAATGTGATTCGTATTTGGAAATTTTTTGCTAGCATTATTTTAATCTTATTTACAATTGATATCACAATTGCTGGAAACTTCACTTGCACTAGAACATATGAAATTCTCTTACATTACTTGTACAGCAAAACCATAACATAATTGACTAAGACTTTATTAAGTTTCATAGCTTATGGTTCTTTTACGACCCAAAAATTCCAGAGGTCAGTCAGCAACCACCCAGTCAGAATTAGAGGAGCTGGACGAGAAGAGATCCAAGAGCGTTTACTAAGTTGATAGTTTTGAGCTCATTTTGCCTATAGAACTACCAACACTTGCACACGTATGACCTGCTCACACTTGGTTTTCACAGGATTTTTTCCTTTCTTTTGTTTTTATTAGTCCAGTACTTTTGAAAAATTACAAATGTATCCTTGTATTTGGGCTTTTGTAATTATTGGCTTTTTAATGTTTGAACTCTTTGGAAACATCTTTTGAATTGTCTTACTTATGATTCCGCAATAAGTAGGATCAGTTTTACGATAAAAGTCGTGAACATCAAATTTGACCGATCAGGTTAACGAGAATGGAAAAATAAATTAAAAAGAATTTAAATACGCTTCAGAAATTTATTGAAAATGAAATGAATACGCTTTCACAATTTATTGAAAAAGAAAAGTAAATTTTTCCGTGAAGAACGTTTCCCGTAATATTTTAGAAAAAAAATATAAATGGTAAAAGAGGCTAGCCAGAATATGATTTAACGAGTTCGGGAAATGAATTATGAAATCGAAATAAGTTTGAATAATCGGATATTTGGCAGCGGCGCGCATGGCGATGGCTCGGCTCGTGGATCGTGATGGGCGAGGCCAAGGGTTGAGGGACGTGACACCCTCCAATAAAAAAATGCATATGACACCACTTGGTTAGTTATAAAATTTAAGAATTATAAGTCTTAGGTTCATATCCCTTTCTCCCATTAATTAGTCAGTTCACTTGTCACGCCGAATCGGGCAGAAATGAACCGTGAATTAATTTTTTGTAACCAATTCATGTTTCGCTAAGTAAGAGCGAATACGTAACATAGGGTGTAACAACTATTTGGGTCATCTTGACAAAAAAATGTTTCAAAAGGCATGGGTAAAGTAATACAGATCAGTAAACTCTCAAAATTAGATGAAAGGATATTGGATATGGATAGTTATGTCTTAAAATACAAACGTGTTTATCTTCTTCGACGAGTGGATAGACATGGATGCATCCATGCAAAAATTGTCTCAAGTCAAGCAACCTCAAAAACTATTACATTGTTTTAGAAAGATATAGATTATAGGTATGGGTTTTGTCAAGAACCGATACTGATACCACCCTGATTCAGGTATCGGGGTGGTATCGGTATCAGTATCAATATTGAGCCGATACAGATCAGTATCGGCCGATATTGTCTCGGTATCGGCAAATACTAACCAATACAAATTTTATTAATTTTTACTTTACTGTCTTTAAAAAAAAAAAGACCAATTCGGTATTGGCGATATCGTATTCGTATCGACTGGCCAGTAAACTCTCAAAATTAGATGAATGGATATTGGAAATGGATAGTTATGTCTTAAACTACAAACATGTTTATCTTCTTCGACAAGTGGATAGACATGGATGCATCCATGCAAAAATTACATTTTTTGAAAGATACAGATTATAGGTATGGGTTTCGTCGAGAACCGATACCGATACCACCCCGATACAAGTATCGGTATCAGTATCGATATTGGGCCGATACAGATCAGTATCGGCCAATACTATCTCGGTATTGGCTGATACTATCCACTACAAATTTTATTAATTTGTACTTTTACTTTATTTCAATAAAAAGACCAATCAGTATCGGCGATATCATATCCGTATCACCTGATACGTATCTATCCAAGATGGACCGATACCCAATACCAATACCTTGACCCGTATTAACTTAATATATGTTTGGTATGGGACATGACGCTCCATTTTAAAATAAACATGTATGAGAGTAAGCCAAAGAAGATTGTCCTCATCTCATGCTATTACACTCCCTTTTTCAAATATTTGCAGTGTCAAACACACGAGACACCAGTCAAACACATGTCGATGTGGTCATTTGGACAAAAACTTGGCCCATTCATTTTCTTTTGTTTTCTGTATTATTATATATAGGCTGTACAGTCCCTAATGTTACAATAAAAACGTACATAGGTTTGATTTGTTTTTGTAAAGATATGGACTGTTCAATCAATTGACAACCTCTAGATGACAAAAGCTCAGAAGTAGCAATGGTCAACCAAACATAACCAATCAATCGATGAATTTTTTTGTGTCTAAATTACATAGGATGTTTGCATACAAATACAATTAAGTGTGTTGCTATTGCCACATCAATTTTTGCTATACACCCCAAACTTAAAGAAAACACTCCACAATTTTATTTTAGTTAAGTGAACGCATAGCATAAGTTTGGGTGGCGATAACAACTCTTGGCGGGGACGTCGACACTATGGACATCGGCTTTGGACCATATCGCGTATACCATCATCGGAGGAAATAGAAAGGGAACTAAAATTGAAGAATTGAGAAGAATTGAAGAGAATTGATGCGTGCTTTGGTCGATCGATCGATTGAGGACAGGGGCTTCTGAACTTTTGACGAATTTATTCTTCTCAAACAATCGATCGAATCCAAACTTTCGATCGATCGATTGTAAACCGATACTTCGAGCGATTTTATTATTTATAAATCGATCAATCGATCAAAGATCGATCAATTGATCACATAAGTCAAGTCCGCCAAAAGACGAAATTTTAGTTTTTTTTTGGCAAAACGTGTCATTTTAGTGTTTTATTGTTTTAGGGTTTTCATCTTTGAGGCCTACTATATAAGGTCCTCATAAACATTGTAACAGGTAGTTGATTATTAATAAAAAAAGAGCTATTTTGCTTTAGAGCTTAAGATGAGCTTTGTTGAAGAGTGATTCTTCTTTTTGTGATGGTTTGGTGTGAGGCCAAGGGTGCGATGCCCGCAATTTTCTAATTCTTGTCTATCTTTATCTCTATTTCTCAATTTGCTGCTATCTTTCTGATCCCCTTAAACCTTTTGCATCCCATTTCTATTTGATCATTCTAAAAACCCAAACCCTAGATTTCATCTGAACCATCGAACCGATCTGATTCAACATACCCTAGTGAGTTTTCGTGATTCCACATTTTGATCGACGAATGAACCCCTAATCTGGAAAAACTAGAGTTCTATCTCTAGGATCGATCCACACCGCAAATCTAATGGGACTCGCGCGTCAGACTGGACCCTAACCGGATCTCGTACGATCAACCAAACGGAAATCTACGAAATTCTAAGGTATCGCAGTAATGGTATCAGAGACATAGGTTCATCCCGCGTCAGTTATGGTATCAGAGACATAGGTTCTAAGCTAGGGCATATTTTTATGTCATTTTGATTTTATTACAGTTTATTTCCTTTGTGATCATCAATGTGCATGTTTTGTGTTTGACAAAAGTCCTCATTCATTTTGGTTCATAGTTCCATATCATTTTAGAGCCCATGTTAGTAAGTCGACATCACCATGGACTCGAGTGAGATTGTCAATGTTCTTAGGGGCATCCGAACCGAATTAAATGCGATAAATGAGAGAAAGAATGCCATGGAACAAACCCAAACATCTTCAAATGGTAGGCTATATGACCAATTAAATCGATTGGAAGGAGTTGATGAGTAACAAGACCGACGCCATGAGCGTAACGGTCCGCGTTTTGAACGCGCTGGTCAACAAAATGATCGAAATCGAAACCATAGGGAAATAAGTAGATCATCGCGGAGATGACTACAACTCGGATAGAAGACTCCTCAAGAATGTTCGAGTTGAGTTTCCAACCTACAATGGAAGAATGGACCCTAAAGTCTTCCTCGATTGGGCCTCCGATATGAACCACCATTTTGAGTGGTATGGTATGAGTGACAAGCGATGTGTTAGGCTCACCAAAATGAAACTCATCAGCTAAGCTCGACTGTTTTGGGTCAATGTCGAGCGCATGAGAGCGAATGTGGGTCGTGCCCCGTTTACCCGTTGGGTGGACATGAAAGAACGACTTACAAATAAGTACGTTCCTTTATCATACTACCATCACTTACTTGATCAATGGCAAAATATATGTCAAGGTAGTATGCCCGTGACTGAATACATTGGCAAAGTTGAAGAATTCATGATGAGAGCCAAAGTATCGGAAGATCATCAAGTCACCCTCTCTAGATTCCGCACCGGGTTGCGATTGGAATTGCAAAAGGAGTTGATCTCCCACCCCATTAACACTCTTGACAATTGTTACACCGTTGTACAAGACCTTGAGTGACAGTTGAAAATAACGATGGTGAAGCGATTTGAATCACAAACCAGTGGTCATCGTACCGGTGAGGGAAGGTCTAGTGCCGGAAACCCACCTCCTAGACCTACACAACTACTCCTACCATTGTGAAGTTTGACAAAGGAAAAGGTGTGGTTTGGAGAATCCTCGAAGGGTAGTTCTCAAACTAAGTGCATGGGCTGGAGCACTTTGCCGCCCAATGTCTCACAAGAGACCCCCAAAGGAATCTCTTGATTGAGGGAGAGGAAGATGAGGATGATGGAGGTGTTGAAGAACTGTACGAGCCGGACATCACACCCAGTGATGAGAAAGGTGATGATAGTGGTCGTGCCTTAGTTGTAAAGTGTGCCCTTGCACAACCTTAGCCGGATGGAAAAGAGGATTAGCGTAGAGAGAACATCTTCCACACCTTCGCCAAATGTGGAGAGAAGAGTTGTAGGGTTATCGTGGATAGTGGGAATTGCACCAATGTGGTGTCGACTCATACCATCACCCGCTTAGGGCTGACACCTAAAGCTCACCCGAGACCATACAAAGTCACATAGGTCGACTCTTCATATATTCTCGTGTCCCAAAGGTGTCGTATGCTGATTCAATTGGCTTCATATTCAGACACTTTGTGGTGTGATGTGGTGCCGATGGATGTGGGCCACATCATTTTGGGCGAACCGTGGCTCTATGACATGGACGTGGCCCTTCTTGGTCGATCTAACATATGCACGTTCATGTATAAGGGCAAGAAGATCACTTTAAATCCCTTGCCTCCCAATGCACCATCGACTAACAAAGTTGAGAAGAAGGGCGGTCAGTCTAAGGCCATCAACATTGCGAGCCCTTCTGAGTTTGAAAGAGCATCTTTGGATGAGAACGTGGTGTACGTTGTCATCACCGTTGAGCGTGCTCTCGAGTCTATGGGCGAACACCCTAAGGAGGTTGAGCCAACTTTGAAAGAATTTGCGGATGTCTTCCCAGAGGACTTGCCCAATGAACTCCCTCCTATGTGTGACATTCAACACGCCATCGACTTAGTTCCCGGATCTACTCTATTGAACCTGCCCTATTATAGGCTGAATCAGGTTGAACATGCCGAGTTAACACGGCAAGTTGATGAGCTCTTTCGGAAGGGGTTCATCCAAGAGAGCTTGAGCCCTTGTGTCGTACCCGCACTACTCACCCAAAAAAGACAATACCTAGCGAATGTGTGGATAGCCAGGTCATCAACAAGATTACGGTCAAGTATCAGTTCCCTATATCGAGGCTCGACGACATGTTGGATATGATGGTTGGTGCCACTATCTTCTCCAAGATAAACCTTTAAAGTGGCTACCATCAAGTCCGTATCCGCCCCGGTGATGAGTGAAAAATCGCCTTCAAGACCATGGGTTAAAATATCATAAAAACGATACGTATCGTCCAGCCCCAAAACCAATGCGTATCGGTTTCGAACGATACATTCCAATGTATCGTTCGAAATTTTAGGTTTTTGTATGGGAGGCACCAATACGATACCTTGAATGTCCTGTATCGGTGAGGTCCAAAACCAACACATATCGTCCGATACGTATGGGTATCAGACGATATTTTAACCCATGTTCAAGACTAAATATGGTCTTTACGAGTGGATGGTCATGCCTTTTGGGCTTTCCAATGCCCCAAGCACTTTCATGATGCTTATAAGCCAAGTGTTGAGGTTGTTTCTAGGCAAATTCCTTGTAGTGCATTTTGATGACATCTTTATTTATAGTCATGACAAGGAACAACACTTGACCCACCTTAGGTTGGTTTGTGAGACCTTAAGGGGAGAAAATTTGTATGCGAATTTCAAGAAGTGCACATTCATGCAACGATTGTTGTCTTCTTGAGATCCATTGTCTCTGCCGACGGGATAGTTGCAGACCCAGAAAAGGTTAAGGCTATTGTGGAGTGGCCCGTACCTAAGAATATTCACGATGTTTGTAGCTTCCATGGCTTAGCTACATTCTATCGTCGCTTCATTCAAAGTTTTAGCACCATTACTCCAATCACCGATTGTATGAGAAAATGGGAGTTTCAATAGAGTAAAACCACGACAAAAGCCTTTGCCGAGATTAAGGAGAAAATGACTAGTGCACCCGTCATGCGTCTACCAGATTTTTCTAAAGTCTTTAAAGTTGTATGTGATGCATCTGGTGTAGGTGTAGGCTGAGTGCATAGCCAAGAGGCCATCCAATGGCTTACTTTAGCGAGAAGCTTAACGAGGCAAAACAAAAGTACTCCACCTATTACAAGGAGTTTTACGCAGTCGTCTGATCCCTTTGGTATTGGAAACACTACCTTAGACTGCAAGAGTTTGTGTTATTTTCCGACCACGAAGTCTTGCGCTTCCTTGCTTCCCAAAAGAAGTTGAACCCGAGGCATACGACATGGGCCGAATACCTCCAAGGGTTCATATTCGTGTTGAAGCACAAGGGCGGTGTTGAAAACAAGGATGCAAATGCGCTTAATCGTCGGGTAGCAACTTTGCAAACCATGAGCACCGAGGTTGTCGGATTTTAGTGATTGAAAGAAGAGTATCCCGAGTGCCCAGATTTCAGGATAGAGTACAATGCTCTCCTTAGTAATCCGACCAACACTAACTCCAATTATACCCTACAAGACAAGTATTTGTTCAAAGGAAATTGCATATGCATCCCTCGCACTTCATTGCGTGACTTCTCATTTGGGAGTTACATGTTGGAGGGATTGCCGGACATTTCGGGCGTAATAAGATTGTTGAACTCATGGAGGATAGGTTCTATTAGCATAGCCTAATGAGAAATGTTTCTAGGGTTGTGAGACAATGTCGTACATGTCAAGTGTTCAAACAGAGTAAACAAAATACTGGCCTTACACCCCGCTACCTGTGCCACACACACCGTGGCAAGACATCTCAATGGATTTCGTGCTCGGATTCCCCAAGACTCCGCGAAAGCACGATTCCATTTTTGTGGTAGTGGACCGCTTCTCCACAATGGCCCACTTTATACCGTGCTCTAAAACCTCCGATGTCACTCATATTGCTAAACTGTTTTTCGAGGAGGTTGTGCGTCTCCATGGGTTGTAGACATTGTTGTCATAAGCGATCGCTTAAGCAATTAAGTGATCATAAGCTACAAAATCGCATAAGCCATGGTGGCTTATGCGATTTTCACATTATGTGATCACATACAAAAGTATGCAATCGCATAAGCCATATTTTATGGCTCATGCGATCGCATACTGAGTATGCGATCGTATAATGCTCCAACGATCATATTTATGACCGTTGGAGTACTTTAATAAATAAAAAAATTATTTTTTGAGTTCAAACTAATTAATGTATTTTATTTCTACTCTAGTAGTTCTAACTTCTAATAATTCTCTTTAATCTACAGCCGACTGGTGGGCAGCTTATGGGGTAGATCCGATAACAAAGGATCCCATTTTGAAAAAACTGGCCATTAGAATACTTGGCCTTTCCTTGTGCCACTTCCGGATGTGAGCGGAATTGGAGTTCTTTTGAGATGGTAATTGAAGTCTTAAACAATTAAAGTCAATCCATGAATATTTTAATTAAATTGCAAGGTTTTTAATAGTCTTACTCCTCGTGTTTAAGAGATCCACACAAAGAAAAGGAACCGACTTGAGCAAAAGAAGCTCAATGACTTGGTGTTCGTGCAGTACAATCGAAAATTGTGTGAATGATTCCTTGCAAGGCGAGAGAAACCGGGGTTCTATGATCCCATCTGTGTGGATGATGTGCCTGTTGACCATCCATAGATGGTTGATTCTCTAGATGAGCCTATCTTTTATGGGGAAGATTTGACATGGGCCCATGTTGAAGCAGCGGCTCTTGGTCTGGCACCCATTGATAGGAGGAGGCGAACTGTTGGTGGAGGTAGTAGCAGCCAACGCATGCATATTGATGAAGAAGATGATAGACAACCAGATGATATAGATTTCATACTAGTGAGATCGAACGAAGACGAAACAAAGGAAGAAGAAGAGTATGAGATGATTCTGATGACGACGGCAATGCTAGTGATGATGATGGAGATGTACCACAATGGGTTAGAAATGAATGTGTAGAGTACATTGCTGGTACTCAGTATCAAAATTAAAGTTATAATTTTGAATATTAGTATGTAAAACTTCTTTTTTAAATGCAAGAATGCCTATTTTTCCCTTTTAGAGACTTGAACACTTATTGTTAATTTTATTTTTATTTTTTATTTTTATTTTTAAAGTATGTCATCGCTTAAGCGATTAAGCGATTCGCTTAATCGAAATTGATCCAAATCGCTTAAGAGAAATTAAGCCATTTTACAACAATGGTTAGACCATCGTGTCTGATAAGGACGTCAAGTTCACTAGTTACTTTTGGAAGACCCTGTGGCACATGATGGGTACCATGTTGCAGTTCTCTTTGGCCTATCATCCTCAAACCGATGGCCGAACCGAAGCCACCAATAGAAGCTTAGGCAATCTTCTTCGTAATCTAGTCAGTGATCATATTAGGACTTGAGATTCTATCCTGTCAATGGCCGAGTTTGCATATAACAATTCAATCAATAGGTCCGTAGGCATGTGTCCATTTCAGGTCGTACATGGTCATGAGCCTAGAACACCCTTAGATTTGATCCCTATGTCTGCATCACATCGTGTCCGAATTCGCAGATACATTTGCACAGCATATTCATAATTTGCATGCCGAAATTAGACAAAAGATTAATTCAAGCAATGATCAATATAAGTTATCGGCGAATTCACAGAGACGTTTCAAAGAGTTCCAGATTGGTGATTAAGTAATGGTTCGGGTTAGGCCTGAACGGCTCCTAGCGAGAGCCGCAAAGAAGCTCCAAGCCTGTGGCGATAGACCTTTTAGGATTGTGGCAAGGAGTAGTCCTAATACATATAATCTTGAGCTTCCTCCAGATACAAGAGTTAGTTCAATGTTCAATGTGGAAGACCCAGTTCATTATCTAGGCTCAACCCCACCCCCTTCCAACCCATTCCACACCTCTCATATTCCTGATCCCAATCCAACCTTGCAGCCAATACCCCTTCCTTCCCCAAGCAGACAGAGAAAATAGGTAATTGAGAAAATATTAGATGGTCTTGTGGTATCCACCCATGGCGGAGAGTTTCAGAAGTATTTAGAAAAGTGGATGGGTAAACCGGAGTCTGAAAACACATGGATCAATGAAAGTGAGGTTCGTCGTCTAGACCTCGACATGCTAGAGCACTACCATGCCTCCACTTCAGCGATGATAAAGCCCTTTTGGTCTTGGGGGATTGACGGGGACGCCGACACTATGGACATCGGCTTTGAACCATATCGCGTAAACCGGCGTCGAAGGAAATAAAAAGGGTACTAAAATTGAAGACTTGAAAAGAATTGAAGAGAATTGATGCGTGCTTTGGTTGATCGATCGATTGAGGACAGGGGCTTCTGAGCTTTTGGCGAATTTATTCTTCTCAGTTAATCGATCGAATCCAAACTTTCGATCAATCAATTGTCGACCGATACTTCAAGCGATTTTATCATTTATAAATCGATCGATCAATTAACCGCGTAAGTCAACTCCGCCAAAAGAAGGAATTTTAGTTTTTTTTTTGGCAAAACGTGTCATTTTAGTGTTTTATTGTTTTAGGGTTTACTTCTTTTGAGGCCTACTATATAAGGTCCTTACAAGCATTGTAACAGGCAGTTGATTATTAATGAAAAAAAGAGCTATTTCGCTTTAGAGGTTGAGATGAGCATTGTCGAAGAGTGATTCTTCTTTCCAGGATGGTTTGGTGCGAGGCCAAGGGTGCGATGCCCGCAATTTTCTAATTCTTGTCTATCTTTATCTCTATTTCTCTATTTGTTGTTATCTTTCTGATCCCTTTAAACCCTTTGCATCCAATTTCTATTTGATCATTCTAAAAACCCAAACCCTAGATTTCATCCGAACCATCGAACCAATCTGATTCAACAAAACCTAGTGAGATCTAGGGATTCCACATCTAATCGACAAATGATCCCCTAATCTGGAAAAGCTAGAGTTCTATCTCTATGATCGATCCACACCGTGAATCTAACAGGAGTCACGCGTCAGACTGGACCCTAACCAGATCTCGCACGATCAATCAAACAAAAATCTACGAAACTCTTAAGGTATCGCAATAATTTTGAGATTATGTTTGAATTAAACAGTTTAATTTCGGCACATCTTCATTTCATCATCATTCACGCATTTTAGGGTTGTTGTCCCACGTCAACTCTCTTAAAGAATCCATCAAGAATCAATAATCTCCAAAACAAATACAAATCTTCTGATACCTGTAAGTTATTAGTGTAATCAAGTTGAAACGACTTCTTGTTTGGGGATTTCACATATATGTTTGACAAAATATAAATCCAGATGGCATGGAGGACGAAATGGTGAACGTTAGGGCCATACATGTTGTTCCAAATGGCATGGAGGAGAAAATCTATTGCATTTATAATATTTAATATTCTAAAATTCAAAAATAGGAAAATCCAAATCAAAAGCAATTGGAACATACGCAGTAAAGTCAGCTGAGCCCGAAGCAGCACGTAAAGCATTGGTATCAAGGCAGCAACTCCAAACTGCACCCTTGTGCCCTTCAAAAGTTCCAACCCAATCTCCAGTCTCTCCATTTCTCAACATGGGACTAGAATCTAAACACATAGTAAACGTTGATGCTTCAACTAAGAAATATACATGAAAATGTGAAGATATAAAAAAGATTTATTAGACAAAATATGGACAAAGTATTACATGAACTCTTAATAAAATGCTATTCCTGCACTAAATTTGGTAAAAATTTGCAATAAATTGAGTGAAATATAAAATAAAGCAAAATAAAATAAAATAGAAAAAGAAGACCTCCCAGGATCCACAAAGTATAAACTAAAATAAAATCCTCACCTAATGGATCTACAAGCAACAGATATTTGGGTGCGGGTGCATTTTTGCACAAGACAGTGACAAACAAAACCAACCAATGTTTACCAGATTCTTAGTTCACTCCGTTCAAGTTCAGGTTCAGAAAGGATGAGTTTTAGATGAATATATAAAATATCTTCATAATGTGCATAAAGGACAAAAACAAATGGAGCTGTGTACTATGTTAAGATTTTTCTTTTATCCTTTTCTATTTTTTGTGTTTTCCAAGATAATGTTGATCAACCATGGGGCAGTGTAGGGACATATCTCGCAATGCCAACCCCAAGTGGATGGGAAGAGGTAATAATGATGATGATTTTAGTAAGTTCTACAGGAACATAGTAAATATGACTAATAGTGTTGTTCTTGGAATCCACCAAACACTCCGTAACTTGTTGGTTAAGACATTGGTCGACAACAGACCTATGTTCAAATCCCCCTTTAACAAACAAATATGATTTGTCAACTTACAATGATTTTAATATCTTTAAAAAATAATTTCAAGACTAAATTAGCTCAACTAGCCCAATGGCCCAGCCAAACTGGAGCGAACCCACCCAACTGCAAAACCAGTGAATTCAGTAGGGGGGGCAGCGAATTGGGTAATCCTGAAACAAACCATCTAAATCCCATCCATTTTCAGAAAAAAGAGCCCACAAAAAAATCCAAACAATGATTTTCCATTCCAAACATTAAAGTACCAAGGAACTTTAACAATAAAGTATGGAAAAAAATTTAGTGAGTCGAAAGCTAAGAAAAACTTCTACCACCTAAAGAATCATTGTCGCCATCATTGCTTTGTCCCATCTATTTGGGGTCAGCTTTCCGAGTTCTATTTCTTCATTTGCTTCCCTTTAGGGCTACACACTCCATCCCTCCACAACCCCTCATGTCTCTTCCCACTACTTCACTGGAGGTTTTTGTTGGTCTTCCCCTTCTCTTACTTCCTTGTGCTTACATTAAGGTAACCCGTCATATACCAAACCATTTGAAACAACATTCTCTGATTTTCTCTTTTATTGGAGCTACACCTGAACATTCTCTAAATACTTGGTCCTGATTCTCTAGTATTTCTTGTTACTCCCTGCATCCAACCTTAGCACACACATCTCAACCACGTGTAGAATATCTTTTCATTGTTTCTTTGTAATGCAGCACTCTAAACGAGACAATTACGCAGGTTTTACTGTCGCCTCATACAACTGCCCTTCAATCAAATGACACTTGTTCACTGCGCGAGACACAACTTGCATGTCTCCACTTTATCCAATGTTTGAGATTTCTGATCAAATTGATCGTCTGGTTGCACAATAAAGCCCATAGACTGAAATAAATGACAAAATATTCTGATCGGTGTTAACATTTTAGCTTTTGAAAATGAAACAAACCAAGAAATATAGATCCACAATATTACATATTGTAATATGAGACCCGGGACTATATACTCAAGTGTAGCAAAAAACACTACACTCAAACCATTTGGGCACCACGTGGCACCAATCACGACGATCGGGTGAGCGATGACAACTTGGATAATAACAATCAGGTATCAAAAAATCTGGGCTCTATCCAATGCATATCCACCGCTAAAAATGTGATCAAAGATTCTTAAATCAATGCACCTAGTTGGTTGGGCGTTACCTTATCTTTGACCCATTAAACGAGGTCAAAAAAGTAGGAAAAAATAAATAAATAAATAAATAAAATAACATGGCCCATAACTGATCAACCCAAAACGGGTGTTGTTTTGGATTGATAATGCCACGTGGCATGTTATCTGGCACCCGGTGTAAAGTCCCAATTCTCTTGTAATATTAATGTTAGTTGAGCATTACTCTAGAAGAGGTCTGTAGAAAGAAAAAGGCTCAACAATTCACACAATATAATTACCCATCCGGACTAACCATTTTTGTATAAAAACCTATGAATTTATTTTAATTAAGTGAAAGCAAAATATATTAGAGAAAATAAGTTACAGGATTAGTGCTAAGACAGACAAGATCCACATTGGAGTCGGCCTTGTATTCAACTGGAAGGTCCACGATGACAAAACCTATCAAAGGTTCAATCCCAATTACCTAAGCCAAAAAAAAGGGAAACAAAAGATCCACATAGGGAATAGAATGTGACCATTAAAACTTAAGAGCCATGGTATGGAAGTATTAAATGGTTTTCGTAAGTCTGAATATTTGCCCCTATATGCATATTGAAAATACTAGAACACAAGGACAAATCCTACTCCCTTGAATTTTACAATCAGCATGCCATGGAGAGTCCCTTTACTGACCCGATAACATTCAAACAATCTACCTTAATCTAACGCCATAATTTGCATAATAAACTTTTACCCCACTCCACAATGGAATGCTCACTGCCTAAATTTCATTCATGTTATCTTGGTCACCCCAAGAAGGTCAAAGTAACATGGCCTTCCAATTAGGTAAAAATCCCTCCAAAGTTGGCTAGCTATGAGTGTTCCGACATGACTGTCAATAAACTTTAAACATCCTCAAAAAAGACTCTCTGAGACATCTCTAGTACAAAGATTAGTGCTGGCTAAGTCATCAGTACTAGAGTTTCCCTTCCTCTAATGTTAAAGGACCTAAAAGACTTGAGGTGTTTAGCACGCACTCGAACCCCCGCCTCCTCCTCCAATCTTACTAACTTTTCACCACTACAGAAACGAATCTCCTTATCCTATTAAATAATGTCAAATGTGGACCCTAAAAATCTCCTTATCCCATCAAACCATGTCCAATGTGTCCCCCTCAATCAATATTCATTGTAGACTTGCAGTGGTACTTATTGAGTTAACATATTTCGTTCAACGCAATTTGGACACCTCAATAGATCCACTAAGAAACCAAACTAGGTTAGCAAAAGAGAGGGTCACCTCGCCTTGATCATTGTAAGAGCATGACTCCCACTCTATAGAACCAAGATACCTTTTCTACTTGTATTGTAAACTTAATCGAATCTTCTTCAAGGCCCTTCAAAATGCCTACAACTAGAGAGATTTTGCATAGCACCCATGATCTCGAGGATGAGAAAGAATGAGGCAAACTATGCAAGATACGGGATAAGAAAAATTCCTCGTTTCCCCACACTTGTTACGTATTTACCATGACACTAGAAATGCAGGTTTTTTTTTTTTTAGGGGGGGGGGGGGGGGGGGGGGGGGGATGGGCACTTTTAAAAGCCTGTTTCAGCACTTACATATTTGATTTCTTTTAAAAACTTCTTTGGGAATCTTCACGATCACTATCATAACTTCCAAGCTCTCCAGAAAACATCAAACAATCATTTAGTTAAAAAAGATCCCCAAAAAAATAACACAACTTTCAAGATTTTGTCCAGTTGTTCTCCCCCGCACGACACAACTCAAGCTATACAATTTTGATTAATAAGAGTAATTATAAGGGATTAAATACAAAAAAAATGATCTTCAGAACAAGAGGATAAGTGATTCATGGTCTCCTAATCATGACCATAAAATTATAGGATATAATTGTGAGCATTAATTAATCGTCGCTTAATTTCCCTTTTTGAAACAGTCGAAACAAGGGCAAGAGAGTAAAGATTGGCTAAAGAGGAAAGTGCAGTAGAAGAGCAATTTTATTTAAGAACTTCATCAAAAATGAATCAGATGAACCAACAGCAGACACCGGTAGACAGCCAAATGGAACCAATAATTTAACTTTTGAAAGGAAACCTTTCAAATCATCATAAACCCTTCTAACTGTTGGATTTGTCCCACTTCGGCTGTGGGCTAGCCGTCCTTGGGCTAATTATGTCTTGGACAAACCTCACCTCACAAGCCGGTTTTGTCAGGATGAGTTAGGCCCGTGGAATTCTATCATGGTATCAGAGCCAACATTTCTCCGCTCCACGTCACCCGTACTTGTCCACGTGATTTGGCTTGGCTCAATCCCAGCAACACGTGCAGGGGCATGTTGGATTTGTCCCACATCGGCTGTGGGCTCCTCGGGCTATTTATATCTTGGGCAAACCTCACCTTACAAGCCAGTTTTGTGAGGTTGAGTTAGGCCCATGGAATTCTATCACTAACCCCCATTATATATTTGGAACAAACTAGGTGATTACCTAAAAGGGACAGGTAGCACCCAATTTTTTCCACGTAATTCAAAATACTTTAATCTAGATGAGAACTTAGGAAAGGCACCAAAACACGTGCTAAAAGAGAATCAAGCTAGGGAGTTTTCCTCCTCTCTATCACTTAATAACATATAGGATAGAAACATACATAAGAGGGCTTTGATCCATGCTATTGAACAAAATGATACCTTCTGGAGATGAAGATAATATTTTTAAAATTTAAGAGGGTGATAGGAATATGAGGTCGTTCTATAGGAAGGTCATGATTCACAGCCATAGGAGGAAAAACTCCACACATATCAAAAATTGCCAATCGGTGGTTGGAAGCAAAATGTGATTGACCATTGTGGTTCTCATTGAAAAACCATTATAAGATGAGGTTGAGGAATCAGGCTTGGGTTGACGGGACCTTTTCCCCATTTATCCCTTGGAACAATAGGAAATCTTGAGAGACCCTTCACAAGCCAATAGAATTGACTGGTGGTCTTTGTCCTTCGAAGGCTATCGCAACTATCCCTAATGACTTCAGTTTGGCTCATTCCAAGATTTTTGAATATTGTTAAATAGGATATGCCCTCATGGAAGATTTCCTTTGCCATGGAGCAAAGAAGCCTTCAATTCCACATTTGTTGCCCTTATGTAGAGGTATCTTCTCACTAGTTTGCTTGGTGTAATATGTAAAATCATGCAAAGATTTTATCTAGTAGGATCAGGACTTTGATGATTCTCCTGACCAAGGCAACATCTAAAATCTCAGTGCCAGTCTAAATTGTTCAACTCCAAGGAGAATAGATATTGTCTTCGTATAGTAAGATAAAATTTATATTAGTGATATGCTCAAGAAAATTTCCCATATTGGTTTGTATCGGGGACTCTGATATAGGTCGCAATACCATCCAAGATTTAAACTATGAACCAAGGGAGCTTTGATAGTGGCAAATAAAGCGTTAGATTTGATCCAAAACTGTAGGAATGGTGATTTCATTCTGAAATTATATCTATAGGAAGCATACAAGAGGATATAGTGAATTCTTCTAATGCAAATGCTTGAAAAAAAAATTGATCCTTAATGGTGGTTAGTGGGATTTGGTTGGCTCTTCTAAGGAACTTAGATAAGGTGAACCCCTAACCCCTTCCTTTCTACCTTAATGGTTGAAGCCATTGAGTTGATTCTTTTGAATGCCTACACTTCCCAACTTCTAAAGGGATTTGGTCATCCTTTACGTGCTCGGAGGTATCTTGTTTAAAGTATGTGAATAATATGGTTATTTTTGCTGTAATTTTGTTGAACTTGGTGCCACTTAAAGTGGTACCATAGAAAAGGCAGTAAATATCTTCTTTTCACTATATTTTTCTTCTCTCTTCTTCCTCTCTTCTCCACCCCTTTCTCTTTGCTACTTACGACATCAACTCCTTAAAACTAACCCCATTCAACAAGATTTTGGCAGTTAGTCAACGTAAATCCACCGGAAATCGTTGTAAGGTCAAATTCTACCTTCTTTTCTTTTTTATTTATTTAAGATAAATAAGGGAGATCTACCCATGTAAGGAAAATAATTAATAAAATACAGATGTGCCAAGTCACATCATATAAAATCTTAGAACTTAGCTAAAAAGAGGTCACCCATGTTAAAAAAAAATTGAAATAATTTTTTAAAAATTAGATTTTTCTGGAATTTCTGTCATTTTTTCAATTTTTCTACAAAGAAATAGTACTGACCGGAACATTGCCAGAATTTTGGTCAATGTTCCAATAAAACTTTCAAAATTCCACACAGAATTTTGAAATTTTCCGTTTGGGGGGTCTGACCTGAACATTGCCGGAATCCAGACTCTTGAACCATGGTGTAAAATCTAAAGAAAGGGTAGACTGTAAGTGTATGAGAAAAACAAAAGTTTATTAGGCCCCTTCTTGGTAGGGGAGATAGTGTACTTTCTCTATTACAGTATTTGGTGTTGTAAGCTTCCTTTTGAAAAAGTGCTTCCACTTCATTCTTAGTATACTTTTTTATTAAGGTATATGGTGATGTAAGCTTCATTTTGAAAAAAATGAAGTCAATGGGCCTGTAATTTTCGTCTGGAGGCACTCACTCTATCTGAATGCCCATCTATAGGGAGGCCGACTCTAATAGGAGCTTCAATGAGCTTTAACTTTTTAGGCTCTTTGTGTCTAGCTTAGAAAATCAGACTCGGTTGTTTGGAGTCCTTCTCTGTTAGTTCCGTGTTCAATACTTTACATTTGACCTCCTGGTTAGGATTTTGGATCTGGGTCCTTCCCGTGGAGTGCAATATTTCACTTGGACAGCAATGCTTGGCAGAATTCTCAAGAGCAATCAACCTCTGAGAAGGAAAAATTGCCTTTGACATTGTGTTGTTTATGCGATCATCCTACTAAATTTTTGTCACACGTGTTCATTAGCTGCCCTTGCAGAAATTGGCTTTTCTTGTTAAAAATTCTGGCATTTTTATTAATCCGAACTCCTTTGTATCGCTAATTACTGTATAGGAAGCTTGAAATAGAGAGGGAAAACCACCCTTGAGTGCAGTTTATTATCGTGAAGACAGTTTCACATATGTGTGTGTATATAGAAACATACACACACAAACATCCACATAGGTACAGATATATGTATATGTAAATAAATATATATATCTCGACAATTGAAGATAGAATTAGCTTTCACAATATTTATGAATTCTTCTTTTTCAATAAAATCGTCTTTATCAATCAAATATATATATATATATATATATATATATATATATATATATATATATGAATTCTAATTCAAATTGACAATGCTAGTGTAGCCCTTCAACTCCAGTAGGGAAACTTTTCATTCCCTTCAAGTTTCATATCAAATAGATTGGTATTCTAAAACTGACATGCTATCTTGAAAAGACTGTAACAGACCAGCAAGGTGAGCTCTTTCATGTTGATACATATTTCCCTTCTAGATCTTTTAGAGTGATTCATATTTTGTTTTGATGAAGCCAACCCAGACTCGACTCGCACCAGATTTAACTCTGACCAAATAATAAATGGGCCAGAGGACGAGATGTGTGTTTTGACTTGGACGGGACCACAAACCAACCCATTAATGGTCAGGTGCTCCAAAATCTGGACCTGATCATTAAATGGGTAGAGTCCAGATCAACCCCAACCTGGACCAGACCCAACCTGACCTATTTGCAACCCTAATAGTTATCTCAAAAATGATGTCAACTCCACATATGATTAATTGAAGTTCAGCCTCCTAGTTGATCCAGTTATGGCATCAAGGAATAACAAACACCTCATGAATCAAAAATAGATTAAGACTCTGCAAAAACTCCAAGTAATAAATCAAGATTCAAACATTAGAAAATAGAACCAATATGGTGAGGAGTAACTACCAAAAACTTATCAAACTTGGGAGTACAATTATATAACATCAGTCTCACTCTAAGATCGTTCATTACAGAAACTAGAAAAACTCAATCATAACAGAAATAAAGGATCTCAACTAACAATCTAGATTGTTCTCTATAATTCATTCGAGGGTTTAAAAACTCGGATGAGACATCCTAAACTCGGTCGAGTCGACTCAACTAGTTTGAGTTCAGGTAGACTTGTCTACATACTCGAAATTTCGAGCTAGCCGAGTAACTCAGCCGAGTAACGAAAAGGCACAAAAGGTAGAAAAGAAGATTTATTTATGCAAATTCATCATCAGCACTGCATTGTACCATGACTCTATCTATTTGGGTTCGCCTTTGCTAGTCCTATTCCACCACTTAGTTCTCTTTCGTGCTACTCTCTTATCATTTTGCAATCCTACATATCACTTCACACTAATCCCATCCAAGTCCTCATTGGTCCCCCCTTCTCTTGCCTCCTTGTGCTTCTCCTTGCATGTCCAAACCTTCTCAAACAGCATTCCTTAATTTTCTCCTTGCATGGAGTCACCTCAATCTTCCTCTTATGGACTCATACTCCTAATTATTTTCTTGTATCTTCAGCTTTCACCTTTAGAATACGCATTTCTGACACAGTATCTCGTTCACAGCAGGTACGAAAGAAGACTTACTTATATTAATTCATCATCAGCCCTGCATTGTACCATGACACTAATCTATTTGGGTTCGCTTTTGCAGTCCTATACCACCCCTATTGGTCACTATATTTAATGTAGTGACCAATAGGGGTAGGGAGCCTCCCTTTGACCATCAAATAATATTCATGGGTATTTTTTATCCAAATCTGCATCAAGTCTCAGTTGCACCTTAGAATCAGGAATCGGCCATTTAGTGTGTCGCTCCCTCTTCAGAATCATGCTCACACGCTCACTCCCGGCTCCTTTGCTACTTATGGAACTCAAAGTCTTTGTAGCAGCAACTAACACGACTGTGTCTCCATCAGGATGCTTCTCTCATTCAATTTTCTAGTTTGTGTAATTTTTTTACCTAAAGTTTGCAAATATATATATATACGCAATCATATAATAATTTGATTTTTATAATATATTTGAAATGTGTATTGTGTACCTGTGTGCATATATTAAATTTGTAATTGTATTAGTATTTATACAGGAGCTTCTTGAATTTCTAAGAATTGTCTCTTCCCTACTCTTGCTTCATGCAACTAAGTGCCTCATTTCACTTCAAACATAGATTGCCCTATGCCTTTTCTATTATTACTATAAAACAATAATATTTTTTGGAGTTAGGACCACCACTCACCTAGATTTTCAGTGACTTGTGATATAAGAATATGCTTAAATGTGAAGTGAATTTTGTCTAGTCAGCACTATGTTAAGTGTAACAGAGTAAGGACCTGGTCAACAAGGAACACATGGCGAGTACAGAGGGGTACGGAGGGGTGTTGTTGTCATAAAGGTGGCGACAGAAATGTAAAAATTAAAAAAATTTAAAAGAAAAAAAAAATCACTTGCCAAAAGTTCATCCAGTGGGCAAGTACATATAACTTTTGGATATGTTTAGGTAGTACTAAATAATTGCATCCAAAATTAGCTAAGGTTTCATTTTTATGTGAAATATATAAAGAATGAAATAGACAAATGTTTTTGCAGAGAAAGTGTTCTGCCCACTTTATCTACAAAGGAAATTCAACAATTGAGAGAAAATTCAATTCCTACAACGAAAAATTAGTAAACTCCTATGGATTCATTATAGCTCTCCGGGAACCTTTTTTTTTTTTTACCGGTAAGCTGGGAATGGTCCTCCAACCTCAAAGTTGCAATATTGTCAACCTTCCAGCTCTCTGGAAACTTGACATTATATGCACTTACGGTCTTGGAGGTCCACCCATTTGAACAATGCCAAATACATCATTTTTCTTCATTGGGTGAAAACGTGATGGATGAAACATCAAAGACCAGTACAGAATAGAATATCAAAAGCAAAGCATCAAAGAGCAGCTGTTCTCAAAATTATATACACGGCTGCTTTCTTGTAATCAATTGTCTCAATCATTTTTGGGATTGGCAATATTTCAATGTAATTTTAGGTGAGAAAGGATTTATGAACTATTTAAAATAACATCAAATAATATGTATATATATATATATATATATATATATAAAGGTACCCTTGCTGGCACTGATGAGAAAAAATCCATCAGGAGTAACCGGGCTGTAAAACAAATCAACAACAGGGCGCGAATGACCGTGGCAAACGAGAGGTACCACAACCTTCTTCTTGTCCATTCCTACCAAATTCAATATCTCTCAACCTTCAAATTACGCATATCCTGAAAATTCCCCCATATAAAAAGCTACAAACCTTCAAATCCCCAGATGAAATAAATACAAAATCAAAAAAAACTAAATCTACATCAAAACCAGAACCTGAATCAAAAAATTAGGCGAAAAATAGATGTTAGCTTCATTCGGGACTATGGCAACCGACAATCACCTTACTTCACTGTTTTCTCTGGCAAGATCTCATCGCTCCTTTTTCTCTCTATCACCGCTGTCACCATTTTCGTCTGCCCCCTTTTCCTTCCAACAAAAGAACTAGAAGTTCCTCGTTTTCCAATTTATAGCAGAAGGATGCTATGCGCACACCAACTCTTTACTGGCGCACAAACTTCTTAAATTTCAGTAAAGCACACCAATGTTTGCTAGATGCACACCAATTCTCTTCTTTTACTGCACTTAAAAGGCATGATTGAGGATTGTTTATTTCCTTCAATTTCGTGTTTTCAGTTTCGGAGCCATTACTTGCACTCGTTTTTTCAGTGATTGCACCGAGGTTAAAAAAAGACTTTATATTTTAGCGACATGTGACATGTGACATGTGAAAACGTAATCTGGGTCATCTAATTTAAAGTTCATGATCTATATTGTTTCGCCGCTTCCGTTTGAAAACGTAATCTGAGCCATTGCGAGACATTGCTTCGCCGTTTCCGTTTCTGCGTACATATTTCCTTTAGGAATCGTGCATAGGTTGAGACCTGTTTAATTGCCTCCAAGAGAGGCAAATTGATCTTCACCTCTTTGAAGATCTCAGTAATTTCTTCTAATTTTTTTGGATTTTTATTAAAAAAGGATGGTGTACCAAAAGCATTTGGAAATGATAGCTTTGGCACATAGGGTACTTCGGTTACAGGTTTAGGTGTGTCGTCCTCTTTATTTTTTATTTTTTTGTATTTATCATTTTCTAATTTTTTTGGTTTTTCTTGTGGGAGAGTTTCATCTTTGATTTCATTCTCTTTTTCTCTAGTCATAGGGACAACTACTGGGGTAGGCACCTCTACTCTATTATCAACAGTCCGGTCACTCCTTAATGTCTAAACAGCTTGGACTGTGGGAATAAGTATCTGCGAGCTCGCTTGGTTACTCTCTCTTTCCTCCCACTGCAAGGCTAGTTGCCCGATTTAGGTTTCTAGATTTGTAATGGACTGAGTGTAAGAGTGCAAGTTTTGGGAGGTCTGAGACAACTGAGCTAATTCTCTAGAGCGATGGTGCGCATGTTGTTGCATGTCCTGAAGGATTGGATTATAGTAGCATTATCGTTCCCATTCTGAAGCTATGTTTGTTGCGCAAAATATGAGTATGGGCTATATGACTATTGGGGATTCAGAGAATGTTATGAGTATGTATAAGATAATTCTTGTTGGCCTACCCTTAGGAAGCCATAAAGATTGTCCCACTGAAAATTATAAGAATTTTCAATACTATTCCACTGAGAGACAAAGGCTTGCTCTATCTCCAGCATAGTTGGACACCATGGAGTAGTTGGGAACTACATTGGGGGATGAGTCATATTAAGATTCGGCCAAGATGTTTCATCACAGCCTTGCATCTTAAATAAAATATGATATATATAATAAACAATATATATTTAGAAGGCAGAGAGAGACAAATCTGAGCCTCTAGTTTCTGTAGCCAGCAGAAGTGTTGATCTTTTGATTCGCTGCTCCAATTAAACCTACAAAAGCTTAAGAAGTAATCAAAGAAAATTAAAAATATAAAGAAATATAAAAAGAGAAAAATAAATACTTATTTTCTTAAACTAATATAAACATAAAATAAAATGTTATCCCCGACAACGACGTCAAAAACTTGATTCGCTGGTTATATGTATCTAATTAAGTCTTAACCTATTGCAAGCGCACACTGAAAATTGTAGAGCTAGTATAGGATCGTTCCCATGAAGATATATTTTATATTGTATATATATATATATATTTTTTGAAAACTTATATTTATCTTTTAAGACCCTAAACTATTTGAGAAATATGAATAAAAAATGGTTTCTTAAACTAAATTGTAAAAAATAAATCATAAATCCTCCTTCTTCAGATTGTGGTCGTCAATCACAATCTTCAGCTATCGGATGTTTACAAATTTAAAATACCGTTACACTATATCTCAGTCTTCTAACATTGCTCATCAATCAAAAACTAGCATCATTTAATATAGATTTATACTAATCTTTAATCTACCAAAAATTTGAGCGTCAATCAAATTCTAGAAAATCAAAGATAGGAAATAAAAATTATTACACTAATCTGCAAACCTCAACCTGAGTCATCAACTCAAATTAAAATATGAAGATATTTACAAAGCAAGAAATTACAATAAAATAAATTTAAACTAGAAAGCAATAAAATTATATCTTTCATCCCTCAGTCGCAGTCGTCAATTGCTTCTGAGAAACTACAGATATTTACTCTAATCTTCTAGCTCTCAATCCTAGTCGTCAATTGTGATCGAGGAACCTTGAATATTTAAACTAAACTAAACTACTCTAATGATCGAAAGAAAATATAACCTCAGTTGTCAATTGATGCTGAAAATTTCTTTGATAATTTATTCCTATACCAAGCCCTCTTATTTATAAATCATAAGAGGCAGTTTACAAAACTTCTAATTATAATAAAAGAAACTACTAAAACAAAATTGTCCTAATATAACTCTAATTGTAATTTTATCTTTTCTCGCTTTAATGGTTGATGTACTTCTTGATTGTTCTCCTTTATTTTAGCAGCAAAGTCATTTAAAAATCTTCTTCGTCAATCTTCTCAGATCCGTACATGATTGGCTAGACTTCTAAGTCAAGAATTCTTCTAATTTGGTGCATGAGAGTGTAAGTTCTCACGTGATCAGCAGTAGTACTAGACTTTCCTTCTGTAAAATCGTAAATCACGATTTTCTAGCTTTTAACACAGCTTCCTATTAAACGATTATTTATTTACTTTACAATCAATCGCTTTCTGTTATACTTCACTTTAGCTTTGAATCGACAAATTTGAGCCTCTAGTTTCTGTGGTCAGCAAAAGTGTTGATCCTTCGATTCGCTGCTCCAATTAAACCTACAAAAACTTAAGAACTGATCAAAGAAAATAAAAAATATAAAGAAATATAAAAAGAGAAAGATAAATACTTATTTTCTTAAACTAATATAAATATAAAATAAAACGCTATCCCGAAAACGACGCCAAAAACTTGACTCGCTTGTTATATGTATCTAATTAAGTCTTAACTTATTACAAGCGCACAATGAAAATTGCAATTTTCTAACTTTTAACACAACTTCCTATTGAACGATTATTTATTTACTTTACAATCAATCGCTTTCTGTTATACTTCACTTTAGCTTTGAATCGACAAATTTGAGCCTCTAGTTTCTGTGGCTAGCAAAAGTGTTGATCCTTCGATTCGCTACTCCGATTAAACCTACAAAAGCTTAAGAACTGATCAAAGAAAATAAAAAATATAAAGAAATATAAAAAGAGAAAGATAAATACTTATTTTCTTAAACTAATATAAACATAAAATAAAACGCTATCCCCGACAACGACGCTAAAAACTTGACTCGCTTGTTATATGTATCTAATTAAGTCTTAACCTATTGCAAGCACACAATGAAAATTGTAGAGCTAGTATAGGATCGTTCCCACGAAGATATGTTTTATATTGTATATATATATATATATATATATATTAATTTTCTGAAAACTTATATTTATCTTTTAAGATCCTAAACTACTTGAGAAATATGAATAAAAAATGATTTCTTCAACTAAATTACAGAAAATAAATCCTAAATCCTCCTACAGATTGTGGTCGTCAATCACAATCTTCAGCTATCAAATGTTTACAAATTTAAAATACCGTTACACTATATTTCAGTCTTCTAGCATTAGTCATCAATAAAAAACTAGCATCATTCAATATAGATTTATATTAATCTTTAATCTACCATAAATTTGGGCGACAATCAAATTCTAGAAAATCAAAGATGAAAAATAAAAACTATTACACTAATCTACAAACCTCAACCTGAGTCATCAATTCAAATTAAAATCTGAAAATATTTACAAAGCAGGAAATTATAATAAAATAAATCTAAACTAAAAAATAATAAAATTATATCTTTTACCCATCATCTGCAGTCGTCAATTGCTTCTGAGAAACTATAGATATCTACTCTAATCTTTCAGCCCTTAATCTCAGTCATCAATTGTGATCGAGGAACCTTGGATATCTAAACTAAATTACTCTAATAATCGGAAAAAAACACAACCTCAGTTGTCAATTGATGCTGGAAATTTCTTCGATGACTTATTCCTATACCAAGCCCTCTTATTTATAAATCATAAGGGGTCGGTTTATAAAAATCTCAATTCTAATAAAAGAAACTACTAAAACAAAATTGTCCTAATATAACTCTGATTGTAATTTTATCTTTTCTCGCTTTAATGGTTGATGCACTTCTGGATTATTCTCCTTTATTTCAGTAGCAACGTCATTTAAGAGTTTTCTTTGTCAATCTTCTTAGATCCGTGATTGGCCAGACTTCTAAGTCAAGAATTCTTCTAATTTGGTGCATGGCGGTGTAAGTTCTCACATGATCAGTAGTAATAATAGACTTTCCTTTTATAAAATCGTAAATCACGATTTTCTAGCTTTTAACACAGCTTTCTATTGAATGATTCTTTATTTACTTCACTTTAGCTTTGAATGGTTTTCTTTTGAAGAATCGTAAATTACGATTTTCTACTTCTTCCTTTGCATTGTTCCGCAAAATCGTAAAGTACGATTTTTCATCTTTTAGTAGGCGATGACTCGTCTTTTTCGTTTAATCGTCTTTTTATTGTTTTATGAGTTTATTTTGACGAATATTAATATTTTGGATTCTCTTTTGCAATTTTCCTTAATATCTACACATCAGTTACTTATTAGTAACAAACTAAGTCCTAACATCACTAAGTTAAGAGTGGTAAAATGGTATATTTTGTGACTGATCACACCACCAAACTTATGCTTTGCTGGTCCCTAGCAAACAAGGAAATATAAAACATTTTAAACTAAAAACTTAAATTTCACTTTTGTAGCGAGCACGATTGCATTTAGTAGATGCAACAAGCCTTTAAAACTGTCATAACCCCAGATTTTGGAAATCGTACATGTCATGAACCATGCACGGGTATGTGTGGTTCACAAGGGAACCAAAACTATAGGTATACACTTTGTGTGTGTGTGTATGAAACACACTAACTTTCACTAGTTATATATAAGTGAATGGGGGGGGGGAGAGGGTTTCCCCAATACGTGACCTAATTAACTCTAGATAGAGAGAAGGAAAAGAGAAAGAGAAGAGAGGGAATCAGAAAAGAGAATAGAGACTCGTTGTTCTAGGCCGATAGAAGATTGGAAGAGGGCTAAATGAGGAACCTTGATGAGTTTCTTATCTAGTTAGAACTTGGATCACGTTTACATCATATACATCGATCGAGGTATGATTTTTAAATACGTATATGGGTGATTAGATAACGTAGGAAGCATTAATTGAAATATATTTTTTGGTTAATTAATGCTAATAAGACTTTAGATGAAGAAGGGAAATAGTCTTCGAACTGAAGCGTTTTACGTCCATCGTGGCTCGCTCGAGCGGTATAATTGGCTCGCTCGAGCGAGGACAAGATTTGAAACTTGAGAAAACAGAATTAGTTCTGGGCTCGCCCGAGTGAGACCCAAAACAAAGGGGAAGCTCGCTCGAGCGAGGCCTCCAATAAAGCTTCAGACGGCTCGCTTTAACCGCTCGAGCGATCTCATCTAAACCGCTCGAGCGAGGTCAAGTGACCGCTCGAGCAAGGAATTGTGCTCGCTCGCGCGAGGCACCACACTGTTTTTGAATTTATTGGTGCAGATACATGGAGACTATGTGCTCTAATGATTCTTGTAACCTTTCTAAACATATTCTAAATACATGAAATGTAGGTTTGACGTAAGATCGTTAAGTGTAAACCTCTACGAGAAAGTGTGCATTGGAATTGCGTTGAGGTAGGGAATATTCTTGAAATATGTACTTTATTTTGTCAACTCATATATGCAGTGTATTTCAATTAAAAAGTTGAGTATTGTATGATCTTTCAAAAAAAAGAGTGTGTGCGTTATCTTCAAGGTAAAATTATGAAGTCCCCAGGGGACGTAATATTGTAATGTGGGCATCTAAATGATATATTAAATCAGTAGTATCCCAGGGATACAGATGAAAACAAATCGTGAAACTAAAGCATAATGATAAGGCCTAATGTATTAAAAATTAGCACAAGTCACGGTGACGGGATACCCCACCGACGTGGCGGGATACCCACGACTGACGCGGCAGGATATCCATGACCGGTACGGCGGCCAATCCGTATACTTATAGCACATCCCAGGGATATAGATTTAATAATAGACTGCCACCTATGAGAAAGGGGCTTGGGCAGTATTCCCAGGGAATACATATAACAATTGTCTAATAGATGACGATGGTGAGTATTCCATCGGGGCTCGATGCTATATTACTCGGGGATTATTTAAGTTAAAGGTTTAAGTGATTAAGCCGAATTCATAACTAAACCAGTAAGATGAGAACAAACAACACCATGAAAGGAAATTAGCTGTATCCATTTTAGTTATTCCAGTTATATCAATTGTTCTGTTTAAAAGTGATATCTAGTAAATTGTGCTTTCAAAACTGCTAACATATATGTGAGATTTAATCTATATGTTCACTTTGTTTCCCTATTGAGCTAGGATGTAGCTCACCCCTTAGACTATACGTCGCAGGTCCATGACTAGCGGCAGCAAGGACTTCTGGAGACTTTGATCCAGGGGATTCAGACTACGTGCCCACTGAGGAGTCAAAGCCTCCTCCTGAGGAATTCTTCTAAGAGACCCATTGCATACTTTGAGAGTGAGTTGAGAGTATCAGGCACAACTTGGTATGTCAAGTCTCTTTTTTGTAAGTAAGTACATTTATTCTTTTGGCAAATCGTCTGGGACGAAAAGTTATCACCAACGGTTTGGGTCAGTTCTTATACCCATGAATTGGCATGGGACAAGAACTGCCCTTAGAGACTCTCTTACCTTAAATGCATGGGCACTTGTTAAGAGTAGATGCATTCTTTATTGTAGTCTCGTGTTTGTATATACCAATGCCTCGTAAAGAATCACAGGGCATGACCTTAATGGTCGTGCTGATGGCGAGGGTTTCGGAGTGCCGAAATTCGGGCTGTCACAAAAACCCTTAGGTGATCCCTAGTGGAGGAGTTGTAGTCTCCTGAAGGTTTTCAGTTAAATTACCTACAAACTTCAAATATTTTTTTTGAATTTTTCAAAATATTTTTTAAAATTTTACAAGAAAACAAAAGGTTAAAAATCTAAACTAATTTTCGTACACTAACAACTAAGTTGATCATCACATGGTTGTTATGATTTTATAAAATTACCAATCTTTTATCCTTGTTTTCCATTATAACAGTTATCCTTGATTAGAACTCCAATAATTTCAATTCATAATAAGCAGGGAGTGTATGCATCAGTGAACAATTTATTTTTATAGGTTTTTCTAAACTGCAGATTTAAAAACTATTTTCATTCAAAAACTCACTATTGACATACTCTCAAAAAAATATCAAAATTTTGGGTTCTCACAGTAATATTTTAAAAGAATTCAGTCAAAGGATAATTGCAAAAAAAAATTTATTCTCATAGAAAAGATAATCTATTCTATTCATTTGATTCTCTATATAATCTATAGTATTTATTATTCATATATCTACTAGGCTTATGCTTTTGTAAATCGTAAATAAAAAAGATCTTTCATTCGGCTTGTAATGGGGCTTTGAGTTTCAAATATTTATGAGAATTTAGTTCTTCTCTAGTATCTTCTGCTCTTCTTTTCTATTTCCACTTCAGTAAGTATCAGTCACTATCCACTAATTTGGATAACTTCTTCCCATTTACTAGTTCTTATTGTTTTTTTTCATTTTGTAAATCTCATTTCTTTAATTGATTTGTAGAATCATGTTTCACGATTTTTTTTTCTGTTCTTTCTAAATCGTCTTTTACGATTTTTCATCTCTTCTCTCATATTCTTCAAGATAATTTCTTTAGTTGTACCCTTGTTTGACATTCCCCTTTTTTATTTTTGCTTTTACTCCTTCCACTCTCTCTTCTTCCCTTCTTTTGTATTCTAAACTCTCAGAAAATGTAAGGGTTAAAGGTTGAAAGTTTTGGGTAGTATATATGGTTAAGGGTTTTCAAAATTTTTGGTACAAAGAAATTCAATTTAGGCTTCTAATATGGGTTCAGAGGATAAGTTATTTTCTGGGATTTTGACTTTTTGACTCTTGTTTTAAACAAAGATGGCTTTTACTCATCTTTACGATTTACTAGCATAGATGTCTTATTGTTTTGATATTTCTTATAGATAGTTCTAGACAAAAAAATAGGTTATCATAGTCATAGAATATTTTGATTCTAAATTCAACAATATGAGATTTATCAGAAAAATCAACAGAGAATTTCAAAGATATTTTTGACTTAAATAGAAGCATCTCTCTCTCTCTCTCTCTCTCAAGGAAAGGATAAATTAGTCTCTAATGCTCGCTAGTTTATAATTTTAAAACTATAGTCTAAATATTGCAGTTCAGATCAATCTATTGTTTCAAACATTCAATCTAATATAGTGTTCATCAAACTAAAACATGAATTATAACTGTTCTATGTTTTTGATTATTGAACTTCTACTATGATGGATTATAAGTTTTCAAGATTCGTAATTTCTCTATCATAATTAACTATAAAATTATATTTTATTTTTTTCATCAATTTTTTTTTATGCAAAATTTATTATGCAAAAAGCAAACTAAAACTCATATATTGACTACAGACTAAAACAAATACTATACACACAAGTTGTGTATCCCCCAAACTTAATTTGGACAATGCCCCCATTGGCACAAAAACATGGGACACTTAAAATTTACTTACCTTTCAAATTACTAATATTACTGATTGTATACTGGATGTGAAAAAAATTCATTAAAGAATGTCCCCCAAACTTGACGAAAATACATATGTTTTATTCTTAGAGATATCAATAATAAAAATTGAAGAAAAATTGGAAACAATTACATAGTTAGTGAAAAAAGTTAGTCAAAAGAAAATGTCATATATTATCCAAATATTTACAATGAACATGAAAAGAAATCTAAAGTACTAAAAAAAATTACAAAAAAGTATAAATCTAGGAAAAATTTAGACACACTATCTATGACAATGGTAGCAACATCCGAGATAAGATGTCTTCGATGAGGATCGGTCCTCGACTTCGAACCAAAATTTTGCTACCTGCGTCTGACTCGATTGCTTATTATGTATTATAATTTTATTAAATTCAAGTCTTAACCTATTGCAAGCGCACAATAAAAATTGTAGAGCTAGCATAGGATCGATCCCATGAGGAAGTTCATTATCTAATTAATTCTTAGTTTATATCTTTTATCTAAATCTCTATCTTAAAAAAATATATTTATCTTTAAGATCTAATCTACTGGAGAAATATGAATAAAAGAATGGATTATTAAACTAAAGTATATAAAAATAAATCTTAATCCTCCTTCAGATTAAGGTCGTCAATCTTAATTTTCAGCTTTCGGATATTTATGAAAATAAACAGTACTGTTACACCATATTTTTAGTCTCTTAGCATTGGTCGTCAATCAAGTCTAAGATCCTATCAATACAGATATAATCTAATCAATAATCAACCAGAAATTTGGACGTCAATCAGACTCTAGAAAACTGAAGATAGAAAAGTAAAAATTGTTACACTAATCTACAAATTCTAATCTGAGTTGTCAATTCAAATTAAAACTTAGAGATGTTTACAAAGCAAATAAAATATAAACTAGAAAGTAAAGTAAAATATATCCTTCACCCCTCAGCCGCAATCGTCAATTACTCCTGATAAATTACGGATATCTACAGTAATCTTCAGCACTCAATTGCAATCGTCAATTGCTCTTGAGAAACCTATGATATCTAATCTACTTTAACTATTATACACTACTTTGATCGGAAGAAAATCCAACCTCAGACATCAATTGATGCTGAAATTCTTCGATGCTTATTCCTATGTTAAGCCTTTTTATTTATAGATCATAAGGGGTCGGTTTATAAAGATCTAATTCTAATAAAAGAAACTACTAAATAAAAGATTCCTAATATAACTCTAATTCCTAATTTTATCTTCCATTGCTTTCTTTAGTTGTTGCACTTCTGGATTGTTCTTTATTGAGCAGCAGCAGAGTCTTTCGAATTAGATCTTTATTAATCTTCTCAGACCCGTAGTTCACGAGACTTCTAATTGCAGGAGTCTTCTAATTTTGGATATGGCGATGTTAAACTCTCACGTGATCCGCAGCAGTAGCAATAGTAGGAAAGTTTCTTTTCTGGAAAATCGTTAATCACGATTTTTTGTCTTTTATAGCTTCTTTTAGCAAATCGTTAATCATGATTTTATATTTTTCAAAGCTTCCTCATAGTTGACGATTTTTATAAATTACACTTTATCGCTTTTCTCCTTTTGTCTCTTTTGAAGAATCGTAAATTACGATTCTCTGACTTTCAGTAGGCGAAAATATTTTTTTCGCTCAATCGTCTTTCTTATTGCTTTTTGGATTTCTTTTGTTAAAGATTAACACTTAGGCTCTCTTTTACTGCTTATCTTTAATATCTATACATCAGTATCTCATTAGTAGCAGACTAAGTCCTAACATCACTAAGTTAAGGGTGATAAAATAGTAAATTATATGACTGATCACACTCCCAAACTTAAGTTTTGCTAGTCCTTAGCAAATAAGGAAACATAAAATATTTAAAACTTTTAAATTTAAATACCACTTTCGTAGGGAGTATGATTGCATTTAGCAGATACAACAAACCTTTAAACCCCTAGGTGATCCCTAGTGGAGGAGTTATAATCTCTTGAAGGTTTTCAATGAAGTTACCTACAACTTCAAACATTTTTGGAATTTTTAAAACTAAAAATTCAAAATATAAACTAATTTTTGTACACTATTAATTATTTAGTTAGTCATTATATGTTCATTATTTCAAAATATTTCAAATCTTTTATCCTAGCTTCCCATCATCGCAATTATCCTTGATCAGAACTCAATAATTTCAATTCTTGTATAGCGTGGAGTGTGTGCATATCAGTTAAAAGTTTATTCATCATAGATTTTTTTAAACTATAGTTTTTAGAAAATATTTTCATCCAAACTCTCACTTATTGGCATACTCTTAAAAATAATTAAAATTTTGGGTTCTCATAATATGATATGTTCGTGATAAATTCAAAGGACAATCGACTAAAAAGATAAATTTCATAGAAAGGATAATCAATTCTTTTCATATAACTTCTTTATTTATTCATAGTATCTATTTCATGTATCTCTACTAGACTCATATTTTTGAAAATCGTAAATCACAAAGGTCTTTCCTTCGGCTTGTAATAGGGCTTTGAGTTTTTTAAAAGTTTCAAAGAAAAAAGATAAAGAGAATTCAAAATTATTTTCAAGAGTTTAGCTCTTCCTTCTCTTCTTCTTCTATTTTCAGCTTCAGCAAGTATCCTTATTTTGGATAACTTTTTCCCATTTCTTTTTCTTTTTATAATACCATTTTTCTCTTTTTTTTTTCAGTTTGGAAGCTTTTTGCTCATCTTTTCACAAAATCGTCTTTTACGATTTTTTCATTCTTTTTCTTTTTTTTTCCCATATTTTCATACATTTGTATTTCTTTTTCAGTTGTACATTTTTCAGCAGATCTCTTATCTATTAACTCATACTCTTTTCACTTCATTTTTTTTACATTCTAAACTCTCAGAAATTGTAAGGGTTAAGGATAGAAAGCTCTAGGCAGTACATATGATTAAAGGTTTATAAAATTCTAACACAAAGAAATTTAGTCTTTAGGCTTATAATATGGGTTCAAATGGTAAAATATTCTAGGATTTTGGCTTTTTGGCTCTAGTTAAAAAAAGATGGTCTTCGATCATTTTCACGATTTATTAATATGAATGTCTTATTGCTTTGATAAATTTAATAGACAGTTCTAAATAAATAAATTTTCATAATCATAGAATATATTGATTCAAAGTTCAACATTATGAGATTTCATTTTGACAGCAATAGTAAAGCAATTCAAAGAAAATTAAGCATGAATAAAAATAGTCTCTTTTTCTCTCAGAATAACGAGGAATAGGCTCTATAACTCACTGGTTATATGATTTTAAAACTATAATCTAAAATTTTTTGCAGTTCAGATCAATCATATAGTTTCAAATATTCTCTGATACAGTGTTCTAGAGATGCTTTACTTTGAATTGTAACTATTTTTTATTTTGATTTTGAACTACTACTATGATGGTTTGCTAAGAAATTTGAATTTTTATATTTTTTTTTCATAATTTGCATATAATGATTAACTTATCTAAAAAATTAAAAAAAAGAAATTAAAAATTTAAAATTTCTACGAAAAAGAAAACTAAACTAATCTATACAAAGGTGGTGTATCCCCCCCCCCCAAACCTAAATAGGACAATGTCCTCATTGTGCCGAATAGGGGACATACAGAAAATTTTTACCATATTTTATTGCTATGTTAGTAATCGAGTGGATAATTTGCAAAAAAAATCAAATATTCTTTCCCCCAAACTTAGGACAAAAATACTTCCGATTTTATAAAGTTAAATATTAGTAAAAAAATTAAAAGAAAGATGATAATAAATAAAAACTTTTCATTTATGAACTAATTACAGCAACATGGAAAGAAAACTAATTACATTAAAGAAATCCCTAGAAAAAATCTAAACACACAGTAAACTAAGACACTGACAGCAACGTCCAAGAATAAATCTTCAATAATGATCAGTCCTCGGCTTCTAACTATGCTTTAATTAAAGTCTCTCATTCCTTCCTACCAAAGGCATATCCACGCCTTTGCAGGGTCACCTCCCTAAAAGCTGCAGAACACCTCCCACTGTGCCCTTGTTTATCTTACATCCCCCAAAAACGAGCATCTTGCATCCCTACTGATTCATTAACTGTACCCTCAATGTAGTTGAGTGAAGAAGTTTGAGGAGATGGAAGTTGACACCTCTTTATCCCTCCACAATGGGATGGGGTACCTATCATTCCTTCCTCAGAAGAAATGCAATCCCACTGTGGAAGTCCTTTGAAGAGTGGGAAGCGAACGCCTCTCCGATTCATCTTTTGCCTATACCGCTCCTGTCACAACCCCAGATTTTGGGAAACATGCGCGTCATGCACCATACTCATGTATATGTGTTTCACAAGGAAACCAAAATGAACCCGTAGACACTATGTGTAACATCCCAACCTTTTGGGCCTTGATCCGTAAGACTCGGTGCGTGTGCCGACAGATCATGCACCGAGGACCCCCTTTAACAGTGATGTAATGTCTATAGATCAAATCCAGCAGACCGGATTGATCTTATGTAGATTGGATGTGGAAGCTTGAAACTCTCACACACGTCCCTTCAGTGTAGCTGTTTTACATTCAAGTAGAAGAACTAGAGTATAAAAGGAAACCTAGGGCATTTAATTGTGTATTAAATGCTTGTGAAGGAGAGTTAAGATGAAAGAGGGTGAAACTTAAGGTGGAAAGCTCACCATTGTGCGATTGATTCATTCATCATCAATGCAACGACGGATTAATTGGAGATCAGAACTAACTACGGCCGCTTAGTGAACCCTGACTGTTCTTAAAAGCACGGTGGAGGGTTCGTCTGAAATCAAGGTAAGGAGTGTAAAAATTTGTTTTAGATCAGTAGTATGGAGTTGATTTAGTGTGTATCCAGGTGAGGATCATGAAAATTGAGATGGATTCAAAGTGAAAAGTGATTGGGAGTGAAAAACCCAAAATTAAGCTAAATCTGCTCATTTCGATCGATCGAATTTTGGCTCGATTGATCGAAATGTCAGTAAAAATGGGAAAAAAACGAAATTCTGAGAAATTTGTTCGATCGAAATTTAATTCGATCGAACAAAAAGTTTTCGATCGATCGAACCTGTAGTTCGATCGAACGATTCGTATAGAACAGAACATTAGAAAATTTTTGTGAGGATTCGACCGATCAAATTAAATTTGATCGATCGAATTATGTGATCTCGATCGAACGAATTGGGATTCGTCCGATCGAACTGTGATAAGGTAAATGCCTTCTGTGGAATTCGACCGATCGAATTTAATTCGTTCGATCGACTTGGAAAATTCGTCTGATCGAATGAGAATACATTTGGTAGTTCTGGAAGAGGTCGACCGATCGAAATTTATTTCGATCAATCGAAACAGGGATTTGATCGATCGAAATTCCCAGATTTCAGCGTTTGGTGAGTTTTGACCGTGAGATTGCACGGGGACTTTTGGCAGTGTGTTTTGCCCCGTTCTAATAAATAAAAATGATCATGTTTAGGTAAGCTTCGTGATTAAGGAGGACCCGACCTTTGTGAAGGCTTGAGCAAGCACGGGTCTGATCTATAAGGTAGGGAAAACTTGATATCATGTGCATTGATTTTGTTAACACGTGTGTTATGGTATGATGCACTTTCCGCTTTGACTATGTGATTTTTGCATATGAATTCAAACTAATGAGGCATGTGACACGTGTGAGTTGAAACTATGTAGAGCTTATGAAACCTTCGAGAATCTTTGTGACATGTGTATGTGAAACCTTCACATTTCATTCCGGTTCTTGATATAAACTATGATTATCACTTTACACGGCGACAAGCTATATTTATGCACTTACGATTTAAGGTTATGTGAATACCCGACCGACGCGACGGTATAACCGTGACTGACGCGACAGGATATCCGTGATCGGTACGGCGGCCAATCCGTATACCCTTTGTGTGATATGTGTATGTGCTATGTGACTCCTACCGTATACTTGGTAACCGTTGACCAAGTGCCCAACTCTATGGGGCCTTGGATATATGTGCATATGACTCATGTGAGTGACGATGGTGGGTATTTCATCGGGGGCTTGAGGCTATAGTTCCTCATTCTACTACTTTAAGTAAAGCACATTTAAGTTTCTTTTCCCATATCGGAATGAAAGTGTGAGCTTGTGCATGAATCCCATTGGCATTGCATGTGTGTGTGTTAAGACTGTGAGAATTACCACTTTGCATGTGTTCGAAATTACTTCGTTTTCATTGTGCCATAAGATATGTGTTGATGTTATGATAAGCATGTTATGAGATTTTCCCTGCTGAGCTTGGATGAAGCTCATTCCATTACTAATGTCTCAGGTTCAGGAGAAGATATAGAAGCAGAACCTCCGGAGAGGGGAGATCCATTTTATTCCCCCAGCGAGGATTCAGAGGAGCCGCATCCTGAGAATTGTTTTATTTGTGCCCGACCTGAGTAGGTCCAACCTTGAGTCGTTAAATTCTTTTGAAATCATTTTGATTGTAAGGAGACGAATGCCGAATAATAATTCTGTATATTTTGTTGAACCATGTTTCGGTAAGGAGGGGTCCTTACTGGTGGTTCTCAACGGTTTTCTTTCCATAGACCTTCTTATGGAATTAGAACCGTCTTTTGGGTTTTTTTTGAAATGATAATGATGTTTCACTATTTTGTTTACATTACGGATTCGAAATGGTTCCGCTTAGATTCCGCTGTGCCTTTGTGCGTGACGCAAAGTGATCCATTCCCGGGCTCGGCCTTAGCGCCAGCCCACTGACGGCACGAGTTTCGAGGTGCCAAAATCCGGGCTGTCACAGTTGGTATCAGAGCATGGCTTTAGAGATGCCAGACAAGTCTTAACCTTTCTAGAGTGAGATTTGGTTGTGTACAAGCGACCTTCTATTAATGAGACTTTCGTTTCATTGTAATAGATTCTAATGGAACATCGTGGAAGGGGTCGACCGAGAGGTAGTCGCCAAAGAGGTGAGGGGCGTACTGACGATATCCCTTCAGGATCCGGGAGAGATCTGAGATCGCCTCCAGAGGCCGAGGGGAGCCGTCGAGACGAACCGTCTGACAAGTTGACTAGGGCCATGGAGACGATTGCTAATGCGATGGCCCAACAGACGACGTTGCTAGCTGCCAACAACAACCAGCGGCATCAGCCACCACCACCACCTCCTCCTGCCCTCTTGCCATCCTCATTTGTCGATTTCAGGAGATTGAGACCTCCTATATTCCATGGGCAGACGGATCCGCTTGAAGCGGAGAAGTGGCTTAAACAAATGGAGAAGTTGCTAGAGAGATAGCAGAGCCCTGAGCATGAGAAAGTAGGATGGGCATCTTTTCAGTTGGAGGGTGATGCAGACGCGTGGTGGAAGTCTGTTATACGCAAACGAGAAGTGGAAGGTCCATACACTCAATGGACTTGGATGGAATTTGTTGCGGCATTCAACAAGGAGTATTTTCCCAAGCAAGTCCGCAACCAATTGAAGAAGGACTTCACGAATTTAGTCCAAGGGAACATGACCGTACGGGAGTACGGCAATGAGTTTGTGAGATTGTCAAGATTTGCCCCTGAATTAGTAGCTACGGAGGAAATGAAGGCCAGTAGATTTGAAGAAGGCCTAAGACAAAACATCCAAGAAAGGGTGTCCATTTTTGAGTTAGAGACGTACGCCGAAGTCATGAGAAAGGCGATTGTAGCAGAGAGGGATATAAACAAGAGGAAAGATTGGAAGAGTAAACCAAGTTTGGGAGGGGCAAGTGAATATGACTACTCGGGGAATAAAAAGCAGAGGACGTCTGCACCTGCTCCAGTTCCAAGACCAACCAATTCAAAATTTCAAAGGTCAAATACATCTGCTCCGACGAGAGGGCCCTACCCAGACTCAGACGTCTGGGGTATCAGCCACACAAGGATCTTCTTAAGCTGCATCTACCATTCCACAATTGAAGTGCGCTCGTTGCGGTAAACCTCACAAGACGTCCGACTGTAGAAGGGACACAGGCGGATGTTTTAAATGCGGGACGATTGGCCACATGATTCGGGAGTGCCCAGAGATGAGGAAAGAGGGCTCCGTATCGACCACTACAGCATCGAGGCCTGCACAGTCCACGAAACCAGTTGTGAAGGGCCGTGCATTTGCTATAACATAACCAAGACGCCCGCAAGCAAACAGCGTGATCCAAGGTATAAATTTATTTTGTGTTAAAGAGTTTAACGGTTTATGTGAAGAAAGCGCATTGATAGGAAAGATATAGGTGCATATATTGATGTGTGTGTGCATGCAATGCATGTCTGAATGTTAGTATGTGTCTTAAATCATATAGGTACACTCCAACTCTATCGTGAAAACGACGGTGATCGTTGTGTAGCACGAGTTCTGATAGACCCAGGGTCTACCCACTCGTATATAACCCCGAAATTCGCAGAAAAGTTAAAAATCACACCCGAGGAGTTAGAGTTTACACTGAATGTAACAGTTCCTACGGGTAGTGCCGTATGGCATACTTCTTTGCCGATCAGTCATTGTGCAAGTGGAGGACCAGAAGACAGTCGCAGACCTCATTTTGTTGAGTATGAGAGGACTCGACGTGCTCCTTGGCATGAACTGGTTATCGGCATATCATGCAAGCGTGGATTGCCTATGGAAAATAGTCACTTTCCGTCCTCCGAGATAAAAGTCGCTCCGATTTGTCGGTGAAAAAGGGAGGGTAGCGCCGATCATCTCCGCAGTGCGAGCTGAACGAATGATGAGAAATGGATGTGATGGATATCTTGCATTCCTGCAAGCGAAGAAGGAGATGAAGAATGTTATCAACGAGATTCCATTTGCCTGTGAGTATGAGGGCGTATTTCTCGACGAATTGCCAGGATTACCACCTGATCGGGAGATCGACTTTGCTATTGACTTGGCTCCAGGTACCGAACCCGTATCCAAAGCTCCATATCCAATGGCTCCAGCCGAACTGAAAGAGTTGAAGGAGCAATTGCAAGAACTATTGGATAAGGGTTTTATAAGACCGAGTGTGTCTCCTTGGGGAGCACCGGTCCTGTTTGTTAAGAAGAAAGATGGGTCGATGAGACTTTCCATCGACTATCGTCAGCTAAACAAGCTCATGATTTAGAACAAGTATCCGTTGCCTAGGATCGACGATCTGTTTGACCAGTTGCAAGAAGTAAAATATTTTTCGAAAATTGACTTGAGGTCAGGGTACCATCAATTAAGGGTGAAGCCCGAAGACGTGCAGAAGACCGCATTCAGAACTAGGTATGGGCACTATGAATTTTTAGTGATGCCTTTTGGCTTGACGAATGCACCAGCTTCATTCATGGACCTCATGAACTGGGTCTTTAAAAGATTCCTTGATACGTGTGTAGTGGTGTTTGTGGATGATATTCTCATTTATTCAAAAACCAGGGAGGAACACGAACATCACCCTCATTGCGGACCCTTTGCGTATGCTAAACTTAGTAAGTGTGAGTTCTGGTTAGAGCAAGTGGGCTTTCTTGGTCACATAGTATCTGAAGCAGGCGTGACCGTTGACCCAACAAAGATTGAGGCAGTGCTAGATTAGGAGCAACCCAAGACCGTGACAGAGATTCGCAGTTTTCTCGGTCTAGCAGGATACTACCGACGCTTTGTTGAGGGTTTCTCCAAGATTTCGGGACCACTTACCCGACTTATGAGGAAGAACACAAAATTTGAATGGACCAACTAATGTGAAGGAAGCTTCCAAGAACTCAAAAAATGACTCACTTCCGCTCCAGTGTTGACCATTCCATCGGGTAGCGGAGGTTTTACTGTTTACAGTGATGCGTCATATGGTGGTCTGGGGTGTGTATTGAATCAGCACAGTAAAGTTGTCGCCTACGGCTCAAGACAGTTGAAAGAACACGAAAAGAATTATCCGACTCATGATTTAGAGTTAGCCGCAGTGGTGTTTGCGCTTAAAATTTGGAGGCATTACCTGTATGGTGAAACCTTTGAAATTTTTATGGACCACAAAAGCCTTAAGTATTTGTTCATGCAGAAAGAGTTGAATATGAGGCAACGACGGTGGATTGAGTTCCTCAAAGACTATGATTGTGCGATTCAATATCACCCAGGTAAAGCCAACGTCGTGGCTGATGCACTGAGCCGGAAGCATACATCCCAAGTAGCTAGCCTCATGGCGGGACTTCACAGATGGAAGCTATTTGAAGATCTTTCCCTGTATGATAAGAACATCGCAGTTAAGGAGACCGGAGTACTGTTGGCAAGCCTTACGATCAGGCCAATTATTTTTGACCGCATCTATGAGCTTCAGATGAAAGATGAAGAACTCGTGAAGCTTCGATGAAAAGCAACTGAAAATGGGGACTTTACTATCAAGGAAGACGGGTCATTATTATTTCGAGGACGCTTGTGTATACCTAGGATGCTGAGCTGAGACGAACTATCTTGGACGAGGCTCATAAGTCTAAATACGCCATCCATCCGGGTGGTACTAAAATGTACCAAGATTTGCGAAAATGTTATTGGTGGAGGGGATTGAAAAAAGACATTACAGAATATGTGTCTAGGTGCTTGGTGTGTCAACAAGTCAAAGTGGACCATCGACACCCAACCGGTTTATTACAACCTCTACCAATACCTGAATGGAAGTGGGAGTCCATTTCGATGGATTTTGTTATGGGATTGCCGAGAACGTTGCGACACCACAACGCCATATGGGTAATAGTGGATCGACTGACCAAGTCGGCACACTTTTTACCCTATAACATAACATACACTGCAAGCAAGTTAGAGGAGTTGTATATGAAAGAAGTTGTCCGACTGCATAGCATTCCTACGAGCATCGTGTCCGATCATGACCCATTATACACATCTGTATTCTGGCAAAGATTTCAAGAAGGCATGGGCACGAGGTTGAACTTTAGTTCTGCTTTCCATCCTCAGACTGATGGACAAACATAGAGAGTTAATCAAATCATCGAAGACATGTTGCGAGCATGTATGATAGATTTCCAGGGATCATGGGATCAACATCTGCCGATGATAGAATTCGCTTACAATAATAGTTTTTAGCAGAGCATTGGAATGGCTCCATATGAGGCTTTAAATGGACGGAGATGTAGGTCTCCGATTAACTGGGAGGAAACCGGTGATAAGTTTGTGTTGGGACCGGAAGTTATCAAGAAGAATGCCGAAACTGTGCGAATTATCAGAGAACGAATCAGAACAGCACAGAGTCGTCAGAAGAACTACACGAACATTAAGCGTACGAGCATGGATTTCTAAATGGGAGATCATGTGTTTATCAAGATATCCCCAATGAAGGGTGTAATGCGCTTTGGGAAGCGCAGAAAGTTAGCTCCTCGCTACATTGGACCGTTCAAAGTATTGGGGAGAGTTGGTGAGGTTGCATATAGGGTCGCATTACCCCCGCAGCTTGATAGAGTGCACGATGTATTCCATGTTTCTATGTTGCGTAAATACGTGCACGATCCGACTCACATCCTCGATGCTCCGCCAGTCGAAGTCTATCGAGATTTGACAGTCATCGAAGAACCCATGCAAATCCTAGACTGAACTGAGCAAGTTTTGCGCTCAAGACAGATTCCTTTGGTGTTAGTCCAATGGAAGAATCACTCCAGAGAGGAAGCGACGTGGGAACCTGAAGTCGAGATTCGCGCCCAGTATCCCTCTTTGTTCTCGGGTTGAGAAATAAGAGAGAGTTTGTTACAAATGTCAAACCAAAAGCTTGACGTATGAAAACTAATGAAATTTAGATTATACAATTGATTTTCGGTGTTATTGTGTCAAGATGATAATGAGCATGTAAAAATACAAAGATCAAGTATTTCTGGAAATTCGACCGATCGAAAGTCAAGTTCGATCGATCGAATTAAATTTCGATCGATCGAATTATGAGTTCGACCGATCAAATTATACTGGCAGGGATAGCCAGCAAAATTTTCTTCTGGCTAGGAGAATTCGTTCGATCGAAAACTAATTAGATCGATCGAATTATGACTTCGACTGAACGAAAATTCATTTCGTTCGATCACAAATTTTGAAACCTGAGAAAATTCGATCGATCAAAATTTTATTCGATCGATCGAATGTTGGGAATTCGACCGATCGAAAAGTTTTTGATCGATTGAATGTTTGGATTTCGACCGATCGAATTTAAATTCGATCGATCGAAAGGGGTGGAACCCAATGGTTACTCAACGAGATTCGACCGATCGAAATTGTGTTCGATTGATCGAAATCATTTCAGTTCCCATTAAAGTCGATTTCGACCGATCGAAACAAATTCGACTGATCGAATTTCCTCTTTATATATATACGAACTATGAAATTTTTCTTTCGTCCGATCGAAATTTCTGAAGCATTGAGCGAGCCGTTTTGGGTTTTCATCCTTCTGAGCATAACGGACATCAAATTGCATCTTTTCGCTCCGGGAATCAACAAAAACCAACCATATACAAACAATAAGCAATTACTTTGGGTTATAGATTCTTTGTCCTAACCTAAATATTTTTAAGTTTCACCCTAGTTTTGCTTCTAAAACCCAAATTCTCTTTTTATGGCACCTAAACGGAAGGATGCCAGAACCAAAACCCCCACTTCGAAGCGACCCAGAACTGCTACGGGTCCTTCACAACCGCCCATTCCGCCTTCTCGACCACCCACTCAACCACCCATTCCTCCACCTACGGTGCCTGCCGAGCAATCGGATGCTCCGCAAGCACCTCAACGCGTTTTACCCAGCCAATGGTGGGCGGACAAGGGTTTCGCATACGAGTATACTATAGACCCAGCCCTTTTTGAAACGCCCAATGTACTCGGCATCGATGCTTGGGCACTCGACTACTTGGGTAAGGTCGGGCTTGACAACCTTTTGAAGCCCGTTCACCCTTATTACTATCCGCGCCTTGTGCGACTATTTTATCAAAACATGTTTGACGGACCAAACCCCGATACCACCATTTGTACCAAGGTCGATGGAAAGACCTACATTTTTACCCACGCGATGGCCTGTTCGGCCTTAGAGTGTTATGACGCCTTTGGCGAGGGGATTGAACTGTTGCCACCAAACCCCCCTAACCTAACCCATACTTTTATAGCCCAACGGATGACGCAAGGGCGTGTTGCCAAAGGGCGAGCCATTAACCGAGCTCACCTACCGAGCTACATGTGGATCCTTGATACTATTTTCAAGTGTAATTTATATCCAATCTGCCATAAGACCCAACGTTTGGGTGTTTTGATGAATGCTCTATTTGCCGCCTTTGAGGGCAAATGGTTTGACGCCGTAGCCGTCATTTTCGAGGGTATTAAGCATGGTAGGAAGAAGCTACTACCGGGAGCAGAGAAACCTGAAGAATACATCCCTTATGCCAGTTTCATCTCCGCCTTGTTCGGTGAATTTTCAGCCACTTCTGTCCACAAGGTTTCCCCAAAGGAGCCTAAATCGTCTGATAACGTGGTCCTCTACACGTTTAAACAGTGGAAGAAAACATATAACCGCCTCAAACCACATCTTCTACCAGCCCCGCAAGTACCTCTTGTTCCCCCACAGCCTCAAGACGTGCCTGCCCGTGATGCTCCTATTCTCGACACACTACCTTCCGACCAGCCTATGCCTGAGGTTCCTATCCCCGAGCACCGTGAGATTACTCCACCCGGCCCAGGATGTACCGATCCCCGACATTCCTGCTGAGGTGCTGATGCCGCCCGTCCAGCAGCCAGCCCCAATGACAAACGAGGACTTGGCAGCTCTCATTCAGGAGAGCAACCGTCAAGTCAATCAACGTCTGGATTTCTTCGAGCCGCTCATCGGTGATATGTTGCAGGCTGTATACCCCACCAATTATCGGTAGAGGATAGCGGCCATGCGGGCACAGGTATATGATGTGGCTCCATCCGGCTTGGATGCGGAGGACGTGTCGGCTAGTGGGGAGAGGGACGACGTGGAGGAGGAGCAGGCTCACGATGTACCGGAGGGCGAGGATTTACCTGTTGAGCCGGAGAGCGGAGCTGATGCGGGGGATCCTCCACAGAGCTAGGAAGCGGAGGGATGTGTCTGTTTCTTTCAAATTTATCTTGGGAATTAACTGTATAAAATTTAACTGCTGTGGCATGGTTGCCACTTTTGTTACTTTTTGATTTTTTTTTGAACTATAAGTGGAATGGCTGCCACAATGTCTTTTATGTTTGGTTTATTAACTTTTGATGATGATTGTGGCCGAATTAGCATTGTAAAAAAAAAAAAAAAAAAATAAATTTATTATGTGCAGACTGTGTGTGTATGGGCTGAAATTTTATAACGAAATTGATTGTTTAGCCATGTGTGGTACCTTACGCGACAACCCTTCAGGCTTTTCGCCACTCGTTAGGGCAATTTTCGCGGACGAAAATTCCTAAGGAGGGGAGGATGTAACATCCCAACCTTTTGGGCCTTGATCCGTAAGACTCGGTGCATGTGCCGACGGATCATGCACCGAGGACCCCCTTTAACAGGATATAATGTCTATAGATCAAATCCAGCGGACCGGATTGATCTTATATAGACTGGATGTGGAAGCTTGAAACTCTCACACACGTCCCTTCAGTGTAGCTGTTTTACATTCAAGTAGAAGAACTAGAGTATAAAAGGAAACCTAGGGCATTTAATTGTGTATTAAATGCTTGGGAAGGAGAGTTAAGATGAAAGAGGGTGAAACTTAAGGTGGAAAGCTCACCATTGTGCGATTGATTCGTTCATCATCAATGCAACGACGGATTAATTGGAGATCAGAACTAACTACGGCCGCTTAGTGAACCCTGACTGTTCTTAAAAGCACGGAGGAGGGTTCGTCTAAAATCAAGGTAAGGAGTGTAAAAATTTGTTTTAGATCAGTAGTATGGAGTTGATTTAGGGTGTACCCATGTGAGGATCATAAAAATTGAGATGGATTCAAAGTGAAAAGTGATTGGGAGTGAAAAACCCAAAATTAAGCTAAATCTGCTCATTTCGATCGATCGAATTTTGGCTCGATTGATCGAAATGTCAGTAAAAATGGGAAAAAACGAAATTCTGAGAAATTCGTTCGATCGAAATTTAATTCGATCGAACAAAAAGTTTTCGATTGATCAAACCTGTAGTTCGATCGAACGATTCGTATAGAACAGAACATTAGAAAACTTTTGTGAGGATTCGACCGATCGAATTAAATTCGATCGATCGAATTATGTGATCTCGATCGAACAAATTGGGATTCGTCCGATCGAACTGTGATAAGGTAAATGCCTTCTGTGGAATTCGACCGATCGAATTTAATTCGTTCGATCGACTTGGAAAATTCGTCTGATCGAATGAGAATACATTTGGTAGTTCTGGAACAGGTCGACCGATCGAAATTTATTTCAATCGATCGAAAATGGACTTCGATTGATCGAAACAGGGATTCGATCGATCGAAATTCCCAGATTTCAGCGTTTGGTGAGTTTTGACCGTGAGATTGCACGGGGACTTTTGGCAATGTGTTTTGCCCCGTTCTAATAAATAAAACTAATCATGTTTAGGTAAGCTTCGTGATTAAGGAGGACCCGACCTTTGTGAAGGCTTGAGCAAGCACGGGTCTGATCTGTAAGGTAGGGAAAACTTGATATCATGTGCATTGATTTCGTTAACACGTGTGTTGTGATATGATGCACTTTCCGCTTTGACTATGTGATTTCTGCATATGAATTCAAACTAATGAGGCATGTGACACGTGTGAGTTAAAAATATGTAGAGCTTATGAAACCTTCGAAAATCTTTGTGACATGTGTATGTGAAACCTTCACATTTCATTCCGGTTCTTGATATAAACTACGATTATCACTTTACACGGCGACAAGCTATATTTATGCACTTATGATTTATGGTTATGTGAATACCCGACCGACGCGGCGGTATAACCGTGACTGACGCGACAGGATATCCGTGACCGATACGGCGGCCAATCCGTACACCCTTTGTGTGATATGTGTATGTGCTATGTGACTCCTACAGTATAACGATAACTTCGTTCGGCCAAGTGCCCAACTCTATGGGGCCTTGGATATATGTGCATATGACTCATGTGAGTGACGATGGTGGGTATTCCATCGGGGGCTTGAGGCTATAGTTCCTCATTCTATTACTTTAAGTAAAGCACCTTTAAGTTTCTTTTCCCATATCAGAATGAAAGTGTGAGCTTATGCATGAATCCCATTGGCATTGCATGTGTGAGTGTTAAGACTGTGAGAATTATCACTTTGCATGTGTTCAGAATTACTTCGTTTTCATTGTGCCATAAGATATGTGTTGATGTTATGATAAGCATGTTATGAGATTTTTCCTGCTGAGCTTGGATGATGCTCATTCCATTACTTATGTCTCAGGTTCAGGAGAAGATATAGAAGCAGAACCTCCGGAGAGGGGAGATCCAGATTTTTCCCTCGGCGAGGATTCAGAGGAGCCGCATCCGGAGAATTGTTTTATTTGTGCCCGACCTGAGTAGGTCCGACCTTGAGTCGTTAAATTCTTTTGAAATCATTTTGATTGTAAGGAGACGAATGTTGAATAATAATTTTGTATATTTTGTTGAACCATGTTTCGGTAAGGAGGGGGTCCTTACTGGTGGTTCTCAACGGTTCTCTTTCCATAGACCTCCTTATGGAATTAGAACCGTCTTTTGGGTTTTTTTTGAAATGATAATGATGTTTCACTATTTTGTTTACGTTACGGATTCGAAATGGTTCCGTTGTGCCTTTGTGCGTGACGCAAAGTGATCCATTCCCGGGCTCGGCCTTAGCGCCAGCCCACTGACGGCACGAGTTTCGGGGCACAGAAATCTGGGCTGTCACACTATGTGTGTATGTGGGAAACACACTAGTATTTCCCTAACTTATAAGTATATAAGTGAAAGAGAGAGGAGAGAAGAGCCCCTTACGTAACTCAATTCTAACCTAAATAGAGAGAAGGAGAAATAGAGAGAAAGAAAAGAAGAGCCTAGTAAAGAACTAGGGTTTTGTTGGGACTTAAATCGGTGGAAGATCTGGAGCAAAGGCTTGAGGAGGAACCTTGGAGATCTTTTAGTCTAGTAGAATTTTGAATCGTGGATCGAAATTACGTGATACTTATCGCTAGAGGTATGTTAAAGGCATGATAAATGCTTAGGCATGTTTTAAATAATAGATAGAATGTTGGTTGAATATTTATTTTGATATTAAGGGCTGAATGAGGGGAGAAATAGCTTTCTCGAGTAGATCAAGGTGTTAAAATATATTACAGCTCGCTCGAGCGACCAAAAGGGCTCGCTCGAGCGAGGACAAAGTATAAAAATATAGCTGTAGGCTCGCTCGAGCAGTCCCCAAAATGAAAGGGAAGCTCGCTTGAGCGAGGTCTCCAGAAAAGTTTCAGCGGCTCGATTTAACCGCTCGAGCGACCTCGATTTAACCGCTCGAGCGAGGTCAAGTGACCGCTCGAGCGAGGATTGGTTCTCGCTTGCGCGAGGCACCACTCAGTTCTTGAAATTATTGGTGCAGAAACATGGAGGCTATGTGCTCCAATTATTCTTGTAACCTTTCTAAGCATATTCTAAATACATGAAATGTAGGTTTGACGTAGGATCGTGAAGTGTAAACCTCTACGAGAAAGCGTGCTTTGAAATTCGTCGAGGTAGGGAATATTCTTGAAACATGTATTTTATTTCGTCCACTCATATATGCGGTATAATTCTATTAAAAGATGAGTATCGTATGATCTTTCAAAAAGGGGTGTGTGCATAAGCTTCAAGGTGAGATCATGAAGTCCCCAGGGGATGAAATATTGAAATGTGGCATTTAAATGATGTATTAAATCAGTAGTATCCCAGGGATACATATGAAAACAAACCGTGAAACTAAAGCAAAAATGATAAGGCCTAATGTACTAAAAGTTAGCACAAGTCACGGTGAATAACTATATGTAAGGCACATCGATATTTTTGTTATTTGAAGTTTGATTAGAATACCCCACCGACGTGGCGGGATACTTACGACTGACATAGCAAGATATCCGTGATCGGTACGGCGGCCAATCCGTATACTTATAGCACATCCCAGGAATGTAGATTTGATAATAGATCCCCCCCTATGAGAAAGGGGCCTGGGCAGTATTCCTAGGGAATATATACAATAATTGTCTAGTAGACGACGATGGTGGGTATTCCATCGGGGCTCGATGCTATATTACTCGGAGATTATTTAAGTTAAATGTTTAAGTTATTAGGACGAATTCAAAATTAAACCAATGAAATGGAAACAAACAACACCATGAAAAGAAATCAGCTGTATCCATTTTAGATATTCCAGTTATATCATCTGTTCTGTTTAAAAGTGATATCTAGTAAACTGTGCTTTCAAAACTGCTAACATATATGTGAGATTTAATCTATATGTTCACCTTGTTTCCCTATTGAGCTAGGATGTAGCTCACCCCCTTAGACTATACGTCACAGGTTCAGGACTAGTGGCACCAAGGACTTCTGGAGACTTTGATCCAGGGGATTCAGACTACGTACCCACTGAGGAGTCAGAGCCTCCTCCCGAAGAATTCTTCTAGGAGACCCTTTGCGTACTTTGAGAGTGAGTTGAGAATATTAGGCACGGCTTGATATATCAAGCCTCTTTATCGAATGTAATTAAGTATCGTATGCTTTTGATAAAACATTGGGGTTGAACAATTATCGAATGATTTGGGTAAGTTCTTATGCCCATGAATTGGCATGGGACAAGGACTGCCTTTAGAGACCATAACTATTTTTATATATGAGAACTCGTTTAGAGTAAAATTTTGGCTTGTATATACCAATGTATCGTAAAAGTTTCATGGGCATGGCCTTGACGGTCGTGCTGATGGCACAGATTTTGGGGCACCGAAATTCGGGCTGTCACAGTTGGTATCAAAGCCTTTCTTTTAGTATGGCTATCATCTCGTCAGAATATAGGGACTTCTGCTAACGAAATCGTGGTTTCTCAAGCAGACCGTTATGTTTCCTAGAGGAAGAGGCCGACCCAGGGGTGGTCATGATAGGAATTTATCACGATGAGATGGTTTCGTCGCCTCTGAGCAGTACCATTAGGAAGCAGGGAGATTCGAGGCGTTGGCGTGGAGAAAACCAAAATCAAGCAGAAGATCAGGATCGAGATCGTCAGGATTGAAATCAGAGAGAACAAGATAGAGTGAGGGAGAGAAATGAAGAAAGAGAAGAGCGTCAGAGGATGGTGCACACAATGGAGACAATGGCAACTGCCATGGCACAACAAGCAACATCCTTGGCAACACATGCAGCCCCAGAACCACAACGGACACCTACACCTCCAGTAGGACCTACACCACCAGTGGCTTCGGCATTTACCGAGTTCAGAAGGATGAGACCTCCTAACTTTTCAGGACAGTGACGGACCTGAAATGGAAATGGAAAAGGTGTTTAGCGTACTGACATGCACAGAGGAAGAGAGCGTCCGTTGGGCGGCGTATATGCTAGATGGGGAGGCTGAACCTTGGTAGAAATCCGTTTCACAGACTAGAGCACAAGAAACGCCAGATATGCCTTGGACTTGGGATGAATTCGTAGAAGAATTCAATAAGCAATATTTTCTTGAAGTTGTGAGGAATCAGATGGAGACCCAATTTTTGCAACTAATGCAAGGAAGGATGACCGTGAGAGAGTACGGAGTAGAATTCATGAGATTGGCTCGCTTTGCTCCAGATTACGTAGTTTCGGATGTGATGAAAGCGAAGAGGTTCCAACAGGGTTTAAGGTCAGACATCCGAGGAGGGGTTGCGCCTTTCCAGCTGAAGACCTACGGAGAGGTAATGAGTAAGGCATTAGTAGTCGAAGAAGAAAATAATAACCTATACCGTCAGAGGGAACAACAGGGAAGAGGAAGCATAGATCCAAGCAGGACGGGGAGCTATGAATCGGTACATAAGAAACCGAGGTTTGTAGCACCGAATCAGAGACAACAGTTCCAGACAGGGTATGGGAGAGTCGCACAACAAACTACTCATCAGAGTTTTACATTCTTTGGCATCGAGGAGACCGATGAGGTATGAGGTCTGCTATTTTCAATGGGCTCTGACTACCAAGGTTTTAAGTGCTACTTCAACACCAAGGGAGACTTGTGCCAAGTGTGGCAAGTCCCACAAAACGACGATTGTAGGCAAGGAATGCGAGGCTGTTTCAAATGTGGCAAGGTAGGCCACGTAATTAGAGATTGCCCTGAGGCAATTAAGGAGAAGACGGCCCCGGCTTCCACGCCACGACCTATTCAACGACGAAAGCCAATTGTTCAAGGGAGAGCCTATGCAGTTATCGCCCAGGAAGCAGGGAGTGTACACGACATCATCCAAGGTGAGATTTCCTTTAATTAAAGAATTTCAGTTGTTATAGCATTTTAGATAGAGAATGTGCATTCATTAGGACTGTGTAGAGAACCGTGTTTATGCGTTAGAAATTCTAACTAAAGTATATGCTATGTACGTATATGTATGTGTTATAGGTACGTTACAAATCCATGAAAAAGGATGCTATGTAGCACATGACGCACGAGTGTTGATAGACCCATGGTCTACCCACTCCTTCATCACCCCTAGATTTGCAAGGAAGATAAAGATTGTTCCGGAAACACTAGATTTTGTCTTATCAGTGTCTATCCCAACAGGAGAATTAGTGGACACAGAGTTAGTCTGCAAATCGGTAGTAGTAAGCGTTTAGGATCACGTAGTCTACGAACTAGACGCAAGATTAATATTGTTGGACATGCAAGGATTCGACGTGATCCTCGACATGGATTGGCTGTCTCATCATTGTGCAACAGTGGATTGCAAGGAAAAGGTGGTCATTTTCTGACCTAACACGAGGAGATCATTTCGATTTTGAGGAGAGAGATCGACACAGGTGCCACTCATATCTGCAGTCAGAGCAGAATGTTTAATATGAAAGGGGTGTAGCAATTATTTGGCGTTCCTGAAAGAAGATAAAGAAGAAAAGAATGTTATCTCCGAGATAGCGATAGTACGAGAATTCCCAGACGTGTTTCCAGAAGAATTGTCGGGATTACCCCCAAAAAGAGAAGTGGAATTTGCTATCGACTTAGCACCAGGAACAGAACCTGTTTCAAAGGCACCTTATAGGATGGCCCCTGTAGAGTTGAAATAGTTGAAAGAACAATTGTAAGAGCTCATGGATAAAGGATTCATAAGACCAAGCGTGTCTCCATGGGGAGCACCAGTTCTATTCGTGAAAAAGAAAGATGGGTCGATGCGGTTGTGCATTGACTACCGCCAATTGAACAAAGTCACTGTGAAGAATTGATATCCGTTGCCAAGAATAGATGACTTGTTCGACCAGTTGCAAAGAGCGAAACATTTTTCCAAGATCGATCTGAGATCTGGATACCATCAGTTAAGGGCCAAGGCTGAGGACATTCAGAAAACAACATTTAGAACACGGTATGGACACTATGAATTTTTGGTGATGCCATTCGGATTGACGAACGCACCGACGTCATTTATGGACTTAATGAATCGAGTGTTTAAACCACACCTAGACTCCTGCGTTGTCGTGTTTGTTGATGACATCCTGATTTACTCAAAATCAAAGACGGAGCATGAAGAACACTTACGAGTCGCTCTACAAACCTTGCATGAACACCAATTATACGCCAAGCTCAGCAAATGTGAGTTCTGGCTAGAAGAGGTTAGCTTTTTGGGACATGTCGTCTCAAAGCATGGTGTCACAATAGATCTCGCTAAGATCGAGGCAGTAGTAAACTGGGAGCAACCAAAGATCGTGACAGACATCCGAAGTTTCCTCGGACTGGCATGTTATTATCGACGTTTCGTCGAGGGGTTTTCAAAAATATCGAGACCTCTTACGAGGCTTACAAGAAAGGATTTGAGATTTGAGTGGAGTGAAGCGTGTGAGAAGAGTTTTCAAGAACTCAAGAAGAGACTCACCTCAGCTCCAGTGTTAGCTATTCCATCAAGCAGTGGAGGATTCGTGGTCTACAGTGATGCTTCATATAATGGGTTGGGTTGTGTACTAAATCAATATAAAAAGGTAATAGCTTACTGGTCAAGACAGTTGAAAGAGCACGAAAAGAACTACCCAACACATGATCTGGAACTAGCAGCAGTCATATTCGCATTGAAGATATGGCGACATTATTTATACGGAGAAACGTTTGAAATTTTCACTGACCATAAGAGCCTCAGATATATGTTTACACAGAAGGAACTAAATATGATGCAACATAGATGGATGGAATTCCTCAAAGACTACGACTGTTCCATACAGTACCACCCAGGCAAAGCTAACGTAGTGGCCGATGCCTTGAGTCAGAAGAGTTAAGCTCAGTTGGCTAGTCTAATTTCGGGTATACATCGATGGAAACTGTTGGAGGATCTAGCACTATGTGGTGCAGACATACAGCCACAAGCCACAGGAGCCTTCCTAGCTAACATATCAGTGAAACCGGTGATATTCGAACACATACGGGAACTACAGATGAAAGACCCAATTCTAACCAAGATGCGTCAAGATGTAACTGAAGGTATTACATCCGAGTTTTCGATCAAAGACGACGGTTCCTTAGTATTCAAGGGCCGACTTTGCATCCCAGACAATGCCGATCTGCGACGAACAATTCTTGATGAATCTCACAAGTCAAGCTATGCTATCCACCCGGGAAGCACAAAGATGTATCAAGATTTGAAAAAGAATTACTGGTGGAGAGGCTTGAAACAAGATGTAGAAGAGTACGTGTCGCGATATTTGACGTGCCAACAAGTAAAGATCAATCATAGACACCCCGCAGGCCTATTACAGCCTCTACCCATACCGGAATGGAAGTGGGAATCTATCTCCATGGATTTCATAGTCGGTCTACCGCGAACTGTAAAGAGGTATAATGCCATTTGGGTAGTAGTCGATCGTTTGACTAAGTCAGCGCACTTCTTACCTTACAACATGATGTATACAGCGAGAAGACTGGCAGAGCTCTATATGTAAGAGATTGTCCGTTTACATGGGATTCCGAGCAGCATTGTTTCCGATCGGGACCCATTATATATATTAAAGTTTTGGAAGAAATTTCAAGAGGAATGGGAACGAGACTAGATTTTAGTACGCCGTTCCACCCATAAACCGACGGACAGACTGAAAGGGTCAATCAAATCATTGAAGGCATGCTTAGGGCATGTATGTTAGAATTACAGGGATCGTGGGATCAACATCTACCATTGATTGAGTTCGCATATAACAATAGTTTTCAGACGAGCATCGGGATGGCACCGTATGAAGCCTTGTACGGAAGACGATACAAATCGCCAATCAATTGGAAGGAAATTAGCGAGAAATTTGTTTTGGGACCCTAGTTACTTGAAGATAACGCGGCTATTGTCCGCATGATCAGGGAGAGACTAAAGGCGGCTCAGCGCGAAAAGCTCTACCGACATCAAGCGTCTGGCGTGGACTTTAAAGTGGGAGAACATGTTTTCGTGAAAGTGTCGCCTATGAAGGGCGTGATGAGGTTCGAAAAGAGAGGAAAGCTAAGTCCCCTCTACCTTGGACCGTTTGAAGTTTTGGGTCTAGTAAGAGAAGTAGCCTACCGCATTGGATTGCCACCATTGTTTGATCAGGTACACAATGTATTCCACGTGTCTATGCTCAGGAAGCATCTCAATGACCCTGATCACGTGCTGAGCGGCCAATCATTCGAAATGCATGAAGATATGACCATGACTGAAGAGCCGGTGGAAATTTTAGATCGAAAGGAACGAGTGTTGCGAACAAAGGTCATTCCTTTAGTGCTTGTCCGATGGAAGAACCATCCGGTCGAAGAAGCAACGTGGGAACGGGAGGCTGACGTCAAGGAACAATACCCCAATTTGTTCAAGGACACTAACTAGCTTTCTTTATTAATGTGATGAAGTGCAAATGTTTGTTTTAGATTATCAATTTATAGATAAAACGAACCAAATGTGTGCTATTGAAATTCGAGCATAATAAAATATTTGTGCCTGACCAAAATTTTCAAGAGAAGTAAACTAGAATGAACAGTATACTAGTAAAGATGTGAAATTATAAGGAAAAGAAAGCGTCGTTTGGATTGCTCGAGCGATGAATTATACTCGCACGCGCGAGTAACATGAATTAATAAAAATAGAGTTTCTAGCATCGCTCGAGCGAGGAGTAGTGACCGCTCGAGTGAGGTCTATTGGTCGCTCGAGCGATGTTTATCAACCGCTCGAGTGAGGCCATTGAAATATATGTTAGCCTCCTGTGCTCGCTCGAGCGATAACTAATGATCGCTCGAGCGAGGGGGAACTATATGTAGTTGACGGGAGGCTGAGCGCTCATTCATCTTCAAGCGAGGAGATTGGAGCTGAGCGAAGGGTCTAGGGTTTGTCATTTCTCAACCTTTTCCGTCCGATTCGAGCCGGATTGTGACGATCCGATCCATTCAAAACCTTCTTCTAGGTAAAAATCTACCCCCCTTTCTGAAATTTTTCGTAGTTTTCAAAACCTCTTTAGACATCTAATGGCTTCAATCCCTAATCCACAACCTAGGAAGCGGATGGCGAATCGATCGCCGTCGGCATGCAACAAAGCGCCGCAAGCTTCACAACCATCGCCAAACCCATCCACCACCCCAATCACACTAGACGATTGGTGGGGGGCCAAAGTTTTCGAAACCGAATGGGATATACATCCCTCCTGTTTTGGGGATCCGACGTCCACCCAATGGACATCGGACTTCCTCACCAACAACAATCTTAAAACCCTACTTACGCCGTTCGGAGATCAGTATTACCCGAGACTGGTGAAATTATTTTACCAACACAATCGATGGAAATAAACTAATCTTTAACTGTGCCAAAATTTCATCGATCATGAAATGTCCCCACATCTACACCCCTAGCCCACTCATCCTACCACCTTTTTCTGGGAACGTCGAATTCCCAACGATTATTTCCGACATCACCGGCGGCACGTCCGCTTCGGGACAATCTATTACCCGATCACAGCTTCCGCCACGTATGTGGCTTCTAGACGTCATTTTCAAAAAGAATTTACACCCAATCGGCCATGATCAAGTACGCCGTGATGCATTTCTACGGGCCTTACACACCACATTCCATAATAGGTTGATCAACGCACCTATGGTCTTCATAAAGGGCATGGCACATGCCTATAAAAGGAATGTAAAGGGTGTTGTTCCTCCACCCATCAACCGACTACCTTATGCTCGGTTGATTTCTCGACTCCTAGACTCTCGGAATGGAAAGGGAGGATTTAAGATCCGGGCCGACGAGTTATTCCTCACCGATAACGTCATCCCCTATTTGGCCCAAGATTGGAGCCGAAACCTAAAGAGTCTTCAAACTAGCGTTAACAAGAAAAGAGACCGTTAGGTCTCCCGACAAACCACGCATCAAGCGCCGGCAGGACCGACCACCCCCTCTACCTCATTTTCACAGCCCATACCCACTACCGACACTGCCATGATGCGGGAGATCCTTCAGCAGGGGAGGGAGATCATATTGCATCAGAGGTTTCAGGAGGCACTACCTATTGACCTCATGGGCCAGGCTTACCCGCAATCATACATGCAGCGCGTCAGTGCCATGAGAGATGCTATTTTTGGAGCGTCTAGCTCGGGCCCCTGAGGCGCTCGGAGTACCACTACCGTCAGGGTGATTGACGAGGATGAGGATGACGAGGACTACGAGGATGATGATGGCTCCGGCGACGACGACGACGACTATGAGGAGGATGATGACTAGGTAGTCACCTTATATATATATTTTTTGGGGAAATTAATATGTAATATTTTGTTAAGACATTTCGTGGTGAGGTGGTTTTGATCAGTTTATTTACAAACTATCGTGACATGAATGTCACAATTTTTGTGGATGGTTAATGTAACGATTGTATGGCTCTTTAGCGTTATTATAACAATTAGTGTCATGTTGATGAAAATTGTATCATCATTATTCTTAATATCATAATCATTCTCAACTATATGGGTATAAATTGACAAGGTTTAACACAAGTCGTTGCGAAATTTGACCAATTGTTCAATTACCTAATGGTGTGTGAAGCTAGCCTATTCATGGCCTGGTAGTAGTAGTAGTACCTAGTTACGCGAGTATCGTCGATTTTCGAGGACGACAATCTTATAAGTTGGGGTGATTGTCACAACCCCAGATTTTAGGAAACATGCACGTCATGCACCATACTCATGTATATGTGTTTCACAAGGAAACCAAAATGAACCCGTAGACACTATGTGTGTATGTGGAAAACACACTAGTATTTCCCTAACTTATAAGTATATAAGTGAAAGAGAGAGGAGAGAAGAGCCCCTTACGTAACTCAATTCTAACCTAAATAGAGAGAACGAAAAGAAGAGCCTAGTAAAGAATTAGGGTTTTGTTGGGACTTAAATCGGTGGAAGATCTGGAGCAAAGGTTGGAGGAGGAACCTTGGAGATCTTTTAGTCTAGTAGAATTTTGAATCGTGGATCGAAATTGCGCGATACTTATCGTTGGAGGTATGTTAAAGGCATGATAAATGCTTAGGCATGTTTTAAATAATAGATAGAATGTTGGTTGAATGTTTTTTTTGATATTAAGGGCTGAATGAGGGTAGAAATATCTTTCTCGAGCAGATCGAGGTGTTAAAATATATCGCAGCTCGCTCGAGCGACCAAAAGGGCTCGCTCGAGCGAGGACAAAGTATAAAAGTATAGCTCTGGGCTCGCTCAAGCGGTCCCCAAAATGAAAGGGAAGCTCGCTCGAGCGAGGTCTCCAGAAAAGTTTCAGCGGCTCGATTTAACCGCTTGAGCGAGGTCAAGTGACCGCTCGAGCGAGGATTGGTTCTCGCTCGCGCGAGGCACAACTCAGTTCTTGAAATTATTGGTGTAGAAATATGGTGGCTATGCGCTCCAATTATTCTTATAACCTTTCTAAGCATATTCTAAATACATGAAATGTAGGTTTGACATAGGATCGTGAAGTGTAAACCTCTACGAGAAAGCGTGCTTTGAAATTCGTCGAGGTAGGGAATATTCTTGAAACATGTATTTTATTTCGTCCACTCATATATGCGGTATAATTCTATTAAAAGATGAGTATCATATGATCTTTCAAAAAGGGGTGTGTGCGTAAGCTTCAAGGTGAGATCATGAAGTCCCCAGCGGATGAAATATTGAAATGTGGCATTTAAATGATGTATTAAATCAGTAGTATCCCAGGGATACAGATGAAAACAAACTGTGAAACTAAAGCAAAAATGATAAGGCCTAATGTACTAAAAGTTAGCACAAGTCACGGTGAATAACTATATGTAAGGCACATCGATATTTTTGCTATTTAAAGTTTGATTAGAATACCCCACCGACGTAGAGGGACACCTATGACTGACGCGACAGGATATCCGTGACCGGTACAGCGGCCAATCCGTATACTTATAGCACATCCCAGGGATGTAAATTTGATAATAGACCCCGCCACCTATGAGAAAGGGGCCTGGGTAGTATTCCTAGGGAATACATACAATAATTGTCTAGTAGATGACGATGGTGGGTATTCCATCGGGGCTCGATGCTATATTGCTCAGGAATTATTTAAGTTAAATGTTTAAGTTATTAGGCCGAATTCATAATTAAACAAATCAGATGGAAACAAACAACACCATGAAAAGAATCAGCTGTATCCATTTTAGATATTCCAGTTATGTCATCTGTTCTGTTTAAAAGTGATATCTAGTAAACTGTGCTTTTAAAAACTGCTAACATATATGTGAGATTTAATCTATATGTTCACCTATTTCCCTATTGAGCTAGGATGTAGCTCACCCCCTTAGACTATACGTCGCAGGTTCAGGACTAGCGGCAGCAAGGACTTCTAGAGACTTTGATCCATGGGATTCAGACTACGTACCCACTGAGGAGTCAGAGCCTCCTCCCGAAGAATTCTTATAGGAGACCCTTTGCATACTTTGAGAGTGAGTTGAGAATATTAGGCACGGCTTGGTATATCAAGCCTCTTTATCGAATGTAATTAAGTACCGTATGCTTTTGATAAAACATTGGGGTTGAACAATTATCGAATGATTTGGGTAAGTTCTTATGCCCATGAATTGGCATGGGACAAGGACTGCCTTTAGAGACCATAACTATTTTTATATATGAGAACTCGTTTAGAGTAAAATTTTGACTTGTATATACCAATGTATCGTAAAAGTTTCATGGGCACGACCTTGAGGGTCGTGTTGATGGCATGGATTTCGAGGCACCAAAATTTGGGCTGTCACAGCTCCCTTACGAAAACTATGTGGAGGGAATGTAGTACAAGCGAAGGGAGAAGATAAGCAATGGATATGGGTGACGAGGGATGGCTCAACCCACCATCATCATATGGGAGTTTGCATTCGGGGTGGGTTGTGATGGTGTAAAGGTTAGGAAGTGGGGGAAGATGGGTTCCTGGTATATGGTTTCAGATTTGGGTTAGGTTTAGGGTCAAGGGTAGTTTCGGTGGACGATTCAGCATCTCGAGTAGGTTGTTGATACTTCAGATCTTTTACTTTCTTTTGTAAAGCCAGGAGCTCAGCTCTATGTATTTCAATAATTTTATCAAGTTGCTTACTGAAATCATTCTGGTTATGCTCTTCCATCATAAGGTTTAGGGTTAAGGATGGAGGAAGAAGAAAGGTTATGAAATGGTTTGTCTATGGATGGGTATGGATTTATAGGAAAAAGAAATCTTGAGCCGTCACTTCGAGTAAATGTCTATGTGTAGGTTCTTAGGCTAGGGTGGTTGGGAAGTGGTAGTCTTGAATGCAGAAGTTATTTGTTTCCCATATGAATTGAATGGGTCCGTATTCTGATATAACTGATAAGACAGATCACTGGAATTGCCTGTTCCTTAGAATTATCGTTTACAATTCTAGCTAAAAGTGAATCGCTGAGAAGACTCTTCAGTTGAATCGTATTCGCTATGATTCAGCACTGTTGCTCGTAAATTCATACGTTCAAACAGTTATAAACAAAAAGAGAGAGATTCATACAATTGGGTGTATCTTACGCATTGTGAATCGTATGTAATTCTCCTAAAAGGAAGAAATAATAATGCAGATATACATATGTTACAAAATCCTGCTATGGGTGAGTCGGTAGTTCGACGGGTTCAAGAGGGACCTATTTAAAAATAGAGGGAGTTGATGCGCCTCTCACAGATATACATCCTCTAGACGTACCAACTATATGTGAAGGTGATACGTTACTCTCTCCTCCCATAAGGTTTTGCTGCTTAATTTGAGTTTCCAACCTTACGATAGATTATCGCAGGTGATTGAGTAACTTTGTCTGGATGCAGCTCTGTTACACCCAGTTGTCCGCTATTTGCAATAGGGCATCCTCATTAGCAGTATGGTATTGGGCTCTTGTGGGGCAAAGAGGAACAGTTGAAGATTGGGTGACCAAGTGAGTTGGGCCATGGTTAGGACCACAGACTTCTCCTTGTTCAGATGTTGGGTGCGATTTTATACCCATCAGAGATTGAATCCTCCCCTCCCAAAGCTTCATCTTCGGGAGAACTTTCGTCATTGCCTTTAAGTTATATAATCCTCCTTGCTTAGGAAGTACACTTGTCAAAGGCTCCGAATCAATCTCACCTGTTGCATGGTGTTGCACCATTTCTTTGCTAAGGGTCTTAAAGAGTTTTCAAGCATCCACTGATGTTAAATTATGGAACATACCACCACAGGCAACATCAACTATGTGACGGGTTTGGTCATTTAATCCTTCATAAAAAGTGAGCACTATTTGCCATTTCGCGATCTCATGATGTGGGCACATATAGAGAAGGCCCTCGAGGCGACTCCAACTCTCTTGAAGAGGTTCATCCAGAAATTGATGGAACGTTAAAATAAGATGTCAGATTCTATTCATCTTGCACATTGGGAAGTACTTCATAAGGAATTCGCGTTTCAATCCCTCCCAATCAGCAATCGAATCTCGGGGGAAAGAGTGTAACCACCGCTTTGCCTCGTCTCTAAGAGAATATGAGAATAACATTAAACGAACGGATGCTGGTCTTTCTCAATCAACCCGCGAAAAGTAGGAAGTATTTGAAGCGCATTAAGCTTGATTTTGAAAGCCTCATAACTGGCAATAGGGATGCGAATACATGGGGGCAGTGTAAGAGGTGTTTATGCATAGTATTCCGCCATTGTTCTAGCCTCACTTTGGTTTACTCCTGCCAGATCCATATTGATTTAGAGTTGAGGCAAGTTGGCTAGAATACGGTATGTCTAGTTTTAGTTCAGGTTTATATAATTTTTATTCTAGAAAGCAGGGAAATAAACAAATCTGAGTTTCTAAATTCCGTGGCCGGCAGAAGTTGGAAACTTATGATTCGTTGCTCCGAATAAACTTGCAAAAGTTTAAGAAGTGATCAAAGAAAAATAAAAATATAAAGAAATATAAAAAGAGAAAGATAAATATTAGTTTCTAAAAGGATAAAAATATTAGATAAAAATATGAAAGAATTAGATAAATTTCGCTTCCCCGACAATGGCGCCAAAAACTTGACTCGATTGCTTATTATATATTATAATTATATTAAAATCAAGTCTTAACCTATTGCAAACGTACAATGAAAATTATAGAGCTAGTATAGGATCGATCCCACGAGGAAGTTCATTATCTAATTAATTCCTAGTTTATATCTTTTATCTAAATTCCTATCTTAAAAACTTTTATTTATCTTTTAATATCTAATCTATTGGAGAAATATTAATAAAAGAATGAGTTATTAAACTAAAGTGCATAAAAATAAATCCTAATCCTCCTTCAGATTAAGGTCGTCAATCTTAATCTTCAGCTTTCGAATATTTATAAAAATAAACAGTACCGTTACATCATATTTTTAGTCTCCTAGAATTAGTCGTCAATCAAGTCTAAGATCATATTTATACAGATTTAATCTAATCAATAATCAACTAGAAATTTGGGCATCAATCAAACTCTAAAAAACTGAAGATGAAAAAATAAAAACCGTTACACTAGTGTGCAAATTCTAACCTAAGTCGTCAATTCAAATTAAAACTTAGAGATGTTTACAAAGCAAATAAAATTTAAACTAGAAAGCAAAGTAAAATATATCCTTCACCCCTCAGCCGTAGTCGTCAATTGTTCATGAGAAATTACAGATATCTACACTAATCTTCAGCACTCAATTGAAGTCGTCAATTGCTCTTGAGAAACCTCTGATATCTAATCTACTCTAACTAGTATACACTATTTTGATCGGAAGAAAATCCAACCTCAGGCGTTAATTGATGTTAAAATTCTTCGATGCTTATTCCAATGCCGAGCCCTCTTATTTATAGATCATAAAGGGTCGGTTTACAAAGATCTAGTTTTAATAAAAGAAACTACTAAAATAAAAGATTCCTAATATAACTCTAATTCCTAATTTTATCTTTCATTTCTTTCTTTAGTTGATGCGCTTCTGGATTGTTCTTTATTGAGCAACAGCAGAGTCCTTCGGATTAGATCATTATCAATCTTCTCAGATCTGTGGTTCACTAGACTTCTAATTATAGGAGTCTTCTAATTGTAGATATGGTGGTGTTAAACTCTCACGTGATCCGTAGCAACAACAATAGTAGGAAACCTTCTTTTCTGAAAAATCGTCAATCATGATTTTCTGTCTTTCATAGCTTCTTTTAGCAAATCGTTAATCACAATTTTTTATTTCTCAAAGCTTCCTCATAGTTGACAATTTCTCTGAATTACGCTTTATCGCTTTTCTCCTTTTGTCTCTTTTGAAGAATCATAAATTACGATTCTCTGGCTTTCAATAGGCGGAAAATATCTTTTTCGCTTGATCGTCTTTCTTATTGCTTTTTGAGTTCATTTTGTCAAAGATTAACACTTAGGCTCTCTTTTACTGCTTATCTTTAATATCTGCATATCAGTATCTTATTAGTAGCAAACTAAGTCCTAGCATCACTAAGTTAAGGGTGATAAAATGGTAAATTATGTGACTGATCAGTGTCCAGTAGAAGAGGAAAAAGAAAAGGGTCAAGAAGATGAAGGGGGTGTTGATGGAGAAGATTTATGACGTTTGAGAGAAGGAGGCGGTGTTTCGTCAGTAGGTTCTGATTTGGGGAGGAGGGATATAATCAATCAGCCATCTCCTCTCTTCCAGGAGTGCAGATATGGCTTCAGCCTCCCGCTAAAGAAGCCTCTTGAATGCCTCAGAAATCTTTGACCAACTCGGTGGTTTAGCCATGGCAAGAGTGTTGGAGATGGAATGGAGATGAATGTATATTTATCTCCGAGGGATACAAACAATCACCATAAATATGTATTATGGCTAGCTTTGAAGAATGTGAATTGGTTGGTGGTGTTATTAACTCCTTGATTAGTCATGGCTGTGCAGCGGAAATCGAGGTGATGCTTTGGTTATCAGTGCTTGCTCCCTGTCGATAACGAAATATGCAGGGTCGGACAACCTATTCTCTCATCAATCGTAATCACTACGATTTTTAATGGGAGAACTTATTTGGTATAAGAATTCATACCTGAAAACATAATTAATTTCATATCCTAATAACATATTTTACTACGACATTTACTACGATTACACCTAATTAGTATACACAATACTGCTATGGATGAGTTGGTAGCTCAACAATGCCCGAGGATATATCAGACATATTTCGGGTCTTTTAATGATAAAATGGTCGCTGCCCCTTTTTCTTCTAATGATACTATCAGTTTAAGTTTCTGCCCATTAACCTTAAACGCACTGTTGTCCTTGGGATCCTGATGGTCACAGTCCCGTGGGGGAATGCTTCTACAACATTATAAGGTTTGTCCCAACAACTTCACAATTTTCCTGGGAATAATTTTAACCTTGAATTATATAGGCAAACTTGTTGGCCTGACTCAAAACTCTTTCTCAGAATATGTTTATCATGGAATGCCTTGGTTTTGGCCTTATAAATCCGAGCATTGTAATAGGCATCATTGCGAAGTTCCTTGAGTTCATTAAGCTCAAGTTTTCGTTGTTTGCAGGATGCCTCCAACTCGAAGTTCAATGCTTTGATGGCCCATAAAGCTCTATGTTCTAGTTTCACAGGTAAATGGCAAGCTCTCTCGTACACAAGTCGAAAAGGGGACATGCCAATAGGTGTTTTATAGGTCGTTTTGTATGCCCACTGGGAATCATGTAATCTCAAGGACCAGTCTTTCCTATCGGGTCGTACAGTTCTTTCCAAAATCTTCTTTATTTCTCAGTTGGAAACCTCAACTTGCCCACTTGTTTGCAGGTGATAGGAGTTGTGATTTTATAAGCAACACCGTATTTCTTGAGCAAACTCTCACAATACCTGTTGCAAAAATGACTTCCTCCATCACTTATAATAGCTCGTGGGGTTCCAAATCGTGCAAATATATTTTCCCTGATGAAAGAAATTACCACCTTATAATCATTTATTTTTATGGCCGTCGCTTCCACCCATTTTGATATATAGTCAATGGCTACAAGTATATATGTGAATCCGAATGAAGGTGGAAAAGGACCCATGAAATCTATGCCCCATACGTCAAAAGGTTCTGCGACCAAAATTGGTTGGAGGGGCATCATGTTCCTTCGGGATATGGCTCCTAACTTCTGACACCGATCGCAGGCCTGACAAAAATTATGAGCATCCTTAAATGCTGATGGCCAATAAAACCCTGATTGTAGCACTTTGGCAGCCATTTTTCTTCCTTCGAAGTGGCAAAGCATAGGCGTGACAGAATCATAAGATATTTTGGGTGTCACCGTCGGGCACACATTTCCTAATTATCTGGGTTGGGCATATTTTGAATAGGTCAGGATCCTCCCAAATATAATATTTGATATTAGAAAAGAAAATATACTTGTCCTGCTTGGACCAGGTCGGGGGAATCTTACTTGTTACTAGATAGTTCACGATGTTGGCATACCATGGTGTTATTGCTTGGATGGCAAAAAGTTGCTCATCTGAAAAAATATCGTGCAGAGATTCTTTATTGGTGGTTTCAGACATTTCTATTCTGGATAGATGGTCAGCCACCACGTTCTCAACTCCTTTTTTATTTTGATTTTGAAGTTAAATTCCTGCAAAAGTAGGATCCACCTAATTAGTCTCGGCATGGCATCCTTTTTAGATAGTAAATATTTTAGTGCAGAGTAATTAGAGAAGATGACGATCTTTGATCCCAATAGGTACTGCCGAAATTTGTCTAGTGCAAATACGATAGCTAGAAGCTCCTTCTCAGTAGTGGTGTAGTTCACCTGAGCTTCTATCAAGGTGCGGCTCGCATAATAAATTACATGTGGGACCTTGTCTTTCCGCTGTCCTAGAACTGCGCCTATTGCGTGATCAGAGGCGTCACACATTACTTCAAATAGTAGGGAGTAGTCAGGAGGCTGAATAATTTGTGCAGATGAAAGAAGTGCCTTAAGCTTGTTAAATGCATCAAGATAGGCATCGTTGAAATTGAAGGGTACATCGTTCACTAATAGATGACATAGTGGTCTCGAGATTTTTGAGAAGTCTTTGAAGAAGCAATAGTAGAACCCGGCATGGCCAAGAAAATATCGAATCTGCCGCATTGAAGTTGGTGGAGGTAGATTTGATATTACGTTGATTTTGGCCCGGTCAACTTCTATTCCTCTTTTAGAGACAATATGACCTAAGACAATGTTTTCTTGAATCATAAAATTACTCTTCTCCCAACTTAGCACTAAATTAGTTTCTTCACATCTTTCTCAGATGAGGGCAAGATGATCAAGACAAGAATCGAAAGTTCGGTCAAATACCGAAAATTCATCCATGAATACTTCAAGAAACTTGTCTATCATGCCAGAAAAGATTGCCATCATGCATCTTTGGAATGTTGAAGGGGCATTGCATAACCCAAAGGACATGCGACAATAAGCGAATGTTCCAAAAGGACACGTGAAGGTAGTCTTCTGTTGGTCTTTCGAGTAAACCAAAACTTGATTATATCCTGAATATCCGTCTAGAAAGCAAAAATACTCCTGTCTCACAAGTTTTTCCAAAATTTGGTTGATGAAGGGTAATGGAAAATGGTCTTTGCGAGTCATTGAGTTGAGCTTCCGATAGTCAATATATATACGCCACACTATGATTTCGCGTAATGATACTAACTCCATGGCTACATTTTCTTTCACAATAATCCCAGATTTCTTTGGGACTACCTGGATGGGACTCACCCACTCACTGTCGAAAATTGGGTAAATAATATCTGTGTCTAGTAGTTTCATGATTTCCTTTTAAACAAGTTCACTCATATTTGGATTTAACTATCGCTGATTTTCTCATGAAGTTTTAGCATTGTTCTCCAAATTAATACGATGCATACATATCGAGGGGTCAAGCCCTTTAAGGTCAGTGTGACCAACAACGTAACCTACTCACTTGTTCCTTGTTAAGAGCATATGAAATAATTACCGGGAGAGTTTCGTTAGGCCCAAGAAAAGCATATTTAAGGATATCAGGAAGTAGTTTCAAATTCAAGGATGGTACTTTTTGGATAGATGGTTCTAACGGTTCATTAGAAATAACTGGCAGAGGTTCTATCCATGGTTTCCAAGTCTTGGATTAGAGTTCACAGATAGAAGTGTCCATAAGATAAATCACTTCCTTTAGTTGGTAGTCCAGTTCTTCCAAATCTGTAGACAACAATGCAGTCTAAAGTGCATCCTTTGATAAGACTAGCGGTAATGCTTCCTCTACTAATTCTTCAATTTCATCTATGCTGAAGCATTCATCGTCATCTATTGAAGCCATTTGGTTGGCTGTGGTGAAGACATTTAAGTGAATTCACATATCTCCAAAAGAAACTTTTATTACCCTAGTTTTATAGTTTATAAATGCATTGGTCGTGGCCATGAATGGCCTACCAAGTATAATGGGAATTTGTGTTAGAGATTTTGAACTCGGTTCCATTTCTAACACCAGAAAATCGACAGGGAAAACAAATTTGTCGACCCTAACCATTACATCTTCAATAATTCCTACAAGTCTTCTTTCTGATCTATCGACTAACTGAAGAGTTACTGAAGTGGGCCTCATATCTCCTAGTCTCAATTATTCGTAGACAGAGTATGATAGCATATTCATGCTGGCTCCTAGATCTAGAAGTACTTTATTTATTGCATGATTGCCTATGATATATGGAATTGTAGGCATACCAGGATCCTTAAGCTTGGGCGGAGTTCTAGCTCGCAAAACTGAACTTACTTGCTCTGTCATGAAAACTTTTTGCGAGACATTGTTTCATCATTTCCGTTTCTGCGTACACATTTTCTGTAGGAATCGTGCATAGGTTAAGACCTATTTAATTGCCTCCAAGAGGGGCAGTTTGATTTTCACCTCTTTGAAGGTCTCAGTAATTTCTTCTATTTTTTTTTGGATTTTTAGCAAAAGGAAATGGTGCACCAAAAGCATTTGGAAATGGTAACTTTGGCACATATGGTACTTTTGTTACAGGTTTAGGTGTGCCGTCCTCTTTATTATTATTATTTTTTTTGTGTTTATCATTTTCTAATTTTATTGGTTTTTTTTGTGGGAGAGTCCCTTCTTTGATTTTATGCTCTTTTTCTCTGGTCGTAGGGACAACTACTGGGGTAGACATCTCTACTCTATTGTTAACAATCCAACCACTCAAGATCTGAACAGCTTGGAATGTGGGAATTAGTGTCTGCGAGCTCGCTTGGTTACTCTCTCTTTTCTCTCACTGTGAGGCTAGTTGCCCGATTTGGGTTTCTAGATTTATAATTGATTGAGTGCAAGAGTGCAAGTTTTGGGAGATCTAAGACAACTAAGTTAATTCCCTAGAGCGATAGTGCGCATGTTGTTGCAAGTCTTGGAGAATTTGGATTATAGTAGCACCATCGTTCCCATTCTGAGGATATGGCTATTGCGGAAAAGATGAGTATGGGCTATATGACTGTTGGGGATTCAAAGAATGTTTTGGGTATGTATAAGATAATTCTTGTTGAGCTAACCTTGAGAAGCCATAAGGATTGTCCCACTGAAAATTATAAGAATTCTCAACACTACCCCACTGGGAGGCAAAGGCTTGCTCTGTCTCCAACATAGCTGGATACCAGGGAGTAGTTGGGAACTCCATTGGGGGATGAGTCATATTAAGATTCGACCAAGATGTTTCATCACGACCTTGCATCTTAAATAAAATATGATATATATAATAAAAAAAATATATTTAGAAGGCAGGGAGAGAGACAAATCTGAGCCTCTAGTTTCTGTGGCCAACAGAAGTGTTGATCCTTTGATTTGTTACTTCGATTAAACCGACAAAAGCTTAATAAGTGATCAAAGAAAATTAAAAATATAAAGACATAAAAAGAAAAAGATAAGTACTGGTTTATTTAAACTAATATAAACATAAAATAAAATGCTATCCCTGGCAACGGCACCAAAAACTTGGTTCGCTGGTTATATGTATCTAATTAAGTCTTAATCTATTGTAAGCGCACAATAGAAATTGTAGAGCTAGTATAGGATCGTTCCCACGAAAATATGTTTTATATTGTATATATATATTAATTTTCTGAAAACTTATATTTATCTTTTAAGATCCTAAACTACTTGAGAAATATGAATAAAGAATGGTTTCTTAAACTACATTACAGAAAATAAATCCTAAATCCTCCTTCAGATTGTGGTCGTCAATCACAATCTTCAGCTATTGGATGTTTACAAATTTAAAACACCGTTATACTATATCTCAGTCTTCTAGCATTGATCGTCAATAAAAAACTAGCATCATTCAACATAGATTTATACTAATATTTAATCTACCAAAAATTTGGGCGTCAATCAAATTCTATAAAATCAAAGATGGAAAATAAAAATCATTACACTAACTTGCAAACCTTAACCTGAGTCGTCAATTCAAATTAAAATCTGAAGATGTTTACAAAGCAGAAAATTATAATAAAATAACTCTAAACTAGAAAATAATAAAATTATATATTTCACTCCTCAGCCACAGTCATCGATTGCTTCTGAGAAACTACAGGTATCTTCTCTAATCTTCCAGTTCTCAATCCCAGTCGTCAATTGTGATCGAGGAACCTTGGATATCTAAACTAAACTACTCTAATGATTGAAAGAAAATACAACCTTAGTTGTCAATTGATGCTAGAAATTTCTTTGATGGCTGATTCTTATACCAAGCCCTCTTATTTATAGATCATAAGGGGTCGGTTTATAAAATTCCTAATTCTAATAAAGAAACTACTAAAAAAAAATTGTCCTAATATAACTCTTATTCTAATTTTATCTTTCCTCGCTTTAATGGTTGCTGTAATTCTGGATTGTTCTCCTTTATTGCAGCAGGAAAGTTATTTAAGAGTCTTCTTCGTCAGTCTTCTTAGATCTGTGATTGGCCAGACTTCTAAGTTAAGAATTCTTCTAATTTGGTGCATGGCAGTGTAAGTTCACACGTGATCAGCAGTAGCAATAAGCATTCCTTTTGTAAAATTGTAAATCACGATTTGCTAGCTTTTAACATAACTTCCTATTGAACGATTCTTTATTTACTTTACAATCAATCGCTTTCTGTTATACTTCACTTTAGCTTTGAATGACTTTCTTTTGAAAAATCGTTACTTACGATTTTCTACTTCTTCCTTTGCAATGTTCTGCAAAATCGTGAAGTATGATTTTTCATCTTTTAGTAGGTGATGATTAATCTTTTTCGTTCAATCGTCTTTTTATTGCTTTATGAGTTTATTTTGACGAATATTAACATTTTGGGTTCTCTTTCGCTGTTTTTTTTAATATCTACACATCAGTCACTTATTAGTAACAAACTAAGTCCTAGCATCACTAAGTTAAGGGTGGTAAAATGATATATTCTGTGACTGATCAGTATATGTGTAGTACCCTAAACCATCCCAACTCATCACATGTATACATGTGGACATTAAACCCACCATTTTTATCTTGTTCCCAGCAATGAAAGCCATGTATCATTAAAGGTCTAAGAAGACCCAATTCCATATGGTGTCTAAGATACCCTTCTTGATATCTAGTATCTACCTACCATATACGGTCAAGCACAACCTACCTTTTTCTTCATCTTATTAAATATAACATTTATGTAAGTGTCAGGTGGCACTAAGCCAAATTCACTTTTTATATGGTTGCTCACTTGAGATATGAAAATTGGAAAGAGACCACTAGATCGTGAACTCCCAAAGATGGTGCCAGCTAACCTCCCGAGATCTTACCCTTTTATTTAAGTTAAGAAAGTACAACGTGGAGACCCATTCAATAGCCAGTCGCTCTACGATTTCCTCGTTGCAAACACTCAACAAATCACAACCATACACCACTTATGGTCTCTCATCTAACCCTATCTCTCCCACTTCCTATTGTGAATCAAAATATTAGGTGAAATACTCTCGCCAAAATTACCAACACAACATCTTTTGTTTCTTTTGTACTTTGGGTGAGGAAGAAGAGTTATCCCACTGTTCATTGATTTTCTAAAAACATCGATCAACACTTCCCACACCATACTTCAATCTAACATTCTCTTGTTCAGAACAACGGTAAGTGATCATGTGCATTCTTCTTGTCTTTTTAGTCCAAAAAGTAGATCATGATCAAGTTTTCATCATATTGATTACTTAAATGATACACAAATCTTTGGTTGTTTGATATATCGCTTGTTCATGTATTATAGAAGAAGGAATCGAGAGCATCTTCATGGAATCCTAGCGTGAAACTCACATTGCTACTATCGACTATCAATCGATAGGAATCGTCTTGCTCTTTTCTGTGCGACATTAGAAAACGAGGTAGGGGGATTTCTACAACCAATTTGTGTTTTATACTTCTGATTCGTAGGTATTTAATGATTTTAATAAATCGGGTATTATAATTTTTTTCGTCAACAATCGGAGGTCTTGTCATGCCTTGGTTTGTAACCGATTCACTTTAAACAATTTGCGATTATTAATCTTATCGATCTTTAAATTTACACTTTTCAAGGTTAGACGACGTGTTGCCACTTGCGTGGGAAAGTTAAGGTTAACTATTTAAATTTTGTGTTTTGACTTTCCCACAACATAGCCTCATATGCTTTAATAAATATATACCAAAATCCGCCCATTTGGTAAGGTTGGGTATTTTAGTGGCACTAGTTCATGTAACATGCCATCTTTGGTATATCGCAAAAATTAGTACGTCTATTCAAATACTGTAACATCAATTGGTATTGATTAAAGTTATGCTGCTCTTTATTTTTTGTGTGTTGAATTGAGATTAAATCAACTACTAACTCTTTCGAATATGGCCTCAAAGTTGGGCTAAATTCGTTTATGTCAAGATTGCACTTGCAGTCTGTCACAACCTAGAACCCTTACCTGATCTCAAGGGCCTAGAATTCCGTATTGTGACATCGCATGTTTGTTAAGGCGATGAGCGGACATACACATAACTCATAAATCGACTTAACATATGGATCGAGGCATTTAATAACTCATAAATAAGCGGAAAACATAAACATCGATTAATAAGTTAAAATTCTAATCATGCATCTAAGACATAAGGTAAAATAAGATTCACTTAGGGTAAAATGGTCTCAAACGTAAACTCACAAGATGTATCAAAAGACTAAAATATGTCTCTCAAAAAGAAAATTAGAGCTAAAAGGACGCTTAGGGCTCATAAAAGTATGCAGGATCTATGCTCTCATTTAGGTGGTAGCCAACGTCCACATCTGCATACGTCGTCTCAGGTATAGCTGCCTCCACATCATCATAAGCAGGATGATCGGAATCTTTACCTAAAACTGTTAGATTTTGGGAGGGGGGTGGGTTTACTCAGTCGCGTAAACTCAGGGGGTTGCACAATTGATCCACCATAATTTACTAAGGTGATCGTGTGTGCAATCGCTTGAGTTGCGGTGCATTTTGAAATAAACCTAATATTGCTACATAATGTCAAAAATATCCAAAATCTTACAACATATCATCTCAAAACTGAAAAGCATAACATAGAATAAAATATGCATGATGCTTCTATTTCTTATTTCTTTTCAAATCTGTCTCATCAACTTATCATAAGTGACACATCGAGAGTCTTATTATTACTTCATACACTTACAGAACGTACTTCGTATCTTAATTATCTTATTTAAACGACTTGTGTTAGGGCCATTACTCGAGCCTATCACGTGAGGTCCATGTGTAGATAACTACTTAACATTCATATCATAACATAAATCGCCATTCAACCAGATGAGGCTGCCGGCATAGTAACCACAGTGTCACCTTAATTCAAGACAAAGATATAATGTCCTTAAGACCCGCCTCGGTTGTAGACGTTGGACCCTTACGGTGACTCGTAAGGTATGACATTTGTAGAACTTAATTCATGTTTAGCTGGCATTCACGGCATGTCTGTCATATCATTTCATTATTCAGTTTTGGGCTTAGGTCCCAGCCCTGATTTTATTTATCCAATGGGCGTTGCGCATCACCATCCTCATTTCATATTTGTGTGGGCTTAAGTCTTCACCTTCTTAACATCTCGTATCTTAACATATTAATATTTCATCTTTTTTTAAACTTAATTAAAATGAGCTACGGTGCGATAGACTTTATTAAACCACGCTTTCTAAGGGAGTTCCGTAGTAACCTAGATGTACATTGTGTTGCATTCCATACTATCATAAAGGGTTACATCCATACATGGATGCCTATATTCCAAGTTCTACGTGACTGTAAAAGAAACTCCACTGTGATAAAGGCTTAAATTATGTGTCATACTTATTCTTAACTTATATGCATGTCTTATCGTGATTTTTTATATGATTAATATCATATGATGATGATAAACATATATAAGAAGAAAATTATAACATGCACTCTAAACATTTCATATTATTGAAGAAAATTAATATGGAGCATAACACATGAAGCATTGAAGTAAAACAAAGAATATAAAATATTTAACTATATTTAACTTTATTGGGGTTAGTTGTGTCTATGAAACTTGATGATTGATTGGTAGAACAATCGAACGCGTTTCAGATCCTAAAGGGGCACACGTGTTCATTCAAGGGCTGTAGGAGCTTTAAAAGAGGTAACAGATAATAAGTATTAAAAAATATTAATATTTGACCCCTTAAACTTATAGATTATTGTCCGCTGAAAGCTATTTAATATATTATATATAGTTTTAGTGATTTACAGGTCTAGAGATAAGTTGAGCATAAAATAGCCCAAGAGTTCAGAGAATAAAGTCAAATTCGTACAACCTTGGATTATTTAAAACTTATCCTGACTTGCAGCTTAATTTTGACCTTTAAAATGTCAAATTTCTGAAATTGCTATTTGACCAAAAGTTGTAAAGCCCGTTGTCTTTTTTTTAATATCATAACAATTGCATCAATCTGAGTCCAGAATAAAAAATTATGACTAAAATACTGAGACTATATCTGTAATATCCCAAAAATTTACGTTAAACGGTGACCTTGAGATCCGTGCCCGACTGGTCATAGGTTTGACCAAGTAGGAGCTCACTAATTGACTGGAGAGGTGATGAACGGATGTGATGAGAAAACAATATAAGTGTGTAGAGTGTGAGGTTAAAGGAGAATCACATACACCTATCTTTGGTGTATGTGTTTAACACCCAAGGCCAAGAGAGGATATAAGGGTTTTATAATCCTATTTTCCTTTTGTTTTGAGCTATTGAAGAGAGAGTTAAGAAGAGAGAGAGGGAAGTATGGAGGAGTTATGAGGGCTAGAGGTTAATGCAAATCAAGAAGAGGATGGAGCATTGATTGAAGGATTCAACGTGTTAGGATCGTTGAAACGAAAAGCTGGAACCCTAGCCATTCCAACCTAGATCATGATCAATTTAAGGATTGATTGAAGGTGAGTTTTAAATTAATGAAATGCATAGAGTATGAATGATTAAATTCTGTCAAATATGCTTAGAAGAGTAGATTCAAGGCTTAGAAAAGAAAAGATAAAGATTTGGAAGATCAGCTAGAAAGGGGGCTGAATCGGACCAAATCGATTAATCGAAATTGGGATTCGATTAATTGTTTTTGATCTGGAAGTTGAAAAGTCAAGTGAGCCCGATTTCGATTAATCGATTTGTATTTCGATTAGTCGATTTAGAAATCGACTAATCGACTGAACATCTCCAGTGGTTGGAGAAAGGAGACCTGGAGAAATCGACTAGTCGAGTTTGGAAATCGATTAATCGATTTTGGATTTCGATTAATCGATTTGGGATCGACTAATCGAACTTAGAAATTCGATCACTCGATTTAAGAATCGACAGCTTTATGTTGGAGACCTCGATTAATCGATTTGGGATCGATTAATCGAATTTGAATTTTGATTAATCGATTTTGAGAATCGATTAATCGATTTTGGTTTTGATTAATTGATTTTGGGAATCGATTAATCGACTTTGACAGTTTTGCTTAACTTTCTTAGTTGACTTTGAGATTCAGGGAGGGTTTTGGACCTTCTTTGTTACATCTTTAGTGATGAGTTACATGTGTTATGTTGTACCATAGGTGGTACGCATAATCATGAGCACAAGGAGTCGCGTGGGACCTTGATGTAAGGAATTTCAAAGACTTGAAATAGGGAACACCTTGAATATGTACTTTAATTTTAAGAGCATGTATGTAGTGATATAATTATCAGATTTGAAGTTATTTTAACTATGAAAAGCTTTGTGAAAATGGGTACGTGTGTGACACCAAGAAAGTGATAAAGGCATCTGTGTGATGCAAGTAATTAAGAACAAGTATTCTAATGAGATTGAGACATCCCCAGGGGATGAGAAAGTAATAAAGGCATCAGGTGTAATGCGGGTATGTATACATCCCATGGATGTATATATATATGATTGAATAATTACTGTTGAGGCCTAACTGATATAAGATAGCACACTTACACGGTGAACAACTATATATAAAGCACATGTTATTTGAGGTTTGATAAGATACCCTGGATACCGGCGGCGGGATATCCGTGACGATCTTGAATCCGATACACCGATCGGAGGTTTATCCATAACCGTAAGTACATCCCAGGGATGTTGTATGATAATTAACCCCGCCGCCTAGTGAGAAAGGGGCTTGGGTTGTATTCCCAGGGAATATATTTTTACAACTGTCTAATTAGATGACGATGAAGGGTATCTCATCAGGGCTCGATGCTATATTGCTCGGGGATTACTTAAGTTGAAGATTTAAGTTTTGCTTTAGGCCTGTTCAGTGTCATTCATGATAAATCAACAGTAAAGTAAGACATGCTAATTACCATTAAACTTGAATGCAATTCATCAGCTTTTAAACTATTTTTCTAGCAATTGCATAGACACATCATGCTTAGAATATCATGGAATATATGTGAGTTTTAACTTATATATTCATAGTGTTTGTTCCTTATTGAGCTAGGATGTAGCTCACCCTTTAGACTATACGTCACAGGTCCACTGATAGCAACAGCTGAGGCTTCGGGGACGTAGATCCGGGTGATTCGGATTACGTGCCTGAAGACGAGTTGGAGCCTCCACCCAAGGACTTCTTCTAGGAGACTCTGCTGTGTACTTTGACAGAGAGTAGTTTTGAGAGCAGATTTGTACGGCTTGGTATGTCAAGCCTTTATTTTTGATAAACAATGTAATTAGATAGAGATAATTCTTTTGGGCGAACCATCTGCGGTGATCTGTTTATCACCGATGGTTCGGGTCGGTTCTCTGTTCATGCAGTGGCATGAAAGTAGAACTGTCTTTTGCTTATGCAAGTTGGGCATATTAACTATTTCCACTTTATGAGATTACTTACTTTATTTATTTAATTGTGCTTGATATACCAATGTTCCATGCACAGTTTGGGGCACGGCCTGGAGGATCGTGCTGATGGCACGGGTTTTGGGGTGCCAAAATCCGGGCTGTCACAATATCTTTTGAAGAGTTTGGCCGAATTTTATGAAAATCTGAGAAAATCGTTCCTATTATTTTTGGGTCAAATTTTTATATTTTTAAGACTCGAAGCTAGTCAAAATTAGGGTTTTCTTTTAAGAAATAATTGAATAATTTAAGATAGATTTAAAAGCACCCACCTGTTGAAGCATGAATAGATTCCCGCGACGTTTTGGTTTGACGGAGATCGGATTCGAGCGACGATTTGCCCGACTTATGTAGCGAGAAATCTTTTCTTACGATCGAACCTTCACAGCGATAAAGATCCTTGATGAGGGAGATTAGGTTTCAGAACAGGATATGATGGTGATTTGAACACGTGGAATGCTCAGTTGAGAATTTTGGCGAAGGATAGGCGGGTGGTGCAAGGCGCCTGTTTGCAGAGAAGAGAGAATAGAGAGAGAGAGAGACGACTGGGCGAAAAAGTGATAAATTTGTTTCTAAATCTCTCTAGGTTCTTTATTTATAATAGAAGGACAATTATAGAAGGAGCTTAACTAGGAAAACTTGAGTAGTATAAATTAGTAAGAATCCTTTTAGGAAAATTTATCTAAGTTCTTTATTTATAATGGAAGGGCAATTAGAGAAGGAGTTTAACTAGAAAAGTTTGACTAGCATAAATTTGCAAAAGTCCTTTTAGGAAAATCTCTCTAGGTGTTTTATTTATAATGGAAGAGCAATTAGAGAAGGAGTCTAATTAGGAAACTTTGACTAACATAAATTAGTAAGAGTCCTTTTAGGAAAATCTCTCTAGGTTCTTTATTTTTAATGAAAGGTCAATTAGAGAAGGAGTCTAAGTAGAAAAGTTTGACTAGCATAAATTAGCAAGAGTCCTTTTGTAAAGACCCGTATTTTGAACCCGAGTAGACTGACCCTGTGTGTGTATTCGGCTCGGCAACCGATGTCACCATTTATTTTGGATTTTTATCTAGATGTGATTGTGCGGACAGATTTTAATTTAGAGCCCATTTGGACCCTCGTGCGAAAGTTGTGCACCGACCTCGGTGTAGCCGCTCAACACCGGACTTGAGTTTTAAAATTAGAAGTGTATAATACATAAGATGTGTGTGTGTGTTTTACTTTGTGAGCAATCCTATTATAAGAAGGAATTGCATTCCCGTATTATACTAGGTTTTGTTAAGAGATGATAGTTACCCAACCGTGTGAAACTCCTTCTTCTCTCTTCTTCAATCATCGTAGGAGATCGGTTTAGAAAACCTCCTTCTCTAGAACCCTCTTTGTTGAAAACACTTAAACCTTAGAAAGAACTTGAATCAACCTTGGATTCGTAGTTGGCTATTGGGAGAGGTTGAGATCATTGGGGGCGTGTTGGAGTTGTCTCTGTGAACTCGTGGGATCGATCGCGGCGCGAATCGTTGAGGAAACCCGTCGGTTTTTATCATCGCTCGAGCGAGGTATCACCGAACTCCGATATTACCTTAGTATTTTAGTCATAACCTTTTATCCCGAACTCCGATTAAGACGATTCATTTTGCGTTGGAAAGCTAATAGAAAAATATACAACTTTCATGTTTTGACCAACTCATGAATCAATCGTCTTAATGGTCAAAAAAATATGAGAATGTTACGTCAAATCGCTCGAGCGAGCTATTATCATCGCTCGAGCGAGGTATCACCGAACTCCGGCATTGCCTTAGTATTTTAGTCATAACTTTTTATCTAGAACTCCGATTGAGACGATTCTTTTTTTGTTGGAAAGCTAATATAACAATCTACAACTTTCATGTTTTGACCAACACATGAATTAATTGTCTTGATAGTCAAAAAAATATGAGAATATTACGTCAAATTCTAGGATTGGCGCAACTTGCCTGTTTTGACTTGTTTTTGAGGAAACGCTTAAATAGGTCTATATTATTAGTAATTAGAGTTTATCTTAATGCATGAATGTATATTGTGATGTAGATTGAGGGCGAGAGGCCATCAATAGGACCTTGCTTGACTTCGCATAACTCCGAGTTTTAGGTAGGAGAATCTCATCTTTACAGTATTTTATTTTAATTCGCATGGATATTTTGAATTAAAATCTTTGAACTTGCATATGCCATTGAAATCACATCTGTAAATTGAAATTGATATGAATGACTAAAAATCTAAATCTACCTGAATCCTGAAACCTGAATCTGCTTAAGCTCTGAAGATCTGAAATTAAGAACCTGAACTATGTATAAGAGACTTCCATCTGATTATATTAGTATCTGCATTTGTTTTATGATTGACCTGAACGACCCCTCAAAAATTCCTGAACAACTTCTTGACACAAGTTTCCCTCATTACGCAGGGGCTTGTTGCATCCTGAAAAAGGGTTCATGAACGACGATGGTAGGTAGGGGTTCCCATCGGCTATATTTCTGCTCTCGAGATATAGTTTACTCGGGAGGTATTTTAAGTTGAGGATTAAGTCATGAATTACTGAACTTTGCATATAGAAGTTAGAGAAACTAAGACATCAAAACCTTTGCATCAGACTGAAATAAATCTTACATATGATTTCCGCACCTAAATTCAGTTTATTATCTGCTTATATGTTTGACAAGCTATATTCCGATATTTGTTTTGAAACCATGTTAGTTAAAGTAAAATGCCGTAGATGTCTTTCTTCTACTGAGCTTTGTTGGTTAGCTCACTCCGACTATACGTCACAGGTTCAGGTATTGACGTGGCTATTCAGGGCTGTGAGACTGATCCTGACTACGTGCCTGAGGAAGAGCTTGAGGTTCCTCCTGAGGAGTTTTTCCCAGTATAGAACTTACTGATTTTCTTATTTGTGGTGAGAGTTAGACTTGAATTTGTGGGCCCATTTTAGTTGGATACCATAGTTTTATATTTGACGTTGATTTCTATTATGAGCCATGTTTCGATGATGGTCGGCCATCATCGGTGGTTCTTTACTTTTAATTGCTTCCGCATTTATTTTAGCTATGGATATTTATTGCGCTTTACTTTGATATGTGCCCTGTTTGTCCGGCTTATCGTTTATTCGATAGGTTGGCGAACCGGCCTTTCCTATACCTGAGGGATTGGAAAAGTCGGGTCTAAATCAGTTGGTATCGAGCCATGGTTTTAGATTCTCTAAGGACCCATTGGAACTAACCGTGACGATGATCGCATCGAGTCATGTCGTTAGGTCCGAATCACTAAGTACCGTTTGTAATTGTCTTTACAATCAATGTTGGCCGATGTTGTGGTGTTCACAATAACGGATCGATGTGTGGCCCCAAGATTTAGAGGCGGAGGTAGTACGGTGCCTTTAGAGGACATTCCTGAAGGTGTCGGTACATCAAGGGGAGTTGCCTTCGCATCCGGTTCTAATGCAGTCCCTATAGGAGCCGGAGTTGATAGAGGTCAGGGTGAAAGAATGGAACAAGTGTTGGAAAGTCTGGCCACCAACATTGCTCTGCAGGCCGCATCTATCGCTCGATGCAATCACCCGACAAGCGAGCTGATTTACACAACAACAACAATCATCAGGATTTTCCGAATTCACGAGGATGAGACCTCCAAATTGTTCTGGACAGACCGTTCCGATGGAAGCTGAAGGTTGGTTGGATGAGATGGAAAAGATTTTCGAGGTGCTTGATTTGATGTCGAGAAGGTTAGATGGGCAACCTCAAACCGGATGGGCAATTTGGACCATGGTGGAAGTCCGTGGCTAGACACCGGGAGCAGGAGTTTCCCAATACTCCTTGGACATGGGCTGAGTTTATCGAGGCGTTCAACGATCAGTACTTTCCCAAGATCGTTAGGCATCAGATGGAAGTTCAGTTCATCGAGCTGAAGCAGGGGACAATGTCAGTGCGTGAGTATGGAGATGAGTTCACGCGACTTTCAAGGTTTGCACCTCAACATGTGGCCACCGATATGATGAAGGCCAGAAAATTTCAAATTTGGGTCTTAGGCCGAGTATATAGGAGAGCGTGGCTATGTGGGAAATGGAAACATATGGAGGAGTACTGTCAAAGGCCCTCATAGCAGAGGAAGAAATTCAAAAGCGGTTTTTGAGAAGCAGTCAGCCGAACAAGGACAGGGTTGTACAAGGGCAGTCAGGTACTTATGAAAATAAGAGGGCCAAGTTTACAAAGCCGCCAGTGAACCTTATTCAACCTGCATTTTCTAGACCAACATTTTCTTCTGGACCGACCCCTTATCAGAGATTGGCAGCATCACCAGGTGCAATCATACGACCAAAGTTCTAATGCTAGTGGAGCTTGAGGCACAGGATCCTCTCTGCACCATCTTTTGTTTGTCACTATGTGCCTAAGGTGGGGGACACCACAGAAGACCGAGGATTGGAGGAGGTACACCGGAGCGTGTTTTGTGGTATGATCGGACACATGGTTAAGGATTGTCTTCGGAGGACAACGGAAGAACTAGTTGGCTTCTACTCGAGATCGACCCTCATCGCTCAAGGTGGAGCTTATGCCGTGATGGCTCAAGAAGCCGAAACGTCGAACGACGTGATCCAAGGTATTATTAAAAGTTGAGATCACTTCTTATTTTATGTGTTATATATAATTGCTTGATATTTAATAAATTTTGTTAATAAGTTATGGATGAATACACATGCTTAGAAACTTTTAATTGATACGCTTGTCTAAACTAAGGTACCCTTTTTATACATCGGGGGAGCGATGTAAGCAAAACCGTTACGATTGTTGATAGACCCTGGTCTACACATTCTTTGTTACTCCATTTATTCATTTGAGAAGTTGGGAATCATTCCCAAGGCCCTTGATTTCATCTTGGCGATGTCAATTCCTACGGCAACTTAGTGAGCACCGATACCATGTGTCAATCGATGATTGTGATGATCAAGACCACGAGACAGTGGCTGATTTGATCATTTTGAGCATGGAAGGGTTCGACGTGATACTAGGGATGGATTGGTTATCTACTTACCATGCGAGCGTGGATTGTCTTCGGAAGATTGTAACATTCTGCCCGCTGAAGAGAAAATCTTTTCGATTTTGCGGAGTCAAATCTTGTGTGATACCGTTTATCTCTGCCATTCGAGCGAATAGTATGATGAGGAAGCAGGTGTTGTGGTATATCGCCTACTTGCAAGATCATAAGGAGGAGAAGAAAAATATTACGAGATATTACGATTGCTTGAGTATTGGATGTTTTTCACGAAGATCTACTGGATTACCACAGCGGGGGAGATTGAGTTTGCGATTGAGTTAGTGCCGGTTACTGAACCAGTATCAAAAACTCCGTATCGAATGGCGCCTGCAGAATTGAAAGAGTTGAAGGAGCAGCTTTAGGAACTGCTAGATAAGGGCTTTATTAGACCGAGTGTGTCACCACAGGAGCACCGGTTCTATTTAGAAGAAGAAAGACGGTTCAATGCGGCTTTGCATCGATTACCGACTAAATAAGTTGACAATTAAGAACCGTTATCCACTTCCAAGAATTGATGATCTGTTCGATCGATAAGGAGCAAGGTTCTTCTCGAAGATCGACTTGAGGTCAGGCTACCATCAATTGAAAGTTAAGTCTGAAGACATTCAGAAGACAGCGTTCAAAACCCGATATGGGCACTACGAGTTCTTGGTCATGCCATTTGGGTTGACAAACGCACCCGCGTCATTTATGGACTTGATTAACCGGATATTCAAGTCACATTTGGACAAGTCTGTAGTAGTTTTTGTAGATGACATCCTCATCTATTCAAAGACGCGAGAAGAACATGAGCAACATCTGCGAGTGGCTCTACAAACCCTTAGAGACCATCAGTTATATGCAAAACTTAGTAAGTGTGAGTTTTGGCTTGAGCAGGTCAGTTTCTTAGGCCATGTTATCTCTGAGACCGGCATTACAGTTGAGGCCAAAAGATTGAGTCGTGATGAATTAGGAACGACCCAAAGAGTTCTGAGGTTCGCAGTTTCCTCGGTTTGGCAGGATACTACAGAAGATTTGTGGAGGGCTTCTCCAAGATATCAGGTCCTCTTACACAACTTAAGAAGAAGAATACTAAATTTGATTGGACAGAGCAGTGTGAGCAAAGTTTTCAGGAACTCAAGAAACAATTGACTACTGCGCCATTACTTGCTATACCATCAGGCAGGGGAGGCTTTGCAATATACAGTGATGCATCATATGGGGGTTTAGGCTGTGTGCTTAACCAGAATGAGAGAGTCATTGCTTATGGGTCTAGACAGCTGAAAGACCATGAGAAGAATTACCCGACGCATGATCTTGAGTTGGCTGATGATTTTTGCTCAAGATCCTGGAGGCATTACCTTTTGGGAGACCTTCGATATATTTACCGATCATAAGAGCCTCAAGTATCTCTTCTCATAAAAGGAGTTGAATATGAGACAAATGTCGATGGATGGAGTTCTTGAAAGATTATGATTGTACCATCCAGTACCACCTCGGGAAAGCAAACGTAGTGGCAGATGCGTTAAGTCGAAAGTTCTCTGCTCAGTTATCACATCTCACCACAAGGGTGCGACGATGGCATCTTTTGGAAGATATGGCTCTAAGTAGCATGAGATTTGGCGTAAAAGGTTCAGGTGCATTAATGGCTACGCTGGTGATTCGTTCGACCCTCTATGAGAACATTCGCAGACTTGGATGACGGATGATGAACTTATGACTATCGACGGGATGTGATTGGGGAAGCAAAATAGATTTTTCTATCAAAGATGATGGCACTTTGTTGTTTAGAAACCGGGTATGCGTACCAACTAGTCGAGCTTCGGGACACTATTTTGGAAGAGGCTCATAAGTCTATGTACGCTATTCACCCTGGCAGTACCAAGATGTACCAAGACTTAAAGAAAAGCTTCTGGTGGAGAGGTTTAAAGAAAGATGTCGCTGTGTATGTCTCGAGATGTCTTGTGTGTCAACAAGTAAAGGTGGATCATCGAAATCCGGCAGGACTGTTGCAACCACTACCGATACCTGAGTGGAAATGGGAGGCTATTTCTATGGACTTTATTTTGGGATTGCCAAGAACATTAAGAAAATACAATGCCATCTGGGTCATTGTGGATCGATTGACTAAGTCCGCACATTTCCTTCCTTATAATACGTCGTATACCGCCAACAAGCTCGCAGAATTATACATCAAGGAGATAGTTAGGTTGCATGGTATACCGGTCAGTATCGTCTCCGATAGAGACCCGATGTACACATCTCAGTTTTGGCAACGATTTCAAGAAGGAATGGGCTCTAGGCTCGATTATAGTACAACATTCCATCCTCAGACCGATGGGCAGACTGAGAGGGTGAATCAGATTATAGAAGATATGTTACGTGCTTGCATGTTGGATTTTCAGGGGTCATGGGACCAACACTTCATTCGAGTTCGCCACAATAATGATTACAGCTAGCATCGGCATGGCACCCTCACGAAGCTTTGTATGGACGACGGTGTGTCTCCGCTTAATTGGGAAGAAGTGGGTGAGAAACTCATTTTAGGTCCCAAGATCGTGGAGAATACAACCAAGACAGTTCGGTTAATCCGTGAGAGACTACGAATTGCTCAAAGTCGTCAGAAGAGCTACGCTGATCTGAAAAGAAACCATGTTGAGTTTAAGGTGGGAGATAACGTATTTGTCAAAATCTCTCCTACAAAAGGCGTGATGCGTTTTGGGAAGCGTGGGAAGCTGAGTCCGCGCTATGTTGGACCTTTCGAGGTATTGGGCCGAGTCGGCGAGGTTGCCTATCGAGTAGCCTTGCCACCGCAGCTATCGGAAATGCACAACGTGTTTCATGTGTCCATGTTACGAAGATATGTTAAGGACCCGACTCACGTATTGGACTACCAGCCCATTGAGCTCCAAGAAGACCTATCCTTGGTTGAGGAACCGACTGAATCTTGGATCGTAAAGAATAAATCTTACGGACAAAGAACATTCCCTTAGTACTCGTGAAGTGGCGGAACCATTCTTCAGAGGAAGCCACATGGGAGCGTGAAGCGGAGATTCGCGAGCAATTTCCACAACTTTTCGAGTAAAGGTATATTGTAAACTATAGTTATGTAAGAAAACCATACGTACCTTTAAATTCTTGAATTTGCTTCTAAAAAAAAAAAAAAAAAAAGGAGAATTTCTTCAAATTCTTTAATGTTAAATTGGTTCATAACATCGATGCTTTACATATATATCTATAACGATCACACAATAAAATCTTAAATGTCATATTTATTCATTCTCGGTTAGAACCGTATATATGCATTGGAACCCGTGTCATCAGTTTGAACATGTTACCAGGCACGTGATCATGCTTTTGAATAAGTGTTCGATTCTGACATCTGAAATTTCTGCTCAAATAATTACCAAAAGGGTGAGGTAGGTGTGTGTGCTAGGTTTGTGTCATGGTGAAGTATATTTCCAGGCACGTGACACTTGGGAAGGTATGCATCCATGTACGGATGCAATCCTCTATGGCGATATGGGATGCCACCGCGGTACATCCAGTTACTCTGGATCCAGGCAGCAAGCGTGCTTGTTGAAGCCCTCTAGCATCGCGACCAAAGTTCTTTGACTTTAGATTTCGATTTTGCTTTATCGGTGTTAGGATAAGGACTTACATGATTCGGTTTAGCTATCCGTATATTTTCGAGGACGAAAATTCCTAAGGAGGGTAGAATGTAAAGACCCGTATTTTGAACCCGAGTTAGACTGACCCTGTGTGTGTATTCGGCTCGGCAACCGACGTCACCATTTGTTTTGGATTTTTATCTAGATATGATTGTGCGGACAGATTTTAATTTAGAGCCCATTTGGACCCTCGTGCGAAAGTTGTGCACCGACCTCGGTGTAGCCGCTCAACACCGGACTTGAGTTTTAAAATTAGAAGTGTATAATACATAAGATGTGTGTGTGTTTTACTTTGTGAGCAATCCTATTATAAGAAGGAATTGCATTCCCGTATTATACTAGGTTTTGTTAAGAGAGGATAGTTACCCAACCGTGTGAAACTCCTTCTTCTCTCTTCTTCAATCATCGTAGGAGATCGGTTTAGAAAACCTCCTTCTCTAGAACCCTCTTTGTTGAAAACACTTAAACCTTAAAAAGAACTTGAATCAACCTTGGATTCGTAGTTGGCTATTGGGAGAGGTTGAGATCATTGGGGGCGTGTTGGAGTTGTCTCTGTGAACTCGTGGGATCGATCGCGGCGCGAATCGTTGAGGAAACCCGTCGGTTTTTATCATCGCTCGAGCGAGGTATCACCGAACTCCGATATTACCTTAGTATTTTAGTCATAACGTTTTATCTCGAACTCCGATTAAGACGATACTTTTTGCGTTGGAAAGCTAATAGACAAATATACAACTTTCATGTTTTGACCAATTCATGAATCAATCGTCTTAAGGGTCAAAAAAATATGAGAATGTTACGTCAAATCGCTCGAGCGAGCTATTATCATCGCTCGAGCGAGGTATCACCGAACTCTGGCATTGCCTTAGTATTTTAGTCATAACTTTTTATTTCGAACTTCGATTGAGACGATTCTTTTTGCGTTGGAAAGCTAATATATAAATCTACAACTTTCATGTTTTGACCAATACATGAATCAATTGTCTTGATAGTCAAAAAAATATGAGAATGTTACGTCAAATTCTAGGATTGGCGCAACTTGCCTGTTTTGACTTGTTTTTGAGGAAACGCTTAAATAGGTCTATATTATTAGTAATTAGAGTTTATCTTAATGCTTGAACCTATATTGTGATGTAGATTGAGGGCGAGAGGCCATCAATAGGACCTTGCTTGACTTCGCATAACTCCGAGTTTTAGGTAGGAGAATCTCATCTTTACAGTATTTTATTTTAATTCGCATGGATATTTTGAATTAAAATCTTTGAACTTGCATATGCCATTGAAATCACATCTGTAAATTGAAATTGATATGAATGACTAAAAATCTAAATCTACTTGAATCCTGAAACCTGAATCTGCTTAAGCTCTGAAGATCTGAAATCAAGAACCTGAACTATGTATAAGAGACTTCCATCTGATTATATTAGTATCTGCATTTATTTTATGATTGACCTGAACGACCCCTCAAAAATTCCTGAACAACTTCCTGACACAAGTTTCCCTCATTACGCAGGGGCTTGTTGCATCCTGAAAAAGGGTTCATGAACGACGATGGTAGGTAGGGGTTCCCATCGGCTATATTCCTGCTCTCGAGATATAGTTTACTCGGGACGTATTTTAAGTTAAGGATTAAGTCATGAATTACCGAACTTTGCATATAGAAGTTAGAGTAAACTAAGAAACAACTCTGATTCATTCTTGAAACTGTTTTCACACATTTAGAAATAAATCTTACATATGATTTCCGCACCTAAATTTAGTTTATTATCTGCTTATATGTTTGACAAGCTATATTCCGATATTTGTTTTGAAACCATGTTAGTTAAGTAAAATGCCGTAGATGTCTTTCTTCTACTGAGCTTTGTTGGTTAGCTCACTCGTATCGTCACGGTTCGGTATTGGCGTGGCTATTCGATGTGAGGCCGATCGACTACGTGCCTGAGGAAGAGCTTGAGGTTCCTCCTGAGGAGTTTTTCCCAGTATAGAACTTACTGATTTTCTTATTTGTGGTGAGAGTTAGACTTGAATTTGTGGGCCCATTTTAGTTGGATACCATAGTTTTATATTTGACGTTGATTTCTGTTATGAGCCATGTTTCGATGATGGTCGGCCATCATCGGTGGTTCTTTACTTTTAATTGCTTCCGCATTTATTTTAGCTATGGATATTTATTGCGTTTTACTCTGATATGTGTCCTGTTTGTCCGGCTTATCATTTATTTGATAGGTTGGCGAACCGGCCTTTCCTATACCTGAGGGATTGGAAAAGTCGAGTCGTCACACCTTTTAGGACTCAATTGGTTTATAAATCAAATCCCATAATTAATGGAATTAAAATACCTACCTTAGTTGTTTTATAGCAGTAAGACTCTTAGGATTCAACTGCTATTTTTGTATAAACCAAATCATAAAAGAAATTTCTAAATTTGAAAAGTGTGGGTCATGTTACGGTGTGTGAATAAGTACCAAACTTGGTGCAACTAAAACTTGGGTCATCACACAGCCAGAATTCTGGAAAGTTTCGAAGTGTCGGGACTTTTGTATCCCTCTGATCATTAAGATTCAGTACGATTTATGAAATTATTAGTAGGGACTACCCCACTTGAAATTTCGTAACCTTTCCATCTGACGGTTCAAATTTCTATAATCTACCTTAAAACTTATTTAACAATAAATCATATATTTGGCCTTTTATATACTTTGGCTGTACATAAAGTTATCGATACATGTCACCTGCAAGCATGTAGCACATCATTTCAATCTTCTCGATGAGACCGATATTTTTTCTAATTAACTCGGTACATTGTTAAGGCACATGGTCACTTTGCTTTTATAATTGGTTTGAACATTTGAATATGAGATTAGAAAAATTAGATCTTTGTATCATTAATGAATAAAAAATATTTGCTTGTGACCCTCTTAAAGAGTGTCACGAGCAAATAACCATGTGCCTTAAATTTGAATGGATCCTGTGCTATAGCACGCTTTGAACCGTTACAACAATATTTTGAATTACACGAGCTACCTCATTGAAGAGGAACTTCGACACTTGGAAAAATTGTTCTAGAACGACTATGGTTAGGATCCCCATCGATGCTTTGACTTTGACTCTAGTGCTATATGTGAGATAGGAATTACTTTAAGTTATATATTTTATATATTTAAGTAATGCATGAACATAAGAATTAACATATGAAATAAAATGCAAAATCAAATATCATAATCAGGCACTTATATGAAATTCACCTTTTAGATTTTCTGAATATGACATCAAGACTCCACTGTAGGTTATATAAATCAAGCTCAAATTTGTACTTGGAGTTATTTATCTTAGAATATAAATGCGTGGTGACTTTTCATATTTTATTGTATCTTAGTCATTAATATTGAAATGATCATTAAAACTATGTGTTGGATGGTTTAATACACGAATGGTCTTAGAATCATCTTACTAAGTGTGTAGATTTTTAGCTCACCTCGACACTATGTGTCACAGGTACAAGCGTTGAAAAGGATTCCGAGTTGGAAGAAGATCCCGATTTCGTGTCTAAAAATGAGGAAGGCATCTCACTTGAAGAATTTTATCCTTAGTGAGAATTTTTTGATTAATACTTTATACGACTTAATAAATTTTCTTTAGAATAGTTATTTATTACTTTTCACGTAGATTGATGTAGGTACTACTGTTTGTGTGACGTACAACCGTCACCAATGGTATTTTTGGATTAGTATTTTCATTTATGCATGTTGAATTATTTATTTCAGTTTTATAGACAATTTGATTTTCGTAATTATATCATTATTTCAAGAAAAAAAATATATATATAGTTGTTTTTTTATTTTATTTTTTTATTGTTCTTTCAATAGAATTTTGCTCATAAGCTTATGAACTAAGTTAAATGACTTGGTATTCCATATCTTCTTATGTGAAAATTTTGGGTCGCTACAGAAAGTTTTTACTAGATCTGGTCTAAACTTGAAACTGTAATTAAATTACACTAGCAAGTCAAGCTTAAGTTGGGAGGAGATTCAAGCATGATCATATCGCGTTCAGGTCAAGTCTAGACCAAGGTATTTTTAACGGGTCAGGTTCATGTTCAGATCAAGGTTGAATACGTAAAGTTGGATTCCATTAACCAGGTCAGGTATTGGCTCGATATTTTAACCAGGCTAAGCACATAAACTTTACCCATTACCATCGAGTCAAATCAAGCATGAAGCATTCGACCTAACCTTCAGATTCAGTGGGGTTCATTGTTCAACCCAATTTGACCACACCTATTATTCACACTCACGGAATCTTGAAAAGTGCCAACGCCAAAAATTATTGATTGCTTTAAATCAGATGGTGGAGATCATTTTTCACTCCAATCTTCCACACAAGGGATCTTGAGGCCATGACGTACCATTAGACGGTCAGTTTTCGATTCTACATGGCACAAATCCCAAAAATGTAGTCCTAAAGTCATGTGACACACATTACGTTCAAACGTGATTTTAGTTCCACTTTTTTTAAATTTGTGCCATGTGGAATTGAAAACTGACAGTTTGATGGCACATTCATGGCCTCAAGATTTGTTGCGTGAAAGATTGGAGCGAAAGACAATCTCCATCATCCGATTCAAAGCAATCATTGATTTTTGGCGTGAGCACTCTTCAAGAATTTGAATTAGGTTGACCAAACTAAACCTAATATTTCGGGCCAGCATATGACCTTGACCTTCCGGTTCGAGGAACAAAAGGTCAAGCACACCTAAATTTTGGCCCCACCCGACCTTAATTGTAACAGTCTATTTGCAAGCTCATTTGGGAAACTTTTGGGCTGACTCCCATCTATCATGATAACATCAAGGGAGCCATTACTTGCACTAAGAAACTTTGCCCTAATTATAACAGTCTATTTCCAAGGAACTATAAATCTCTATGCGCCTTTTTATGCATTTACATTTCCCATTGCATCAATTGCAAGTAATATTGGCGTCACAGTTTTATGATTTTAAAATAAATTTATTTTTGACATATTATTTTTTCATTCAGTTGAATAGATTATGCTTTTTTTCCTCATAGGGTAATTGTGGTTGATACAATATTTGTAACAGGTAGATTGATATTTAAAAAAAAAATAATAATAATAAAAAATAACGGTCCATAACTGTTGTTTTTGAAGTAAATTAACAACGATTCATTAGCGTTGTTTGCATATACCACTGGCATAGGTCGTGATTTTTGTAAAAAATAACACCCTTTTTTCTGTTAAGAACAACGATTAAAACTCGTTGTTGAACCAAAACAACGGTCCTTAACCGTTGTTTTTCGAGTGGTTTAACAACGGTTCATTGACGTTGTTTACATATACCACTGACTTAGGTCGTGGTTTCTGTCAAGGATCAAAATTTTGGTCAAAATGACCGAAATTTTCGCTGAAATTATCAGTTTCAGTCCCCACTGAAACGATAATTTGGACTGAAATTTCGGTCCAAATTTGTATGGGAACCGAAATTTCGGCTAAATTTTCGGGTTTCAGCTGAAATTTCGGCAAAAAAAATAATAACCCTTTTTCCATTAGGAACAACGGCTCAAAACTGTTGTTATTTTGCAACAGACGTGGGCCGTTGTTTATTTGGTAAATAAACAATAGTTGTTGGCCGTGATTTATAAAAACTACTGTACTATAAACAACGGTCGTTACCACAGCTCATAACCGTTGTTTATGAATTTTACAACGATTTTGGGCTGTTATTTTTTGTCGATTTTCACGACCAATTTAAAACAAAGACTTGCAAGTTTAGCGACCTCTACTATATGAAAACACTATCTAAACTTTTTGATTTGAAGGCCATGATTTAAAGATATTAAATGTAAAAGATTAACACGAAATATAATCTTCATCATGTGATTAAATATAGTCAAAGGCTATTATATTATTCAACAATTGATAATAATGGACCATAGGATAAATATCTTGTTTTGCTCCAATCTTATGCATATTGATCGTGAGCTTCAAATCAGACGACCAAAATTGCATTTTCACATGCCACGTGTCCCTAAAATATCAAATCTTTCTTTAACTCCGGTGCAAGGGCCAAGTTTCCGATGCAAGTAATGGCTCCCTAGCATCTATCATGTATATGCTATTTTAGGGTAACTTTATTAGTGCCCATGGAAACTTTGTGACAGCCCGGATTTCGGCACTCCGAAACTCGTGCCATCAGTACGATCCTCCAAACTGTGCCCCAAAGCTATGCACGGAACATTGGTATTACAAGCATAATTAAATAAATAAAGCAAACAATCTCATAAAGCGGATACAGTTAATAGGCCCCACTGACATATGCAAAAGACAGTTCTACATTCATGCCACTGCATGAACAAAGAACCGACCCGAACCATTGGTGATAAACGGATCACCCCAGATGGTTCGCCAAAAGAATAATTCAGTTTAATTACATGTTTATCAAAAATAAAGGCTTGACATACCAAGCCGTACAACTAACTCTCAAAACTACCCTCTGTCAAAGTACACAACAGAGTCTCCTAGAAGAAGTCCTCAGGTGGAGGCTCAAACTCGTCTCCAGGCACGAAATCTGAATCACCCGGATCTACGTCTCCCGAAGCCTCTACAACTGCTATCAATGGACCTGCGACATATAGTCTAAAGGGTGAGTTACATCCTAGCTCAATAGGGAACAAACACAATGAAGATATAAGTTAAAACTCACATATATTCTCTGATACACTAAGCATGATGTGTCTATGCTTTTGAAAGAAAAACAGTTTGAATATGATGAATTGCATTCAAGTTTACTGGTAGTTAGCATGTCTTACTTTACTGTTGATTATCATGAATGACACTAAATAGGCTTAAAGCAAAAACTTAAATCTTCAACTTAAGTAATCCCCGAGCAATATAGCATCGAGCCTCGATGAGATACCCTTCATCGTCATCTAATTAGACAGTTGTAAAAATATATTTCCTGGGAATACGACCCAAGCCCCTTTCTCACTAGGCGGCGGGGTTAAATATCACACAACATCCCTGGGATGTACTTACGGTTATGAATAAACCTCCGTACTGGTGTACGGATTCGGCGCCGTACCGGTCACGGATATCCTGCCGCGTCAGTCATCGGTATCCCGCCACGTCGGTGGGGTATCCTCAAAACCTCAAATAATAAAAATAACATGTGGCTTTACATATAGTTGTTCACCGTGTAAGTGTGCTATCTTATATCAGTTAGGCCTCAACAGTAATTATTCAATCACATGTATACATCCCTGGGATGTATATATACACGCATCACACCTGATACTTTTATTACTTTCTCATCCCTTGGGAATGTGTCAATCTTAATAGATTACTTGTTCTTAATTACTTGCATCACAGAGATGCCTTTTTCACATTCTTGGTGCCACACACGCACCCATTTCACAAAGCTTTTCATGATTTAAAATAACTTCAATTTGATAATTATATCACTACATACATGCTCTTAAAATTAAAGTATATGTTCAAGGTGTTCCCTACCTCAAGTCTTTGAAATTCCTAGCATCAAGGTCTCACGCGGCTCCTTGTGCTCATGATCATACGTACCACCTATGGTACAACATAACACATGCAATACATCACTAAAGATGTAACAAAGAAGGTCCTAGACCCTCCATGAGTTTCAAAGTAAAACTATAAAGTCAAGTAAAATTGCCAAGGTCGATTAATCGATTCCCAAAATCGATTAATCGAAACCAAAATCGATTAATCGATTCTCAAAATCGATTAATCGAGATTCAATTTTGATTAATCGATCCCAAATCGATTAATCAAAGTCTTTAACATAAGCAGTCGATTCTTAAATCGAGCAGTCGAAATTCTAAAATCGATTAATCGATCCCAAATCGATTAATTGAAATCCAAAATTGATTAATCGATTTCCCAACTCGATTAGTCGATTTCACCAGGTCTCTTTTCTCCAGCTACTGGAGGTACCCAGTCGATTAGTCGATTTTTAAATCGACTAATCGAAATCCAAATCGATTAATCGAAAACAATTTCGATTAATCGAAATTGGGCTTACTTGACTTTTCAACTTCCAGACCGAAATCGATTAATCGAACTCCCATTTCGATTAATCGATTTGGTCAGATTCAGCCCCCCTCTCGGGCTGATCTTCCAAATCCTCTTCAACCTATTTTTCTTTCTTTTTCTAAGCCTTTTTCCTATGATTTTAAGTATTCTTGACTACAATTAAACTCCTACAATCTATGCATTTAATCTAACAAAATTTACCTCAATCAAATCCCAATTTGATTGGATCTAGAGGTTGGAAAAGCTAGGGTTCCAGCTTTGGCTATAACGGATCCTTGTCGCGTCGAATCCGGCTTTTGTTGTCCAATCTCCCTTCTAGCAAACCACAATAACCCCCTTGCATTAACTAGCTTCTCCCTCTCTCTCTCTCTCTGTCTCTCTCTCTCTTCTTTACTCTCCTTAATAATCCAATAAAGGACTTTAGGGTTTTTTAACCCTTATATCCCTACTCTCTTTGTGTTGAACACATACACATAGATAGGTGTATGTGACTTCAGATTCACACTATACTCCACACACTTACATCATTTTCACATCACATCCGTTCATCACCTCTCTAGTCAAATAGTGAACTCTTTCTTGGTCAAACTTATGACCAGTCGGGCACGGATCTCGAGGTCACCGTTTAATGTAAATTTTCGGGATATTACATCTTGCTGGACACTTATATGCCAAAAATCATTCAATGCTTTTAATCCGACGATGGGGAACGTATGTCACTCTAATATTCGGTACAAGGGATTTTTAGGCTATGAATGTATCATCAGACAGTCAAGCTCAAACGTGACTTTAGGGCACATTTTAATGATACGTGCCATGTGGAGTCAGGAAACTCGTTGTCTGTTGGTATGCTCATAGCTTGAAGATCCCTTGTGGGAGCGAAATATTATCTTTGTCATCTAATTTAAAGCAATCATTTATTTTAACGTAACTGCTACCGTAACTGCCCAACAAGATGGGCGCTAAAAAAGGTTGGCAATATTTTAATGATTTGTGCTCTGGATCTAAGATGTTGGGCGGTGGCTAGGCTAAATTTATTAATACCTTATCACCTACAATATTACTCATTAAAAAAATACAGATTGTCTATTTTGATTTCTTATTGTTCTATCAATTTGAAAAAAAAAAAAAATTTAAGTTAATTATTGCTCACTTTGACAAGTGCATAAGTTAAACTATACAAGCTAATACGTATCTTTAATGACCCAAAATTTTCTTCTATCGTAATGGTCCAATACTCCATGGATTGATGTTCTCGTTCTTAGTGCCCCACTCCCCCAAGCGACTAACTTATAAACAAGGTACTTAGATGCACCAGAGGTTCCACCGATTGTGGTGCACAAGTCATTATTTCATAAATATGGCACACAAATTTGACCCATTTCTTCATCAATTCTTAAAATATTTAGTAAGTATTTTAAAGTTCCTTTAGATGGACAACACTTATCACCAATCTAATGATTGTTTGAGGCTCTCTTGGATGAGGTACACTTGTAATCAAGATCAAAATTTCGGGTTTTAATTTGGTTTCGGAGGAAATCGAAACCAAAATTTTAGACCGAAATATCGGTCCCAAATTATCATTTTAGTGGGGTCTGAAATCGATAATTTCAGCCGAAATTTTAATCCTTGCTTGTAATACATCCAATAAGGAAGAGAAAACACAATTCACACTAATTTGTAGAGGCTAATGGAGGCTTGACACACGTTAAATCCACCCGTTAATACTCCATTTTGCGGATAAATTAAAATGGTATTCTCGAGCTCAAAATCTTTTATGAGTACCTAATTTGCATAAACCTCAACACATTCTTTTATCTAATATCAAGTTAAAAATTATTTCATCCATCAACATCATCCCTCTCTTCTCTCTTAACCCTATTTTTAATTTTTTTTTTAAACACTTCTAGAAATTTTGTTGAGATGTATGATATATCAGGGTCAAAAAATCGTCCAATACTGATACATATCGTCCGATACGTATCACCTAGGCAGTATGATACAATGCCTATGTATCGTACCCCCTAAAAATTAATGCAATTATTATCCGATACGGGCAATGTATCGTCCGATAATCTTTAAAAAAAAAAAAAATTATCGGACGATACGGACAAATTATCGCCTGTATCGTCCGATACGTTCGATAATTTGAAATTATCGGACGGGCTCACCAATTTGTATTTTTTGTTTTGTTGTCTTTTTGCTTTTTATTTTTATTTTTTTATTAAACGTTGCTTTTTGCAACGAATAGCGGCAATAAATATATTTTTATATCCGTTGCTTTTGTTTTTATGTATTTTTTTTTATTAGATGTTGCTTTTTGCAATGAATAGCGACAACAGATAATTGCAACCAGCTATAAAACCCACCCGAGGATCCCTCTTTTTCTTCAGTTGCAAACCACTCGAGGATGTCTTCTTTTTCTTCATTTGCAAATCACTCGAGGATTTCTTATTCTTTTTTACTTGCAAACCACCCGAGGATCCCTTCTTCTACACCACTATACTTCTTCTTTCTTAACTTGCAAACCACTATACTTCTTATTTCTTAGCCATCGGAGACCGAAATCATAGATATCGGATTGTCACACTCATATTTTCGCCGGATATTTAAGAGAAGGTATAATTTTTCATCATATAACTTACATTTTTAATTATTTTTTCATTAGATCTATCATATTTATTACTATATTTGTTTAAAATTAATTTTTATTTATTATTAATTTTATCATTAGATTTACCATACTGCATGGATGATGCTGGTGAGGTGAGTCAAATCTCTTTTGATTTGCTCATTCATCATACGAAGCGCTTTCAAGCTCAGCCACATAAAATTGAGTGGACTTTGGTGGAGGGCATGGGTCAAAAAATCATCCGATACCGATACGTATCATCCGATACGTATCGGTTTTAGACCTGAGTTAAATTTATTTTTAATTTTATGTTACTAATTTTTTGACCCACGCATGTGACACATGTCACGTGTGCTGTGTCGTGACTCATGTGACATGTGTCACGTGTGATGTGTTGCGACACATGTGACACAGTGACACAGGTGTCGCGGCACATGTAATTGATGTGTCACATTGTCACACATGTGACACATACCCCATGACACATCAATTATACTAATTTTGTAATACAAAGTTTAATTTAAAAAAAAAATTAGTAACACAAAAATTACTAACTAGTAACACAAAATAAAAAAAAAGTTTATTTAAAAAAAAAAAAGTTTAGTTTTAAAAACAAATTTAAAACTAGTTTAGTTTTAAAAATTAGTAACATAAAACAAAAAAATTTAGTTTTAAAATAAAATTAGTCAAAAAAAAGAGTTTAGTTTTAAAAAAAATTAGTAACACAAAATCAAAAATAATTTTAAAACTAAAATTAGTAATAAAAAAAGTTTAGTTTAAAAAAATAACACTAAAAATAAAAAAAATTTAGTTTAAAGAAAAATTAGTAATAAAAAAAATTAGTAAACTTTTTTAGGGAGTACGATACAATCATACAATTCTTATGTATCGTACTGCCGAGGTCCAAACCGATACATATCGGACGATACGTATCGGAATCGGACGATTTTTTGACCCATACATGTGACACATGTCACATGTGATGTATTGCGACACATGTGACACGTGTCACGTGTGATGTGTCGCGACACATGCGATACAGTGACACAGGTGTCGCGGTACATGTAATTGATATGTCACATGTGTCACACATGTGACACATACCCCATGACATGATGAGTAGTGAAATATGATGATATTTCGCCGCTAAATACCTACATTTAGCTATCCGATGAAGGCTATCTTATAAGAATGACTAGATTTGAAGCGTTTCAGGTAAATATGATCAAAGTGCAGAAAACAGCCCAAGAATCCCGAAAATAATATCAAAACACTGCAACTTTGGGTCATAGCGAACTTGGTGCTACTTTCAGCTCAATTTAGACCTTCAAGATGTCAGATTCAAGAAATTGCTAAAATACAAAAGTTGTAGAGCTCGTCGTCAGCTTTACAACGCCATAAGAATCGCCTCAATTCGAGTTCGAGACAGAAATTATGGCCAAAATACCGAGGCAGTGTCTGATGCAATGTTTGGCGGGAGTTCACGGAAATTGTTTTAGACCTCAATCGATTGAGAATTAAGTCTCAATCGATTGACATGAGAGAACAAATTTTTTCCCACTTAAGAGTCAATCGATTGAGATTTAATTCTCAATCGATTGAGGTATTAGGGATAGGGTTTGGTTGACCTTATAAAAAGGAAGCTATGGGTTGTGAAAAGGGAGGATAATTAGTTTTAGAAGAGTTTTTTATTTTTTAGAGAGAAGTAGAGATAGAGAGTTTTTATTATTCCTTTTTCTTTTTGAGAGCTTTGTTCCTTTAATTTTTCAGTATTCATTCCTTCAGTTTATTATTTTTGTTCAGTTGATTTCTACATTAATTTCGTTTCTGAAGATCATCGTACTTTTGGATCAAATAATTTTCATTGAAGTTTGAGGTATTTTTAATTCATTAAATTGATGTTATTTTCCCTTTCTTATTTATTTATGTCATTTAATTACACTATGTGTGACTAAATTCATAGGGATGAGGATCTAATGATTCCCATCCGAGGGATGTACTTCTAATAATATAAATCTAGGATTAAAATATAATATTTTATTTTATGATTGTTGTGTTATCACGAACGGATGAAATCCTTGCCACTAACTAGGATCGCGTGTGCCGAGCCATGCTCGGGATCTCAGATATGTGACGGTAATTTTACCCAATCATTGTTATATGGTCTTTTTGCTTTCATCGTGTGGATCTACTTACGATTATGATCCGGGATCGAGTGTGCCGAGCCATGCCCTGGATCTTGGATCTGTAATGGTAAGTTTTTCTTAATTACTCTTTAATCTGAAATCAAGTGTGTCGAGCTGTCACAACCACAGATTTTGGGAAACATGCACGTCATGCACCATACTCATGTATATGTGTTTCACAAGGAAACCAAAATGAACCCGTAGACATTATATGCGTATGTGGGAAACACACTAGTATTTCCCTAACTTATAAGTATATAAGTGACAGAGAGAGGAGAGAAGAGCCCCTTACGTAACTCAATTCTAACCTAAATAGAGAGAAGGAGAAATAGAGAGAAAGAAAAGAAGAGCCTAGTAAAGAACTAGGGTTTTGTTGGGACTTAAATCGGTGGAAGATCTGGAGCAAAGGCTGGAGGAGGAAGCTTGGAGATCTTTTAGTCTAGAAGAATTTTGAATCGTGGATCGAAATTGTGCGATACTTATCGTTGGAGGTATGTTAAAGGCATGATAAATGCTTAGGCATGTTTTAAATAATAGATAGAATGTTGGTTGAATGCTTTTTTTTATATTAAGGGCTGAATGAGGGGAGAAATAGCTTTCTCGAGCAGATCGAGGTGTTAAAATATATCGCAGCTCGCTCGAGCGACCAAAAGGGCTCGCTCGAGCGGTCCCCAAAATGAAAGGGAAGCTCGCTCGAGCGAGGTCTCTAGAAAAGTTTCAGCGGCTCGATTTAACCGCTCGAGCGAGGTCAAGTGACCGCTCGAGCGAGGTCAAGTGACCGCTCGAGCGATGATTGGTTCTTGCGCGAGGCACCACTCAGTTCTTGAAATTATTGGTGCAGAAGCATGGAGGCTATGCGCTCCAATTATTCTTGTAACCTTTCTAAGCATATTCTAAATACATGAAATATAGGTTTGACGTAGGATCGTGAAGTGTAAACCTCTACGAGAAAGCGTGCTTTGAAATTTGTCGAGGTAGGGAATATTCTTGAAATATGTATTTTATTTTGTCCACTTATATATGCGGTATAATTCTATTAAAAGATGAGTATCGTATGATCTTTCAAAAAGGTGTGTGTTCGTAAGCTTCAAGGTGAGATCATGAAGTCCCCAGGGGATGAAATATTGAAATGTGGCATTTAAATGATGTATTAAATCAGTAGTATCCCAGGGATACAGATGAAAACAAACCGTGAAACTAAAGTAAAAATGATAGGGCCTAATGTACTAAAAGTTAACACAAGTCACGGTGAATAACTATATGTAAGGCAGATCGATATTTTTGTTATTTGAAGTTTGATTAGAATACCCCACTGACGTGGCGGGATACTTACGACTGATGCGGTAGGATATCCGTGACTGGTATGGCGGCCAATCCATATACTTATAGTACATCTCAGGGATGTAGATTTGATAATAGACCCCGCCACCTATGAGAAAGGGGCCTGGGCAGTATTCCTAGGGAATACATACAATAATTGTCTAGTAGACGACGATGGTGGGTATTCCATCGGGGCTCGATGCTATATTGTTCGGGGATTATTTAAGTTAAATGTTTAAGTTATTAGGCTGAATTCATAATTAAACCAATAAGATGGAAACAAACAACACCATGAAAAGAAATCAGCTGTATCCATTTTAGATATTCCAGTTATATCATCTGTTCTGTTTAAAAGTGATATCTAGTAAACTGTGCTTTTAAAAACGGCTAACATATATGTGAGATTTAATCTATATGTTCACCTTGTTTCCCTATTGAGCTAGGATGTAGCTCACCCCCTTAGACGATACGTCGCAGGTTTAGGACTAGCGGCAACAAGGACTTCTGGAGACTTTGATCCAGGGGATTCAGACTACGTACCCACTGAGGAGTCAGAGCCTCCTCCCGAAGAATTCTTCTAGGAGACCCTTTGCATACTTTGAGAGTGAGTTGAGAATATTAGGCACGGCTTAGTATATCAAGCCTCTTTATCGAATGTAATTAAGTATCGTATGCTTTTGATAAAACATTGGGGTTGAACAATTATCGAATGATTTGGGTAAGTTCTTATGCCCATGAATTGGCATGGGACAAGGACTGCCTTTAGAGACCATAACCATTTTTATATATGAGAACTCGTTTAGAGTAAAATTTTGGCTTGTATATACCAATGTATCGTAAAAGTTTCATGGGCACGGCCTTGAGGGTCGTGCTGATGGCACGGATTTCGAGGCATCGAAATTTGAGCTGTCACACGAGCCATGCCCTTGATTTCAGATCTATGGTGGTATTCTTGTTAGAATTTTTTCCCACTTTGGGGATGATTTTTATTTGTACCTGAGATCAAGTGTGCCGAGCCATGCCCTTGATCCCAGATCTATATATGAAAATCATCTAAGTCCTGATTACAGGGATGCAACGTGGAACCTATCGGGGTTTTGACCATTTATCTTCCATAAAATATGTGTTTCAATGGTATATCTCATATTTTAATCCTTAGATTTGTATTATGGGAAGAACAGACCAAAGATGAGAGGATTTAATATCTTTATCTTTACCTTTACTTTTAAATTATCAATTAAGTTTTAGTTTGTAGTCGGTAAATTATCAATTAAGTTTTGGTAGGGTACTGTTGAATCTCAGTAGATTTTTGGAGTTACTGTCTTATCTTTTAGATCTTCAAAAATAGTCCTCGTGGGAACGATCTCGTACTCTGCACCCACTATATACAATCTGATTCGTGTGCTTGCGAGTAAAACATTACAATTTAAAAAAATCACATCAAGTTTTTGGCGCCGCTGCCGGGGATTAAATCAAAAAAATCAAACTTTTTAGGAAATAGACAGTTAATTTTAGGAATTTTAGGGGATTAAAAAAAAAATCGATTGTGTGTTTTTAACAGTCAATCGATTGAGAACTCTTCCTCAATCGATTGACTGCGTTCTGTGGTAGTGAGCACCACTTTGTCAATCGATTGACACGAAAGAGTCAATCGATCGACTGTTGTGAGTGTTTTGAAAAAAAAAAAAAATTAGAAATTTCAATTTTAAAATTTGAAATTTGAAAAAGAAAAAAAAAAATTCTCGAGATTTTCCTGCCTGAAACCTCCACTCTGTGCGTCATTTGCTTGCACACTAGGTCTTCTAAAGAAAGAACTTTAGAGCCTTTAAATTCTGAGATCGAACGTGCTTGTCGATCAAATCGTAAGGACGCTAGATCAAGGCAACAATTTTTAAGTGGATCATCTATTGATGTCAATATGACTGACAATATGAATGGGCAACTCGAACAAGAGGAAGAACCAACATTGAGAGAACTGTTTTCTCCAATAACTACAAATATCCCATCATGTATTGTATATCCCGCCACACCTGGTGGCCGATTTGAAATTCGTACAAATGTCATCCAAATCCTTCCAATCTTTATGGCATGGAGAGAGAAGACCCATACCAGCACGTCAAAGACTTCGTCGAAGTTTGCTCATCCGTTTACCAAAATTTCAGTGAAGAATCTGTTAGGCTACGCTTGTTTCCTTTCTCTATAAAGGATAAAGCAAAAGCTTGGTTAAATTCTCTACCATCGGGATCCATAACCACCTGGGATCAGATGGTCAAAAAGTTTATGTCAAAGTTCTTCCCTATGGCGAAGACGAATGCTCTCAGACGTGAAATCACGGATTTCACGCAGGAGGAAGATGAGAGATTATATGAAGCTTGGGATAGATTTATGGATCTCCTACTCAAATGTCCACACCATGGATACTCAAAGTGGAGATTGGTCCAGTGTTTTTACAATGGACTAAGTCAACCAAAAAGACATCTGGTGGAGTCAATGAATGGCGGAGGGTTCCTGAACCTCAAGGAAACTGAATCCTATGCTTTCCTAGAAAAGCTGGCCGAGGATTCTCAGCACTGGGCTTTCACAAAGACTCGGGAACAACCAGTCAAAGCTCGTGATCAAGCCGGAAGTTCAACCAAGAAGGGAGGACTATACGTAATAAAGGATTCCCCAGATCTGATGGCTAAAATTGATTTCCTCACTCAACAAGTGGAGGAATTGAAATTAAAGAAGAATGTGCATATGGTGAATACACAGCCCGAGCCATGCTCAATTTGTGCAAGTCCAATGCATATAGCAGATGATTATCCTTCAATGCAGACCTACCATGAAGACACATCTGAACAGCTAAATGTTGTGAATAATTATGGGCAGAATCAAGGAAATGTTTTCAATGAGAATAACCCAAATAGTTGGAGAAATCACCCAAATTTCTCATGGAAACAAGATAATCAAAGAATACAGCCCAGGAAACAGGGGACGAACTGGTATCCCCAACAAAGTTTCAACCAAGGACCGCAACAATACTATGGTCAAGCACAATTTCAACAGCAAGGGTTTAACAACCCTAATCAATTTCAATACAATCAAAATCAGGTTGGGCAGCCACAACAATTAAATCAGAATTTTCAGTTTGCACAACAAATGGGAGGTTATCAAAACCAACCACAACAGAATTTTGTGCCAACATTTCCACCACCTAGATTTAACAATCCACTGGGAAATGCTGCCCAACATCCTCATACACAAACTCCTTCTACTGAGGACTTGTTGAAACTTATCCATTCTCACACATCCTCAATCTCTAAAATAGAGACCCAAATTTGACAGTTGGCAACTCTTCTCTGTGAAAGAGAAAAAGGATCGTTTCCCAGCCAATCAGTTCCTAACCCAAGGGGTCAAATGGTTGTTGAACAAACACCAACATCATCACAAGATGATAATCAATAATAAATTCGAGCGATCACAACGTTGAGGTCTGGGAAGCAGGTCGATAACAAAGTAGTGTTGCCAGAGGAGGAGGAAAAGTCTGATAGAGAGAAAAAATTTGAAGAGAAAGAAGAAATTGAAGAAAAAGTATAAGCAAAAGAAACATCAGAAGAAAAGAGTGAACAGAAGAAAAGTTTTGTTCCTAAAGCACCGTACCCGCAAAGATTGATGGCACCACGAAGAAATCGCGATGTGGAAGGAATAAATGAGATTTTCAAGCAGTTAAAAATTAATATTCCTTTCCTCGATGCCATCCAACAAGTACCTGCTTATGCAAAATTTTTGAAGGAGTTGGCCACAATAAAAAGAAAGACCAATATTCTGAAAAAGGCTTTCCTAGCCTAGTAGGTTAGTTCAGTGTTGCAAGCGAAGCTCCCAATTAAATACAAGGATCCAGGTTGTCCTACAATCTCAATCGTCATTGGCGATAACCGTATTGATCAGGCCCTTTTGGATTTAGGAGCAAGTGTCAATCTGTTGCCTTACTCTGTTTACAAGGAGCTTGAATTGGGAAAGCTGAAGACCACTGTGATGACCCTTCAGTTAGCTGATCGGTCAGTAAAGATCCCGCGAGGAATTGTGGAAGATGTCCTTATCAAGGTGGATTCTTTCTACTTTTCTGTAGATTTTATTGTTTTAGACACTGAACCGGTGCCAAATTTGAAGAATAGCATTCCGGTGATTCTAGGAAGACCATTCCTAGCAACCTCCAATGCGCTAATCAATTGTCGAAATGGGATCATGAATCTGTCATTCAGGAATATGACAGTGGAACTCAATATCTTTAATATTTCCAAGCAACCCATGGAGGATGAAGAACATGCACAAACCTGCATAATCGATAAAATTGTGGAAGAAATATTTCATGCATCCGAAATTGAAGATCCTTTAGCAGCTTGTCTTGCGCATTTTGGAGAGAATTTTGATGTGGATCAGATGATCCAAGAAGTAAATCACATGTTGGACTCCACACCGCTTCAGGGAGAAGAAAAGAAAATAGATTTTGGAGCTCAAATTGAATTAATCAAGGAAAACCCGAAAGAGGAGGAGAAAGTTTCATTAGAACTTAAACCTCTTCCGGAAAATCTTAAGTATGCCTACCTAGGGGAGAATGAAACTCAACCCTTCATAATATCACCAAAATTGGATGTAAATCAGGAAGGCCAACTCATGAATGTACTCAAAGAGCACAAGAGTGCCATTGGATGGTCGATAAAAGATATCAAAGGCATTAGTCCGATGGTGTGTATGCACCAGATCCATTTGGAAGACAATGCTAAGCCTTCTAAGGAACCACAGTGGAGACTGAATCCTATAATGCAAGACGTGATCCTAAATGAGGTAATAAAACTTTTGGATGCTGGAATCATATACCCCATCTCTGACAGTAAATGAGTTAGCCCCACACAAGTGGTCCCTAAGAAGTCAGGAGTCACAGTGGTGAAGAATGAGGACAACGAACTAATTCCGATAAAAATTCAAATAGGTTGGCGAGTGTGTATCGATTATCGGAAGTTGAATTCGATGACAAGGAAAAATCACTTTCCACTCCCGTTTATCGATCAGATGTTGGAAAGATTGGCCGGGCATGATTACTACTGCTTCCTTGATGGATATTCTGGTTATAACTAAATAGTCATTGCGCTTGAGGATCAAGAGAAAACTACTTTCACATGTCCTTTTGGTACTTTCTCCTACCGACGAATACTGTTTGGGCTTTGTAATGCACCAGCTACATTTCAAAGATGTATGCTGAGTATTTTTTCGGATATGGTCGAAAGATTCCTCAAAGTCTTCATGGACGACTTCTCGATCCATGGAAACAGTTTTGCTGACTGTTTGAATCATTTTTTGCTAGTGCTCGCACGATGCCAGGAAAAGAACCTTGTTCTTAACTGGGAAAAATGTCACTTTATGGTTAAAGATGGCATTATTTTGGGACACATCATATCCTCCCAGGGTATCGAGGTCGATAAGGCTAAAGTTGATTTAATTGCCAATCTACCACCACCGAGAAGAGTGAAGGAAATAAGATCTTTTCTGGGACACGCAGGTTTTTATTGGCGTTTTATTAAAGATTTCAGCAAGATAGTGCGACCGCTATGCAACTTACTTTCAAAGGATGCCCCATTCCTCTTTGATGATAAATGTTTGCAAGCCTTTGACTCCATTAAGGCTGAATTGATAAAAGCTTCGATAATTCAATCTCCGAACTGGGACTTCCCGTTCGAAATCATGTGCGACGCCTCTGATTATGTAATCGGAGCTGTTTTGGGACAACGAATAGAAAAATTACCACATGTAATCTACTATGTGAGTCGTATTCTCAACGATGCCCAGTTGAACTACTCGACCACTAAAAAGGAACTTTTGGCAGTAGTTTTCGTGTTGGATAAATTTTGATCCTATTTATTAGGATCTAAAGTCGTGGCATTTACAGATCATGCTGCTCTGTATTATCTGTTCGCTAAGAAAGATGCTAAAGCACGCTTAATCAGATGGATCTTGTTGTTGCAAGAGTTCGATTTGGAGATCAAAGACAAGAAAGGCTCAGAAAATATGGTGGCAGATCACTTGTCACGAATTATTATTGAGAAATCTGATGATCCTGTTAAGATCTTGGAGCACTTCTCAGATGAACAGTTATTCAGGATTGATTGCCCACCTTGGTATGCAGATCTTGTCAATTACCTAGTCACAGAGAAATTACCTTACCATTGGTCTAATAATGAGAAATCCATTTTCTTAGCTCGGGTAAAACACTACTTTTTTGAAGATCCGTATTTATTCAAATACTGCCCCGATCAAATCATACGAAGGTGTATTCCTGAATCCGAGCAACCACGGATCATCTCGTTCTGTCATGAGTTAGCTTGTGGAGGTCACTTCAGTTTCAAAAAGACTGCAGCAAAGATCCTCCAAAGCGATTTTTACTGGCCGACAATCTTTAAAGATTGTCATTAGCATTGCAAATCTTGTCACAACTATCAAATGTTGGGCCGAATCTCAAAGCGCAACATGATGCCGCTCAATCCAATTTTAGAAGTTGAATTATTTGATATTTGGGGGATCGATTTCATAGGTACTTTCCCTAATTCATTTGGCAATACGTTCATTCTTGTCGGTGTTGATTATGTCTCGAAATGGGTTGAAGCCGTGGCCTGTAAATCGAATGATCACAGAGTAGTGATCAAATTCCTGAAGGATAAAGTATTTTCACGTTTTGGTATTCCAAAGGCGATAATCAGCTATGGTGGAAAACACATTTACAATAAAGTGTTCACCCAATTAATGAAGAAATATGGTGTCACACACAAAGTTGCTACACCATACCATCCTCAGACAAGTGGCCAAGTTGAAGTCTCTAATCGAGAACCCAAGCAGATTTTAGAGAAGACAATCCATCCGAACCGTAATGTGACAGCTCGGATTTTGGCACCCCGAAACTCGTGCCATCAGCACGATCATCTTGACCGTGCCCCTTAGCTAAGCACGGAACATTGGCATATCAAGCGTAAATGAAATAATAAATGAAACTGCGGAATTTAAATCTATATTCAAAAGACAGTTCTACCCTCATGCCTCTGCATGAATGGAGAACCAATCCGAACCATCGATGATAGCAATCATCACAGATGGTTCACCCCAAAAGAATAATCTCAAGCTCAATATTTACATGGTTTAACCAAACAAGGCTTGACATACCAAGCCGTACAAATCTCTCTCAAAAAGCCCTCAAAGTGGCACAACGGAGTCCTCTAGAAGAAGTCCTCAGGAGGTGGCTCCAACTCTTCGCCGGCCGCAAGGTCCGACTCACCGAGGTCAGCGTCTCCTGAAGCCTCGGCCGCTGCTAGTAGTGGACCTGTGACGTATAGTCTATAGGGTGAGCTACATCCTAGCTCAATAGGGAACAAAACACAGTTGAACATATAAATTATTACTCACATATATTCCATGATATGACATGCATGATGTGTCTAAGCAGTTATTGATGAAAACAGTTAAAAAGTATTTCATTTTACTGTTGATTGCTTATGTTTTCATTTACTCATGAATAATGCTGAAAAGGCCTAAAGCAATACTTAAACTTTCAACTTAAGTAATCCCCGAGCAATATAGCATCGAGCCCCGATGAGATACCCTTCATCGTCATCTATATAGACACTTTTAGCGTATTCCCTGGGAATACCATATAGTACCCAAGCCCCTTTCCCCTGGGGATTGGTGGCGGGGTTTCACTTGTCTCAAATCAACACCCCTGGGGTGTGCTTACTGTGTATGGATAAGCCTCTGCACTGGCCTACGATTTCGCCGCAGTATCGGTCACGGATATCCTACCGTGTTAGTCGTGGATATCCCGCCACGTCGGTGGGGTACCCTATCAAACCTCAAATAACAAAAATATCGGTGCCTTACATATAGTTATTCACCGTGTAAATGTGCTATCTTATATCAGTTAGGCCCTATCAAACATGATTCAATCTTGGATAGATCCCTGGGATGCATCCATTCACTTGCATCACACCTGATGCTCTTATATCTTCACTTCATCATCCCCCGGGGATGGCTCATTATACTTACTCTTATGGATGTCACACACACACACTTTTCACAATTCTTAAGCAATAAAATATTTGAATTTGAATTATATATATCACTACATACATGCTCTTGTAAAATAAAGTACATGTTCAAGGTGTTCCCTACCTCAAGTCTTCATTTGATCAATGCATCAAGGTCCCACGTGGCTCCTTGTGCACTAGCTCACTGGTACCACCTATGGTACCACATAACATGTGAAACACATCACAAAGGATGCAATAAAGAAGGTCCAAGACCCTCCAAGAATCTTAAAGTCAAACTCAAAAGTTAACATAATTTATCTCAGTCGATTAATCGAACTCCAAAATCGATTAATCGAATCTGATTCGATTAATCGATTTCCAAAATCGATTAATCGAAAGTCAATATCGATTAATCGATCCTAAAATCGATTAATCGAGATTCTCATTCGATTAATCGAATCCTAATTCGATTAATCGAAATTCTCTGTTCAGCCAAGTCGATTCTCAATTCGAGTAATCGAGTTCCTAAAATCGATTAATCGATCCCAAATCGATTAATCAAAAATTGAAATCGATTAATCGAAATCCCATTTCGATTAATCGATTTTCCACAAGTCCTTTCCTCCAGCCCCTGGGGTCCACTGGAGGTTCCCAGTCGATTAATCGATACCCAAATCGATTAATCGAAATTCAAAGTCGATTAATCGAACTCCAATTCGATTAATCGAAATCGGGGTCCACTGACTTTTCAACTTCCTGTCCAATTTCGATTAATCGAAACCCAATTTCGATTAATCGAAATTGTCAGATTCAGCCCCCTTTTGGCTGTTCTTCTCAATCTTTTTCCACACTTTTTCCTCTATTTCTCTAAACCATTTACCTATGATTTACACCATTTTCAGCTACAATCTAACCTCTACAATCTATGCATTTTATTCACAAAAATTTACCTTGAATCAATCTCAAATTGATTCCGAATCAAGTGGTTGGAAGGCTAGGGTTCCAGCTTTGCTTCTAGCGGATCCCTCGCGTCGAATCCGACGTTTATTGCTCGAATCTCCCTTCCTCAACTAGTATTTACTCCTTGTATTAATCACCCTCTTTACTCCTCTCTCTCTCTTCTTTACTTCTCTCTCAACAACCAATTATTGATTTTAGGGTTATTAAACCCTTTTATCTCCCCCCTAGCTTGTGTGTTGAGCACATGCACCTATTGAGGTGTATATGACTTTAAATTTTCAACACACACCACACAGACACTCAACCCATCACATCTCATCCGTTCATCACACCCCATACTAACTATTGGACTTCTATTTGGTCAAACCTATGACCGATCGGGCACGGATCCCGAGGTCATAGTTTAGCATTATTTTTCGGGCTATTACATCCTCCCCACCTTGGGACTTTTCATCCTCGAAAATAACCCAAGGCTCATCGGTCTGGGTGTCTCCCCCCCCACACTCTCAGGTGAGGCGGTCCAGTTGACTCAGACGCATTAAATTTGTTACATATACCACATAGAATTGAAATTTGACGAATTTGAACAATGTACACAAATTATTTATTTATTTATTTTTTTGGATTTCTATTAATATCAGAAAATATTTACAAGGCGCCACATGAGTTGGTGTACAAAATATACATCTATACAATCATGACTCATACAAAAGAAAGATAAAACTCAGCCCCCGCCAGTGTGTGTCTGGTGTGGAGCAGCTGCCCATCCGAGGTGACGGTGCTATAGAGGTCAAGGGTCTGCTGGAGGTGGTCACTGCGGTGGTGGCGACGTGGTGGAGGTGTCTCGCCATGAGCGGAGGCGATGTGGAAGGAGCCGCTGTAGTGGTGGGATGGAAGACGGTCCTCTATGGAAGGTCAGGCGTCCTGCCCACCTCCTCCGGGCGAGGTAGTATGGGCCTGGTCGGGTAGATGTGGCGAGGGTGTGAAAGAGGAGGAAGTCCATCCTCCGGTTCATGCTTTCATTGTTGGCCTCCATACGGGCCAACAGCTCCTGTGTCGGCGGCCCGGATCATGCCGCGCGCCGGCGCTAGGGCGACGTGGGTGTCGCGGGCGGGTGGGGGTGGCGTGTGAGGCTGCAATGAGAGGAGCCCTCTCCACGGATGGCTCAGCGGGGACAGGGTGTGCCCCACCCACGGGTGGGTCCTGCTGTGGTGGTGGGGTGGTGGCGGTGCTCACTGCACTGGGGCTAGAGGGACCCGAGCCGGAGGGTCCGCCTTAGTAGGTTATAGCACGGCCCATGAAGACGTAGAGAATGTCTTCACGCAGTCCGTAGCCCTCATCTCGTGAGGAGAGACGGTGTAGGAGGGATCGTCGGAGTAGCACTCCAACATGCTTGATATAAGGCGAGCGTAAGGCATCTTCTCCTTGGGCCTTAGGTTGCCCTTCATTAGCTTGCCCTTTATATACCTCATCCCCTCAAGGATGAGCATGGTGGCGTCAAACCACCGGCCACAGAAGGCCGAGTAAAGTGCCCAGACTTTCTCCACGCCGTATCGTGGCGCATAGGGTAGAGGTTGCACTTGACCACCGAGTCAAGCATCCACATATAGTGGGGAAGGTCAACCCTCTTGATGGAGGATCCCGACCCCTTCTTGCCATTGGTCATGCGAGTCATGACCTCCTCGAAGCGAGGTTCCTCCTCAAAGGGTGGGAATAGGGTAGTCTCGGGGGTGAAATCGAGGTAGCACTCGAGCACCTCGTGTATGTGGCGACGAGTGATCGTGTAGTCGCGACCCTCAATAGTGGTCTTGATCACATCGTCAGTCGGGCCGTCCACAAGCCCTTGATAGAATAATCTCACCAATCTAGGGTAGTAAGAACCCCGGATTGGATTGAGAAGGTTGCCGAGACCGGCATTGTTAAGATAGTTTCGAGCCCATTGGGTCTCGCCCGGCACATCGGGATTGGTGAATAGGGTAGGGTCGATAATGTATTCGACCTCAAAGGTCTTGGCCGCCCACCATTCGTTTGGTTGCACCATGTTAGTGGGTGGTGGGGGCATTGGGGTCGATTCGCGGGAAGACTCGCGCAAGGATGCGCTCGTCGAACCAGAGGTGGTCTCTGATGCCGACGGTGATGGAGTCCTCACCGGCGATGGGGTAGGTGGTGGTGGCGCGGCGTTCTTACGCCGAACCGGGAGCTTAGAGGTTGCCTTCTTCGAAGACAACCGGGTTTTAGGCGGCATGGTTGGTGAAATAACAAAAATCTAGGGTTTCCTTTAATTCAAATTGAAAAGACAACACAAATTTAGGGTTTACCGTGGGTTTGAAGGCGATACAACTCTAATACAAGCCGAAAAACCAACGGAGATGCAACCCTAGGGCGTCGGATGGTTGGAGAAGAAGAAGAAGATGAAGCGCCCAAACAACCCCAAGCAAAAATGATTTCGAATGGGGAATGAAATCCCCAAATTTATATATATAGGCCTCGGCTTGATTAATCGAAATTCAGAATTGACTAATCGAGATTCAAAACTAGGTTAAGCCGCGCAAAATCGATTAATCGATTTCCCAAATCGATCAATCAAAAGTTAAATTCGATTAATCGAAAAGATTTCGATTAATCAAAATCGTACCCGTTTAAAAATTTAAGTTTTAAAGCTCACTGGCGCGAGCCAGTCGATTAATCGAAATCCATTTCGATTAATCGAAATTCCAAAATCGATTAATCGAATTTCACTTCGATTAATCAAAATCGTGCAGTAACTTCTAAATTTCCAGAAATTCACTTCGATTAATCGAAATCGTCTATCTGACTTCAATTTCTTCCATGTCCCTTTAGTAAATCGATTAATCGAGGTCCAGTTTGATTAATCGAAATCCAAAATCGATTAATCGACACTGCTTCGATTAATCAAAATTTCATTAATTTACTCCCAATTCTTCGAACATTCCCAGCTTGTTCGATTAATCGAACTCCCAAAATCGATTAATCGATTCCAAATCGATTAATCGAAATTATAACTCGATCAATCGAAATTTAAATTCTATGTCTGTTCTAACTCTCATTTCAATTTCCAGTCACTGGCACATGCCAGTCGACTAATCGAACAAAATCGATTAATCGATTTGAAATTCGATTAATCGGTTTTGCCCAATTTCCTTAGACTTTCAAGTTCTTTGGTTCTTTGATTATTTTTGACAATTTATGACATCAAGTGGTTCGTAGATCCATAAAAACACATTCACTTGGTCATGTACATACAAAAATCTGTTCCTTTATTCATCCTTTTGAGCAAAAATTTCCATCGAATTACAAGTCTCGTGGAGATTTCCACAACCACGTTTGTGGTTTACATTAATTCCTCACATCGTTGGAAACAAGGCTGGATATTGTTCTTTCACATCGGCCTCTCGTTCCCAAGTAGCCTCTTCTTTTGGATGATTGGTCCACCGAACAAGCACTAAGGGAATCACTTTAGTGTGCAGTACTTGTTCCTTTCGATCCAAGATTTCCACTGGTTCCTCTATCATGCTCATGTCCTCACACATCTCTATAGGTTGCTTTCCTAATACATGAGACGGATCATTCACGTACTTTCTGAGCATCGATATGTGGAAAACGTTATGTACTCGATCAAACAGCGGTGGTAAACCAATGCGATATGCAACTTCACCTACGCGTCCCAAAATTTCGAATGGCCCAACATAACGTGGGCTTAACTTCCCTCTCTTGCCAAATCTCATTACACCTTTCATAGGTGACACTTTCACAAACACGTGCTCGCCCACTTTATAGTCGATACTAGTCCGCTTCATATCGGCGTAACTTTTCTGTCTACTCTGTGCTGACTTCAGCCTTTCTCTGATTATTCGAACGACGGTGGCGTTGTCTTCAAGTAGTTTTGGCCCTAACACAAATTTCTCACCTGTTTCCTCCCAATTGAGGGGTGACTTGCATCGTCGTCCATACATAGCTTCATACGGTGCCATGCCAATGCTCGTTTGGAAACTGTTATTGTATGCGAACTCGAGCATCGGTAGATACTCATCCCAGTATCCTTGCATATCAAGCATGCATGCTCTGAGCATGTCTTCTATCACTTGGTTCACTCGCTCTGTCTGTCGATCAGTTTGAGGATGAAAAGCTGAACTGAAGTCTAGTCGTGTTCCCATTCCTTCTTGAAATTTCTTCCAAAACTTGGATGTATATAGTGGATCACGATCTGAAACTATGCTGCTTGGAATCCCATGTAATCTTACAATCTCCTTCATGTATAAGTCGCCATCTTCGCCAGATATCGTAGTATTGTATGGCAAAAGTCTTGATTTGGTCAATCGGTCTACGACGACCCAAATGGCATTGTGTCTCTTAGCAGTACGGGGTAATCCAACAATGAAGTCCATTGAGATCGATTCCCACTTCCATTCTGGTATTGGTAAGGGTTGTAATAGTCTAGCAGGATGTCTATGATCAACCTTCACTTGCTGACAAGTCAAACACCGTGACATGTACTCGGCCACGTCTTGTTTCAGTCCTCTCCACCAGTAGTTCTTTTTGAAATCTTGGTACATTTTGGTGCTACCAGGGTGGATAGCATAATTTGACTTATGGGCCTCATCAAGAATCGTTCGTCTTAGATCGGCATTGTCCGGAATGCAGAGACGGCCTTTAAACAACAAAGAACCATCTTCTTTTACTGAGAAGTCCGACCTGATGCCTTCACTCACGTCTTGATGAATCTTTGTTAATGCCGAATCTTTCATCTGTAGATCGTGGATATGCTCAAATATCACTGGCTTTACTGATATGTTAGCCAAAAATGATCCGGTGGCTTTTGACTCAATGTTTGCATCGTAGAATGCCAGATCTTCCAATAATTTCCATCGGTGCATACCCAAAATCAAACAAGCTAACTGAGCTGAACCTTTCCGACTCAATGCATCGGCTACTACATTCGCCTTGCCTGGATGGTATTGTATGGAGCAATCATAATCCTTGAGGAATTCCATCCACCTGCGCTGTCTCATGTTGAGCTCCTTCTGTGTAAACAGATATCGAAGGCTCTTATGATCAGTGAAAATTTCAAAAGTCTCACCATACAAGTAATGTCTCCAAATCTTCAGCGCAAAAATGACTGCTGCTAGTTCCAAGTCATGAGTCGGGTAATTTTTCTCGTGTTCCTTCAGCTGTCTTGATCCGTAAGCTATCACCTTCTTGTGTTGGTTGAGTACACAACCAAGGCCATTGTATGACGCGTCGCTGTACACGGCGTATCCTCCACTGCCTGAAGGAATCGCTAACACTGGAGCCGAAGTGAGTCTCGTTTTGAGTTCTTGAAAACTCTTCTCGCATGCCTCATTCCACTCAAACCTCGAATCTTTTCGTGTCAGCTTTGTGAGAGGTCCCGATATCTTTGAAAACCCCTCGACGAAACGTCGATAATAGCCTGCTAAGCCCAGAAAAGTTCGGACATCGGTCACTGTCTTTGGTTGGTCCTATTTAACCACTGCTTCTATCTTTGCTAGATCTATAGTGACACCATGCTTTGAGACGACATGTCCCAAAAAGCTAACCTCTTCCAACCAAAACTCACACTTGCTGAGTTTGGCGTACAATTGGTGTTCACGTAGCGTCTGTAGAGCAATCCTCAAATGTTCTTCGTGTTCCGTCTTGGATTTGGAGTATATCATCAACAAATACTACGACGCAGGAGTCCAAGTGTGGTTTAAACACTCGGTTCATCAGATCCATAAACGACGCCGGAGCATTCGTCAATCCAAACGGCATCACAAGGAATTCATAGTGTCCATACCGTGTCCGGAAAGCTGTCTTCTGAATGTCCTCAGCCTTGATTCGCAACTGATGATACCCAGATCTCAGGTCGATCTTGGAAAAATACCTTGCTCCTTGCAGCTGGTCGAATAGATCGTCAATTCTAGGCAAAGGGTAGCGGTTCTTCACAGTGAGTTTGTTCAATTGTCGATAGTCAATGCATAGCCGCATTGACCCATCCTTCTTCTTGACAAACAAGACCGGTGCTCCCCATGGAGACACACTCGGTCTAACAAACCCCTTGTCCATAAGTTCTTGTAGTTGTTCCTTCAACTCCTTTAACTCAGCAGGAGCCATTCTATAAGGCGCTTTCGAAATAGGCTCCGTTCCTGGTGCTAAGTCAATGGCGAATTCTACTTCTCTTTCTGGAGGTAATCCAGGCAATTCTTCTGGAAACACGTCGGCGAAGTCTCGCACAACTGCTATCTCAGAAATGACATTCTTTTCTTCCTTGTCCTCCTTTAAGAAAGCCAGGTATCCACTGCAACCCTTTCTGATCATTTTCGCCCTTCGCCGAGATCGATGCTACGTATGACGACCTCACTCCTTGAAACTGAAATGATCTTCTTGTGTTGGGTCTGAAAATGACCACCTTGTTCTTGCAATCGACGGTTGCACAATGCTTCGCCAACCAGTCCATGCCAAGGATCACATCAAACCCCTGCATGTCTAACAATATCAACTTTGCTTCCAATTCATGCACCTCTAAGTCTCGAATTGCTATAATGATGGATTTGCAAACTAACTCCGTGTCTACTAACTCTCCAGTCGGAATAGACACAGATAGGACGAAATCCAACGTCTCTGGAACAATCTTCATCTTCTTGGCGAAACGTGGAGTGACGAATGAGTGGGTAGACCCTGGGTCTATCAACACTCGAGCGTCATATCCAGCATCCTTTTTATGTTTAAAGTACCTATAGTATACATACATACATATAATAATTTACACATCAATTTACACTCTTAATTCACATACAGCTTTTTGTATTGAGAAAAGAATCTATACAATTTCTAATGCATGCTCCTTCTCTATCTAAAATTTTAATGAAATGAAAATTTTCTTTAATTTTAACGAGTCTCACCTTGGATGACGTCATGCACGTTCCCTGCTTCCTGAGCAGTGACTGCATAAGCTCTCCCCTGAACGATCGGCTTCCTTGCTTGAATGGGTCGTGGCGCTGCAATCGAAACCGTCTTTCTCTTATCCGTCTCGGGGCAATCCTTGATCAAGTGGCCCACCTTGCCACATCGGAAACAACCCCTAGTTCCCACTCTACAATCCACCGTCCTATGAGGCTTGCCACACTTTGCGCAAGTCTCCCGAGGTGCGGAAGAAACAGTACGAGAACCCTGTGTGATAGTAGCGCCAGTAGACATGGCAGGGTTCTCATAGCGTAAAGGTCTCCCCGACGCAAGTAATGGAAACCTCTGTTGGTGTTGTTGTTGCTGCGCCGGTCTTTCGAAACCCCCTTGGAACTGTGGTCTCTGATTTTGGGCCATGAACTTCGGCTTTTTATTCACTAGTTCGTAGGCCCCCGTCCTTCCTTGTTCATTTCCTCCTCTCTGTTGCTCTCTCTGTCTATATCTATTTGTATTTTCTTCTTCCACAACCAATGCCTTACTCATGACCTCTTCATAGGTCCTTAGCTGAAATGGAGCTACGCCTCCCCTAACTTCAGGCTTCAAACCTTGCTGAAACCTCTTGGACTTCATCACTTGATGCGACGTAATCCGAGCAAAGCAGCAAGTCGTAGAAACTCCACCCCATATTCTCTCACTGTCATTCTCCCTTGCACTAATTGTAAAAATTGTATCTCAAGCTGGTTCCTCACCACTTCCGGAAAATATTGTTTGTTGAACTCCTCAACAAACTTCCCAAGTTCAAGGCAACTCTGGGGTCTCCTGAGCCCGAGTCCATATCACGGACTTCCACCAAGGCCCAGCCTCCCCATCCAACATATAAGCTGCCCATCTCACACTCTCATCTTCCGTGCATTTCAGCACGCTAAAGACTTTCTCCATCTCCATAAGCCAGTTCTCAGCGGCCATTGTGTCTGCCTGCCCAGAAAATGAAGGAGGTCTCATCCTCCTAAACTCTGTAAAAGATGAGGGCAGCACAGGCGCAGTCCTCAGTGGTGTAGGTGGTCACTTTGTTCTCTTAACGCGTGAGCTGCAAAGGATGCGGCTTGTTGTGCCATGGCAGCTACCATAGTCTCCATAGTGTGCATCATCCTTTGTCGCTCTTCTCTGTCTTCTTGTCTTTCTCTCACTCTCTCTTGTTCTCTTAGATCTTGATCCTGATGATCTCGATCTTCTTCATCACGCTGTCTACTACTACTGCCCCCTGGGGCCTCAGTACCTCCTAAAGGCACTCTATTAGTAGGAGAGATGTAATCATCTCCACTACGTAGACTCCTCTGTTGGCCTCCCCTTGGTCGGCCTCTTCCTCTAGATGATATTTGCGGCTGCATTTGAAACTAAAGTTTCGTTAGCAGAAGCCCCTATGTTCTGACCAAAAGGACGATTGTCAGAATTGCTAAAAGAAAATGGCTTTGATACCAACTGTGACAGCCCAGATTTCGGCACCCCGAAACCCGTGCCATCAGCACGATCATCGTGACTGTGCCCCTTAGCTAAGCACGGAACATTAGCATATCAAGCGTAAATGAAATAATAAATGAAACTGCAGAATTTAAATCTATATTAAAGCAATTCTCCAAAAGACAGTTCTACCCTCATGCCTCTGCATGAATGGAGAACCAATTCGAACCATCGATGATAGCAATCATCACAGATGGTTGGCCCCAAAAGAATAATCTCAAGCTCAATATTTACATGGTTTAACCAAACAAGGCTTGACATACCAAGCCGCACAAATCTCTCTCAAAAAGCCCTCAAAGTGGCACAACGGAGTCCTCTAGAAGAAGTCCTCAGGAGGTGGCTCCAACTCTTCGCCAGCCGCAAGGTCCGACTCACCGGGGTCAGCGTCTCCTGAAGCCTCGGCTGCTGCTAGTAGTGGACCTGTGACGTATAGTCTATAGGGTGAGCTACATCCTAGCTCAATAGGGAACAAAATACAGTTGAACATATAAATTATTACTCACATATATTCCATGATATGACATGCATGATGTGTCTAAGCAGTTATTGATGAAAACAGTTAAAAAGCATTTTATTTTACTGTTGATTACTTATGTTTTCATTTACTCATGAATGATGCTGAAAAGGCCTAAAGCAAAACTTAAACTTTCAACTTAAGTAATCCCCGAGCAATATAGCATTGAGCTCCGATGAGATACCCTTCATCGTCATCTATATAGACACTTTTAGCGTATTCCCTGGGAATACCATATAGTACCCAAGCCTCTTTTCCCTGGAGATTGGTGGCGGGGTTTCACTTGTCTCAAATCAACACCCCTGGGGTGTGCTTACTGTGTACGGATAAGCCTCCGCACTGGCCTACGGTTTCGCCGCCATATCGGTCACGGATATCCTGCCGTGTTAGTCGTGGATATCCCGCCACGTCGGTGGGGTACCCTATCAAACCTCAAATAACAAAAATATTTGTGCCTTACATATAGTTATTCACCGTGTAAATGTGCTATCTTATATCAGTTAGGCCCTATCAAACATGATTCAATCTTGGATACATCCCTGGGATGTATCCATTCACTTGCATCACACCTGATGCTCTTATATCTTCACTTCATCATCCCCTGGGGATGGCTCATTATACTTACTCTTATGGATGTCACACACACACACTTTTCACAATTCTTAAGCAATAAAATATTTGAATTTGAATTATATATATATCACTACATACATGCTCTTATAAAATAAAGTACATGTTCAAGGTGTTCCCTACCTCAAGTCTTCATTTGATCAATGCATCAAGGTCCCACGTGGCTCCTTGTGCACTAGCTCACTGGTACCACCTATGGTACCACATAACATGTGAAACACATCACAAAGGATGCAATAAAGAAGGTCCAAGACCCTCCAAGAATCTTAAAGTCAAACTCAAAAGTTAACATAATTTATCTCAGTCGATTAATCGAACTCCAAAATCGATTAATCGAATCTGATTCGATTAATCGATTTCCAAAATCGATTAATCAAAAGTCAATATCGATTAATCGATCTTAAAATCGATTAATCGAGATTCTCATTCGATTAATCGAATCCTAATTCGATTAATCGAAATTCTCTGTTCAGCCAAGTCGATTCTCAATTCGAGTAATCGAGTTCCTAAAATCGATTAATCGATCCCAAATCGATTAATCGAAAATTAAAATCGATTAATCGAAATCCCATTTCGATTAATCGATTTTCCACAAGTCCTTTCCTCCAGCCCCTGGGGTCCACTGGAGGTTCCCAGTCGATTAATCGATACCCAAATCGATTAATCGAAATTCAAAGTCGATTAATCGAACTCCAATTCGATTAATTGAAATCGGGGTCCACTGACTTTTCAACTTCCTGTCTAATTTCGATTAATCGAAACCCAATTTTGATTAATCGAAATTGTCAGATTCAATCTTTTTCCACACTTTTTCCTCTATTTCTCTAAACCATTTACCTATGATTTACACCATTTTCAGCTACAATCTAACCTCTACAATCTATGCATTTTATTCACAAAAATTTACCTTGAATCAATCTCAAATTGATTCCGAATCAAGTGGTTGGAAGGCTAGGGTTCCAGCTTTGCTTCTAGCGGATCCCTCGCGTCGAATCCGACGTTTATTGCTCGAATCTCCCTTCCTCAACTAGCATTTACTCCTTGTATTAATCACCCTCTTTACTCCTCTCTCTCTCTTCTTTACTTCTCTCTCAACAACCAACTATTGATTTTAGGGTTATTAAACCCTTTTATCTCCCCCTTAGCTTGTGTGTTGAGCACATGCACCTATTGAGGTGTATGTGACTTTAAATTTTCAACACACACCACACAGACACTCAACCCATCACATCTCATCCGTTCATCACACCCCATACTAACTATTGGACTTCTATTTGGTCAAACCTATGACCGATCGGTCACGGATCCCGAGGTCATAGTTTAGCGTGATTTTTCGGGCTATTACACATAAAGACTGGTCGCTAAAACTGAATGACGCTCAATGGGCGTATTGAACTGCGTTTAAAACTCCGATTGGCATGTCGCCGTATCGGTTGGTTTTTGGTAAAGGTTGCCACCTCCCGGTAGAACTGAAACATCGAGCATTTTGGGCCATTAAGTCATTAAATTTTGATCACCTGAAATCTGGAGCCCAAAGGAGTTTACAAATAAATGAATTAGAAGAAATCCGTGCTGACGCGTATGACTGTGCTAAATCGTACAAGGATCGTATGAAACGGGTTCATGATCAATCTATTTTACGTAAATCTTTCGTTATTGGTCAACAGGTTCTACTCTACAATTCCCGACTTCACCTATTTGCAGGGAAGCTAAAAACCCATTGGAGTGGTCCTTTCAAAATTTCTTGAATACTCCCCAATGGGGCAGCTGATGTTATCAATAAGAGATACGAGAATGTTTTTCGAGTTAATGGTCAAAGATTAAAACCTTTCCTTGAGAATGCAGTTGCATTCCCTGACACTCTTTCCTTGGGCGATCCAATGGATAATTCTGACTGAGCAACTCATTTGGTTGAGCTATCGACGTTCAACTAGCGCTCATTGGGAGGCAACCCAATTTTGTGTAGGATTTAGGATTTAGGATTTATTTATTTCGTATATTTAGTTCTAGAATATTAGTTTTTTGTTTAGATTAGGTTGTTTTTCATTCCCTAAATAGTATAACCATATTCCCTTCATTAAATTTTTGGTCATGCTCCTATTTGCTGCACATATTCTCTGTATCTGATCTTTGTGTTGAGGTACTTTTCAACATGTTTGGGGGTGCAATACCTATTTCAATCAATGAGGACATTGTCATCTTTAGATTTGGGGGAATGGTTCTCTATTTTGCGTCACTTAATTTTTTTTTTTTTATAGACAAAAAAAAAAAAGAATTTTTTTTTTAATTTTGAAGTCATCATGCACATTATTTTGCGATTGTTTTCAAACTTTAGTTGATGATGCATGTGAATTTAATTTTGAGAATATTGATGTCATACTTTGATTACTTATATCCAAGATGATGAAGCTTAATGTGATATTTTGTGGGTAATTTTGATATTCATGCTTAGAATTTTTGCACTTATACCAAGCTAAGACTTAGAAATCGATGAACTGTTTTGAACGGTGAATCTTAGGTTCTTAGTGGAGATTAAACTCAGTGAGCTTTAGAGCTAATTTCCCGTCATTGATGAGTGAATACATAAACTCGGAGTTTTCTTTGAATACGAATTATTTTGCATAATCTCATACACTTCACTTTGGCTTGTGACTTTGCATGCAATCAAATTCATATTATTGTGTTAGAACGTACTGTATATCTACTCAAGACAAATAGACATAATTACCATCTTTTAAGGACATGATTGAAGGCCATCTTTAGCTCGTTTGTGCTTAAAATACCCTACCTCATATAAATTTATCCTTTTAGTACCCCTTTGAGCCTATTGAAAAATTTACCTTTATACATTCTTTGATAAGCCACGTTAACCTTTAACCCTTCACAATTTCTGAAAATTTAGCTTTACCCTTCTTATTTCTGAGAAATTAGGAATGAGGGATGAGAGTGAACGAAAAGAGAGTAAGTGGAGAGATACTGAGTTGTGGTGTTTACTGAGTGTATGGCAAAAATATAAAAGAAAAATGGGGGAGAAAAAGAAAAAGAAAATTGTGAAAAATAATGAAAAATATGAGGTGCTTCAAGAAAACAAAATTCAAAAGAAAAATAGAAAAATATTGAGAAAAATAGTGAGACATTAGAAAAGAAAAAGAAGAGAAATAGAAAAATCAAAAGTTTGTTTCTTTTCCAATTTCTCAGAAATTTTGAATCCCAACTTCTAATTCTTTCTTACCCTTTCCTGAGCCCCATTACAACCCTACAAAAGACCTTCATGATCCAATCTTACATCGGTAACTGCCTTGTAGAGAGTAAATATGTGATACTTATGACACTTGATATGACATGTAAAGGATATACAAGTATCTTCTTATGAGATTTATTTTTGCTCATTGATTGCATCGTGTTTCATTTATCATGTGAGAACTTTTTGCTTGCTTTGTATTGATCTCTCACATGTGTGCAAAAACTTACCCATCATCGGAGTAATTTTATTTCAAGAGTATACCTAAAGTGAGGATTGAGTCGAAACAACAGATCTGATGGTTTCCCGTTTTAACTAGTTCTGAGATGGATGAATCTTGTTTTGGATATGCACACACTACACGTTTAAGCATGAATGGATGAGTTATCGAACGATTTGAGCATTAGACTAATTTGAATGGATATTAGTATGATTAGTATAACATTGCTATTTAAAATTGAGAATTCGCATGTTGAATTGATTAATGATTTTGAGTTTTGAAGTTAAAGATATTATAAAAATCATGTTTTGAAAACTCAATTTTGCCGATGGTTTAAAATTTTTGAAAGTTTGTGGGTAACTTTACTGTAAACCCTCAGGAGACACAACTCCTCCTCTAGGGATTACCTAGGGGTTTAAAGGCTTGTTGCATATGCTAAGTGCAATCGTGTTCCCTACGAAAGTGGCATTTACTTTCTTTAGTTTGCTTTGCTCGAGGACTAGCAAAGTGTAGGTTTGGGGGTGTGATGAGTAGTGAAATATGATGATATTTCACCCCTAAATACCTATATTTAGCTATCCGATGAAGGCTATCTGATGAGAAGTACTAGATCTAAAGTGTTTCAGGTAAATATAATCCAAGTGCAGAAAACAGCCAAAGAATCCAAAAAATAATATCAAAACATTGCAACTTTGGGTCATCGGGAACTTAGTACTACTTTCAGCTCAATTTAGACCTTCAAGACGTCAGATTCAGGAAATTGCTAAAACACAAAAGTTGTAGAGCTCGTTGTCAGCTTTACAACGCCATAAGCATCGCCTCAATCTGAGTTTGAGACGGAAAGTTATGGCCAAACTACCGAGATGATGTCTGATGCAAAGTTTGGCGGGAGTTCACGGAAATTGCTTTTAGACCCCAATCGATTGAGAATTAAGTCTGAATCGATTGACAGGAGAGAACAACTTTTTTCCCACTTACGAGTCAATCGATTGAGATTTAATTCTCAATCGATTGAGGTATTAGGGATAGGGTTTGGTCGACCTTATAAAGAGGAAGCTACGGGTTGTGAAAAGGGAAGATAATTAGTTTCAGAAGAGTTTTTTATTTTTTAGAGAGAAGTAGAGATAGAGAGTTTTTATTATTCCTTTTTCTTTTTGAGAGCTTTGTTCCTTTAATTTTTCAGTATTCATTCCTTCAGTTTATTATTTTTGTTTAGTTGATTTCTACATTAATTTCATTTCTGAAGATCATCGTACTTTTGGATCAAATAATTTTCATTGAAGTTTGAGGTATTTTTAATTCATTAAATTGATGTTATTTTCCCTTCCTTATTTATTTATGTCATTTAATTACAATATGTGTGACTAAATTCGTAGGGATGGGGATCTAATGATTCTCATCCGAGGGATGCACTTCTAATAATATAAATCTAGGATTAAAATATGAGATTTTATTTTATGGTTGTTATGTTATCATGAACGGATGAAATCTCCACCACTAACTGGGATCGTGTGTGCCGAGCCATGCCCGAGATCTCAGATATGTGACGGTAATTTTACCCAATCATTGTTATATGGTCTTTTTGCTTTCATCGTGTGGATCTACTTACGATTATGATCCGGGATCGAGTGTGTCGAGCCATGCCCTGGATCTTGGATCTGTAATGGTAAGTTTATCTTAATTACTCTCTAATCTGAAATCAAGTGTGCCGAGCCATGCCCTTGATTTTAGATCTATGGTGGTATTCTTGTTGGAATTTTCACCCACTTTGGGGATGATTTTTATTTGAACCTGAGATCAAGTGTGCCGAGCCATGCCCTTGATCCCAGATCTATATATGAAAATCATCTAAGTCCTGATTGCAGGGATGCAACGTGGAACCTATCGGGGTTTTGACCATTTATCTTCCATAAAATATGTGTTTCAATGGTATATCTCATAGTTTAATCCTTAGATTTGTATTATGGGAAGAACAGACCAAAGATGAGAGGATTTAGTATCTTCATTTTTACCTTTACTTTTGAATTATCAATTAAGTTTTAGTTTGTAGTCGGTAATTGTCATCTCACAAAACTAGATCATAATATTGGTAGGGTACTGTTGAATCTCAGTAGATTTTTAGAGTTACTGTCTTATCTTTTTAGATCTTCAAAAATAGTCCTCGTGGGAATGATCTTGTACTCCGCACCCACTATATATAATCTGATTCGTGCCCTTGCGAGTAAAACATCGCAATTAAAAAAATCACATCATGACACATTAATTACACATGTGTCGCATGTGGCATGGGGTATGTGACACAAGTGTCACAACACATGTAATTGATGTGTCACATGTATCACACATATAAGTATATAACACATACCCCATGACACATCAATTACACATGTGTCACATGTGTCGCATGTGACACTGGGTATGTGACACATGTGACACATTAATTACACATGTCACACAAAAACCCCATGATGCATGACATGGGGTATGTGATACAATATAAATTTTTAAAAAATTAGAATAATATCAAATAAATTTTATTTTGAAGTGTTATCTAAATGTTTTAATTTAGTCCAATCGTTTGGTCATTAATGCAGGTGAAATAAATAAACATGGTACAATCATCAGATTCAGCCTGGCAATACGGCACAACAATAGATGGTGATAGACTCCGAATAGAATGTAAACTTTGTGAGAAAAAATTACTGGGTGAAATAAATAAACATGGTACAATCATCAGATTCAGCCTGGCAATACGGCACAACAATAGATGGTGATAGACTCCGAATAGAATATAAACTTTGTGAGAAAAAATTACTGGGAGGAGGTATCACACGGTTGAAGGAGTATTTGACTCACGTAAAGGGAGAGACAAAATGGTACCCCAATGTACCCAGAGAGGTAAGAAAAAAGTCAGAGCCAATTTACAGGCGGGTAAGTGAAAGATAAAGGTAGAAGCCGACTGGGATAGAGAAATATATGAGAGAATAAGGAGGGGAGATCCAGAGTTTTCTGCAATTAGACATGGAGATGAAGATGAGGATGAGGATGAGAATAGTGTGTCAACGAGAGTCATGAGGGAGAGAGCTAGTGTGACAGCCCAGATTTTGGTGCCCCGAAACCCGTGTCATCAGCACGATCCTCCAGACCGTGCCCCATGGATATGTACAAAACATTGGTATAACAAGCAATAATAAAGAGATAAGCAAATAACTGCATAAGTGGAAAAGAAATCAATATGCCCATCTGGCACATATAAAAGACAGTTCTACTTTTATGCCACTGCATGAACAGAGAACCGATCCGAACCATCGGTGATAAACAGATCACCCCAGATGGTTCACCCAAAAGAATTATATCTATTTAATTACATGGTTTATCAAAATAAAGGCTTGACATACCAAGCTGTACAATCTACTCTCAAAACTGACTCTCTATCAAAGTACACAGCAGAGTCTCCTAGAAGAAGTCCTCGGGAGGAGGCTCTAACTCATCCCTAGGCACGTAATCCGAATCACCCAGATCAACGTCTCTCGAAGCCTCGGCCGCTACTAATAATGGACCTGCGACGTATAGTCTAAAGGGGTGAGCTACATCCTAGCTTAATAGGGAACAACACAATGAACATATAAGTCAAAATCTCACATATATTCCATGATATTCAAAGCATGATGTGTCTATGCATTTGCTAGAAAACAGTTTAAAAGATGACAATTTATATTCAAGTTTACTGGTAGTTTGCATATTTTACTTTACTGTTGATTTATCATGAATGACACTGAACAGGCCTAAAGCAAAACTTAAATCTTCAACTTAAGTAATCCCCAAGCAATATAGCATCGAGCCTCGATAAAATACCTACCATCATCCCCTAAATAGACAGTTGTTATATGTATTTCCTGGGAATACTACCCAAGCCCTTTTCTCAATAGGCGGCGGGATTAAATCTCATCTCAACATCCTTGAGATGTGCTTACTGTGTATGGATAGACCTCCGCACTGGAGTACGGATTGGCCGCCGTACCGATCACGGATATCCTGCTGAGTCAGTCGTGGGTATCTCACCACGTCGGTGGAGTATTCTAATCAAACCTCAAATAACAAAAATAACATGTGCTTTACATATAGTTGTTCAGCGTGTAAAGTGGTATCTTATATCAGTTAGGCCTTAATAGTAGTTATTCAATCATATCTACATCCCTGGGATGTCTAATTTACTCGCATCACATTGATGCCTTTATTACTTTTTCATCCCCTGGGGATGTCTCATTCTCATTTGATTAGTTGATCTCAGTTACTCGCATCACACAGATGCCTTTATCACATTCTTGGTGTCACACACGCACCCTTTTCACAAAGATTTATATAGATAAAATATTTTCAATTTGAGTTCTATATCACTACATACATGCTCTTACAATTAAAGTACATGTTCAAGGTGTTCCCTACCTCAGGTCTCTGAAGGTCCAAGTATTAAGGTCCCACGCGGCTTCTTATGCTTGCTTTCATACGTACCACCTATGGTACATCACAACACATGCAACACATCACTAAAGATGTAATAGAGAAGGTCCTAGACCCTCCATGAACCTCAAAGTCCAATTAAGAAGTCAAGTGAATCTGCCAAAACCAATTAATCGATTCCCAAAATCGATTAATCGAAACCCAAATCGATTAATCGATTCCCAAAATCGATTAATCGAAATCCAAAATCGATTAATCGATCCCAAATTGATTAATCGAAATCCCTAAAATGGTAAGGTCGATTCTCAAATCGAGTAGTCGAAAATCTGAAATCGATATGTCGATTCCAAATCGATTAATCGAAATACAAAATCAATTAATCGATTTCCCAACTCGATTAGTCGATTTCCCCAGGTCTTGTTTCTCCAGCCACTGGAGCTGCCCAGTCGATTAGTCGATTTCCAAATCTATTAATCGAACTTTCAAATTGATTAATCGAATTCGAATTCGATTAATCGAAATCGAGCATCCCTGACTTTTCAACTTCTTAGCCAAAATTGATTAATCGAATCCCAATTTCGATTAATCGATTTGGCCAGATTTAGCCCCCTTTCGGGCTGTTCTTTCAAATCTTTTCCCTATCAATTTTCTCCTTTTTCTAAGTCTTTAATCTATCCTTTTGAACTATATTAATTGAATTTAATTCATCACACCCTTATGTATTGAAATCTAATAAAACTTACCTTAATAAATCCCTTAAAGGATTAATTTGTTGGGTTTGATGGCTAGGGTTCCAGCTTTTGCTCCAACGATCCCAACGCGTTGAATCCGACAATCAATGCTCAATCTTCCTCTTGATTTGCATTAACACCTAGTTTCCATAACTCCTCTTTACTCTCTCTCTCTCTCTCTCTCTCTCTCTTCTTAACTCTCTCTTCAACAACCAAATAAATGAAAATTAGAGTTATTAAACCCTTTTATTCTCTTTCTAGCTTGTGTGTTAAACACATATGCCAGAGATAGGTGTATGTGACCATTAACTCACACAATACACCACACTTAGGTCATATTTGTACTATGTCAGTTCATCACTCCATGAGTTCATTGTTTGACCATCACTTGCTCAACCCTACGACCAGTCGGGCATGGATCCCGAAGTTAAAGTTTAACGCTAAATTTTTTGAGATAATACATTCTCCCCACCTAAGGAATTTTCATCTTCGAAAATAACCCAAAGGTGCGTTGATTGGTACCCCACACACTACGGTGTCAAGTACCCACTCACGAAAATGAATTACACATCACACAGTGCGAGAAACAAAAATAATGCAAGTACATTCTTACAAAGCTAATCTATATTTCATTATCAAAATTTTAAAATTTACAAGTTTCTTTAACTGTTGTCGATAATTACAATTTAGAATTTGAATACAACAGTACAAAATATCCAAAAAAAGTGATCACAAAATAACACCATCGTCAGGCGCTCACGCCATCCCCTCTCCTGGCTGATCTGACTCGATGGAAGGCGGTTTAGTGGTGGCTGGCTTGTCTGTGGTCGACTGCCTCAGGTCGCTCTGTCAGTGGGGTACCGAGCCGGATGCATCGGCAGCAGAGGTACTGGCATGAAAAGCTGCGCTCGAGTGGAAGGTGGTCCGGCTCGCAGACCACTCCTCCTGCGCGAGACGCTGTTGGTAGTCCAACGAATAGATGTACCGTAAGGTGTGGTACATCAAGAAGTCCATCCGTCGGTTCATCCTCTCGTTGTTGGCCTCCATCCGTGCCAACACGTCCTCTATGGTAGGCACCGGGCGAGCCTCTCGCGGGCGATATGAAGAAGTGGGCGTGGCAGCCGCTGACTGCGACGGCGGCGAAGGCGATGTGGTGCCATGCGAGGGTGCCCCCTCAGCTGGTGGATCGATGGGGTGTGCTCCCCCCACAGGTGGGTCCTGATGTGGTGGTGGGGGTGGTGGTGGTGCTAGGCCCTGAGCTGGTAGGGTCTGCTTTAGCAACCGATAACTATGACCCCATGAAGCGATCGAGTAATGCTTCAGGTGGTCCGTAGCTCGCTCCTCATGAGGCGAGACGGCGTATCCTGGAGCGTCTGAGTAACACTCTAGCATGCTCGAAATGAGGCGAGCATATGGTATCTTTTCTTTGGGCCTCAAATTGCCCTTCATCAATTTCCCTTTTATGTAGACCATCCCCTCCAGGTTGATCTTTGTAGCCTCAAACCAATGGCCACAGAAGGCTGCGTACAGTGCCTGCTGAACTAACTCCACCCGCTCGATGTCGTGGCGCATCGGGTAGAGGTTGCACTTGATTATGGAATCAAACATCCACATGTAATGGGGGAGATCGACCCTCCTAATGGACGATCCCGACCCCTTTTTCCCCTTGATCATTCGGGTCATAATTTCTTCAAATTTCACCTCTTCCACAAAGGGTGGGAAGAGGGTGGTCTCGGGCACAAAGTTCAAATAACATTCTAGGACTTCGTGGATGTGGCGATGAGTGAAGGTATAGTCGCGACCCTCAATGGTGGTCATAAAAATGTCGTCGGTAGGCCCCTCCTTCACCCTTGGTAAAACAGGCGGACCAATCTAGGGTAGTAAGACCCGCGGAGTGGCTTTAAGAGGTTGTCGAGGCCGGCCTTTACCAAGTAGTTTCGAGCCCATTGGGTCTCACCCACCACGTCGGGGTTGGTAAACAACTCCACATCGAAGATAAACTCATCTTCGAAGGTTTTAACCGCCCACCATTCGTTTGGTTGGGGGACATTTTCAGGTGGTGGTGGAATTGGTGAAGACTCGCGCGAAGACGCGCTCGTCGAGCCGGATGTGGTATCCGATTCCGATGGTGATGGGGTCCTCACAGGTGATGGGGTAGGTGGTGGCGGTGCGGCGTTCTTACGCCGGACTAGGGGCTTAGATGTTGCCTTCTTCGAAGACAACCGGATTTTAGGCAGCATTTTTGGTGAAAATTTAACAAAACTAGGGTTTAATGGCTTGAAACGAAAAGAAAGTTGGAATCTAGGGTTTTTACCTTAGGTCTCAATCCGAATGTAAGTGGTTTCGATCCGAAACACCGAAAAACCCTAGGTGCACAGTCAGTCAAAGAGGAAGAAGGAAAGGCGCGCAATAACACAAAACCCCAAATTTTCAAATGGGGAGAAATCCCCCTCGATTTATATATGTAGGCCCCGGTTCGATTAATCAATTTCTAAAATCGATTAATCGAGTTTTAAAACTAAGTTCAGCCACGCGAAATCGATTAATCGAAATCATTTCGATTAATCGAAATCGAGGTCACTTAAAATTTCAAGTTTTCGAGCTCACTAGCGTGAGCCAGTTGATTAATCGAATCTCTAAGTCGATTAATCGAAATCGTGAGATTCTTCAAATTTTCCTAAAATTCTCAATCACTTGATTAATCGAATTTCCAATATCGATTAATCAAAATTCAAAATCGATTAATCGAAACCCGAATCGAATAATCGAAATTTCACTTTGTCATTTTTTTGAATCCTCGTTCAATCTCCATTCACTGGCGTATGCCAGTCGACTAATCGACCAAAATCGATTAATCAGTTTTGATCAGATTTCTAAATTTTTGTTATTTTTCTGTCTCTTTTGGTTTCTTGGTAAAACATGACCAGTTGGTCACTGGTTTGTGAAACACGTCATCACGATCATGTCATGGCTATGATGAATTCTAAGTATACATTCGACATGGTATTAGGAACACTATGCGGATAAAAAAATTGTTTCTATTGAACAAATTGATCAGCAGATCGACATTGGATTACAACATATGGTTTAAATCCGCAACATGCTTGCGGTGATATAATTTTGACTCTCAAGCTGTCGCAAACAAGTCCGGATACTGTTCCTTCACGTCGGCCTCTCGTTCCCACGTAGCTTCTTCGGTCGGATGATTTTTCCATTGAACAAGCACTAACGGAATCACTTTTATCAGCAACACTTGTTCCTTTCGATCCAAAATCTCCACCGGTTCTTCGATCATACTCATATCCTCATGCATCTCAAATGATTGGCCGCTCAACACGTGATCAGGGCCACTAAGATATTTTATAAGCATCGATACGTGGAACACATTGTGTACCTGATGAAATAATGGTGGCAATCCAATGCGGTAAGCAACTTCCCCTACTCGACCTAGAACCTCAAATGGTCAAAGATAGCGGGGACTTAGCTTCCCTCTCTTCCCAAACCTCATCACGCCTTTCATAGGCGATACCTTTACGAACACATGATCACCCACCTTAAAGTCCACTCGTTTGCTTGATATCAGCATAGCTTTTATGTTTGCTCTGAGCCGCTTTGAGTTTGGCCCTTATCATCAGAACATAAGTGGCATTATCTTCGAGTATCTCGAGTCTCAAAACGAATTTCTCACCCGTTTCCTCCCAATTGATGGGAGATCTACATCGCGGTCCATAAAGAGCTTCATACAGTGCCATCCCAATGCTCGTCTGAAAACTGTTGTTATATGTAAACTCAATCAACGGTAGGTGCTGATCCCATGATCCTTACAACTCTAACATACACGCCCTGAGCATGTCTTCGATGATCTGATTGACCCTCTCTGTCTGCCCATCAGTTTGTGGATGGAATGCTAAACTGAAATCTAGTCGTGCTCCCATTCCTTCTTGAAATTTCTTCCAAAACTTTTATGTATATAAAGGATCACGGTCATAAATAATGCTACTCGGAATCCCATACAAACGGACGATCTCCTTCATGTATAGATCTGTAAGTCTTCCTGCCGTGTACATCGTGTTGTATGGCAAGAAGTGCGCTGACTTTGTCAATCGATCGACTACCACCCAAATGGCATTGTACCTTTTTGCAGTACGGGGTATCCCAACGATGAAGTCCATAGAGATCGATTCCCACTTCACTCCGGTATAGGTAGAGGTTGCAATAAACCCGCGGGGTGCCTATGATCGATCTTCACTTGTTGGCATGTCAAACATCGTGATACGTACTCTGCCACGTCTTGCTTCAGGCCTCTCCACCAGTAATTCTTTTTCAAGTCTTGATACATCTTTGTGCTTCCCGGGTGGATCGCATAGCATGATTTGTGAGCCTCATCAAGGATAGTTCACCGCAGGTCGGCATTGTCCGGAATGCAGAGATATCCCTTGAACAATAAGGAACCATCCTCCTTGATCGAAAACTCAGATCCAATGCCTTCAGTTACATCTTGACGAATCTTGGTTAGCGTTGGGTCTTTCATTTGTAGTTCGTGGATATGCTCAAATATCACAGGTCTCACTGATATGTTAGCCAAAAAGGCTCCTGTAGCTTTCGACTCAATATTCGCATCATACAGTGCCAGATTCTCAAACAACTTCCATCTGTGCATACCCAAAATCAAACTGGCCAATTGAGCTGAACCCTTCCGACTCAAGGCATCGGCTACTACATTAACCTTGCCTGGATGGTACTGTATAGAACAGTCATAGTCCTTGAGAAACTCCATCCATCTGCACTGCCTCATATTTAGTTCCTTCTGTGTAAACAGATATTTGAGGCTCTTGTGGTCGGTGAAAATCTCAAAAGTCTCACCGTACAAGTAATGTCTCCAAATCTTGAGCGCGAAAATGACCGCTGCTAATTCCAGGTCATGTGTCGAATAATTCTTCTCATGCTCTTTCAACTGTCTTGATCCGTAAGCTATCACATTTTTGTGTTGATTAAGCACGCAACTCAAACCATTATATGAAGCATCGCTATATACTGCGAACCTTCCACTGCTCGAAGGAATCACAGGTACTGGAGCTGAAGTGAGTCTTTTCTTGAGTTCTTGAAAACTCTTCTCGCATACCTCACTCCATTCGAACCTTGCATCTTTCCGTGTAAGTCTCGTGAGTGGTCCTGATATCTTTGAAAAACCCTCAACGAAACGTCGATAGTAACTCGCTAATCCAAGGAAACTACGGACGTCGGTCACGGTCTTTGGTTGCTCCCAATTCACCACTGCTTCGATCTTCGCTGGATCTACAGTGACACCATGCTTTGAGACAACATGTCCCAAAAAGCTAACCTCTTCTAACCAAAACTCGCACTTGCTGAGCTTGACGTATAATTAGTGTTCACGTAGAGTCTGTAGAGCTATTCTCAAATGCTTTTCATGCTCTTCTTCTGATTTTGAATAGATCGGGATGTTGTCAACAAATACTATGACACAAGAGTCTAGGTGTGGTTTAAACACCCTATTCATCAGATCCATGAATGACGCCGGGGCATTTGTCAACCCGAACGGCATCACTAGGAATTCATAGTGTCCGTATCGAGTCCTGAATGCAGTCTTCTGAATATCCTCTGCCTTGACTCTCAACTGATGGTATCCAGATCTCAGATCGATCTTGGAAAAGTACCTTGCTCCTTGCAGTTGATCAAACAAGTCATCTATCCTAGGCAAAGGGTATCGATTCTTAATGGTGAGTTTGTTCAATTATCGATAGTCAATGCACAGACGCATTGACCCATCTTTCTTCTTTACAAACAAGACCGGTGCTCCCCATGGAGACACACTCGGTCTAACAAACCCCTTGTCCATTAACTCTTGTAACTGCTCTTTCAACTCCTTCAACTCAGCAGGAGCCATTCTGTATGGTGCTTTAGAAACAGGCTCCATTCCTGGTGCTAAGTCGATGGCAAATTCTACTTCTCTCTCTGGAGGTAATCCAGGTAATTCCTCCGAAATATATCTCCAAATTCCCGCACCACAGCTATCTCAGGGATAACATTCTTCTCCTCTTTATGAGATGAGAGAGGTTGCACAATTATGTGCGATGGATGGACCGGTCCCACAAAGAAGAGTTTGATCAACTTTTTGGTCTACAGCGATGTCGGGATAATATTTCTAAAATTAGTTGATGCTTTAAAATATGCGAAGACAGCTGATTGCCTCTTCTAACTAATAGATAAGGTAGTTGAAGATGTTGAAGAGCACCGGGTTGTGCAGGTGGTAACAGATAATGCCGCCAATTATAAAGCTGCAGGTCATCAGTTAATGTTGAAGAAATGTCACTTGTATTGGACTCCGTGTGCCGTTCATTGCGTGGACCTCATTCTTGAGGATTTGAGAAAGAGAAGTAAGGCACAAACAACTATTCAGAAGGGAAGAACGATTATTTCCTACTTACACAACAGCGACAAATTGGTGAATTTGATGCGAGACTTCACCAAAAACGAGCTGCTTCGGCCTGCGATTACACGATTTGCAATATAATTTTTAGCCCTACAAAGCTTGGCTAGATGTAAGCGTGAGCTAAAAATCATGGTCTCTTTCGAAGAATGGAGAAAATATGAGTTAGAACTCCCACGAGCAAAGAGACTTGCTTGCAATGAAGTTGCCGACCTGATCTACAGTCCCCAGTTTTGGGCAGATGTTGACTACTAGATTGCCGTCACTACCTCGTTGGTACAAGTGTTGAGGTTGGTAGATAGTGATGAGAAACCAACGATGGTGTATGTTTACGAGTCGATGACTAAAGCCAAATTGGCTATTAAAACTAAATGCCCGATAAAATATAAACGATATTGGGCAATCATCGACAAGAGGTGGGATACACAATTCTATCAGTACTTACATGCCGCAGGTATATCATGCTAAACTACTTATGTAGTGATTTTTATTTATTTATTATTTATTATATTATTCATTGTTTCCATATATTGATAAAATTGTTCATATTTGATGTATAGCACACTACTTAAATCCGACCTTCTAGTATACGCGACGCTTTGAGTTGACTGAGGCCGATGAAGTGTACAATGGTTTGCTCAATGTGATCCAACGAATGCTCCCTGAGTTGGCAGAACAAGGTTAAGCCATAAGCGATGTGAGTAATAATACCTTATAAGTAATAATGCAGGTGTCATATGATCTGTTTATTGATATGTGGGTTATTGATATGTAGATTGATATATTCCATAAGAGACATGAGTCATTTGAGACCCTATTGGCGCATTCCCAAATCAAATATGATAAACCTGCTGATTGATGGATGCATTATGGAGGTGATGACCCGATATTAAGGCGGGTTGCCATGAGGGTTTTATCGCAAACTTGTTCCTCGTCAAACTTTGAGCGAAATTGGAGCACATTCTCTCTCATTCACACAAAAACAAGGAATAGGCTAACTATGGAACGATTGAAAAAGTTAGTCTATTGTCACTACAACATGAGATTAAGGGTCAGAAATATACAGATGACCAATCGCGGTAAGATATTATATGAAGTCTTAGTTCATATAATTTTTATTTGATCTAATTGATGAGGCATCAGACATGTACTAATTCATCTATCATATTCTACTTTATAGATAGTGAATATTTTGATCCTATCAAGTTGGATTATATATTCATGGAGGATGACCATTTAAATCAGTGGATCGAAGAGAGAGAAGAGTCAGTGTTGGATACTGAGGGCACCGCATGACTGGATATTATTGAAAGAGCAGCAGATGAATAGACTTCCCAACCATCGAGGCGGAAAAGAAGATTGAATCGTCATTCAGTGGTTAGATCTGATGACGAAACGCAGTCCGATAGTAATAATAATGATGATGGGGGTGATGGTGGGGGTGATGATGGAGGTGATGAAACCTATGCTGGCACTAATGGTGGAGCAGATGATATTGATCCCTATACTGATGGAGGTATTGCCGCATGAGATAATGACCCGGTAACAATGTATAACACTCCTACATTTAGAGGTGGAGGGATTGAAGGAAGAAGAGCATCAAAATCTTACCAAATACCACCTCCACCACCACCACAAGGTCCACAAGATGATATGGGTTATATGACTTCTAGCTTTGGAGAATTTAGTTTGCAAAACACCGAAGATTCAGCAGCAAGTAACCCATACTATCGGCCTCAACCAATCTATCGCGGGCCATATGACTTTATTGGTCAAATTTTTGGAGGACCAACCTTCACCTATTACACTGAGCCATATTCGTCGCTAATGTCTCAGTTTCAAGGGGGCACACATGATCATGGGTATCAATATGACCAACATTATAGGAAAAGCTCGCGCACCGATGATGATGATAACGAGGGCCAAGAACCACCACGAAATTCAATATGACTCTAAAGTAATTAAGTTTTTTATTTATAATATACCTTTAATTTTGATAATTAGTCATGTACAATGAAATTTTGATCATTAGTTATGTACAATGAAAATTAGTCATGTACAATGAACCAATTATGTTAAGAGTGATCTTACCTTTATTGTGGACTTATATCCTAATATATTTTTGTTGTCTGTTAATAAAATTTTTATTTATTAAACAATAAAAAAGAAAGGAAAAAATTAAAAGCTAGCTTTTAGTCGTAATTATGCATGGCTAGAAGAGACTATACTTTAGTTAAGGTTCCGTCCTATTATGAAATATGCATCAAATAAACTTTAAATAAAATTTTAAAAAATATAAAATCATTAAATTTATTTTTCTTAATTTAAAAAATATAAAATAAAAAAAATCAATGTATCAAACTGATATATTCAATGTATCGCCGATACATTGAATGTATCGGCCGATACGTGATACGTATTGTCCGAGGTTATGACGTTACCCCGAAATTTTAATCCTTGCTTGTAATACATCCAATAAGATAGAGAAAACACAATTCACGCTATTCTGTAGAGGCTAATGGAGGCTTGACACACGTTAAATCCACCCGTTAATACTCCATTTTTGCGGATAAATTAAAATGGTATTCTCGAGCTCAAAATCTTTTATGAGTACCTAATTTGCATAAACCTCAACACATTCTTTTGTCTAATATCAAGTAAAAAATTATTTCATCCATCAACATCATCCCTCTCTTCTTTGTCGACCCTATCTTTAATTTTTTTTGTTAAACACTCGGTGAAATTTTGTTGAGATGTATGGTATACTATTGACTTCAGCCGATGATTTCAAAAAGGATTGAGTCAAACCTTAACTTCAGGTCATCTAACAGGCCAGTTTTGTCTCAAGCTTAAAATAACCATATCAATACATGACAAACTCTTCGTCATCCCTATACTAGGCATAAATTAACATATCTTCAAAGTCATTGCTACTTCTTCTGATTTCTTCGGTGAGCACCAATATACATCTTCTAATTTCTTCAATGACCACCATTCTTTTTCTAATTTCTTCAGTGAGCACCAATGTGCATACCAATATACATCTTCTAATGAGCACCAATATACATACCAATGATACATCTTCTAATTTCTTCAATGAGCACCGGTGAGTATGGGCCGCTATCTTGCCACAACATCAAAAGAAGAAATGCCCGTTAACTCTCGGTATATATTTATACCAATCTCCAGTAATACGGTAGTCTGTTGACTGAGGTTGTTATTTCAATTAGAGAATGTGCGTACATGTGGGTGTTTTCAGAAATTGTATTGGGGCAAATAGAGTTACTCTATATCTAAATGATTTTAAATTTCTTATGAATTACATCAAATGATAGACCTATTTTAGAATGGGTCTACGTTATAGAAATAAAATTACTCTAAAAAAAAATTTAAGAGAAATGTTTTGAAAAGAGAAGCATGAGATGAGGACTAGAATAGACCTATTTGATAATATTTGGGCACGAAACAATTAGGCATTTGGTTCAACAATCAAGTGTATTGATGATACTTGGCGAAATGTGTACTAATGAACCCGAGTTGGCTTTTATATTTTGGCTAAAGTTGTTACGCGCTCTTGACTCGTACACTAGTACGAGTGTGCTCGACAGTAAATTCAAAGTTCAATAAGTGGCAGGGAAAATCTGTAATAACTGTAAATACATAATTTTTTATTCAAAACCACACAAGTCTTTTTCAAAATCATAGTGACAAATTTCGTTTTCGATAATTTTTTGTTGGAGGGTCTTTTCGGTACATTTCGGATTAATTTTGATACATTTCGAAAAAATTGCGAGAAAGTTTTGGGAATTAAAAATATATAAAAAATATATTTAATATTTTTGAAAAAAAATTAGCAATTGATCCAAGTGGTAACACGGAGCTCAAGCATAGAACTATAGAAGACAAATTGACAAAGGGTACAGTTATACTCACCCAAAGGCTGCTTTTTCACCCCACCTCCTCCACTAGGCATGCATTGACCGCTTTTGATCAGATGGTAGAGGTCATTTTTCGTCCCTATATTTTGTACAGTGGATATATGGATCGTGAGCGTTCCATCAGACGGTCACTTTTTTATTACACGTGATACACATCTCAAAAAGTGATGCTAAAATCATGCTTGAGTGTGATGGAGGTCATATGATTTTAGGGTCACTTTTGAGGTGTGTGTCGTGTATAATAAAAAATCGACCGTCTGATGGTATCCCCACAATCCATAAATCTATTGTGAAGAAGATGGGGATGAAAAACAACCTCCACCATCAGATTCAAGGCAGTCAACGATTACTAGCTGAAGAAGTTAGAATGAGAAAGCAACTAAAGAGAAGGGACTAGGAGTTGCTATTTTTGACAAAGCTTTTTTAGTCCCACATGGCCTGGGAGTAAAACCCTCCACACTCTACCCCTCTATATAAGAGGTTTCATTCCCAATTGAATGTCACATTCAGCTGTATGTTGGCTCACCAATTAAATTATTAATTTATTTAGAATGAAAAAAAAAAAAAAAATGGCCGAAATTTATAGAAATTTCAGAAATTTCGTCAAAAAATGTCGAAATTGCTGAAATGTCATGAAATTTTGTCAAATTTCAGTGAAATTTGTTACTATGTTCAAAATGGAACCCACTCCCAATAACTTTTCTCCAAAACTCTGCTATTGTGGGTCGAATCATTCTTGAACTTACACAATACTACTATACATCTTTGTTATTACCAAGGATAAATTGCAAAGAATGACTCAACTCACATTTGTTTTAAATCATCCAACAAGAGATTGAATTCAGTACTCTCTGACTACCTACCGAAAAATCATAAAATGAAAAACCGGTACGAATATGTACCATAATTACATCACCCAAAAAGAAAACCAGTAGATTTTTCAAACAGTTTAATAAAACTATCTTCACAAAAGAGCCCTTAACAAAATCTTATAAGAAGCGAAAATCTAGTTTTTGTGAAGATGTGGCTCATCCATATGTGTTCTAGTGACATCTATGGCAAAAAGGTTCGGGTCACGGTTAACTCCATAGTCTATCCAACTGGAATTTGGTTCGCCTCCTTGGACTAACACTGGCTAGGTTTGGCTGCCCGTCACTGAAATTTTAGGATCATGAAATGAGGATGAGGGATAAAGCTCAATAGAGTTCATAGAAATTCTTGCAAAATCTTACATTCCAAGCATTCGTTCTTCAGTTCAAAAAGAATTATCCAAGCAACTAATATTCCAAATATTCAAACAAAAGAGAATATATTCAGTATCATAGGCAAAAATTACAAAAATAAATCAGAGTTTCAAGCAGATAATTCTTACATTCAAATTCTTCTCAGATTTCGAGGCACTTTGCAATTGTGACTCTTACGTCTATTAATTATCTTGACTTGTTCAATTTCAGAAGATTCTTAAGCATTTTCTTCATATGTTCTTAATTACAGTGAAGATCCTAGTTGGTGATGGGCTGTTGTGTTGTATCCTAAGTTCAAACTTATATGAGCTCACCTGCTTTAGCAGGTTACCATCCTCTTTGTTAACATTCGGGTACCTGCTTTAGCAGGTATTCATTCTCCTTGATAACTCTTTGCATAGCAAGATTTTATGCCTGATTTACTTGTGTAGCAGATCTACCCTCCTCTCTACTCACTCCTTGTCAGAGTTGATTCTATTTGTTCTGATAGGGAGCTAGTATAGGGGAGGGTAGAACTGCTAGTGCAGGTAAATCATGCATAAAATCTTGCTATGTAAGGAGTTATCAATGAGAAGGAGTACCTGCTAAAGTAGGTACTGAGATATTAACAAAGAGGATGGTAACCTGCTATAGCAGGTGAGCTCTGCTATAGCAGGGGCTACCAAAGAGCAATGCCATACGCAGCCTTAGTGTCTTTTAGAGAATTCAAGTAGGATACCAACACCAACCATGGACTAAATTCAAATTAAAAATTCAATGGGGCGCAAATAAAGGCATGGAACTCTTCACTCATTCTGACAATCAAGACAATGATCAAATTGACCATGTTGGTGATTTGGTGATTTCAGACCCATTCCTCTACTACCATGTCAGAGCCTTCTGAATTTGGGTTACTCATCTCGGGCATGTTCGTAAGAAAAGTGGGTAGTATAACACTTGCCCCTCGAATTTTGTGTTGGTCAACCTGTTGGCTGGGACCTGACTATGCCAGGTGATTGTTTGAGGTAAAGTCCATCTAAATTTGTGAGGCACCCACCTTAGATTGATGAGATATTACATTTTTCTAGTAGCACCCATAGGGCACCTTTTTTATTTGAATGTGTATTATTAATTAAGTAAATGACACACCACATCTCACACCATATGAGAAACTCAGACTAATTTCTGATGGACCGTGACTCGAGATTTGACTTGAATTGGGGCTGAGCCTTGGTATTGATGAGGAGATTATTGCCAACGGATTAAATTTCGATGATGATTACGGAATTGGTCAATGGTTTGGGTCAAACATAGACCCATAAATTTGAAAGGAGTAGATGCACTAATATTTAAAGTTGGGTATATGTGTCTTGCATGGAGCAATGCCATTTCTTGTAATTTTAAAATACGTCCAAGGGTATTTATGAATTAATTTCCTAAAATACGTCCTAGCCGCTCATCTAATTAACCCAACATTGACCCATCTTACACCATAGAAAAACTTTGGAGAAATTTAGGATGAGAGATGAGCTCTCACACATGCACCACAAGACGTGTTGAAAAAGTAGGATTTCACAAAATTTGAGGGCCAAGAGATATACAAAAGACAAGATGAGACAAAAGGGAAGGTGGGAAGTGAACCCAAGTGGGGTTACTCCCACATGGGCATATGGGAAATGAGGAGAGAGGAGAGAGGAGAGAGAGAGAGTGGAAGCTTGGGAAGAGAAGAGAGGACATCTGTCCAAAATTTTCAAAACTTGTCCCCTTCTCCCATTGCAAAAATCGAATTCCATAGGGGCTCCCTCATTTCCACTCCATTATCTTCTTCTTCCTTCCTCCAAAATTCCATTAGAGCTCTTCCTTGTACCTTCAATTTGCCCTTCACATCCAACCATCCAACTTGAAATCCAACACCACCAAATAACTCCCCATACCTCCTAGACCCATATATATATATAGAAATGGGCTATATTCAAGCCCATTTCACCACACAATCAAAGACAAACCATCAAGCTCTTGAAGATCAAGCTAAGGTAATGTCTTAGTTAGTCATGTTTTGGTGTTTATAGTGTAGTAATGTAGGATTTTGTCCATAGAATTTGATTTTTCTTGGACTTCTTTTGAGTTTTGATTCTGGAATTTCTGTATCATGTTTGAGTTGAGTCATGGGATGCCATGCATGTGATTCTAATGATCATGCTAAGTCATCCAATGGTCTGGATTGGTCAAATAGATTAAGACCATTATAGTGTAGGATTTTTTTGAACTTTTATAAAAAAAATTTGATTTGTGTTAATTTTTTTTTGAGATTTCTGGAATATTGGTTGAACTAGAACTTTGGATGTCATGCATGTGATCTTGATGATCATGCACGATCATCCAATGGCCTAGATTAGTCAAGGATGAACTATGTTCATCACACTGTAGGAAATTTCGATATTGGCTTAGAATAGATGAATTTTTGTGAGTTTTTGAAAAATTTCTGAAACATGGCTAGAACAGAACCATAGGATGTCATGCATATGAATTTTGTGAACAAGCAAGGCCATCCAATGGTCCAAATGGGTCAAACATGGACTATGTCCATCAATGGCCTAAAATTTGTGCAAAAATGCATTGAAAATATGATTTTTACAAGAGCTTTCTTTGAATTTCGGTTCTGATTTTTGAACTCTAATTTTGTGACCTGAGATGTGGAGTAACGTGTGTGATCTTGATAATTACACATTTACCTTTTGATTGATCGAATGGCCTATGATTACGTTTAGAGCAATCTTGATAAAATTGGAGTTTGAGTAGAGATCATGTGCCATTGAGGCCTAGCATGACTCCTCCTCCATTTGATATCACCATTAGGATCATAAGATTTCAGAAATAATAAAAAAAATTTGAGTTGTGATCAGATTTTTAGAGAAATTGAATGGTCTTGATCAAATCGACTTACCCTGCCTTTGATTTTAAGAGTTTTAGCTTTGAATTTTGATGCTAATTTATTTAGATAAAATGGGCCATATAGATGACATCTGTTGGTTATGATAGTCATATAATTTAGTTTAGAATCCATAAATTTAGATTTTTGATCATTGTTATTAGAAATAAAAGAGTGACTATAGATGCATGATGGTAGTTAGTACATTATGTGTAGTGTAGTTTAATTGATGTTATTCTCTTCCATAGTATTAAAATGAGATTTGTGGCATGATATTGATTTAATTAAAGATGAAATACTGATGTGGAATCTCAGAAAATTTACTGTGATTTTCTGATTTTGATGATAATGAATTTGAGTGGTTATAGATGCATGATGGTAGTTAGACTAAGTGTAGTGTAGTATTGGAACTTGTCATATTTTTCATGAAAATAGCATTAAAAATCTGAGCATATTAGTGGTTGTGGTTAATTGAGTTTTGTGAGATTATATCTCAGAAAAATTATTTGATTTACTGATTTTAATGATGTTGTGATCGAATGGCTATGATTGTTCAAATTTAGAATCGCTAGAATTCCTTACTATGCATAGTGTAGATGCCTAGAACTTATATGATAATATAATTTTGATCTTGAGATTTTGACTCACTGATGAGATTGGATAGATTATTGAATCCCAGAAAATGTGTGTTTGAATCATGATAATTGATAGTAGGAACTTTGATTTGTAATAGATGTTTGTGTAGGGAACTTTTGATGTTAGACTACACTATGTAGCGTACCATTGATTGGGACCATTAGATGGTTCAAGGATTGAAGTTTGACCATTTTGATTGACCTATAGTCTATTGAGATTCCAGACCTTGGAATCTCATGACCAATTTGAACACGAATGATCAACGGAGATCGATTGCTTATCGATGAAATTTTGGAGATTTGGGTAATTTAGGCCATAGTATGTATAGTGAATGAATTTATGAAATCTAATCGAAACTCGATTTGAAAATCCTGATTTTTGTAAAATCAATTTCCGAAAATACGATGATTTGAAAAATAGAATCATACTCGAAAAATTTGAATTGATCGGATGGCTCTTAAGGCTAACCCGAAATTGCCTGATATAAACTTAGAACGATACCCGACGAATAGGGTAGTTCCGACAAACGATTCATGATGATTAAATCTATAGGACTGAATAAAAAAGGGATCTTGATTGATCTGGGATCAATCTGGAATCATCCCGAGTCGAAACCCGAAAAGTTGTGGCATGAGATAGACCACTAAGTGGACCCCATTGATGGCCCAAGTTTGTAGGCCTTGCAGCCCACAACAGATTACTCTTGAACCTGAGAGAAAAATAACTTGAAATAATATTCAAAATATTTTTGAAAAATTAAGTTAAATAAATTAATGGGTTCCCGATACCTAGTTAAAAGTTTAGATCCCTACTCCTCGTAGTTTAAATTTTATGAAATTTGGAGCACAAGGCAGCGAATTTGCCCTGTTGCACCAGAAATCTGAGTCTCCGAAGAGCTATGATTTCCGTGCCTAAGAATCCTTTAGAAAAATTTGGGATAAATCAAGGTCAAACCTTGACCTATCCCTAATACTAGAGTAAAATTTATGTGATAAATTCACAAGAATTATCAGCTGAAAAATCTGAAAAATTCGTGACGCAAAATTGTGTCGCGTGACCTATAACTAGAACTGACCTCTGATCGGATGGACCTGATTTCATCACAATCCTTGGACTTTTGACCCTTAAGATATAAAAATAATTTAAAGATAACTCTCTGAGCTTTCCAGAAAGCCATTGAGTGCACTATTTTGATATTGGCACTAAGAGTTACAGCCCAGCTCTAAGGACCAATAAATCTGACCCAATAACCTGATAAAGGAAGACAGATCTCAGTAATCTGTCGACCGTGATCAAGTCTGATCATATTTTTGTGTGCCACCACCTGAGAAAGATGCGTCTACTGATACTCTTTGGCTCAATTTTTGTAGGACTCGAAAATTAGATCGGAGTTGAAAATGGCGAGCGATTTACCACAGAGGATTCGATACACTTGTAGAAAAATCTACAATTTAAAAGGATATGGTCAAAACCTTTACTTTTTCCCGAAACCCGTGACATCTGGGCAATACCAGATCACAGTAACTGCTTTGAAGATATTTTGGTAATGAGACTTGAGTTGACTTGGTCAACTAAGTATTGGACTGAACCTTTAGATGGCCCAAAAGACCAAATACTAAGAATTTGTAAAATTTGTAAGGCCCATCTACCTGTCCCATGGCCCGGTGAGTCTTAGATAAATTTCTAAGTTGTGACCCAGTCCAAAAATGTTTTGAAAGAAATGAATAAAGGCACCCCACGAAGAATGAATACACCCGTTTATGAGTTCGGACCTTGAAAATGACCGTACACATATAATTGGATCTAGTAAATACCCAACACACGTAGGAAATGACCTATGGACCTTGAACTCATTGGTTGGATTGAACCCATAGACAAGTGACTGGCACCCTGAGGCCCAATCATTAAATAATTGAGTAAGACTATAACCCATTGGACCCAAGACCCAAAGTGAATCTTTAATGAGGAAGGAGTGGACCAAGGCCCATATCCGAAAAACATAAATAATTACCTCTTGATCTTCTGACGAGCTTTACGATGCTCAAATGGGAAAAACTGACTGAAGCCTTAAGATGTGACCTGAACTGATAACTCGGATAATCGAAAGTAGAAGGTAAGAATTCCCTTTTAAGATAAATACATAGGATGATACATGGGATACTTTTCTAGGATACCTAAAATACTCACCTACGATACATATATACTAAGATACTCATTTAGGAGTGAGAAATAATAGTCTACCGATGAATAGTCAAATAGTTGACTTGATTCAGGTAAATTCATAGAATCATTAGAAAACAAACAGCTCGATGTCATAAATTTCAATTAGAGTTGATTGATTTTCTTTTATCAATGATGATAAATATAAGTCCTTATTGGACTCTAAACTAAGGTGACACTTAGTATAAGTGTGAACCGATGAGATCATCCCTTAAGATCAAGTCTTGAAAATTTAAAGATTCGGACTTTGATTTATGATTTGAGCGAAACTGTTTGATTTGACTAATTGATTGATTGATGGAACTAACTAGTGACATGTGATGTTTGATATTGATGATTGAAATGCTTGAGAATGCATTAAAGAATGATTAATGAACTTTGGAGATAAAGTCATGAAACCGTAAATTGAATGAAAAATGGAACTTGAATATGAAATACAAGGAATGAAATCGAATGGAATAAGGTTATTAGATTACTAATTAGATTACCGAGTATCTAAATTTGAATACGAGCCATTGAAAATAGGGTTATCGAATACTGAATCTTGAATATAAAATATCGAATATGGAATACTGATTTTGAATCTCAAAGTGAATGTGAAACATGAAATACTGAATAATGAATTGGAATGTTGAATATATGATTGAATATTGAATCTTGAACATGAAAATTGAATATATTGATAACAAATCCTGAAACTTTGAAAGTGAAAAGATGATAGTTTATCGAATTTTGAAAACTTCACATAGCTGATCATTGTTCTTGCGAACAAACTCGTATGAGCATCTCGTATTTCAAACGAGTTATTAAAATACTAGCTGAGGATTGGATCCAGTTAGACCAACATGGTCATTGATCATTGTCTTGATTGATTAAATGACGAAGAGTGTCAGCCACTGTTTGCACGACATTAGCAATTGAATATTGAATATTGGACCATGGTGTTTGCTATTGCACCGAATTAATTAAAAGATGTTAATAATAAATAAAGGAAAGAATAAGATTTAATAACTTAGCAATCGACATTTAAACAACTCATAAAATTTAATGTACCATGTAAATCTTTGTGCCTGTTAATGTTATATTTTGTCACTTGTAGAGTAATATTTTCATACTTTAGTTAATAATGTTGTATGATAATTGGTATGTTGTATGGTGAATGCTTACCTCATGATCTGATATTGTTTTAATGTGAACTATATTTGAAATTTTCTATTGGCATTAGTTTAATCTTAATTATTTCCATGCTATCATAATTGATGGAAACCTCACTTGCACTTGCACATCTTCTTACATTACTTGTATAGAAAATTCACGACATAATTAACTAAGACTTTATTAGGCTTTATGGCTTACGATCCTTTCATGACCGAAAAATTTCAGAGGCGAGTTAACAGCCACCTAGTCAAAGCTAGAGGAGCTAGACGAGGAGAGATTCGGGAGTGATCACCGAGCTGATAGTTTTGAGCTCATTTTGCCTATAGAGCTATCAATACTTGCACACTTGATTTTGAAAGGATCTTTTCCTCTCTTTTATTTAAGTCCAGTACTTTTGAAAATTCTAAATGTATCTTTGTATTTGGACTCTTTGTAGATATTGACTTTTAAGGTTTGAACTCTTTGAAAAACCTTTTTCAATTGTCTTATTTATGATTCCGCACTAAGCAGAATTTGTTTATGATAAAATTATAAAAACTGAATTTGCTTGATCAGGTTAGCAAGAATGAGAAAATAAAATGAAAAAATATTTAAATATGTTTTCGCAATTATATTGAAAATGAAGTGAATACATTCCTGCAATTCATTTGCAAAAGAAAAGTAAGCTTTTCCGTAAATAAAATTTCCCGTAACGTTTTAGTAAAAATATACATATATATATATATATATATATATATATATATATATATATATATATGACAAATTATATGAATAAAATCAAGATTTAACCGAGTTTGGAAAATGAATTACAAAAATCGCAATAAGTTTTTAGCAGTAATCAAAATAATAGATAATCGAAGTGGCGCTATCGCACCGACTTGACACCGCAGATCCCGACAGGCGAGGCCGGGGGGAGGCAGGGGGGCGTGACAGGCAGTGTCATTGTTTAGATAAAAAAAGTATCATCGTTTCACTTTTGAACTTTAGTTTCAACTTACTAGGTTTCTAAGTCAAGGAATTACCAATTAACATGTTAAATATCAAGATTCCTATAAGCCAACATCATATAATTCCTATAGTTTTGGTACTTAACTCACTTTCTTAATGAGTTCAGATATGTTCTTTCCAATCGAGTCTCCTAATTTATCAATATATTTGACTGGAGATTTAAATCAAATTCAAATTTAAATTCATAGCTCTGGACAGGTGAGAGTTCTGGATAGGTGAGAGTTTAATTAAATACCCTCACCTATATAGTCAAAGGATTCAAATCAGTCTATCGAGTGCTGCTCTATTTGTGGATCCAATTATATGAAAAAGCAAAAAGAAAATTACTACCAATACCAGTCGTCTTTTAAAAAAAACCGACTGTCTTTGACAGTACAGTCGATGAGACAATTGTAAAAAAGCAATTAAATTTTTTTACTGCCGTATACGATAGTCGTTTATGAACTTTAACAATGACTGCTCTTAATAGTCATAAAAGAACGATTAATTTGGGCAATCATTTTTTATGCTTTAAAATAAAAAATAAATATACATTTACACTTGCAATGATATAGAGGATCTATTTCATTAATTCAATGGTTGGTATTAGAAGCCTGATTAGTGCACCAAGAGTGTACATCGGAGCAGATTTTTGAGCCCCAAATCAGCGATTTTGCTGTTGTTGCAGCTGTTGTTATTTAAAACCATGCACATTCTAAGAAATCACTGCACTTAATTTAGTTGGTATCCTTTATAATCCAAAAAATAAAATTATACCATCTACTTGTATACATTTAGAATCCAAAAAATAAAATTATACCATCCACTTGTATGCACACTCATTGTTTCTCTTCTAAAGTCTAACGATCCCATAATTACAAAAGCTCAAGCCTTCCATACATTGCAACTACTCACAACTTAAGTCTCCTACACATGCCATCTCACGAAGACGCTCATATTTGGCAAACACGTGATACACACCACATGCAAAATATTGATGCTCAACCCCAAAAAACTCAACGTCCCTATACTTCAAAGTTTAACTTCTTTTTTTCTGTTTCCTTTTTCATGTGTTTTTTTTTGGGGTAAATGAGGTGTCCTTGGGTTTCTCTCCCTTCCTAGCTTGGGGGTTAGGTCGGGGTTTTCCAGTCTGAATCTTCCGATTGTTCTGATTCCTCATCTCACGGCTCGCGAGGAATTCCACATTCTCGCCTTCCATTCCTTTTCTTGGACCAGTCGGGTCGCGTAACGAGCAAGCTGATTAAGGTGGACGTTGTACTGCCTCACGCCCAAAGCACCTTGCTCTAGCTCGACGAATTCAGTTTCCCTCTTCTGCCGCTGCGCCTTGGTGAAATAAGCTCGATGGAACAAGCTCACGAATCTCAGCCATAGTATAGGGAATTCATTTGCTGAGATTCCTTCTTCAATCGTCGCCACTAGTTCCTAGCTTCCCTTCAAAAAGAAAGGTCGCCAGTTCGACCCATTCAATTTTAGAACATCAAAGAACCGCCAACAATCTTTCAACTCTCTTCAACCAACTGTCAGCAGCCATCGGTTCACAAGTCCCCATGAATACTGGTGGCTTCATTTTCTGGAATCGCTCTACCATTGAGTGTCCTCGGTCTTGGTTCGCGGCCATCGCAACCGTCATATGCAGATACAAACCGGCCCAAGGTTCAGGAGCATCCTCTTCACGATTACTCATGTTTTCGAAAAACCGTTTTAGAAAACAAACACGAAATAAGTTTTATAAACCTTTAGCTTTGATACCAAAACTCCGGTGTGTCACGCCCCCACGCCCCTCGACCTCACGATCCGTGGTGGAGCTGAGCCGGTGCGGACTCGTGTGCACGCCTTCTTCTTTATTCATATTTGGGCATTTCAATCTTGTAAGTCATTTCTCAAACTTGGTTAAATCAAGATTCAATTCACATAATTTGCCATATATTTTTTTTCTAAAATATCATGGGATATGCTTTTTGTTTTCCATAATTGCGGAAACGTTTAAATTCATTTTCAATGTAGCTGCGAAAACATTATTTAAATACTTTCGATTTAAATTCTCATTCTTGTTAACCTGATCGAGCAAATTCGGGTATTACGACTTTGTCATAAATAAATACTACTAAGTGCAGGTTTATAAACTAAGACAATTCAAGAGATTTTCCAAAGTAAAACATTAAAAAAAGCCAACATACTTTAAGTTCCAATACATGTTACATCAACAGTTTTCTCAAAAGTACTGGATTTATAACAAAAAAAGAAAAAGAAATGGAAAGATCTTATCAAAACCATGAGTGCAAGTGCAAGTGAGGTTAAACTAAGCTCTAAAAGCGAAATGAGCTTAAACTGTCAGCTCGATGATCGCTCCTGGATCTTTCCTCATCTAGCTCCTCTAGCTTTGGCTGGGTAGCTGCTGACTGTCCTCTGAAATTTTTAGGTCATGAAACGATCGTAAGCGGTGAAACTTAATAAAGTCTTAGTTAATTTTGTAATGGATTTTCAGTACAAGTAGAATAAGAGAATTTCATAGGTGCAAGTGCAAGTGAGGTTTCCAACAGTTGTGATTGCACATAAATAAGCAAGATTAGACTATCATTAAGTAGAAGTTCTAAGTACGAAGATATTAAGCAAAATTTCATCTAGTATGAAGATAAGCATCCACCATAAGAATAACAATTCATGATGCGTAAAATCAAGGAAATATTGAGATTTACAATTAAAACATAGAAATATTATTCTACAGGTTACCACTACAACATTGACTAGCAAAAGACTTACATTAATAACATTAGCAAGCACAAAGTTTACAAGGTATATTAAGATTTTCTGAATTGATTAAGTGTAATTTCTAGTTATTTTGTTATCATGTGCTTATCATTAAATTTATAATTTATAAGTTAATTATTAGTGTCTTTTAATTAATTCAGTGTCGATACCAAAACACCAACCATAGTCCAAGATTCAAGATGCCAATGTTTTAAAAAAAAACAAAGGCTGACACTCTTCGCCATTTAGTCAATCAGGACAAAGATCAATGACCCTGTTGGTCTAAGTAGACCTAATCTTTAGTTGGCATTTCAATACCTCTTTCAAGTACAAGGTGCTCATACGAGAACATAGATCAATCATGTGAGGCTTCAAGTTCAAGATAGTATCATCTTTCTACTTTCTTGATTCCAGGATTCGTTATCAAATAATTAATATTCAAGATTCAATATATTCAGGATTTCCATATTCAAGTTCAATATTCAAGTATATTTCTTTCTAGAAGCTCAAGTTCAAGATCCCATTTCGGGTTCAAGATTCAAGTATTCAAGTTCCCATTTCGAGTTCAAGATTCAATTTACTCAAGTTCCCATTCCAGGTTCAAGATTTACGTATAAATTCAAGTTCAAGTTCAAGCACGTCACTGGCTCATATCTATCAATCAGTTTCACCAATCATATAATTCAAGCAGTTCATTCAAATAAGAAGTCAAGGCCGAGTTTTCGAGTTTCATGACTTGATCCTAAGGGAGGATCTCATCGGTTGACACTTAGACTAAGTGTTACCTCAGTTTAGAGTCCAATAAGGACTTATGTTTATCATTGTCGATGAAAAAAGCTTGATCATCTCTAATTGACGTTTAAGGCATCAGGGTGCCTGTTTCTAATAATCCTATGAATTTATTTAAGTCAACTGATTGACTACTCATCGATGGGTCAGCACCTCTTACTCCTAAGGGGTATCCTATGGCTTCGATAACTTTCTCATTTGGGCATTGTAAGGCTCATTTGAGAGACTCATTCTATGATTTTCGGATTTGGGCCTCGGGTCCATTCCATTCATATTAAAGATTCGTTTGGGTCTTGGGTCAAATGGGTCAGGTCTTATTCCATTTAATTTAATGGTTGGGCCTCAGGGCCAACCACTGGTCCATATCAAGTCTTCGGGGGTATTTGGACTTAGACGGGTCTGATCCTATGGGTTCAAGGTCCATCGGTCATTTCTTATGTGGTTTGGGCCTTTAATAGATCGACATCTAGGTATGCGGGCCTGTTGAAGGTCCAGGCCATTTTATGTGCATCCGTTATGGGCCTCTATCATTATCTTTTAAAACATTTTGGGCTGAGTTCATATCTTAGAAAATCATCTAAGGCTCACCGGTTCATGAGCCGGGTAGTTGGGTCTTAACAAAATTCTATTTATTAAGTAATTAGTATTTGGGCCATTAGGGCCATCTAAGGGTTTGGTCCAATGACTTAGTTGACTAAGTCAACATCAGTCCCATCACGAGTTGTTCTCACAGTAACTACTGTGATCTGGTCTTTACTAGGTGGTCACGAGTTTTGGGAAAAAGTCAAAGGTTTGACTAAAATCATCAAATTGCAGATTTTTCGACAAGTGTTCTGAACATCTTGCGATAAATCGCTCGCCATTTTCAACTCCGATCTAATTTTCGAGTCCTACTAAAAATGGGTGAAAGAGGGTCGATAACCGCATCATTCTCAGGTGGTGGTACTCAAAAATATGATCAGACATCATCGTCAACAAATCATTGACATCGGTCCACATTTATCAGGTTATTGGGCCAGGTTTATTAGGCCTTAATGTCAGGTTTATAACTCTTAGTGTCGATATCGAAATCGAAAACTCAACGGCATTCTAGAAAGCTCAATGAGTTACCTAAAGTTTCGTTTTATATTTCGGGGGTTAAAAGTCAAAGAATCGGGATGAAATTAGGTTCATCCGATCAAAGGTCAAGTCTGGTTACTAGCTGGGTGCCATAATTCGCAGTTCTGCATCACAACGCTCCAGATTTTCCAGCCGATAATCTTGATAGAATTATCGCGTGAAAATTTACCCAAGCCTAAGGGACAGGTCAAGGATTAACCTTGATTTATCCCAGAGTTTTATAGAGAGGATGGTGTGCACAAATTATAGAAAATAATGATATCAATCTAGAAAAATCATCAACATAAATTAATCCTAATCTAGCTGACAATTGCTTTGAGAGATTACGAAATGTCTAAACAATCAACTAGAAATTTGTTGAAAAGAAAAACAAGGCATTAGGACACTAATTTATCCTTCATTTGATGAATATTCACAATATCACATCTAAAGGTTGGAATGAGTTAGACGATAAAACTACACAACTTGTTGAAACCAATCAACAAATCATGAAAAATAAATCGTTCAAGATCAATAGAAATCATAAATGTTTGCTCGTCCAACCCTCAACAAAACAGATCTTAATCATATTATATTTATGAAAATCAAATCACAGCAAATAAAATGATCCATTATAACCAATCAAAAACAAAGTATAGGTCTCCAGTCATAAATCCAAGATCATGAAAAGAGCTTGACTTAGTCTCATATGTCAGATCTATGATTTGATTCGAAAGAAGCTAAGAGAAATGATCAAATAAGGCCTTCACAAACATCCAACTCTTCTAATCCTAGATCTAATCTATGAATATCCCCTTAGATGGGGTTCATTAGATCCCAATACCCTAAGGATTTAGCCAAACATCTATAAATTAAACAAGAAATATGACATAGCAAAATAAAAGAGTTCCATTAAAATACCATGAGTTAAAATAGTGATCCAAAGCAAGGATCAAAATAGCAGTTCCGTTTTCGGTTTCGGGCATGACCGAACCGAAAATTTGAACCGAAATTTCGGCCGATAATTTGGGTTATCATCCAAAATTTTGAATCATGATCCAAAGAGTTACAATCCCGACAACGAATTTGCTGCAATCTTTAATCTTCTAAGAAAATGCTTGAGTTCTACTTTAGGGTTTATCTTTTTCTCTAAAAGAAGAAAAAATAACAAGATAAAAAATAAATCATTGACCTAACTCAAAACATGGTATTTATAGGGTTACTCCCGTAACCCTAATATTTTCTCTCTTTTCAATTTCAAAATCCCACCTAAAAGGTCGAATTCTCGGTCTTAAGTCGATTTAAGTCTAATCTTTTACTCATAAAAACAAAGGTCCATTAAAGAGTCGATCGATGTGGATAATCGACCGGCTAAGCCCGTGGTAATTACTCTATGTTTGGTATAATCATCCGGCTAAGCCTTTCTATGATCTCTTGTTCTCTCTTTTTGTATCGGAGAAGCTCCATATCGGTAAGCTTTCTCTTTGCCTTTGTTTAGATTTGTTTATGTATTGCATAGTACCTAAATAGGAGTTAGATTCCTTATATTTTGAGTTTGTAATTGCTTTCTGTTTTATTAGGCATTTGCATATGCAATAAAAGGTTTTCTTCCCGTGTGTTTCTTTCTCTTCCGTTACTACGCTTTCCCCTTACTCTGTATTTGGTATCAGAATCATGTCCGACTAAGCCCGTGGTAATTACATATGGCAGGTGGCTAGTGTTGGAATCTTGAGAGGTAGTAAATAGTGACTAGGGGGCCTAATCATGGGCGCATGAACTACTGTTCATTATCTTGTCCAGAAGATTTAATGGATGACTTATAATGGTCAGTTTAGATTTACTACTATGTTGGTTGTAGCGTGGGAAGTCGCGTTGGGATGACTAGGCATTGTTGCAGTGATTGCGTTGTTGCCGACTTATTCCCCGTAAAAGTTCTCGTGGACGGACACAGTTTTGCAACAACAATCTAGTAGTAAATCTAAACGAATTTCTGTAAATCCATGAAAATTTATGGAGAATAAGATAAATAGTATTTTATTATGCTGATGAATAGTATTCCGAATCTCTATTCACTATAGTAAAACTATTCCAACATTACTATTCCCATATGTAATCACACTCTTATTGGTCTAATTACTCTTAGAGATGCTGGATGCCTTGATTGACAATCCTCTTTGATGGCCGCTATTGAGACCAACTTATGCCTTGGTCCACTATACTACAATGTTTTCCCAAACTTAACTTTATCTCTAACAGATAAAAATATTTTACATGCTTGTACCCTTAATTTACAAATTGAAGGATACAATTTTATGCTTGCATCAGAGACCATTGCTCTGATCTATCGCATTCACTATAAGGTGATGACTTCCCTGACTCCCAGATTTAATTATCAAAATGAACCAGGAAAGACAATCTTAATTGAGACTAACAGCATAACAACCAATGTTGTCACTCCTAAATTAATTGAATGGAAAAACATTACTTTTCATGATGCTTGGCGTATACCTCAAGCTGTCCCTCCTAAACAAATTTTAAACCAAGAAATTGAACAAATCGTTCAAAATAACCAAGGAGATGTAATCTTAAAATTTGATAGATCTACATCCCTCAGAACTTCTTATAGTTCTTTTTATGATTCGCAATCTCGAGGTCCTTATAGAGTTTCTATACCCTCGACTGCTCGATCATCTTATTCAGAAGTTAATTCATCTGTTCCTTTTGAATATAATCAACATAATCTTGAAGGAATCTAAGTTTTTGAACAACAGATTCCTCATGGGATATATACCCAGCAGCAGATGGAATCCCCTACTGCTAGTGAGATGAATTTCTCAATAAAGTAATAAAGTTTTTATGGCGTTTACAAAACCAGAAAATTTTGTTATTGATCGGCAAGAAATCAATGCTGCATTTCAGCAAGACAAATATGCACCATTCCGTAAATGGTATTTTAAAAAATTTTCTGCATCAAAGTTGCAAGAATTTAAAGAACAATTTTACAATTATGTTGAAACCTTTTATCAACTCATTCATTTGTGGCTTGCTTTAAGGCAACAAAATATTATGAAATGACTTAGGATGAAAGGAGAATATTTCTCCTTGAAGATTTTAAAAAAGAATGGCAGAAACTAGATGGTTTAACTGTTCAATCAGTTCACCCTCCTGTTAAAGCTTTAAAACTTACTCAACCCAATTCAACAGCAACCTTGGAAGCCACAACTTTCATAAAACCAGTTGAACCTATCCCTCATTCAACAAAAGTTGATTTACCAAATCTGTATAAACAAAACAATTTTACTAATTTGAATTTACAAACAATTAGTATGCAATTAAATAGGATTGAAAATATTCTTTCTTCCTCACCAATTAACAAAACATCAATCTTAAAGGTGGAACAACCAAATATAAAACCTCCCCTTCAAATTTCTGGATTAAACCTGTCATCAAAATCTTATATAATGAAACAAGATGAATTTCTTGATAAATTAACTTCCATATTACAAGCTTTATCATTTAAACCTGAAAAGAAAAATAATTTTCAAATCAATGTATTAACTGATAGAGAAAATGCCAATTTAGCAGAGATACAAGAAATTGAAAATAATTTTGAATCCTTATAAAACAGCATGGAGCTTAATAAACTCCAATATAATTGGGATGGTGACAATACTCGATATTACTACCATAGACCTACACCTCAGGATCTTTTTTATGAAAAAGATCATATAGATATTCAAAATTCCTATGATTATCGTTCCATTTATGAATAGAATATTGATGGAAAATCTGAATATGAAATTTTTGCTGTCTTACATAAAATCTTTATGTATAGCACCATTTTAAAATAACATCAAAATATTAACCAAACAATTGCTCGCTACATTACTACTGGATTTTCTGGTATGTTGAAAGGTTGGTGGGATAATGTACTTGATGCTAATCAACGTAATGAAATTCTCACTTCAACCAAACCAGTAAAAAATGAAATCACTGGCTTAGTTGAAGCTCAAGAAGATGCAGTTTATACTTTAACTCAATCATTTTTCATTTTGTTGGTTCTTGGAATCATCAATATGAAAGAAGTAGAGAACTACTTCAAAATCTTCGTTGCCCATCTTTAACCCATTTTAGATGGTATAAAGATGTTTTTATGACTAAAGTAATGCAACGTAGTGATGCCAATACTGAATATTGGAAAGCCAAATTTATTGATGGTCTTCTGAGCTTATTTGCTGAAAAGGTTCGAAATAAACTTCAAAATCTTGATGACGAAAGTATCACTTACAATCAATATACTTATTGACAACTCCAAAGTATAATTGTTAGTGAAGGATTAATATTGTGTAATGATTTAAAATTACATCAACAATTAAAACAACAACTTACTGGTCGTAAGAAATTAGGAGAATTTTGTGACCAATTTGCTTATGACACAAAAATCAATTATCCTTCAAAAAGACAAGATAATAGGGAAATCTCTAATCATCATCATTCTTCAGGAAGACGTCGTCGTATTTTCAAACAAACAAACAATCCCTCTTCTTCTCGACAACATCGAGAAAATAGATATCCTTCTTTTTCTAGCAAATATCGTGGGAAAAGGAGAAAATCAACAACTCGACCCCAAAGAGAAATTAAATGTTATAAGTGTTATCGATTTGGTCATTATGCCAATAAATGTACAACTGAATAAAGAATAAATCAAATTCATGATGAAGGCTTAAAATTAACCCTATCAAAAATTTGGTTAGATTCTAGTCTTTCCGAATTTTCTGATTTTGATGAAAATAATGGAATTCATTCCACTTTGTCTTCGTCATCTTCCTCTTCTACAGACGACAACCCTGTAAATTGCAAATGTAATAATATCCATAATTCAAACGATTATTCGCAAGCATTTGCTGCCATGAACAATCTCAGTATTAATGTTCTTACTGAATCCCAACAATTTTTACTGGATTTAATTGATAAAACTGAAGATCCAATAATGAAATCCAAACTAATTGAAGCCTGTATTTCTGCAGCCCAAAAAGAAACTAGAAAATCTTTAATTGTAGACAAACCTTACTCAATTAAAGAACTTTTTCATCGACTTGAATCCAATGGTTCTCCTATGCAAGTAGCCAATGCTACACATGGATCTTCTATGATTGCTAATTTCCAGCAACATATCGAATCTTTAAATAAAGAATTGAATACTCTAAAGCATCAATTTGCTCAAGAAATTACCACTATTAATAATCGACTTCACCAACTGGAACAAAAAGCAACTCCTTCCAGCTCCACCTCCATTACTTACCTGCATACTCTGCAACAGGTATCTTCTCTCAAATGGTACATCCAAGTAAATTTATTTATTAATTCCAATTATATAATTTATGACCTCATCGCCCTTATTGATACATGAATTGTCTTCAGGATGGATTAGTCCCTTCTTCATATTTGAATTCCACTCGTTAGAATCTCACTAACGCTAGTGGATATCCCATACCTAACCGCCAAAAACTCGATCATGCTATAGTTCAACATCATAATATTTCTATTCTCACTTTTTTTGTGGTTCTCCCCAATATCACTCAAACCCTTATCTTAGGGATTCCTTTTATTTCTTCAATCTTTTCTATTACTCGGGTCGATTCTCAGGGCATTTCGAAGTTTATTTCGAACCTTTTCAGCAAATAAGATGGGAAGACTATCAATAAATTTGACTTTCCAATATTCAATATTGGAATCACTACGTTGTATTACTTTAGTCATAAAAACATCTTTATATCATCTAAAATGGATTAAAGATGGGCAATAAAGATTTTGAAGTAGTTCTCTACTTCTTTCATATTGATGATTCCAAGAACCAACAAAATGAAAAATGACTGTTTGAGTTAAAGTATAAACTGCATCTTCTTGAGCTTCAACTAAGCCAGTGATTTCATTTTTTACTGGTTTGGTTGAAGTGAGAATTTCATTACGTTGATTAGCAGTAAGAACATTATCCCAACCTTTCAACATACCAGAAAATCCAGTAGTAATGTAGCGAGCAATTGTTTGGTCAGTATTTTGATGTTATTTTAAAATGGTGCTATACATAAAGATTTTATGTAAGACAGCAAAAATTTCATATTCAAATTTTCCATTCATAATGGAACGATAATCATATGAATTTTGAATATCCATATGATCTTCATAAAGAAGATCTTGAGGTGTAGGTCTATGATAGTAATATCGAGTATTGCCACCATCCCAATTATATTAGAGTTTATTAAGCTCCATGCTGTTTTGTAAGGATTCAAAATTATTTTCAATTACTTGTATCTCTGCTAAATTGGCATTTTCTCTATCAGTTAATACATTGATTTAAAAATTATTTTTCTTTTCAGGTTTAAATGATAAAGCTTGTAGTATGGAAGTTAATTTATCAAGAAATTCATCTTGTTTCATCATATAAGATTTTGATGACAAGTTTAATCCAGAAATTTGAAGGGGAGATTTTATGTTTGGTTGTTCCACCTTTAAGATTGATGTTTTGTTAATTGGTGAGGAAGGAAGAATATTTTCAATCCTATTTAATTGCATACTAATTGTTTGTAAATTCAAATTAGTAAAATTGTTTTGTTTATACAGATTTGATAAATCAACGTTTGTTGAATGAGGGATAGGTTCAACTGGTTTTATGAAAGCTGTGGCTTCCAAGGTTGCTGTTGAATTGGGTTGAGTAAGTTTTAAAGCTTCAACAGGAGGGTGAACTGATTGAACAGTTAAACCATCTAATTTCTGCCATTCTTTTTGAAAATCTTCAAGGAGAAATATGCTCCTTCCATCCTGAGTCATTTCATAATATTTTGTTGCCTTAAACCAAGCCACTAATGGAATGGACTTAATAAAAGGTTTCAACATAATTGTAAAATTGTTCTTTGAATTCTTGCAACTTTGATGCAAATTTTTTTTTTAAATACCATCGACGGAATGGTGCAAATTTGTGTTGCTGAAATTCAGCATTGATTTTTTGCCGATTAATAACAAAGTTTTTTGGTTTTGTAAAAGCCATAAAGCCTTTATTTTATTGAGAAATTCATCTCGCTAACAGTAGGGGATTCCCCCTGTTGTTGGGTATATATCTCATGAGCAATCTGTTGTTCAGAAAGTTAGATTCTGTGACAGCCCAAATTTCAGAACCCCGAAATCCGTGCCATCAGCCCGACCTTCAAGGCCGTGCCCTGGGTTCCTTACAAAACATTGGTATATACAAGCCAAAACTGTAATTGAGGCACACGTAGCTACTCTAAATAAAATCTCAAAAATAATCAAGGTATCGCAAGGCAGTCCTTGTCCCATGCCAATTCATGGGCATAAGAACTTACCCAAACCATTAGTGATAATAGTTCATCCTAGGCGTTTTGTCAAATAAACGGTATTTAAAAACATTCGAAATAAAGAGGCTTGACATACCAAGCCGTACCTAATACTCTCAACTCACTCTCAAAGTATGCAGTGGATTTCTTAGAAGAATTCCTCAGGAGGAAGTTCTGACTCTTCTGTGGGCACGTAATCCGAAACCCCTGGATCAGCGTCTCCAGAAGTCTCTACTGCCGCTAGTCCTGGACTTGCGACATATAGTCTAAGGGGGGTGAGCTACATCCTAGCTCCGTAGGGAAACAAAAAGAACATATAGATTGACCTTCACACATATGTTAGCAGTTTAAAAAGCATAAAATTATCGAGTAATCACTTATGGACAACAATTGAAATAACTGGAAATAAAAATAATGATTTTGTTTATTCTCCTTATTAGTTTAGTTGTGAATTTGGCCTAATCACTTAAATCTTAACTTAAGTAGTCCCCGAGCAATATAACATCGAGCCCCGATGGAATACCCACCATCGTCGTCTAACTAGACAGTTATTATATGTATCCCCTGGGAATACTGCCCAAGCCCCTTTCTCATAGGTGGCGGGGTCTATTTTTAGATCTACATCCCTGGGATGTGCTATGAAAATACGGATCTGCCGCGTAGCTCACGGATATCCTGCCGAGTCAGTCGTGGGTATCCCGCCACGTCGGTGGGGTATTCTAATCAAACCTTAAATAATAAAAATATCAAATGTGCTCTACATATAGTTATTCACCGTGATTGTGCTAATTATATTACATCAGGCCTTATCACGTTACTTACATTTCTCTGTTAGTTTTCATTTGCATCCCTGGGATGCCCCTTATTTCCATCGCATCCTTCTTTGTTTAACTATATGATTTTTCGTCCCCTGAGGACCTCAAGACTTTCACGTTTTAAACTCACTCACACACCCTTTTTCATGAGGATCATGCAGTATTTGACTATTTAAAATGGATTACACTACATATATGAATTTCACGGAATAATCCACATGTTTCAAGAATATTCCCTACCTCGACGAATTTCAAAGCACGCCTTCTCGTAGAGGTTTATACTTCATGATCATGCGTCAAACCTACATTTCAATTTAGCATAGGCTTAGAAAGGTCACTAGAACCATTGGGGTGTACAACCCCCAAGTTTCTTGTATCCGAAAATTTCAAGAACTGAGTGGTCACTGGACCTCGCTCGAGCGGTCACCTGACCTCGCTCAAGCGGTTAAATCGAGCCACTGAAGCATTACTGGGGACCTCGCTCGAGCGAGCTTCCCCTTAGTTTTGGGGACCGCTCGAGCGAGCCCAGAGCTATATTTTTCCTATTCATCCTCGCTCGAGCGAGCCCTTTAGACCGCTCGAGCGAGGAGCGATGATTTTTTTGCTCCTCGATCAGATCGAGAACACAATTTCACCCTTCATTCAACCTTAACATCTTTAAAAACATTCAACCAACATTTCTTCCTATTATTTAAAACATGCCTAAGCATCTATCATGCCTTTAACATACCTCTGACGATGAGTCTCGCGCAAGTTTGATTTAAGATTCGAAATTCTACTAGGCTAACAGGCCTCCAAGGTTCCTCTTCCAGCCTTTTCTCCAACTCTTCTGCCGATTTAAGTCCCAACGAAACCCTAGTTCTTTACTAGGCTCTTCTCTTCTTTCTCTCTATATTCTCCTCTCTATTTAGGTTAGAATAGAGTTACGCAAGGGCTCTTCTCTCCTCTCTCTTTCACTTTTATACATATAAGTTAGGGAAATACTAGTGTGTTTCCCACGTACACACATAGTGTCTATGGTTCGTTTTGGTCTCCTTGTGAAACACACATACCTATATATAATGCATGACGTGCACTCATCCCAAGAATCTGGGGTTGTGACAATCACCCCAACTTACAAGATTTTCGTCCTCGAAAATCGACGATATTCTCTTAAGCAGGTACCACCATCTTGTTGCAGGCCACAGATCTAAAATAGTAATTAAGCGGTTTGTGGCATTTACAACAACATTGGCCATGTCAATTTATTTCCACATAGATGAAAGGGATCATCATTCACCACACTCATTCAATCGTTATATTAATCATCCACAAAAATTTGTGACATTCATGTCACGATAGTTTGAAAAAAAAACATTGACCAGGAAGCCACCTCATTACAAAGTGTCTCAAAAAATATTACATATTATGTGTTCAAAATTAACGTTACTATCTAGTCATCATCCTCCTCATAGTCGTCGTCGTCGCCGGAGTCATCATCATCCTCGTAGTCCTCTTCATCCTCATCGTCCACCCTGACGGTCGTGGTACCCGCTGTGGCGTTCCTCGTAGCAGGGCCGGAGCTAGACGCTCCAAAAATAGCATCCCTCATGGCACCGACGCGCTGCATGTATGACTGCGGGTAAGCCTGGCCCATGAGGTCGATAAGTAGTGCCTCCTGGAACCTCTGATGCAATCTGATCTCCCGCCCTTGCTGAAGGATCTCCCGCATCATGCCGATTTGAGTGGGTATGGGGTGTGGGCGAGGTAGAGGAGGGGTGTCTGCCGGCGCTTGATGGGTGGTTTGTCGGGAGACTGGTCTCTTTTCTTGTTGACTGGTTTGTAGACTCTTAAGGTTTGCTCCGGTCTTGGGCGAGATAGGGGACGACGTTATCAGTGAGGAACAACTCGTCCTCCCGGATCTTAAATCCTCCCTTCCCATTCCGTGAGTCTAGGAGTCGGGAAATCAACCGAGCATATGGTAGTCGGTTGATGGGTGGAGGAACAGCACCCCTTACATTTCTTTTATAGGCATGCGCCATGCCTTTTATGATGGTCATAGGTGCGTTGATCCACCTATTATGGAATGCGGTGTGTAGGGCCCGCAGAAACGCATCTCGGCGTTCTTGATCATGACCGGTTGGGTGTAGGTTCTTTTTGAAGATGACGTCTAGAAGCCACATACGCGGCGGTAGTTGTGATCGAGTAATAGATTGTCCCGAAGCGGACATGCCGCCTGTGATGTCGGAGATGATCGTTGGGAAATCGACGTTCCCAGAAAAAGGTGGTAGGATAAGTGGGCTAGGGGTGTACATGTGGGGACATTTCATGACTGATGAAATTTCGGCACATCTAAAGATTAGCTCATTACCATCGATTTTGACGAGGATAGCGTCCTCATCCACGTTCAAGTTTAGGGTTTGATAAAATAGTTTCACAAGCCTCAGGTAATAACGATCCCCGAACGGCGTAAGCAGGGCCTTAAGATTGTTGTTGGTGATGAAGTCCGATGTCCATTGGGTGGATGTCGGATCTCCGAAACAAGAGGGATGTATATCCCATTCGGTTTAGAAAATTTTGGCCCCCCACCAATCATCTAGTGTGATCAGAGTGGAGGATGGGTCTGGTGATGGTTGAGAAGTTTGCGGCGCTTTGTTGCGTGCCGATGGCGACCGAATCGCCATCCTCTTTTTAGGTTGTGGATTTGGGCTTGAAGCCATTTGGAATTTAAAGAGTTTAAAAAGAAAAGAAAAATTTCAGGGATGGGTAGATTTTACCTAGAAGAGTAGTCTTAACGGATCGGATTGTCTAAATTCGGCTCGAATCGGACGAAAAAGATTGAAAATAGCTAGCCCTAAACCCCTCGCTCGTCTCCACTCCCTTCTCTTGAAGATGAAAAGGCATCTTGTTATTCCCTTCACTATATATAGTCCCTCCTCGCTCGAGCGGTTATTAGTTATCGCTCGAGCGAGACCAGGACGCTTTATATTATATGTTATGGCCTCGCTCGAGCGGTCAAAATGCCTCGCTCGAGCGGTCAAAAAGCCTCGCTCGAGCGAGGAATAGCTATCGCTCGAGCGAGAGGAAGTTATTATTTTATGTGGTTCGCTCGAGCGAACATAAGTGGTCGCTCGAGCGAGACCAGAACATTTTTCTGGTACCCTTTCGCTCGTTTTCGATTTCAAATCTCAAAAAGTTCAACGAAAAGTGGTTCAAACATTGGTTGGAGTCAATATATATATATATATATATATATATATATATATATATAATTTTATCTTTCGAAAAATATATATACTTCATACTACCCGAAATCACATATTCTTAATTTGAATAAGACTATTCAGTTGGCAATTTCGAACAATTTGGGATATTGTTCTCTAACATCTGCCTCGCGTTCCCATGTTGCTTCTTCGACCGGATGGTTCTTCCATCGGACTAGCACTAAGGGAATAACTTTTGTTCGCAACACATGTTCTTTTCGATCTAAAATTTCTACCGGCTCTTCAATCATGGTCATATCTTCATGCATTTCGAATGATTGGTCACAAGACGTCGTGGTCATTGAGATATTTCCTGAGCATCGACATGTAGAATACATTGTGTACCTGATCAAACAATGGTGGCAATCCAATGCGATAGGCTACTTCTCCTACTCGACCTAAAACTTCAAACGGTCCAAGATAGCGGGGACTTAGCTTCCCTCTCTTTCCAAATCTCATCACTCCCTTCATCGGTGATACTTTCACGAACACATGTTCACCCACCTTAAAGTCTACACTAGTCCGCTTGATGTTAGCATAGCTTTTCTGTCTGCTTTGAGCCGCCTTTAGTCTTCCCCTGATCATGCGGACAATAGCCGCGTTATCTTCAAGTAGCTCGGGTCCCAAAACAAATTTCTCGCCAATTTCCTCCCAATTGATTGGCGATTTGCATCGTCTTCCGTACAAGGCTTCATACGGTGCCATTCCGATGCTCGTCTGAAAACTATTATTATAAGCGAACTCAATCAATGGTAGATGTTGATCCCATGATCCTTGTAATTCTAACATACATGCCCTAAGCATGTCTTCAATGACTTGGTTGACCCTTTCAGTCTGTCCGTCGGTCTGTGGGTGAAACGCCGTACTAAAATCTAGCCTAGTTCCCATTCCTTCTTGAAATTTCCTCCAAAACTTTGATGTATATAATGGGTCCCGGTCTGAAACAATGCTACTTGGAATCCCATGTAAACGAACAATCTCTTTCATATAGAGCTCTGCTAGTCTTCCCGTTGTGTACATCGTATTGTAAGGCAAGAGTGTGCTGACTTAGTCAATCGATCGACTACTACCCAAATGGCGTTATGCTTCCTTGCAGTTCACGGTAGACCGACTATGAAATCCATGGAGATAGATTCCCACTTCCATTCCGGTATGGATAGAGGCTGTAATAGGCCTGCGGGGTTTCTATGATCGATTTTCACTTGTTGGCACGTCAAACATCGCGACACGTACTCTGCCACATCTTGTTTCAAACCTCTCCACCAGTAATTCTTTTTCAGATCTTGATACATCTTTGTGCTTCCCGGGTGGATAGCATAGCTTGACTTGTGAGATTCATCAAGAATCGTTCGCCGCAATTCGGCATTGTCTGGAATGCAAAGTCACCCCTTGAATACTAAGGAACCATCCTCCTTGATTGAAAACTCAGATGTAATACCTTCAGTTACATCTTGACGCATCTTTGTTAGAATTGGGTCTTTCATCTGTAGTTCTCGTATGTGTTCGAATATCACTGGTTTCACTGATATGTTGGCTAAGAAGGCTCACCTGGCTTGTGGTCGTATGTCCGCCACATAACGCTAGATCCTCCAACAACTTCCATCGATGTATACCCGAAATTAGACTAGCCAATCTGGCCGAACTTTTCCGACTCAAGGCGTCACTCGTTAGCTTTGCTCGATGGTATGTGGAATTCGTAGTCTTTTAGGAATTCCATCCACCTACGCTGCGTCATATTTAGTTCCTTCTGTGTAAACAGATATCTGAGGCTCTTATGGTCGGTGAAAATTTCAAATGTTTCTCCGTATAAATAATGTCGCCATATCTTTAATGCGAATATGACTGCTGCTAGTTCCAGATCGTGTGTTGGGTAGTTCTTTTTGTACTCTTTCAACATGCGGAGCCGTAAGCTATTACCTCTTTATATTGATTTAGTACACAACCCAACCCGTTATACGAAGCATCACTATAAACTGCGAATCCTCCACTGCCTGATGGAATGGCTAACACTGGAGCTGAGGTGAGTCTCTTCTTGAGTTCTTGAAAACTCTTCTCACACGCCTCACTCCACTCAAATCTTGAGTCCTTTCTTGTAAGCCTCGTAAGAGGTCCTGATATTTTTGAAAACCCCTCTACGAAACGTCGATAATAACCTGCCAGTCCGAGGAAACTTCGGATGTCTGTCACGGTTTTTGGTTGCTCCCAGTTCACTACTGCCTCGATCTTAGCGGGATCTACTGTGACACCATGCTTTGAGACGACATGTCCCAAAAAGCTAACCTCTTCTAGCCAAAACTCACATTTGCTGAGCTTGGCATACAATTGGTGTTCACGCAAGGTTCGTAGAGCGACTCGTAAGTGTTCTTCATGCTCTGTTTTTTAGTTTGAGTAGATCAGGATGTCATCAACAAACACTACAACGCAGGAGTCTAGGTGTGGTTTAAACACCCGATTCATCAAGTCCATAAACGACGTCGGTGCGTTCGTCAGTCCGAATGGCATCACTAAAAATTCATAGTATCCATATCGTGTTCTAAAAGCCGTTTTCTGAATGTCCTCGGCCCTGACTCTTAATTGATGGTATCCAGATCTTAGATCGATCTTGGAAAAATGTTTTGCTCCCTGCAACTGATCGAACAAGTCATCTATTCTTGGCAACGGATATCGATTCTTCACCGTGACTTTGTTCAATTGACGGAAGTCAATGCACAACCGCATCGACCCATCTTTCTTTTTCACGAATAGAACTGGTGCTCCCCATGGAGACACGCTTGGTCTTATGAACCCTTTGTCCATGAGCTCTTGCAATTATTCTTTCAACTCTTTTAACTCTGCAGGGGCCATCCTATAAGGTGCCATTGAAACAGGTTCCGTTCCTGGTGCTAAGTCGATCCTAAATTCTACTTCTCTTTCTGGAGGTAACCCTGGCAATTCTTCTGAAAATACATCTGAGAATTCTCGCACTACTGCTATCTCGGAGATAATATTCTTTTCTTCTTTATTTTCTTTCAGGAATGCCAAATAACCGCTACACCCCTTTCTGATTAAACGTTCTGCTCTGACTGCAGATATGAGTGGTACTTGTGTCGATCTCTCCCCTCGAAATCGAAACGATCTCCTCGTGTTAGGACGGAAAATAACAACTTTATCCTTGCAATCCACTGTTGCGCAGTGATGGGAGAGCCAATCCATGCCAAGGATCACGTCGAATCCTTGCATGTCCAACAATATTAAATTTGCGTCTAGTTCGTAGACAACGTGATCCCGAATGCTTACCACTACCGATTTGCAGACTAACTCTGTGTCCACTAATTCTCCTGTTGGGATAGACACTGATAACACAAAGTCTAGTGTCTCCGGAACAATCTTCGTCTTCTTTGCAAATCTAGGGGCGATGAAGGAGTGGGTAGACCCTGGGTCTATCAGCACTCGTGCGTCATGTGCTACGTAGCACCCTTTCTCATAGACTTGTAACGTACCTATAATGCATACATATACGTACATAACATTTACTTTATTTAGAATTTTTTTTTTTTTTTTTTTTCTAATGCGCAACAACGGTTATATATATATTTGTCCTAATGAAAGCACATTCTCTATCTAGAATTGTATTGAAACCAAAATTCTTTATTTAAAAGAAATCTCACCTTGGATGATGTCGTGTACACTCCGTGCTTCCTGGGCGGTAACTGCGTAGGCTCTCCCTCGAACAACAGGCTTTCGAGATTGAATAGGTTGTGGCATGGAAGTTGGGGCCGTCTTTTCTTTAACTGTCTCAGGGCAATCTCTAATCATGTGGCCTATCTTGCCGCATTTGAAACAGCCTCGCATTCCCTGCCTACAATTCGCTGTTTTGTGGGACTTGCCACACTTGGCACAAGTTTCCCTTGGTGTTGAAGTAGCAGCTCTCGAAAAACCTTGTGTAGTTGTAACCCTGCTGGAAATAGCAGGACCTTCATACCTCATCGGTCTCCCTGATGCTAGCAACGGAAAACTTTGATGAGTAGCTTGTTGTGCAGCTCTCCCATACCCTGTCTGGAACGATTGTCTCTGATTCGGTGCTACAAACCTCGGTTTCTTATGTACCGATTCATAGCTCCCCGTCCTGCTTGGATCAATGCTTTCTCTTCCTTGTTATTCCCTCTGACGGTATCGGTTATTGTTTTCTTCTTCGACTACTAATGCCTTACTCATTACTTCTCCATAGGTCTTCAGCTGGAAGGGTGCAACCCCTCCTCGGATGTCCGACCTTAATCCCTGTTGGAACCTCTTCGCTTTCATCACGTCTAAAACTACGTAGTCTGGGGCGAAGCGAGCCAGTCTCATGAATTCCACTCCATACTCTCTCACGGTCATCCTTCCTTGCGCTAGTTATAAAAATTGGGTCTCCATCTGATTCCTCACAACTTCAGGAAAATATTGCTTATTGAATTCTTCTACGAATTCGTCCCAAGTCCACGGCATATCTGGAGTTTCTTGTGCTCTTGTTCGCGAAACGGATTTCCACAAGGTCCAGCTTCTCCATCTAACATATATGCCGCCCAACGGACGCTCTCATCCTCTGTGCATGTCAGTACGCTAAACACCTTTTCCATTTCACCGGCCGGTTTGGTGCCATTGTACCGTCTGAAAAGTTTGGAGGTCTCATCCTTCTGAACTCGGTGAATGCTGAAGCCACTGGTGGTGTAAGTCCCACTGGAGGTGTAGGTGTTCGTTGTAGTTCTGGTACTGTATGCGCTGCCAAGGACGCTGCTTGCTGTGCCATGGCAGTTGCCATTGTCTCCATTGTGTGCATCATTCTCTTACGCTCTTCTCTTTCTTCATTTCTCTCCCTCACTCTATCTTGTTCCCTCTGATTTCGATCCTGTCGATCTAGATCTTGATCCTCTGCTTGATTTTGGTTTCCTCCCTGGCCACTACCCTCGGGAATCTCCCTGTTTCCCAATGGCACTATGTTTGTAGGTGAGACAAACCCATCTCTACTGCGTAAATTCCTATCATGACCACCCCTGGGTCGGCCTCTTCTTCTAGAAAACATAACGGTCTGCATGAGAATCCATAGTCTCATTAACAGAAGTCCCTATATTCTGACGATATGATAGCCAGAACTAGAAAGAAAAGGCTTTGATACCAACTGTGACAGCCCGAATTTCGAAACCCCGAAATCCGTGCCATCAGCCCGACCTTCAAGGCCGTTCCCTGGGTTCCTTACAAAACACTGGTATATACAAGCCAAAACTGTAATTGAGGCACACGTAGCTACTCTAAATAAAATCTCAAAAATAATCAAGGTATCGCAAGGTAGTCCTTGTCCCATGCCAATTCATGGGCATAAGAACTTACCCAAACCATTAGTGATAACAGTTCATCCTAGGCGTTTTGTCAAAGAAATGGTATTTAAAAACATTCGAAATAAAGAGGCTTGACATACCAAGCCGTACCTAATACTCTCAACTCACTCTCAAAGTATGCAGTGGGTTTCCTAGAAGAATTCCTCAGGAGGAGGTTCTGACTCTTCTGTGGGCACGTAATCCGAAATCCTTGGATCAGCGTCTCCAGAAGTCTCTGCTGCCGCTAGTGCTGGACCTGCGACGTATAGTCTAAGGGGGGTGAGCTACATCCTAGCTCAGTAGGGAAACAAACTGAACATATAGATTGACCTTCACACATATGTCAGCAGTTTAAAAAGTATAAAATTATCGAGTAATCACTTATGGACAACAATTGAAATAACTGGAAATAAAAATAATGGTTTTGTTTATTCTCCTTATTAGTTTAGTTGTGAATTTGGCCTAATCACTTAAATCTTAACTTAAGTAGTCCCCGAGCAATATAGCATCGAGCCCCGATGGAATACCCACCATCGTCGTCTAACTAGACAGTTATTATATGTATCCCCTGGGAATACTGCCCAAGCCCCTTTCTCATAGGTGGCGGGCTCTATTTTTAGATCTACATCCCTGGGATGCGCTATGAAAATACGGATCTGCCGTAGCTCACACGGATATCCTGAGTCGTTATGGGTATCCGTATTCTAATCAAACCATAAAAATAAAAATATCAAATGTGCTCTACATATAGTTATTCACCGTGATTGTGCTAATTATATTACATCAGGCCTTATCACGTTACTTACATTTCTCTGTTAGTTTTCATCTGCATCCCTGGGATGCCCCTTATTTCCATCGCATCCTTCTTTGTTTAACTATATGATTTTTCGTCCCCTGAGGACCTCAAGACTTTCACGTTTTAAACTCACTCACACACCCTTTTTCATGAGGATCATGCAGTATTTGACTATTTAAAATGGATTACACTACATATATGAATTTCACGGAATAATGCACATGTTTCAAGAATATTCCCTACCTCGACGAATTTTAAAGCACGCCTTCTCGTAGAGGTTTATACTTCATGATCATGCGTCAAACCTACATTTCAATTTAGCATAGGCTTAGAAAGGTCACTAGAACCATTGGGGTGTACAACCCCCAAGTTTCTTGTATCCGAAAATTTCAAGAACTGAGTGGTCACTGGACCTCGCTCGAGCGGTTAAATCGAGCCACTGAAGCATTACTGGGGACCTCGCTCGAGCGAGCTTCCCCTTAGTTTTGGGGACCGCTCGAGCGAGCCCAGAGCTATATTTTTCCTATTCATCCTCACTCGAGCGAGCCCTTTAGACCGCTCAAGCGAGGAGCGATGATTTTTTTGCTCCTCGATCAGATTGAGAACACAATTTCACCCTTCATTCAACCTTAACATCTTTAAAAACATTCAACCAACATTTCTTCCTATTATTTAAAACATGCCTAAGCATCTATCATGCCTTTAACATACCTCTGACGATGAGTCTCGCGCAAGTTTGATTTAAGATTCGAAATTCTACTAGGCTAACAGGCCTCCAAGGTTCCTCCTCCAGCCTTTTCTCCAACTCTTCTACCGATTTAAGTCCCAACGAAACCCTAGTTCTTTACTAGGCTCTTCTCTTCTTTCTCTCTATATTCTCCTTCTCTCTATTTAGGTTAGAATAGAGTTACGCAAGGGCTCTTCTCTCCTCTCTCTTTCACTTTTATACATATAAGTTAGGGAAATACTAGTGTGTTTCTCACGTACACACATAGTGTCTATGGTTCGTTTTGGTCTCCTTGTGAAACACACATACCTATATATAATGCATGACGTGCACTCATCCCAAGAATCTGGGGTTGTGACAGATTCCTTAAAGATTAGGTTGATTATATTCAGAAGGAACAGATGAGTTAACTTCTTAATAAGATGATCGAGCAGTAGACGGTATAGAAACTCTATAAGGACCTCGAGATCGCGAATCATAAAAAGAACTCCTATAAGTTTTATGGGATGTAGATCTATCAAATTTTAAGATTACATCTCCTTGGTTATTTTGAACGATTTGTTCAATTTCTTGGTTTAAAATTGGTTTAGGAGGGACAGCTTGAGGTATACGCCAAGCATTAGGAAAAGTAATATTTTTCCATTCAATTAATTTAAGAGAGACAACATTGGTTGTTGTGCTGTTAATCTCAATTAAGACTGTCTTTCTTAGTTTATTTTGATAATTAAGTCTGGGAATCAGGGAAGTCATCACCTTGTAATGAAGGCGATAGATCAGAGCAATGATCTCTGATTCAGGCATAAAGTTGTATCCTTTAGTTTGTAAATTGAGGGTACAAGCATATAAAATATTTTTATCTGTTAAAGATAAGGTTAAGTTTGGGAAAACATTGTAGTATACTGGACCAAGGCATAAGCTGGTATCAATAACGGCCATCAGAGAGGATTGCCAATCAAGACATCTAGCATCTCTGAGAGTGCTAAGCAGACTTGTATTCTCAAGACCTAATAAGGTCAAAGGTTTGAATGCAACCTGAATACATCCTAGATGTTGGAAGTTAAAGTGGTGAAGGTCATGCAAAAGATCTTCATTTGTAAGCAATTGAAAACGTTCATTTTGACTTTCTTCATTTATACTGAGAGTTTGCTCAGTAGTTTTGATGGACATGTCAGTAGACCAATCTTTCCATCCATATTGGTAAATTATTTTTGGATTAATGGAAGGAATTGTCCACTTATTAAGTTGATTTTGTTGGTCATCAATTTTAGATCATTTGTCTAATTGTTAATTTTTTATTGATTTCTTGTTTGAGAAATTAAAAAGTAGCATTAAAGAAATTTTTTTTTCTTAAATTAAAATTGTAAAAAAGAAAGGGTAAAAGAGCTTTGGTGAAAACCAATAAGAGTGTAATTACATATGGGAATAGTAATGTTGGAAAAGTTTTACTATAGTGATTAGTGATTCAGAATACTATTCATCAGTATAGTAAAATACTATTTACCTTCTTCTCCATAAATTTTCATGAACTTCTTACAGAAATTCGTTTAGATTTATTACTAGATTGTTGTTGCAAAACTGCGTCCGTCCACGATAACTTTTACGGGGAATAAGTCGACAATAACGTAATCACTGCAATAATGCCTAGTCATCCCAATGCGACTTCCTACGCTACCACCAGCATAGTAGTAAATCTAAACAGACCATTATAAGTCATCCATTAAATCTTCAGGACAAGATGATGAACGGTAGTTCATACGCTCATGATTAGCCCCCCTAATCACTATTTACTACCTCTCAGGATTCTAACACTAACCACCCGCCATATGTAATTATCACGGGCTTAGCCGGACATGGCTCTGATACCAAACACAGAGTAAGGGAAAAGCGTAGTAACGGAAGAGAAAGAAGCACACTGGAAGAAAACTTTTTATTCCATATACTAATACCTAATAAAACAGAACTGCAATTACAAACTCAAAACATATGGAATCTAACTAGTATTAAAAAACTATACAACTACTATGCATGCATAAATAAATATAAACAAAGGCAAGAGGAAGCTTACTGATATGGAGGAGCTTCTCCGATACAAACTTATAAAAATTAAAAAAGAGAGAACAAGAGAGAAAAGAAAGGAGTTTTAGTAGCTGAATCCTAACTAAATTTTTCGGTGTCCTGGACAATCTCCAGGCTAACCCTTTTATAGATGAATGTGGACTTGTAACGGGTTGAAATTTGCCGCTGAGTGAGACACGTGTGCTAGGTGGATTGGATGCAGTCACTTCGTCCCTTGATAATTGTGTTCTGACATCATGGCATGCGTCAGAGCCTAATTATTTGGAGGATGACTTCATGGTTTGCATCATCGACAGCTGGCAAGGCTATTGAGTAACTAGGACTATTGCAGGCTGTGTTGGCCAATAATAATCTAAATGGTGGGGTCCATTATGATTCTTGATGCTTGTAAATTTGAACAAACAACTGTTTTGACTTATTTGTCTTCTTGATAATTTGAATTGACAACTTTATGGGTTGTATTGGCGGTTGCTTGGAGTGGTGGACAGCTGTATTGGCTGTTGAAAAGTTCTCTCTTTTAATGATTGAAGCCATTACTTCTTGCTTTTGACCTGGTTAATAATTGAGTCCCAAAATTCACCAAGTGATGGATCAGGACTATCTGGTTGCGATTCTCCTGCTAGAACATGGAAGGAATTATTATTTTCAAACGAAGTGATGGAATCTTCATCCGAATGGGATGCTGAATTAAAGGTCTGAAGAAAATGGGCTTTCATGGAAGCAAGACAACGATGATTAATCTGTGTTTCAGATAAATCAGGATGTTGTTTTCAAATCATGGCTTTGAGTATTTTAAAAGGATTGAATTCTAAAGAAGATGAAGAAGCCTCAGTTTTTGCTGTTTTGGCATACTGAGAAATGATGGATGAAATTTCAAGCAGTTTTTTTATCAAAGTCGGAAATATTATCCCACCATCGGATCCAATAGGTTCTTTGGAGTGTAGGAAGATGGTTAAGAGTGGTAATCTGAATATTCCACATCAAAATCCAGGGAATGCTGCATTCGGTGAAGAAAAAGAAATCAACTTCAGAGTAATGAGGATTTTTTCCTTTGAATTTAACTCCTTCATACTGATTATATAAAGGAATTAATGATTTGAGCAAAATTTTGGTGGTTTGGCCGAAATGGCTCCACCAATTGTAGAGCCAATTGGGAATACCAGTTTGGAGGATATCTAGACAAAAACTGGTTTTTCCTCCTGAGGAGGATATTGCTTGAAAGAGTGACCTGAGCTGAATATAATCCCAATAATTGAAAGAGTGACCTGAGCTGAGTTTTCGAGATTTATTTAGGTCAAAACCCCAAATGGATGGTTTGAGAATTTTATGGATAATAGCTTTACTATAAGTAATTGGGCTATCCGGTCGTTGGTTTTCCATATGATGGGTAAAGCTAATAGATCCAATAGCAGTCAAAATTGCTTCTGCAATTAAACTAAATTTGCCATCTAATGCAGGAAATCCTTGATTATCAAGATATCTTCTTTTTATTTCCCAAGGATCATACATTCATTGTTAGTCTTCTGGTTCAATTACCAGAATAGTGGAAAATATATATTTTTGGATATAAGAAAATATCTTTGATTTCATTCTTCTCTTTATTGAGAGAAGTTTTCTCTTTATTGAGAGAAATGTCTTTTTGCACAGAGTCTTTAACTTGAAAGTCTCCTTTTGTTCAATATCTATTGCTTTGGATAATTGTCCAAAGGGCATGATCATCTATGAATTCTTAAGTTCGGGATAAGGGGATATTACCCCTTTCCTTGCTTTTCCCTCCTGAGGAGGATGCCGCCATTAAGAAATACCCTGCAAAAATCTCTAGTTAGAAAATAAGGGAGAGAATTTGTCTCTCCTTTTATCCTCCTCAGGAGGATAAACCAGTTTTTGTCCAGATATCCTCCTGAGGGCAATATCCTTCTTAGGAGGAAAAATAAGTTTTTGTCCAGATATCCTCCAAATTGGTATTTCCAATTGGTTCTACAATTGGTGGAGCCATTTCGGCCCAACCACCAAAATTTTGCCCAAATCATTAATTCCTTTATATAATCAGTATGGAGTTAAATTCAAAGGAAAAAATCCTCATTACTCTGAAATTGATTTCTTTTTCTTCACCGAATGCAGCATTCTCTGGATTTGGATGTGGAATATTCAGATTACCACTCTTAACCATATTCCTACACTCCAAAGAACCTATTGGATCCGATGGTGGGATAATATTCCCGACTTTGATAAAAAACTGCTTGAAATTTCATCCATCATTTCTCAGTAGGCCAAAACAGCAAAAACTGAGGCTTTTTTATCTTCTTTAGAATCCAATCCTTTTGAAATATTCAAAGCCATGATTCGAAAATAACATCCTGATTGATCTGAAACACAGATTAATCATCGTTGCCTTACTTCCATGAAAGCCCATTTTCGTCAAACCTTTAATTCAGCATCCTATTCGGATGAAGATTCCATCACTTCGTCTAAAAACAATAATTCCTTCCATGTTCTAGCAGGAGAATTGCAACCAGATAGTCTTGATCCATTACTTGGTGAATTTTGAGACTCAATTATTAACCAGGTCAAAAGCATGAAGTAATGGCTTCAATCATTAAAGGAGCAAACCTTTCAACAGCCAATACAGCTGTCCACCACTCCAAGCAACCGCCAATACAGCCAATAAAGCCGTCAATTCAAATTATCAAGACAAATCAGCCAAAACAGTTGTTTGTTCAAATTCACAAGTATTAAGAATCATAATTGATCCCACCATTCAGATCATTATCGGCCAACACAGCCTGCAATAGTCCTAGTTACTCAATAGCCTTGCCAGTTGTCGAAAACGCAAACCACGAAGTCATCCTCCAAATAATTAGGTTCTGACGCATGCCATGACGTCAGAATACAATTATCAAGGGACGATGCAACTGCATCCAATCCACCAAGCACACATGTCCCACTCAGCGGCGAATTTCAACCTGTTACAAGTCCGCATTCATCTATAAAAGGGTTAGCCTGGGGATTGTTCAGGATACCAAAAAATTTAGTTATGTTTCTGCTACTAAAACTCCTTTCTTTTCTCTCTTGTTCTCCCTTTTTTAATTTTATAAGTTTGTATCGGAGAAGCTCCATATCGGTAAGCTTTCTCTTTGCTTTTGTTTAGATTTGTTTATGTATTGCATAGTACCTAAATAGGAGTTAGATTCCTTATGTTTTGAGTTTGTAATTGCTTTCTGTTTTATTAGGCATTTGTATATGCAATAAAAGGTTTTCTTCCCATGTGCTTATTTCTCTTCCATTACTACGCTTTCCCCTTACCTGTGTCTGGTATCAGAGCCATGTCCGGCTAAGCCCGTCGTAATTACATATGGCGGGTGGCTAGTGTTGGAATCCTGAGAGGTAGTAAATAGTGATTAGGAGCCTAATCATGGGTGTATGAACTACTGTTCATCGTCTTGTGCAGAAGATTTAATGGATGACTTATAACAGTCTGTTTAGATTTACTACTATGTTGGTTGTAGCGTGGGAAGTCACGTTGGGATGACTAGGCATTGTTGCAGTAATTGCGTTGTTGCCGACTTATTCCCTGTAAAAGTTATCGTGGACGGACGCAGTTTTGCAACAACAATCTAGTAGTAAATCTAAACGAATTTCTGTAAGAAGTCCATGAAAATTTATGGAGAAGAAGGTAAATAGTATTTTACTATACTGATGAATAGTATTCTGAATCACTATTCACTATAGTAAAACTATTCCAACATTACTATTCCCATATGTAATTACACTCTTATTGGTTTTCACCAAAGCTCTTTTACCCTTTCTTTTTTACTATTTTAATTTAAGAAATTTTTTTTTTTCTTTAATGCTACTTTTTAATTTCTCAAACAAGAAATCAATAAAAAATTAACAATTAGACAAATGATCTAAAATTGATGACCAACAAAATCAACTTAATAAGTGGACAATTCCTTCCATTAATCCAAAAATAATTTACCAATATGGATGGAAATATTGGTCTACTGACATGTCCATCAAAACTACTGAGCAAACTTTCAGTATAAATGAAGAAAGTCAAAATGAAGGTTTTCAATTGCTTACAAATGAAGATCTTTTACATGACCTTCACCACTTTAACTTCCTACATTTAGGATGTATTCAGGTTGCATTCAAACCTTTGACCTTATTAGGTCTTGAAAATACTAGTCTGCTAGCACTCTCAGAGATGCTAGATGTCTTCATTGGCAATCCTCTCTGATGGCTGCTATTGAGACCAACTTATGCTTTGGTCCAGTATACTACAATATTTTCCCAAACTTAACCTTATCTCTAACAGATAAAAATATTTTACATGCTTGTACCCTTAATTTACAAACTGAATGATACAATTTTATACCTGGATCAGAGACCATTGCTCTGATCTATCGCCTTCATTATAAGGTGATGACTTCCCTAGCTCCCAGACTTAATTATCAAAATGAACCAGGAAAGACAGTCTTAATTGAGACTATCACCATCACAACTAATGTTGTCACACCTAAATTAATTGAATGAAAAAATATTACTTTTTTTTATGCTTGGCGTATACCTCAAGCTGTCCCTCCTAAACCAATTTTAAACCAAGAAATTGAACAAATCGTTCAAAATAACTAAGGAGATATAATCTTAAAATTTGATAGATTTACATCCCACAGAACTTCTTATAGTTCTTTTTATGATTCGCGATCTCGATGTCCTTATAGAGTTTCTATACCCTCGACTGCTCGATCATCTTATTCAGAAGTTAACTCATCTGTTCTTTCTGAATATAATCAATCTAATCTTGAAGGAATCCAAGTTTCTGAATAACAGATATCTCATGGGATATATACTCAACAGCAGAGGGAATCCCCCACTGCTAGTAAGATGAATTTCTCAATAAAGTAGTAAAGTTTTTATAGCTTTTACAAAATCAAAAAACTTTGTTATTAATTGGCAAGAAATCAATGTTGAATTTCAGCAAGACAAATATGCACCATTCCGTGAATGGTATTTAAAAAAAAATTCTGCATTAAAGTTGCAAGAGTTCAAAGAACAATTTTACAATTATGTTGAAACCTTTTATCAAGTCATTCTATTTGTGGCTTGCTTTAAGGCAACAAAATATTATGAAATAACTCAGGATGAAAGGAGAATATTTCTCCTGGAAGATTTTAAAAAAGAATGACAGAAACTAGATGGTTTAATTGTTCAATCAGTTCACCCTCCTGTTGAAGCTTTAAAACTTACTCAACCCAATTCAACAACTTTGGAAGCCACTGCTTTCATCAACCCTGTTGATAAAGCAAATACTTCTTTAGTACAATATACTAATCCCCAACAAGAATTTCTTCACCAATTAAAATCCCGATTAAAATCATTATCTTGTAAGAAACAAATAAAACAAATAAATTTTCAAATAAATGTTTTAAGTCAAACAACAGAAAATCATAAATCCAAATCTTATCCTCCAAGTTTTTATAAACAAAAGACTCAAAAGATTTATGAGTCTTCTTCACCAAAGAAATCCAAATTCAAATCAAAATCACAAGAACACATTCAGTGTTATAAATATTCAAAGTTTGGACATTATGCCAATAGGTGTAAGATCAAGAAAAAATCAGATCAAATTTATGACAGACCCCAAACTTATTCAGACAAAATCTGAATTTTCTGTCTTTTAATCATTCAAAAATTGATTGTCAAAATTCTGGAATCAATGTTCCTACAATTACTCAACCATCTCTATTGGAATTAGCAGACAAAACTACTAATCCAATAAAAGAATCTCAAACTCAATACTCAAATAATGAGTCTATACCTAGACCTGTTACAATCAGTGACCTTAAACATGAAATTAATTCATTAAAAATTGAGATGAATAAGCAAAAGAAATCTCTTGCCACTCAAACACAAATTCAACAACATAATCAAATCAATGTCATGAGCTAAGTAACAACTCAAAAATGGCATATCCAAATCACTTTGGTGATCAATCAAGAATTCACTATCAAAGATGTTGTTGCCCTAATTGATAGTAGAGCTGATTTAAGCTGCATATAGGAATGATTGGTTCCTACTCAATATTTTGATAAAACTACTCAAACCCTTAATAATGCTAGTGGTTACAAAATGCAGACTAAATACAAATTAAATTATGTCTCAATTTGTAACAATAGAGTATGTATTCCATCCAATTTTATACTTAATCAAGGATTTAACTCAAATTGTTATTTTTGGTACTCCTTTTATCACCTCCATTACTTACCTGCATACTCTGCAACAGATCTTCTCCCAAATGGTACATCCAAGTAAATTTATTTATTAATTTCAATTATACAATTTATGACCTCATCGCCCTTATTGATAGTGGTGCTAGCATGAATTGTCTTCAGGATGGATTAGTCCATTCTTCATATTTGAATTCCACTCGTCAGAATCTCACTAATGCTAGTGGATATCCCATACCTATCCGCCAAAAACTTGACCATGCTGCAGTTCAACATCATAATATTTCTATTCCCACTTCTTTTCTGGTTCTCCCCAATATCACTCAAACCCTTATCTTAGAGATTCCTTTTATTTCTTCCATCTTTTCCTTTACCCGGGTCGATTCTCAGGACATTTCTGCCCAATTTCAGGGTCATCCCCTTTGCTTCCATTGTCTCTCCTCTCCTTCTGCGAACTCCCTTCCTCACCTTTGTTGTGTCTCCCTTCCAGGTAATAACCAATTCTAGGGGCCCCATCACCATAATTACCCTACTCATAATACTTGAATTGTTTATTCCCATTTGCATGAGCATTTGCATCAGCATGTGCATACCACCAACCCCGTGGTTTTATCTTTATGTGGTGATCCTACCAAAACAGTAGATTACCAACTAATCACTACTTTTTGTACAGAAAATGACTAGTCTTGCAGGTAGCTCTTCTGCCCAATCAGCCGACTCAGCAGAAGACAATTCTTCTCTACAAAGAAAAGTTTATGCTATCCTCCAAAGATTCCAACCATGAATTTATACTTCATGGCAATCTTGCCATAGCCAAATTTATAATTTCTCTAACCCATCATACTAAATGCATAATTCCATGAGAGAAGGCAGAGTTGCTTTTAAAACCTTTCAAACCATGCAACTCCCGACCACATCTCCCATTATGGAGGTCAACGAATATTCCAAATCTGAAATTTTCAGCATCAGGCATATCCCTGATTTTATTAACCCAGGCATTGCTCCATCCATGCATCAAGATATTAATGGCGTATGGAAAAACCATATTGTTAATAATAAGAAAAAAGTAAGACAATATTTGAGCGTCCTTACATTCAAAATCCAGGCTCAAGAAGCCCATACCCAACAAATTTATGAAGGTTTAACCTCCTTGCTCAAAGACTTTAACTGGGAGGAAGAAACCTTTATCATTGAGAAAATTTCCTATTTCCTTAACCTCATTGAATTGGTAAAACAAAATGATCAAATTCTTCATCGCCTTAAAAGAATCTGCATGTTTGAAAAGGCCAAACATGTCCTTCCAATTGATATTTCCCAAAATTGTGTCTCAAATTGAGAATTCTGCTATTGAGATTAAACAAATCTTATTGCAGAATTATCAATTTATCAATCATCTTCAGGGTTATCATCTCCCTAAAATTTCTTTGTTCACTCCAGATTATCCTCATAATCTTTTGCAATGTCTTGATTGGAGATTGATCAACCAAATCATTTTCCCACTTTCCAATATTCCAAATTTTCCTCGAATGATTAAATCCATGGTCTTCCATGCCTCCAAATGTTTACTCAAAGGCATTTACCTTACTTTTTGGATTACTAGCACTCTTGGCTGGCGGTCTCGAGAACAATCCTTTCAACCTTATCAAATTTAGATTCTTCGAAAAATCAGGATGTATGAATTTTCATATGTCAACAAAACTGATCCTTTTGCCTATTCTAATGCTCAGTCAATTTCCCCCAAATCCTATTAGATTCGTTCTTTAATGCAATTTTCTCAACAAGCCAGAGAAATTTCCAAAGACCATTATTACTTCAAAATGACTGATGGTTGACGAATTTTCATCACAGATTTCCCTATGGAATATATGGCGACTCCTCAACAAGAAGAAGACGCAGAGAAATTTCTCCAACAATTGATCAGGAGGAGTAATCTCCATCTGCCTACCGACTTAAAAATTTAAGCTTCTATCTAAGAAGAAGAGTTGTTACATGATGTACCTGATTCAAATAGTTCCCTATCCGGAGACTCAATATTTTATCAGAATCTTGACAATCGCATGGAATCATAAGGTCCAGCTATTACAGCCAATACAGTCATCGATTCAAATTTACAATTATCAAGAAGACAACTTAGCCAAAACAGCTGTTTATTCAAATTCACAATCATCAAGAATCATAACGGACACTGCCATTCAGATTATTGTCGGCCAACACAGCCTACAATAGTCCTTGCTACTCAATAGCTTTGCCAGCTGTCGATGACGCAAACCATGAAGTCATCCTCCAAATAATTAAGCTCTGACGCATGCCATGACGTCAGAACACAATTATCAAGGGACGAAGCGACTGCATCCAATTTACATAGCACATGTGTCCCACTCAACGACGGATTTCAACCCGTTACAAGTCCGCATTCATCTATAAAAGGGTTAGCATGGGGATTGTCCAGGACATCAAAAAATTTAGTTAGGATTCTGCTACTAAAACTCCTTTCTCTGGTTCACTCTTTTTAATTTTTATAAGTTTGTATCGGAGAAGCTCCATGTCGGTAAGCTTCCCCTTTCCTTTGTTTATATTTTTTTATGCATGCATAGTAGTTATATAGTGTAAGCATAGTAGTTAGATTCCTTATGTTTTGAGTTTGTAATTACAATTTTGTTTTATTAGGCATTAGTATATGAAATAAAAGTTTTCTTCCCGTGTACTTCTTTCTCTTCCGTTACTACGCTTTCCCCTTACTCTGTGTTTGGTATCAGAGCCATGTCCGGTTAAGTCCGTGATAATTACATATGGCGGGTGGCTAGTGTTGGAATCTTGAGAGGTAGTAAATAGTGATTAGGGGGCCTAATCATGGGCGTATGAACTACTGTTCATCATGTTGTCCAGAAGATTTAATGGATGACTTATAATAGTCTGTTTAGATTTACTACTATGCTGGTTGTAGCGTGGAAAGTCGCGTTGGGATGACTAGGCATTGTTGCCGACTTATTCCCTGTAAAAGTTATCGTGGACGGACGCAGTTTTGCAACAGCAATCTAGTAGTAAATCTAAACGAATTTCTGTAAGAAGTCCATGAAAATTTATAGAGAAGGTAAATAGTATTTATTATGCTGATGAATAGTATTTCAAATCACTATTCACTATAGTAAAACTATTCCAACATTACTATTCCCATATGTAATTACGCTCTTATTGGTTTTCACCAAAGCTCTTTTATCCTTTCAACTGTTTTAATTATAAAATAATAATAATAATAATAAAAAATTTCCTTTAATGTCACTTTTTAATTTCTCAAACAAGAAATCAATCAAAAATAAACAATTAGACAAATGGTCTAAAATTGATGACAAACAAAATCAACTAAATAAGTGGACAATTCCTTCCATTAATCCAAAAATAATTTACCAATATGGATGAAAAGATTGGTCTACTGACATGTCCATCAAAACTGCTGAGCAAACTCTCAATATAAATGAAGAAAGTCAAAACGAAGATTTTCAATTGCTTACAAATGAAGACCTTTTACATGACCTTCACCGCTTTAACTTCCTACATCTAGAATGTATTCAGGTTGCATTCAAACCTTTGACCTTATTAGGTCTTGAGAATACAAGTCTGCTTAGCACTCTCAGAGATGCTAGATGCCTTGATTAGCAATCCTCTCTGATGGCCGCTATTGAGACAGCTTATGCCTTGGTCCAATATACATTAATGTTTTCCCAAACTTAACCTTATCTCTAACAGATAAAAGTATTTTACATGCTTGTACCCTTAATTTACAAACTGAAGGATACAATTTTATGTCTGGATCAGAGACCATTGCTCTAATCTATCGCCTTCATGAGAAGGTGATGACTTCCCTGGCTCCCAGACTTAATTATCAAAATGAACCAGGAAAGACAGTCTTAATTGAGACTAACATAATAACCATGTTGCCACTCCTAAATTCATTGAATGGAAAAATATTACTTTTCCTGATGCTTGGTGTATACCTCAAGCTGTCCCTCCTAAACCAATTTTAAACCAAAAAATTGAACAAATCGTTCAAAATAACTAAGGAGATGTAATCTTAAAATTTGATAGATCTACATCGCACAGAACTTCTTATAGGAGTTCTTTTTATTATTCGCGATCTCGAGGTCCTTATAGAGTTTCTATACCCTCGATTGCTCGATCATCTTATTCAGAAGTTAACTCATCGGTTCCTTCTGAATATAATCAACCTAATTTTGAAGGAATCTAAGTTTCTGAACAACAGATTCCTTATGGGATATATATCCAACAGCAGAGAGAATCCCCTATTGCTAGCGAGATGAATTTCTCAATAAAGTAATAAAGTTTTTATATCTTTTACAAAACCAGAAAACTTTATTATTAATCGGCAAGAAATCAATGCTGAATTTCAGCAAGACAAATATGCAACATTTCGTGAATGGTATTTTAAAAAAAAATCTGCATCAAAGTTGCAAGAATTCAAAGAACAATTTTACAATTATGTTGAAACCTTTTATCAATTCATTTCATCTGTGGCTTGGTTTAAGGCAACAAAATATTATGAAATGACTCAGGATGAAGGAGAATATTTCTCCTTGAAGATTTTCAAAAAAAATGGCAGAAACTAGATGGTTTAACTATTCAATCAGTTCACCCTCCTGTTGAAGCTTTAAAACTTACTCAACCCAATTCAACAGCAACCTTGGAAGCCACAGCTTTCATAAAACCAGTTGAAACTATCCCTCATTCAACAAAAGTTGATTTATCAAATCTGTATAAACAAAAAAATTTTACTAATTTGAATTTACAAACAATTAGTATGCAATTAAATAGGATTGAAAATATTCTTTCTGTCTCACCAATTAACAAAACATCAATCTTAAAGTGGAGCAACCAAACATAAAACCTCCCCTTGAAATTTCTGGATTAAACTTGTCGTTAAAATCTTATATGATGAAACAAGATGAATTTCTTGATAAATTAACTTCCAAATTACAAGCTTTATCATTTAAACCTGAAAAGAAAATTAATTTTCGAATCAATGTATTAACTGATAGAGAAAATGCCAATTTAGCAGAGATACAAGAAATTGAAAATAATTTTGAATCCTTACAAAACAGCATGGAGCTTAATAAACTCCAATATAATTGGGATGGTGGCAATACTCGATATTACTACCATAGACCTACACCTCAAGATCTTCTTTATGAAGAAGATCATATAAATATTCAAAATTCTTATGATTATCGTTCCATTTATGAATGAAATATTGATGAAAAATCCGAATATGGAATTTATGCTATCTTACATAAAATCTTTATGTATAGCACCATTTAAAACAACATCAAAATACTGACCAAACAATTGCTCGCTACATTACTACTAGATTTTTTGCTATATTGAAAAGTTGGTGGGATAATGTTCTTACTGCTAATCAACGTAATGAAATTCTCACTTCAACCAAACCAGTAAAAAATGAAATCACTGGCTTAGTTGAAGCTTAAGAAGATGCAGTTTATACTTTAACTCAAACAATCATTTTTCATTTTGTTGGTTCTTGGAGCCATCAATATAAAAGAAATAGAGAACTATTTCAAAATCTTCGCTGCCCATCTTTAACTCATTTTAGATGGTATAAAGATGTTTTTATGACTAAAGTAATATAACGTAGGGATGCCAATACTGAATATTAGAAAGCCAAATTTATTGATGGTCTTCCTAGCTTATTTGCTGAAAATGTTCGAAATAAACTTCGAAATCCTGATGGCCAAAGTATCACTTACAATCAATATACTTATGGACAACTCCAAAGTATAATTGTTCGTGAAGGATTAACATTGTGTAATGATTTAAAATTACATCAACAATTAAAACAATAACTTACTGGTCGTAAGGAATTAGGAGAATTTTGTGACCAATTTGCTTATGACACAAACATCAATTATCCTTCAAAAAGACGAGATAATAGAGAAATCTCTAATCATCATCATTCTTCAGGACGATGTCATCGTATTTTCAAACAAACAAACAATCCCTCTTCTTCTCGACAACATCGAGAAAATAGAGATCCTTCTTTTTCTAGCAAATATTGTGGGAAAATGAGAAAATCAACAACTCGACCCCAAAGAGAAATTAAATGTTATAAATGCCATTGATTTGGTCATTATGCCAATAAATGTACAACTGAACAAAGAATAAATCAAATTCATGATGAAAGCTTAAAATTAACCCTATCAAAAATTTGGTTAGATTCTAGTCCTTCCGAATTTTCTAATTCTGATGAAAATAATGGAATTCATTCCACTTCGTCTTCGTCATCTTCCTCTTTTACAGACAACCCTGTAAATTGCAAATGTAATAATATCCATACTTCAAACGATTCTTGGCAAGCATTTGCTGCCATGAACAATCTCAGTATTAATGTTCTTACTGAATCCCAACAATCTTTACTAGATTTAATTGATAAAACTGAAGATCCAATAATGAAATCCAAACTAATTGAAGCCTGTATTTCTGCAGCCCAAAAAGAAACTAGAAAATCTTTAATTGTAGACAAACCTTACTCAATTAAAGAACTTTTTCATCGACTTGAATCCAATGGTTCTCCTATGCAAGTAGCCAATGCTACACATGGATCTTCTACGATTGCTAATTTCCAGCAACATATCGAATCTTTATAAAAAGAATTGAATACTCTAAAGCATCAATTTGCTCAAGAAATTACCACTATTAGTAATCGACTTCACCAATTGGAACAAAAAGATTTAAGTCCTTGAATAAGGCCTTCACAAACATCCAACTCTTCTAATCCTAGATCTAATCTATGAATATCCCCTTAGATGGGGTTCATTAGATCCCAATACTCTAAGGATTTAGCCAAACATCTATAAATTAAACAAGAAATATGACATAACAAAATAAAAGAGTTCCATTAAAATACCATGAATTTAATAGTGATTCAAAGCAAGGATGAAAATAGCGGTTCCGTTTTCGGTTTCGGGCATGACCGAACCGAAATTTCGGCCGATAATTTGAGTTATCAGCCGAAATTTTAAATCATGATCCAAAGAGTTACAACCCCGACAATGAAATTGCTACGATCTTTAATCTTCTAAGAGAATGCTTGAGTTCTACTTTAGGGTTTATCTTTTTTTCTAAAAGAAAAAATAACAAGATAAAAAAATAAATCATTGACCTAACTCAAAACATGGTATTTATAGGGTTACTCCCATAACCCTAATATTTTCTCTCTTTTCAATTTCAAAATCCCACCTCAAAGGTCGAATTCTCGGTCTTAAGTCGATTTAAGTCTGATCTTTTGCTCATAAAAATTAAGCAATTGTCCATTAAAGAGTCGATCGATCGACTTATGGGCGAGGATGAACTTCATTCAGAACTTATTTTGGTGTTTTACATCCGATCGATCGATACTTAGGATCGATTGATCGATTATCATTGATTTCCGTGAACGCTGCTCCTTTTAGAATCCTTATCCATTGAATTTTTTTTTTTTGATCAGTAAAGAGAGATATATTGAAAACAGCAAGACGCTGAAGGACAATACAATGACATGATCGAAAAAACAGAGAAAAACGGAAAGGAAAAGAAACAAAAACAGGCCCAGCCATAGACAAAACCAACCCCGACCTCGGCACTCGCAAACAAGTCAGCTCAGCCAGGATCCCATAACTGATGGTCCACATAATCTCCCCCCTCGTTCGCCACCCATAACCATACAAGGTCTCTCACCGCTCTCATGATCATCCCCACCGGCCTACTCTGTTGCTAAAAAATTCTCAGGTTCCTCTCCCCTCATATGGACCACAATACCGCGAAGAACGCGGCCATCCAATACCCCCTGCAATGATCCTCGACCACGGCAAACTTCCATATGACCCATTGACAGTAGGGAGTGGAAGGGGTAACCCAGGCCATACTAAACGCCTTCAGCACAATGGACCACAATCCCCTAGCCACCTCGCAACGCAGAAACAGATAAGACGCGTTCTCCTCGGCCTTGTTACACATGACGCACCAATTTTGCCTGACCATCCCTCTCCTCATCAGTTGGTCATACGTCAGGATCTTCTCACAAAACAATGTCCACACAAAGAACTGAATCTTGCGAGGAATAGGCTCCTTCCACAGGCTCGCTCCAGCATACCGAAACAAGGGACGTCTAGTGAGCATGCGATAATAGGACCTGACGCTGAAAAGACCATTGATGTTATGATTCCATAGCATCTGATCCAGCCCATGATGGTTCCGTTTAGCTTTGTAGAGCATCCTTAACAGCTTAGCAAACATAGTCACCTCCTCATCCCGTAGGTATCTCCTAGTGACAGCATCCCACTGCTCATCCCCATCCGAATCCGAAACGAACTCCTCAATCATACCATGCGGGTTTACGGAGATATGATAGATATTTGGGAAGATATCTTTGAGCGGTCGCAGGTCAGCCCAAGTATCCTCCCAGAAACGGATGCGAGAACCACATCCCCAACTAAATCGCAGGCCCCTGACGAATAGATCCCAGGTGTCGCAGATACCTTTCCACCAACTAGATCCCCCTCTAACCCCCACGATATTTATCCCCCAGCTGCCGGAGGTCGCCTCGTACTTCTCCACAAGCACGCGAAGCCATAGGTTGGCTCTCTCCTCCACCTTCCCAGCTCGCCATAACCACTTGCCCAACAGAGCTACATTGGTCGATTACAGGCAGTGAATGCCCAACCCACCACACCCCCTCGGTAGCTGGCAAATGCCCCAGTTAACAAGGTGGAAGCATTTCTCCAGACCTGATCCTTCCCATAAGAAGTCCCGTTGGATTTGTTCAAGGCGCTTGATCATCCCTTTAGGGCACTTGAACATCGACATGTAGAAAATTGGCAACGAAGCAAGGACAGTTTTAACCAGCAACAGTCTGCCACCACTACTGAGCAGCTTCCCTTTCTACGAGGATAGTCTTCTCTCAAACCTTTGCACGACCGGATCCCACGCTCTAGCTTTAGGATATCGTAGACCGAGGGGCAGCCCCAGATACTTGATAGGAAACTCATCCACAACGCACCCAACAGTTGATGCTAAATCGTCCAACAGGCTCACATCAGTCCCAATACCCGTGATAGAGGATTTGGAGAAATTTATCCTTTGACCCGACACCGCCTCATAAATAGATAAGACCTCGACCATAGTACTAAACTCCGACACATCCGCCTTCCCAAACAGCATAGTATCATCAGCAAATTGGAGGTACGTTATGTACGTCCCAGAGTTGCCCACCTTGATACCTGAAATTAAATTCAGCTGTTTGACCTGCACCATAAGTCCCGACGGCGCCTCCCCCACAATGTTAAAGAGGAACGGGGATAGGGGGTCCCCTTGGCGTAACCCTCAGAGCTGGAGAAGTAGCCAGCCGGAGTACCATTAATCAGAACCGAGAACCATGTCGAAGAATAACATCCCCTCATCCATTTCCTCCACGTCATGCCAAACCCCATTCTGTTCAGCAAGTAATCCAGGCAGTCCCAGCTGACCTGATCATAGGCTTTCTCCATGTCGACCTTCCATAAGGCCGCCGGACGGCGATCCTTGTGTGTCGAGTGTATAGTCTCCTGCGCTATTACCACCAAATCACGTAACTGTCGACCCCTAACAAAAGCACCCTGGTTCTCAGAAATAATAGTGGACATCACCGGGATAAGTCTATTCACAAGGACCTTAGAGATGATCTTATATAGACAGTTCGTAAGGCTGATAGGTCTAAACTCCGAGATATCCTCCGCCCCATCCATTGAATTCTTTTCTCACGCTCTTTTTTGCTTCTTATGTGGTGAGAAGTTATTCCTTCCTGTAATCATGAAATTTTCACAAAACACCATTAGATCACTTTCATCGGACCACAAGGTGTAGATTTAGGGAATAAAATATTCATAGTTTATCACTTATCACACCCTGAAATTTACACGTTGCTAGTCCTCAATCAAAGAGAGAAAAATCATGAAATACAAATTAATGATAACAAAATGAATGCCACTTTCCTAGGGAGCACTGTTGAATTTAGCATATGCAATAAGCCTTTTAAACCCCTAGGTGATCCCTAGAGGACGAGTTTTGTCTCGTGAGGGTTTCTAGAGAAGCTACCAACAAACTTCCATTACCCTGCTTAGTGCAATCTTTAGCGTTTCCCCTAACTCAATTCATCAGGATAATTGGAAAAACAATTAGGGCAAGCATGTTACATTCTCCCATTCCTGGATCAATTACTGAGACAATCCATCATTTTTGTCACATCAACTTTAACTTGAATGTTCAAGGGTTGAGTGTATATGACCCACACGGCAGTTTGTTCTTTGAGTTAATTCCAATATGAACTCATCCACAGTTCAGTCCTTCATTGATATCAATATGCTATTTTATTAATCCCTTCGTAATTAATCATATTAAGCCTTTAAGCAATACCAATGAGGAAGGTATCTCCTTTTGTCTTTTTATACAAAATATCCCCCAGTTTAAGTTATTGGTGACTAGTGTAATGTTGGGCTTTCTTAAACTGTGTGAGAGACCCTTGTAACGAGTTTTAGATCAATACTCCCTAGTCAGATAGCTTGGGGTATTAGACATAAAGACACCCCTCCGGATTTAATGGCTTGAGTCACCTAGGCTACAAAGCTCAACTTAGTCATCCTGAATTTTTGATACATTAAGAGGGATAATGTTGATTTAAAGTGTTATTTTTTTTATCTCTCCTTTTTCACTACCATTTTTCTCATATTTCTATCAATTTATTAGTTTGAACTGTTGATGGGTACTTTCACTAAAAAACTCTCCAAACCCCCGATCATGTGAATCAATGTGCCAAGTGTATCTTAATTAAATGATAGATTTCAGATGGAAAACTCAATGGTACTTTCTGAGATGGAAACATCTTACATGCCCATTCCTATCATCTGTCAAATACCTAATTAATTGTGGTTTAGGTAATCCACAAAGCATTGATAATAGTTTTTTTTTTTTTTTAATTAATAGTTTTCCATAACCCCAAACCTGAACCAGACATTGTCCTCAATGTCTAAATAATTATGTAGCATGTGAAAGTATAAGGGAAAGAGAATACCCTTAATCAAGCATCATGATAAATGCAGAACATCATATGGGTACCTGCAATGAAAATACTTTTAAAATTTCCTCTGAAATGAAGCAGGTGGATAGATAATTTCAAGGAATCAATCATTCTACAACAAAAAGAATAATTCGGGAGAAATATTGAGGGAACCATCATTCTTAAGCATGTTGAACGAATTCAGATATGGTAGGAAAAACTATCAAACGAACATTGACAATCAAAAGAAAAATAGATATTGCATTAAGAATCACCATCTGATTATATTTTGTTGAAAGGAAAAATAACCTAAAAATCCAAAAAATATGAAGGAAATCCTAAAACACTAAAACAGAAAAGAGAACAAACCTAAAACAATGCTAACTTCTAAAACTACATACTAATCTACGTGCCGTCTTCTTCCTTCACCTCGCTAGGGCTGTCAACGGGGCGGGTTTCAGCCCGAGCCCGGTCCGGTCCGGATGGGCTGCGTTCGGGCCCAAACTTATAAGTCTTTTCGTAAATGGGTCAGGTCAGGCTAAGCCCAAATATAAACGATTTAGTGTTCGGGCTTTGATGTGTAAAATAAACGGACAATTTTATTTGTTAAAATTAGCGGGCCAGTAAGCGCGGCCCAAACCCGGCCTGTTATACTTACAATTTTAGCCCCCTTATTACCGTTCAACAAATTAATAAGGAGGTAAAATCATAATTTCCTCTCTTTACTACCCTATATGAGTAATCTAGGGTTTTTTCTCCATTTCATCGATCTCTTCTCCATCGTTGCCCCTCTGAAACGGCGCCCTAGGGTTCAACTGTTGCAGGCTTCTCTCTCCCAACTTCTCTCTCTCTCTCTCTCTCCCAGTTCCAGACTCGCCATGGCCGGGGTGCAACCCCAACACCCAAGCACCCATTCCAAGGGCCTGCGCAGGCGCAACCCTCTCTCTCTCTCTCTCTCTGAGGCTCCCATTCCCAACCCTCTCTCTGCCTTTTCTCTCCCAGCTCTCTCTCTCTCTCTCTCTCTCTCTCTCTCTCTCTCAGGCTCCCAGTCCTAGTCCAACCTCTCTCTTGCACTGGCCCGTATGCAAAAACTGTTGGGCAAAATTCATAAAATGCCTGCTTGGCCCGAGTTCTTACCCGATTAGTATCGAGCCTGGTTTATCACTAGCCCAAATGGAGAAAAATGTAAGGCAAAAATACAAAAGACCAGCCCAGTCGGAGTTTTGGCCCAATTAGTACCAGGTCGGGTTTATTCGGATTGGGCTCGGGCTCAAACATCCCACAATCGGTCGATATCGTGTGAGGCTCAGGCCTCACTTTTATTCTAAAAAATATCCAGGCTTATAACAAACCCGGCCCGAACCAGCCCATTGACAGCCCTACACCTCGTGCTTGGGTGTGGGTGTCGGCACCAACATTTTCCAAATCTCATGGGGGGAAGAGGGGGACCAGAGGTCGGGGTCTCTACAGAGGCCAACGAAGCTTCAGGCATCTCAATATCAATGATTTCAATAGTCGTCAAGTCGATGTGATTGGAGGGTGGGTTCCTCCGTACTCGCTTCCTCGCGGGTTCCTCCAATTTTTCAACGTGACAATTGTGCGGAATCGAATCCCCGCCATTGATTGAAACCAAAGATAAGATGAAGAAGAGAAGGAAGAAAAGTAAAGAAGAATAATGTGGAATAAAACCTAAAAAAGGCTATATAAAGAGAAAACCCTTGGAGCAATTACCAAAATCGCTAAACCGGCCTACCAGTTCGAACCTGGTTGATTGATCAATTTGTAACAATCAATCGATTATGTCACATCCAGCTGGACACGGAAGCTTTCGTATATAAAATCGATCAATCGAGTATGGAAATCGATCGATCGATTTGTCCTACTCGAGAGTTTGGCTCTAGAGAATTATATTTCAGTCGATCGATCGATTAAAGAAATTGATCGATCAAATTTATCGATCGACTCAAATTCAAAAATGCATGTTACCAATTTGTCAGCATGGAATTATAGAATTAACACATCATTGGGGTTCAAAACCACAAAAAATTAAACCTACGACACATGAAAGATGCAGGAGAATGTTCATTCATTAAAACCTAAAAAGATTGCAATGCTAACATAAAGAAAAATGACAAACAAATAAAAGAAAATAAAATAAAAATAATCCTAACTAGTCCTCCTCATCACTCAACTCCTCCGCCCGAAGTGACCGACGCAATCATTGCATCGGCGTTCGCAGGCCACATGCACTGGACCATTTGCTTGAGGAGAGATTGTTGCAATCGATTATTTCGGTGGACAATGGCGCTTAACTGACGTTGCTTCTCTTATAGTCCATTAACTTGCGCATGGAGGAGAGAGACAGAGACCTCAGCATTAAAATCTTGGGCAGGTTCTTCGGGATGTGGATGGCGGACACCGCGACGTTGACGCTGGACGGGGTTCGACTGCGGTGGTGGAAGCTGAGCAACAACGACAACGGAGGCATGTTACTCCATTGCTTTGGCCGTATCGATTGGATTAATGCTCTTTGGCCGCGAATTCCGATCGAATTTGTGAAAGTCGAAATTGCCACCTTCTTCTCCTTGGTAAATTGGGAAGTTAAGATGCTGCAAAAGACGCATCACAAAGGGGGAAGTAGAGCACCGCATGATGATTGTTCTCATAGAGGGATATTTCCGAATGGCAGCCCCACATGGATCTATGGATGAGTGCGGCAGCAGCGAGATATGTGTTGGTGAAGACGACATAAAAGAGCAGTGACCCGGTCTTTGGTGTGTTGTTGCTTTTACCCAAGTGGGCAAAGGTTCATTGTGAGAACATTATCCCACAACAATATATGAGGGGGAAAGCCGATCTTGTTGTGGCCTACCCTGACCCTATGTTGCCATCCACCATTTCTATGATCATCTAAGTATGAGGGATAGTCAATGCGAGGGTCCTCAATGGGCCGGTACTACTCGTAATATCTGAATGCTTCGGCATCTGTTGTGTGAATATGTCATTCCCACTAGGACTGTCAAAGGGCCGGTTTGGCCCTAAAAGCCTGTCTGGCCCGACCCTAAATATTAGGGCTAAGGCCAAATTTTGAGGGCCCTAGGGCAGTGCTTGGGCCTTTAAAATAAAAGCCCTGAAATTTAGAGTCGGGCTAAGATATGATATATATATATATAATGTACACTTCTTTCTAACCCTTAGATCATTCTTAATAGATAGCTAGATTAGAAGGTTAATTTGATAATTTTAAAAATAGAACTATCCTTCTTTCATATAATATTTTATATTTAAAATTATCTAATAATAAGTATTAAATATATTTTTTATAGAATAAGAAAAACAATTAAAAAAATAAAAATGATAATTTTCGAAAGACCAAAGCCCGATAGTAGCCCGCTAGGGCTAGGGCCAACCATGTTAAAGCCCACTAGGGCTATGGCCAGGGCCGACTATATTAAGGCCCGCCTAGGGATAGGGCGAGGGCAATGCAAAAGCCCGGCCGTGCCTGGCCCATTGACAACCCTAATTCCCACCCATCAATGGAGATTTTGAAATGGTCATGTTGGGTGGGGGATTGCGATGGCGGTACCCAATTCATATTTTGATAAAATAGCCAAACAAACCCGGGGTAGACATCGAGAGGGGGTGGTGTGAGAAGGACATCCAGCCTTGTGGCGTCGATGTAGGTGGCGAGGGTGTGAGCCGCTTTAGGTACATAACGGGAAGCGATGACATCGAAGAAGTCTTCCGTGATGATAAATCGTTCGGCATAGAGCAGTCCAGGCTACTCTGCAGAATTGTCTTGTGGGTAGCGAGGCGTGTTGACATGCCAACACCAGAGGAAGAAGCCATTCTTCAAAGAGAAATTATGCTAGGGGGGGGAGCAACTTATGAAAAGTGAAAAAAAAGAGAGATTGGTATGAAGAAATGGAAGGAGAGAGAGTTTAACTAGAAAAAAGCGGCGACTGTTCGTGTTCAAAAAGCTTCAAATAAATCGATTGACCTCTGAAATTGATCAATTGACTTCAATATTGCTACCAGTATGCATATATCGGCTTTAAGTCGATCAATCGATTGGACACATAGATTGATCGAATTGAATGCACAACGTTTCACTGGAATTTTGAACAGATGCGACTGGCGATAATGGGATTCGAATTAGTCAATCCTCTTTTCACCAGAAAAATCGATCGATCGATAGGGCATGTACCTGAATTTTTCTGAAATGCCATAAATGCATTGATGACCAGATGAGTGTTAATTACAAATCTATTTAAAGGGCTTGCACATATGAACCTTAATGTAAACTGAAATTCAAGGTCTTGATCACCCAATAAGCTTTATGTTCAATCTCCACAGATAAATGATACGATTTTGAAAAAACCAACCGATAGGGGGACATCCCAATTGGTGATTTGAAAGCTGTCTGATATGCCCAGAGCGCATCGGCTAGAGGAAGGGACCAATCTTTTATATTAGAATTGACTATTTTCTCTAGGATCCGCTTGATCTTCCTATTCGATATTTGATAGGTCTCGGAATTATACATAAATAATCCCCAAAACTGAATTTTGTTATGCCTTTGGTAAATCTAATTTTGTGCTTTGAATGTTTTTTAGTATTTTTTCGATTTAAATTAATTTTTACAAGAATTGGGGTTTATATCAATGAAAAGTAGAGGTTTCAAGCTTTCCAACGAGCCAAGAAATGCCCAAATCAGAGTTGTATATCAAATATTATGAGGAAACAAAGTAAAGGGGAAAATGTAGGAAAACTGTCATCTCGACAGGTTGAGATTGACTATCCAGAGAGCAGTTTTTGTAGTTTTTATATCTATACATCCCGACAGGTCGAGATTGGGTAAAACAGAGTAGTTTTAGTGTATTTAAAATAGGATTCTTTCCAATCAAGAATGACTTCTTTCCTATTTATAATTAAAGTTGTTTTAGAGTTTCTTTCCTAGTTTATCTCATTGTACTAGGGCCTTATGGATCTATAAATAAGGATCCTAGGTTTAGTTTAGATATAGCTTTTCAATTTATGGTTTTCTAGAAATAGTTTCATAATTTTTATAGTTTTCCTATTTTGAGAGTTTGGGAGATTGAGAAAATTGTAAACCATCATTATATGGTCGAATCAGAGAGTTGTACTCTAAAGATGAAGATCAGAACAATAATGTGTAGCTAGTTTCTGAAGTTTGAAATCTCTTATAAATCAAATATGAGTAATTAATTTAAAGTTCTATTTCTTATTCTATTTTGAATTCTTTTATGGTAACGATTACATGATTGGGATTCACTCTTATTAGTGACTTGATGTGAATGTTTCAAAAGCGTTTTATTTATGTTTTTTATAATCATAATCACCTTATAGGGATTAGGATTAGATTTGATAGAAAATTCACCATCGAATTAGTACTTGTAGTCTAGTTTAATAGGTTTCATGCAATGGTGCTTACGGATTAGATCGCTAGAGATTAGATGGATTATATCGTCCCGACTAGTCCATGACTATGAATAGGATCTGACTATTTTACCTATCTTTAGCTTGTAGTTTGTAGCGAAGAGAAGGTTATCACCCGAAATTGAAATTAGAGTAGGAATTGAATTGCTAGTTAATTACGAATCTGCGATTAAGAGGGATCCTAGACTGTTTTCTCTATTGCTTTCCAAATTTGTTTTTATTGCTTTCTTTAGATAATCTAATCATAGCTAGATTTACTTCTAAAAGCTCATTTCTAATCGAGGATTTAATTTAGATAAACTGATAGTCCATGTGATACAATACCCTTAGTACTTGCACTAGTTCCACGAACTTGGGCGCTTGCAAGGTTTACATTAATTAATGATCAAGTTTTTGGCACCGTTGGCAAGCATTACGACTTTATTTGATTGTCTCTTAGTTTAGTTTTGTATTAGTATATCTCTAATCATAGTTTACTATTTTTCATATTTGGTGACCGAGGTTCGAGTCTACCAAAGCTTGAGGACGCATAAGAGGCCAAAATGCGCTTTTAGTTTCAGATTATTCTATATTTGTATTATTTTCGTTTCCTAGCTTACGTCTTCGTGATATAGAGTTTCCCACAATTCTGATGCCCCGATCTTTTTATAGGTTAAATTTGAGACTTCATACGAAAATTGGGATGAATATGAGGAGAATTATCCTAATTGGGGGGAACCAAATCAGGGTTGTGAATTAAATCAATTTTTATGCCAAAATTTCCAAACCAACCAAAGTTTGACCCATAATACTTACAATCCCCATGGAGTTCAGGTTTCGAAGACCAAGTTTTAACTATATTAGACGAACTCCAATCACAATCTAACCATGTTACATTACTCAACTGTCATACTCAATCTATTACAAAAATTGAACATCCAATAGGGCAGTTGACCGTTGCCATCACTAGCGAGGAAGACCCCTTGCCTAGTCAACCAATAGGTATTCCACAAGACCAGAATTTGAGAGAAGATACTATCCCTACCCATGAGCATGTGGTTGCGACCATGACCCTTAGGAGCGGACATGAGATAGATAACAAGGACGACATTGTTGGCAGAAAAAAGATTGAAACTGTGGAAGATAACCAACCAATTAGTGATGATCCTCTAATACCAAGAGAATAACTACATGAGGACACAATTCTTTGTTCTACATCGATTGAGTAGTCTAGCATTATATATGAGGCACCTTGTGTGCCGAGAGATCCATTTCTACAGTGCTTAGACGAACCTCAAGTCGATTGACTTTAAAATTTGATATATTCGATGCTCCCAAATTGTCGATACATACTGAGTCCGAATATTTCATGGTTTATAGGGTGGATGATATTGTTGAAAGATCACCCTTGAATAGACTTAAGCCGGCAATTGAAGAAATGGTAACCAAAATATGTTATATGGACAGCCCTTTTGGGTACCTTTGATAGATTGAGGTGGTTTGGCTGAAGGCCGAAAACTTAATGCTTCTTGGGAGGCAACCCATGATAGGTTTAGATAGATTTAGTTAGGCTAGGTAGGTTAGGAGTAGGAGTAGGTCATAGTTTAGGTTTGTTGTTAGATTTATTTTTCTTTTACTTTAAATTTGATAATAAATTTGTTTTTATAGGAGTAATTTTTATATTTATATTTGTATTTTTTATTTATTTTGTTATCCTCATTATATATTCATTGCTCTATTTTTAGTATAATGTGGACATTACACATCTTAGGTTTGCGGGTATATGACATGTTATTCATAGTTATCTTTGTTGTCATTGTTTTGATATCCTTAAAACCAATCCTTTTTGAAAATTTTAAACCATACTATGTTATTTTGATGTAGTTTTCACACTTCAATTGATGATGCATCTAACTTTGATATTTTAAAATATAATTTCATATCTTCCATATTCATATCTGTGATAAATGAAATCTATTGTGATAGTTTACTTGTTATCGTGAAATTCACGCTTAGATTCTTTTTCACTATCACCAAGCTAAAATTTTGAAATTAAAAAACTCTTTTTAACTTTGAATCTTAGGATCTTAGTGAAGACTAACTCAGTAAGATTTAGAGCCAATATCCATTCTTGAGAGAGTTTACATAAACTAGGAGTTTTCTTTGAATACGAAATAATTCTTTCACAATCTCACATATTATATTTTCACTTGCGACCAAGCATGAAATCAAATTTGTATGATTGTGTTAGAACATGTTATAAATTTGATTGAAACAAATAGGCAACATTACTAATATTTGAGGATATGATTGAAGGTCATCATTGGATAGTTTGAGCTAAAATGCCCCACCTTATATAATTTTACCTTTCTAGTACCCCTTTGAGCTGTTTGATATTTACCTATTTCTTTGATAAGCCACATTAACCTTTACACCCTACACCATTTCTGAATTTTAGCCTTATCTTTCTTATTTATGAGAAATTAGGAACCTGGGATGAGATGAATGAAAAGAGAGTAAGTAGAGGAGGTATTGAGGTGTGGTATTTACATAGAAGTATGGTGAAAAATAGAGAAAAGAAAAGAAAGAGGTATTTTGAGGGAATGAAATTCAAAGAAGAAAAAGTGTATAAAGAAAAGAAAGTTATATCTATTAAAAAAAATATCTAGTTTCTTTTCCAACTTCTCAGAAATATTTTGAATCCCAACTTTCTTTCTTTTGTATCCTTAACCTAAGCCCCGTTACAAGTTCGAAAAAGACCTTCATGATCCAATTTTGTTTAGTAATTAGCTTGTGGAGAGTAATTTTATAACATTTATGGAACATAGAATGACATGTTTGGGATAGACAAGTATCTTTCCATGAGATTTATATATCTTTCTTTGAATTTCGTGTTTCTTTTATCATGTGAGACCATATATTTTGCTTTATAGATCTCTCACATATGTGCGGTAGTTTTAACCTTTCATCAGTGTTTGATTTAGAGAGTATATCTTTGGTGAGGGTGAGTTGAGACATGAGTTTCGATGGTTTATTTTTTAAATGGATGAATTTTAGTCTTTGGTGAGCACACACTATACTTTTGTGCATGAATGAATCAGTTACTTGTGAATATGATGAATAGACTAATGTAAAAGGATATGAAATTGAGTTTCTTAATTGAAAATGAACATGTCGAGTTGATTGATGGTTTTGGATTTTAAATATATATCTACAGATGAAAACCATGTTTTAAAAAACTATTTGATCGATGGTTTGAAAAAGAGTTTTGAAGTTTGTGGGTAACTTCACTGTAAACCCTCAGGAGAAACAACTCCTCCACTAGGGATCACATGAGGGTTTAAAGGCTTGTTGCATATGCTAAATGCAATCGTATTCCTTACGAAAGTGACACTCTATTTTTCATATAGTAGTTTGCTTTATTTTTTTTTTCTCTTTGCTCGAGGACTAGCAAAGTGTAGGTTTGGGGGTGTGATAGGTTTCGAAATTATACATAAATAATCCCCAAAACTATACTTTGTTATGACTTTGGTAAATCTATTTGATGCTTTGAGTGTATTTTAGTATTTACAAGTTTAAATAAAGGTTTACAAGAATTGGGCTTTATACAAATAGAAAATAGAGGTTTCAAGTTTTACAACGAACCAAGAAACGCCCAAATCGGAGTTGTATATAAAACGCTATAAGGAAACGAAATAAAGGGAAATTGCAGAAAAATAGTCATCTTGACAAGTCTAGATTGACTATCCAGAGAGAAGTTTTTGCAGTTTTTATATCTATACAACTCATCAGGCCGAGATTGGGCAAGAAGCAGTTTTAGTGTATTTAAAATAGGATTTTTTCCAATCCAAGAATTGACTTCTTTCCTATTTAGAATTAAAGTCTTTTTAGAGTTTCTTTCCTATTTTATCTCATTGTACTAGGGCCTTATGGATCTATTAATAAGGACCCTAGATTTAGGTTTAGATATAACTTTTCAATTCATACTTTTCTAGAAATAGTTTTATAGTTTTTATAGTTTTCCAGATTTTGAGAGTTTGTAAGATTGAGGGAATTGTAAATCATTTTTATATGGTCGAATCAGAGAATTGTATTCCAATGATGAAGACCAGAACAACGATGTGTGACTAATTTCTAAAGTTTGAGATCTCTTGTAAATAAAAGATGAATAATTAATTTAAAGTTTTATTTCTTATTCTATTTTGAATTCATTTATGGTAATGATTGCATGATTGGGATTCACCCTTGGTAGTGAATTGATGTGAATGTTACTAAAGCGTTTTATTTCTATTTTTGATAATCATAATCACCTTGTTGGGATTAGGATTAGATTTGATAGAAAATTCACCATTGAATTAGTACTTGTAATCTAGTTTAATAGGTTTCATGCAATGGTGCTTACGGATTAGATCGCTAGAGATTAGATAGATTATATTGTCCCGACTAGTCCATGACTATGAAAATGATCTGATTATTTTACCTAGATTTAGCTTCTATCAAAGAGAAGGCTATTACCCGAAATTTAAATTAGAGTAGGAATAGAATTGCAAGTTAATTACAAATCTGTGATTAAGAGGGATCCTAGACTGTTTTCTTTATTGCTTTTCAAATTTATTTTTATTATTTTCTCTAGATAATCATAGTTAGATTTACTTCTAAAAACACTTTTCTAATCGAGGCTTTAATTTAAATAAACAGATAGTCCCTGTGGTACGATATCCTTAGTACTTGTCGTAGTTCCACAAATTTGTGCCCTTGCAAGGTTTACATTATTTAATGATCAATATCTCCACTTGACTGCTGGTCTGTGGAGGATATGGTGTCGCGACCTAGTGTGTAATCCCATATTTTTGCAGTAGTTGATCAAAAGGATGATTGCATAAGTCTTTACCACCGTCACTAATGATAGCTTTAGGTGTGCTGAATCTTGCAAAAATATTTTCTTTCAGAAACTTAACAGCCACTCTATGGACATTAATTCTACTCGGAATTGCTTCAATCCACTTCGAAACATAGTCTTCATTAACAACAATGAATTGATGCCCAAAAGAAGTCAAGAAGGGTTCCATGAAATCGATTCCCCACACATCGAATAATTCCACTATCAAAATTGGGTTCGGTGACATCATATTTCTTTTGGAGATACTCCCTAATCTTTGACATCTATCACATGCACTGCAATACTAATGACAGTCTTTGAAGAGTGTGGGCCAATAGAATTCGCATTGAAGAAATTTCATGGCGGTCTTCCTGGAACTGAAATGTCTACCACAAGCTAAGTCATGGCAAAAGGAGATGATACTTTTCTACTCCCTCTCTGAAATGCATCTCCTTACTATCTGATCTGGGCAATACTTAAACAAGTATGGATCGTCGAAGAAGATGTACTTTGCCTTAGCAAAAAATCTGAGCTTATCCTACTTAATCCAATGATTAGGCATTTGATTTGTTACAAGATAATTAATTATATCCACATACTAAGGTATATGATCAATGTCAAACAATTGCTCACCAGGAAAGTTTTAGAAAATTGGAGTTTAACCTTCCGGATTCTCCACAATTATCTGGGATAAATGGTCTGCTGCCATATTTTTGAACCTTTCTTATCTCGAATATCTAAATTAAATTCTTGGAGCAATAAAATCCTTCTAATTAGTCTTGCCTTTGCATCCTTTTTCACGAATGAGTACCTCAAAGCTACATGATCTATAAAAATGATGACCTTTGACCGTAGTAAATATGTTCTGAACTTGTCTAGGGCAAAGATGACAGCCAATAATTCCTTCTCAATTGGAGAATAATTCAACTGAGCGTTGTTCAGTGTTCTACTGGCATAATAGATCACATGAGGTATCTTATCCACTCTGAGGCCTAAGATCGCCCCGATTGCATAATCTGATGCATCACACATTATCTCAAAAAGGAAGGTGCCAATTCGGTGATCGGATTATTGGGGCTTTCACAAGCTCTGCCTTAATACTTCGGAAAGCTTCCAAACAATTTTTGTGAAAAGGAACTGAAGAATCCTTGGTCAATAGATTGCAAATAATTTTTTCTATCTTGCTGAAATTTTTAATGAAACGCCGGTAAAAATCGGCGTGACCAAGGAATGATCTAATTTCTTTTACAGTCTTAGGCGGTGGTAGATTCGCTGTCAAATCCACCTTTGACGTATTAACTTCAATACCCTTTGAAGAAATAATGTGTCCGAGAACAATGCCACTTTGTATCATAATCCCAATTCAAACCCAAATTCTTTTATCGACACCTCTTCAAGACAAGTGACAAAATTTTCAAACAATCATCAAAATCGTCGCCGAAGACCGAGAAGTCATCCATAATGACTTCTAGAAACCTTTCCATCATATCTGAAAAATGTAGCAGGGGCATTACAGAGGCCAAAAGACATCGACGATAAGAAGAAGTTCCATATGGATAGGTGAAGGTTGTTTTCTCCTGGTCTTCTGGTGCAATGGCAATCTGATTATAACCGGAATAGTCATCCAAGAAACAATAGAATTCATGAACTGCTAGCCTTTCTAACATTTAATCAATGAAAGGTAGAGAAAAATGGTCTTTCCTTATCATTGAGTTAAGTTTTCTGTAATCAATGCAAACGCGCCAACCAGTTTGTACTCAAGTTGGTACCAACTATTGGCGTCATTCTCAATGACAGTTGACCTGAATTTCTTTGGTACTATTTACTGTCAGAAATCGAGTAAATTATTTCCGCATCCAACAGTTTAAGCACTTCATTCCTTACCACTTCCTGCATGATCTGGTTTAGTCATCTCTGTGGTTTGATTAATGGTCTAGCACCTTCCTCTAAATGAATTTGATGCATGCATATGGACAGACTAATTCCCTTGATGTCAGCGAGAGACCATCAATCACAGATTTATGTTATTTCAATACTTCGACCAGCTTTTGTTCCCGCTTTGAATTCAACTTTGATGAAATGATGACTGGTTGCGTCTCTGATGGGCCCACGAATGCATATTTCAGTTTAGCAGGAAGAGGCTTCAATTCAAGTTTCGACTTTTCCTCTTCCTTAACCACAGGCGTGGCAGTTGATTCAATTGGCATTGGTTTGGGCCTCCCACAATCATCACCCAACAGAGGTGTAGATTCAAGCATAGCATTAATTTCTTGCACAACGTGACCCACATCAAAATCTTCACTAAAGTGAGCTAAACAAGATTCTAAAGGGTCCTTTGGTTCTGATGCATAAAAAGTTTATTCAACTATACTATCTATCTCGCAAGCTTGATCAAACTCTCCTTTATCAGATGGCTGCTTCCCAATGTTCAAAATATCTAGTTCCAACATCATGTTTTCAAATGAGATTTTCAGGATTCTAGTCGTGCAATTTATTAGTGCATTCTAGGTGGCTAAGAATGGCCTACTTAGAATTACAGGAGTGTGTCTACCCAAATTCTGCACAGGTTCCATGTCAAGGACTACAAAGTCCGCAGGAAAGTAGAAGGAATCGACTTTGATGAGAACATCTTCCACCACCCCTCTAGGAATTTTAACAGACCTATCAGCCAGCTGCAGGGTCATTGGGGCTGGTTTTAACTCTCCCAAGTCCAATTGCTTATACACAGAATATGGCAGTAAATTAATATTGGCACCTAAGTCAAGCAGTGCACAATCAATGTGATTCCCTCTAACAACAATCGAGATTGCAGGACAACCTGGGTCCTTGTATTTGATTGGAATTCGACACTATAGAATAGAGGTAGCTTTTGCCAACAATGCTTTCTTTGGGACATTAGCTTTTCTTTTAATTATAACCAGGTCCTTTAAGAATTTGGCATAAGATGACACCTGTTGGATGACATCTAGGAAAGGTATGTTGATTCGGTGAGCCAGATGTGCTATCAACTGCATATTGTCCTCTAGGATTTGGGACAGTTTGGCCAGGAAACTTCCCTTTCTCCCTGTCATTCATTTGGGTGGTCAACTGGCTAATCTATGTTTCTAACTTAGACATCGTCTGATTTGTTGTTGATATCGCTTGTCTTGTAGTTTGCATGAATGCCTTCATCAGCTCATCCATAGATTGGGGTTGAGTATAAGACGATTGGGGGGGACGAGAGGGAGTTTGGTTATGGAATCCTAGTGGAGGACCCTGAGATGAGTGATGGAATTAAGAGTTTTGGTGAAATGGTCTTGCTTGATTGTATTGAATCTGATGATACTGATTCAGATTATCCTAGTTTTCGTAATACTGATTTGGGGTGCCATGACTCTGGTGAGGAACTGAAGGCATAGGTTGCCCTCTTCCATTCACTTGTGGAGCATCTTGCTTCCATGAGAAATTTGGATGATATCTCCAACCAAAATTATGAGTCTCAACAAAAAATTTCCAGCATTACGACCATAGTTGTTAAGTGCATTGAGCTGCCCAACATTGTAATCCAAATGGTCTGCATTGATGGGCAAGCCTGAATGGTATGCATTGGGCTTGCGCACACAGAACATCCTTCTATTGGGAAATTGATTGAGTTGGTGTTCTTATTCATTTGTAAATTTTCCAAACGACGGGATAAGAACTCAACTTTAGCTCTCAATTCAGAAGCCTCTTTCACCTCATTCAACCCTCCTTTCTTGCTAGAGGAGTTTGGTATGTCACGCCTTCTCGTGAAATCCCATTGTTGGGAACTCTCAGAATGACTTTCTAGGAATCGATAAGATTCAGGAATCCTGAGCCATTCATCAACTCAATCATATTTCGATTGATTTGTTTGAGCCCGTTGTAGAAATACTATACAAACCTCCATTTATCAAACCCATGATGTGGGCATTTCAACAAAAGATCAGTGAATCTTTCTCATGCTTCATAAAAAACTTCATTTTCTTCTTGGCTAAAATTGTAGATCTCACGCCTTAGTGCATTGGTTTTAGCCATGGGAAAGAATTTAGAGAGGAACTTAGAAACCAACTGATCTGATGTGGTCATGGATCTTGCAGGTGAGAGTTCAGTCAGGCTTTTACCTTATCCCTGATATCAAAAGGAAATAGGGGCAATTTGACTGATTCATCAGTGAAGTTTTGGTACCTAACCGTTGTACAAACCTTCTAAAAAATCTTTGATGTGCATATAAGGGTCTTCCCGTTCTAACCCATAAAAGATAGGAAGAATTTGAATTACATTAGTTCATAACTCAAAGGGGGTCGCATTGGTGGTCGGGAGCACTATGCACGAAGGAGTGTTGTTGGTGATGGGTGCAAATAATTGCTTAAGCGTAGGCTCCCCAGTTGGGTCTCTAAGATTGAGATGACGAGTACTTTCAATCTCGTGGTCTGGGCTAGAGTTGATCTAGTTTGCAGGCACAAACTAGAAAACTAAGAATCTAAGAGAACCCGGGCACCAGATCTCCTAAGAGATTAGACCCAATGAATTTTGTATTTTTTTTAGACTAGTAGAAAGACTAATTTTATGATTGAATTTAGTTCGAAAAAATTATTTTACACCATCCCCGGCAACAACGCCAAAAACTTGTGAATTTTAAAGTGTTACTCGCAAGCCAACGAATTGGTATGAAATACAGTTTCAGTGAAGCAAGGTCGATCCCACGAGGAAGGTGCACAAATTATAAAAAAGAATGATATCGATCTAGAAAAATCATCAACGAAAATTAATCCTAGTCTAGCCGGCAATTGCTTTGAGAGATTACAAAGTGTCTAAACAATCACCTAGATATTTACTGAAAAGAAAAATAAGGCGTTAGGATACTAATTTCCCCCATCATTTGATAGATATTCACACTATCAGATGTAAAAGTTGGAATGAGTTAGACAATAAAACTACACAACTCGTTGAAACCAATCTAACAAGTCATGGAAAATAGATCCTTCAAGATCAACAGAAATCATAAATGTTTGCTCTTCCAAACCTCAACAATACAGATCTTAATCATTTACTATAATTAATGGAAATTAAATCACAGTAAATAAAGATATTAATTATAACCAATTAAAAATCAGGTATAAGTCTCCAGTCATAAATCCAAGATCATGAGAAGTTCTTGACTCAGTCTCATATGTCACATCTGTGATTTGATTCGCAAGAAGGTAAGAGCAATTATCCAATAAGGTTTTCACAAACATCCAACTCTTCCAATCTTAGATCCGATCTATGAATATCCCCTTGGATGGGGTTCATTAGATCTCAATACTCTAAGGATTTAGCCACACATCTCTAAATTAAAAAAGAAAATATGATAGAACAAAATAAAAGAGTTCCATTAAAATACCAGGAGTTTTACAGTGATCCAAAAAGTTGCAATCCAAGCAACAAAACTGCTAAGATCTTTAATCTTCTAATAGAATGCTTCAGTTCTACTTTAGAGCTAATCCATTTTTTATAAAAGAGAAAAAAATAACAAGATAAAAGATATATCATTGACCTAATTCAAAACATGGTATTTATCAGGTTACCCCCACAACCCTAATATTTCCCCTCTCTCTTTTCAATTTCAAAATCGCACCTCAAAGGCCGAATTCTCGGTTTTAAGTTGATCAAATCTCCAAATCGATCGATTGATTTAAGTCCGATCTTTTGCTCAGCAAAAATAAGCAATTGTCCATTAAAGAATTGATCGATCAATTATCCACATAGATCGATCGACTTTTGGCTGAGGGTGAACTTTGTTCAGAACTTAATTTTGGTATTTTGCATCCAATCAATCGACACTTAGGATAGATCGATTGATTATCATTGATTTTCGTGAACGCTGCTCCTTTTAGAATCCTTTTCTAGTGAATTCTTTTCTCGCACACTTTTGTGCATCCAATCAATCGACACTTAGGATAGATCGATTGATTATCATTGATTTCCGTGAACGCTGCTCCTTTTAGAATCCTTATCTAGTGAATTCTTTTCTCGCACACTTTTGTGCATCGTATGTGGTGAAAAGTTATTCCTTCCTGTAATCATGAAGTCTTCACAAAACACCATTAGATCACTTTCATTAGACCACAAGGTGCAGATTTAGGGGATAAAATATCATTATATTTTACCACTTATCAACTCTCTACGAGTACCGTTTCATGATTGAGACTCTTACCCAAACTCCATCCTCTACCCTATCGAGTAGGATGGGTGCATTAGATATCAATTCTCGTAACCCAAAGGTGTCAAGTACCGATATAGTTTTCACCTTACAAAGACACTTTGTGGTGTGATGTAGTGCCAATAGATGTCGGGCATAACATCTTAGGAGGGCCATGGTAATATGAAATGGATGTCACGTTATTCAGGGATCGAATGTGTGCGCGTTCGTTCATGAGTGTAAGAGAATAAATTAAACCCTCTGCCTCCTAAAACACCAACGGGAAAGAAGGAGCAAACCAACAAGAGTGGGCAAGATAGCAAGTCCAAGTTGGTTAAAATTGTGAGCCCCTCGGAAGTGAAAGAGTAGAATGTTGTTTACGTTCTCATTATCGTAGACATCACCCCTGAGTCTAATGTTGAATCTCCCCAAGAAAACACACCCATGTTGAAAGAATTTAAGGATTTCTTCCCCTAATGATCTTCTAGATGAGCTTCCACCTATGACAGATATTCAGCATGTAATAGACTTGGTCCCGATTCAACTTTACCAAACTTGTCTCATTATCGAATGAATCCAACCGAACATGTTGAGTTAAAGAGGCAAGCAGATGATCTCCTCAAGAAAGGATTCATGAGGGAAAGTTTAAGCCATGTGTCGTGTCTGCACTCCTCACACCCAAGAATGATGGGTCTTCGAGAATGTGTGTAGATAATCATGGGATTAATAAGATCACGTTCAAGTATTGGTTTTCGATACCGAGGCTAGACGACATGCTTGATATGATGTCATGTGCCACTATCTTTTCCAAAATAAATATTAAAAGTGGGTACCATCAAGTTCGTATTTATCCCAGGATGAGTGGAAGACCGCCTTTAAAACCAAAGACGGGTAATACAAGTGGTTGGCCATGCCTTTTAGGCTTTCAAATGCCTCTAGCACATTCATGAGGATCATGACACAAGAGGCCTTTCATTGGTAAGTTCTTAAGGGTGTACTTTGATGATATCCTAATTCATAACCACGATAAAGACCAGCATCTTGACCACTTGAGGCAGGTCTGTGAGACTCTCAGAAGAGAGAAGCTATATAGGAATCTTAAGAAGTGTATGTTCATGACACCTCAAGTTATCTTCTTAGGATTTGTTATATTAGCTAATGGAATGACTGCAGATCCCGAAAAGGTTAGGTCTATTGTAGAATGGCCCAAGCCCCAAAGCATCCATGTTGTCCATAGCTTCCATGGATTGGTTACGTTTTACCGCCGATTCATACGTACCATTAATTCCATTATGGCCCCTATCACAGATTGCATTAAAAAAGAATTCAAATGGAAGAGCGTTGCACCAATGCTAAGGCATTCAAAGAGATAAAGTGATAAATATGATTAAAGCTACAGTCATACGCCTACTTGATTTTTCAAAAGTCTTTTAGGTCGCAGGGGACGCATCTGGTGTCAGGATGGGAGGCATGTTGAGTCTTGAAGGCCATCCTATTTCTTATTTCAGTGAGAAGCTGAATGATGCAAGACAAAAGTACTCTACCTATGATAAAAAAATTTACACAGTAATACAAACATTGAAACATTGGAGACACTATTTTCCACCGCACGAGTTCGTCTTATTTTTTTCAGAGTACAAAGCTTTGAGATATTTGAGTTCTCACAATAAACTTAACTCACATTATGCAGGATGGGTTGAGAATCTTCAAGAGTATACCTTCATTTTGAAACACAGTGCTGGGGTTGAGAACAAACTCGCAGATGCTTTGAGTCATAGAGTCACAGTATTGAACTCTATGAATGTTGAGGTTACCGATTTTGAGCGACTGAATGATGATTATCCTACATGTCTAGATTTTGGGAAGTGGTATACCTCTTTGGTTAAGAGTCGGGGGAATGGTGTTTACGGTTATGTTCTACAGGATGGATTCCTGTTTAAGGGCAATAGGTTGTGTATACCCCGCACCTCCTTGCGAGATTTTCTCATATGGGAGCTTCATGCCGGTGGCATAGCTGATCACTTTGATCGAGATAAAACAATAGCCTTTGTTGAGGACCGATTTCATTGGTCGGATCTCATGTGAGATGTTGCCAAAATTATTAGATTGCATACCATATAGCAAGTGCCACACACAATGACAAGACTTTAGTATGAATTTCGTACTTGGACTTCTGAAAACTATTAGGAAGGATGATTCCATTTTTGTGGTTGTGGGTCAATTTTTTAAGATGTTCCACTCCATTCCTTGTTCGAAAACCTCTGATGCAAGCCAATTGAAAAATTATTTTTTGAAGTGGTTGTTCTATTACATGCTGTGCCGAAAATTATTGTGTCTAATCGAGATGTAAAATTTGTGAATTAGTTTTGGAAAACACTTAGGCACATGTTGGGCACTAGAAAACAGTTTTTATCGGCCTACAATCGACAAACAGATAGGCAAACCAAGGTGGTCAATAAGATTTTCGGTAATTTGCTAAGCTGTCTAGTTGGTGATCATGTCAAAAGTTGAGATTTCGTGTTGCCTTTAGCCGAGTTTGCATATAGCAATTCAGTCAACAGAAGTTTAGGTATAAGTCCATTTCAGGTTGTTAGTGATTACAAACCTAAGACACCCATTAATCTTATTTTTATGTCACCATTACATAGATCATCAGAGTCCGCAGATGCATTTATACGTCACATTCATGATTTGCATGTTGAAATTAAAAAGAAGATTACACTGAGCAATGAAAAATACAAATTCTCTGTTGATTCTCATAAGCGATTCAAGAAATTTACTATAGGTGATGAAGTAATAATTCGGATTAAGTTTAAGAAATTTCCGCAAGGTGTCGCAAAAAAGTTATATGCCTGCAGTGTTGGACCCTATAGAATTTTAAAGCGTGTTGGTTCAAGTGCATGTCCTAGATCTTCCTCTAGACATGGGTATTAGTTCAACTTTCAATGTTGGAGATTTTTTTCCATATTTAGGTCCACCAACCATACCATCGAATCCATTCCTACACCCATCTGATCCACCTAAATCTATCATCCATCCCCAATCTATTCCTTTATCACCACCTGTGCAACCAAGGAAAGAGATAGTTGAGCGAATTTTGAAAGATCATATAATTTTCACCAAAATCGGGGGATAACAAAAGTATTTGATGAAATAAAAAAAACAAACCCAAATAACAAAGTACATGAATTACAAAGGAAGAGCTTCAACGTATCGATTCAGACTTGCTAGATCGGCATCATGGTTTTAACTCATCGGGGATGAGTTCTTCCCATCCGAAGAGAGTTGATGGGGATATCACACCCGCACAAGCTTACAAGGTGTAGCAGAGGTGAAAGAAACGTTTGAAGATGCCTAAAAGATTGTGGATAGGTGATTGAAGAACCATGACCCATGTGCACGTGTGCATCACGAGAGAAGACTCCATTACGGGAAGGCATGCATGTGGAAAAAGAAGGAAGAGAGGCTCAAAGCAACGAGGCAAGAAAAAGAGTCTTTTTTTCAATCTCACTCAAGCGAGAACCAAATTCGCTCAAACGAGTTCATCTACAGAAGTGAGCCTGGACGAGACATCAATATAGCTCAAGCGAAAACCAAATTTGCTTGAGCGAGTTCACGCAACAAATTTTGCCAACCTATGCAGACACACGAATTTTAAGGAAAAGCTCTTTAGAGTTTTACTTAGCCTAGGATTTTCTTATATCGTTTGTTTAGGTTACTGAGGGGTTTTTAGCCTATATAAGGCCATGCAAAGATATTTAAAGAGGATCTTATGCCATTCAAATATTGATTACTTTGTGCTATCTTTTGAATTTGTTGAGAATTCATCTTCTTCCCCAAGTTAGGGTTTGGTGTGAGGCAAATATTTTCGTCGGGGAAATTCCGATGATTGATACATCGATCTTCTTATATTCGATCTTTTATCTTTTTAATCTTCGTTATAAGGTATTACTTTTGTTAAATTCTACTTTTTCCTCGGTTGTTGGAAATTTTTACTTAAAAATATTCTCTTTGATTTTACCCCTTTGTTTAGTCTTATTTCTTTGAAATACTAGAATGGAACTGAAAGAAGCCATCATGGTTACTTGTTCGATGCCCTAGGCTAGAGGGAGGTCAAGGTCTATCTTGCGACCCCACGATCGAATTCCACAGGGACTATCGTGCTAGACTTAACACTTGATTCGGACGTTACGATTCTCCTGAATTGAATTTTGCGATTATCCAAGGCGAATCAAATAGAACTTCTATGTATTATTACTCTTTTAATTACACTTTAACTTCAACAAATTGCATATTAGGGTTTTAGAGTGTGGTCCTGCTTCAAGTACTTAAGGTATTTTCAAATTTTTAATTGGGTTATTTACAACTCAAAACATCGGGTCTCAATTCTTGGCTATAGTCTTTGTCTAGTCAATTCTTTAGTTTAGCTAGTTTCACCTTGATGAGGGCCAGAGCTTGATTCGGTCATTAGTAGAAATGTCCCAAAGTTTTAAGGTGACTTTATTCAGTCCTAATTAAATGTTCAAGTATTCTATTTACCTCATGTGTAGAGGTCTCAGGTCAAATTTTGACTTCTAAGTGAACTGTGTGCAAAAAATAGTTTTCCCAGGTCTGACCTTCAGGCATTCAAAAATTCATAACTTCCTCAGTACTAGGAATTCTGTTGGTTTATTTTAAAATTTTAGTTCTCCACTTGTTTTGCTACTAATTAAGAGTGGCCTACTTATTTTAGTCCCATATTGGAAACCAACTAAAACTTGGTGTGGTTTATATGTTGTCCCTTACCTATTAGTTTTGAGTATTTCATTGGAGATGGCCCAAGCGTGCGCACGGGTTGGCCCATTATGGGGAAATCAGAGTTTTCTCCTTTCTGTTTTATTTTCCATGTTCTATTTTCCAGAGCAATCGACGGTGTGTGATGTGAGATCTGCCCTTTGTATTCGAGAGAAGATCTGAAGGTAGTGAGTTGTTGTATCCCGGAGCACCGGTGGATTAACCGAGGGGGCGCAAATCATCTTAAAGAGAGTGACCTGGTACGCGCCTCAGTTCACTTGTTCATTATCATCAGTGCAACGATCAACGGCTTTTATTTCAAATACAGCCGAGGTATAAATTCTATATTTCCGTATAAATTATTATCTTGCGATAACAAATTCTCAAGTGTTTCAAAATAATAGAGAAAGGTGACTCACTTAGTCATATTGCAGAGGTTGAATCAATCAAAGATCAGCCCTACAATGACCGGGGCATGTTGTACAAGATAACGTTGAGGTCAGTCTCTCTAATTTTGCCATAACTTTGTCCACACTAAATGAAATTTTACATATTATATATTGATGGAAAGACGGAGAATTCCTCCAAAATTCCACCTTATACTCGTATCTGAAAATGTACAGGTTGATCAGCAATCTCAAACATCATGCCAGGTATCTATCCTGAAATTCGTTAAACTGTGGCAGCCATGGCTCCAATACATAGACTTGATCCCGAATTTGTGTACGTATGATATTCTACTTAGAGTTTTAAGCTGAAAATTTTCATGAATATTGTTGATTTCATAATCTAAAGTGTGAATTTTCACTGAATTTATTTTGAATTATTTATATATGAAATGTCCTATCAAAGAGACCCCAAAATCCGTTGTGCTAAAATTTCAGAAATTAGGAATCTACCTTCAAATCTATGAACATGCAAGATCAAACATCCATTTCATGTACATGCATTCTCAAACTAATATAAAAATAATTTTTCTAGGGCAATTAAATGATGAAATGCATTATTAAATATCTAATCCTAATATCAAAACTTAAAACAAACATCAAGTAAGTCAAAATCTATATTTTTCTTGAAAATATTGGAACTTTCCATGTTTTTACCAAAATCAAAGCACATGCATGGATTCTAACACCATATGCACTCAACATGAGTACATACATGGGTCATGCTACCGATTTTTCAAGAACTCCTTACATCATAAACTCAAAATTTTGAAGAAAACACAAGAAATAGCCTAGAAATAATACAAGAAGTCACACGGATTTAGTACCCTACCTTGACTTTCTTCAATAGAATACAAGCTTTAATTCTTCAAAGTAGCCTATAATGGCTGAGATGAATATATGTTGATCTGCACCCTCGGAAACTAAGGTTTCTATAACAATTTTCAAGTTTTGGTGACCTAGAGCTCGAACTCCATTAATGGAGTTGGGCTTAATCTAAAGGAGGAAGAAGAACTAGAAGTAAATATTTGGGGACACAATGGACAAGTGTCCTTTCTCTCTCTCCCCGACTCTTTTACATCACGAGTGGCATCAATCCACTTGACACCTTTATATTGGCTAAGAGTGAACTTTTGGTTCGTACGTGTGCCACTTGAAAATGTGATGGTTCAAGGTCCCTTCAGCTACTGGTTGCATGTGTTCTCTCGGTTTTGGTGGAATTTTGACCTTTGGTCAACATTTGACTACTCCAATGGTTTAAAGAGACTTAGTCAATGAGTCAAACTAAATCAAAAGCCCAATTTCATATAGCCATCATAATTCTTGGTACACTAAGGTCCATGGGATTCTCCAAGGCCTCATTTACTTCATGGTTACATGAATGCGGTAAGATCGCACACTTTACAGGTAAAATGGGATACACATAATACAGTAATATTGAATTATGCCTGATAAAATAATGTGTACTTTTCGCTACATTTTTATGTGTAAAACTATTTTTTGGCATGAAATTTAATATACTGTCAAGTGATCAATACTTGTAAAATGCCCATAAAATTATTTTTGAGTGCTAATCATCCTAGTCGTTCCTTTTGTAATCATCACATTCTCTATTTGAGAAGCGCCTTTGATGAAATTTTTACACAACGTCATCTACACTATTGCGATCGACCCTACTAATTTGTATTTCGAGGATCGCAATTTTTCAACCATTGAACACAATCAACTCTATGGATGAATTGTATTTTATCTACCAATATGCACATTCACCAACTCCTTCTAAATAAACATATTTTTGCATAAAATAAACACAAAACATACATATACCTTAAGACTAGGCTACCAATATATAAAGGGCACCATTAGAACTATTATAAAAAAAAAGGTTTTAAATATGGGCTGATTCCAGCTCATATCGGCCGATATTTATCGAATCAAAACCTATCCGAGACAATCTACCTATCTTCCAGCTTATCCGACGAAGCATATGTATATATATATATACACTGATATCTTGCTACTTCTTGGAGATATGACCGAGAAAAGAGATATTTATTTATCAGCAAATATCGAATAAAAAATGAGTAAGGAAAACGAACGTCAGAATTGAGATCAACCCATGCTAAGATTAGGGCCATAATCAAGGTTTTACATTAATAAAGAATGTATTTAACAAGTTTTTTAAATTAGTAAGAGAGATAAAAGGCTATTTGTAACCTAATGTGAGATAAAGCAACCAGAGTTGTCCACCATCAGACCCGTTGATTTACTTAAATCAGACAGTCCAGACGCAGACCAATCTCAATCATATGAGTCAAGAAAATCAACTCTCACACCATAAAAATCACTAGTTGTTAGTACCAAATACTTGGTTGCATATAGTGATATCCAATAGACAAAAAATATCGCCGGGGGGTGAAGGATAGCCGTTTGCGCCTGTTTTTGTTATTTTAGAGAAATCTACGTTGGAAGAATACCAGGGTAGGGAATAGTCCAATAGGTTTTACCACGAGAAGAACACCATATTTTTGGAATCTTCCTGTAATTTAGGCATTTGCGCTGCAAATATCACCGAATACGGCGAAGTGAACGCACCCCAAGTCTCCCTATCCAATGGTGGAGATTGAATCAAACATGGTTGAAATGAAACTAGGGCTTGGATGCTCTTGTTTTATTAAATAACTTTAAACCAATTTATTATTCAATAGCCATTAGGGTTGGTTCTATTTACAATTGTGCCACCCATATTACATAACACATATTACACTTGTGTTTATGTGTTAGGGATTTCATGGCCATTGATTCGGGTCTAAAGGTTGACCCTCATCAATTAGGGTCAAATTTTATTCAAAGTTGGACCAGCCCTAGAAATCGTATAATGTGGGTGTTAAATTATCCCCTCCATAAAAAGGGTTTTGTCTTTGGGGTCAAGGATTAATGGAATTGTTCAATCCTGAAATGGATGTGGCATATCACGAATGATACCTCGATGATAATGAAGGAGATCCAGTTCTACCTTTTCTTTTCCATGATGCCACTTCAATGTTTTCAAGTGCTTTTTTATTTGTGAGAATCGATCAGTCATGAGGGTCGAGGCATGCAGTTCCCACCAATATTACTCATGCGTTAATTATGCCCTTAGAAAACATAGCATTCTTGTGCAAGTATTAGGGGTGTTATTGGGTCAATTCGGGTCAGTTTTTATGCAAAACTAAAATCGAATTGATAACTATCGATTTCTAGTTTCTCAAATCAAAACTGAACCGATAGTTATCGGTTCGGTCGGTTCAATCAATTTTCGATTTCTAAATCTCAATTTTTTTATTTGTAAAATTAAAAAAAAAAAACAGCAAGGAAGAGAAAGGCATGAAGAATAGAAAGAGGAATAGAGATAAAGAAAGGAAGAGAGAAGAGAGAAGAGAGAGAGAGAGAGAGAGAGAGAGAGAGAGAGAATTGTTGTCTGCTGTGGGTATGGCCGTGTGGGTCTTGTGATGGACGGCACCAGTGATGGCGAGCAAAAGGACGGCGGACGGTGGAAACTGAGAAGTGAAAACGAATGGGATAAGGTACGCCAAGGGTTTTGGGTTTTTGCTTGTTTTAAGTTTCAAGGTTGATCCTTTATTTTCTAGTTTCTACGTTTTAACTTTAAGTTTAAAGAGAAAGTTTTAATTGCAAATTATTTTTGTATGCACCTAAGTAATATCCTCCTATTATCAGTCCAGTTTCAAGTTTTTTACGTTAAAATCGAAACCGAATCAATAACCTGATAAGCCACTTTTCCAAAACTGAAATCGAACCGAAATTTTGATTGATTTCGGTCAGTTTTCTATACAGCCCTAGCAAGTATCGTCACTTTTCCTCAAGGCTTAGCTTTATCTTCTGTTTCAAATCATTCAAGTTGTAAGGTGGAGTCGGACGCTTGCTCATCTGCTAATTTTAAAAGTTAATTCAAGTATTTCAATTGTTAAGTCAGAATAAAACCAAAATAAGTTGAGTAAGTTAAGAGTATCGAATATAAATGAACAACCATTGACAAGCATTTCTCATGTATCATTTGATTTAATAAATTTCTCTAATTTTTCCTGTAATGGGTTTTAGATTAAAGCTTCATATTTCGTATCAATCAACTTCTTTTACTCGATCTTATGGTTATCTTATGACCAATATTCAAGTTCCTTCCCAAAGAGGGACTCTATTACAAGAGTAGTAATGATCTCAAGAGGTAGATTCAATACCTATGATAGAGTTGGGGCATCTAATGGCACGTAAGATCTCTTGATGCAGTGCAAATCATGGCTGACGAATATATGGAGGCCCCAGATTGACATAGCTCTACTCAAAGTTAACATAGTAGTCGTTGATAGAAATTTGAGCCAAGCATTAGTAAAAATCATAAACCAAAACGTTAGAAAATTGTGTGAAGGCCCATTCTAGACCGAAAATGTCAAAACGGCCAAAAGTCTCCTCTTTTCTATGAAGTTATGGCAAATTCCTTCGTTTAGGGCCCGAAAATTGTAATTTTACCATTTTAGAAAATAATATCTTTTGCGACTCCCGGGTCTGTACAAATTTAAATCGATTCACTTCGATTATGGCTTGATTCTAGCGAAAAGATATTTCCATCTATAGTCTTATCGCGTTTTTGCTTTTTTTAGTAATTTTTGCTATTTTTCTATTTAATAGTTGTAAGCTAGACGAAAATCAATTAATTTTGAATATTAAAATATTTTGAGGTCTTTTGGATATCTTTGTTTCTCGTTTCTCTTGGTATTCATGTAATCAACAATATTCATGTAATCAACAAGAAAGGTGGATGCCTATTAGAGTTTTGACATTTCTGTTTAAAAATCAATGATTTTAGTGGAAAGTTGCGGCGAGTGCTGCATCACTTCTTCACATTGGCATATGAGGTTGTGGGTTCTTCTCAAATACCCTTCAATATATGCGAGCTCAGTTTCTTCTTGGTGATAGTAGCATAGTACAAAAGTCGCAGCGGCAGTCCATATGGTTCAAAGTAGGTTGACTAGATTCCTTTGTGTCCCAATGGGGTTGTGAGGAGTTCATAACTATATCTCCATTTTTTTAAGTCATTCAAGCGGTACATATTATATCTCATTAGGGACCGGCTAAAGCGACATTGTTGACAATAGTACAGTTGATTACGCCTAACACCTTGTTTGATAACACGGAAATGTATTTTCATTGTGGAAAATGAAATTTAGTTTTCAATTATTGTTGTTTGATAGTTATTTAAGGAGAAGAAAATGAAATAAAGTTGCCCCGCATGGAAAATAAATTTTCATACACCAAATCATTTTAGGAGGAAATCATTTCAACC